>SRSE01001181.1:6182500-8682500 GCA_005024645.1 Planiliza haematocheilus
GCCAGAGCATTTTAAAGATATAATTAGCGAGATAATCCGCTCTGTTACTCAGACCCTGCGTTGTATAATTGTGTGCGCCAAACGTTGCCAAGTAGTCGCCGCAGTCGTGTAAAATGCCGTTTGTGGCTTTGTAATCTCCCGATCAAATGCCTTTAAGAAATATTCACGATACGTTAGTCTCTCTTAACAAAACGCCGTGCAAAATGCTCGGTTAAAGGTGGTTTAACTTGGGTAGATGTGCTACCAGTTACTGATGTATAAAGAGGTCTCTATACGTATGGAGTCACAGTGTTGAGCTGCGCCTTGAAAAACTTTTGAGGAAAGTTCAAAGTTTGCCCTATAGCTCTGTGAACTTTGAGCATTATCTCTGTGTCTGTGCAGCAATGTAATGTATTTAACAGAAATATTTAAAATCCAGAATCTAGCCTGAACTCTTTCTTTTATTCTTATTTTTTTTTTGTTCTCTGCGTGGGACTCCTCCCTCGCTGAGATTAAACAATGATGTCTGTGGAGATTCGTCGCACTTTGAAGAGTCGGAATAAAAGCCGGTCCTCGCGCTGCACTCGGAGGCAACTGGGAACCCCGAACTTCAGCTCCCCGAAAGAGAGCGCCTTCACGCGGATTCTTTTTCTTACCTTGACTCCGGCGTTGCTCGCGGCGCGCAGCTCTGCCGAGGCAATCTCGCGTTTCAATTTTTGCTGCGGACGACGCAGCTTTTGTGCACACTCGCCTGCTTCTCCTTTCAGTGAAACCTGTTTGTCGCTCGGCGAGTATTTACCGTTCAAAGGAATGCAACAAAGCAGAATTAGATTTTTTTTTTTTTGTCGCGCTTTGTTCGCCGAACGCGCGGTGGCCGAAAAATGATTCGATGACTCGCGCCTTTCCTCTTAAAAGGTATTTTGATTGCAGTATTATTATCCAATCTAACATCTCTGCACTGGTACTTCAACTTGAATGTCTGGTGCTTAAGAATTTGGTTAAAAAAGGCTGGTAACAGACTTGTTCTCCAATATTGCAGTCCAATTACTGTCTAAGTCAATTAGGCTTTAATAATTTAGCTAATCTGTGTGGGGGATATATCAGATCTGAAGGGCAAGTATCATAATATTCTCCAGAACTGCTGTGTAAGGTGATTTATGCTCCAGCACTTATTTTGGAAATTGGAAATACAATCTCGGGCTGAAACATTATCACAAAAAATAAAACGCAATAAAAGTGTTCAGGGAGAATGCCAGTGCCACAGACCAGGCACCAGGTGACTAAAATTGGACAGTGGTTGGAGGGGGGAGGAAGAGATCACTTTCAACCACAGCATCCTTCTTAATCTCATCGCACCACCTCCCGTGTTTCCTCTCCCTTTTTAAATTTAACCTCTGGCTCGTATTCTCTGCCTCTTGAGTTATCGCCGTGGTTATCTTCAACCTTGGGGCCTTTTGTTTCAAGTTATGGGTCAGAGCACCCTTATCTCAATCTTTGGAATTGGCCATTAAATGAGCACAGTTATATGAACCAATAAATGTGCATGCAAGGCGATGGTGAGAAAGTAAGAAGGAGAAGAGGCTAATTCTCTCTTTAGCCACCTACACTTTGTGGTCCCCTGAGTCATTATACACTCGAGGGGAAAGAAATGAATTCGCCTTCTCCTAGGCAACTTAAAGTTGAGTGGTCAAGTGTGAAGAGGCCCATTACAGTCCCCCACCTCGGAACTGAATAAAAATGGTTGCAGTGTGTTTTGCCCCCCCTTTCTTCCTTACTATAGTGGAGTCTTGGCACTGGTAATTTTATGCCCTTTCATCCGTGTCTTTATACATAAGCGACAAACCACTTCGGTTGTCAGGACAATCCAAAAATGACCTTCGTGGCGCTTTAGTCACTGTGTTTTCTGCTGTGACACACGGACAGTTAGGTACCCTGATGTTTTTGACAACAAGGCACTATAGAACAATGTTTGCGGGTCAGTGATTTGATTTATATCTGGCAGGGAAGCGGCGTGCTCGCGCGGAGGCATCGAGGAAGAAGGCTACAAACTAGCAAAGTAACCATTTTACAAAGGTTTTGAGAGAAGAGAAATGCATTCAGCGGGATACGCACAGTGTGTTTTAGCGGGGCGTCTTTAAGGAATGCTTAAATTAAGGTACTCAGTTGGTCATAAGAAGGACATGGTCATAGTTGGGGATCACCTACGGCCAATTTAGAATCACCTGTTAACCTAGCTAGCATGTCTGTGGACGGTGGGAGGAAGCTGGAGTACCCAGAGAGAATTCATGCAGCGACAACATCCCTCTGTCCACAACTCCACAAGGAGACGCCCGGTCGGCCAATAGATTCTTTCCAACTCTTTTTATTTTTTGTGTGTGTGTAAAATCAGGAGCAAGAGTCGAAGCTAGCAACTCTGTAAAAACGTGAGCAAGGATACAAGAAGAAGACTCTTTTACAGGACAGACACATGCACCTTTTTTGTGTTTTCTGGGGGGAAATCTGTGATTTAACGCTGAAGCCGACCTGTCTAATCCAAACCCGCATCGCTGCAATGCTGCGGCTTTACACCAAAGTGGACAAATGACAGAACCAAACTCCAGAGGATTTAAGGATAATCCCGGTGCATTACGACCTGGCGGATTTCCAGTTAATGAGGCCACTGTGGCTCCGTGGGGACCCGGCTAACTTTGCGCTCCCAACCTTTGCTGCTGAATCATGATCTATGGAAAAATCTAGATCTGTTTTTTTTGGAAACTTGCACAACACACACTTCTTTTTGTGCGACTCTTTGTTTCCTTTCATCTCCTCGACAGACGTTTGTTTTTCAGTAACACATGAAGTTAAAAACCCAATTTTTTTTTGAGTAGAAATGCATTTATTAACAACATCTGGATCTATAGGCACCAATACTGGACAACACATGCATAACAGAACCGCTCCTTTATTGATCCCTCATGAGGAAACTCTTTCTCAGCTTTGACCCGCCCTTTCGTTCACACGGTGTGTACACTTGGAGCGGAGGGCTGCCTCTTGGGTAGCGCCCGGGAAGCAATTTAGGGGTTAGGTGCTTGCTCAAGGTGCCTCAGCCATGGACGTGGAGGACATCTGAGCTGCTTCTCTAACTGCTACTCCACAGCTCCCTCCGATCAGTCGATGCAGATGCAAATTAAACGCAATAAACCCAGTGGTGCCAGTTAAAATATGATCCATGTGCATTCAGAAAGGCTGCATCATGTCAAGGAGGCGCTCTTCACTAAATATAAATGCTGATCCCATCTCATTTACATACAAATCACGGCGACAATAAAAAAGAAAATTTTGATGTCGGGAAATTGGGCCATGCTAATTTGACACTCAAGCTGTTGAGATTAGTCTGCAAATATGTAGTAACATCAGCGAAAAGATCCGCTCTAACAGGCGTTTAAGAGAGAAATACTGTCAATAGCTTCCTCTGCAACACAGGCTGACAATCCCCGCCGAAGACGTTTGGGGAAATAATTATCAATTACCTACAGCTCTTTTGCTGTCTGAACATTTTAACTGCCTACCACCTGAAGCGGAGTCTACGGCAAACACTTTAAAAAAGAAGGCATCGAGGGATGTATATCTTGAAGTGGAACACATGACCCGACTGCAGCCTGGGTGCGCACAGCGCGTGGGAGGCTTGAAGCGGCTACAAAGAAAACGCATCCCAGACTTCCCAACAAAAGGCGGCGCCACAGCGAGTCGGTTTAACCGAGTTCTGAGGCGGGAGCTGAAAAGAGACACATCAAAATAGTTTGACATAGATGCTTAACACCTCTGATATGCCTGCAGCCACTGAGAACAACGACGCGAGCGCGGCATATTGACAATAGGATCCAGACGTTTCTACGTGGCGAGGAGTTCAGAATGCCGAAGCAGTCGTCGCGTACCCAAGGAGCTGTATAAATGTTAGAGGAAGTTATTGCTTTTAGTGGGGGGAAGAAAGTGTGAAGGACACATTTGCATTTTTCTAAAGCTGTAAGGAATATATTTCACCACATCTGCCGGTTTCTCTCCCTCCCTATGTTTGAAAATCAGCTCTCCGCTTTAAGTGCCGCTGTTTCGCTGTGAATTGGACCGGAGGTCTGGAGCTGAGTGAGAGAACAGATACAAGTGTTTGCAGAAAGTTTTTAAAAGAGAAACGTCCAATTAAATTTACTTAACGGCTCCATTTTTGTTTGGAGAAACCTTCCCGCGCGCAGCCTCTGCGAGGTCTAAAAGTACACCGCTAACTCAAGCGCTCTTCTCTGATCGGCAACTGCAACTAACAATTATGAAGTAATGGTAAATAGATACCGTAACCTTTTGTACAAGACAGCAACGTCAGTCTGTTGTTTGTTTTCCTGAGGCTTTCCTAAGGCTGGCTAACATTAACCACCTCACAAGCTCTAGACAGGCTATATTATCAGTGAAATAAAACTGGGAACACTCAAAAGAATGCATGCATTGCTGTATTTAGAGATCAGCTGGATCGATGAGATACGACATAAAAATTTCACATACATTGTGGAGGGACTATGTTGCCTAAGGAGGCTCAATTGCCCCGTTACACTCTCCACAGTGAATACACTGTGACTGGATCGGAGACCTTTTCGGTGCAGCAGTCTCATGCGTTCAGCGCCGAGCAGGAGGAAGCAGCTTATTGAAATGACTTGTGGTCACTGAAGCCTGAGGCTAGAGTTCACATGCAGAACCGTGGCCGTGCCCCGGGTTGTGGACTGCCCAGCGGAGCTTGTCAACACTGCTATCTTTCACCCCGTCATACCTGAAACTTTTTTTTTTTTTTTTTTTTTGCGGTTGCTGTTTCCTCGCTGCCGACGTGGAATGTACGGGGCACGGCTTGGCTCCGAGTGCCCCTCGCATAAAATAGGAACGATGCACGTGTAGCTGAGCAGAACTCTTTCATTTCAGATGTCCTGTGCGCCTGTTTTAGACACGAAATGAATGCAACAAGCCGTTTACTGTGGTATCCTGTGGTTCCTTGTTTAACCTAAGAAGAGATTTGCATGCATTTGCATACAGTGGTTGGATTTTACTGCGTTTGTTTTTACTGGGGCCTGCAGAATATTAAATTTGCGCATTCTCTGTTGTTTACTAAAGTCTTTCGGGGGGAAAAAAACAAAAACCCATTAGCTTATGTTCTCTGCGCTACACTACAAAGCAGCACAGTTTAATGTTCTCCATAAAGTGGCCCGCATATGTGCCGTTTTACACAAAAATGAAGCACTCCTTTCACATCCCATTACCTTAAAACCGTACTTGCACTCCTAACCCTCATCGGCATCCGCGTGCACCCGCACAAAGCGGGAAAGCATGCACGTTCGCTCAGATTTAGAAAACGCCTTTGCACACATTATCATAGATTAGGGCTAAAAAGTTTTTGGTTATTTTAAATACCTCTGCCACATAAACTCCGCATGAACTGATTAATTCTGGCAGAGTGCCAGTGAGGTGTCCTGTAATCACGTACCACATTGTGTTACTTACAGAGGGCCGCACACAGATGAATTTTTAGAAGCCGCCGAGGTGATGATGTTGCATGACCCGCGGCGGTAACCGCAAAATATTTCATGTACAGCGGGCCTCCTTTACGCCACGCTACGTCGCAATAGAGATAAAACATGGCAGATCGGGGGCTTAATGCGGGGCCCTTATTCTCGTGCGCTAGCGTAAGTCAAGTGTGTGTAAGTAACTTTGCTAACCCCCGAGGGAGCGGGAGCGTGGCAGCGTCGGAGAATGGGCCCCCGTCCCCTTTGCGCTTGTACTCTAACCAGGCATGAGACATTGGCCCTGACTGCTACCCACCCCTAGTCACGGTCACCACAAGTTAAGTGACCAATTCCAGCGCATCACTCGGGGCCAAATAACCATTCACGGCGTCGGGGAAGTGAACATATGTGACACGCTCTTGAACGGGTTCCAGGCATATGGTTCACCGTTTGAACCATAATCTTCGATGGCAAGGTTGCGCGAGCCCGTGGAAGCGGATTAGGGGGAGGTTTTGCTTTTTATGCGTCTGTTTCCGCTCGTAAGGGACGAGAGACGGAGAAATATGATGTGTGCCGAACGAGCAGCTGAACTCGTCATAGTGTGTCAACAAAACGAGCGCGAGACATGCAAATGGGAGCGGCTGTCTGGTGCTCTGTAAATATTTGGCCCCCTTTTGCTCAACTAAGTGTTCTTCCCCTTACAGACACTTACTGAAAGGTCAGCTGCTCAGTCTAAATTCAAACCTTACCCCCCTTTTTTTTCTTTTTTTTTTCCAGTTCCTGAGGACATTCAAGCTTGACATGCAGTGCACACTGTACATAAAAGTGGTGGGGGTGTTTGGGATTTGCACTTATGACATCTCCAAATTTTTCATTCTTGGCTTAGGTCTGCATTTGTGGAGTGAGATTACAGACGTGCAGGCGTATGATTATTTTTTTTTTTACGTGTGTGCGTGAGCGCATAATCATTTTTATATTCACAGTTGTGACCTCATTCTTGTGGCTGTGCTTTGAAATTCATATCACATTAGAGGTAGGGACTCAGGCTTCAGCTTAGCAAATCGGCGAGTGTATCCAAGGAATGACCTGAGAGCACCTCAGGCAGCAGCAGTCACGGCCCATCACGACTCCAACGCTGTTAGGTTCAAAATGATCGGCGGCGGCGGCGGCACACCGGACAATATCATTAGATCAGATGTGACGCGTCTTCCTTCGTCTTGTTTTCGCCCATCGCGTGGCTAATTTCAGAGGCAGCAGCTCTCCGGTGTAATCTAGTTTTTGCGTGATTTCAGACCGTCCGTTTGAAATGTGAGAGAGGAACGGAAAAGAAAGAAGAAATTTGGCACATCACAGGGTCAGTAATTTGATTTAACCGTGCACGAGTTAAAAGTCATCCTGATATAAAAAATCAAAACAAACGAAGAAGAAAACGGCAACTGTAATCCGGTCTCAACGCCACCCAGATAACCAGATGCCGTGCTCCTGAAGTAGCTGAATTGGCTCGGCGTGGTTTAACACCACCTGCAGCAGATCCCGTACTTACCTCTATTTTTCTAATTTTCCTGGCACTAATTAAATCTCCGCAATCTGCAATGCTGCTTGGCGCGCTCGTGCGCCATTTGTCTCTCCTCTCCCTGCGGTGGCTGGAAAATAAAAATACCCCAGATGTGATGCACTCGTTCTCCACGGGATAAAATTCCTGCGGCACGGAGGTAAAATTCTATATTGCGAGACTACTCTCGGAAATAATGCCGACCCAATAGGGGGTAAATCCGGGGACGTTTCTGGGGACGGTGCCAGCCGAGGATAAAGCAGCGAATGTGGAGACTGTTCCTGGAAATCTGGGGCATCTGGTTTCTCAAGCTAAAACTGCTAGCATTGGTATTCAGACCTCTGACTTATCTATTACGTTAAAGGCTCCTCTGGCAGCTGAGATAAGCCCGAACCGGATAACTTTTAAAAAGGAAAATATCTCCCACATGTATATTTAGTGTACCTTACCTAAAGGTATTTAGTTTCATTGAGACCATAAATACTCTGCTCATTAGTTTATTATATATATGTATACATTTTTAACTATATTATAAGCTTCCAAGGCATGCACCGGATGTATGTTTTCCTCATCGTATTTCCATTGCTTTTATTACTACCTGCAGGAGAGGAGGCACTGACTATGTACCTGGCCAAAAACGAGCTGGACAGGAAGCTCGTCAATGCTACTCAGAATGTGGAAGCCCTTCATCAGCTGGCCTCGTCCTACTTCATCGACCGGGACGGCACGATGAGGAAGCTGCACGAGATCCAGATTTCCACCAATGCCATCAAGGTACGAACTGAGAAAACGCATCCAAACCAAGGAAAAACAAAAACCACCCATAGCTTGCCCCTCACTTATTTATGCATACAGTAAAGCATATAACTTACTCGGGTGGGTTATATGAAATTCACCCCTGAACATTCAGTCATACATTCATCTTCTGTAACCTCTTGTCCTGTGATGGGTCATCAGGTGAGAGGCGGGGCACACCCTGGACAGGTCGGCAGTCTATGGCAGGGCTAACACAGAGAGACAGACAACCATTCACACTCACATTCACACCTACGGCCAATTTGGCTACACAGAAAGAGCACCCACCACTCCACTGTGCCGCCCCCACCCCTGTACAGTTTATATGAATGGGGAAATTAGCTCCCGAGACCAAAACATTATTTTATTTTATTTTTTTCCGGGTTGTAAACACGGCCTACGAGCGCTGACTCGCTTTTGGGGCTAACCCCAGGTGGCCATTTTGGGGAGCTGCAGTTTTTGGCACTTGGCGCTACGTAAGTTGGCTGTGTTTTTCCACCCCAGAGGTTGCCTCTTGATGCTGACAAAAATACATAAATAAAAACACAACTTCATATTTATTGCACCACTCTGGGCAGAGTGTCTGATCAAACACGTCTCCCTCTGTACCGTTTTGAACGCGCACATAAAAACACAAATGTAATGACTCCTGTCAGCACTGTAGCGCAATGAGACATAAATCCCCTGCTCTGCTGTGAACGCATTTTTAAAAATGTTAATTGTTGCACACGTTCAATACTGCACTAAAAATTTATGGAACTGGATTTCAGAATAATTTAATCTATATAGTTTTGTCAATAAATACTGTGTATTATTTACTAGTCATAATGCTTTAATCCATGTTTCTGGGCAGATTTGCTCAGTAAAAGAATCTCCTTTGGCTTTTCAGCGTAATTAGGCAAAGACACCTTTGTGATAAGCTTACAGGCGAGTAAACGGAGGGTTAGTTTGTCAGAAAAATACGTATTTCACATTCCATCTCACCAATAGTGGCCACACGGGTCCACTGCTATAACTCATAATGGGATTCATCCAGGGTCACTGAGTAGAGGTAGTTAGTACCAACTTGTTTAATCTATAGTAAGGATTTTATAAGGAAGTTAATTTTGACGTAATCAGAATTTGAATTCTTGAGTAGAGGTCAGAAATTAGGTTATTTATACCTACGGTGGTCTAATCATTTCATATCTGAGTCTAACTCAGACGACTTCCTCAACCTGTCCACGGAGCAGGACAGAGACAGCAGCCTGTCACCGAACAAGCTTCTCTGCTGATGGTGTCGACTATGGTGGACATTCTTCATAATAGTCCGGATGTTGTCCAGCTCTACCCCTACCACAGAGCCCGTCTTTTGTATCAGCCTATCCAGCAGTGAGGTGCCCTTCGTCTCAGAGCTGCCTCCCCAGCACACCACAGCGTAGAGGAGGGCACTGGCAATGATAGTCTGGTAGAAGATGTCCAGCAGCTTCTGGCGGATATTAATTTATCTAAGCCTCCTGACAAAATAGAGACGGCTCTGACCTTTTTTGTATACCGAGTCTGCGAGTCCAGTTTGTGATCCAGCTGTAGACTCAGGTACTGATAGGTGCGGACCACCTCTACACACTCCCCATTGATGGTTATGGGTTGCAGGTGGGGAGTGGACCTCCAGAAATCCACTACCATCCCCTTGGTTGTAGCTGTATTGATCAGAAGGGTGGTTCGTCCCATACGAAACTAGAAGAAATAAGCATTGCAATTCTATAAGTTTACCTGCATAACAAATGAAAAACTACAGCTCATGGGCTTAGGACAAAGTCCCTTGCATGCTTTGACCTTGCTCCCATGCCCCATGTTTCTATGGCTATGCAGCTGCAGCTGAATAAAGGTTGAGTAAACATGTTTGTGCAGCACTGCTACGGGATGTTTTTTGTATGAGGATGTCAACATGATAAACAAGTTCACAGTTCAGCATGCATGCCTTCTTGCACCTATTTTGCTTCCAGTATAGTTGTACTGACCTGAACAACCCAGAGCAACTAAGCATTGATTACAGAGCCCGAAAGGCATTCTAGATATACCACAAAATACATACACACGCTATGTATACAGTTGTATAGTGGCAAAACCATCATTATCGCCATGTAAATGTTTAATTTTCTCTTTTAGCATTTGACATTAATTTGTATTCTACAACATGTACAATTCGAGGAAGGACAGTGACACTAGAGGACAGTAAAGCTGTTGAAAACCTTTGTTTAGCTCTTTTATGAATGCAGAAAGAAGACATCGGAGCACACATTACAGAGGCCTCGGTGTAACTTTGTGTTTATATGGAAACAAAAGTAAGAGAGCGTCAGCCAACAAAGCTGCAGGTAGGATGGCGTTATCTAGCACGCTCAGATTTTACCTACTCTGATCGAGTTAGGTGGTGTTAATTTCAAGCCCTGCTGATCATAATTACTCAGACGTCTCTGGTTTTCCATGGGTCTGCAATCACACAATTTGGAACAGAAAATAGATTGCAGATGCGAAAATAGGCCGCGCCACGGAGAGGCTCTATACGCCTAATCGTATAGCCTCTCATTCTGCTATGGTGCATCGCCCCTGGTAAATATCAATGAGCACGATCTAAACTTTAATGCTCTGGGCTTGTGACAGCTTGGCAGATGCTGAACTTTGACTGTAGGAACCTCACTTTAAAACATGTTTTGTTAATTGCGACACGGGGGAGTGGCCACATTTGTCTGCGCAGAATCGCATTTGAGGATTATGTGTTAGTAAGGTTAGCGCAATTAGTCCACTGTGGAAAAAAAAACAGTATGAGCAGTATGTTTGAGTTAAACATTTGTTAAATGTTATTTGAAAGGGGATTTATCGTTTTTTACAATTGGAATCGTTCAGAAGATATTGAGATCCGCATATAGTGGGAGTGAATGGGGCACCGAAACGCAGCCTCTAGCGCATTATCTGTTGTCTATTCGCGGACATGCAGCGATTTGTTGTCCTTTGGCCAGCTATTCAACAAGCTCCTCATCCGCACACTCTGGCTCCAAACGGTAAGGACGTCCCTCATAAACAAAGTTGCCGTCCACAACCTCAGAATCTGAAAAATATTCCGACATGTTGCAAAAAACTAGCAGTAGCAAATTACAGGTAAACAAGCCAACCATCAGAGATGACATCATCCAGGTCAATCTACAGACCTGATAACAGGTAACTCTGGACTCAATGGGAAATAGTACTAGCGTATCATGACAAAATATTGGTGAAATTAACGGGTTTTGTGGGAGACAGTGGCTGCATTTCGGTGCCCCATTCACTCCCACTCTACAGATATACACAGATCTCAGTATCTTTCGAACAACTTGAAATGACACCAAAGTTATATGGGTGAGTAAACGATTGTATTTTAGGCCCACGTAAGGTCCAACTACCAAAAAATTGTTAGTTCCCCTTTAAGAGGTTTTATTTACTGCAGATGAGATGGTGATTACCATGACTGTCAGCAAAAATTCAAGCCATGTTGAGTCTCATGAGGCTGAAATAAACGCGCCTGAACTGTTCAAAAGTTATATTTTCCATTTTATTTCGAAGCCATCTGAAGGCAACCAACACGTTAATCCATGTTTCACCCATTTCAGTTTTACAGAAGCTACAGAAATCTAATAATCAGCTGTGGCTAGCTAGCTTTTATTGACCATCTATTTGGTGTTGAAGTGTTGAAAGAGCAGAACCGGTGTGAATGGCACTGATATTAAAAGCAGGAGGAAATGCTGTATGGGTTGAAGAGCCCTTTTGCTCATGCCGGGCTTGTACACATCCGTAAGCACAAATAGCAAGTGAACTTGGATATACTTGTGCTGGTCACTCGAAGCAGATGATGTATTTTACTTGCTTTGATAAATTTGTCGTCTTCTCCTTGGCAATGAGTGTCGAAATTCTCCACAACTCCGAAGATTCCCGCAGCTGTTACCGCGCACCTGTGCTCGCACACCTGCACAAGAATCTTGAAGACAACTCTCCCACACACCCACCGACGCTCCACCTACCTGTCTCCATTCAAGGAGCACCTTCCTGGCTTTTTGTTGTCGTGAGTGACAAGTGGATTAAGGGGCTTTGGCAGATGAGACTCCAGGTAGCAGGAAGTCAAGCATGACAAAATTAAGCAGACCTGACAGTGGCTGCTGAGTCAGTTTCTCAGGAAAGGAAGGCATGAGTTGTCGAGAGGAGAGAGACCCTACAAGGCACACGCATACGGCAAGGGCTGAGTGGACTGCATGTCCGCTGATCAAAACTGATGAACCTATAGGATGTGTCAAGAGCTGGCGCTTTGTCCGAACTGCAGAGACGGCTGGGAATGGATTAGCGATTGGGTGAGGTAATGAGTTAGTTAAAGGCGTAGCTTTTCTTTTACTTATCGGGTGCTGCATCCTCCGAATGGATTCCTCTTAGGATGAATAGCAACGTAATGAGTTTGTGCTATCAGAGTACATGCAAATAAGGCCTAAAGTAAGTTGTGTACAGTGGGAATGGCTGCATCCTTAAGTTGGTGGTACAATGCACCAGCAACATAAGAGGGTTGATTAACCCTTGTGCTATCTTTGGGCTTCTCTGAGACCCCAAGTGAATGGACAGCCAGATAGAGAGCATGCAAGAGGGTAGCAAAAGGGTTAAGAAACCAGCCATGTACCAGAGTAGGTCTTCGTACCTGTTAAAATGTCTCACTGTACATCAAGTTAGAGTTTCTGGACATATTGTGCTTTCTGTGTGTAATGATGCAAGGCGTTGGGCTTAATTACCAACTACGAATAGCGGTCAACTGCACCCTAGGGGCTCCGAAGGCTCTAGGTTCAGTTTGTAATTTCTCTGAGTAATGTGCTTAACAGAATCAATGAGAGGCACATTTGGATGAGTCATACCTTACTACATAATCTAAAAGGGAAAATATGCCCCTTTTTAATGCAGCTGTCAAATCTCCGTTGATGGTAATTGTCGTCAACTGACGCAGTAAATCCCCCCATGCATCCAATATTGATGCAGAAAGCTGTGCCTTCTGTGTTGTCCCGCTCGCACGGACGTGATTGCACTCCCTACACGAACCAGGACGCATTTTGCGCGAGCAGCTCGCCAAAGCCCAAACTCTCGCGCGCCGGCCGGCCGGCTCTGTGTACAAAATGCGAAGGCATCTGAAATAACGCTACTTCACTGTTTGTCCAGCACCGAAAAGGCTGCGTCGGTTCAATAACACTACATGCAAGCCAATCAAATAGTGCAAACATTTTGAGATAACTGCTTGTTCAACACCGCGGCGTCTCGCCACCCTAGCCCGCGGCTATTAATGTGAACATAGCGCTATGTGACGAAACTCGAGGGCCATCTGTTCTCGCAGTCCTGCTGGTCAACAAAAAGCGGACCCGAGCTGAAATTTATGGCAACGGAGCGACTTCGTTTTCTGTTGGCTTCGCAAGCAATTTGAGCAAAGGCGTCACCAGTCGCTGTGTGCTCCTGACAGCTCGGTTTCTGCCCGTACCCTCGATCCAAGCATAATGCAGCTGCTGCCTCTGTTTCTCTCTGCTGGATGGCTTCCTGCTCTGTGTAAATAATATATACACTGACTGTCCATCCGAGTCAGCCAATACACTGTTTCTCATTTTCATTTCTCATTTCATTTAGAAGCAGAAGACACTTTTTTTTTTCTCTCTCATAGGCCAGTGGTCTATCCAGGGCACTGTCTCCCCAAAGAAAGCTGCATCCTATATTCTACATGTATTGTGCTGCAGTATCGTATATTTTTCGATTTCAATATAGGGAGTATGAAATGTTTCAGCATTCAACTCGTGATTTAAATTGATCAGTATGCACCGTAATTGCCAGGTATTACTAAAAAATAATCTTCGACTCCCTCCTCATGTGCCTCGCCTGGAAATAAAGGCAGCACATATTGGAGTTCTCCGGTCACGTCGGCAGCAGACAGTGATCAGAATGTGCAGAGGAAGCAAAGTCCATCAGAAAGCATGGATCTATAAACACAGAGAACAAGGGCTTTGCTCCTCCAATATTGATTCTGCACGGCTGCGAGACCTGCTTTGGAGTGCAAACTTACAATCAGGATGAAAAACACGTGTCAATAGAGCAGAAATGTTTTAGACATTTCCTGTCTGCGAGTAAGCAGTTTGAACGTCGGGTCCACTGAAATGTTTTTGTCGAGCAGCTCAAACGCTGACCTATCTTTTCCCTGCCGGCTAGCGCTTGTAGCCACCTTATAGCATTATGCATGCAAGTTAAGGAAATAAATAATCCGGTTCATTTATTTATTTATTGTTTTAAAGAAGGAGAAAATTGTTTTTTTTTTTGTTTTTTTTTTAGTGAGTATGTCTCATGCATAGCAATTAATAAGCGAATGTGTGCAGATGGCACAAGGAAACCCACTGGTGCACTGAATCAAATTACGGTTATTTATTTATTTATTTATTTTGACACTGCACTGAAATATGTATTTTCTCTTTCATCAAATGTAGATTTTCAGCGCTGATAATTATCAGCCTGAGGCAAATATCTGCTGTAGACACTCGACTCCCACTCGTACTGAACTTCTGCTATTATTATTTTAGATATTATCGTAGTAGGACATGGTGTTAGACCATATCGTGAGAAGCTCTAAGGTTTGGACTGGCGATTTTAGATTTATTCAAACCAAAGTAAGAGCTGGTGCAGAAAAAAAAAAATTAAGAATAAAAATGAAAAAATATACACAAAATGTATTCTTCTGTCACACGGTTAATCATGTTTACTGTAGCTTAAAACTAATCACTGTTAAGCTGTTTGATCTACTTTAGGACACAAATGCAAATTTTTACATCGTGACAATAGACTCTAACCTTGTGTCTCCCTGAGGGTTGCGAACGTTTTCATTTTACCATTAATTACAGACCTTTTTATTATAGGTCTCGTGTTAGTATGAGAAAACCGGCTCATTTAATTACTCCCTGACTTATGTTCTGTGAAGAACATTTAAAAAAAAAAATCTGCATGAGCCCACCTACGCATTTGTAACTGTCAGAAATGCCGAGGAGTGCCATTCCAGTCTCCCTCCACACGTACCGTACACGTCCTCATGCATGGCACGCGTTTGTCGCCGTCTTTTCCCCATCGTTTCCCCTTTTGCGCGCGCAGCTACACAGTGTCCGGTGACACTCCGTGTAATGCTGCTTCGAAACAATCTAAATGTTAAAGATTTTCTTGTCGGCGGCACACAGCAAATAAATAGCTTTGCATTCGCGCCTCCTTATCGCTATCGATCAGTATGACGGGATGCATAGCAAAATGATTCTCTGCTCAAGAGACCGTGGAAATCATTTTGGAAGCTGCGCCGGCTAGCGTGGAAGGAGCATCGTCCGCTTTGGAGTGCGAAGAAACTTTCTGAAGTTTTCTTTTTCAGTTCAAAAGCCTGACCGTTCATTTAATGGAGAGGACGTGGTAGACTCTTAGCTAGCTCTGGAACAGGTCCACCAACCGAAATATACGTTTATACGGCACTGTGTGTGCAGAATCTTCTGTTATTCGGTTTGCAACAAGACACAATTGAGAGGGATTTAACCTTGTTGATTTCACCAGTGGACATCTAGTTGACCAATAGAGCAAATGCAAGAAAGAAGAGTATTTTGTTGTATTGCATTCTCATGAGAAAGGGAACTTTAATGTAGAGATACTGTGCAGATGTCAGAGACAGGCTGGAGGATGGCCCCTCTCTTGTGCAAAATGTTCCGACTGGTTTGCCGCCAGCTTTTCTTTGGCTCTTTGCCTAATATCACAGATCCTTTTTTCTGATAAGTAGCATTAACCCCAGAACCAAACTTGGGAGCTTTGAGAAAACGCAGCAGCCAGCTTGATTACTTATATAAGATGTTGCAAACTCAAAACCACTGAATGGCAAACCTGAACCCAACGGTCTGCTGCGACATCCCGTACCCCCCAGCTCATTGTGTGTGCGCTGGATGCTGAATCGTACGGTATAGATTCTGCAGCTACACAGTGGGAGTCAGCAAACCAGTTTTTAAAAATAGAAGTGAAGTAAACAGATTCTGCACTCAAAACCCCTCTTTGATCTAAATAATAATAAAAAAAATATGAAATTCATGTGCTTCTGTGTCGTGCATAATTTTTTTGCAAGCACTTCTTGATTAACTGTGTCATTATCAGACTACTAATGAGGCGACAGTACGTGAACATCAGGACAGCCAGCAGGGTATATAACAATCAATCTTTGATGACATCAGACATCTGTGCAGGCACTAATGCAAAGCTTGCTCATTATAAACACAGTTGCTTTTTTTTTTCTTCCCATCAATGAGAAATACAAACAATTGTTTGATTGTTATTGGACTCCTACAGGTTGCACATGCTGTGCGAGCCGCCATGGTTGGAATACTGAAAACACATTATGGAGCTCTATTAAGGTCGCCTATAAAATTGGTCCCTAAGGAGAACAGATTTTATTGTTAAATGAAATTCCCCGGTAATCAAAATCGGCAATAGGCAAAGAGTTAAATGTGAGGCGTATTTTAAACGGCATGGGGTGGCTATGTGTGTGCGGGCTACCTCCAACTGCTTTCCACTTAATCTCTGGACTGATGACTGACTGTGTGCATAGTATCTGAATGGATTTATGAAACCTTTCATCCTCAATCAAACGGTTCTGATTATTAGCAATGCGGCAAGAAGAGAGCATGGAATGCTGAACGAATGAAATTCAGCAGGTAACTGTGGCGACACAAAGTGGGCGGATACAGAGTTGAACTAGTCTCAGTTTTGAGGCGATGCTTGACACAAGGCAATCTGCTTTGTTTGTATGACATGAGTTCCCAACACATCTACAGCAAAGGACACAACATCCACCACTTTGGTTTCTACCACCAGGATCACAATATTTTAATGTTCCTGTTGTTTCGTTTGATGTGAAAAATATACAAGTGGGTTACCAAGGCAGCCGCAGCCTTGAATGTCCACTGGCGACCGACTGTCAGCTACAAAGGGAGAGGCGACTAGCAAATTGCTTTGTGTGCAGACAGGGCTTTAGACTCTGCAAAGCTTAAGAGGTCTTAGCTACCAAACCAATCAAGGCCTATACATATCCCTGCTGTCAGGAGAATCTTACACCTGACGTCTAATGTGACGATGAACAAATAACAAAGACGCAAGACAAAACAATCAGAAACTACAGTGATAAAGAAAGACCGCGCATTCAGTCTCTGCCATTGTCTGTTTCAGTTCCCTTGTGATGAAACATGCACATAGAGAAAAGGCTATGGCAGGCATGCAGGCACACATATATACCCTCAGCCAAACAAACAAGCAGCTCTTAGTACTGAACAAGCTGGCCCGGGGTTACAATGTAATGAGATCTTACAGTATGGGAGGGATCTCCCGCTGTACATCATTTATCCCAAAGAATGTGAATGTGTCACGGCTGTTTTATTAAACAGAAAAACAAAAGAGAGAAAAAAAAACAGCCTGCATGGAGTATTATTCATTTTTACTGAATTATAAATCATGTTATAGCTCTTCGTCTGCCAAAACTTGTATTCTTCACCAGCCCTCACATACGTGCAGTATACACAGACACAAACAAACCCACAAATACAGTATATATATATATATATATATATAATAATTTATACAGCATGGCTCTGATAATAAGAGATTTCTTCCTACTGTGAACAATATCATACCTTGCTGATAGAAATAAAAGACATATGGTTATTTGGCTTTCTGCAGCTAAACTTGATCGCTGCAAGCCGGGACTCCAGCGGGGAGGGAGGTATCATTTAGGAATGAAAATAAGATACCCAATGGAGTGTTTTAATAGAAAGAAAACATCAAATTTGCGAGTGAGTGTCTTCCTGCGGGAAGGTGCGATTATGCAGGAATCGTCTGAGCGCGCTTGCGTGCAACCACGTCAGCGAGCGCACGTGGCTGCACGGCTGCACGGCTGGCGGTGGCGTGTGTACTCCATATTCTTTCACGCATGAAGAGCTCGGGGAGGGTGCATTCCTGCAAGGGAGCGTGCTCACCGCACCCCTCCCAAGGTCACCTATGCGTGCAGTCACTCCGAGCAGCTTCACACCCGACAATCGATATGCATATTTCCTGATGATGCTGCAGTGCCGCCGGCGGAGCGGGTGGTGTGGCGGGTGGTGTACCAGGTACCAGCTGCCGTCCTATTTCTCATTTCACAGTCCAGTCATATGAACCTTGTGTGAGGTAAGGGGAATCTAACGCGTATACAGTATGACCCAGATTCCTGTCAACTGCAGTAGCCAAGTTTGGAGCAGTTTACATCTCATTTGCATTTGCCACAAGCAAGCATGACACATTTTATGTGCAGTGTGTCTTGAGTTACAATACTTCAGGGCTCCACTGTTATAATTAGAAATGCCCCAAAGTTTATCATTTTTCCCAGGATCACCAAAAAATAATGAGTTACATTAACTTTTACGCTTGGCACATTTCAGTATTTAAAAGAAATCATACAAATAATCGCATTAAATGAAAGGTGGCCACAGCACATAAAATACGGTTGCCCCGTCCCTCCAACGTGACTTACAGGAACACTGCAGTCACCCGTAATATAATATGAACAAGGCAGAAAAAATGTCCTCAGAGAGCTTCCACTACAAGGCTTGGAGAATTACTGAGGAGCAAGTCTATTCATTTCTATGTAGCCATAAATAGCAAGTCATTAAAGAAAATGGCAGGTGATGGGCCGATTAGGAGGGCTCAGCAGAGATGAGCAATGAAGACGGCTGAACCTTACAGCATTCCTCCCTGTCCCGCTCACCCATCTTATTGCCTTCATCACTTGTTTTCCTTATCTCGCGCCGCTTCAAACCACCTCTTAATTCTCCGTGGTCTTTCAAGTTGAAATGCAGCTTGCGAGGGTTTGGTTTCAGAGGATGCACTCGTCTCAGCGTGGCGCGAAGAAACTGAAGTGAGAACACACCGCTCCCATGACAGGTTACAGGAATTATGGGAAATAATGAGAGCCCCATATGCTGTGATAATTTTAATGAACTTTGCGAACAGTGGTTTTTATTGCACACTGATGCAGTCAGCGTAAGCAGTCTGGGATAATATTTAATATCTATGATTTCCCCATTCTCGTAGAGTGGCAAAGCAAATAAAAAGCTAATGGCAATACAGATGGAGGATTTTTTATTTTATTCCACTTATTACAAAGCTATTTAATGTGAAATTTAAGGAGTGTTTATGCTTTTTTTTATATGGGCATATAAATAAAAGTAAATGTTGCCAGACACAGCTGAAGGTTTCCAGCCCAACAACAAAATATTGGATTGATATGTTGCATGAAACTTCAACTACACACGGCTCACGCTAGTGTAGCTTTGTTACGGCTCAGAGTATTTCTGTGTATGTTTAATCTGCTTCAACTGGACAACTTCCTGGTTCCTCTTCAGTCCACCTTTCATCTTCACCCATTCGTCCATTTCTCAACTTCCTGGTTCCTCTCCGACCCTCCTTCATCTCCACCCATTCGTCCATTTCTCAACTTCCTGGTTCCTCTCCGACCCTCCTTTCATCTCCACCCATTCGTCCATTTCTCAACTTCCTGGTTCCTCTCCGACCCGCCTCCCATCTCCGCCCATTCGTCCATTTCTCAACTTCCTGGTTCCTCTCCGACCCTCCTTTCATCTCCACCCATTCGTCCATTTCTCAACTTCCTGGTTCCTCTCCGACCCGCCTCCCATCTCGGTCCATTCCTCCAATCTGAAGACTGCCTCCATCATGCGAGCTGTTTAAAAGCGTCGTTATACGAATACTGGAGGCAGCTGTGTGTGTAGAGAGAAGAACAGCTTGCCTCTGTGTCAGTTCCTTAGAGAAATGTTGTTAGGTGCTTGTGTTTAGTAGAATTTTTGAATTAGTTTGTGTTGTAATAAGGAGAAGAATTCGTGTGTTGGAGCAGAGATGAGATTTAAGTTCTGCTTTGATTTCATATTCCTGTTTGAAGAATTGTGTCTAGAAACACTAGTTTCAAGGGTGCTGCTCCAATCTATTTTCTGTTTTGGCTAAGAGTTTACATCGGTAATTATCCATGTTTTATTTGATTTGAGTAGCATCCACTGCTCTTTTCTTTTCTTACTGCTTGAGCTTGTTACCTCCTGCTTCGTTTATGTTGCGTCCATTTACCCCTAGCTAGCTAGGTCATCACTACCTTGTCATTAAAAACAGTCAAAACACTATCACCCTACTATCACAATGGCTTACATCTAGCTACTACAAAGCCATCTGATGGCGTAGTGGCAGGCATACAGAGGCTTTGCGAACAACTGTACTAAACACTGCTTGTCAAGTGAAGATGGATTAATGACAATAAAACTGACATTGTCCTCTTCACAGAAGATGACCACATTTGCGGCACTCACGCATTCATATGTGCACACACATTGTCTTGAAGGAGTAAATGCACGTTGCCGCAGATTGGCATTTTAAAAGTAATTTGAAAAACCACCAAAAATCATCCCAGCCTGCAAAACAAAATTCAGAACTGCCAAGAAACTGCCCAATTTGGCTAATTTTGATTAAGTGTTGAGGACACTCTCGTAATATGACAATCACATGATGAAAAATTAAAAGATGATTTAAATGAATTCACAATGCAAGAACATTTTGCAATTACCCTCCCACCACTGAATATTTAAGTTCTATTGTGGTGTGACCTTTGCCTCCCGTGTTAACAGCCAAATGTTCTTCTTTGTGTTTAAGAAAATATAAATTCTAATTAGATTTTTAATTGGTGCTATATCAAAGACAGGTGCATTACAAAGGTCAGCTATAGGAGTGAATCGGCCTGCGCGCTGGAAGCACATGGACATCCTGGCACGAGTCGCGCTACGCGTTGTTTGCAACAGGTGCCTAATTAGAGCAGGTCAGCGAGGCCGATTCCAATCACACAAAGTGAGAAACATGTCTGGAATAGTTAATGGGCGCCAGTGGGTTTGCAGTGGTTTTATACTGTAAACATGGAACCAAAAAATTTTAAATACGCTTGAGGTCAGAATGTTTGGCTGCCGCACTTGGTTGCTGATTATGCATGTAACTGGCAGAGACAAGCTCACATAGGATTTATTTTAATGTGAGTAGAAAGAAGCAATATAATTGAGTCTCAATACAAACACACGTCCGGTACCCACACATACTCCTACACATACCTGAGGAACCGCAGATGCATTGTGTGTCTGTCATCCCGATGAATTTTGCATTTTGAAAAACAAAAACAGTTTGCACAGACCGGAGGAAAGAAACTTAGTTTTACAACATTTGGGGCCTGGGGAATCGCATATGTACATTCGGTTGCCAACAGAAAACACAGAGACAGAAGAAACTTAGGATCTCATGTGCATTATCGCTTATTTACTTGGTTAGATGGTTTTCTTGATGACAGATGACAATTAGAGAGGATGTTCCAGAACTGTGGTTTCTGACTGTGGGCTGTGATACAGTCTGGGCCCGGTGGGATTTCACTGTTGTGTTCTGCTTAATAATCCAAATCCTCTAAGTCCCCCTCGGCCCACTTCACTCCTTTGATTGCTCCTTGTATTTTTATTATACTCCCCATTTTCATAATCTGGCGCACAGCACTCTTATAGTGTGTGCTGGAGTTAAAGACGAGAGAGAGAGCCTAACAAGTAGCGCACACGGCTCTCCTAAGGTCATTCAGATTACAAGGGTCAGTCGCGGTAATCCATAAAGCCTGGTACGCACCTCTTTAATTTGGAATCGTAATTTTTTGGAGAAAAATAACCGCGTGGCACGCTGCCGCCGTTCTCGAGCACACGGTTCGTATGTAATGCGCCTCAGCCTGCTCATTCAACCGCCTCCGCTTGCCGCTTGGGACGATGTCAGCGGGTGACAGAGGACAGATATTCACTATGCTCAGTCACCGTGTATCATGCAACACAACCTTTTTATAGAAGGTAATTCATTCGGCGATAAGCACAACAAAAGCGAGGAGAAAGAGCACCGTCAGCAGCCAGCAAGATGGCGGAGTGTGATTAGCAGGTCTGGGTCTGTAATCAATCTGCGTGTGCACTTTATGCAAGTCCATCAAGAACATTTCAAAGCTTGCTGCTTGGCTGGAGGGGAAATCAAGATGGGAACCTGACTGGAGATTTTTGACCACGTAGATGCAGTATGTTGAACTTTACTGTCTATTTTTAAGGTCTATAATGATACTATAATGCACTACTATTGCAACCACCTTTTCCGTGGAAACAATTTTAATTTAACTGATGACACTGCACCAAGAGACTGAACTGGTGACAGCTGAGTTACGCAGGGAGGCTGGCCTGTGTGGTTTGAGCCAAACAGATATTACCGCACAAATTTCTGAAAGCGTCAGCACTAATACAAAGGTCTCAGTACTCTCATGGGGCAGCCACAATAGCAGCCATGCTGGCCACCATCCACAGAGTAGGCCTGCCATGTGGGCCTCAGAACTGGACCACTTTCTGGAGCAATCGAAGAAGGCGGCCCGGTCAGATGAATTATGTTTTCTTTTATATGGACACATGGGAACACCATGGGAACACATGGCAGAAGAATACACTGTAGAAAGAAGGCAAGCCAGAGGAGGCAGTGTGATGGTTTGGGCAATTTTCTGCTGGGAAAACATTGGGTCCTGCCATTCAGGTGACGCATGGGGGATGTCGGTGGCTCATACCACCTACTGCCTAAGCATTGTTGGCAGTGGCCTCTTTCAGCAGGATAATGCGCCGTGCAAGAACTACCTAGCAACTAGCAGGACCTTTCTGCAAATGTCTTGGTGCCTGATACCATAACACACCTTCAGAGGTCTTACGGAATCCAAGCTTCATCGGGTCAGGGCTGTTTCTGTGGCAAAAGAGGGATGGACATCATAATAGGCAAACATAGCGTTATGGGATATCGGTTTATAAAGGATGCAGCATGGCATAGACACAAGTTTAGGAACAACTCAAAAAAACATGAAAAACAGCACAAGGTGTTGACCTGGTATCCAAATTCCCTAGATCCCAAACCAAGCAAGTGTCTGTGGGATGATCCACTCAACCCATAGGACCCCACAAGATAACTCAGTAAAAATGCTTAACATAGCCCAGCTCTGTCACGTGCCCTAACATACCACACATGACTGTAGAGCATATGGCTTGAACGTTGAAGATTACATAGTTCTCCAAGAGTCTGTCCCTGTCAGTCTTCTGATTATGTCCCACACCCAACAGCCTGATGGCTGTGTAAGATATACATCTGTCTAATTTCCAGTTTGTCAGACCACCATCTGGTATAGTATCAACATTAATGACAGGCAAAGTGGTATAATATTGCCAATCACACGCACATACAGAGTAGAATGACATGATACTGAGGCCATGTGGCGGATATCATGCAGGGTAATAGGTGTGATTTGGTTAACTTATCGGCGTCGCGCGTTGTGTAAATATGAAACCCCTTTGTGAAGACCACAACTCAGCCATCAGCACTTTTCATTAGACTCAGATTTAAATAGCTGGGTGATTTTCTATGGATTCAATTGAAAAGTAAAGGCCACTACATATATATAGGTGTATATGCATACCACACATAAGCATCTTTATTAGGCTCATATTATCGATTTTACAAGCAACTCGCAATTATCAACAACTCTCTCTGTGCACAGTGTGTGTGTGTTTGTCTGTGCGGTGACAGTAACATTAACGTATATCAATGTTTTTTTATTAATTTAGGAGAAGCAGGAGGCTTAGGCTGCCGGCCATCCATCAATGACAACTAGCGAGCTAACGTTTGCATTTCTGATTGTCTATCGATTTTATAAGACAAGATTTTGATTACAGCAGCCCGCACGGCCGCGTATCAGTCTCGGAAGCACTGACTGTGTATGGGGCTGAAATCACGGCAACTGCATCATACACGCAGCAATCTGTTATAAATCATTCATATTCAACAAAGGGAGTAATGCGTACGTTACGCTCTCTTGCAAGTTTGTTGCCGTTACGTCAGCAGCTACAGCAGCCATATAATTCAGATTTGTTGTCTGGTTTTGGATCATATAAAAGAACCCGCAACACCTCTTGTTTTTTTCTAAACCCCTGACTGTATGTAAAAATGGATAAATATCCTTTGATATTTATTGAGTCCGAGTTGAGTCGTGAGTCTTTGTCCGGTCAAGTCCTCAAATTTGTGAGTCAGGTCTGACTCAGTTCGACACGTCTGCAGTTCAAGAACATGACACTGGTTGCAATTTCAACATTTGATTTCCGTTTCAATTTTCAGTGAAGTTCTCATTAAAGCTTTTGAGTGCGAGTGAGAAAACACTTGAGAGTTTGGTTAGATTCATCTCCCCCTCCTAATCTCTTCCGTTGAGTACTTATTTGGCTTCTTGGAACGGCATTAAAGTACCATTAGAAAACTACTGTGAGAATTTAACGAGGAAACGGCCCTTTGTCTCCTTTCTTCTCGAGTGCAGCGACCGTCGCAGTTGTGTAGGCTATATATTTTAAAGCAGACTCTTCACATCTGAATAGTGTCATTATTTCTTTTGACAATGGTTCGGGTGGGCAAGAAAAAGCACTGCTATTGTTTCGGCGCTATTGTTGGGGGGAAAAAGAACAAGCACGTAGTTAAGATGAAAAAAAAATAAAATAAAAAGGCCACTTCCCTCTCAGAAATCGTGACTGCAAAGGAAATCGCATCCTTGGACAAGGTCAATGTGTCGCCAGCTGATAGATTACAAATGCGCAGCATAAAATGTGTTTTTCTTTTAATGCAAGTCATACTTCCTTTGTCTCATTATATTCTGCATTATTAATTTCCCTTTGTCTGCAGACAACAGGGTGCAAATACACCATTGTGAACCACAATTAGCACACAAGAAGGTGTAAGCCACTCAAAAAGGAAAAAAAAAAGTCTTATAACTGTTACATTATACTCTGACAGTAGCAGTAATAAAATATAAAATAAATATAAACAGGTGTTGCGTTTTGTAGGAGCAAATGTGGTTATTAGCTAGAATGAATATCATTAATATGATTAATAATTATTATAATAGGAACTACTTATTTGTTAACAATTGACCACTAACCACATAGAAAGTATCCGATTTGTAATTTTTTTTTTACTATAGGCTGGCAGCGTTCACTGCTCTACAACATTAAACTGATCAGCTATATATTAAAAAACATATACATTCAAAAACATTTATTTGCAGGATTATAATGAAAACACAACATATGTATGTCTAATTTAAAGGGAGAACAAATGGTTAGTGAGTGAGAGACAGAGATTGTGTCTCTCAAAGAATCTTCTTCCTTTCCTTCCGTGGACTCATGATGCAGGACAAAGGAGTCTTGCTAAGCGGGAGATTTAACTCTGCTCATGGGTGGTTGCGATAGATGTGCAAGCTTGTGTCTGATTCTTTAGGTGCCAGGTTAAGAGAGAGGATGTAGTGTCAACTAAGTGGCATGGCGTAGGAAAACTTCACTATAAAAAGTCACAACACCAATACTTAATGGATAAACCAAATAAACATATAGACACCGCTGGTAACACCAGACACAGTCGCTATCTATGCTCAGTCACGTTTCGCCTTTAAGCTGTTGATCATGTCTGTTGTAGTGAGCCGGCTGTAAGAGCTGTGGTCCAATAAAGGTTGTAGTATTTTTCTGCCGTTTTGTATAGATGCAGGTTGGACTAAACTGGTCGCTCTTCTGATCTTGACCTGGTTTAGCAGCTTGGTGCTAACTCGGGACTTTGCTCTGTTTGTCGATAATCCTTGTAGTTAGACGTTGTTTCGTAGCTGCAGTTTGCCTAAAAGTTCTGCCTGGAGATGACCACTTCTGTAGTCAACTAGGCATTAGAGCGATGAGAAGCTAACAAACCCCGGATTCACCTAGGCGACTTCAAGAGAGTGCGATATCCTGAGTTAGCATCTACCCCACTGTCAGTGATGTGGCCTGGGCCGTTAGCTGTCATCTTAAGAAAATATATTTTTTCAAGACGTGGCTCAGGGCTGTAACGCTCCATGTAGCCAGGGGCAGAGACATGTTCAGGGGGCACTGTCACTGTCAAATGGACTCCTATCAGGACCATACTCTGAGCTTTGGTCAGAGATGCTGTTATCATCATCTGTAAAAGCTCCAGGTTGGTTCCTCCTTTGGAACTGACCCTAGTTTAACAAGTAACTTGTGTCGTCTTCCTTGTCCCCTGCACCTGAGCAATAAGCTGAAGCACTTCTAGACAGGGACTGTGAGAAGTCCTTTTGGGGGAAGGCCTGTGCTTGTGCAGACGCGGGCATCACCTGGTAATGCTCCCTGATGATAGAAAAGCATGGGCTAAACAGCTGTAATCACTTTCATATTGGTATGAATAGCTGAATTGGAGTGGGTTGTTCATCAGTGGCTGAGAGCAACATTGGTCAGAATACCTTCCAGAGAATAAACTGCATGTCTCCTAAGAGTCTGAGCCAGAAAGCTGGGAGGTCAAGCCGCCGTCACCTCCGTCTCTCAGTTGGGCTGAGGAGCCGGGAGTTGGTCCCATCTTCTAAGAGGAAGACGAGTTAACCTTTCATAAATGGCCGAGTGTGAATCCGAGTAACCAGAACCACATCGGCCGGACGACTGTGGGTGGGCAAGAGGTTCTAACCTAAACCTTCTTCCGTGTGTGAGCAGGGATCTGACTCATGCTGCATGCAGATCTGTAAGGTAGTGCATTACTTTCTTGTTAGCCATCTGAACTGTTCGAAGAAGGGAAGCATTTCGTGCTCCAAGGGACTCTATCTCCTTTTCTAAAGCTCTGAAAAGCAGAACTGGTTTGCCTGTGGAGGTTTAGCAGTACGCTTTTTCACAGGGGGCCTTTGGATGTGGTCGGTGCATCATACCCGTCATTCAGCAGCGAGCGTATCCTTTTGATGCTCTCGCTAAAATTCAGCTTGCTGATGAAGTCAGGGATTTTACCATACCGGTTCACTTAAATATCACATAAACTACTGCATCTGTGGATTTTCATGGCCCAACACAGGTGACATTTTTAATGGCTGGTTGGTCCTGTGATCCCTATTACAGGTTTAAAGCATTATACGAGGAATAAACCAGAGCATGGGGATACTATGTAGAGACTGACAGAAACACAGATTTGCAAGCGTTCACCACCGTGCACACATATCCTGCAGATGTCTGCAGCCCACAGGCACACTTTCTGAAACGCTGGTTTCATTTGAGTCCTAATTCTCTTGCAGGTGACGGAGACACGGACGGGGCCCCTGGGATGCAGTAGCTATGACAATCTGGACTCGGTTAGCTCAATCCTTCTGCAGAGCCCCGAGAGCAAGCTTCATCTGCAAGGTAAACAAATGAAGTACATCCGCACGCTTCCCCGGGATGTTGGACATCTCGTGGCAGCGGGGTCAAACTCCATTTTGGAATTAAAATTAAAGGAGATCTATAGTCATACATGAAATACTCCGAGGTTAAGTAAGGAAATGGTTTGTGGCCTCTGAAGAATTGAATGTCAATGCAGTTTTTAATTGGGGCTGGGATTGGGATAGATTTGCTCCCCCAATCTCCTCTGGGGATTGCAGTACAATTTTCTGGTTATAGATGTCTGCTCGTGTTCTAATGTGATTGTGTTCTTAAGTCTCTTTTAAAGCTTTGATCAAAGACAGACCTTAAATTCAAAACAGTTGCTTGAACTGTGCAAACTAATCAGTCGTGAGAGAGGAAACTGGTACCTTCCATGCAGGTGCAATGTATATTAAGACAATTAAAACAGTGTAAAGGCACTTCTATTTTTATCTCCTGTCAGAGACAGCGTTTCATCTATAGAGATATACTCAGTATGTATACATGAGTCACTGTCATTAGGCTTTGTCAGTATTAGAAAATGAATGTACCGTCATTTGGCTCACACATCATACGTCAATTTATGCAAATGGCAACATTTCCCCATTAGCAGTTACGTTCTTTTAAGTGAAAATAGTTCTGTTTTAAACATCGGCTCAGGCAATAATTAGCCCGAGAGAAGGAATTACACCGAGTGACAGTCACCCTGGGGAGAAGGAGTGATGAAAGGCGGTGTAACTGTGGTCAAGTGTTTGAGAAGAGTGATTTGGTCTTTGATTTATTTGAGTTTACGCAGGTTATTAAAACCGGTTTGAGAATCACAGAGGCTTACTTTCAATCCGCGCACCTCCCCCTTCCGTCTCTGAAGGGATCATTACTCGTCCTCCAAAATCAGAGAACTAAGTGGTTTGTCAAAGAAACACTTTTAAATCCTCCGCCGCCACTTACTCGGAACACTCTATAGGTTTTGGGGGAAGCTTTATTGTCATGCGCCAAATGTATTAGCCTTGTGCTTTGAAGACTGTTTTGTCACCCAATTGATAGATGACAGGCCTGGAAAGATTCTTTCTTTTGGCTTGATAATAACCCCAATAGAAAGGAAAAGCCTTTCCAATTGGTTTCTGGCTTAGGCTTTTGTATTAAGACAAATTATAATGCTGTGTGTGTGTTTATGTGTTGTGTGCGGGCAAACGTTGGGCGTTGCGAGTCAGCCTGAAAATGTGTCCCTTTAAGAGCAATTACTGCGTCTTGCACTAAATTAGGAAGACAGCTGATGGTGTAAGTTCTCCAACAATCATGGCGCTCTTCAAAGTGATGGCACTTCACACAGCCCGTGAAGAGGCAGTGTAGTCGCTGGAGAGCTTTTAAGGTCTCCGCTGCTCAAATATACTTATAATGAGATCCGATCATTTAATTCACCCTACAGTTTTCATTCTGTCATTAACGCGGTTGTAGCGGCTGTCTCTTCATTCACGTCGGCCACAGGCTCAGGTTGGAGTTGAGCCCCGCGTTGACAGGAATAATGCCTCTGATTTCTTTCTTTCTTTCTTTCTTTCTTTCTTTCTTTCTTTCTTTCTTTCTTTCTTTCTTTCTTTCTTTCTTTCTTTCTTTCCCAATTGTTCCCTTACAATTCAGTCAGCTCCTGAACAGCGTTATTTTTCTGACTCTAGCGGGAAACGTTTTATGAAGCCTATTATTCTTGATCACAGGGGTTTTCTCTTTCTGAATAATATGCACTTGTAGCATATTAAGAAACATGAGGCTATGTCCATAGGCGATTCTTCCTCTGTGTTCATAAACCCAAGCAGATGACAGAAGAACGCAGGTGGTCCTTGCTATGATACGTTTGCCAGAGCTCCTTCCATATGTTTGAAATTTCCAAATGACACGCAGAGATGCAAAGATCTTCATCAAAACAAAACACTGGGGGTATGTTTTAAACTGCCAGCGGTGCTGCACCAGTGCTGGTTGGGCAAATGGTGGTGGTAGTGATAGACATTTACTCAAATACTGGATTTTAATTACGCATTTGAGGTCATTTAATAGCGCTGTGATTCCTCTTCATCTCAGTTGTTGTTATTGAACCATTTCTCTCACGTCTTAAGCTACTGGTTACTTTGCAAATGAGGTCTTTAACACACATTACATGTGATGAATTGTTATTGATTAAACCACCCACCAGTTGATTGATTAGAATTGATTAGCAATGGGATTTACTTAATTTTTAATTGTTTTCTTACTATAGTTTTGAATTTTTGCAAACCCAACAATCAGTTAATTACTGTATAAACCAACCTGCTGACAGTTCCATATTGATAGTTAAAGCACTACACTAAACAATGCACATGTATAAGGTAAAATAAGGTCCACCTCAACCAGGCACAGCAAAATCCTGCTTTTACAGTATGTATGAATGAGTCTAAATCATCTAATAATCTAATATAGTAGGAATTAAGTACTTTAAATACATTTTAGTGATAATACTTACATTCTATTGGCGGGATCTTTGCATAGACCAATACCAGTAGTTGTAATTAAAAGCCCCTAGTGCTTGGAAAACATGTATGTTACATATAGGAGATGTCATCACCGATTAGGGCATCAGGTCTGTGTGCTCTTTCCATAGACTGCATAAAGATGGATGGTGGAACAGGTCCTCAAAAGTGAAGCCAAAGCAATAATTGTTTTTCAAGGACTGTTTCGATAATATTAGATAATAGCTAATATAATACTGAAGGATATTTCAGTGCCCATGTTTTTGAGAAGTTTCCTTATAGTTAGTTTCTATTTAGTTTCATGCTATAGAAACAGGATGACATCATGATCTCTACAGGCTGCCATGCCAACCGATCCGTGTAGCGGTCCCGTAGGACCGTGAGAGTTGGAAAAGAATATAATGATATAAGTGTATAATCCAACTTTTCCTTGTAACTGGTGGGTGTAGCATTAATTAAATGAAAACCTGAGGTGCGTGGGTCATCGATACCACTCTCAGCTCCACTTTCGGACCGCACAGAGCAGACACTGGCTACAAAGTCGCAAGATGGAGGTGTCTGTATCCTCGGGAAAATGGCGTCAGTTTAGCCAGTACAGGAAGTGGGGACGCGTTGTCCATGTTTATATACAGTCTATGCCTCTTCCCGATAGCATGGGCGAACACTGTATGTTATTTAACTTGCAGGAGTTGTTTTTTTAAATTAAAAAAATAAATAAAAAGGAACCACTCTCAGCAGCCTCACAACATTTCCCTGCAAATGCATCCTCATCTAGTATGAGCTGTATAGAAAGTGGCATGGGTTAATTTGCATGACTAAAGAAAGTAAAGGAAAAAAGGGGAAATAACTGCTTCTGGTGGAGTCGCTCTGTATCTAGACTGTCAGTTCGCCGCGATGTGAAAAGGCTTGCTTTTACAGGGATGAGGAAGGTTGATGTGAGTGGTGGCGACTGATGCCAGCCCCCAACCAACCCCTAATAAACACAATGATAATGTATGTATGATAATAGATTCCCCTAACCCGTCACCGCTACCGTGTGTGTCACGGATGTTCTGCATAAACATAAACATGGCAAGTGTGCTGCTGCACACTGCACATTTAATTTGAGGAAGAAAAAAAAATATATAATACGGTGTCCCATATTATTACCGCCTCCACTGTTTTGCTGTGCCTTCACTCAGACTGATGAAGTGTTTCAAAAAAGAACTGGTTTTTAGATGAATGAAAGGGGCAGTTGATTAATCAGGAAAATGCACAGAAGAAAGTATGAAGTGCAGATTTACCAGCATGTGTTTGCATGCTTTTTCTTTTATAACTCCGTGCACTTCAAAACACGGGCGGACCGAGCCATTTGGAACGACCTGTGAAGCTCAGGCTGCTTCAAAAAGCAGCTTGATCACCCTTCTATTCACACATAACAGAGCTAGATTCCCTCACACATTTTACTGTATCTCTTCACTGCCCTTTACAGTCAGTGCCCAAAAAAATAACAGCTTTGACAGCATTATTCTCTCCGGACAATACGCCATAAATGGGCTTCAGAGACCATCCCTGGAGGAGGATGACACTGGCCGGGTCCGGCGCTACTCTAATAAGCACTAGCAGCTCTCGGCACATCTAATGAACACCCACCATGTGTCTCATTTGCAAATGCCCATTGACCTTTTACCAGACAATTAGCTAAAATGCTAACTTTTGGCATTTAAACTGTGGGGAGGAGTCACATCTGGCCAGTGTGGAAGTTCACAGATCACTGCCAGCGCTTATGGCAAAAAAACACAGTGTGTTTTTTAGTTGAAGTTGAAATAAAAATGAAGCAACAACTGAAAATATTACTTTGAGGCTAATCGTAATGTCAGAAAAAAAGGAAACTTAGCTTTACTGTGCCCAAATGTGATGTACAGGAATGACTTGCAGGACAGAGGATGAGGTTTAAAAAGAAGAAAAAAAGGTTGAACTGCAGGACCCCGCAGTCCTAAACCGATCCGATATGTTGGATTTCTGGCATGTCGAATCAATGGCGAACTGAAGGGAAATGCTTTGCCTCTTCTGATGATCTCTCATAAGTGGACATCAGAGGGAGGAGAGGAGAGCCGCACGCATTGAACTCTGACTCATTCTCTTTTTCTTTTTTAAGTATAAAAATAACCACACACGTCATCGCGGTGACATATGTCGGCGCTTTACATCCGCGAGCCTACAGGCAGTCGCTGTAACCCCAAACACAAAGTCAATTTGAATGTTGCTAAGGCTTTAACATCCATATGTTGCTATTTTCACACAGAGACGTGGCGTGCTATTTTTACGGAGCTGCACAAAGCCTTTTTTTTCAATTGCTAAAGCGGATTGCATTGTTGTCTTTATTTTCTTTGCATTTTGTTTTCGACTCCACATGCCTTGTTCATATATGCGGCGTTTCGAGGCCAACGAATGACCCCTTCATGAACCCTGTTTCTGTTTGGCTGGGCTTCACGATTAATCTATTTACAGCACAAAGGCTCTGATTGGTTGCAGGGCTGTCTAACTGCATGCAGAGGTATTTATTTTTTTCTCTGCAACGGGCGAAACATGCCCCGTAATGAAATGCCAGTGGCGTGTGATGAGAAGTGAGCCTGGCTACGACAGGCTAACACACAACCGCACCTACTGTAAAACCCCACTGGCACATTCATGAACTGCATCGGTGCTGACAGAAGGTGTCTGGGGTGGATCGTGACGCTTTGGAACGGCCGAGAAGTCTGTCTTTTTGATTAAATGCAAGTAAACGCGCCGTGTCTGAAGTCACAAGTGACCTTTTCTGAATTAAACCAATCCAGAGGCTTTTCTTTAACCTCCAGCTACTCACTGCGAGCGCCCAAAACCGAACCGTAAACAGCGGGAACCTGTTAGTGAACCTTGCTCTGTCAGACTAGATATCTTGTCGGAATGCGCGGTTTTCGCGGGGCAGCGACAATACGCCGAAGCAGAAACGCACGGATTTGTAAAATTCGGAGTGACAGGATCGCATCCGAGCCGTAGAAGCGCATCTCCGTCCTCAGCCATTGTCTGTCTGGAGTCGTTTTTCCTGTTTAGCTTCCCCGTCCCAACTTTGCTCCCCGGCATGAATGAGGCCCCGTCGGATGCTTTATCAAGTTAATCCTCACTAAAAGCATCACTGGCAAATGGGAACACGTGAAATTTGCCAGTGTACTCGGAGCACAATGGGCTACCAAACATTGGCGGGTGAGAATAAAGAATGCAGTGTCATCTGAATTATTGCCTGACTAAACCTGAGTTTTGGATCCCGATGAATACGCCGAGCACTTCCATTATTCCTTTTTTTTATTATTATTTTATGACATTTCCGTGAAGCCCTTTCTGTTTACACGCATTTTTGTCTTCTGTCTGCGCCGAGGGTGAATGGGAAAGCGTTTTTTCTTCTTCTTCTTCTTTTTTTTATTTAAATCAGCTGTCTAAATCACCGGCGTTTAGGGAATGAAGAGCGGGAAGAAATTCGAGAATTCTGCTCTTAGCAGGTGGATTTGGAGAACCGCATTCGCCGCCGTGTACGTCTCCCTCTGTCTGAGTGCTCCTCTCGGTGTGTCACAGCGATGTGTGCGTTTGTGATCTCCCGCACTGCTGGAGCCACGTCTTGTGATCCGAGATGAGCCATGTCAAGTACATTTTGTCAGCTTATTTTTTTATTATTATTATTTATATCTCGGTTTTGAGTTCATAACTTTTTCTCCTTTGGAAATATATTAACTTTTTTTTTCCCGCCCTGTCATTTTGTGACACTTTTTAAAACATTTTGGACGTATGCCGAACATTTGTTAATGTTGCATCCTCTCCATCTAATGGAAGAGAGCGGACTGAGATACAGAAAATAAAGCATAATCTAGGATAGGTGTTTTAATTCTAATGAATTAAATGAAGGGATTGTATTGGTATGCAGAACCACGTGAATCACAACAAGGATGCAGTAATAGAAACCCCACTCCATTTCATTCTTCTAATTAAACTTTTAATCATGCCTTTTTTTTTTTTCCTTTCTCATTTTCTGGTTTCATTTCTCTCCCCCCAGACCTCAGCCCTCTTCGTCTACCTTAAGGCGCGCGTCGCTAGAAAACAGGACAGCAGCGGATTCACAAACCCGCGATCAGACGTTTTTTCCAGCTTCTCCTGCGATTTGCTCGACGTCCGGGGCGGCCCGAGACGGCGTTCCGTTTGAAATTAACCAGGAATGGGCGAATTTAGCTGTGGTCAGAATTTTTTTTTCCTGGAGACGCTTTCGCACTGTCTTCCCGAAGTAGCACATTTTCAAAAAGGGAATGCGTTTATTTATTTACTTATTTATTTTCCTCCTCCTCCACCACACTTCTCCTCTCACTCCTGTGGTCTTCCTTTGTGAGCTGGCGGGGCTGTGAGCCACAGATAACACACTGCGGATATGACACTCCCTGGATATTCCCTTTGCTTTCGCTTAGATTTAGATTAGAATGCTGTAGTGGAATCGGACATCAAGGGAGCCACCTATCAAAGCCTAAACTCAGTTTTCGCCCCTTCTCTCCCACAGTTTCGCTTTGTGCAGTGTTTGGCAAATAACCCCTGCGCCTTCTCCCCCCCCACCCTTCCCCTCCTTCTTCTTCTTCTTCTTCTCCTCACCCTCCTCTTCCTTTTCAACAACCTACCCGAATTAAAATTCATGCACGACTTAGCACGGCCTTTATCTAATAAATATGAAACATTCCATTGCTTACACTTGATATAACTCGGGAGGTTTGGGGCTTTACAGTTTCGGCGTGCGTCGCAGCGGCAGAGTGCATAAAATGTGTGCCGTTTCACTGGCAGTCAGTCACAGCCAGAGGAGTGCATCAGAGCGCGGTCATGCAACGTGAACTCAATGATTCAGCATAAATTACGGCGTAAGCTCACAAACACCGACTTTCAGGAAGGTATAGCGATCCAGATTGAATTTTAACGCGCCAGATCTTGGGATTCTCATTCCCGAGAACTCATGTATTCTCTTAACTTCAATCGGAGTGAAGGACCTTCGCTATTTAGCGTCGCTGCATTTTGGGAATAAAACACACTTTTATTCCTCCAACTTAATTTGGTCTTTATTTGTTTGTCCTGTCTCCAGGCTAAAGCCGAGAAACTCGATGATATTGGCTTTGGCTGGATTCTCGATTCCTGTCTCCAATGGGACCTGGGAGTAAAAATAGCTTATCGAGGAATAGGAATTAAATGAAAGAGGGAATTCGCACGTGGTGGTTAAACGGCCGGGATTTGCACGGTTTAGTTTAACTTTTAATGCCCACTCCTCTATCCGTTAGCAGTTTTTAATGATTGCTTTTACGTCGGCGGTGTCTTTTAAACGGCAAAAGCGCGCGGCAGCTGTTCGTTTATTAGTCGGAAGATTGGAATATTGTTTGTGTAATTTGATATCCGGCGCAAATAGACTATAACATGAACCGGGGGTTGAAAAATGCAAATTGGTCACGTATATTAGCGGCGCCAAAATGAAAGATAAAAAGGCCCTGGAACCTCCACAAGCCATTACCTTGCGAGGACCAAATCACCTCCAGTACGGCTGTCATAAATTAGCACCAAAACAAAAGCAAACTAATTTGCTTCTTTCAGTCCCCACCGCGTGCTTTTCTCCTCTCTGTTCCTCCAGTTTCCTCAAGAGCCTATCTTGGAGGAGCCACGAGCCTATCGCGGAAGATTTATGAATATGTTAGAATAGCCTGAGCCAACAGTTTTCAAAGTGGTGAAGTGAAAATAAATTAAACTGGCCCTGTAGGCGAGTCATGCAGAGAGTGATGAATTAGATACTCATCGCTCTGTCGCTCGATGCTTGTCCCTCTTTTCAAGTGAAAATGCAGCAAACATTACGGGGAAGACAAACAAACATACAGATCAATTAAGTTTCGTTTTTTTTTCCCCGCCGTCTTTTTTTTTTTGATGATGGACTCGTTGAAAAATTCATTCGGAGACTAAAGTATATCAGTAAACACAGTGTCCTTGTTTTGCAGAGAATAAATTACTGAAAAAAGCGTTGGATGAGCCCGACAGTAAACCAGCAGAGGCATTTTTCGTCATCTCCCCTTCCTCTCCGACTCAGTTTCGCTCTCTCTTGCTTGGACGCACAGACGAAAACAAAACTCAGTCCCTCCGTCTCGTCCTTCCTGAAACCTGGACGTGCTACAACTGAAAATCGGTCTTTGAAGACACGCATATCCCACGTGTTGTCCAGGCTCTGTATTGAACAATCTCTCACAAAGATCCATGCACGCATCCATGCTCTGAGGCAACTTCTTCCTTCCCGAAAACATGCATCCTTTTCGCCCAGAGAACTGATAAGGCAGGATAATTTTCAAGATGGATGGCGCGTTTTTTTTTTTTTTTTTTTTCTAATTCTCTCTAACATGCTGAAACTCCAATACCTGATGAAATCTTTCCGTGCTGACCTGGAGGTCAGCTTTCAATTGGAAGTGGTCAATCAAGAGTGAGTTTCCATTTGGGCTAGCATGACCATAAATCTTTTTTTTCTCTCCCTTTGCTCACTCTTGCTAGCTACAGATTGCCATTTCTCCAAGTGCCACTGTTTTCCCCTTGTTTTGCACCGTCAGACAGGCTCTGTCTCATCGATTGGTTGATTGGTTTCTCTACTTTATTTTCTTTAGTATTATTTGGAAGGGCGCTCGCAGCGTTGAAAACTCAATAATATAAAACCGCTCATATTGTTCGATATGTCTTGTGTTCTTGATTGTAGACTCAAGAGAGAGACTGGGCTCAGGGGATTGGATTCTTGTGAGAAATTCCCATTCGGATCTCGCCTGACTGTAAGGCTCAGCCCAGGTTTAATAGCCTAGCATGGCCTCACTCAGTGCATATCAGAATAGATGTTTGTTTCGATTTCGTCATGGGTCCATGTTTCAACCATAGACTGTATATAAATATGGACGATGCGTCGACATTTTCATTGGCCAAACTGACTGCTATTTTCCTTGGGATACGGGCAGCAGCATGTGCGAGTTTGTTGCCAGAGTCTGCGCAGTACAGTCCGAGAGTTGCGGAGCCGCGTTGTCGACGACCCGATGACCTGAACACACTTCTGCCAAAGAAACACAAAGAAACGTTGGATTATACACTGTACTTATTTTTATAGTTATTTTTTTTTTACAACTCTCACGGTCCCACTGGACTTTTTATGGAGCTGTTGGCATGGCAACTGGTAGTCGGCAATATGTCACATCCTGTTTCTATAGCATCAAATAACTAAAACTAAACTCCAAATAATTTACACTTCACCACTATATTAACGACCTGAAATGGTGGAAACCATCCTTAAAAGAATTATTTGACGTGTATTTTAGTGTCTTAGTTTGGCCCAAGTCCCGCCCGCTAACATGGAGGAGGTGGAGCTTATGACCTATACTGCAGCCGGTCACCAGGGGGAGCTCTACTTGCTCTGGATTCACTTTTGAGCAGCAGTTCCACCATCTATCTTTATACTGTCTGTAGTTTCAAATTGACACAGAAAGAGAAAAAAAAAACTGCATCCACTGGTTAGTCCTACATCCAGTCAGATCACGTGCATGATTATGTTGCTGTCATTATAGTTTCCAGTGGAGAGCAACCAGGCTAAAAGTCTGTGCTGGCTAAACCTCCCAAGCCACTGGCAGACCCATCAGAGTTAGTGTCATATTATGTTTGATATTTAACTTGTAGAATCTGCATGGTTACAAACAGGAACAGCTGTACATGGATGCTAGCAAACTAGTTAGCTAGCTTACACGTTAGCATGCTGTGCTGCATGCTAGTATACAAGCTAACTAGCATGCAGTTCTTGCTGCAGGAAAGACACCCCGACTGCAGCAACAATTTTCTCATCCACACTTTTTCAGCTATGTAATACAGAGCCAGGAAGTGCCACTTCTTCTTCTGTTTGCAGGACTGCAGTATGGATGTTTATTGCAACTGGCACCGCAGACTGCAGGTTTTGTTTACAGCAGCTTACCGGTGAGATCACACGGGGAGGTCCCTGCTCTGGTGCGGTAAACTAAATAATATCCTGTAGTGTGTGCCGCGCCCATTACTTTTCAAATCTCCTAGTGTGCGCTGGTTTGAGATTAGAGCGACATCTGTGAAGTCAAGCACGTGTCGCAGTGTGAATTCTAAGTTTGGTAGGATTTTAACGCTCCTGTCTGATACAGCACGTTACTGTATTAGGCCTAAATTAAAAACAGAATATTTTGCTGTGGATTGGCAAACGGCAACGGAGGTGACTTCTGATTTCGTGTGGATGTTGCATGAAGGAGCATGCACCCCGCGCTGCGTTGTTATAGCGACAGTGATAATGCCATGTTGCCGCATGTGCGTAGTTTTTTCTGGAACTCAGTGAATTGTTCAGAGCAAAAAGGTGCTGCTCGGTACAAACAGATTAACATTATTCCTGTGTTTAGAAATGTTTGATGTAACTTCAGTGATAAATCTGGGCTTTTGATCTCAGATTTGTACACAGCGCACAGTGACACTTTGAGGACAGTTGTATCCTTTATAACTGAAATGGAAATGTCAGCGCTTGTCATACGTCTCTCCACCCCCTCTCTAGGGTTCTTGTAAAACATGTGATTTCTGCAAGAGCCCGCGAAGGGTGCGCATGCAGGCGTGCGTGCAGGCGTGCGTGCACACGAGCGCACGTGGCTTTGTGTGTGCGTGCGTGTCTGCGCACGTAATTGTGCAACCCAAGTACAATATCTCACCAGCTGAGGCCTATTGCCACTGCTGTGCGGGGACATGTGGCAGCACATGATGGAACAGCTTGAACAGCGCGACTGAAGTGCACAAGCCACCGACGGCAACCACATCTCTAATTACACGGGGACGCCATATTTTTTTTGGCACACCTTAATATTCAGCGTGACGACGCTTTGCAAATGTCACGGTGTTACGTTTAAAGAAAAAAAAAACTCCTGATGTGCATTTGTTTCCTGCTGTGGTCTTCCACGCGGGGAAAGGAGAAGAAAAATAATCGCTAAGGTACTCGACGTGTGTGGCTGTGTCCAGTGTGTAGCACAACAGACAATAATTCAGCACCATGGAGAGCTCATCTACCTCTCCAGACTGCCTGCCCTCCTCAATCCGCCAATTGCTGCAACGTGCAATTTCAGCAATTCCCTTTTTTTTTTCCTTTTCTCTCTTTTTTTTTTTTTTTTTTTTTCGGGAGGCAGTCGCAGCAAAGCCTGAATACCAAGACCATTTATTTATTCTTTAACAGTGATTGCTGCACCTGCATCGTCGCTTGCTTTTGTGTCCAAAAAAACACGAGTAGGTGGTTTTCTGCAAAGCTGGAGCTGCTGGAGCCCAGATGTCGCGCGAAGACGTTTTTGCTCCGCGCAAATACGCGAGGGTCTGTTGCGCATTATGCACGTGCAGGCACTTGCGTGTTAATACGTCCTAGGAAATGGGATTTTCCATTCTTCTGTTGTTTCAAACATGTGCAAGTATTCGTGTACAAGAGACAAGAAGAAGAACACGGCAACAAGCAAACCTCAGAGCACTCTGGGAATGAAACAAAAACAAGGTCTCTTTGTGTTGTGATTAGGAGGAAGAATATATTTTTTTTGACTAAATTGTCTGAAACAATTACTCCTTGCACACAGACGCCTAAATAACACGATAATACAAAATTTCGAGTCAACGGTCCTGTTTGACAACACAAGCTGTCGCCGTCTAGAGTGCTTAGAACACTTATGATAATCTGCGATAATCTACTCGGCGCAGACACACCGGCACATTATCCATTCGAATGCTAAGTACTCCTCATTCAGAACTTTAAAAAATGCTAACATATTCCGAGAGCTGAGAATAGCTCCACTGGAACATGTTATCCTCTGTTAGGCCCAACACACACTCACAGACGGAGACCTAAAGCGCTTTATGCAAAGAAATGAAAAGTGGATAAATAGCTGCTTCGGCTGCACCTTTTACTTGGTGGCTGCAGAGGAGGAGACTTCTCGAGAAAAAAAAATAAAAAATGGAACGCAGCAAATCCTAAAACTATGCGCTCCCTCTGTGTTAAGTTTATGAGATCGGCAAGGAGGACGGGGCGAGCCCGGACTTAGCAGCGGCGGACAATCTTCCAGTTCAGAGGTCTTTGGTTTTGTATCATGGCTGCAACGATAACCTCCAATGGTAATTTAATGCCCCCATTGAAGTAATGCACTTTATTGCACCAGTGGATTAAGTAATGATTATTTTGTGAAATTGCGGCCACACAATGGTCAATTAATCTTTAATGAAACTGTAACTTATGAGGCGGAGCGTGGCATTCCAATAAGCAGGCAACTGCTTGCCAAGGCAGTTACAAGCCTCAGTTGCGGCCCATACTCCCTATCTATCACCATGTAAAAATAGAGCACCCCGGAACGTAATGAAAAAAGCCAAAGTCACAGTCGCGCAGAGTCGCCCCCCCGTTTTTGAGCATTCCCAGAATGTTTGCAGGCCCGGCGTACGTGAAAGAAATACATCAGCCTCTGATGTATGCAGTGAGATTAACCGCCATTTTGAGGCGCTATTTATTTAGGGCGAGCCGGGCATGGGAGGTTGCAGGGAATTATGTGCACTGACAGAGCATGAAGTTGGAAGTTATCAAACAGCTGCATGGAAATTCCAATACGTACCTTTCATTTCATCATCTCGCCGTTAACGGCGTTGCTTCCCCCGCTCCGCCATCTAGTGTTTTCCCCGGCAACTGCCCGCCTCGCAGCCGCGTGGCCCTCTTCGGTTATTTCACATGCTACTGCGCTAACGCTGCAAAGCCGGCTAAGTCACAAAGATAAATGTTTTTCTCCCTCTGATTGGTTTCTCAATCCATTTTGGCCCATGGGCTCCAATTCTCTTACTCATTCCCCACTGCACTAACAAATGTTGATGGATTTACTTTTATTGCATGACATCATTTCTGTACTGGAGTGGGAGGACAAGACATCAAATTTCCAATACTTGAGTGCGCGCTCGGCGGGAGAATGTAGAGGTGAGCAGAAGAGGTGAAGAAACGGGAATGAGGAGAGTGATTGATGGAGTGAACGAGAGCCAAAGGAAGGATGACGAGGGGTGGGGGGGGGAGCGCGCGCGAGAGAGAGAGAGAGAGAGAGAGATTCAAGGGGGGCACGTGCATGCGTGTGGCGGCGGTCGGGAGTGAGTGTAATGAAGTAAGACAGTGGAGACGTGCGAGAGAGGCACGGGGAGACGAGGGACAGCAATGTTGAGAGAAGAGCCGAGTTGGAAAAAAACAAGAGATTGCGAGCCTGATAGCGCTGAGCCGAATGTCGGCGTCCCAAACGGTTCCTCCTGCAATCTTCCGGCACCCACACACCAGATCGGGAAAAAAGGAAAATATGTGTACGTGTTGATAGCGGGGCTGCGGGGGATATGAGGCACGGTTGTACGGAAAAGAGAGAAAGGGGGAGGGCTGAGGCGCTCGGTGTTATTGTGCACCCGGCCGCTGGCACCGGCACTGTCAGTGAGCAGCGTTGATCCGTGAACTTGCCATCTGGATTTTCCCACAAATCACATTAAAGTTTCAGGCCCAGGAATACATCAAGCTAAATGAATATTAGATCCAGACAGGCCTGATGGAGAAAAAGCCCTGTGCAACCCAACTCTTTTGTGGTCAGACATGATCTATCCATCCCCTTTTACTCCCTCCATCCCTTCTCCCAGCCGTCTGTTCCCTTCATCGCTGATGGGCAGTGGTTTCTGATGAGGTGTGGGAGAGAAAGGGGCTGACTCTTCTGCTACAGTAGGTTTGTTTAGCATAAAGAGCAGGAGGGCTTTGTGGACGCCTCGCGTTTGTTCTTGCGCGCACACACTCAGCGTATTTCCGCCTTGTTTCGACACGAATGCAGCCTCAACAGCTGACCTTTCGCGATGAACCTGATAACGCCGCACAGCTTGTGTCGCTTCCCTCCAAGCGGTCACCATGGCGACGGAAGTTAAAGACCCGCGTTTCCGACCCGAAACCATCGACGCCCTCACCTGCTCCTGAATTGCACCGCCGTCGTACGTCCGGCGAGGAAATAAGGGGCGTTAATTGCTGCAGCGTGTGCACAATAAGACAACACAATGAAAGTGATTCATGCGCGCGGCGCGGAACCCTGCGCTCGCTCTCTCTTCCGTTTCGGCTGCATTATGTCGACTTTGCATAAACGGATTCCCGTTTTCACCCAAAGGTGAAAATAATATGTGAGCGGGGGGGAGGAGGAAGAAAAAAAATAATAATAATGCAATCATTCATCATTCAATAACGTGTTTTGTTCTGGTTACTGGCTGCATAGATTCTGCTGAAGCACTGTTTGTGCTCAAGTAAAACCTATTAAGAAAATGTGGCCTCGCCAAGATGCTGTTTCATACAAGAAGGAAAAATCTATTTAGTTCTTTTCCAATCCAGTGGCTTGTAGAGCTGGGGATTTATTTCCCCCAGGCCTGGACTGAAGAGAAAGCCTGTACTGTTAACTGTCCAAGCTTCAATCCTGCGAGATCCCCTGGGTGAGATATGGATTGGCTCTGAGTCTGAAAAATTATAAATACCTTGTCAGTGGTGGTGAAGAGTGAGGAGGCACTTTCGGCAACCGCTTTAAATTGGCCTCTCGTTCAGGTATTGCAATTACTGTGCAATTAGCGGAATGTTAAGGTTTCGGTGTGCAAACCGGCAAATACAGATGAAAGCGCGCCGTAAGGCACACGCGTGCGCACCGGGCGTAGACGTACAAAGAGGAATGCATTCGCTGCTAAATAAACCAACACAGCGCGAGAGAGCGGGCATCAATCACTGTTCATTCATTGTCACATTGTGAGCGATTCGCCACAGAACAGACAGCCAGAGTTGAAGAGTGGCAAGCTTTGAAGCACATCCTTTAGAAATATAAATGAGAGCTTATAGTGATCTTGGGAGGGCAGTCAGCCATTTCATAGGCACTTTTCACATTCCGGTAACTTTTCTCTCTCGCACGTGCGCCCGTTGGAGAGATACCGTGCGTGCGTCATGCATTTACAGCAAAGCCAGCTGACTTTATTCTCCATTTCTGCTCTTACTATAAAAGCTAAGGACGCATTTAAATGCAGGGCGATGAAAATGTCTAACTCGCACGGTTATATCTTAAATGTCTGAGCGTTTTAGCTTTTTTCCGTGTCATAAATGTGATACGTGCACAGTGGAACACTTTTAAACCGTGTTTCACAAATAAAAACCTCCATCCTTGTGTGTTTCAGGTCTCCAGGTCATTTTCCCAGAATACCTGCAGGAGAAATTCGTCCAGTCAGCCCTGAGCTACATCATGTGCAATGGAGAGGGGGAGTACGTGTGCCACAACAACCAGTGCATCTGTCAGTGCGCCGAGGAGTATCCCCAGTGCAACTGTCCCATCACCGACATCCAAATTATGGAGAAAACCCTGTCGGGCATGTCTGAGTCGTGGGCGGCATCTTATAAAGACTTTGAAAACTCTGGTAAGCAGGGGAAATCCTCCAAGGCTTATTTAGCATCGCTATAAGTAGAGTGAAGTAGTGTATATTGCAACTCACAGTTTTGCACAGTCATAATTAAACAGCTCAGGCCATTTTTGTTCACTTTCAAATGCACAAGATTAGGATATTGTGTTAGCATCTTAGTGCTTGCAGGCATCAAGGTGGGTATAGTGGCTGTTTATGATGTGCATCTTCCCTTTAACCTCAATCAAGTGTTTAAAAAAACACCCCCTCACGGGCTATCCTTGGAATGCATTAAGAGCTAACCCACTCTGCGAGACATACTGTGTACAGAGGCTCTTTTAGAAGCAAGGAATCGAAGCAAATGTCATAACCATTACATGTCAAACTGATAATTACCGGAACAAATAATATTCGCCCCTGTAGGTTTCTCTGTTTGTCACAGAATGCAAATGCAAACACGAGGGGAGAGCAAGATTTGGGACGCAGTGCGAGGAAAGCGAGGCTTGTGCCTAGACGTTGCATGGCAAGGCACCACGCGAATCTATTATTGATATGATATAAAAGTGTCCCAATAAAACCTGCCAGCAACAGATAAATATATTTATGTACCACAGGAGAGAGTTAATATTAGTCATAAAGGTCACCGAGTGCGGTGCATCTTTAAAGAGGTGCTTCAGAAGGAAGTGCACTGTAAAAAGAAAGACCAAAGAAATATATAAAAAAAAAGATTTACATAAATCTCCCTGAGAGTCGGAGGACATGTGCGGAACCTGACCGTCAGCTGAAAACATGGTTTTCTTGAGCGGATTCACAAAGTATCAGATTATACGGATTGATCATGGTATTTACTGGGGATATTTATTATGCAAGAAGTCAATCTTATAAATACATGATATTTAAAAGTGTTATGCTAGTAATTGAATTACTGCATTGAATTATTGTAAATATCTTTAACCCTGTAACTCAGAATTCTCCACTATAGACCATAGACTGTATATAAATATGGACAATGCGTCGCCTCTTCCTCGCATTGCCAAACTGGTGCTATTTTTCCAGATATACGTTTATTTATTATTTATATATATATTTTCAAATCTCACACTCCTATACAGCAGTTGGCATGGCAACTGGTAGTCACCATCATGTCACGTCCTGTTTCTATAGGATCAAATAACTAGCTAAAACAAAACGAATTCTAATTAACCACCTAAAATGACAGAAACCATCCTTGAAAAAAAAATATTTGACGTGTATTTTAGTGTCTTAGTTTGGCCCAAGTCCTGCCCACTAACATAGAGGAGGCGGAGCTTATGACCTACACTGCAGCTAGACACCAGGGGGAGCTCTACTTGCTTTTGCTGCATTTTTGAGGAGCAGTTCTGCTGTCCACCATCATACAGCCTATGCTATAGACAGATGCACTGTGGGAGAACCAAACTGGCTCCAGCCAAATTGATGGTGTCATGTTCCACTCAGGTATAGCACCGAATCATAACCTTATTCATTTCAGGGGGTTTTGTGTAGTAACTTACAATATTACAGAGGCAAACCCTTACATTTGTGCAAGCACATGATGACGCCAATGGGGATATACTCCCTTTTAAAAGGACAAAACCAAACTCGGGGTGAGCAGCCCTCTGCTTTCAGGAGCTGTGGTAAGAGGAGAGCCGAGGGAGGAAAGGATGAGCATTTGGGAAACAACAAACATTAAACAGAGAGTATGGTCTGGGTGGAACAGGGCAGAGAGAAAAAACCCCCACAAAACCTCGGGAGGGGGAGAGGACACAAAGTTAATGACCTCCAATAGTGGCATATAAATCCATTCCATTTTTCTGAAATAGTTTTGCGTTGCCTTGCAATATTTTTCACATTTCCCCCTGATCCATAAACAGTCGGGGTGTTATAACACTGCCAGTTTAGGGAAATGTTCTGCAGATAGTAGAGAAAGGAGAAACGATCTGACACTTTACATGATGCATTTACTGCTCAGTGCTCCTTTAAAAAGGCAGAGCCGCCACGGCATGAAGTCACTGGCTGTGAGCACAGCTGCAGCTGCTCGGCTTGGATGTGCCGGTCGGGGCTTTTGATGCGGGACCGCGGCTCGGTTTGCTGTTGAATATAATTCAATTTGTATGTCTGCGATACCAGCAATGTGGCTACTATATTACTCCTATTAGAATTAATCAAGAAAGCGTCATTACGCCTCGTAGGAACTGCACCTAGAATGCTTTCAACAAGCGTGATGGATGTGTCTCAGAAGGGAGTGCAGAAATACACAAGCTTCAGTACAAAGGATAGGCTGCACAAACTGTTCACCAACTACTTGTGGTGACCGACTGTGCCTTAGCTATAATCGTAACAACGAAAGCACCGCAGTCACCGTGACATGTCATATTATGGCCGCAGTAATAATCACGCCAACAGTTGGTGAGAACACTCATGGGCAAACTAGCTAATCTAGTTATCTATCTAGCTGGGGTGATTGCCGCCGAGCAGCTGAGGGTATACCCATAAACGCCGCGGCCACAACCGGCAGCGAAGCCCGGGCTTTCTGCGCGGAATGCAAAAAAAAAAGAATGATCGTGACTGGCGGCGGGCGTTAATGCGAGGAAAAGCGCGACTTATTGCCAGGGAGCGCACAATTCATTGCATTCCCTCGATAGCTGCAACGCAAACGTGCTTCGGAGAAAATCCCAGAGTATATTGGATAACATATCAGATGCATCCTGTCAAGACGCTTTTCTTCTGCTCAAAGCAATTATGCACAGTCTCTGCAAATACCCCTCCGGGAGAATTATTTTTTTTTGAGGGGTGGCCTAGTCAGTTGCGTTCGGAATAGATGGAAAGAAAGATGAGTTCATTAATCACAGCTGATATCTACATGGCGCGCTCATGTATTGTTCAGCTGTCTGAAAATCCCCGCGTAGCAGCCGGGTGTTCTACATGTACAGTACGATATCCCGCTGTGCTCCGCTGGAAACCTACACGAGCGCTACCGTAGATTCAGTGCAACTTTCAGTACAGCTGCACTAAGAAGTGTCAACGCAAGGCACCTAGAGGAAGCAAAAGGTCGGTAGGTTGGGAGGAATCAGGTAGGATGAAATAGCGGTAGGAGCCAGCAAAGTGAGATGTAATGGCACAAGGGGTAAAGTGTGTGGTTACATTGCGAGAGCTGTAATCTTTAGATAAGGTGTGCTGGGTGACTTGAGATAAGAGTCACTCAAGAGACGGTGTGCACTCATTGGAAGCCGTATCACTGAAGGGATACTTGATGGCTCTGAAGCTTCCGTAGAGAAAAAAAAAAAAAAAAGGACCCGGCAACTATTGAACTGGCGTTGGGGAGAGCGACTCGACAATGGCGGTGTCTCTTTTGTGAGCGAGTCAGATAATTCTGAATATTGGATGCTAGGAGACGCTCAGTATTTCGAGGAAAAGGGCAAGGGAGGCGTGTGACATCTCTGAAAGCTGGGTGGAGGAATGTGGCAAGTTCAAAACAGGGGAGGAGAAGGAATCTTGGCTTCTTTGAAGAAAGAAAGAAAAAAAAAAAGAGAACGGGGGGAGATGCTCTGACATGCCTGGGAGGAGGGTGGAGGAAATTTTGACATTTCACGGCTGCAGGCTGAAAAAGAGCTCCCAACTCTGTGGTTAATGCTGTTAAACTGTCTTGGGGAGGGCTCTAGGGGGAGGGGGAGGGGGCGGCGGCGTGCTGTACAGGTGCGTCTCCTGAAAAACGGGGATGTGTTCTTTGCAGAAGCTGTGCAGTTGTCTGAAAGAATATCTGTGAATAACCAACACCAACACTGCGAATGAGATATTTTAAGAATCACAACGCTCATTCTATTATTCATCAGGATGTTCTCGGATTTATTTTTGCGCGTAATGGTTAGTGACACCGACTCAATAGGCCCCTAATTAGCGCACTCAATAAAAGATTTCTTGCCCTTTTGTTTGCGCTGCCCTGCTGGAGTTTTTTTCGGGAGCGTCTTCAAGCCCGCTGTTGTTCCAAAAATTGAAGCCAGAGCTGAAAACAGCGGCAGTCCGAGGAGAGACGAGGCGGCGTTATCGGGAGGCAGCGAGAGGGACGCGGGGACAATCACCATTGCCGGTTGGAGCAAATTTGTCGGGGCAGTAATCTTGAGTGGCCGTCCGGGTAGCGGGGAATGAGAGGGTGTTTACTGCGCCGAGAATCTCATTTCTCCCCAAATACTCACAACAGAGGCACAAACAAAAAAAAAAAAAAAGTAAACCAAAAGACATCAAACAATATATAAATAGCAGCATTTGAAGGAAATAAAGAGGTGAACTTTAAACTGCATAAAAAGTAGTTTCTTTTCCAAGTTTTGCTGCTAAATTGTTTGCTCTGAAGTGCTATGTTGCAGTACAATAAGTACTCATTCCTGCTTTTCTCTCCGGTGTCTCGCCTCGACCTTCTCTGTCTCCCCAGATGAGTTCAAGTCCTTTCTGAAGAGGCTGCCCTCCACTCATTTCCTGCCCATCAGCAGCGTGCATCTTCTGTGGGGCAGCGACTGGGACCTCCAGGCCCGCTACAGGCTCCTTCAAAGCTCCCTGGAGATCCAGCGACTCAAGATCCAGCGCACCGCCCGCAAGCTCTTCGGCCTCAGCATCCGCTGTCACCACAACCCCAACCACCACATGCCTAGGGAGAGGTGGGTAGGAATATGACTTCCACGCTGTGTTGGGAATTACTTGATATTTTTAGGATATCTGCATTAACAAGCGGTGGGAGCGAAGAAAGAGTGACACCTTTCAGCGAAATTTCTCCCTTAGCTTGATGTATGGGGTTTATTTTTATTGTTGCTTCCTGAAGCATGCACAGTAAGGATGTCATCCATTATAGATTCTAACTTATGGTTCTGTTGTTTCTGTCCATCAAGTCAACTTAGTGCTGAGGCTTGCATATGCCCGAAACACTCTAGCTCACTCTTGTATTTCACTTTGCAGTCTGAACAGAAATGTAGCTGTGGGAGTTTTCTTGATAGGTCATTGCACACATCTGTCACCACCTACTGCAGCTGCGGCTTAAGAGCCTCGCTGCGGATGCGCCGCGGTGTCGCTGCTGCACGAAGTGCCAGGGATTTCCCCCCCCCATCCGCTGCAGCAAATATCAGAAAACACTATGCAAAATACGCAAAGTTTCCGAAACGCCCCTAAAAGTATTCCGTGTCGGGGATGTCAGCGCAGGGACGGAAACAGAATCCGTGAAATATTCATTTAAGTGGTCGGAAAATGAGCCGTTGTCAACTGTCACCGACGGAAAAAAAAGGCGCGCACACCCACATTTGTGTGAGAGAGTTGGCAAAGGTTTGTTCTGAAGTGTTATCAAAGCGCTGCAGTGTGCGCTTCCTCCTTCCGTGGAGTACGCATCAAGGGTGCCTGATGGCGCTGGAAATAAGAGCAGCATGTTTATTTGTTTCCTTGTGCGAGACGGCTTTGCATCAGACGGAGGATTTATTTGTTTTCATCATGGCTGCGCGTGCACGTACATGCGCTTCGCATAAGTGTGTGAGCGGAACAAAAGTGGCCTCGCACGGCGTCGGAGGACTAATTTTACAACGGTACGCGCTGTCATAGCGTCGCAATGTGCACGGAGTTGTAGCTGTCACAGAGAGGATCATTTTCTCATGCTTGATGAGGCAAATGCTGACACTCTCGTCGTCATATTTACCTTTCACTGCACCGAAGTTAATTTGCCATATGCATGTCATCCGACAGTTATGAATCCCTTAAGATCTTCCTGAATCAAGCCAAGTACCCCCTATTACCAACAGAGGCTCCAAACACGACCTCTTCTCTGGGCAGGCTGATCAGAGGACGAGGGAACTGAGGCAAAACTGAAGGCCCATACATATAGCATCAGCCCAAGTGTTTTCAACATGCGCGCCAACCACCTCGGGGAGGCCTTCCAGCACATCTTCAGCCCGCCAGAGAGTCGGCAGAGGGTGCTGATGAAGATGTGAAAAAAAAACAGAAAAAAACATCTTGCCCAGGCCCCAGTGGCGAAGAAATCTGAGCACCGGGGCTCTAAATGACTGCCAGACAGATCCCTTGTGAGAGACCATTTGGATCCCCTCCAGTTCATATATTAGGCCCACAATGGGGCTTGTGGTGTAGTCGTCCACCTGCTACTTGGAGAGGTGCTGTGAGCATCGTGGTTGTTGACTTCTCCAATGATTACAGGACTCCTCTGCAGGGAGAATTCTCCCCAAGCTGTACACATGGATCTCAGATTACCTTACCACAACACTGTAACAGCTACGGAGGTGGAAACATGTTGGTCAACTGTGAGATGGGGGTGCAAGATATAGCATCCTTATTACCCTAGAATACTGTTACGTTTATAGGGGAATCCACACTCCTAGATTTATTAACACTAACCAGCAAAATGCAATACTGGAGCCTGCACTGCATACACGCAATACAAAGGGAACTTGTCTCTTCTACAAAGGCAACGGCAATCGTTTGCAATGTGCTACAGAGAGAGGGCAAAATAAAAGAGAAAAGGGAAAGTAAATGCTTCAGTGATTATTTGTTGCCAAGGCAACACACTTAAAGCCGGCTCTGTCATTGAGTTATGCTTGGCCTCATGAGTAAATTACATTTCTCTATAACCTGGCTGCTTAATAAACCACATTTAGCTTGCACACATTGCTACTGCATGCAGTATGTTCGTAGCTAAGTTAAAAATACAGGCGGTGTAGTTATATACTTGGTGATGGCGCATTCTCGAAGTCTCAATTTATTTCATAATTCTCATTCTCATGCAACATTAACATGAAACCCATATTAAACCACTCCTAGCCAGCTTTTAGTTTAATTACATTGTGCATGCGACAGAGCACAAAGGAAGTTATTTATTACAGAGTGCAATTATTATAATGTGGACTTGTTATCAAGCTAAACTTATCAAGATTTTTTTTAAATCACGCTGCCCCTTTACCATGTTGGCCAATAAACATAAATTCATACATATAATGAAAGTAAAGCGCCAAATGTATTGTTGTCTGACCATTATTACAATCGCACATTACCAAATCATAATCGTTCCAGGTTTACCTCACCACAAGGCATCGTTTCATTGCGAGCGTCGTAAATTACCGCTGCAAACGCTCGTTGCGGAAACCTAAATGGAGTTGCTCTTGCATTTCCGGTAATGAGTACAGCGGCTCGCTTCAACTGGAACGAACATAACAGTTTATCTTTGGTATAAATGATTAATGGTGGCAGATAATGAAGTAGCATCACTCCCAGCCAAATCATTTGCATGCAGTCTTTGCACCGGCTTTAATTATTCATGGCCAAAGTCAAGCATACTTACAAATATGAATGTAGAGGCTGTATATTAAAGTAGCCACCGTTTGACATCGCAAAACGTGTATCTACAATTAAAGTTCTTACTGCTTACATTTTTTCTTAAACATACTGTATTCCTTCCAAAGTGGTTTATGCTACTGATGTCTTGCAACAGTGAATGGCTCCATCTCTCATACTTTTGTGAAGATCTTTTTTTTTTGTTAGTTTGTTTCAGTGATCCACATAGATTTCCTTCCCCTGCTCTGATACCGTCTTATTCTCTCGTCATTTTCTCGCACCAACAAGCAATTACAGGGATCTTTGATCTCGCTGCCAGAGCTGGTGAAAGACTTTTTTGTTTTTTTTTGCAACATGCAAAAGAACATGCAAGTTGACAGAACACCAACAAATTAAGAAAAAAATCACCGACAGCAACAACCAGAAAACACTCAAAGAACACAGAAAACAAAAAACAAATGTGATATGAAAAATTAAATATGTACTGTTCAGTTTCTCCATTTGAATACAAAGAGAACAATCTCCCCACGGCGAATGGGGAGTGAATGCACTGCATGCCCCTAATCAAACCAGTAAGAGATAAAAATCACCTTTCAATTGAAATTTTTTAAGGTTTCCAAATTTTCAGAAACTTCTGTAAGGACACATCACTTATACAGGATTCGTAAAGTTTCTGTTTTTATTAGAATGTGTCATTTGATATCATTTTATCTTTTGGTTTTCTGTGTCCTTAATATGGGAATTAATAAATAAATAAGACCTATAAATATATGGCTATTATGCACTATACGCTCTGTTTTGTCCTTGATCTTAAATTTACTTTTCTGATGGAATTAATCAATTCCCACCAGAATCCGTGCAGAATAATTCCATAAATTCTAGTCACGTTACTGTGCCAATTCAAATGGTACAATAAAGTCTTTCCCCTCTCCAATTAATCAATGCCACTGAGCTGCGTGCAATCTTTGTTACCCTCCAGAGTCCCTCCACAGGGAAGGAAAAGTCTTATTGTATGCTGATGATTCATTGTTCTACATTTGAAACCACTTTAAACGTTTTGGGAGTAAAATTAGAATGTATAGCGTTACTTTCTTCAAGAAAACACATTATGTAGCCTTTTTGCATAAATTCATCTGTTTTATAAGTATTTAGGTATGAGTAATATTTAAAAAAAAATCCAATTGTGTAGCGTTATTTGTGGATGATGGAGAACTCATTGGGATTATGGAACAGCACTTCAAGAACAACTAAATAAAATGTAATAATACTTAGATTATGTGTTTTAGTGGGGTGAAAATGCGTTTTGCATGCATGTTTGTGCGGGATTGTGTCGCCATGGATTGCACTTCCACTGTCCCGTAAAGGTGATCTTTACCGGTTTCATATGGATATAGCGTGGGGGCTTTGGGCCTCTCTCAAAATGCGACGTCATCCATCATAGTTACTGCTTAAGTTCATTTACATTTCAAACTAACCTTGACCAGCCATCCTTTCTGAAAGATCTGGATTCAAAATTCCCCTCCTGTAGTCAGAAAAGTTCCAGTACTGTCAAGATGACAGGGAAAGATGCCTGAGGGGAAAAAAGATAAGACAAGATAGGAATAGCAAGTAATGGCTTTCACCTCTGGGAAATAACGGAACTCCTCCCTCTTGAAGAAAATAAATGATTCTATTCCCTGACTGGATGTAAATGTACTGTATATCGTATATGGTTGAATTATGTTCAACAAAACATTTTTGTTTTACTTTCAAGTCTTCATTTCAGCATGGTTCAGTCAGCTTGTTAAGAATAGAATGATTTCAGCATGTTCCGATAACTATTAATGCTCCTATCTCATCTTTCTCCATATTCCCTCTCTCTAGATCTGTGATGCAGTGGCTCAACAGGGTTCAGTCTTTCCTCTACTGCAATGAAAATGGGTTTTGGGGGACCTTCCTGGAGAGCCAAAGGACATGTGTGTGCCACACAGGTGTCACTCTGTGCCAGCGACCCATCCCGTGTGTCATAGGAGGCAACAACAGCTGTGCCATGTGCAGCCTGGCCAACATCTCGCAATGTGGCTCCTGCAACAAGGGCTACAAGCTGTACCGCGGCCGCTGTGAGCCCCAGAATGTGGACTCGGAACGTAGCGAGCAGTTCATCAGCTTTGAAACCGATCTGGACTTTCAGGACCTGGAGCTCAAATACCTGTTGCAGAAAATGGATTCAAGATTGTACATTCACACTACATTCATAAGTAACGAGATCCGGCTTGAGACGTTCTTTGACCCGCGTTGGCGTAAGCGCATGTCCCTGACTCTCAAAAGTAACAAAAACCGGATGGACTACCTCCACATGATAATTGGTTTATCGATGAAGATCTGCCAGATGCGAAATAGCAGCATTGACCCCATGTTCTTTGTTTATGTCAACCCGTTTAGTGGTAGCCACTCTGAAGGCTGGAGCATGCCCTTCGGTGAACATGGATACCCTCGCTGGGAAAAAGTACGACTGCAGAACTCACAGTGCTTCAACTGGACCCTCCTGTTGGGTAACCGGTGGAAGACCTTCTTCGAGACGGTGCACATTTACCTACGCAGCCGTGCTAAAATCCCAACTGGCCTCCGCAATGACACAGGCCCGGTGGATCTCGGAGATCCAAACAAGCGGCAGATCTACATAAAAATCTCTGATATCCAAGTGTTCGGTTACAGCCTGCGCTTTAACGCCGACCTGCTTCGTAGTGCTGTGCAGCAGGTGAACCAGTCGTACACGCAAGGAAATCAGTTCTACTCATCCTCATCTGTTATGCTCCTGTTACTGGACATTAGGGATCGGATTAACCGCCTCGCGCCTCCATCTGCACCTGGCAAACCCCAGCTGGACCTCTTCTCTTGTATGCTAAAGCATAGGCTCAAGCTCAACAACAGCGAGATGATTCGAGTGAATCACGCCTTGGACATGTACAGCACAGAGATACTAAAACAATCAGATCACCTGACTGCTAAACTCTGCTGAACGTAACATTAACATAAGGACAGCGAACTAAACAGAAATACCCAACAAGTGAACTATGAGGGGATATTAATCTGAATTTTTTTTTTTTGGTTCTCTTTTTTCATTTTTTGACCTTTTCTGCCTTTTGATGTAATATTAACTTTGTAAGCATAATTCTTAAAGAGAAAAAGGAAAAGGCAGTGATGAAAAGCTTTTCTGGCAGATCAAGAAGATTAATGGAACCACTATAAAGACTGTATCATATTTGTCCCAGCATGTCTGTAATTCCCTAAAAGAAGTCAAAAAAAGACAAAAAAAAAAAAAAAAAGTGAGAGGAAGAAAAAAAAAATATTAAATCTATGTACTGGTGAAAAAGAGGCCTTGATTTTACTCCGAGGGATCAAAGGTTATATCTGAAACTGCCATTCTTTATTGAGAAAAAAAATAAATAAATGAATTTTTAAAGGAATAATGATATAACACGAGGGCAGACCAGATATCATTTTATTTCAGCTAATGTGCAAAATATTTCAGACATAACGGACAGTTTAATATTAAAAAAAAATGTTTATACATTGTAAGGATTAAATAGCCCTAGTGAGTAAGTAGTCAACACATTACTTATAGGCTCTTTATTACATTTCAGACCCACAGTGAATCTGCATTGCTCTTTGTGAGTTATGGGGCACTCTGTCATTGTTCTGACACACAAGGCACACAGCAGGGCAGTAATGGATAGTCATGTCAAATAACAAAAGCCAGCTGTTTATATATACATATATATGTGAGTGGATGTGCGTGCGCGTGAGGGAGAGCCTGGGCGTGTAGATCTTCTTTCTTTCCTCTTTTTCTCTTCTTTTGCCTTGACGCTTATCGCTGTTTGTTAATCGAATGTGTCATTTTTGCGACTGACTCCGGTCTCTGCCGAATCTTGCATTTTGGAGCGCTTCTTCTTCCCGTGTTTGAGATTCATGCTGTGTTTTTTTTTTTGTTTTTGTTTTGTTTTTTGTTTTTTTCACAAGGCAGTACCTCCTGGTGCGTGAGTGCAATATTGTGGTCTGAAGATTTAACAATCAATGCTACTTTGTACAGCTTTGCAAAATGTACATGTCGTGACTGCTGATTTGTGGAGCTTTTCGGGCACCAAGAGCAAAAATGTAAAAGCGTTCATCATTGAGGCACATTTGCAAGACAACTTAAAGCCATACACTTCCCTGAGGTACAGTAGATATACAGTAAAGCATAAAGTTCATCCCCACCTCACCTTCTCCATGACGCTGAGAAAAGAAAAAAAAAAAAAATGTTCCATCTGTATGTTTTTTGTGTTATTCTCTCAGATGATTCCAGACAAGAGCACAGCAAAAAGGAAGATGACAAGAGAAGGCATATTATGTTGAATAAGATCGTGTTGTAAAGCCATTGAATTTCTATGTTGTGCCGCAGGAGAAAAAAAAAAAAAAAGAAGAAATGGTTATATTAAAGCTTAAAATACCTTTTTGCCAGTGTTTAATCCGTAATCTTATTATGACCACGTGTAAAAATGTACTTTTTTGTTTTTTTCTTTCTTTTGAGATATGAGATCTTTTGCATGTTACTGGAAGCATCAACAGAGCTAGCTGCGACGTCGTTGGACACTCTCAGTCATCAAACTGACATATGAAACACTACCTATTTATCGACGGTCACACTTTATTTGGGTAATCCAATGCTGAAGCGTTTCTATTACTGGTGACTTTTGACAACAAAACCACTCTAGTTGGGGTGGTTCCAAATTAAAATAATCTAATTCCCTGTTACCCAAACTCTAGAATAACGGCCCTCCTAGTGTAAATACTGCTGACCTAATTGCAAAGCAGTACAATTACATCTAAAAACCTCACGTCTGTTTATCTGTTTTTTCTCATTCTGTTGATCTATGGTCACGTTTCGTTTAAATAACCGCTCTCTTACATTACGACGGGGCTTGTCTCGAGGGGTCAGCCATATAAAAAGACATGTAGTATATCTTGGTGTTGTCAACCATGACGGGTTGTGTTGCCTTGTTTCCACACAGCTTCGTTCGGGGTATGCATTTTTGTATAATTCATAGACCTCTCTGTGCCCCTCAGTTCAACTAAACCGACTAAACAAAATACGTTTCTTCACGGTCGGGTGGAAGCGTCGCCGCAGCCGCGGGGAAAGGGGGCTAGCCCTGTGCTTTGCGATGCGACATGACAACGGCCACGTTGGCGCGGCGTGTTTGCCGTCGGTTTGTATCGGGCGCGCTGGATGATATTGTTTCCTTTGACGCCGTCTGACTGCCAACCAAGTCAAGCAGCCGAATAGACCGTTAGTTAGATTGGCTTTTGAGCTTCAGCTTCTTCGTACTTTCTTGAAATCAACCGGCGAAAGTAAAGACAGGAGAATTGAGTTTTGCAAACACAGCTGAGATCCCGAAGGAATGCATTTCTGATGATACGCAGTGCTATGTGGAAACATGGCCTCAACAGTGGGTTGAACAACCAAAACCAGAGCTAAACTGCATCAGACAGACACTAAAACCTTTATAACTCTGATGGTTGCCTCAAACTAATGTCGGACGAGTAACATTATGGCATAGCTACCAATAAATGACGACAACTCCAGATTTTTCCCTTTGTTTTATTCCAAAGAAACACATTATGAGAATGTTTACGTTTAATGAACTGTCCTTTTGCAAAACAGAAACCCTCTGGCGGGCCTGTTTTGGCCCACAGGCCTTATGTTTGACACCCCTGCTCTAGATGATGTAATCCCCTCATGATGTAGGCTTGGTGTGATATTTTCCTGTCGCCTGTCTGTTTGTGAAGCACCGTTAAAGCTTAGGACGTGCTTCATAAATAACATCTTATGTGAACAGTTGATTTCCAACGCGCTGGTTGAGGCTCGGCTCGGCTCGGCTCGGCTCGGCCCAGCTCCTCCAGTTAATCTTGCATTGGGGTTGTGTCATCTTTAAGTTGTTGTCTCATGGTAACAATTATTTTACAAATATGTTAGCATCGTTATCTATTAGCATTGCTACATTTGTATGTTAATAGAAACACCAAGAGCTGACAGACTGATGGCTAACTAAACCTAGCCTAGACCTACAGTAAATAAGCATCAGCATCAATATTGGACTGTCCAAATGAATTGTTACCAAATTGTTATTATTAATTTTTATAATTATTATTATTATTATTATTATTAAGTGCCTGTTATCTATCCCTTTAACATGTTTAGAGCTGGGGGAATCTTTTAGATGTTACACCGAAGGGTGACACTGAATTAACTTCAGAATCTAAGACCATCAACGTCGATATCAAATAAACTCCTTTCATCTCCTACACCTCCGACGAGGTTTGTGCATGTGGGGAAAATGACCACCGGACAGCGGCGGGCAGGCGGTTTAAACCGTAACGAGCGGTGGGCATTATTTCTTTTCGGTCCCCCTGTTGTACCTGTTGATATACCTGTAAATATTAACTCTGTTACAGTAACAAAGCTCTGCTACAGTAACGATATTATAAAAATGTTACAGTATTGAAAGGGAAATACAAAGACTACTTCAAAAAAAAATGCTAAAAATAAAAAAAAGCCCTTCATTTGAGGACGTTAGCACAAAAATACGGGGCACCCATGTCTTATGTAACTAATTAGATTCATGACCATTTATGACTGTTTTTATATTGTCAAAACATACTGTATATGACAATTTAGTTGCCACTTGCAAGGTCCATAAAACAAGCACATTTACTCGTATGGCATTATGCTACCACAGTGTTGCTTACTGTACATGTATCCATGGATATGTCTGAAGATTTTTACACCTAATACCTTGCCTATGTACTTTTTTTTGCTATTCTGTTGGGATCATTATATCAGCTTATTTTAATTGAATGTTTCATATAATAATCTATTTCTCATTAAAATGCTATATTTAATAAGAAGAGCAAGGCTTGTTTGTACAATTTCCCTCCATGGAAACTAGATTTTAGCACACAGCGAAGCAGTGATAGTGTTTACAGAACGCTAAGAGCTACCTAATTTCACTATCCTGGCATGGTCAGAGTATGACAAAATACTTTTCTTTTACCACAGCCTTTGGTTCTTTATAAGACTCTCGCCACAAGCTTTATCCTGCCCCTGAAGTTTGCTGATAACAAAGATTTCTTCCCCGGCCAACGGGTTCTTTGTGTGGCTTTACATTTTATTGTTTCCCAGATTCAATGAACGAACTAATGCTTGTGCTCAAGGACTCACACCCAGTGAGTCTGTGGTATTTATCATCACCAGTTCCAGCGTTCGCTTCCTTATCATTCAGACCCAAACTGCTCTGTCCATCTACTCATCCACTTAATCATTTCCTGCTTTTGTCTCCGCAGCACTCCAGCGGCTAAAAGCGGTGCTGGTACATCAGGGCAGAATTGTTGATCTTTAACACGAATACATTCGAATGTGAGCCCGTGATGATGACGCGAGTCAGATATGGAAGCCACCAGCTGACAGCTGCAGCAGCAAAACAAACTGGCAGCGGTAGAATTCAGTACTGAGCCACAGTGACATGGTGGTTTTTATGAATCGACTGGGACTCTGTGCTTACTATTCATACTTACATACATAAAAATAGTGTAAAAGTGACCAATCAATGTTATAAAAAAGTCTTCAGGCTAAGAAGTAATGATTAACATTATGAGGTGAATTCTCAAAACACGCAGCCTTTTCTCAAACAGTTTCATCAAAACTTGTGGAAACTCTCCAAGATAAATGGATTTTTTAAAATATTTTCAGGTTTGAAAATGCACAAAAAACTACTATAAAGACTTCTCCATCTTCCATTCATAGGGTTGCTATGTCCAACCTATACCAATTAGCCACAACATTAAAACAACAGACAGGAGAAGTATATAAAGTTGTGACAGTGCATGTTCTGCTAGGAAACGTTTGGACCTGGCATTCATGTGGATGTTACTTGTAACCACCACGTACCACCCACCTAGACCAGACCAGAAAAGCCCACCCCATAGAAATGATGCTCCTTGATGGCAGCAGCCATCCCCAGCAGGATGCAGCCTGACACAGGCGCACACACAAAAACGGTTAAGAAACAACTCAAAAAACATCAAGAACAGCACAAGGTGTTGACCTGGCCTCCAAATTCCCTAGGACCCAAACTGATCAAGTCTCTGTGGGATGCACTGGAACAAGTCTGATTTACAGAGGAACATCCTTTCAACCCTAGGACTCAAAAGCCCCCCCACTAACAATATCCTGTTCCCAGACACCACAGGACACCCTCAGAAGGCACATGTCCATTCTCTGATGAGTCACAACAGTTTTGACCTGCACAACATTTGGATGGCTGTCATAATGTTATGCCTGATGTGCAGCGTATTCCTTATGTTTGTTTCAGTAGGTGGCATTGTCTTATATTTGACCCCAGTGACGTGTGGTGTGTCACGATTTCAGGTCTAAAATTATTAGTCCAGAAATTCATGCAAAAAAAAAAAAAAGGTGTTTTTGCAGTCATATACAAGAGACTGTACAACAGTCTATTCTAGACATTCTGTCAGGAGCCGGTGCAGAGGAACTAATGCAATATATTTGTATTTGCATGCTTACATTAGGATTCTGGCTGCTGCATCCCGAATGAGCTGCAACCTCGAGATTATCTGCATGGGTAATCTGGCGACAGGAGAATTACAGTAGTCCAATCTGTTTGAGGATCTTTTTTTTTCCCCAGAATTTGCCTTAAACGTGGAGATGGAACTCTGCACATATGTTGTATGCAAGTGATCAAAAAGACACACAGTGTGTCATATGAGATTGAGTTTGTCAGTCACTATTGGGCTTAAGGTAACGGATTATTTTCACATGTGCTGCTTCATTGCTACCAAAGCTTCTAAACCTGACTGGTGCACATGCTAAATACTGGCAAAGGAAATATAATATTTAATTGTTTCTTCTCCTTCTATACAATCTTTTTCCAATATTTTTCTGATCACCTTTCTGAAATTCGTCGGTTATTTCCAGCTACTCACAAGGGCTCTTTTACTTCAGTAGTGGTGCGATAACAGCATGCATGAGGGAGATAGAGAAAGCCCAGATAGCCTGAGAATTTAGTGTCAAGCAGGAGGAAGTCTGAGAAAAGCACGGGGCGGTGGCCTGAGACCGAATAACGCTTTTTTTTAAGTCTTTCCTTTTAAGTTCGTTCGAATCTTAAGTACTGTCTTCTCTGAGATTGGTGATACTGGTAGAATATACCGAATGTCTCTGTGAACCTCTTCAAGCCACAATTACCCGGCGATATTTCCCGGGCACTCCAGAGCTGCATTTTTTTTTTTGACAAAAATTTATTTTTGATTTCAACCCTCTCCCAGAGCTAGTGATGCAAAATTCTCTGATCTCTCGCTGGCTTCCCACCAGTCAATACTGCCAGCTGTGAGGGCTGGAATGCCCGGTCAAGCCAGGGGAACCCCTGCCAGGAACTGAACACAGGTTTCTGCAGTGATGTGCCACCTGGACGCTGGGCTGAGGCTTCACAGCCGTAAAGCCACACTTGTGCATAGGTGGCCTTGTTTTATATTATTTAACCCACCTGTAGAATAAAATTCATAGAAAATGTAAGATAAATGTGTTACAATTAGCATTGCATTGTGGGTAATTAGATTTTGGTATCCAACAGGTATCTAAATGAAGCTTTATTTCAAGGAAATATTGACATATTTGTAGATATATTTTCTTTAATATTGAAAGAAAGTTTCATGAAATCTGCACATGAGACGTTTAACACTGAGATTCCAACCAACGTAATAAAATAAAACATAGAGAAAAGTCACAGAAAGTGTTTTAGGTACATATTGGAGAAAGCTGCACAAATAGTTGAATTTCATTTGTCATCCAGGACGTCAGAGTAAGTCACAAAAGCATGAAAGTCTTAGCAAATACTTAACATATTGGAATAAACTGGCATCCCAAATGCTCTTCCTGCTGAGATGAGTTTGGTTTGGTTTTCCCACTCCGCATGTGCGCAGCTCGTGATGAGTGCCGGATGTGCGCGCACAATCCAAGCTGGAGCGAGCAAATTAATTTGTATGGTAAGTGTCTGAGGTCTTATCTACATCATGCTGATGTTGTCGCTCGGCGGGGGGTTATGACCTTTTCCTTGTCATTGTTGGTGGGATCCCAGGTTCGTAGGAGGTGTTCAGTCTGCAAAGGGCAGTTGATGCTTTCTGACAAAGATATTGATGAAAATGTCATGGAATGCTTAATTGATTAGATGTTGAATCATTGTCCCTTCTCCGGGGAAGCCACCCCGCGCCTTATCAAGTCCCGCCCACTCCCTGTGTCAGGTTCACAGCCGGCACGTTCCCGGTGTCCTATATTCCAAGTAAGGAAAACATGCAGCGCTCATCAGTATGCACGGTACGGAAGGAAACATTCAAACAAGCCACTGGCTGACTGCACAAAGGAAGAGTTTGTGATACTCAACATCATGCTGGTCATCTCAGCATACGAAGCAACTGTTTATATGGATGGCAGAGAATCTAGATTGGATGAGAGGGAGGCTGCAAAGTAAACTTTGATAAGATCAGCATCAGATAAGCTAGCATCTGCTGCCATTATGAAGAGGAGGAGGAGGATGCTTGTGACTCGCCTGCACGATCCCATAGAATCAAGAAAGGAGGGGGGAAGATAGGGAAAATAGGGGGAAGAAGAACGAGTGTCAACTTCTAGTGGGTGTATCCGATAAACATTAACATTTTCCTGACCATAGTGTTCGACAGGTAACAAATCAGGGGCTAGATTGGAGCTGACCGCATTATAAGAGGGAGGAATGTATTATACACAGGTGGAGTTGCGGCAGGCCTCAACGAAGGGCGATCGGATCAACCCTTTAAAAGTTCTGCAGCGAAAATTCTGATCAGAAGAAACTGAAGATAACTCTCATGGGCATATGTTGCGACAGAAGATACTAAATACCACGTTTCCCTGCTCCTCTTGCTCCCTGACAAACTGTGCAATGAAAGCAGTCCAGTGAGCAAATGATAGCCTTTGCTCGGCCATAATTCTTGGCCCCTGGAGGTGGACCATGATGCACAGAACCCCTAAGTCCCGCACAGGATCCAGGGCACCTGCAGAAAGCATTGATGAGTTGACATTGCAATTCTTCATGAACAATGCAGATTTACTCTCCAGGGCCTCAGCACATTTCATTATAGGCCTGACCACCACCACCGCAGATGAATCACCTCCCCTCTGGCACCTCTTGCACTTATGCATCTCTTAAGAGTGCCGTTGAGAAGAGAGAATAGTTGAACGTTGGATCTCTGAGTTTTCTAACTTGCCACACAAGTATTTGCGGCAAAGCTATACGCTCTGCCGCACCAGCTCACCCTATGCTGCTCTGGGTCTTGTATTTTCTCCTTTGTTGGGTCATTTCTGCGTAAAACACAGCATGCTATGAAAAATTCACAGACTCTCCAAGGGCGGTATTGTAATGTACCGTCTGAAGGGGTGGAACGCCCAAAACAATCAAACACATTTTCAGCTCTCCAAAATTTCTCTGAATCACCAGCTTGGCCCTTGTGGAAAAAAAAATCATGCCCTCTTCCACTCACAAAAAATGTGTGTGGTGTTGTTTTTAACAAGACACCCATCGTCACCTAGCAGAGTCATAGCGAAAGGAGCATCCCCTCGGGAGACCGCAAATATAATAAAACTGGCTGAAGCGAAGCAGTCACGCACGGACCCCGCGGCGTTCACACGTGTCGCCGGTTATTTTGGACACCAGACTGCCACTTTCGCAATAAGCGCCGGTCTGAGCAGGTTCTAGTGCGAGACATACCCGTACCAAAATGGGCAGCGAAGTTCCGCAGCGATGTCTAATCTGCATAAACACAGCCTCGACTGAACCTCGACTCCCACATCAGTTGCTGTTTTATGCCAGCGACTTACCGAGCAGCCACTGACGCGCCTCGGGAAAATTGCATTAAAAACTGTGTTCGTGAAGTCCTGAACAGTTTACGTCATTCTGGGCTGGAAAGCGGAGGAAGCAGTGTGAACTGTGCGAACCCGAGGAGGACTGAACGCGCGGTATAGATTTGTCAGGTGAAGCAAATGTATTTGCAACATGGTACGCCTCTGGAAAATGGGAAGGGATAAAAGTTTCCTCTTAGAGAGTTTACTAGAATTACTTCTTTTTAAAACACACATAAAAAAGGTAACACCACATGCAGAAATTCCCAGTAAGCGGAAAATATAACTATGGTTTATTTAACTGTCTTAAAACTTAGCAACAATTACACATATGAGCCTTTGTCAAACAGAAACAAAAATGCTAGCAAGCCATGTAGCTACGTCTTAGCTTGGCTAGCTTGCAGGAGTTTCACTTATATTTATACTTTAGCATCCAGGGGGTGTGATTGAATCGCCCAGATCGGATCTTAAAGCAAGGTCTAAACAGGTCCTCGGCAATGTATACTACTATTACCTGGAAAACAGGAAGAAATCATCAAGTTAGAGGGTTTACTAGAATGAGGAAATTAGTGGAGCTAGACCAAAGCAACTGATAACAGTGTGACAGATCAAGATTTTCCTGCTGACGACACCTCATGCTGACTGATATCAAAACACTGGGATAATTCATTAATCATGGACCAAACCAAAGATTTTAGATGCTTTTTTATTTAATCCTTTCAACTGCTTTTATAGATCATACACCGTTTGACCTTAGCAGACCGTTTTAAATCATTTAAACCATGCATTTACTGTTACTATTTTACTATTTTTTTTAACTTGCCACACATACTTATCTTCTAACCAGTCATAATCACACAAACTTCTGCCTGTATTGTGTGTGAGACGTGCTCACCACTGACACTGCGCAACGGCCCTTCGTAAATAACCACAAAAACCTCACAAGCATTTAAAAAAAGAAGAAAAAAACGTCCAGATGTTGAAGTTGATAACCGAACTCGTTCCGTCTGAATCTGGCTGTCGACATAGACTGAACTATTTATGTTGTCGGCTGAGTCCCCTGAAGCCGCGGTTGTTTACCTCGCCTTACTGTGTGATACATGTTGCAGCCTTCAGAAGGGTTTTTTTTAAAAAGGATGCTCTCTCATCTCTGTGAGATAAACTAAGGCACTTTTTGGTGCAAAATAAATACATAAATAAAAACACCTGGAGACAGGCTTTATGTTCCCTGTCACAAATTAAACTCTGAACACATATAAACGTGAAACTTGATCCATTACAGCAAAGAAAAGGAAACCTAACACAATATATATACAGCATCTCTACTCAAAGATAAGCATTGAACATGAATGAGTCTTATGCTAGTGCCGCTTGCTTGTCGCGTTTGTTTGAGCTGGTCTGTAGCGTGTTAAAGGTCATGTTATCACATGAGGTTGCAACGCGGTGATACATCATTGTCGCATCATTTAAAAAAATAACTGTGGCTTTTGCCAGACGAGGCGAACATCTTTCACAGTGACAAAGGTGACAACTCCAGTTTAATCGACGACCTGGGAATCCCTGCATTTCCAGATTGATTACTATAACTGATTGGACACGTTTGCTTGTGACATTCTAATGCGCCACACACCAACACATCAAAGCGTTCGACGCGACACTCGTGTGTTGCTGTAGTTCCTGTGCCTAAAGCTTGCTAATTTCCTGAGCAGCACTGCAGTCTCAGTAAATTGGGATAACTGCTTCACCGTTGAGAGGGAACTACAAACGAAGGGCCCGACTCAAACAACCTCTGAACTCATCCTTGCTAATAAAGATAACCCTGACTTTCATGTGAACACGGTAGCTTGACAATCCTTAATTCTAATAATGTAATCTTTAATTTCAAAATTTCCCTCAATTACACCTAATTGACCTAATCAGACTTTGATTATAAATGTACCTAATGAGCGCTCTGGTTTTGGTATGAGCATGCTACTGTGTGCACACCCTCTGCTTTGGCGCCCCCAGCATATTCTAGAGAGGCAGGTTCACTAAGCACGTGCGCCATTAGTTAATGATCATACCCCGACTCCCTACCTATTCAGCCAGTGGCCTGCCAAGCTCAATTAAGAGCTCCCCTCTTCGCAAGTGGTAACCGAACCATTGCAGTGACTAAACTTTGCATTACAATATCCTACAAGCACATTTCAGACCTCTGACATTAATAGGCCAAATATGATTCCTCGGCACCTGAGGTAATTTGTACATTAAACTGAACTGAGTTACTAGAGCTGCCGCCACAATGCTGCGCACCATGAGCAGCAAAATGGCAGAATAGGTTTTAGTTTTATGATGAGTAACCACTGCAAACTAATCAGAATTACTTAAGCAGATATAACAATATTATAAAAAGGATGTCATTTACAATGCAAGGTCGTTTTGGGCGGTAAGTATTCTAGCCATTATGCTATGAAATATGGATATTTCTTTATTCAAAGACAGATAAAGAACATACAGTTGTAGCAGCAGTTGCATAATCCGCTTGGTTCCTCACAGAGAGGTGTTGTAGAGCCGTATGGCCTGAGGGACAAGCGACCTCCTCAACTTGTCCATAGAGCAGGACAGAAACAGCAGCCTGTCACCGAACTGCCTATACTGTCATGTAGAGGGTGGCGGACATTGCTCATAATGGTCCGGATTTTATTCAAGGTCCTTGCATCTGCCACCGATGTCAGGGACTCCAGCTCTGCCCCCTACCGCAGAGCCCGCCTTTTGTGTCAGTTTTCTCCAGCCGCTAGGTGCCCTTCTTCATCTGCCACAGCGTAGAAGAGGGCACTGGAAACAATAATACAGCAGAACATGTCCAGAACCTTACGACCTCAGCTTCCTGAGGAAATAGAGACAACGCTGACATTTTTTGTACACGAGTCTGTTAGCTGACGAGTCCGGTTTGTGATCAGGTCTGAACCACCGATACAAACCTCTCCATTGATGGTTACAGACTGCAGAGTAATCACACAAACCCAGAGAGCTCTCCAGATCCCCAGAAAACAGTTTTTTCCCCGTTGTACTATATCATTTTCTCAGATCGCCACACAGGTAATTCATAGAACCAAGGTTACATTCGTAACCCTCTGAACATTCGCAGTCATTACGATAACTGTATACATCTAAAACAAAGGCAGCTGGATAATTTATAGCTAAGTCTAAGTTATACTAATGTATGTTGTCGCCCAGTTACTGTATATTCAGTGCACGCAATTACACTTTTCTCTCTTTTATACACTGGACAGTTTTAGCATAAATTAAGCTACTAATTTGTTTTTATTTGCAAGACAGGATCTGCAGCTTCATACTTAACACCTGGCAGAGGGCAGCTCAGGAACCGAATGCCTAGAGGAGACAGATGCTCTCCATCACATGCGCTTCGTCCAATAGGAGCTTTGGCTGAGCATCAACGCTCGGTGACTCATTTAATCAGAACAAGGCGGCAACAATGTAATTCCCGTTTTTTTTTTTTTTTTTAAAGAAATCTAAATAGATAAATATAATATGACACAACCAAAAACAAATCACGTGGGAAGTGCGAAATTAGATTTTGATTCCCATTTTGTACACCCTGCTTCACGGGAACTGATTACTTTTTGAAGCGAGGAAAAGAAATGCATTTCTTAAAGTTCACAAACCCGGAGCCTCCAGTCAACAAGAAAGGAAAGGAGCCTAGAATGAGAGAAAGTGGGACAATAGAAACACATATCTTATATAACGGATAAGTGGGGGAAACAATCCAGCCTGAGCTGAATAAATGTCAAATAAATAAAGCCTATTAACAAGGAACAGGTGAAGTTAAGTTTTCGCTTTCCTTTGGGCTGAAAAACAGCTGACAGGAATAAACACACTTGTTAGTGTACACTCTCGCCTTGCAAGGAATTAGACACAACCTGGCAGGTAGCTCTCCTGATAATTGAAGACACTCCACCGTAAATACCTCAAGGCTGTTGTTATTCTTGAATCTTGTTAACAGCTGTGGATGACAGAAATGTGCGAGCGCTGATGTTAAGGGCATTGTATGGCGGTGGATTTTGTGACAAGGCACACGGAAATAACGGCATGAAGGATTTCGGATGCAAAATGTCGGCGTGCGGCTCACAGCTAGAGGAAAATGACTTGAAACGCCTTAATGCAGTTCCGCGCTCGGCGAAAAAAAAAAAAAAAGGAGTCAGTCTTCACGTTGTGATGTTTTTGGTTCAGCCGGCGTTATTTATGGTGGCCCTCGGGTGCGGAGCGAAGTCACAAATTTACAAAGAAAAACGGGAGATAATGAATCAAAGCCACCTTCTCAAACACAGGAAAAGCGCAGAAACACAATAAATCAGAGACTAGGAGTGTCATTTCAAAACGGCACAAAGACTCAAGGCTGAAACTGTCTAAAACTGCGCACTGAGTTATGTAATCGTGTATATTATTAGCATTTACTGTTTACTACACCTTCTATGCTAAATGTGTGTGCTTCTCCATTTTGGACATAACAAGCCTGACAGAATCATGTGCTATAAATTTGAATCGACACCTGCCAGCTGATAATGAGCGCTATATATAGTTTCATGTTCTGCACAAATGATGAAACTGATGTTGATTGTGAAGGTGTTGATGTAACGGTAGGGATGGTTGGGTAGGGTAGTGATAATTGGGTAACTTGATGCTGTGACGGATTTGTATTTACACAGAGCATTCTGCAGTGTTGTTTTATTTGATGGATTCACTTACTCTTTTTTTTGGCAGAGTATATATATATATATATATATGTACACTGTCAGTAACAAGACTCCTGTGGCAGCTTGTTGCCTGTTGCTTTTGTCACTTGTTTTTCTAACGTGCTGAAGTTATCTAGTTCAGCATTCAGCGTAATTTTGGCAATTTTTTTTTTTATTATTACTTTTTGATGGCAGTGCTGCTGTTTCCCTTATTTTCCGTAGTGGTCGGCTGCGCGGAGCGGCGCTCTCCGACGGCCCGCAGCAAGGCCTGTTATTCCGGTGGAGCTCAGGAGGAGAAGCCGCGGGTGAAGAGCGAGAAGCAAAGATGAAAGCAATAAGAAGGAGATTCAAACCGTTTGTGCAGTCTATCATCAAGTCTTTGGGAAATAAGATTGGACGAGTTGCGGGCAGTGATTCGGACCCAGAGGGACTACCGGCAGAGCAGCACTTTGTGCTTAACAGAGACGTGGCTGCAAGCGGACTCAATTCTCAAACTTTTCTCCCAATGTTTACTGACTGCACCATGCGGGAAAACAAAACAATCCCTATGTGGAATGACATCAACAACATCACGGACCGCATCACAGACTACATAAGGACATCCCAGCCGTCCATCTTGGTGGATTAGAGATGGACATGAGGTTGAGTAAAGGCACCTGGTGGAGAACTTTGTTGAGTGGTGCAGCAGGAATCATCTACTCCTCAATGTTAAAAAGACCAAGGAGATGGTGGCGGATTTAAGGAAGACGAGGGCTGCAGCCAGACCCATGAAGACCTTGGGGGGCTGAGCTTGTGAGACAGCAGAACTGGAGTGACCATATCAATGTTGTGTACAACAAGGGCATGAGGAGCCTCTATTCTCTGAAGAAGCTCTTTCAGTCTGTTGTGGTAAATGCATGTATCTACTGCGCTGTGGTCTGCTGGTGGAGCAGCATCATGGACATCCGTAAGGCATTGGACATCATTGGACAAACTGCTCTCCGTCGTGGACACTCCATCCCATCCCCAGTCCACAGCTCACTGCAGAGACAGCGGAGCTCGTTCTCAGACAGACTCATCCGGCTCGGCTGTCGTAAAAAGCGGTCCAGGAAATCCTTCCTGTCGTTTTCAATAATGCTGCACAACAGCTCACCTCTGTGTGACAGATGAACAATTCTGCACTACGTTAGTTCACTCTGTTACTACTCCATACTCATCATATTACCACTTTGCCAAGCTTGCACTACACACTGTTGCATTACTTACATCTCTCTATCTGTCCGTCTAGTTTTTATTGTATAATTAAAGCTACTGAATCTCGTGGTGCATTTATTTTATATATTGAACAGGTAAAAATAAACTCCTCCAGACATATAACCTGTCTTAACAATACTTGAATACGAGTCTGGTAAGACGCCATTGGGATATCATTATGGGGCAGGTTTTCTCCAACTTACAGAAAAATAAAATACCCCTGCGCACAATTGGAGAGTCCTACGATGAACCAGAGCCATTTTGTTTTTAAACAAATTCAACTCACCAGCCCTCAGATTACCACATAAAGCCGAAACGATTTGAGCGGCCTGGCAGATCTTTGCAGGGGCTTAATCAGTTCCCAACGGAGTAAGCCCAGGCCATGTCATGTTGGGGGAGTGGGGGGAGTACAGGCAGGCTTCCAGGCTGAGTCATATGCTGTGGAACAAAAGGTGCGGCAGACAGACATACAAAACCTGCAACATTAGTGGTGGTAGTTTTACTTGAAATCTTGAAAAAGTATGAAATATATTCAGCCATGTTGCAAAAAAACCATCAGTAGCAAATTACCGGTAAACAAGCCGACTGTTGAGGGTGCTCGCTGCGCTCAGAGATGACATCCACGTCCCATCCAAGACATAATCCGGGGGCTGTAGGTTAATCTACAGACCCCGGATGATGATAACAGGTAACTCCACACCCAATGGGAAATAGCGCTACGCTAACAAAATATTTAAATTAGCGGCTGCGTTTCGGTGCCCCATTCACTCCCACTATATGGATATAGTCCCTCCCAAACGACTACAGATTACACAAAAGTTATATGGGCGAGTAAAGGAACATATCTTTTTGCCAGAAATAAGGTCCGGGTTGTAAAAAACAGTAGTTCCCCTTTAAGTAAAGTACAAATACCTTAAGGTAGTGAGTAAATCTTCATACTTTCAAGTTCCAAAGAAAATTGCTCATTATTAACATTGGATTATTTTTCTTTTGCCGTTTTCTGAATAGTTGAAATGGTCATTAGATCAAAATGGGGTCAAAATATCGACAGTCAGATTTGTTTAACATGTCGCTACTCCCCAGTGTATATGTGCCTGCAAATAGTCCTAAAAGGCTGTTCATTAACTCAGGACCACCACTTTTACTGTCCTAGTTTCGCTATCTGATTGACAGAATGGGGCAATGTATTTACATACTAATGACCGACAGCTTCACCTTTACCACTTAGCTCTTTGCGTGGAGCCGCTGGCGCCTGTTTTGTCTCCGAGGCTCCGGAGTAGCGCGGCGTAACACACTCATCTTTGTGAGCACTAACAAACTAGCTCTGCAGCCCGCTTGATCTAGACAGGCACTGGCGAGATTGATGGCTGTAACTTGAAAGCTGTATTTCAGAAACTGCCTACTCTCCCCTGACAATATTCTATAAACTGCTTCCTCTGGTAAATCTGGTGGCTCCCACTCCATCTGTCTCTGTCAGGGGGGAGACACACACACACACACACACACACATATACACAAGCATCATGATCGCGGTTTCAAAACACGAGCTGGGAACACCTTTCTAGCCTTTCTTTTTTCCTACCTTCAAGGGACTGCAGGATGGAGTAAGAGTATAAAGACGGACTCGTATGCATTTATCAGTACCAGGATGGGTGAGGTCAAAGACATGAAACCGTGCGTTGTCTATTGGAAGGGTCACTGTGCTACTTTTATTAAGGACCTGCTTCTGTTTTAGGGACAAGCTCCTCCTGGGTGTTGAGGGGAGCTCTGAGAGCTAAATGCCCAATTAACCTTGCCTGGCCCAGGCACATTTTTACAAATTTAAATGGTTCCCAAATGGCTAAAGGTAATTAATTAATTAAATGGGGCGGCATGCTCACCTCATTGTAGGAAGGTGTGGAGTTCATGTGACACTAATCAATGGGATTACCTTTGGCCTTATTTTGCATGCCACCGAGAGGAATCTTAGGCAAAACAAATTACGCTTTGTAGGACAAGTAATTAGTCTATGCTGATAAAGCACTCGTCAGACATCACGAGACAATGGGAAATGTGTCAGTTTGACGTAGCTGTTTCGCTATTTAACGATAGCTATAGAGCAAATACTGGCACACGGCAGAAGAGGATTAATGCCACTTTGAAACATTCGTTTTTTTTTCCCTCCTCCGTATGCTGATTTATTAAATTAAAAATTTAATTGAGATTTGTGTGGGTGGTCGTCAAAACTCTCAGCAAATACCATTAACACGTTTGGCAATTGATTTAGTGAAATATTAACGGCTCTTAGCTGGACTAAATGAACATAACACCAGAGTAAATCATTAAGGAGAAACAAAGATAGTCGAGCAACATGAGAAAAGTTCAAATTTATCCATCCACAGAAGTGTTGGCTTTAAATGGGAAGTATAACTTTTGATTTGCACTCGTTCAGGAGATAATTAGATCGTTTAACATATGTCGTCAAAAACATTCATATGATGTATATACAGTATGTGCGCGACACGCTTGCAGACCAACACGTGTGGAATATTGACAAATTGACAGTGGCGGAAGGCGGAGCAGATACGCCGGGAACGAGGAGCTCATTCCTAGGCGAGGCTCCACCTACATTATCTTCAACTGGTTTGGTTTTAAAAGTCTGATGCAGAGCAGCAATTTACAACATGCAAGGTTTGCAAACAAATAGTGCACACAAAGGTAACGCCACTAAAACAAACCAGAATATTAAGAAAATGCGCAAGAAGCAGCTTCCACTTCATCCAAAGCCTCAGGCGAAACTTACTAATGCACTACAGTTAAAAGGATTAGGCTAAAACGTTTTTTATTTATCGTAATTTTTATCGTTATCGTGATAAATAGCAGAAATTATCTGGATAATTTTTTTAGTCCAAATCGCCCATCCCTAGCAGCTTCTAAATAACGCATTATCTACAGCAAAACTCGTTCATTCCGCCAATATTTTGTTGACTAGACGGGGATTAGCATTAGCGTCTCGTGACAAAATATCGGCAAAATGAACGACTTTCGTGGCAGATAATGCTTTATTTAGAGGGTGCGTCTCAGCAAAGATGGGTCTGATTTAAATACTGACAGGTCATTTGTAATTTCTCCCTTGGGATCAATAGCCTCATCACATCAGTTAGAGTTTGCAAAGTAACTAAAATTGTCAAGTGTAAAATGTCCTCTGAAGTGCAGTGGAGAGACACAACTATGCACAGAAATTTTGAGTAAAACACAGAGTTTGCTCATCCCTTGCTAATGCGGCACACGAAACACAGACGTAGGGGGGTTATTTCTGAATCACATGACGTCCCCCAAACCTTACAAATAGGGCTTATGCGAAGCCTACTTCAAAGCCTACACAAGTGGCGTTCCCCTTTGTAAACAAATGCGTACTTGCGCTGGCGTGTCAGTATTGTTCTGTTGCCACGCCGCTAAAATGCTCGCTGGCATTGTCTCACTGGCCTCACCAGGATTCGTGGTTACGTTGCTGGAGAGAAGCATGTCAGGCTACAGCATAGGGTACAGAGCTATGCCCTCGTGCTGGTGCAGTAGGGTAACTCTCACTTAAGCTTAGGGTGGCTAATATTTGCCTTTTCTTCCTTTATGAATTACCAAAAGGAATGTATGCAGCATGTACTTCACCTGGCTTGTGCTTTAAAAAACTTATGGGTTTGCAGCAGCTCTTGGGTCAAAAAAAGGTTTATTTGTACTGTCATTTTAATGAGCTATAGCAGAACAGTATATTTGTTAAGATTAATTACAATAATAGAGAGTAGGCTTAGACTTTATTCGTCCTCAAGGGAAATCGCTTGGTCACAGTTGCCCAGTTGCACCTAAAAAAACATAAGTAAAAATGAAAAAACAATAAATAAATAAATAAATATCTGGTAAAATAAAATAAAAGCGTATTAGCAAAAAATGTACAGTATCTGCAAATGAAGCAATGTGCAGCAAACCCACATTTTGCTATCATATCTGCAGCTTCAGTTGGACATTGGCATTGCTCTCACACGCCTCGTTATGCCATTCATGTTGACCGTGTAATGGTCCCATTGTATATGCACATTTGTATTCCGTCAGAGTTTACCCACATTCAGTAAACAAAGTTAAGCCGCTGTGCAATACTTTCATCAGCTTCTCCAGACTGTTGCAGCTATTGAAATGTACAATAAATGTCTGTGGGATGACTCCGTTACCATCACGGCGCAGACCATAGTTAATGAGTCTTTATTCAGGCAGCGGCCGCTATGTGCATTTGTTTTGATGTTATGTCTTTCGGTTATTTGAATTATTTATGAGATGTTCTCGGTTCACAGACTTTACGTTGCCAAATCGCAACTAAGAAAGCAAGGGTTTGGTTTGCTGGGCTAAGAAAAACAGTCAAGTCAAAAACATTGGAAACTGTTGAATCAGGCTTAATTATTTAACACTTAGGCCCTGACACTAAAAAATATTATTTTTGAGCTGTGTTACACATTAAACAATAATAATACACAATGAATAAACCACATTGAATCACTTCTCAGCTGGTGAAGTCGATGCACGACATGCCCAAATGCACGATACGCGCTCGGTGGGAAGCGGCAAAAAAAAAACACACACGCACAAAAAAAAAAAACGCTGCCTTTATTCATTTCAGTGTACATAAAGTGGCAACTTTACTGCTCACCCTAGTCACAGTGGCAAAGAGAGGCCAGCTGGCTGCCACCCCATGGGAGAGCGCACAGCTTTGCCATCTGCCACCAAAATTTAGCAGGTCTAATGTGTGCCTCTTGCCGCTGCACTAACAGCCAGGAACCAAAGCTGCTGCCAATCAATGATAGGATGAAATATTACACTCCTGACAAACATTGCACAATGAACGCACGCGCACGTCTGCATGTGTATGCACATGCACGTGACACATGTTTCATATTGTGTACGACTAAGTCGCGTACAGGTTGTTTTAGTGTGGTACCATTGTGTTTGCTGCATGTCTAATTTCCCATAGCTATTCAGCTAAAGGGGGCTATGCTAGCCTATCAGCTCACAAAACCCTGCAAGCTTCACACTTGTTATCTACTGCATCTCATAGTATATATTGATCATCTCTGCCCTGACTGCTCAGAAATCTCTTAATTCTGTTTTAAAACCCATGCAGCTTTTTGCATCATCAATGCTTTAAGAGAAATGCAATGCTAGCTGTGATGCTTCTTTTAAAAACACAGCCTCATTTTTCTTCAGAGGCTTTGCTCGTAATCAGTATTTCCTCAGTGTCCACACCGGTCAAGGTTTGGCCCCTAACAGCACTCACTTTCAGATATTTAAGTAATGCTGTTGAGTTTTGTTTATTAGGATACCCATTAGCTACAGGATCAGAGCAGCCATTCTTCAGGGGGCCCGTGTGGTTCATGGTTGGTTATGAAACAATAATGGTAATAATGTTGGCTGCTGTTGCGAGTTTCAAGGAGCTTACAGCTTCACATTGCATTATTTATTTGCCTACAGCTTCTGGAAATGTGGTGGTTTGAACAGAATGATCTGAATACTTAGCATTACAGTAATTCAGCGGACGACACGACCTCACCCCTGTTTGGATTAGATCACGACGAGGCGGCGGAGAAAAAGCGTGAAAGAGGCGGTATTGATACAAGTACCTCAAAAAGAAACAGACATCATAAAAGATCTTGCGTTACTACTGGTCAAACAGAAGGTAAACTGCTCTTATCTAATGGAGTGTCACGATTCATGTGTAATGTTCACGTTTTGATTAAAAATTATTCCGTTAATGTAGAGACAAAAAGTGGGATTTGAAGCTACTGTTTTAATCAGGCCAGTCCATGCATACGTCTACAGACTTATGCATGCAAAAACTACACACTGCAAATGCGCCAACTGTGCACGCACCAGGAAGACGGCTTGTTCTGAGGAGAGCCGGTGAGAGGAGGTTTGTTGTTATCCATAGTGGCATAAATCCTTGTTAAAAGTGTGTAGGAGACACACAGCTGTTGTAAAACTCTCGATAAGACATTGTTCCAAATTCTCCCCCAAATCCTGTGCCTGCAGACACTTTGGAACACTCACTGCTATGCTGCAGAGAACGGGAAGCAAAAAAAACAAAACGTAAAGTTACAGCCGGCCTTTCAGAAACATGCTCGGGAATTTAGTTTTTTTTCTCTGACTCTCAGCATCTTTGTATCACAAACGGAAACGCATACACATCCATGGTCCACGTTCAAAGCCTGCAATAGTCAGCTGAAATTAGCTTCGACCAGCAAATTTATCATGAAGCAAATCTGAGGAAATGGTCAAAATGAACCCACTGCTAACATATTCTGAAACGTAAACCGTCTACCCAAGCCTTCATTTACATTATCTCCATTTAAAGGATGCGTGCGCAAACCTTTAATATCCACCCCACTCAAAATAATGGAGACTGGCGACAAGTGCATGCAAAACTGTCAGGACTGATAAGTTAAGTAGGGCAGGGATTCATCTAAATTTACATCAGATTTGTAGCCATGCAAAGATGAGTGTGACTGATTCACTGTTCAAATTGATGAGCTGATTGCGCGGCCCGTGTCGCCCACCCCGGGACTCGAAGGCCATTAAACACGGCGACCTTTTGTCTTTCGCTGTCACAACAGTAAACTGTTGAGTGGCGCTGAATGCTGCAACATTTTCATTCTCCCCGTGTAAGTCACCCTCAGCCTGCCCCGTTCTCTGTCTTTTACAGTTTCGCTATCCTCCCTATCCATCTCCCATTTTTAATCCCTCGCTCTGCTCTTCCTCTCTGCGCATTCAACCCCCCTCTCAATCTGTTTTGATCCAATTCTTAACAGCCGTGTGCACTTCTGTAAGTAAGAGTGAATCACCCAGGGGGCTCTCATCAAAGGGCTGCCAGGAAGACAAAGAGGCTGGGCAGCCCTGTGCTAACTGCCAATGTCCTTAAAGGGGACTTGCTGGCAATGCCACCTTTGATCAATCCGCCGTGACTCTATCCGCTTCCATACTGGGATTGTTAGTCAGGTTTCTGCATATTATCACAAAATTCAAACTAATGCTGTCGGTTTCAAATACCTTATTAACAAAACACCTTGCATTTCCTGCCTACAGTTGAAGAAACTTAAGGTTTTTGTTATTCATAAGAACTTTCCACACAGTAAATCTGGATTAAAGTGCATATATTCACCTAATACATTTTTAATACTAACAAAATGCTGTGTATCATCTTTGAGTCAGAAAACTTTTTCCCCCCCTGCTGTGATATTTAAAATTCGTCATGGCAGCGTTGACGTCTCCGTGGGGGACGTACGGGAAACTGCACCGGGGTTGGAGTGAGGGTACTCCTACCCCATGCAGAGCGGTGGGGGTAAGGTTTCTGATATGGCAAGGTCGGGGCCGGAGTTTAGGCCACCTGCTGTCCACGCACAAGGACGAGGGCAGCCTCGCGGAGCGAGCCAGTGCAAAGTCGGTCAAGCTGTGCACCGACGCAACTGCCATCCCTTCCCCTTTCTCCTTCCCACCGCAGCCTTCTTCTAGATGCCAATCTAGAAAGGACGAGCGGAGGGGCTGGGAATGGAGCTGTGTCCCTCCCCTCCATCTGGTGCCGCATGCCTCTGTCAGGATGTCAGCCTGCACATAGTAATGAAGGGTGTCATCAAGGTTACTGCAGGCTGGAAAGTTGCCTACTCCTCCTCCTCCTCTCTCCCTCTGTATCCCTCAGCCTTGTCTCTTGTAGCACACATTGTCTGTCTATGCATGAAGCCAGTCAGTGGTAATCAGCAATTTTCTTCCAATGGGGTTGTTTCGGTTAGAAATGATGACATCTTATTGAGTCATCTTATTAAGCAACTGATTAGTAAACACCCTCTTAAGAAATGGGATGGTTTTGATAAAGCATTCTGTTATTATGTGTAAAATATCATCTGCTATGCAATGCTGTAGGCATATAAGTTCTTGTGGTGAACATACCAGGTAACTACCACGTTTGAAAATGAATTACATGTTAGAATCCACAGCCTTGCATGTAATAGTTTATGCTAATCAGCCCATGCAGGTAAAACATCATAAATGTGCCTGAACATCATGTCATGCATACTATACATAACATTATCATGATAACTGACGTATTGGTATGCCATTCATGTCTTCTTCTTAAAGGGGACTTACCGTTTTTCTAACTTGGACCTTTTTTATGGCTTAAAATATTACCGTTTACTCATCTGTATAACTTTGGTGTCATTTGGATGATATTTAGATCCGTGTGTATCCATATAGTGGGAGTGACTGGGGCACCGAAATGCAGCCTCTAAATAACGAAATATCTGCCGCGAAACCCGTTCATTTCACCAATATTTTGTTATGATACGCTAGTGCTATTTCCCGTTGAGTCTGGAGTTACCTGTTTTCATCATTTGGGGTCTGTGGATTGACCTACTAACCTCTGACCTGATGATGTCATCTCTGAGCGCCACATGCTCAGAGATGAGCATGACTTCTTTACCTGTAATTTGCTAGTTTTTTTGCAACATGGCTGAATATTTTTCAGATTCTGAGGTTGTGGACAACGACTGGAATAGCATTAGCGTATCATAACAAAATACTGGTGAAATGGCAGACTACGCGTTATCTGTATGCTGCGGATACGTATTCACACGTATTAACAGTACTCCACAGCGCGTAGTGTAGCCAGGATTGAAAAAAAGAAGGTATATCTCCAAAGCCTTTTCCGTGTATTGCAGCTAAAGGTCTGATAACTTTAGACAATGAAATTCACCATCACATTGTTGGTTTGCAGTCTCCTTCCCTCTCCTACTGCAGGGTGAAGTCGTTAATAGACTGTTGTTGAGAGTATTGGGACCATTCCTCTGCTAGCGTTAGCCTTCTGAGTGTGAGTTACTCTGTGTGTCAGGGAAGAATGGGCTTCACTTAAGATGAAGCCCATTCTTCCCTGACATGCAGTAGTACATTTGTTGTATTTCAGGACCGACTCACTCTGCTTGTCGGGGAAAAATGGGCTTCATCTTAAGCGAAGTGTTTCCAGACACACAATGCTCCGCTGCTAGTTTGCTACAACACTGGGCTCCTTACCTGTCTTCTAGGAGGCGTCCACGTTGTTACTGTCACATGATCAACGACTAGCCGACTTCCTGCTTAAAGCGTCGCGGCGCAGCAGTACAGTCGACTGGTCCATGCAGTCCACCAGTCGATTTATGCCCTTTGTTCTCATTCCTAGCCCATGCAGTCGACAAGCGGGTACGACCCCTACCTCTTAATAGTTTTCCAAAAATGGACGAGCTGGCTCATCACAGCGGGCGGCTCCCCTAGATTCTGTTGAATTCTGAGTTTACAATCATCATTAACAAAACATTAGCTCCTAATCGCTTCATCATGTTTGTGACCCTTCAACTAACATGATAAATCGCTCCTCCCAAAGACTGATCTATAATGTGTTATTAATGGCGCCGTAATTAAAACAGGGGGGCCTCTGAGAATTGCTCGCCTCACTGCTTCGGTTATTCCGACCTCACGCCGAATGTTCTTCATATGCAAAATAACGAGTTCATCCTTAATATATCATCCCCATTACTATTCATTGAGATTCCCCGCAAAGTTATTTTTTAATGCGGTAAAGAGCCGAGAGCTTCTGCAGTGTCGGAGAAAATATATGTGATGCTGTTGAACACTGTGGAAAATATGTCTTTATGTAACGTTAAAGCAACTCCAGGGGAATATATTATCCGCCGGAGCATTTATGAAAGTAGCAGTCAGTGAATGAGGCTAGATATTTACAGTCTCAGCACTAACACATAGTGGGGTGGCGCTTTGCTGAGGAGGAACTTCGCTGATCTCTGGCCACAGCACAGGTTGCCATCAGTGGCATCGCTGAGCTCTGGATCTCGGTGACATTAATTTTCTGGTGTCAGTGCTGATGTATGGGGCTACGGGATGAACATGGTGGGGAGGGCATGCTAACCTTGTGGGAAACGGTTAGGGGTCACACCTTACCGATCTCAGAATGTGTGCAGAGGAAGTCACAGTTTTCAGGGTAGCACAATGAAAGCTTTACAGCCTTTTAGCTTTTACTTTGTTTACCCTAAAAAACTCTGAATATAAATCAGATTCTATGTGCCGCTTCCTCTTAAAAAGACATAAAACCAAACTGTTTTTTTTAGCAGTTATGGACTCTTCAAGTTTATTACATTTAACTCGACGTCTTAATGTCATATTTTATATGGAAATTGAATGATATACGGCCCTCGATTTAGAACACAGTTTGAAGACATTCAAATTTCAGCCCTCTGGCTCCTGATAGAGTCAGATAATAGGACTGAATTAATTTTCCTGTTTCAAACCTTGTGCTGAATAAAAGGGTTTTGTGGCTTATCTCTTTATGCCATCTGCTTTGTCCCCCTCTGCCCTGGGAATCAGGATACAATGCGGAAGAATAGAAAAGAGGGAACATTCTCAGCTGCTCTCCACAGATCCCCGGAATGAGGGCATGACACCGCGCCCGTGAATCGTTTTGTGTGGCATAATGGCTCCGCGAATCAGGATGGACTCCATATCCACGCACCTGAAATAGCACTCTTGTGTGGACGTAGAGGGCAGCCGCGGGACAAGGTGCTTTGTGACCACTGCTGCTCAACTTTGTCAGGCGGCAAAGGGAATACACCTCTGCCACGCTTTTAAAGAACCATTACTGTCATCGGGTGTGCAGGGGACTACAGAGGGAAATAACTTGACAACCCTGCCCGCACAGTGTAACGGCACAGATATGCTCTGATAGTGCCAGAAAACACAGTGTCGTGTCAGTAATCCTAACAGATGGGGATAAAACGAAGAGCGCCGTTTTTTTTTTTTTCCCGCGGAAAACAGGTCAAAGATGTAGATAGCAGGTTTAGATTGTGAATGAATGAATGGATTATTCTCGTGTCTGGTCATTTATTTGACCCGTACCTCATGCGATAAGTCAGACACATGAATTGACAACGAACCTGCATATTAACCAGCATCATATAACATCACTATCTTTCAAACACAGACACTAACTTGGATATCAAACTTATCATTCATCCTTCTTATGTATATAGTGTTTATCTACTTCTGTTTCTATTTCTAAGATTTGTATATATTTGAATCTTACACTGTTTATGTCCAAATGAGCGACTGTGACAAGCAATTTCCCCTGTGGATCAATAAAGTCTACCTAAGTCTATGTGTAAAACATTTACAGGAACGCTCCAGGAGATAATACATAATGGAGAATCAACGAATATACAAACTTAGTACGTCTCCCACTGTCATACTTAACATTCTAAAGGAAGCTTCAGTATTCTAGGAGCCGAGCGTTATCTACGATGCGTTATGGTTCTCCTCTTATCTCGTGCTCTAGAAAGATATTCACAAATAAAAAATAAAAAAATGCAAAATCATAAAAAAGAGGCATTCAGTTAAATCTCCATTCTCAATACGCGTCGGATCCGGAACATAAACTTTTACAAACAATGCATAATTCATGACATGAAGGGCTGTATAAAATTGAGCGGCGTTCCATTCTCCTCCTAATTCCTTCGTTTAATTCATCTCTTTCGTCTTGGTTCAAATTTGTCCCCGTGCCCCTGAATATATTCCTATCTGAATATATCCCTAACCCTGTGTTCCATGGAGTACTGCCGACACGCCCCTTCTGGTTAATTTTAGTCTGGCTGCAAATTCATATAATCATATATTCTCTTTTTTTTTTATTGTTTATTTTGGAACTGTAGACACTGCTGAATGAGTCAGGAAGGGCTAGCATATTTACTTCACACAAAACCTTTTTTTTTTCTTTCCTCAAAGCGGGGATCTAAACTGGTGAGGAACACGCCAGATCCTAATGAGAGCGTAATCGATCATTTAACACCTTTGAAAGGGAGTAAAGCAGAGTTACAAGTCAGTAATGTATTTTAACTAGGGAGCTAGTTAAATTGTGATGGTGCTTATTGCATATTAACTCCAGTGGTAGAGTTGTAAATGTTTTAATCCATTTCTCACTATCAACCTCAATGGCACTGCTCTGGATTTGCTTTGGCTAAAATGGAACACGTGTGATTAACTGAACTGCATGACTGTGAGGGGACTGTGATTGTCGTGGTTTTGCTAGCCGTGTTGAATGCAGCGCGGCTACGTGTAGGTGGCCTCTTTTTTAATTTACCCATTGAACAGGTCACTTTAGCCACCATTTATACAACTGCCTTCCCTGAGATGTGTAGTAAGAGTTGCCCAAGTAGTAATATACAACATCTTAACGTGAGTTTTAAGCAAAGTATATTCAAGGGGAACTACTGTTTTTTACAACCTGGAACTTACTTCTAGCATAAAATACGCTTGTTTACTCACGCATTTTGTGTCATTTGCACTTGTTCAGGAGATAATTAGATCAGTGTGTATCCATATAGTGGAAGTGACTGGGGCACCGAGACGCAGCCTCTAAATAACGCATTATCTGCCGCGAAACTTGTTCATTTCACCAATATTTTTGTTAGGATACGCTAATGCTATTCCCCGTTGAGTCAGGAGTACCTGTTATCATCATCCAGGGTCTGTAGATTGACCTGCAGGTCCCGCACGATGTCTTCTGACCTGGATGATAGATAGATAGATAGATAGATAGACGACTTTATTGATCCTTTTGGGAGGTTCCCGCAGAGAGATGATGTCGTCTCTGAGCGCCACGCCAATGTGTTATTTAGAGGCTGCGTTTCGGTGCCCCAGTCACTCCTGCTATATGGATATACGCTGATCCAATTACCTCCTGAACGACACAAAAGTTATATGGGTGAGTAAACAATCGTATTTTATGCTAGAAATTAGGGCCACGTTGTACAAAGCAATTGTTCCCATTGTTCCCATTTGCGATCATTCTTGAATAAGTATGAAGTTCTCAGTCAAGTGTCCAGGTTGTTTGTGCTTTACCCGACATGATCTTCCTCCACATTTTTTCGCACCGTTCAAAACTAATCAAACATTTCAGACACCCGCTCACCTCCAACGGACAAATCCCAGTGAAATATTTCGCTCGTCGCCTTGTTAGATGGTAAACTCGGCGGCCCGTCCCACAAGCTCATCATGCTGGCCTTCCATCTAATTTCACAGTGATCCTACCCCATATGTCCATGAGCTGCCAGCCCATTCTCATATTTATGTCCCAGATTGGAACGAGTTTCCCTATTAAGGCCACGTTTGCTTTTCTGAAAGCCCATGTTCCAGACGCATGATCTAAAACAGGACAGGATTTACAAGTTTGACACAGATTTGGATACATTTTTCTTTAAAAGCGATAATGTCTCCTGATGTTCTTATACGTCTTGCGTAAGTGATTTTCTTGCAACACATGCAATCATCATGAATTTACACTATCATTACTTTCCTTTGAGAAGACTAATGGGAAAAAAATATTGACTATTGCTGTGGATTGTGGGATTGATGATTCTAATAACTGAAACCTCAATTTATCATATGATACACCAATCAGCCATAACATTATGACAGGACAGGAGAAGTAAACAGCACTGACCATCTCCCAGCAGAACATTGTTTTGTTTGAAACTTTTGGACCTGGCATTCATGTGGATGTTACTTAGACACGTAGCACCCACTTAGACCAGGCCAGGCACCCCCACCCCATGGCAATGACACTCCTTGATGACAGCAGCCATCCCCAGCACGATGCAGCCTGACACCGGCACACACACACAAAAATGGATGAATGAACAGTACAAGGTGTTGACCTGGCCTCCAAATTCCCTAGATCCCAAACCGATCAAGCATCTGTGGGATGCACTGGAACAAGGCTGATCCACAGAGGCAGAGGGGTTCTAGATGTTTTGTCTTTTCCCCGAGCACACAGGGGTCACGCCACCGATCTTGTCACATGTTATCACTTCGAGTAATGAATTCTCTAAAGACACTCGGGTCACTGATTACTTAAGTATTGATGTTTGTCAAGGAAGTGGTTTAAAAAACAATAAGAAAAAAAAAATCACTTCCCCAGGGTAAAAATGCATTTCATATTTAATTTGTTACTGGAGGTAATTGAAAATGAAACCACATATACATGGCACACATCACAATATTACCAGTAATCTCATGTAGAGCCCTCACAGCCAAAATATAAATCCTATAAATGTTATACAACGCTCAGATACAGTCAACATAATAATGTAGGTTAGTACTATGTGGGGTCTATGGAAAACAACATGGTCCTTGTAAAAAAAAAAGAAAAAAGAAAGAAAGAGGGAGACCATGGGTCAGAGGAAAATATTAATGGAGGTAGAAGAGCTCTGTGGCTTTTAAATCTCTGGCCTAATGGACTGTATTGACCACATTAATAAAACAGGATATGTGTTTCTAATGTCCTCTCTGTGGTGCATTAGGCTTTGCTTGGACTACGGGTCCATTTGTTTGTCTGGATGGCGGCCTGGGAGCAGGCAAAGATCTGAATCCAAAACTCATTTGATCTCCGGCGCAATCCAGGCAGAAAATCTCCAGTTCTCCCTTTTAATCTAATGAACGTTACAGAGGCAGGAAGTTGCAAGGTAAATGGTGGACACAGCGCCGAAAGGTTATTATTGTTAGATGTGGCAGTATTAGTTTTAGTAATACAGGACGAAGTAACTGCTTTCATAGGCAACTTATTATAGTGGTAGGACATTTGTGGTCCCTTAATATTTAAGGTGCCTACCGACCTCAGCTGGCAACTATTGCTTTCTATCAAATGTTCTATTAATGTCAGTCTTAAGACCTGGATATACCAAACCCAAAAGCACTATCGAACTGTGATGTCGCCTCACATGTGTCTGGACTAAAAAGTTGCACATGGACACACCGCAAAGACTTCAGCCAATGGGCAGCTGACACATATACTTACCTGCATGCGTGAAAGCTGAGCATCCAACCAGAGAGCCCTCAACTTGTTCCGCAGTGATTCAACTAAAAACCTATGACGGGAGTCCAACTGGTGCTAATGGTTATGGGGTCACAAAGCCAAAACTAGGGCCACAGATGCCCACACATGGGCCAAGACTATGGTAAACACTTACACTCATGTGTGAAAATACCAAACATATCTGTTTTAAGTTAGCATGCTGAAATGCTAAACCAGCATACCAAGCCTATGTTAGCATTACAATTGTTAGCATGGTGTCTTGAGAGGGGCACCAACCCTCACAGAGCTGCTGGCATGGTCGTGGTTCTATCCCAGACTGTATGTCAAAACCAGCTTGGCAATAAACTGATTTATGATTCGTATTCTGATTCATGAGGACAAGTTCTCTGACGCTCTGTCACTCTCGTCGGCTTCAGACAGCCTCACTTTCCCCCAGGCCGCTGCATTTTCCCCTCTCTGTCTATCAGCTGTCCCCAGGGTGTTCCGGCCTTCCCACATTGCCATTCTACACCCAAATCTGTTGTTCCACACCTGCCCTTCATTCACTCATAAGCCCCTTAGTATATATATTTAGATATGTATATCAGCCAGCTACAGCTTCAAAGAGTCTGTTCTTGTCATTCACAATGTGTGATTGTAGTTTTTATCCAGACTGGCTGTCTGCTTCAAAACACAGATTCGGTCATACTTATTTTAATTACACCGAACATCCACTCCCAGAGCCGCTAGAGCTAAGCTTATAATCTAATGATGACAGAAAAACTAAATCAAGCCCCAGTGCACACACGGCGGTCGCATTTTGTAGATGCCTTTTGGTTTTCTGGTGTTTCACTTAAAAAATACAGACATCACATCTTCCCATTCCTCTAAAAGAAGACTTTTTTAACTTTTTAAACCAATCAACCACGAACTCAATGTTGCGTTCAGTCGCTTTTTCACCCTTGAGCAAGCACTGCAGAGCAGAGATTCACGGCTTTGCTAATTAAATTTTTTGCAAACCTGGTGGAGCCCCTGGCAGCCATTATCTGCCAACAGGATTTTGATTAACTGGACATGAATCCACTATTATTTAGAGTTACTGTTTGGGGCTTCTAAACATCAGCCCCCTAATTAAAAAGAATAATGCTGCACGTATCATGTCCGAAGCAATCTGCATCTTCCTAAGCTATCAGGGGGGAAATGAGGAAAGTCAAACACCACTTAAGCTGGTGCATAAAACATAATGAAAGTGAAGTGATTTATGGTTTTGTTGTGTATTAGAGTCGAACAGAAAAAATTATTTACTCATTTGAAGCTTGGAATCCTAATACAAGGCAATGCAACTTTGTCCCAAACTGAACAGTTTTATTTGTCTTTCAGGTTCCAGATCAGTTCAGAGTCTAGCAAATATCTGTTTGTATTTGAAATTTTAGAATGTAATAAATGTAATTATTCCAAACAGAGAGTGTGTGGGGGATTGTCTCCAATATATTTCACCTGGTATGGCCTATTTCTCTCTGGAACTTTTAAGCTGTACACTCTCATTGTTTGATATTAAATAGAAAATATATTAAACTGAAAACGTATAGAAAATATCTACAGATTTAAATGTGCGGACCCTATTTTTGTGCTCCAATATTGCCAATGCTCCCATTTAAGTTGCTTCACCGTTTAGAACATGGACAGACTGCTAATCACAACTGCTGCTATCTGGTCATTAACAGAAACAAGTCAAGCAAGTTCTCTGATGGTCTACACCCACAGATGTCCCTATTTAAACCTCAACCTCCCACCAGTTTTTTGGATATACCATGACCTGGATGACTGACAACCTTCAAGGACATATCATATTGCCTCTTTTTTTCGTAGAAAAAAAAATAACTTCCTACAGAGTAAAGAAAAGTGAAAGAATGAAAGGACGCTCGCCAAATATGGTTCCTATCACTGCCCAGGCCAATCAGAGATACATGGTGCATTTTTCACCTCCACACCCAATCCCAGCTCTGCCTAACTAGCCATTGGAATTTTTAGCACTGGTTTTGGAATAAATGAGCAGCAAGTATTTTTTGCCAAAAGTTCTTCCTTGTGCCTTTGTGACAACTTTAAAACCACTAATGAATGTCACCTGACAAGAGCTGAAGTGGATGGCTTTTCTGGGACTGTAATAGCAGGCGGGTACTGTGTCCACCTACACTGACACGGTGGTACCTTTTTCCACCCCACATGTGACATCTATAACCACTTGGAAGTGAGCGGTAAAAGTTTAAGGTTCTTAAAAGCTTTGAGTCAGCACACAAATCTGACACCATATTTGACTAAACTAAGTATAGCAGGCTTAGACTGATTCATCGGTTTGCTTAGTGTATTCCTGTCCACCAGAAAATATATACATGTTTGTATGGCTATTTTTGTGAGGACACTCATTGACATAATGCACTCCCTAGGCCCAACCCTAACCATCCCAACCAAGTGCCTGACCTATTCAAAACCTTTACCCTAAAACCAAGTCTTAACACTCAAACAGCCCTTTTAAGAAGTGAGGACCAGCAAATGTCCTCACTTTGCACAAATGTCCTCACTCAGATGGTGTACAACTCAGTCCTCAGAAGAGCACACACACACACACACACACACACTGATTACATTTATAAGTGCAAAATGTTCCAGTTTTTGCTCACGTCCCAAAAAAGGACAATAGCTGTTTACAAGGCTAATCACAATGAGTATCCCCCTAATATCTGTTCATCCAGCTGTGCATACTTATCATTTAGATTAACCTAAAATGCTATATTTCTCCTTATGATTATATACACCAATCAGCCGCAACATTAAAACCATTGACAGGTGAAGTAAATAGCACTGACTATCTTGTGACAATACAATGTTCTGCTGGGAAACTTTTTGACCTGACTTTCTTGTGGATGTTACTTGTACCACCCACCTAGATCCCAAACTGATCAATTATCTCTGGGATGCACTGGTGGCAATGTTTTAGAGGCACAAGGGGGACTTGTCAAGTGGTCACAATGTTGTGCCTAATCTGTGCCTTTCATTTAGCAATCCATCTTTACCTCAGCATTACAAACTCTTTACTAGTTAGTTATGTACTGTACATTGCAAAGAGAAGGCTGTAAACCAGCAATATGCCATGTGTTCTCAAACTGCAGTCAAATACCCAATTAGGGCACATACTCTGAATCCTCTGAAGATTTCTTATGAAGGAATGCTCCTTAAACCTAAGTAATATCTACATATCCCAGCGGTCTTGATTACTAACCATTAGGATGACCCAGACAGAATATCCTGTTGACCAGATATGCCCATATTCTCATAATTTACTGATACTGGAATACGGTAGTGGGATACAATACAATGTATCAGTGTGCATGTAAATACCAGACAATCTTGGAGGACCGTTGGTTTTATTGATGGATTAAAGTTGGGAAAAGCAGCCATTTGGTGCTGATAATGTCTTGTAAGGTTTAGGATCAATCAGATATAACAGTATAATGCATGCAAGATGTTAAGTGTTTGCCTCCTTAAATTATAATATTTGTTACATGTCAAATAAACCTAAAGAACACCAGGTAGTTTCCTTTTTTTAGTGTACACTGGTATATTGTCACATATAGTGTGGGAAAGCAGAAAAACATCGGAAGAAGATTAAAGTGCAGATTTTTCCTCAAGATTTGCACAAGAAAACCCTCATCCGACAACATTTGAACCTCTAAGGGGAGGATGATTCAACACGGATATCTCTGTGCCATGAGTTATGTATAATTTAACCTCAAATGATTAAAATCCCACGAAACCAGTGGAACAGGATTCTCTGACTGATACAAAGCAAGATAAAACAACCCTGCAAATGGTCTTTCTCAGTTCCACTCTCAGGACGATGGGTAATTACATGTAAGGATTGCCCTTTGAAGGTTGCCCTTTGAGGATGATATCTTTTACTTTGACATCAATCTTGGGAATCAGTTTGGTCCTTCAACGGGATGTTAATGCAATTGACTGCTGCTATCGCCCACGCTGCTTCAAAGAGACTTAAGATTTTTAGATTTCTTCTTTTTTTATCTTCTCGTGATAGCTGCTTAGCTCAGGTGCTCTGAAATTATGTGGATGTATTTGCCACAAAGAGAGTGCTTTGACGTAAAGCGACGGTTGATAAGATAAAGTGATGTATCCTTCACCAAGGTTTTGTTCCCAAGAAAAGGAAAAAAATAATAATCTGCCGTTTTTTAGAAGAGTAATTGTCGCCAATGGCGTTTTGCAATTACATGTGTTTTCTGCGAGGCTGCTATTTCTTCATTTCCTCACAATACTTTATCCTTTGCTCAAGATTTGTCTTGATTTTAAAACCCGAGCTAACCGACAGCCAAGGCTTCAGCTGAGTCCAATCTTCCATGTAATTTTGTTTCGGCCTGCCACGGGCCACAACATAATTTGACATAACTGAGCCTTGCCTCTTCCCCAGCCTGAGAATATTGTGACCTTTCATTATAAAGCCCCTAAGAATCCAGTTCATTGCCATAGCTTAGGGATTTGGTAGAGGATGGAGTGGATTGGGCTGAGAGAAGACTACAGGAAGCACTCATCTTAATGCCAGTGCCGGAGTGATGTTTAAAAGCGCTCCAGGGCTCTAAAGCAAAGACCCTTTCCCTCAATTAGATTGATTCAGAAGCCAGTGGCTTTCACCTCTGCTGGAACACAATTTGTGTCAGTTCCCTCTGATTTTGGAATGTCTAAAGCAATTTCCCAAGTGCCTGCAGATTCCTGGCTCTGTATGTTGTTTACCTTGCACATTGTTTCCACTTTCATCCATCCTGAATGGATCACGTTCATACCCATATGTCTATTTATGGAAAGTGAGACATTCGACAATGGGTATTCAGAACAAAGCCCTAACAGATGTCTGAGAAACAGACTTGCGTTGGGGTACTTAAGATGATTTACCCTGTTTGCCTGTGGATGAAAGAAATATTGATATGAAAGGGTAAAAATAATTGTAACATAGACCTAACATGCTGTTTGCCATGAAATGACAGGTTTCTATAATACTGAAACCCCATTACTGGATAAGTAGTAGTAGTTTCCAGCCTTTGCAGAGGATATATTCTTGAAATATGGTTTAATAAAAGTAACTACAACCATGAGAGAAAATACAGGAAAAGGTCAGGAGGCCATGCACACTATCCAATGTATAAAAATACATCAGCTTTTACTGTACTTTAGTTAAAAGGTCGCTAGCAGGAGAAACGCAATAAGCTGTAATAGGGCAGTGAGGCTGCTCGGTGGCCTCCAGGACAGACTGTGGTTTTGCTGGGACGGCTTGTTGATGTGAGCATGTGTAACTTTGCGAGAGCGAACAGGGCGCTTCTCTTTCATAAGAGCTTATTTGCTCGGGGTGCATTTGCACAATACTGCAAAGTGCAGCCTCGTGTGAAAGATGCTCACCCAAAAACAATCTCACGAAAACTGAAGTTAAGGATTGAGACGAATCACCGTGGTCGATGCTTTATTGAACTCTGAAAGCACTCGGCATGCACCGTCGTCCAAAAATCGCACAGACATAAAACATCTCCAAATGAAAACGTCTTATTCGACCAAAACAATCGCAACTTGTGCAACACGTGCAGGGCTTTATTTATGAGGAACGCCTCTGTTACATTCAGATCAGTCTGACATTAAGACATTAAAATGGCTCGTGATGTACAGTAGCCTAATTAGCGCAATTTCCCACTCGCGTTGGCAAGCAAGATAAATGAGACTTAGGCTGACACGGACATGTGTGAAAATCTGCTAATGTTGTCGTTGGCTCGTACGATGCATATGTCTGCTGGAAGTAAAATCAATTATGGCTCTTTAAAAAGCTCAATTTAATCGGCAAACAGCTTCGGTGAGTCAGAGGTAAATATCATCTCGCACAAATCTGTAATCTTTCTGTCACCTATCAATAATGATATTTTTGTGTGAAGGCTCCGGTTCGAGAGGAAAATAATCTAAATTTCAGAGCTCTAGTGATTAGTATGTTTCAGTGTTGGGGAACGAAAGTAAAGTTGAACCAGCAGGTGGTTAACTGAATCAAAGTGGGACGTGACATGTACAGTATGTAGGTAGCAGCAGACGGAAATGAGCAGGGAGTTTGATGTCTTAAATTAATCATCTTATTGGGGATGACAGCGTGCACATTCAGCAGATCTGGGACATGAGACGCAGAATCATGGAGTGTACATTTTTATCTAGACACTCTAATGGTCTAATGGAAGGATGGTGGTCTGACAGATCATTTTCTCGACCTGATAAGTTAACTAATGTAATATTTGCTCAAATCTACCAGCCCAGATGGCAGGGCTGGTAGTGCATTCACCGGACACCAAGCAGGAACTAACAAAAAGGTGGTTTTGGAGCTCATTTGCAGCTTATGTCCGTCTCTTTGTAGACAAATGTAGTCCATGTGATTGCAAAAAATGCAAAACCCAATTACAAATCTTTAAAGTTGTGTAGCTAAAATCAAATGATGGCTGAGTTTGAAGCTGCAAGGTATGGTCATCTCATTCTTCCGCATAATGTTGATTTAGATTTAAAATGCAAAAGCTTTGGCTCGCATTGATTTTTATTAGTTTGGAACAGCGAAAACTAAAATGCTTCTTTGCTGCCATGTGCTGTTAAAATGTTCCCTTTTAAAACCGACCTCACTGGGTTTGACTTTGATGACAGTGACTCCCCTGACTGTCTGAGCCACCGCGATCCATAAACAGATAGTGGCCCAAATAGGATTTTCTCCTCGGGTGCAGGAACAATAATCCACTTTGTAACATTACCTAACATGACAGGTAAATTTCTCAATTTCCTGTAAGTGGTGGGGAGTTTGCTTAGGTTTGCATTTCAAACCTAAAAGCAGACACATCAGTTGCTGGATTAAACTTTTAAGCTAAAAAAGAACAACAACAGTTTAATACAGTAGCCTTATTCAGAGTGCATGCCAAATTTTGTTTTGTCATCTGTCCAAAATAAACGATATTTTTCTTCTTTCAGCCGGCTTTAGTGTTCTGGAGCGTTCCCAAAACACAGTGCTGCAGTGGATGATCAGACATGGCACACAAGAATGGAAGAGAAAACCATATCATCAATCACGGAAGCAAAGGGAATGGCACCATCGCACCATTCATCTCTTCTTTCGCTCCTTCTACATTTCCTGCCTCTTTCTGTCCCCGATACTTCTCATTGCCTCATTCTTTCCCCGTGTCACACCGCTCCTTCCTTCCCCACAGATTCCAACCATTTTATCTCCCCCCCTCTCCATCCATCATTCCCGCACCCCATCCCTCTATCTTCTTCCACCTCTTCATTGCCTCTTCATTCTGACTAGGGTGTCTGACTTCCAGTTTCCGTGCCCGTTTCTGGACAGGGTCGAGGAAATAAATATCCTCATGCATGTTTTTCAGATGCCATTTCCAAACGCAACGACTTGAAATCCGTGTGGCTGTGTATGTGCTCAGAACAGACATTTTTTTTTTTTGTATATTAAATTGACTGCATGAACTGGTGCTTAATTCAGTTCAATTTAAATTACTTTATTTGTCTAAATCTAAAATGACATAACTGGCTAAAAATGGACACAATCAATAAGCACACAGTTTGTTAACGTTGGTATAGCTGCACCCGTGTCTACAAGCAGGTCAGTGTTTGGTGTGCATTTAAGAGCTGGACCTCTATGGGAGAGGAGGGGTCCTGTAAGATTCGTAGTCAGCTGATCATATACGGCAGTAAGAGTTCAAATAAGTTGCTCAGTGATTCCTGAGTAGACTTTACCTATGTTGAGCATGCTGTTCCTGTGCAACACGATAATTGCACGACATGTGTGTCACGGTTCTGTGTTTTTATTCCTGTGTTCACATTCTGAGTTTGGTTCAGGTTTTTCATTCGTTTTATTTTGTTAAGTTCTTGGTTTCCTGTCTTGTGTCCCTTCCTGCATTTTCCCGCCTTTGTGATTGTCTTCCCCGTCTTGATTGGTTTCACCTGTGTCCCGTCACCTTCCTGTCCTGTGATTTGCCGCCTTTGTAATTGTGTGCCCCGCCCTGATTGTTGTCACCTGTGTCTCCTCTGCCTGTGTGTGTGTATATATAGCACTGCTTTTCCCTTTGTCCTCTGTTGCGTCATACTGTTTCTTTGCTGTGTTCATGTCTTTCCATGTCGTTGTTTTTCATGCCTTGTTCATGTTTTCATAGCCTGCCTCGTCTGCAGCGCCTTTGGTTTTGTCAGCCTTGTCTTTTTTTTTATTTTATTAAATATCTTTTTGCCTTTTCCTGTACTACATCTGGGTCCTAATCACCATTACCTCCACATGAAATCTTGTTAAAAGTCACAGACATATTTATTCTAGAGTCTTTGTATTCCTTTATTTTCGACATGCTCTGAATGGCTGTATGGTTCTTGTTATGAGTGTTGCATTTGTTTCCCACCTCTGAATTTAGTCTAGCTTAAACTGTGTTTTATATTAGATTACTGTGTATTTTATTATGTCATGTCATGGCTTAAATCAGAAAACTCATGACCAGACTTTTCCCTCAACTCAACTCCTGAAAACAACGGATAAGATGATAAAAATACAGAGAACAGAATCCATGTGTAGGCAGCAAAGTAACTACACCTGCAGCTTCAAAAATAATAGCTCTGGGTAAAAAAAAAAAAAAAATCTGTGTAGTTTTTTCTCTTCTGCAGAACAGTTTAATCACATTTTTCATATGATAGGGGAAGTATTACATGGAGAGCGGGGAGAGGAAAATGTCTCAAGGACAAAAGCATGATGCATGCTTTGCAGTGTGATGACTGCAGATAGGACCTATCTCCTGGATATCTTTTATTGCTTTTATATTTGCTCCTGTCCTTGGGTTCTTCATGAATTGGAATTTGTTTCCTTGAAGTGCATTTCTCCCGGCACCTGGGAAAAATAAGCGCATTCAAATGCTGAGCAAGATACTTACCCATGAACGTTTTTCAGGCAGACCAAGGCTGCCGAAGGAATAAAAGTCTTTTACTCAACAGTTTTGTCAAGTAAAAAAACATTCTTGGGCTATTCATAATCAAGTTTGCTTAGCAATTGTTACTGGAGGTCCACCTATACCTATTATAACAGAAAGTGTGAAATATGCGTTTAATTATAATCCTCCAAGCTGTCAAAAAAAGAATAGTATGGCATATCGAACAATAAATAAATGCAACAGCAATAGTATTTAACAATATTTAATCTCCTCTGTTGCAGAAAACCTCGGCTACTCGTGACTGACAACGTACAGATACCTCTAATAATATTGTCACAACAGGGGGACATCAATTCTCCCCTTGTCAAACTGTAAATTGCATTTTGACAAGGGTTTTGTGCAGTTGCTGTCACATATCTCTCTCGTTCAAATGTTAAAAGAATTAAAGTCTGGATAGATAAAGTGTGACTGTCCTTTTAAAAGCAATGACTGAATGAATATGCTGTTTTGTGAGTTCTGAAAACATTGTGAGCTTCACACTGCAGATGAAAAAATATAGAGAGATTTCTTAGCACTCCAGTTCTTTGACCTGTGGCATATCGCTGTATAATGTAAAAAAAAAATGCATCAACCACATTTTCAATAGCCTTCATTATTTCTCAAGGCTGCCATACCAGATCCCATAAGTAATTTGAGTAAGCAAAAGTAAGGGTAGTAGCGCAGTAGCGCAAAATCAGCATGGTGGGGAGGTCGAGGTGAATTGACAGGTCAATAAAACACTGAGAGGATGTTACGTAGACATGTATCACCCACCTAGACCAGGCACCCCCACCCCATAACAACTAACCTAAACTAAAAACCAAGTCTTAACCCTCAAACAAAAAAGTGAGTACTGTCCAAAACGTCCTCACTTTGCACATGTCCTCACTGGTAACACTCTCAAACTGGTCCTCTGAAAGATAGCTGTACAAGAACTCTCTCATACACACAAACACACACTGTTTGTGACTATGTTTATATACACGAAATGTTCCAGCTTTTGCTCACGTTCCAAAAAAAGACAATAGCTGTTTACGAGGCTAATCACAATGAGTATCCCACTAATATCCCTGTTCATCCAGCTGTGTGTACTCTGATTAACCTAAAATGCTCCCACGGCTTACGTCCTACTGCGTATCCAGAAACCTGTTGATGTTCGTAATGTTTAAAAGTAGCTACCGATCAGCCACATCAATAAAACCACTGACAGGAGAAGTGAACAACATTGACCATCTTGTAACAATACAATCTTTAGCTGGGAAACTTTCGGACCTGGCATTTGTGTGGATGTTACTTAGACATGTAACACCCACCTAGACCAGACCAGACACCCCCAACCCCTAGCAATGGCACTCCTTGTTGGCAGCAGCCATCCCCAGCAGGATGCAGCCTGACATGGACACACACACAGAAACGCTTTAGGAACAAATCAAAAAAATATGAAGAACAGCACAAGGTCTTGACCTGGCCTCCAAAAACTTACTAGATCCCAAACCGATCAGGTATCTCTGGGATGCACTGGAACAAGTCTGATCCACAGAAGCCCCTCCCCTCAACCCATAGGACCCAAAGACGCCCACTAAAAACATCCTGTTCCCAGACACCACAGGGCAGAAGGCCCATGTTCATTCTCTGATGAGTCACAACTGTTTTGGAGGCACAAGGGAGACCTACACAATATTAGGAAGGTGGACATAATGTTATGCCTGATGGGTGTACTCAAGAAACCATCATGGTGAGGAGGTCGGATGGGTCAACAAAACCCTGAGAGTTGCTCTCCACTTCTAACCTAAAGTCTTCTCTTAACCATGACTGTTAAATTTGTGTCTAAATACTGTAACCATGGCAATAAAGAACCACTCTTTCTCATTTCAAATCGAAATATGCCTTTGAAGGCTCTTAGTCATCTAAGGTCACAGTATATTCAAAAACAAAATTGAAACCAAGGCAACAGGACTTGTTGGGTTTCTGGAAGACAATTCCTTACTCATCCACGTTGCTATTTCAGGTCTAAATAACTGATGGGGAGTGGTGCCCACCTGGAAGACCAGCTACTTCTTGAAATGGAAAGTCCGAGCACCATTCACTGGGTGAAGAAACTTTGATGAAAACTTCTTCCTAACATCTCCACTGCAGGTGCAGTAATTCATGGAGCGTCCCTGTGAGTCATATGTAAAGGTTAAGGACAAACAGCCGCTTTTTTACTCAGCTTTTATGGGAGTGAACCAGTGACAAGAAAACCATGGGGTGCTGTCACTTTCCCCGTGACAGGGAGCTTGCAGGGACCTAATGGTTTGCCCCCACTGTCAGCTGCAACCACCCAGCAGACCTCACAGGGTACTGCTCGGGAGGTGTGCAGCTTTGTTGTTTACTTCTTCTGAGACAGCTTGATGAATGGATATCTGAGTGAGTGGATAAATTGTTTGCCCCTATAGATTTGTTGCCTCAGCTTCTTGTGGCCAGTCCCCAATAGCATGTTCCCTGTGAATTGTTACCGCCAAGTAAGCAGCCAAAAAGAGACAATGCCTAAGACATGCCTGCACTCATGGCTGCAAGACATTTTTCTTTGAGACAGGTTATGTATGAGATCAACATGTTTTCATTCAGTTAACACGAGTGGATTGGGGAAATTTTATTTGCAATTGATTAGTAAGTCTTTTTAATGTGAGAAAAACTTGCAGAGAATCAGTTTTTCCCTGCATCATTAGTGTACGCATAAAGAAAGACGCCAACGTGATGAGTAAGTGATTTTAATTAGCCACGGGATCATTGACAGTGATGCCCTGTTTTAATGTGTAGTTCAGGTTGGGAAAGTGTTTAATTGCTTTCTTTTTCAACGTATTTACAGTGAGAACAAACTGAAACTAAACTACATCATATTATTGACTGCAGGATGCAAAGGATGCAACTGCACGACGCACTTGAGAGTAGCTCCCGACATCGTGTACATGACAAACTTTCTTCCAAAACTAGGAATTATTACAGCATGCTTTTAAACGTCGGAGATATTTACGGGGCCAGCCGCAACGACCACGACACTGCACGATCAAGGTCAACGCAGTGTTTCTTTCATCCCCGTTGTATCACATCCATCTCCCCCGTCTTCATACCAGAAATGCATTCTTGACACATGCGTTCCATTAAAATATTACAGCACATTTGCCATAGAGCTTCGGTTATTTCCTCTCATGCTGACAAAAACAATTTCCCTCTCAGGCCTTAATGAGGATTGCAGAGCCTTTCAAATTATGGCCTCGCGGTGCTTATCATTTCTCGGCCTATGTGATATTGATGAGAGGCAAGCAACTGCATTCATGAGATGGAGGTCTTAAAGGCACTGCAACAGAATGCACAGTGGCTAGCATTTCTTGCGATGATTTAGGCCACCTATTTGGTGACAAGTGCGTGCTTTATAGCTTAATTCTTGCTCGTAATTCAGCCGCAACATCGTTATATAATTTGAAACACAAATCATAGGCCTGCGCGAGGCGGGATAGGCAGAAGTGAAAGAAGAGAAGGAAAGAAAGGGGAGATGGAAATGCATAATTTAATGAATTCTTAATGGTTTTATGGTAAAATTAAGATATTCATAGTTATTTAAGTTATAGCATTAACTTTTAATGAGGTGGAAACTGGGAATTTATTTTGAAATCTTAAGTCTAGTAGGAAAGTTTGGCACTAATGAGAAGTGACTGCTTTTTTACGGATTAACCTAAAATAAATAAGTAAACATAATTAAGGTGTTATTCATTTATAGTTGAGTGCCTGAATTCACCTGAAACACAGCCATACTTTTACATCCCGTATTTGATTAAAGTTAGCAAGTTGCTCTTTCAGCGCGCATAAAACGCCCTTGTTTAACAGATACTTTCACCGGCGGTGTTGGAACACAACACTCATCGCACCGACGCCACACTCCAACCCGGTGTTATGCTGCAGATTTGAGAGGAAATGAATGCCTTGAGGGAGGTCAGTTACTGTATGTGGCACAGGGAGAGAGAGAGAATGTTAAATCACTATAATTGCGAAGGCTTTCAATCTGTAAACTGTAAACTGTGCGTATCCCCCGCGTGTCTCCAGGATATTCCACGCTTCTGCGGATAGGGGTGCAACAGTGTAAAGAAAATAAATCCAAACCAATCAGTGTGATGTACGTATCAGTGTGAACGCGGACACTGCTTTGATTATTTTTTGCAATAACCTGGTGGTGGCTGTGCATGATTTAATTAAGGCGGCCACAGTAGAAGGAGCATGTGTTACATGTGACACTGAAATAAGGGACTGCATATGGAACATTCCTGCTGATTTCAGATGGCTATGAAGAGTTTTTTATTTTATTTTTTTTAAAGGGAGGGCCTTCATACATGCAACCTGCTGTTGGACAACATATATAATCAAAATCAATGATTACTGTTATATTCAGACTGAGTTTTTAGGGCATTTGAATCTCTCTACTGGCTGACGAATGGGCAGACAAGCAACGCTTGCATAAAAGGAGTCTGTTATTCTAGATTTATTTTTGCATGCTTCCACAAATTCTAATGATGAAAATAGTTCTGTACAATGATGAGGTCGATCTTGACACGAAAACACAAACAACCCAATTATTTCAAAAAATCTTCACAGGCTCCTAGCCATACGTGTATTTTTCATTTGATAATTAAACGTCTTTATTTTCACTATTTCGGCAGCCACATTCCAGACGAGACTACTTTGCATTTTTAAGTGACTGCCACTCTGTGATAATTCAGCAAAACGACACAGTTTTTCAAGAACATCCCCATCAGATGTCACAGCTGTCCTCAGGAGAAAGCAGGACTGTGTGAGCTATTCAAAGATGGGTCAAGAAAACGGTCAAGACTCCCAAAGGCATTTTCTGACGACAACAACCAGTTGACAGATGGAGAGGGACCCAACAACTTAAACCAAGACTGATGTGACAGGGGCCCGCCATTAAGGCACTGACCGGCTGACAGACTGCGCGGTGCGGACAGACGGACACGGGCAGGCGGACGAGGGAGGCAGGCGCACGAAGAGGCGCCAGATGGAAACACAAAAGGTCTGACAGACAGACACGCGAGCTGACAGAAGGATGGATAGGATGACAAGCAGACAGGCAGACACGGGCACATTTATGAACTCGATCTGCTTGATTTGATGTTGTAGGGACTGTGTGAAAGTGATGCAAAGAAATAAAACTTTCTTATTTAACAATGCTGCTGTAGAAAATGTGAATATTTCTCTCGGTATATGCATCACAGCTACAGTGAAGTGCCATGACAAGGAGACAAAGAATATTATCTCTGTTATAATTAGGCAATATAATATGTCTAGACTGTATGTATTCATTTTCTTGTATGGTATAATGCATATCCTCCAGGTATAGTTTAAGCCAGGCAGTCAGCAAAAGCTACTGTATGCCAAACTGTCACATAGTTAATGATTTTGCCTTTAATGTGGTTGCTCAGAATAAAAGGCAACAGATTATTATTATTATTATTACTGATGGTTTTAAAATAGACATTATATTACCAAATCATACTTTCTTTTGGGTGGAGACCAAAAACGGAGATAAAAGGGTTGTGGTCATTAAGTCACTATGCAGACATACTGTTACTTATGCAGCCAAACACTCAAGCAAATCAATGCTAGCCTGGAAGCCAGGACAAACTTAAAGGGAAACTACTGTTTTTTTGCAACCTGGATCTTATTTCTGGCATAAAATACGATGGTATTTTTTTGTTTTGTTTTGCAGAAGAGTAACAGTAACATCACCAGTCATGTCACGAGAGCGCCATTGAGCTGAATTGGTTGCAGGGCTAGTCAATCCAGTTCACTGTAGTATGCCATTTACAGATAGTTTTCTGCTGCCACCAAGAGTAAAATAAATTGTAAAAAAAGTGGGTCCAAGTTTAGTTACTTGCAACTTGAAGAGGCCAACGAAGCCTGTTCTGAACCAGACCACGGAACCCTGTCTGCATTTTGACACGTTGAAATCAAGCAGTCCAGTCAGTATCATCACACTTCTGAATCTGGCACCTCTTCCAAAGTTCACAGTGGATCATGAGAGGAAGCATAGTCTTCCACACAGCCTCCCACAACAGTCCTGCTGTCTATCACAACTTGCCAACTGTTCCCCTTCTTCAACTTGGGACAATCTTGAATGTACTATATCACAAGATCCAAAACTCAAGTCCATTTATATGAACTGTGAAAAAACTACAGCGTAGCAACTATCTTTGAACATTGTCATTTTTAATGTCCCTTTCCTATTTACATATATTTACTAAATGTATTTAATTGCATTGCTGCTGGTCAGTTAACAACAAATGCTGAAAAGGCGCGTCTTGGTAAAGATTTGTGACACTGTGAAGTAGTCAGTTTATACCCTTCCCATTGTCATGTACCCGAAATGGCAAGCTGTCATTTATGTGAACGAATAATGACAGTGAGTGTATGACATGACGATAAGGATTGTTCTTTGACGCCGGCAGGGAGAGGCAAATAAACATTGTTGGCATAAACTGAAAGCTTTATCAAACTAATTTAGCGGATTCAAGTAAACAGCCCTCAACTGTTCTGTGTTTTTCCTGCATTATTTATAGATTTGCCATTTGTGTCGTGTTGGTTCTTTAAAACATCCAAATGTGAAATAACAATGAGACTGACAGTTCAGTTTTAGAATATTTAGCATTACAAAGAAATAAAGAAAGAAAACTGACCCAGTCTCTTTTGTTGTTTCTTTTTGGGGGGGTGGTGGGTTGATAAATTCTACTGTCTTAATATGCCATCCCACTTATTAAAAAAGTATATGAAATGTCGGCACCATAGCATAGACTATATAAGAGATAAACGGTGGAACTGCTTCTCAGAAGTTAAACCAAAGCAAGTAGAGCTCCCCCTGGTGGCTGGCTGCAGTATAGGTCATAAGCTCCACCCCCTCCATGTTAGTGGACGGGACTTGGGCTGAAGTAAAACTCTAAAATACACGTCAAATAATTTGTTTCAAGGATGGTTTCTGTCACTTTAGGTTGTTAAATGTAATGTTGATGCAAGTGTCAACGGATAAGTTTCGCTTTAGTTAGTTATTTGATGCTATAGAAACAGGATGTTACATAATGGCGACTACCAGTTGCCATGCCAACTGTTTGGCAATGTTTTGACAGTGAGACCGTGGGAAAAATAAATAAATACAGTGTAAAGTGCATGTGGAGAGTCTGGGGGGCGTCGACTTTGTAGAGGGAGGGAGGAAGAAATATTTTCGGTAGCAAAAGGAAAGTCAACACAAGCACTAAATTTATTGAAAGGTGCACAAATATTTCCAATTTGTTATGAAACCATGGGAGAGCAAATTAGAGCCCGGAAGGCCACCACAGTATTAACATTGTATGAGAAATCCTGCTAGAGCAGCACAGTAACTCCATGCATGGTGGCGTATCCAAAGATTCAGCCTTTAAAAAAAAGCTTCTTTCTAACCTGCTGGAGTTATAATCACCAATTCCTTTGTGTGACCTTGAGTTTCACCTTCTGGTACCCCGAGTGGAGCACATCAAAGAGACTTCAAGGGCCACATCTGGCCCTCTAGAAAAGGATGAAAAAGTGGTGCAACCTCAGGCATTACTCTTAGAAGTAGTAATCCCCTGTGGTTAAAGGTACCACGAACTATAAAAGGGCTGCACTGGGAGACTAGATGTGAAGAATAAATCATATCTCTCTATTCAGGAATCGGTTATCTGACTATTTTTCTGTGCTTTCTCCTCAGCTACCTACTAGTTAAATGTAGATTAGAAATGCTTTGGTTTCTTTTTTAGGTTTTATGGTTTGGTTATAAATCAACACTGGTTTGATTTGTTGCTGTGACATATGTTCACATGAAACAGAAATATTTTTCTTCCATCTTAACCATGGGTCTAGCTCTTCAAAAAAGACATATATGGTCTTTGCTCCCAAGACTTACTCTTGCTACTCCTACTAAATAAAGTAACTTATTCGCATTCGGCTGTAAATGCCTTGACATGATAAATATTGTCCTTGTTCGATCCCTGATATGATGATTTATGTTACATATTTGATGAATCTTTTTGTCATTCTGTAACTCTCCACTTTTATGTAAGTTGCAATGTTCATGTGTGTGATTGTAACCTTTGCTGCTGCTTGTTTTGGCCTGGATGTGGGACGCCATTAATGTATATCCACCTGTGGCTACGAACTGTTTTTGTTAGCATAGCACGAACCCTTCATATCTAGAGTTATGTCCCAGAATACCAAGCACTGAAGCTAGAGTCACAGTTTTACATCAAATTTTTGGCCACCGGGTCTTTCTTCAAGTGGTGGGTGAGGGAGGGATATTCACTTGGCTGCAATCTGCAACCTCACCACAAGGTGTCACCAGATTGTACACACAGGTCCTTTAAAACTCCCACGCTGGGTTATGAAATACACCAAACAGATTTTATAAAATAAGATAATCTCTTAAATTGAGGTGGACATTTAAGCTGTATTTTAGGGCAGGCATTGAATAGAATTTTTGAATGATACACCCAAGCTTTGAAAAGTGAGGGGAAAAAAAAAGATTTTGTTTTGTTTCTGCCTCACTATAAAAATGAAAATGTGAATCAATTATTCACCACCTAAAGTACTTTGGTTTAACATCTAACTCGCAGTATGAGGCCCTCTCCTTTTTCCGTCACTTCAGGAGATAATTGAGCATGTCCGTGGTCCTGGGTCATCGTAATTAAATGATCTTGATTTAAGGCAACACATTATACCGCCGACTGGTTAATGTTTGCCGGTGTTATAGTCTTGTCAGGGTCATCCCAAACTCCCTGGGGAGCCTACGAATGGTGTAGGAGTTAATGATTTCCCAAGGGATCATATCAATCCATGTTCTATTCAAATGTCACTTCAATTGAATCATTCTGTTAAAGCAATAGTGTATGCAAAGTACATTTATGTACTGTGTTTTATTTGAATGTATTATATTGCAACATTAAATCTGGCATTGCCTTTGGAAACAGCAAAATGTTTATAATTTTCACTTTTTCACCCTAAACTTTTCCTCGTCAGATTGTCTCATGTAATCACACCATAGCTTTCCAGCCCCTTTGTACTAGTACTAGTAAGCTTTTCTTTATCTACCATCTGTGAGTTTTTGTGATTTTTGTTTTTGGTCTTTGAGATTATTTCATCATTAGGAATACTGAATCCTTCAGCGCTTACACACCTCACATGTTGCGATATTGTGATCGTTCATTATGCACTGGCATTCGCATTGCTCTCGGAGTAACCCTCACAGATGTTGTTTTTCGGTTGTTTTGTCTGATTTGATCTGTGCACCTGCAAATCTGTTTAACATCTCTCTAACTACCTTTCGTTACACCTGTTGGGTGACAGAAAAATCTGACCCCTTTTCTTCCGAGGATTGACGTGCTCCATTTGGCTTTTGCAGTGTGCCTTTTGCAGCACCACTGGTCACAGGAAAATGTTAAGAGTGCCAGCAGCAAAATTTACAGATGATTAGGTGATTACTGGCAGACTCATGGTAATAAAACAGCACAAAGTAACTTATATAGCCTGAACAAGTAGTGAAAAATTGCATTAGAACGTGTGGGCTTTTATTTACTTATTTATTTTTCTCTGATGAGGAATTAAAAATAACTAGTAAACTCCCACAGTTTTATACCTAAATCTAAATGAAATGTCTGTAACCCTTCCTTATGAACATAATTTCAGAGGGAAATCTGATACAAGGGAGGGAATTTAAACTAATGTCTCTATTAACAGATCCCTCATTAGTTATACAACATTTGATTCTAAATGCACAAAATAAGGAAGAATAATCTACATCTCAGCAAAATGTCCTAAAAATGAACTCCGGGTTCATTCATTTGGGTCTGAAGAAATTGTTGTCAACTATAGAGCTGTAGAGTTTTCAGGGGGGAAAAAAAGGAATAAAAAACAGACAGTGTTTCGAATCATGTACTCCACCTGCGGAAACTACGAGTGCCAGAAAAACCGTGAGAGTGAAAATGTGCAGCAGTCTGACTTCTCCGGTACGTCGCGGGAGGCTGTCGGGGAGAAACGGCAGCGAAAGCTCAGTCACCTTTTCAGCCTTGACCTTCCAGCAGCCAGATGTCCCCGTAGTAAAAACATGCAAAGAATAAGAAAATAGATGAGGGAAGATATCCAAGTAGGCGGGTCATTTTGCCGGAGGCGGGTTGATCCTGTCTGCTCTGGCAGGTATGGATCACGATTTTTGAGGAACAAAAAAAAAAAGAAAGAAAAAAAAAAACAGTATTGGTATTCATTGATGCTAAGCTGTGACATTAGGTCACACTACTCTTGTCGTATGGGTAACGGTGCCATGGGGATGTCTTCTATTATTTAAAGATTGAGGAAGCTGAATTTACTTCAGTCTCAAGTTCCTGAAAAGACTAAAAAGAAGAGGACTATTCGCAAGGAACTGAACTCATGATGCCTCCTCTGCAATGGAATATGACAATGCTTGTGATGTGATGTTCTGCTGGGAAACGTTTGGACCTGGCATTCGTGTGTGTCACGGAATGGTCCAGGGAGAGGTGGTATGAGAGGACCCAAATGCAGGACTAGAGGCGGAGGTAGGCGAGGGCAAGAAATGTTTAATAAAGAAAAGAAATAAACTTACAAAAAAACCAAAAGCGCTGCTAGATTGCAGGGTTTCCCAAGAACCAAGAACCAAAAACACGAAATAACATAAAACATGGTCTGCACGGAGGAAACATGGAGGAAACACGGAGCATAGGTAAAAGGTAACAAGAGACATCCAACGAGTATGACGCGACAAGGAACAAAGGGAAGGCAGGGCAATATATACACACACGAGGAACAGAGGGATGACGAGACACAGGTGAAGCAAATCAACAGACGAGACCAGGTGAAAACCAATGAACTAATCAAAGGGAACACCAAACAAGGAGACACAGGAAATCGAAAACTTAACAAAGTAAAACAGGAAACAGGACACGAAACATGAAACTCAAAACACAGAACCATGACAGTGTGGATGTTACTTACACATGTGGCATCCACCTAGACCAATGACACTCCTTGGCACAGGCACGCGCACAAAAAAAAACGTTTCAGGAACAAATAAAAAAAAAACATGAAGAACAGCTGTTGACATGGCCTCCAAATTCAATAGATCCCAAACCAATCAAGTATTTATTGGGATGTGTTGGAACAAGCCTGATCCACAGAGGCCCCTCCCCTCAACCCATAGGACCCAAAGCCCCACCCCCCACTAACAACATTCTGTTGCCAGACACCACAGGACACCCTCAGAAGACCCATGTCCATTCTCTGATGAGTCACATCTGTTTTGGAGGCACAAGGGAGACCTACACAATATTTGCAATAATAAAATTCTGTCTTCCATCTTACTTCTGTATTGGATAACCTGTTACTTAAATTTAAAGCTATATTTTGTTGTGTGCTTGAATAAGTGATTTTTCCTTCCTCTGGCTTATTTTGATCAATGCCCTCCCTACCTACCATCCACAGGGATGTGCCAGTCACATTTATAACCTCAAAAGTCACCGGAGACACTGGTGAAGCAGAAAACATTGCAAGCAACGTGTCAGATCAGTGGGCAAACCTAAAAACAGACTGGGCTCTATTCGATGCACACAAGCGACAGCAATTTGTCATATATACATAGGTCATATCGACTGAAATACAGAGATGGCAGGGGGTGAGATATAAGAAGGTCGGGAATTACTGGCCCTACAAGAGCTTGTAACCTAAAGTCGAAGTTGAACCCTTCCATTGCGGGTCAGGTCCTTGGGGCGCGCATTTAATCGGTAATCAAGATACATAGCATAGGTTGGGTCAGCTGGAGTTGAAAGCACTTGGCAAATTATCTGCTGAGTATTGACCCGGAATCCATACTCGCCGAGGGTGAAGGGCTGGGTGTTTAAATGCATAAATCTATTATTTGACATTAGAACTCTCGCACCAACCCAAATTCACTCATGTTGATGTGGTCAATAAAGTAAATTATTTCACACTGCTGTCGGCCTTACCTCGTTTACGTGAGAAATGGCAAGGCCAGCAAAGCAAAATACAGGACGGAGCAAAGGCATGACAACAAAGCGCTATGAAGACGTTACGGCCATCTTTGAAGGAAAGCACAAGCAGTTTGTTTCAATATCTTAAACCTAGCGTGTCCATGAAAAACCCAACTAAACTGCAGAATTTTGACACTGATGTATTTTTTTACACAGGAATTTATTTGATGAAGCAAATTTTTGTTTACAGAAGTAAAAGTTCTTTCTTTTGAATTTCAGGAAATGCTTATCAAGATTTTGTGACAGAACCTAGATTTTACTTAGAACCAAAATGTTCCAATACAACTACATTTGTACTAAATGTTTGTAGGAATACTTTTAGAAATACATAAAAGTTTGCCATTTGTGCACAGGAAAATAAAAAAAAGAGTTAAATGAATCGTAAATAAGCTAAATATGATCGTTTCCGTGGTGATACCGCCTTGGGAGTGTGCTTCTCCCTTCTACTGAACGTCATTAAAAACCCTTGTCTAGGTTGAAGCTCGCATCACTGTCTTGACTTCTCCCCGGCAGTGTGAAACTGCCTGAGAAGGGAAGAGACAGATGACAGGCGATGATGAGACGGACGGTTTGAAAGATGAACGAAAAAGACAATCTATGTCAAACACGAACGGCCGTGGATGAACGGAGCAGACGGCCGGCAGCCACACTTATCAGGTACTTACAATGCCATCCTGACGTGCCTGTGTAAGTAAGTTCGCACCAATTCGCGCATGAATTCACGAGACGGTATCCACGGCAGGATCTCGCCGCAGGTGTGAAGCGGCAGGAACATTATCGGGAACAGCTCCCTAACTGGCCCTTTATGCCTTTTGATTTCCGTCGCCGTGTAGGATCTACCGGACTCATGTGATAATTATGTGATGTGATAATTAAGACACCACAAGCACTGCAGGCCAAAACTACGGGTTTGAGCAATCTGTGTCAAGCCCCTCCTAAAAATGCCCCTGAAAGAGGTTCAAAAGGTGTTTCTAAGTTCAGAACATGCAAAAAAAATAATTGAAATTTGGAGACAGAGCCTGTGCTGTACAGTCTGAGGCGGGGAAATGCCGGATGACCCGGCGACACTTCCGAAACTTATCAAAAAAATTTACACTTGAACATGCATCAGCATTATATTAACTACCTAAAATGACAGAAACCATCTTTGAAAAATCAAAATTAGTGTTTTAGTTTGTCCCAAATCCCATCCACTAACATGGAGAAGGTGGATCTTGTGACCTATACTGCAGCCAGCCACCAGGGGGAGCTCTACTTACTTTTGAAGTAGCTCAGATACAGGAAGTGGTTTGTAAGTGAACTGTCTCGTTTCCTGACTGTACCACATAGTACTTTGTTCTTTACTTTGGCTGTGTTTGGTTATTCTTAGTTAGAATTGATGACACAACAGATCCAGTTGCGTCTGGCTTAGCTCCTCTGATTAAATCATGTTCCGAGTGCTCCGCGCCTTCACGAGTACCGGCAGGTTTATTTGACATCCATCTCACCTGCATCTGACTGAACAGACATGCTCCCACTTTAATCAACCCAGGTGTCTATGCAGGCCGTATAATGGGTTTTACTTGTGCTCTAACAATTGTCAATTGGGCTCGGAGCACTTCCAAAACGAGGGGGTGACCTACAAACCAACAGTGCGCCCGAATGCCTCACAGCGCCGGAGCCGCCGCGCCGCTGACGTGCTGCAGGATTGTGTGTGGATATGACTTAAGGGCTGTTAAATTCCGTAATCCAGACGCAAAAGGGTGAGGAAAATGCGGCCACAGCTTTCAACGCGTCATCCCTCTATATCGCACGGCGTCACTGGCAGCTACACAATGTGTCAGAGGATGAAGAAAGAGCTTTGGAATCAAAAGAATTTGCTACAGTGAATGCTGCGTACATGGCGTCACGTCGACATCGCTGCTTGAGTCCAAAGTCTGAGATGAGTTGCAAATCTAAAAGGAACAGGTGCCATGTTTTTTAAACATTTGATAGCAAATGAGGAACTGGATACAAAACAGATCAAGGTCGTAACCTTAAATAACACTGGCTAGCGGTTGTGGGAGGACAGGCCATAGATTTCCATAACATAGCAAGCAGCACCAGATGGTGATGATGGCTATCGAGTTCTATATGCCCTCTTTCTCACCTTGCTTGAGATTTTTATAGAAGGCAGCTGACAAGTCCACGCATACGCTCACACGGGAGTGCAGAACAATATCAGAGTGTAGAGAGGAATATCAAATTGCGGTAACCCGTGAGAGCTTCTGCAACGCAAGCTCAGGCGGTGCAAGGAGCTGCCGCATCAAATGGTTTTAGCGCCAGTGCATCAGGTGTCAGGTCAAAGACGGTCCAAACGCGCATAAACAGGAACGTTAGCATCTGAAGAATGAGCCAGTGATTGTGAGGCATTAATGAAACAGCTGATGCCAATCAGCTAATGCAAGTGCGCCCTCAGTGCTCTGCCGAAACTAATGCTACGCCCCATTTAGTTGCAATGTAAATGAATGGCACTGCATGCTGATTTAATATATAAATGCTAAATGAATGTCTCACTTAGGCGAGTGGTTGTTAAGTCACTTGTGTCTAACTTTAATCACAATTTATGCTGATTAATGGTAATATTTGCGGAAAACAGAACGCCGCGTGGAAAACAGCACCACCGCTCCAGAGGAGTGAGACAATATAAAAAAATAAATAAAATAAATACGCTAAATCAGTATCCGTAAAACTTTCCACTTTTGGAGATCTATGTAGAGCTGTCTCTTTCCTTTTTCCAATTAACTCTGAGCCATTAATCAGGCCAAATTAGACAACACAACAAGGTAAAGTGATGCCAGACATTATGTCCTCGTGCATTTGTCCTGTCGCTGCTGCAAGGGAACGTACACTGCCTAAAAAGAAAAAAAAGGTCACGCGCTCTAATATTTCATTGGACCGCCTTTAGCTTTGATTACAGCACGCATTCGTCGTGGCATTGTTCCAGTAAGCCTCTGCAACTTTAGTTCCATCCAGCGATGCATTCATTTTTCAAGATCTTGTACTGATGATGGAAGAATCTGACCACTGCACAAAGCCTTCGCCAGGACATCCCAAAGATTCTCAATGGGGTTAAGGTCTAGACCTTCTCTGCTTGATGCATGTCAATGGCTTGACCTTTCTCCAACAGACTAACACCTTTTCCGATGTGTCTTTAGACATTGGTTGTTGTTTAAGAAACTAGAAGCCACTCATTGCACCAGTTGGGGTTAAATAACTTGTTGCCAGCTGAACGATGACCACCCATGCAGTAATTATCCAATAGGAGGCTTGCACCTGTTTGATTAGTTAAATCCAGGTGACAACTTTTTATTTATTTATTTATTTATTTATTTATTTATTCAGCTAGGCAGTGTACTTTACCATTGTGCTGAGGAAATGTGAATCAGTGTTTTTACATTTCTCATCACAGCAGATTGCATAACAAGCGTTTGAGGATATTGGTATAGCCCGGTATATTGTGGGTTATTTACTTTTATTTTTAACATAAAGCTAAAATAATTAGCTGTACTTGCTGGTAAGCATCTGGCCTTGCAAAAGCCAATAAAATAAAATGTCCATAAAAGTCATTTCCGGGCCTTGATTTACCGATCTTTTGGATACATGCCTTTATAACACGCAGCAACGCGGTCTGTGTTAAAAGTCCCCACCGGGCTAGTACAAAGGGTGTGTCTAAAAGTGTGCACATGCACTCTGAGGCAAGACTATCACCACGCCATCTGTAGTCTCTCCACAGGAACATAACCAGCACCATTTATTGCACATATGATTACTGGTGGGCGTATTTCTTCTTTTTTTTTTTTCTCTCTCCTCTTACAAGCCATCTGCTCAGGAGAGGTGAGAAGGGATTTGTGAAATGGAATACTGTAGCATATTGATTCTCTGCTTTACCACATCGATATCCATTCTTAGCACTTGGCTTTTTTTTAATTTTTTTTTAATTGTGTTAGGTAAATCTGTTAATTCTAGGGCCGCCTAGCCTGATCCTTACAAATAAACAAGGATGTATCTGTTGAGGAAGCAGAGGGATTTGTTTATGAAACCATATTTGCCAGTCTGTCGGCTTGTGTACGCCCAAGACTGATCGCACAGGTTGTTCCGAAGTACAAATACAGTACGGTTTGGTGCAGTCCCTTTATTTGTGTAAATCACGCTTTGATTGACATATTCATTTTACTGCCATATCTGTTATCTGATGTAAAATAAACGTCTTTTTCTCCAACAAGCTGTTCGGCGTCCTGCGCAACTCAGCCCTCGGCCCCGCTGCGTTTAGATTAGGCTACACATTGCTTTCTGTTTGCTGACAAACAAGCCGGCTCTTTTAGGTGAATGATGGGAGCTGGCTTGTGTATCTGAGGGGCTTCGGTTTAGCGCGCGTGTTTGTTTTTGAGCCCATGCACCCGTGACGTCTGACTCGCTCGGCGGCAGAGCTTTAGACTCGGTCCTAACGAGGCTGCTGCTGCAGAGGAAGAGGAGGAGGAGGAGTGTCTGCCTCTCTCCGGCGTGTTTGTGTTACGAGGCAGAGAATAAGTGGAGGCTCAGCCCGACGTGTAATGATTCACTCGGTGGTTTCTGTGCATCGTCAGGGCACATGCATGCGTATAAACCCATTTCCCAGTGAATATATGTGGCATTATTTGTCCATCTTATTACATCGAGCACAGTTTGCGCGTATTTTCTATTTTAATGCACACCTGCTCTACGTTCATGACAATAATTTGATGGGAACAGTTTGGCGATCGGTTGATATGCGTGCACAAATTTAAGATGACCTGACTAACTCTGCTGTTCTGCACATTTTCCTGCAGGACAGGATTTCTATCCATTACATTTAGTGTTTCGTTTTCCCGTCTTGAGCCATTTAGAATGAACACAGACAAGTTAATCTCCTTCGTGTGCTGACTTTGCTCCACTATTGAGGATGCCGTGTGCCAATATTGTCAGTATAAATACAGAGGATCAAAATACACCACGGCCTAAGTCGCCACCTTGTTGTTAATTGTCTCTTAGTGTTGGCACTGGGTATAATTTAGCACGTCTCCAATGAGCCTGTGAAATTGTCTCACTCTAATCAGGTGGCATTGTTCTGGTTGTCGCGTCGGGCCGTACTGTGATCCAAACACAAGATGACTCGAATTTGGAGGACAAAAAAGCGGGACTAAGTCGAGGCTTCGATGTGAGCATGACAGAGCTGTTTATTCTCCCTCGCGCTGCTGTCACCAAAACTGTGCCTTGCGCTCGTGATTAGAAAGGCGGCGGAGGCGGCGGACGCGCAGGCGAAGCGCGCGCTGGGGCTCACGCTGCGCGGCTGATTGGCGAAATCACGGAATCAGCTGTGCCACTCTGACTAACTCTCAAATGGGCTCGTTTGGCAGTAGCAGTGCACTCTGGGCCAAAGATCAATGACTGACTTTGTAGCTGTCTCATTAGACTTGAGGTGTTATGTCCTGGGTGAGAATAGGGGCTTAGCTGTCAATTGATCACCACCTGGTAGCGACTTGGATCAGACGGGGAGGACAGGAGTGGTTCTCACACTGTAAGGGTGCGTAGCATTTGCTTAAAACACGTCTGTGCAGATATATTTTTAACCTTTCACTTGGAGCGGGCTTTCACCCTTCGTAGGCAGAGGTTGGCGCCTTTTGAACATTGTTCAAACCCTACACTATTGGACACCGGCAGCGAGAAAGACTATCAAAGCTGAAGAAGGAGGCCATCCAATCCTGGTTGGCATGAGCAGCTCCAGACTCAGAGGGAAGGTTTCCACTGGCCAAAAGGTTGTGTAGGCCAAAAGGCTTCTTTGGTTGAAGGGGGGAAAAAAAAGGGGAGTGTATTTGGCGAGTCTGTGGAGGATGAGCTTGAAATGATTTCAGTCTTGCAAAACCAATTACCAACTTAAAAGATGGAAGGAAGCTCGCACCACTTGAGCACAGAACACTGCTGATTCAGCCGGGCATTTTACATTTAATTTATTTATTTGGAATTCATATACTGCCTGGCTCCCAGACTGATGTGCCCAGAATAGGTCTGCATGCTTACATACAGTAAGCATTTGAGGACAATTACATTTTTTCCCCCTGGGAATCTACAAAAGACAAGTTTTGAGATTTGAATAATTTGGGAAAACTTTTTTTTTCTGGTGTTTCCTGCTTTATTTTTAATCCGTTTTTTTCTTGTTGGATTTAAATTTTACTTCCTGCCCGTCCGTTCCCGCCCCTGCGATTCTGCTCACCTGTCTTGCCTTGTGTCTTTCGGCTGCGTGCACCGCCCCTCACTGGTCTCGCCTGTCTCCTGTTCTTCCGTCAGGCCTTGTGTTGTGCGTGAGTGTGTATATAACCCTGCCTTTCCCTTTGTTCTGTATCAGGTTGTCTGTGCTGTTACTTCTGTTTAGCTGCCTTTGTACTGTTATATTTACCCTGTGCTGTTACCTCTTTGGATTTTCCTTGTGGTTCGTCCTTGGTTTTTGGTCTTGACCGGTTTATTTAGGATTTGGGTGTTTGGACTTAAAGTGGAATTACCGTTTTTTTTAGAAACCTGAACATTATTTCTGGCATAAAATACAATCGTTTACTCACTCATATGACTTTGATGTCATTGGTGTTGTTTGGACAATATGTAGAACCAGTTGATTGCTGCGTATATCCATATAGTGGGAGTGAATGGGGCACCGAAAATAAATAACGCAAATAACGCATTATCTGCCACGAAACTCATTCATTTCACCAATATTTTGTTATGATATGCTAGTGCTATTCCCCGCTGAGTCAGGAGTTACCTGTTATCATCAACCGGGGTCTGTAAACAGACCTACTCACTTCTGACCTGGATGATGTCATCTCTGAGCGCCGGAGGCAGACAGAGGAACAGCTGACCAAAGAACAAGAAACCGTTGCACGTCCGCAAGTAGATAACAGGTAACTCCACACTCAACGGGGAATAGCACTAGCGTATCGCAACAAAGTATTGGTGAAATTAACCAGTTTTGCTGCAGATAACGCGTTATTTAGAGGCTGCGCTCGGTGCCCCATTCACTCCCACTATATGGATATACGTGGATCTAAATATCATCTGAACGACTCCAAAGTTATATGGTTGAGTAAACGATCATATTTTATGCCAGAAAAAAGGTCCAGGTTGCAAAAACCGTTAATTCCCCTTTAAGTTTTTGAGTTTTCATTGAAGTCGTTGCCTGCTCCTCCCTCCCCTTAGTGTCTTGCATTTAGGTCCTCCTTTCCTTGCTACTATACATGACCCTCCCATAGCATTATAAGCATAACAACCAGACCTGTGGTTTGGAGGTGTTTCTTCTACTAATGCAAGGCTTAAGAAGGGACGAATGTTGAGATTTTGCGGGGGTGGGTGATGGGTAATACACGTCCCTCATACTCTCACACTGTGCTTGGTATCATTGAGAATACACACCAGCACAGGGCCCCTAATGCCGAGTGCAATTGCGTGTGGTTTGCCGCAATAAGTGGTTCTAAATCCTTTGACGTGTCTGACTGAAATTGTGTGAGTTCAGGCGGCGCGGTGGAGTCATGCACACCATTAGCTGATAAGTACTAGCTGACTCTTACAATCGCCAGTCACATTCAAACAAGTCAGTAAGACAGCCTTAATAATCTAACAAGCTTCCGCCCTCACTCTCACTCCTCTGATCATTTATGCTGCCTCTGCGTCTACTGGTTTTGCTGCTTACTCCTGCTGTAGTGTATTGCTGCCTCCCCCACCTTCTGTTCCACTGTCATATTACCATACTTAAGAGATGGCATCTCTGCCTTGTGCATTATGTATGCAGCACATCCCAGTGATATGCACCCTCTGGGCTCTGTTTAGTATACTCCCCGTAGTTTGAATGCGCTCCCACAGAATCTGCTTGGATTCGTTTAGAGTGCACCGTCATGCATGCAGCCTTTTACATGTGAATATGGACATCACAGTGGCTCCGTGGCAAGAACACCAGCCTCCCCGCAAAATGATCCTGGATTAGTTTCTGGAGGGTGGCTGCGACCTTCCTATATGAAGCCGCTTTGTTCTCCCAGTGTCTGCGGGTTGGAAAAAGCTGGAAGGTCAACTGCAAACTCACAGTCGGCGTACACCTGAGTGTTTTAGCTGCGTGTTTGTCAAGGACCCAGTCCACGGCGCATTGTCATTCAAATGCAACGACGTCATCTCATCTTTCAGCGTTTCTCCGTATACGAGGTTGTACTGTGAGTTCAGGACCTTAGTTACCTTAACACACTATTTAAAGAAGGCACCTTTTCAGATGTGTTTTTTTTTTTTAAACTATTTAAAAAAAACATCACAGCGTGCAGCAAAAACAAAGGCATGAGCGACAGAGCTGATATCTGCCCACGGTACCCTATCTTTCAATCTGCCACATCTGCTGCACCGACTGATGGGTTAATGAGGGGCACACATGTCCCATCCTATTTCCTGCAATCAGCTCACTCAGACATTTTGACAGGAGGCAATTATGGACGAAAAATACTGAGCAGACTGCAAAATTGCTTAGACACACACACACACACAGATATATCTATTCCGAGGGTCAGAACTGCATTAGGGATAAGGTTTGGTGCACCTGATTGGCATACACTCAGGAATTACGTTTGACATGTGAAGACTCCGGACCGTTCGGGAGCCCAACCTCAGTCATTTGCACAGACAGAGTAGATACTATATCTTGCAAATTATACCTGCCACGAACAGATAGACAATTCTCATTTTCCATAAGTAGGAATGGTGGGATTTATCAAAAGAAAATGAATTTTCTCTTTAGATACATTAGAAATGGCATTTGATCTTGAAACCCGCACCACCTGAATCGCAGACGAGGCATTTAAAACGGGGAACAGGCGCACAGTTTCGCGAACTACGGCGGCGCTGCTGAGATTACTCGCCTGGCGTCTGACTCGGGTTGAAGTTGGGGTCATTAAAACAGTCTGCCTGTGCATCTCCATCTCGCTGAGTGATTGAGTGATAAGGCAGTCACAAATGATGCAGGCCGGTCATACATCAACCAAATACTTCACTTATCCCACCTCCACGCCCCTGCATCCCCAAGGTGATATTGACTGGAACTTGATAGAGAAGGGCAGGAGGAAGAAATGTCTGCACTCAGCATGCTAACATCATACTTCCATCAATCTCGCGCGTGCCACTTTTATGTCCTGTTGGTTGGAGGAGGACAAGGCTTTTACGTCGTTAGGGCCGTTGAAGACGCTTAAACTGTGACATTTTCTTCTTCAGACAAAAAAATAAATGCCCATCATGTGCGCGAGGAAATTATTTTGGCATTTTTAACAATCAAATATCGCTTATAATTACAAAGACGAAACCTCCCTAAGGAGAGTTTGCTAATCAAGGCGTGAGACACTATTATTTAAATGGCTTAAAAGACACATTAAAAAAAAAAACTCCAGACTAATTCTCAGATGGCTGACATCTGACAAGAAGCTGGTTCGAACCTGCAAACCGTCTCCTAATCTGCCCTTCCACCTTGGGCAATCTGTCATGATTGACAGTGTGTATTCAGTGGTAACAACACAAACATTCAATCTAACTGCCGAGGCCCCCACAAGGCATTTAATTTCCCTCCAATGAGACAGCTAGGGAGTAAACCCTGTGATTACAGGTATAGCGCTGGTTAAGGTTCGGTTTGGCAGGATGGCGCTCTCTGGTGATTCAGCCGCATTAGCATCCCGGACACTCAGGATGATTTGCATGCATTGTCAGCCCTTTTAAAACATCACACTAAGCACTTGAACAGCTTGCTGCTACTGGGGCCAAGGGGCCTCACACCTCTCTGCCGTCAAAGATTTGCACACTCACAGCCCCGAACGTGCTGTCCACGGTGGCGGTGGGGTTACATCTTATCTGAGCAGAATGACTGTAGAGGTAATTTGTTTTGTTTTATCTCATTAAATGGCTTCATCGGGCATTAGGTAATAGCTTGAATACAACATCTCAGCTTGAAGAATTAACCGGAAATGAACTTCTGCAATCCTCTATATTTATTTCCCAAACAAAAAATAAATTAAGTGACTTAGTGACAATAGTTTGCTGTGGGGGGAAAAAAAAGATAACAACCAATCAATCAAACCCGTCTCCTGTGCTGAGACGACCTGACAAAACTTGCCAAATGCGCACTGGACATGACATTTAGGTTAGACAGCACACAAGAAAGAGAGGTACAACAGTGATGACACATGGGACTGAAGTGTTGCTCACAGAAGGAAGCGCAGCACAGGTATCCTCTGCGTTTCCTGAGCTGGGGATGAGATTCAGATGGCGTTGCACTTTACAAAAGCTGATCCATCCGCATCAGCTGCTGCGGGGGGGGAAAATGTGCTGGGCCGGTGTCAGTAAGTGAGTAACATTTGACTGCGGATCCTTACACCAAGGCAGAATACAGAGAGACATCCACAAGAACCGAGACATTCGCCTGACAGTCTGAGTTAGGTGTAGCAACGCCATACAAGTATCCACTGAAGGAAAGTATAGACAGTTACTGGAAGCTTCTATATATTTTTATTGGATAGTTATTTTCCTCATGTGAGCATGGATACACTCAGTTACTAAATGCATTAAGGACACGAGTGAAACGAATTGGGGCAGTGCTATGATCTGGGGTTACTGCAGTTTGTCAGGTCTAGGTTCAGCAACATTATGTGTCCAAAGAATGAGGTCAGTTGACTACCTGAATATACTGAATGACCAGGTTATTCCATCAATGGATCTCCCCCGATGACACGGGCACATTTCAAGATGACAATGTCAGGATTCATAGGGCTCAAATTGTGAAAGAGTGGTTCAGGGAGCATGAGACATCATTTTCACACATGGATTGGCCACCACAGAGTCCAGACCTTAACCTCAGTGAGACATGCTGGAGAAGGCTTTGTGCAGTGGTCAGACTCTTCTATCATTAATACAAGATCTTGGTGAAAAATTAATGCAACACGGGATGGAAATAAATCTTGTGACATTGCAGAAGCCGGAAAAAATGCATGCTGTAATCAAAGCTAAAGGCGGTCCAGCTTAATATTAGAATGTGTGACCCCGTTTTTTGGCCAGGCAATGTATAATAGTCAGTAAGTGTACAGGACGATTATGGCATTAAGTCAGGTAGTGACAGTTGATTCAACTTTGTTTTCATGTTGGAGGCTGTGGTTTGTAGCACTACTGAATAGTATTGTGTTGTAGCGTTTCTATTATTTTGACAACCACAGTTTCACTAACAAAGCCCGCGCCTTAATTGATGCAAATAAGTTTATTGGTAGCGGCAGAAATGGCTAGAGGGATCGGAGGGTTTGGGATGCAAAGGGGTTGAGGGGATGGGATGAAAATAGTAGAAAAAGGAATCAAGGGGATGGGATGAAAATAGTAGAAAAAGGCATCTAGGGGATGGGATGAAAATAGTAGAAAAAGGCATCTAGGGATGAAAAGAGTCAAAGGGGATGAAAATGCTTGTTAGGACACACTTTTATGGGTAAGCATGGGAAATATAAAGCTATGGGACATGGTCTAGTTCCCAAACTTATAATAACTGTATTCAGAGGGCTGAGCTAAATAAAACAAACTTTTGGGAATAACTTTTGTGCAGTTTAACAGCACCACCAACTACATCCCCCAAAATGATCATACCGGTGACTTTCTTACCACCTTTCTCATGTTTTTCAGCATATGATTATAACAGTCATAAAGAGGAATCTGGTGCAGGACTTAAATTAGAATTGAGTTGTTTTCTCTGGTGTACCTAATGAACTAGGCAGTGTTCATCCTAACTGAGATGTGTCCTATCTAAAAGCATGTCATACTTGATACACTATCTGTCATCCCCATTATTACATAGACTGGTTACATAAAAATTAATAAAATAAAACCTCTAAAAACTATGTTTGTGAGGTGCTTTTCAGTTAACAAGAAAAAAAGTGGGAAAAAAAGTGACTCCAGCCTTGCCGCCAGTCACCTTGTCTCGATGTCCAATAAATCTTCCGCAGTTTAGCAAAATACTCTGTCCCGATATCTGAGTTATTTAATTTCACCTTTGCTTTTAGTTTTTTGTCAACGTTAGCTGCCCTCTCGCTCACGTTGGCAACCTTGTTGTTCTGTTCAGCTTTAAAGGGAGTTTTCAAGCCCCTTGTTTATCACACACAAGGGCTCAGTCTGCTCTGCCATCCAGAACAGAATCCAATAAAAACAAACAGTCCAGTGAAACTCACTCCGCCATGGTGTCCCTCTTCTACCGGCAGCGGCTTCTCCCCGCTCGCTCCTACAAGTCTTATGCGTTTCCTCTGCCAGAAAGGGTTGTGCTTTCAGTCTAAATGCTCTGTGAATATCTCAGAAACCTGATGAAACAGATTTCAGGGAGCTTTGATGTGGAGAGGAGCCTTTAGCCTAATGATTAAATAAATGTAATTTGATGAGAAATATTATATTTCTAATCAGCATCAACTTACAAATACTATATAAAACATCATGATAGTTACCTAATGGCATTCATGGCTTTGAGGTAGATTTCCTCATATATATATTTTTTTTAACTTTTTGAATAAATATGTTACTGTATTGCCAGTAAAGGTAATTTTTAATGATCAGGGGTGGTACACTACACTTGCAAGAGTGTCTAAGATTTACCTACATTTATGTGTAATAGGCAATTACATGGTGACAAAATGTAATGAAACACAATTCTGCTTTGTTGGATACTCTTTGCTGTATGATCTGAATGAATAGTTTGATATGCTAAATACTAAATTTGAGGATGTATAATATGCAAAAATTATTTTGCATTTGTAAACCAAAGTGCAGCTTTATAATGAAGAATTTACATACGTGGTTAGAGCCACGATTGGAAAATACCAACCACCCCCTCAACCTTCTACTTTTGTCTTTTGTGGAGTTTTACTTCTCTGTGTCAAACCTCCACGTACGACTCGTAAAATTTAGCGACCGGGTCCCAAACAGCCGTGAGACTGGCCTCTAAAAGTTGTGGCACAGGCACAAAATATACTACCGACCAAAGTCATCCGATGTGTCACAAAAAGGACACAATTTGTGTCTTTGACAGCCAATCATAGATCCCATTTCATGACTTTTTATGAATTGCCATGAGTCAGTTTTGGTTTATCTATTCTGGCTCCTTGATGTGACATATTTTTTTCATAATATTTGTCAGTTGCATCCTGCAGAATGTCCCTTTCCATAGTTTTATGAATATAGATATGTACATTACGTCTAGGTTTTCTCTGTGTGACATACTCCACCCAGTTGTAGGCAATAATTTTTGCTCTCGTTGTCAGCTCCGTTGGTACCATTCCTTCTCCGAATTGAGCTACAAGGTAGGCTAATTGTAGCTAATCAAAGATGCAGTGCAGTCCATTTATCACATTCAGCACAGTTGCTTCTTCATACTTTAGTTCTACAGGTGCAATGAAAAGCACACAGAGATAAATGACCGTAGAGAAATACTGAAACAGAAAGAGTGTCATCTCCTGTTTAATGCAAAAGGTTATTTTTTCAGTGCTATGAGAAAGAAGACTAGGAGGATTTGCAAGAACAGTTGTATTAAAACTACGCATTAGTACCCATTTCTGCCATTTAGGAGAATTTCTGTTTAACACCAAGTGCTCCGTCCAACCAGTTGGGGTGCCAGCTGTTGTAACTACACGCCCATCCCTAAATGGTTCTTTAAGATGACTTTTGTTTCATTGACTTTGCCCTTTGTCACCAGGAACAGGCTCTGCGTATAAACCTAACCCGACCTCAGCTCAGTTATTCTAAATAAAATATAAGGTATGTTCACGCCAGATAATGCTATTTGTGTATGCACCGCCCTGAATCGTTCCGGGCATCGTGTTTGCTTCGCTGAGTATGTCTGCAAGATAGCCAGATTAAGCAAGCCACTTCTAATCCATCAAGACATCTGCCTGATCAGACTTCTTGTCACACGGAATGAGATCTCCTTCCTCGGCTAAAACGAACATGTCACAGTTAGACAAAGGGACTTCACCTCTGCGTGCAGGGTCAGCGAGCAATGGTCAGTACTCAGCTGACAGAGACTGGGCACAGGATTTAGCTTCATATTCTGGTGTTGATGAGGTGAAGAGTAGCTGCATGCACGGCGGGTTTGATCAAAACACGTGGTTCGCTTGTCTGGCGGGAATGTGCCACATGCAACAAAGACATGGGGGGTAATTTCTAAATCAACTAATAACCCCCAGGGTAATTCTAATCCCTTACAAATAGGGGTAATAACAAAATAAAGAATATGTGATCAGCGTTTTCAGAGTGGACATTCCACTGATGATGAAATCATAAATTACCATTACACGGCGAGGCAAGTTGTGTTGCTTCCTGTCAGGATTATGTGCTTTAGTAGCTGTGGATTTATTTTGGCCACTTACTATCACACTGATTTGATGGGGCCGGTGTTGTAAAGTTTTATCTTCCTTGCTTACCTCCCGGTTGCATCAGTTTCAGCCGGTCCTGCAAAACCCTCCTTCGGGTAGAAAGCTTATCTTTCAGAGCATGAGTCACAGATTCAGGTTAGCACAGGTCAGGTTTTCTGAAGATGCAGTGGAGTTTGCTTTCACATAATGATGTGTACTTTTACTCCCACATCATTACTTTTAGCTCAACATGGTTCTGCGTCTCAGGCTTTGGATTTCGTTTCCCCTTTGGGATATTTTGTACATATAGTAACATCGGCACCGGTCATGGCATATTCCTCCAGACGCCGGCATTCATTAGTGTTAAATTGCATTTCTGATACTTAATGGTCAATGTATATATGTTGTGTAAGTGTTAATTTTAGTATGTTTGAACCCATCAGTAGATCTGCTTTGGTCCAAGGTTGAGGGTACTTAATGCACACATATACCCAAATCAATAAATATGTCTGAGTCAAATCTGAAATCCTTATTTACAAGTCCAAAAAGTCTCTGTGATGGTTCAAGGGGGGAAACAAATGATTAAAATGCTGATTACGGTGATGTTTTCATTAAATTCGTATTTGTTTTCTATGACTTTCAGAACCAAAGATGGATGTTCCAGGGTACAATATGTTTAGATACTTCCTTTGTGTACTCCAGGGTTGAAAGTGACAAGGATGTCAAATAGAAGTCACAAGAAGTTCTGCATACTAAAATATAAGCTTAGCATAGTCGTGGAAAGAAAGTACCTGAGCCTTTTCAAATGGAATGACAATGAAAGACTGTGTACTCAAAACACTTGGTGTTCAACTTACAACATCACCTGAAAGTCGTAAGAACGCCGCTGCTAGGCAATGTTAAGGGGTGACTTGTCACCTTCTTTTGTCTGCATTTGCGTTTGCTTGTCCGTCTACTTCTTGCCTCAGGTGTGCAGAGTAGGGCTCCTGCTGGTCGTTGCACTGGGCTGCTATCTCACCTGCATCTCATTGTCGGACTTCTACTTTACCACCAGTTCTTCAGGTTCTACATGTGAACCAGCTGTCAATGTATAGTCTATTTTGTGTTGTGCACTAAACAAGAACTAGTTCAAAGTTCAGTTTGCACAGATTAAAGTGAAGTAGTTCAAGTATATAATCCACATTTTTTAATTCTGAACTAAGGTCATGAACAGTTCGCGTTAATTTATTTATTTTTAATGAGCACCTTTGAGCTATTCTTGTTCAATACGATCTCTGACTGACCCGCCCATCCTTCCCCAGCCCTCAGTGATTGCCTCCACGAACATCTCAAACTAAATGAACTGTGCTGTTCACAGCTATGGAATAATAGAGAGAGATTATTTTTAAATTTAAGTCAATCAATGCCAGTATATGTAAGAAAAATCAGACCGTGGAAATGTAAACTGAAATTATGCCTAGTCTGGCATAAGTGCAATACTTAGCAAATACATTTAAACAACCTCAAAAAGAAAACATAAAAGCAAACATTCAGTAAACAATGAGTAAGTCACTCTCATTCAGTTTGATTTTCTGACTTTTTTTTTGCCTGGAGAAATAACACATTTCTGAAAACTTAAATATTGAGCTTTTAACATTTAACTGCAGCTTACACATCTTCATTTTAGACACTATTTTCCCTGTGTATTTTTGTGAAAGTCAGAGGCTGCAGCTTAATATTCAGTGCAATATTCAGACCTATTTTAATATCCTTCAAATGGAAAATAACTAAAAGGAAAATACAACGAGTAAATCACTCTCATTTTCTGACTTTTAACACATCAGCACTTAACACTTAAACACATCATTTAGCTTTTAACACAAACTTGCTGTAGCTTACACATTCATTTCCCTGTTTATTTAGCTCTAAGAGTCAAAGGTTTTAGCTTAATATCCAATGCAATATTCAGGCATAAATTCTTTAACCAAAAGAAAATAACCACACGTAAACAATGAATAAGTCACTCCAATTCAATCTGATTCTCTATCTTCCTGACATGGTTACCCAGAGAACTAGCACATCTCTAAGCTAGCTAGCTTTTAACACATAGCTTTCAATACATCTTCATTTTAGAAGCTGATATTCACTGTAACAGTCAGAGGCTTTAGCCTTAAATATCCAAAAACTGGACTTTTTTGAGAAGATGTTCATCCGAGTTGCTTCTTCAGTTCTTTACCCTTAAAGCTTCATGGTGCAATATTCAGAGGCATTTTAACATCCTCTGCAGCCCAGTCCAATGGATAAATGATGTGGTTCAAATCTTTTTGTTGGCATTCAAGAGCAGTTGCTTCTCGAAGTTGGTATCACCAAGCCGGTTTCTCGTGGTCCTGAATATTTGACCACCAATGCTAAATAGTCTCTCTACTGGGGCGCTTGAGGGGAGTGAAGTCTTGTATTTGATGAACAGTTTTTTGAGCTTGTACTCCGCAAACCCATCTGTAGTTGGAGCATCCAGTGAAGTATCCTCTTCGGGTTTCCTTGGATTTTGTGAGTTTTGGTTAAATCTGAAGAATGATGTTGCAGTGTCTTGCTCTTCGGTGTCACCGACTGGAATCGATCAGAGCGACTCGCTTCTGAGTCACTTGAGTTAACAATTTGAACTTCTCATTTAACCATCTTTCGGTCCTGCAGGCATTTCTCCTCATCCTCCACCCAGTCGAGCTTGAACGTTGGCAGCAGCATAGCTGCCAAAATGTGCCACTTCTGGTCAAGCACACCTTCCAGTCTTGTGTCCAGTGACTGCATGATGTTCTGTATGAGGGGATGGCAGGTAAGCAGACTTTGTGTAACAGTGGGCTTTGTGCTCTCATCCAAAAGGTTGTTCAAATCACTTCTCAACTGCACAATGGTTGGAGCCAAGTACCCAAGGTACAGGTTTGTCTCCCCTTGTAGGATGCTCAGAGCTGATGCTAAGGGCCTCTTAACTTGTGTGTGAAATTGATCTCCTCTTCAGAGAATCGACGGAAGCCAAACTCATCACAGACAGACAAGTTTGTCATATTTTAGGAGTGCCTCTTTGGTATCTGCCTTGGGAGTTAATATTACAATGTGAGACAGCCACTGAATGGCAAGAGTTCCATCTTGTGTCATTTGGTAAAACAAAGCCAATCCCAGCTTTTCCTCCACAACATCAGATGCTTTTGGGCTTTGTTTGACCCGGTTCAACAGAACAGATGCCTTTGAAACCCTGGACATTTTTTTGTAGTGTGTTTCAGTTACATTCTCTGTGTCTTTGGCAACTAGATTTAAGGTGTGAGCCATGCACCTTCTGTACAGAGAAGACGCAGCTCTTCCACAGCTGAGAACATCTCAGGTTCCATTTCTTCTTCATCTGCGCTCTCACTAGCAGCATCTGGTCCTGGCCAAAAACAGTTGAAAGCCTTGACAGAATGTTTAGCATTGTCTGTCATTGTACATACAAACTTATTTGGAATTCTTTATGCAAATCTGACAATGCTTTTGCCAACACATCGCGTGTGTGCTCCTTTAGTACGTCGGCATGCAAGTGCTGCAGACCCTCTCTGAGAAACATCATCTTTATTGATGCCCATAAATGCCTCGTTCACAGCAGCCCAGCAATCTGCTGTTGTGCAAACAGCATCAACTTCAAAGTTCAAAGTTCAGTTTAGCTTACATGTATTTTCCTTGAATGCCTTGTTCAGCCGTGTGTGTATCTGTCTACTTGAGTGCACACGCCTGGGGGGCTGCAAAACAGCAATTAATTTGATAAAAGATGGTTTTTCAACTTTGCTCAAAGGCTGCAGATCTCCTACAATATAGTCTAATACAAGTCTATCTACTTCCTGTTGGGAACGGTGTGGCCAGTACAAAAATAATAAAATGCCATGTGTTTTCCCAAGACTGGCTGGATGCTTCAACTAAAAATGTTGCTTGTGCTGAACGTTCATGCACTAGACTAACTAGAATACAATATAGCATACCCTACCTTCTCTGCTGTCTACATCTTAAAGCCACAGAGCGTGCTGACAGCTTAGTAAGCTAACAGGAAGTGGACTTAGTGTTGGAAACACTAAATAATAATGAAAAGTTGAGGCCAATGTCAATTTAAATAGTTTCCTCAAACTGTCATGGTTTTGATTTTTTGATATTTTCTGAAACAGTAATGTTTCCTGTTTAGATTTTCCCAAGTTCTCTCCACGTGTTTCTTGTCTAGCTTTACTTCCTGTGTTTTTCCCACTTTACTGAATTGCTCCACCCTCATAAGTTTCACCTGTGTCTTGTTAACCCCATGTTTATATATAGCCCTGCCTTCTGCTTTGTTCTCTGTCAGCTAATCTGTGATGTTACGCTGTTTGACACGCTGTTCAGTTCCTTGTGTTTTTGTCTTGGTTTCGGCGTTGGTCTGTTTTTAGAGTTGTGTTTGTTTTTTGATACCCTGCGGTGCATTAAGTTCTGGATTTTGAGTTTTTATTGAGGTCATTTTGCTTCCTGGTTCTGCCTCCCTCAGCGCCTGCATTGGGGTTCCTTCTTCACCAGAAACATAATACAAGCGTAATGTAAAATTACAGAGAAAAACTGGAAATTTACCATTCACATCCACCCTTTTGGAAAACACACATATCAAACCTGCTTATAAAATTGGCCCTCATCTAAAAATATAATTTACATGGTTGTTAATACTACAGAGACGGCCATTCATATGGGCTCTTCCAATGAACACTGTAAACATCTTATTTATAGCACCAACTAAGACAAATTGCTAACCAAATTAGACAGCAACAAATGTTTTGACTTATAATGCTCGCTAATATTATAATTCCTGCAATAGCTACAATATTTCTTTCCTTCACAGACTCCAAAAGTTGCAGTCCCTTTTATAAAATAGGATTATAAACAGTATATTGTATTAAAGTCACATATAAGGGTCAACCCTTCAACTTCAAATTCCCTAACCCCAAGGCAGACAATCAAACTTGGTCTGGGCACAAATAAACAAACTGAATTTAAACTGACCTGTATGTTGGACAGTTTATATGAGTTTCAAGCACTTTGTGGCAAGCAGTTTTCAGGGTCTGGTGACCCCCCAGAGCGAGGAGCTGGGGCCAGTCTGCCTTTCATAAAAGATTCCTCTCATCCTTTTTAAAAGCATTACTCTCCCACCGTGACACACTGACAAATTAATAATGGAATAAAGACTTTAGAGCGGCTTCCCTCGAGAGAGGAAACTAATATTCTTGCTTTGGATGCGCGCAGTGGCGAGTTTGAGGAGTTCAAAAAACGATGGCGTCAGCTGTTTTAGTTCACAGTTCAGAACACCGTGATATATTAGGCATCAAATTGTCTTCAGGTGTAGAGCTGTCAAATTTTACTTGCACAAAAACGGTACTTTTGTGAATATTAAAGCTTCCCTTTGCATAACAAGCTGCAGACCTGATTCAGCTCTGTAGATAATGCTGAAATCCAAATGACCTTGATGCAGTATATTGAATCTTTTTTAATAAAGGTCCCTGGATACAGTTTTGTAAGCTGTGCACAGTGGTGCATGATGAAAACCAACAAGAAATATTACAGCTAATCAAGTGTCAGGCCTAACCATCCTTTTTCAGCATTGACCATGTTTTTTTAATATTATTCAGCTTTGGCCATTGTGTGTTTCAATTACAATAATAGTAATCAACCCCATTTTTACACCCCTTTTGAAAACACAATCCAGTTCGGTGTGTTTTCTGAACAAGGTGTAATATGATGATTATATTCCTCTACTAGGAAAGGCTTATTTGACAATGGATCAAATTGGCATCCCATGTTTTACAATAGCACAAAGGCAAGCCCTTTTCTACCTTTTTTTTTTATTTGATTAGCTCATGATGTCGGGGCTGGATAAATAAAAACTATAATTGGATTTTTTCTGTAATGCATATAAAAGAAAAGTTGAACAATAAAGAACATGAGTGGAAACTGGAGCATTAGTCACAAACATACTAGATGCACTCACCACTCTCCACTCTGTGTCAAATGATTGCTTCCTCTTATGCATTATAATTTTAAGATGGCAAAATACATCTGTGCATAAAAAAAACAAAAACATTTTATTTTTTTTGCATTCACAGGAATTACAGCCTCTTGTCACATAAAAATAGATGTAGGAGCTCTGAAAATGCCAGATCTGTTCTAGGCTTAAGGGAACAGAGTAATCAATTCAGCCGGTTGCTTGGTAACTGAGGTCACGCTTGGACATTTTCATAGGTTATATATCTGTTCACAATGATGTCCCTGAGCAGTACACTAGCAAAGCTACTTCACCAGTTAAATCTGTCCATCCTTGCGCACACATCAACACAAAGCATTTCAGTATTACTATCTCCCGACAGAGGATCGGGAGCTGCAAGTGGAACAGTTACGTGAGCCGCATGGCAGGCTCGTGTTTTACCTTCGGGCGGCGACTGTCAACATCTCGACCACAGAATTACAAATGGCAGAGCAGCTCCTAAAATCCTGACCACCACCCTCTGCACACCCAGAAATGGTGTGCATACATTACAAAGTATTGTGTTGTGGGAGCCATGAGCTGAAATGTGATATCTGCTGGGTATTTTGTCCTCCTTAAAGCAACCAGGCAAACGGTCATTCTTGAACAAGAACTCTTAAAGTGAGCTACCACCGGTGCAGTTTGTGGAGCGTCGGATATTATCGGGCATGTGGCGACAGGACGAATACCTCTTGGGAGCCATTCTGTTTTGTGTTGTTTCTCCACACCATTACACGAATGTGTGTCTTTGATCTGCGTGTTAACATTTATTTTCTTTGGAAATGGACTTTTACTTGTATCTCAAATAAGCAGGCAATGACCTCTCAGCGTCTGAGGCCCTGCATGCAAACTCATTATTCTTAATTTAGAGAGCTAATTAGATCAGTGGGAAAGAAAAAGAAAGAAAGGAAAGAAGAAGAAGAATAGATATGTGGGGGGCAAGGTCCAATTATATGTTTTCACAAGTTTTTCTGAAGTTTTTCTGGATGGTAAAACAAAATAAGACACAAAGTCAGAGTCGCACAATTTGGTGGTTTTGCTTGTTAACACCGCCAGGGTTGGCAGTGCTGTTAATGACGCATCATTCCACACACCCGACCCACACATATATACACCGAACACCAGTCAGGCACAACATTATGACCACTGACAGGACAATATTAACTATCTTGTGGCAATGTTCTGCTTGGAAATGTTTGGACCTAGCATTCGCATGTCTTATGACCTATACTGCAGACAGCCACCAGGGGGAGCTCCACGTGCTTTGGCTGTCGTGGCATCCCCTTTCACTACAATCTAACTTCCAGACTTTGCCACTCCCACCTGATTGCCTTTCCTGCCTGTGGAGTCTCTTGACTACTCATCTCCACTCACCTGCATCCACTTCACAAATCAGCCGTATTTACACCCCCAGCTCCCTGCCCCTCTCTTTCCAGATTGGGCCTTTGTTCCTTGTGCCATTGCTCTCCAGTGTCCTGTTGCACCATTTGTGGTTCACCTAAATTCTGGCTTCCGTCTCTTTGTACTCCCATGTGTTTCTTTGCCTTCCTGGTTTTACAACTTAATACGTACCTTTTTCTTATCTGCGTGAAGCTCAAATTTTGCTTTTACCCTCTCGCCCTTTGTGTCGTGATTCCGGGTCCAGAAGTCTGAACGCCGTCAACAGCTGCGCTGATTAAAATCCTTCGTCATTGTCTCATGTGCATGCGTGTTGTGTGCGTGGTGCCAGACTTCGTTCTCAAGCTGCGTCTGCACAGACGGCTCAGCTGCATTTTTTTTAAACTTTTTTTTTTCCCCCAGTCATGTGTCTCACGCACATCTGATGAAACAGAAATGCTCCAATTTTAATCAATCCAGCTGTCTTCACAGGCGGCGTAACGGCTTGTGTTTGACTCACACTGTGTGTACACGTTTGAAACCACAGCAGTTATGTACTGGGCTCCGAGCGATTCCAAAGCGCAGGTGACCTACAACTCAATCCTGTGCCTATTGTGTAGACAAAGATGGAGCACCAGGGGAAACAGCCCCCCTCCCCCCCATTTTCTACTAATGCGCTTGCCAGTAGGCACTGGGACTCTGTCAGACCGTGTCATCTCACCGCATTGTGGCAAACTACAGGCAACGTACATATAACATGTTCACTCTCTTTCAGATGCTGTGTGTTAAATGGGTTCTACTGTTTTTTTTACAAACTGGACTTTATTTCTGGCATAAAATATGGTCGTTTATTCAACCATACAACTTTTATGGAATTTGGATTCCTTCGGGAGATAATTAGACTGGGGTATATCCATATAGTGGGATTGAATGGGGCACCGAAACGCAGCCTCTAAATAACGCTTTACTGACACAAAACTTGTTTATCTCTAGCTATCCGTTGAGTCCGGAGTTAGCTCAGTAAATGACCATACTTTATGCCAGAAATAAGATCCAAGTTATAAAAAAAAAAAACAGTAGTTCCCCTTTAATTAGGTTTTGTCAGGCTGGTTTGTCAAGCCATCACTTAAAGCTGTTAACTTCTTCATTTGGTAACTGGTACTGAAATGTCTCTATGAAAAAGAAATGACGCACCTTCGCGTGCATCCGAACTATCCACTCAGTTGGCAGTACTGGTACTGGGTCACACCTTCATAACAGCTTAAGCAGCTTTTCTGCGGCGGTTTGGCCATGTCCTTCGTTCAAGTGGAACTTGTGTGATTGTGGTTATGGCTCGGGAAGTTCACAAAAATGCTCGGAACTCGAACGCCGCTGCTAAGAAACTCTTGGTATCTAGAAGCCACCGACGCTAACGGCTTAGCAAGCTCACAACCGGGTATAAAGGCATAAGCAAAGGAGAAATACATCAAATTTGTAATCGTATGATTCGAGGGGGAAGGAAATAAGTATCAAAACCCAAGTAAGTGTTCTGTCATTAATAGGGCATTGACATGACCCTCGAATTTCAGGTTGTCAACATTTACAGGTTCCTATTAAAACACCAGCTCCCCAACAGTCTTTTCTTGGATGAATGGCAAAACTTATTCAGGAAACCAGGCGTCCTTGTGTTTTTTGATGTTTTTTTTTGTTTTGTTTTGTTTTGGATAATCTTTAAAATCATGTTCCAAATGAAGACATTTACAGTGAAATCTACTTTCCTTGGTGTAAATGGAAATTGCCACAGTATTTCCAGTTTACCTGCTGCACTATATAACTAACCCGTTATAGGAAGGCTTATGTTGCCTATCGGAGGTTTTGAAAATCTTTTACAATAAGCATACATAGTGGTCCCAGCCAATATCTCAGAGAACCGTAGCTCCTCAGTTCTCATTCCCCTGACAGGCTCTGCGGCGGACCTGTAAGAAAATGTGTCACTTGTGAGATGGAAAATAAAAGGAAAGAATGTTGAGTGGGAATTTAAAAACAGGCGTGGGCAACTGAGATTTGCCACTCCGCGGCAAGAGGTGAAGGTGAGCAGGCTGTTTTTTTTGTTTTTTTTCAAAAGAAGAAGAGAATCCACACACACAGGAAAGAAAGCTCTGAATAATACACCACACTCATTAGCTGAGTGTGACCCGACAAAGGTCACGCCGAGCAGGAAGCTGGACTTCATTGGAGAAAGTGAAACATATACAGTACGGTGCATGTTGACAAGACCTGTAAACTAATCGCCACAATGAGTTCTAGGTCAAAAGGGTCATGGCGATGAGAATTGAAAGGAAAATCTTTGTGTTGTTCTGGGCAATCATTTCGTCTCATACAGTCGCACTCATCTAGAGCATACAGATCGGTTGGGGCTGGGATCAGGACCTCGGCTTTGTTCAATTTGTACATAGAGCTTACACTGATCATCCACAACATTAAAACCACTGACGGGAGAAGTAAAATAAATATAGAAATAATGCAATGTTCTGCATCAACTCCAGAAAACATGAAAAACAGCAAGGTCAAGGTGTTGATCTGGCCTCCAACTTCACTAGATTTCAAACTGATCAAGTATCTGTGGGATGATCCACAGAGGCCCCTCCCCTCAACCCACAGGATTCTGTTGCCCTCAGAAGGCCCATGTCCACTCTCTGATGAGGCCGCAACATCAGGCAAGTAGTCATAATCTTATGCCTGACTGGTGGTATCTTTAAACCATTTTTGAAAGAAAGCACTCACAACACTACAATCCAGATCCAATCAAAACGGGGTGACAAATCTCACTCTTGCCAGTTCTCAACTTCCTTTGCACACCTGACTAATTGCTGTTAAAATTCTGCCTCTGAAAGTTGCAAAAGGTGGTTGTTTTTGACAACGCTGCTTCCATGAGCAAACGCTGCAGGTGCCCAAATCGTTCCTCTTCAGGTTTCCTCTTAACGTGTCAGGGACATAATTATTAGATAATTGTTTAGCAATTTAACAGGGTCCATTTTTTTTTAATCAAATCTACTGACCTACTGACACTCGCAGCTCCCATTACTTCCTTATTCTCTCTCTCCGGTGTTGTTTACTTTCTCTCTACATTTAGTTCACCGCTGCGCATTTTGTTGAATAAAAAGTTAGAGGAAAAATAAAGCTCCCACCTCTTAAGGTGCTTGTCATTTTAGCTTGGTTGCTAGAAGAACAAGGTTGAGGTTCGGGTTAAGGTGGTGGTGAATAAACCACGGTGGCATGTTCTGGATTATTCAGCTCTGCCGCATTCAGCGCTGCATGAACAATTCGCTTGCAGTTGTGAGAATGCTCAGTCGTGACATAAAATGCAGTCTTAGACACACAACAGAGACATTGGCTCACATATGGAGACACATGTACCATTACTAGGTTTATTTTGGCTCAGAAAAATATATGTCATGAGGGTTAAGACTCTTTTAGGGTACTGTGAGACATAGATGCTGCAACTTACGCATGTAGCCTACGAAGTTGTGAGCCAGTCAAACACTAGTCGCTGCTGCGTCTTTTTTCACCAATTAGGTTCATTTTTGTGTCCACTTCCTGCTTCACTTTCACCAAAGACGAGTCATACAAATGTTTGAATCTCCAAACCTCCTCAGCTAACTTTTTCCTTGATGTGTTTCATCTTTATTGATCCAAAACGATCGAAAATTGCGGAGATGGAGAAGCAGCTGCAAATGCTAAAGTGTCTCTGCGTCGGCACAGCGCGTAGCTTCTGGTGTCAGCTACGCTGCTAGGGTCTGCGTATGCTCTGCGCTGTCGCCGAAGCTACAGCGCCACATTGACACAGAAGAATAAACCACCTATTAGCCCGGCAAGTTCTCCCTCATGGACATCCCTAATGCAGTATGATTCATTTCTGTTTTTTCTATGACAAACTTTTAACTGAACAAGCAGGTGATTCGTAAAGTCTAATTTTCCTAGCCACTGGAGGTTGAGAGCCCAAAAGTAACCGAGACCCACAGTCACAGTAGACGCGATAATCAGAACAATGCCAAGCTTAAATAAGCCATCATTTACCTTTAAGTGGCCTTAACTACAGCCCTACCAGCTGGTTAATGATAAGTCGGCGAGCATCAGCTCCCTGCGGAGTATTGGTGTTTTCAAAGTAAAAGAGAACATCTAAATTAAAAACAAAAAGACTCCTTATCTGGGTCCTGCCCAGCTGATGGTATCCTGAGAGGCCACGCGGCTCACCGTTCACTAAAAAACAACTCTGCAAAGCAGAAGAGGTTTAAGTACTGATAACGCATCTCCAAGATAATGCCTCTCTTGCACTCTGACTGTCACATTCTCTCTCTCTCTCTCTCTCTCTCTCTCTCTCTCCACACAAGATTAGTGGCTACTTACTGAGCTTGTTTTTTTCACCTCATTTGCTCCCATGACATCATTATAATTTCCAGCGTTTCACGGGCAAAAGTCCCAGGAATTCCCAGGTTCCGATAATTAAATTTGGTTAATTAACAGCCTTGAGAAAAAACAGGTTGGGTTTTATGATATTTTACCACAAGATGGCATCGTGAAAACAGCTCAGAGGCGACGCAGCTCCTCCTGCCACCAAAAAAAAATGAGTAGGTAGCCTAAATATAACTTAGCTTCACGTCACCACATCACAAATTATTGCCCCTCGTTAGCGAGTTCATATCGATGGAGATGTTGGAGCGCCACGGTGCAGGGAATTGACAAAGAGCTCGAATCATTGAAACAAAACACCCCCAGGGAGGAGTGAGCGAGATGATGAATCTGATCTGATGGAGGAAAATTAGATTTACGGGGATAAATTGTCAGTTTTCAGGCAGTTGTAAGCGGCTGCGGTTCAGGTGAGACGAGCGAGCAAGCAGCAGCCATCACTTACTGCGAGAAACCCACCCATCAGGCTGCAGGTTTGCTCTTTAAACCAAAAGCACATTACATTAGATGAACTCGGCGTAACGCTTGGTTAAACATTTTGTCATTTATGCAGTGTTTTGAACATAAAAACACTTGAATCGAGCACGAATCCCAATCCCAAGACAAATAAACCGTTCGAATCTTAATTTGTTAAATTGTGAATAATCACATTAACTGCAGTTGAAGGCACTTTCACATTGTCATCACTTTCCAATCAATGTTAGTTTGATGCTGATATTAGTTTTTAAATAGATTAACTTCCCGGCTTCTTTGCTTAATCCGGTTTGCCAAGGCGTGTGCTAAAGAAGAATTACTTTATATTTTTACTGGGAACCGACTTCAACAAAGCGAATATATAATATAAAAACATAAATTCAGTTTCAGAATTCCCCCCGCCACAAAACGTCGCGTGAGACGCACGCCCCGCTTTTATGTCTCGTCATTGTTTCCTGGAACTGTTGCCTTTGTCGAACACAATCCCAATGATACACCGAACACTTCACAATATGAATAGAATCCCCTTGAAAGCAGCAGATGGATGGTGAATATGGGCGGCTCATGCAGCTGCGGAAGCCACATGTTGCGCATGCATGTGCCAAAGCCGAACCCGGCGTGAAAAGCACACTCCGATCTATAGACGACGGGTTGAGGCTGTAAAAAAAAAAAAAAAAAAAAACGAGTCCACTTCTGATCAGTCTACTTCCCTCCAGTGCTCTTTTTTTCTTCTTCGCACATATCGTGCCAAGATGTCTGGTTCCCATTAACGGGAGCTAATGGCACCATGTTATCGCAGGCGTGAATGGACGTGAACTGTGACCCCTGACAGTTATTTCCTTTATGCAATAGCCCCGCTGCGTTAATTGTCTCCAGATCACGGCCTAGTCGGTAGAAAGTGCAAGTCTCATACACAGCAGAGCCTGAATATTCCCTCATGGTGCGGTTGTCAGTTACTAAAAGCCTGAATGTTGCCCGCGCCTTAGATCTGGCGTAAGATGTACAGCGCTATGAAACTAACATGCATGAATGTTCTCTGTCACTCTCACACTCCCCTAGCATCTTAGGCACATGAATGGAACACTTGTAAGTTTTTATTTATTTATTTTTTCCATGCCCACGCCGTCAACTTTCCTTCTGTTTCTGCACCAAAGCGAGCGCTCTTCAAAGTCGTCTGCGGCGCCGGTCAGCGGCGGAACCGTCTTGTGGGAAGCTGAAATCAACAAACAGGCTGGGTTCTCCTCCAGCCGAGTGACTTCACCTGTCTTAGTTACAGCTGCGCGCTCTGCTCTGCTCTGCTGTGCTCTGCTCTGCACTGCACAGAAAGACTCCGCCACTTCCTTTTAAGACGGGCGGATTCGAGTTTGCATGAGATACTGCGCGTCCTCACAGAACTCCAACAAAAAAGGAATGAACACTGGATTGAGAACACTGCACCCAGCGCCCGTGTCGAAACGATGGAAAATATTGCATTTCTAGAAACGAGCTGAACCTAATTGGTTGTAGAAGCTTTTCAAGTGCCCCCACATAAAACTTGCATCCATATTACATATTCGTATTAGTTGCTGCGAGCGAAACGGTTGTTTCCATGTGTTCGTGCACAAAAAAAATACAAATTTACAAATGAATTTGTGCCTTAATGATGTTTTTTTTTTTTTAATGTTTATTTGGTTCACCCCTGCACAGAAAGTGGGCGTTTGGTAACCAGTGGATACCAACGGGTGAGCTGCTTACCCTGGAGAAGGTATGTGTAGGCTGCAGTGTAAGGTAAACATGCAGCGAGTACTAGGGCTATCTTTCAGCTCCTATTTTATGAGTCAACACTGCTGCCGCTATTTTTTTGTTTTTTTTTTGTTTTAGGACTTCATGAAGGCCACTGATGCGGTGCTATGTATTGCCTTTAACGGGGTGGCTGATGTGCTGTAGTATATGCCACAACAGGTGCCTTAATGGCCACGACATTAGCGCTAATGTGGTGCTGGTATTGTTTGCGACATGCCCGGCTTCCTTATCGTGTGCGAGTGTGTAATGTCTGCACTGCCGGGTCCATTATCGCTTTTAAAAATCTCCGCGCCGCTTTTTATATCTGTTTTTCTTTATATGTAATAGGGCAAATAAATGTGTTCTTGAACTGGATATCAAAGGCTGCTGTCACAGTTGGTCCTCCAAACTATTTCCTCCAGGCATATTATTAAAAATATTTACTGTAGGTGCTTGGCTGTGCCGTTTATTTGTCGATATAAATTCTGGAGTTCTCTAAATGCCGTCGCCGCCGAGGTGTGCGGGTATTTCGCAGCGAAGCGCGAGGGCCACGGAGCGTCGCCACTGAGGGAATGCCGGCCGTGTGTGTGTGTGTGTGCTGCCGTGTGGCCATAAAAGTGTGTGGCTGGAGGGGGTGGTGTTTGTGTTTTGCAGCAGGGCACAGCATGGTCATATTGTGTTAATGGCACTGACTGTTACTGTGGGAGTCCGCAGCAGAATCTTAAAATTACCAGAGCTCCTGAAGGTGCCAGAAGAGCCAGACCACCAGTTTTATAGCGCGTTATCTCAGGGGAGGCTACAGTTTTTATCCCCAGGGATTGTAAACAGCGGCTCATAGAGTTGTGGCTTCCAATGCTGCGGAGTGTCTTCAGCCCATATTAAACAAACTGCATTATTTTACGCAGAAAGGGTGGATTCCGGACCTTGCCAAAGATTGGGATATCTCCCCTGCAGGGGCGCACCTGTTCACCGGATTTTTTTTTTTTTTCAGAAGAATTATTAAATTACACGCTGCCTTCCAGTCAGTGCGAGGCGAAGATTGAGTGCGGGCCCATGCTTTCCCCTGCTTTCTTTCCTGTCACTCTTAATAGTTATTGCTACAAATTTGACACCCCGAAGGACGCGGCCAAGTTCTAGCACAAAAAGGTTTTCCTTCCAGCTAGACAAGACTGCCTCTGCAGACCTCATCAAGTACAATAAGAAGCATATAAAACATTTCCCAAAGGTTAAAAGAGGCGACATGGCACTTTTATCACATGCGTTTTGGGCTTTATATATGGAGGAAAGGAAGGTCTCGAGGGAATAGTAATGTCTTTCTGGTGTTTCAAGTGAGAACAACAAAGGGAAAAAGGAGAGTCTTGGAAAACAGTGTGTGACCTGTCTGTAAATACCGGCTATGTGCGTGAATATTTCATGTTGCAGTTGTTTTATGTTGGAAACATGTCTGTTCTCAGCGCTAGGGCAAATGTGTACAGTGCCCTTTCATTTATGTACCACTGCTCTTTATCAACAATCAGCTAGAGATATATCTATATCTATCTATATATTTTTATATATTTATGAATGTTGATGCAAAGTACTCCCTTTAATCTATTAATCTATTCCAGTCAATATGAGCCAGCTTTAATATTGTGTAGGTCTCCCTTGATTCTCTAAAACAGTTGTGACTCATTAGAGAATAGACATGGGCCTTCTGAGGGTGTCCTGTGGCGTCTGGCACCATAATGTTCCCAGTGGGGGGGGGGCTTTGGGTCCTATGGGTTGAGCGGAGGGGTCTCTGTGGATCAGGCTCGTTCCAGTCCATCCCACAGATACTTGATCAGTTTGGGATCTGGTGAATTTGGAGGCTAAGTCAACACCTTTTTTTGAGTTGTTCCTAAACCCTTTTTGTGTGTGTGTGCCTGTGTCAGGCTGCGTCCTACTATGGCTGGCTGGCCACTTATCTAAGTAACATCCACACAAATTCCAGGTACATGAGTTTCCCAGCCTTGTCACAAGTTGGCCCGTGTTACTTACTTTTCCTGTCATAATGTTGTGGCTGAACGGTGTAGAAACTTGTAACTTTATACAGTAAATACTTGTCAAAATTTAAAAACACACTTGGTTAACACTGACAAAGAGAGATCTTTAGGTAGCCAAAACATGAAACCCCAGAGAAGTAACAATAACACATGTTTGTAACACTACGCAAAGATATTAGTTGAAACTGCATTATTAAATATCTTTATTTTAACAGTGCTACAAATGGATATGCGTATTGTGCGTGTGGGTACAATGCTCGTAATATTGTACCCACAGGGACTGTCTTCCAACTCTACAGTTTGTGCTTTCAGCTCCGCTTCACTCCCACCATTCTCATTAACCCCATTTCCCGCCACAGTAAACAGCTGTTGTCAGTGGAAAATCAACGCAGTCTGGTATTTCGCTTCAAAGTCGATCCACTGTACTTGTTTTTAAAAAATGAATGAATTAAATCTGTTCCACGGGACTGCTTTACAGAGCTGTTGGCATGGAAACTTGTAGACATCATAAAATGACAGAAACTATCCTTGAAAAATAATTTATTTGTGTATTTTAGTCATTGACTGTATATACTATGGACAAACCCACCTTGACGTCACCCACTGGATTCTGAAATTCAAAAATGAAGCCTCAAGTCAGAGCTTTACTCCACCCACACTCGGATACTCCAAATATAGGCGTCGTGTTGCGAGGGCCTGAGGCAGCCTGGGCGTTGAAACCCGCCCACTTAACTCTCCCCTTCCAGGTTACCTCAGGCTAGCGAACAAGGCTAATCGCTATCCGAAGTGCTAGCAGCCCGCTAACACAGCTAAGGAAGCGCACCAACTCCCTTTTAGAGCCAGCCTCAAGCGGCTACTTGATGAACAGCAGTTTTTTGCACTTCCACACGGCCTGATTTTAGTCTTTTATTTTGGCCATAGTCCCATTCACTAACATGGAGGGGGTGGAGCTTATGACCTATACTGCAGCCAGTCACCAGGGGGAGCTCTACTTGCATTGGATTCACTTTTGAGGAGTAGTTTCACCATACATCTTTTATGCAGTTTATGGTTTAGACGCTAGCTTTGCTGTACATGCATATAGCGTCGTTTAGGCTAATTAAAGCTAATGTCATCCTTCATTGTTGACACTTTAAACAGCGGCCTTGCTGATCCCACATAGCCAAATTCAACATTTGGTTCTCCTGTTGACACTGGAAAAAGGAAATAACCATAACCTCGGTGTTACCCTGTTAAAGAGGAAGCTGGCAGACATCATCATGAAAAAAAGGCCTACTGAGAGCAAAATGGACTCATATTTTCAGAACGGCCAGAAATAAGACTCTAAATAAATTATATGCTGTCGCTGCTCCAGGTCTGCTGTAATAAGATGTCACTGTTGTGTTTACAAGATCTTTATTCCTCACAGCTCAGCTGGGTCACAACATACCATTCGGAGCGGCCCTTGAAACTAGCAATTGTGGGGATTTATGTATTTACTGAAACACAACAAACTCCTTTTTTAAGTTGCACATTCGACAAACCTATTAAAATATGTTGGATAATATATATTTTACAATGAAAGAAACATCTGAGATTACAGAAAAAAAAAACATATATGCGTGTAGTCTTAGCATAATTGCATTTCTCATCTGTGGGGCTTGTTTCATCCCACTCATTGCGTTAAACCTCTCACCCGCTGAACAGGTTTATCTGTATTCAAATGAATAAAAGAGCATGTAATCCGTCCACTCACAAGGTGAAAGAAAACAACGCTGCCTTGGTGTTACCTCCTGTTCGCCTGTTGCGCTTTTCCACGTGATTTCTCGTTCTGTTTGTGAGCGTATATGTCTGTGAGTGTGGCGCTTGTCACCTCCTCGGGGCCCGCTGATTGCTCATCAGCCTACACACCAATATTCCATCAACTCATCAGCCGAGCAGCGTTTCAACCCCGGGCATTCCTTCCATTCCTTGCCACATTGTTATTTCAGTCAGTCAGTGCGGTACTAATGCTCTTTGGCCTCCTTGGTTTAGTCAGCCTCTTTGAGGCTTTGTGTGTTTGCCTATCCTTACCAGCCACTCAGCCGTCTACCACTGTGTTTTTTATATATTTTGTTTCTACACTCCAGCCATGCTTTTACAGCCACCACCTTGCCTTCAGCTCCACCTGCCAGGCTGCCTCCCTCCTCATCCCCACTCCATCACTGACTTCCTTCGGCCAATATCTTCTTTCCCTCTTCAGAAATTGCAGTAAATCTCTTCTTATCACTGAATCCTGTGCCACTGCCCTGCATTTTGGGTTCCCTCATTGGACTTATAGCTTTTACTGAAGCATACTGAGAGGCGCTCAGGACCCAAAGGCCCCCTGTAACAACATTGGGTCACATACACCACAGGACACCATCAGAAGGCCCATGTCCATTCCCTGATGAGTCTTCTGGAGGTAGAAGGGAAAACTACACAGTATTGAAAAGGCAGTCATAATGTTATGTCTGATCAATGTACATCTACTATACAAACACTGCAACAGCCATACCAGATATTACTTAGTGTCCAACCATGCTACACTGAAGAGCTGCACTATTCTAGCATGTCCCTTTGTATTTCTCACCACCATCTATGTCTTTATTCATGCACACATTACATTTTTATGCACTGGCCCCAGCTGTTAATCGTGTGTACCATTTAGTTCAATAAAAATCTTTCACTTTAGCCGGCTGATGTGGCATGAGCACCTGCCAAAAACGAAATGCCCTGTCAGCTGGAAGCTCGATTGTTTATCTGGTTTGTTCTGTCTTGCCTTTTCCATTTTATCTGACTTCTTTATCTTCTGCTAAATCTGTTTTTGCGCGTGTGCCGAGATAACGCAGATTCTTGACTTGTCAAACTTATTTTGGGTACATTAGCCTTCCAGTTTTAATACGTTTCATAATGATTTTCGGTGCACAAGGCTCACAAGCAAAAATGTACACCAAACAGTGGCGAGAGATTGTCTCCAAGCATGGTGGTTGGTGCTTGTGCTGTGGATCATGTGCGATGTACCCGCTGAAGTGTTATATTTGCCCAGAAATTATCTTAACACTATTGTGATCGCACTAAAAAAAAACAACAACGCACAGCAGCACAAAAAGCACCACTGCAAAAGGCAAACAGTTTAAGCATGGCTGCACTGTCAAACATTTGATTTGGGTCTGTAGCTTCTATAATGGATTTCTCAGCCTGGCTTAGGTTTTGCAAACATTCCAGGGGTTGCTGCTCTGACACCATGTCTATGCAGAAGGCTTAGCATGAGCAGAACATTAGCATGGCAGCAGGACCAGCAGCAGCTCCGGGGCCCTGTCCGTGTCTACGCAGGGAGCGTTCAGGCGGCACAGCGCTGCACAGTGGGTCACCTGTCTTTTTTCCGAAACGCTCTATTCGGAGCCGCTGCAGTTGCGCATACAAAATGCAGGAAAACAGACTTGAGGCGTAAAATAATACTTCACCTCCGCTGTAGACGCGCTAATTGATTAGAAGAGGAGCATATCTGTCCATTTAGGTGTCGGCGATGCACCCGGGAGCTGGTTAGCGTACGTAAATGAGCTTGGAAATTCAAGAAAAATAATGACCTCCAACCCAGCACTGCAGCCTTTTTTAAATAGGGTCACTTAAAGAAGTGTTAATTAACACAGGCAGCAACTTTCGCAGATGATTGTTAATGCGACTCAGAGGGCATATCTCAGAATGCATCTGCTTTCCTGAGAGATCCTTCCAGAGTAAGTGCAGCCCTACTCAGTTTATTATACTACTCTAATCCACACATATTTTTCACTTACACAAAACTTGCTTATTTCATTTACATTATGTATGTACATGAGCACAAGTACTGTATCCTGGACACAACTGATCAAGGGCATGCCCCTGCCATTTCTTGATCTTTGTGAAGACGTAACATAGACTGTTCAGATTTTGCCAACGAAATCTGAGCTGAAGAACAAGTTTTTTTTTCCCCCAGTGGGTACAGAGTGGTGCCAGTATGAGCATGGAGCACAGGAAATGTAGATGAGGAAGCACATTAATTTGTAATGACTGAGATTCTGGCCCGATGCGACACCGGCGGATTAACCCACCACCCAAAGCTGATGCTGCATTCCGACCGAAATCACTGCAATTCTTTGGCCCAGACGAGCCAATTCCTTTTAAGTCTCCGATAATTAGAGTGTTTTATCTTTGTGACATTTTGTGATGACAGTCTACTTCTTTTTAAAGGCCACGTGGACTGATTCGTTTCCCTTACACATATAGCTTGTAATGCTATTAAAGGTCGTTCAGATAGATTACGTATGAAAGAGAATCATAATCGTAATCGGCGAAAAAAGAAAAATGATCTCCTGTTTCCTGGCGAAATTTAATTTGGTGAATTATTTCAGCGTTTGCATTCAGAACGCTGAAAAATACGAACGTATCTTATAGCAGCTCAATCTAGTTAGAACAAAAAGCACCTCTTAAACACCAACTTCTCTGTACTGTGTAGAGGAGCCAACACATATTCAGGCTTATAAGACCTGGCAGTCATGTGCCGACTCTTAATGGCGCACCAATCTGTGTTATTTATTAAATTGTAGGTACGATAGAGCTTGCAAATACAGCGAATCCGGACAGAAGCCTTTTTAGGAACGGCTGAACACGTATAACAAAGCCGCAGAGACCCTGAACAGCCTGTTTTTTTTGTTTTGTTTTTTTTCCCCCTCTGCTTTTAACAAGTTAACAACTACAAGGGGAATAAAGCTTCGGCTTTCTGTTTGACATACTCTGCTAATGCAACACTATCAAAGGCACTATACACACCCGACACACACATCCGATTCAGTCACTCGTGGGCCTCAGCTGCGGTCGCATGGAGGCTGCCCTGGTTTGCCACCTCTTGCTTGTAGACATCCGAACGACAGCGAGCCGGTAACTAAGGTCAAGTGACCGCTTTTCAGGCACCACTTTTTGGAAGACGCCTCAAATGTCACCTGTCATAGACGTTTGTTTGAATTTTGAAGCTTCTGGACTGTGTGGGGTTTTTACCTTATTGCTCAGTGGCATTGGAATTAGAGCTTTTCTTTCCTGAGGTTAAACAGATTTGTATCAGTCTTACTGTTGGGTGCTGAGGAGCATCCCATAGCATGATGCTGCCGCCACCATGCTTCGCTGCGGCAACAGTATTAGTCAGATAAGGAGAAGTGCTGCGTATTGGGAGAAATGTTTGGACTGCACAAACTCATCACACAAGGGAACATTTTTTCCTTGTGGTCTCAGTCCAATCCAATAAATTTTCTTTTCTATTTACCTTGTCTACCATGCATTATTATTTTTAATTAAATTCTAAAAAATCTTGTTATCATTTTGTCACTATGGGTTATTGAGTGTAGATAAAGCGGGGAACATTTTTCTTCACCAATTTATAAATAAATCTACACTAAATCTTTCTGAATCCATTAAAAAAAAAAATCAAGCTAAAGGTCTTCCTTTTTCTTAATCTTGAGACATGTGGTTAAGGACTCATTTTCAGTGTTTTTGTGCTGTAGAAATAGACTATATTGGAGTGTATATCAGCTAAATGAGCAGCATAATAGAAGTGCCAGTCTTCTTATCTGCTTAGAGGAATCAGCCACAGCCCTGTAAGTATTCTCACCGCCATAATAGCGTTGAGTGTCCTCCATCCTGCTCCGTGGTCACATCAGCAGCTGAAAAGAGTCAGTGGCCTTCTTGGATGAAACCCAAGATTTTTCAAAGACCAGCCTGCGTGCAGAGTTGCTTCGTCTGTTGCCCGGCAACTGTCCTCGTCTGATGGCGTAGATGGGTGGTGGTTTGAGAAGATCGAGTACTTCCAACAGAGAGTCTCAGTGAGAACAGGGTAATATTTTCCATGGTCTTTGATTGAGAGGGTTCGTGGAAATTGGCTAATGAAGAAAAAAAGTGGAGGAGCACCCCCGTAGAATGCGGTATTTATTCAAATCCTACACATTTAGGACGTTGTATCATTTAATGTATATCAACAGGAACCTTTTTATTGACAGTGATGTCAACATTGCATACATGTGGATGTTTCTTGCATTATTTTTCAGATCATTAGACTAAAATGGATGCAAGAGGGACCAGCCTTCCAGTTATTTCTGTTAAGTGTGCCTGTTAAGGGAGACCATTGAGAGAACAGCCAATCTTCTTGCCTTCCACAAGAAAAGAACCTTCAAGAGCAACATGAATTCAGCACACAGGGCATGGAAACACACAGTTTGTTAGCAAAGGAGCTTTATGTCGAGAAAACCCACTTGGGTAAAACCACATCTGTCAAAGCAAGTATGTCAAGGTAATGGCAAGCTGGTCAGAAAGGTCAAAGTTATCTCACCGTTGACCCACTTGTAGTGAAAAGGCTGGAGTGCTGTGACTTACAGGCTGAAAGAATTCCTATAAAAGTTGGAGGCCAGGTCAACACTTTGTGCTGTTTTTCATGTTTTTTTCTGAGTTGTTCCTGAACCGTTTGCAAGTGTCTACCAAGGAGTTTCATTGCTATAGGGTGGGGGTGCCTCGTCTGGTCTAAGTGGGTGGTACATGTCTAAGCAATGCCCACACAAATGCCAGGGCATAAAGTTTCCCAGCAGAACATTCGATTCTCACAAGATGGCCAATGTTATTTACTTCTCCTGTCAGTGGTTTTAATGTTGTGGCTGATTGGTGTGCAGTTTAATGCAATCCAGTCCACTTGCCTAAATCAATACCTCTCTGCTGATCCATAGTGACACTTGAAACCAAGAGCGGTGGAAGAATTGTCTAAATGCCACTTTGAAAATACTCTAAGTCCATTGTTAACACATGAAACAGACCAGAACAAATGTAGTTAAAGGGGAACTACCATTCTTTTACAATCTGGACCTTATTTCTGGCATAAAATATGATCGTTTAGTCACTCATATAACGTCGATGTCATCTGGAGTCCTTCAGAAGATTTAGCTCCAGTGGAGCACCATATAGTGGGAGTGATCAGGGCACCAAAACGCAGCCTCTTAATAAACGTGTTTATTGCACCAATATTTTGTTATGATATGCTTGTGCTATTCCCCGTTGAGTCCAGAGTTACCTGTTATCATCATCCGGGGTATGTAGACTGACCTACTAACTTCTGACTTGGACGATGTCATCTCTGAACGCCTCGCGCACCTAAAACGATCGGCTTGTTTACCTGTAATTTGCTGCTGCTAGTTTTTTGCAACATAGCTGAATATTTTCCAATTCTGAGGTTGTGGACAACGACTATTGTATCATAAAAAAATATTGGTGAAATGAACGAGTGTTGTGGCAGATAATGCGTTATTTAGAGGCTGCGTTTCGGTGCCCTAGTCACTCCCACTAAATAAGTCTTTAAAGTCTTAAAAATAAAGTTATTCTATTTGCATTTAACTATTTCATATCATACGGGGGAGGGGTCTAATATGGCTATATCTAATTTTGTATCAAACTGCAACAAATGATCTGCTGCAAAGTTTTCTAACTTTAATAAAAACTCTGAGATGAACCAAACCCTAAAGGAACATTAAAAAAAAAAAAAGAAGAAGAAGAAAGTTCATGATTCCCACTTGAACGCTGGAAAGAAGAAATATTCTTGTCTGGGGGAAAAAATGGCTTAAATGACTCTCGAGTTGGCTGCCAAGTGGATGACAAATTAATCAACCAATTGTTTCAGCTACGCTTGTATGTATGCAGTTGTGTGGCTCAATCTGTTGTTATTTTAAGGCACACTTGCGCGCCTCTGTCATCTATCAACGGCGGCGCTTGCTGATTGGAATCCGTGGAAGGGAGTGAGTCAGGGGATTTTTCAGGTTGGGCACAAAGTACACATTAGATCCAGCATTTCAAGATCGCCATTAGCATTATTACCGGGGACAAGAGGCATTTTAACATTCAGAATGTGCTTTTAATGAAGTGTTTAGAATGGCTCTGAATGCGTCACATCCAGCTCTGCTGCATCTAGTCATAGTTGACTCTTGCTCTGCTTTTTGGTTGCTTCATGTTTAACTTTGAATGTTACTAAACTCTCCAGATGCCTTCACTTACCCCTTGTGGTTGCTGGCCCCGATTGTTAGCATCCCGCCTGTGTTTCATTGTTACATTTGTATTTAGCCTCCGTGTTCCCTTCCTGCTTTGCCAGTTTATCTTTGTTCTCCGTGACAGAAACACACTTTTGTTGTGCAATTGAGTCCTCCTCTACCGGTTCCTTGTTACAGCGTGTTCGCTCACAATGTGTCCGCGCTGAAGCACATTCCAAAGTGAAGCACTGACGTTAACGATTTCACTGAATTCTAAAAAATACTTCAAGGAAACGGTGACTCGTGAGCGAAGTTTAGTGCTGCACTTTATTTGGGCGGCCTCGTTTATCAGAGCATGAAAGGTGGTCACCGGACACTTTCCCTGGCTCCTGTCCATCAGTGTCAGGGCACTGGGCAAATGGGGAAGGGAGTGCCCCTGTTTTGCGTTTCCAGCATGCACTTTAACACACAATGGCTCCCACGCAGCTATGATCGGTTTAAAAGAAAAAAAGAAAGAAAAAGCCAGGCGTGACGAGCAGTAAAAAATTCAGGGCTTTGCTGAAAGCCCCACAAGGCCGCTCCAGGTGCTGTCTATATGCTGCGGTAGCCATAGCATCTTGATTGCGTCATGTCAATATTTCACCAGCTGTCAAACCAACTCCGTCAGTAACTGGAAGTGCTTTTTCTGCCGTTTTTTTTTTTTTCTTTGTGCGCCGAAGCTATCTGTATTATCGGGCTCGCTAGCTGTTGCAAATGTCAGGGGGATTTATGCAAATCTGCAGATACATCCCGGTCTGTGTGATCACTTTTGTCAGGATGCATGTTTGCGAGGACAGGCATGGTTTTCGCCTCGTGACGAGGAGCAGGGGACCGAAGACGAACAAGAGGAGATGCAAAAAAAAAAAAATCCTGAAAATAAAAATAAAATTTCAGATCCCGCGTTTCCGTGTGAGATAGCGGAAGCGCATCGAAGACATGTTTGGTCCACTTTTCTCGGGATTAGGGGTCTGAATTAAACATACAGGCATTCCAGCTGAGAAAAGCACCTGGTAAGCTTTGAGGCAAACATCTCATAAGCCTGTGTGCTGCTGGGATAAACAGGTACAAGCCATTCAGAGACACGCTCTAAACATGGCATCGGAGGCACATCAGAAATAGACCAGTCCAGCAGAAAGGGAGAGGATTCCGCCGTCAAGCCAAGTACTCGGTGGAGAATGGGAGGTGCGGGGTATGAATAGCTTGGAAACTTCCCTAATCTCCCCGTCAGAATTCCAAGCCCAGCTTGCGAGGAGGAGGCCTGGGGCTCATTCCTAGTAAGGGGGATGTTCGCTGTGATCCCCAATCTATTGTTTGGTGCAGACACCGATACCTTACTGATGCAAAAATAAACTAAGCATCATGAACAAAAATCATCTATCAGCTATCATATAAATGTCATACAGCACAAAGAGACTACAAGGGCATTATTCGAAATTTTGAAAATTTGAAAACTGCATTTTGTCATTAATTTCCAGTTGCTTTGTAAGTGATATAAATTTATACCATATTTTATGCCTGGTGCATGCCTGTAAATATAACGCTGCTTGATTTTTGAACCGGTGCGTGTGATTGTCTCCTCAAAGAACATAAGATGCACTGATTGTCTGATTCATTCATTCAGTCATTCATTCATCTTCTGTAACCGCTTGTCCTGTGAAGCCAGCTGTCATCGGGCGAGAGGCGGGGTTCACCCTGGACAGGTCTCCAGTCTATCGCAGGGTTAACACAGAGAGACAGACAACCATTCACACCTATAAGCCACGTCAGAACCACCAGTTATCCAAGCGAACATGTCTCTGCACGGTTGGAGGAAGCCGGAGTACCCGATTTGTCTGATTCGCATACGATTAAAAGACCCTGAGCAGGGAACGTGCTCGTCTCTGATTCCAGGGTCAGCGTAGGTTAAGTTAGTCCCATTGTTATTACGAGTGCTGACATTCAGTGCTTGGCTTCGCTGATGGTGTACTTTTTTTTTTTTTTTAATGACAGAGTTCACTTCTATATATAACTGTCTGAATGAAAAGCAAAATTCAGTTCTCTTAAGGACCCTCTCTGAGAGACACGTTTGATCTGTTATTCATGTGGGCGAAGAGCATTTGCAAATTCCATTTGCTGAAAAGGGATAACCGAGACTTTATGTCCAGATTTGTTATTTTTTTTCTTTTCCCACATGCAAATTCTCACCTAAAACGCAATTTAGTCCAAATGCAATTTTTGCCCAGTATTATTTTAAATGTCGTAATGTGAAAATGTGAGCAGAATATCACAAATCAACTCCCCTCATTTCATATACGCCGCCTCTTTATCATGTTGTAAACTTATTGTGTTTTGATTAATTTCAAATTGCTTGCTTTGCTTCAGTAGAGTGTGAAATGCACTTTCGCTTTTCGCGGTTTTTCAATTTCTATCATTGTGAGCGGGGTGGGGGGGGGGGGGGGGGGGGGGGGGGGGGCGAAGGGAATGAACACATGGATGTCTTGTGTAATTAAGAAACTGAAGTATTAGAACAGGCAGTGCCTTCACCAGCTATAATTCATCAAACATGGTCTTAATTAAATTGTTTACACAGATGTCTGCAAGCCGGTTTCTGCAACAATCATTCTATTATAACTACGCAATATTATTACTGGACTCTTAAGAAAAGTTTTGTTTAGCTGTTCACTACACAAGGGCAACATAAAATAGAAATGAACTCCTAATAGCTAATTCAAACAAGTGCTCTTTGCTAGTTGCTTTGAGCAGGACCTGGGCTTTTAGAGTGGCAGCTGGGGTAATGGGTGGAAGTACTAATGTTTAGGCATTGAATAGTTCACTGTCAACACATAATTAAATCCTGCTGGGTGTCCGCTAGGTGTTTATAGTTCTTTTCGGTGTGCTGATTGCGGGAATCTATAGCATTTATACCAATATTTTAGTGATGAAACACAATTGATGGCCCCGCAGAGGACAAATACAATTATCCAGGTTGGACACATGTGGGCAATAGAGTCACTAGCACTTTAGAAGGAAGATAAGACTCGGTGCCGCTTCCCTTTTTAGCAAGTTAACTAATCAGAGATCTTTAAAGTCTGAGTCACACCCTGCCAGGGCCACAGAAAGAATGTAGCTGCTGTCTCTATCACTCTCTTTTATTAGCCTGGACCAGACCAGTGGTCTGCCTGCCCTCATTCCCAGTGTTATCTCAGGGATTAAGGGCTCGCTGTCTCTGACCTCCCTCTCTTCTTCTGGTGACACAGATATAAACAAACGGAAGATCTCCACGAAACACAGGCATGCAAAGCACACTCTCGCCCACACATGGATTTGGAGGGAAGCCGTAAGTCGGTGGAGTTAGAAGGGGAATGGCTGACCTTAGGTGGGGATTTGGTGGATGTAGTTTGATTTTTTTTTTTTTTTTTTTTTTATGGGATGGATTGTGAGAAGAAAGGAAGCCTCTTTAAGGTTGAATTGATTGTTTTATTTAATTGTCAATCAGTTATTGTTTGGTTTCACCCATTTTTATGTTTATTAGTTGATGTACGCTCCATAGGTTCTATAGGTCTATAGACCTAAAGATTAAGTTAGCCATCATAATCATCTACTGTTTTTTACATCCTGGACCTTATTTCTGGCATATTTAGATCTGCGTATACCCATATAGTAGGAGTGACTGGGGCACCGAAACGCAGACTCTAAATAACACATTATCTGCTGTGAAAGTCGTTCATTTCATCAATATTTTGTTATCGTACGCTAGTCGCTAGTGCTATTATTCCCCGTTGAGTCGAGAGTTACCTGTTATCATCATCCGAGGTCTGTAGATTGACTTACTGACCTGAATGATGTCATCTCTGAGCACTGCGCACTCGCGACAGTCGGCTTGTTTACCTGTAATTTGCTGTGGTTCGTCCTCAACCTCAGAATCGGAGCCATGTTGCAAAAAAAAAGTGCAGTGAATGAGTTTCGCGGGAGATAATGCGTTATTTAGAGTCTGCGTTTCGGTGCCCCATTCACTCCCACTATATGGATATACGTAGAGCGAAATATCTCCCGATTGACTACAAATGACACAAAAGTTTACGTAAACGATCATACTTTATGCCAGAAATAAGGTCCAGGTTGTGAAAAACAGTAGTTCCCTCTTGTAAGAAAATGCCTCAAAGGTTAGGCGTTTTTGGACTAAACTGTTCTGACAATGCCTCCCTGAGCGCAAGTACCCACTGGGAAGCTATCCCACCAGCTACATAATTTCAGGGGCAATATTGTCCTGTTTGAATTTGTTGCATTTCCACTACCACCATGAACTCTGAAATGACGTAATAGCCAAGCAACAAGATACAGTACAGCAAAGTCGCACACAGTCTTCATGAAGCTGGTACATTTCTTGTGCGTTTTTGTCAGGGCTGAGAGCTGTTGTCTGCAGCATTCAATGTTGACTTACGTCGCTCATTCTTGTGCTAACAAACGTTCAACAGATACCTACCCCAAATACGGTACACACTTCTAAGAACCATGATTATTGTCAGTTCTTGGAATCCGAACACACCAATAAGGGCGTACTGTCTCCAACGCAAAAAGGTTCCGGCAATCTGAGAGCACCTAACGCAGGCCCAAGCATACAAATCCTTCGAGGCTACTAAAGAATCCACTCTATAAATACTCTGTGATTAATGCGAGGCTAGACTTGACATTTTTTGACTAGATTTTCATGTTTGAGTGAGGAGCCACGTCTAAGAAAGACAGAGTAGTGAATATTACTTGTGAGCTGTTTCATATGAGTCATGTTGATCACACCTCTGTGCGTGATGACACTGTCACCCAAGTTTCTGATCAACATCTGCTCACCGCCGAGTCGTGCTGTCAACTCCACGACATACCCACGAGTATGTCCTCTGGATGAATCGCAACAATGTAATATGGGCGCCCGCCTGAGTACTTGCATTTTAACACGGTGCTACTGCTACCCGCTGTCACTCCCGGATTTAGCTTCTCCGTCTTTTGCCAGTCACGGAACATGAGTAACAGCGACAACATTATTCAGCATCATTATCAGTCACGACTGGGAGAAGGCTTTCACTTTCCCAGTGTAACTACATGTGAGCCAAACCATGGTACAATAATTAAGAGAATCCAGAAATATGTAACACGACAGAGTTTGAGAAAAGCTAAGTGAAAGTCACTTAATATGATGGGTTTACGAAAGTCTGGGATAAAATAGCTCTGTTCAAAATGTACAGACAGCTGACAGATCATACGGACCAATGAAATTACCACTTGTTTGATTTCAAAATGCTGAAAGCCGTAATCGACTGGTTCAATCATTGCAATAGCAGTGTACTGATTGAAGCCTTGTTTGAACGAGGTTTGATGGAAGAAAGACCAATAACAAGTCTGTCCCTCCCAAACCCATCCAGCGTCTTTGCACAGCAAAGCAACGGCTAGACCAAACTTCTGCATAAGACACGACTTATTGCATTGTTTGTTTCTCTGAATCGCAAAGGTACGAGGTCACGGCTTTCACATGAGCTAATCCGACACGGGGTTGCGTTTGCTGATGTTTAAAAATGCCAAACAGCAGCAGTTGTGACCTTGACGGAGAAGGGAGAGGATAATGAGGTTCTATCATGAAAGCTCTTGTGATTTATATATATATATATAATTTGAACCTTTCGGTGGGCAAAATGACAGAAATCATTACAAGTAAGTAGCCCATGTGAAGATGACTGTGAATGAGGTACAACATTTCATCATTTATATTTTAATAATGCAAGGCAAGGGGAGAAATACCTGGAATCTTGCATTAAATTACATTTCAGGACAGATTTTCTGTTTGGCCTCTCTTGCAGCTTTTGCTGTTTGTTTCCGTGGGCCACAAATGTGCACATACACACCAAAAGACGACAAATTAGCTGTCAGTTTTACTAGCCATGTGACCTCAAAGGCAAAGGGAAGGGAGATAACGATCTTAGGCTAAGGACAACTATACACAACACACACGCGCACACACACTTAAACTACTCTGTTCAAGGACTTCAGCCTCTTGATTGACGGATCAAGGAGGACTGGCGTGAAGACAGAGGAGGAGGGTAAACGTGATTATTGCCCGGCAGTCTCTGGCTTTCTTAAAGTGAGTTGATAAACTGTGAGGCATGCATAAAATTAAAGTTGCCATAATTAACAGTGTGTCACACAACTGCGCATCCTATATACTCGCTCCTCCATAAATGGAATGAATATTTTGTTGGTTAATTTATCATTCACGGAGGGAACTGCAGACCAGCCATCCACATAAAACAAAGTGACACATTATGTATTTATAAACCAGACACATAATGGAATTGCCTTGCCTGCTTTCACCTTGTAACCCTGCAAGGTATATGATTGTACATGGGAATACAAATACAATGGACACCTTCAAACTGCACAGGTAGTATGCCAAATATCTGAATGGCCATTCTTTTTGGTTGCTGTAATTATAAATGCCACATGCGTAAGCGAATTGGGTAAAGGAAGCTACTGCATACTTTTTATTTTATGGAATTTATGGAATAGTGATGGCTGGGACTCCAGTGTTTTGTCATCCCATCCATCCAGCCCAAACTCCTCACTATAGAGACAACATCATAATAACGTCAGCCAGCAGAGCTCTGTCAGTCAAGGGTAAGCATTGGTCCTTTTGGGATATTTAATGAAACCACTGATGCTATCTCACATGGCTGCAAGACTATGAGTAGTAATAAGGTGCTTGTGCAAATGACCTCTGGGGCCATTATTTATGGGAGGGCTGTCTGCTAATTAGGCGCCTGCGGAGGACAACATATATATTGTCCTACAAAAGGCACCAGCATCGAATGTATCTTAAACATTTATGGGCTTAACTTGTTGACCTTTCCAGAGCATCAGGCTATTAATAAAGCATTAATTAAGAGTCCCTTCAGGATAGGGGTCCTTGGCAAGTTCCTAAATATTGTGAAACACTCAAAGCTGCCCGGTGACCGGAAGGGATATGGAAGCCATCATTTATCTAGGAAATGAAGAATTTGTTAATTCCATAAGCAAATTATTGTGCACTGATATGATATGATATTTAAACACATATCTAATAGGGAAAAAAAAACATCTTTTAAAAACAGTACAGTGATAGGATCAGTTTCCATTGTCTTAAAATAGACTTCCATTGTCTCACTATAAAAATAACACACAGTCCGGAACCTGTCCGGAACCTTCTCACATTTAGAATGAACTACTTGTGAGTTTGCAATTCAGAAACAAGGGAAGGATTGTTCTAGAAAGTAGTGATTCCCAAACATTTAGCAATCTATTTTGGTCCTTCTCCCCCACGGGCTGATCGCTGGCTCTGCTCTGATCCCTTTGTCCAACCAAGAGACAGAACATTTTCGGGGTAATGCAACTGGACCCTCACTAATGACAGTAAATAGCCCTGTCGGCTAGATGACAGCAGCTGAGAACAATACTTAATGTTGACATCACTTGCTATGCAGATCTATTTTGGGTTTCTTCCTTTTATAGTATGCTGTTTGAAATCACTATCTGGCTCCCCAGACAAAGCCCATATAAAAGCTTTGGAAGAGGAGGTGGCCCTTTGTACTTGGGAATCACTTCCAGTCCCTCCAGAGTATTGCTTGTTTCTCAGCAAGTAACGGCTCACCTCTGAATTCTGCTGCAACATGCCACCAAAGAAGATTGAACCAAAGAAACCTGAGCCCAAAAAGCCAGAGCCCAAGAAAGATGCGGCTCCAGCTGCTAAGCCAACTCCACCTCCAGAGCCACTGCCTGAGCCACCCAAGGAGCCCGATTTTGACCCAAAAAGCATCACCCTTGAGTACACTGCTGACCAGATTGAGGAGTTCAAGGAGGCCTTCACCTTGTTTGATCGCACGCCAACTGGAGAAATGAAGATCACATATGCCCAGTGTGGGGATGTGATGCGAGCTCTGGGCCAGAACCCTACCAATGCAGATGTGCTGAAAGTCCTTGGGAAACCTCGGCCAGAGGACATGAGCACTAAAATGGTGGACTTTGAGACCTTCCTACCAATGCTGCAACACATCTCCCGTGCAAAAGATCAAGGCAACTTTGAGGATTTCGTTGAGGGGCTCAGGGTTTTTGACAAGGAGGGCAATGGCACCATCATGGGAGCAGAGCTGCGACACGTGCTGGCAACCCTGGGTGAGAGGATGACGGAAGACGAGGTCGATAGACTGATGGCTGGACAGGAGGATGCCAATGGATGTATCAATTATGCCTCCTTTGTAAAGCACATTCTCTCTGGGTAAACAGGACATTTAACAGCCATAAAGACTTCATTTTACATCGGTTCTCTCCATTTTCTGGAGCCTTGCTTGACACTTGTCCATTTATAGGTGAGGCTGTCATTTAGTCTGACATTATTTTGACGCAGTCCAAATATGTTCAATGAAGAGATATGCTGGCTCAAGACATAATGATATTTTTTTTCCCCATAAACATTCTGAAATTTAATGAAATACCAGTGAGATAATATGAACATTCGTTCAGAAAAATCAATTAATAAAGAACATATGATAACAAACTGTCTCCAAAATGTCATTTCAATATACTGAACATTTAAATTCTAAAATAACGATACATCCAGGATTGCTGATAAAAGTGCTCTTTTTTTATTAGTAGTCAATTTTTTACATCAACTGTGTTAATGTGGTTAGGCCCATGTATTGTTGGAACTGGATTAAGAAAAACAAAAAAACAAATAGGTATTGGCTCTAGCTGAAAAGATTTCATTCTATTCTGCTTTACACAAAGAGTGTTTGGATGTTATTGTGACTGAGGGGATGCTGCTCTGAATCACAAAGCACAAAGTCCTTAGCTCTTACTTAATGTTCATAGTTCAGCAGATCCATACATTACCTGTAACAACTTTGTTTATTGAGTATATCTCCAGTACAAAATGAAACACCTTTAAAGCTTCATTCAGCACAATTTGGCCACTAGAGGGCATAAAGACCCTGAAACAATTTTATAGTTAGCTTTAAACAACACAAAAGCATATATATATATATATATATATATATATATATATATATATATATATATATATGTAATTTTACTTAATGCAGACAGACACTGTAGGTCTGAATACTTTTTCCACCATTGCTTTTCAGCTTTGGACACACTTATTAAATCTATTCCCACTACCTGTGAAACCGGAGAAGTGCACTCAAGTAATTAAGCAGATCAATCAAGCAGAGGCTGGGGCTGTAGGGGTCTCACTTTCTACCCTGGGGTTGGAAGTTTATAAGGCCCACCTCAGGTAACGTTTGCTGAGGTGGATAACACCGGGGAGCTATCTCCCTAAGCTGTCAAAGCTATAGAGTCACAAACACACCATTCCGCTTTGAGATTAAAAAAAAAGAAAGTAAGTATAAACTCAAAAACCACACCATCTTCAATCTGAATAAAATCATTTTTATTTTCATCTTTATCTTCTGACCTTGTATCATTAACAATGCGTTAACTGATTAATCTATGACTGCAAATACTACATTAAAAATCCATACCACCGCAAGTGAAATAAACCGTGCAAACACCACACTGTGTTATAGAAGCAGACAGGCTGACCTCTGTTAATAGCTGACAATAAATCCACTGTAACACTGCGGAGAGATTCACCACCTTCCTAATATTGTGTGGGTCTCCATTGTGCCTCCAAAACAGTTCTGACTCATCAGAGGACGTGGGCGTTGTGAGGGTGTCCTGTGGTGTCTGACAACAGAATGTTTTTAGTAGGGGCCTTTGGGTCCAGTGGGTTGAGGGGAGGGGCCTCTGTGGAGCAGGCTTGTTCCAGTGCATCCCACAGATGCTTGATCGGTTTGGTATCTAGGGAATTTGTGCAGGCCTTGCGCTGTTTTTCATGTTTTTTTTTTAGATTTTCCTAAACCGTTTTTGTGTTTGTGCCTGTGCCAGGGTGCATCCTGCTAAATAGTGTCATTGCTGTTGTATACATTGTCTTATATTTGCATTACAGCTGCTCGTGTAATTAGCTCTGCAAATATATAATGAGGACAACAACAAAGTAACAACCGTGAACAGTATTTTCTTTGAATTAACAACTGAATTTGAATGCCTGATGCACATTAAATATGTTTAGCAGCTATTTTTGACTAGCCGTAGAAGGATTAGAAAGATGCAGCTAAATAGGCAGAAGTGGCACTTACTCCATGCAGCTGTCAAGTACATGCAAAGGAGGTTCTAAGTGCACTGGGCACCCAGCTCCGTAACCATTTGAGAGCCAGCCAGTAATTTAGACTCATCGTGATTAATCAGCAGCTGTTAGCTTTAAAGTCCTTTGTCAAATATGTGGGGTTCTTGGCCGAGAGGATCCACCAGCTTGCGTATTTACGCTTTATTATTAGGTGCGCGGAGCATTCCCTGTGCAAAAGGTGGGCGCGGTACGGTAAATATTACTGTCAGAGAGGTGAGGATTCTATTATGATTTTCATAGCCATGACTTTGCCACTGTTGTAGTTTTAGATTGCATCATATTAAAATGTCAGACATACAAACGGCTCTCTGCATGGGTCTGGCAGCCCAGGTGGCGGCATAAAACAGCACAGTGCACACACAAGCACTCAAACGGAAATATCAAGTGGCAGAATTGTATCTCATTTAAAGCGGTAATTTGCGAGATCCTCAGTTTTTGCCAAGGGCGGCATGGCGTGCTCGGTGCCAAGAAGTTATTGCAGAAGGCTAGCGATCCTGCACTGCATTTTCTTTTTTTTTCTTTTTTTCTTCTTTTTTTTTTTTTTTTTGCAGTCTAATCGCGCAATGACTGGGTCTTGTCATTGTTGCTTTTCTTCTGCCAGAAATGCATCAGATCCCATTACGGAACTGGATATTCACTGGGAAAGATGACTGCAAAAATAAACCTCCTGTGCGCCGTAGATTGTCACTTGAGCCCTCGTTAATAATACACAATAGTGAAAAAAGACGTTTTATCCTTTTTGTTTTCCTGCAGCATTCTTTGGACGGGCACATTTTCGCCAAAGAAACAATGGCTTTAAACCGCATTCTTAAAAAAAGGTTGTCAAAGAAGGTGTGCCGGTTGGCAGCCAATCGTTTTTCAGGGTGAGAAACGAACGCCTACCTTCTATTAGGACGATGATGAACTCATTTACTAAGGTGTCTGCCTGACATTTAAACCGATCTGAGTGAGAGAAATCAATGCAGACGAATTAGCATTATAGCCCTGTTTGTGATATTTGCATACAAATGGATCATTTTTGGTTTTGTACAGTTTAACTGCAAATGAAAAAACTCTTATTGCATTACTGGATTTTGAATAACAATATCAGCCTCAATTATGGCAAACAAGGCCTGATATTATGTGAACAAAACCCCCTTTATCTGTGGTAAAGAATAGAAATCTGCAAAACTGCAAGCAGAAAGCCTCCCAAGTTCCCAACGTCGCATATGCTGACTTTACATCAAAGTTAACATTACCTTGAGATCTTCTTGTCTCAACTCATTTGCAGTTTTTCAGGCCGCACTGACGATGTGCAGTTTCCCTTCAGCCCAGAACCTGTGCACTAATATCTACGTCTTCACTTGCAAATGAAAGCAGTTCCAAATCAATACAGTTAAGAGCGTCTGAATGTGCACCATCAACCAATTCTCCCGGGGGCTCCCGTCTGATAGCCTTCAAAAGCATTATCCTTGCACTATCCTTTAAAGTCATGTTGCAGGGAACTTTGTGCATAGATCCGCCACGCATCCGTGCAGTCCGCGAGCTGTTGATGTGGTTATTGTGATGCACGGCACAGCTAAGCTAGTTAGCGCTAATGGCATTAGCGTGCATGTGTCCTGTTGACTGATGACAGCTAAGTAATCACACTGATGCCGCGCGTCAGAGAAATTACAGCTCAGACACGTAGCCGGCATTTGTCCCTAAATCATAAACGGCATCCTTTCTTGAAGCTTTTCACCTCTTGAAACAAAACAATTAGGACGATTAATCAAACATCTGCTATTCTCCAGTGCATGCAAAATCAGTGTCTTAAGTACGCCGGTTAAACATTATCTAATTATTTGTTGTCATTTTACATGTGTAAATTGCATCATGAGAGGTATAAATGGTAGCAGAGGGTGAACAAAACCACAAAAAAATTAACATCTTTTAGTCTAAATATTCTCAAGTTGCAATTTTTTATGTAGTCCTCTATGTGTTTGTAATATTCATACAAATGGTCCTCATTTTCAGTGCAACGTGGCCGTCTGATAAGCTTTTTGTCCAATGCTCTTCGCAGAATGCTGCAGACAAAACCTCTACAAACAGCCTCTATCCTCAAAGCTGCTTTCATTACCGTTCATTCAACACACACTGTGTCCGCCGATCAATACTCCTTCACCTTGTGCAGCGCGGCAGCCAGATTAGATGCAGCTCCAAGGGCAATAATGAGGAGTGTCTGAACTTGCTTCTCACAAACATCCGAGTTTATGACATTTTAACTGATCTGAGTGTGAGAGATCAATGCGGGCGAATTAGCATCATGGCACTGTCTGCGGCATTTGCATACAAATGGGTCATTTATGGCAATTAGAAATAAAACTACGTAGTATACAGATATACAATGCCTGGCTAAAAAAAAAAAAAGTCACCACCTGGATTTAACTAAGCTAATAGGTAGGAGCCTCCCATTGGATAATTACTGCATGGGTGATTATCTTTCAGCTGGCAACAAGGTATTTAACCCCGGCTGATGCAGTGAGTAGCTTCTCATTTCTTAAGCAACCATGTTGACAGTCACATCCTGTGGTCGTGGAAAAGATGTTAGTCTGTTTGAGACAAAGGTCAAATAATTGGCATGCATCGAGCTGAGAAAACAACTGTACAAAGAAGTTACTAAAATTGGGTTAAGACCTGCACAACGCATTATTAAACACTGGAAGGACAGTGGGGAGCCAGCGTCTTCCAGGAAGAAATGTGGTCGGAAAAAAATCCTGATTGATCGTGGTCGGAGATCACTTAAACGTTTGGGGAAATCAGATCGAAGAAAAACAACAGCAGAACTCTGGGCTATGTTTAATAGAGAAAGTAAGAACATGTCCACACATACAGTGTGAAGGGAACTCAAGGGATTGGGACTGAACAGCTGTGTAGCCTTAAGAAAACCACTAATCAGTGAGGCTAACTAGAAAAAAAAGCTTCAATTTGCTCGGGAGAATAAAGACTGGACTCTGGAGCAATGGAAGATGATGGCATGGGCATATTCCAAGATGACAATGATAGGGTTCATGGGGCTCAGATTGTGAAAGAGTGGTTCAGGGAGCATGAGACAGCATTTTCACACATGGATTGGCCACCAGAGTCCAGACCTTAACCCCATTGAGAATCTTTGGGATGTGCTGGAGAAGGCTTTGTGCAGTGGTCAGACTCTCCCATCATCCATCATCAATTCAAGATCTTGGTTAAAAAATAATGCAGTATATATGACTTAATGGCATATGATTACATTAGGATTCTGTGCAAATTTAAGTATCCTCTACTCTAGTGCCCCTTTTTGGTTTCGTACAAGTTAACGGCAAATGAAAAGGTGTTACTGCATTCCACTGTTCTCTCTTATAATTGGAAAGTTTCCCCTCGTTGCAAAATATTCAGCTACTGAAAGGCATCATTTAGCGCTTCGTCCAACCTCGGGGTGCATAAAGATGTCTGGAAGCAATTTATTGACTACCTCTCAAGAAAAAGGTCATCTTTGAGCTTAAATATTTTTTATAGAGTGGAGAAAATAACACACTACAGCTGTAGCTTCTCAGCGCGTGACATTTAAACCGTCGGTGATTGAAGACAAACAATTCTTGTTTTGGAATCCGCTCAAATAATCCCTAACAGTTGCCTAAAATATGCCTCAATTAGAGTGCCTGTTCGCATTATTGGAACGTTGAGAGGCAACAGCGAACACAATCATGAAGCTCATTTGTCTCATAAAAAAGTTCTGAAGTTAACGCTTACATTTCGGGCAGGGAGCCGAACCTGAGCCGGGCCCTTTTACTGCTTCTTTCCTGCCATTATGAAAATGTATTAGGGTGCCTAATGAACCCGTGCGCCATCTTGTACGCAGCAGCCCACTGCCATTTATTTTAATTCCACGTTCCGTGTCTGCAGACTGAAAACACATTTAAGTGGTTATGATAGAAAGACACACCAGGCGGCTAGTTAGGGTCCCTCCTTATTTGAGTCAAGCACGCTACAGGCTATACATGGCCACAGCAAGTATAATGCGTTTCTCTAATGACTCGTGGTTAAATCAGGCCCTCAAACGGGGCTACCACTAAGCTGTGTTTCACCTTTTTTCTTTTAAAAAAAATCCTTCATTTGACTTTTTATATTCTGGTCGGCCTATAAATAAAAATAATTTCTTGGCGAGGACAAAGTTTGCTCTCGCAGTGCCATGCCTGCCCATAGGGAAGGTGAGCCCTTGCCCGGCCCACCAGAGATGTCTCCTTTGCCATCCTCAGCTGCGAGAGGCTATTATTTTTCTGTACTCCGTGCTCCCCGACAAGGAGTCAAGCTGACTGCCACGCCGGAACTTAAAACCTCACTAACCCCCCCTGTGAGGATGAAATAAGCAAAATATGATACGGACCTGGCAGCAAATTAAAACCTGCCTGTATTCAAATTTTGGTTCCAAGCTTGCTTTATTGATTAATTGTTATTATTCTTTATTTTTAATTCTCTGTGTCAGAGTCGAGGCCTTTGTTAGCATTATTTAGACATACTGAGGGACGATAATCGTAGGTGTCAAACATAGGGCGCGGGGGCCAAAAGTGGGCCACCAGAGGATCTAATCTGGTCCGCAGTATAAATTGCAAAAATTACATAGAAGACTGCAATCTTTCAATGAAAAGAGACCCAAATTTGTCCACTGTTTTAGTTAGAGAAGTGGACAGAACACAACACTGAGACCCAGGACAAGAAATTTCATTTTCTTTGAAGGATCGTTTATTAAATGTACTTGTTCTTCTTTGCACAAACTAAATGGAAAACACATGGAGTAGTTTTTACCTATAGTTTTTATGCTAGTGGTCAGGCCCGCTTGAGATCAAATTATTCTGTATGTGGCCCCCGAACTAAAATTAGTTTGACACTCCTGGTCTACGGCTAAATTCTGCCGGATTCTACGTCTTAACAGAATCAATTCAAATACCGTGAAATCACAGCCAAAACTAATTTTGCACATCAATTTACATCTGAGCCAACATAATCTAAGCATAACGCACAGAAAGAAAGGACAGAGCAGACTTTATCAGCCAAGGACGCGCTGGTCTCTCGAGGACCTTTTTACGCCTCCGTGAGGGCTTTAGCCGTCTTCTGTATTGCGGTCTAACTTCTTGACTGCTGACAGGAAGAGATTTAACAGGCAGGTTAAGAAGGCCAGCTCTGCCCTGGGATGTCCCCTCGACCCAGAGGAGGTGATGGGTGACAGGAGTTTGCTGGCTAAGCTATCATCCCAGCTGGAGAACAGGTCCCATCCCATTTAGTAGTCTGTGCTCCCCGACCGGGAGTCAAGCTGGCTGTCACGCCGGAACTTAAAACCTCACTAACCCTTATCTCCGCTTGTTTTATTGTCTAATGTTTGTTTTTGTGTGTGTGTGTGTTTTCTTTTGTGTTGATCATGGTTATATTAGATTGCTGTACAGACACTTAACAGATTTAGAAATAGTTCAGCCACATATTGTAAAAATTCCTGGAATTGGTCTCACGTTAAATCACTGCCAAAAAGAACGTCTTACCTTTCTTTTCTTATTTCTATTTTCTAGAAAATGCTGTAAAATAAAGTTGTCAGTGTTGCACTGATATTTAACTTTGCACAGCATGATGCGTAATGCACAGAATGGGAACAATCCGTCTCAGTCTGATGAGGATGCATGGTTTTTTTTGGAGTGCAGGAGCCACCCACCAGACGGCCTTTTACGACTCTGCGGCGGCGTCAGGCGTCTTCCACGGTGTGCATCTCTCGTTTCGACTGCTGACAGGGTGAGACTTAACAGCCTGGTTAAGGAGGCCCGGCTTCGTCTCGGGATGTCCCCCTCCCTCGACCCGGTCGGGGTGGCGGGTGAGCTATCATCCCTGATGGAGAGCATGTCCCGGCCCGTGCGGGACACTTTGACGAGACTGGGCAGCTCTTTTGGTGACAGGCTGGCTCGCCAGCGGTGTGTGAAGGAGAGATACCGCAGGTCCTCCCCTTTCTGCAGCTGTCAGGCTTTGCAGTCCCTTAGCAGACCACACATGACAAAATCTGCCTAATTCATCCATGTGCAATGTCGAAGCTTGTCAGCTGTGCAATATAAACACCTCCAGTGTACTGTACAGTTGTGCTATTTGCATGACGCGTAAGGCTATTCATGTATTATCACTGAAACAAACTGCTTTCGAAACATTTGTATAAAAGTCCTAAGTAACTGTTTGCTTGCTGAATGTTGTTAGTGTGGGGTCTTTGGGTCCTGTGGGTTGAGAGGAGAGGCCTCACAGATACTTGATCAGTGAATCCGGAGGCCAGGTCAACACCCTGTGCTGTTTTTCATGTGTCAGGCTGCATCCTGCTGGGGATGACTGCTCCGAACAAGCAGTGTCATTGCTATGGGGTGGGGGGGCCTGGTCTGATCTAGGTGGGCAGTCTAATTCACATCCACACAAATGCCAGGATGCCAGGTTTTAAAGTTCCAGTAGAACATTACATTGTTACGAGATGGATATATGGTCATAATGTTATGCCTGATCAGTGTATATCGCATATAACCGTTGCACAAAGATAAATCTTGTCTCCCCGGAGGCCGTCACATATGCATGTATATCTAAAGAGGAAAACTAGAGAGAGAGAGAAAAAAAAGGATGCAGATTCTCTACGAGGGGAATAAAAAAAAGAAACTGGAAAACTGTCTGGTGTCAAAGCTAGCCTACACACATATGCCAGCCTAAACGTTATGAATAAAAATGTTAATTTATTCAATTGTAAAAATGCCACCACGCCAAATTCACTATGTTTGCACGTGGGCGTGCATAAATCAGGGAAGATCAGTTTTCAAACTGCCATGTTGTGTAAGAGTTCCTGTAAAAGATCCGCATGACTGTAAAGAAGCACGGTCCCTGCAAAGAAAAAAATAATAATAGTTCTACACGTACAAGGCAGAAAACTACTAAAAACATCACACAAACTGGAATCCATGTCGAAGCCATGTGCCCTTAACAACCGTGCCAATCAGAGGGAGTTAAGTAATTTGGCTGTATGTTGTATTGATGTTTTGAACTTCTAGAGGGGAACACTTAATGTAAATCTATGTCCTTAGGTCTAATCCTAATTGAGTGTTCTAAACAGTGTTTTTTTTTTTTTTTCTGTAACTGAGAAAGCATTGTAAGGATTATAGACACAGCCTCTAGCCAAAACATCTGAGCAGCACTAAGAAGAAACACTTTGTTAAATTTCTCATTAAATATTGCAAATTTACTTAGCTTCAAGTATGCCTTAAATTCCGCGGTGAACCTGGCTACACTCTCACTTATTTAGATATTTTTTTGTTTTTTTTGCTCTCTTTGGCTCACAGGTGCGGATTATAGGCTTTCCGATTGTGGTCCAGACCAACGCCAATTACCCACCCAACTTTTTCGGACCATTTTCGTAAATGTTATTTTAAAAGCAAAGGGAGAAACAGCAAAATAGTTATTTCGGGGAAGAAAATTAATTAATCCGCTGAAGTAGTTAAGCTTCATTACAGCTATAAGAGTGCTGATTTTCACCCCCTCTTTTTCCATGTGGAATTAGTTCCTTTTGATCAGTAAGCTTTTTGAAAAATACATTAAACGTAAGTTGTGGCCTCGAGGAATTTGAAAACTTTCAAACGTTAAGTTATACTGTGTTTTCCGAACAGGATCATTTAAGATGAAGCGCTTTATCTGGGACACGTACAGTATGTGCTGTTGATGAACACACAGCGTGGATTAAATTGACTAAAATAGATCACCTGACACTGTAAATTATGCATACACACATGCACACGCCACATGTTTTATTTTTATCAAAGAGTCAGAGCAATATCGTCACAGACAGAACCCTAAGATTCGGACTGTGCATATATCTTGTCTCCCTAAATGAACGTTCAAGCACCCCCACATGACTACGCATAAAACTGAAAAATGTAAAAGACAGGAATGTGTATACAAAAAGTAAACCCTGGTCATATCTATAGGTGTGCGGCAGTGTAGTAATCTGCTGAGACCTTGCCTTTTTTTCCTGTATTTTCTCCTTTTCTTGTTATTTCTGCAGGGTTTGGGACGTCTCTGGGCTGCAGCATTTGGGCCGGGTTGCAGAGTGCAGCCCCTCGCTGATAACAGCGCCGGGGGACTCTATGAAAACATAGGGACTGTAGCCTCAGTATCTCTCTTCTGCTCTCCTGCTGTGTCATGGATGTATAAAGAGCTGTGGGTCTGTGTGTCTGTTTGACAAGAGCAGTGCTGAGCTACTGTATACACAGGCACACTGGGGATCGTCCTGCAGGATGGTGTGGAGATGTGTCTGAAAATAAGTTTTTAGTTTGTTATCTGATTAACTGCGCTGTTGCTGATAACGCCGCTCCCTCTCTTCATTGACTTTGTTATGACCTCTGATCTCTCTCTCTCTCCCTGGCTCCTAGAGTTGGGGAGGTGTACTAACGGACAAATTGTACCAACCTTACCCTCAATAAAATACATAAAATGCTTGGCTGCAGGTCAATGTGTATGTTTCATCCTTTTCAGAAGTACATTTGTCAAAACATTGTCACTCACCGGACAAAAGGTCAGTTCATTTCAAGTGCGAAGATAAGTGAAACTGGCATGGCCATTGTGATCCCATCTGCTGACAGTGCTGGCGAAGCTGTGGATAATAGTGGAGTCGCGTTTCTTTCTATTCAGTGTCTGAAGAGCTCTAATGCACAGGCCACATAATGGCCCTCGTATGTTGTCTTTAATGGTTTAGCGGTGTGACAGCGGGTTATTTTCTGATAAGAAAGAATGGCAGTATGTCAGTCAGCGAAGTTCTGGTAAGACGCACAGCACATCAGGGGGAGAAAATACCAGTCCCATAGATATAACTGATATATTGTCTGCTATGCCAGTGTATGTCAGGTGAGGTTGGACAAAGATAGACTGGGACAGTGAAATGAGTATTCGATCAAAATAACAGTAAATAAAAATGTCTGTGTGTTTGAAAATGGTACCGGATTTGCGATGACGCACACTGTGAAAACTGTCTACATGTGGGGTATGTGCAGGTTATGCTTCTACGTCACTTTGATGCCCAAGTTATGGCATCAGCCGAGACCCTACGCAGAGCCTAACGCCATAGCCTGACCTCCCCAGATATGTAACTAGAGCAAGAGTTGTGATCAGCCCGCTTGGTAGTAGCGTGTTTACATTTCAGTGTTTCCGGCTGCTTCTCAATCTCCACAATTTTTGAATTGCGTGTTTTGGATCAATAAAGATGGAACACATCAAGGAAATGTTAAAGGGGACTTACCTTTATTGGTTCCTGGACCTTATATCTGGCATAAAATGCAATCATTTACTCACCCATATAAGTTTGGTGTCATTTAGAGTCGTTCGGAACGATATTCAGATCCGCATGAATCCATATAATGAGAGTGACTGGGGCACCGAAACGCAGCCTCTAAATAACACCTCATTTGCCACGAGAAGTACTGTCTGTAATGTGTAGTGTGTCTACTTAAATTGAAGCTAGATCAGCTAGATACAAGGAATACAAGCATAACATAAACGTAAATTTCGAATGAAGACCCACCCACAATATGGTAAACTAATAATTGTACACTGTGTGTTTAACATTTTTGCTGAAAATACAGACAGGGAACTTGGAAAACAACTTGGCGAGGTCACGTTAGCTTCTTTTTTAACCATGAAGTTGACTTTTCCACGACCTTCACAAACATGTTGGTGGCTGAAAAGGGGTGGTGCATGTGGAATTATTAAAGGGGAATTACAGTTTTTTACAACCTGGACCTTATTTCTGGCATAAAATGCGATCGTTTACCAGAGGTGTCAAGTAATGAAGTACAAATACTTTGTTACTGTACTTAAGTAGAATTTCAGATATCTGTAGTTTACTTGAGTATTTCTTTTTCTGACGACTTTTTACTTTTACTCCCTACATTTGTACACAAATAGCTGTACTTTCTACTCCCTACATTGGAAAAACAGGCTCGTTTAAACCTCAACGGATGACAAGACATAAAAGACGTGACATGATCGGAACGGACCAGAGCATTGGACTAGAAAAGGAAAGTCGACGGTGCGCTTCCTGACCCCACTATTTGAGAACTACTGGTCTAATGTAAAAAAAAAATTGTAAACAAATTGAGGTATGGTGTGGTTTCTGTTGCTATCATTAGCTTTTTGAGGATTTTTTGGAAGCTAGATTACAACGTTAGACGTTAGACGTTAGCACGTTATCCAGATGCTCATGCAGGACATCTGGTCAATAAGTCTATATTATTTTGCGAGAACTTTTTCATTTTGCAAAATTGTCAACGAATAAACTGTTTCATTTATGGCAAAATCATTTTTACTTTTTACTTAAGTACATTTCAGAACCTGTACTTTCATACTTTTACTTGAGTAAACGAGTTGAATCAGTACTTTTACTTTTACCAGAGTATTTTTTTACACAAGTATCCATACTTTTACTTAAGTAGAGTGTGAGTACTTTTGCCACCTCTGTCGTTTACTCACCCATTTAACTTTGAAGTCATTTAGAATTGTTCGGACGACATTCAGATCCGCGTATATCCATACAGTGGGAGTGACTAGGGCACTGAAACGCAGCCTATAAATAACGCATTATCTGCCACGAAACTCAATCATTCCACCATTATTTTATTATGATACTCTAGTGCTATTCCCCGTTGAGTCCGGAGTTACCTGTTATCATCATTCGGGGTCAGACTGACGAGCACACTAGCGTGAATGGCTCGGCACAGGCGTACGTGCGTAGGTTGTGCCGTCTATGTCCCGCAGAGGTATAAACCGTGCTTTAGAGTTAAGGGTTATCCAAAAGCACTGGCGGAGCAACGGGTCACTTGAGCGAGTACAATTGAGCGCGGCATGCTATTGTTCTCTGAGCGAAGACCAAAAGTCATCTAATTTGTCAGAGGCGGCAGACAATGGCTTCACCCTTTTCTACGCCTGTCCACCGAGCGATGTGATGTAGGGCGCCTCACTTTCCCTCCATAACAATTTATTAAGCATTCACCCGGGTGAAAGAAAGCCTTGTTTTAAATAGTAGCCCTCTTAATTGATGTTGACGCTGGCAGAGCTCATCATTTCGTTCGCTTTCAGCCGTATTGAGCCACGGACAGACCTTAGACTGAAAATGTGAGCCATTATTCTACAGGATGCTGCCTTCGCTCGGAGGTAGATAAAACTTCAAAATTAGACTTTCTGTGCGCTCCGTATGATGTATTAGAGTCTTACCTTTTAGTAGATTAAATCCAGAGGAATGCACACCTTCAGGCTGATGCAATATGACCATACGGGACCATACTGTGCTTTTTAAAGCGGTTGGTGGACTCCGGCTTCTACAAGCTTCCAAGATTATGAGGCCTGATCATGAGTTTTCATTTCCTGCGTTCAACATGGCTATGAAAAACTGCAGGAAAACAAAAAAATAATTATACTTCCCCTGCCTGCACCGCTGAAATTAGTAGTTTAGTTTAACATTATTAATATTTCACCGCACCAATCGAACACAATGCATTTTCGGAGCAATCTGGTCACGATGCACACGCCAGCAATCAATAACGCTCTCTTACGTTAAAAGGAATGTGTATTCTTCCTAATTCCGAAGGAGCCTGCTGCAGCGCATATGCCTCCAGCGAAGATCGACCAAAAATCTGCTTCACTCTCTGCCTGCAGAACACTCCCCCGTGCTTTGCGGTGTTCGCCATCAATCACAAAAATAAGGCCCCGCGTTTCATACAGACTTTGCCCTCTGACGGACTAATTAGTCTGGAACGCTGTTACGCGGCAGGAACACTAGACTGAGACGCAGCAGGTGATCCTTACCGCGCTTGCTACATCCGTGTAGGGCCTCAGCACGCCGCCAGCAATCTCCAGGAGTTTCCCGGGCCTCCCGGAGTTCGGCGCGCTCCCCCTGGGCTATTAAAAATGCTCTATAGTATAGTATTATGTAATATGCTAATTATGTGTAATTTAGAATTCTACCTTAGGAGTGAACATATACTTATACATTCAAGTCAAAGAGGAGTACAATAAAGTCACAGATTCTGTATGCCGCATGCGTAGGCGGTACAAATGTTTCAGACAGAAGCTTCATTTATGATAACATGAAACAGTAATTACATCCCCATCGATCAGTTCATCCCTCTTCCCCGCAGGTACACAGAGCCTGACAACCGTCCATCACCTGGATCCCATTAGTCCCATTACAAGCAAAATATGTACACATCCACCTGTGCAAGGCAGGGAGGAATGGCAGTCAATTTTATCTGACCTTGCATTAAACTAAGGTGTCCCAATTTAGCCGCGGATAACCTTAGTTTTTTGACATTGCCTGTCAATTTCAAACCTCTATATGTCCCAATTAGCTGCACTATGGCTGTCGCTGTCCTTCACATGATGGTGGCGGCGGCGGCGGCGGTGGTGGTGGGGGGGAGAAGAGCCATTAAGGGTAAATTCTTTACTTTTTTGCAACATGGATGTTATTTTAGTGGCTCTGCCCATCATTCCCCTCAGGCTACGTTGATATTTCACTAACCAACGAGACAGGTGAGATCAGCCACAAAAGACACAAATGGTCCGACAATCAATTTGTAAACAAACCCGAACCTTGGCAATAAAAGCAGGTGCGCACACACAAACACGTGCACACATATGCACCGATTTGACAGTTCTGACAAGCGCCCGGGCATCTATTAGAGAAAGAAAAATGCTGCAATGCAGGATTGTGAATGCATGAAAGAGAGATTGCCTCCAGATTCCCACTGGTTCTACCTTCCACATCTCGGATCAATATTGTCTATCCAGCGAGAGCTTTTGATAAATGGGGAGTCAAGGCCGTTTCCTTCTCCCCGCTAACTGCGGTTCTTGGTCTTTTATCAAATCAAAATGTGAGCGCTTATCACGGCGCACCTTCTCAAAACAACTTTTAATGCCATTTGCCTTGGAGATGAGGCAAGCGAACCCACAAAGTAGCTTATGAGATTCAGAAAGACGAGTAGAGATGAGTCAAATTTGACAAGGCCAATTTACCAGGGTCTCTTAGTCATCATGGTAGGTAGACTAAATTCAGGCACGGACAGGATGTCTTGACGACAGCTAGATAAAAACGGCTTCCATCATGCATTCGGCACAACGTCGACGGTTCAAAACAACCCCCGAAGAATAAAGTTTGTTAATGTGAACCTCATTAAACTTCTCAGTATTAATATGCAGACAACAAGCTCTTCTGAGTTGAAGTCTTTTGACTAAATATGAGGAGCTGAATGAATGTCAACACGAGCATTAGCGGATCCCTCAGCATGGATTTTTTTTTTTTCCTCAAAGTAAAAACTCTCCAGAGGCTTTTCTGTTTAAAGAAAACGTTCACGATGGAAGTGAGGCCGTGTGTCTTTTATTGCATGTTAATTGAGACAGTTGTTTCATCTCATGATAACGAACGCCGTCGGTACCATGAAAGTCACTGGGTGCGGCCTCACGCGCCGTTTTTGGATCAACGGGCGCGACCACGGTTGTATGTCAAAAAGCAAGTTCGTTAGCGAGGTCTGTCGCATGACTGAGCACTTATTGACTCAACTTAGTGTCTTGGCGTGTTTAAAGGATGTGCGAACTCACCTGGATATGAGTTTTGACAACTTAAAACCTACTTTAAGCTAATTTTAGCACGCCGTTAAGACAGCATCAGAACTTTTCGTGGTACAGTTAGTTGAACCAGCTTGAAATGATGAATGAACAACAAATGTGTCTACTCAGTGGTAAAGTTATGTAGGGTCGGGGAGCAGGTTACTGTCCTCACAAAGACAGAAACACGTTTGAGTTTCGTGTCTTTATTTGAGTCAGGAGACAAAATCCGACGCCGTCTCTTTAAGAAAGAATGACATCAAACTTTACTGCTCTTCTTCTCCATCTTTTTTCTTCTTCTCCTCCTCTTCTTCTTTGTCGTCTTCTTTTCTTATTCTGAATAATGGATATATAACACCATATGCTACTGGTGTGGAACTTGAGACTGCCTGTGCTTTCTTTTAGAGAAAAATTCACCTTTAATGGAAACGTCTGCTTACCTGTGACGCCTTCAACCTGCTTAATAACCTCAAATTCTCACTTCAGGGGAGGACGGCACCTGAGTTCAGGGCAGAAGCGTCCTCATTTATCGCCAAAGTGAAGTACTGAGCGGACAGCAGCATATCTGACGTACTTTAGCTGCGTTAGATATGAGCCGCCCTCGGTGGTTCTCCTGGCTCTTACTGTTACCGCGCGTAGAATTTAAGGGGAAAACACTGAGCACGCTTGTTTCCGATTTCCATCGTTACTGCATGCAGTGTGTGTGTGTGCAGTGGATTTTCTCACGTCGAGACACGACGTCTTGATCCGTCGCCGCACATAGACAAAATGTGACTCCAATATCAGACTGGTTCACGGAGCAAAAAAAAATAAAAAAAGACGTCTCTGCTTTTCACTGACGAGTTGTGTTGAAGTGGGGATTTTTTTTACTATAGTTTCTCTGGCTGTCAAACAATCAAACACGATGCCAGAGACACCTCAGTAAGCATCTCTACAATCAACGGATTAAAAATCAACTTCACACGTCTAATTGTAAAATGCGAGCCAACTAGTGAAATAGTTACCATCCCTTATTTATCACATTTATTCATTATAGCATTCTAAGTAGTTAAAGCAGTCTAAGAGTATATTTATATCGATCTATCACCCTGTTAATTGGCTAAAACTTGAATAAAAAAATAACGATGGTTGCGGACTAAATCCTCTTCATCAGTTGTGATTAGATGACAAAATGGAAAACACTGTGACACCGCTGCACGACGCGACGGTGCGAAAAAGCGAAGCAGTGCCTTAGCAGACGACGGAGTAGTCTTCCTGTAAAGCAGTCTGACAGAAATAAGCTGTGAAGAACCTTTGCTCTCGACACCCGCAGCACACAGTGCAGGTGTGGGAGGTGTGCAGCAGCAGCAGCAGCAGCAACTGCATCCGCCGGTCTGCAGGAGCTAGGAACGATTGCCGCGGGGAATTTCGACGCAACACCTGAGCAGGCGGGAAACAGAGGGGCCGGGTTATAACAGTGCATGTTTATTTCGCACAGCCGCGCCGAAACATCCCTTGTTTTACTTTTAAAATAAGGCATTGATTACGGGAGCTCACATAAGGGATTCATTAGCGGGTAGGCCTCACCAGCTCGTTCTTCGTGGGATTGTTCACGAGCGCACGCTGGATGCGATTGTTTGCGGATACTGGCTTGGGATGAAGCGCTTCAGGCTGTTCACTCACCCGCATCTGCATTAAAATTGTATAACATTTATCAACACTCTGGCAGAAACTGTACAGCACAAACGACTGGAGACTTTAAACTGAGTTGTTTCAGCCATTATACGTTACCAACACGTCTTGTTCTTTGCCGTTTCTCATCCCTGTACGAATAATAACATTAATTAAAGAGAATGTAAGCAGTCAAGGGCGGAAATGAACACGAAAACCTTCGCCCACGACATGGTCTAGCTTAACTCACACAACTTTAAATGATATTTGCAGTCTAACCTCGTAAGACACCTTTGGCATCCACTGGCGTTGCACCACATTGCGACTACAGACAGAGCCTGATTGGAACACAAATAGTCTCGCTGCCGTTTTATCTGCGACGACGCAACCTGAGCGCTTCATAGACAAATAACGCAGACGCAGGTATCCCCGCGTTTGCTGAAGAAAGTGTTAATCCGGCTGTTGATGAAACAAACTGCAGCTTTTGATCCAGATAAAGATTTAAGGCTTTGCGCCTCTCTCAGGAGAGCGGCCTGTGCAATTTCAAACGCCTCCGAGTATCACGCGGCGCGCAAGCTGCAGCAACGGCTTTTCAAAATGTTCACTTTGGATTCATTTTCATGAAAAATAGAATAGCGAGAGGAGAGCGGCGGCTAAGAGGTGCAGACGCAGCACTAAACAAAGTGGCGAAAAATCGAGGGAGCCATACATTACGATCTAATTAATCGGCCGTGTGCAGTGCCAGCCTACAGGGAAACACATGGAGCTAGAAACCCGTTAATACAGCGGCATGTTCCGCGAGCGCAATCTCCTTCCATGTGCTCCTTATCTGTCTTTGGGAGACATATCTAACTACCTCCCTATTACTCTCCCATTATACGCTGCCACTCTGTGGCATTCTCACAAAAACCTTTGCTTCGGCGTGAAAAACACGATGGCCCCCCAATTGAAGGCATATTAAAAAGGTCACACATCCAAATAAATGCCAGCAATGCCAAAGTATTTCCCCCCACTAATATAAACACTCAAGCAAAACAGAGTCTTGCTGCACACACACACGCACACAGAGAGAGAGACCCCAGTCTGGTTGAAAGGACTCGATGTAATGTGAGCTTGGCCTTTAATTAAATAGTGCAGGATTGATTTTTTTTTGGCCACAGCTGAATGGAGCTGCGAAAGAAACTTAGCTTCATTATGACGTGGCAGACTGTCCAATACGGTTAGACGGCTTTTAGAGGGTAATTAAAAGTACGACTGTAATTGCAAACTGCGGAGCTTTTGTTAAAAGTAAAAAAAAATTAAAAATAGTTCTTTAATATAGCCACCACTACTATCAGTTCAAAGGCAGATATTTCATTTTTGCTCGTGGGCTTATATAACAGTTGCAAGGGGAACCGTTTGCATGCATGACAAACAGCGGCCGCCGCTTCCTGAGAATAAAGGATGTGCATTTCACTTCAACCCTCGGCTAACAGCCGAACTTGCAGGGGGAGGGAGTCGGCGTGACTTTTGCCAAGGTTATGGAGACATTTATCAGTGCTGGATTCCTGCTAAACACAATAGAAAAGGAAGAAGAATGAGAGCGCTTTTCTAGAGCACAAGGGCACCGGCGGAGCTCTACATCTCATAAGTGGCAGAATGCTGCTTCACTGTAAAGACGGTGGCACCGCATAAAGCAATTTTATTATTATTATTATTTTTTTATTGTTCATCATGCGTTTCTAGATTCCTTCAGTTAGAAGTGCTTATTACAGTGCATCATTTTTAAAATTCTGCACAGACGTGGAGCTGTTAGCATGATCGGCTGACTCAAATGATCTGTGCGAGATAAAAAAAAAAGATTCATTCAATTTCGCTTTTAGCCCACATGTGTCTATTTTTAACAATCCGCTGTGCAATTCTTTCGGGGAGTGGGAGCAAAGTAAACACTTTAAAGAGCCGTGACTCGGCACTCTGCAGTTTGGTACTGCGAGCGGAGCAGGAGAATATCTCGAGGCTTTATCACGCCGAGTTTGCAGACATGTGCTCCATCAGGCTCTTGTACCCCAGTCGGAGATAAAGGCCAAGCAAATGATGCATGTTATGCAACATTTCGCGACAGTCAAGACCACTGTGCTAGTTAAAACTGGGAATTAATTTGGATAAAGTCCTGTTGTTTCCCCGAAATTTGAACATCCGTAATGGTGGCATTTTGTCATCGTAATGGAGAAGTAAATGGTGTGGGGTAATAAATGAATTTGTTAAATGAAATGGAAAATGAAAGGTTGATGTAGTATGGGCGTTTTTTTTTTTTTTTTGGAGGGGGGATGGGTTGCGCTTTCATTGTGTTCTGCGCCACCGTGCTCGGTCCACCACCCACATCAATGTCAGGCGGAGGTAGACTAAGTGGAGAAGCCGGATCTGGGAAACGGGCGGTATAAATAGAACGCTGGGGTTCGTGGTGACAATAACAGAGCAGTTAGCCATAAATAAGTGCGGACAGGTGGATGTAGCATGAGGGAGACGCTCGGCATGTTTGTATATTCTCAATTTGATAGAGGTCACGAAGAGCATGTCATGTTATATATATATATGACAGCATATTCCAAATTAGGCCTCATCCAGAAGACGTGTGAGACACATACGTTAATATGATATAGGTTTGAGGAGAATTCATTCATATAGCACACTTGGAGTATGCATCTCAATCATTAACTGTAGCTTGTGACTATCCAAAGCTTTGTAACGATGCATGCCAGAGAAGAAAAGCCCAATGTTCTGGTTGGAAGAGACATCAGGATATAAGCAAGTTCTGGATATGAACCAGTGACGCAGCACCAACCTTGTGAAGGAATAAAATCTGGAGCTCGTGTTCAGGTTGTTCACGTGTCGGCGTTCATCTTGCCTCAGTCCCGTTCACTTCGGTCTCCGCTTTCCAAACAGTGGAAACACCTGCTTGCTGCTCTCCGGCGTCCTTTCAGCATCACAAGCTTATATAGCACAAAAAACAGCTCTCTGGAGCCTCCGCGGCAAAACTACCCCCAAGCTCTGGCGGTACAACACAATACAGAAAGATCTTCATCCCACACGTGGCGCTACAGCTTGACTTGACTGATTAATTGCTTTGCTGATCTCATTGCTCTCCTTGATATTAGAAGAAAGTAATAAATGCTTGCGCCTCTGGGCCCTTTGGAGAGCTGTACGAGGCGAGACAGGACAAAATTGCTTACAATGGAGAAGCTTCCTCATTTTGTGTGGAGCGGTTTGGCCACTTTCGATGGCCTGTGTCCCGCAGACGGCCTGGATGTGCTAGCATTAGTTGTTTATTGTTAAGCACAGTTTGAAGATGACGGATGATTGAGTGTCTTGTTGGTCCCTCGCACCAGTTACGTGCCAGTCTGCGATGTGAGTGACATATCGACACATAAGACGTGCTTTGGGTAAAGGTGATGCAAGACTGTTGTAATTTATTCTCTGCAGGATGTTGATCAATCCCAGAAACCGACAACTAAAAGGTTCACCAATCAGGCATAACATTATGACCTTCCTAATGTCATGTAGGTCTCCCTTGTGCGTCCAATACAGTTGTGGCTCCTCAGAGAATGGACATGTGCCTTCTGAGGGCGTCCTTTGGTGTCCTATGGGTTGAGGGGAGGGGCCTCTGTGGATCAGGTCTGTTCCAGGGCATCCCACAGATACTTAATTCGTTTGGGATCTAGTGAATTTGGAGGCCAGGTCAAGACCTTGAGCTGTTTGTCATGTTTTTTGAGTTGTTCCTGAACTGTTTTTGTGTGTCAAGGAGTGTCATTGCCATGGGGTGACGGTGCCCGGTCTGGTCTAGGTGGGTGAGAAACCCCCATCCCCAATACAAAAATGGTTTGGCCACTGATCAAAATTTGATGTTGCCGTTTGATTGGAAGGTCAAAACGCTCAAAATGTCTGGTCAGCACAAGTCCAACGCTCAGAAAAGGAAAGAAAAGAGAAGAAGAGAAGAAGAAAATAGAAGCTTTTAGGATTTTCTTAATAAATATTTTTTTAAAGAAGGTGGTGACGGTGAAGTTGGGACTAGTAAAGTGAACGTAGAGCAATGTAAGAAACAGCGCAGCCAACGTTTACCAGCCTTGTAACGTAACGTAGCTCCAATGTTGTCCAATGTCCCTGCACATATACAGTAGGTGGTCAACAAATAGGCTGTAGCTAACTGATGATCCTGTCTTTTTCAGGAAGGTGTATTTGATTGTTTTTTTTGTTTTTTTGCAATTTGTAAAGTGCTTTTGACTACTTAAGTTTATATAAATGCAGTCAATATCACCTTATTTCCAAAAGCAAGACTGATCAAGCCCTTATGGTGTGAGTCTGTGTGTTTAAAGGGTCTGTAAAATGGCCATCAGCCAGACACTCTTGACCTATTCTCTGAGAATCCTTCTCTATCCCCGCATTTTCTCTCCAGCGACTCCGCTGCCAGCCTGTCCTCTCTCCCTGCTCTCCAACCTCCCTGTTCTCTCTAATGCCTTTCCTCTCATGCTCTTCCCGCTCCAGTGGTCTCCTCTAGCCTCTCCTCTCCATTTCCTGGAGCCAAATCAGCCAGTCTGCCCCTCTCTGTGCTTCTAACTGGTGTGTCCTCCTCTTCACAAACCCACCCCGTCTCCTGCCCTGTGCTTGCGGTGGAGGAGAAAGAAACCGCTGCTGCGTCCTTGGGGGGAGTCGCGCTGGGCCCGAGGATTAATGTGATGTTTAGGTTTAAGCGTATCGTCCATCATCCTGTAGCACATCCAGGATGCAGCAGCGGTTTCTCGTCCCTCTGCTGCTATCCCTGTGTGGGTCCTTTAGCTTCTCAAGTGAAATAAAAACACATTCTGTTGTTTTAACGTACTGTCAGATGTATTAGCATACTGATTTTTCCCACTGTTCTTTCACTGCATCCTTAGTTCACCCCGTTTTCCATCCATGAGGAGTTCAATATAAAATAAAAGATAATCCATTGTACCATCAGTTGTAAGTTTTCTCTTTTATCTGTGAGGCAAACAAAACATAAAATATCAGTTTTTGCAGAGGGGCACATTATCTAGCCTCTCATGTTCACTAAGAAAACCAACCATGTGTTTTCACAGTGGCACGTTGGAAATGGCAGAGTCAGCCCTGCCCAAAGTTAAGCCAGAACAATTCCCACCAAAGGTCATTTCATCAGAAACAAATGGAAAGGGAAATCCCAGTCTACTTTTTGTAATTATATTTTGCCTTTACTTGTGTGTGCAACTGTGAAGTTGAAAGGGCGTTCTTAGAATTACCGTTAAGGGCACGTACACCGATCAGGCATAGCATTATGACCATCTTCCTAATATTGTGTAGGTCTCCTTTGTGCCCTTTGGTGTCTGGCAACAGAATGACTGTCTGTGGGGGGTCTTTGGGTCCTATGGGTTGAGGGGAGGGGCCTGTGTAGATCATCCCACAGTTTGGGATCTAGTAATCTAGGGATCAAGCATCTGTGTTATCATTGTACCATTGTACTCCACTGTGTTGTGCTGACACATGTTTCTATTAGAGGGCCAGGCTAAATAACAGAAAAGCTTTTGTGTTCAACAACTGTTCCATTCCAATACATTTGGTGTCGAGACTGAATGTAATGAACTGGCAAGAGAGAGTGCGCTTCCGTGTCGCGCTTTTGTCTAAACCTGGGAAAACGATGAGCAAATAATTGTTTCGGATGCTTTACTGTCGCCATGACATCTGCAAGTATCCAATCGGCTGGCCAACGGCTTCAAAGCTTGCTCCAGCACTTCTGCTCAAAATCTGTTCCTGTTTGCCTCAGAAACGTTGGCTTGGCAGAATCCGAGGCGCACAGCTCCCAGCGCTGCAGCGAGTGATGGGCAAATGTTCGCTCACGCGTCCGACTGAAGAGCCCGTGAGTTGACAGGGAGTGCATGACACACTGCAGACAGACAGGGGGGTAGTGTCATCCGACTCCAAGGGCACCGTCCCTTTACCCCCGCGCAGTATGCGCACCAGCTGCTTCGATAAAATGCGAAGTGACAGCCCGGTGTTATACCGTCAGTTGTTAACATAATTCATCGTTAACCCTTTGTCACAAAATTGACTTTTTCGTCTCGGGCAGGTTGATGTCAGAATGAATTCAAGATCACAGGGGAAAGTAAGGAAGCGTGTTTCATGCGAGGCAAACAATACTTTTATAAATGACAAGCTGAAACTGTTAATTAAGCAGTATACAGTATACTAGGTGCTGCTGTAAATAAATCAATGCACATTTATTTGCTTTTTTGCCTTTGGGTTACTCACTGCACCGATGTTATGGATTGATGTAGTTTTTAAGCAGTTCATCTTTAAGCAGATTTATTGCCACGTATGCTCAAACATGCAAGAAATTTGTCTTGGTGCAGTAAACATAGTTAGAAATAAGAGTGCATTGATGTGCAGAAAAGAGTATTCATTTAGCAGAATGTACAGGCTATGGTCCAGGAGCTTAAAATGAATGTACAGTGAGTTATAGCAATGTAAAGTAAATCCTCAAACCACCATTGAGTTGAAATACATAAATATAATAAATAAGACAAAGATCGACGCTATTTCAAGGGCATTTACAAAGTTAGTTAACATGCGTGATGATGTGCAGACAATTTGGCATCATTTGCTTAAGCGAATCAATTTGACTTTATTAGCTGTGAGTGGAGGAGATCACAAACACCACTGTGTCTATGGATCTTTATGGGCTTCTTCGCGCAGCAGACCTCGAGCCTGTAATTCAAATATCCATACTGCTGACTTGCGATTGTTATGTTATTGCGCCGTTTAATTAAACCAGAGTACGTACACGTACTTTACTTGCCTCTATTTAGCGGGAGCTAGCAGCCTGGCTACGGCGCAGATGGGACTTATTAGGACTGCGACACGTCCCTCATCGTCTCGGGGGCCGCGCCAGCACACCCATCCGTTCCTTCCGACTGTTTACCCCGCTCGTGCTCGCAGGAGGTCGGAGCCTCTCCCTGAGAGACGCGCTGGGTGAGAGACGGAGTGCACCCCTGACAGGTTGCCAGTCTGTCGCAGGGCTAACACGTGTGGACAGGCAAATACTCGAAGCAAAATTAGTCACTAAATTGCTTAACTTGCATGTCCTTGGAACGAGAGGACACCAGAGCATCTAGAAAAGAAAAAAAACAACTGTTTTCAAATAAAAACCTCCTTATAAAAAGGCAGCAAAATAAAGGATTTTATTTAGTAATAATACTAAACGCAGACCCACCCTGCTGCTCAGATGGAGTCATCATAAATAAGATAGTAGTACTGTGTGTAATGTCAGCATCTATATTTTCTCCTGCCACGCTAGAGGCCTACTTGAATTGAGCCAATTTTACTCAGCTAGATTCAAGGACTGCAAGTGTAAAATACATGTAAATTCATTCACTTTCAAATGAAAATGTTGTTTCACACCCAGCACATATTTCTACATCCACCCACAGTATGGTAAACTAATAATTTAACACTGTGTGTTTAACATTTTTGCAGAAAATATAGACAGGGAACTTGGAAAACAATTTGGTGTTTTCGTAAGATATCGTAAGATATTTAGATCAGCGTATATCCATATAGCGGGAGTGACTGGGGCACCGAAACGCAGCCTCTAAATAACACATTATCTGCCATGAAACTCGTTCATTTCACCAATATTTTGTTATGATATGCTAGTGCTATTCCCCGTTGAGTCCGGAGTTACCTGTTATCATCATCCGGGTCTGTGGATTAACCTAGCAACCTCTGACCTGGATGATGTCATCTCTGAGCGCCGTGCGCACCCGCAACTGCCACCTTGTTTACCTGTAATCAGCGATGGGCAAGCTACTTGATATGTGTATTAAGCTAAGCTACCAGCTACTCTACAATAAATTCAGCTTCACTACACAGAAGCTACCACCCATAAAAATGTAGCAAGCTAAGTTACAATCTGTCAAAAGTAGCTTGATAAGCTACATGCGCTACAAGTAGCGACGCTACTGCCCATCGCTGCCTGTAATTTGCTACTGCTAGTTTTTCGCAACATTTTTTGATGGCTTTGTTTATGATGGACGTTCTTATTGTTTTTAGCCAGAGAGTACGGATGAAGAGCTCACTGAAACAAACCGCTGCATGTTCACAAATAGAGAACGGGTAAATCAAAACTCAACGGGGAACAGCACTAGCGTATCATAACTAAATATTTGTGGAATGAACGAGTTTCGCGGCAGATAATACGCAATTTAGAGGCTGTGTTTCGGTGCCCCATTCACTCCCACTATATGGATATACGTGGATCTAAATATCGTCCGAACGACTCCAAATGACACTAAAGTTATATGGGTGAGTAAACGATCGTATTTTATGCCGGAAATAAGGTCCACGTTGTAAAAAAAAAATCCCCTTTAAGTAACATTGTAATCTGGCAGCGTGACTGAGCAGCAGTCACTAGAGCTGAAAACTTTTTTTGAGTCCAGCTCTGAAAGTGAGCCCATCCCCATAGATCTCCATGTTAAAATGCCTCCGCAGCAAAAAAATAATAAAAAAAATAATAAAAGAGACATGTTGTCAGCCTGACACAAGAAAAAGTTTTTCTTTTTTTTCCTCTCTATTGCAGGTTTCCCTATTCATGACAACTTTCCCCTTCTTTGCCCATTTCTGAATAGGACAGGAGACAACTGAGCTAAGATTTAAAAGTTATTCTGAAATCCTATGTGTGATACCGTGGCCATATTTATTACAAACTTTTATGAATAATACAACTCACATAATAAGTGTGAGATAGAGGATCTGATCATAATGAATGATAAAATATGCATCCCATTCCTCCCAATCCCTTTGATATTCCGTCCTCCTGCTGTTCTCCTGATCCCCCATATTTCTTCCCCACACATGATTATCATGTGGGGCTCTAGACGCCGACATAAATGCACACTTTTTTTTCTTTGTGTCCGGGAACACATTTAAAGTTTTATGTTATAAATTCATGAGGTTATTATCAGCTCCGCGTAGGGGAGATGTGCAGGTTTCGCTTGTTGACCAGAGTGGAGGAAAGCGCCTCTTGTGTAAACAGCCCCAGCTACTGACTGCTCTCGATCGAATTGACATATCACGGCGCATCCGCCTCCCGTCTGAACCCGGCATCAATCTTTCACAAGACAGGAATATGCGCTACACTCCACTCTGATGCTGTTTCAAAGCCCCGGACTTCTTATTTCTTCGTGCGTTTTCATTAGCTTTTGTGTGAGCTCGCACGTACGCGCTCACATGTGAAGATTAGCTCAAAAAAAAAGAAAGGAAAACCTGTCTAATGGAAAGCCAGGCATGAACTCATCTGTCAGATCCTCGTAGGTAATGAATACCAAGCAAATGTGGCTGACATGATGCAAAAGAAGAGAGCTATATTTACAGTGTTCTGAGAAGCTCTATTATTATTATTTTTATAATATGACAACTTTACGAACCCGATGCCGTCTTCTCGGCACATCCAGGGCACACTTAACGTTTGTAGATAGGAAATAATTTGCAGAACACAGGCTTAATGGCATATTTTTCTTTTTTTCTTTTTTGGTTTAAGAATGCACATGGAAATGTTTCATGACACAAATCTTCTAGATGCATGTCTGTCGCTGCAGACAGATGCACCGTATTCAAGGCGTGCTAGCGCATTTTTTAAAAATACATGCAAGTCCATCTATCCGCATGGTGCACGCACGCACCAACTTTTCACCTCCCCAACTTTTTTTTTTTTTTGCATGAATAACACCTTGCTGTTCTTGCAGAGGCCCATCTGGCAGCTTAGAAACCAAATGACCCTCTCAATATGGAACAGGTCAGTGCTTTGGCGATTACTGCCATTACTTCTTGCAACACCAATTTTAAGTCTTTTTGTCAGCTGAAGCTAAAAAAATAAAATAATAATGAATCACGATAGGTGGGACAGGTAAGTGAGGGAAAGGTGCAAAGTAGACTATTACAGAAAGGTTAAGTATGAGAGGGGAGGGGCTGCGAGGGGAAGCCGATGAAAAAAAATGAGTGGCACAAAGCTCAGAAACAGCTGCTCCGGTGATTGTGCACGGTACGTGAAGTATGGAGAAATGAACGCACTCCACGTTCACAAGTGCAGAGTGACAGAGCTAATTATAGCCATCAGGATTCTTCTACTGTTCAAAAAAAAAGAAAAAGAAAAGAAAACAAGGCAAAGCCAAGCTAAGCGAGGGAGGGGGGGTTCTAAGCAGGTAGAAACAGCTGTGTGAAATCCCCCCGAGGACAGGAGCACATTCGTTAGCACGAGGGTCTACTTATTAGCGGATTTTTTTTTGTCCTTGTCACTTGTGGGGTTCGGCACATTTGTGCTGCTCCCACTCAGACTGCGCCTCGTGCTCGTGCAGTTTATTATCTTGAAACGCAGCCGCCCAGCTCTCACACCCATCCCCACCAAGTTACACATGTCATTATCATTATGTGGCACGCGCTCCTTAACCACCGCCAGTGACTACATGACAGCCATTAAATGGGGTCAAGAAATGTGCCAGAAATACCAAATTATAGACGGTGAAATGATTCCATTTAGCAACCGTCTCTGTTTGTTTTTTCCCATCTCAAGCTGATGCATTAAAAAGAAATAATAATTTATCAGTGGAAAAAAAGAAGAATACAAGTTTTATTTTATCATCTGTGTTGTGTTCAAAGTTCGTTTTAAGAAAGACAGCGATGCAGGCTTCTGCCGTGGATCCGCAGAGGAAGAAAGCGAGAGAGAGAGAGAGAAGGAGAAGACAGATTAAATACATTGCTACAGCGTTTTAGGGTAAAGCACAAACTCAGCTGGTGTATCTCCTGATCTATGACTGGGACCCGGCAAGGCAATAGTTCTTCCAAACAAAACTGCAGACTTCGCCTAATTTCTGCCTGAGGTGTCTTTTATCGAATGGATGTAAATGTTTAGATTTCATTTTCGTAGAGGTCTGTTTCTCAGTTGTGAAGAAGCTCGGCAAAAAGGATGACAGAAGCCGAGATGAGGGGAAGTTGTGGCTGTTAATAGGATTCACGCGATTTTAATACTCAGTAGAGATATTAACATTTTAATAAAATGTTAATATGTCAAACAACCAGTGGTTTCTGTGATGCTGGTGTTCCCTTTTATCTTGCTTTCGCTTTAATCTGTCTCGTTTTGAGACGATTTAATTAGTCCTCGATTTAAAATTCTTACTCATCTTTAGCCATGTGTTTGATTATCTTATTGCTGACGAGTTTGCTGGACCGCGCGTCCGTTTGTTTTGTTATTGTTCAAATTCGGGAAGCTTGGCAGCGCGCAGGCTCGAGTGTGTTAGGAAAACTGTGTGGTTGGCCAAGCCCTGTGGTAACAGTGCGGCAAAAAAAACAACAAAGCCGTTCATTATATTTTTGGTTCCCTAGAAGCGTTAATGCTTCCAAAAAAATTTATGGCAACTCTGGGCTAAGTGTGGTTAGATGAAAACAAATCAAGCGTGCTAAGTCACTGGTGGTAGCACTTCATATGTTTTATTACAGATAGCCACTACTCCCTGGCAGCCCTCAAATACAGTGGTGTGAAAAAGTGTTGGCCCCCTTTCTGATTTTTTTTTTTTTTTTGCATGTTTGTCACACTTAAATGTTTCAGATCATCAAACAGATTTAAATATGAGTCTAAGATAGCACAAGTAAACACAAAATGCAGTTTTTAAATGAAGGTTTTTTATTAAAGGGAAACAAAATCCAAACCAACATGGCCCCGTGTGAAAACGTGATTACCCCCAAAACCTAATAACTGGCTGGGCCACCCTTAGCGGCAACAACCACAATCCAGCGTTTGAGGGGAATTTTGACCCACTCATCTTTGGAGAATTGTTGTAATTCAGCCACATTGGAGGGTTTTCGAGCACGAACCGCCTTTTAAGGCGACTTTGCCGGTGCGTTTTTGGATCGTTGTCCTAGTGTGGAACCCAGGTTCACTTCAGCTTGAGGTCACAAACAGATTGCCGGACGTTCTCCTTCCAGATTTTTTGGTAGACGGCAGAATACATGCTTCTTCCATGCAAATCTTCCAGGTCCTGAAGAAGCACAGCTCCAGACCATCACACTACCGCCACCATATTTTACTGTTGGTATGATGTTCTTTTTCTGAAACGCAGTGTTACTTTTATGGGACAGACACCTTCCAAAAAGTTCGACCTTTGTCTCATCACTCCACAGAGTATTTTCCCAAAAGTCTTGGGGGTCATCAAGATGTCTTCTGGCAAAATGAGACAAGCCTTGATATGCTTTTTGCTCAGCAGTGATTTTCGTCCTGGAACTCTGCCATGCAGGCCATTTTTGGCCCATGGTGGAGTCATGAACGCTGACCTTAACCGAGGCAAGCGAGCCCTGCGGTTCTTTGGATGCCGTTGTGGAGTCTTTTGTGACCTCTCCGATGAGTCGTCGCTGCGCCCTTGGGGTGATTTCGGTCGGTTGGCCACTCCTGGGAAGGTTCGCCACTGTTCTGTGTTTCCGCCATTTGTGGATAATGGCTCTCCCTGTGGTTCGCCGGAGTCCCAAAGCTTTAGAAATGGCTTTATAACCTTTTTTCCAGATTGACAGATCGCTAGTTACTTTCTTGCTCATTTGTTCTTGATTTTCTTTGGATCCGGCATGATGTCTAGCTTTTGAGGATCTTTTGGTCTACTTCACTTTGTCAGGCAGGTTGTGTTCAAGTGATTGAGGACAGCTGTGGCAGTAATCAGGCTAGAGAAACTGAACTGTAATAAACTGATAAATGTATAAAGAAACTGAGTTATGTCTGGTGGGGAACCATTATGGCGGTCCTACTTTAGTTGAGAACTTAGCGCATTGCCACTGCTGTAGTTTCAAGTTTGTAAGGTGTAAGGCGCCTGGATGAATGGCAAAGGTCATATTGTTGTCTCCCTGTTGCAAAAGCTACTCCTGAAACAATAATACAGATGTGTGCCTATATGCTTTATTGTCACCGTAACAAGTATTTTTTACTTAATATTTTACTCAATATAATGAAATATTATTTTATTAGAAGAGAAAAAAATATAATAATATAAAAAAGTCCTGCTCTACCTTACATATTTCGACTGTCGAAATATGGCACTCATTGAATGTATGGGCTGCTAATTTCCCAGGCAAAACTAATGAAACTGCCAAATTGCACAAAAAAATAACGTTTTATCATAGAACATGGTTCCTATGGAAGACAGACTATTCTCCACGAAGATTGTGTGCCAGTTAATTACACTGTATGGGAATCATTTCTAACTCCAGGTCTCCGCCCCCTATCAATTGATTTTCCTTTCGTTTCATTGCGGAGAGACGAAATGCCCACTCCATCTCAATTGTCAGAGGCAGCGGGATCCACTTATAGGTTCTTCTCGGGTAATTGCAATGCAAATGAGGTTCTCCAAAGACAAATTAGCCACCCTGAAAGAGAGGCCGTGTCCTCAGTTGGTCTGCCTGCCTAGTGGATAGCCCAATGGAAGGTGACAAAAAGAAATAGGCCCGCTTTGATTAATAAAACATGACTGAGAAATCCTGATGATCTGCGGGGGGACGGCTTTGATCACCATCTAACTCTTGAGATACGACAGCGTTCCATTCTACATGACATTGCACAAACATCGGTCAAAGCAAGGCCCTGCCGCACACACGAGAAGAATAACAGATTGCGGTATGAGGGTTGCCATGTGTTATCGTTTGGATCACGATTCACGTCTGTTCTTTTACTTGAAGGTGACACGAGTAGTCAAAGAATCATATTTAATCTTAATTTTCTTGCTTTTCCTTGCATAACTAAATCTCACTTAAGAGCAGGGGAACACTTAAATTTGGCGTTGCTGCAGAAACACGCTTAAACATTCACACTTTTGTCTTTCGAGTGCAGCATCGGTTACAGCGCACGTCCGCTCGGCCGGGGAAACAAGCGCTCCCGTTTGCTCTGTTAACATTAGAGTCATGTCGAGCCTCCAACTGGGATAACAGAGAACGAAATCATTCATGTTAATTTGTGCATACACAAGGTGCAACTGTGCGAGTCGCCTTGCATTTTAATGAGGCCGACACTGAACTCTTGGGCAGCGGTGTGTTCAAGTGAGGAAAATATGTTGGTTGGAACATCTTTGGCACTAAAGCCTTACTTGGCCCCGTGAAGGAGACACAAATTGTGGAGCATGCCTATAGAGGATTAATGTGTGCACTCTCTCATCGCAACTCAATTTAATACTGCAGTGATTAATGAAGTCCTAATTAGCCGTAACCCCAACCTTTTGGATTTGTGCTAGGTATATATTCTAAAAACGGAATAAATCTACGCTGTTTATTCTCAATTGCTATAATCCTGTTGCTCCACACACGGTATAACAGCATATGACACACCAGACTGCGCGTAGTTCTCTTTTATAATCATCAAAACAACATCTCATTTTGCATCTCTGTCCAACAGATGTTCGCTTATACAAGATTTAATGAACTGCTCAGAAGGGCATGCACGGGAGCCACCTTGGGACTTTTAAACCTCCAACCTTTGACTATATGAAAGGCTGATGTTGCTTTATCTGCTGTTGTGTGGTGCACGACGCAGCGGCCCGCAGAGTTGTCTCGTACTTCTATAGCACATTATCACGAAACTGGCGAAGAGATAAGGCAATTAACGAAAGGTCACGCCTGTCAATTTCAAGGTCTTGCCGCATTATGCGCGACACCACACTGAAAACCGTCTGTGAGGCAAGCAGGATTTAATGGCGATAACACAGATTACAGTTGAAAAAAAAAAATCTGGGTGTCGGTTATGTCAAAGGAGGATGAGAAACCCTCGAATACAAGAGCAGGACCACACCTCCTCTTCCTGTCATATGTCTATAAATGCCTTCCTGCTCTGCACACCTGTTTGTTCTCATTTTCCGTCCGCCGCCCGCCCTCCTTCACTTCTCTCCCTCTCTCCTCTGTCATCACTCCTAGTATCCCCCGGGGGTCTGCAGAGCATGGAAGCTGCGATAGATCCATTTCGATGCCTTCCTCACGCCGCAGCCGTCGCTCTGCTGCGGCATTCCCATCTGCCAAATGCCGCTGATACGTTTCATCTTCAATAAACAATTCATTTGCAACTCATTTATTGTGTGGTTTCTGCTCACAAAGGAGAAAACACAGAGTGTGCAACTGTTGTGATTTACTTTAAAAGCATTTTCTTGAATTTGTAAGTACTTCCCACAATGGCACAAAGGAATTTTGGAGTAGAGTAAAAAATGATGTGCTGATGATTATAAAGGGCTTCATATTCACTGTTAAAATAATAGACACAGTCAGACGTTAAAGGGGAACAACTGTTTTTTACAACCTGGACCTGATTTCTAGAATAAAATATGATCGTTTATCATCCATATAACTTCTGTGTCATTTATAGTCGTTCAGATATTTAGATCCGCGTATACCCATATAGTGGGAGTGACTGGGGCACCGAAACGCAGCTTTTCAGTCAGCTTGTTTACCAGTAATTTGCTACTGCTGGGTATTTGCATCATGGCTATTTTTCCAATTGTGAGGTTGTGGACGAACCATAGCAGTAGCAAATTACGGGTAAACAAACCGGCTGTAGCGGGTGCGAGTGGCGCTTAGAAATGACGTCATACAGGTCAGAAGACATCATCCGGACTCTGTAGGTCAATCTACAGACCCCGGATGATGACAACAGGTAACTCCAGATTCAACGGGGAATAGAATTAGTGTACCATAACAAAATATTAGTGGAATGGTCGAGTTTCACGGCAGATAACAAGTTATTTAGAGACTCCGTTTCAGTGCCCCAGTTACTCCCACTGATATGTGCAGATCTAAATATCTACCGAATTAAGTGATAGGAAATACCTCTTTATACAAGCATGTGGCCATGGTCTGTTGTTCTTATTCAATAGGGACAACTTAGAGGGCAAGGATTAGCAAGGAAGCCAACTAGCTATGAAGAGCTACGAAACCTTCACACAGAGCTGGCTCCTGCCGAGTCATTCCCATCAGTGGTTGCTTAGCAGGTTATTCATGCTAGATGATCATGTTATTGCGAAAATGTTTGTGCATTTGAAAAAATCAAGGAGGGCCTATGCCGTGTGTGCCTCCTTGACTTCGTAATTTGCTAACTTTCGTCACATTGGTTTCTCGTGCAATTGTTTGCAGAGCTGAACAGCCCGTTGAATATGTCTAGTGTCTACGGTATGGGAGACTCCTAAAGAACAAAGAACACAGCCTCTAAATGACACAAAAAAATGGCTGACCAAGAATGGCCACCTACCCAACCTATCCAGTTCCAGTTGCGGCTCTGTGTCAATTTGAATTCCGCCTCATTTCTTGCACTACAGTTATGTGACTATTAGACATCTTGTCCATTAGGATAAAGTTGATGGCACTAATACTCCATGCTATGAGGTGTTGTGGTTTAAAGAGCACCCATCAAACCTAAGACTGCGGAAAACAATGTAGGGAAAGCACCAGGTCATTTGACATTTATGTATTAATGTGAGGAGTGTTAAAGAGCGTTTACTCTCATTTACATTTAAGATGCTTTAGACACCTGGTTCGTGTACACCACATTTGAGCCACTTAGTTTCTTTCCATTGCACTGTGCTGCGCTATGTTTTGTTACCGCAACATCTACCAACAGCAAAAAATGTCATGAGGAGGATTTCCTCTCACTTTTCAATGCTTGAATTGACAAAACAAAACCCTATCAAGTTTAACATACCCAAAGGACCCGGGTTTAATGTAACCCATCAGCAGAATTTGCACTTTGATGAGAAGATTCCAGTGTTTTCCAAGATAGAGACCTTTTGTAAGTGTATGAGATATGTAAACAATCAATCGATATTAGCATCTGCCTACATATGTGTAGTATTTCAAATGCAGCCCTCCACTACCTCCGCACAATTGATGGTCGAGCTGGTCAGAAGGTCTTCTCGCTTTGACCCGTGATAATGCCGACCGCCGGGGCCAGATAGCTACCGCCTGAAATGCTGAAACACACTTATTAGCTGCAGCGTGCCTCCAAGTGTTATCTGAAACAAAAGACTGCGGAGCCAATCTATTCTCTTTCTCCCCGAATCGTTGAGGAGGACAATTACATTGCTGTGTTGTTGGTTTTTACGGCCATTCTAACGTGCTGTAAGTTGTGTTGCTTCCATAATGCCATGGTACCACTCATGAAAACATGTTCAACACCATTAATTATCTGCCTTTTAGACCCAGCATGGATTGATTTTACTACAACACAATTGGATTACGCTACGCAAGCTGTTCAAGTAATTCTGCGGTAATTTGAGGTTTCTGTGTGTTCTGCAACTAATTTAGTTGTTGTGGGGCTAATGCAGACTTGCAAAAACATATTATTTCAACATCCAGTATGTGACCATGAATAAATTAATATGTAATACATATTTGAGCTATTCCTTTACATCATGAAAGCAGCTGGAACATTTCTTTTCCCATCATTTCAGACCCACATTTCTTTTTGTAATAAACATTAACAACAGTATCTTATTATTCTGCCGGACTGTTCTCTGTCCTTTAATTCATTCTGGGGGACTGTGTGTGTGGCAGTGACAAGGGGCTTGTAACTAAAAACATTTTCAGTTTGAAAGACTTAATTTCAGAGGGAACGCTATATGCATGCAAACCCAGAGTGATTCATCCGGTTCACAAGGTTCATTGTGGAGTACTTGCAGATGGCCGTAGAAAATAAATGAGATTTTCAAAGTATGTGTAGGTGGAATATTTCTGTGTAGATGTGCGCCGCCATAAACACAATTATGTGTCTAACCCCTGGCAGCAGGTTGAGAGACAGAGAAAGCAGTAGTGTTTGCATGTTTTATCCTTTACGCCGACATTAAGAATGTACAGTATGGCGTGTGTGTCACTGTGTAAACGTTTAAGTGATGAGTTCACGTTTGAACAAACATGTGCTCTGTTAAATATCTTTCTTTCTTTTTTTTTTTTTTTTTTGGTAAGCCTCTCCAAAAGTAATACAGCAGTAGGAGAAAGGAACGCCGTTTGAGATGATTCAATAATCTGATTCAACAGACATTTGGAGCGACACACTGAAAGACACACAGTTTGTATTGGCATTGATTGTTCCCCATTAAGCCTCGGGATGCACCAGCTCTGTTGAGGAACTAATTATGGTGGATACCATCCAAGAAGCAAAGTACATCCCTGGACTGAAACACCAGTGTTTGTGCAGCAATATCTCCTAACAAAAAAATACAAATAAAAAAAAAGAAAGAAATAAAAACAACAAACAAAAGTACGGATGGTCATAATACATGGCACTTTTGAGCTGTTAAATTAATTGTCTTCATCAATAACAACATTGGCGGCGGTCCCGGTGGAATGCACCATTAGATGATTACTTTTGACTGCTAAAATGGCCTGTGTATAAATATGGACAAAAGCGGCCACACTTCCATGCGTAGACCAAACACTACCTTTCCAGATATACATGCACTGCCATCTTGCGAGGCTGGAGTCAGAGTTTGCGCAGTGCGATCCGACAGTGAAATCTTAATCTTAATCTTAATGTTGACCCGCCCACACCTCTTCCAGACTCACTTGCGTTGTATTTTAAGTAATACCGTGCTCTACTCTACCTCCACGAATTACACTTGAGCATGTATCAGCATTATTTTAACTGCCTAAAATGAGAGAGGCAATCTTTGATAATACATTTTTTGATGTGTATTTTAGTCCCATACACTAACATGAAGGAGGCGGAGCTTGTGACCTATACTGCATCTAGACACCAGGGGGAGCTCTACTTGCCTTGGCTTCACTTTGAAGGAGCTGTTGCGTAGTCCATCTTTCTTTACAATCTATGATGTGTAGGCTACACATATCAGATCTGTTCCTACAAGTAGTAATAGTAAGCAGGAAAACAGCCAGTCAAGGGCAAGTAATGGCATCAGTTGTACTTTCGGAAAGAGACATGTACGCATTTTGTTGTTGCTGTTGTTGTTGTGGCAGTCTCAACGATCTCTGTTTTGTTTTCTTTGTTTGGCGCCAGTGGAGATAAGTACGAGTTGAAGGTTTTTGAACCTCACTTCAGAGATCCAAACAGGGGTGATGTCGTCAGTCAGTCAATTGAATGTCTGAATGTCAATCCACCTACCTCTCCGGCATAACTCCCGGGTGATGGAACATGTGTCACTGACTGTAAGTGCTTTAAGATTTTCTGTAGGAATTACTACCTCAATAGACAGCCAGTTTGTTATACAGTAAATGGATGCATTTCTATTTTCACCCAGCCATTAGTTCAATCACAGCTGCTTAAAAAGACATTTATGCTCATAATGTTTACATAAGAATCATTATGTTTAACAATGTTAAAGAAAGGGAATCAATCTCTTTTGTAAGGGCAAATTTTTCTAGCTACTGTGGCTGTAATGGTGTATTAGCGCCACCATCAGTGGTGTTTATTGGAACCCTTTGCAGTCAGCAGAAACTCCTGGCCCAGTGCACTGCATGTTATTTATAAAAAACAATATGTGAACCCTCAAAACCCTGTTGCATTTCTTTATTGATAGCACTTACTCTGAAGGGTACCTTTAACATTTAAACGTATAATTTATTCTGTACGGTGGCATAACTAAATCAGGCAGTGGCATCCATTAAATTGCATTATTCAGCATGCCGCTCAAATGTAACGTAAGAAATAATAAAAATTCACTTTGCATCATGTCGCGTTCATGCACATATGCATGCATGTGTGTGTTCGGTTAATGAGAAATAACCTGCAAAGATAGTTGTCTTTGACTCTCATTTGAATTCATTTAATTGCCTCTCTGGTTATTAAAAAATGTGTTTTCGGACTGCATGATTTATAGTCAGATGGTGGGGCAGGAAATGGTAAATTCATTGCCGTGTGTTGCACCAGCTAAGGCGCCACCTGCTCAACAGCATGTCCAAGGGGAATCACTGTAATCTATTACAAGCTCTCTCTAGAGCACAGCTTGTTTTGTCGGTCCATGCCCAGTGGGTAATTTGGACCCAAGCCCACTGTTTTCTAAAACATCCAGGACACTTATACAACAAAATATTTCAAATGCAGAATCATGCTTTTATTCAGTAAGGAAACGTGTGGTTGAGTGTCCTGCGCTTCACGCAAAGATGCGTCTTGATAACCCAAAGACGATCACGCTGCTGAGCTTAAATCCTGCTGAAGACAACACGCAGCAGCAGAAGGTCGCAAACATGTTCAGGACAGACAACATTGTCATAGCAGCCTGAACTCAGTTGCACACCTCTTTTACTTTTAGGTAAATGAGGCTTACTGTGTGCTGCAGGTTCAATCCCCTGCACTGACAGGATTATTAAATACAGTCCCCCTCATCGGTGTGCTACATTTTATGCTGAATGGTGAATTTAATGCATAACTTAATTTTATCAACACTACAGTCATCAAATACTCAATTAACTTTGAACTTAAAGGCAAGGGTCGGCGCCACGGAAATTACCCACAACAACCGCGCTCCCACCCCGAGCCGGCTTTGCCGCCATTCAGTAAATAAGCGCACTGCCAAAAGTGCTTGTGTAAACAGAATGCCTAAAAAGAAGCGGCATTAAGACACGACTGGGAGCTTGATATTTAAAAAAAAAAGAAAAAAAGTGGTTGGTTGGTAATTTTGGTGTTATTTCGTACTTTTAATGCTGCACTTAGCAGTTGTCATTATTTAATTATTTATTTTACTCTGCTAATCCTGCTTCTCACAAGGAGACCTTTGCCCATTCGTTTTGGATTTTCAGTTATCTGATCGCACACAGGTTCGCGCAAAAACATTTCCTTCGCCGTCAGGCACTTTTTTTTTTTTTTTTAAAGATTCTCACTGTACTTCAGGAAGTCTACTTATTCTTATTCCGCATATTTTTGTGACCCTTCTACCTCCCACACTTTCTGAGGTTACACAGGCATACTAAAACAACAACTAAAACAACTTAGTGCAGACACGTTGCTAAGGAGTTCATCATGTGTTGTTGAAAACAATGAAAGGTGTGGTGACTGTGGTGCGGAATGTAGTGAACAAGGCAGACCAGCAGGTGCTGATGTTACTTCATAAATGTCATCCAGGAACATGCAGGTGTTGGAGGAGAACAACACACCTCTGTCCTCTCTTCTCTGTCCAGCTGTATTCTTTGCCGGCATGCAGGACGCTCATGCGTCTTTGCTGGTCTGATGGATCTGAGTGTGTCAGCGTTGCAATAGAGAGTTGCAAAGACAAAGTCAGCAGTCCTTTAGTCATTTGTCAGTTATTTCCGCGTGGAAAGGGTCCTTCTGCTCCTTTTGCCGTGTAAGCTTTTATTAGAAGAGCATATAAATATATATAGCCCTCTTTCCCAAGTTAATTTAAACTCCAGCACAACTCCACGGTGATCGTCCTGGTTATCTGACTATGACTCATTTGCTCATGACATCTATCATCTCATTTACTCACATCATTAGGCAGCAGGGTGAACTTATTAAGAGCACAGTGAACGGGGGTGAAACAGTGCAAATGTTTAAGCACCTTGGGAGAAGGAAATATCATGTTACCACAGTGTTTTCAGACAGCATAAGAGTAAAGCAGTGTTGAGGCACCTGCACATTTTTTTTTTTGTACAAAAAAAAAGAGTCCTCTAATCCTGTGTGCCTGCTTTGTTCTCTTTTAGCAAAACATCAAAGACACCATTATCTTCATCACACACCAGCATGCTCTGGAACCGCGAGCACATGTATGTGGTCATGTAGTCACCGGTTTCTGAGGACGCTCTTCCACATCTGGAGTTCAGGATTTGCATTAGGTTCGATCTTTTCCCATCTTCTTTAAGCTCAAATCTCCCATTGGCCAGTACGTTGGTGTCTGGGTGGGGCTCTGATATGCTGAGCAAGCTGCAGCCACCACAGCTGGGGGTTACTTGTTTCATCGTGAAAATCTGGGTGACGCTCGGCAGTCAGGTGTTCCAGAATAAGCCCCAGTCTGAAATTAGTGTTCAGTTTAGCCGCTTCACGGTTGACATAACACGGTTCGCATTTATTCAGCATTTATTTTTTTTAAGGAAGCGGTGAATTTATTGTTTCCATGTAAGTGGACCAAAGCAGGAATGGCGCTCTGAAGGCAAGACTCCTCCAAAAAGTGATTGCACAGCTGCTAATTAAAACCCATCAAAAGTATCTGTGCCCCCGCTGATGAGAATTTATCAGAGTTTTTTTTTAAGTTATGTCTTTAATTCAAGACCTGTTTTTATTTCTATTTATTTATTTTTTTGTTCACATACAACAGATGCGCCTTGTTCCCCAGCCAGCTGGCCAGCGCTTACAGCAGAATGTACAATTTGATAACAATCGCACAGAGGTCTTGAGCTGTTCACGTATCTCCAGTTGACAGAGCCCATGCCGGGGATCTCTGTTGGATGTTGCATGTAGATTTGCACAACAGGCACAGTAAGCTTAATGAAACTTGCATCACAATTAGAAGAAAATGACTCTACACTGATGTCTTTAATTAAGGCCATTATCACCGCTTACCTCAGTCTAAATTCAATGCAAATTTAATTTGGATAATGCGAGGTGGAGGGACTTTCAGTTCAGGAAAGGAGAGAAAGAAAACAACCCCCTGTTGCTGTGGAAACGTAATGAATGCAGATGTTTCCATTTACAGTCAGAAGAATCAGTTTAATGAGTACGGGAATAATGTGAATCAATCAGTCGTGACCTTTCACGGTTGCCAGACTTCAACCCAATTTCATAACTGTAGAAGTTTTTTTTTACAGCTGTATTAGACGGCGCTTTTCCACCGCCTTCATCAAAACATCAAATGAAATATCTCAACAAGTTTAAGATGGATACAATTTGGTACGCACATGAGTAGAGACAGAGACACTTTTTCTTCACCCGACTGCGACTGCAGACCTGTGCACGGATCCAACACCATCATCAAGTTCGCAGATGACACCACCGTGATTGGTCTCATCCCCAACAATGATGGGACAGCCAACAGGGAAGAGGTGCAGCTCCTTGCCACATGGTGCACTGACAGTAACCTGCTCCTTAACACCAGCAAGACCAAGGAGCTCATTGTGGACTTCAGGAAGGAGAGAAGAAGCATGCATGACCCCATTCACATCAACAGGATGGCTATCGAGCGTGTCTCCAGCTTCAAGTTCCTGGGGACCCACATCTCGGAGGACCTGTCCTGGACCACCAACACCTTAAGCCTGGTCAAGAAAGCTCACCAACGCCTCTTCTTCCTGAGGACGCTGAAGAAGAACCATCTGTCTTCCACCTGCCATCCTGGTGAACTTGTATCACTCTGTGAGAGCATCCTAACTGTGTCACAGTCTCACCAATTCACTCTCTCTTAACACATACTCATTCCCTCACTGATCAAAGACTTTTACACCATCACCACTGCACTACTAGATTTCTCTGCACATGCACGCTTTAAACAATCTCTTTGCACGGACCTATGTACCGAATATTTCACTAGTTTAGAGCGTTAGGTAGCTACTGCTTAGTGTTTATGCACTGCTTAATTGCTCATTTCATTTGTATTCTGTATCGTCTAATTTATCATCTGCGAATCTCCTTTATTGTAAATTATGTTAAAGTTCTTGTTTATAGTTTGCTCACATTTAACGAACACATCCATCTCTGTAATGTGAAAAGTACGTAATTCAGTCGTGATTTTGATCTGTAAATAGTGTCCATATTCTGTATAAAACAACCTGTACCATACTACTTATTTACCATACAATATATATACCACATGCACTTACTGCTTATTGCTATTGCATTTCTGGTGCTAAGCTACATTTCGTTGCTCTGTACCTGCACATGTGTAATGGCAGTAAAGTTGAATCTAATCTAATCTAATCTCAGGGTAAACTGTATCAGCTTTCCGACAAGTTTTTATCTAGCTACCATCAGGTCAAAATTTCATCTTGTCGTTTTGGAACAACAGTATCTCCTACACGCCTACTACCGACCTCTGTGTGAGCCTCTGCTGTTCTTGAGCACATTTGCATTAACGTTGTGAGCATGTTAACTGCTAACATTAGCAAACATGAAGATGAAACCATCACCGTGCCTGCAGCCTCACAGCTAGACTGTAGACGCTTATTATGTTTTATTTATCATGAATTAAAAAAAAAAAAAATACACTCTGAACGCTGATTCCTTTGGCTGCTGTTTATTTTGTCCCGTCATAACCTCTGGTGTGTTCCGTGTCTCGACTCCTACATCACTTACCGTGTGCATGCTGTATCGACCGTTTCATTAGTGTCAGTGCTATTTGTTTGAGCGTTAGACGTATTTAAGGGCTCTCTGTGGTTTCGCCTCTCTGCAGCGTTGCATTCGATGATCAGAACTTGCAGTATCGTATCTAAATTACCAAGAAGTAGGGTCTGGCAACACTAGCAACTTCATAAAAGCCCCTCACTGTCATGTTGCATGTCCATAATGCAAGTTTTTGCCCGAGGGGTTCATCTAACACCGTTTCTAACTGCTGAATGTAACGCCTAATTAACGCTCCTCCAGTTCCTATTACCTTATGACTACTGTACCAACACATCTCCTTTTAGAAAGATTAGCTGTGAAGAACGAACGAGAAGTAAGTTAGAAACACGCGTCCCAGAGCTTGTCTTCAAAGAATGAGAGTCGTCATCCGACGCATGACTCCTCTTTATCAAGGTAACTCGCTTTCTTCATTCTTTTGATGTGTGTCACACGAGCTGTAATTGATTCCACTCACTCCTGTCATGCTATTGCCTGCAATTTGCACTGCAATACGCCGCCCTGAACTTTTTGAACCCATAGCATAATGGAAAAGCTGTGGGGCCCGCGAAGCGTGAATTATCACCTGGTCTTCCACATAATGCTGCCGGCACGAGAACACACACCGACATTCAGCGCGTAAGAGAATTACGCCTCTGATGAAGTTAGACAGAGGAGCTATTGTTGCTCAACTGTGTAAGCTCTAGACGCTTCAAGAGGTAACTCATTAGCCTCTTCCTAATTCTCCCTATTTTTCACCTTGAAAATTTAAAGCTGAAATGTAATCAAAGCTAATTTGCCTCTCAGAAGTAATATATAATAAATGGATTCGTGCATAACTTAATCTCCAAGCGCTGAACTTATAATAATGTCAATCCAGCAGTGGAAGTTTTACTTTATTACTTCTGTTTAGAACTGGGTGAATATCAAATGTTCTCATGTCTAACACTGATTAATAGGTTCCCGTCTCCTCCTTCAAAACGTGGAGTATGAGTTAAGATGTTAGCATTAAGGTGCTTTTTTTCCTGTCTACCAATTATGTCTAGTGCCATTCATCACCCATTAGAGCTTTAGCGTTTTGTTTGTGCTGATGCTGCTTTTCACTTACACGGAGGAAAAAAAAAAAGAACTTCTTGATGGGAAAATGTCTGCTGCCACGGAAACTCTTTGAAACACGCGGCGCTTATATAAATAAATTCCGTTGTGTTTATTCTGTCAGTCTGCTGATTACTTGGATTCAGTGATATTTCCAAGATGAAACAAGTCACAAATTTGGCTTGACAAGCAGAGAGGCTTTATGTATGAGAGGAAAATATGTTCTTATTATGTTTCCTCTTCCTCTTTTCATAAGTGAGGGCTGCCTCCCCACGAGTATTTTTGGGGGGAAAGTGGGAGGGCTATTACTTTGCGTCTAATCCGCGGATAAAAACAGCCTTTTCTTGCGCGCGTCAGTCACGACAGTGGACCTTTTAACTTTTATTTTTTTAAGATTTAATTTAGCGAGGTGGTTCAGTGTTCAGTTTGAAAACAGAGCAGCTTCCTTTCAGGCTATAGCACTCTAGTGTCATTCCTGACTGTTTACGGACAACATGAAATCCGAGGCTGGTTTTGTGCAGGACCCTTGAAAATATTTACCCTTGAAGTATTCCCTCTGCAGAAATGAAAAGTCATGCATGAACAATAATCTGCATGCACACATACACACGGTTTAAGCAACCTATGCAAATGGTAACCCAGAAACGAGCACAGCCTAGAGGAGGGAAGAGACAAAAGATAAAACAAAGTGACTGTGTTCTTTGCACTAATAGTATACACTGCAACCCAAAATGTTTTTCAAAGTCAGCTCGGGGCTAAAAAGTCATTTGTTTAATGGTTTCTGCCCAGCAGGAAGCTGAAAGTCTATTTTTAAAAAAGGGATACTAGTAGGTGGACCACACCTTCAGAGCACCCGGTGCATTGCAACGCAGTGTATCCCCAAATGGCCTTGGCGAAAACGCAGCCGGGGCGGGTTTCAACGCACGTCTCTTCTCGATAAGGGCATTAAAATGTGATGACTTTCTAAAACACTGCACGGTGACTAGGTGAGAACAATGAAAGAGGGCAAGCGAGGGAGGAGTGAAAAGGGAATTAAGTACAGGGGGTAAAGACTATGAGAAAGAGGCTGAGAGAAAGAGGCTGAAAGGAGGCGACACCTTAGAACACTGTCTATATCTGCTCGAATCAAAGGCCGCTGCACCTTTTTTTTCCCACTCCTTTCATCCCTTTGTCAGTGCACTACCATTGCTGCCCTCTGCGGTCAGGGAACCTTTTCACAGTGACTACAGCACGGTGGAGTGGAGCTCCCATCAGCACAGATATGACTGAGGGGATCTGAGTAGACCTCTGCTACCACCTAGAGGTCTCAGAGATGGTGGTTTCACATCTCATTTCAGTCAGCATCAAGTAAAGATTGAGACTCTTCAAAGGTGTGGCACAAAGCCGACTGTTTAATGTCACACTTTCAGCGCCACATTAAGCTAAATACAACAATAGTTTGTTCTGTATTCCACAGATTTGAGCGACACATTTCTTTGTCGAAAGGTGTGAAGCATGAATATTCCTACCCCGTCCATCAAAACCACTCGGGTGAGACAGACAGTGCGTAGGCTCCAGAGAGATAAGGTTTCAGTTTCAAAGTGGCCAGCCAGGAAAGAATTTCCTGCTCCCGCCTTTACATTTAAGCCCTTAGAAGAAGAAACCCCCCACCTCGTACATTTGCATAACAGTCCCAGCAGATAGACGAGTATATGATACAACCTCTTCACAGGGCTTATTCTTACCTGGGGAGACCAAGGAGGGATGGTGAGAATCGGTTTCTTGGATTTTGCTTGTGCTTTTAAACCATCAAGCTTTTTTCTGCTGCAGACTGCTTTGAAAGGCTTCCCTGATAGCAAGAGGGGGTGTTTTCAGGCTGGTGTGACATGGGGACAAGCAGGTGGATCTGCACTGTGACCGTACGTACCTCAAGACTCAACTCAGGGTCGGCGCATTTTCAACATATCTTGTGGTGACTCCTTCATTGTACACTACATCCCTAGTGGTGAAAGTCTAAAGGAGAGTGCAGGAGACTGTTAAGTGCTAAAAAAAAAAGAGAAAAAAGAGAAGTTGGGTCTGTTGTGAGTCTGAGTGTAGACACCCTGAAGGCGGTAGCAGAGGGCACGGAAGGGAACAAACTCAATTCCATCTTGGATATCACCTCTCTCTCCCTCTGTAATGAGCTGATGCTGCTTTGAGCAACCCGAGCCTGGCGTCACCTCTTAGAAAGGTGCAAAATTGAGTGTTTTACTTACTCTTTTGTGCTGACAGCCGTCAGAGTGTACAGCGTTTCCTGCTAAGATTGTCCCAGCCTCAGCGATTTAGGATGCTGGCAAAGCAGGACACCTGAATTGTTAAGACTGTACTTTACTGTACATATTAAAAAACAACTCTGTAGGTTGTTTGTGGAAGCAGCTTGTCAGAACCCGTAAGTACGTTTGACACCCTCTAGTGGTTGGAGTTAGAATTACAAGCGGAAGACAGGAAGTGGGAGTATCAGCGTGCAAAACATACCCTTCATTATGGGTTGCAAACTAATTCGTTTAACGTAGAACTGCAGTTGTCACAACACTGCGCCTTCAACTTTAATGCTGTTGCTCACATTTGTCGTAGTTCGCGACTGTCAAATTTGGTTGCTAGTGAACCTTTAAGGCTCCGGTTGCCTGGGTAACCCTTTTGTATATCTCCCATCACATGTGTTTCAGAGCACCAAACGTCAAACATCAAAATGTTCGTCGCGTATGAACGATGCTAGCTTTTACTGGTGTCATTTCATCTGAGTTCACCCTACACGCTACAAATTAAAGGATTATTGTAAAGGATTATCTCAAAGGATTGTCTTAAAGGATTGTCTTTTCTTATCTTGTCTTCAGCCTGGTATCAGCATGGTGAATTTGGCGATAGCCACCAATGTTGTGGACATTGTTTTCTTGCGGAAAACATTTGGGTGGCTTCATGATTGCATAACATTTCAGTCCGTATCGACCCCACTGGTCATAATCTCAAATGTGTTGCCTCAAAATTGAGATTAGTTCAATTTGGCATTCACCTTCTTTGTGTCACTTATGTTCTATTTATTCTTTTGCTTATTATTGCTGCAATACTCATATTGCTAATATTCTACAGTCTGTTGTCTCCACATTGCTGCTACTCCCTTCCTGTCTTTATACCCCTCAAAGTCTTCAATCACATGTTTATTGTTACCATGACTACAGAGGTTTTCTATTTAAAAACCAAAGCTTGGTACTTTCTTACCTTCATCCTACAGATTTTGTGCCAATTTCAAGGACTTGCCGGAACTGTCACACTACTTTCCCAGATGTCTCGCTCTCTTCTTTTTTTTTTTTTTTTTTGTACAGATCCATGCGAGATTTGTGCGCTTGAAATGTGTTCAGCCTGGTTATGAGTCAACACATTGATTTCAGCATCACGTATCGATATAGCATTACACGGTGCACGCGAAAAGGATACAACTCATGAACAGACAGCTCAAATACATATGTATTTTTGTAAGTGTACAGTTTTATGATTTACGTCATCAAATGCTCATGTGACCTGATTTTGTTTGCAACGCACACTATAAAAATGATGAAATGCATAACAAGAAATGCACAATCTTAAAGATAAAATTCATATGAGACCACTGGAACATTAATTTCCCCTTTGCATTGTTTGTCTTGGTTGATTTCCTTAAGAATCAAGTATTTTCTGACAAGAATCTCTCAAGCAACCTCTGTGACATTCAAAAAGCAGGTACTTCTCCTGCATGAAGGTGGAATTTACACAGTGCGCATTGGACTGTTTAATGAGGTCAAACACTCATTCATCTTGCAGCTTAGGAGGCAACACAGTTTAGAGGAACTTCACAATGTAAACACTTTTGTGTTTTCTGTTTGGAACAGCAAGGCTTAAGTTTAATTGAAGATGTCAACACAAATAAGGCCAGATAAACCTTTGAAATAATTACAGAGAGCTCCAGAGCGTTTAAAGCCTTTACTTTCAGAGACAGGAAATCCAGACTGACCACTGGGATCAGGGATTTAGAGACCCTCAATTCACAGCGCTGGCAACAAATGTAGCACAACAATAAAGCTTTGTACGCAAAGGACAATCTGCTTAGTGGATCGCACATTATTACTTTGCTATATTTGTCGAAATGCACGGCCACACATATTCATACTCACATAATAAAAGTATGTCTCTGAGTGGGGGTGGAAATCACTATGGTCTGATTTACCAGACGTGGTTTACTAGCTTGTTTTTTTTTCCTGGCAGCTGGGAGACGTGAATCCCATGGGTCAAATAATGTCACAGAATAGCGTATAATCTTTGAACCAGCTGTGGCTGGAGATAAAACCTTAATCAGGTGAAGGGAGCTTGGTAATATAATAACCTGGAGCAAGAGAGTCACCATAGACACTGTTTCGATAATCTTAGTTCAGGAGATTACTTACCTGCATCACTGTCGAGGCCCACTCAGAACTGGATAGACATGATTGAAGGACTTGGGAGGGAAGAAAAACGTTTTTGCTAAGTGCAAAGCCAGAAAAGCAGGGTAACATGGAGTCAGAATGAAAGAGTTTTATTGACACACTTGTGCTTCTTTATAATCTTACACCACATGTGAACAGTCGTGTTAAAGATGTGCTTTCTTGAGAGGATGTAAAATCAGTCCGACAGCAGGAGGTGACAAAAACCGACGTGTTTTTTGCCTTCACTCGGACCATATTACACTGAAATCAGTGGCAACGGGAATTATTTCAACTATGAGACATGTGAAAATATCATTTTTGCAGCTCCCCATTTTGTGCATGCACGCAAGGATATGCACATGCACAATTACAGCCAGCGCCATCACTGCTGAGCAGGTGGCAGAAACATACTGTGGAATATACAGGGTTTGATTTTTGGACTAGTCAGTAATGGGCAACACAGCAAATATTATGTTCAATCACAGAGTGATTCATAGGCGTGTCAGAGAAACCCTACACCAAGGATCATTGACGAACTGTGTGTTTGCTTAACCATGTCTTTAACACTCTGAGCAGAGCTGAAGTGATAACTGAAGTGATAACCACCATCTGGGGGTTGAAGTGGGTCAGATGGCAGACAAGACTGCCAGACACATCTGGTAAAATCAAATGAGGTGTGGTTCTACTGGCAATATCTGACTGATCCCCTGTTCTCATCTTCAGAAGGACTTTTGTTGGACTCCAGAGGAGGTTGTGGACATGGGACATGAGTGGGCCATGTCTGACCCTCCATTGTGAAACTGGCTGCTGTGCTCAGAAGGTCAGAAATTCACAGCTGCGACATAAAAATGAGTTAGTAGAAACCAGCAGTGAGGGAAACCATCGAGCTGAAGGAGAACACTTTTTAAGCTCAGCTGGTTCAGGAGTCCTCTGAAACACCAACAAGATGCTATGGGAAAGTATTGTTGGACTGATCTCAAGAAAGTTCCAGCACTTTGGCGACATCTTAAACCTGATCAATGCATACACTGTAAAAGAGAAAGAGTGCAAAATGTGTTCTGTGGTTTGGGATGTTGGATCAACCCCTATGGCATGTGAGCAAGTCACTGCCCCAAGTGAAGGAGTTAAAGAATCTTGATGTCTGGTTTGCAAGTGAGGCTTTTATAGGCGAGATAGCTGTGGCAACGCTGAATCAGATCTTTGTGGTGATGAAAGAGCTGAACTGGAGGGCAAAGCTTGGGCAAATATCTGAAGGAGCCACTGAAATGTATTAAAATGTTCCATTTAGTACGGTTCAGGTATCTGATAGGGATGCTTCCCGAACAACTTCAATGTGAGGGGAGTCCAGGTAACCCAAAACATGCTCAAAGGATCATACAGTATATCTCAGGTACTGTATGATTAGTACATACACGTGAAACATCCCAGTCAGACTGGCAAAAAAAAAAAAAAGACTCAATATTGTAAAGAGAGTACTTGAGATATAATTGCTTTTCAATTCCCCCTGTACAAGGCAGGTGTTAGATTTATGCAGTTTAGATTCACTTTGGATGATGCAGTCTTCTATCATCGACGGTGAGCGAGATGAGTTAAGGATTCATTTTATCACTCAACTTAGTTCAGCTTCGCACTTCAAAAAGACACAAGCTCGGAGATGAAACGATTCGCAGATTGAGCCTGGCATGTCTTTGTCACGAGATAGTCTCTCCCCATTTCGCTACTCTAACATACTGTACACAGTTCTTTGCTTGACGGTTTGCGGGGAGAAAGATATGCCGCTGTATGGCCGAGGCTTTCACTGAAACCTTCAGAAGCACAGAACTATTAAAAGAGAAATTTAACAATGTGAGGGTTATTTTGTAGTGTATTTACACGTTAAAGTTTGATATATTTTACCAGGACCAATAGTTTGGGTGCTTTATGTCTAAGTAACATCCACATGAATGCCAGGTCCAGAAATTTCCCAGCGGAGCATTGTATTGTTACTCGATAGTAAATGTTATAAGGTATATGTTGATAATGCCCGATCCGTCTGCTGTTCCTCTCTGGTTCCTGGTACAACATATTCAGCACTTTTGTCAGCACCGAGGTGAAACGCATTCCACAAGATGCACAGATGAAAGACTTATTTTAAGGTTTGTTTCGTATTTGTGTGACACTGAAATAACTTAATTTCTTGCTCTCTTGTTGATACTGATCTTTTTGATACTGTTAACTGGTCTATAGAACTGACATATTATTTCTTGGTCTAAAACACGCTGTAGGGATAAGCAGCGCAGGGGGTTGACAAGCTCTCCTTAGTAACCTTGCCAGCGCTTCACCGCCCCTTAGCTGTGATATCAAAGAGTCTAAGCTACGCCACAGCCTGGCTACATGTTCACTGCATTTGAAGATTCTAATTTAAGGCAAGGGTTGTGTGGAATTATGTACCGTGATTATCAGGCTTATTAACTAAAGCGTGTAGCATTTCTGCCTGCCTAAGGATCCAGCTAAATGCACCCCGAGGCACATTCAGCAGGGGTTCTCTTTAAACATGTAAAGCCGACTGGAAATAACGGCTTTTATTGCTGTCACTCACGCTCGGAGAAACATGAGGTGTGTTGACATCCATCTCGACCACTTTTCTCGCTGAGAGACAAGCATGGACGTGTTTTATTTTTTTCTCCCCCGGTAACCTGCAATGCCAACATCACACAGCGGCATTAACGATGTCGCGACGCCATCAAGCAGCTGAAGATAAACTGTGAAGAAAGGCGCAGAGCCGTGATGGTGCGTGCACGGAAACGCCATGCTTTCCTTTATAAACCGAATCTACTGCACAATCTTAAAGAAATATGTAATGAAATGCCTTCATTTATGCTCTGGTTGCTCAATAGTCTCTGTGGGCCTTAGAAGCAGTCTTCACACATGCTTTTGGCCAGATTAGGGAGCTTGTAGCAAATTGCCACCTAGCTAGGCGTCTTCTAACCCCTCAGAACCTGCTCTTCCAGACCTCTTGACCTTTTCTTGCCACCTGCTTGCACCTCAAGTAGTGTTTTCTGAGCTGTTTGATTTGTACACAGCTCTCTTGTGTTGTTGCTAGGGCAGAATCTAGAGTAGTGGTGGTCATGCGTCAAGTTATACGTTAGCTTTTGTTGCCATTTCCTCTTCTTGTGTGCGGTGCGTCTGTAACTCTTGACCTCTCACTGGGAAGCCTTGCAGGGTTGAGCTGTCACCTCACTTGTTCGTGTTCCTGTTGTCTTGTTTATGGGGAGTTAGGGTTGGGATTGTACTTTTTTTGTTTTCAGATACCAGCAGTGATTGTTATTTTTTCATTTTTTTTTCCCCCACTTGCCCTTGGCTCAGTCTGAATTTTTTTCAGCTTCTGGAACTGGCAGTAAAAAGATCGAAATGCTGGACAATCCTGACGTCCTTCGTCTAGTTTTATGTCACTTTTCCCGAGACCAGCTTGGGGTCATAATGTGTGTAGGCTAAATAGTCATGATTTTATCAACATTCGCTGAACAAATTTCTTTTAATAAACAGTGATATTAAAAATGTCTAATATCCACACAGAATATGTCGTGTGAAATGCAAGTCACCCGCATTTTGAAGCTCAATCCCTGCAGCAATGACAGTAAAAGGATGGGGGGGGACGATCTGAAACATAAGGCAGAAAGTAGTAAAGCCCACTTGTGTAGACAGCTGGGCCGATTAAAATGGGAGAATATCTCTTCCATCAGACATGCGTGAGCTGGACGGAAACGTGTGGCTGGAGCGCTTTCCGTGTTTACACAGCATTAGCTGTTCGGATTGTTATCCATCATGCAAAACCATCAGGGAGCCATCTGATCCGTCCAAAACTCGCTCTGCAGTATGCGACAAGGACCCCCAAACATTCCCCGCCGCCCTTCACTTCGGTGGCCCCTTAATGACGGAGCGAGAGCGCGAACGAGCACAAACATTAAGGAAGCTCGCTCCAAACGCGGACCTGCAACAGATATGAAAGCGCATTCAAGACATGCAGAAAATAAAATCACCGCAGGAGTGCCTGGATGCTCGGGGGTGTGATGGGTCAATTTGGATAAGCAGAAAGATTACACAGTGGCAGGCTTAAAGCTATTTTGAGTCAGTTTTAGGTTTTGATACTTTCTCATGTGAGCTTATAACTGTCTGGATTTCAAATATGCAGTAAATTTATCCAAATATTGTCTAGTCTGGACCCACCTGCTATTTGAGATCTGGGCTGAACACTCACAAAAAGTCCTTTGGTAATTTACTAGGCATGTATGAATCAAGCGCATTACTGTAGAGTTCAGAGGCGCTTTTCACGCAAGGCACCAGCCAATCAAATTAAAAAAACAAAAGTGACTTTTTTTAATTTTTTGATTATCATTTGAAAATGGAAAGTCATCTCATCATTTGATTTTTGTTGCTGGGGAATATTGTGTCCAGGCAGCTGATAATCAGTAATGTTAGCTAACAGTTGAACGGTGCGTGAACTAGCCTAGCTAGCCAGTTGAATTCCTGCTAATTTCAGCAGCTATTCTGACTTGTTTTTTTGTCTTAGTTCAGTACATTTTATTCACATAGCTTTTCTCTTAGGCCACTGCTTAGTTTTTTTCTTTTACGTTATTCACAAAGCAGGTTCGACCAACTTCTAGGAAAGCTCTGCTTTGCTTGAAGGCTCATGCAGGAGCTAGCTTACATTCACCTCGCTCCGTGATAGACTGATGAGTGCTGCATATTTGACTCAGTTGCAGAAATATCTTTCCCAGGGGGCTAAATTATGTAATACCATATTATTGATAAGCTCAGACATTATCAGACACACACACACCTGCACTAAGAAATGCTGCATTAAATAAATATTTTTATTTGTGAGAATTTATGTGTCATTTATCAGATCAAAGCCCCATCTCCACCCCAACCAAATTCCTGCTGTCGCTGCCAAAAATCTCACTCTAAAATCAGTTCAAAACTTAGCAGCCCTGAATTTACCACTTGGTCTAGTGTCTGTAGGCATTGGATATAAGAAAAAATCTCACAATGTCATGGATTAATCCAATCCAATTACTTAAAGATGAGAAATGTTAATATCTTGGTTACTCAGTAGTCAAGGTGTTGCAGAAGATTGTCCATATCACAGCCCATTCAATGCTTGCTATGCATGCTAGTATTCCACTAATAATGAAAATAAAATGCCAGACTGAACAAAAGTGTCTCATGTTACAACCTTAACAGGATTCTCAGATTGAGAGGCGTGGTGTGAACATCCGGGTTCCCCTGCATTATATTAACCACTGCATTCTTTGTGTGCGTTTGCCCAACATCAAGCGGATGGGGAAGTCATATTCTGAATGCCTTCATTATATTTTATCAGCTAATTTTATTCCGTGGAATCTGTAATCGGAACCATTTACATCGGACGGAAGGAATACTGTCCATGTACATATAAAAATAATAACTTCATATGTGAATGACAACGCACTAGATGTGTTTTCATGTGTGTGTCTGCGTGGGATCACCGGTTCAAGGCCGTCCAGCAGACGCAGTTCAAATTACATATATCTTCTGATTAAATTTAAGGTGATACTTAGCATACTTGGCAAAATTATATTTCTCTTTCATCTGGAAAGACGTGAGACAGCTGACTCCTTCTGCTATAACGCTCTCTCCTCTGCACTTACTTTCACCTTGCCCTTTGTGATAGCGTTTGGCTCTGTTCCTCTCTGTTTTGCACCTTTCAGTTCGTTGCTGCAAATACCAACAGCGCCTTCGAGATGCTTATCCTTGAGAACATGTTTGTCGGTAAAAGTTTCCATCTGCCGACGCTGAAATTAATGCATTCGGAATCACAATGAGTACATGAAAAGGCTCTGAATTCTTTCAAATATCAGAGTTTATTCGCCGCACTGGCGCTCTGAGGTAAACAAAGCGGGACAAATATTTGCACCTGAATTTCATTTGAATGCCACGCCACTGTTTCTCATTATTTCCATCCCTCTTCTTCGACTTCCGCAGACAGAGCCGCACATGTAGGCTGTGTGAAAATTAATCCCTTCAGAGAAGTCTGGGACTGCAGATTGGGCGGAATTGGCGCTTTCGTTTATTTGCTAGTAACGTCCGAAATGAGCCTCTATAAGCTGAGACAGAGGTGGCTCCTTCAGGGCTCGGCCAACATGCTCTGAAGATATTAAGTCCAGCCTTCGCCAAGGATCAAACAGTGACCCACCAGTTCATCAAATACTCTGAGCTGGACATTCATAAAACATGCTTTCCCCAGCTTGCTCTTGGCATAAGCTCAGATGTAATAAATCACATACTGTATATTTTATAACCGAACTGGTTTCGGGGTCGTACTGAGGGTTGTATTAAGACGGTTGCCTTAGATACAGAAGATAGGATTCGTGCATGTTAAATCATGGATTTACTCCTATATCACTGACCAGCACCACACCACCATTACAATATAATTTTTTTTACAGCTTTTAATCCTAAATCATAAAATGTGTATTCCTCACAAAATCATGTGATATATCAAAAGCTATATATCCCTCAGTTTTGCACAATTTATAATCACTTTCCCATAGCTTATATTGAAGTCCTACAACCCCTTTATCTTTCAAGTGGCGCGTGAATGCTCGCACGCACACACAAACTGAACAAATGAGCAATTTTGCGTTTACAGCCTCCTTGTTATTGCCAGTAAACTGCCCACCTGTTATTACCTCCATGTATTTCCAATTATTTTATATGTGAAAGAGGGCAAAGGGACAAATGGAGTAGAGACAAGAGAAAGAAAGAGTGTAGCAAGCCAAGACACTTTGTAATACCATGGGCAGGTTATAAGGAAGATAAATAGCGTGACACCTTAATGGAGCCATATAGTTATCCTTTATGAATAAAGTGAGATTGCTTCATAAAAGGTACAGTCCGTGATTAATGATGGGTCTGATGGAACTGAACCGCTTGCATCGATCTTGGACATAAAAGGACTCTCGAGTATTTACAGCTGTTAATGTTATAACAAATGGCATTATAAAAGTTGGATGTATTGTAAGTAAGTCCAATAAAATGGTACAGACTTGGGAATTTGACTGAGCCTCTGGTGGCTATTGCTATTACTGTTTTCTGTGTCTTTAGTGTTTGGAGCGAGCGGCGGCGCTGGGGAAATACGGAGACACTGCGAGACGGAAAGGCAAATGCCAGGGGATTCCGAGGCTGCAGTGTAAAAACACAAACAAATGTATTGTTTTTGATGTGGTCCCTTTGCCTGGCATAGCTAGGCAGCACGAAGTTAGGATCTCATTATGGGCTTGTTTTAACTAACACATGGAGGGGGGACTTTTATAGGACAGTTGGAAAGTCCTACAACCAATCAGAACCATTTTGTTATAAATAAAATTAACTCTACAGTCCTCAGACGTCGTATGACATTGTCCAACTCAGCATAAAACTCAGCCAAACAATCTGATTGACCTGGTAGATCTTTCCGGAGCATAATCAACTCCCAACCAAAGTTTTTGTGGGCTGGGACTGTTCAGGCTGGCTTCCAGGCTAGTGGTTACTAGAATATGATGCTCTTTGTCACACCTGTGCTATTGAATACACTGGTCAGGCATAACATTATGACCACTGACTGAGGAAGTAAATAATGTTGACCATCTTGTGACAATACAACATGAAAAACAGCACAAGGTGTTGACCTGGCCTCCCAATTCCTTAGATCCTGAACTGATCAGGTGTCTGTGGGATGATCCACAGAGGCCCCTGCCCTCAACCCACAGGACCCAATGGCCCACACTAATGTTCTGTTGCCAGACACCACGGGAAACCTTCAGAAGTTCCATGTCCATTCTCTGATGAGTTACAGCTGTTTTGGAGGCACAAGTGAGACCTACACAGTATTAGGAAGGTGGTCATAATATTAGGCCTGATTGGTGTATGTTGTTATTGTATATAAACGAGCACAAGACCATATAAAAACAAAGAGAACCAAAAACCCTGCATCTACTTTAGCATTAGCTCCAAAAAACTGAACAGATAAAAGAGTTGAACCGCGCTTTCTATCCTCAAGTGAGTCCCTCTGTACATGTAATAAACGATTTAAACGTACGTAATCGTCTATCTCTCTGCCGATGTTCCTGCTAAGGAAGCCAGCGGTTACTTCTACTTTCGAAGGCTGGATTTAAACACATCAAAAACGTGCCACGTTGGATTTAAAATACCTCTGAATCCATCTGTAACTTCACAGGCTACGCTGTGAGAACACTGCCAAATTTATATTTGTCGGCGGAATTTAATGCACTTTGTTACATCTGTGCTAGATGTGCCACGCAAATACGATTTCAAAGCGGAGGCCGCAGTTCAAACAAGGCTGTGAACTGATTCCCTGTGTACCACGAAAAAATAAAGTATTTAATAACTTCCCATCGTGTATTAAAGGACACAAATCAAAGACAGCGAAAAGAAGAAAAGAAAATGGCAAAGAGAAACGAAAAACCCAGCACCTCCACATGCTTGGATAATTAACACTGAATATATGCACTGTTGTTAAAGTGCTTGGTTGAATGAAGAGGAAAGCGACTGAACCACACGTTCTGTTCTGAGGTGAGTTTCTCCGTACGTGTGCATTGTGAGAATAAATGACTTAAGCGGATGCAGTCGCCTCTCTGCTTGCAGTCCTGCTGAGGAAGCCAATAGCAATTTCCAGGGTTTGAAGGCTGGATATAAACACCTCAAAGTCTTTCCGTATTGAGAGCTGTGTGCAATATGTAGCAACTGTACAAAATACAATATATAATTCATAAGCACATATATTGCAATCGTGAGGGGGGAAAGCTCAGACCTAATTAGACAGAGATGGACAGTCGTGTCTTTGGAAATTCCTCATTAGAAATCAATGGCCGCAGTTACAAACATGCAGCTTGCAGTGTGACATCGTCAAAGAAAGACACCTTATCGCATTATAAAGACTGTGTAGATGCTTCACAATGATTTGTTTGGATTTAATTGTGGAATCTGGGCTAGTGCCGATCAGCCCAAAATCTGCGCAACCCTGCCACGGACGATCCAAGCGTTGATGTTAACAAGACACATCTTTGAAGGAAGCCTGAGGCAGTAAGCATTGATGGGATTTTAAGAGCGCTCACTCGAGCCAACTTCCATCTTTAAGAAATTCCATATATGCACACTTCACATGCACGGTATCTGCGGGATTAAGGCTAACATGATGTGCTACTTTTGCTGTTAGTATTCAGGATCCCATTACTAGGACAAATGAAATCCCAATTGAGTAGTTTTTGGTCCACTTGGGGTAAGAGTGAATCTTCCAGTGATTGGCATTTTTGTTCCAGAACACATATTGTATTTGTGGTACATTTATCTTCAGTCACACAGAGTGCTAAAAATATAAAGGTACCCGCAATCATCTACTACGTGCCCATCCACTTTTCCTTACACTCCTTTGTGACTTCTGACCAAATGAAAGACCTGTTCCTCCATATTTCCTTCTAACAGCCTCTTACTGTAATAACATAAAAAGATAATGTGTAACATGTGAGCCTGGTGGAAATCTGCATAATAATCTAGTAGAATATACTGTTTTATCTTCACTTAGAGTTTTTTCGCACCAGCTATGTAATTTAAATGAAAGTAAATAGACTTGACACATCGTTAACCACAGTCGCAGTAGCCCCAAAGACTGCTGTCTGGCTGTCGCCTTTCTGCCCTTTCCGAGTTTGAATGTTCTACAGGCTTCTTCCCGCAACCCAAAGACATGCTTGTTAGATTAATTAGTGCTTCTGAATTGGCTGTAGGTGTGCATGTGAATGTGAATATGAATGTTTTGTTTGTCTGAGTTATAGGCAGTTTAGGATTCTGCGACAGCATCGGTGCAGACCCTAGCTCCGTAACTGACGTGCGCTTTCCCAGAAATGAAACTACGCGCAGGGGCTGTGAGTGGTCTGCTTGGTAGTAGCGTCTTTTTGCTTTAGTATTTCCTGCTGGTTCTCCATCTCTGCAATTTTCAAATTGATTGTATTGGATCAATAAAGATGGAACACATCGAGGAAAGGTTAACTGAGGAGGTTTGGAGATACAAACATTTGTATGACTAATTTTCAGCGAAATTCTGGCAAAAGTTTCTGTCGCCATTGTTAAAAGTGAACAGGAAAAGGAAGCAAAAATGAACCCCATTGCTGACTAGTGTTTGGGTGGTGTTGTTACAGAGCTAGCCAGACTGGTGAGCGCGTAGATTATGCGTAGGTACCTTAAATGAGCCCATAGCTCTGTGATGGAATGGCAGGCTGCAGACCCACCATCGCCCTCTAGAGGATAAGCGGTTATAGATAATGAATAAACGCATGAATTCTGGCCATCGTCTTTAAAATCATCATGTGTTGTGCTTGGATTCTGACCTTATAACTGGCCGTCACCAGTTACCATAACCAGGAAATAGCCATATGCTGGCACAGCATGATACAGGAATAGCATTCACTTGAGCTGCTGTTTTGTTTTTTGTTTGTGTTGTTTTTTTTTGCATATTACCGAACTGCCAAGCATATAAATAGAAGCATATGCTGTGCCCCTAACTGAACTGCAAAAGAAAGCCAGGTGTTAAAGGGCTCGCTGCAAGAGTAGACGAAGTGTAAGTTTGCTTAGTTAGCCTGTGGAAAATCTGCTTTGTTGCTTTGGGACTGAGGCGAGACATGCAGCTGCAGTTTGGCTCATGGGCTCTTTGCGTTTTGATTAAAATAAGCTACTTTCTTTTTTATACTGTATGTCGATGATCCTGCATGTATGTTAGTTATATGTATTTTACGTAGAATCCCAATAAGTTAAGGCAGTTCTTGCTTTAACACAACTGACAGCTTATACTTTTGGGCAAATAATGCTGTTTTATTTCCGCTTCATAGCTGCAAATCACGGCGGAGGGAAACACTTAAAGGTTGTTATTAAGAATTGTGAACACTGCAGTAGATACAAGTAAAAAATAAATAAAATCTGAAAGAAAGAAAACGAACTTTTAATCCGAGCAGTGAGCTCAGTGCCTAATGCATACCTGCCAATGCCTGTGACTAGCAATTTTAAAGACTCATCGTCTGTTTCCTGCTTTGACTTTGTTCTGTTCTCAGTCAAGATGGAAAAGATCCGACACTTGAAAGAACAATAACAAGGGAAATTGTTGAGGAATTATCTCACCTGTCACCGGCAAAATTAGTCAACCTAGTGGGTGAATATGAGACTAAACATATTGTTAAGACACATTATTTTTCCAATGTGTCACTGCCTCTTGTCATGATGACCAACGAGAGGAGACGCGGTTCAGATCAATGGTGCTTTGGAAGGCCTGTTGAACCTGGATCAATAGCTACTGGCTGAGTGAGGACTTGTTCTCTGATTTGGTGTTTTTCACCGTCAGACACTTGCTCATAAGCTGCAGTCACTCTCTCAGCGATCCACCCCCGCACCAAACACACATGGACACACACACACACACCTACACACACACACACACACTTCCCTATCTATCTCTTGCTCTCTCTCTCGAGGCTAAATAGACTGGCAGTCCCCAGTGCAGCTCGGTTAAGTCATCATGCCTGCTGACAGAGATGCAAAGGGTTATTATCTGATTCATGCTGCATAAGACAAAGGTGATTTGGATCAATACACACAAGTGTTGTGGCTGAGACACTGAGCCCGGTCTACTACATCATATGAAACCAATATAAATTTGACACCACATCAAGGGATCAGAAAGGCCAGCTCATGCTGTAGCTATATGCTCCCAATCTTCAAAAGCTTTGAAAAAGCAGCTGGAACTGGAACATTCAGAATTTAACAATGAAAATAAAACATTCAAAAATATCCAATTAAATTGTAATTTTAACAATGTAGCTTTAGGAACATTTGGCTCTCAAATGAGTCAAACTGTACTTGTAGATTAAGATTTTAGCCCCATGCCCTGAACGGCACCCATGATAGCGTCCAGTTATGTTTTGAAAATGAAGTTCCATCATTGCAAATACACTGACATTTTCTTCCTCGCTTGCAAGCATTTCCAGTGAAAAAGATACTGCATGTTTAATTGGCTAATGGACCTGCCAGTGACAGAGAAAAGGAAAGAAATAATTGCATTTGAATTGCAGATTGCTACAGCTAAGTCCTAAGCTTCTAAGGCACAGGAAGGAACAAACATCAGCATTTTACCCTGTAAACAGCAAGGACAGCAAGATGGCTGACTGCTGACAATAAACAGCTGACACTATAGGTTGCCATACACTGATGTACCCCCGCTGCTACGTCTTGTGAGGTAAATCTCTCACAGAAACTTCTGCTCTCTCAAAAAGTCATGCATAATCCCGTCTTCCAAAAGCGCAGGGAGGTTAAATTTAATGATATCGGGCCAGTGGCTTCCGACTACGTCAAAAGACCTTTGGATGTCCCGGAATTTGCATTTCAGCTGTTAAGACGAGGCTGCGCCCTTGCATGGGGTCTGTGAACACCTGGAGACCTGGTTGTGTCATCAGGATTCTGTTGTTTTACTGTGGCTGTGCTTTTATCACAGTACAGCCTCATAAATCTGAATGTCAACGCTCAATAAAATGGATTGTGACTGAAGTAGCTAACCTAAGTCAGTTTGTTACTTAAAGGGAACATGACTTTAGATTAGATCTACACCAACACAGCGCTCCGCTCACAGCGTACTGTTGTCAGCTTTCTTATTTATCTTGTACACGAGAGGCGTACCAACACAATCAGGAAATGAGGCTCATGCAGAAATCCTCCAGTGAAATTGCACCTGTCAGTTGTATATTTAGGCTGTGATGAAAGAAGAGAAATCAAATTATTTTCACACCGTATCTTCAGGTGAATAAAGCGGGTGAAAAGAGAAAGAAACTGCACCAAACACTGTACAAAATGAAAATGAGTCTACCTGCTAGCAGCTCTGTGAGGCTGTACTGAGCTAATTGCTACATCAATATCAGCACGGCAGCATGTCATATTGTGAGAGTGACAGCGTTCACGCTATAATGTTTTGCAGGAATGAGGCTCGCCGTATTGCATGTCCCAAGGGGCAGACATACAGGGAGGGTCCAGCAGCGATATGGCCAGTGGAGAACATGTGTTGCTGAAATTCAGTGAGTTGTAGCAAAGGTGAAATAATCCTAACCTTGAGGCGACGCAGTAGAGAACAATAGAGCTGATTCACGGTACTGAAATCCTGACATGCATGCAAAACCATACATTAAATAAAATATGTGTAAGTGACGTGTCTCAGTCATCCGGGGCATGGTATATCTAAAAATGTTATAGAAAGGCAACTAGACTGGAGTTTCATGTTTCACCACTCACCCAAGTAGCTTCTTCAGATCTAATACACATAAAACTGAGGAGATGGTTGTGGATTTCCAGAGGTCCAGGCCCCACCTGCAGCTCCTAACCATCATCAGGGAGTGTGTAGAGGTGGTTCAGACCTATAAGTACCTATACATACAGGTGGATCGCAAATTGGACTGGTCAGCTAAACTCAACTCAGTATACAAAAAAGGTCAGAGTCGTCTCTATTTCCTCAGGAGGCTAAGGTCGTTTAACATCTGCCAGAAGCTGTTGGACATGTTCTATCAGACTATTGTTTCCAGTTCCCTCATCTTCGCTGTGGTGTGCTGAGGAGGTAGCTCTAAGAAGAAGGGCACATCGCGGCTAGACAAGCAGATACAGATGACTCTGTCTCTGTCCTGCTCCGTGGACAGGTTGAGGAGGTCTGTTTGTCCCTTAAGCCATACGACTCTTACACATCTTTCATATCTTCGACTGTAATTCCTCATGTGATGAAGCTATTGGATGATTGAAATACACTATATTACCAAAAGTATTCGCTCACCCATTCAAATGATCAGAATCAGGTGTTCTAATCATTTGGCCTGGCCCCAGGTGTATAAATTCAAGCACTCAGGCATGCAGACTGTGAAACAAGACATTTGTGAAAGAATGGGCCGCTCTCAGGAGCTCAGTGAATTCCAGCGTGGAACTGTCATAGGATGCCACTTGTGCAACAAATCCAGTCGTGAAATTTCCTCGCTCCTAAATATTCCACAGTCAACTGTCAGCTCTATTATAACAAAATGGAAGCGTTTGGGAACAACAGCAACTCAGCCACGAAGTGGTAGGCCACGTAAAGTGACAGAGAGGGGTCAGCGGATGCTGAAGCGCATAGTGCAAAGAGGTCGCCGACTTTCTGCACAGTCAATTGCTACAGAGCTACAAACTTCATGTGACCTTCAGATTAGCCCAAGTACAGTACGCAGAGAGCTTCATGGAATGGGTTTCCATGGCCGAGCAGCCAAGCCAAGCAACACATCACCAAGTGCAATGCAAGGCGTCGGATGCAATGGTGTAAAGCACGCTGCCACTGGCCTCTAGAGCAGTGGAGACGCGTTCTCTGGAGTGATGAATCACGCTTTTCCATCTGGCAATCCGATGGACGAGTCTGGGTTTGGAGGTTGCCAGGAGAACGGTACATTTCAGATTGCATTGTGCCAACTGTGAAATTTGGTGGAGGAGGAATTATGGTATGGGGTTGTTTTTCAGGAGCTGGGCTTGGCCCCTTAGTTCCAGTGAAAGGAACATTGAATGCTTCAGGATACCAAAACATTTTGGACAATTCCATGCTCCCAACCTTGTGGGAACAGTTTGGAGCGGGCCCCTTCCTCTTCCAACATGACTGTGCACCAGTGCACAAAGCAAGGTCCATAAAGACGTGGATGACAGAGTCTGGTGTGGATGAACTTGACTGGCCTGCACAGAGTCCTGACCTGAACCCGATAGAACACTTTGGGATGAATTAGAGCGGAGACTGAGAGCCAGGCCTTCTCGACCAACATCAGTGTGTGACCTCACCAATGCGCTTTTGGAAGAATGGTCAAAAATTCCTATAAACACTCTCCTCAACCTTGTGGACAGTCTTCCCAGAAAAGTTGAAGCTGTAATAGCTGCAAAAGGTGGACCGACATCATATTGAATTCTATGAGTTAGGAATGGGATGGCACTTCAGTTCATAGAATGAGTAAAGGCAGGTGAGCGAATACTTTTGGTAATATAGTGTATCTATCTATCTATCTATCTATCTATCTATATATCTAAAATGACAACAGGTGCTAAACAGAACTCTCAAGTTTTGAACTTAGCTTACAGTGAGATTTTTATTTTATTGTTATTTTGTTAAAGGCGAGGGTGAAGTGTGTTTGAGGACCAAGCATCATTAATCTAATGAAGGACAAAGTCCTTTAAACCAAATAAATTATTTTATTTACCACTTGCAGGACAAAAAAAAAAAAAAAAAAAAAGACATTTGGTCATTATACAGTAATGGTCATTGTCTGCTTTCATTAGCTCCCGTGTTTCTAGGAGGTTCAGTCTGAACTCAAAACTCAATTAATTTAAGCCTTCTTAAATAGCCCCATCTAACCATAACCATCCAAAACTGTTCAATTAAGGGGAAATCGTCCATAAAGCAAATATCCTGCATAGTTCCTCGCCTTTAAGAAGATATTGTAAATAAATAAATAAATAAATAAAATGATTAAAAGTGATTAAATGATTACCTGATCGCGAGCTTGCAGTGACGTGTGCATTCACATGCACTGGGGCGTTTGTGGAAGGCGTGTTTACGGCGCAGCTATTTCACCCGGCAACTAGAAATACTATTTTCTGATTGGCTGATAGGTCGCTGATTCAAGCAGACCAATCTGCCTTCGCTATCGCATCATTCATTCACAGATTACTAATTTATTTTATATACGGTCTATGTTACTAAGTTGTATCACTTCCAAAGGTGGACAGAGTACACACCTTCACTACTTGAGTAAAAGTACAGATACTCCTTGTCAAATATTACTCAAATACAAGTAAAAGTAGCCTAGTCAAAAATTTACTTAAGTAAAGTACTAAAGTATTTGCTTAAAAAAAAATACTTAAGTAAAAATATTTCAGGAAATACAGTAAAGGAAAGTAGCTTTATTGTCATTATACAATCCACTCTACAATCCACAGCCTCACTACGTTTAAAATGTTCATCAGCAATTTAACAAACATTAAGCTAGCTAACGTCAGTAGCTACTTTACATACCGCGACGTGCTTTTTCATGTTGGAAGACGAGTTCTTGTAGGCCGTGATATAATTTGTTCGCAGTAAGCACAACAAACATTTAAACTGAAACGGTCACTTTTTGTGGCAAAAATCTCAAACATGGGTTTGAGATAAGGCCACAGGTGCTCGGTGGGAGTTTCTCCAGGTGTTTCTCCAGTTTCTTCCTGCATTGTATGGATGGTATGGCATGACGTAGTGAATCAGCAGAAACAGTTTCTCAGAATTTAGAAAAAATAATAATAATAAAAAAAAAAAAATCAGCTGACGTAAACTCAAAAGTAGTGAGTAACGAGAGCATCAACAGAAATGTAAAAGTAATAATAATAATACTCAAGTAAAGTACAGATACTCAAAAACTGTAGTAAATTTACTTTGTTACTGTCCACCACTGATCACTTCTCAGCGTGAGAAATGTCATGTGTGGCCTGTGAGCATGTGAACTTTTTGAAAAAGACCTGAGAGCTCAGGCTAGCTCTGTTCATACATTGCTTTTGGAGGCATGCTAATATGCTAATTGGTGTGCACAAACTGTAGCAGAGGCTAATGGGTTCTGCAAAGTATTTTTCAGGGAACATGGACTTTAATTTCCATGACAATCCAGTGAACGGTTGATGATACTAAAAATAAATAAGTAAATCTTCACAGTGGCAATACAGGATGAGTCAGGGGATCACTTACGTCAGTGAGCTTCATCCTCGGACAACCAAAAAAACGCCTGCCCAAACTGTCATGGCAACCCACCCAGAAGTCGTTGCAATATTTAAGGCTGAGCCAAATGAGCGAGCCAACCGACTGATATTGCCTCCCTTTGGCCTTGCTGCCAGTGTGACTAATAAAAAATAAAAAAAGTGAAAAATGAAGCTTCAGTGCCCTTGAAAAACCAAGGACTTTCTATAGCTTTTCATATTTTATTATAGCGTCCTTTCTGCTGTATGGGCAGGTCATACCCCTGTACACTAAGATCATCTGCTAGCACTGCTATCATAGTAATCTAGTTTACAATGTCCATCCGGAGGGGTAATGAGTTTTTTTTTTTTTTTTTTTTTTAAATCTAAAATGATTTATGCATTATTTCCTCATCTTTTACTTACACATTTAAAGTGCCCTCTATGCCCTTGTTTGTATTGTACCTTTCCTGCACATCTTTGATCACATTTTAATTGGCTGCCAACATTTCTAGAACATTTTTAATTGAAGCCTACAACTTTTTATGGGAGGACCAAAACTTTTAAACAAAAAAAAATAGAGTTTCTTCCAGCACTGCTTTATTTACAGCTGCGTTTGCAACTGACACAACAGAAAGAACATTTCTCTGAAACTCAGCCAAACACAATATTATATTCAATACCAAAGTTTTCATTGCGAACATTTTCAAAAACCATTCCTTTCTACCACATCTGAGCCGGGCAAATATGGGCATGGTTAGATAAAGATTACTCTCTTCCCAGATCAGTTAGGGTTTGACGGTTTAATGCACTTGGTTAACTCTGGTCCGGTGCAAAGGAGGTAAAGGTCATGTGTTTCCGAACTGGGCATAGGAATGTAACAGTCTGTCCAATACAGAATTGTATAGTGCTTCTTTTTCCAAACCCATTTTTATTTTATTTTCTGCGTATAATTGAGACCTAGCCTGCAATAAATGAAAAATAAATGGTGCATTCAGTGTCCTTGTTTCAAACTCTTCAGCACACTTCACAATTCCATCCACAAAATCCTCTTCACCGTGACCCGTTGTAAATGTCTCTGTATGCTCTGATCTTGAGCTTCTACCTGCCCTCAACCACATGAACACACGGTCTGCAGCCCGAACCTCATATTCACCCTTTTTTTGTATTCAGAGGACAACACTCTATGGACACAATCTCCAACCGAGAGAGCTATTGATTTGAACCGTACAATATCGATCTTCGCTTCTTTTGGCATGAAAAACTACTTTTCTATCCTTTGGTTCTCTGGTTCCATTCATAGAACTCCATTCCCAATTGAGACCTTGTGTTTCACCCTGTCTCGGTCTTGTGTTAATTCATCTGTGAGTTTAATATGAGATTTCTGTTACCTGCCGAGCTTCTCCCAAGACATGGGAGCAATGGTCAATGTTCCGTTGTACCCTCTGGTTGGGGATTCTCTATGAAAACAATAAAAAACAAGGTATGGGTCACCGCTATACCTTTTTGACCCTTACTCATGAGTCCTGACCATTGTACCATAAAGCCCCCTGTTAGAGGGACTTGAGTATAAGAGAAGAGGAGCAAGTCTGCAGAAATCCGAATTCACTGCACTGGCTTTTGAAGCCACATACCGCAGGAAACACCCATGCTGATTAGGAAGAACAGCCAGAAATATCCCCCAAACCACCACCGAGATCTGTAATACTGACATTATTGCTACATCAATTACAAGCAATTAGGAATAAAAACGTATTTCAATCACGCATCATCAGCAGGCTTTTAAATAGGAAAATGCGTATTGTTCTGTAGCCACTTAGAGGGCATTGATGTGCAAATCACCCCGCGCAAACGGAATACAGAAGAAGTCCACTTTCCATTAGTAAATAGATAAATATAGAAGAAAAATAGACACACTCCACGGGGGAGAGGGGGGGACGGGCGACAGGCATGCTGCGGTCCAATATTGCTTTCAAAGATATTCAGAATTGTCCAGGGAGGCACAACTTCAAAAGAGAGTCACTCCCCACTGAACCCGTCTCTTGACTCTTTGATTGTTAGCTATTCCAGCCATGTATGAGGTATTGTAGAGGCTATAAAAAAAATTATGACCTCATGTTTTATTCAAGGCTTCTCCACTTTCATAAGATAAGGGGTGTCATTGTTGCACCAGCACAAAGTTAGCAGAGCTTTTGTGTGAACGTTTCACCTTCAGCTTTTTTTCGCTTTTCTTTCTCTAATCGCGGCCGCGTGTTGATCTCGCGCGGAATAATGTGCGGCGAAAAGGATGCAGGAGAGGCAAACAAGATAAGGCCGCGGCGTTACCTAAAGCGCATGTGATGTCGCCAAGATGTTGAAGCATATGTATCTAATACATACAGTACAGGCGAATGAAAGGGTTCTCATTGGCTGCAACGCCTCTGTTATATCAGCAGCAACACACATGCTTACATGTATGCAGACATGCATGCGCAGCCGGCAAAAGAAAAACATATCGCCGCCCTCCAGTGAACAGATTAGCCGCAGATGGAATTTCTACACCGTGAGGTCAGGGGGAAACACAGGAGAGGGCTCCCTGGAATGACTCGCACAGTATTTTTGTGCTGCTGAACCTGCGTCTGATAGCTTGTGCTGATGTATTTGGTCTGACATCTACGATAGCCTCACTGTATTCCCTAATTATTGAACAATTTCAGCATAAAATCCGATTTAGCGGTGCAAATGAAGCTGCCTGAAGTCATTTGGCTCTGGCCAAGACTTATCTCCTCTGGTGGTTTTATTCATTTGTTTTGCTATATTTTCTTCTTTTGTCAACCTTCCCACTGTACTCCAAAGATTTTCCAGCACTGAAGCCTCTGGGTGAAGCGATCGGTTCAGTGACAGAACAACATTGCCCCCTGTTGGCTACAACAGAGAGCACAGCAGCACCAGTGTGGCCACAATATGCATGCTGAAAACTCACTTTGCAGTCACCGAGCTCCTAATGTTGCATCTGATCACTGACCTTGTCTTGACACCTTTACACATTATAATACTGGTATCACATTAATACCTGCGCAAAAAAAAAGTGATACAAAAACACACCAAAGAACCTCCAGCTGCACGTGAGTGTAGGTAAATCAGTGAGACTATCAAGTGGTCAGGCACCTTGCCTCGCTGATACGTTCACTGAATTATGCACAAAGCACTGCAAATAGACTTCACGGTGGATTGCAATACCTTGAACACGGCCGCACTGTATGTACACTATGATTGCAGGAGCCCGGGCTCTTCATGATTGCCGTCATTGTACAGTGCACATATAAACTCCTGCTGCCGGCGGTTACGTTTGCAATATAATACACTTCAAACGCATACTCAAGAATGATGCTGGGTGCATCCAAAAACACAACAAACCAGTAAAACTATGGACGTGTGATTGTTAGCAGAATTATTTTTGCAAAACATCGATTTTTAAGAACCGCATCTTCTTGCAATTGTGATTCTTTAACTTCTTTTCTCCTCCTCCCCCTGCCTGCTTTTATTTCTGCCCGCTTTTATTTCTCAGCTTTTCCTCCTCATTGATTCCCTTTCCCCAAATTTGATTGGACAGTTCCCTGCGTACCAGCCCTTGCTGCAGCTAACGCCCTGCATTGATCTAGGTAGTGTGCACACTACCCACAGTTTCCCCAGGTACACATCAATTCACTATGTTCAAGCAGCTTTTCCCTCCCATAGGGGGGGAATAATGTGTGAGGGTTCACACTGTCCTGTTACCCCCCTCGCCCACCCCCCCTTTCCTACACTGCCTTAACCAGTCAAGCTGCCGTTGCAGTGAAAAAGGGCACGAGCCCACTCCAACTTCCCACCATAAGAATATATTATTTTAAAAGGAATGCTTTTAGGCACTTAAGCCAACAATAGAACATGCACTTTCCTCCATATCACCCAGGCGTATTATGTGACTGCAACCAGTTATATTGTCCGGTGGAAACCCAAATAACATTTGGTTAATATGTTTATATATATATATTTTTAATACTTTTTAAACTAACCCGGTTAACTTTAATCCTCAAACCTTTTTTGGGCCACTATTAAAGACAAAGAGGCGACAGTCAGCTTGAAAAAACCCTGCCGAATGGGTTAAACTGGGGATGCTCTTGCCATACTCATTGATGACATTTGGCCTTTCCACAGAATATAAAATTAAATTTGCAAATGCACAGTGCTCCGGATAAATATCGACTGCGTCTGCCAGGGCTCTTTTCTATTGCATCGTTCCATTAACCGATACCGAAGTAATAAGTTGGGAACCTACCAAGTCTTTGGATGCATAGCATATTATCTGGATATCTTTAAACCCTGCATTCACTCTTAATCATTTTGCCAGTCCAGTTACACTCCACCATGATATCATTTTGCATTTTATACTTTTACCGCCTCTCCGCGGTGATATTTGGCAGTGGCAAGCAGCGTATCAAGTGTTTGATTTAATACTTAATCTACACGACTCAGCAGGCGTCAGATAATCCACGTGGATAAATGTGTCTAAGCCGGTGCCTGGACTTCGTCTTCGTGCCTGCGGCTTCTACATAATAGCTCCACGTGTCAGTTCCCGCACCTGGTGCTGCACCTACGGAGGCAACGCTGTTGAGAGCCCGCAGAATACTAATTCATTATTCTGGTGTTGATTGCGAGCACACCGCGGTCATCTTTGTCAATTCTGGACCCGCTATTCGCAGGCACGGATCATAGATTAATGCGCTTTCATTTGTTACATATTCAAGAAGGTCTGAGATTTTCATGCGAAAGATTAATGCATGCATTACGCATAACTATAAAGTTATCTTATCTAACTAATAGACTTTCCTTTATTCTGAATTGTAACCTATTTTTCAGGCTCGCAACTTTGCTCAAACGTAATAATATGCATTGCTCTAGCAGACCACCACCAGCATTTTCATTAGATGTGATATATTCAGGTTCGTATGCAAATTGTGCATAATTCCAGCTCATGGAAAAAATTAAAAGTATTGTAGATTTTGCATAAACTCACACTGCTTTTATTTGCGTAGAACATATGTCAGGCTTCAGCAAAAGTTCTGGCTATTAATCAGGGGCTTGCTTTTTACAGTGAGTAAATTATAATGAAAGTAATTTAATTATTACATTCCACAGTGAATTTTATTCATTTTTTTTTTTTAAATCAATGAATTAAATCTGATCCAGACGGAGCTTGTTTTTGATTTTTAAGCAGGTTTCGTTGCGACCTTGTATGATTTGCATCTTAAGTACGGTTTCTCCGTATGACTGCTCGCTGCATCCGAAAGCGGCCATTTGTAATTCAGATGTTGCCTTGTTTATCCTATCTGTCAAATAAGCTCATGAGAAGAGGATGAACATCCACCCCCTGGCAAAGACAGCAACTAACAGCTTCATCACCGGCGTGGAATCCGAAAGCAAAGTGAGGGGAAGAGCGTTTGAATAATTACGTACAAATTAATCTGTCAGTGACATTGTCTAACTTAACATGATACATGGGTGTTGGGAGGGAGATAGGAGTGTGCATTTTGCAACGTCCACCTTTAAATAATAATCCCAAACTCAGCCTTTATGGGAATAATAATAAAAAAAATGCACATCTTTCTATATTAACTTTCATCATCAGCTACTTTATTGCATCTGATGATGCAACAAAGTGGCTGTGATCCCCCCCCCTCCCCGAAAAAAGAAAAAGATAAAGCCCTCCTTCCTCACACATTTAGTCACAGCATTAATTATCAGCTGCTATAATTGCATTCTGTGTCCATCTAATTAGTCTGAAGGCATGGATTTTACAGGAGTCACTCTGCGGGAGGGTCATGTCGGGATCTGCAAATTAGGTCTGGGGTCCTGCTGATGAGCCGGGGGCCTTGGAGTGGAGCGCCAGAGTGCTCTGTGACCAGATGAAAGTGATACAGTATGGCTCTCTAATAATCTTTGCACCATTACTGACTCTAGCCTGTCTCCTCTCTCGTGTTCTCACTCTAGAAATCCTGCGCACTGTCGGTGGCTAGACAGAGAAGGTAAGCCGACAATATATATGTGGTGTTAAATGCCCAGCCTGATGTGAGGTGATGTGACTCAAAAACACGTAAATATGTAATCCCTTGTCATTCCTCTTTACATTTGCACTTCATTCACTTTACTCTTGGTGTCGTGTTTACATCCACCATGGACGGTTTGGAAAGTTTTAAACATTTATGCCATAGTTTTTTGATTATACTGTGTATTGTGTGTCACATGTGCCCTAAATTAAGTGTTCTGGATCTGAATCCGAATCTGAATTTTACCTGGACTACCTCCTCTCTCCTTTGGAACGACTGCGGCTACTTTTAACAGAGAACCACGGATATGCGCGTTCATAATAGCCAGATTTAATCTGCGATTTTAATCTAGCACTCAGGAATCCCGAAGCGTCGAGATAGAATCACCTTTGGCATTTAGATAAGGCCGCGGGTCTGATAGTGTAACTGCGTTACGGGGGGGCTCTGAATTAAGATTACATGGATATAAATGCCAAGGAAAAAGGGTGATAGGAAAACCTTGGGTTAACGGGAGAAATTCACCACGAATCAGTTCTGCTGGTTCAACCTTTGGTCCAGATGATGAGACCTGTGATAGGAATTTTAAAAAATCCACTGGAGATCAAAACAGGGAAGTGAGAGTTGTTTTTTTTTCTTTTAAATATATATAGTTATTACTAGTTTTTCTAGACTCTCAAGTAGAGTGGCTCAATTTTCAATTTTTCTCTTGGGGAGGCTCAGTGAAAAACTAAATAAAACATTAAGTAATGCATTTGAATTTTAGCTTCAAATTAGATTAAACCAATTATTTAACTTTATAATATATATATGCAGCACTGTTTCTGACTGAGGTCATTTTTTAAGTCAGTGGTGCACATTTTTCACACAACGCAGTGTATTTTATCAGCGCAGTTACAGATGCAAAGGGTCCAGGACACAACTAAGAGTAGCCGGTGATAATGCAGAAATTACCCACAGCGACTGGTTTTTATTGTTTGTTGCCTCAACGGTAACATTAAATTGTCAATATTTGAAACAAAACCCGCAGACTTTCATTTCCTCTGCTGCACTCCACGTTGCAATTATAATTATTCAGCCGGTAAACACCTGCATAACCAAGCTGTGTTTTTGATAAAATAAAAGGAGATAAAGCGACAAATATTTGAGAATGCCCAAAGAGAGGTTTTAATTCTCTCCGGGAACGAGTCTCTGCGGTCGACTCCGAGTGCAGCAGCTTAAATGCTGTAATAAAACACGCCTGAGGTGTGAGGAATATGCCGCGCTGCTGTTAATTCTGGTGACAGATGGATTCGGGGGGGACAGGGGGAAGGGGAAAGCTGAAAAGTAATGGCAGGGAGCAAGGCCAGAGTAATGAGAGTAAGGCCATACCCCTGACCTTGCCTGACTATCCCACCTACCCCGTCCATCACCGACGGGGACTAACGGATGGGTGAGTCGGTGTGCCAGGATGAGGACGGTAAACAGGGGTGACAGCTGACCTGGCAGTACTCAGCGGCAGTACTCAACGGGAATGATGGAGGAGGATACGAGCGAGGGGGCGGGGTCATCCAGAGGTAGATTTTCTAACACTCGGGAGTCTGTCAGGGAACCGCAAGGGCCCGTCGGTGACGCGGGGGACGTGGTCCTGAATGAAAACGGTACGTGGCGGGGACATGAATCAGCTCTACGGTCCCACCGGAACGGGCATAAAATATCAGCTATTGCAGCCTGGGACCGGCCCGTCGCGCTCTTCACGGAGAAATGTTGGCAGATGGAACTTCAAGCAGAAACGGAACTAATACCAACTACATACCAATTCACACAGAGGTGCGTGGAAATGCCTGCTTCTGTGAAGGCTGGAGGCAGGCCGATGATGCAGGAGACCATCAAGACACTTCATTCAACCTTTATAGTAGATGTTTAAACAGAATTATGGATGAAATGTATTTATTGCTAATAAAGAACTTTTTTTTTTCAACCTAGCCAACAAAAGTATTTAAATATAAACTGTATTTTTATGAATGGATGTCCTATGCCGAGGAAGGACGTTCTTTTGTAACTGCACTTGATGTCTTACACTGATCAGGCATAACATTATGACCACCTTGCTAATATAGTGTAGGTCTCCCTTGGGCCTCCAAAACAATTGTGACTCATCAGAGAATGGACATGGGCCTTCTGAGCATAGACGTACACAGACGCCTCATTGAGCGCTGTCGTCTACTGGAGCGGTGTGCCTACGGGGCGGCCATCTTGGGACAGGGCCACTCGCTCCTACAGTGCATTACATCTATGGAGGAATGGTGTTTCTACACAGTAAAAGTCATCATAAATCGCTCAGTTGAAGTCCGGCATCTTTTCTTTACAATCCTCTTTCAGAAGCTAGTCTGCTGATAACATTAAGTAAAATTTGTCTTTGGGTAGTAAAAGCATATTTTTATCATAGCTACATGTGTCATTTTTAACAGATCAATACGTTTGGAAGTCGGTCCAAAATCCAGCGAATAATTCTACACTGAGATTGAGGAGTACCTCTTTCCTTCCTATGTTCATGCACTTCTTCAGTCAGCGGTTTTAATGTTGTGGCTTATTGGTGTATTACGCGTTGGTAATCTTCATGGATTGTTATTGTTCTTTCACCCACAATCAAGCTTAGCAAAGTCATCTAACCACAAAAAAAAAAAAAATCATTTAACTATTGTGTTTGAACTTCCTTACTCCCAACACGTCTCCTCATAAATTAAATATCTGCTTCATTCAGAGAGCTGTCTCCTGCCTTATTGTGATATAAATAGTAAATCTGCTAATCCTGTGTGGAGCGCGAGAACAAAAAACACTTTTTTTTGCCGAACAAATCGCTGATGCCGCTGTAAAAATAAACCCCACCAAACTATTCCCGAGTGGCTCTCTCAGTAAAAAGGAAGCCGCAGATTAAAACGAAACACTCGTGATTACGCCCCAACGCACTTATCTTCCTTGATAAAACGTAGCAGTGCTGATGGAAGCCACTTTGGGGAAAAAAAGAACGTAAAATTTGTCGCGGCCCGGCCCCCACACGTGTTACATCAGTCGGCAAATTAGGGGAACACATTTGAAGTTTGCGTACTTTGAACTAAAAGGACTTATCAGTACCCTGCTGTACACATTCGCTGGAATGTGTGCTCAGCACCCACTAAACCAATTTGTTAGATGATACTCTCTGTGTGCTTCATGTGTGTTTTGCTGGGGTGCGCGGTTGTGTGTTTGTCCTCCAGGTGTAACCCAGTTACTAATTGAGGAGCTCTTTGTTTACACCTGCAGAACTGGGGCAGTCTCCAGATAACTTAAACTAATCAATTAGCAAAGATAGCATGGGAAAAAAAAATAACCACAGCCGGTGCTGCTCTCTTTCCTCCCAGATCACCTTGTGCAGAATAAAAACAAACTACATGTATGGCTTTACAGATTTTATGATTTCATGACACAACTTTTTTTTTTTTTTTTTTTTTGGCTCCATGAGTGGAAATGTCAGCTAAGTTCAACGCTTTGGTCCAGTCTGCAATTTTTCCCAACAAATACTAGATGGATTGCCGTGACATTTAATACGGACGTGCATTGTTCCTGGAGGGTGAATTGGTCTGATTTTGGGTGATCCCTGTCTTTCTCTCTAATGCCACCATGTGGATCACAGTTTTATTATGTTTTCATCTGTGGCGCACAGAGGAGTGAATCCTAATGATTTTTGGTGATCCTCCCTTGACATTTTGCTTTTGTCGCTGGCATGAGGCTGACATTTGTGTGTGTGTGTGTGTGGTGGTGGGGGGGCAACTACTAGGGTAGCATGTTAAATCTGTATTAGCAAATGGCTCTTTTTTAATCTGTATTATAAATGACAATAAAAAACAAACAAACTCAGCGTTCTAATAAATAGAACACTGAGTTTGGCTGTAATAACTTACATATTATAAATGTAATAACTTACTATTCCCTAGTCACTTTGTAAACTTTTCTACCTGTGGTGCATCTGTGAAACAGCTACTGGATAGCATGTTCAATCCATAGACTGTATAAAGATGCACAGCTCCTCAAAAGTGAAGCCAAAGTAAGTAGAGCTCCCCCTGGTGACTGGCTGCAGTATAGGTCACAGGCTCCACCCCCTTCATGTCAGAGGACGGGACTTGGGCCGAACTAAACAGTAAAATTCAAATGTAAGCTAACTAGCTAAACCTATATCAGTGAGAGTTAGATAAATAGTTAGCGCGTAGCTAGCTGTCTTGTTTCGTTAGTGTTGGCTAGCTGTAGCCAAGTAGCTCTAGCTGCTAGCTAATTCAGTTAATAGCATGGCAACCATGGCAACAAGTGGAACGGGACCTGACTATCACCTGGATATAGAAGACACCACCTCCAGCCACATACTATGGACTTCTGCGACAAAGTGAGTCAAATACTTTGCTTTCTACCTGTGTATGTGTTAGCTTTATTGATGCCTATTGATGACCCTTTGTGACAGCTTGTGTAATCCTGAATGGCATTGAGGAGGTATTGATAAACTGTACCTGGACAAAACAGTGACTGATGCACAAGGACAGACATAATTTGAGCTGAAGTATTATTTATTTTAGCTCTATTTGGAAGTTTGAAGTTCTGTTCTCTGTTCTTGCCGTTTCTTGCCGTTTATATGTCCTTAAGCAGTGTTTTATATTGCAGAATTATCTTTTACAAACATTAAAACGCATACTATATCCTGTTCTCACTATTGCTGTGGCAACTTTGGGATCCTAGTCCCTTTGCAACCCTCTAACTGTGGTGCATCTGGCTTGCAATGAAAGGACAGATCATTAAACTGTTAGGGCCTCACTCGGTTATGCACATTTACACTCTGATCTGTATATACACAGCTTTCTTCTCCAGCCGGCCTTTGCACAGGTCAGCTTAAAGATTTGGGGGTTACAGAATTATATATATTTTTTGAATAATGCACGAGGGAGCAGAGAGAAACGTTCACTTTCCTTCTCAATCCAAATTTGCTCTCTAATCTAGGGATTTAGACTATCATGCTTAAACCTTTAGACTAGAATTTGGCACAACGCTATAACCGCCTCGAGCCCCGTATTACCACCTAACTCAAAGAAAAGAATGGAAGGCAGGAATTTTCAATCATTCGCCGACGCGCAACGAGATCCGCCAGTCTCGCTGAAAGGATGCGGGGACAGAAAAGGTCAGGCCCTTCGCTCATTATGCCGCAGAAATGTGTTTAACCATCTCCATCTAGGTGCAGCGGACGTTGGGTTGTTGTCTATCAAATTCAATTTTGAGCGAGTAAGATGCTGCCACGGCATTCGGGTCAAAGCAATTTCCTGAGCAATAAATCTCATATAACCAACCACAGACTGTTTAAAAGCTCTCCATCAGCTAATAACAGTGCAGCTTCCCTTTCCATACCCTTGTATAAGTTGCTTCTTGGAGCTCTCCACCAGCTCGCCGAATGCGCCGACATCAATCAATCCCACCGGATGCCTTGTTACTGTTTGCCCATTAAAAACAGACAGTGTTCGATGAAATCTATCTACAAAAGAGGTCATGTCTGCAAAACTACGGCGCGCTCTCCGCGGGCCCACCCTCGACCTCTCCACGGTGTCAGCACTTTTGCTAAAGCAGGACAGCAAAGCCTGTCAGATTTGCCCTTTAGGCTAATCTTTGTAGCCAAATATTCTATTAGGAAATCATTATGACAGAGTGACTAAAATGTCAAATTACTACAGAAGGGAGAGAGAAGAGAAATTGCCCCCGTGCAAATTTCTATAAGGGTGGCTGTTGCGGCAGTGACTTGGAGGGGCTCACTTTGATGTCGGCTCTTCAAAGTATGGATTAAACACACTGGAGCCGCAGAACTTTAGCAGTGATTTAAGGAAATGGCAATTATTTTCAGTGCATACATTAGGTGTTGTTAGCGAGATGAGTACGATAGCTTTCAGTTTAAACTCTTAGAGAGCAGGGCCTTCAAATGCAAATAGATACGAATGGCCGCGTTAGCAACTGTCGACTTTCAAACGGCCGATTTAAAGAGTAGGGAGCGGAATTAAGCTGGTTGCCATGTTGATCCTGCGTTTAATTTAAAGGCTGCAGCAGACCATGATTGGGGATCTGCCAAAAGCGTGTCTCGTAAATCCCCCATCTTTTTTTCTTTTCTGTATGTTAATGCTCAAAATGAGTCATGTCTCGAAGATAAACTTAGTGTGGTCAGCTCCGAAGAAACGCACCGCGCAGAAGGCACAAACTTAATAAAACTGTAAATTGTGCCGCACAGTAAAAAGAAAGCCTTCCTTCTAAATGAAGGAATTTGTAAAGCGGGAGCAGAGGAGAGTCGAAGCTCGCAGCCTTAACGCATTTATCAGTGTCTTTGTTTGTTTCACTTTCCATCTTTCATCTGTCCCCGGATACTTTCATTTACTTAAATGTAAAAGCACGGAGGAGATTCCAGGAAAAGAGGAGGCGCGTCCTTGCCTCTCGGGCGTCGTAAGCGCAAATTTGTCCACTTTTGACAGCTGCAGAGCGGGGTCGGCTGTCAGCGGGGCGAAGTGCTCGTCTTTTTGTTGCCCTGGAACTTTTCCTATGTCGCCCGCAGATTTACGGGGCGCGCCGCCCGGATAATCGCCTGCAGTGCCACCATTCCACAGTCGTTTTGAGATTTGCTTTCAGGACTAAACATTATAAACTTTTATCAGACTAAAAGAGCGAAAGTAAAATTTATTTTTGCATTCTGTGTAGACAAATTGTTGCTTTGAATCCAAGGACGGTACAGGTACAGAAACTGTCCACACCAGCGGAGGAGAATTTGCAGTGTGGACGTTACACGATATATGTTGTTTTTTTCGTCATTGTGTGCTGGATTTAAAAGAGCGAAAGACTTAGTTAATGTGGTCTCCACATTCCTCAGGCAAATGCTGCTTTGGGTGCTAAGAAACTAATATTATATTACATTCACACACACAGAAAGATCAATGCAACAACAACCCCGCAATCAATAAGGTGAAATATTACAAATATTTAAGGCAGCTAATGGGGTCATAAAGTAAATTATGTGACAACCCTGTTTGAGTCCGTGCAAATATTTCATAGTGTTTACACATGAATAAAATATCAAATTTTGCTGCTGGATTCCCAGGACAGAGAACCTTTAGAAGTCCACATCAAAATTTAAATCCGCAGAACAAGTCGCCGCGTTAGTTCTGTTTTGCATTCTTCCAGCTCTGATCTGCAATCACGTGTTTGTATAGACTTTGTAAGATGTATCATATATGAAAAAGCAGATTCATCTTCTGTAACTGCTTGTGCCGTGAAGCGTCGTGGGGCGGGACGGTGGGGGTGGAGCTTGTCCCAGATGTCACTGGGGCGAGGAGGGGTACACCCTGGACAGGTTCCCAATGATTTGATCATTGACACTCATCTGTGTCAATGGTCAGTTCTGCATCTAAAACACGGCTGTTCTGGTCCAAATCAAAAAGAACTCTAGAACTATTTTGAGTGAATGATGTCGCAGGAAAAAAAAAAAAAAAAGAGCTCTTGTAAGACCGATAAGATTGATGATTTGCATTAAGCTGGAGAGGGTTATAAAGGTCTGGCATAAAGTATCCGGCATTGAAGAAGAAAATCAGCCCAGACCTTGCTCTGTACAAAGGTTTGGCCCAGATTATCTGGTGATGTGAGGTGTTTACACATCTGCTCTTAAACCCCTTGAACTGCTCTCAAGCTCAGACTGGGCTCGCCCTCTATTAGTATCGAACACGTTTGAAATCTAGAATTTAAAAGCTCAGTGACACTTTCACAACAACTAATCAGAGAAGCAAGTCTGCAAGGACTCGCGGAGCCGCATCACGCCGGCTAACGTTAGCATACTACTGTCGATAGCTGACCCTTCAAGCTGTGAACACCCAGTGCGTCGGACAGCTTCTCATCCGCGCTAATTTTATCCTTTATTAGTTGGTTTTTCTCTCCCGGCAAAATATTACCGAGTTCCTTCTTTTGTTCTGAGTGTGGACCTGTAGATTCACAGCAAGCTGTTGTACTGCAATCTTCGCTTTTTTGTCAGTCTTCCCGTGAGATCACACGAGGCGGTGCATTGAAAACTAGCTAATCGGGTGCGTTGCGCTGTTCTTTCCAAACCTTGTAGTGTGTGCAAGTTCCGCATTAGAGGGAAGTGAGGGAAGTGCGTTTCTCCTTAAGTGTCTGATGCAACCTGATGTCAAAACTGGGAGAAAACTGCAGTCTGAGCACAGCCTTAAAAAGAATTATTGGAGATGACTACCACAAGGAAATGACGAGGGAAGCCACATCCCACTTCTAAGAACCGTCCACAACACTGCTGGGACAATGGAAGCAGCTCTGGATGTGGAGTAAACAGGACGCCGCGTGCCGGTTTGAAATCATCATCCCAATGATGGCTATGGCGGAGGAGGCATCATTAGTTAGGGTTGCTTTGCTGCCTCTTTGCCAAGACAGCTCACCATCTCCAAGGAGTGAATTAATCTCCAAATATATCAGTATATCTTACGGGATAATGTCAAAGTGAAGCTAAATTAAAGCAGGGGCTGGCTGACGCTGCAAAAGCCTAAATACTGAAGTATTTCCTATAGTTTACTAAAATAATTGTTGCCAAAGAAGTCGCAACCAGTTATGGAAAGAAGGATTTACTTACTCAATTTCAATGATCACAGTTATGTCCGTCAACACCTGGATCCGTGGTGAAGATTAGACTGTAACTAATGACCGGTTATAAGAGAAGACCAGGCCTCTCCAGTGGATTTGCATTTGTTTTCTTTCACACTACGTCTGTGTGCACAGGAAAGGCTCGCATTGATCGCGTTCACACCAGTCCCATATGTCACGGAACCCGGTGACCCCGACCAATATGTGTTCACATCAGCTGTGAAAGGTGTGTTAACGACAGCGGCGCCGGAGAGGCATGATGAATAGCGGGATACGCTCTGAAGTCAACAGCTCTGACTTTTGCTTTCACGTGCCGGGTAAGTCTGCATTAAATGGAGGTTATATAAGTGAACTGGCTGCTGGGTTTTACTGGCTTCCTACAGTGAATGTGCCCAAGTGACTGATGTGACCAGGGCGCACGGAGTGAAATGAGCATGCATGAGGTTTTGAGGTAAACTAATGGAGCACAGCTGGCTCTATCCTTGCTCTGTGGCCTTGACAACTGCGTTTTGTGGCATTAACTGCTTTACCTTGAAATACATACCAGCATAACCGGCATAACATTATGACCACTGACAGTAGATGTGAATAACATTGACCATCCCGTGACAATACAGTGTTCTGCTAGGATACTTCTGGACCTGGCATTTATGTGGATGTTACTTTGACATGTACCAGGCCCACCCGCCCCATAGCAATGACACTCCTTGATGGCAGGATGCAGCCTGACACTGGTGCACCCACAAAAACGGTTTAGGAACATCTCGAAAAACCACGAGACCCAGCCCAAGGTGTTGACCTGGCCTTCAAATTCACTAGATCATGTATCTGTGGGACGCACTGGAATAAGCCTTATCCACGGAGGCAGTAATGTTATGCCTGATGTTTAAATTGTCAAGTGCAATTCCGAAAGTCCTACTGTCCAATCATAAAAAATGTTATCGGGACTCATATGCATCATCACTGAGCTGCGCACGCCATCCAGAAAAAGACTAACTGCTTAGTCTTTTTCATAAATTACAAACATGCCCCTACTTACTAGCTAGCATGGCAATATACACCTGAGTGTGCTCGAGTGTGAGTGCGGGTACACGCTTCGTCATGGACAAAAACACACAGGGAGAGCGCGTTCGAATCTCTCATCTCCACAGAGAGAAAGCGATCCTTCTCTATATTAAATCTATGCAGCACAAGCAACGTCTTAATACCGGCAAAGTGACAAATAATGAGTATTCACAAAGGTGGCGACATGCAAAGAGAATGTAGAACGGGTGCTCCTGACCCGCGATGCAGCGCACAAAGCAAATTACGGCTCCTCTTCAGAACTGTGAAAAACAATAAAAAGCTGCTCGCGGTGACGAGACAGCCTCGGGGAAATATTGGAAAGCTAGCAATGAAGTATTAGATGAAAAGAGGAACGTGTAGATGCATCATTTAATTAAATCTATATTTGTTTTATTTATGACTCGTCTTGAAACTTTCTCAGTGTTTTCTTTTATTTTCTGTAAATTAAATTGGATTAAAAGTATTATTATTTTGTCCTGAATATTTTGGGGAATTAATTTAATCTGAGAATGTATTTCAAATCTTTCTCATGAAGCTGCACTTTCAGTTGAATATATATATATATATATATATATATATATTTTATTTTTACCTTAATGCTTGCAAGAGCTGGAAGAGGGAATGATTTTACTTTTATGTATGTGGGTGAATGAAAATCTTTTTCTTTCTTTCTTTTTTTCTGAGCTAAACAATAAATCCCTTTCTGTAAGCGAAGACCTGAAGCATGACCTGAAACATAATTGATTTTTTTTTGTGTAGAAATGTAGAAAAAAAGAGAAATAAATAAAACTTCCTACCCTTTTCACATAATAGACTTTGTGATGAGATTGCCTGGTCAAGAATGAACTTCAGGCCGGCGTGGATGAGTACGTGTCATATCATTTAATGGTTTGGTGTCTGTTGCAGATGCGACAACAACAACTTTGCCGCGCCCAATGACTAATACGGCGGATTAGGCAGGATTATGAGACAGTCCTAAAGGTTTCATCATCACACAAACATTCATTGATCTGTACGTTTAAGTGGCATCTTTTGCCCATTTTTAATGAAAGTACTTGATTTGTTGCGCTAGTTCACATGTAGCAGTACTCACTTTGTAATACAGCAACAATGACACGTAAAGAATGATTCTTTTTTTTCTATTGTTAACATATTCAGGGACCCGGCACAGTGGAGAGGTGGTTAAGACTGATGCCTCACAGAGAGAAGGTTCGAATCCATGGACTGGGTCATTTTTGTTTAGAATTTGCATGTTCTCCCTGTGTCTGCGTTGGTTCTCTCCGGGTACTCCGGCTTCCTCCCACCGTTCAACGTGCTAGTTAGGTTCACTGGTGATTCTAAATTGGCCGTAGATGTGAGTGTGAATGGTTGTCTGTCTCTCTCTGTGTTGGCCCAGCGGTGGACTGGTGACCTGTCCAGAGTGTACCCTGCCTTTCGCCCGATGACAGCTGGGATAGGCTCCAGCTGACCCCCTCCACCCTTAACGGGAATAAGCGGTTACAGAAGATGAATAAATGAATTAACATATTCAGGAAGAAAACTAACAAACAATTCATTTTTAGTTCCATGACAGCTCTCAGACGATAAGACGTCACATGGCTGCATCCTCACATTAACATTTAGTTATTCCGCTGTTTAAACGGAACATTGTACATGAATGTATGAATGCACTTTGTTTTTAAGGGTTGCGCTCTTTCACATGCAGCCGCACTAATTTTATCATTCTTCCGCAGTGACGATTAAAGCGTTCTTCTTCTTCTGTTCTTAACACAGTCACGTAGAAAGAAAGCTAACAAAAAAATTTATTTCATTTCCATGACAATTTCATGCGCTAATGATGATCATTTGCAACGACCAAGAGCTCCAGATCTTGAGGTCAGACCATCGCACGGCTGCATCCCCACATTAATATTTATCTGTGTATCTGTTTAACTGGAATATTCTTCTTGGGCTTATGCCTGTTTCTAATGAATGCACTCCGTTTCAGCTGCAGCCATGCAAATTTTACCATACTTATGCAATGAAAACCTACAATAATGACGTTCATTTTGGTTCCATGACAATTCTATGGGCTGATGAAGATCGTGTGTTACGATCAAGAGCTCCAGATCTCGAGGTCAGATGATAACATAATCACAGGTCTTCATCCTCGCATTAGCATTTACTCACGTATCTATTTAAACAGCACGCTCTGCTGGGACTTACGCCAGTTTCTAATGAATGCACTTTGTTTTTGAAGGTTGCGCCGCTTCAGATGCAGCCACGCCAGTTGTGTCATACTTCTACAGTGGCAGCTAGAGCGTTTTATCATCTATTCTTAGCATATTCAGGAAGAAAACTATTCATTTCAGTTCCATGACAACTCTGTGGGATGATGAAGATCATGTGTTATGATGAAGAGCTCCAGATCTTGAGGTCAGATGATAAGACAATCACATGTCTGCACCCCCACATTAATATTTATGTGTGTATCTGTTTAAATGAGATGTTCAACCTGAATCACTAATCACTAAAGACAAATGTCCAAATGATGTTCTTTCTATTCAAAGCAAATCACTATTTTTTTTTTAATTTGAAAAAAATAAAAATAAAATAAATAGTGAAAAACCTTTACAGTGACTGATATGCAAATAAAGCTCTGTTTAAAAGGACACGTGTTTGTCCAAGTTTCAGTGATTTGTTGTCCCGTGCGCACACAGCGAGCACGAATGGATGCGCGAGGAGCCGAAAGATGTCATTCTCCTCACTACACCTGTGCTGCCGCCTCCTGGACGGACGCGACTCCTTTGCAGCGACTGTACTATAAGTGAACGGACAGCTTATGAGCCCCGCTCAAAGCGAGGGAACCACACACAAGGAGCGGGATGGCGAGGATATCAGCGCTGCACCTCCGCGTCCTTCTCGTGGCTGTCCTCCTCGCCGGCTCCCTGACAGTCCGCGCCAACGGAGGCGCGACATCGCCCGACGAAGAGAGGGACAAGGAGAGCGACGCGGAGACGCCGTGTGAGGTGAAAACCGTCACCGTCTCGACCCTGCCCGTACTCCGGGAGAACGAGTTCAGCTTCACCGGCGGAGCCTCGGGGAGCGTGGTCGGAGGAGGAGGAGGAGGAGGAGGAGGGGTGCTGCTGCTGCTGCTGCTTCTGCTGGAGCAGGTGGTGGTGGTGGTGGTGCTGGTGGTGGAGGAGGATCTGGAGGAGGAACTGGAGGAGGAGGAGCAGGAGGAGGGGGGGAATCCCGACTCCTTTTATTCGTTAGAACAGACCTACCTGGGCGAATTTCCGTAATGGATGATCTTGACAACACAGCTCTTCCCTACTTCACACTCGGTAAGAACTGCTGTGGTGCTGTGTTTGCCCTCCATGATGATAACCAGACATTTGTGCGCATTGAGACCAAAACTAGTGGGTCCACGGCTGCGTCCCTTGCGTTAACCCCCCATGTCCTGCTTCCTTTACCTTGTTTGGCTTTCATGTTGCCCATGTGCAACCGGTAATCCACTTTTTTTTTTTTTCTTTTCCCCCCCACTTGAAAGCTGCATGGGGAGCAACTCCTGTTTGACTAACACTTCCTGCTTTCTCACTTTGCCCCCTTCTTCCCTGTTCCGTGGTTAAATATGATTGTGGTTTTTAAATTTCATGGCATACCCGTAACTACGGTGCCCCAATCAAGGAATGCAATTTGGCCCTGCAAATATGCGTGAAATTGGTATTTTATTCTCACTTGAGCACATAATTCGCAGCACGCACGCTTCCCCGGCAGTCAGAAGTCGAGCTAAGACACTATGCGATGGAGTTACAGGCAATGTGTAGTCGTTTTTGGCTTGTAGGGGTAGCCCACACATCCCGCTTCGTCTCCGTATTTTTGTTTGCGTGTGTGTTGATTCGTCCCGAGAAAACTGCGTGAATCAGCACAGCGCCGGGCTTTTGACAGGTCATCTGAAGTTCTCCATGAAAGCCACTGACTTTAAAGTGGTCTTGTAGGGGGAGGCGTCACTGATAGGATAATCATAGAGTGCTTAATAGAAGGGAAGTAACTCTGCCCTATGCCAACCAAAAAGATGAATTTGCTCATTAAGAGGAGCAGGCTGCGCGCGGCTTGCTTGCATTGCTTTCTTGTGTGCTGCCCAAGGTCCAAAGATTTGGTGCGGCGCCGGTGAACTGTCGCTCTTTTGTTCTCACGCTTTCCTCTTTGCAGTTGACTATGAGCATGTAGAGGCTAGTCTCGGCGCTTTAGGCCACAGAAGATGAAGTGAAAGGCTGCTCACTGGCCTTTCATTTCATAGAATTACAGAAAGGCCCTGTAAGAAAAGGAAAAAGCGTGACAAAGATGCAGGACTAGGTGGAGGTCAGTGATGCCCCGGTGCTGAGAATCCATGAGAAAGCCTCATTATTGCAGGACTTGGTCTTGCTATCTCCTACCCCGCTACCCTCCCCTCCCGTCCCCGTTCCTCGGTCTCAATTTCATTCTCTGTATGGAGAGTGTCGACTAAACTGGCTGCGCGAAGCAAAGGCTGGCAGGCAGGCTGAGGGCTGGAGCATTAAGCTAGTAAATCACTTTCTATTCTCATTAAGGACAGCCGTTGACTGGTGAGAAAGGCCTCTCTGTCCTCCCAGTCAGCCAGCTAGCAAATTTGCCGCTTCACCCTTTCAGTGCATGGCTGCACGCTGCGGAGGGAGAACGGGAGCTTTTAATAGATCCATATGTGCAGGACACATTGCAGACATGTGCTCTTTCAAGAGGTTATTTTTAAGCAAAGGTGTCACCCAGCCCTGCGTTTAGCAAGACTTTAAAAACATTTTAATTGACTGTAGAGGTGTCGCGGGCATTGAAGACAATCTGTTAGAAGTGTTTTTTATCAAGGCATTAAGAGATTTGTAAGTCATGCTGTTGAACAGATTGTGATACTAAATTAACAAAACAACTGCGACGTTGCCAGTTCTTTAGGTACGCTCCTGAAAAGGAATGCTTTTTAAAATAATGGTCCCGCAATAAATTCCCCTTCATGACTCTCATAGTGTTCGTTAAGTCGTGGTGCTGTTAAACTGAATTGAATTCGGGTTATTTTAAAGAAATGCTGCGTACCATAACCTTCATGAAGCCTCCATCGGATCTGTTGGTGTTCCCTCGTGTACTTAATGCACGGAGTGCAGTGTACCGCAGACAAAAGTTTTGTGGAGGGAAGTTGGTCTGGAGTCGGTCCGTAGGAAGCTCGGGCAGCGGTGGGCAGAAGGGTAGCGGCGTCATTTGAGTTTTATTTGTGTACAGCTTCATGGCTCCAATTGGTTGTAGGATTATCCAATTGTGTGCAGAGATCGTCTTGTCCCTGTACCGGTTGAAACGCGGCCCATAATGAAATCCCAATGGCGTGTTTCCAGACTCAGTTTCTAAAATTTGAGTCTACATGTTTGGTATAAAATTCCAGATTTGGAAGTTTGCAGCCTCCACTTGCTGGCTGCATGTCGTGGCACTGCCATCCACCCAAAGCTAGTGGTGAAAAACCTCTTATTGTTACATTGTCCCAAACTGGAGTCCAGACAGAATTAGACAGACATTTCGGTGCAGTATTCAACTCCGCAATGCATGCCGGTCATCTTGACAGCTGTTTTTCTTGATGGATGCATTAGTGTCTGTGCTCTAGCTCATGAAATGAAATGTTTTACTAAACCGCATAAATGTAGTTAGATGAAAATGAAAAAAAAAATGAGACAGACTAAAAAGCACAGAGATAGACTCATCATCATTTACTCCCACCCATTAAAATTCTGAATTCTGATGCTCTGAGATGCTACAAAAGCTTAAGCCTTACCATAATGCATGGGTGCAAACACACTGTATATGGGCTCAGACATGGGCATTGTCATTTTTTTTATTCATTCCTTTTTTTTTTTCATGTTAGCAGTTTAATATCCGCTAACCGTTACACAAGACTGTACTATATAGGGTACATAGACTGTACTGGATTGATGCAGCCACCCACCCACCAACACTCCCTTCTGCTCTTTTAATGTTTTGAAGCTCTTAGAAAGCTGGTAACAGCACTTCAAGTGGGAAAAAAAAACAACAACTCTAACACGGCAAATGCTGCCTCCAGTTTCGTAAGCTGATCTGAAGAGCCGCTCATTGTAAACGGCCTCCAGTAATTGAAACTGTCACATTTTCTTGCTGACTCTGATGTCAAAGGATAAACATATGGAAATCTTAATTGGTCCACAGCATTGGTACCTCAATACCAAAGTTTTGCCCCTTCATAAACGGGTTTTATATAATGTGCTATTGTCACAATACTCCCTAGTGGATGACTAGTGGGAGCAACTGAGAGATCAGAGTTTACAGTAAATGTTTAATTTATTCTTTACCGTAGGGGAATGCTATCCACAACTTTGATTCCTACCACCAAAGTGCTGATAGCGCACATCATCTGTTTTGGTAAACCAAAAAAATGGAAGATAGCTTCCATAAACTGCCAATATTTTCATCCATATACAAAAGGCTTACAAAGGCAAATAGTACTGGGAATAACCACCAATGACCAACTATTGGGTACAAAGCCATGCCCAACAAACGAGTCTCTACAGATTTACATACGGTCTAACCTTAAAGGGGAACTACTGGTGTGCACAACAATGTGGACCTTCCGTCACTCCCACTCTATCAATATACACTGATCTAATTATCTCCCGAACGACAACAAATTACACAAAAGTTATATGGGTGAGTAAATGATCGTATTTTATGCCAGAAATAAGGTCCAGGTTGTAAAAAACAGTTCCCCTTTAACTTGCCATTACCAGACCATGACCTTAACTAAGTGTTTGTTGTTGTAACCATGATAATGAAGGACTGCTATTTAGATCCCGTTTTAAACCAAATGTCAATAGCCGTGCCCTAAAACACTGTCCAAAGCCCCCTTGTTCACTCATTTACTGCTCTTTTATGAAATGCAAATTCAGTTGCGCACTCACGGTGTGCAGTGCATTGATATTTCAAACTCGTACGGCTTAGGGCACTTGTCATTTTGCATTGTCAGTTGTTGTGCGTGCCGTGACATATAGTCAACTTCTTTTGTTCAGTTGTTGACATTTTGTATTGTAGATAAACTGGACACAAAGTGATGGAATAAAAATGTAGTGCAACACATACTGACTATAGATTGTCTCTTTAATCTATGACTTTACTTGACAATTAATGTGTTTGTCCAAGCTGAGTGCCTAAACCTACATTAATCTCCTACCATGAGGGGGAAAAAAATCACTTTCTTTCCATTTGCCTTAACATAAGTGAAAATAACACAATAGCCATCGTGTATGCTGGAACATGGCCTATTAGCCAAATGCCATCCAAACCTTAATGGCCATAGTCTTGTCGTTTTCCTCAATACTGTCAGATGTCCGATTGTTTCATCGAACCAACATCAGGGGTTAGAGGAGAGGGAAGGGGATGGTGGTGGAGGACAACTGTCTCCTTCCCGCTGTGGCCTGTCCGCACAGCTTTGATTTATTACTACAAGTGTCATGGAGAATGGATGAGCAGAAAGGGCACTGTGGAGGAAATGTGCAGGGCTGCTTCTCTACCCTACCCACCCTCCCTGTTGTTTTCTAAGTAATTTCCTTAAAGGTTAGCAAATTTGCAATTTATTCAGTAAGCATATAACCTATGTACAGAGTAAAAAGCTCTGCACTGTATTTGTTGATATGTTTCTTGTTGTTATGCTGTGCCATTGTACTCCGTTGTTGCCCCTTCACTTCAGATTTAATGCATTTTTAGAGTGCGGTGTGTTGGTTTGCAGCATTACGCTTACAAATTCAAGGGACATAATTCTGTGCTGCTATGCTTTGTCACACAAGATAATTTCCCTTGCACATTTTAAAGGATGTTGTGGGACTGGGCGGAAATCAATGCCTTTATCAACATGGCTGACTTCGCAAACACCTCATTAGGAGTTCATCTTTTTGAAAAAAAAAAACAACAACCTTCAGGCCAAAAACATTTAAATATCTCTCCGTGTTATCATTTCCGTCTATCGTATTGCGCTAAATCTTTACACTTTTTTTCCCACCACACCACATCCTAGTCATTTTTTGTGCATCTTATCGAACTCTGACGCGTCAACGGTGCCTTTTACTCTCTCTCCGTCTCCTCTCTCAGCCTAGCTGTATCTCTATAAGCAGGAGCTACAGTAAACCATGCTTGCTTGGAGATGGGAGATTAAAAGCTACAGTGGTGAAGTTAAAAAAAAAAAAAAAAAAGGAGAATGCAAGGAGTGGAGTGCACTGTTCCCTGTGGCACAAAACATGTACACACCGAACTGCATCTCAGTCTTATGTCAGGGGTTCAGCTTAGCACTGCAGGACAAGTGATGAGGAGAGGGTAAAGGTCAGTAGAAGAGATGGGAGTTGTTACTTGATGTGGAACAGAGATGAAAATGTGAGATTTTGTGAGGGCGCTTCAAGATTTTGCACTTAACTTCGGTTTAAATGTAGTGGAATACTGCAAAAAAGACTTAACTGACATCCCAGGAGTGTTATGAGTCCGTACAAACACAAACCATGGTGGGAAATGATATTTTTTATTATCATTTGGCCTGCTTTAATGGACCTAGAAAAGGCTGTCTCTTTTTAAGACGAACGCTCTACTCCCATGGCGTTCCAAGGATCGTGTCTTTTCCAAAATTTCAAATTATCAACAAATAAAGAGAAGGTTTACACTTGTCTCCGCTTCTATTTATCAGAAATGTCAGCGTGGATACGTAATTCATCAATTTCCAGTTGTTCTAAAATGATCATTACGGTTTGCGTCGTGTTGTGAAGAACTGTGAAGAGAGTTTTTTATCAGCTCCCACTGTGACTTGCGAACTGCTTGCTGAAACGCTTTGGATGTAATTAAACAATGATAATTAATACACTACTTCGGATGGTGGTTTTGCATCCAAGTCTACGAGGGGACATATTTAGCATTTTCAGGTAGATAGGAGGTCGATGGTAAATTAATATAATGTGGTTTGGTCTTATCAACTTTTCTTAGTTCAGTGTTTCCTTTAAGATTTCATGAGACCCTGGCATTTTTTTTTTTTTTTGCATTAGAGTAGGCTAATGCATTTTTATCAATCGACTGTTACCGTAATGAAGTGGAAATAGCAGTCCACTTCATCTACAGGAATACTAAACATAATGCTGTTTAGATGTGGCATTCTATGGATAAATAAATATCTGTAAGATTAAATAAAGTATCCATGAATATATCAAATTCATAGTTGACTTTCAACAGTTCAACAGCTGACTTTCAGTATAACTTTGCTAGCTAACGCTCATGAAGTCAAGCTAGCTCATGTTACGTCTGGAGTCGTTTCCTCTGGGTTTTGACTAGCTCTCTTAAAATAATTGTAAATCTCTAAACATTGGGTTTAAAAAAATGTCGGTGACTAAATCTTTCAGTAGTGTACAACACAAATAGCTTTCCTTGCTACGCGAGTTGTCCGTGCTGTTTTCTCCGTCAGGGGCAATGGGAAAAACAATGCAAGCACAGCATTGTTTGAAACGTGCAAAAATATTTCCAATTTGTTAGGAGACCACTGTGGAGTAAATTAGACCATGGCAGGCTTAACATTGTATGGGAAACCCTGTAGTCATATATGAGAGAGAGAGGAAAATGCTTGCTTCGGATTTCCTTCATTACGTTACTCAGGCTGTTAGCTTGCTGATCTGTTAGGCTTTGTGGCCACTAGATGCCAACAGTTGATTAGCAGCGGTATTGTGACAACTTATAGCAGATGTTTGATGCATATTTTGTACATATGCCTTCACATCACATAATGACAAGCTCACTAGTTCCATGTGAAGGCAGCAAATAGATGGAGTGGCAGCCTTGATGTTGTTCATCTCTGCCATCGAGGCACAAGATGTGTGACAAATTGCGGTCACACTAAGTGCAGTCTAGTGTACATCTAGAAGAAACATATTTCTTTTACAAGAACCTGCGTCCCACTGATCAATAGCTTCTGTCTGCCACACAATGGGAACTCATTTTGACCTGCACAGGGTGAAGAATCATGCTCATTAAGTTTAATGGTGACAGACGGAAGTGATGGCACGGAAACGATGAATGAACCGTGGCCGCTGACCCATGTTTGCTGCTGTCCTGCGGTGTAACTGTGTTTTGTAGGGCTTTGTTTTCGCCGGAGGAGTCTCCAGCCTTGCCTCTTGGCGCTGGTGGACAGCTTTGATCTCGAGATAATCATTTGATCATTAACATTGCTGAGAGGCGCTCTGCAGTTATCTTTGACGGAAGGAACAAAGAACTTTATGTAAATACCGCTAATGAATGCACAGGCTCTTTTTTTTCACTCTGATTTATGCAAAGCAACAACATGCACAATTGTTCTCCTGTTTTATTAATTAAGAGAATATTTGCCAAAAGAGCTTTTTTTTTTCCTTGTTTAACACACACATTTTTTGGGGGGTGAATTAAGATAAATAAAGAAATGGATAGATCCCAAAAAGGTGTTTACCAGTGCTCATGCATAAATATGAGGTGCAAGCATTGTTTACTCATGTACCTAACAAAATGGTTTATTCATATCATTTCAGAAGCTCTGTGAGATGTAATCTAGAAGTAGATATTTAGACATTTATCTGAAGGAGAGCCTGCTAGTTGATTACTTGCGTACACCAATCAGTCATAACATTATGACCACCTTCCTAATTTTGTTATTAGTTGTTATTAACAACAGTTGTTATTAGTGGGAGACCTTTAAGGGGAGGGGCCTCACAATTTGGGATCTAGTGAATTCGTAGGTCATCTTGTTGGGGGTGGCAGTTGGGTTGCCTGGTCTGGTCTAAGTGGGTGGTACAAGTCTAAGGAACATCCACACAAATACCAGGTCCAAAATTGCATTGTCATAAGTTGGTCAGTGGTCATAATGTTATGCCTCATTGTTGTTTTGCCAGCTGCCCTGAGGTGCAGGAGCTCACCAGTAGTCTTGTGTCTCTCTTGTGTCTTTTTTTAATGTTGACATCAACCAGCAGCCAACATTTATTTAGACACTGACCTCAAAAATCAACCTGAACTTTGAGTTTTGATTATGCGGGTTTCCACTTGTATACGTAGTTATTTCATTTTTACAACATGCCCTGAAATTTTCTCTGCAGCCCTTGCGTTGTCTTATGCGTCTGCACCTTTGTAATTCCACAACAGCTTATCTTGATGTGTAAAACTGGACCGGTGTCAACGGATAGCCCGGGCGGTGTTGCCCAACAAAAGAGCCGACCACAAGCTGCTGATTGCCAAAAGATTCATAAACTTCCTGCGTGCATACTGTAGAGAGGCTTTTTAGTCTGTGCACCGAATGCATAATGTGACACTGATTTATAAAAGCAATTCCATTTAGGTGCTCTTTTTGCTCCTTGGGCTCCTCTGGTGTATCCCGCTACATAATAGAAGGCCCCGTGTGACAAAAACTGTGTAATGTATATGCTCTCTTAGTAAAATACTTTTTATAATGTGAACAAGACATTAGGGCCACAGAGGGCTCGGGTAAAATCCATCAACTCGGAATATATTTTAAAATCGGGCATCATGTGTACTTGTGAATATTTTAAAGTTTAAACTTGTCTGCGGTTCACCGAGGCCAACGTCTGCAGACGGTATGATCTAGTTTATTTAACAACTAGTGATTTAGATGTTGCAGAATTCTTCTAAATGTGCTTTGCATGGATTTGTTTTCCCACGTCTGTGGTGAGTCCGTCATCTGCCTTCATCGGACTGGTATTTTTCACGCCAGTATTGAAGTTTAAGTCTGCAAATGAACTCTCATGCGCACATACTGATGCCAGGCATTTTCTGTAGCATAAATTGGTTAAAACTAACCAGAAGACGCAAATAAACACAGTGTTTGAGTATTAAGGCCAACCCTGACTGTCTAAACTAGCAGAGAAAAAGACTGGGTGTACATGGACTGGACACTGAGGGTGCTCACATTTGGATTTCGACTGGCAGTATTGCTTTGAAATGGGAAATCCATCCTCATGTGAGAGCTATCAGGATTCTCAAGCGCAGCTGGATTTTCCTTTGCCGGGGCAGAGCTCCGAGTTCGAACTTATCTTGCAAAAGCTGAAATGGAAAGGGCTGCACACCTGCCTCCTGATACTCGGCCACATGATTGTCGCGTGTCATTCTTGCTGTGTGGCACATGAGTAAAGCAGCTTTTGACCGGTGGTAGTGCCGCTTACGTCGTATACAGTCCTTTAGAAATGTGCTGCTATAAATATCCGTTGACAGTTTGTGCAAATCAAAGGATCAGTGCTTTCCTCTTTGACGTTCTTTGGCATACCTGTGACATAAATTGCAGCAAAGATTAAGGGATTCTTGATTAAAATTGTGGCATTTAACTCACTTTTGTAGTTTTATTAATCCATTATTTTCAAGTTATGTAAGGGTTTCAGGGTGTAAAGTTTCTATTTTTAATGCCTCTATGTTGGCAACCGCAATGGCCGGAGGTTGGCCGGCCTGTGCCGTTCTTGCAAATGCAGTGCCTCAGGAACACCAGGGACCTTCTTTAAATTTGAGGAAGTGGATCGATTTTGGTGGTACATAAAATATGGATTTAAACTGCAACCTGACTGGTTGGTATGAGGCATGCAAATGCAAAGCCATATTTCTACTTCCCCGCTGTTTTGCTTGGCTGATTTTCATGTCATAAAGTGTTCTTTCATTTGAAAAGAAATGAAATTAGTTCATTTTCATTCTTCTGAGCATGTGCATGGGTGGCTCATCAAATTGCAATCAGCAAACTAATGCCGCACTACACTTCTGTAATTAAGACCAGCAAGGAATAAGTTTAAAGTGAAAGTATGCAATAAATTCTCTGTAAAACTGTGTGGGTTACCCAGAACCAGGCCTATTGCAGTGTATTTATACCCCCATCCCTGGCTTCAAACAGGCCTGAAAGCCTGAAAATGTTCCCCTACTGGTTGAAAGGTTGGATTCCAGATCACAGGCAGATGAAAAGCCCAGCTTCACACTTTTTGAGCGCTCCTGGCTCTTACTCCTGCCCCCATCCTTGCTCCTTTCATGCAGTAGCTACTTTATATTTTGTTCACTGACCTCTGTTTTCATTCTGTCCTTCCATTGTGTGTTTTATGTTAAGAGGAATCTGTGCTCCATGCTGGATCCTGGATTTATAGCAGCAATGTCCCGATCAAGTTTTTTTTTTTTGAAGCCCAATGCGATGCTGTCTTTTATTATTCATTATAGGCCGATCCAAGCCCTGGATCTGATCTTAAATAAACAAAATACCCTCCCCCGGAGAGTCATAAAGGCTTTTCTTATCTTAGGGGCCATCCACACGAAAACGCATTTTTGTGTCAACGCAGATGTTTTTAATTGTTTTGGCCGATCGTCCAGATGAATCCCGTAAACGCATAGCCCTAAAACGCACTTTTTTGAAACCGGGTCCCAGGGTGGAAATATTCGTAAACGCACTTCTTGTGAATCCGTCTGGACAGGGGAAACCGGAGATTTTGGAAAACGATGACGTCATCGCCACCATGGCCACACCCCTCGAGCAGTCTTCCACCTCTTCTATCTCGCGAAACGTCTCATAACAACATCAACAACAATGGCGGACTACATGCTTGCGTTACTACTGGAGACGATATTGAGCCTATTATGGTTACTAGGGCAAAATCTAATTTTTCCTTGAGTTTGGTTTCCTCGAAAGCCGATTTGTAAACAGCGCTCAAGCTTCATGCGCATGCGCCACCTCTTCCTCTCCGTTTTTGGTGAATTTCTGAAACTGAAACAGCGCCGCCTATAGACCTGGGATATGAAGTAGCGTTTTGAGCCGTGTTAAGACGGATCAGTCTGGACACGGGTATTTTTGAAACCGTGCCAGCGAAAACGGAGGGGGAAAAGATCGTTTTCGTACGTGTGGACAAGGCCTTAGTTGTATTCTCTTGGATCACGTTTGCACTGTCGACTGTGTTAAGTAAAGTCATTTCAATCTCGCTGACTTCATTCCAGAGTACTTCCACACAGCAGACATATTTAGTCACGAAAGTTTGTTTCTTCTTCTACTTCGACGCTAGCTTTTTACAAAGGATTGGGCTTGGCTGAAGCCCGACTCAGATCTGTTTATTTTGAAAATGCCTCGATCGGTCCGAGTATGCATTTCCTGACGCAGATCCAGTAAACCTAGTTCATAGTACCATCTCATTGTGCGCATTCCACGCATCCACCCATACATAAACAACATAATAGGTGGACTGCCAGTAAATCCCAAAGATAGATATACTGTACTATGATTGTTGACATGTAGACAAATTTGCAGCAAGCCAAGGCTGTGTGAAGAGTAAAGGGTGGGATTACGGTTTAAAGGGGAACTACTGTTTTTTTACGTCCTGGACCTTATTTCCAGGGTCTGTAGACTGGCCTGTAGTCTGTAGGGTAAACATCCATGTCAGTTTTGTGGCAGATTTAGAGGCTGGCCCAGTATATGGATATATGCTAGAAATAAGGTTCAGGTCAGGGGTCACGTTAACCAAATATTTTCCGTCATTGACCGTTTTTTTTTTATTTTTATTTTTTTTTAAATGTGACGGAAAAATATGAAGGCCATCCGTCATTTTGACAGATTGCAATTCACACTCTGACCACTCGGTGGTGGGGACATTATTAATTGGTTCTTGTCTCTCATCGCAGTTTGCGTTCCAAACATTGCAGAACTTTTGTTGGTGCACGATTTCCTGGTACACCGATTATACTGATGCACACGTCAGAGCTCGGCTAACCATATGTCTACGTCTAGTATATACAGTCAATGGTCTATGTCTATGCAGCTAACGGCTACCAAAATGGAATTTGCATACCACTGAAGCAGCTAAGTTAATTAAACTTTAATGAAAATTAAATGCTATTGAATGTGTATTTATTATCATTTTAAAAATTAAAGTGACGGGTAAAAATAGATTATGACGGGATTTTAATGACCCTGTCAGTCAAAATGACACAACGAAAAAGTCTAGCGCAACCTCTGGTGCAGGTTGTTAAAAAACAAACAAAAAAAAAGTAGTTCCCCTTTAAGTCTAAAGCTAGACTTTCTTTCGGGGGATGTATTCTTCCCTTTCTGTATTTCTACTTTTGGTTTGGTTAGCTTTCAGGACTAAGCACAAATACCTTTGACTTAGTTTGGGTTAAGGTTTGTTTTTATGGTTGGGGATTAGGGTTTAGAAAAAGCTCATGGTTTGCTTTAAAAGAGACTCCCTCACGAGGTTGAACACATCTTACAAGGCAAACATCTCTGAGGCGCAACAAATTTCTCCACTATTTTCATGGCTGCCTTCTCGACAAGTCCTTTCCTGACCAGTAGGTTCTGTACAAACGAAAAGACAGAACCGCAAGAGAGTTGGTAAACACCAGTCGCTTCCATCAACTGTGGCTTTTCTGGTGCGTATGGGCTGGTACATTAGTTTACTATCACAATTGAAATGCAGTTAAGTAGTCTGGACTAACCTAGTTAATGGACTTATTGAAATCGCATAAGGGTCTTATTTTGCAAACATGACAAGCGGTGTGTGTGTTTCAAAAAGGAGAAGGAGAGTCATTGTTCATATAAGCTGGTCACAATGATGTTTAAGACCCATAAAATTTGATTCCCGCCAGAATTTGCTCTGCACCTTGGAAACATGCCAGCGCTGCACAGCTCAGTACCGTCACATCCTCATGGTTCCTACAAAAAGATTTTAAACCTTTTTATCTATGCTGGCGCATTTGTACCTATTTGCATTTCCTCCAAGCTGTACAATCTCTGCGATTTCCTTTCAGATAGCGAATGTGCGCCATTAATCTCCCCTCAACTGATGTGTTCCCTCCCACAATTTGTTTATGCTCCATCGTGCACATCTGTCCGAGTTCCGTGTGGAGTGGGCTTTATCTGCACAGGCACACATGTTCTTCTTCACTTTTTTGTTTTTCCCCCCTAGTTGTCAGTGTGGGGAATATTGGCCCAGTGATTTAAAACAAAACAAAGACTTGTTCCCCATTCTGAGCAGTCACTGAGATTAAACATTGTGGATATGACCTGAGGTTGTCTGGATTACGCAAGCATTGTTAAGGTTTTACAAAGGAGCATTTTTGACAGGAACAGTCAGAGTTTGCTTGCTCGGTTTGAGGGGACGCCTACAATAACGTCTCAAATTTGGTTTTGTTGCTGCTGTCCGTGTTTTCAATTCTACACCGCCGCCTTTCATTCTTCACAGCTCATTGCGACATTTTGTGCAATCATTATAAATATTGAAGGATGCCAAACATGCTGTGAGCTGCAGGGTTTTTAAACCAATAGTGTCATTATTATCAAATTGCACGCGCTCTCTTTACCATTTTCAAATACGTCTCCCATCAGATTTAATCGTTCCTTTCATGCCGCGCTAGTTGTGCTGAAAAGAGGTGGTTTTAGCACGACTATGCACTTCTGATAGGCCTTGTGGGAAAATGGGCTTTCGGCCTCACACATTGTATTCTTATCCAGAGAAAGCTCATTGGTATGTCACGGCTGTATCCTTCTCGCCTCCATTGAGAGGCACGGCACACAGTGTGCATTTTTTTTTCTTTCAGGTGTTTTGTCTGGCGTTGGATTAGCTCTGATCTAACAGCAATTACCCTTAGATGTGTAACATAGCAGAGTGTGCTCTCCGGAGGTCACTGGTAGGCGACGTGTCTTCAAAACGGTTAAGAGCATTTGGTGAGCAGTGCGCGCCGATTGATTCAGAGCTTTCAATTGATTTATTCTTAAAGCTGAAGGCGAGGCGCAAACGCCGTTAAACAATGCAGCGCAGACCCAGTGGTGATTAAAGCTAGTGTTAATCATTTAATAGCTTACACGTACGCACGTAGGCATATTCTCCTCCCATCTGTTTTCACGGTATTGCACTTTCAGAGACCGAAAAACACGTGTGCAGTGTCAAGTTTTAATATCAACGTCGCTTCTTGAAATAAATAAATCGCACATCAAAGAGGCGGGGAGGAAAAAACGGCAAGATGTTCAACGGGAGGCAGCTGTTTTCCAACAGGGTGAGGATGTTCTGTGTGTTTGTTTCTCCTCCGGAGGCGCATTGGAGATTTTCGTAATTGCTCTGTGTTGTGGCTTTGATGAGAAATCCTGTTCTGTACGTTTCACTTTCTCAGTGGTCACATGGTAAAGGCGTTCCAGCCAAACCGGAAACATTCTCACATTATGTCAGATTCATTTGTCGTTCCTATTTCCAGCTGTAATCACACAACTGAGGATGCAACCACTGTAGGTAAATAGTTAATCTGTAATATGACGTTATAGTCTAATAAAACTGAAACGATAAACAACATATTCATTTGTAATGAAAATTATTTGTTGCGCTCCCAGTCTCTCAGTTAACATTGAGAACACGACTCCCATTTCCTTTTTTATTGGAACTGTGTTGAAGGATGGTGCTGTTTGACTAGTGGCTCCTTTGGTAAAATGTTTTTTTCTCATCTCTGTGTGTACAAGATCCCCAAAGGCAACAACATATCTGTGTGTGATGGCCGGGGCTCCGATCTGCTTCTGATACCCACCGCCGTCGGGTGTAGATGCCTACTGCTTTTGTCATGGCTGTATACTCGCGCTGCATCTCCATTTGAACTGTAAAATTTGAAATCGCAGCTTCAGAGATTAGATTTTTTGACAACTGGGAGTACGTGGTAGATGTGACCATTTCATAAAAAATAAATGTATAAATTATGTCATTGGGCCTGTTCAGACCTTGTGCTGAGATCTCATGTGGGTGTGCTGATCACGTAAAAGACAGTCGTAGACACCCCCTGAGATTGCATTTGAGAGATCCCATCTCTGATCAGATTTGGAGGTGGTCTGGTGGTCATGTGTCCACATTCCTTGAACAGTAGAAAAACGTAATCCAACCCTTTGCTCTTCACACCGCCTTGGCTTGAGTCACCTTTACTAATCAGGTGTGTTCGTTACTGATACAGTCATGTTGATGTACAAAGAGCTGTGTGAATAAGTATTTTTTTAATGCCAGGGTGGAGATCAATAACTTAACGAATGTCATGATGTAGTCTTAGTTCTGGAGCAGGAGTGGATCCATTAGAGATAGCCGCTGTTAAAATATTCCACTTCGCCCCAGATGGTGTTGAGGGTTATCTACATACACAGTGTGAAACTGAGATTGGATCTGGAGACGCATTTGGTTATGCATTGGAAGCCACGTACCTAAAACTTGTGATCGGATTGCCCAGATCACATCTTGAAGAGGAATTACCTTTTTTTTTTTACAACCTGGACCTTATTTCCAGCATAAAATATGATCATTTACTCACCCATTTAACTTTGGTGTCATTTGGAGTCGTTCGGAAGATATTTAGATCCAGTGGAGCGCTGCATATATCCATATAGTGGAAGTGAATGGGGCACCGAAACACAGCCTCTAAATAATGCTGTTTGTTATTATGTGCTAGTGCTATACCCCGTACAGCACTAGCGTATCATAACAAAATATTGGTGAAATGAGTTTCGCGGCAGATAATGCGTTATTTGGGGCTGTGTTTCGGTGCCCCATTCACTCCCACTATATGGATATACGTGGCACTCTGTGTATAAATATCTTCCGAACAACTCCAAACGACATCACAGTTATATGGATGAGTAAGCGATCTATTTTATGCCAGAAATAAGGTCCAGGTTGTAAAAAAAATAAAAAAAAATAAATCCTTTTAATGCATTGTTAGAAAGTCAATGTTAGAAAGTCAATGTGAACTCGTCTTGCAAATTCATTTCCTGATCACTTCATTGTCTGTGTTACGAAAAAAAAAAACAAAAAAAACTTTTGACTCCCTTTAACCAGCAGTAAGGGACGTTTTCATGTTACTATAGTCACAGTATAGTAAAATGTTGCAATTAAACATTAGTTATGTTTTAGAAAGTGTTTATGCTGGCTAAGGACACTGAGTTTCTGCCATGACACGCCCGTAATAGCAACATTGGTTGCTTCATCCCAGGCATGAACAGCATTGTTACGGACACCTGTGTACAAATGGCAACCGCCAAAATAAAAAGTACACAGAGTGGATAAAGTCAATAATTTATGTACATATAACTGTCCTTATACATGCATGATTCAGTGTAGATACTGTGTAAATGTATGGTTAGAAAATCTGCACTATAACCACTATATTTTGTTTTATGGTGGCTGTTATAGCTCGATGGATTGCAACCCGAGAACCTACAGGCAAGAGACGGCAGCCCAAATGTTTCTGGGGAACACTAAAAATGATGAACATGGCTGTGTGTAAATGAAGCTGACTGCTAACAGTCGAGCTAAAAGCGTTTGTTTAAACGTTGTGTTGACTACATTTCGATCCTTTTCGGGTTCTCAGTCGTTTTCTCTGCAGCCTTTCTGAATTTGGTAGTGTTATGTATGGCATTAGCAGCGAAAAACATATTGGACCATTCATTGCAATGTGCCTTAACGTCACTACAAACCAGATTTAGTCTAATCACAAAACCAGCTTTCAATTTTGCCTAAAGTTACGGATTATTTCGTGAAAATATGAGGGAATTGAGTAAAATGGACGAGTCATCGTGCACCCGTTGCTTTGTGTGCGTTGTGCCTTCTACCTATTAGTCCAACAGTGTGATCACTGTTCTGTAACATGACCGCAATCAGGACAAATGCACTATTAACTCTGTAATGAGACAGCTCAACAAACAGAATTAATGGGACCGTTCAAAATGGCGTTCTCCAGCTATCAACACTTAGTTAGGCTCGTAACTGTGGATGTCAGAGTCCGGGAGAGAACTTGGCCGGGGCTGAGGCATTTTTGTGCTTTCTACCGTCCAGGTACTGCTCAGTGTATGTTGATATTTTCTTACTTCAGTCAAATCAAATCCATGTAATCCTCTCTATGTTATTTGGGTTTAAAGGCCTGAGATTTAATTAATCTCAGGCCTTCCATGTGTAGTCTGATTTTCCTTTTGCTTTAACCTATTGCAGTCAGTGCATCGCAAATTCCCAGCTTGCATCATTCCCACACTTTCAACAGTACATCCTGTCTAACCTCCTAGGTGTCTATAATGTACGACACCTAACTATCTGTCTATCTATCTATAGTGAGTGCCTCTGTCTGTTTAGGGCATACATAGGAGACGTATTTACTCGGTGTAGTGTTTGCCAAGTTTGTAGACAAAAATGTCTCGCTAAGTGAGCTATAAATGAAATTATCTTTCAGCCAACTCGACGTTGACACGTCAAATGTAATATAGTCACGTTCAAAGTGTCTGAGTAAAATCCAATTTGAATCAATAATACCGCGGCATATTCGCAACCACAGACTCGCTGTCCTGGTGCCACTCCTTATCAGACCGAGCGGAGCGCCACATGTTCAGATCAGAGCCCTCTTATGTTTGAGATGGGAGGCTGTGGTATTCTGCTACTAGAATGTGCTATTCCAGGTGGTTAGCACGTCTTTTTATAGACTGGTTGAGCTACACCTGAATGTATTGTAGTTAGGAATACCAGTTTTATCAGGGATGTTGGTTACATATTGTAACACTATATTCTATGAGTACAGTTCTAGTTCAGTTCGAGTATGTTGCCATAAAGCGTATGGCCGTATCGGAGCCATTGTATAAGTTCAAATACACAACTACACATACGCATAAAGCCTGCCCAAGCGATCTTTGCAAGGGCATAATCAACTCCCAACGGAGCTGCTCCAGACCAACTTTGCCAGACAAAAATGTAGGGGAACGTGTGGGCTGGCTTCCAGGCTACTGCTAGCTGCTACTGCTAGCTAAAAGTTAAGATGATAGAAAGTTTTTAATAAAATCAAAATTGTTCACAGTAGAAAGCAGATACTTGATAGTATTTGTGTTGCATGTTCTGATTTTGTTTTGGTATTTATGTCTACCCTTTTAGCTTGTTAGATGTTGTCAGCGCTGGATAATTCAACATTAATAAACTCTCAGACAGCCCAATGATGGATTTATTCCTTAGCACTTTCCCTATTACATCCACTGATCTAATGGGATTTGCTAGACTGACTATTATGATGAAGTAGGGAAATGATTGTCAGGATGTTGCCTCTCATCAGTCATATTAGTTGCATTTATATGTCATTATTACAGCCTTCTAATGGATGATCGCTGCTTGCAGGCGGGCCCTCTTCTCCTTAACCTAATTGAGTTTGAGCCAGTGTTTTTCTCTCCCAAAGCAAATTGCAACTTGAGTGCTGTGTTTCCTCTGTTATCTTCATGAAAGGAAAAAAAAAAAAAAAAAAGTCTTTCTTTGACTACTTAATACTATTTGTCAGTGGATTTGAGCTGGCTTCTCAGTTTCCAACCTATTGATCCAGTTACTGTGAAAGGTTACATGGCTTAAGAAAGTCAGCATCTAATATAGAGGGATCAAAACAAACATATTTTTAGGGTATTGATTTTTTCTTTTTTTTTCATTTCAGTAATGGCCCCCCGACTGAAGCAGAACAAGGAAGCAGAGTGTTTGCTTTTGACTCTTTTTGAGTCTTTTTTTCTGTTTTACTGAGCACACAATGAAAGGACACACATTTACACTTTTAATTAACATTTAACATTAGTGAAGTATTCTTCGAAGGTAAACACAAATTATTGCAGTACAGTTTTCTTTTGTCAGGCGCCGTGCAACAACCTGTATCAAACTGTCTGACACTGGTCAAACCCAAGTTGTCGATAATCGCATACGATGCCGGAATAGCCAGGGCATGCTACAGAATTTATGCATTTGTCACTGTATTCAGTCAATCAGAGAGAGACTGTGTCTGAACAGCAAACATTTTACACTGACCAGACATTGGGTCCTATGGGTTGAGGGGAGGGGCTGCTGTGGATCAGGCATGTTCCAGTGCATCCCTCAGATACTTGATCAGTTTGGTATCTAGTGAATTGGAGGCTAGGTCAACACCTTGCGCTGCTCTTCATGTTTTTTGAGTTCTTCCTAAGCTGTTGTTGTGTGTGTCTGTGTCAGGCTGCATCCTGCTGGGGATGGTTGCTGACATCAAGGAGTGTCAGTGCTATGGGGTGGGTGTCCCTGGTCTCGTCTAGGTGGGTGCTACATGTCTAATTAACATCCCCATGATTAATGCAAAGTCGCAAACGTTTCCCAAGAGAACATTGTATTGTCACAAGATGGTCAGTGGCATTCACTTCTCCTGTTGGTGGTCATAATGTTGTGTCTGATTTGTGTATTTAACAATGTGACCAATGAGAAAGGTTTGAGAGATTAGAACCAGTTATGGCACCATCATATTTGACGGTGAGAGGGTAAGGAAGGAGAATGCTATAGATCTGGATGGGATGAGGAGTGGACTTCGAGGGTGTGGAACTGACAATAACAACAGCAGAAAAGAACATATTTAAAGTTCGCAGATTGGGCGATGGAGATCATGGCAAAATCTGAGTTGTTAAGCTGGAAACTCCGAAAGCCAGCTGTGTACTGATAACAATAATCTTCCTCTCTGAACTCAGGGTAAACCTTATTTCAAGGTTTTTAATCTTAAAATATGGCAGCTCTGCATCTACAGCGAGTTTACTCATTGCGTCTTTGGTTCATGGTTACATCGCAGATGTCGCAGACCCTATTTGACTGGCAGAAGCCATTTGATTAGTTCACAGGCCATATTCCTGTTACACTCAAAGAGATTCCTAATGATCTGTGTGTTTTTATGGACTCCTCCTGTGAGTATTGGATTGGCTACAGCAATAAGCTGCCATTACGAGAGAGCACGGCACCTATTAGAAACCACATGTAAAATGTGTATATGCTCTCCAGATACGAAGGTGAAAGTGTCACAATCATGGAGTTTCATGGTAGTTTGTTACCCTTCATTAGACAGGAAATATCTTCGGTGCATTTAGGAGTACTCTATCAACTCAAAATATAAGTTGTTTGCAAATTCTGTCATAAGACGTAGTCAGAAAAACTCTTGTAAGATGTGACAGGACTGAGAACGCCAGAGGGGACTTCCTTCATTGTGGACTATACGTACATTTTTTCATTTTTTTTTAACCACAAGTGTTTGATTTGTGTGTCTAATTCCCCTTGCATTGACTGTCTGTCATTGTAAAATAAACAATCACTATAGCTGGCACGACGTGTGCTGTCTGATTAACGATGTTTCGTTAAGTGGAAAACCTGTTTACTGGGTTGAAATTTCAGTTCCAAGCCAATGACAAGAATCACTATTTGTTCATTTCACTTTGTATGATCAGAAACGTTAGAATTCACAAATGAAATCCTCCTAATTAAAGAGGCCTTTATCGAGTGGCTAAAGTGAAGTCGCCTTGCCATTTACAAGGTTCACAAGGCATTGATTGCGTTCCCAACAGTAAATATCTGTATACATGAATCAATACGTGTCCCAGTTTTAGAAGTCCTCGTCCGTTGGACACGTTGCGTGTCTTATTACCCCTTATCTGCTTCACATTGTTCGTCTCCACGCCTTGATGACAGAACCAAACCCCGCTGTCACATCCTCAGTCATGGCGCACCGTGAACGGAACGAGTCTTCCGCTTTTAAGTTCTCGTTTGTCACATCTGCACTTCCATTAGCCTAGGGGGACATGGGACGATTGGGAAGGATTGGGGAATTAACTGTACAAAGTACCCATTAACCCTAGAACATTAACATTATAATTAGTAACACCATCTCGCCGCATATATCCGATATGATACCCGATAAAAAATACTTCATCAAAATATATTGAAATACATCAATGTATGGTACATTGAAGTACTTTTTTTTTCATCTATAACCATCTCATAAATCAGAAGGCTCAGAAATTTGCGAAAAATTAGAAAATCATTAATGAATGAATGAATGGATCCTTAAAAAAATAAATATATATATATATATATATATATATATATATATATATATATATATATATATATATATATATATAGCTAATAACTTGAAATTCGGTCTCGTTTCTCAGACATATACATACATGCAAATTCCAGGACCGCTTAGCTAGCTCTGGTATCAAAGAATAAATATATGCAGCTAGCGATTGCTAGCTACAGTAAGCTACTTTTAGTTATGTTTTATTCACTTGGATTCAACCCAAGAAGCAACAGACTACATGTAGGTTACACTCCATCTCCATCAACAGCTAGTAAGAAAACAGTTTTTCTAACGCAATGCTCACAACACATTGGTACCATATTAATATCTTTGTGGAACATATGTTGAGGTCTATTGTTCCTAGCCACAAACAGCGGAGCCGCTATACCCAAAGGGGTTGCTATAATAAAAGCCTGTTAGTGTCTTCTCGTATGAGCAGCAGTGGGTACTTGTGACCGCCATTTATGCTTCTTTTGCTTATTTATTTATTTTTTTTACTACTAAAAGCACATGCTGTAATCAGGACAATTCAATTACTTTACACTATATTTTCCGGAGCCGGGAAGCGGAACATCCAAAGCAAAAGCTAATTTCTAGCAATCCTGCTTTTATTAACAAAAGTGCCACAGTGGAACACCAAAACTTGTACCCCTGCCATGTACACTATTTCCATTTTACTAACACCCCCCATAATGGAGTACACACATTTTACAGATGCCAAATTTAACAGTTGTGTGGCACCACACCAGGCAGCGAGGCTCCAAATTGTTGATTCATAAATGTCTCAATTTACTGCTCAGCACAGAGAGAGTGTCTAATGGTGTCTATATTTAGAGAGCAGTAGTGATTGATTTCAGACTCTAGTTGCGTATGATAGATCGCTTTTGACAGCGGCGTCTTCAGGTTGTGTTTATCAGTGATATTTATTGTGGTTGTATCTTGTATTTAAATGATTGTTTCCATTTGTGGTAGGATAGAATTGTTTTTTTCTGTTTTTTTTTTATTGGCTATTATTTCTACCTCATCCTTTACAAGGCTGCTGGTTCCGAGCAGCTAACAAGGACTGCTGAACTTCTACAAACCCCAAGGATTTATAAATCTTTTTTTCAAGCTGTATTTGAATTAATTTAATACAAAGGCAAGATATTTTGTTCAAATGGATAAACTTTTTTCCTTTTGTGCAGATATTCGCTCATTATGATATAGCTTAACAGGTTAAGAATGTTTCTCAACGTACAATTGCAAAGAATTTGGGGAATTTTATCATCTACAGTCCATTATATCATCAAAGGATTGAGAGAATCTGGTGAAATTTCTGCGCGCAGGCGGCAAGGCCACAAACCAGCATTGAATGCTCGTGACCTTCGATACCTCAGGCGGCGCTGCATTTACATCTTTCTGTAAAAGTTATTACCACGTGGGCTCAGGAACTCTTCGGAAAACTATTGTCAGTTAACAGTTTGTCGCTACAGCAGTTTAAAACTCTACCATGCAAAGCGAAAAGTCCTATACACCAGATCAGACACCCCCACTCCATTGCAATGACACTGCTTGATGGCAGCAGACATCCCCAGCAGGATGGAGTCTGACACAGGCACGTACACAAAAAGGATTTAGGAACAACAAACATGAAAAGCAGCACAAGGTGTTGACCTGGCCTCCAAATTCTCTAGATCCTCAATTGATCAAGTAACTGTGGGATGCACTGGAACAAACCTGATCCATGGATGCCACTTCCCCCTCAACCCAGTTAGTTATGTTAAGCCTGATTGGCATATTAGCTACACAGGCGTTGAGTCTCTGGCCCTGACATCAACTGAGATGGACTGACGCAAAGTGGAAAATTGTGTTGTTGTCTGACAAGTCAACATTTCATATTGGTTTTGGAAGTCATGGATGGCGTGTCCTCTGGGCTAAAGAAGAAGAGGACCATCCAGACTGCGCAAAGTTCAAAAGGCAGCAACTGCAATGATTTTGAGGTATGTTAGTGCCCATGGCATTGGTAAGGTATGTGCAGGTTTTGGAGCAACACATGCGTGTATGTCTTTTTCAGAGATGTCCCTGCTTATTTCACCAAGGCAATGCCTAGCCGCATTCTGCACATGCACCTACGCAAAACACGACAACAGAGACCCCGGACTATTGAACTGAAGTCGTACATCAAGCGACATCAAGCAGTTCCACCTACAAAGCTTTAACACTTGGTAACCCCAGTTCCCAAATGCATATTGAGTGTTGTTAACAGGAAAGGTGACGCAACACAGTGGTAAACATGCTCCTGTCCCTGCTTCTTTTGAAACAATTTTGCAGGCATCAAATTCAAAATGAGTGCATGTTTGCAAAAAAAAAGCAATAAAGTTTATCATTTTGAACATAAAATATCTCGTCTGTGTATTGCGTTCAATTGACTGTAGGTTGAAAAAGTTTTGCCAGATCATTGTGTTCTGTTTTTATTTACGTTTCACACGATGCCTCAACTTAACTGGTAAATGGTCTACATTTGAGATGCCCGGTTTTGTGTCTGTAGCAGCTTTTCTTTCGTACGTGCTCAGGGGCTGCTGCATAATTTAGTGGTCTGAGTGGTGACCTCATCCAAGTTGTGACAAGGAGCATTTATTATACTCTCAACTTATTTTTTATTTTACTTTCATGTTTGTATGGCCTGTGGGAGCTTGGGACTTTGTCCGCTTAGCAGTCCACATTTTCAAAAAGATGATCGATGACACCCGACAAAGGCTAGAAAAAATAAATGTGAGCGTGTATCTCTTTGTTTTGTTTCCCCTTGAGACGAAAATTCCTCCCAGATGAGAGATTTCTGCCTATAATATGTTCATTTAAGTCCAAAGGACCCTTCAAGGCCTTTCTTTTGTTTGAAACGATTTCATACTGAAAACAAATAATGGCAACTTCTGAAATGATAAAAAAAAAAAGGAAAAAAAAAGCACCAGATAGATCTGGACCGGGCATTCATGTTGATGTTAGTTAGATATGTACCACCCACCTAGACCAGATCAGACACCCCCACTCCATTGCAATGACACTGCTTGATGGCAGCAGACATCCCCAGCAGGATGCAGCCTGACACAGGCACGTACACAAAAATGATTTAGGAACAACAAACATGAAAAGCAGCACAAGGTGTTGACCTGGCCTCCAAATTCGCTAGATCCCAAACTGATCAAGTAACTGTGGGATGCACCGGAACAAGCCTGAGCCGCAGGTTGCACTGGACGGCCCAGTACGCATTGGCAGCTTCTTACATAAAATAACCATTTAAACACAGGGCTTGTCTTTGTCTCTTTCCCACAATATCACAATGAGGCTGTAAAGAGAAACGTATGAAAAAACCAGTCCTTCATTACGTGAATCACCAGAAAGCACTGAGCATCTATAGAAAGACTGGAAAATTAACCATTTTCTTCCACCCACTCTGTGCAGCCTTAGCAATGCCTGTCGTGATCTTGCAACAACTTGGCACTCGTACAGCAGAGAACATTGGGAATCCTTAATTGTACAGATGTTTTGCGGCGATGTGCTGGTGATTTGTGTGCGTATTGACCCCCGTAGCTTTTAAAAACTTGGATATGTTGTAGTGTTTGTGTTGCTGGAACGCAGATAGGTCTACATTTAGAAACCTGCAACTCCCACTGTTCTGTATTAGGTTGGATATGTGACAGAAGGAGCATACAGAGTACGTAGAATTGGACGGAGCACTGCTGGGCCTGGTAGACCTAACTTGACCTTACCTACAGTGTGTAGGAGGATGTTAAACCCTGTGTGTAACCCCCAGCGTGGAATAAGCTGTTTTAACTGCATCCAAATAAAAGCTCGTTCGGTATAACTGCTTGTTTGATGGGAGCCTAATCGCTGTTGACTTACAGTAGGTGGGCCAGAATTCATCAAAGCACCGAAAGGTCAAATTTATTCAAGGGAAAATGTTTGCTGGGAATCGTTGCGTTTAGGGAGCATGTATGCTTTAGATATCTGCCGAGCGAAATTTCTGTCTTTTCAACGCGGACGGATCTTGGAGGCGGCAACAAGAGTGCGGAGCAGACGGAGAGGGACGCAGCCAAAAATTGACTGCAGCCAAAGGGATGATAATCCAAGTGGTCGACATCCGCTTAAGTAGACTGCTTGGCACCTGACTAACTGCTTGTGCACAGTGTATTTTTCTGCATTTTGAAAATTACATCACACACGCGCGTGCGAAGGTCTGAAAATCAGCGGAAGAGAAGCTTAAGTCCGTCCAAAGTTAATTTTTATTGCTGCGAGAATTATTTTCAGACACGCATTTATCTTACCTTGAGCTATATTTCCAAAGGCGTGCCTTGGGGCCATTTATCATAGAGATAGAAAAATGAATCTGTGTCATGGGCTGGGTTAATGCTATGTGTGCTTTTATGTCTTTGGACCCGGGGCTCGACACACAGAGCAGATAAAACCCCCAGCCCCTGCAAATCAGGGATGAAGCAGAAAGAACTGAGGCGGGGCCCCTGTTTTGTTGGCGCATAAAAACAGCTGCGAGTGTCAGCGTTTGAGCATGCATTTATTCTGTGCGTTTGTGGCTTCTGGTGTCTGTAATGCTTCCCCTGCAGCCTGTGCGCCTTAATGCTGTCTGCTGTCTAAAGGAAACAGAGTTGCCGGCTAATGACATCGGACAGAGGCCGTCTGTTATGGCCATGTGATACAGTCTCAGAGCAGCGGAGGCCTGTTTAATAGATGTGGCCCGGCCGCCAGTGCATGCAAGAAAACAGAAGCAGAAACTAGATTAACCGCGTGCAAAGAGGCCGATTCTTCAGTCATCATATTGCATGACAGTGGTGGGCGATATAGGCATACATACGCTGCACCACAAGACAATGTAAATTTGTCAGCCATCATAGATTTTGACGTGCCATTTATCCCAGGGTGTTTATCGTTTCAACATCCGTGGCTGCATTACACCAGTGTGGGCAAAGCTGCAAATCAAACAGCAGGACTGCTCACTGGGATTCGGGATTTCATCTGTGTCAGCCACTGTTACTACACGGTATTAAGCCAAGCAGTTCTCATTTGAGTAGACAAGGAAGAGCTGAATAAAAATCCTCACCTTAGCGCCAGTAACAAAGTTTGATTCTGTTTTCATTTCCACTCTGCAAGTTGTTCGTCCTGTCGCATCCAATAGTGTACCATGGTAGCTGAGGGCCAATTGGATGGCGTAGAACCTTCCGTGGATGATGCCGTTCAACGCCTTATCCCTGTTCGCTCAGTCTCTCTTTTGCCTCGGAAACGTTGAAGGAACGTGTTTGTCCAAAAATGGCCGTCATTAAATCAGACTTAATGTTGGAACCGTCGGAACAATAGGGATTGGTGCTTGACGCTCTTGAGGGAAAAGTGAAGGACTGAGTTTTGTTACAGACAACAAAACAAGGCTCATATTTTGCTGAGACGGAGGAGCTACAGGCATGAGTGGCTTCGCGAAAAGCCAAACCAGTCCGGCGGTCTTTGTTTTAGCTTTGTTTTAGATTTCTTAAGAAAAGAGCTGTCGCTTTGTCTTTGTCACGGCGCCGAAAGACAATTTGTATGGACCCTTAAGTCATAGAAAGTTTGTTTTTATTTTGTGTCCGTGCGAGTCAGAGTTGCAGGAGATGAAAACATGCATTTTATTTTGTCAGGTATGGCACCGATACCTGGAAGGCAGTACTGAGGGAATGAAAAGATTTAAAAAAGAAAAAAGAAAAAAAAAGAATTAAGTGTTATGATGTCACTTCACAGATTGGGTCTGAGACATTGCAACTCCCTTTATCGCACTCACCCACTGTTGCTTTTTGAGCGCGCACAAAGGTGTACGCGTAGAAACGCCCTGGCACTACAGTGCTTCATTCATCCATCTGTCACGTACATCTGCGTCTCTCCACCTCTGAAAACTGCTTCGGCTCAGATACGAATCAATGTACCAGTCAAGTGAATCCAGGTGAGATAGAAATCCACTTACAGACCTCTGATCACAATCAGCGGCGGAGAAACCACATGGAGTCAGGTTTACCTTAGCTTCAAAAAACACAGGGCTGTGGCACAATGGGGGACAACTGTGGAAGGGAAAGCAGAGAAGATTACATCTCGGTCTCTGCACGCTGCTCCGCGGGAGGTGCCGCAGGCGCGCAGGAAAGAACTCGCGGGGGTTGAATTTGGAGAACTAACGCGGGCTGACAGAGGCTAGCATGTGGTTGAGGTTAGATTAGCGGTGCAAGTGATCTGCTACGAGCGCGCGGCTGTCTGATGCGTGTGGCGCGTCGGATGCGTCCACGTAGGTGCAGGAAGGAAGCTGACTTTCAAACGGAGGAAGGCTCACTTAATTATGCCGTCCACGGGACTTGCTTGGGAATCCTAAACGGACGCTGCTGCATAATACATTTCACCCAAGATATTAAACCATCAAATGAGATTTTGTGCAAAGAGGAAGCCAGCAGGAAAGCACACTGGGCAAACGTAATTGATGTGATCACGACATGAATAACGCCATGTTAAGTCAGAGGATGTTAAGTCAGGGAATATGGAGGGTTATTACTGCCTCCTTTAACATCTTTTGGCCATATTTGGATTCCCTTATACATAAAAGCACCAGTGGAAGCGTCCTGTGGCGCTGTGCCTGGCTACACCGTCATAGTTTAAGTACAGTTATCTCAAAACATTTGTGATTATGCCTCTACAAGAAAAAAGTAATTAGAAAAAATGTTATAATGAAAACGGCACAAAACCTTTTAATTCCTTGAACTGTGCTTTAAAAAAACAACACGCTTTTGAATATGGGTAGAGTTGAACCCACGGTACCCTGCAGTACCAAATCGTAACGGTTCTTACTATACCAGAAATTCTACATGACGGTACTACCGTGGATTACTATACTACCGGTACCAGTTTCCGCTACATTGCGGCCGGCTCTACTCTCCTCCCTGCTTCTCAATGCATGCTACTCCCTTGTAAATAAACCCACATGGCAACCACTGTAACTGAACTCAAAGAGTTTCAAAAAAGGCAACTGGACTTGTAGATTTTTAGAGAAGACGTTGCATCCTAGATTTTTAGAACTGAAGAAGCTACTCAGATGAGTGGTGAAACGTCTTCTTTAAAAATCTACAAGTCCAGTTGCCTTTTTTGAAACTCTTTGGATTACCATGACCTGGATGACTGAGAGCCTTCACAGACACACTGTAACTGAACTACACAGCTGCTGAATGACTGCCTGTTTGCCCGCCCGTCTGTTAGCTGATTGGCTGTTCATGGAATTCGCTCTTGCTGGAAAAAAACACACGAAGACGGCTGCGCTTCGATAGAAATTCACTTCAAAACAAACAACAAGCTAAAGTTCTGTCTGGCCCAGACGTGCGTTACAGTCACAAACACGAGACAACACACTCACCACCGCAGAAGCACTGGGCCGAGCTCCGAGTATGCCGCAGCATTGTTGTCAGTGGCAACGCTAATTTTGCTCAACATTATAAGTAATTAATAAGTATTTATAACTTGTACAAATACATTGCAGTTCATAAAAATAATAATTTTTTTAAAAAAAGGCTGCTGTATCGCGATAATACCCAGAACCACGATACTTTGTCTGGTATAGTATCGTGGTTACTCATTTTGGTATTGTGACAACTCTACTCATGGGTATGTGATGAATGCCATGCATTACACCTAATGACGCCGTTTTCATAGCCTAGAACTTGGCCTGTCTAATGTACAGCATATACCTTTCCTTTCTAAAGGGACGGCATACAGTGTCGGTGCTGCTCTGTGCCAGAGCACTTAGCTACTTTGGCTGGTGGGGCCTGCTGTCTGCTATAATCATAGAGGGACCTCTCCAGGAGACCGTTGCTCGTAGAAAATAATTGATATCATGCTGAAATGGCAGGCCAGGGTACAATGATGGAGACATCAGGGCCAGACGAAGAAATGACACCTTTTATGAGACTTCCCATCGTGGATGAGTGACTCACAGTGGTTGGACAGTTATTCTGAGACACTCGTTTCTTTTCATTTTTCTTTTTTTTCCAATGACATTAGATTATTTTTGTTTAATGCCACGTAGCAAACAGGTGAGTTTTGATTGACACGCGGTAATGCAATAAAGCACTGCGGGACAATTGTTATTCGAGTTGCTTCAGCCTCTCTCTTGTTGAGAATTGTTTTGTTGAAGTGAGAGAGACAAGTAAAATGAGGGAGGTGTGTTCTTGTAATTTGGAAATGTCACCGGTATTGTCCTTTCCCTTTGATTTATATGGACATTTCTGTTAATGGTGCCCCACTCTTATGACACATGGTCGATTCGCTTCCTGTGCACAACCGGGAGGAGAATATTCACATGCCCACACCTGAGTCTATATAAAGGCTTTTGCGTGTTAGACACTCAAGAACTTCCTTCATCCGACTCCCATCAGTGCTGAACTGCCTGAGCTCCACCCGGAGACCACCGTCTGCTCTCGGCGTTCCAGGCGAACGTGTCTTTGTAAGTCATCACGTTTTAATACGAAACGTCTGTCCCGCGGAGTCTGCGCGCAGGTTGTCTGTCTGCATCAGCGAGACTTTTTAAGTGCTTAATTATCATAAAGACAGGCACTTTCCTCTTTTCCGGGAAACGAAGCGAGCCGTCAAAAATTTCCATCTCGTGTGCCTGTCCGCGTGAGAGCCCTTGTGGAGAGCGTGTTCAAGAACACAACCTCTCTGACGACATTAACCCACAAGAGCGCGGTTTATCTAGGCACCATAACGAGCAGGGAATAATATACTGTATAGAGTCAGTGCAGCATAAAAACAGGATAGTTGCAGTGCCACTGGTGTAGCTCCAAGCATGGCTAGGACCAACCGTTGATTGGTTTATTGGACAAGGTGTAGCAACAACTTGTCAGTGAATTTAGTACCACATTGTAGACCTCTGAAAGATGATGATTTGTTGACTATTTGCACCACCAACCGCTCAATGCTTTCACCTCAGTCTCAGATAGCTGTGCGTTCAAACAAATCAACCGTAGGTCTGACTGACTTTGATGTACGGAACCTCCGTAATCTCCGTAATGTTGAAAACCGTAACTTTTTGCAGTGGACTTTGTCCCAAGGAATTTTTTGCTTGACAACTCTTAATTTAACATTGGTATTGAACCGAACTGTTTGGTTTCTGGCTGGGCAACGCGTATTGAATCAAGCTGACTGCACAGGTCCTCTGCACTCCTTCCCCGCTGTGAAGTATTGGTCCTGTAGTTGTCGCAATAATCACCTCGTATGCATGTCTTACGGTCAAAGCAAATCAATCAATCTGCTCAGCAGTGGTTCGTGGCCGTACAGTTATTAACATCACAAGCTGCCACAATACAAATGAAAGGGAAAAACGGAGTTGAATGATGATTAGGCTGTGAAACATTACGTCAGTTTGGCACCAAAAGAAAGCTAGGTGATTGGATGTGGATTAATCCTTTGCAACTGTGTCAATTATTGTATATCAGCTGTAACGAAGGGGAGCGGCTGTTATGAAACAGAGATTCGCAGCCTTCAAAGAGAATGTGATGGATATGATCCCTCTCCCACCCCCTCAAACAATAGATGTCAGGGTGAACATTCGTAGCGGGATAGTCTGTCAGGTGGACCATCTCGAGGCGCACTCATGGCATGAACTTCCTGATGTTCCTGTCTCTTCCCATCTTTCCATCCACCACGCCTCCGAAGCCTCAGTGGTCCTCGGCAGCTTTTCCCAATCTTCTTTTTGCTTTTCATTTTCATTGTCAGTGTTGACAGTAACCGGAGCCGCGAGCTTATACAGAACTGAGTGATATTGCAACTGGGTTCATGTGCTGACGATAAGCCTCTTACACTAATAAAGTATAGCAAACCAAGCTGACGCAGATTTTCCACTTTCTTTTTTTCTTTTTTATTTGTCTGGAAAGGAGGGAAAAAACAAAAGGGAGGAATTAGAGGGGATTAAGGTCTTTAGAGTTTTCGATTCATTTCACATGGAGGTGGACGGCATGTTGAGGACATTAGGGATGGTCGGAAACCATTTTGGATTATTTGTTATGGATTAATCTACTGTATTTACAAAGGGCTATGGGATATTAGCAGCATTTCACTCATACCCATTAGCACGGCATGCTTGAGGGTTTTTGATTCCTCATTGTAAATCACACAGTTGCTTGATCTGTTGCTGTTCAGTTTTTGCTTATTTTGTGACCCAAGCACATTTAGTGCCACCATGCCAAAGCTGCCTGGTTCATTTTGTACCAATTTTTGCTAGCAAATATTTTTTTTGTGTGTGTGTCACAACTGTACAAAATTATTGAGAGTAATTTTGTTTGTCAAACCCCCAGACCTCCTCTCACACCATGCGGCATTGTTAAAACAGAAATCTGTGTTGTCATGGTACCTGAATCAGGCCATCTGGGTAGGTGGCAGACATTTCCAGTGGATTCATTTTCCCGTGACACTGGGGCGCATTTACAGGCCATGCTAATGCCTTCTGAATTACCCAAACTAGAGACTCTGTGATTTTTGGAGTGCGTTATATCCTGCAAAAGTTTGAAAACATCTAGCTGCCCCTGCAAATTCAACATTCTAAGCAATGGTTTGTCCTCCATTCAGACACCTTGGTTAGCTTCCTGCATTGTGATATCCGTGCGGAACATTAAGTCTCCATGGCCATGGACAATTCATTGAAAAGGTGCCTGTGTAATACTCATTTAAGAATGTCACCCATAAACCTGGCAATTTCTCAAATTCTTCTTGAAGTGTTTGTTATCAGGGTATAATACGACTCCACACTTTTTTTCCGTCTTTTTAATATCCTCACATCTGCTGCTTCTTGGCCATTTACACAGCTCCAATTACAATTTACCTGGTGTTGCCAATATTTTGAACTAAATATTGAGAAATTATTTGTAGCTTTTAGTCCTTTTAGTCTGGAGGTAAGCAGCTCGTATGGTTTGTCTAAAATATCCTGGTTTACAAAGTTATTTTGTCAGCTCTGTTTAACAGCATGTTGTGCTTGAACGCTCACTTTTGTTCCTTTAGTATCTATGCGAGGCAACGTTGGTATTCTTTAAGTAAGGTTGACGCCATGCAAGTAAAACGGCTCAGTTAATTTTATGGCTAGACGGATCAAAGGCTCTAATTTTGTGAACCTCGGGGCGCAGTACAAATAGCTGTCAAGTGCACCCTGTGCAGTGCACTAGGGGTGTGCCGAGTGCACGTTGCTATTTCCGTAGCCAGGTGCGCCCCGTCCCTTGGGGGCGGAAAAATGCATTATCATACATTACAAGTGGGTGTGTTGGAGGTTATGACTGTCACTACTCTCAGCATTTAAATAATTTCTAAAATTACGTTAAGTTTGATTCACGTTGGAAAGGGATTTTAGATTTTGGGAAGCTTGCAAAGAAATAGTGGCTTCGACATAATCTTCACAGTGCACCACAAGCTTCATCCTGCAATAGTTAACCTTGATCATCACATCCTGTTTGTGATCTTGGTGACGTTTCCATCTGCATTGTAACTAAAAAGCAGATCTCCAGGTGTTGCTTTAGCCAGACGTGTTAGAAAGAAAATGGAGTGCGCAGCCATCATCCCTTGTTACCGAGTCTCCGGTGATGGAGACATCTGGGGAGGCCCGACAGGGGCTATTAGTGGAGAGAGACATTTTAATTGACCTATGAATTTTCATGGAGCCGCGTGAACCGTTTCCAACGTCTCAGTGTCAGCCACACGCTTTGGTTTGCTGTAGAGGAAGAAACGAAAAAGAAACATCATCCTTTTTAAAGAGATTTGCACTCACACACACACACACACACACTGTAGTTGTTTTGCAAACGGTTTGTTGCTCAGTGCACAAAATTCAGCCTGAACCGCTGCCACACATATCTGTGGCTGGACGGTGCGCATCGCTCGTGTAAGGCTCTCTAGATGAAACAGATAATCCGCTCCTCTAAAAACAGAAACAAAGCCCAAAGCACACTTATTCTTGGCACAGCCACTGCAGTGTAGTCGCTGGACTGACATCACCACGCCCTGAACTTTACCTCTCCTCCTGCTGGGGCTGCGCGGTGAGTCACCAAGATACCATGCAGTCAAGGAAATAACCTTGGCGCACCACATGAAGGATTTTGCATGACAATAGAATGTTAAAAAAAACAATAATAATAAAACTGTGGCGAGTGTGAGATGAGGCATGAGCTCAGATGGCAGGCATGAAAAGTCACCTGGTCCTTGCTGTTTGCCTCGCCGCATGACATTGCCACTTCCTGCACTGGTCATGCGTAAGAGGATCTTAGAAAGATGAAAATATCACCCGGGTGGCTGACTCAATTCATTTTGTAAAACACTGCAGGATGTTTTCCCCAAGGCTTCGCACAAGCCCAACGGACATGACCTAATACTTGTATGGGCTAGTCCCAGTTTTTTTTTTTTTTTGGTCGTCTTTGTTACAGGCTCTCTGCTTGCCAGTTTATAGAGCAAAAGCACTAGTACTGCTGTTCTGCAAGGACTTAATGTTGATAGCACTTCTTTCCTTTTCCTGATAATATAGTACCTTGACGGAAGTTGCTATTAATTGAGCTCATGTGCAAAGCTGAGACATAAGACCAGCCTTTCAACATTGGTGGATGGAGTTCTACTACCAACAGTGGTCAAGAAAATGAGGAAAACATCCAGCAAATCGAGGTATAGGGATGCACCTCCCCTCCGTCTTCTGAGGAACGGAGTACCAGACTGATGACCGTGTACATCCACGGGCCATCCCCTAACTGTGTCATGGGTCAGGAAGCCAGGTAAAGGGAGCATGTTGGACACAGCTGGGGTATGACGCTTTCCTGCGCACGGCTGATTTATCTCCAGTGACAGGGGGACCCAAGTCAGCATGCCAATGGCATTACCGTCATTAATCAGGCGAGACACGGCAATGCCCAAAGGAAATTAATTAACTCTTAAAAAAATCCGGATAGGTTCATTATTTACGTTGGCTTATTTATAGCGGGAGTGGACGCATATTTTGCCGTGCCCGCATTCGCGGGGATAATAACTCGTAAGGTGAGGGAGGGAGATAGCTGGGAAGGAAAATGGCCAGTGCAAAGATTTCAGTCACTGTAGGAATTTTCATGTCTCGGCTTCAGATCGACAGTTGCAGTAGTAAAGGAAACGCTGCAAAACACTGTGTCCGGATTAGCTCTGCATGCTGGGCCTCAGCCAGTGCTTCACAAAAGCAAAAAATAATAAAATGCTGTACATCAGACTATTTCTAAATCATGTGAACAATAAATCCCTGCCCAGATACTTCACTTTTGGAAGGAACTGCTACTATTTCTAGCATTTGGAAAGGGTTTAGTGTAATGTTCTAGAGTGGTTTGCAAATGCCAGTGCCGGTGTTGGACATATTGTGTGGCCAGCTAAATCCATTGGTTAAGTCCTCCATTGGCGAAGGACCGAATCCTGTTAGGCTTCTTTTTTTTTTTCCTACCTTTTGTTGGCTTTAAACCACCTGACTGGCTCAATCCAAACATAAAACGACCAGAATAGAACCTTATCGTAATTTCTTGGCTGACTACAATTCACTACATACTCAATATGTGCAGATGCATGTATATATTTGTGTATCTACAGAGAAAGGGCAGTGTGCTAATCCCTAAACTCGTCTCTACTGCATTTAATTGTGTAATATTAGTGTCCAGTACTATAATATTGCTTGCAAGTGCTTGGGAATGCAGTGCACATACTGTTGGTTTCATACTATGGCATTGGGCATACCAAAAACCTAGTCTTTCCAAGACGAGCAAAATATAACTACATAACTGCCCCTTGACATTGGACATTCTCTCTATTAGAGAACCAGCTAAAGTATTCATCATGTTAAATGCACCATTGTCAGGATAAAGCCCACATTTTGACACTTTTCTGTGTTCTACATTACCAAGTATATTTACTTTATATGCACGTTAAGAACTGCAGTGCCACACGCATGCGGGAAGAATTCTTTGATGGCTGGTTAGTGTCATCCAGTGCGGTTATTACAGCGTGATGTATGAATTTTGTACTTTTTTGGAGCTTACTGCAATACTGCCAGCTTTGAACACAGTGCTCAACTGAGTAAAGAAAATTAGAAATGACTGGTGAGACGGGAAAGGGCAGCTGGTGCGGTGTGTTTTCAGCCAAAACGACATCTCCTTAGAAAAGGAAACCCACGCTGAGCTACACTCAGACAACAAACGTAGCCCCCCGGGAGAGTAGGAACGGGAAGAAAAGCGTGAGCCCAGTGGTCGCGAGAGTCCGACCGCTCCAAGGATAACATGGCACTAGACAAATAGACGCTAATGCCTGGAAATTTTATCCGAATGAAACGCGCAGCCTCAAACAAATCAGCGCTTTGGGTGTTAACAAGAAAGACCCAGTCAGAGCTAGGACCTTCAAGTATTTCAACACGTCCCGCGAAGAGAAATTAATCAAATGACTGCGAGATTACTGATGGTAGGAGAGGTTGTACCCTGAAACCAGCAGCCAAGGGAGCCACAGATGGGAGGCTGCCATCAAGGATTACTCATCATGAAAGTTGTGGCAGGGATTCATGAAACATGCTGTTCAGAAATGGCACAATAATTGCCTGATTTTTAGTCCTTTGGAGAATAGGGTGTTTGGTTCTTCATTACCGTTAAGCAAACATTTTCTCAAGTTCCAAAACTGTGAAATCCTTTCAAATCATGGCGAAGATACTCAGCCACAGGATGACAATACGGTATAATTCTGATACCCAGCCTTTTCGAACATACCACTAATGGAATGCTGGTTTTGGTGCATCTGATCATGCTGGTAAATGCTACAGAGTCAGGGATCAGCTATGAGGGTTGTTTACTACCTTCCTAATTACTGCATATACAAGTAGTTGCTAAGGGAGATCACTTATTATTAGGGATGTCCGATAATAAATAAATCGGCCCACCGACCGGGAATTATCGGTATCGGGTTTTTATAACCGATGTTTGTTCTGTAGGCATCAGCATTTCCGAGTCTGCATAAACGCAGCACGGGACTTTAACAGGCGCGTGCTTGATGACGTATAACAACAACAACACGCTAGTCTCGTAGGTCGCTAACCATGGCTAACAAACTTGGTGTATGAGATGTTCGTGGTTTGGAAGTATTTTCAAGTGTCACTAACTACGCATATTTACTACTAACAGTAAATATGCGATTTGCAATGACTGCAAAGCAAAGGTGGTTATGAGAGGAGGAAACAAGGCGTCTTCCTTTAATACATCAAGTTTGATCAATCACCTCAAGAAGAATCATGCGGAGTTATACGCTACATTTGTCTTCCTTGTTTTGATATTGTCTGTAGTGTTGTTTGAGGCAACTTTTTTTTCTCTTAAAAACTCAAAAAATAAATGAATGGCACTTTTTTTGGTAACATATTTTGCACAGCCAGTGTTTACATTTGAAAAGCCATGTTGCATTTATGTTTGCATCCAGTGGGACATCGCAATAAAATTAGGCATAGTGTGTTAATTCCATAATAGGTGATATGTTGTGTTGTTACCTAACAATTTTGGTGTAAAATGACTGCATGTATCGGTATCGGTTGATATCGGTATCGAAATAAGAGTTGGACAATATTGGATATCGGATATCGGCAGAAAAGCCAATATCGAGCATCCCTACTTATTATTTAATACTCTTATCATTGTCACATAGTGTGTGACAAGTTTATCTGAATGGAACTGTCTCAGACCTTTACATAGGATGCCTGTGTTTGAGAACATACCTGGCAATCAGTCCGTTTAGTTCTGCCTTGCTTACAAACCTCAGGTGTTTGGATATTTCAGGAACAGCAAGTTAACGTGGACCAAACTGTCTGCGGTTGTGCGGACTAACTCCGATCAGTCGACTTGATTCGAAAAATCAGGTGACTGTGGCTCATTAACAGAGAATTATGTAACTGCCAAAAACTTTCTTGGATAACATGTCACGTTGCTTTCAAACACGACGCTAATTATCCACTCCCCGGCTGAGACTGATTTACGCTCGCGTGTTCGTCGCCGCGGAGTCTGTGCACTGCCAATAGATCTTGGAAGCAGCTGTCGAGGAATAAAGGCTCATCATGTCAAACTAGACCTGTTAAGAACAAAATGTTTTTTACCTTTGCAAAGCAGGGCCAGCGCAATGACAACATTCATTGCGGAGAGGAAAAAACAAAACAAAAAAAACAACAGCCTGAGGGTCACAGCAGCAATCCAGGGAAAATGCCAGGACCTTAATGGCTCGCCAGGAGTTGTCAACATGTACAGACTTTGCTGAAGGTACAGCTCTGCCAGCATGGAATCATCCACATCTTTTACATTGTACACTGTAATTGCAGTCAATGTTACTAGAGTGCACATTTGTTGAGGCCAAGCGGTAGCAGACTGTAGAGAGAAACATCCCATCAGAAATGATTATGTACCAGATTATTTTTTCTTTCTTCTCCCATGCTACTGCACATTGGGTATTTTCAACAGTGCACACCTATTGACTGCATATAAAGACGGATGGACCCATCCTTAGTATTCCTATAGAATTGCTTCGTAGCTCTGCGTGGTGGCTCCATCTGTCATCATCATCTTGGCAGTGCCTCAGTCCTCCACCCTCTCACTCAAGGTGGCCACGTCCTTAATTGTGCATATCTTAAAGCCTTGATGCAATTTAAACTGTTGAGTTGTACAAATGCTCACCCTCCTACAGTTGTCATGAATTGGGATGTTGGCTAAACAAGTTTATTCCTGCTGTCAAGGTGGACTTTTTAAAACTGGGGTCTTAATCCTGATTGATTGATTGCTTTTGGAGCCAAATTGAGGAACTCTTCTTCACTGTTCGCCTTCATTTATTAGCCCTGGAGATTACCCCTTGGGAATGCTAACGGCATTGTGATCCACTGTTACGAGGCTAGTGTTAGCGATGGCCATCACTCTTGACCTTAGGACCAATGCAAAAGCAGAACCCTCACGGGAACCGTCTAACAGCTGAGATCTGAGATGGTCCAAGTCAGGGTTGTCAAACATACAGCCCGCGGACCAAAACCATGCCCGCCAGAGGGTGCAATCCGGCCCACAGGATGAAAAGAATGCTATTCCTGCCATAAGGAGCTTATTTCTGCCAAAAAATACAATCGTTTACGCACACATATAACTTTGGTGTCATTTGAGGGCGTTTGTAAGATATTTAGATCCAGTCGAGCGCCACGTATATGCAAACAGTGGGAGTGAAAGGAGGATGCAGAGGCAGAGAGAGCAACCGCTGGTAAAAGAACAGCAGCTAAATCTAGACTCAATGGGGAATAGCTCTAACATATCTTAACTAATTATTGGTGAAATTAATGAGTATTGCGGTTGATAATACATTATTTAGAGGCTGCGTTTCGGTGCCCCATTCACTCCCATTCTATGGATATACACGGCGCTCCGCTGGATCTAAATATCTTCTGAACGCCAAAGTTATATGGGTGAGTAAACAATCGTATTTTATGCCAGAAATAAGGTCCAGATTGCATGTGGTCCCTGAACTGAAATGAGTTTGACAGCCCTGGTCGAAGTTATGAGGCAGGCTGCCAGTTATACTCATCTTAAAATCTGGACCAATCACTAAGCTTTGGTAAACTGTAAACATATTATTCCTAAGTAGACTCATCCTGCCACAGTTTCTCACTAAGAAATCTTTTTGGCAGCCAGTGAAATACATCTGAATGGCACAGATCCAGTGATGCTTTTGAAGTAAGCCTGTTATATTCATTTTTTTTTTTTTTTAATCCATCTTAAACCAGTAATCTAGTCAGTGCAATCCAATATATCTTAGTTCATTGGCCAAATAAACAATCTTGCCTTATTCATACTCATTTAATCACTCACCCAACTGATGAGATGCAATCATTGTCTTCGCATTTCCTTACATATTCCGCAGTTTTCTAAAACCATTGCCAATGTTTGTCCACAGACCACCAAACTAGGTGAATTGCGACTTGACCTGATTTACGCCACATAGAGAATACCACACTAAACTTGAAACTGAGATGACACAACAGGCTAAGCAAATATCTCCTCGTGGTGGACGTGGAGCACCCTTCTTATTTGACCGAGGTCTCAGCCGAAGAGGCCAAAATGAAGGATTAGTAATCTCCGATGTGTTTATTGCTACAAACCAAACTTCCCACGCTGGCACCGGCAGACAACTCCCCTCAGAGGACAAGCCTTATATTATAGTGCGAGTGAATGAGAGCGATGTGAAATCAGAATAGGTCTTGTTAATGGGATTGTAGTGTTTTAGAAGAAGCCCATGCACTCAGCAGATAAGGGGACTGTTTATCCCGTTAATGTGTCACTTTAAATACATTAGGAGTGGGAGGGCCCCTGCTTTTGTTTTGGCACCGCGCCTCGCTAATCCTGCAGAGTGCAAGGGACAAAGTGTTTATAGATCCACGCGGCGCGCTTTGAGTCGTTTTTATTAGTTTAACGATTTGAAGTTTTGGAAAATGAATGAATTTCGAGTTGATTAAAGAATGAAATTGTAATTCGTTTGAAATGTGTATATCAATTTAAAACATTTAAAACTTTAGGTGACCTTGAGTAACAATGGCGGCTCACACGTACAATACATACTGGCAAGTGTAATCGCTCACACATGGGCACATGAGCAATTACACACGCGACAGAATGTATTCAATGCTAATGAGAGATAATCCGGGTCCCACTGTGCCACAGTGGGACCAATGACAAACAGCTATTTGTTTTTTTTCTATTTACACTGTCACAACAGGTTCCCAGAGGTCTATTAGTCATTTGTTATAAAAACCAAATGCTGTTCTATAATTCATTCCTTTCTGTGCGCTTGTCTTATCGCAGAGCAATATCTGGGAATGGCTATGTTGTGATTTTATTTTCCTCCTTAAATTTATAGTTTGTTTTGATTCAGGGGAAAAGAAAGATGCGAGACGCATTATTTGGCTGTGACTTTCACTTAACTTCTGTGTTGTTTATTGCGAGGGGGGGAAAAAAAAAGGTGACAGGTCCGCTTTCCTTAAGGCACCGGCTACAACTTCCTAACACTGTTACTGCCGCGCCTTGGTTGTGTGTTTCCAAGTCATAAGTCACCTTCTCCTTCGTGCTGGGAGGCTCACTGGCGATGTTTCTGAAATGATGATTGGTTTTCTGTAGGAGGCGGTCAGCGAGCGAGTCCGGCAGCTGCTGCTGTGATAGAGCACAGTGGGAGCTAGCATGGGTTTGAACATCGGCCATAAGACCTGAGTGACATTGGCAGGGCCTCTAGTTAGCAGGGGATTCGTCAGAGGATCCCACTAAGTTGACAAAGTTGTTGTCACTGTTTCAAATCCTGTAACAGGCGTCCTTGTTCCAGTGATGTTAACTGGAATGGCTGTTTTCTTTGTCTATGGACAGCCAGAGAAATATTGAATTAGTCGCTACTTATTGGGCTGAGACTAAATCATTTAGATTTAAATGAACAGGTCTACAAAGAGAGTGCAGTTATGCATATATACTTTTTTCCCCCAGTGTCTTTATTGAATTTCATTCCTCAAAACAGAACTTACAGTAAATTCATAAATCCCTTAATGCTATCTCTCTTACTCTAAAGTCTAAAATCTATAAAGAAATAGCATTAATAAAAGACGTGTGGAAATATCAAAAGTAATTTAACGATGCCTCTTGCCAAAAAACATAAGAGATACATAAATAGAATTAAAAAAAATAAAATAAAATCCCCTTTTGGTCTTCATCCCTTTGATTTTAATTTTCATTGACTCTGACTTTAGTAAGCCAGCATGCAAGTTGCTCTCTGCATTTGCCTTTTAAATTAATTTCCAGATTGCTTTGTGTTTCCCCGTCTATGTACTTATTTTATTTATATGTATGCTATACTCACCATTGACATACACTGTGCCATATTCTTGGTCCGTGCACCAGTTGTCCTGATTTCCCTCCAGTCAGTGCCTATTGTTCTCCTTCTCCCCTCCACTGAAGCAAAATTCATAAATGTACCTCATGTTCTTGGGCTTTCAGACTGAGGCCTGTTGGATGCAGGTCAGGTAGTAGCATCTTGGAGTCTAGTGTGAGTGTTCACAGATGGGATGGCCATGATTTTATTGATCACCTCCCTCCAGAATTTCGTCATTTCGCTGCACTCCCACACACAGCGCACAAATGTGCCTTGAGCCAGACTGCGGTTGAAACAAGTATCTGGTGTGTATTACAGCTCTGACAGGAGTTATATATGTGTGCATTAACCAACTGTACTGAAGCAGCTTTAGATTAGTAGTTGCTGTTAGTGTGAGTATATTAGGCGCGATTAATCACCGCAGAAGAATAAATCTGTCCGAAGGGGCGAGTCCTGTTCGTGGACAGTTATGGGGCGGCGGCGCTGGTGAGACAATCGGTGAGCGTTTCATCTCGAGGAATACAAGGTGTAGTAAAGTGTCAGGAGTATGAAGTGGGCTCTGTGGCGGGGAGCATGTGGGGAGGTGAGGTGAAAAACAGGTCATTCGGAGAAACAGGTGTTGAGTCAACAGAATTGGATCCCATGGTGCTGATTGAGAGAAGGAGTGTGGTGACAGCAGCCGGCTGTTCTGAATGTTAAAAACGACAGCTTCTTATATTTATTTGCGTCCGTCTTTGCTTGTTTGTGTTCATTTTACAAACTGAATAAGATAAGAAAGTCGAATTTATGTTTCTGTAGCACTCTTGGCGCTAATATAGAAATCTACTATTTTAAACAGTAACATTTATAAAACACCAGTAAAAGCTGTCTGGTAGTAGTATATACCAGGAGCTGTGATTGGTCCGCATGGTAGTAACATGTTTCCACATTATTGTTTCCGGTTGCTCTATCGCTGCAGTTTTTGTGTTGATTGTTTTTTGTTCAGTAAAGATGGAACACACAGAGGCATGGTTAAAGGGGAGTTTTTTTACAACCTGGACCTTATTTCTGGCATAAAATACGATCGTTTACTCACCCATATAACTTTGGTGTCATTTGGAGTCGTTCGGACGATATTTAGATCCGTGCATATCCAGATAGTGGGAGTGAATGGGGCACCGAAATGCAGCGGCTAAATAACGCATTATCTGTTACGAAACTTGTTAATTTCACCAATATTTTGTTATGCTATGCTAATGCTAATTCCCCGTTGAGCCTGGATTTACCTGTTACATGAGTATGTCAATCTACAGACACCCGTTGATGATGGATTGGATAGGATGACGGGCAATGTGGTATTTAGAGGCTGCGGTTCGGTGCCCCAGTCACTCCCACTATATGGATATACAGAGATCTAAATATCGTCCGAACTACTCCAAAAAATGAGGAGGTTCAGAGGACATTTGTATGACTTGTCTTTGGTGAAATTTTGGCAAACGTTTCAGTCGCCATTGTGGAAAGTTAAAAAAACAAAAAAAACAAAAAGAACTTGACTAGCAAAAAGAGACAACGGTGACTAGCTTTGGGTGGCATTTTTACAAAGCGAGCCGGACTGACGAGGTACAGTGATTCACACAGGCGTGGGCTACGTGCGTGGGATACGTGCATAGGTCACGCCGTCTTCCTCCCGTGCTTAACTGCGAACGCCCTGTCCCGATTTCTTTTCAGCCGGTGGCCCTTGAACTGAGAGTAGACCTCTGCCTGAGGATTTCAAGGTACCTGCCAGCCTATATGGTGCGAAAAGTTCAGTGATGCAGCCAGGTGCACGGCTGTGAAGAGCTTTAAAAGTAATCATTGTGATCTTAAAATCGATTTTTATACATACTGGGAGCTGGTGCAGACCTGCTAACACCGGAGTGATATGATCCCTTTTCCTGGATCTGGTAAAAAAATAAAAAAAATAAAAATCCTTGCAGCTGAATTTTGTACTTTCTGGCTGATCATTAAAAAATACTAGTACTCTCTTTCTGCAGTGGCACAGGTTTGATTCCAGCCTGTTCCCTTTGCAGCATGTCGCCACCTCTCTGTTGCCCCATTACTTCCTGCCTCTCGCCATGGACAATCATCTAACTATTAGAAGAATGCTGGCATTTCCTTTATTACTTTTTTTATTAGAAAAAAAAAAATGTAATGAGACCTCACACAGGGTGTTTTTTATATTCAACAATTTTTATGTGCCAGAATCAGTTAGCGCTAGCATGCATGGAATGACTGTGCTGCGTTAAAAGACCGGTTGATGGTTAATAAGACAATTTGACTTTCCAAAGAATTCCACCACGACTCTCTGGAAATGTGGAACCCACGCTTCAACCAAATGAAACTGTGCGCGGCTCATTGGCGCCGAGAAACGACACTGCGGTGTTGGTGCTAAACTGATCCATTTCGGCTGAAATACAAACACGTTGGTTTCCTCGCTACTGTGTAAACATCCATGACATTTCCTGAGTAAAAAAAAAAAAAAAAAAACGAAAAAAAAAACCTTGATGTTTTTATAATTGTGTTCATTTTCATTGGTCTTTATGTGAATGCCAGCCATTTCATTAGTGCTTGTAATTAGACGTTAGTGTGGCATTTAGTTGCTTGGGTGTTAAATTGGAAGAGGGACCCCGTATGCCTTTTGAAGCTCATCTTGCATTAGCTTAAATATTCCATAGCTCCCGCCAGGTCATTAGAAATGCTAATGGCGCAATTAGCATTTTGGGAGGATGTGACATCAAGAGCAGTTACTAGCTAATCAATGAGTCATTTCTCTTAACCTGTTTGTTTTGATCGTTTCCTGCTGAGGGCTGGCAGCGGTGGTGAAGTGAAAAGACGTAGAAAATTTGCCATTGTCGTATTTGACAGAGGTGTTTTGAGGCTGAGTTAGAACGTCTAGGAGGTATGCTAATATTCAGGGATATTTTTGATGAGTGTCAGACCGATAAATCCTTTCCCCCTGTCTCTGTCTGCTCGTCTCTCTCTTACTCCTACGCCCACCTCTCCTCTTCCGTCCGTGCTTTCATTTTGGGTTGAGACATCTGAAACCGACGAATTCGTCCTCATTCACTGGCATGAATTATTGAATTTTTCATCTGCGCTATTGTGTTGTCAACCACGCTATAGGACCACCCGAGCAATGAGATGCGCGGATGTGCAGCTGGCAGAAGACTGACGCGTAACACCACGTATGTAATGACAGGCTGCAAAGTGCCTTTAGGGTGCCAGCCTTCATCATAGTAAATGTTGATGACACGCACTTGTTGCGCGCCTGACAAACTGTCAAGGAGCTGTCAGATTGGCACAATCACTCCGCGCTGGTATGATCACCTCTACACTGATAAATGCCAACGTTTGGGGAACACGTGTTGTTGTGTAGTCACAAAGGAGGCCCGCGTGGGCAGGAATGTGTTTGTTTGCTCCTACATAATATATTCTAATGTAGGAATTTGCACCGCTTTGAACTAGTGTCTATCAGACTGCTGGAGGCAGGGGATTATTATCAACACACAGCCTGATTATGCTATCATTTGTACTCATGATGTTGAAGATTGTTCCGGGAAAAGAAAAAAAAAAGATCATAAGAGTAATGGAAAGTGTAGTTTGAATTGGAATGACATGCTGAACACAGTTTCAGTTAGGAATAAGAACACTGAGGATTGAACTGAACGTGTATTTCGGTAATACGTTTTTTAGTAAATGGTCCATCGACAATGAATTCTTTTTTGCCGCTGTGGGCTTGTGGAATTTCAAGGATATTCTTTTCAGTTTAGCTTCAGCTTTGAATCAGAAAATCTACCCAAACCATCTCAGAAGCCATGGCGGCTCCTCTAGATGATGGCAAAGTCGACACAATGAGCTGGGAGTCGCTGCTTATTCTATTCTAATACTGACATGTTGTAATCTGTTGCATGGTGGAATGTTTTTTTTTTTACTTTTAACAAAGCAGCTTCATTTAATTTAGTTGTCAGATCAAATAAATGGATTTAATATGGCTGCAGAATTTTCACAGTGCCAGCATTGCCGTATGTTTGATCAAATAGGTTCATTCTTTAGGGGAAATACAATCGTTTACTCACTCATATAACTTTGGTTTCATTTGAAGTCCTTTAAATCTGCATATAGTGGGAGTGGCTGGGGCACCAAAAATGCAGCCTCTAAGAAACGCATTATCTGCCGCGAAATACCAATATTTTGTTACTGTACGCTAGTACCATTTCCCGTTGAGTCCAAAGTTACTTGATATCATCTGTAGGTCTGTACCTGTAATTTGCTACTGCTATTTCTTGCGACATAGCTAAATATTTTTCGGATTCTGAAGCTGTGGATGAACCATACAGTAATTGTAGCAAATTACAGGAGCCCCATTCACTCCCACTATATGGATATACTCGGATCTGAATATCTCACAAAGGACTACAAATCATACAGAAGTTATATGGGTGAATAAACATAGCACACAGCAGGACATAGATGCTGTAATCTACGCACGTAGCCTACGCCGACGCAAACCATTTATACTTGTGTCCCCGTCAGTCTGGCTCGTTCTGTAAAACATTTTTGTTCCTACTTCCTCCTTCACGTTCAACAATGGCGAATTAAACTTTGGCGGAAATTTCGCCGAAGCCTTTCCTCCATGTGTTCCATCTTCACTGATCCAAAACTATCAGTTTGAAATTTTTGAAGGTGGAGAGGCAGCCGGAAATACTAAAGCGGACATACGCTACAACCAAGCGGACCAATCGCAGCTCTTGCGGCCTGTGTTGCCGCAATGCGTTGTTACATTTATGGGCTGTCACAGTAGCTACGACGTCAAATTGAAGCAGAAGCCCAAACTCTCTATTAGTGAGCCACTTATAGATGCAGATTTTAGTTTGATGGAATTTTGTGGTCAGACTAGATTTTATTATGATCCATCAAAAAACACAAGCATGGCACGTCTCCAGTGTCTTTCCTGAAGCTGTGTTTCACTAAATCTTTAATGGACACATACAGATGCTTTGTTTTTTTTGGGGGGGGGTAGGCAAGAAGATGTCTGTGTTTTAGGGTTAGAGTTCCCTCCGCTGCGTAGAGGCTCCCAGGCCTTTGTGTTCTTCCTCAGTGGTGGTGGGAAAACCTCAACTCATCAAATATCCAACTCTAAGAGACTGGGCTAAGCGGAAACCGCTCTCGTTCAAGGCGAAATTTAAAGAATGCGAAGGTAAACCCAGAACTGAACTCGGCGCTCCTAGCCCCAAACTTTGGCGTGATGAAGAAAATATGAAAAGCTCCTCGAGGAAAAGCAGACGGAATTAAGGACGGAGAAAAACACAGCAAGATGCAGAGCGAGCACTTGAATGAGCACAACATCCTCTTATAAGAGTTCTGCTGACATTGAGCGTTGAAGAAATTTCACTTATATTGTAAGTACCCTCAGAGAGGATTTATCTTGGATTTGTGGAGTGCTGTTCTGATTGTCAAGAGAGACTAAATGTTTTCACTTTTGCTATTTAATGCCAGTTTTCAGGGCCAGCTCTATGCTTTGCCCTGTTTGCACTTGGCATTAACGCGTGTCTTTGATGATGCTTTCAGAACTGGGTAGCTCTGGAAGCAGGTGTTAAACACTGAGGCCTCATCGACATCTAATCTTCGAATTTATAGTTGGCCGAGGCTACATACTGTATGATTCAGTCCAGTACCTGCTGAAGAAGGACTGTCTACTCATGTTACGAGTGCATCAAACGTCTTGGGTTTGCCTGGGATGCACCAAAGCCCAGACTCGGTTTACATCGTCTTTATTCCTCCGTCTATACATTTCCGGAGGAGCAGGCACAAGACGACATCTGGTATTTACAAAGGGAAATGATGTGGGTGTTTATTTGCATACAGACCGGGGGGGGGCGCGATCAGATCACAAGTGATCACTCAAGACACATTCAAATATCAGGCGAAAGTCTTTCCCTGAACTTTGAGGGCATGTGTCACTAGTCAAGAGATCCCCTGAGTCAAATGTCATTTTCCACTTGTCAAATGTCTTGCTCTCAGAGAAATGTGTTAATTCATCCGAACGGCACGGCGAACTGAATCTTACAACCGGATGCCGCTTAGTGCGCAGCGACACAAAAGCCCAGCGAGACAAGACGGAACCGTTGATAGAGGTATTTAAAACATGCAGCACGGCGTTTCACTTGAAAATATTGCACTGTTGGTGCAACTTGACTCTCAAAGGTCAGGACTTTTTTTTTTTGTCTGCCAAACTGCAGCCCATTTTAATCTCAAGACCTAAGCAAATTCGCATTGAATCAGCTTTTTTTTTTTCCCTCAACATCTATTTCCCTCTAAATGTGTCTCTAGGGAGATTTCAAAACGGGTAATTTGTCGCACCGTGAGCTTGAACTGCTTTGTTCTGGACGGTGAATACATTTTGAACCTGGTAAACGTTTTTTTACCATTGAAAAATGTCTGGCAGCGATGTAAAGAATGGTCCAAACTGTGCAAATCCATTTGTCAAATAAGCCTCAAGATCACCTACACCTGGGGTCCATTGTGGTATTTCTTTGGCCTGCCCTTGTGCTCCGTTCGAGAGCCTTTCTGACGTCCATTCTGGGAGAAGAGCGCACTCGCAGTGAATACACATGTGCGCGCTGTCATGCACATGGACGCATTAATAATGTTCCTCCTAATGAATTACAAGTAGACCTTGAGGCCATACACCTATATCCCACTAATGTCTGGCTAGGCGCCCAATGACAAGCCTCACAGCACAGAAGACAAGGACGAACTTGCACGCACGCCAGTCTTTTGTCTTAAAATAGCGTGCTTACCGAGCTTCCTCATCTACATAAGAATCGCACAAAGGTACATAACAACTTTAGGATCCCTATTACCGTCCATCCATCCTGCATGCGATTGCCTCCATTACTGCACGATTTGCGTTTCGCTTTTTTTCTTTTTTTCTCTCTCCACGGCAAAATCACTTCTAATTTGGATCAGACTAAGTGTCATTGTTGTGCGGAGTTATTTAAATCCGGCTGAAATGCACAAGGCGTGCCAGCCGACTTTCCGAGGTAAATTTGACAGGCGCTTCTCGATAAGCTCTGTTAGCAGCAGTAGCAGATGGCAGGAGGTGCATCACTGTTGGCCCGGCAGTCCACGCCTTATCTCCTGTCAAGGTGAAAGGTCGAGCAGCGTGTCTCCAGCCTGCAGATTAAACGCAGAGAGTTGAATAGGCAGCAGTTACGGCATTTATGAGCTTCACACCCTACAAAATTTTATCATAAGCTGCCGTCAGCGAAAGAATAGGACGTTTCACAGGTCCATTGAAAGAGGGAGGATGTTACTACTGTCCTGCCAGACAGCTTAGAGGTAGTTATAAGATAATGTGTATGTTGATTTAATTCTGAAATAATCACCTACACAATAGAAACGACAAGTAGGGACTAGAATAAAGCAAATGAAAAGAAATGCATATTAAATAAAGCTCATTACCGACTATATTTAAGTGATGTTACGAGTTAATTTGACAAAATTGGCTGTGTAATTAGAATTTCTGTCATTTTCTGAGGGAACGTCTGTTCAGCTCACTCCCTCCCTCCCCTGCACCTAAAGGCCCGCGCCACAGTTGAGCACAGCTCATGTAACCCTCCCCTGATGCCCGTGTCCTCTGACCCCGGAGTCAGCGGGTTAATAACCAGCTGCACCCAAAGCCATTTGTCATTTGCTACCTGCCGCTGATAGGGGATGTCAGCAGATGTCTGCGCCCTTGTCACGCGGCCACATGACAAATACTGTATCAAGCCTCGCAATCGGAGGCTCCCCGAGGCTCCCTCGGCGCTCCTCTGCTGAACAACCACTCCCACTTGATAGCATTAGATTCTTGTGCCGCGATCCATATCAAGATAACTACAGACCCCCCGCCCCTCCCGTTCGCTCTTTTTCATCTCTCCTCCACAAACTGCTATTGTCTTTTTCCTTTTTTTTTGTTTTTAATTTGCACATTTCCCCTCTCCTTCGTGTTTAAAATGTTTCCAGCATCCCTTTGATGTTAGACACTTAAGTCCCAGCGCTGGCCTGAGGCTGATGGTTTTCTACTGGCGTGATGTGGTTTCATACTGGTGGGACGGGTGATTTATTCAGATTAGAAGAGGACGCCAAGTGGTGAGACGGCATTTGAACAACCGCTGTTGACATGCACATTTAATCAGGCTTAACAGACCGACTGTCTCTCCCCCCCCGTTTCTGATTTTCTGTCTGTCGTTCTTGCCTCATAAAAAAAAAAAAAAAAAAGATGAGTGTAAACAAATGGATATTAACAGGGATAAGCCTTTTCCATCTGTGACTCGTTTTGTCTGTAATTGAATTGATTGCGACGGCTGAAGCGGCCGTGATGCTTGCCACTTGTTGTTTCTGGACAAATCTCTCGTTAATACCGCGGGCGGCCAAGTCATCGCCGCCGTCGCCATCGCGAAGACGTGCAGGATGCACGGCGGTATCAAAATGAAGGCGCCTTAAGAAGCCTGGTCGGCTCTCGAAGAGTTCAAAGTTTCTAGTTGAAGCAGACTGTTGATGTGCATGGAGACAGAGGACTGGAATACTAAAGCACAGCCTCACATAATGCGGAACCATCTTTCTGTTTTTCTTTTTTGTCTTCTTAGTCTGTTTACTTGTTTTTATCTTTGAAAGCGCCACGGAATAAAGTTAGGAGGTACTTTAACAGACGGTCTAAATGTCATTTCTCATTGATTAAATTTTGACTCACAAACCCATCCCCCCCCTTTTTGTTTTCCCTTTCTCCTTGTTGCCTCCAGAAATGTCGGGCACAGGAGAAGACATATCTCAGGTGCACTGGAAGCAGCAGTGGTTGGAAAACGGGACGCTGTACTTCCACGTGTCCATGACCGAATCTGAGCTTCTGGCGCAGACGACGCAACCCACATCCCGCGAGCCTGCCCACGTCCTGCACGAGCACATGCATCTCCTGCACATCTCGGTCATGGTGAGTCCCAAACAATGAAGCGTGAGAATTTTTGGTTGTGTACTTACTTGCATTCATGTCGGAATGGATGTGCGGCGGCGCGACTGGACGTGTGCAGGATTGCACCATTTCTTTTCCGTTCTTGCGATCATCTGCAGTGCCCTGTGGGATTGTTGTGCATTCTTAAAGGAGTGTCATATGTTGTCATGCCTAAATATTGTTCACATTTTCCCCTGCAGAGACAATATCTTCCTATTTGGGGGCTGACATATGATTTTGTCAAGCTCAAGACTCTGCACAAAGTGGAAAAAATGTCATCCACGAACATTGGTGACATGGGGAACATTCCCTGTTAACTACTGGTTGGTGGGCTAAGCACTATTGCACAAGCCAGCCAGTAACATGCCACTGCCAGTCAGTCACATAGTGTCTCTTCCAGAGCATTCTCAGGACCCAAAAATCATTCGCCGATTTTTTATTTTATTTATTTTTTTTGTCACAAATGCGGTGGACGGGAACACTTTTTACAGTCCTGACTCGATTATCTCTACAAACCGTTCCACTCTTGAGCTTTATTCTTCGGCAGAAGAGATCAATTAAAAGGCAACGGTGCGACTTTTTTGACAATCATTACTTACAGCATTCCTTTGTGGACATTTGTGGAGGATTTCAGCTGCCAAGGCCACGACTGAAAGCCGGCCGTTAGACAGTGGTGTGAAAATCCAACAAAACTGAATTCAGAATTTTGCAAAGAAAAAAAATAAAATAAAGTAGTTTAAACACATTTTAGCCTTTGCACCGCATCCATTGACTCTATAGAGAGATGGACAAACCTTCCCCAATTGAGTGCTGAGTGCTCCACTCCATTTAACTTCAGGCTAATTCAAGCGGTCCCAAGAGGCGGACCTTTCTGTCGGCATTTCTGCTGCAGGTTGACAGAAAGCTAGCAACCAGTTAAGGCATCCGCCTGTCAGTAAAAGGGAGCATACTTTCAAATAGTAATGTTAAAAAACGGCAACTGGACTTCTTGAAGACTTAGCTACTTCAGTTCTAAGGGACTGGACGGGAGTTGAGTTTTGTGTGTGTAGCCCGTCAGACTCTAGTCAAGCAGGTTCCTATTTGAACCTCAGCTCCCCACCAATCTCTGATGCTATTTGCATGTGCGTGAAACGTCTTCAAGAAACTCTAGATGCCTTTCTTCACCGCGACCTGGACGACTGAGAACCTTCACAGACATTTAGACAGGTAAGTTATTTCAGAGGTCACTCCTCGTAGAGATTTCTTGAATTGTGACATTTCTGAGACCAGGTTTTATTTGCACCAGGCTGTAAACGTTCCTCTTTAAAGCCAGACATTTTCCGCGGAGGCCTATGTGGATTGACCTGAGGTGCCCCACAACCACATCTGCATACAGAGTCGGTTTATGGAGGGGTTGCATTTGCTGCATGCTAATGACCCGTCTGAGGCTCAGTATGCGCATGCTGCGGGGTTGTCAATCTTCATTTAGAAAGCGTGCCCGAGACAGCTCTGCGTAATAACACCCTACAGCTTTGCGATGGCGTGGCGTCATGTCACATAATGAACGTGCTGATGTTCCTGGTGTTTGTTCTCCCTGATGGTTTAAAAGCTTTCCTCCCCCCCAAGAGGAGGCGCTGAAGTTAGCCGTGTGAATGCAGCGGATGGAGAGGATAATGCTTCTGTGGGGGCGAGGTCTGGCGTAGCGGGGTTGCGAGGTTAGGATCTTCAAATGTCAGACTAGAGCTGTGATGCTCTCGGTTTATTACTTGCTGCTGATGTGATGTTGACAGAGTGGGGGGGGGGGGGGGGGGCAGTGTTTTCAAGTGTACAATTACCGAGCGTTAGCAGTTGCAGTGGGAAGTTGATAAGGCACTGATGGTGACAGACTTGGTTGGCCTTTAAGATTTAGATGTTCTCAAGTGCAGACCTGCAGAAAGATGGCCGTATTTATCCAGGGCTATGTCCTTGATGATTGCAGATTAGCCGTTGCTAATAAGTTCATGCCTTTATTTGTTTGGCAACTCCAGCATTCGCTCTCCCATCTTGAGCTTTTTTTTTTATTATTATTATTTGTTGACACCAACCTCTTCACCACCTTCTGCGCTTTAATTGAATGAGCATTTGTTGAAAAGATGAATATTTATTCATCTCACTTTGTGGTTGTCAGTACTCGTCTTGCTCAGCGCGCACCGACTGTGTTTCTCACAGCTCCGTTCTCCGCTCCCGGTCTCTCTTTTCTCACATCACTTCACCCATTCACTTTCTCCACATATTTCCAACTTTCCAGGCTCCCAGTCTCGTGTTTCACACCCGTTCGGTTGTTGACTTTTTCTCCGCCTCACCTCTTCCCGCGAACCCCGCCACATTCTCTATTTCTGTCTCCCGTCTCTTCTCTCCGCGCGCCATCTCCTCCATCCACCCCGCGTGTTTTCTCGAATCCTCTCACTTCTCCCGCGCGCAGTCCCACCTCCTCCTTCATCTCTCTCTCTCTCTCGCTCCATCAAAACACTTTTGGGTGACACTTAACTTGAAGGGGTGTGCACGAGGCTGCCATAACAATGTCCTGACAATGCCACGGAAACTGACACAGACATGAATTAAACATTGTGAATTAATATGACGGTTATGTGAAGTGTGTCAATTGGTTTGTGTCAGTTTCAGCGCAAAACTGACAACACGACCAGAGATCTGGCTTGACAACATGACGTTACACATTACTGCATAAAGTTGAATTTTTTTTTTTATATTCGTCTCCATGTTAACACTTCATGTTGATATTGCTGTGAATGTTCAAATAACGCAACTTTACTCATTGAAACCCACCTCAGCATGTGAGTTAAGAGAATTTCTTCGTACAGCCTTCAAGACAAAAAGTGGTGTGACCATCAAAACCTGTGAAAAACATTCCCAAGTGTCCATTATGCAGCTGTTCAATTAAAAAAAATTGCCTCCTATCGTATATGTACCTATGACGTAATGTTACGGCAGAAAAGTAAAAAAGAGGTTTGCTCATGGCCTGTCGCCTTCGTAGCTAGTGTCGACCTTCCATTCTGTGGTCTTCCAGGTCAGTTGTTTTCAAAGTTGGGGGCTTCTTTTAAAAAGCATTGTCTGTGGGTTTGCAAATGGGGTCCATGGCCAGAAGCTAATGCTGTTTGGGGGCCTTGACATGGAAAAGTTTGGAAACCCATGGTAAACTTGTGTGACTGAAACAACATAAAGATATGGATGGCATGTGGATCTACCACTTCTTATTGTCACCACTGGAAAAAAAATGCTGTTGCTCCATCCGGGTTCAGCTGACTCTCCAAAGCCGCTATTGGCGTGGTGAATTTGGTTTCCTTGCGGTAAAAGTTTGAGGCGCTTATCAAACACCCCCACTGGTCATTGCCTCAATTGCCCTGAAGTTGAGATGACTTCAGCTTGGTACCCACCAACTTTGCGTTGCCAAAGGTTTGTTATCCTATCACTGTTAGAACTGGCACTGTTACAACAATGTCCACTGTCCTTTGTCACTACATTACTTCTAGTCTCTCCCTGTGAGTACAACCTTTTACATTGATTCACTTCTGTTCTGGTGTCCAAGTAAGTGCTAGCAGTGTGATGTTTTACCAGCATACACAGTGCCAGTATCCTGAAACCAAAGCAACTGAATTAAATTCAACTGTAATGCTTTTTATTTATTAGACACTTGTGATTTCATTACAGTGACATATTAAAATATCTTGTCTAAAGAATATCCATTATACAATCATGCGGTGGTCTCTGCTGACAGCTGGGAAGCCTTTTAAAAACCTGTCTTTTCTTTATTGTCTTCATTTGATTTCCTAATGTTGCGTGCATGTTTTCATCAGGGCTAAAATATTCCCAAAATTCACAACCCCTCCATTCAAAAGATTACTTTCCTTGCACTCCTCTTTTCATTATCAAGTCCCAGTTAGAACTGCAGCTGGTCTAATATGCAGCGTCGAGTTTATAAAGTAAAACTAGATGAAAGCAGAGTAGGAGAGTCGAAAAACAACTAACTTCAAAGAACAAGGAGTCCTGCTATAGATACTGTATTACTCCCGCAGAGGCCTGATCGCAGCGTCTTCAAGTCACTCAGGGATACATGTGACGGAAGCGACTGAGGCCGCGTAGCACTGTGGCAAGTTCTTCAAGACGTTCCAGGTGCTGCTGTGCACAAATGTAGCGAACAGATGCTCGTGTTATCGTTTTTTTTTATTTATTTACTACACTTTAAATTAAGCCAGTTGTTAGTGTAAAACTTCACTGCATTACTTTGAAAAGAAATATCATCTTTAAACTGTATATTCTAATACATACACTGATCATAACATTATTGTGTAAGTTTCCCTTGCACCTCCAAAACAGTTCTGACTTATCAGGGAATCGGCATGGGCCTTCTGAGGGTGTCCTGTGGTGTCTGGCAACACAGGGTGCTTTTGGGTTGTGGGGGTTGTATAGTCAATTAGTCGTCTTCACCGCTGTGCTGTGACACTTCAAGCATCGTGCTGACTTGTCACTGATCACGTGACAATAGCACGGACGCTTCCGAGAAGACAGTTGAGAAGACAGTTGCATGTTCTACATACAGAATACGTAAGTAAGTTGTGATATACAACAAAGTAATGCAACAGACACTTATCACAAAAGACATCCACTAAGGCTAGCAGAGGAACGGCCCAAATCCTCTTGACTTAACTACACGCTACTTAAATAACTAGTTCACCGCGCTGTAACAGAAAGAAGGCATGTGTTTATGTACAGTTCTGTTGTTTTCTATTAGTTGACACTGTTGCTGTAAGTGTTTTTTTTCTCCTTGATGTCAGTTAATGCACCATGCAAGAAATGGAAGTTATTGGGGCTATGGTAGGTAGGTAGCACATTCCACCTAAAACCTAAAAATGCATTCAGATAGCATGCGGCATAACTCGCCATACTGCTGATACACTCTTAGATGATAGCCATCTGGTCCTTTTTCCTTTCAAATTTTTTCTTGGAAGTAATTGCACGTTGGCGTCACTGGGAGTTCTAAATTGACTGCAGATGAGTGGGATCATTATTACGTGTGTTGGCCCAAATAGTGACCAGTTCAGCTTGGACCTCTCGTTTGGGATAGGTCCAAGCCCCCTTTGACCAGAGCAGTGAGTGTAAGAGCTGAATTAGTGGTGTTTCGACCATTTAGATTTTGCTAGTCAAGAGTGTTGCCATTCGATTTCTCATCTGGATTAAGAATAAATGTACATCGACTTGTTTTTTTAAGCATTTGGAGCACAGTACCGACTTATCGTTACCTTTACAAACTTGTCCACAAACTTTACACACCCAGTTAATACATACAGACAGTATTTGGAGTCGTATGCGAGCTATCTGTTGACTAATTATTAGTCATGTTAGTATTATGTATGCCACTGAGGAGGGAAAAAAAGGCTAAAGAAAGAGGGAAAGGTATGGTCAGAATGGGACAGAAGGTGTGCCGCTTTGGCCTCATGGCCCCAAGGTGTCTCCGGGCTCTTTGAGTGAACATCATTATGTCTGATGCTGTCATATCGGGGCCAGACTGAAGTGTGAGCACTCTATTCTTCTGGCATTGAGCTGTCAGCTTTTCTCACTCGCTCAAGCAATCTTTTTTTGCTGCCCGTCCCCTGCACTGCCTCTCTTCATCCTTTGACAGCTGCAGGCAGAGACAGGTATTCGTATTAACACATATCGAAAAGACTATTAACCGGCATAGTGATCAAATTTTTTAGTAATACCCCACAGGGCATTGACTACCACTTACTCTTTTTTTCCAGCTCAGTATTCCGGTGAAATTGTTCCTCATCAAGGCTTTCATCAACCAAATTCATCGAAAGATTGTATTTATTTCCAATATCAACCTTCACAACGCATTCAGAATTTAGAAAGGGGTGTTTACTACCTACAGGGAATTTGTTATTTATTCACTACAAAACTGTGACTCTGTCCTTGCCGCCTTCTTTTCACAGGCCTAAAAAGAGTTCTGCTCTATTGTTCTAAATGTTGAGCTGTGAAATGTGTTCATGACTGCAAACTCATGGTGATACTTCACATGTTGGTGACTATTCATAACCTTGAGGATTCCAGAGAATTCAATTAAACTGTATTGGAAACCACAACCTTTACCATTATCAACATTTCATTCAAACGTTTCCTCATAATGTTAAATTTCAATGTGGAATCTCAATGATGGTTTGCTCATTGATACAGTTCATCAGGTATTCAGATATGTAAGATGTTAGTCTTTTAATTGTGGCTGCCGTTTAGTCAACAGTTTCATGTTGCCGCCTAACTCTTTTATATCTGTACATCTGTGGAACATTCTAGCAGGAGCCAAACGGTGTTCGCGTATCACTGAAAAGCCATTTCCTACATCAGTGTCGCTGTGCTTCACTCGGCTCTTTGTTGCTTGTCTGTCACAGTTTTAACTTTTGCCACAGCCTCTAGAATCTCACACCGCACTCGGTTTATCATCATCACAAGATGAGCATCAGCGTTAGGAAATAAAAGGGCGATGCTCTCCCCTTTTACGCGACGGCGGTTGATAGAGATGATTGATAGAATTTAAATCGGCCCAGAAAGACAATTCCCGGTCCAATAGAAAGAAAAGGAGGACAAAATAATGTGATTCATGGACTTATTAACATCTACCACCAGACAGTTTTCCTCTAGATAGAAGTCACACCCTTGGTTTTGCTCAGACCTCTGAGATGTACCGAAGCAGCCCTTAAACAAAGCCTCCATCCTGCAGCTAAGACAGATCACTGAGAAAAAGCAATTTTCTCCACTCGATGCAACCTCCCAACCTGAAACCATCTGTGATGCACAATGCATGATGCAATATGGAACTTTTTTTTTTTTTTTAGTAAAGAAGAATTATAGGTGTGATATAATTTCATTCCTTTCCCCTGGGAATGATATAATGCAGCAGAAATTTGAATATGAAGTTCAGGGGAAACAGCAATCAGTCATATTGTGTGTTGCTCTGTGGAGGATTTTTCAAAGAAATGGCATGTTTGAGTTCACTGGGAGGACAGGTAGTATTTTACCAAAATGAGATGCAATAAAAGCGGGCAGTTTCGAGCCTTTCATATGTCACGTTAGAGACCATAATCATCTATTCCATGACATCCGGGTGTCTGTCGCACAACACATAATGCTAATGAGATATTTTTTTTTCCTTTTTAGTTTTGACTATCTGGACATTACACAACCCCAAATTAAATGTCTAAAAGGAACAGAAAAGACGGCTCATTTATTATATTTGAGCATATGCCAAAGTGACTTAATAATCTGGCGCTCACTTAATGTGAAGGGAAGGGACTGCTATTCTTATCTCTGTACTGCTAGATATGCATGAGGATATGGTGCACCCTACACGGTTGAAATGGCTTCCTCATAATTAAGCAGTCACTGGTAATATATGACCATCAGTGTGGTGGGTCATCGAGGCATTCGAGGCAATTGTGGCTGCTCTGGAATCCAGGGGCCGGAGAAATTAATTTCCACCATGCCACAGCGCAGGCTGGCATAAAGCTGCTGTGTCTGAGGACACTTTCAATTATCGCATTAAAGTCCGGGCCAGTTCCATTTTAATTGCTCCATGGTTTAATTGTTCCAGGCACCTTTTGGTTTCTGTAATTTTACACATGTGTTATTGCACCATGAATACAAAAAATATGTGGTAATTAAAATTACTGGTAGCCAGCAGCTTAAGGAACTGGGGAAAAAAAAAGCTTCTAGAGTAGAAATATTACAAGGTTAAAAAGAAATGTATTCATGGTTGATTCACTGACAGAGTTAATTGCTCCTTCGTGCCTTTAATAAAGTTTCAATTTGCTTTTTTTCAATAATTTTCAGCTAATAAACAGCACATTTAGAAGAAAATGTCTGCGTTTTCTCCTTTCCCTGTTTTATAAACCGTCTTTACACATCAGACCGTTGTTAATTAATGTTAAGTTTCATGTATCACGCCCTGCATCCCTGTGAGGACAGCCTTGTCATTTAATATGCCATATTTTTGATGATTGCTGTTATCTGTTTCTGTTAAACTGACAATATAATTGTCACAAATTTGTAATGTTTTGAACCCACGATGGCGGAAGGAGGAGAGGCTGTCTGCTTGGTTGCAGATCTTCTTAGAAAGCCGTTTTCACCGTGGACTTTAAAGGAAAAGGTGGATATTGTGAGAAATGGCCAAAGACCCAATCCCGGAGCTAGCTAGCCAGACTCTATGAACGCTACCCTTGGCTGACAGGGTCCGAGAACCGAAATTGTTTCTTAAATTCTGGTGAGTAAAAGCGTTGCGTACATCCATAGCATGGGAGTGACTGGGGCACCAAAACACAACCTCCAAATAACGCATTATCTGCTGCAAAATGCATTCATTTCACAAATATCACGTTATGATACGCTAGTGCTATTCCCCGTTGAGACTGGAGTTACCTGTTATCACCATCCGGGGTCTGTAGATTGACCTACTAACTTCTGTCCAGGATTATGTCATCTCCTGCGACAGTTAGCTTACCTGTAATTTGCTACTGCTATTTTTTTGCAACATGACTGAATAGTTTTTTCCAATCTGAGGTTGTGGATGACGGCGACTTTGGTTATGATGGACGTCCTTACCATTTTGAGTCAGAGTATACAGATGAGGAGTTTGTTGAAATGAGGCTGTGGAGGCAGAGAGAGGAAAAGCTAGCCAGAGAACAATGAACCGCAGCAACAGGGAATAGCGCTAGCTTATCATAACAAAATGTTGTTGAAATGAGTGAGTTTCGCACCAGCTAATGCGTTATTTAGAGGCTGTGTTTAGGTGCCCCAGTCACTCCAATGATACCAAAGTTATATGGTTGAGTAAATGATCGTATTTAATGCCAGAAATAAGGTCAGCGCTGTAAAAAAATGGTAATTACTAAAAAGACATTCTACTGCCATCAGCAGCTTGTCATGATGCTTACTATTTATTTTCCCTCTTGTCCACTCTGAGAACTCATTACTTGTTTCCAGACGTTCTGAAGTTAATAGCAAGAATGTAAAAAAAAAAACTGAGTGATCATGTCTTTTCTGTAGCATCAGCAGCGTGTGACATTCAAATCCCAATGCCACTCACCGTCATTACAAAATTCCACCTGTTTCTATGTTAGTCATATCCCAGTGGTACCTTCTGAACTCGATGCCTCGCAAAGTCTTATGCACAGTAAATGTTTAGGTGGTCATATGGGAGACGGCCCATCCAAAGCCTTGAATTTAGCGAGAGAATGCTGCGGGCTTTTGCCACAGTCCAATTCAAATCCAATTCAAAGTTTAATTTGGAAACGAGCCGCTGTGGCATAAATGCAAAAGCATGCATACGATTAGTGAACTTAATATTTATTCTTCCAAACTGACTTTTCGGAATTCAAATTTAGTCTCGTCATTCAGTTTTAGCTTTCGTTTGTGTTAGGGATTTTTTTTTCCCCCCTGCTGAAAACTGTCACCACCTCCTTGGCAGTCAAGAAAGGTCTAACACATTTCACCATATGGCACTGTGCCTTGCTTGATATGTCAGTCAGTAACCAAGTCTCCCAAAGCAGTGAAAGATTTGCAAATAATGCATCAGTTGCGAGTTTATGGGCTGGGCAGCCTTGGCGTACTGGCATTCAACCAGCTGTAGCCTGACAGAAAAGTAGCTGTTAGAGTCCTCTTAAGATTCTTTACAGCTTGTCACCACACTACTGTTCCCAAGTACACACTACATTCACCTACTACCCCAATGAATGCTGCCTTGGGGAATGCCCTTGCGCTGCCTCCATTGCGAATTCCTTTCCCTTTTGTCCAGATGACTGACATAGTATTTTCAGGGGTTCCCCTGTGCGCCCTATACTATATCCAATAATTGAGGTCTTCTAAAAGTTGACCTGTGCCATCTCCTTTGACACTTAAGCTTTCTGTGCTCAGCTTTCAGTCTGCGCTAACTTTTCTCCTGAGGCGAGGAGATTCAAGTTCATCTTTTTTGCCCGTGTTTTCTGCAGCAGACAATCCACGACCAGCACAGATGTTCAGCAACGGCGTGCTGCATTATTTTGCTGCTATAAGTAGCTCACATGAAAACAACGGTTCGTGTTCTTCCATTTCTGCAACGCGAAGTCACATTGGGGTGACCCTCTCATCCGCTGGGACACACCAAATGTGCGGAGTTGCAGTAGCGGGCCTTGGTGTCCTTATTCTGGGCATAGTTCCTTTGGTTCTTGCTGGAAGTCACACTGGTGTTTTTGAAAGACTTTTTGTCCTCCCACCTGAAACTGTTTTACCCCGCGTGTCCCTATCAGGGCTAGAACAAAGAAGAACCTGGATCATTTATTCCCGCATACAATTCGTATTCTGTTGACATACATTATCACTGTGTTTTGAGCTGGATGAAAGAGCTTCACCTCCTCCTGGATCTCTGGCCTTTCAGATAATAAGGAGAAGCCGACTGCTTTTTACTACACGCTAGTCTACATCCTCCCCCCTTGTCCATCAAATCAATACACGACCTGCTTCACCGACTTGCTAAATGTTGTTAACCAGAGCAATTAGTGCCATGATATACTGTTGGAGGTGGTGTTGATGTAATTAGGACAGGAACATGAGTTTGTCTTCATAACTTTATATCGGCGCCGCAGTTGAGTCATCACCTTCTTGATTAAGCAGTGTTCATCCCTCAGCTTTACTGTTGCCTTAGAAATTACGTGACATCTGTTTCAATTCTCTGAGAAATGAGCTCTGAATGCATGTTTTGTTGGTAAATCGCTCCGCACTGAAGACAGCAAAATAATTCCAAGGTCCTTTTAGTACATTTTTATGCAACTGCTATGTCCATGTTTTCGCAGTGGTCTGTGCAGGTATATTCCCCTCACCCTGAGCATGGATATGAGGCCAGTGGTACACTTGGGGCAAGTCTAATTTCATTTAATTAGATCATAAGGAGGACAGGAGGATTTGTTCCGGACCACTATTCGCTATAATTTTCTACAGCGAGTGATGCCGTATGCGAAAAGGTCAAGGTGTTCTTTATATGTTCGGCTAGGCCCTGGCTCTGTCACTAACTTGTATCCATAGGGGAGGGAATGGTACAAGCAGCTCTCTATGGAAGCTTCCTGGCATGATTCCCACTTGTGCTCCATCATAGCTGCTCTGTTCCCGGATTTTTATCAGGGTACTAAACACATGGTCAGGTGCTCTGGTGCTGCTCCAAGGACTGTGCTACTGCCACGATGGCTTGGTTCCAGGCTTTGGTTGCGACACGCATAAAGGATGGTTGACTGTGTTGTCATGCAATCTGAACTAATTGGACTTATCTCCACAATATATATATATAAATATATGAGTTCTCTAAATGGATATTTGCATATGCTTCTGCAGTAACCCAGTGCAGACTGATTCATAGCCATCTGCATTTTACATGCACAGCAAATCCTACTGAGTTCCTTACTCACACTCTGTGTGTTCACACCAGTTTATCAGACCAGTCATAGTTCTACCAACTGACTTGTCGTTTTTTCTGTCTCTGCCTGGCCAGCCTTAGGCATATGGGTCCCTCCATATGAGCTGGGTTCGGGTAAAGGTTTCTTCCTGTTAAAAGGGAGTTTTTCATCGTCTTATGCGTGCTCGGCCCGAGGGTTTCATGCCGGATTTTGTAAAGCGCCTCGAGACAATTTGTAATGTTATTGACTCCATACAAATAAAACCGAATTGAACTGAATCTCCTGTAGGACAGGGAAGTAATAACTTCATCACACAAAAGGCCGTTGTGTGAATTATCTCGGGGTAGCTATTCCTACAATCAGCAGCAGATGTAAAGGATTTTAATAGCATTCAAATATAAGAGCCTTTTGGTCATTTCGCTTTAAGGTACAGACGCTCCGAACTGACATCAAAGAGCTACTAACAACAAAGGCCAACCGTGACATTGCCTCACGTCGTCTCTGTGTGGACCAAAAAGTTGCAATTGAACACACCACAAATGGGCCGGTGGCCATGTCTGTTGTTCCTGTGGGAAAGGCAATAACTCTTCATACCAGGGAGCAGAAGTCTGTGTTTGTTATTCAAGAGGCGAAACCAGAGGAGCTGCTGTTGGCTGTGAGGCTAGAAAGTCAGGAGGTGCTACAAACCCTCACACAGAGCTGGACTTTCCAAATTTATGCTGATCACTTGGTCTGTATTTTATTAATTAGATGAGCACACTGTGGTGAAAATATAGGTGCATAGAAGTTGTAAAATGAGAAGAGTATTCTGCGTTTCATCGCTTGTACTTGCATCAGTTCTGTGTCTCACTGACTTACTATGATAAACCAGTCAGACCTCTGGTTCGAGACACTGTATCGACTGAAAAGCTTCCAACAAGGGTCCTACTAGCGCCAGTGGTGCAAGACCCACCGCTAAAACTAGGGCCATGGATGCACACTGATGGTTCAACGCTGGCCAACAGCCTTTAGGTCCTCCTATCACTTCAAAACTTGCCATATGCTGCTTTTCTTTGTTACATGTGTTTCAAGTTGAACTGGTTTGCCCTGTGACTCTGCAACTGTGTATTTTAGGCAAGGCCCAGTTTTAGCAGTTTTAGGTAAGTGACACAGTGTCCTTGATAGTGCACATGTAGCCACTGGACATTCAACTGTGCCAAAATGACAGTGGAAACAGTGTGCACTTCGGTGCCTATTAATGCCTGAAAGCTTTTGTGGAGTATTGTGTGTATGTGTGATGTATTCTATCTTTATACTGTATGTCGGTGTGCGTTCTTTCATACACATATTGCATGCCTGTCCCTTCTTTCACAATTATTATTCTCTTTTAAAATTTGAATGGTTCTGTCACATGCATCGTCCTCCCGTCTTCGAAGCAACTTATTGTGCACAAGGTCACGCGATGGAGACTGGAACTGAGCAAAGAAGCAGGGTGTACACTTAACTGGTGGCCAGACACAAGCACGGCAGACAAACACATTCACATGCATGCATTCATGCAACTTCTGGACCTGGCGTTCATGTGAATGTTACTTAGACATGTACCACCCACTTAGACCAGACCAGGCACCAGGTAAAAACCATGAAAAACAGCACAAGGTGTTGACCTGGCCTCCAAATTCTCTAGATCCCAAACTGATCAAGTATCTGTGGCCTGATCCACAGAGGCCCCTCAACCCACAGGACCCAAAGGCCCCTACTAACAGACACCACAGGCCACCCTCAGAAGGTCCATGTCCATTCTTTGATGAGTCACAACTGTTTTGGAGGCTCAAAGAAGACCTATGCAATATTAATCAGGTAGTCATAATGTTATGCCTGATCTGTGAATATGTTATGGTATATTGTCAGTCTAGATCTATTCAGAGAACATTCCCAGACACTGAACAGCCATGGTGATACCCGCCACATACACAGTCCGGCTTGCCCCTATTTCACATAAGCTTAAAGACACAAACCTTCACAATAGATCACTGCTTCGACTGAGTGGCTGTCGAGACCAAAGCAAATCCATTCTCCTCTCACTTCCAGTTGTACTCCAAGTAAGAGTGACGATGCTATTTATAGCGTACCCTCGGAGAGCCTAAACTCAAGTGGCTGCACCCCTTCATCTTTGTTTTTGTTTTGTTTTTCTTCTGCCCATTCACTCACCTTCACTCTCTGTCTGTTCTGTTGCCTGGGTAACAGTTACTGATGGAGACCAGGAGTTTGGGGGAACAAAGGGAAAGTGTGGTACTACCAGGGAGAGGATCATCGAGAAGCCTTGTTCATGTATGTGCTGCGTGCTCTCAATGCTTTATTGATGTAATTGCAAGACTGAAAGAGACGCCGTGGCTGTGCATACGTGGGGAGGGCCGGTAGACTGCCGTTGATTTAAAAGAATGGGAATCTGCAAATACAATGGCATACGTATTTTTTTTGGTTTCTAACATTGTGCGAATGCGCGTGGGTGTAACGTTCAGTTCGTGGGAACCGCAGATTTGAGCAAATCTAAATCTATCAAACAGCCTTTTGAAACCTAAATGCAGCAAGGACAAATTTGAAAAAAGTGAAATAAACCGAATGCTTGTCTCTTTTTCTCTAGCTCTGGCTGATGATACAAATGTCAAAATTTCACATGCTTTATTAGCCTTAAACGCACATGAACAGGCTGTGCGTGTTCACGGCTCAAACCGTCACGTGTTCAACAATGCATTGGAGTGGCAACGGTTGTGGTCGGCGGCATTATGCTGTCTGTGCACATGTCCATTCCACCCATTCCTGTGAAGGCCATACTTCGAGGGATTTTTGCACAAATGTTCCCTCAGACTCAAGAATGAAGCTTAGAATCTTGCGGTTATGAGTCAAAGGTGAGCGTGACCTCATAGACCACATTTTCATCCATATCTCCACTGGCGAACGTGATATCTCAAGAACGGGACTTTCGCTATCTGGATGAGAGAATAAACTGATTAGAATTTGGTGGACAAGGTCACCGTGACCTCACAGAACTTGTTCTTGGACATACTGTAACTCAACAATTCAGTTTAGTCTAACAGTATAAAATGAGGAATCCAGAAGGCCACAGGTCTTTGCTTCTCAACATTGTGCAAAAGCAGTGTAATTGAATTCTTGCGAAGTCTTTACTATGTGCATTATAGGTATGCCTGGACAAGACATAGCTTTAAACTGCAACTTGCTGGTGGAGGCTTCAACCCGGAGACAGCGGTCCTGGTGTTGCACACCCTTCAAAGGGTTTTTGTTCAAGGGCAAACTAAGCCCTGTGGTTTAAAAGCTAGGCTTGGCTCACTGTAAGCAAAGAGGTTTCTTCACTCGGTGATGATTCTTTATTGACGCATCACTTCAGAAATATTTACTGCCGGAAATAAGACCATCCTCCCCGCATATCTCATTAGCCTTTGAGAACTCTAAAGATAACGCTTGCCAAGCTTCCACCTTAAGCTTAAGCTTCTCACCGCCTCATCTACCTCTATATCTCACTATTGATTCCCCCCCAATTCTTCCCTTAATGGGCCCTCCAAGCACAGTGATTAAAGTCTCTGGGAAATTTCCCATTAAGGTATATTTGAACGGCTTGTTTTCCCTCCCCTTTGAGCTAATGATAGCAGATGTGTTTCGCTAGCAGCCATTAATGACTCAAGCACCAATTGGGAACATCTGCGCTATTTAGATTGGGCTTGGAAGTGTTATTCAGACCTTTGTCATCTATTAGCATTTTGAAGGGAATCTCAGCCGTTGCATGTTTTCACTACAGGTTTGCGCGTTTCTGTTTCTTTCCCAATGCGCTTAAGGCAATTTGGAAGCCAGACTACCCTTTTCAGTCTCCTGTTTTAACCCAAGGACTCGGTGAAGGCGCGTGTCAGAATGAACATGACACACATTTCGTGGAGCTGCCACTGAAGCGAGGAGACATCGCTGTGATGTGTGGAGCAGGGCGAGAGAGCCCGTGGATAGAGGGTTTGAGGGGAAAAGCAGTACGGCAGGACGAAAGTGAGTTTTTGATTGCATCTGGCACGGATGGACAAAGACTACCTTCCCCTTCAGCTGCTGGCGCTCACTGACAGGTCTACTCGCGCAAGCTGTTGTGGTAACACTTGGCCAGCAGCTGCAGATACAAATAAAGGCCTCACTTCAAGCTAAACGACAGGGAATATAACAAGGGCTGAGCCCCAGCTGCCTCTGATAGAAGAAAAGATCGGAGAACGAGGGTACGAGCACACACAATGACGCACAAAAACACCTATAATCACACCCCATAGCTCCATCGCACCTGTGAGCTTTCAAACGCAAAAAATAAATAAATAAAAAGATACTTCTTTCATAGAGCAAACTCATTCATTTCGCATGTTTAGTCTCGTGTTTATTCTGTATTCTGTTAAATACCACGCAATTGTGCCTGGCAGCGCCCCGAAAAATACCAAACTGAGTAATCCTTGTGAGCCTTGAAAAAACATTTTGAAAATATGGCCCTCCACGCAAGACGAAGAAACAAAATGATCGTGTGAGTCCACTGTTATTTTCCCACATGCTGCTCTTTACAAGTATGCGCCATTGTCCGTAACTCTGATGGCTGTATCTTAACAAAAGCAAAAATCCATTTTCGGCCCCTTTTCACTCCTCCGCCCTTGCATTTTTTCTCAATCAAAGTCACCCCTAGGGCCTCATTGTCCAAACCCTCTTACTGCCTTGTTATCAACAGCTGTAGCGGGCCTGTATTGGCCCCCTGTGACACCACTGCAAATATTGGCATTACCTTTCTAATCACATTTCTCTCTCCGAAATGTCACAGAGGGAGGGCATGTGTGCTTACAGTTGGTTTACACTCACCGCCTAACTGGGAGGATATCATTTGTCTCCTATAAAAGCAAATGAAAGAGTCGTAATGTAGTGCGAGGGGACGGGGTGGCGTTCGGGTGCGGGGGTCTCTTCTTTTCCAGCAGTATTAATTTGCCACAGTAATGAGCGAGCAGCGGTGCATGGTCATCAGGCAATTATATTTGGTTACCATGCAAACACTGAGCATCACGGGATGTCATTATACTCCGAAGTATAACCAGGCTCCATTACAGTGCTGGTGTAATGTTGGTTATTATCTAAATGTAGAGTCCTTTTTACAACACGTGTGTGACTTTAAAAAATGCAAAAGGCTTTTTTTCCCCCCCTCCCCCCCAGGAATGACCTCATTGACTAAATATGGATACTTTCCACCATTCAGATTTTTGTTAATTTGGTATTTTTCTTTCCAATCATTCTGAATTTGCAATTACACAGCATATAATTTATGGAGTTGGTTCTCTTTAATGTGAAAAACGACTCCAGCAGTGGACATTTATACGCCAACTTCCATTGGCGTTATCATGGTTTTTAGCAAACTGCAGTTAAATTCCTATCAGCTGGCGCCTCTGTTATTTGCATAATGTACAGCATTACATTGGAGCTGGGTGATACATCAACGTAATTTAACTAACTTGTTTTTGAATATATGATATGTCGGGTTCGCCGCATTGACCGAGCACCAGCATGTCTGAGTCAGCCTCAACAAGCCGCCGACAATGACGAAACGACACCAAACGATGATGATCATGTTAAGAATAAGAATAAGAAAAACCTTTATTTGTCCCGCAATGGGGAAATTGCAGTTCACAACAGCTTACAGAGCAAAATAGCAAAAAATAGCAAAAGCAGCAAAAAAGCCAGAGCAAAGAGGATAACTATAAAAGATAAATAGTGTATAAATTGTGGAAATATTGCACAGGTTGAATTTTAATATTGCACGGATTGTAAGAAATGTTATTACAGTTATGGTATAGTACTATTGCACATGTAATTGTAATATTGCACATATTATCAAGACTGTTTATTGTGAAGCCTAACAGCAGCCGGAAGGAAAGACCTTCTGTATCTTTCCTTCACACATCGAGGGTGAAGAAGTCTGTCACTGAAGCTGCTCCTCAGTCCTGTCAGGTCTCCATACAGGGGGTGGGACTCATTGTCCAGCATGGATGACAGTTTAGCCAGAACTCTCCTGTCACCCACCTCCCCCACCGAGTCCAAGGGGCAGCCCAGGACAGAGCTGGACTTCCTGATGATCTTATCCAGCTTCTTCCTGTCCCTCTCTGTGATGCCACTGTTCCAGCAGACCACTCCGTACAGGACGGCTGATGCCACTACAGAGTCATAGAAGGTCTTCAGGAGTGCCCCTTTCACTCCAAAAGACCTCAGTCTCCTCAGAAGGTAGAGCCTGCTCTGTCCCTTCTTGTAGAGTGCGTTGGTGTGGTGAGTCCAGTCCAGTTTTGTGTTGAGGTGAACACCCAGGTACTTATAAGAGTCCACTTGCTCAATGTCCATTCCCTGGATGTTCACTGGTGAGGGGAGGGCAGAATGGCGTCTACGGAAATCCACCACCATCTCCTTGGTCTTCCCCGCGTTGATCAGGAGGTGGTTTCGTTGACACCATTCCACAAAGTCCTCTGTCAGTCCTCTGTACTCTGCATCGTCGTCACCTCTGATGAGGCCAACAATCGCAGAGTCGTCGGAGAACTTCTGTAGTACACAGCTGTCGGTGTTGTGTCTGAAGTCTGCTGTGTAGAGGGTGAAAAGAAAGGGGGCCAGAACAGTCCCCTGGGGGGCACCCGTGCTACTGGTGAGCAGGTCAGACACACAGTTCCTGTTTCTCACAAACTGTGGTCGGTCTGTGAGGTAATCCAGGATCCACGTAGACAGCTGGTGGTCCACACCCATCCTCTCCAGTTTGTCCTTCAGGATCACCGGCTGGATGGTGTTGAATGCACTGGAGAAATCAAAAAAAGTGATTCTCACAGTGCTGCCGGGCTCTTCCAGGTGAGAGAGAGCTCGGTGTAGCAGGAAGATAACGGCGTCCTCCACTCCAACATTAGGACGGTAGGCAAACTGTAGTGGGTCCATGGAAGGGCCCACCTCAGAGCGAAGATGTCCCAGGATCAGTCTCTCCAGTGTCTTCATCAGGTGGGATGTTAAAGCCACCGGTCTGTAGCTGCTGAGGTCTTTAGGGCGTGATGTTTTAGGCACCGGTACCACGCACGAGGTCTTCCAAATGTGTGGTACCACTCTCAGCTCAAGACTCAGGTTGAAGACATGCTCCATAACTCCACACAGTTCATCTGCGCAGGACTTAAGGAGCCTGGAGCTGATACCATCCGGTCCAGCCGCTTTCCTCGCTTTTATCTTCCTGAGCTCTTTCCTCACCTGGTCTGCTGTGAAGGACAAGGGTGGGGGGTGGGGGGCTCCATCTTGATGTGAAGTGGTTGTATTGTCTGATGAGCCAGAGGTGTGAGGGGCTGAGAGAGGAGAGCATAAGCCAGGTGTCAGCAAGTGAGGGAGTGGCTGTGGCTGCATGGGAGGAGGAGTGGGTGCTTGATCAAACCTGTTGAAATGTAGATTTAGATCGTTGACCCACTGTCGATCCCCCTCAACCTGTTCATGGGGTGTTTTGTAGCCTGAGATGGTTTCCAGGCTTCTCCACACCCCTCTGATGTCCTGCCGCTGCAGCTGCTCTTCCATCTTCTTCCTGTAGCTGGCCTTTCCCTCCCTGATCTTCTTTCTCAGCTCCTTCTGCACAGTCCTCAGCTCCTCCTTATTCCCTGATCTGAAAGCTCTCTTCTTCTCCTTCAGCAGAGCTTTAATCTCAGGGTTAATCCACGGCTTGTTATTTGAGAAACGCCGTACCATCCTGGAGGGAACGGTGTTCTCAAAGCAGAAGTTTATGTAGTCCGTTATGCAGTCTGTCATGGCATTGATGTCCTCCCCATGTGGATCACAGAGTTCTGTCCACACAGTGGTGCTGAAGCAGTCCCTGAGAGCTGCCTCACTCTCTGCAGTCCACCTCTTCACCATGCGCGGGACCACAGGCTGCCTGTGTACAGTAGGCTGGTACACAGGTCGCAGGTGAACGATGTTGTGATCAGCTCTTCCTAGGGGAGGGAGGGGGGATGCAGAATATGCCTCCTTGGTGTTGGCATAAAACAAGTCCAGTGTCTTATTGTCTCTTGTGGGGCAGGTGACATACTGAGTGTATGTAGGTAGAACAGATGAGGGAGAAGCGTGGTTGAAGTCTCCAGAGATGAGGAAGAGGGCCTGTGGGTGCTGTGTCTGCAGCTTGCTGGTAACTGAGAGGAGGGCATCTGAAGCTGTGTCTGCCTTAGCAGATGGGGGAACATACACTGCTATTACAATGGCATGTGAAAATTCCCGTGGCAGATAGTATGGCCTCATGCTAACTGCTAACAGTTCAATGTCCTTACTACACAGTTGTGCTTTAACCGTGCAGTGTGTAGGTTTACACCACCTCTCGTTCACAAACACAGCCAGGCCTCCTCCCTTCCCCTTACCACTATCAGCTGTCCTGTCTGCCCGCAGAAGATGAAAATTGTCCAGCATAACGGTGGAGTCCGGGATGCTCGGTGTCAGCCAGGTCTCCGTGAAAAGAAGGATGCTGCTTTCTCTGTACTCCCGCTGGTATCGCGTCAGCGCTCCCAGCTCGTCCGTCTTGTTGGGTAGAGATCTCACGTTTCCCATTGTGACGGAGGGAAGAACAGGTCTGAAGCGTCTCTTCTTTTCGCGACGCTGTTTTCCTGCACGGCATCCACGGCGGGTCTTACGGAGTAGCTCCGGGGGAATCTCGTGTCTGTCCCGAGGAAACACTACAGCGCTACGCAGCGCGATCAGCTGTTCCCTCCCGTAAACAAAGCACACGCGGGCCGCTTCGTGCATTGTTACGCCGGCCGGTCTGACTGTTATTAAAAATAATCCGAAAAGGCTCAAAAAGTGAAAAAGTGCAGGGCTGTCTTAAAAGTATATACAAAGTAAAAAAGCGAGCAAAAAGTTAAATAAATTAGAGAAAAAAGTTAGGAAAAGAGAGAGCAGGTAAGAGCTGTTGCAAGCAGCTGCCGGCTTCGACCGGCGCCGGATTTTGGTGTTGTGGAAGTTTGGTTTTGCAGCATCTAAGATGGAACAGACTCGTGTTTGCAACAATTGCATTAAAGCTACTGAGACGCTGTACATCCGTAACAAAAGCATGCAAGTCGACGGAATGGGAGCAAAGTGCTTCTTTATGAGATTCTGATGCTTGCTCACACCGAACTCGACAAAAAAACAATTGAAGGAAATAACACGAATTGGAGTCGAATCAGCGTGGGGGACCGTTTATACATTTGAGAAGCCTCCGGAACAGTCCCAGTACCTTCAAATGAGTCAAAGTAGGACTGCGCTGCTATGCGAAAAAGCACATTGAGGTGAAAAAAGAGCACACTGGAGACCTTTTTGATAAAGAAGAAAAATCAAAATGCGCTTTTCATTGTGAATGATTCTCCGCTCATTGCTTCGAAGTAGCTGAAAGTAGCTTTTTTTTTTTACACCCTTGTAAGTGCTGCCTTTTTATATTGTTCTTGTTTGTTGGAATAATAAAACCATTTCCAATCATGTTTTGATAGCGCCAAAGCAATTTGAGAGTAAAATGTACATTGTTGAGCTGCTAAACTGTACTAAATTAGCAAAAGTACGTATTGAGTTTAGATGTTCACCATCACGATTAATTACGAGCCCGAGTGCTTTCGTCTATGTTTGGCGTTGCTAAATAATACATTTTCTGAGCTGCGCAACATTTGAAACAAGTTTAAAAATAATGTCTTTGCTCTGGAAAGGTTGCATTATGTATAAAGAACTTCGACTGCAGAACTAAAATGTCACGTATCTCTGCAAACCATTGCACGCGTGCTTCACTGTAGGAGTTTGGAGAACCTGAATAGACTTATTGTTCATGAGTCTGTGAGTGAGAGGAAGGTGGTGGGTGTAGGGCGCTGGCTTTAGCCAGAAAAAAAGCCTCGGTAGTGGTAGCGGGTGGGCGGGAGCCACCCTGGTAAATCAATCCTAATTCTCTGTTATAATTCACAAAGCTAGGGCTCAAGGCAGCATTATCTGCCCTCGAATCTTCTTCCTCTGTGAGATTGAGCATTGTGGCGCGTAAGAGGGGAGGACGGAAAAAGACCCGGGTAATAACGGGATAGGACCTCCAACGACGGATAAGGGGACGGGGAGAGAGTGATGGAAACGCGTGTTATTTTCCGCGGCGAGAGGGACAAAACAGAAAAGGTCGACCCGGTGCTTTCCAATTAAGCTGTAGGAGATTTTAATTCAGTTTTCAATCGCAGTGTAATCAGATTTTATGATTAGGTAGGGGCTTTTGGTCAGCGTAATTTCTCTAGCGATTAACATAGATAGCGCTGTGGATATTTTAAAATGATTTTCAGTTGCTTAGGAATACATTGTTTCACTTCCAGAAAACAAGACAAAAAAAATTAAAAATGTGGATGTAACAGGTTTGCAAACCTTAGAACGCGGACCTAACACAAAGCAGCACTTAAGCAGCCAGCAATGGAGTCGGGGTGCCTATTAAACCAGGCCTTTAATGCTTGTAGATATTGTTGTACATCAAAATGGCCTCTAATAATCACTTTTCCATCCTGCTGCGTTAAAAAACAACAAGCCGAAGTAAAGCAAACTGTACTCATGCTCCGCCGTGTATGTATCAGGTATCTGGGAACCGGGCTATTCCTCCGTGCGCCCAGGTAATGGACAGGCACGGCTCCTCCAAGGTGAATTAGTAGAGTGGAAACATTAACGAGAGAGCCAAGTCCTGTCATTCACGCTGCGACTTCTAGTTGGACAGGGAGAATGGAGAGCAGATGCTAGGGCACATGCCACTTTAACGTCCTGCTGGGAGAGCGGGGACAAGAGAAACAGATACAACACGGAGAGGAAGGAAGGTAGAGCGGTGTGGGAGGCTTGACAAGTAAAACACGGCGATGGGGATAAAAAAATAAAAAGTGGGAGGCAAAGGATGTGCTGCCTTCAAAGTCTTCCCCTGACACAGAAACAGCCCATTAAAGGAAGCCCATGTATGTGTGTATTAGGCTGTGCATGAATGCTTCCCGGCACATCATCTGTGACTTTTCTTTTAGTTGTAATACGTCCACGTCAGCAGTCAACGTGTGAGCATTCCAGTGACACTTTCTCCAAAGTATTTGCTAAAGATTGCTCTAGTCCACTGTTCCTTTGGCGCAGGAGGTGGATGGTTACTGGGGGACAGTGAGCCACTGACTCCACTGTGCACAGATGGTGGCTAAACCACAGAGCATGTGTTGGATGTGTTGGCGCCGAGTCGTGTTGTTTTTCTGCATAAAGTAGCTTATTAGGATCATAAGGGAGCAATAGTCGTAGGAGTGAAAGTCTAGGTTTTCTACGTCTCGAGGCGCTATGGAGGCTATTGAACCGGGTGTAAAGAGCGGATCAATGCGGCTGATCATTAAACGTCCCAGCGGTTAAAGAGTTTGATGTGGTTTGGGGGCCTTGATTGAGTGCGGCTTTCATTGACAAAGTGGATGACAACAATGACCAGTTCCCACTTCGACATATTCTCAACTCTTTTCTTTATAGTGGCCTTGAAAATAAAAAACTCATTATTTTAAAATAATGAGTTATACACTGATGAGCTAAACCATGATGACTGCCTGCCTGGACTTGACACATTTGAAGCCGTGCTTTTGTATCTGGTACCAAGACATTGGCAGTAGATCCTCAAAGTCCTTCATGTTGCGAGGTAAGGACTCTAAGGATGGGAATTGTTTTCCCAGCTCATCCCACAGATGCTCGATTGGATTGAGATCTGGGGATTTTGGAGGCTGATGAAACACCTTCAACTTGTTGCCGTCTTCCTTGAACCATTCCTGAATCATTTTTATGGCAAGGCGCATTTTTTTCCTGCTGAAATCCTGCACACACACCTGGCCATCCTCATAATGCCTTCTTCCATTGCTTCATGGTCCAGCTCTGAGGCCGACATGCCCACTGCAGGTGCTTTTGGCAGCAGCTAGGGCTCAGCATGGGCGCCCTGGTACACAGTCCCAAACACAACATGCACTGTGTCTCCAGACACCTTCCTGTCAGAACCAGTGTTAACTTTTTCAGCAGATTGAGCTACAGTACAGCCTTGGCTGCCCATGACCCTGTCGCTGGTTCACCACTTTTTGTCCACCCTAGACTGGGATCATTCCACAAGAGCTGCAGTTTTGGAGATGGTCTGACCCAGTTGTCAAGCCATCACAGTCTGGGCCTTGCGAGTTGTCACGATACCAAAATGAGTAACCACGATACTATACCAGACAAAGTCTCACGGTTCCATGTATTAGCGCAATACTGCGGACCCAGCGTGCGGAAACAACCTATCACATCCCTGGACGTCACCAGTAACAGGCAAACAATCAGTCAGCAGCTGTGTAGTTCGGTTGCAGTGGTTGCCACGTGGGTTTGTTTACAAGGGTGTAGCATGCATTAAGAAGCAGGGAGGAGAGTAGAGCTGGCCGCTATGTAGTGGAAACTGGCACCGGTAATATAGTAATCCACGGTAGTACCGTTGTGTAGAATTTCTAGTATAGTAGGAAACGTTAGGATTTGGCACCATGAGGTACTATGGGTATCTTGGGTAACTCTAGGTGCGAGCCATTTAGTCTTTGCAAAGTTGGGATAATTTTTTCTTTTTACTTCCTGCGTCACTTTCAACAGTGGCAACTGAAACGTTGCCAGAATTTTGCCAAAGGTGAGTCATCCAAAAACAAGCTCATCAAATTGTTTGTCCGAACCTCCTCAGTTAATCTTTCCTCGTTGGGTTCCATCTTTATTGATACAAAACGGATCAATTTGAACACTGCGTACATGGAGAAGCAGCTGGAATAAGCTGGAATGGACGGGAAATACGCTGATATCAAGCGGAACCAATCACACCGGTGACATGTAGTCACAATTTTGGGGAGGTGCGTGTCGTAGCTAGTCGTAACGCAGAGGTATGAACAACGCGTAACACATCAGCTGGACAGAATGTTTACTTGGTTAATAAAATTTCTCCGTCCACTTACTGTTGGTGCTATGATAATGTGATAATCAGCACTGATGGATGTATATGGGAAATACATTATGTGTATGCAGTAGAAAGCATTTAGGTAATTACTAACTGGATAACTGAACAAACACCAATATAATAATAATCTTAAGTGATCTAATTCTCTTAGTGGGTTATATCAGATGCTGGCACTCATTACATATTTGTTTTCATACAAAATTATGATATCCAGTTTACTGTGCTTTTACTGACTTTCTGCTGCTCATTTTTCGTTGAAGAGACAATGTGGCAAAGCATCTGCCAAGACATCTGCTGTTGTAGACTTCTTTTTTTTTTTATGTGAACGGGCCAAAGAGAAGTGTCACATCTGAGAGATCCATGGTGACGGAGCTATTTCTGTCCTCAACAGAAGCAACGGCATCAGAATCGGGAGTCGCACGAACTTTTGCAGAGATTAGACGCAACAGCCGAAATGAACACCCACCCACGAAAAGAAAAAAAAGACAACAACCATAAAGTAAATGTTGACTTGTAGCATTTTGCGAGACAATCCAACTGGGCAAAAGATTGAGCTGTGGCGCGGCGCAACGTGTGAGGTGGATGATTATCTGGAAGGTAATATGAAAGTGAATATTTTATAAAAAAAATTATAAGGCTGAGCAGGAAATTACACTGCAAAGAGGTTATGCAAATAATTCTTAGTCGTACGGATAAGAACAGACGGCAGCTTCTGTCATCACTCTTAAAAAGACTGACAACTGAAATTAAACCAAAAAGTAATTTATGCCAGCCCGACTTATTTTAGAGCCCATAAATCCCAAACTTTTGCATCTTGCTTCTTCCTTCATTGGCGTACTCTTGGGGCTGTCTGTATTTTAGCAGTAATTTAATAAATTTTGTTCATTATGGCTTAAACCAAGCAAAGTAATCAAGTCTAATATAGTTTGGGTTTTTAAAACGTCTGACTTTCTCCTATTTAAAGAAGCCTATAACCAAATATATAATATATACACTACCGTTCAAAAGTTTGGGGTCACCCAAACAATTTTGTGTTTTCCATGAAAAGTCACACTTATTCACCACCATACGTTGTGAAATGAATAGAAAATAGAGTCAAGACATTGACAAGGTTAGAAATAATGATGATTTGTATTTGAAATAAGATTTTACATCAAACTTCGCTTTCGTCAAAGAATCCTCCATTTGCAGCAATTACAGCATTGCAGATCTTTGGCATTCTAGCTGTTAATTTGTTGAGGTAATCTGGAGAAATTGCACCCCACGCTTCCAGAAGCAGCTCCCACAAGTTGGATTGGTTGGATGGGCACTTCTTGCGTACCATACGGTCAAGCTGCTCCCACAACAGCTCAATGGGGTTCAGATCTGGTGACTGCGCTGGCCACTCCATCACCGATAGAATATGAGCTTCCTGCTTCTGCTCTAAATAGTTCTTGCACAATTTGGAGGTGTGTTTAGGGTCATTGTCCTGTTGTAGGATGAAATTGGCTCCAATCAAGCGCTGTCCACTGGGTATGGCATGGCGTTGCAAAATGGAGTGATAGCCTTCCTTATTCAGAATCCCTTTTACCCTGTACAAATCTCCCACCTTACCAGCACCAAAGCAACCCCAGACCATCACATTACCTCCACCATGCTTAACAGATGGCGTCAGGCATTCTTCCAGCATCTTTTCATTTGTTCTGCGTCTCACAAACATTCTTCTTTGTGATCCAAACACCTCAAACTTAGATTCGTCCGTCCACAACACTTTTTTCCAGTCTTCCTCTGTCCAATGTCTGTGTTCTTTTGCCCATCTTAATCTTTTTCTTTTATTGGCCAGTCTCAGATATGGCTTTTTCTTTGCCACTCTGCCCTGAAGCCCAGAATCCCGCAGCCGCCTCTTCACTGTAGATGTTGACACTGGTGTTTTGCGGGTACTATTTAATGAAGATGCCAGTTGGGGACCTGCGAGGCGTCTGTTTCTCAAACTAGAGACTCTAATGAACTTATCTTCTTGCACAGTTGTGCTACGCGGCCTCCCACTTCTTTTTCTACTCTGGTTAGAGCCTGTTTGTGCTGTCCTCTGAAGGGAGTAGTACACACCGTTGTAGGAAATCTTCAATTTCTTAGCAATTTCTCGCATGGAATAGCCTTCATTTCGAAGAACAAGAATAGACTGTCGAGTTTCAGATGAAAGTTCTCTTTTTCTGGCCATTTTGAGCGTTTAATTGACCCCACAAATGTAATGCTCCAGAAACTGAATCTGCTCAAAGGAAGATCAGTTTTGTAGCTTCTGTAAAGAGCTAAACTGTTTTCAGATGTGTGAATATGATTGCACAAGGGTTTTCTAATCATCAATTAGCCTTCTGAGCCAATGAGCAAACACATTTCACCATTAGAACACTGGAGTGATAGTGGCTGGAACTAGGCCTCTATACACCTATGTAGATATTGCACCAAAAACCAGACATTTGCAGCTAGAATAGTCATTTACCACATTAGCAATGTATAGAGTGTATTTCTTTAAAGTTAAGACTAGTTTAAAGTTATCTTCATTGAAAAGTACAGTGCTTTTCCTTCAAAAATAAGGACATATCAATGTGACCCCAAACTTTTGAACGGTAGTGTATATAATATAATAAATAAAAAAATAAAAAAATAAATTTAGTCTTTTCTTAAACATTGTCTTACAATCCTGTTCTCACAGTTACCTGTTTAAAACAACAAGGTGAAGTGTTAATAGCCCAGTAGACACGCTGTAGTGTCACTCTGGTTTAGCGTTTTTCTAATCGGACTCGCCATAAATAGACACTGTGGGCAAAAACTCCTTGGCTACACTGCACAACAAACTCCGAGGAAGCAATGTACGCACTGAAAATGCCAAGATTTGACTGCGATTTGGCTCATGACCAGTTGTTAAGGTCTAGAAATAACCAAACCACTATTGCGTGATTTGTCTTCTGTTACAGCCATCATCGCTTTACCAACCATGCCATTGACTTGATCAATATGCTGTGATGTGTGTTTCGCTTCAATCGAGCTTCTGTAATATTGGTTCAACACAATTTTGCAATACATATGCTTTTTTTTGTTTTTCTTTCTTTCGAATTAGTTCATCAAATGTTCTACCAAAACAAGTCCCACCCTCAGGTCTACTTTGTAGGGGCCCTGTGGCTGCTGCCTGACTGTTACAGCTACACTGGAACAGTAGAGATGTGTGATTTGTGACTCTTTCACTGTCGCCTTTCATCAAGGAGCAATGGAACCTACAAAAATAAACGACAACATGATATATTCCCTAGTTTTAAAAGGTTATTCACTTTGCAAAATGTAAGCAAAATTACTCATTACGTTGTCCACGTTAAGAAACATGAATACACATTACAAAGTATAATATATAGCAAAGGAATCGCAAATGCTATGTGCACCTCTTGGACCGCATGTATAGTAAGCTTAATCCACGATGCTGTGTTTCCATTACACAACACTGTGTCTCCTGTTAACACAGCAGTAATGCTGCCCACAGAGGACCCTTCCCTCAAAGCATAGGACCTACACAACGTTAGGCAGATGGTCTTAATGTTACGCCTGATCGGTGTACATCTTCCTCTGTAGCCATGTTGGAGATCGTACTCTTATCCAAAATCTGGTTATTTGACCCATCAAACACAACCTTGAAGCAGAAACACGTTTTTAGATTGCATATTTTAGATCGTACTTTAACATTGCTGCCCCATAACCGTCTTATTTATTGTATTTTAAAGGCTATACGACTCCAAACTATCATTAAAAGCACAAAACAAAAAAAAACATGTCAAGCACACAGGTTTCTGATACATTGACACATTGCAGTACGTGGTTGGTGAGGTGCTTTAAGAGATCTCTACCCGTACCCTCAACCCAGCTCCCTCTGCTTCTTTATTTATTGTTACAGCTGTCGTTTTCCTTTTGCAGTTCAAAGATGGCTGTGATAGTGACCTGCTGTAGTTTAATTAATTGATTAATATGCGGGTGTTATCGAAAGAGGAGTAAACACTGTTTAATTATTCAGCGCTGGCGTTTGTAGCCGTATTCCATTCAGCCCGTAACAGAATGAGGAGTGATGGGAGGAAACCGCGGTTAGAGAGCTTGGCAGGCGGACATGAAAGGAAAGAGTCAACACGATCCCGTGGCAAGGAGGAGAGGGAACGGTACAAAGCAGGGACAACAAAGAAACAAAGCAGACTAATGGAAAGCTAATGGGAGAGTGGAATAAAAGGCGAAAGGAAAGAATAACATACAGAGTTATTTAGCCATTGTGGGGGGAAAAGGTAAATGCAAAGTATGGACAATAATCAGAGGCTGCAGTGAACCTATACGACAGAAAAGAGTGGAATTACAGGGCTTCCAGCCACTCTCCTCCCCGTGAAGTCACTTAGGACCGCAGCAGCGGGGATTTGTAGGGTTTGAAGATGAACAGAAAACCCATTTTCCCTCATGGCTACATCTGCCACTGTGAATTTATATGGCTGTTGTACTGAAGAGCGGAAGAAAGATGTGATCAAACACGAAGGGGAATGGAGACTGAGAGACGCGCCGTAATCGAGAGGGAGCGGGAACAGGGGGGGGGTGAAATAAAAAAATAAATAAATGAAAGGAAGTGAGGAGGAAAACACGGCGAGATGATGCGGGGAAGGGAATTTGAGAGGAGCAAATTGGGAAGGTACAGAAAGTGCATGAAAGATGAACTCTTAGGGACACGGATGTTACAAAGGCAGAGTTAGAATTAAAAGGCAAAAGCCGACACGTGGCGTATATGTCTAAATTATATATTTAGAAGAGCGATTACTTTTAGAAAGTTTTTCTCCGCTGGAATATTACTTCCAGTACAGTCTGCAGTTTTTTAAATTTAAAAGTTAGGAGAGTAATTAAGGTTTTAAATGTCAGAAATATCTACTATTACGCTGTGTAATTGTAAAAGGTGTAATTATATTTTTGCAACAAAGGCACAATTGCTGCTTTCCAGTGACATGCTACAGCGGCGCTGGGATGAATTAAGACCTCGCTGAGCCACATAAAACCGTTCTTTGTCATGTTTCAGGCCGCCGTTTATCCCTTTTCGCTTTTTCATTTTACATTGCTGTTTATTCTATTGCGCCGCAGAGCCGTGCAATGTCACTCCATTATCACAGTGTTCCCAAAATGAAACATAAGCCCCTCGTACGTCCGCGCTGCCCCGGAGGAGGGGGGGCCTGCTGTAAGAAGTGCAGGCCGAAGGAGGGGGGCTTTGCGAGGCTGCTTTTCCGCAAAGCCGCCATCCTGTCGGAGATTAATGGACAAGTTTGTCCGCGGTGCCGGTCCTCCCCGTGCTGCCTCACCTCTCAGCATATTTGATTTATGGACACCCAGCAGTGCATGAGTTATAATTTGAAAGGGGTTTGTTTTTCCTGCATGAAGATGGAATTTTAAATGTTGATGTGATGAATGAACCCTCGCGTTTTTTTTTTATTTATTATTCTGTTGGGTTTCAGTTTCTGCACGTGCTCAGTTGACGCCTCTGTGGCATTCCGTGCATGCGTGCCACGCTCGCGCGTATAATTTAGTAAATACGGCCTCGCAGCTTAGCGGGTTCTCGCACAAGTGCTGACGCCGCCTCTCCTGTCTGACATTACAAATACATCACCCTTAGGTGCCATGTCTTGCTGAGTCCAATGCTACGTCTCACCTATTGGATGCCATTGTGAAAAATCAAAGAGTGAGTCATGCCCTCCCCCTTCCCCGTCCCACCGTTCTGTCTGTGCATATAGATTTACTTTATCATCCAGCTGCCTCACGTGTGGCAGGGCTGTTTGATGCCTCTGCGATGGTCAGATATTGAATGAACCGTGGAGAAATGTGATGCTCCTTGGTGAATTTGCAGGGCTACGGAGGGGAGGGGGGGTAAAATAAAGGAGGAGGGCAACTCAGGCTAACAACCCTTGTGCATTGGTGTGCATGACACCCAAAAGATAGGAGTATGGATGCGGCAACTGCTACAAAGAAAATTATTTCTGCCTTACTGCTGTGTAAACAGGAAACGCAGTATTGTGTAATGGAAACGCAGCGTAATGCACCTAAATTCATCACTTGCGGATCCTGCGACGTCAAATTATTGTTGAGAAATGCATATTCAACCGCACTGGTCGTGCTTTCAGGCTGTTGATAGCTGGATCTGCCGTGCACGTCGAAAAGTGCACCATGTGCTAACAAAGTGCTGATTTTCAGCACTAAAGGAATCTGTGATGTGCTGCATTGTAATTCCGGCGTGTGTGCGGCCGCGCGTTTTTTCACGTGCGCGCGTGAATTAGTGTCTGTGCGCCTGTATCCTTCCTATCTTCTAATTACTTGCTAATGTCATCATTGCTACGGGGGGGTGGGGGTGCTGTTTCATGCCTCTCTTCTCTTTCCCTGAATAGGTCCACAAATATTTTTAGATCTTCATCAGCTTGCTTTGTCTTATGAAGACTGAAAACGAAGGCTGGATGTGCGCGGCGTTACATAAATGTGACACATGCTTGTACAAATGTGACATGTGCTTGTATAAATGTGCTTTCTGATTAGTCGTTTGGAGTGTTTTTAACCGGTGCACTTGTTCTGTAATTTGGCCACAGAAGTGCTGGTCTTGTCAGAACCCCATTAGCAGCCCCACGCTGCTTTAAGAACTCTCATATCAAAGTACTGATTGCTCTTTTAATAGCTGATGCTAATTGGCGTTCCACCAAATGTAACTGGCAAGGCAGTGATTGTAATTGTTATTGTCAAGAGGTAAAGTTATCGAAGGTGTGTCGTTGAGGACCAAGTCAAATATCGAGATTGGAGTTCTCCAGACTTCAATGTCTACTTTCCTCCTCACTTTCAGTCTTCTTGTCTTCTTCCTTCACCCAGGGAGGCCTCATCGCCCTCCTCCTGCTGATCCTCCTCTTCACCCTCGTCCTGTACACCCGCCACCGGTGGTGCAAGCGCCGCCGCATCCCCCAGAAGAGCGCCAGCACCGAGGCCACCCACGAGATCCACTACATCCCCTCCGTCCTGCTGGGGCCGCAGGGCCGCGACAGCTACCGCGGCACCCGGAACGCCCACCAGCACGGCAGCTCCGTCATCGGCATGCCCATCCGCGAGACCCCGATCCTCGACGACTACGACTGCGACGAGGACGACGCCGGCGGGCACTCTCTGAACTCCACGCCCAACCAGCTCCACAACAAGCTGAGCGACGGGAAGGTCCTGGACGACTACGGGGTTAACGTCGGCATCGGCGGCCACTCGGACATGATGTGCAAAGAGGACGACGTGAAGCATAATTTTGAGAAGCGAGGTAGGTCGGGCGCCTAAAAAACATTTCCCTTGAAGGGCTAATAATGGGAAGCAACGCATGCATTAAATTGGGAATCACTTTGAGATAGCAGTAAGATGAACTGCACGTGTCCCTGGGAGTCTGTTTTGCTCTGTGCTAGCTGTGCTGCATTCATGAGCGTGGTTTTTACATCCGTCGAGGCTCTTAGTCAGTGCCAGGTCCTCAGATGGCCTCGGCCTGAACAGTACACTTCTGCTCCTGCCAGCCCACCCGTGTCCACGCTAGCACAGCATGTACAGCATGTATTTTGTAACATCATCACGCCACATGGCAACAATGGGAAGTCGGTATCCTATGAGTCATATAAACTCAGTTTCCCTCTCAAATCGTGGCAGCCGAAGAGTGAGACCGCAGCCTCGAATGCACACTCCTCCTTCTCCTTTCCCGTTGCCATAGACATGAACCCGGGTCAAGCACTTATGTAATGCAGTTCCATACAATTTAATGTAGCGTGTGAAGGTCAACTGACTGGGGGCCACTGAACTGCTCAATTAGACACCAAGGTGCGTTGATCCTAGCTAAACGTAGTCCGAGGTCTCCACTTCGAAACATCCTTCCAGTTAGTTACTTACTCTTCTAAATAAGGACTTTAAAATGACTCATCCAAAACATTATAATCTTAGGCTGTGTGGTTTTTTTTTTGTTTTGTTTTTTTTATATCATATCCTCTTGAACCCGGGGTGCTCCTTTGCCAAGTTGGACGTTAATAATTGAAGGGTGCTGACTAAGTCGGAGGGCGCCCTGGTTATTCGTGTCGCGCTGAATTATGCAGGAAATGTGCAGGAGTGGCCTCTCGTCCCCGTAGTATTTATTGCTTCACACAACTGTTATTTACGCAGGCTGTTTGAGAATGCGCCGAAAACAGGAAGGCGGAATTTAGATCTAGCACCGGCCCGTTCTGTCTCGCTGATTAATGACGAATGTTGAACCGTGTTATTGTTCAACTGCTGAGCAGACAGCATCTGATGAAATGATTATTTATATTGTTTTTATCGTCTTTCATTAATCAAACCTCTTGATAATTGTTGGGACAGCACAAAAGAACTGTAATATACGTTTCAGCCGCGACCAAAGCGTCATTTATGTCCTACACACAAAGCAATTAACGGGAAAACAGCATGGGTAACCGTGCAATGACCTCCCCTGTTTAAGCCGAACACGGTCCAAGTGTCTTTAAAAAGTGATTAGTTTTCTTTCCCACCATAATTAAGACATATATTCAGTACTCGTTTGGCATTTTGTCTGCTGACCCGCTCTTTTATATTCTTTTTTTATTCTTTATTCCCGACAAATGCTCACATACCGGCTTGTTTTATCAACTCGCCGGTGATGAAACACTTAGTTTCAAATAAGGCAGCCCTTATTTATTGGAAGAAAAAAATAGAAAGAAAAGAAACAGAGAGTGATGCAACAGTGATGAGAAATTCAGCGCCGCATTCCCAAGTGGAAAAGCGGACCGTTTCGGATTAGACGCGAGAGAATGAGGAACGAAGCGGAGGGCAGGGAGGTCAGAGCTCTTCCACTCCGAGCCCGTCTCACGTATGCCATTGTTACGGAAAGGACAAAAAAAAAAAAAAAGTGACCATTGTCCCTGGGTGAGAAGAAGAGAGGCAAAACCGGAGTGAAAAGCGCAGGTCAATTACCGCTGGAACCTGACTGATCCTGTCTCCGTGTCGGGGATAATTAATAACTCTGAATAAGTAATGAAGTTAATGTGCACAGCGGCTCTCTTAATTATGAGACGCTCGCATCGGTCCCGCTGCCGCGCGATAGCTCGGATATCTCGGAGGGAAGAGAACAAGCTGGAAGCGACAAACAAAAATGTGAGCGGGCCTAGGACGTCGCGGAGGTTACGTTCAGTGGCATCTAAACGACGCTCATTATCGACGAGCACCGCTTAGAAAATCTGCATAAAGCACTAAGCTTGTGTAATTAGTATAACTTAAGTAGTATTACTTTTAATTTGAAGTCTGGTATTTGATCTTATGTACAGTTAAAAACATGTCAGATAGACTGCATTGGAACATAACACACAAGCTCCATCCCAGAACGTTAACTACTTCCTTTCCATTCAGTTTTTCAATATGGAAATAATGTGCACCGCTTTTCTATCTCAGTGCTACTCAAAGTGCTTTACAGTCGCACAACAATGGCAGCAGAGGTGTTTTTTCCTGGCCATCTTAAGGTCCAGTGTCTTGCCCGAGGACATTTTGGCATGTTCAGGTTCATGTTCAGGAGCATTGAACCCGGGAGCCCTGTCATTTTCTTTGGACAACCCGCCAGCACACCACCTGAGCCACGGCCAGACCAATGTGCTGCAGGGCACAAGCAGATGTGGTCCGTCTTTGTTTTTGATAACAGACTGGATGGTACTAGCACAAATCTGAAGAGATCACACTATTTTAAGTCACTTTAAAGAAAAAAAATGAGACTTTGAGCAGTTTGTTCTCAGGCCTAGGGCTGCGAGAAAATACTCAAGTGCCGAACTCCGGGGAAGTTCTCATGCGCTAAGCATCGTGGGAGCTTGCAGGAGATCAACAACGAGAGGTTCCTTTTTCTATCATTTCCGGATGTCGGCTAGTCGTTTTGACGACCGCGTCCGCCGGATCATGGCGTTTCGTTTGGCGCCCACCCACACTCAGGAGAGATTAGCGCTCACACTGCGAATGTTCTGGGAGATCTCAGAACGCCCTGATGGCTTTTCTGCTTGTCTGCATTAACCGTGCCCATTGCCAAATTCACCGTTGGCTAAGCCACACCCTAGAATGTAGATTGACCAATCACAGCGCAGCCAAGAGAGCTCCTCCCACAGGGGTCAGACACTTTTTCACAGCGCTCCGTTGACAGTGTTTTTATGTTGTGCTTTGCAGAGATCCAGGGTATGGATAAGCCCAATGATGTGTGGAGCTAACCAAAACATCACCGTTACAGCTCAAGTTGCATAGTTGTTGATACGCTAGCACTCGTGAAGAAATACAACGTTATGTGCGTACCGTTAGCCCGCTTGCATCTCCTGAATATAGCCTTCGAACGCATATTGCAGCCCCTTTTGCCTACTTCTATCGGACACTTTATTTGCTGCTTTATAAAAGTTCAGCCTGAAGAGCTGTTACAGCATAAGCCATGTTGATACCCAAGCCTTATAGATAACCAGAAAACCAAAACCCAGAAGAGAATGTCGGACGTAGCAACAGTAACTAAGGGGGGCGGGCCTTAGCCAAAGGTGAATTCTGACCAGGACATCATGAGAGAAAAAAGTTCTGTCTGATTGATGTGTCGAGAACAAGCTGCGAGAACTTCTACGTGAGGGCTGCATAATTTCTCGCTTCTCTTGGAGTATGTAGCTGCCTTAAGCAGGGACATTGAACTATCAGCAGTAGACTTCTATTTTTTTCCGTACACTAAATTATCCAAACAATGGACTTTGAAATAAGCTGGAAAGCCTCATTTGAACCCCAGATTTTCTTTCTATGTGATGGAATAGTAAGTCCAAAGTAGTATTAGCCTGAGACGTGTACTCTGTGTAAAATGGAAAGACGGGGTTTTCTTTGTCCACATGCGGCTCTCAACACATATTTCTAAACAGTCTGGCATTTCTCCAAAAGATAGCACGCTAACAGTTCCAAATTGATTCCTCTTCCTCCCCGTCTGTGCCCTGCACACACAGCAGCGCCATTTGAATACGCGGCCCCACCTGTTCGATTCTGCCTGCCGTTCCTAAAAGTCTCCAAATACCAGTCATCCTCTTATCTGTCCTTGCTGACAGGTAACCCCATTCAGCTGAACTCAATAGTATTTTCCTCAGGGATTACCGCTATGATTCAGGGGGTTGCGCGTGGCATTAGCTTTTGTTAAACAGACAACCAGACAAATGAGGGATGTCAGTTTCATTATTCAGCGCGATTCCCGCAGCTGTGGGAGCGCGTCGGGCGAGCGTGGACGGTGTAAATCGACGCAGAAAAAGCGTTGGCAGCATACGGGAAATCTTGTTTTGCGATAAGCGCTCGGGGGATCCGCGGATCCGGCCTCGGACCACCCAACCCCAACCTATCGGAATCCTTTTCAGTAAATAGTGTAGAGCAGAAAGGGTTTGAGTATTAGCTATATTTTAATACTTCAGATTCTGCATGTGGCTTAACAAGTTAAAAAGTTAAGATCAAGGCCATTAAAGCCATTATTGTTTTCATACCCTCCACACCAAGATAAGTTATACATGTTGGATTGATATATTATTAATAAGATATAGAGTTAAGTTCAGGGATTTTTGTGGAGTGGTGCCCCAGTGGCAGGGACCACAGCTAATGGCGGAAGGTGATGGACCGTTAATGGCGCTAATGCATCGTTCTGAATGGCCAACAACATCCTCCGTCTAGGAGGAAATAGCCGCAGGCTCAGTGTGTATGTCTGAGGGAGAAAGGCTGTGAGAATATTGTGTGCTTCATTACTGTCTGACACAAAACCATCTAATTTCTTCCTCTTGTTACGTCCTGCCTGCACGTTAAAGGGGAACTACTGTTTTTTACAACATGGTCTTTTTAGTTTCCGGGCATAAAATATGGTTGTTTACTCACCCATATAACTTTTGTTTAATTTATAGTCCTTCCAGAGATAATTAGATCGGCGTATATCCATATAGCCTCAAAATAACGCATCATCTGCCATGAAACTCATTCACTTCACCAGTATTTCGTTATTATCCGGAATTAGCTATTATCATCATCCAGCGTCTGTAGCTTGACAGATCCCGGATGATGTCTTCTGACCTGGATGATGTCATCTCTGCCGTGTACACTCGTGACGCTCGGCTTGTTTACCTGTAAGTTGCTACATCATCCAGGTCAGAACTGGGTTGACCTACGGACGCCGGATGATGAAAACAGCTAACTCCGGACTCGACGGGGAATAGCACTAGCATGTCATAAATATTAGTGAAATGAACAAGTTTTAATAATGCGTTATTCAGAGGCTGTGTTTCGGTGCCCCAGTCACTCACACTATAAGGATATACAGCAGATCTAAATATCTCCTAAAGGAATACAAATTACACAAAAGTTATATGGGTGAGTAAACGACCATATTTTATGCCAGAAACAATGTCCAAGTTGTGAAAAAACAACAACCAGCCCTTTAAGACTGTTCACTTTATGTACTTCTTTTGTCACTACACAGGTTGGTTAGTTCATGTGTATTAAAGCGCCTACAGACGTGCAGAGAAATGGAGCTGAAAAGCGCAAAAGCGTGTTTCAGCGAATCCTGTTTTCTCTATTTCTAAACAAAATGCAGGCCCGTAGAGTCCAACAACTACTTCAGATGTGATTGGCTTAGCAATGCACGCCGTTGCTCTGCCAGCACAGCGCTGAGGGCATCTTGGCTGGGGCCATTGAACTGGTCCTCAAAATAATAACAAGCAATCCATCCAATTTCCATGTAGAATGACTCTTGTCAGTCCTATCTAACACACACACACTCCTGAGGAGAGGTGAGTGAGCAGTGCGGTGCATTCAGCTGCCTGCGTTCGTCCATGATGATGGTACTTTTATGTTTTCCCTCCCTCCACTGATAGCAGTGCAGGATTCGAGGTCACAGTACCATGAATGAATGCAGTATGGACAGAAGGTCGCCGCAGCCTCTTGCACTTTTAATTAAGCCATTAATCTGGCTCTTGAATACGTAACAAATAGTTTCCCCAGTTACCTTCAGGTGGCAATTCGCCGGATGGATCTTGTTTACAGTCAAAGCAATGCTTTTGAATGAATGAAACTACTGTAGGTATAGAACAACACATTAATCAATGACGCAGATAAATATTTAGATTTGTGCGCATTACGTCACAGTGTTAATCATTACTCGGCATCTATTGAGGCCCCTGCTCTCAGGTATACTGAGAATTACCGAAACATAATAAGCCGTGCCAGAAATTGGACTATCACGGGGAATTTTGTGTGATTCTTTGTTGGTCGGCGCCTTTGAATCACCGTTGTGTCCTTGTCTGCTGCTTTTCACACAAAAGCTCAGTGAAGACCCTTTAGAGTGGATGCTAATGGCTAGAACAGCTATGCTGCTTTTACCAGTGCAGTAAAGTTGTAATCAGTTTCTGTTAACATTATGTAAGCAACCTTTTGTGGATGATAATACATTCCCAGTTAAAAACAGAACAAGTTGAAGTTGAATCATACACCTCACCGTGTATGCTAATAGTATATATAGTACCCAACATAGCAGGTGGTTGGGGTGGATGGTGGGCCTATCAAGCACACACGCACAAAATAAAAAAAAATAAAAAATAAAATTGTTTCGAAAGGTTCTGTTTGTGAAGCCGTTTCTTTCAGGTTAGAAAAGACTTAAATAAAAGAAATAAAATGCTAAACATGTTAACGCCTCAAGTCGCTGTGGACAAGTCAAGTGTTTTAAGCTTATTGCGCTTAAATATAACCATAAAAACAGCTTAATGATATATTTGAAAAAATACTTTGGCTTAAAAATACGTTCAGGGAACATATTATTGATGGATTCCAGGTATTCTCATTATGTTGATTGGTTCAAAGAAAACTCCCAACGGTGACTTTAGTTGCTTTGATATGTTTCTGTAAGCTGGCTGTACAGGAGATGGATTTGTGTAACAAAAGGCAGTATCACAATGCGTCTCACAATGGAATCATGATCCATAATATAAATAGAATATAATAAGTAATATAAAAAATCTTGTTTTCAGTGTCGCAGCGGTATTATATTCTGTAGGAGGCAAGTACAAGTGTGGAAATTGTACTGTTGAAAGGTTATAGCTGAAGTTTTTTTTTTTTTTTTTCTTTCACTAATGAGCTATTTTGACCGACCCACTGAAAGACCAACATTGTAGGGTTATTGTCTAATCCCGAACTGTTTTCCCTCTGCCACCGTGCCAGCAGTTGGCGATGAAAGGGTTAACGTCTCCGCTGTAGTTAGGCATTTTGATATTCCAGTAGGTGCTCCTGCCGTGCCTGTTGTTCTTCTGAACAGTGAAATTCTGTTGTTCATAAAGACTGCTGAATGCAATTACTCAGTATTTATTTTATACTGTAGACACAAAGAGAGCCTTGGGCAACGCGTGTAGCCCGCTGAGGAGCCGCCGAAAGATGCTCTGATTCTGCGACTTTGGAGAAGTAGATGTGTAGCTTAATATTGCTTAAAAATAGACAAAAGAGAGAAGTGGCAAAAATCCCAAGCTGCTACAGTTTTTTCGTATTTTTTTTTTTTCTTAATTTTTTTGTTGTTGTTTTATTTATTCCCTCCCCCACTGTGGAGCCACTCCACACAATGTGAACAAAAGCGCATTTCCCTCCTGACTCAAGAATGGCAAATCTGTTCGTTGTCTTGCACAGAGGAGGGAACCATGTGACAAATAACACTGGCTGAACTCGGTCCATGAAATGACTAAACTGGAGTAATTACTGTATTCAGCAAGTTAGTGATGATCCTTTTTTTTTTGTTTTTATTAAAGAAGAAGAAAGAAAAAACTTAGTGCCCTTGTGCAGAGTAACAACACGGCAGGGATGAATCATCTAGTTACCCAGATGTACCATCTACTATATGTAATATTTATAACTGTGGGTGGCTTATTCCTTCAATAGAAATTAAGAAGCATCCAAGAGAGAGAAGAAAATATATAGATATTGTCATTCACTGGACCACTGTCATTACCGAGCTTATTAAGTGTTTACTGAGCCTTAATTGAACTCAAGCCTGCAGAGTAATAATCCAGTGTCAAGCTTCAGATCGCTAATGTGACATCATTGATGAGAAATGGTTGCCAGCTTGGCACGCGCAAGCTAGCTCAGGGTAATGTTTTGATTAATACTGAATCAGGCTTGTCATCCTTTCCTCCGTGATAAATAGAAGGGAGTTAATTGCAAAGACTTCACATTGTGCCTTTTGCCCCATCCATAGACAGCCGTAAAGCTGTGTGTTGTCAGCGAGGGGAGTTCAGTGAGATGAATGCGATTGTTTAAATTGGCGCTTGTACAGCATGCGTAGAAGAGGTGGAGGGGCAATTTCTGAAAAATCTGAAGTGGGGATGTTCTTGAAATGTTTCACTGAAATAAACCGCCCACCACAGTGGACTTAGTGTATACTCTTGAGACTACAGGAATATTCTGTGTAGCTGTCTAAGTCACATTTACATTTTGATTATGGAGTTGGAAAAACAACAAACTACTTTTGGCGCTTAAAGTGGAATTACAATTTTCTACAATATTTTTGGCATAAAATATGATTTTTTACTCACCCATATAGCTTTGCTGTCATTTGGAGTTGTTCGATATTTAGTGGAGTGCCGCGTATATCCATATAATGGGAGTGAATGGGGCACCGAAGCGCAACCTCTATATAACGCATTATCTGCCACGAAACTCTTTCACTTTTTTTGTTATGATACGCTAGTGCTATTCCCCGTTGAGTCCGGAGTTACCTGTTATGTATTCGCGGATGTGCAGCGGTTTGTTGTTGTGCTGCTAGCAGTAGCAAATTACAGGTAAACAAACAGACCATCATGGGAGCCGGATCAGAGATGATGGTCAGAGGTTGCTAGGTTAATCCACAGACCTCAGTTGATGATAACAGGGACTCAACAGGGAATAGCACAAGGGTATCATAACAAAATATTGGTGTAATGAATGAGTTTTGCGGCAGATAATTCATTATTTAAAGGCTGCGTTTCGGTGCCCCATTCACTCCCACTATATGGATGTACACGGCACTCCGCTGGATCTAAATACCTTCCGAATGACTCTAAATTACACCCAAGTTATATGTAAATGATTTTATTTTATGCCATAAATAAGGTCCAATGTTGTAAAAGACTGAAATTCCTCTTTAACCTCAGCATTTGCAGGAATATTTTATCTCTCATGCTTTGTCTTTTCCTCATTCGGACACACGGGAGATGTAATTCGGCACAACAACAAAAAAAGTTCAGTGCTAATTTAACACAGTGGTGTGGTGATTAGCACTGATGCCTCACAGCCAGAAGGTTCTGGGTTCGAAACCGTTGGTTAACTGGGGCGACGTGGGTCGTTCCCACCGTCCAAAGACTGGCTGTAGGTGTGAATGGTTGTCATTCCCTCTGTGTCATGTTCCCTGCGACAGACTGGCGACCTGTCCAGGGTGTACCCCGGCTCTCGCCCAATGACAGCTGGGATAGGCTCCAGCCTACAATGAATGTTTTCAATGAGTGAATAACTTAACCCATCCGAATTAAATCCCTGTTTCAGTCCCATGGATAGCACCATTCGGTCAGACAGCCAAAACGCTTGTTTTTTGGCGGAACCTCAGTATTTAATAGGGAAAAAGGCAAACTAATGCAAAATGGAAACAATAAATAAGCTTATGTAAGCCTTTTTTGACCCACTGTCGTTTAGCAAAGTGTCCTGGCTGAATGTAACCTCCAGTCACAGAGCCAAGTTAAAGCTTGTAAGCCTGCATTGCCTGTCACATCAATTGAGTCAGCCTAGGACTTCTTAATTTTCAACAGTGGCTCCTGTGGTCTTGTTCTCAGTTGAAGTATTTGAAGGATCTCTTGCGAAGATCCTGTGAAATACAGCTATCAATTTTCTTTCATTTGGCTAGCTGTAGCTTTCATGCTGAAATGGGCCGTTGGTGCTCGGTGACATTCTGAGAATCCATACATCAATCAATGGCGCTGAGAGCAGGATCATCTCAGAGCCGCGACACGGGCTCATCTCTGTTGTCCGTCGAACGCGAGCGCTAGAAGTTCGGGCTTAATGTGGTTTGCGCCGCATACGTATGGCTTTCATCTCGGGTGTTTGTTAAGATCTATTTTTAAAGTGGCATTGATCACTAAACTCAGCCCCATCAGGAATAAAAATAAATCCGCAGAGGCTGAAACACATACCACAGAACACCCCGGTAAATCGACCCCAGTGTGCGCAAACTTCGTTGCGTGATCCAGGCCGAGAGTTAGCGGGCGCTTGTTAAAAGAGTTTTCTCAAGAAACAAAAACTTATAAATGTGGCCTGAATGGGCATTTTTGAGCAGCGCGCATGGTAAAACTTTTAATCTTTCTCGCCCACTCCAGTGTGGAGGGGAAGGGAAAAAAAAAGCCTGTGTGAGATTCATCCATCATAGCTTCCACAATCTCTAGGGTCTTGCGTTTGTCAGGAAATCTTAAACAAGCACAAGATGAGCAAACCCCACAATGCAGCAGCTGAATAGATCATTTAGAGCAGAAAATACTTAAATAAAGAGGGGGGGGAAAAAACAGCTTGGGGACGATTAGTCCAGGTGCAGTAACTCATTTAGAAATGAAGCTTTCTCGAATTCACGGAATAAAAAAAAATAAAAAAAAATGGCTGTAGAAATGGGTTTGTAAGCATCAAAGCCACGTCGGATCAATACGCGTGGGTCGATTGCATGCCAGCTCGCGAGCCGTCTTTATGAGGCTCTTTTGAAATGCGGTTTAGGCCGGTCACCCCCGCGTAATGGTCAATTTATCCCTCAATATTTTTTCTTTTTTTTCTTCTTCTTCTTCTTCTTCGCGCGCTCCCAGTATTTCGGAGACTCTCGGTTCATTAGAGAGATCGTGCTACTTCTCGCGTGGATGGCATCTGTGAAGGCTTGATTGCAGCGACTTTTAAAGAGGAAAGCAGAGAAAAACCAGTGAGGGGAAAATAAATACAGAGTGAAAAAAAACGTGAGGCTTGGATATATCTGAAATTACAAGGAGCAGAAGGAATGGACCTCAAGAGATGGACTTACAAGAGGAAGGCCGTTAAAGAAGCGCTGTGGGTGATCATTTACAAAAATCCTACGCGGAAGCAAAATTAGACCTGAAATCAAACTTTACGAGAAGTAAAGCCACAAACGAGGCCTCCACGAGTTCACCTCCACCTACAGTGCATTTGGGTCAATACGCAATTGCAGGAAATATGCCGTTGCTCGCAGCGTATTAAATTTACTGGATTGTTTCAGGGTGTGATGAATTATCTCGGGGCGTGATAAATTGGCACCCTATCGTAATTATATTTGCATAATATCTTTTCTGCTTCATTTCCGCTCCCGCACGTGCCGGAAATTCCTCAGTGACACTGCTGCAAGATGGGGAAATGATTTGTAATATTTCTCGCTGCGTCTCTGAGATCTGCCATAAGTTCTAATGCTGTTTTCAACCATTACCGTGCACTCATTAGTAATCATCAAAAGAAAATCACAATAAGCCTGCGATTAAATACAACCAAAGTCAAATTACGTTGTGATTAAACTTTTGTACCAAAGCATTCCTTTTCGAATTGTTCTAAAAGTTTTCACCAGAAGGCCACGTCCGACTTCAGTTTGGTGTGATGGATGGATGCACATCTTCGATACCTTTCAGAATCATTTTATGTGCATTTGCACCGATCAGCCACATCATTAAAACCACTGACAGGAGAAGTAAATAACATTGACCATCTTGTGGCAATGCAGTGTTCTGCTGGGAAACTTTTGGCATTCATGTGGATGTGACTTAGACATGTAGCACCCACCTAGACCGGACCAGGTACCCGACTTCATAGCAATGGTGGCAGCAGCCATCCCCAGCAGGATGCAGCCTGACACAGTGAAGAAAACGGTTTATGAACAACTAGAAAAAAGCAGTAGAAGATGTTGACCTGGCCTTCAAATTCACTAGATCTCAAACTGATCAAGTATATGTGGGATGATCCACAGAGGCCCTTTCCCTCAACCCACAGGACCCAAAGAAGCCCACTAACAACATTCTGTTGCCAGACACCACAGGACACCCTCAGAAGTCTTTTTTGAACGAAAGATCTACACAATATTACGCATAATGTTATGGCTGATCGGTGTAAGCGTGCAAGCGTGTATCTTTGCGTGCAAGGTGAGGGCATCCATTATTTAGGCCAAGATCCTTTATCGACCAAAACAAAGGACTATTTAGTGCAATCCCAATATTAGGAATGTGGTCATAATGTTATGCCTGATCATTCCGGCACATTAATACTCACATTTTCAGTAATGTTATCCGCATTCAGTAAGACTGTAAGCAATACTCCCTTAGTGGGCTCTATCTGCCAGGACGACGATGATGATGATGATGAAGATAAATCCCTCACTTCATCAGCAATCATTATCTTAGAAGTCGAGAAAAAGTCAAAGGATGTCCCTCCCCAGAGCCCCGTTTTGTTTTCAGTCAGGAATCAACCTCATTTGTCTGCCGAGTCCAGGGTTATCACCTCTTTCTGAGACGTTCCACTGCTCCATTCAGCTACACAGAGAGAGAAATGAGACAGGGTGAGGGAGAGAGAGAGAGAGAGAGACAGAGGGGGGCCACGGAGGTTACACTCCAGGGGCTGTGTTCACAGAACATCTTAGGAGCTAAAAGTAGCTCTGAAGTCTGAGAGGAGTTAGTAATCCTAGGTTAATAAGACACAATCAGCCGTGGCTTCTCCCAGTAATGGGCACTGTTGCTGCAGTCGTTTATAGAAGCACGGCTACAAGATGTTGAAGCAGTTCTGACACAAGACGCTGACGGAAGGTGGAGTCACCTGACTAACTCATTAAAGTGAGCCGATTATCAGGGCCGTTGATGGATTTCATCTCTGTGCAAGTGGTTGCTGTTTGCAAATATGACTGTTTTAGTAAAGGAACGTAACTCGTTGTGGTGTTCGGGGACAAACATGTTGATTTATAGTTCATTTATAGCAAAAAAGAAAAGTGAACAATGGTGCTAAATGCTTAAACTGGAGATGCTTGCGAAGTTCAGTAAGGATTTTGCATGTGATCTTCAACCTCCCGGGATATAAATAAATAAAGAAATCTTTTGTACTCGTGCTTGCCTTCTGCTCATCTTGGTACAAGCGGTTGCTCTCTGCAAAGATTACACTTTTAGTCAGGAAAATAACTTCATTCTTGTGTTTTTGGAGACATTGAAGGTGTTGATTGGTAGTGAAGCCTTCACTTTGGCTTCTTGAACCTCCTTAGATAAAATAATAAAGACATCTTTTGGACTCATTGTACCCTGTTACTCATTCTTTATACTTACTGAGCAGAACAAGCCATGCACTAGGTGTTTCTAAGTGTTTCCTGCGCATAATAGGCCGCACGCCACTGTGGCGTTGCTGCTTATTAAGAATTCACACGCAGAATTGTTCACTCAAACTTTTTTTTTGCAGTGTCGTGCACTGCCATGAAAGATGAATGCTTTTAAAACATTCCCATATGTTAAAACCGGTGACGTGAGCTCATTCGCGATTACCAGTCAGGTGCTTCGGCCTGTCTGGAGCAGCTGGAGGTCAGAGGTCGGCCTGCAGTGTTCAGCTGAGAAAGCACGGGGAGAAGCATCCATATTTTATTCTGGCCCGTGGCAAGAGCGGAGCTATAGATAGCACTTTATTCTCGCTCCCCTTACGAGCGGCGCAGGCCTTAAAATATGCAAGCGGAGGCAAAGGCTAGCAGAGAGGAGAAGTGTTCGACTAAAGATGGGGGCACTGCCGAGTTTTCCCGTGGCTAGGAATGACGAGGCAGGAGACAGTGAGTCTTCAAATCCTGCAGACAGAAGAGAAGAGGAGGCAGCGTGGGCGCGTTTTTTATTTTTTCGTCTGTTCTGGTTGTTTTTGTAGTCCTCCAGAGTTCTCCAGTGTCAATATATTTTCGTTTTGTTCCGTCTTGGCACTCGCCATAGGAAAACTGAGCGGCGTCAGGAGGGAGATGGTGAAGCTCTCCTCTCGTTTTCGGTGCAGCTGTCCGATCCGTCCCTCGTCGAAATCTCTCGTTGCGGGTTTTCCCAGAACGCCGGCCGAACGAAAAGTTCTTGATGTCCGACATATGCAGCCGAACTGAACTCCCCGTCAATTTCGAGGTGTCAGAGAGGACCTGTGCTGTTAAGCCGCTGCTCGGCTCGAGCGGTCTCGCCGCGCCTGAGTGTGTGATACAAACCACCGCCGACACATTGTTTGGATTCTGATGATTTCACACATTTTCGTCTTTTCGCCTCAGTAATATTGTGCTTTCTTTGCATTTTAGTTACTTCACCCTGACTCCTTTTTATTTGGTTGTCTCTTCCTCTTTTTCTTCAGGGATCACTTTTTTTTTTCCCCTCACTATCTGCCTCCGTCTTATGTATCCAGCTTATGTTTTATTTTATTTTTTTACCCTCCTTTCTCTCCGCTAGACCCCTTATCTGCGGCTTATTCCAATCACCGTCATCTCCTTCCGCTCTCCTTTAATACCAGTGGCACCCATTGTCTCGCCATCTCTTCCCCACACTTCTCAGTCTTTATCTCCCCCCCCCTTTTTAGCCTCTCCCCGTTCACGTCTGGATCCGCCGTGTCCCGCGACGCCGGATCTCCTGTCTCCTCCGACACGTTTGTCTTTTTGCTTTGTTTCTGTCTAACCTCTTACTCTCCTCTCATGTACCTGTCACACTTCCAGAAGCGCTGCTGTGAAGGCTCTCCCGGAGAGCTGCGCTGGACTGCTCCCATCGAAACAATGGCAAATTTAATAAATCACAGAGGGAATCAGAGCTGGGGCCCAAAACCCTCCTCTCCCTCCCCATTGATCTCCTGTGCACTCATTTGCTCCCCTAGCCGTGAAGGAGAGGGGAAAAACAAGGGGATGAAGATGTGACTGTAGTGTGTGTGTGTGTGTGTGTGTGTGTGTGTGTGGTTGAATGCAGGAATGAGAAAGTGAGTAATAAAATGAAACGTAATAAAAAACATAGAAATCCGCAGGAATTTAATTTCTCGGACTCCCAGCCTCCTCTCTTCCCGCCGTTTTGCTCCAAATTAAAACAGCAGGGGGTTTGTAGTGTCCAAAGACCTACAGAAACGCTCCCATCATTTCCCTCGTGGCTACGTCTCTCACCCCGTGAATATAAATGCTGTTTGGCTGACAGACGGTGTGCCTAAGAATGGGGAAGAGTCCATGACTGACTCCCGGTTGTTAAAATGTGCATGTGAAAGAAGTGGCACTGAATTGGAAATGGAGTTCAAAGCATTGGTTTCCATTTTGGGGGAAGTAGTTTTCATTCCTTTAGGGTTACTGTTTGGTTCTCTTCACGCCTGTAAGTGCTCATATGACGTATGGTTACGGATGGTTTTGAAGCTTAATGTTAATATAAATGATATGGATATGCCATAGACAGTATATACTGTGCATAACATTATGACCACCTTCTTAATATTGTGTAGGTCTCCTTTGTGCCTCCAAAGCAGTTGCGACTCTTCAGAAAATGGACCTTCTGAGGGTGTCCTGCCATGGAGGACTTTGGGTCTTATGGGTTGAGGGGACGGGCCTCTGTGGATCAGGCTTGTTCCACTGCATCCCATGGATACTTGATCAGTTTGGAATCTAGTGAATTTGGAGGCCAGGTTAACACCTTGTGCTGTTCTCCATGTTTGTTTTTTTTTAAGCGAGAAGGTCCCGGGTTTGAATCCATGGGCCAACCGGGCCTTCCTGTGTGGAGTTTGCATGTTCTCCCCGTGTTCCTTTACTATCCAAAGACATGCTTCTTAGGTTGCTATGTGAGTGTGAATGCTTGTCTGTCGCTCTGTGTTAGCCCTGTCATAGACTGGCGACCTGTCCAGGGTGTACCCCGCCTCTCGCCCGACGACAGCTTGGATAGACTCCAGGAGATGCCGCGACCCTTCACAGGAGAAGCGGTTACAGAAGATGAATGAATGAACGTTCCTTAACCGTTTTCGTGTGTGTGCTTGTGTCAGTGTCATTCCTGTGGTGTCGGGATATCTGGTCTGGTCTAGGTGGGTGCTACATGTCTAAGTAACATCCACACGAATGCCAGGTCTTGTCACAAGACGGTCAATGTTATTTACTTCACCTGTTAGTGGTTTTAATGACGTGAACGTTTTGGGCGTCTGTGAAGATTCTCGATAGCGTGTCAAAGTTCCGTCATGATGTTTTGCCAGCCATCCAAGTGGCTTCTGCAGTTTGACGCCGTCCTTCGAAACTGTGAAAACAATCCAGTCCAGGCTCCATTCATATTTCAGGCCTTCTTTTAGGTATGCATGTTGGGTTATTTAGTGTGCATGTGAGCGCAAAAGGTTGCTCCATTCTGACATTCTGATGGTACACCCCATCCTCTTGCCCAATCCCGGCAAGGATAAGCCGACACATAACCCTCTATAATTAATGGTCGCTCTTATAGATAACGGAAAGTGCAAGCGGGTGCTCAAAATGTGGATTGCTCAAGCGACGCTCTTTCAAACAGCCTGTCCCCAGAAATACACCCGCCGTGCGTGAAGTAAATGAAGTCAGCGGTTGTTTAGAGGAGCAAAGGACGGGCAGATACACTTGCGCGTATACAAATACGCCTCGCTTTATTAGTGAGATGGTGATTATGATGTTTACGGCGTTAACATCAGTAGGGATTATCAGCGTTATTAAAATTCATCCTGACTGACATTTGGAAGATCATCAGAGATTTCACTGGATAGAGAAAACTCTGCTACTACTCCTGGGGTTGCCACATGTAAACAGAAATTTTCAAAAAGTTGTATACAGGAATCATCTTTTGGCTCAAAATCCCGTTCTCTCAGACAGGCGTCAGAGCCTGACATGTGGTACGTTATTGAATAAAGTCTAGAGTCTGCTGTTACAGCACCATATGTGTGTGTGTGTGTGTGTGGATTCAGAGCACTCTGTAATCCATCTTCCAAGCTGCAATGGAAGCTGTATCGCCACCTGCCTCGGGACACAGGGCTCGGGTGAAGAGCCTGAAAATGTTGCCCTGCGTTTCACCGGCTTTCAGTGAAGAGGAAATATCATCTTGAGCCTAAGAGAAATAAGGGTCAAGCACTATTTGTGGACCGAGAGTCGTGGTCAAAGGTTTCTGGTGTCTGACAGACAGTAATTCCCATAGGCTGTATCAGCGATTTAGTGAAAGCCGGCCAAGTCTTGTTCATTTGGCTTTTTTAGAGTAGCTAGTCCTTCACTGTGTTTTATTTTATTTTTTTTGCTGACAGAACAGCTGTTGCCCTTCCTGGGGCTTTGTGTTATTTCCTGTGAAGGTACAGGCATCTTGATAAAGGCGCCATCGGATCAGATTTTGTCATGATACCCGGCGATATATTTTTAGAAAGCTCTGCTTCGGCAAATTTGCGATCCGCCCGTGAATCTCGCTGCAGGAAAAAAAAAATAATTAAAAAATGCACTTGTTCATCGGTTTACGCCGTCTAAATCTGATGATTTTGTAACTGATTGCAACGCGCCATCCGCATTGACAGTAATTATAGTTCTGCTGAAGTTTTTCTACTTTTGAAATAATTACGCTGGGAAAAAAAGAAACAAAAAAAAACCAATCGCTCATCTTCTAACTTCGTTTCTAACACGGAGCCTGAAATACACCACCCACGTGCTCCTTGCTCGTGTTCTTGTTTTGCCGCTCGTTCCTCTTGTCGTTAAGTGAGGATTTTTTCACCTGTCAGACTAAATGAAACGTCAAGGATTGCAGCGGATTCGTCAAAGATAGAAGGGTTTTCAAAAACACCGGCTTAACCGAGAGGTGCCTGGGCGATAAGGACGTGTTTGACCCATTCACTTGCAGTCTGTTGTGTGTATTTCATCTACCTCCATTAGCATTAGAGTGCTACAGAAACTAATTTAAAGAAAACGGACAGATTTATCCGATGCTTCACCATATGGGCATCATATACCGCGCATTTATTTACCTTAAATAATTGCTCTTGCAGTCATAAGTGAATAGCGTCAAAATGCAAATAGAGGAAAGCCATTAAACAGGAAAAATATCACTTTATATTTTAAGCATTTGAGGTTCAGTCGGTCGGTACATGCTGCATGTGCAGATCTATAATAATCTATCCTCCCGGTGCAATCTGTTAGTCTGGCAGTAGCTTGTTAACGCTAACCCTTCTTGTGTTTTGCCTGACTAGTGGCGCTTTCCTGTCACCTTAGCGGACCCTTAATAAGAACACTGAGTACATGTCCATCAGAAAAGCGAACGGCATCATATTTTACCTCTCTGGATCCGAGTGAGCGCATTGCTCACCAATGAGGTCCCGGGGGAAGCCGGGAATGAGAGTAGCAGAAAAGGGAGGAGGAGGAGGAGGAGGAGGAAGGAGGAGGTGGAGGCAGAAGCAGATAGATTGCATTATGTCTGGAGTTGACACTTCAGCAAAATCCTTTTTCAGATGTTCGCCGTTCCGTGGTCTTGAGATGAAATTCGAAAGTATATGATGTTGAGTGTCACACATCCGCATCTGTAATATAACACGTCTTTGAGACAGCTATTGCTAATGCATGTATACGATTAAACTGTTATAAGATTCCAGATAAGTTTGATCTGTTTATTGTTTGGCTTGACGGTCACCTTATGGTAAAGACAAGGAAAAGCCGTGTCTGGATGCCGCTTTATGTTATCTGCTATGCTTTCCACACAACTGTGAAAGCGATGCGCTCCGCAAACAGGAAGTAACGAGTAAACACGGGGCGGCAGTTAAGGCGCGCGCAAACATTTATGTGGACAAAAGCAAACACGTGCATATAGACACGCGCGCTTTCGCCAAAGCCCGCATAAACACACAAGCAAGCCCCGTGGCGCAGCCGAGCAAAAAAAGAGAAAATTGAGCAGGGTTATCTTTTCGTTGTGGGCACCACGAGACCACCAGGAATAAGTTGACTGAGGCGGTGTGCTGTTGACATCCACTGCTTATGAGACACTGTTAACACACACACTCGGCACTGATAAGGGAGTAACTGCAGATAAAGGAGATGAAAAGAAGAAAATAAAGGCACCAGGGCTTTAGCTGACATTGAACTCAAAATGAGAAGCCAGTGGATTTGGGGTCTGGGGGAAAACAAATGTCAAAATAAAATATTTTGGTAGTTGCTTCTGACAGAAGTGAAAAATTGGGAGACCGTATAGGAAATGGAATACAGCAGCAATGTATACTTCCCTGTGTCTTCCATTTCACGCTATTGCAGGCCTCTATACCACATTACCCATTGTTATGTTATTTGTTTGAGGAGACATACTCCACACCGATCAGGCATAACATTATCGCTTCCTTCCTAATGTTGTGTAGGTTTCTCTTGTGCCTCCAAACCAGTTTGACTCATCAGAGAATGGACACCCTCAGAAGGCTCTGCCTACAGAATGTTGTTAGTGGGGGCCTTTAGGTCCTATGGGTTGACCGGTATGACAGATATGCCATAGGATGGTATTCATCAAGGAGTGTCATTGCTATGGGGTGGGGGTACCTGGTGTGGGTGGTACATATCTGATTAACATCCCCATCCACACCCGCCAGGTCCAAAAGTGTCCCAGCAGAGCAATGCATTGTCACAAGGTGGTCAATGTCATTTACTTCACCTGACAGTGGTTTTAATGTTGTGGCTGATCAGTGTGCGTCTTATTAAGGGGCAAAAAAGGGACCACAATGGGCAGACAATCTGTGGAGACAGTGGTGTTTCAAGGATAGTGGCTCTGAGCACTTCTGTTTGCCCTAAAATCTATTTCTTCCTGAAAGTGGAACAAAGAACTAAAAAGAGGCCATAAAATATGTATGGAAGGCAGTTAACCTCCAACTTATTGTCGCAGACTATCCTCAGTCAAGGCAGATTAAAGTTTAACTGCCAGTGTGCTCAGCTGTGCTTGTTTGTTTGCTAAACCCCTGGTACCAGCCTAGCACTTGCATAAATGCCTAAAAGGAATGAGGCTCATTTAACTCTGCTGTTATATAATGGGTGACTCATTTCAAGCTTTGAGTTGAAATTTCAACTTTTCTTAACCCAGCAGTTCCTGGACTTTTGTTATATTGGGTCATAGTCTTAGGTGTAAAATACGAGGGACGTACATGGTTGTGGAATGATTGTACTAGGGGTTGTACCGACTAGTCGATTAGTCAACTTTACTGCTGTGCCATGTTGCTTTAAGCTTAAGTTTGACTAGTGACTGATCACAACAAGGATGCTTCAGCGTAGACAGGTGAGGAGCCCAGTGGGTTATTGCAGCAAACTAGCCAAGGTTCATCAAGTGTGTAGAAATAAGTTGAACCCAATACTACCATGTCATGTCAGTCTTAATACTGTAATAGACACTTACGCATTTATACAAGTGCAGTTTCTCTCTTTGTTTTATCACACCATCCTTTTTCACAAGACACTGTGGAGTACTATTACTATTGTTGTTACTGCTCACGTGTTTATGTTCAGTTCTATTGCATTCTGTTAGCTGACATCGTTGCTGTGCTTGTAGTGTGTACTTCTTTGTCCTTGATGTCAGTGAATGCACCATGCGATAGACGGAGGTTATGGCTGCACCGAGAGTTTGCCGAGTGAGAGACGCACATTTGAAGTGTCAGGGTGACGTTGTGTACGGCGTTGTCATGGGCTACGGCTGACACTAGTTCACGTTTAAGCTTCAATAAACTTACAGAAAGCCTCTGTAGCTTCCTTTGTGTGAGATGCTACAATATGTACTCAAGGCAAGAATACAGATTCCATTGTAGCAAAGCATTACTAGTCGACTTCGATTCAAGTTTCACCACACAATAGTTGACTTTTAAAAATCGTTCAACCCCTAGTCTCTACTGGCTTTTTATGAAGGTTGGTCTTTGCCGCTCTCCCACGCGTGATTAAATAATTGCACTGTGGTTTTGTCCTCCTACTTTAATTTGCAGCATGGTACATTGACACAACAGGTAAAGTTGAGGCGTTTTGTTATTTAAAACACACACACTTAATACATTTTGTCGGCTTCACTGCTTACACTGACACGTGAATCTGCACAACACATTCGTGTGATTCTAATGGAAATAATCTATCCGCTATGGCCATCTAAACAGTTCGCCAAGGACTAAAGCAATCAGAGGAGAGAATAGAGGCTATTTTTTCTGATCAAAGAGCCTTGACTTTTTTGCACTTCTTAAGATACTTTAGTGCCAGACTTTCACTATACCTTATCCAAAGCTCCACTGAGTGTGGACTCAAGCTAAAATAATCTCAAAATAGGTACGATTTCCTCTAACAAAACATTTCACTCAGAGTGTACCCAAGGCTAACTGTTAGAACTAAATACAAATTAAACATTTATGTTTAACGTCCCTGATCTCACTTGAGTTGTGTGTACTGTACCTGTCTCTTGTGAAAGGTTAACCTGTTATTGTTTTCGAGGTATAAATTGCACCCACTCCTTTTGCCGTCTTCCTCTCCACGGTTTAGTGCTTCTTACGGTGAGAGTGTTTTCAACGGACCGCAGCAAATTCTTAAACACTTGAAACACAAGTAGCGGGGCTATAAACACTACAACCCATGTGCAGTGATGGGTGCAAGAGTGTTTATTATGTGTTGTTCGAATTGGAAGGCAAGTGAGCCTCCTTCAGAGTTGAGTTTGGTTGTTTTTTTGAGAAGACAGTGACGGTGGCGGTAGCACTCTTTCAAAACACGTCAGATTCTACTCATACCCCCAAAGGTTGGTGTATATGCTGTAGCACACTAGTTTACATCAGCACTGCTAGAAGCAACTGTAACATTATGTGCTTCAGCGTCTAACTCCCAATTTGCGCCGTTGCATAATGGCTCAGTTTTAAGACATTTCTGCAAGTATTTCCATACTGAACTGACCCAGACCCAGGGGTCATAGAGGAAGAACAAAGTATACGTCGGTGCTGATCATAGCTTTAATGATGGACTTGTAAAAACACAGTTATTAGCAACAGCAGGTACTGAGCCGCGTATTAATAAAGCCAAGGGTGATGAGTGATTGGTACCTAACCACTTTGTAGCCAGTGGCCACTCACATGACAAGCAGTAATATTGGATGTCAGCAAGGCCGGCAGTTATGCGCACAAGGCACATTAATGCAGCGAAACTTGCCGTCATCATTTTACCCTGCAAGGCTACAGCATGTACACTATTAAATGCAGAGATACAGAAATTGTTATTTCCTTTAAAAAAAAAAAAAAAAAGGAAATGCCTTGTATTGTGTTGCTAGGAAACTATTTGGGCCACAGTTTGATTTCCAAGAGTCATATTAGCAAATGCTGTAACAGGAATTTAAATTGGGCACATGGTGTTCATTAGATTTCCCAAAAAAACAGAGCGGTTAATGGAGTTATTTGCAGTGTGAAAGCATATTACGGCTACTAATCAGCCTTCCAGAACAAAAGGAAAAAAAAAATATTTGTCTAAAATTGACCAGAATCGCCCTTGTCTTATGGACATTTGGTCACGTTCTCAACATTTGCAGCAATCACCATCTTAAGCATAGATTGTATCGTCGTAAGCCACTACCAGCAATACAATATGACCATCCACAGAGCTGATACTATAGCTGCTTGATTATTGCGCCGTTTGGGTCTGCTGCTCTAGCAGTGCTTGGCTCCCATTTAGCATTTTGTCTGCCTTCTGGGCATCTTAGGTATTGGCAGGGGTCCTGGTCAGCAACTCATTCTAGACACCATGCTGCATCTAAACGGATAACGGTATAAAGGCTTATATAGCGTGTTTTGTTCCCCGCCAATTATAGGTCAACAATGCATTGAGTAAATGGATGTCTCTCTCAGCTAACACCCATTCAGACGAGCTAAAACACATTACGGCCGATGCACAGCTCTGCCTCCAGAGTCAGGAAAAATGCTAGAGACAGCTGCGAAGACGACACAAGGACGGAAGGAAGATTGGTTTGATTTTTTTTTTTTTTTTTTTTACAGAGAAACACCAGAATAGTAATTCACATAACTAAAACTAAGCCCCATCTGTTCCAGCGTGGTATGATCGTTACTTGCATAATGCTCGGTGAGTAATGAAGCCACCGTCTGCAGTCTGCATGGCGGCTCAAAGCCAGGACACACATGAGACTCTGTCAGGGGATATGAGGATTTCTAGACACAAAATCACAGTGTCTGAGGAATGCCGAAAGAGCAAACAACAGTGACGACTTTCCGTTGATCTCGCAAGTCGCTCGCTACTTTTAAAAAGCAGAGCAGTCTTCGAGCCAACGTATGTCCTCCCCCCTAAATGAAGTCATGGCCACTTTGCGTCTATTGTGTCAGGTGGCGGGGTCCAATTTCAGTAGAAATACTGACAGAATTTCCCTGTAACAAAACAATGGCCATGGCAAATTGAGTTTCGACGCAAATGAATGCGAACAAATATGTGTTGTTGCAAGGATAATACTATATACGCCTCTGTTAATGATTCCATTTATAATATTCAAAAGAGCGCGACTACGTCTGCCTCTTCATTTTCACCCTTGTCCTCCCTCATCTCCCTCCTCCTCTGCTCTGGCGTGCTCATTGGCATGCGTGATGAGCATCCACTGGGAGCAACACATCACCATTATTCATGGGTAGAGTACACCTCAGAGCCAGACTGACAGATCAAAAGATGACGATGATAGGTGGGGGGTGCCGGCGGTTGCGGTGATGAATGGCCGCGTCGTTTGGGGATGGCTGTGCTGCTGTAAGTTCGGGGACAAAGCTGTTTTCGCAGTTTTCCAAGTGGCGCCGAACCACAGTTGTCCACCAAGCCTGTGCTTTACTTGAAGATATGGCTCTGCTTCACGCATACAGTCAAATCCTTGCTCTTAGATTGAAGGTCTAAAGCGCGTTACACACTCCGCAAGAAGCAAGAAATTTGTTCTCGCTCCTAGGACTGCGGAAACAAGAAAAAAAGTTTGTTCAGTCCAAGTAGTTTATACTTCATGAGAAACTCCTGAAAGTCCCTCTCACTGCAGCACATGTCAAACACGCTAAGCATTGTGGGAGATGCACTTTTCTTATTATTTCTGGATATCAACCGTGTCAGTATTTGATGACTCGTTCATTTCGCCAATATTTTGTTATCGTACACTAGTGCTATTCCCCATTGGAATCCCGGAGCTACATGATGTTTCTTCACAGTCATGCAGTGGTTTGTTGTTGTTTGGCCATCTGTTCCTCTCTTTGCCTCTGCGTCTTCCTTTCAACAAGCTCCTCATCCGTATACTCTGGCTCAAAACAGTAAGGACATCCATCATGAACGAAGTCGTCGTCAACAAATTCAGAATCGTAAAAATATTCAGCCGTGTTGCAAAAAAATTGCAGCAGCAAATTACAGGTAAACAAGCCGACAGTCACGGATGTGTGCGGCGCTCTGAGATGGTATCGTCCAGGTCAGAAGTTAGTAGGTCAGTCTACATACCCCGGATGATGATAACAGGTAACTCCAGACTCAACGGGGAATAGCACTAGCGTATCATAACGAAATATTGGTGAAATGAACGAGTTTTGCGGCAGATAATTTGTTATTTAGAGGCTGCGTTTGGGTGTCCCAGTCACTCCCACTGTATGGATACACACAGCGCTCCGCTGGATCTAAATTTCCTCCAAACGACTCCAATTGACACCAAAGTCATACGAGTGAGTAAACGACCGTATTTTATGCCAGAAATAAGGTCCAGGTTGTAAAAACAGTAGTTCCCCTTTAACACCTGGGAGCAAATTAGCCACGCCCACTTCCAGTTTCCGACCAAACACAGAATAGTTGCCGAACACCACACGAGAGAAAAGTTTTGCCTAGTTGGCGTGTTGAGAACAAGCTGCAAGAACTCCCAAATGAAGGCTGCGAGAACGAAATTACGTCATTTTGTTCTCGCGGCCCTAGGAGCATGAACTCTGTTCTTGTGGAGTGTGTAAGAGCCTTAAGCCATAGCTGATAAAGCAATGTGTAGTAACTGGGAACAGAGATACATAATAAGTACATATTTGATATTATTATCACATTCAGATACCTACATTTCTACCTTCTCGGATGTGCCTGATTCTCATAATTAGTATTTTAGTCCACGCAAATGAGCCAGAACATATCTAGACAGGTCAGAGAAATCCCCTGCCTCTTCTTTCCTACCATTCTGTCTGTAAGGGAAAGAGGAAGCAAACCCATCTCTCTCTCTAGCCTCCTTTCTTCCCCCTCAGCCAGTTGTTTTGGAGTCATTCATCAGGAAGAGTGAGACTGAGCCATCAGGGGAAGCGCTGGCAGGATCCCTGTAGAGATGAGGCAATATTGAATTGATGGAATCATTTAAAGGCCAGGAAAAAGACAACAACAAAAAAAAGAAAGAACAGACAAAATGAGATGGTGCTGTTTTTTACAGTGTCTAAATGGGACAGCCTAGTGGTTTATGATGCATATCATCTAGTCTCTTATCCTAAAAAAGATAAAAGATAAAAAAAACAAGCTATATTTGGATGTGTTGCTTTTTTTTATTACATCTATGTATGGATTGTTTTATTATTTATTTTTTAACAATATCTTGAGTGTCAGTGCCAGTATTTGCAAAAATGATTTTTACTTCAAAGCCCCATGACACGGCTGCCATTTTCACTTTGCATCTCTTTCCCACAGCCATTGACCCAAACACTGAGTCGGTAGAGGATTTGATGCAGAGGTTCCAGGACAGTTTCCGCGTTCCCAACACGCCAACAGACATGTCTCACTACCAGCATGTCATGCACAGCTCGTCGACAGGCCGCCGGAGGGTCCCCAGCCACACCAGAGGTAGGGCAAAAAAAAGTCATCCGAAAAAATAACGTTGGCAGAATGTCACAGGCCGCACTTGCAGGACCATTTATAAAATCTGAATGCTTATTTTAACAGTTATTTTTTGGTGTGATTGCCCAACGATAAACAGCACTGTGCTACGCCATAATGTAATTTCCTGAATGATGTTAGCTAGACAATACTTGACTATTATATTTGACTGAAACCTAAATTTGAGTAAAACTTTAATGTGCTGCCTCATGATTAAACATCATTTCTGTGTGAGTCATATCAGCCAAGCTACTTCACAATGTCATCAATCTGTGGCTTTTTAATCATTGTTTTGATTGAGAGAACCCTTGAGAGAAATTTGATTTAGGAACAATGCTACACATACGCACACCAATCAGGAACAACATTATGACCACCTTCTTTATATTGTGTAGGTCTCCCTTGTGTCTTCAGAACAGTTCTGACTGTCCTGTGGTGTCTGGCAACAGAATGTTAGTGGGGACCTTTGGGTCCTATGGGTTGAGGGGAGGGGCCTCTGTGGATCAGGCTTTTTTGAGTTGGTCCTAACTGTTGTTGTGTGTGTCTGTGTCAGGGACACCCATCAAGGAATGTCATTGCTATGGGGTAGGGGTGCCGTGTCTGGTCTAGGTGGGTGCTACATGTCAAAGTAACATCCACACAAATGCCTGGTCCTAAACACCAGGCAAAACATCCCACACTTCTCCTGTCAGGTGGTTTTAATGTTGTGGCTGATCGGTGTACATTGCGCCAGATACATAACTAATAAGTCATTAAATCAACTGAAAATGATAGTATTGATAGCTTTCCATGAAGTTACAACATATAATTTAATGCCACATATTAACCGGAAAATAGTTGTAAACATATACAATCGCTGCATTCTGACATGTGATACAGATTGTTATCTACATGTTCCAGTTAAGGTGACCTGTGTATTTTTATTTATTGTTTTTTAATGAGGGCGTAAGCACATGCAAACAAAAGTCAGCCACGCAAAAGAATCTGCGACCTCTAACCTACTATGACAATATATCAGAGTTGTCACTGACACGTTGTTTGTTTCATGTATTTATGGTTGAACATTACACGTCCCATCTGATTTCTGTGAAACGTATTAACATGCAGATTGTTTTGATTTACATCGCGAGACTAATGTGCACGCCAGATGCGGCGGCCGTTCAGTCACATAAAGAATGGCATAGAAAGTGTATGTTGACGCAGTCAGATGATTTGTGAATGAGCACGCGTCCATTTACACGTTCACCACTCAGACACTGTCAGTGCCTCTGCGTCTGATCTGCGGGATAAGATTCTATTTGTCTCCTTGTGGTTCGTGTTCAAAACCATTAAGTTGTTAATTAAATACAAATCCAGGAGAATCAGTACTTCTTCAGCGCATTAGAAACTTAACCTTTGCAGTTTAGTGTTTATAGTTTCTTAGTTTAATTGCTGTCAGGTTGCTCTGTTTGGCTTTCTGTTTCATTAGATATAATTTGGGAGCTCAGTTTCACCCATGTGCAAAAATATGCCCCGTGCAATTTTGAAACGTGGCACCGCTGACACCAGCGATAAATACAGCTCGTTACCTGGAACGTTCCCCATAATTTTAATCAGACATGTCGTTAAAAAAAGAAAAGAAAAAGAAAAAGATGAAGTCTGTGTCGCTGGTCATGCTATTGTGACCAGTGATAAATTAACATTAAAATGAGACATTAGTCTTGATGAGTTTACTTATCCTTGACAGAATAACTTACTATCCTCTTCTTCAATGTCATCTGCTACTGCAGGAGGCAAAATACTGAAAGAACACTGAGATGTTTGGCAAATTACACATGCTTAATTATGTAGAAATTATAAATTGTTCCCATCACACAGCGCAGTGGTAGAGGTATTCTCCGTAATGAAATCTGAAGCTTGGTTCGTCCTGCCTAGGATGTAAGTGTTTAAAATAACACAGTAGCTTGTCTAGGTAAAGAAAAGAAAGGCTTTGCTCTTAAATCCATGCAGATCGCAAATATATGAAGGATATCACTGATCGTGTCCACTGAGGTTATTAATAAGAGAGTCTCTCCTTAAGGGCCTGTAGTTAAAGGTTAAACTGTGTCTTGACTTTAAAGGTGTTGGCCAATACTACAAAATAATGGGACAAATATTTAATATGAGGAGTAAACTAAATTTGTTGGAGTAAAGACCCTAAAGGTCAGTGTTCAGTAAAGAAAATGAATGTGTTCCGAGTTCGTTGAGGAGTATGAGTCCATTGAACAAATCCAAAAAAAAACGTTAAAGAAAGGTGACTGGACTTGCTGAGTTTCTTTCACCGCCAGAAATGTAACTACGACACTGACCACAACAGCTGGAATTGGTCAACTTACTACTAACGACGCAACACATCGAGGAAAGGTTAACTGAGGTTTGGAGATGCAAACATTTGTAAGTCTCGTCTCGAAATTTTGACCAACGCTTCAGTCACCATTGTTAAAAGTGAAACAGGAAGTGGAAACAGAATTAACCCGACTGGCAAAAAAAGCGTTTTTACAGAGCTCGCACCGATGTTGCTTTTCTTTTGTCTGTGGGAAGTTGAGAAATATTCAGATTCAGATTCAGAAAATTTTGTTTGTTCCTCGGGGGCGATTTAAGGCACAAGTGAGCAGCTTAATGTGCAAGTACAGACATTTTAAAGGGCAAAAAAAAAATACAGAAATAGAACAAGATACAAAATACAAAGTTACCATGCCATAAATGTTTTAACTATCCAAAATGTCCATGGAGAATGTAAACAGACTGTATAAGTAAAGTGCAAATGTAAACAGTAAACAGTTAAAGGGATTATAAATTTAATTTAGATGAAATAAATGAAAACATGCTTTGGCCCTGTTGCAAGGGGCTGCATTATTTTTTTTCCTCCTTAACTGTCAAGCAGTTTTGGCAGTGTAACACGAACCCCGGGGAGTATTACTGAAATTTGACCCAGTTAAATGGAAATCCATATTATGCACATCTAACCAGGTGACACAGACGAGACATCTCCGGCATAGTTTATGAGAAGTGACAAGAAGCGGTTGGCCTGAGCTCACTGGAGTTAATGTCACTTATAGGCGAGATGGGACCACCCGATTTGATTGTTAGCCAACATGAAATACAGCTGATGAAAGAAGAATAAAATGAGCAGCACAGTAATCATCTTCTCTTAGCAAGACAGGGACCAGGACTAGAACGGGTTATCCTTTCGATACCTTTTGAGCCTGGAACCCTGTGTCTCTAGTGCCTACTCATAAACAAGAAAAGGAAGCAGGCATCCTTTGTTCATTTTCTCTGAGAAACTAGCTGGGACGATGCTATTATCACTTTAGTCAGTTTTTGTACCAAGCTGATGATGTGCAAAACCGAGGATTAGGGAGTTAACACGCCAATATCGAGAACACAGGCAGCCGGCTAGTCTGCCCAAGAGTGAAGCTATTGTCCTTGCTGTCTGAGTGGGAGGAAAAACAGTAGGTACTGTAAGAATATGGTGCGTGGGGCATCAGCATCGAGCAGCACGCACAACATTTTTTTTTCTTCAGAAAATGCTTTTTTTTTTTTCCTGCTTGAAGCCTTGGAGATGGAGGAGAAAGAAAGTATGCCTCTGATGGTCAATCACTGAGCCTTAGAGCTGTCTGGATTCCAGAGAATCTTCATAGGAATGAGACCCAGAACAAAAAGAAGAGAAGCAGAATGGAAAGATGTTACACTTGCAGTGCCTGGATGTCGGATGAAACTGGCTATGTGTTAGCCATCACGGTAGTTAACTTGATTCGCAGTTACAGTGTATTACGAGAAACTGAATATCTAACCAACTGGAAAACTACACCGACAGTTATGTCCGCTCAGCTAAACCCTGCAGCTGTTCATCAGCTCTTCTCCTGGTGTCCAGCAGCCTGCATGTTGGAATTTTGCTTTGTGGCAACATTCCTTCCCTGTCAGCACGCAGTGTTTTGCCCTAGTTTCTCTTCGCACCATCTTCTTATACCTGGACTCCCAGAAAAAAGTTGGCTCATGCATAGATTCTCTGGTTGTACAGTCGCTGCCTTCACATTCCCCTTGGCAGCTACTCTCTCTATAAATAACAGGTCGTAAAACTTGGGATGATAATAAAATATATGCACCTTGAAAGCAGTTTTAAATAACCATTAAGTGTTTTTTATACCTTTACCTCATTGACAGAAGGATAGCTATATGATCATCCAAAATGCTTAGTCAAATGTTGTCGTTTTATGCTATTAGCGGTGCCGATTCATATAGGCTATGAATCGGGGCGTTTGTTTGTCCTTGATGTCAGTGAATGCACCATGCGAAAGACAGAAGTTACAGTAGAGCTGACAGTTTGCCCAACAAATCAAAAGTGTCAGACTGATGGTGTTCATGGTTTTGAACAGAGCTACAGCAGACAGTAGCCCATGTTCAAGTTTCCTTGTAGAAAAGCCTCCGTAGCTTCCTTTGTGTGAGACGATACAATATGTATTGAGGTTAAGAAAACGGATTTCACTGTTGCAAAGCTTTCTACTGTATTGTGTGACAAGTCAACTTGACTAACACCACACATTAGTCAACTTTAAAAACGTGTGAGTTGTTTAGAGCCATGTTGCTTGCAGACTAGCTAAATTATTTTTAGCATGTTATCCAGGATTTGAAGCTACAGCAAAGAGTAAATTGCCATATCTTTCCTCTTTTGGGGTTTTGCCGGCATCATTGGCATCATCCTGACCATTCCCCATCCAAATCCACATGTAGCCCAGGAAACTAAGACGAATTCCTGTCGGCCAATGGGTCCTCTGCCACATTCAGTCCGTACAATGGGCTGTGCTATTGAGGCCGTTCCCTTTTCTGCAGACACGTTGGTGTGAAGTCAGTGAACTGCCCAATCTACCATCTCTTTCCTGCCAGAGAAATGTGGTTGCATTATGCTGTCAGAGACTACGTGTCATCAACTTCCCGGTGTCATGAAAAGACAGGAGAGAGAGGCTGCTTTTCGTGTTTTGTTCTGTTGTAGAGTACACCCCTGCAATGAGATGCACACATAAGCCCTTTCTTTTGTACTTCTTCAATCCCCCTGAATGTGCCTTATGAACACTGCATCTAATGATGTGGAAATGGAGTGCCGAGAGCTGCCTTCTCTCCAAAGGGAGTCTTGGCGGATGTTAAGAGGCTGTCTTGGTCAAACCTGGAGTTTGCAAGAAACTTTTAATGGATGAAAATGTATTTCTTTGTACTGCAAGACATTCTGTATACGAGGATCATAATGATTTTTTTTGGCATACAGGAGCTGCTCTACCTTAAATGTGAAGCAAAATCTGCATTCTTCTGCGTTCTGTGATAAGCCCATATAATGCCCTGCAGGGTGATGTAAAACCAGGGTTGCCATTTGTAACCTTCATTGTTCTGCTGTGGACACCTTTGCGGAAACATTTCCAAGTGAAAAGGCACTGTGGTTTTGCAAAATATTAAGAGCTGTCCTTAAAAAACATCATCCTCCGTTATTTGCATGCACCACTGTGCATTCTATTCCCCGCTGTGGTGTTAATGCATTTCCATGTGCTGGCTAGAAGCAGTGGTAGTGTTTTTGATGTGTCACAACGAATACATCGGCTCATTACGATGAGGATAACCTTATGGTTATTATCTAGGTTTTCTCCTGTTTAATTGATGCTTTGAAGTAGCACATGAAAGTAGTTTCTCTGCTGTCGTCAGTGTGTGTGTGTGTGAGTGTGTGTGTGTGTGTGCGTGAGAGAGAGAGAGAGGCAGAGTGAGTTTGTGTTCCATGGTTCTTGAGTTCATTCTGTGCTCAGCTCCACTTTCAGCAGTCTTCAATCTTTGCTGCAGACAAAACACAGTGATTACAGCTGTGGGTCTGCAGCCCCAGGGCTTCTCTACAACAGGCCGTAGAGCTGATCTACTGCCAAGTCATAGCAGTGCATTTTGTGTGTGTGAAAGACCTAGATAGACTGAAACAAACCAGACAACCAAAGAGATCACACAATGATCTGTCAACCCATCTGACCAAATTTCCTTTCTGTAATTAATCCTCTGTTAATGTCATGCATAATCCTTTAGTCACTGTAACAGCAAATTGCTTTTGAATAAGTCTAAAAACGTTCCCGCATTAATATCTAGATAATTTTTGGGGGAAATGTAATATAATATATAATATATAGAATATTTTTTTATGCATCCCAATTTGCAATGTATTTGTTACTTGTTTCCACACAGTTGCTGATCACTGCAGTTTACACTAACCCAGTGAATGAGGTCTTTGTATAATTAAGAGGAGACCAGAATTTTGTTTTAAGCATTTTAAGCAATTACAGTAACATTTTAAATTAGATCAGGGATCCGTTTGGTGCCATAAACCTGTGAAGATGCATAGCGAGTGTTGTCAGCCCGTAGCCAGTAACCACAATCTTAAAAGTTCCAAGTTATATAGCGTCTTGTGAAATTCTCATCATAAATGCCACCATTATAACTAAATGATGCTCCCAGGGCTTACGTTCCTATCCAGATTCTCGTATTTCATATCACCAGGGTGTACTAGTATTTTACTTTGTTGGACAGCAACTACTTTGGGCGGATGCACAAGCGTCATATTACACGATTTGACTTTGTTTGCACTGTTCAGTTCATATCATCACACACACAGTTTTACCTGACTGATGGGCCCTGCTGCTTCTCAAACCAGACTCCCTCCCTGTGGATAATGCACACAAGAAACGAGAAACTAGTTGAGGAAGCTGCATTTAACAATCTAGCTGCTTTTCCTCGAGAACCACTGCATGTCAGATCCACGTTTATCTATTAATTCGAGTCCACTGCTTCCAGCTGCCTGACCAGCACAGCTGCTAGAGGCGCTCCGTTGCCATTCCAGCCAGTGTCTGTGTTTTCGTCCTATTTTTTTTAAAAAATTTTACCTTGACCAACTTGTGATGCATTCAATCAATTTGTGAATGTACACAAGTCCTAGTAGTAACCGACAGCATAAAAATTCAAGCAGTTATTGACTTTGCTTCAAAACACAGAGGCAGCAAAACTGGCAGTTTTGCGTTGGTAAATGGAGAGAGAAGGAGGGAGAGAGACACCGAGGGAAGGTGGGAGGAAGATGGTCTCATTTGGCCTCATTTACATGAGAACAACTCTAGTTTCCCTAAAAGCAAATGCCCGATGCCTGCATGCAGAGGCAGTGTGTTGTACTTAAGCTGCCTCCCCGAGATGTTCAGCGGAGAGAGTGCTGCAGTTTCACTCAGTTAATGATGTGGAACAATATTTATTAGTTTATTCAGAGAAGTGAATCACCGTCAAAGTGAGTGCAACTCTTGACTGCGTGTGAATGCTCCTCCATGACTGTGTTCAAGTACTTTTTAAAACCGAGTAAAGGCAGCCAAGGTTGAAGCTGTTAAATTTACTTGTCGCAAAGTTAGAATTATTCTTTAAAGCCCACCTTTGACTGTAATCTGTCTGCTTAAACCTAACCACATGCTTTGATACTTTGACTCATAGGAGTCTGGGGGATATTCTTTGATGTTACCTACAGAGGTAGCATCAATATTCAGGAAGCAGGTGGTTTTGGGATGTGAACATTTTCTTTATTATATGTACAGTTATTTTATGTTGAGTGAAAAAAAAAGAACTCCATCGACAGCCACAGCACAAATGACCTTGCCTACTATCAAAACAATCGGGCAAAGTTCACTGGCGGCAACTTGCATAAATTCTGGCTGTTCTCTATTTCTGCGCGTCCTTTGAAACCGGCTGTGCTGGTAATTGCAGCCTGCCTTTATCAGCTGCCTTCTTATTTTAAGATTGCTTTTAATGTTGTAATTTATCAAGCCAGTGCAGGAATTACTTATTACTGTAGCTGCTTTCCACCCTGGTCTTTTTAACTAAATGTGAGGCAGACATAACCAGACTGTCCTAAAGAGATGTTCACTCTCTTTAACGCCTTGGTTAAAAAAAAAAAGACCTGAGGAGACGTCGAGGAGCCCGATGATGAGGGCCCCGTTTTGCAATAATCATTGATTTTACAGCAGAAGCGTTCTGAGAGCATTACTAAGAGCCCAACGGCACTGAAGCTGCTAAATACACTCTTGAGAAACTCTCGATATTTAACCTTATTTGACGTCTTGCTATATGTTAAAAACACGTATTCAGCACAAAGCCTGGATTTCGGTAATTCAAACAACAGAAGCACGCGCCTCAGGTATAATCCAGTGTGAAAATGAAGCAGAAAAAGCCCACAGCTTTATCTCGGTGCCCTTTATAATTCATGTCCCTGCGTGGAAGTCGGTATAAAAAGTCAACTTTGATTGCCGCTGGAGGCAGCAATCTAAGTTGTGTAACACTCACTTTAAAAAATATAAAGCAGAGGCAGCTCGAGCATTATGAATATGCAGCTCATCTATAGCGAATTTAATTCTTTCACCATTTCTGTCTTCGGCTGCATTTAAGCATGCCATAAACAACATAGCAAACAGAACTTCAAATTTACAGATAAATAAAAATGTAGGTTTTGGTTCTTCAAGCAGCTGATTGGGCTTCTTAAAATATTCTCACATCTGTTCAAGGGGGTTAAAGGTACTCTCTAACTAACATCATTTCTAAAGACAGTATTTTGTTCTTGACACTTTTTTTTCACAGTCCGTGAGTTTTGGTGGGTGGCCGTCTCTTGGCAGGTTTGCTGTTGTGCCATGTTCTTTCCATTTGGTTATGATAGATTTCATGATGCCCCTGGGGCTCATCAAAGATTTGGATATGTTCTTGGATAGTTTCTTGGTCTTCATGGCTGTGTTTAGTTAGTGGTGCCTCTTGCTTAGGTGTTGCAGCCTCTGGAGCCTTTCAAAAAAGGTGTGCGTGTGTACTGATAGATCATGTGACACTTAGATTGCACACAGGTGGACATCATTTCACTAATGATGTGACTTCTGAAGGTAATTGGTTGCACTTGAGCTTTTTATGGGCTTCATAACAAAGGGGGTGAATACATATGCAAATGCCATTCTTTTTTATTTCTAAAAAAAGACTATTGTGTTCTGATCCATCACATACAGTTCAGATTATAAAAAACACTGCATATATACACACATGCACACATATATATATATATGTAAATGAACAACCATTATATTCAAGCACTTGCCGAGCGCAAAGCGGATTAAGCTAATCAGATTCACAAAAAACTCTCTGTATTTTTCGTAGTATACTGTAATGTGGGATGTGTTGCTGCATTCCCACTCTGAGACACCAATAGCAATGAGTTTTTGCATCAGTCAGTAATGATTGCCAGAGAAACCTCAAAGATTAGATAATTTGACTCGGACAAGGTTAGATAGAACCTCGGTTACTAATGTACATTAGTAACCGAGGTTCTATGAATTCTTCATCTCTGGTCAGGAAGAATGAAAAATAAGCCAAGAAGCACCTAGGAAGTGCTTCTTATCCTCCAGATAAAAAGAATCCCATTGCAAGGATGCATTGTAGTCTGAAAAATAAAGTGATTGACAGCCAGGAGGCTGATGTGGTATTCTCATGTTGGAGAATGCTGAAAGAAGAAAACAGTGGGCTTGTAGATATAGGCAGTTATAGTGTACATCACACTGTATGCACATGTCACCGGCTTAGCCTTGAGATGTTTTTCAAAAGGAAAGCCAGAAACACTGCAGCTCTCATGCATATGCACACAAGTGGTGAGATGTCATAAACATGACGTGCACAGCTTCCTCCCGTTTCACCACTGTTCTTTCTGTGCAATTAACTTACCAGCTGAGCACCAGAAAGCTCTCATATGAAGGTACGGATATAATTGCTAATTGTAGCGACAACAATCCTTTTAAATATCCCACTATGCAGCCTTTTACGCCACTGCACGTGCTGGTTGCTAACAGGTAACGGCGTACAGGAGGGAGCCAAGGGCCCTTCATTTAAAATGACTTTTAACAGCCTGTCACTGCCTTCTCACATATCACATATCTAAAAACCAGAGAGGTCTCCTTACACAATGCCATTTGCTTATTAGGGACAAATTGGCAAATGTGTTCTTGACGCAGATGTGATACAATAAAAAAATAAAAAATAAAGAGATGAGTATACAAACACTGCAGCCACTCGAGTACAAATGCCAAGTGGTGCCTTGTTAAGCCTCCCACCTTTTCCAAGTCATTTCTCTCCCTTTTAACAGGTAGCAACTTGTAAATTTAGGCTGTAAAATGTGTCAGCAATGCTTATACTGTGATGCCCCCTGTAATAACTTTTCACCGTGCCCAGGTTGTTTATAGTATTGTGCTGCATGTGTGCTGAGCTCTTAGCATATATTGTCCAGCCGCTGTGTAAAACTGTATTGACTGGGGATATTTTGTCATAGCAGTGGGAGACATAAGAGAGAAATGAATGAGAGACTAACAGGCGCAAGTAGAGCCAGAGCATCATTACAGATGTGCGGGCATCCTGCACCATTATGCAGTTTCTTCGTAAAACGTAGACAGGATGGGATCGGGATAAAGCCGGGCATAAATCACAAATTCTACCTCCGGAACTTCCTATCTCTCAAATCATTTTACCTCACATCAACCATCCAAGGAATTTCTGCATTTTTTTCTTTTTTTTGGATGCAATTGTGTTGCAAACTTGTGTTTATATCTGCTCACATACATTTTTAATAGTGTTTTGAAATACAACTCAATGAATTCAACTCCTCAGATTTGCTCTCGCAGCCTCTCAGATGCCGTCTTGTGCATTATAAATGGCACATTTGCATACTTTTGCTTTTGTTTGAATGTAGATGCCAGTTCTTATTGAGTTGGAAATATTTAGCCTGTTGGTGTCAGAATGCAGCTGTGACTTAATGTCATTACCGGTTGCTGAGCCATGTGGGAACCGGTGTTGCTGTCGGCTTAATTTACTCGTGAACGCATTGTCACGGACATACATGGCATCTCGGGCGCAAAGCGCAAGTAGTAGCCACCTGCGGAAATACAGAGCGCGCAATTTAGAGTACACGCATGCAAGCTGACATTTAAGTATAGCAGCTGTGAGTCAAAGCAATTTGTCTTCCTCGAGAAGTCACAGGAAGCCACACTGAAGCCACATGCACGCACACGCCAAGTGTAAATAAGAGTACAGACACATAGTCACAGTTTTAATGAATGCAAGGTTATCCAAATGCACAAACCTGTCAACACACATGGCAGCAGGTGAAAATTAGCTACAGCACTGACTTACTATTTTCCTTGTTGTTGTTTTTTTTCCCCCCACTGACAAGTGCACTCTGACCTATGAAAGGTCAGTCCACTCACAACCGCCACACCTTCTCGTACTTTTATTGATTCACATGTCTGTGCAATTATATGATATTCTGGAAAAGCGACACATAACCTTTTTTGTCTAAAAGGATAAATATTGGTTGGCAAGTACAATTTCCAGGGTTAAAATTAAGACTGTCCAATGAGCACTTTTAAAGGGGAACTACTGTTTTTTCAACCTGGACCTTATTTCTGGCATAAAATATGATTGTTTACTCACCCATATAACTTTTGTGTAATTTGTAGTAGTAGTTTGGTAGTTTTTTACATCAGCGTATATCCATATAGTGGGAGTGAATGGGGCACCGAAACGCAGCCTCTAAATAACGCATTATCTGCCGCGAAACTCGTCCATTTCACCAGTATTAAGTTATCGTACACTAGTGCTATTGCCCGTTGAGCCCGGAGTTACCTGTTATCATCATCCGGGGTCTGTAGATTGACAAACTGGATGATGTCATCTCTGAGAGTCCCACGTACCCACGGCGGTCGGTTTGTTTTGCTATGGTTCGCCCACAACCTCAGAACTGGAAAAATATTCAGTCATGTTTCAAAAAACTAGCAGTAGCAAATTACAGGTAAACAAGCAAAAATATTGGTAAAATAAACGAGTTTCGCAGAAGATAATGCGTTATTTAGAGGCTGCGTGTCGGTGCCCCATCCACTCCCACTATATGGATATACGCAGATAAATATCTCCAGAACGACTTCAAATTACACAAAAGTTATATAGGTGAGTAAACGATTGTATTTTATGCCGGAAATAATGTCCAGATTGTAAAAAATAGTAGTTCCCCTTTAAAAGCAACCCGTGCACAGGGTGAACCCTAATTACATTATATGTTCATTCATATGAGAGAGAAGTCGTGTAGGGTCACAGCGCCCAGTGGTCATCGGGCGAGAGAATAAGAAGAATTCGGAGAAAACATTTGCAAACTTATGTTGTAGGATTTTCTGAGGGCCGCATACATCTTCATCTACCTAAAACAGTCTCCGTTGCGTTCTCACGGTGAAAGTTCATGACTTAAATCCACCGTTACTGGGTTTGATTTGAAAGTGGTGCTGGCACAATTGAATCAAATTAATATGTTATTGTAGAAGATGGGTTTCCTGGTTTTTCATGCTGGTGCAACAGTGCAATAATATCTTAGCACTAATAGTGTGCGGTGTGCCCTCCTTCCATGCAGAAGATTATTAGCTTTTGCAGTTCGGTCTGAACACATCACCACAACTCCCAGCTCTCCCATAACCGCTCATCTCGCTAATCATTCTGACTACAGGAAAGATTACAAACCAGTACTACCACTCTCTCTCCTGTGGACTTTCTGTTCTCTCTTAAGCTCATGCGTGCTAATATTTTGCTAGTCACACTGTCTTCCTCACTCACCCCCACCAAATCCTTTTAACACCAAATCACTTTATTCTTGCTTCAGTGGGTAATTGTGCCGTCCCACTTGCTTTTTCCCTGCAGTTTGTTTTATTTTATTTTTTTGATTTGCGTCTTCTCTTCAGTTTTTTTTGTACTTAACGTTTTATTTACATATTCCTCTGACTTCTGTCTAGTCGCAGTCTTTATGAGTAGGCGTATTCTCAGAATTGATTGGATAGTTCACATGTAATGAAAGTGAATGTAAGATAAATCCTGATAAGTGCAAAGACTGAATCTGCATATAAAGCCATTTGCTCATCATCCATCGCTTTGTGGCTGACAGATGGTTGCCAGCAGACTATTAGAATATCTCAAGAGTATGGACAGAGCTAGCCTGGGCTTCAACACTGATAATTCACCCCCTTTCTATTAACTCGCAGGTACGCCTAGTACTACTTTTTGGATCAAAGCTATATCTTATGCATTGCCAAGTGCAAGTCCTCATTGCTGTCCCCACCTTCCACCAGAATGTTGTTAGTGGGGCCGCTAGGTCCTATGATTTGAAGGCAGGGGCTTCTGTGGATCAGGCCCTGTGCTGTTCTTCATGTTTTTCTGAGTTGTTCCTAAACTTTGTTTTGATTGTGTGCCTGTGTCAGGCTGCATCCTGCTGGGGATGGCTGCTGCTATCAATGAGTGTCATTGCTATGGGGTGGGGGGGTACCTGGTCAGGTCTCGGTGGGTGGTACATGTCTAAGTAAAATCTGCTCAAATGCTGGGTCCAAACTTTTCCCAGCAGAATGTTGACTTGTCACAAGATGGTCAGTGTTTCTGCCGTGGGTGGTTATAATGTTGTGGCTGATGGGTATATACTCACAATGATTTCCGAAGTGCAGTTTTTATGAGTTGAGTTGCCTTCAACAAAGTCGAGTTGCATCGCTACTTTGTCACTTGTTTGATGTGGTAGGCATTTAAGTGGTGCACAGTGTGTTCTACAGTTTGGGGACTATCTTGGTGTCATACGTAAACTGTAAATTACGACCCATCCCTCCCTCCACTTTGCATACCTAGAGTTTTTTGGGGGTTTTTTAACCTTTGGTTGCTTCAAATTCCCAAATTTCATTAACATTGCATGCTCACCACATCACTTTTTTGACCTTATAGGCCAGACTGAATTGTTCAGGGTGATCCCATATGAATAGGTTATGTTTAGGATCGGTCTGCAAGGAGGCTTAGCTCAGCACTGTACTCAAGTGGTAAACATGTGAAGAGTAATTGTTTGAACGTGGTCTTCCATGTTAAGAGGCCACTATTTCTTTTAAGAGACAACAATAAATGGTTAGCCACTTTTGCCCGCTTTGCTTTTTTGCAGTATTTCTGTTGAAACTTGCCTTGCACATTTTATTTGGCAAAACAAGGATCTATTTTTTTCTATGAACCACTGACATCATATTATGTCATTTTATAGTCTGAGGTCATATCTATTTTAACACAGCTATCGTCATCTACCAAAGGGAATTGTCATTGGTGGCAGCAGTTGCCTTTGCCTTACTAAAGCAAAAATGAAGACTGTAATAAATAAATAATGAACAAATTCAAGAAAGGATGCATCCAGATATGGCATTTTGGATCGAGATTAGAAGTTGTGTGTTATTTGTGTACATTGTTTTGTAAGAAAACTTATGTAATGAACTTCAACGCTGTGAAATGGAAGGTAAAAATAGATGGGTACGCCGTAATAATTGGATTTTGTAGTACATGCATTCCAGAGTTTAGCCTTAGTGTTGGGGCTGTTGATATTTTGACGGGACACGGTTTTGAAGGTATTACCGCTGAGGGAGAGAGAGTGTGATGAAAACAGAGGAAAATGGACTGCCAGCGCAGGAAATATGGTCGAAATGAGAGAGAAGTCATGAAACAGAAAGGACCGTGGGTCATATTTCTAAAGAGGTTTTAGATGTAATGTTGTGTGTGCCTTTTATCAATTGTCTGGCCTTTATGGGAACCAGACAGTATGTATTTATGGGGGAAGACCATGCAAATGACAGGAAATGCAAGCCTTGGCTGTATCCGTCCGATTTCCTTTCCAGGGAACAGTTTTGATGGGAAAGCGGAATCTGATCAGTTTTTTTTGTTCAAATATCAGTAACTGCAGACGAAAAGTGATGGGGAGCAACACTAACTTTCCAAAATAAAGCAACAGAAAAAGAGAGCACTGAATAAAAGCAATATCCGACTATTTCAGAATACCAAACAAAGACAGCTCGGAGAGTTTGTGAATGCGCAGTTATTAAACTTGAAATTGATTTTGTTGTTCACTGAGCTGCTAATGCAGTGTGAAAATTGTTCTCCCTTGATAATTCATTCACATTTTGGTACAGTTATTTATTTATTTAATTTCATTTTATCCATTTTTTTTATTTCATTCCATCTATTTCTCATTATTACTCCATGAATTTATCTCAACTGCACTGATTTAACAAACCCTTCATGAATAACAATGAAACAGCTTTCCTGGTAAATGTTCTGGAATGCTTTCATTTCATTAATGAATGGTGCTGTGTCAGCACATCTCCAATTAATGTAGCAGCTACACAAATCTTTAGCCCCTACTTTAGTTAAAACATATGCCAATCCAACACCGGATGCAGTGCAAATTTAATTTGTGATGAACTTTCATGGGTTTAAGTCTGGTCACAAATGCTACGTGACCTGTGTGCATCTACTGGTGTGAGTGTGTGTGTGTGTGTGTTTGAGACATTTGTACTAAGGTTTTGAATTTTGGACTTTTACTTTCAGTGTTTTCCAGTGTCCATTTTAAATAGTGTTTTTTAATAGATTATTTTCTCATAAGAATATTATATTTGAACAGAAGTTGTCGTCTGTGTAAGGAGCTGCTTTCAGACTCAGCACTAAAATACAATTAATATCATACATGCTTTATGGTTGTGTCAATAATTTTGCAATAATCAGTGAAAAGTGTTTGCAAAGAGACTAAAGCCCAGGACTAGTTTTACCTGGGGACCTCCAGTAATTTGTTATATAATAATAGTGGAGTTCATCTGTGATCTTAATCCTGAGCGAAATGGCCATATCCGTAATTTTTAAAGTAAAAATGACACCACAAATTACCTACCCTATTTCTCGTAACACATACTGTAGGTCCTGTGATAATACTAATCCAGTGCAGGGCCAATTCAAATACTAACAGGTCGCTCGTACTTTCTTTCCTGAGATCAGTTGTCTCATCATGTTTTTTTTTTTTTAAAAACATATATATATATAGTTTTTTTAATTATCAGTTTGCAAAGTAATTAAAGCTGTGAAATGTCCTCTGACATGCAGAGGAATGAAGCGGAAAGTAACAGAGACATAAATGTGCATAGTAAATTAGAGTAAAACACGAAGTTTGCTTATTCCGTGCGAATGAAACACAGACGTAGGGAGGTCGTTTCTGAATCACATGATGTCCCCAGGTAAAACTAGTCCCGTGCGAATAGTGCTAAAGCAGCTAATTCTGTTGTCTGCTACTAATGTTTTCTAGCCGCTTGGCTAACGTAAGCTCCGTAAGCTCTCATTTCCATTAAGTAGCTTGCAACTAGCCAACAAGCTAGCTCACTCTTTTGTTTCAAGAATAAAACAATGTTTTGACATAAAAGAACTTGTGATTCAGTAAAGAATGATCTTAACTTTGTTTTTGTTTATTTTGAAAAACAGGACCAGACTTAGCCAGAGTCAATTGCTACAAGAAGCTAGCCAAAACCCCAAGAAAATCATAAACTGTTGTGTGTGTGTACAAAGGTTTTTGTTTTGTGTTTTTTGAAACAAGTAAGCGGGAAGAAAAGGTTGGTAAAAACTGCTCTATATAATCAAACACCTTACTCAATCACCTTAAGTCATGCTTGTGGCAATTCTAAATATGGCACAACCTGGATGAGTTGAGATGCTTGAAGCTGGATGACCTGCAGAAACATTTTAAAACTCTCTAAATTAGTTTTCCGCTCCATTTTTTAAACTGTGTCACAAAATATATTCACCGCAATAAAGAACACCAGAGTTGTATTTAGTAAAAAGGAACAAAGTTTAATGAAAACACAGTTCCAATCTGTAGCGAGGATTCATGTCTTCATGTATAAAATCAACTGCAAGATAAAATATGGGGTTGGTTTTTCACCTTACTGGAAGAAAACGCCACCCCTGTAAGGATATTTCAAGGTGTTACTGTTTTTCAATGAAAGAAACCTGTTCTTCATTAGATATAAGGAAAACAGCCGCCTTTCTTCAACACTGTGAACAGCTAACGGGCGGACCAGTGAGCCTGTCCTTGTGTTCTCTCCTCCTCACTCCATCTTTTCTCCATCTCCCACCTCTGCGGGCATGTTCTAACACGATGCATAAATTCAGAGCCAATTTTACACCACATTGCCTCGCCTTCACTCTCCAAACACCGCCACTGGAAATCCAGCTCGACTCTGGACCTGTTTAAGTGCACCGGACCAAAAGAATGACTGCAGTTTCCCGTGCGCACTTTTTACACAGACTTAATAGAACTTTTAATCATGTCTGAAATCTTTATGGTGCAGGCAAATGTTCATGAGCTATGACAAAATGTTTATGAAGTGAGTAAGAGAAGCTATTTCACCTGGCGTTGCTCATGCGTTTGCCTCGTGCAAGAATTACGACTGTGACGACTGAACAAAGAATGGAGAATATGTTGCTCTATCATTGGCGATAAACTAGTTTTAATAAGAGTGGTGTGACTTTTATAAGAAAATAACCGATTTTATGGTGATAAAAAGACTCTGACAGGGCTTCCCTTATGTGCCGCCCCATGATCTGTGATCTTCCTTTATCTGAAAGGAGTCTGCAGCCACAAGCTACTGTTATTACTTTCATTGTTTATTCATTTGCCTGTGTGAGTGTACAAGCTTCGAAAGTATTCTCTTTTGACCTTGAAAAATTTCCCGGTGTCTTCACCTTGTCTTGTCAACAATATTGTAACTTGATAGAGTCTGGCCTCAGAGAAAAAAATATTCTCTCCCATCTACATTTGCTTCAGAACACACCACCGTGCCTCGACTAAAACCTGAACATTTTGTTTGTGTTTTCAGTGCTCAGTTGCCTTGCCTCGTAAGACAGCTGTTTTTCCTGTTTTTGATCCGTTCACCAGAAAGCAACTTGGGATGAACTACTAAGGGTGTATTTACAGCTCAGACCACATGAATTTTGGCAGAATTCAAAATCATGTTGGATCACACACTTAAGGATAAAGATCACGGATGATCTTTGGTCTTATCTCAAACATGCACACACTACAAGACTTGACAAACAATACCTCAACATACGTGGGATATTATATAGATTAATGTGACAGAACAGGGAGCATTTCGTGCACCAATTTTCTCACAGGAAAGCGTATGTGAATAAAACGGAGACCACAATCCAGCAACTTCTTGTAACTTTGTTCTCTTTCTTTGCGAAAAAGACAAAGGAAATGAATGCTAAGTGAGTGTGTTTGGCGTGAGATTTTAACTGCAGTTTAATGTCAGTCTACATTTGTTTGCTTGAGAGCTTTGTCTCGCTCACTGGCTATTGTGAAAGCGCTAATGCAATTATTCAAATTTCACATCCTAAATGTCAAACATGTTTGATGTACACCGATCAGCCACAACCTGAAAAACACTGATGGAAGAAATAAATAACATTCACCAATGCTTCTTGTGACAATGCAGTACTTACTTGGGTGATACTTAGGCATGTAAAACCCACCTAGACCAGACCAGACACCCCCACCCCATAGCCATGACACTCCTTGATGGCAGCAGCCATCCCCAGCAGGACACCAACACACACACAAAAACGGTTTAGGAACGACTCAAAAAAACCTGAAGAACAGCACAAGGTGTTGACCTGGCCTCCAAATTCACTAGATCCCAAACTGATAAAGTATCTGTGGGATGCACTGGAACCACAGAGGCCCATTCCCTCAACTCATAAGACCCAAAGGCCCCCACTAACAACAGTATGTTATCAGACACCACAGGACACCCTCAGAAGGCCCATTTTCATTCTCTGATGAGTCACAACTATTTTGGTGGAACAAAGGAGACCTACACAATATTAGGATGGTGGTTTAAATGCTATGCCTGAACTGTGCATTTTGTGTCCATGCCATTTTTCGCTATATAAGACATGGCAAGAAACGCCTTCTGACATGCTAACTACGCAGCTAGCAACGTTGAGAGTTTGGTAGGTTTCAAAGCTCCTCAGACTGTGGATTGTTGTGTTTATTGGTCATCGGAAGCTGAACCCATTTAAGGAGAGAAAAAAAACAAAAGTAAAACATTTTTTACACAAAATTTGTGTCCGGATCAAACTGAGTTAATTGGTGTAAATGCTTTGCTGTAGCTATTTTCTTTTAAGGGCTCTACAAATGAGCTCTCATCTGAGTCCTCACTGTATTTTACACTCAGTCCACCCCTCTATCTCATTTGCACGACATACTTTTTCACTTGTGTGCCACGGAAGACAATTACCAAGATCTTTCAAGTGACGGCAATTAGAAGTGAAGCCTGTAATTGTTACCCTTGTATTCATAAAGCCTACATCTCTTGTGGAAGAGTAAATACCCACTAACCCATTTGTACTAGTGGGTGTGGATTTGTACGCCTAAGTAACAGCCGTCAAAATAAATTTCATCCTGTTATTCTACACTCAGTTCATTCTCCACAAAGCACAGGGATGTTGCTTTTGCAAACGTGTTACTTTGGGACAAAGGTAGGAAACAGAACATGTTTTCGGGAAGTTCAGAAGCCGTGTTATTTTTTTTTCTGTGGGAGAACTCTTTTGGGCATGGACTTTGTCTTTTGTGACTTTTCACGCTGCACACAAAAAGCAGACAAAAGGGCGAGGACAAAACCCCGCAAAAAGCATAATACGATTATTGTTATTGTCTGCAGGAGAAGCATTTCTTCTCAGATGCTTCTTCGCAGCCACGAGAAAATCATTGATTTTCCTCTCTGTCCTTTATTCTCGTTCTACTTTAGGATCTTAGGAAGCGTAATTGCTGCGATCCTGGGGGTTATACAAGCACAGCACGTGTATAAAACATAAAGAAATCAGATAGATGATATTTTCATGAAGTATTTCTTCTACAACAAAGCCTCAGTCACACCTGGAAACTCTGCGTACCAGCAACAACAAACATATTTATCAGAAGCTCTCTCCTGTGCATTTTATCGCAGACGTGGAATGCGGTTTGAAACCATCCGCGCATATTTGAGATTAATTATTTATCCTTCAGTGGCTTAACACTCTTGCAAAGCCCTGACAATTATCACTTTGCGGCAGCCCCTAGCCCCTGTGTGTTTTACTGCAGCAGGGGTTGCCGTGCCACGTTGCCAGTGCAATCAAATCCTCTTACCGTCTCCTCTGGCAGCTTCACTCAGACTCGAGCGCAGACGTGCACCACGTGCGCATGCTCTGGGGACGCGACCCAATCTGATTTGACAATTGAGCTCCTCAAACTTTGTAACGATGGACAAATTACCCTCGCTGCAAACTAGGAGGGACAGAAAAGGATGCAGAGGTGTGGGGAATCTGATTAGGTGACAGTCAATCCATAATTTCTCCATTCCTGTCATCCGTACTGTAAATGTGTTGGTGTGTTCTGTATGCAGGAGTTGAGTAACAAAATGTAGGATATGCTAAATCAGAATGCCTGAAAAACTATCCTAAAATGTGCTTTACCCACAGATTGATTGATTCACGTTGGTTTTTCTTTTGTCTTTTTTTTTTTTTGCCGTGTCACTTCCAGTAACCGGAGGTGTGTTTGGTCCTCAAGGGGAATCGGGGTCAGAGCCCGAAGAAGACAGCCAAATGAAGTTTTACACAGAACAGCACAGAGGACGGCGGCGCAGCAAAGGTGAGGACGGATGCAGGTGTATTCCTTTGCAATAAATGCGTCACATTTTCAAAACATTAACTCGCGCCGGACGGAAGGAGACCCTCTTATCCACGGCGCACCGCTGAGAAGGTAATAAAGTAAAGAAAAGGGAATAAAATACAATAAAACATGTTTAAAAAACAAATGAATTCCAGCCTTACCCTGGTTGAATATGAGGGGAAATGATGGCTGACTCGTGGCTGAGTGAAATGAGGCTAGACGTTTCTGGAATTGTCAGCATAGCTGGAAGTAAGAGGGAGTCGTGCTCGTGCCCGGTGGGGCTTAAAGTGCCGTTCCGCAGCCACGGCTCGATGACACTCAACGCAGATATACGGGCTGATGTAAATGGAGGCTCTGTGATGAGTCACATAACTTAGGCGAGACTGATTTTAACGTCCTTTCTCACACATTTGTGTGTATGTGAAACGATGTGTTGCTCTTGAGTTTGCTACATACTCTGTGAGAAGCAAGAAAGTTGTTCTTGTTCTCGAGGAGAGCAAGAACAAGAACAAAGTTCGTCCTCAGAGGGCCCTCCCACTGTAGCATACGTCACACAAATGCTACGCTAATTGCTAACTGTTGGACACCCACTCCAATCCTGACCAATCACAGAATAGTTGCCGGACACCCCACAAGAAAAAAGTTCTGTCCGGGTTCTGTGTCAAGAACAAGCTACAACAACTCCCAAACAAGGACTGCAGAATGACATCATCTTGTTCTCTCAGCCGTAGGAGCAAGAACAGATGTCTCGTTTCTTACTGACTACGTCTTTATTCCCCCATTTTTTGCACATCAACAAAAAATATTATATCTCAGTGAAAACCCTCATCTGTGTTGCAAGAGTAGTACACTTTGTGTGCCCACTATCCACCCCAACCACCTCTTGGTAATTTTTATTAAAGAATTCCCCTTTAATGTAATCCAGCCACGGGCTATCTTGAAACCTGATTGGGATAATAATTGTGTGAGCTGTTGACGGTTGGCCATTTCTACATTTATAATTATTCTACCTCACTATATTTCATTATTAACACTTATTAAGACAGTACAATTAAAAGAGACATTAAAAAGACAAAAAGACATTTCTGCAGTTATGTACAGTAGTTCCTTATATCACCCTAATAAAACTATTATCTTTTAACTACTAATTTAAATACCAAATTGGCTCTTGCATTCATTTACAATCATGATTTGAATGTTAACAGTAAGCTAAAGGCCATGTTTGTGTGACCAAGTTAATATGGTATCCTATGTGTGTCAGAAACATACCTAAGGAGTTAAGGGTTACAGCCCTGAAACCAAACGTTCCTCAAATTAGATTCCAGTTTGGTGTTTCTAATTGAATATAAATTGGACTGAAAATGACTTAATATTTAGTTTAACAACTCCTCGTCTCCCTCTGTTATCATGGACATTTCACTCTGGACTACTTTCCTCGCCACCAAAACAGCTGTGACCCATCTGGGCATGGACACGAAACCTCCAGGGGTGTCCCACGGCGTCTGGCGCCAGGGCGTGGGCGGATGGGTCGCGCGGGTCACGGCGTAGGGCGCTTGCGGCTCGGCCTTGTTTTGGCACATCCCGCAGATGCTTGATCGGATATGCGATCCGGGGAGTCTAAAGGCCGGGGCCGGCGCCTCGGGCTCTTTGTCCTGCTCCTCGAGGTTTCGTGTTTGCGATGTGGGGCAGCACTGCGGCAGCGATGTGGGGGTGTGCTTGGCGCGCAGCAATGTTTCGGCGGACGGCTCATGTAAAAGTAGCATCCGCATTAATGCCAGCAGGCACGATTTTCCGGCAGAACATTGCATCGCCGCGATACGATCAATGCTATTAAGCTCACCTGTCAGTGGCTGCAATGTAGTGGCCGATCGGTGTGCGGCCTCAGTGCAGGATTTAGGACATGTTTGTTATTATCTCAAATACAACCTTTTTAGGGACGGCGATAAGGATTGTAATACCTGCAATACTGTATATCTGTATAGGCGTCAGTCGGTTAGAAAGATCACATTCTCTGCTCACAAACAATATGGGTCTATGTTGAGTTTGTTAATGTGCGGTTAATCGCAATCTGAAAATGTGTTGACAAAGAAAATGAATCGCCTGAAGCGTACGTCTCTGTTTAAACAGGATTTTATGAGCAGGGCTTTGTGAGCACACCACTGGGAAAGACATAAAACTCATGGTCAGGATCTGTGTTAAAGTCACAGCCTGAGAAAAAGTGGTTGTGCTTTCTTTAAGAGGAAGCTAAACATTATTTACTTTGTTTTGTGTACGACGTGTCTATTTTTTTTTTTTGCTTGTCTGCTGCAACTGAGCGTGCTCCGTTTGCGTTTGGTTTGTGGCCATAATGTAAGTGTTCGCCGCCGTGACCGTACATTCTTTTGTCTACTCAGTAAGCTTTTATAGTAATTGAGGGACCCCTCGGCTAGCCCGGTGACACCGCCCACGCCTGACGGGGATTAACTGCTCTGCTGCCGTCTCCGTCCCTTCGCAGCAGCATCGCGGTTGGGGACGGTGTGGGCGGATTCATTAGCCTAACTTTGTCTCTCTCGTTGTGACCTTGAACTGCTTTCCGCTGCCTCGGTGCTTCTGTCAAGATATCTGGGGTTCACGTCGAGTCTGCGGTTCATAAAGTCTGACTTTGATTTAAGAAGGGGGAAATGAAGGGGACAGTGATATAGAACAGAACTTTACAGGAGTCTTATTGTTCTATGTAGTCTGTATGTGCGCCAATCACCCACAACATTATGACCACCGAGAAGTAAAGTAAATTACTGGCCATCTTGTGACGACGCAGTGTTCTGCTGGGAAACCTTTGGACGTGGCTTTCGTAGGGATGTTACTTAGACATGTACCACCCATCTAGTCCAGACCAGGCACCCCCACCCCATAGCAATGATACTCCTTGATGGCAGCAGGCATCCCCAGCAGGATACAGCCTGACACAGGCACACACACACAAGAACATTTTAGGATGAACTCAAATGAACATGGAAAAAAAGCACAAGGTGTTGATCTGGTATCCAAATTCACTAGATTCCAAACTGATCAAACATCTGTGGGATGCACTGGACCAAGCCTGATCAACAGAGGACCCTCCTTACTACCCATAGGACCCAAAGGCCCCCTCTAACAACAATGTGTTGCCTCAGAAGGCCCATGTCCAAAACATAGAACTGTTTTGGAGGCACAAGGGAGACCTACACAATATTAAGAAGGGGTCATAATGTTATGCCTGATCGTTGTAAATTCAACATTGTAGAAGCTGATCTGGGGTTGCTGCAGTTGCTCAGGTCTAGACTCCCAGAATATACTGAATGACCGGGTTATTCCATCAATGGATTTTTTTCCTTCCCCGACGGCACGGACATATTCCAAGATGACAATGCTGTGCTCAAATTGTGAAAGAGTGGTTCGGGGAGCACGGGGCATCATTTTCACACATGGATTGGCCACCACAGAGTCCTGTGCATCGCAGGTGAGGGGGAAATTCAAACGGAAAAGAGGAAGGTTAATGCTAAAGCGCTGGATACTTCAAAAAGGACATACTGCTAAGAAACAGCCCAAGGAGTAAAGGTCAGATGAATATAAATTGAAGAAGGGGTGGAATCAGGCGAGGGCTAGGAGGCACGTTTACATCGGCGAGTGTGCATTTGCCTTGACAGCGTGCGCCCGTGCATTGAAATGAAGGAGCGCTGAAGGGGAGGGGGCGTGTTTGTTTGGCTGCTGAGCTCAAATATCAACAGTATTTCCTAGGACTGGCTTAGTCCACCTTTAATCAGCATTGTCCCTACCTTATCCTCCTCACATCCCAGTAAGCCTCCTTTGAACATGCCAACTTGTCTCCCATGATAAATATCAGCAGACAGAGGTTAAGCAGCTAATTTCATTTCCCATACCCCAGCTTGGAAATAGGAGCCCCGACAGAGCCAAAGGGCAACCGAAACAACCAATCTATAACCCTGTCAGTGGCAATAAGATCATATATCACCCTGGTAAATGATGCCGCGCCATTGTGCAGAAGCTGGGTTATTCTAAATCATCTTTTACCCACGCTGGCCAAAGTTGTGTCAGGGTTGGATTCATAAATCAGGAGTACAATTAACTGCATTCTCAAGGCTCGCCTGTACTTCCAGCAAAGCAAAGTGCAAAGGTAAATGACTTCATTCTGGGTTTGTGTGGCGTGCCCGCGTGCGTTATCGCCCTGTCATCTGTTCGAGACCCCCGATGGATAAAACCAAAGGCCTTGAGTTAAAGTGTTTACTCACTTTTTTCCCTCTCTCTCCTCTTTCTCTACCTCCAGGCCATCCACACAGTCCTCTGAATAAGGTCACCCTGACGCTGATTACCATCAGTACATGTGTCATTGCCATTGTCTATGCTACGCAGGATTCCTGCCCCCTCACCGTCAAGGTTACCCTCCATGTGCCGGAGCATTTTGTCGCGGACGGTAAGTGCAACGCATTCATTAGACCTGGGTAGGTTCAACCTGGAGAACATCCAAAAGCGCTGACTTTTTAATTTTTGTTTACTTAGCTCTACGCTAAGTGTATTTTATTGCAACCATGTAACGTTATGATGACGTCAATGCTGCTCAAGAAACTCGCTAAACTAAAGATTAAAACTTTGAGAGATATAATAACTTTTGGATTATATCCTTAAAACCTGAAGTAGGCTATAATATGCTTACCAGTGCCAAGTTGTCGGGTTTGGAGTCGGCTAAGAAAGGATGTATATTTGTGGAGCATATTACCATAATTGCCACTATCCATCACGGTCTACTATTGTTTGTGTGTTTCCAACCATAATTGGATACAGTTGTCCTTCAAGCAGCACGCGGCAGGGATGACTGTCGAGCTGCATGCCTGCCGCAGAGTACTGAAAAATATTATGCAATTTGTGTATTTTTTTTATTGTTAGGTGGAACAGCTAATGGACCGGGGACAGCTCTCCCTGCTTTTCCCCGTTTCCGTTCTCAAATGGCCGGCATTAAAATCGCCACCCTCACCCCTCAGCCATGATTTGGGGTTTTCAATTTCGGTGCTGTCCAGTGTCGGTGCCCCCGCCGCAGGACCGCCGGAATACAAAAGATCCTCGTTCATCAAAAAAAAAAAAAAAAAGTAAATCATGAGCTAGAGCCAAAATAAAATGAGCAAAAATCAGGACGTTAAAGTGCCCAAAGTGAAGGCTTTGAACGGAGGAAGGAAAAACAAAAAGATTTATTATTGCCACCAGTGACGAGTTATGTTCGGGGGCATTCAGCTGATGAAGGGCTGTGTGCTCAAGCTATGATTGTTTTTTGTTTTTTTTCCTTTGTTTTTGAACTGTGAGCTTTCAGCTTTCGGTGTGCGAAAGTGGTCACATTCTGTACTTAAGTTTTGCCATTAATGAAACAATTCATCCATTGATAATTTTACAAAGTTCTAGCAGAATAATCTGGACTTAATTGACGAGATGTCCTGCACAATCTGGATAATTTGTAATAATAAATTAAGGGTTACCGGGTTGTTGTTTTTAAACCGCTAGCTAGTGTTAGCTATGGGAAAACAGTGTGTTCCCATTGCTAACGTTGTAAACTAGCTTCCAAAAAATCTTCAAAAAGCTAATGATAGCAACAGACACCACACCAAACTTTAATTTGTTGGTTTCCCATTAGACCAGTAGTTCTCAAACAGTGAGGTCAGGTGGACTTTCAGTATTAGTGTCGTTTATTGACGCTTGAACAATGAACAAGCCTTCAGTCACTAGGTGGCAGCAGAGCTCAAACTGATCAACAAACTGCCTGTTCAAAACAGTAGAAGAAGAACACAGGAAGCGCATTGTCGACTTTCCTTCTCTAGGTCCAATCATGTCGCGTCTTTTACGTCTTGTCTCCGTGGAGGTTAAAAAAAGTAACAAGTCTGTTTTTCCAATGTAAGGAGTAGAAAGTACAGATATTTGTGTAGGGAGTAAAAGTAAAAAGTTGTCAGAAAAAGAAATACTCAAGTAAAGTACAGATACCTGAAAAATCTACTTAAGTACAGTAACAAAGTATTTGTACTTCGTTACTTCCCATCTCTGTCAATGTGACTGCGTGCCGGAGATTGGAAGACCAACCTATTGGGAAATTTTCATTTAAACGTCTGATGTGCACTCCAAGGTCAGTTTCCAGTGTATTCATCATATAACTGGCCCGCATCTCTGTGGTATGCAAAGAAGCTACAGCTATATGCTGAAAATTAAATGACTGAAGATGAATACATAGAATTTGCACTATTGGACCAAATAAAGTTAACAAAACAGTGCCTTGTCAACTGGTGGCATAAATGGAAGATCCACAAAATAAATTCAGGGGACGCATGTAAGCAATGAGCCTGGATACCCCTGCTTTTGAAAACTGTCCCTCTGACTCCTGTTTTCCTTGTTGACTATATGAGGTAATAAGAAACTGGGTCCTTTACCGGGAAAAGAAAAATGGAGCAGGTGCAAGAAGCTGAGCGAAGCAAGAGGGAGAGAAGAGCTGGAGCAATTCAGCTAATGATAGCCGCATCTGTGAAAGCGGCTCGCTTGCCTATCGTGGGTTCTGGTCCGCCCACTGGCTCGCAGTTTATGTGCTCGTGGATGCACAGCGGAAATGGAGCGGTTGACGTTTAAAGTGTTGCTCCGTGACTATACGTGGAGTGAGATGAGCACGTTAAATATCGCCTCTATTGTCTCAAATCAGCTCAGCTCCAGAAGCAACACAGCAGGCATGAGAGTTTTCCTCTTACCAGTTTTGGACAAACCAAATTGTACATTATGAATGACAGTGAGTATATGTTATAGTTATATCACGTAATGTTTACCTGTCTGTACATTACACATTCTTACTTTACAGTTTATTGCAGATCATCTCTGCTGCTGCTCGTGCTGTGAAACTCAATGTGGATCCTCGCAGTCTCTCCAGAATGATTATTGACCAATTTTGGTAACCTCCCGACCTCAGTTCTGCTACAACCAATCACATCCAGTAACACACAAGGATTAGCTTAAAAGTTTGGATGCTCCTCGGTTTCCCCTTTGACCTCGTGATCACTTCTCAACTTTTCAGATATCAAACTGTAATGTTGAGAATTTAATGAAGCCCTCCGCAGATCGCCCTCGTCTCCGGAGGATCCATTATTTTCCTTTGGATGACTGCATGGTCTTTAATGTAGTGCCACCCGCCGGAGGACAGAAACACCCTCACTAGAGGTGAGAGTGTTAGAACAGGAACATCCTCTGCGTTTTTGTGCATTCCATGCAGCGCGTCCTGTGCATCCTAAAGGAGTTACAGTAGAGCCAGGGCTTTGGACCGTTACTTCTAGTTTTTCCTCTGCAAACTAACTTGCGTGTCCTGGAACGCGGGGGCTCAGAGAAAGTGCACACTTGAGGCAGAGCGGATGTGATAAAAGGCGGCTTTACCCGGCGGCCTGGCAGGCGTGCAGTCGGCGGCAGGCGAGCGGGCATTTCGGAGCAAACAAACAAATCCAGCAGGTAAACGAAACAAAGCAAATCCAAGCGGGCGAGACGCGCGCGCGTGTAAGGTAGATTAGGCGAAGTGCGAGCGAGTATGGCGCGAGAAAAAAAGACGACGAAATGCATAATCTGACACGCGAGGTGAGCTGCCCTCTGCGAACAGGTTTTATATATTTTAGAAGCATTGGTAGGAGGCGGCTGAGGAAACGGGTGACGAGGTCGGGCTGCAGTACGAACAGCAAGCATGGTTCATACAATGCGGATAGAAAGTAAGTATCTTAAGTAAGAAACTAGAAAAGCTGGAGGATGGAGAGTAGCAGGCCCATTTGGTTACAGCATACTGTGTTCATTGATGAATTAAATACGGCGGGACTGAATAAAACGAGCACAATGTTCTGACCTTGATTTAATTTTAATGTTAATTTGAATATCTGCGACTATATAACCTCCAGAGTTGGAATCAAATCATTGACATGCATTTTAAGCATCAAACCTAATGAGTGTGGTGGGATGCTTTCATTACCTACAGGCATAATAAGAACTTTATCTTTTAGCCTTAATTGCCATAACCCTACAATGCATAGACATCAGAATTAATAAAGTAATACAGAGGTTAGCACGAAAGCATAAAATACATCAAACTCACACGGTAAGTCCGTGTAAATGTTTTCCGGGGAGGCTGTTGTTGCACCCGACTGCGACGCGCGCTATATTTCTTTCCTTATCTCCGCAGTCACGATGCCGATGTTTTCTTTGCTTCCAAAAGGGATTCATCATGTAAAATAATTTCGTTTTATTTATTTATTTCTGTTTTTTTGGCCCCCTTCTCTTCTGCGCTTGCATCACGTCGCATTCGCGGCAAAAATGAGCGATGCCCTTACCGCTCGTGTGGGGTTTTCTCTGCAGGTCCCGGAGAAAGCAGCACATAATCTCGCAATTGCCTGCTCGCCGCGTGAGCCGGAGCCGGTAGATTTATCTGGTCTCTCTACAAATGAGCGCCGCTGGAAGATGTGTTCACCGAGCCTGTGGTGCCGCAGGAAAACGGGCCATTTTATGCTCACCTGTGGTCATCTTGACCTCGGAGGTGCTTTTAGCGAGCTCTCCTGGAGATTCTTTTTTGTGTATTTTAGCCTTTTGGCACTTTGGTGGGCAAGATTTTGTCGTTATGTAGGGAGCACGATTATTCAGTTTATGAAAATAGTCGTTTGACGCATAGCCAGCGAAGAAAACTTTTCAACATGTGAGTGTATTTGTTTGTCAGGCATTGTCTGGGTCTGGTTGTCCCAGTCAAAAGCTTTTCCCGTCAAGTGAAAAGAAGCAGTCGGTGACTTCATGTGTGTGGGAGGAGGCAAATGGCATCGTGGTCTGTCAGGAATGTGCAACAGCCAACATGTTCGGAAAGAAAAAAGCTAAAAAAAATAATAATATATGAGGCTTGGGATATTATTGCTTTATTTGCTGCATAATGGAAGGTTAAAGCATCCTTCGCCGGGTATTTCTCATCTGATTTGTGCACTTTGCTGCGGGCAAAGGACCTGTAACTTTTCCCCGTGACTCAGACGCGTAAATCATCTGAGTTTTAAATGCACTTCGAAGGCACAAAGAAATGCTGATCCTTCCGTCCACGCACCATGGAGCTGTATCTGAATCTTTGCGTTAACCAAAGAGCTGAAGCGCAATCTCCCCGCACAGCTCCCTTTGGAACTGAAACTCATTGGCATCAATTAGGGATAATCTTGTTCAGTGATCGGGATTTAACGATTGGTCTGAGAGCAGTAAAAAAGAAACGTAAGTCAGCGTCAATGAGCGTAGCGTTCACTGATTGACTCGTGGAACCCTTTTAGCCCCTCTACTGCAATTACCAAGGAAATCCCATCAGTACACACATTATAGGTCTTAATTTCCTAATTTAAATTCAGTCCGATCACAGGATGGGACATAAAATTACAGTGGAAACAAAAGAATTAGCTACTTTCACGATTGATTTTGTAGCGGGACCAGGAAAAGGGGTTTTAAAATGGCACACCATCATGACCTTCTTGTCGTTTTTATTGTTTTATTTTCAATTCCTAATCTAACCTCTCTGTCTCGTTTTGTTTTGCAGGAAGTAGTTTTGTGGTGAGCATGGGCAGCTTCCTGGATGTCTCTAATTGGCTAAATCCAGCCAAGCTTACGCTCTACTACCAGACCAATTCGTCCACGCAATGGGTCCGAGACTACTGTGGCCAGAGGACCACTGAGCCCTGCGAGCAGATTTGTGACCAGGACACAGGTTAGCGTTTAAGTTAAATTTACCAACAATTTCACTGATTTATTCTTATATTATAGAGACATGAAGGTACAGAATCTGAAGAATCATGCCAATGAGTGACTTGAAATCCCTTACAGTGATGATTTAAGCACATATTTCAAGCCATATTTCCAGAGTATATAGAGATTAGATTTACAACATTTAAGATGTGTAGAATGAGGAATAAAGTGCTTGAGGGAGTCTGAACAGCTTCCTAGCTAACACCAACCATTCATTAGCTAGACCTGCAGAGCAGGGCTGCCGACACTCTTTTGGTTTGTGGGCTGCTTTTACAATGACCAAGTCAGTTAATGTACAGGTAAGTGGGAATTCCTGCTAAGCATTGCTGCCTGTTGCACCTCCTCCGAGGCCCATGGGTCAGCTGCGGGGTCAGCTTCAGGATCTTCAGCCAGGAACCACTATTCACCAACGTTTCGCCCCTTTAATCCTGGAAAGTCTCCCGTCTCCACCTGCAGCTGGTAGCTGCTACGTCCTGCAGCTGTTGTTGGGGTTAGGTTGTTCTTTCCTCAGCCAGAGCCAGAAGCTGCCTTTTTCAGCCTTCTCCGAAAGTTCTTTCATCGCCTTTCTCAGGTCCGCTTCCGTCCCTCTTGTGTCCCTCAAAAGGCGTGTGGTTGAGAGTCCCACAAAGTCGGGTGAGCTACCTACATCTATGTTTTATAGCACTGTCCCTTTAAGAATAGACGATAGACTTGATTTGTTGATATTGTGTATGGCTGTGGGTGTGTTCCCCTGAAGTGAGGGCATGTTGGAATAAGAAAAGATGAAAGTTTGTCTTGCTGTTTGTTGTGGACATGCAGCAGATAAATGATAGGCTAACATCTGAAACACTTTTTCAATGGCACGTGATCTACCGCACATACTGGGCACCGCTGCTGTAGAGGGTCTGGAGACTATCCTAGGAGGCATTGGATGAGAAGCAGTACTCTTTGAACAGGATGAATGTCTACCACTGGGCTAAGACACAGAGAGGGAGCTACAACCATTCACACACATTCACACCAACGGACAGTTCATTTAACTAAAATACATGTATTTGGGACTGTATAAACAGCTTATTCCCAATGTTATGCCCTAATTAAACAACAAAAATGGGGTTCATGTTTGGTTACAAATGACAAAATTTCTTAGCCAACTAAATGTTCTCCAAAACACAACCTTGTCACATCTCCACTTGGTATTTCAAGCATTTTCCACCACGAACAGATGTCTTGGACTACAACTGGTTTCCATCCATTTCCTGCAGGTTTCCATATGAACTTCTGAGATGGTCCTGAACTCTCGCTCATATTAATTAGCCTGTTTGTCAATGTGCAGTATTTTGATGCAAATTCTCCCATACGGCCTTCCCACGTCCATTTATTTTCACTTTTCATGTGTACACAACAACCCAACAAACAAATGGATAATATTCGAGACACACAAATGTGTAGCTAAGAGCAAGTGTATCTCAGGCCTAAAATTAGCCAGTACATTGGCTCCACTGGTACGCTCTGACCAAAAAATAATTTCAAAAATCACAGTTGGCCATTAAGCTTAACGGAATGTCAACATTTTCCTTCTGTTTATGAAAAAGGGTAATTAATGTAAATTTGGCATTCGTTTGGCATTGTATCCTGACAAACGATTGTGTTCTTGAGAAAATGAATCAATCTCCTTTCGTTTATATGTCAATTTCGCCAGACTGCTTTCCTAATGTGTAAACAAATGCCCTCAATGTCGTTTCCCCCCCTACCAGCCGCCACTGCAGTAGAGTTTGTACTGCAGCTTGTATAGTATTTTGCGTGTACTTGTGCTGACATTAAAACTACACCAACAAAAGTGAGCACGCAGCATTATGATATTTATCTTACCTTGAGTGGCGTATCTCCCTTGTGTTTTTTGTGCCCAACTAGATAAAGTCTAAGCTCATTAGAATGGATTACATCTGTAATGTATGTGAAATTTATGTAACCCTGGTCAAGGACATGTTGAGAGCTGATGCATAATGTATTAGAGCTCCAGACACTTAACTCAGCGAGTGCACTCGAAGATGCCAAAGTAGTTGCTTGTGGATTCCGAATGTGCACGTTTCTGCGATGGGAGCTCATTAATGGTTGTAATTCAATTTTGGAGTCATTTACTCATTCAGACCCCGGCACATTCAGCGTTCTCACTTTGTTAGTACCACTGTCTCGCTCCGTCTTCTTGTCTCCGTCCATTTATTTCTCGTTTAATCTGTCCTTTTTCAGCAGCAAGATTATTTGATCAGTAATTACCTTCAAGTATGTTGTATCTCCTCAGGGCAATCGCATCCATCCGGCAGCAGAATTAAAGGTGTTTTTCAAAAGCGGTTTTCTATTTACATAACTGTCCTCTATTATAACAGACTCTGTCTCTGTCACATGCACACAAACATACGCACACACATTCATCACACACTCATTTATTTCTGCTGTTATTATTATTATCCTATTATTAACAGGACGAACCACTGTGTTAAATGTTAATATAGATATAGCCCCTAACCATGAGCCTTACTCTAAAACCTAATTGTAACCTTTACCCTAAAACATAGTCTTAACCCTGAAATAGCCTCGTAAAGATGAGCGAACTGGCCAAAATGTCCTCACTGTGGACGAGTGTCCTCACTTTGGCGTGAAACTCAAACTGGTCCTCAGAAAGATAGGTGTACAAGAACACACACACAACCATCTTAACAAAATGCCTAACTCTAACCGTTACCCTAATTCTAACCATAACCTAATTGTAACCTTTTCCCTAAAACTGAGTCTTACCTCTCCACCGGCCTTGTAAAGGAGTGAGAACTAGTCAAAATGTCCTCACTTTGGACAAATGTCCTCATTTTGATAAAACTCACACTGGTCCTCAGAAAGATATTTGTACAAGAACGTACACACAAACGTATGTCTGTATGGCTGTCTTTGTGAGGACATTATTGACACAATGCATCCCCTACTCTAACCCAAATCATCTTAACCAAATGCTTAATCTTAACCCTTACCCTAATCCTAACTTGATTGTACCCTTTACCCAAATCTTCACCCTGTTTAAGAAAAATAATGATTTGAAGTGTTGACTGAATTAACACCATATCTATGAGATTCACTCGTATAACCCAACTATTGAATTAACACCACAAACACTGTTGAGCAGTTAAACACAACGTATTTAATCGTGTAACCAAACTGCAGTTAGATGGAGGGAGAAAAGAACACAGCCGTGTGACCCTGACCGATAAATGAACTCCATGAAGCTGTACACCCAAAAAGACAGGTGCAAGAAAACTGGCAGCAATATGGAGGACAGGACTGACTCTTATCAGACCATATATGGAAGTGCGAGTAATGCTAACTCAGCAGATTGGGGACAGAAAGGCCTCTAGTCAGATCATGCATGGATGTGTAGTACTGCTAATGATTGAGCATGTGCCACCTGGAAGACGAGGTGAAAGCAATTGTGACACACAGAGAGTGTAGATTGTGTTAGAAAGAAGACCTTATAAAAAAGGGAAAGACACGGATATTTTGCAAGAGAGCCCTTCACTTGGGTTAATTTCTTTTTGGGAATAAACTCTGCTTGCATCAAACTTGGATCGTCTTCAAGGATTCTTTTCGACTTTGAAGAAACTCCAGATACCAGTAGATTCTAAGTAACCTAGATTACATGTTGAATTAAAGAGGTATAGGTTATTATCTGGCCATATCCTGTACCTCAAGTGAAGACTGGCCAAAATGTCCTCACTTTGTGCGTATGTCCCCACTGCGATGGTGTAAAACTTAAGCCGGTCCTCAGAAAGATAGCTGTACGAGAGCAATTATTAGTTACCCAGTTTCAGTCAAAACACAGACATACTTGTGAAAGATTGTGTTCACACTGGGGTAACTGCATAGTCAGTCTGTGTCGAGTGGAGAAGACATTTTTTCGCTGCATAATCGACAATGTTGTAACTTTTTGGAAAGGGACATTGAAGGACACCCTTTGCCGCTGAGGGGAGGACGCTACGCATGACTATAATATTAGAAAAACTGATACATATTCTGATAGGGACGAGGGAGAAGAATACAAATGTTGCTTCATCCACCTAGCAGTGGGGCTGCTGCTGCTCTTTCGGCGCTCCTTCATCCGGTGGGAATCATTTTTGCATCCATTTAATGAAATACCGCAGTCTCATGGGAGTTCGAGAAGTAGTCACGAGATTTAATTAAAGTGATTTGTGTCCTTGAACTGGAGCTCTCCTTTTTTTCCCCCCGTGTGTCGGGGACAAAAGTGTCTTTGGAGATAGCGGGCCTTACATTTTGTGATGCACCACGGGGAATATTGGCGAGTGTGTATTTTAAGCCGAACTATGATCTTTTCTAAACCTAAACCTGTTTCTGTTGTCCGGACATGGCCAGGTCGTGACAAGAAGGTAGAGAAAAGAGCAACACAGTATGAAAGTCCACATATTTGGACCGCATTCTCTAGGACGGTTTAAATCACGGCCATAGAAATAAATCAAGAGATAAGGTTTTGTGACCTTTTAGCAAACTGCCATGAGACTGTGTTGTATAAAAGCTGGGCTAGGACATGGTGACATGTTCCAATATAAATATAGAAAATACTATTTCAGCATCAACGTGTGTAAGCATCAGCGTTATAGAGGAAATACAATTTTTTTACAATCTTGACCTTATTTCTGGCACAAAATATAGTCGCTTACTCACCCGTATAACTTCTGTGTAATTTGTGTTCCTTCTGGAGATAATTAGATCAGCGTATATCCATGTAGTGGGAGTGACTGGGGCATCACTAGGTCAATCTGCAGACCCCGGGTGATGATAACAGCTAACTCCGGACTCAGCGGGGAATAGCACTAGAGTACGATAACTAAATATTGGTGAAATGAACGAGTTTCGCGGCAGATAATGCGTTATTTAGAGGCTGCGTTTCAGTGCCCCATTCACTCCCATTATATGGATATACGCTAATCTAAATATCTCCTGAAGGAATACAAATTACAACAGTTATATGGGTGAGTAAACAACCGTATTTTATGCTAGAAATAAGGTCCAGGTTGTAAAAACCAGTAGTTCCCCTTTAAGTTATATCCCAGGTTTAACAAACATTTAACTCACTGTCTTAACTAAGTGGGTCTGCTTTCTGTTCAGTAATCCAAGCGTGCCCACTTTTTATCAGGAGACATATCGTACTCTACACAACTACATATTAAAAATCCATATTCATGCATTTGAACCCAGTCCATCATCTTCCCCCTGACATGTATGCAAACACACCTACAGACACGCTTCCTCTGGCCTCCATAATCGCAGGCAGATGTATTTTCAGCGGGTCATCTCTCTCCGGTTCTATCTCGCGCCGGCAGCTTGTTTCAATGTCACGCTGGTTGACTGTCACCGTTGACTACCAGTCACATGTTCACTGTGCCTGGATAATCAATCCTCTCTGCCATCACTTTCACTCCAGGACTCAACAGTGAGCGTGGGGGTCAGTGGATGAATGGTACGCTGCAGCTATTTCTGCTGTCTGCGCTCTGACTGACTATTATTGGACCGGCTTTGTTTAGTTTTTACTGTCATGGCAATGTAAGAGGTGACAGTATACGCACATGTGTGTATATACACTGATCTGCCATAACATTATTGTCTACTGTTGTGTAGGTCTCTCTTGTCCCTCCAAAACAGTTGCAACTCATCAGAGAATGGGCCTTCTGAGGGTGTCCTATGGTGTCTGGTAACAGAATGTTTATTGGGGGCCTTTGGGTTGAGGGGAGGGCGCTCTGTGGATCAGTGCTTCCTGCAGATACTTGATCACTTTGGGATCTAGAGAATTTGGAGGCCAGGCAAACACCTTGTGCTGTTTTCCACATTTTTGCTGCTGCCATCAAGGAGTGTCATTGCTATAAGGGTACTGCCACAAGATGGTCAGTGTTATTTACTGTTAATGTCAGCATACTTATTCTAACGATGCACATATGAAGCAGTCATGGCAACATGATTACTGAATTTAACTCTTTCAATATCATCTGTTATTACAGTCAATCTCATATAATTGCACGCCTCGCACATTTCCATCTATCGTCACAACAAAGACCTTTACACCTCCTCACCTGCCTTTCGTTTTCCTCATTAAAAACTATTTCTCCTTGACTCCTCCAACCTTATCTAACTGAAGCTCCTGAGGTGTGTAACATGCGTTTGCTTTAGCTTAAGGTGGTATTCAACAGATACACTACTTGCATGTCCACATACACACACACACACACAACTAGATTTTCTCCTTGGAGAAAACTCATATTGAATCTGCCCGAGGTCTTTGAGCAGAATGGCTTCTCAACTTGGAAATATTATAACAAGCACAAATAGGCATCAGACCAACAATAACTCCTTTCCGTGCCAACGCCATGGACCTTGAAATGTGAAAACCCCCCACGCAGCCAGAGAGAGAAACAAGAAATCATTGCAATGACACATATCATTTTTTATAGCGTGATGTAATGCAGCAGGAGGAGAGATGTTTTTTTTCTCTCAAGAGGTTGCCTCCGTTTAAGATGTAATGCTTCTTAATTTAGAACCTAAAAGTGGCTGAAGTGAGAGCAAATGCAAGAGGTGGAGACGAAGGACCGGTTGCAAATTCGAACGGATCTTGTGTAATAGTGCTTACACAGGGCGTCACTATCCCCGCGTGCGGCGTAAAGTGGCGCGTCTGACACCTGGTTGGAAATGTAACGGGGAAGGGACTGGGTGAGCGCAGTCGGATAATCGTTGTCATCAAATGGCCATTTGCAATCACAGGTGATTAGCTCCAAATTAGGATAACAGTATGTCCTTATCAGTCAACCGTAACTTTTGGCATCAGCGAGTTAACCCATTTTATCCAAGCCCTCGGGGCATATGTTCAATTTGCGCTTGCTGTCTGCCTTAAACAAGAATGTGATTTATTGAGGCGGCATAAGGAAGAACTGTTGTGAAGGCCCAGCTCGTGGGTGAGATTTGTTAAAGACCAACAAGTGTGACATCGAAATGCCAATTCTCATCACTAAAATAAAGCGATAACGTTGTTAGACTTAGCAACCGTACCTCAAACCTGTAAATGAACTTCCCTAACTCTAATTTACAGTGTATGCAAGCAGAATCTTAACATGAAAACATTAAATGGAAAGAAAATTTAAAATAATGACATCAGTGAGTCACCATGAGCAACAAAACAGGGATCATTCTGACACGGCCACTGCCGTCCTAGAAACTCAAGATAACCGCAGCCGAGTGCATTCGCCATAGTGCATTAGCAGCTCAGTGACATTCACATTTAATGGCCACACAATCACAATTTCCTTTCCTCTCTGAGTAGTTTTTTTTCCCCCTTTATCTTTTTAAAAAGTCTTTTTCATTAACTAACGCTGCGCAACTCGTCCCTGTCACGCTTGTTTGCGGTACGCGGTGCTGCGCCGCTGTTAGCGAGCATCAGAGAGAATAACTCCAGACAGTTTAAGTGTCTCATCCTCGCCAGCCGCAGTAACGCGCCCGAACAATATATGCGCCGTTTTTTTTTGTTTTTTTTTAAAGCAGAGAAACCTGCGTGCGAAGCAGGCGCCCGCGAGTTCTGCAAGGGTTAGTTAATTCGGCGGAATGTGTAATCAACCGGGCGTAAATCTCCCCGTTAATTGCCTGATCCTCCCTTAAATGGATTAGTGGAAAGAAAGGAGCCACATTTCACTGATTGCTTGCAAGGTGTGTGTCAGATTACGGGGGGATAAAATGTGCTTCCAGGCTGGTGCGGCTCATCTGAAACAAGGTGGAAATAATTTGGGAAACGGGTCATTTCGCATCCTTAGGGCCTGCGCATATGGCCGTACGATACCTGAGCCTCTTCAGTGCAGCTGCACTGCTGTTTGTGCTTAAGTATAAGCTACAATGCTAAGCTAAAATGCGCCTGGTTCATTACTCTGGTTAATCTAGCCTTCTAAATAAGGAGCGTCTGGTTGTAAACGGGTGAACTTCTCTAATATCTGATTTAGATTTATTTATAACTGTCGCTACGATGCTGGTTGTATTTTGAAAAGTGCCGCCTTGACCTTTTGACACAAGCGGACACAAGAGCTAAGAGGAGACGAAGAACTGAAACAGGGCACGGATGGGTTTTCTTCCTTGGTTGTTCTCAAGTCTAAATATAAAACAAGAACTTCGAGATATCTGACTTCTCACCTGTCTCAGTTATCAAGACAGATCTTCATTCAGGACCATTCAAGCAAACAAAGCAAAACACACAATTTATAATTACTAGTGAGAGGCGCTAATTACTGATTCACACACAAATAATAACTTGCTTACGGTAATTTATCATCACTTTTATCCAAATGAGATCAGCTGCATTGCAGACTGCTGATGTGAAAACAAAAGAGATTAGTAAAAAATATAATAACAAAAATAATAATAATAATTAGAAATTACTTCTGGGAAAATTAGAGAGGGTGCATGTTTGACCTTAACAGAGAAACTGTGTTTTTTGCATACTTCGACTAATTGCTACATTAGCGCGGGGCAAGGGCAACTCTACTGTAAACAGAGTAATGCAAACTGTGATGTGTTAAATGTAAAGCAACATTTAGGTCGTTTAATTGCTTGTTTATGCATGCATGTGTTAGCGCAGTTAACACACCAAAACACGTAAGAGACCGACTGGAGGGTACGGCGTCACTGTTACATTTTTTTTTGCCCCGGCTAAGAAGTAAGAAGTACCCTGCCGTGGTACAGTACCAGCATGAGGTGATCATTTATTCAGTGCCAGCGCCTCAGAGGGATGAGACTCGCCACCCTGGAAACCTCTAAAATTGAGTTTGTGGTAGTTAATGATGACGGGGTCTATTTTAACCCAAAGCGCAACTTTTTTTTTTTTTTTTTTTCCTAAACCTAATCCAAGTGGAAATGAACACCAGTCTCCTGGGTTGGAGTCCCGTGGGTGACTCACTCCGCCAGCCCAACTGTCGAACGCGGAGTTTGGTCTGTGTTTCTGATTGCGGTCACTGCAACTTTATGGACTTTTCATTCTCAGGCGAGTGAAAATGCGATGCGGTGGACCGGTGTGTCTATTACACGCTTGGGCATGATACTCGCGGATATTTGCATATTTTTAACAGCTCTCGCAGATCCTCTTGCAGAGCTGGGGCGTATAATTTATGCCCTACGTATACATAAATAAATCTCCAATAATACGTCCAAGTATGTCAAGTATATCAAGTATATACAATTGTTTTAGGTATCCATCAGATGTATTACCTGACACAAGGCAAGGATACCAAGCCCCTGCAACTTGCTTTGATGGCAGCTTGCTTGCAGAAAAGAAACTCGGGTCATCCATGTATTGATTAACTCTCTGCTTGGTGTAACCCCCCTAAAAAAAATAAAGAATGGTTGCCATTAAATATTTCTTCTTGAACCAAAAACTTCCCGACTCTAACATTTGTCAGAGGCTGGCACACTCGGTTGTCAGTTGCATTCCTGGATTCACCCTGCTCCCATTTTCTCCTCTCCAATTAATCAGAGGTGCAGTCAGGCATTCTGACTAGCAAATCCGACTTTGCTATGTAAATGTATCTGCTTGCACATGTAAGACAAAACAAAATATACTTCTATATAAATAAATAACTAAGGACGCGGTTGTTAGCCTAACTGTTAACAGACTATTAATGGAAAAAAACAGTTTCCAGCTCCTATCACGCAGACATGTGAAAGCACAGAGGGGAAAAAAATAAGGCTACCACTACAAAATGTAACCGGTAGCGTGTGATGTGACTTCATATGTGCAAGATTGATTTTACTGTGCGCTGCCTCTGGCAGTGAGGAAGGATCAAATATCAGTAGGTTAAACGTCTACGTAAAGGGCAGCAGCGGGAAACGGGACCGTGTGTGTGTGTGTGTTTGGAAAACATAAACCGTGCACATGGGACAGTATCAGTATTCAGAACAATACTCCAAAATGACATGTTGATGTTCGGCCAATAAAAAGAGGGAAGGTGGGATGGGATTTAACTTGGCGAGGCTGTTGTTGTTCTCCTTACCAAGTAGCCATGACGGGAAATGGCCTTCAGCCTCAGTAGAGACGTAAGTTTTACCAAAACCACGGTATTCCGTGACCCCAAGCCAGGTCTAACCAAGCAATTCAGGAAATGTATCTTCTTGCTGATAACCATGATCAGCTTCCAGATAATCACACCAGTCAGGCATAACATTATGACCAGATATTGTGTAGGTCTTCTTTGTGCCTGCAAAACGGTTGTGACTCATCAGAGGCTGTCGTTAGTGGGAGCCTATGGGTTCAGGAGAGGGGCCTCTGTAGATCAGGCTTGATCAGTTTGGGATCTTGTGAATTCATGTTTTTTTTAGATGTTCCCAAAGCATTTTTTTTTTTGTGTGCTATGAGGTGGGGGTGCCTGGTCTGGTCTAGGTTGGTGGTACAGTAACATCCACATGAATGCCAGGTCCAAAAGTTTCCCTACAGAACATCGGATTGTCACTAGATGGCCAATGTTATTTATGTCACCTCTCAGTGGCTATACAGTACTGAGGAACACCTGGAGGCCTCTATTTATAGGGCTTGAAACCGGCAGAATGAGACTTTAGGAAGACATTGTGTGATGGACCAAATGACTAATAGTTCCTTGCCGAACTGATGAAAACCAATTCTCGTCATGGATGCAACAGTTATCCGACAATATCAGTTATCTTTTATTTGAAAGGGCCATTTGAGTTTCGCTGGCGTCGACTTTCCTCTGCATTTTAAAGCGGGGACATTTTCAAGAGCCCCTGCTCTTTAAGTAAGCCCATGAAACAGACACGAGGAAGTAAAAACACGTTTGTTGCCGCCCTTCGCCCGAATCCCCCTCGAGTGAGTCTTGAGTCCTATAAAGTCCCCTGATAAATTATTAACCGCTAAGTGATAAAATGTGAATGGGGCTGCCGGGGCGGCCATTACACATTTTTCCAGTGTTACGCTTCCATATAGGTCAACAGAAAGCAGTCAGGTGCATTTATTGTGGGAGCATTGCTAATAGAGAGGTAGGTGAAGGTATCAATACACAAATGCATCCATCCACTTAAAAGGCATCACACAGGCAGCCCCCTCAATTCTTCAGTATTTATTTTGTTTTGCGCACTTATGTGTTGCTTTTAAAGCTCAGATTATATTTCAAGGAGATAATCCCCATACAGTTTAATATTTACTAATGGCCTCTATTAATGGCAGATCAAAGGGTTTATTAAGACGTTGCCGCGCATTGATAAGGGTTTCAATACAGCAATAACGACGGGGTGGTATTTAAAGTTAATGGCTCGCTGGATACACAAGCACCAGCGAGGCGAAACATTGACCTGAGCTGCCCAGTTGGCAGCCAATTTGGCAGCGAGAACTTAGATCTCGCGCAGAGACTCAAAACTTTCAAGGTTGGAGATGCCTCGGTGAAGATGATGAAAGGCTTGAGGAGAGACACAGGGAGGGAACGTAGTAAGCTGGTTGTTTTTTTGTTCTGTTTTTTTTTTTTTTTTCCCAGAATTCGAGTCAATGGAAAACACACGTCACGGATTCAAGGTTGTACCAGCGTGTGTGCACAACTAATCAGATTTGTTTAACCAATGGGCAAATGTAAAAAAATCAAATTGAAGAAAAACAACAGTAGAAGTCAAGGCTATGTTTAATAGTGAAAGTAAAAGCATGGCCACACGTACAATGTGAAGGGAACTCAAGGGATTGGGGCTGAACAGATGTATAGCCTTAAGAAAACCACTGATCAGTGAAGCTAATCATGAAAAAAAGGCTTCAGTTTGCTAGGGAGCATAGAGATCAGACTCTGGAGCAATGGAAGAAGGTCATGTGGTCTGATGAGTCCAGATTTACCCTGATCCAGAGTGATGGGGGCATCAGGGTAAGAATAGAGGCAGATGATGTGATGCACCCATCATGGGGTCAGTGCTATGATCTGGGGTTGCTACAGTTGCTCAGGTCTAGGTTCAGCAACATTATGTGTCCAAAGAATGACCAGGTTATTCCATCAATGGATTTTTTTTCTTCCCCAATGGCTCGGGCATATTTCAAGATGACAATGTCAGGATTCGTGGGACTGAAATTGTGAAAGAGTGATTCAGGGAGCATGAGACATCATTTTCACGCATGGATTGGCGACCACAGAGTCCAGACCTTAACCCCAATTGACAGACTTTGGGATGAGCTGGAGAAGGCTTCTCTAATTTTTGGTGGTGACTTTTTTTTTATGTGCATATCTTAGACAAAAAAGTAGTGGAAACACGCAACTTCACCACCTCGGAGGCTTTTTGCCGCACCATTCGAGAGGTTGATTGCTTCTAATTTTGGCTACCACTGTCACTGTAAATGCACTTCCAGCCTTTTCTCTCCTCGGAGAATAAGCCGCAAAATTACGTAGCATAGCAACTGCTTATTTGATACACCGCTAATGAATGAGGACGGCGGGGTGACTTACATGGTGATTTATTCATCTGCTGGGGATAAATAAATATGTCTGCCTCGTTTTGTTTTCTGCGCCACAGGAGAATGCAGCTGTCATGAGGGTTATTCCCCCGACCCCGTCCATAAACACCTCTGCGTTCGCAGCGACTGGGGTCGCAACGAAGGGTGAGTCCTCACTACTAATCACGGCTTTGTATAAAGATTTGTTCTACATTTACCTTACAGATGATTCCACAGGCACTACCTTACCTACGCTTCTGTGTGTTGACTATCTTGAGCAAGAAAATTAGAATTGACCACCAAGAATGTAAAATATAAGCACTGGGTCTTTTCACATGGGGAAGTAGGCTTTTTCGATTGGACCGGGTAGAAGGGGAAAGTTACAATGTGAAACCAAAGAGAGGAACGGGGAGAGAAAGCGTGACAGTGCAGTTAAATCACTAAAATGGGACATGATTGGGAGAGAAGTTGACGCCTGTCGCCGACTCTGACCTTGTTTGACGATTAGCCGGCGTGGCCCAGTCACTGGTTGTTATTTAAGCACCTGTCATCAGCTGGATTCGGTCCAGATACAATTAAACTTCCCCTCACTGGCTCGCAGGAGCAGCGGAAGACAGAAGGGGGATCTCGTCCAGGCGAGAACTTTTGATCAAGCGACGCTCTTTTTGACTTTGCGCTTGCATTTATCAATATTTAAACGGCCCGGCTTTCAAGCGAATTCATTACTCGTGAAAGATACATTTGCTGTTTTGCATTTAAAAGCAATGACTGTTGAGTTTTATGTGGCATTGTGCTGGAAACCAAACGGCTGTCTTCAATCTCGTGTTCCCTCTTCTTTGTCAAGTCCTTGGCCGTACGCTAACTTGGAGAAAGGCTATGACCTAGTTACCGGAGAGCAGGCCCCCGAGAGGATCTTCAGGTGAGTCCTTCACTTCTGGTACATCTCTTGAGTGCATGACTCGTGGCAGCCATCTGTGACTCGGCGGACACACGATGGCCGTGTCTCCGGCGTGGGCTCGCGTGCGTGTACACGTGTGTGACGGAGCATTCGAATAAGCAGCTGGCAGATACGTGTACGCGCAGTCGGGTGGGCACACATGTGCTCACCTCACGCTGCGCAAGAGTCTCACCGATGGGTGTGTGAGTCTCTGTGTGTGTGTGTGTGTGTGGAGAATAGCCCAAGGAGCAGTCCTGGTGTGGACTCTTCCAAATGCTTTTACTGCCATTTTCGTTGCACTTCTCATTTTTGATGGGGTCATTGTGTCTGACATTTTCCAAGCAGTGCAAAGCTCAAAGGGCCCATTCAGCATCATCCAGCTGTTCTTTTTAAAAGAGGTTCCATAATACACCCCCCCCCCCACACACACACACACACACACACACAACCTCCACCCACCCTCCCTCCTCCCTAAATTACAAAAACAAGCGTATATAAAACCAATTTGTCTTTCAAAACAAAAAAAACAAAAACGTGATGTGGTTATTTCTTCATTCGGCTTCATTTAACCCTGCAAACAAAAGGATAGGCTTAGATTTTTGCAAAATCCATCTTGATTTCATGCTCCCCACCCCTCCAGTATGTAGGCAGGTAGAGCTCTTTGTCACCGTAATCTCCTTTTCACACTCCCCTCGCAGCTACTCGGTTTGGACCCGACCATAAGAGATTACGTGCTAAATCCACAATATTTGTCCCTCGCGTAAACACGTTTAAACACCCGGGCCGAGCGCCGCCAGTTAAAAGCGCCGCTCTGTGTCGGGACATGGGCGGCGTCGAAGGCAGCGGCCGAACTTGCTCGGATGAATCACGGCGTTAGCCAAGGGTCTGCGAGGGAGGAAAGATGAAAGGACGGCCGTCTGCAGCCGTGAGCGCGCCGGTACAGATAGCTGCCAAAGAAGTAGAAATGCAGCAGCCGGCAGGAAAGTTTTTTTTGTATCGGCACTATGCAGGGGAGGAGGAGGAGGAGGAGGAGGAAGGACTGTGATGCTCTGATGCTCTTCAGCCGGACAGTCAGTCCTATGTCAGTCAGCGAAAAGAGGAGCTTAATCGTATCAGGGACAGGTTGCACAGATGGGGAGCTTTATAGGAAGCTAAGGCTGCTTTTTAGAAACATAATGGGGAAACTAAGCATTTCATGAGCTGTAGGTACGAAAGCTGAGGTCGAAATGAGTGCGATGCATCCACTTTCTTCATTGTTGTCAGCGCACTGGCAGCAATGTTTATACAAGCTGAAGGGTTCTCATGCTTGGCACCCTCGCCGAAAATTAAAGCCGAGCGCTCCAAAAATTTGGTATTGTACATGCAAAGACGTGTTTGACAGGTTGTACGTCAGAAATATTTAAAGTGGCAACCTTGAAGCTTTCAGCCGCGGCTGATTTGGTTGACAGCAGGAGCGCTTTTGACGTTTCACAGAATTCCGGGGACGGCTAGACAAAACTACCGTTGTCTTCATGAGATTTAATTGGCCTTATCCATCATCCGGCGTGCGGCCGTGGCGTTATCTTATGCCGCACGCAGCCTGAGACTGCAAACAGCAAGGGCACGGTAAAAGGAGTCGGGTACCTCTCTGGAAAGTTGGAGGTGCGCCGACTGTCGCCCGCAGCTCTTCATCTAACAGCTCACAGCGGATGCTCCCTTTTTGTTCCTTTACTCGCGCCAATATTTCACCGATTTATTTGTCGAAATATTCCAGAAGTGATCATTTTCTCAATGTTAAGCGCAGTGACATTTCATCTTACAAGATATTGGTAAAGAAAATAACCCGTTGTTATTCCCAAACAAGTCCAATCTGCTCAGGATATAATATAATATATAATAATTCCCTTCACTCAAGACAAACGCCTTTATGCCATCATGAGACACACACGTCTCACGCACCACATTCCAAGTGGCTAAGCTGCGGAACACATTACATTCGAAAAGACAAATAGAATGGGCGAATTAAATTTTAATTTAGCCATAAACAAAAACCGAGCCCAACACAGCTTCCTCTAATCTATTTCTCCAAATCCAATCCTTTGTCCAGCTGTGCCGGTTCTGTGTCCAGCTGTGCCATAGATGTGAGTAACAGTTAAATTAAGCCGGCAATTATTTTCTCGAGGGCCAAACACGCTCCCCCGGCTGTAATGGAACTGAACAGATCCACAGTTCAGACAAAGGCTGTGAACTAAGGGGGCTGCAACGGACGTTTGTTTGTTATTAACAGTCCTCTGCTGTTGGTGTGATAAAGCAGTGGCTCCTAACGCAGGTCACGACTTTAGTGCAGCATGATCCAAAAAGTGTTTTAGCATGCTGTTAAATGCTTATATGACTCAGACATGTATTTATATGAGTCTTCCTGGATGCAGGAAGTCCCTGCTACCATTACATGTATTAATCTTACATAAAATCATACAATATACCAGCTCTAATAAAACCGCTCCTTCAGATCCTCATTACGCGCTTGCAAACTCTCGTGAGCTTACACTTTCCCCTTGTTCTCCAACATTCCACGGTGTGTCTGCATGTCTGTGTGTGTGTGTGTGTGTGCGTCGTGTGTGCCTCTTGTATAACAACAAACCGCAATGGTGTGACTACTGACGTTCATGTCTCCCGGTCGTGCCAACACAGATCATTCTACAGCCTGGGTCAAGGATTGTGGCTGCCAGTCAGCAAAAGCTTCGTCGTGCCTCCGGTGGAGCTGTCAATCAACCCCATAGCCAGCTGCAAGACGGACGTGTTGGTTACCGAAGATCCAGGGGAGGTCAGGTCAGTCCGACAGAGCTCTCCGCCCTTCTGGTTTATAGAAAACGTGCGCTTTTTAGTGCTATAAAATATTTATCCGCGGCCCTATCGCTGGAGTGACACAGAGGGATGCTTTATATAGCGTCTTTGTGTCAGGGACTGTGTAAGTCATTAATAAATGCCTCAGCATCAAGTGTGCGCCGTTTCCATGACAGCGGCATTAGTGCTGATGTTGCAATTCTCATTTTAGGACAGAATTCCGTTATATACGTCAATTCTGTTAAACTATCTAACAAGCATATATGAATGTCGCAGTGCTGCTGCAGCAATGTGCGTCTTGCTGGGAATATTATATTAAAACAGAAGCTCCTGCCCACCTCGCGTGGAAATGGCAAAAACAAAGTGCGAAGCTTAAATGGAAAATACACCAAAACACTCATTAAGAATTTAACTGGGCGGCTAAATCCTCCGGAGGTCTTCATTTTAAAGGCCTGAAATGAATCAAAGCAAAACAGCTTGGGCAGCAAACAGGACAGTTGTGTCAATAAGGTTATGGATTTGGCAGTCCCTCAGCCCAATAACAAAATATAGCCGACATAAAAATAAATGTTTTTTTTTTTTTTTGTTTCAACCGGCAGGCGCTGGCACTCACCGGTGCGGCACAGCATCACAATACATGACAGGGCATCAGTTACAGATTAAAACAATCGCCCATCCATGGAATCCTACCAATATCGGCATGGGAAGTGACAGTTCATTTGAAAACCAAATTGTCTGCTGTTGCCGCACAAAGCCGCTGCGCTTGTCACACGACCTAAAGGAAGGACGCGGTGCATCGCATCCCTGCAGCCCGCTGTTTATTTTGTCACCACACATAGTGATGCAATTGCATAAAGTGTGCAAAGTGCGTGCAAAGTGTGCACCTGCTTGTGATAGCGGTCTGGCATCAGCACACACGGTGATTCCCGTTTATTGGCGGTGACGCAATGCCGGCTTAACGGACGCATCACTGAGAGGCCGTGCGGTTGCATCGCATCTGTGCCCCAGTTGTGCCGTATAAATCGCGTGAAAACATCCTGCCACTCACATCCAGGAGCCATTCGGGTGCTTTTGAGGATTGCTGGCCAGGCTTTCCATTAGCAGGCAATTACCGATGACTGAAAATGAGAAACCTCGCCAGCCAAAATGTTCTGTAATAATGTTGATACAAAACCGGTGATTACGGCTCTTTGGTAAAAGAGGGTTGCCTCTTGCAACAACTTAAAACACGTGCTTATTAGCCAAACAATTTGCGCCCTGACTGGGATTCACTTGCTACGGTGTTCTGCATGTTGGCAGCAGAGGACATTTCTCATATTTAAAAGTGGAAGTAAATAAAAATGCACCTGTTAGGCTGCAGTCTCCATTAGATATGATGGAGAATAACCTTTTTTTAAGCTGGATACAAATGCACTTTAGCAGCTGATGTTGGAGGTTTTGCTCAATCTCAGCCACAACATTAAAACCACTGACAGGCAAAGTAAACAACATTGACCATCTTGTGACAATTCAATGTTCTGCTGGGAAACGTTTGGATCTGGCATTTATGTGGATGTTACATAGACATGTACCACCCACCTAGACCAGACCAGGCACCCCCACCCCATAGTAATGACATTGGCAGCCATCCACAGCAGGATGCAGCCAGACACAGGCTAAACACTTCAGGAACAACTAAAAAAAAAACATGAAGAACAGCACAAGGCGTTGACTTGACCTCCAAATTCACTAGATCCCAAACTCATCGAGTATCTGGGGGATGAACTGGAACAAGCCTGAGTTCCCACAGGACCCATAGCCCCCCCCCACTAACTGCATTGTGTTGCCAGACACCACAGGACATCCTCAGAAGGCCCATGTCCATTCTCTGATGAATCCCAACTGTTTTGAAGGCACAAGGGAGACCTAGGTAGGTGGTCATAATGTTATGCCTGATCACTGTTGCTGAAGTACAACTTATGCATTTCAAATTTGGGAATTTTAGAATATATCCTAGTGCGAACCCTTTTGCTAAAATACACACTTAACCAGATATTTTTTTTAGTCTTATGAATGTAGATTCTACTGAAGGAGACACTTAATCTTCACTGTGCTTTTTGTTTTTATTATTATTATTCTTTTCTTGTTAACTAGGTATTGATATTGGTTGACTCATCCATGGCCTGTTTTGTCAGCAGGGAAATCTCCCTCATGTAGTATTTCTTATCAAGGCTGATGCTGTTTTTATTTTGCTCCTGTTCTGTGCTAAATCACATCTGAGCACACAGCAACGCTCAGGCTGACTTACTATAAATATTATTGTTGCATTTATTTTTTTATCACACCGTATAATTTTAACGTACGCGCGCATTCCAGTACGCAGCGCGGCGGCCCGACTCTGTAATCTCTTGCTTGAACCTGGGGGAAGACGTGATTGCCGGCTGAAATCACCGGTACTCGCTGGTCAGCGGCTTCAGCGCGCAGCTTTACGAGCGCGTGAATGCGTCTCTCTCTCTCTCTCTCTCCGTCTCGCTTAGAATTTTCCTTCACCCTCAATCAGTTTTGCTTTCCTTTGGGTGAGTGCACAATGAGTTTCAGCGCATAATCAAGCACGCTGGCTAGCAATATACTCAGAAACAAGAAATCAGATCCTTGTATAATGTGATGGGACACATTGCCTGGTCCAGATTTACATTTGCAGGTTGACGTGGATCCAGTTTGTGATCTGGGGCTTTGAGCGGCTTCATTTTAGGTGCTTCTGCCTTCCCGAGAGCCCGAAGGGTCATGAATAGAGGAAATGTCTTTTCACTTTAAAATAACCACTGGTACTGAGTACTCCAGAACCAGTGATTACAGCTGACCTGTACTGATTGTAAGAACACTCTGTTGGGCTCGCTTTTGAGGCCCCAGGACCCTAGCAAAGCACCTACAATCTAATGCACCAGAGAAAATTCATTCCGCGAGTTTTATTTATCAGTCCTGTACTTCAGCATGACTTCAGCTTTGTATATAACCCTTTAATATTGTGCATCTCATCATTCCCGCACGTGACAAGCTGCTGTGATACGTGCACAGTCGGCGCCGCTTTCACCTTCATTAAATGAAAACACGCTTGTGAAGTAAAATTCAATTTACGGGCGGTGGTTAGCACTGATGCCTCACGGCAAGAAGGCTCTGGGTTCGATTGCACCTGGGGCCTTTCTGTGTGGAGTTTGCATGTTCTTCCTGTGCCTGCGTGGGTTCTCTCCGGGTACTCCGGCTTCTTCCAAAGACGTGCTCGTTAGGTTAATTGGTGATTCTAAATCGGCCGTAGGCGTGAGTGTGAACGGTCGCCTCTCTGCGTTAGCCCTGCGATAGAGTGGCGACCTGTCCAAGGCGTAGCCCGCCTCTCGCCCGATGACAGCTGGGATAGGCTCCCCTCCAGAGGACAAGTGGTTACAGAAAATGAATGAGAATCTTGTCTGCCCTCAGCACTCTTGGGCGTATTTGATATCAAATAATCAATAAAGTAATTTCAAAGACAGAAACCCTGATTCTTAGCAGTCAGAGTTTTTATTTTTTTTTATTTTCCTACACTGCTGCATAAAGCTAAACTTCTCACAGGCTCTATGAAATTGCCTCAGGGGCACGGAACTCCCAAGGCGTTTGTACAGATGCTACAAATGGGATTACAGCGCGGCTCTCGATTAATTAGCCAAGGTTCGTCATCCGCTTTGAAAAAAAAAAAAAAAAACGGGGTTGCGACCGGCGACGGGGAGCTGCGAAATGAGGGTGCGGCGCAGACGCGGGTTTGCCGCCGTTTCTCGGCTACTCGTGGATCCGGTCAGATCCTGAATGTTTAGCAGCGATATCGCCAAAGATTCCAGTTTCTCCATGTAGCCCGGGAGGTAGAGCAATTATTTCAAAGCAATTATCTCTTTTATGCATCTTCTTTTTATTGACTAGCCACTCAAGTGCCGCCGTCGCCGCTTGATGAATAGACCTTGCGTAATAGTTTTAGGTGCAAATTGAACACTTCAGCAGAGAGCAAGAGTTTAGCTTTTGTTTACCTTACAGCTTTCGGGTTACGGCACCTTGAGCTACTCACCGGCGGGCGTGGAAATGCCGTTGTCACATTCTGAAACTGTACCAGCAGTCGAACTTGAATGCACTTCTTCTGCCTCGCTGTCTTTTGAGACCTTATTTATTTTGTTAACATCAAGGGAGAGATTATATCTGAGACTGGCAACTGTCAGTGGAAATAAACGATCTGTCTTGGATCTGTCTTCCTTTATGATAAGGAGTTGCGAAGGACTGATCAGCGTTTAAAGACGCCAAAGAAAGAAAATTAAAAAAAAATAAAGGACGTCTTTGAAAACGCTAGTGAGGAAACGCGCGCTGTGTGGCCGATTAAAAGCCCACTTCAGTGGGGATGATGCGTTAATGTTCCGTATTTAGTTGGCGATTAGTTCCCGTAACTCTTAGGGAAGTCTGTCAGATTGTCATGAATAATGCAGGCGACTCATTATCCAAAGCTGTTTTTTTTTTGTTTTTTTTGTGGGACAGAGTCTCGTGGGAGCATGTGGAGTTTCTGGCTGATGCAATTTCTCAAAGTGTTTATGCGTTGATGCAGTCAGTTAGTCATGATAGACACGCTGATGTGGAGAGAGGTGAAAATGTGATGCGGCTTTTAGGAGGATGCGCTTTTACATCAGACTACAGAAATCGCCCTGTGAAATATAGTGCTGTGTTAAGTTTGAGGGGTAAGATATTCTTAATTACCTGGCATCATATTGTCTTTGAAATAAGCTAGTTTTAAAATTACATCTATGTGGACATTTTCCCATTATCTGCTAATGGACATTTAGTCGATAGAAATAAAGCCTGCAACTCAAATTCCTCACAAAACTATATTTAAATGCTCATAAGTTCAGCTCTATTGGGCCAGTGAGGTTAAATTGAAATGCATGCATTTGTAAAGCACCGAGAAACTTTTGGTTGTTCCCGCGATCGATCCACAGGCCTCGTTGTCGGGGGCTTTATTGCATCAGAGATGAGTTGAAATTCGTTTCTCGGGGTTAAGCAAATTAGGGCGACGCCGCCTCTATATAAAAAAATAAATAAAAAAAATAGAAAATTAGGACAGCATTCAAAATACAGCCTCTGGTGTGAATGTTTGCAGCATCCACCCTTTTCAATACCCGGCTCCTCAGATGTGATGTTACAGTTCATTTATCCGTCTATAAAAGGAAGTTGGTTGAAGCGCATTTTAAAATGCATCCGATTATAAAGCCATCAAGCTATATGCCAGGTTTCGCCCTTTATTCTCATTATAGTTACTCTTTAATTACTTTACTTGCTTTGTCCTTGACATTTAAAGCCAGACAGTGCTAGAGGAATATTCATTTTAGTGCATATCTATACTACACCATGAGGCATATATATAGTCCTCGTGATAATTAAAGCAAGGGGACCTGCTGTTACAGAATTCAGCTCAACAAAAAAAAAAAAAGATTATTTAAAGCCTGAGAAGTTAACTGCTGCGCATGAAACATAATGCTAGATTCATTAACCAGAGAACTGATAGTCGAAGCTGTTTATTCGTCGTCAACTCGCACAAATTCCCCGTCGCAAATTAGCCTCCAGTGAAGGCTTGCTTAGACAGCACCCTTTGTCCAGAGCAAACATTCGCACTCTACGAATTCAACAGCAGAGCAGCTGCACAGATTGCAAAGCGTAAAATACGTTGTACTGTTGTGCCGCGTTCAGTGTCTGGTTATCAGATCAATAACTGCATCAATGGTGGAATTCAGGGCGAGCTTTTTGTTTTCTTGTTGCCGCTGAGAAACAAGGGGGCATTGTGTACGGTGTTCCTCCAAGCTGTTATTACAGCACCTACCATTTAAGCGCACCTTGCACTTTTACTCGGTGACAAATGTATTTCTTTTTATAGTTGTGTACAAGAAAAGGCGTTGGCTTTGTCTCCAAAGGCGCACACGGGTTAAAGCTTGTACCAGACTGTCATATTTCTCATAAATGGCTTGATATTTAAAGCATAAGTTCTCCGACTCCCTCTCCCACTAGCTGTAATTACAATTTAATATTATCTGATATTGCATTTTTGCTCCTTATTGTTCAACAAAAGCCGATACGCCAACGAACGCCTCGTGAATGTCACAAAAGGCAACAATTCCGGCTCTCTAAACTGTGCTCAGAGACCAGTGTTTTTTGTCAATAGGGAACCGTTTATAACCCAGGGTAGCCGCCGAAACCTCGGCTCGTGATTAATGACCTCGCTCGCTGTGATCAAGTGAACCATCAAAAGTGCCGTTGCCAATAATCCGATGCGAGTGCGAGGGGCCGAGACCAAGGAAAGAAAAAATAAGCGCATAAATTTGTTTGCCTTCACTCCGTATCGCCATCAAAACATATTTTACAACTGAGCGGCCGAACGAAGGTATTGACGCATCAGTCTTCATTTTATCACTTAGATTTACCTGCTTTCTGCAGCTGCTAGATTTTTCCTCAGTGATTACGGAAAGCCCCGAGAAAATGCGGCCTATTCAGTGACGAAAGTGCTTGATGAGAGTCAGCATATTTGTGTGGAGCTGGAACAAGAGCATTAATCAAGCGCAGGGGCAGACCAATAACGGGCTCGGTAATCATGCTCGGAGCAGCGCTCTAACTTTGGGCAGCCTCGCCCGGTCATTCATCATCGGGAAAAGCAAGAGGCAGAGAGGGAGATTAATAACAAGTACATTAGTCAGTGTTTAGATGCAGCCGGAGTGCTCCTGGGTCAAGCAACAGAGTCACAGTGCCAAAAGAGTTGATCTTGATTAGCAAATGATTTTGAAGTGATACGAGGTGAGCTGTTGATTATGCTAGCAATATATGAAGTCCAAACAACTTTTTGTGCAAATGTGCTGGGGGTAGGTAAACTTTATGGTGCACAACACTTTCGGAAACTTCTCTATCTCCTCCTATATCCTACTTTCCTTCTAATCCGTCTTCTGATCAGTATCAGGTATGTTTGCAATTGATTGTATTTTGTTTCTGACTCACTATCCCCTCACTCCAGAAGGAGAGTCGGTTAGCATGCGCCTCACAGCTGAGGCAACCCATTATTTTTGTCTGCCCCACCTTCCCTCTGTTTCCCTCTGAATTAAGGAGTCATTTGTCAATGCTTTGAGTGCCTGGCAAGAAGACCTGATGCACAGAATGGCATGCGCTCCCCGTCTTATTCAGAAAAATTGAGTCGCCCAATAAAGGAAAAGAGATGAACACCGCTCCCCTGTGACTCAGCTAAGAAATGATGTCACCCAGGGGCAGTTGCTAAACCACTGGAAGGAGCACTGGGATCAAAGCTGCCCTAAAAAACGGGCAATTAAGCAGACTGGACCCTGGATAACTTTGTCTTGGGCCCACCATGCATCCACTCTGCCTACGTTTGCACATTTCTGTGATGGGTAGGTAGGAACGGTCACCCCGAATCATTTTGTGCGGAAAGAAAGTGGAAAAACAAACCTTCAACACCATTCCTGACTTGTTAGTGTCAATACCCGAAGACGGAATCGTAGGTTGGATAATGGTGCATTCATGCACATTTGTTATCCGAGACACATGCATTAACCACACTTAATGTAAGAGTTTTTATAGCGTGTTAAAAATGGGGCGCTGAGTAAATTTATTTGACTTGTCTTTTATGCATGAATACATTTGCATAGAGTAATCAAGCTCATCCCACAGTTAAGACCCGACCCTCTTTTGGCTCTGGATGACACTCGAGGGGTATTGGTTAGAGTCGATGGAGGATCAGTTTGAGAAAAAATGTTTACACGGCGCAGGTGCCACAGAGATTATCATCACAAACACTCAAGTTTCGGGCTATGAGATTATGTCAGAAATATAAATACTGCAAAATCATCCCAGGTTGATAATGGGCCCAATCAGCAGAGTGTTCTGATTATCTGTGACTCATCGCTTCAGAGCACTCTTGATCCTGATTGAGTATTTGGTGCTCACGATATAAATCCTCTCCCATTTTATAATGTGCATTCGATTCGATCAACATTCAAAACACACTCTTTGTAACATACAGCCACCAAACCTAGATTGTTCTTTGGAAGATTACCAGCCGCTGTTTCTTACCCCCCCAAAACTCAAAAAATGAACACATATGTGCATAATGCTGCCACATGATGGTGACCCAGTTGTCCACCAGGAGAAAGTCCAACTGAGCAGCATGAAGAATTTGTAGAAGCGAATCTTGGTCCAAGAACCAAAGCTTTGATAGTGGCGAGCCCAAAGGCGTTGGTACCTCTCAACTTCACGCTTCACATTGGGCAACTTTCTTTGCTACGTTTATAATGGTGGACTTCTCTGTTTGTCCCACAGGAGATATTTAGATCCACGTATATCCATATATTGGGAGTGACTGGGGCACCGAAACGCAGCCTCTAAATAACGCATTATGTGCCGCGAAACTCATTCATTTCATCAATATTTTGTTACTGCTCTGGTTCGTCCACACCCTCAGAATTGGAGAAATATTCAGCCATGTTGCAAAAAAACTAGCAGTAGCTTTAGTGCTTTAGGAGTTTTGCGGCAGATAATGCGTTATTAAGAAGCTGTGTTTGGTGCCCCATTCACTCCCACTATATGGATATATACGCAGATCTAAATATCTCCCGAACGACTACAAATTACATAAAAGTCATATGGGTGAGTAAACGACTTACGACCTTTAAGATCTGTTCCACTCATACGCTCAGAAGATGAGCTTTTACCAGAAATTTGAGCACCATAAATGTGGGTGTCGGGCTCAGACAAAGGTGCACCTTGTTACCAGTTTTGCCATTTCCCATCCAAGCTCAACGTGAGGCTGTATTTAGGTGATGTTGGTTTTCTGGCTCCATCGCCTTGTGTGTCTCTGATTTGTGTCAGAGTGGGACATCAGCGTGACACACCCAGCGCCTAATGCCCCTGCACCGTTCAGGATTAAATAGTGAACTTAAGAGATTTTGGCATCCTACTGTCCAAACCAAAAAGAGTGTGAAGAAATGGAGTAAATGTCTTGGCATTTTCTAAAATAAAAATAAGGCATTGCATCATTACATTCATCGAGCTATCCTTTTACAAAAGATTTATGAACAACCTTGAATTTCTTTAACAAGAAAGTGCAGTTTCATTGCCATTTACCATTTAGTTCTGGATGTTGTGTTCTGTCCAGTACTCTTACTATAACAGTGGACAAATTAGAAATAGCAGTTACTTTTGCAGTTCTACAGGATTTTACAGGAGGGTCATAGCTATTCTGAGTAATCACTCTTTGCATGGGAGGTGGGCGGATGATGGGTTTACTGGAGTATTACATTTGGGATGTGTGTATAGCAGCAGTTAGAATGTATGATTCTTTCGAGGGTGCAGGAAGACCGGGTTAGCTTCATATACCTTAACAAAACCACCTCCTTCAGCAGTGTCCCGTCATTGTGGTGAAGAAACACATCCTCGGGCTCTGTCCACATTCGCAAACACCCAGTAGGTTCGCAGCAGCTTGGTACAACAAGTGTTTGCCAAACACGAGTCTTTCATAATGCTAGCACGAGGAGCTAGCTAGCAACAGCCCACAGTGTGGTCAAGGTGTAGCATCAAATAAGTAGAATAACAGACAGAAAAGGCCCCACTGAATCTCTCCAGTACACAGATACGCTACATCATTCAGGCAGGCACGTAACCAAATCACACTAACATTATAGTTTATACGCTGCTTTAGCTGTGACTCTCTTTCTCTCGTCGTCTTTCTCCTCTCTGTCCCACCCACCTGGAAACTCGGTAGGCTAACTTGAACATCACTAAAAGGCTTATCAAACAGATTGGGACCTGTCCATACCATTTACATCATTCCATATGCATGAATGAAATACTAGTATACTAGTAGTCTTCTATGTCATTTCCGTATTTTGCAAATTCATGCCGCGGGCCACATGTTTGACACCCCTGTCATAGGCTAATCCATGCAGAGTACTTTTAAACAAATTCAAAAATACCACATGTTTGACACCCCTGTCATAGGCTAATCCATGCAGAGTACTTTTAAACAAATTCAAAAATAACTTGAATCACGGACACCAGTGGCAACAATAGTTATCTACAATTCAACTAATTATCAAAGGAAATGTGCCAAAAGAAGCAAACTTGAGCAATGAATTTTCCAGTTAGTCTCTTTGTTTGTATTTAGGGAATGAGATCAACTCACATATCCTGTGGCAGTCCTAGCAAAACAAATCCAAAGAAGGCTGAATAAATATAATTACATAAATCTGGGCTATCCTCAAGTGATTGTGGCTGGTCGACCACAAGGTTAATTACTTACTCTTTTTACAAATGCTGTTTATTTGGCCTTAAGAAACAGCCTACGGTGTGTATCTTCCCAAATGTTTGACTGCAGCACAGCTTTTCAAGTTGCCAGCAAAACTCTAGTGTAGATCTTCAAAAGCTTTTTTTTGTCTTTAATCACATTCCCTGGTGTTATATTTGTAGTTTAAACAAAGGCGCCATTATTTTAAATGATTACAATAGTGTAACAGTGTATTGTGTTAATATTGTACAATCCCTTGAGTGGCCAACATACATACAGTTAAATGAAATCTGTGTTGTGTTTAATACATGCGGTAAATACATTGATCAGACATAATATTATGACCACCTTCCTAATACTGTGTAGGTCTCCCCTACACAGTAGGACATGGGCCTTCTGAGGATGGCCTCACTCAAAACATTTTATGGTGTTAAACAAATGCTGTTCAAATGCTGAAAGGGATTTCAAAAGCGTCTCCTACCCCGTACTTCCCATGCATCCTTGCTTAGACTGATATTCCAATGGTGTACACGAATCACTCATACCTTTTTGATTCATTGTAAGACTTTGCCTTTCATTTCTCCTAAAGTCAACCAAAAGGTCACAATATGGAGCTATTTTCACGGAAATATTACATTTTGCCATTTAAACGCGTTGAGGCAACGTTGCGAGACAAATGACCTTGTGATGATTTATACCCACTTTGAAGAGAGGTCACTTAGGGACATTTTAATCAAATTAACAGCAACATCAATATGTGCCTTGTCGCTTGAGTGGCCCTATTTCTGTGTACTCTTTGAAATGACATTGCCACATAAGCGTCTAAAAGCACGCGCAAACAGTGACTGTGGAAAAACTGCGAAAAAAAAAAACTCCCTCGCTCAGCAAGTCATCGGCCTTCGCACCGTCCAAGATCTCCCCTCTGTTTGTAGAGTCAAGTCACCCTTTCGGCACAGTGGGATCCCCGTGGTCCCATTTCAAGAGACAATGCTTTTGTTGCATTGCTTAGCCCTGACAGCAGGCGTCCAGAGCTTGGTGTACGGGTATGGCGGAGCATGCTGAAGAGAACGGAGCAGTGAGCGTGCAGCGACAGCCGAGCTGACACTTGACAAATGAAAGGGTCCTCCTTTGTTGATAATGATTTCTTAAGCAGTAGCGCCGGCACTGGCAGGGTCACAGACATACAGACAAATTCTCTCAGCCGACTTCGTCCCAGGGGCGGTGATATCGGTCCGTCTGCGCTTGGTGATCCACAGATCTCTAACGGCACCGCGCTGCTGACGTTTGTTTGAGTTTTGAGTGAAGTATCTTGAGCGGATAGCCGTGAAGTTGAATAAAAAACAAATTGTAATAACTCAGCTGAAGCTGGTAAGCACGGTAATGTGAGCACATTACCTGGCTGGCATTGGCATTTAACTCAAAGCACCCCTGTGCCCGAGTGCAGCCTCACAGAGCGGCAATACAACAAGCACACTGCCTAGGAGCGCTGCAACAGACAAATGTTAAAATGCATTTTACCCTACTGTTTACCTCACATTGTCTTTGTTATCTTTGACTGTGTGTGCGCGCGTTCTTGTCTATGCTTTTATTCTTCTGTTCTGCTGTCAGGGATAGATACGCTGGCCTCGAATTAGTTCAGATAACAAAAGGTGCCTTGTGGAATCTTTTTGCAAGCAAGTAAAGCATATATATTTATACTGCACCGTTGCTTGAGGGGTAGCAGCACGAAGAGGAAAAGATTAACCAGGTGTACCATTATTTTAAGATAATAAATAATAATGATAGTAATAATAATGCTCCTGCACAGACTGCTGAGTGAGAGAGTTAGAGGAAGGACGTTTTAAAGGCTCGCCAGTCGACGGTGATTGTCCAGGAGCAGCTGGTTGTCGGTCTGACTTTTTGAAACAAGCGGCCAGGGCTGGGAGATTTCAGTCGCTGCTGAAGGGCGTACTCACACGAAGCAACTCCCAGTGATGCTGTGACAGGAGGCTATGGAGTGTTAATGAAATCCACTGAGTTGTAGGTGAAAAATGCTTGGAGGGCAGCTGCCCCCGGATCCGGCTTGTTCCCACAGATACTTGACCAGTTTGGGATCTAGGGAATTTGGAGGCCAAATGGACCAATAATTGAGTCATCTGTGCTCTCCTCTGGGACATTTCCTTTTACATTTAATGTGTGACATTGGGTTCAATGAGTAATTTGTCATGGGCCCCGTATTTGTGAACTTGAAGACAGTCTTGGATGTGTTAGTCAGTGAACCATAATACCTTGCCACAAGAAAGATATGCAGAGTGTGGGCTGACAGGACTGCTGTTAAAGTACTTTTCAGATGCTGGAAGAAAAAGGTATTTACAAAGTGTCTGCTCCTGCTTGAAACAAGGAACCAGGGCTGACAGGTACACAGACACGCCAGTGGATGGAAAATTTCAGTCGCTGCCAAAGGGTGTACTCAGCAGCTAGCGGCAATGCCGTTAAAGGAGACTAAGGGCTGTAAATGAGTTCCAGTGAGTTGCAGGTGGAAGTGCAGGTAAAACGTTGAGGTAATGTCAACTTTGAAGGGATGTGATCGAGTCGACGGCCGATTGCAGCGATTGATGCATCTGATTTACATATATGATTCATCCCAAAGGTGTTCTATCGGGTTCAGGTCAGGACTCTGTGCAGGCCAGTCAAGTTCATCCACACCAGACTCTGTCATCCACGTCTTTATGGACCTTGCTTTGTGCACTGGTGCACAGTCATGTTGGAAGAGGAAGGGGCCCGCTCCAAACTGTTCCCACAAGGTTGGGAGCATGGAATTGTCCAAAATGTTTTGGTATCCTGAAGCATTCAATGTTCCTTTCACTGGAACTAAGGGGCCAAGCCCAGCTCCTGAAAAACAACCCCATACCATAATTCCTCCTCCACCAAATTTCACAGTTGGCACAATGCAATCTGAAATGTACCGTTCTCCTGGCAACCTCCAAACCCAGACTCGTCCATCAGATTGCCAGATGGAAAAGCGTGATTCATCACTCCAGAGAACGCGTCTCCACTGCTCTAGAGGCCAGTGGCGGCGTGCTTTACACCATTGCATCCGACGCCTTGCATTGCACTTGGTGATGTGTGGCTTGGCTGCAGCTGCTCGGCCATGGAAACCCATTCCATGAAGCTCTCTGCGTACTGTACTTGGGCTAATCTGAAGGTCACATGAAGTTTGTAGCTCTGTAGCAATTGACTGTGCAGAAAGTCTGCGACCTCTTTGCACTATGCGCTTCAGCATCCGCTGACCCCTCTCCGTCACTTTACGTGGCCTACCACTTCGTGGCTGAGTTGCTGTTGTTCCCAAACGCTTCCATTTTGTTATAATAGAGCTGACAGTTGACTGTGGAATATTTAGGAGCGAGGAAAGTTCACGACTGGATTGGTTGCACAAGTGGCATCCTATGACAGTTCCACGCTGGAATTCACTGAGCTCCTGAGAGCGGCCCATTCTTTCACAAATGTCTTGTTTCACAGTCTGCATGCCTGAGTGCTTGAATTTATACAACTGGGGCCAGGCCAAGTGATTAACACACCTGATTCTGATCATTTGAATGGGTGAGCGAATACTTTTGGTAATATAGTGTATGACGCGGGCAAAGAGTTTCCCCAAGGGTTTACTGCTGCAGCTTTTGCTCCTACCACCAAATTCACCACGGGCTTGGAGCATCCAGCCCAGATGGAGCGGACAGTAACAACAAGAGCTAGAATTTCATCCTCTGCTTGTTTCGCTCTGAAGCAGAGTTGCCAGCCAACCGGAGCCTGCCATGTCAACCAGCGACCAGCAATGCAAGACAACCAAACTGCTTTATTTGTGCGCGGATCTTTAGTCAACAAAATGCCTTTTGTGTGTCCTTGAGGTTTAAAAAAACAAGTTGTGTACCAATCATAGAATAATTTTTTTCATGCCGATTCCCTTCTACACGCACAAAAAACGTCCAGTTTCTTCCTTCACACGACTGACATAACCTTTCAGAAATGAGCATAACCCACCCGCGCTCATCTCCGACTCCAGCGAAACACCCGTCTCGGAAACATCAACAGTCTTTTCTGTGGCATTTTCAAAGCACTCTAAGATAGCTCGCCTTTTGGTGCTGCCGGTCGGGAGATTAAACTAAACCTCTCGCAACAGTAAATGTTCATTTTCAGAATTCACATTTTGTTAATTGTCGGCGTCAAGCTGACTTTTGTGGCATTTTAAGTGTAGAAGAATAAAACATTGCCAAACAAGGTGCCAACACTTCAATTGGCCATTAATGGCAGGTGTACGAGTGAACGCCGCCGAAGCACCACAATCTCGCCGCATTATGCACGAGCATGAATGGCGCCTTAATTGCACTGGAAACAGTAAGGTTGCGAGAGGCTGCTTTCCAGGTGGTGAGGGATTACGTTCAGCTGCTCAGGCGTTCGTTTTCACTTGACATCACTTGTACCCGTGTGTCCTTATTTACACGGGTAAAACACACCAGCAGAGGCATCTGTATTTGCACGTTAAGTCTTTCCTTTCTGCTTTCTTTTTCCAGGGAGGAGGCCATGATGTCTACGTACTTCGAGACCGTGGAGGACCTCCTGGGATCTTTCGGGCCCGTCCGCGACTGCTCCAAAGACAATGGCGGCTGCAAGAAGAATTTCAAGTGTGTGACTGATCGACAGCTGGATTCATCCGGCTGTATGGTAAGCAGATGTCCTTTTTGTGGCATATGTATATTTTTTTCTTGTTAACACTGTGATATAAACAAGTTGAGGTAGATTTAATTAAAAAGAAAAAAAAAAAGCTGCACGGGTTTATTACATTTTTTATTTGCCATTTAATAGTTTGTTGTTAAAGATGTCGCTATCTACAATTAACTTTGCGAGCGTACCTCTGTGTGTGTCTGTGTGTGCTTCCCGGTGATAGACGTGCTGTTAAAAGGCCCAGGAGTTTCAACTTATCATCCAGACACGCTGTCAGCAGGACCGGCTCTCTGAGCTGCGGCTAACTAGCGAGTGGAGGGTGTTGACAAGCGATTTTTCGTTGGACAAGCAGACTTGAGGTGCACTAGTAACGCTGGGAGGGCCTTTAGTCTGGCTAGACAGATACCCTGCGCGTGCAAGCGTTCAAGCTTGTCTTAATCTTTGTATATCGCATCCCGCACCGGCGCACGGCCCAAATCTGGGACTGAGGCAAAGCAACGGCAACTTTCCTTGAAACGGTTAATGATCATAATCAATAGCCATCAGCAGCACGCAGACGGGTATATGTTTTATAATATATTGAATTAATCAGGTCTATTTCTTTCCCTATAATGCAACTCATTAAATTTGCATGTCATCTGCTAACAGGGCATTTGTGATATTTGCAAGCAATCCATAATGTTCTATGTGCTGCTTGAAGCCATAATTAGTATGCTTTGGTGTTTTGCTCTTTAGTTTATGTAGAGACTCCGAGGGGTTATGGCTCACCGTGTTTAAAGCGGTGCCCCTTAACCGTGTTTCGTTTACTTTAAGCACACGCAATGTTGGAATGTGTAATGCACAGCATACTGTACACATTTAATTCATTTATCGGCGGAGCCCTTCTCGTTTGTCTCCCTTTGCTTCATAAAGTCTGACTTTTAGATGCAACACTGTAAACCGCGCTGCCAAAGAGTTTTTCTTCTGGCATATTTACAAGTACGGGGGTGACTGGAAACTTCCGCTGCCAGGCTTCTGACAGCATGGGGCGGGCCCGCGTTGTAAAGTAATTAAATTGATGAGCCATCTCGATTGCCGGAGGACGGTTCGGTGAGTCATTAGGAGGTTGGATGGGGCCATAAATCGACAGGTCTTTTTGTTGCCCGTGTCGACCGAAGACAAACACCGACGGAGCAATTTCCGTGCCCCCCCTCTCTTCTTCCTCATCTCCCAGCTGGAAGACAGACGCGCTCGCCGCCGCGACACAATCAGGAAAACCTCGCCGGAGGGAACCTTTTCCCATATACACCACACACCGGTTGCACAGCCTTGTGTAATTTTGGATCGCAAATGATTACGAGATTATTTATTTTTTTACGTGACACTCATTAGGCGGTAATGCACGCAGTGACTGACAGACTTCTTGTACGTTGCGGAATAAACTAAACACAGTTGCTCGTGATATTTTCCGCAAGACGCTTTCATGCCCTGCAATTTACCACCCACTGCGTTACCATGACGATTAATCCATATTAATAAACCTGACTCACATTCCCCATCATTCATAAGTCAAGACTATTTCCACCCTTGACATATTTATTGAGTAGCTGGTGCTTTTATCTAACCAAGGTGGGTTGTTGTCTATTTATAGATGTCACTGCCTCATTTTGTCCCAGATACGTTGACAGTGTAACATCCATCGTATTGTTACAACTAATACGACGACATTTCATAACAGCCGGTGGGTTCGAATGGGTGTTCGCCCGCCGTGCTATCCGAGCACATGCAGTATGGGTAATTTATAAAAAATATGCATGAACAGAAATGGTGCAACGGTCCAATCAATTCGCAGACTTCTTGGTTCTCGTGTCTATTTTGTGGCACAGTGTTGGCCGCAAAGTTTTAGTGAACTCTTTTAACTTTTTTGTATAAAATATAATGTGCACAGGTGTAAGGTTAAGGAATGCATTCAGAAAGGTGGGAATATAAGCTTTAAATTGCGTTCCATATGTGCTGCCGCGCGCTCATTGACCGTCGTGCAAATCCGTTTTTAACCCGTCTCATTAACCCGTCTTCATTTATTAAACTGTTTTAGTTAATAATCATTTATAATAACGCCGTGAGTGCGAATCCATGCAGCTCACACGACGAATCTGTACAATTATTTATAGTGGCAGTGGTCCCAATCATGTTTTATGTATTTGCACAGTGGTGGTAACATTTGCATCCCGTGCAGAGCTCGAGACTGAAATTGAACGGACACTTCCTCATACTAATCCGACGGCACCAATATTAATCCTTATTAGGCCCAGAGGTGGGACGCGGCGGACGGCGGGGGAGAGTGTGTGTAAAATATGAATGAGTACGTGATAATAAGCCACGGATTGTTTGTCAAACTCTATCACACTTCAAGCCCCCTTGCGTGTCACAGCGCATTTCCTCCAGACCTCACCTAAACGGATAGGCAGCTTGGATAGACTCCAAGTCACACTTTAGGGAACTGAAGGAAAAAAAAAAAAAGGAGAAGAACATTACTCTAAAATAATTCAGAACAGTTGCGCGCCGTGTGCCACAGACAAAAAGACTGACAAATCCTCCTAGTCTCCTAAGATTAACCGAGAGGATCGCGGACACGGTGGTATTATTTTCTTTTTTTTTGTGACTCCTTTGGATTGGTGGTATTTTAACTAACCTTGTCAGAGTGGGCGCTGGCACAGAGCAGCGACATGCCGCACGGACGGCTTAAAATCCATTATCAGTCAGTCCCTCAAGGCTGTCTGCTGCTCTTAAGACAGTTGAAATGCATTTGTAATGAATTAAATTTCAGTCAGAGCTGGTGTTGAAGTTCTGTAGACACTGTTTATTCCATTCCGTCTGCGTTCCCTTTATACTTGTCTGGCTCAGCTGGTTTATTCTCATGCCCAGCTGTTGTAAGTGCAGGTTAGTCATTTTAGACAGGTAATGCTTTGGCGCCAGTGCCTTCCTTTTTCATCTTTTGGTTCATTAAACCCCAGTTGGCTATATTGTAGAGTAGTAGCGATGTGTAAAATGGTATGCATTAGGCTGTTTACATTAACAGTTTCCATTATGCCAGTCACTTTTTTCCACTATATCACATGGATTTATTTAATTTTTTTGACTGGAAGTATTTATCTAGCGTCGGTTGTGACTAAGCTGCCTAAATGATAAGTGAGGAAGGAGAAGGTGACAGTGTATGGGTGATAATATAGGTCAACTGAAGGTCTGAAGTTTAAACTTTATATGTATACCATGTGTCCACACTTATCTCATGTAGCCTGGTAGCATCTTGGGATCCCTCACAAGGTACCTGAAACCACTGATAGGGATTGAGACGTACAAAATACCTAGCAAGCAAAGCAAATACCGAGCAAACAAAACTGAATAGATGATTGTTGTTGGATCACTCTGATTAAAAACATGTTCTATAAACTGACATTATGATCACAATGGTGTGACATGATCAGAGAACACGGGTAATGAGCCAGCTTTTGTAATTAGTTATGAATTATTTATAATTTAGCTATGGAAAGACATTAAAATGAGCCGAGGCAGCGGATTCTTTGGATGCCGTTGGCTGGACGCGGCCTCCGTCGGTTCAGGCAGGCGCACGACGGGACTGGCGAATTCACAGGCGGGAGGTCAGTGCCAAGTAATGCTAAAGTTTCTCAGCGGAACATCGCATTGCAACAGGGCGATCAATGTTATTCAGTGCTTTTAATCCTGTGGCTGATCGGTGCAATAGATTAGATAAATAATGTACAGCGCAGGCCCTTTCCCATGCATAACATAATAGACAACTCTTTGGGCGAATGCCATACGCTGTGGCAACTTGATTTGTGACTCGGCTAACCTTTTTGCGACTTTTTCTGCCTGGCGCTACACAAAGCAGACAAAATCTCCGGGTTTAGTTTTCAAAGAATGGATTGTCTGCGATACTGAATGCAAAATCCAAAAGCAAACATTTAGTCAGATGCCTGTTTTTCACCGTTCTGAAACACAATCGCAGAAAAAGTGTAGGGAACCTGACCAGTCAGATGTGGGTTGTGTAAATAGCTTTTACCCAGTCATGTAGAATGAGTGGGCAGATTGTAGTTGAACCTGTGGGCAGCCTGTTTGTGTCTCTCACCTGGGACTGGTTCAACTCTGCAAACATGACTTTTTTTCCTTTTTTTTTCCTGGTTGTTTGCCATTTTTAAAGTTTAACTTCGACGACTGATGCATGCTTTTAGGAAACTGCAAAATGTTTTTCTTTATGGCACATCGTCGCTACAGTATCCGTTCTCCTAATGAAAATACTCAGAGGCTGAGCAGATGGTAGGATATTAGTGGCATATATTTCATGACTTGATGTCCCTTTTGGGATGTGTGTGATGAAGTTGCTTAGATGCAGGTTTGGCAGAGATGTACTTCACATACACTTCAAGCACCAGCCCAAACTTTAATTCCAGCCCGTCAAACACCCAGTCGTTTGTAACAGTTTAGGAAAGGCAGATACTGTTGTCTCGGATGTCATTTTAAGCCTCTTGTACACTCTCCCCAGAATGCGAGAGTTTATTAAAACGTGTGGCACACTCCAAAAGTCAAGAATTAAATGATGAGTTGTCAGTGTGGAGCCAGATTTCTGCTTGGTTGCCTCTGGTTTTGCATAAAGAGTCAGCGGGGGGAACAAAAAGAAAAAGGCATCTCCTCCAAAACAAAACGTTTGCGCAAACCCTCGTCTCCAAATCCCTTCACCCGACATCCCCTATATGTCCCCACAGTTCTGTGTTGCTGACAACTGAGCGTCGTGACTTGCCCTGCTCTGCTGCACAGTACAGCTCAGTTTACCTCATTACCATTGAATTTCAATGCTTTGTGGTTTAAAGCAAATGCATTGTGATGTTTTTTTTTCCCAACCTTTCGCTTCGACGCTGTTGGTTAAATGCCGGATCAAGTGTGTCATTTAGTCTACCGCAGAGATTCACGCAACACCGTTGTAGCCAAGGGTGGGAATTAAGATTTGTGTGCAGTGGATTTCAGTTCAAAGGCGCTTAAGAAGATAATATTTGCTACTATGTGCAGCAAAAGAGAGAAACTATAACACTCAGTAATGTGTAGGTAGATTTATTCAATATATTTGATTTAATTCAAATGTTTTTTTTCCACGGCTCCATGGGTAAGATTACTGCACACTGGTTTTGTTTTATATATCACATCTATTAGTTATTTTGGTGTCCCACATTTCAGTTAATTATTTGTCAATATAAGTGTTTGAAGTTATTTTATTTCCAATTAAGTTATATACCCGGAGAAAACGTGGTTAGAAGTGGGTAATATTTGTTTTAGATGTAAAATACAAGACCATATGTGTCTTTGTGGTAAGATTCAGATCAAGAGGAGTGACAGTATTTCTCATCTGTTACTAACTCCACACTATAGTGTAACTATAGTAACATCTGTAAGGTGTAGGGCAGTGATCCTCACTATTTTTTTCCACAAGAGCCACATTGGCAGTGCAAAATCAAGGGCAACTGTGGCGTAGGGGGTTATTACCGAATAGTCGACTAGTCGACTTTACTGCTGTGCCATGACGCTTTAACCAGGAAGTCGACTCGCCGTTCACGTGACAATAACACTGACTCTTTGGAGAAGACAACTAGCTGCGGTTCATCAAGTGTGTGGAAGTAATTCACGAAGGATGAAGCCCATTCTACCATGACATGCGCAGAATATGTAAGTACTGAAATACAACAGAAGCAGTACTGCAATGTAAACTCATCTCAAAATAAGTTAGCTAACGCTAGCAGAGGAACGGTCCAAATCCTCTTCGGTAGTCAACGATTTAACGACTTAACGAAACGTCCTGCGGTAACAAACGCTATTTGACGGCGCTGATTTAGCTGCAGCGTACAGTATTGCAGTAGCCTATTGATAAGCTCATGTGCTTATGTTCAGTTCTGTTGTATTCTATTAGTTGACGTTGTTGCTGTGTTGCCATTATGGAGCGTGACTTATTTTTTTTTTTTTATTTTTTTTGCCGAGCAAGAGCCGTATAAAGTGTCCGGCTGACGGTGTGGTATTGATGTGGGCTACGACCGGCAGTAGCCAGGCTTTAGCCCGAACTTCATTGTTTTTACATTGCACTGTGTTTTTATGTGTGACGTCATCAACTAGTCGACGTCAACTCGACTCAACTTTCACCACATGTTACTCGACTTTAAAAAATCCCAAGTAGAAAGGTGCATCTTGCATTTACTTTTCTTTGATATTATGTTTCACGCTCATAAAACAGCTTGTGTGTTAAGTGCGCTCTGTGTTTGCCATCTTGACTTGACCACACATGAATCCATTAATAAACCATGCCAGAGTTGTCTTAATCATCAAAGGAAGGAAATATTAAATGCCTTTGGCGATGGAGCTGAGCTAAGAGTAGAGTCTGGTGGAGGCTCAGGGCAAAGCTGCTGCATCATCTGCTGTATTGTCAGCAATAAAGACATGGGAGGCGGCATTAAATATTGCCGGCTTCCATATTATAGAATGAAGTCATTATGGTGTGGACACATTAGTATTTTTCTTTAAATGTGAAGATGAGTGCCAGAGACTAAATCATCTTCTTATGCCCTGTCCACATATAAAGGCCATCCCTCTGTAGCTGACTCTTATTGCCCAGATAGCTCTGTGTGTATCGTCCAAACACTTCCAAGTGAAACAAGCAGAACACAAAAATATTTCAAGGATGGTAATAGCTCATCTTGCTGTCACCGCTCTCCATCTGAAAAATAAGTACCGCTGATGCTGCCACTGCAAGGCCGCTATCAGCACGGTGATTTGGAGGTAGTAACCATAGTCTTAAATGCAGTTTCCTCCTGTGTGTAGGTCCCTTTTGAAGGAAGGGATCGTGTGAAATACGAATAAAGCGTGAAATTTATGTATAGTATTCTCATCCAAAACAATTGTGACTCATCAGAGAATGGACATGGGCCTTCTGAGGGTGTCCTGTGGTGTCTGGCAACAGGCCTTTGGGTCTTACGGGTTGAGGGGAGGGGCCTCTGTTGATCAGGCTTGTTTCGGTGCATCCCACAGACACTTGATCAGTTTGGGATCTATGGAGTTTGGAGACCAGGTCAACACCATGTGCTGTTCTTCATGTTTTTTGAGTTGTTCTGCCTGTGTCAGGCTACAAAATAAACTGTGTACTTTCTCACTGAAGATCAAGGATGGATTACAGCAATATGACCAGTATAACAGGTGTAGGCTCACTGCTATTATTTCCCTCTTGTTTCCTTTTTGTGATCCAAGTTTTTGAACTGTCCTGCTTTTATCATGTGCCAGTTTCAGAATCCTTGATTGGCTAAATTTTGAGAAACCCTTTCAGAAAAACCAGGATAGCATTTATTTTTATTTTTTTTTGTGCACAGAACAATATGAACCCAACCAAAAGTAAAGTGTCACTAAGTTGGGAAAACAGGACACTAGTGGTTTAGAAATAAAAGAGGTAAATGGGGAAAACTAATGAAATGCTGACTGGCAGCTGTTACAATGAGGGGGTTTCCCATTTGTCAGATTTCATTAGGGATTTCAGATCAGGTGGTTTATGTTTGCAGACATCACAGGCACCTGTACAAGTAGCATGCAGTGATCAGTGACAGGGCCGCTAATATTTGTCATGCATACCTGGATGTGCGTAACCAGATTTCTCTACATTGCATGCAAATCTCACCTCCCAGAATGTGATCAGTGGATAAGCCTCTTAACTGGGATAGCCCCATGCAAACAGACTCACGGAGGAAATGAATTGAAACTTTTCTGCTCTTAGAGCAATAAAACTGTTGCGCCTAATTTAACACATTTGAGCAGTGCTGGAGCTGCAGGGCATGCATCACCGCCACCGCTAAACCAGATTAGGCTGTCAAATATGCTTTTAGAGTATTTGATTTTTTTTATTTTTTTCTCCTCGTCTGTCATTGTGATTAAGAGCCGGGCTGTTTAAAAAACTTTTGTGAAAGACTCACACACGTCTTCCTTAGGAAGATATTATTTCCTTATTATCCTGAAGTATTCACTGTTTGCACCGTGTTCCTGTTCTGTTCTAATTTCCAAAGGTTTGAGTGGGAAACTTTATAAATTCACAGGCTCCTCTTTTCTTGCAGTTTCTCTGCTCTCTGAAATGAGCCATGGCCCCTAAGTACGAACATCCAGCATCTTAATTTTGACAAGATCATTATGAAATAGAGTTCTCAATAGATTATTCTCGGTTCCTGATTAAAGCTGAGGGCACTAATGGGTGATTAGGAAAATGAATAGCATTCATTCAGAATGTATGAATGTTAATTTGGTGGGGTGATCTATGAGCAGTATATAATGTGTAGGGGGATGTATGTGCCGCTATATTTCATGCGCACTTAGTTTTTTCATTGTTCTTTTATTTCTCCAGACCTGCTTACCTAGTACTTTTAATCTCCGCGTATTCTCAGGAGTCGAATACCATCACTTTGATTCTTAATGGTGTCGTGAAATTCTCATTTGCCGTAGCACCCAGAGGAAACATGCACGCGCAACCCTTTGTGTTTTATGTGTCCTCATGCGCCAGCACTCAGGGAAAAGGGAAACGGTGGATATGCACAATGTAAATGCAAGAAATAAAATGCGTGACCCTCAAATACTTTAAATTTGGTCTAGTAGTTAAAGCTATTGATTGATTGCCATACAAAAACAGAAATACACACGCTGGTATTTAGTGTGTGATTTTTCTTTCATCTTTTAAATAACGAACATATTAAATAATATGCAAATTAGTAATTTGCTAGAATCTAATGTGTGTTTTTTTTTAAATGTATTTTCAATTAGAGATCAGCTGCAGACATGATAATTATAGTAACAAGATTAATGTCAAAAAGCTTGTAGCTAGGTGTCTGGAACGAGCGTTGCAGACTGGTTCTCTCTATAGAATTACTACATAAGAACTGTCTGAAATTCATTTATCTGAAATACAAAGCTTCCCACTCCCCGGCCCTCGTGTCTTTGGAGAATTGTCCAAGCAGAAAGAGCAAGTAGCTCGTGGGCTGTGCTAATGGCTAACCTTAAGAACTTTCATTCAAGCAGAGTGCTGCATGACAATTCCGAATTACAGGCAGCTATTCCCACAGCCGTGTGATGAATGGCTCCAATCTTCTTCTCCCGAGGAAGTTCGCCTTACATACGTGAGCTACAGTAAATGGATATGGGACTGGAGAGCTTTTCTGCGGGGTATGTGTCAAGAACACACACGAGCACGCCTTTTTATCCTTTTTTTGCTCTCCCAGGAGATCGAAAAGGCCATTGGTGGATTTGTTTAGTCCTGTCCTGTGATGGGTCGCGGGGGGCCTGGAGCCTATCCCAGCTGTCAGCGGCTGAGACAGGTCAACCAGTCTATGACAAGGCTATGAAAGAACATACAAACTCCACACAGAAAGGCCCCAGTCGGCCTGGATTCGAAACCGGAACCTTCTTGCTGTGAGGCATCAGCGCTAACCACCACGGCACTGTTCCGCCCCGATTTGTTTAGCAAAGTCTGAAAATGTATTCAGCAAAGCTAATTTTCACATTAATTGATAGCCTTTGTGTGAAAACACTTGTTTATTCCATCTCCTAATTTGATAGTATAACCTTCCTCTTATGAGAAGGCTAATTATGATAATCAAAATTGGACGGATGCAATAACCCCTTGATTACTGTGAAGAGTTCAATCACTACTTGTGGCTGATGATGGCGTCAGATTGCCAATTGTGCTCTTGACCGCCGAGCAACTTTTGAGCAAAATGAACAACTTTGCATGTAAACAGCTGACTGACGTGTCAACCCGCCACTGATTACGCTCAATCTAAAAGTCAGCCTATTTCCATAATTGCTTTGGTAATTGTTAGTGTACGAGATGGATAAAGAGAAACACATGCTTGAGGCAAAAATGTAATGCAGGCGACACCATAAGCAAAAGCATGAGATGAGTGTGAAAGTCCTCTAAATATGCCGCCCACTTTCCGGGAAACCTTGTAAAGCATTGCAAAACAGGTATTTCCTTAACGTCAACTTTAAAAGTGCTGGAAATAGCCTGGAATCCAGTACGACCTTCTCCCGTCCATAGATTTTTATTTAATTTTTTTTGTCTGGAGTCGTGCCGTTGGTTGTTGATTATGCCCAATTGAATCGTTGGGTGGGCTTTACGCAGTAAAGTATCAGATGAGTAACGGCAACATTACCATGCATACTGAAAACCATGTCGTTTGAGCGCTTTTAAGGTGAATTAGTTTACAACAAAAAAAATCTATGACTAGTTGTAGGATTATCCAATGTCCAGTGTCATTGCTGTGGGATCTGTAGGTGGCCTAGGTGGGTGGTACATGTCTTAGTAACATCCACATGAATGCTAGGTTCAAAGGTTTTCCAGCATATCAGTGTGTGTCGGTCATGGTGTGCCACTCATTCAAAGGGGAAATGCTGTTTTTCTGGCACCTAATGTCGTAACCCGGTGGGATACAATATACAACATGACAGTCACATCAGTGATACAGAGAATGCCGTGGAAAAATATGAGAAAAAGCTGCCACAATCGATTCTCTGTAAGTTATGTTTTATTTAACAGTTCTGTATCAATATTATCTTTCAGAAACAAAGGGAATCTATGATTACCGCGATACATTGCAGCTGTGTTGTGTGTGGCTCTCCTGATGTAACCTGACGTGACAGATGGTTTGTTACACACACCCATCTGGGAAGTCGTCCATGGAAACAAAAAGAAAGAAAAATACTTGGCTGGTGATTGGATGAACCATCTGTCTATCACCAGAGAGCGAACAGAAGAGGAAAGATAAGCAGCAGTGTGGCTAGCTAATCATGTCGGTTGTTGCTGATTTTGCAGCTATTGAAACTTTTGCATCCCGTATCCGGCTGTAGTTCCTCAGGCTCCAAACATGGACATGTTATATGATCCCATTAATCTCATGAGAAAGCCAGAAGTCATACGAAGGCCAAATAGGGAAACAATGTTGGGGAAAAAACCAGGAGGATCCTCTGTGTCAAACTCATTTTAGTTCGGGGCCACATACAGCCCAGTTTGATCTAAAGTGGGCCGGACCAGTAAGATAACAGCATAATAACCTACGAGTCCATTTGTTTTAGTACAAAGAAGGTCAAGTCAAATAGGAGAATGTTTACTTAATGAACTACCCGTCAAAAAAATTAAATTTTGTAAGAAAATGAAGTGCAATTTCAGCACACTGCGCTCTGCATTTTAGTCGTGGGTGTCGTCTTCTGTCCACTTCTCTCACTAAATTAGTGGACAAATTAGGGATAGCACTTATTTCCATTAAAAATTGCAGTCTTCTATTTAACTTTAACAATTCAAGCTGCGGGCCAGATTAGACCCTCTGGCGGGCCGCTTTCGGGCCGCAGTCCTTATGTTTGACACCTGTGCTCTGTGTTATACATTTCCAACAACAGCATCTTTACACCACTACCAAATGAGAACACCAGAACGATAAAGCAGTGAGCGGATCACATTGCTCCTAGCCATGCAAAAAAAAAAAAAAGCAAATAAAAAGATCCTCAATCCTGTTTTATCTGCTGAGCGAGCTTCTTAGAATCCCATTCTACGATTCTGATGAAAGGAATGTTATCATTATATGGAATAATACACAAAGTGAATGTAGATTTTAAATACGACAATACTTGTCAATGGCGTTTCCTCTCAGCAAATTTGCCCTCCTCCAACACGCACGAGCTTAGTCAGCAGGAAACCGCAATCCCTTTGTTCCGTTAGTGTAATAATCTTTTGTTTACATCCGAGATGGGTAATGCAATCCAAATCAAGACACGTTTCTATTAAGCCTACAAGTTATTAATTTTAAGTAAAATTCCATTTTTAATGGAGGGCCTGCTTTGTTACTGGATGCATCTGCTGCTGCTGCATTCATGCTTGATTAGTGTTTCTTGTGCTGGAGGAAATATAATTCATTAGAAACTCCACTTCATAAATTAAATACTGCGCTGTAAATTGGCCAATTTAAAGTTAGGATATGGGACGCATTGTTTCCCTTCAGATTTCTGTCCAGAGTGTGTACACTCGAGTGCTGTGCTTTGTGTCGGCCTGCAGGGTCCCGAAGGTAAACTGAAACTCACGATTACCTGCGATAAATACCAGTGAAGAGTACTGCCTTTTACCTTCTTAACGGTAAAGCTTAAATTACCACTGATTTTCACACTTTTACTTAAGTGTCTAAAAGCCTCAAAGAACTTCATGATTTTGAATTTCTGCGTCTAAAACCGGGATATTTCTGCTTCCTAAAGCCCCGTTTTAGAATATCTAACCTTGCACTTCTGCTCAAATGAAGTCAGTTATTTCCCCTTTTTCTTTACGTCTCAGTTTCTAACGGACAATTCTCCACACACATAAATACCCTTTTTATGCCTTGCACTGCCGATGCCTGTGATCCTTTTCATCCATCAATGTGCAACCTTACCGGGAGTGTGTAACAGTGTGAAGGGGTGCAGAGGATTATGGCTCGTTATGTGTCAACCGAAAGCGCCTTTCCACTTAAGTAGCGAGTTGCACTGTGATTCCAAGCTGTTGAACAGCGGTGTTTTGTTTTCTAATCAAGTGATTTGTGAAAGTTATTTCTTTGAATCCCTCTGTTCTTATCGAAATCCCACTGCCTACGTTTCCTCTCTCATCTTCCCCACCTTCCATCTTTGCCTTCTAAGTGCCTTCTGATCCTGATTAAAATGCACAGTCCGACCTCTGTGCTTTTTTTCTCTCCTTCTCTGTTCCTAATCAAGGCCTCTCTCTCGCTTTCTCTCTCTCTCTCTCTCCACGCCTCCCTCTCACCTTCTTCTCCTTCTGACTCCGAACTCCTTCTCCCTTGCAGTGTCCTGAGGGGCTGAGGCCAATGAAGGATGGCTCGGGTTGCTATGACTACTCCAGGGGCATTGACTGCACGGATGGCTTCAATGGGGGCTGCGAACAGCTGTGCCTGCAGCAGCTTGTGCCCCTCGAAGATGACCCAGGTTCCAGCAATGTACTCATGTTTTGCGGGTGAGAATAACCAGCATTAAACCGTGAAAAAACAAAAAATTAAAGTGTGGAAAGGGTGGAAATAAAACCCTGTGAGTGATGTAAATCCACTGTATGCGCAGTATGACATTTGCCCAAAACTTCTTCATTTAGTTTGGATATTTCTACTCAAAAGACGCATCAGAGATTAACGCAGTATCTTGGACCATGCGGACTACATTTCCCTAACGTTATTCAGTGTTACTTTCTCTCTGTGAGCGCCCGCTTCCCCGTCCCACACATTCCACTGAGCTTACAAAATGCACATGTGCTCGGTAAAGCATCTTTCCTACAGCTAGACTGGGTCACAGTGCACAGTTATCTCAAGGAAGTTTCCATTTGAAAAAGGTTGCTATGGGAATAAAAGGCCATGCAGCCCGTTGCCCGGCTTTCCATCAGTTAGCTTCGGCTCTTTTACCAAGGTCCCTAATGTGTGGCAAGAAAACATTACCCACACCATTATGCCTCCCTTTAGGCTTTTGTATCATGTTTGTCAGTGGTATTCCACAACACATTTCATGGATCAGTAGACCAGAGGATTTTTAACTATACCCTCTGATAGTTCATTACTGCAACACAGTTTCTGTTTGTATGTTTGTGTGCCATTTATTCCGGTTTTGTGCTATATAACTGTAGGCAGATCCAGTCCCGTGTTTCAGGCCACGTTGCTTAAATCCTATGTAAGTGCTGGCAAAGTCAAGCAGTAGTCACCTTGGTAAAGGTGTCTATTTGAGTAGTATTACAGGTATACGTATGTGCGCTCTGTTCCAGCATATAAATAACTACACTCATGCCACATATTTTCAGCTTCATTTTGTCCACACACACAAGGATTTGTTTTCTGCGTTAAACCCATCCATTCATACACACAAAGAGTAGCAAGCAGTGGTAAAGGCAGTTGGCAGCCACGCCAACGGCTGCCGTGGATGTAGAAGGGATTTGAACCAGTCGCCCTGGTCCACTTCTCCAACGACTCATTGCTGCAGACATCCTTGCTGCCCCCTCTCATATTGCAGAGCTGTGTTACTCAGGAGGTCTACAGTTCACTTTCGGAACTGGCAACATGCAGGACGAGTTTGCTCACGAGCGACAGCTACAAAGCATGCCAGTCACAAGAAAGGAGGCTTTTAAGTAGGGGAGCCTTTAAGAGATCTGAGCTAATATTACCCGTTTTCAGGCAGAGGCTGAACTGAGGGAGCTGCATAACGGTGTGAGATAAATAAGGATTTTGTTTAACTATGAATCATGCAAAGCCACCGTAGTAGAGACCCAGAATGAAAATATAGAGCGGCAAATTTGCGTGATGGGTCCCCTTTAACGGGGGAAGCATGCTGTACATGAAGGATATTCTGATTCTGCTTGAAGTGTGCCATGTCCACATTTTGGGATGGCACTGTGGGCAAACACGTCAAAAAAATCCAATTTGTGGCAGTGTTCATCTTCCATAAAATCCTTCGTTAAATCCATATTGTATATTATACTGTATTGCCAAACGTATTCACTCACCCATCTAAACACTTGGATTCAGGTGTTCCAATCACTTCCATGGCCACAGGTGTGTAAAGTCAAGCACCTAGGCATGCAGACTGCTTCAACCAACATTTGTAAAAGAATGGTTCGCTCTCAGGAGCTCAGTGAATTCCAGCATGGTACTGTGAAAGGATGCCACCTGTGCAACAAGTCCATTCACGGAATTTCCTCGCTTCTAAATATTCCACAGTCAACTGTCAATTGTGGTATTATAACAAAGTGGAAGTGATCGGGAATGACAGCAACTCGGCCTCGAAGACAGACCAGGGTCAGTGGATGCTGAGGAGCATAGTGCACAACCTCAAGCTCAAGAACAGTGCGCAGAGAGCTTCATGGAGTGGGTTTCCACGGCCGAGCAGCTGCATCCAAGCCATACATCACCAAGTGTGATGCAAAGCATTGGATGAAGGGGTGTGGGGCACGCCGCCACTGGACTCTATGAATCACGCATCTCCATCTGGGAATCTGATGGACAAATCTGGGCTTGGCAGTCGCCAGGAGAACGGCACTTTTCTGCAATTCCGTGCTTGTTAGAACACCTTCCTGTTCCAGTGTGACTGCTACCAGTACACAAAGCAAGCCATAGAGACATGGATGGCTGAGTTTGGTGTGGAAGAACTTGCCTGGCCTGCACAGAGTCCTGACCTTAATCCAATAGAACACCTTTGAGATGATATAGAGCGAAGACTGCTAGCCATGCCTTCTCGTCCAACATCAGAGCCTGACCTCACAAACGTGCTTCTGGAAGGATGATCAAAAATTCCCATGAAACCTTGTGGAAAGTCTCCCACAAGCTCTTATAGGTGCAAAGGGTGGGCCTACGTCATATTAAACCCTATGGTTTAATGGGATGCCATTTAAGTTCATATGCCTGTAAATGCAGATGAGTGAATACTCTTGGCAATATAGCGTACATGTCCGTTTGTAGTTAGGCAAACTGTTTACAGAATAGGGAAATATCTTTGCCACAGAGAGACACTGCTCCAACAGATCTGAGCGTTGCCAACAAAGACAGAGTTTTCCCTCCCACTGAGGCGAAGAGACTTGAGCCCAAATATGAGCCCCAGCCAACAACAGTGGATACTCTGCCTCGTTTGTGTGGCAGAAAACTGGAGAATAATTGTGACTAAATGCAGTCTGTCTGTTGAATGCGGATGCGGAATTAGTTTGGAGTTCTCGCGTCCCACAATCTCCACACTGATGACTGCCTTGCAAATGTAAAAGACACTTTGGCCAAAGCTACGTCAACCTTTTTACGTGGATGCTAAATGAGATGATCCGATGTGCGTGTATACAGTAAGCACCTCAAAATCAATCAGAATACAACTCTTTTGACGTGCACAAAGTGGTTCTGCCTCCCGTGGAGCGTCAGATTTGCCGGAAATATAACCGATTCCTCCAGCTTTATTGACAGAACTTAAATCATTCAGTAGAAGAAGTTGACCAAGATGGACACATATTTTTTAACAGCAAAGCTCACACTATTTTCAGCACTCACATTTTAAATAAGTTATGAATAACATTATGAATAATGACCAAAAACGTTGAAGAAAGGCAGTTGGACTTGGAAGAGCTACTTGAAGATGTTTCGCCACATACGTTAGCGTAGTGGGGGGATTTTAGGTTTAAATGGGTTCATCTGCTCCATGCAAGTGTCTGGTCGTTAACGGACACTAGTCAAGCAAGTTTCTGATGGGCTACACCAACAGATGTTCCTATTTAAACCCCTCCAGTCTCTTAGAACGGGAGAACCTACTCGGATGAGTGGCAAATCTTCTCGTCGAGTTGCTTTTCTTGGATACACCAGGACCTGGACGACGTTTGAATAACTCGGTTCTTTTTGCAACTATCCTGTTTCTGTCCCTTACGCAAATTCGTCTCATCACCCAAATTCTATCCCATGAGGGGCGAGCTCGCAGAAAGAGTGATCAAAGGCTTACACCACCCCTTTCCATACGACTTAATGTCTCCTCCAACTGGGCCAGGCTGTTCCAGCTGAGGTGGTTATGTGAGGCAATTTTATTCTGATTGAGCTATTATTCCAATTATTCTTAGAATGCCGGTGTCCTTGTACGAGCACACCACTGTTGCGCACAGTGGATGCGGCATTGTATTCGGTGCATTAAAACAGAAAGGCAGGATCATGTTTGTATGATTAATGCGGTGTCAGTATCCCCTGCCTCCATCAGCTTGCCGCCTTTTGTGTCAACAACTCTACATCCATACGTCCCTTCACCTCGAGTGTAAATAGGTTTACATACATTAAATTAAATATCCTGCAGTGTATTGACAGCTTTTTCCCCTCCTCCTCCTCCTCCTCCTCAGGTGCGTGCAGGAGTACAAGCTAGCAGGGGACGGGCGCTCCTGCCTCCTGCAGTCAGAGAACTGCGAGGGACCAAAATGCCCAAGGCAGGGTGTCCACTTCAATGACACCCTGTTTGGTGAGATGCTGCACGGATACAACAACAAAACCCAGCAAGTCAACTTGGGACAGATATTCCAAATGACCTTCCGGTAACTAGTGTACAAGTACACGCATTACACCTACACGACTGCTTGCTCACTGTCAGAATATCATACAGATTTCTTTCCTTTTATAGTTTGTGGACATACAGTATATTCATTCCTGCCTTTACTTTAGCGTTATGCAGAGTCTCGTCTTCTTTCTCTTTTGTGTTGATTTTTTGTTTTAAAACGAGCATTATTTTTATTGTGTACATCCACGCATGTAGACGTTTACAACTGTCCCCGGAGACATCTTTAATGTTTCCCCGCATCTCAGAATACACATCAACGGTCGTCGTTTATCGGCGCGGTGTTGAAGGAAGAGATAGAAAGGCTTGAAAGCTCAGCGCAGCAGCTCTGCGAATCAGCAGTCAGGGTTTGCCGTTCGGTTGCTGCATCTGTGTTTGCGCAGATGTGTGTGCGCGTATGCATGTGTACGTGTGTGTGTGAGAGAGAGTGAGAAGGGTATGAGAGATGTAATGGCTGAGCAAGGATTGAGCGTTATCCCATGGCAGTTCTCCTTAAACTGTCAGTCCTCTGAAAACCTGGCTCCCTCCGATAAGTCGCATGCCGCCTGTGATGAAATGCTCAACACCGAAAGATGACGAGGGTCCATCAATGCGCGCATATACACACACGCGCGCTGAAAAATAACCTATGGCTCACATTCTCTGTGTCTGCCTTTTGCTCCCTCACACACTGTATGTGCTTCACATCGGCGCGGCTATCTGTGGTGTAGCCTTGAAATGCTTTTTATTCATTCTGCCGCGTGGGTCACAATAGTTCCCTCAAGGGTCCTCAAGGTCAGGCCTGTGTTACTTGCTACACTATGTTATAGATTCAGTGTTTCTTTCCGGCGTGCATTCTCTCATGAGGACTGTTTAACCGTTTCTCCTTTTGTGAATCGTTTTCATTTGAGATCCAGATGGATGCATTTGAATTCATAAATCATTTATTTGTGCAAGTTCTATTGAGAGATCCCCTTGTGGTCAGAAAGAAGTGGGTGCTCTTCTGCAGTTTTTCACCATTATTTTTTATTTTTATATAATACTGTTGGTTTCTAAGTTGTTTTTGTGAAATCTTCTTTTAAAAATGTGCTGTAATTTCTCACAATTCCTCAAATTCATCAGCATTTCCGTAATCCACAGGAAAGTGAATGAAAGGAGCACTCCTGCCTTAACGTTCGTCTATTCTTAACATAAACAGCTTTCAGATTAAATGGTTGTAAATGGCATTAGGTTGCATTCATTTGGGATTTAACTCTCCGCACGGTTGTGTATGCAGCTGTCCTTGAAGATGTTTTTGGATGCAAGGAACTAGGGCGCGCCAGTCTGCGGCATGCATTGGCTTTTCCCGTGCGTTAAACAGATTTCAACTATTTATTAGTGCATACAGAAAAGCTTGATTCAGACTGCATCGATTTTCCCCTCTCAATCTTTTTTTTTTCTTTTGCGTGAGTGTGCAAGCGAAGGTCCACGTGTCACGAAGCGGGGAACTTTGGAGCGCTGATGGGAACAAAGGGCTTTAGTGTTTAAAGAGACTTGTTATCTTTGATCACTTCAAGAGCTGCAAGCAAAAAAGGGCATAACTTTAGAGAATTTGCCGGAATGACTGACACGTCTGCAGCTTAGCATGGGGGGAAAAGGAAAAAAACAAAACAAAGGTTTGAGTGGCTAAACCCGTTGGGAACTGCCTCTAATACACTAAACAGGGCACAGTTTGACAGATAAAACAAAGGCTCAGTTCGGGGATGTTAAACCAGGGGAAAGAGACAGGTTTGATCCATTTGCCCTCAAGCAACAGGGAGCACAGTGGGTCCTCTGCCTCCAGACTCCAGCTCTACACACAGGGTTACATCAAACGACGGGAAGTAAAGTGACTCGCACACAAGCCGGGGCTCTGGTGAGGGTATACAAATGACAAGTTTAAACTAGCCAGACACCTCGGCGGCCCGGCCGGACTACTCGACGTGCCTTGAAAGATGTACTGGATATCTTTTTTTGTGGGGGAAAACATAGAGACGATGAAGAACCTTATGCGGCTTTTCGGTTTTCAAAAAATACTGTCTCTTAAAAGAATGTCTAGCTGACAAGCCCGGCATTAGTCACACCTCCTATTATCTTGAAACGAAACCACTGAAAGGTAACACATTGGGTAGCATATTGCAGGGAAGTAGTCCTCTTCCTAGCTTTTTAGTGAGTGTCCTACAACTGTCCGAGCCATTTTTGTGTGATATAAAGATGGACAAATCTTCTGCAACGTCCCCCGTGGTATTTCTGAAGACCGGTTTTGAAGCCCCTTGAAGGTGGGTCTAGTCATTACCATTTAGCCAGAGCCTTATTTCTGGTTATTACAAAAATGGGCAAAGTGTGTGTGGAGGCAGGCAGAGGATGCCTAGGTTCCCGTTTAGCAACCTAAGGCTGCACCCACCTGGTACTCAAATCAGCTATTCCTTTAATTATGAATAACTTTATATAAGTGGATACAATTTAGCAGAGTTATATAAAAAAGCGTTGTACTGAGTAGGAAAATTTGCAAGAGAGACCAAACCAGACTGAACCTATACACCGATCAAGCATAACATTATGACCAATAGCTGAAGCCAATACCATTGACCATCTTGTGACAATTCAGTGTTCTGCTGGGAAATGTTTGGACCTGGCATCCGTGTGGATGTTACTTAGACGTGTACCACCCACCTAGACCAGACCAGGCACCCCTACCCCTAGCCCATAGCAATGACACTCATGCATAGCAGCAGCCATCCCTAGCAGACACAGCTTGACACAGGCACACATGAAAAAAATGGTTTAGGAACACCTAAAAAAAACATGAAGAACAGCACAAGGTGTTAACCTGGCCTCCAAATTCACTAGATGCCAAACTGATCAAGTATCTATGGAACAAGCCTGATCCACAGAGGCCCCTCTCTTCAGCCCATAGGACCCAAAGGCCCCAACTGCTGGCAGACACCATGGGACCCCCTCAGAAGGTCCATGTCCATTCTCTGATGAGCCACAACTGTTAGAGGCACATTGGAAACCTATACAATATTAGGAAGGTGGTCATGTTATCCTTGATCGGTCTATATTTATGCTGCAGAATCGGCCATTTACGCTTGAATGTCAACAGGGATTGACTTTCTTTCGGAGCCACCCTCAAGTGGCTAGTTGAGGAACTGCAGTTTGTTCTGCCCTTTCAGCTTCCTCTTTGTCCGCACACAATAATTAATAGACTACCTTAACTGCTGTTTTCTTTTGCTCAGAAGTCTTCAGACAACTAAGTCTTTTGAAGCAACAAAAGAAATACTGACAAACAAGCTGAGAAATTGTCATCGCCCGTAAAAATGTAACAGCCCAAATAATACACTATAGTACCAAAAGTATTCGCTCACCTGCCTTTACTCATTCTATGAACTGAAGTGCCATCCCTTTCCTAACTCATAGAATTCAATATGATGTCGGTCCACCTTTTGCAGCTATTACAGCTTCAACTCTTCTGGGAAGACTGTCCACAAGGTTGAGGAGAGTGTTTATAGGAATTTTTGACCATTCTTCCAAAAGCGCATTCCCACAAGGTTGGGAGCATGGAATTGTCCAAAATGTTTTGGTATCCTGAAGCATTCAATGTTCCTTTCACTGGAACTAAGGGGCCAAGCCCAGCTCCTGAAAAACGACCCCATACCATAATTCCTCCTCCACCAAATTTCACAGTTGGCACAATGCAATCTGAAATGTACCGTTCTCCTGGCAACCTCCAAACCTAGACTCGTCCATCAGATTGCCAGATGGAAAAGCGTGATTCATCACTCCAGAGAACGCGTCTCCACTGCTCTAGAGGCCAGTGGCGGCGTGCTTTACACCATTGCATCCGACGCCTTGCATTGCACTTGGTGATGTGTGGCTTGGCTGCAGCTGCTCGGCCATGGAAACCCATTCCATTAAGCTCTCTGCGTACTGTACTTGGGCTAATCTGAAGGTCACATGAAGTTTGTAGCTCTGTAGCAATTGACTGTGCAGAAAGTCGGCGACCTCTTTGCACTATGCGCTTCAGCATCTGACCCCTCTCCGTCACTTTACGTGGCCTACCACTCGTGGCTGAGTTGCGTTGTCCCAAAACGCTTCCATTTTGTTATAATAGAGCTGACAGTTGACTGTGGAATATTTAGGAGCGAGGAAATTTCACGACTGGATTTGTTGCACAAGTGGCATCCTATGACAGTTCCACGCTGGAATTCACTGAGCTCCTGAGAGCGGCCCATTCTTTCACAAATGTCTTGTTTCACAGTCTGCATGCCTGAGTGCTTGAATTTATACACCTGGGGCCAGGCCAAGTGATTAGAACACCTGATTCTGATCATTTGAATGGGTGAGCGAATACTTTTGGTAATATAGTGTATCTATAGAAGGATCTATATAAGGCAGCCTCTCCCGACACTGTCAAGGTAACTGCAGCCATATGCTAAATGAATATCTTATCAAAAGGGTACCACGTCCACTCACTGAACATCAGGTTAAATGACCCCTCATCCAGCCGTTCTCTGATTGTATAAATTGGCCAGATACGGTAGTCATATACATTCACCAGAAGCTACACTTCATCTGCTGAGAGATTTCTGTGGAACACGGAGAGCTGAATTTTTCTCCTTTCCGTCCTCAACTTTCATTTTATTACACCTATGCAATTTGCACCTGCTCCTGGAAGCTAGAACCATTTCCATGCTAATTACAAGATGCATACTCAGCCACACTTATCTGGCTCCCCGCAGTTAAAGGCACACTCGGCTGATTACATGCAGATGACAGGCAAAGTGCACCTCCAGGATGATGTGCCTGTTTGGATAAATAACACACATTTCTCCGGGTGCCGAGTACGTCTGAAACGAAGCGCAAAAAGCATTTATACAGACCGGGCCGACTGTCCACAGCTGAGTGGTTTTTGGAGAGGCCAGGGGAAAGAATGGGAAGAAAGGAAAGAAGAAAGAAGTTACTCTCTGAATCTATAATTCGCCTCAGCACCAAACTTCGGGGTGAAAAAAAGTTTATTCTTAAACGGCAGCCGTTTTTTTTTTTACGCGCATCAACACCAGCGTTGGAGTCTTTGTTTTATGGGTTTGATCAGATTAATTCAGCTTGAACATTAACTCTTTGGAGCCGTTCATTATCTAAGTCTAACCGTAACAACTAAGCACACAGGAGTATACTACTTGACTTCCCAGTGCCTCTAATTAAACATGTGTCTTACTGCGTGTCATCTCACTAAAGTACTTATTCCTCTTATCAAATCCGCTGTGTCATTTGTTGAAAGAACAATGGCTTTGTCTTCCGAATGACTCGCTCCCACAAGGTTCTACTTCACACTCTACATATTTATAGACACATGTTACACTTTTTCATTCTAATTATTTCCTACAGTTTCCCCCACGCCGTCTTTGATATGCAGATGCATATCCTTTTTGTTTCGCTCACCTCCACGGCGGACCGGTTCTCCCTCGCAACATCCCGTTCTCCCGCGTCGGCGGGCTCAAAGCGAAATATTAGATGATGGAGATGAATTATGTGATTCGATTCACGGCTTCACAGGTACTGTTTTAATATGAAACACTGGCCGTGATTTATGGCTCCTTTGCATGCGTTTTGTTTTAAATTGATCTCACTTTGCGCTGTCGGTCCCAAGTAAGCCGGGGGAATTCATTTCGCTTAATGCTGCTTCGGAAATTACGGAATAACTCGCAAGCATGCATTTGTGTGATAAAGTTACATGTGTTGATGCCGATGTTCAGCTGAGAAAATTACCAACTGCAGTGGGATTGCATTTTTTTCTGCATATGATAGATGTGACATAAATCCATCCAGTGGAGAAAGACTATCTGACTTGTTTGTTTTGTATTTTTTTCCAGTGAACTGACAATGGGTTTAGGCAAGGTTTTTGGTCGAAAGCATACCAGTATCTGTGGATGGAGCAGGTGGGAGTACACTTATGGTGCTGTCAAATAAATCATCCATTTGGGTGACGGGGTGAAGTAGAGAAAACTGGATTTTTTCGTCTAGCGGTCAGTGACAGTCTTTGCTGAAGATTTTCTGTTGTGTACACCTCTAAATATAGTCCAATCACTGTGGAGCATTGATTCCTTTGGCAAATTTAACATTCCCCAGATTATCAATTCCCAGTTTTGATTTACACAGGCCTTACACTATCGCACCTGCTTCGAGACCGCTGGAGCAGCCAGTTAGCTAGCAATCAAGACATCCCAGTGAGGCGTAATAGGCCAGGAACATCTGAATGGATGCTTTCCATCGACAGAGAACTAGACAGGAAGATGTTTAATATCAATGAGAGGGTAATTGATCATTAAGCTGCTTTGTAAGAGACACGAGCAATGTTTCCAAGTAAGACTAATGTGCATTTCAATTGTACATTTATTCTGCAATTAGTCCAATGGTCGAATAGCTGGAGAAGTAATTAACAATCACCATTTTGTGACAATGCAATGTTCTGCTGGGAAGCTTTTGGATCTTGCATTTGTGTGGATGCTACTTAGACATGTAGCACCCACCTAGACCAGACCAGATTGCACCCCATAGCAATGGCAGCAGCTATTCCCTGCAGGGTGCAGCCTGAACCAGAAAGCGTTAGAAATGACCTGGCCTCCAAATTCTGTAGATCCCAAGCTATTATCTTGTATCTGTGGCATGCCCTGGAAGAGGCCTGATCCACAGAGCCCCCTCCTCTCAACTAAGGGATGCAGCGAAATGAAAAGTCTTGGCCGAAACCGAAAACCGTCATCACAATATCCGGTTTCGGCTGTGATGTTTCGGTGGTAAAAGTCTTTCGGCTGAAAACGGCTGAAAACCGACAGTGCATATCCGGTGCATCCCTACTCTCAACCCATTTGACCCAAGTCCCCCACTAACAAAATTCTGTTGCCAGATGCAACAGGACTTGCATGTAAGCGGTCAGTTTTTATTTTTCAGTAATTCTTTTACAACAAAAATTGCTGAGCTGATAAAAGGCTGCTACCAGAATGGGCCCCTTGTCACAGTTCAGTCAAATTTGAGCCTTTTGATCACCAACGCTATGAGGAGTAGCTTTTGCATTTGATCCATTATATCCGCTGTGCATAATTTCAAAGACCTTATCTGAACCAATGTGTCCTAAACAGACCCCACTAGTTAGAGAATGGCAGCACAATCTGCTTCCACCTAACGAGCCACGGTGGTTAGAAGGAGCAGCAGTTCACACTGGATCACCTTTCCCTTCATTTCACAGTTCATCTCAAGCGTTTTTTTTCTCCCCCCCCACATGATCAGAGCTAATGTCGAGTCTGCGAGGGATGCACTCGGGTATTCGACACATTAAAGCAGCCTGCTCAGGCCTGATAATTGATAATAATGATAACAGTATCCCTATCTTAATGGGGAAGACAATTATAGAACGATTTGACGCAAAGGCATAATGAAACACACGGCCTCTCATGGTTGGATACGTCAATCACATCTGCGTGTTCTGTTAACTTGAAAGCTGCCGAGATCAAGTGAAGTCTCTTAGGATAAATATTTTATCGCGAGCGGAGCCACACAGCTTTTTTTTTTTTTTTTTTTTCAAATCGAGTTCACGTGTTCATCTTCTCATAGATGTGTTCCTTTCCTTCTCAACAGTTGCAAGAATGCGCCGTCTGTTAGAAGTTCGGCTTGTGATAAATGAGATGCGGCAGCTGAGAAGGAGAGGAAAATCTCACCTGCTCTGTGAAGGTGACGCCGCCGCCCCTGTCACTCTGATGCTTTTAACAGAAAAAAGAAAAGTGCAGGAAAAGATACGGCGAGGAAGAAAAGAGACAACACCGCTTTTGATAGCCACTCTGTCGTAACTCCTCATCGCCGCTCACCTCTCAAACTAAGACGACACCGCTGCATGAATAATTTGTGAATCTGGCAGCCCGCAAGGCTCGCAGGCGTAAACACAGCTACTGTTCCACGTCCCTCTGTAATTTTCCGTAATTATCTCCTCGGTGCACGCGCGGTAGCTTCTGCTGGGGAGTTGAGTCAACAAACATTATAAGGCAATCTCTTCCCACATAATGAGTAGCCATGAGACGGCGAGGCAGACCGTTGAGGTGAGGGGTTAAGCTGCTCAAGGTTGACTAGAAGCTTCTCAGTTCTGTTCCGGAATAAGCGGGTCTGCTCGCTCGTACGTCTTTTATGTTCCCGAAATTTAATTTAGCGTTTACCTTCTGTCTTCTCACGTGTGTCTGCGTGTGTAGTGGGGGAGGATTTCTGCAGGCGTACTGGCACTGTAATATATACACCTATCAGGCATAACATTATGACCTAGTATTGTGTGGGTCGCCATTGTGGCTCCAAAACAGACTGGACATGGGCCTTCTGAAGGTGTCCTTTGGTGTCTGGCAGGGGCCAAGGAGTGTCATTGCTATGGGGTGGGGACCCCTGGTCTGGTCTAGGTGGGTGCTACATGTCTAAGTAACATCCACATGAATGCCAGATCCAAATGCTACCCAGCAGAACACTGTATTGTCTCAAGACGATCAGTTATTCACTTCACCTGTCAGTGGTTTTAATGTTATGCCTGATTGTTTTATATACAGCTCTGGAAAGACATAAAAGACCACTCCCACAAATGTTTCTTAAATCAGCATCGCTACATATGGCAGCCAGTCCGTTCCAGTGTGTGTTCGATTCCAACACAAGTCATTCTACTGACTGAGACACTGATCAGGTGATCACCTGACCCAAATCTTATTTTATGAGGAAGATTATAAAAAAACACTGCTGCGGTTAAAGAGTGAGATTATCCCACCAACAATGATTTCTAAACTCTTCCTAAGTTAAAATATTAGTGCTGCGGGTTTGAAAACACTGCATCTTTTTGGTTATTTTGACCAGTTTTTCAGCCAATAAATGCTCCAAACAGCAATATTTTCATTTCAAATTTGAGAGAAATGTTGTCAGCACTCAATAGAATGAAACAAAAATCTTCATTTTAAAAAATACATAGCAAAACCAGCAAAACTGATAATTTTGCAGTGGTCTATTATTTTTTTCCAGAGGTGTATATCCCACTGTGAGATAAAAAAAAAAAAGGGGGGGATTATCAAACTCATCTTGCTAATATTGCATACTGTATATCCATGCATATGTTAAATTAATTTAGTGATAATAATATTCAGTGATTCGCCGTCTGGAGAGTACGCACACATTTAGTTGCCCCTATATATATATTTATTATATGTATATTTTTCATATTTGTCTGGCTGAGATGTGAGACAGTACATTTGCTAGATCATTATAATGAGCATAATTTAAAGTGCCCCTAGACTGTTTTTATGCACTAAGGCCAGACTACTTATACTACATAACATGTAAAATAAAATAAAAATTAAAGCTGCGAGCAGCATTGGACGGGCCCTCGCACGTCCGTGCGCGTCGGGGTGTGCGGCACGTTGGGCGGGAGATTTGACCTTCTGGTGAATTAGGGCAATTTTTGAGAATTTCTAAACACGACAAGCCCATCAGCAGGTGTTTCCCTTTCATGACGAAACATCGAACTTTGCCACGCCCCGACAGTTTCACGCTTACTCAGGAAGTCTATATGAACACACCTACCAAGTCAATTGAATAAAATCTATAATCTAAAAAAGTTCTATAACTCTGTGTTGAAAACTGTGGCGGGGCTGCCTAAAAAAAAATTTGCAGGTGGCGCTATAGAGCGATTATGCCCCGCCTCCTAATTGATTATGCAGCCGAATTTTAGAGAATATTGCACTTAATAAGCTCAAGAAGTTTCAGACAGCTCTGAGAAAGTATATGAAAGCCACACAGTTTTGCCTTCAAAACTAGCCAAAAAGTCAATGGAGTTATAGTTCTGGATCAGAGGGTCAAATTTGATGGAGCGCCACGGCCACACATGTTCCTCAAGGTTCATACTTTTGAGAAGTTTTACTCAGGAAGTCTATATGAACACACCTACCAAGACAATTGAATAAAATCCCTAGGAGGAATTGGTTCAAATATGACCCCTTGTCAACCAGGCCGAATCACCATGGTGATATTCATGCATAAATATCTCGCTTCCTGTTAATTGTAGCCCGTTGCTCTAAGAGACATTTTGTTGGTCTTACCACGGTCTACAATTTGGCTGAGGTTCTATAACTCTGTGTCGAAAACTGTGGGGGGGCTGCCTGAAAGAAAATCTCTAGGGGGCGCTATAGAGCGATTATGCCCCGCCTCCTAATTAATTATGCAGCCGAATTGTGGGGAATATTGCTCTTAATAACCTCAAGAAGTTTTAGACAGCTCTGAGAAAGTATATTAAAGCCGCACACTTTTGCCTCAAAATGATCCTAAAAGGTCAATGGAGTCTTGGATTTTTGGAAAAAAATCGGGACGCTTGACTTTGACAAGCCACCGTGTCTACATAGTTTCTGGAAAAGTTTCTATTTTTGGAGGGTTTCTTCCAAAAGTTGTTTCCGATAGTTTCACTGAGTTTCAGCCCCGTATGGTCGATATTGTCCGAGCTGGACGTCATCTTGTAAAAATAAAATGTTTCTATCGCCAGTAGGTGGCGCTCTGAAAATCACCAAATGTTGTTATGGAAATGTGTACTAGGCCAGACTGGCATTATATATCAGAGGTTTGGTGACGATTGGAGTATTTTCCGCAAAGTTACAGCACGTCAAGCACGTCAAATTTTCATGAAAACACGCCACATTTCGTGGCCCCGCCCCTGACCCATAGTAAATCCAACGAATACGGCTTGATCAACCTTTCATCGTCAAGGCCTTAAGAACACACACGACAAGTTTCGAACAGATAGGACGAAAGCTCTAGGAGGAGTTCGTTCAAATACGAGGTGTGGAAATGTGCACACTTGTGACCAAATATGATTTTTGATGCAAGATGGCGGACTTCCTGTTGGAGTTGGACTATGGCTCCAGGAGGCTTTTTTGTGCGTCTCTGTCTGTTACATACTCCCTCCAAATGTCGTAGAAGTGCGTCAAACCGTGTCGAGGGGCTACTCCGAAAACGCATATCTAGGTGGCGCTGTTGAGCCATTTTGTTACGCCCTTGTGCGAGACCCCCAAAATACGTAATTTTACACCCGACTTTGGGGGGGTAGGCAAATTTTCGTGAGTTTTCCAGTACTTTTAGGCCGTCAAAAAGGCGATTTACTTTTAGGATTCTGAAGAAAAAAAAAAAAAAAAATAATAATAATAATAATAAAAAAAAAAATAATAAACATTCGAAAAACAATAGGGCCTTCGCCGCCTTGCGTGCTCGGGCCCTAAAAAGAAAATGTTGTGTAATACTTCCTGTAGTTCTGATTGAGCCCTTGTGATGCGTTTGTACGTATATATACGTATGTACGTATTTTTTATTTATTTATTTTTTGACAGACAGCCTGCGTCACAAACTGGGATTATGGCATTTGAAAGACGTGGGTGTTAACAAGGGCGGCCACTTGGAAAGGTTCGATTGTATATTAGGAAGTGTAGGACTTAACATTTCGTGGGTGCGTGACCCATGCCGAGATCCCATTAATTACTCCCACCTCAATTATGTATCTGGAAAAGCAACATGCTTTACTGCGGTGCAGAAGCGAAACTGGATGTAATGCCAGGAGGGCTTCTGGACGCTAGCCAAGTGTAAATGCAATTTGAGCACAAAATCTATCTAACGCTAGCTTATTATCGAGAACAATTATGGGCGACCGTTTTCTTGTGAAAGAGAAAATAAGTGGGGGGAACGGCATCCAAAAACGGCTTTGTAGCACCAAAATGTTAATGCAGAGTCCTTTGATCGGTTGTCGCTCACTACATGCACTGCCATATGGAGATGGTGGTTAACATATCAGATGGAAATGCTGTCTGAATGTTGAGTATGAATAACTCTGCTGCATCTGTGTTTGCAGTTCTTTTCTGCTTTAGTCAAAGTGTTTTCATTGTTTAGATCTACATTAGCGTCCATAATGCATTTACAAGTTTCTAACTTCTAACTGTCATTCTCTCCTGGTGTATTTATGTCATCCTTATTCTGTGTCTCTGCATTCTTTAAAAGAAAAATAAGTCTTGATTCCCTTAAACGTTAACGTCTTAAAACCTGTCAAAATATGTCACATTAAAATGAAAAATGATGTCGTTACTAAGGAGTTACTAAACTTTTTTCTCACGTTGGAGCAGCTGACTTCCTAGAAAGTTTGACTGTCATTCACGCTTCGGCACCATAGCGATGGTGAGTCAGTGTAGGAGAGGAAAAAAAAAAAGAGAGAGAAGCATGTAAGAAGAGGTTCTCACAGCCTCCGTGATTCCTCCGTCTTCTGAGTGAGGTGTGCGTGTTTTTGTGTGCGTGTGTGTGTGACGCTCAAACATTTCTGTGGGTTTGCGTTTACCTTTGTGTGGGTATGTGTTTGCCCGCGTGAGTCAGTGCACATACGTACATATGTTAGCGCGGCCGTTCCTGAGGCGCTCACTCTCTTCTCAATAACTCACACGGCGATAGACCCTGGCCCTAATATCGGCTAATGTCAGAGCGGCTTATAGCTGACTACCTGCGGTTCGAAGAAGGAGCGGGGGAGAGAGAGGGAGAAAACTAGATGGGTGGAGGTGGAGATAAGGGTCGAGAGAGAAAATGAATAGGAAAATAAATGAAAAGTGAACAAGCTAAATTAAAAGAGCAAAGCTGAGCAAAAGTTGGTGAGTAAGACGTTAGGGAAAGGGTAGCCGTGAAAGAAATGCAAAGGTAGTAGTAGTAGTAGTAGTGCAGCAAATGAGGTTCCTAAGTCTGAACTGTGAGAAATCATCAGATTTCAAGTGGAGATGCAGTTAATCATGAGGCAGAGTGGAAGGACACGAAAAAGCCTATGTTGCAGATTATATGGAGACGTCAGGACTACGCAACAAAACTCACATTACATGTTGATTTAACATCAAGTTAAAGTGTCATTGTTTTCTTTGTCCTGTGGTGTCTGGCAATCGAATGTTGTTAGTGGGGGGCCTTTGGGTCCTATGGCCTTGCTTTTATGTAGCGCTTTACTACCTATTGGTACTCAAAGCGCTTTACAGTCACAGACACGTCTACCCATTCGCTCACACATTCACACATGAACTGAGGATTCAGTGTCTCGCTCAAGGACACTTCGGCATGTGGCACATTCCAGGGATCGAACCTTCTGGTTCGTGGACAACCCACTCTGCCTACTGAGCCACAGCTGCTCTGTGGGTTGAGGGAAGGGGCCTCTTTGGATCATCCTCCTGGGGATGGTTGCTGCCATCAAGGAGTGTCATTGCTATGGGGTGGGGGTCCCTGGTCTGGTGTGGGGTGCTACATGTCTAAGTAACATCCACATGAATGCCAGGTCCTTACCTGTCAAGTATCCCGTTTTAGCAGGGAAAGTCCTGTATTTTACCCTTCTTTCCCGCCTTCCTCCCTTATTAGTATTGTTCCCGTAAATCTCCCGTATTTTAACCTGCATTAAAATAATAATACCCCGGACCCGGGCAGAGTAAATAAAAAAAACAAAAACAACAAATACGGGTAGATTACTTTGACTTGTTCATTGTAAAAGTAGCACGGAAACGAAAAAAGTGTGGGAACCCCTTATACTGTATATTGATACTGGAGCTTGGTTGGGGTGGTGGGACTGCTCGCACCGGGCGCCTGACAATTTCCCTTATTTTCAAATCCAAAACTTGGCCAGGTCCAAAGGCTTCCCTGCAGAACTTTGTATTGTCACAAGAGGCTCAATGTCATTCGCTTCACCTGTCATAATACCCTGTCATAGTGTTGTGGCTGATCAGTGCATGTAGACAGTATATGAAAGATGGACGTAGCCACCAGGTCTGAAGAGTGGGAAAATTAGCAGAAATGGCTTAAGGTTAATGCAGTTCCACTGACGTTCGTTTGGCGCTGGTTCCGGAAACATCTCAAGCAGCTGTGGGCACCAAGTCATAAAACTGAACATGAACTTTTCTTATGTTCTTAACTTATGTTCTGAAAGCATAACTACGTAGAAAGTAGACCTCAAAGAGAGTTAAATGTTTGGGCCACTCGGGCGATTCTCCAACAAGTCCTTTGCTAATTTACGTAAGCTAGCTAATTTGCTATGCTACGTTAGCTAGGAAACTTGTATTAACTGATAACTAACATAAACTGTATGCAAAAGCATAGCTGTAGCTCATATCAACGTCTTCCCCAGCCTCAAACTTTCATCCGAATATGACCAAATACCAAACTGGAGCCGCTAGTCCACACAAACCTGTCACTATCGCTTTGCCTATTGTCATGTGGGATAACAAAAGTGACGTGGATCCCTCGTTCAGTGTAATTCTACTTGCTATGTATATTCAGTCAAAGTTTCTCGCCTTAACAACTCAATTTGCCACGCAGAGAGGCAGCTCTTAGTTATTTCCCTTTCTGCTTCATGGAGGCTGTCAGATGTCCTTGTGTGCATTCCTGCTCCTTCTGTACCATACATTTGAAAAACAGCGAGTTGCTTCTCATTCAGTGAACACCCTTGTCATATAAAGCGCGCCATGTTTTTTTATGCAGACATATAAAAAGACATGTATATGATGGAGTAAAAAGTGTGCCCTCCATGTCCTTATTCTGAAAGAGTGGGTTCAGTGCAGCTTTACAACCGGCTGCGTCACTCCCTGTTGTGCGCGGAGGCGTTCTCTCGAGTGTTTTCTCAGCGAGGGTGGTTCAGTGTAGGTTTTCCCACAGCGTTTCCTGTATATGGTATCTTTCCTCTCCGCGGAGTCGGAAAACGTTCCGGCTCGTGGTTTGACCCTGCCGTGGGTTGTTGGTTGTGAACGCCGCGGTGCATTAAATATATCGGAGATCTCTTGTGTTGACTTTATTTTCAGCCATTGCCCCTTACAGTAATTCAGTCGTTCGGAGAGAAAGGGAATTGTCCTGCAAAGGCAGTGGTTCCCAAACTGTTTCTGCTGGGACCCTCTTTGGTACATGAAAATCTTGACAACCCCCCCAAAAGTATAATTCAGACTCTATTGGAGTTTATTTCACACATTGTAATTAATACAAATATAAGCTTTTTTGAACAAATTAAAGTAAACTTTACTGTGTAACAGGTTTGCGTGGGTGCCACAAAAAAACACCGTCATATCCCTATCACATAACTGCCCCCCCCAAAGACATCCTGTTCCGCAAAATCCCGAGAGAAAAGACTCCTAAATCCCGTCCCGCTCCCTCAAATGACTCCCATACTGTGGGATACCCGTGGGGAATACCGTGACTCGCGGGTGTCCTGAAAAATTGTCACCCTCTAATCCATCCGCCTGCGCCCCCTGCAATAGCTCTGCGAGCCCCCTAGGGGGTGCACCCCCCACTTTAGGAACCACTGTGCAAAGGTAATATCCAATTGTAGCTAAGCTGAAGATCTGACCACATTATTTGACAAATATGTATATAAATGCAGATATGGAATGAGCTTATGTAACTTGTATAAGCTGTGCTGATGTAGACCTCCTGCATGAATTTATTTACTTTTGGTGTTAGCTCTGTTTTGCAGCAGTTTTTTTTTTTGTTTTTTTTCCTAAGGAAGTTAATTAAAGTAGCTTAAATTGGACGTAGGTGAGACTTCTCGCTCAAACACACTTCCGCCCCGCAACCGCCACGTGTACGTGTGTTGGTGTTAATTACTGCGATATAATGAGTCCGTGTAGGAAACACGGGCGGAGCCCCGCGATAGACTGACTTTAAATTAGGAAGCGATACCTTCAGGGGAGAGGTGAGGAGAAAAAAAAAAAAATAGTCCATTATCGTACAGGGATAGAAGCGCATGACTCAAGAGGTAGAGGTCTTGTTCAGCTGAAAGGCTAATTCATCATTAAAATAAAAGTGCATTTTTTTTTTTCTCCGCTGATGAAGTAGCCTCTTCATTTGACCACTTAAAATTAATACACAGAAAATCTGACAGCGTACTCAATTTACGCTCGCCTTATTTTGCGAACCAGAGCCTCTCCAGAACCTTAACCTTGAGAGGTTGTGCGTTTCTATTTCGCGTGTATTATGCTTTGGCTGCGGCCAGAAAGGAGGGCAGCGATTCTGTGTGTTTAATTAGCTTAGCCGGGGATGCTGTTGTGCAGTTGTGCCAGACTGATAAAATCGCGTGCAGCAGCCGGGGGAATCAATAGTAAACTGGAGGCTGAAAAATGAAAGCGCAAAGCGAAAGACCCGCGGCCTCAGAATGCGATGGCTCAAAGGGCGTCGCTGACAATGGCAGTCCTCCAGAAGTGGTTCAGCGGCCTCACACTTTCAGTGCAAGGAAAACTGCATGGAGTAATTTGTGGGCCAGGGCTAAATCTGGAATTAGTGGCTGGATGTTTTTAGTATTGATTAATGAACTACCTCCGCAGCAGTGAGCTGCAGGGTGGCAGCGCTTGTGATTTTGTATCCCCTCCGGACGACTATCCGTCTTAACTCCTCCCCTCCCGCATCCTTATCTTCTCCCAGAAGCTGTGCCCCCCCGAGATTGTTTCCTTGTAAGTTTACGAGCCATAAATTATTCATAAATACCAATTCATAAATCGCCGTTTCTCGGTTTTATTCAAGCGGGCTATGAGAAGTTTGCCACATTGAGAATTCGCCCACGGCCGCTCCTGCAAGGCCATGCTATAAAGCGGTTAATTACCACTCCTGTGATGTGATTTCCAGAGCCTGCCTTTCAAGATGGTGACTACAAAAAGCGCCGCCGCTCCGGTTGTGTGTCACGCCGGCCGACGGAAAACCAGATAACATAATAACATTTAATCACACCTTTGTGTCAGCCGCGTTAATTTGTAATTACACTGTAAAGTGAAGGGAATACAAAGGCTGCCTTGCTGCCACCGACCATTGCTGCTGATCAAATACTAGATGATAGCGCCGAGGAGGAACCCTGATGAGATTCATAAAAAGTCCTTTTGTGCGTCTTTCGGGATTGCACAGAATGCAACAATGATCTTGGCGTAAATAATGGATGGCCACAGCTTGTAAGCAAAGATACACGCTTACACTGATCAGCCATAACATTATACCTAATATTGTTTAGGTCTCCCTCGTGCCTCCAAAAAGAGTTGTGACTCATCGGAGAATGGACATGGGCCTTCTGAGGGTGTCTTGTAGTGTCTTGTTAGTGGGGGCCTTTGAGTCCTGTGGGTTTAGGGGAGGGGCCTCTGTGGATCAGGCTTGTTCCGGTGCATCCCACAGATATTTGATCACTTTGGGATCTAGTGAATTTGGAGGCCAGGTCAACACCTTGAGCTGTTCTTCATGCTGTTTTGAGTTGTTCCTAAATTGTTTTTGTGTGTGTGTCTGTGTCAGGCTGCATCCTGCTGGGGATGGCTTCTGCCATCAAGGAGTGTCATTGCTATGGGGTGGGGGGTGTCTGGTCTGGTTTAGGTACGTGCTACATGTCTAAGTAACATCCACATGAATGCCAGGTCCAAAGGTTTCCCAGCAGAACACTGAATTGTCACAAATGGTCAAAGTTATTCGCTTCTCCTGTCAGTGGTTTTAATGTTGTGGCTGATTGGTGTACTTAAGTACAACATAAAAGTAAAGACATCTGCATCAAGGTCTTCTGTCTGAGTTTCAGAGGTAGGTTGTGCTTGTTTTATCGAACATAGACTCCCCGTTGTGAATTTTTCATATGGCAGTCAGCGTTCTGTGTAAAGCTGGAATCAGTTCAATCTGTTGTCTTTGTCAAAAGGACAGAACATAAAGCATTTGTCGTCTCTTTTGATTGTTAAAAATTGCCCTCTTATATATATAAAAAAAAAAGAATCATCTGCCCGAACTGCTTTTTCTTTGTTGTGACAAGTAAAATATATATATATAAAACCTGCTGCTGTGTGTCTTCTAATCAAAAGCTCTGCAGTGTCGCTGAGCTTTCAGGGTGACGACACAAGAGCCTTGTCAGGAACGGGATTTTTAACTTGTGAAACCGCGGCGTCTGTGTTTGAGCGAAAAAAAAAAGAGAGGGAGAAAGTTTGTAGCAGCAAGTAGAATAAAAAAAACAACAAAAAAAAACAGAAAAGCCAGGGCTCTAATCAGTTCCTCTGCTAGCTGGCCTGCTTGCCCCCTCACTCGGCATTACCAAGCTTCATCTCTATGGTAATGCTCCTGGCCACCAGAGTTCATTTCCACAATTTCCTAAGGCAGGCCAACAGAGATATCAAGGAACAAAAAAAAAAAAAACCTCCGCGCACACTCGCGTTGTATTTCAATTGTATGCACAACTCAGGGGAATGAAAGTGAGGTTGAGGGCAAGTGTGTGTTTTTGTGTGTGTGGGTGAGAGCGATGAAAGTGGAGAGAGAGAGTGACAAAAACAATGAAATATGTAATACTGTACAACACCAGCAAACACACTTTTCTACTCATCGTGTACTTGCATGTCCTTACCCAACGTATATATATATATATATACACAAATACAGCCACCTACTATATGCAAACGATCTTGTACACCGCCCCCCTCCCCCCAGCGCACTCTCCATTAGAGGATGTTTCTTTCTTTCACAGCATCAACTCCCAAGCTTAATCAATATTGACCATGACAAGTCACCAGATCTCCTCCTCTCAGTGGAATCATTCATCAGCCCGAGCTCTGGCTGCAGCTGTAATAAGAGTCTGTAACACAACTCTCAAGGCAAACATCTCTGATTGTTTTATTACGCTACGAATTAGCCTCCCTCTTTTTTATTTCCTTTTTTTTTTTTTTTTATTGTGATGCTGCCCTTTAATAACGCTTTAATTCCTCATCCGGGGCCCCCGTGCCCTGGGTGACACCGGGTGCTTTATCTCCGTTATGACTCAGCCGAGCCGAGGCCGCCCCCCCCTCCCTCACCAGCTCGCGCGGAGCGTTTATTCAAATAACAGATATTACGGCCGTTAAGCACATTACGCGCAATTGGACCGGGCTACGCAGGCGACTCTCATAAATCTCTGATCGCGCCGTTCGACGGAATTGGCGGACGGCCGTCAAGGGCGAGCGTCGCGACTTTTCCAAAGCGCAGGGAGGCTGGGAGGAGAGCGGCGGTGCTTGATGGATGTTGTGGGAGGACACATTAAATGTTCAGTTCGGATCTTAAGTGATGTAGTGCTAATTTAGTAATAAATCCCAAGCGTCTTGCATTTGAAACAACCCTTGGGTTCCCCTTATTTTAGTAAGGTTTCAACCAAAAACACGCCATGCGCATTGCATTAGAGTGAAATGTCTGGCCAAACAAAGTACAAACCGTCCTCCTCGGACACCACTAGAGCAATGTTTTTCAACCTCTGAGCCATGAGAGATTGTCAGGTGTGCCGAGGGAAATTATCCAATTTCACCTAATGGTCTAAAAAATGTGTTTTGAAAATGAATAAATTATTACCTGCAAATAATATGCCATTTTCATTGTCTGTCAATTTGACTGACAGGGTCATAAAAATCCCTTCATAATCTATTTTTACCCGTCACTTAATTTTTTAAATTGATAATAAATACATATTCAATAGCGTTTAATTTTCATTAAAGTTTAATTAATTTTGGCAGAACAGTATTGACTTTAAATGGTAACAAAAGTTGCCGATAATCAATGCTGCCGACAAGTCTTGTCTGTACTCGGAACGGGACTGCTAGCCTAAACAGCTCTTAGGCAGTACTGTAGTTTTGAAGTGTTTCGGTCGTACGCAAATTCCATTTTGGTCAATAGACCATTGACTGTATATACTAGACACAGACATATGGTTAGCCCATAGACATATATACATAGACGCCTCATTGAGCGCTGCCATCTACTAGAGCGGCGTGCCTACAGGGCGGCCATCTTGGAACAGGGGCACTCGCTCCTACAGTGCATTACATCTTTGGAGGAATGGTTTTTCTACACAGTAAAAGTCATCATAAATCGCTCAATTGAAGTCCAGCATCTTTTCTTTACAATCTTCTGTCAGAAGCTAGTCTGCTGATAACATTAAGTAAAATTTGTCTTTGGGTAGTAAAAGCATATTTTTATCATAGCTACATGTGTCATTTTTAACAGATCAATACGTTTGGAAACCTCTTTCCTTCCTATGTTCATGCGCCGCTGCCTCTGCTAGCCCTGTACCAAGATGGCAGCACTTTAGGAACGTCCCTCCACAGTCCACGCGGCGTCTATGTATATATGTCTATGTGGTTAGCCGAGCTCTGACATGTGCATCAGTATAATCGGTGTATCAGGAAATCATGCACCGACAAAAGTTCCGCGATGTTTGGAACCCAAACTGCGATGAGAGACAAGAGACAATTAATAAAGTCACTCGCCACCAAGTGGTCAGGGTGTGAATTGCAGTCTGTCAAAATAACAGATTTTTCCATCATATTTATAAAAAAAAAACAGTCAATGATGGAAAATATTCGGTTAACGCGACCCCTGCTGTGTGTGTATATATATAAGGCATTTTTCTTTGCGTTTATTTCATGTCTTTTCGAGACAATTTGACAAGAATGACTTTATATTGTTAACACAGACTGCAGAGTTGAATTTTTTTTTAACGTTTCGCTTGGTGTTGTGCCTTGTAAGTTTTTTTTCAATGAAAAAAATGTACCTTGGCTCAAGAACGGTTGAAAAACACTGCACTAGAGGAAATATATATTTCATGTGATATTCCAAAAGCAGTCTAGACCGTCCAGACTGCTTTTCCCCCGTATTGCTATGTTGTGTATATTCTGTGGTTAGAGGCAACTGCTCCAAACAACAACTTTTTTTCCCCCTTTTGTCTCCTCTGCCTTTTGTTGCACACTTCCCCTTCAAACGCTGGGTAATTATCCCATTTAGGAATGAGTCCAAACAGCGTGGCAGCCATAGAAATTACAAACACGCTGCGTCATGCTGGATGTCGAGCGTTCTGTTGGCTGCTTTCGGGCCCTTTTGTGTACGTGGAAGGAGAAGACTGGGAGGAGACCACTGATGAATTTGCGCCGCACGAGCATAAACGGTATCATCCGCTCGCAGCTGCATCATGATATATTTTATAACCCATCAAATCCCTCAGCGGGGTTTTTCAATTTTTTATTTTTTTTTTAATCTTGAGATGTGGACTACCTTTCTTGTAATTTTTCATTTCATTTTGTAGAGGCAAATCGGAGAGGGAGCCTTTGCCAATATGTGCTGTTAGAGGCTGTGCAGGCGCGCGTGTTCCACTTTATAAGTTGTTTTCTCCTACCTCCAGTAAATGTCAAAAAAAAGAAAAAGAAAAAAAGAAACCAGATCTGGTCGAGCACAGGCTGCTCCAACAAGGTGCTTTTTTCTGACAATAAAAGACTCCCCAAAAGTGTTCCTTTTGTCCAATCAGAAGGACATTCTCTGTGTCTTGAAGGGGTATTTTCCTCCCTCTTGGTCTCCTCGCATCTACCCTGATACTCTTTCAATGCTCCCACTGAAGCCCTCCTCCTTTCTGCACTGCACTGGCACCCAGCGGAGGCTCACGGACGAGTCAAAGCAACGGTGGTTAGCCTACAAAGCAACGCTGCAGCCTCGTGCTCAGATTTCCCCTCAAGCGTCCCTCCCTTCTCCGTGGTCAACTGACCGTCGCTGTGCCCCGCGCTGCCTCTCCCACCTCTCGTCGGGCTGGACTCCTCTTCTTTTCTATTATCCCAGTGGAGAAGTAATCCCTCCACCTCAGCCAGAGCTGCAGTCACCTCCTATCAGCACGTTTAGGAAACGCTCTCCCTCTGAACTCCAGCTCTGTGCCCGGCTGACCCGCTCGGATCCCGCGCCCCTGTCAAACAAACGCAGACGTACAGTTCCTCTATTTTTGTTGACTCGGTGCATCTGTAATTTAATTGCTTATTGACTTGAATGTAATTGCTGAGGGCGCTTGCTTTATACCGTCTCCCGCATTTTCGGCATCAAGTCTGGAGCTGTCTACACATAAAGTGCCGCCACATAAACACGCGTAAACACTCATGTTCATGGACTCCGACCGCGAGCCTCTCCCTGAGACGCAGAGACAGAGCAGCCTCTAGTGGTGAAGTTTACGATTATGTGTTCTCCCCTTTCTGCAACACAGTTAGTTGTTTATTGATTATCACTGCTCAGACACACACACACACACATACACATGCACAGTGTGATAACCTCTCCACTCCAGATTTATTCTGTAAGAGGTTATTAAAGTGTAGCAGGATGCAGTTTAGTGCTGGATCATTTGACAGGGCTCTGTAAACAGAGCTTGACTATTAAAACATAATAGACTGAAATTAAAATTTGGAGGGGGAGATTTATTTGGCCTTTACCTCCAGCATTGTTGGTTTGCAGCTGCTGTTAGGAAGTTTTAATGAATGCAGTGGATAAGCCCATACCATTCTGGCTAAACTCCTCAGAGGCGTGTTTGCTCATCTTGCCCATTCCAGGTTAACAAGACCAGGCTCTCATTTAAACGAACAGGGAGGAGGTCGCAACTGCAATTTCACTGGTCACCGCAACAGCTTAAAAAGAGAATAATAATCATTTTTAAAAAACATGCATTTACAGAATCTACAGTCAAATCTGATTAAAAATTGCTTGAAAAGACCCAAAATAAGGTTTTAAAATCAATTCAAATTTTTCGGATTCTGAGGTTGTGGACGAACCATAGCAGTAGCAGATTACAGGTAAACAAGCCGACCGCTGCGGGTGGACGCGGCGCTCAGATATACATCATCCAGGTCGGAAGTCATCATCCAGGTTCTGTAGGTCAATCTACAGACCGCAGATGATGATAACATTTAACTCCGGACTCTAAGGGGAATGGCACTAGCATATCATAACAAAATATTGGTGAAATGAACGAGTTTCACTTACAGGCTGCGTTTTGGTGCCCCAGTCACTCCCACTATATTTATATATGCTGATGTAATTATCTCCCAAACCAATACAAATGACACAAAAGTTATATGGGTGAGTAAACAATCGTATTTTATGCCAGAAATAAGTTCCAGCTTGTAAAAAACAGTAGTTCCCGTTACCTACGAGTCTTTTAAGTTCATATACAAGTGATCCTGCCAACACATGGTTGAAACTGTAGTGACTTGTGTCAGTGGAATAACACAACAGCTTGATATACCTGTGAGATTTCTTAGTCATCGAGGTCACGGTACACGGTTAGAATTTGAAGATGTTTCACCACCCATCCAAGTGGCTCCTTCTGTTCTAAACGTCTGGGGTGGAGCTCACATGATGTTGTTCAGATGAACCTGTGTGTTTATTTCCTCTTTGGCGACTAGCGCTGCTCTAACAACCTATTAACAGCCAGAAATTCTCCAGACTCGAGCTGATAATTGAAGCGAAACCCTTTGTGGAGAGTTGTTAACATTGTGTCGTAAGTGGCTCATAATTGATGTCTCAGGCCACATCCCCTGTTTAGAGATGTGTTTTTTTTTTTTCAATTTCACATAGACGACTTCCTAAAGCAAATGTTTTCTCTGGGCAGCGGCAGACCGTTTGGACAGGCGAACCAAGCAAGTGTCCGTGAACATATGGAGAAAGGGTATACCACCTTCTGGGATATTTACAATGTCTGTGAAGGTTCTCAGTCATCCAGGTTATGGTATATCCAAAAAGATTCAAAAAATGCATTGTAGAGTTACACTGATCTAATTATCCCCCCAAACCAATAGAGATTACACCAAAGTTATATGGGTGAGTAAACGATCGTATTTTGTGGCAGAAATAAGGTCCAGGTTGTAAAAAGCAGTAGTTCCCCTTACCTACAAGTCTTTAAAGTCCATATACAAATGATCCTGCCAACACATGGTTGAAAGGCATTGTAGAGTTTCTCAAAACAACTCTACGTTCCACTTTTTAGAACCTTTTTCTTTTGGACATACAATGAGAACCATAAAGCCCCTTAAACCAATTGAGATATAACATACAGTGCAATCCCTATGACAGAGTTCGCTAGTTTGGATCGCCTATGTTCAGTAATCTACATACTGGATGCTTGTTAATGGAATAGCGCAGCATCTCTCTGGTTGGTGGGACGTGGATACACTTATTATAAAGGCTAATGCACAACAATTTGATTGGCTTTACATACGTTTACATACACAGGATAGCTTGGGACCGAAACTCCACGCCATTCATTTAGCACTTTGGCTGAGTGGCGAAATGTCTTCAGAAAACCTTTACAAGTCAATGTTAAAATTAGCTACAGCTGTGTTTTAGATAGACTGACTCTGAAGTGTATCCCAGATCTCCTGTTATAAAGGTGACACATTCTAAGTGCTATGTGTTGTAAGTAGTTCCACACATCCCCAATGCAATTACCGTCCGGACTGTGCGCTGAAAATGCCCATGCAAGAGTTGCTTCATTGTTCAGCCTTGACCTAAAAAGGTTATAAGTGCTCAATTAGCTGCTGAGCCAGAACAGAGACTCTGATAATCACCTTTGTAAGCTCGGCACCGAGGATTTGTATGTATATTCAATCCTCATTTCCTCCGAGAATTAGGGAGTCTTTGTTAGTGCTTGCGTCAGTCCACAAAAGCAGTTTCTAAATTAGTGGAAAAGAGCATCCTGCACGGTAAACAGTTTGCCAGAGCGGTTAGGTTTCGTCGTTGCTGGAGGAGCTGTTCAAAGCCAAGTTCAGTCATCTCTAGAACTCACAGTATGGAAACAAGTTTTATTCATAATCTGTTGTGTTTGGATTCATGAATGCCAGCGTGTGTCACTTCAAACCTTGTAGGCCAACATTGACGTTTCAGCTTTCCCAATCATTTAGTCAAAAGCTCGAGATGTTTCGACTTGCGACTTCAACCAAATGAATCCACTGCTGAAAAGCACCATTAACTTACACTGTTACCGAGATGACTCTTGAGATAATTAACTGTTGTGGAATGACATTGTTAAGAAGTATTGAATATTGTTTAATGTGTCGGATAAGTGTACCGACGTGGGGATGAGGTTTCTTCATGGACGTTCCCTCTAAACGACACAAGGGCCAATTACCTCCAGCATTGTTTAGATAAGCACCACTCAATATCACTTACACAGTCGCAAACTCGGATAAATGCTCGGGCACACGCACGGACACTCTTGCTCTCATAAGCGGGGGATCAGCGACTCGAAGGTGGTCCTAGGCTCGGGCAGACGCATAAACATTGTTGGATATTGACTTAAGTCTGTTAACAGAATGCCTGCTTTTAAGGAGGAGGAAGCAAACATGCACGGGACAGTGATTGAAGATGGAATAGAGGATGGAGAGGGCAAACCAGAAAGGTTAGGAGTTGGCTGAGCAAACAGTGAACCGCAGTTTCACTCCATCTAGGTAGACACCGAGGTGCGAAATATAGAAATATAGTCTTTGCATGTGAGACCTGAGGTTCAGTATACTTTAGTAATGATGTATCTACACCATGTTTGAATTGGAGTAGCACACACAGAGGGCAGGAACAGACACAGAGTAGCTTTCATATATATGCATGAACTAATTTTAATATTGGTATTCATCCCAGCAGACGTAATTTTATTCTACGCGGGGCGACAGAGGCTTGTGTTTTGGAGATTCTCATTCAAATGGGAAGAGTTTTTCCTCTTGTTCACTCCAGTAGGGTTGGAGGCCTGTTTGGCCAGGAGGGAGCCCACTGTCCACTGCCCTTAATGAACACACATGGGTACTGAATGATGCATGAGTAAACACACAAGCTTGCCGCCGTTTCCCCAGCAAGTCTGGAGCCATGCGTGTGGTCTGGTAGGACTGATAAGCCTGCGTGTGTGCGTGGAGCGAACTGGGTAAAATAATGAGTTGTGTATGCGGTTGGAGCTTGGATTGAAGCAGGAAGAGGTCTTTATCTGGAAAAACTAGATCTGGTTGTAGCTTGAAAGGGCGAGGAGAGATCACAGGACGTACTGGAGCAATAAAAACCGGGCAGAAGATAGGAGCTGCAAAACGTACCAGCCGGAATCTGCAAGCGCATTTTGAAAATATGTTCCAGAGGAAACTTTGTAAAGCAGGCAAATCTCATGCCGCAAGTGTAATTAATGATATTAATTAATAATGGCTGCATTCCTTTTATGCCCGTGGCAGTTGCAGGGTCTCGGTATTGTGCATGCTGATTTACTGTCAGCGCTCACTGCGAAACTTAATGGAACTGAGCTATCACCTGTGTAATTAATTACATCTGTGCTTTCCTGCCTTTTCAGACTGCTGTGTGAAAAAAAAAAAGGTCCATTAACTGAATTATTTGGATAGTTGGAATAGAAGTCAACATGTTATTTTCACTGAAGAGCAGTGGAAGTGTTCGGCACATTAAAACCATGCTTTGTTTAATGATGCACATTAGTTCATATACATTCAATTTTGTTAGTGAAGTTTACAAATCAAAGGCATCACATCCACTTAAAAAAACTTTTCCAATAAAAAGAAAATTTTCCAATCTTGGAAATTGAGATTTTACTATATATTTTTTGAATTTATAAAATAAAAAAGTCATTAATTCCATCACAGTTGTTGTCACATCTGGACAATGAATTCTTTGACGATGCTTTGTTTTAGTACAAGTACAAATACTTCGTTACTGTACTTAAGTAGATTTTTCAGGTATCTGTACTTTACTTGAGTATTTCTTTTTCTGAATACTTTTTACTTTTACTCCCTACATTTGTACACAAATATCTGTACTTTCTACTCCTTACATTTGAATAACAGGCTCGTTACTTTTTTAACCTCCACAGAGACAAGACGTAAAAGACGTGACATGATCGGACATGATTAGAGCATCGGACCAGAGACGGAAAGTCAATATGCGTCCTGTGTTCTTCTTCTACTGTTTTGAACAGGCAGCCTGTTGATCAGTTTGAGCTCTGCTGCCACCTAGTGACTGGAAGCTTGTTTATCGTTCAAGCATCAACAAAGACACGAACTGAAAGTCCACCTGACCCCACTGTTTGAGAACTAGCTACTGGTAAAATGTGAAGAAAAAAAAAACAACAACTCAGGAATGGTGTGGTTTCTGTTGCTATCATTAGCTTTTTGAGGATTTTTTGGAAGCTAGTTTAAAACGTAAGCAATGCTATGGGAACACACCGTTTTGATAGTATGGCTAACACTAGCTAGCGGTTTAAAAATAACAACCCAATAACCCTCAGTTTAATATTAAAAATAATCTAGATGCTCAGGCAGGACATCTGGTCACGTTAAGTCTAGATTATTCTGCTAGAACTTTTTCATTTTGCAAAATTATCAACGGATGAATTGTTAATGGAAAAATCTGGCAAAAAATGTTACTTAAGTACATTTCAGAGCCTGTACTTTCTTACTTTTACTTTAGTAAAGGAGTTGAATCAGTCCTTTTACTTTTACGAGAGTATTTTTTTACACAAGTATCCATACTTTTACTTAAGTACACAGTGTGAATTCTTTTGACACCTCTGGCCATGACATGTGGCAGCCATTGACTGTATAAAAAAATCACCCCTAGGTTGCCTGCTGAGCTGTTTTGAAGCTCAATGAGGATGGCTCTGGTCGTCGCCATCTTAGTAGTTCCTGAATTCACCCTAAATTGAGCAAAGAGGTGGAGTGTAAGTGGAGTTCAGCTGGGCAGGTGATGCCTAAGCATACAGCTAGTAACTTGAGATGGCTGTCGTCGAGAGCTAGCACTGTCTAAATTATGCGTAACTTTAAGTCTTGGTGTAATTTAAATGGATGTGTCAAATAAAAATGTACCCCTTTATCATCCTGTCATCAATATACAAATTGGATACAGATGCCAAAACTGTAACCAGGTTCATGTTTATCTGTGCTGTAACCATAGACCGTATATAAATATGGACAACACATCCCCACCCCCTTGCATTGCCCAACCGGACGCTAATTTCCTGGGGACACTGGTGGCGTCATTTGCGTGTTTTCAGCCAGAGTCTACGCATTGCGGTCCGACAGTGGAGGCCACGCGGCACCGCACTGTAGATGACTCGCCCACACTTCCGCCACACTAACTCGATTTTCGTTTCATTAATCTTGCGCTCTGCTCTACCTCAACCAGTTACCAAGGAATGTTGAATTATACACGGGTCTTAATTATTTATTTTTTCCTACTCTCACTGTCCTGCGAGACCGCTTTACAGAGTGGTTGGCAGAGCAACCGATAGTCATGATGAGGTCACATCCTGTTTCTATAGCTTCAAATAAGTAGCTAAAATGAAACTTATCAGAGAAATTGACACTTTAGCATGTATCATATTAACTACTGAAAATGAAAGAGACTGTCCTTGAAAAAAAATTATTCAGTATATATTTTAGTGTTTTACTTCAGCCCAAGTCTCATTTACTAACATGGAGGGGGCGGAGCTTATGACCTATACTGCAGCCAGTCACCAGGGGGAGCTCTACTTGCTTTGGCTTCACTTTTGAGAGGCTTTTCCGCAGTACATATTTAGTTACACTCTTTGATTTTAATGTGGGGGGCTGTGGGGATTGACTTGTTATTAGAGCCAACCTCAAGTGGCCATTCAAGGAACTGCAGCCCCAAAACTGGTGTCTCAATGAAACTTCGAATATTCAATGTATAATTAATCAAACTCAACCTGTTTAATACAGTGTACAGAAGAAAAAAAAAACGCTCACTGCTAGTCTTCTAACAGCAGACAGTAAGCGTCTCATAGCATTAATCATGTCGCTATCCCATTTCAGTTTCAGCAATATCTGTGAATCAACACGCGTATTAGCATGTCCGCTCTCCTGGAGTCATTACGGATTTTGACACCTCAAAGTCAAAATAAATATCAACCCTGACAAAGTTCTGTTGTCACGCAGCTCGTTAAGCCTACGCTTAATTAAGTAAGTAAATCTTGTCAGTTAATAAAAGGTCAGTTTTCACTCCAAAGGTAAGATATTTTAACCACGGTGATGGTTAAATGAGTGGAACCATTTGTGTTCGATGGCGGTGATATTTCTTGAAAGACAAGCAACTGCCTCATCTTGTTAGCTGCACTGGTTTGTTTGGGTTGTAGTGTTACAGATAAATGTCTCCTCCCGTAATGAGCTGTCAGCAGAATAAATGCTTCCCCCCCTCCCGCCCGCGTACACATACTGTACACGCACGCACACATTCGGACGCACCCAATCAATGAACTGCAGTCTCACCAAAACCCAGTAAACAGAAATCTTCAGCTTTGACATTCTGTCCCACTGCTTAACCTCTGCAGGAAGGGATGGATGCCAGAATCTACGCTTGGAGATTGTAGATGTGTTCCTTTTGTTTTCCACTCAAGCCTAGGAGAAGTGGAAGGTAAAGGGCATTTAACACTTTTGTATTCGCTCAGGTGCTGAAGAGGCCCGCGGCACTGCTCTCGACACGTTCTTTATGCTTCAAATTGAATCTGTCTTTAGTGTCTTTACAACTAAAGACAGTGATTATATGAGAAGCTCTTATGATGTTTGTCTTTCAACACAATCATATGTATGGGCAAAGTGGCTCTTTGCAGAGACACAAGGACAGTCCACATCTAGGCTTAAAAATCCATACGGCCACATATCGTCTTGGTCCACGCGCCTCTGAAGGTTCTCCGAGCCGCAGCGTGAAGCTGGCTGATTTAGTTTAGCAATCAATATGTTTTCGGCGAGCATAAGCCACGGTAATCTTTTTACAGCACCTCTTCTCTCCCTCCTTCCTCTCAACCCCTGCCCTTGAATCCATCCCTACACATAACACCGAGGCTGTCTAACAGGCTTTGTGGTTTGGAGAAAGCGCGGGGAGAGACGGAACGAGAGAAACGGGGATGAAAAATAGATATCAAGAAGCCGCCGCCTCCGTACCCCTCACCCCTTTGGAGTCTCCGCAGGCCTGTGCGGTGAGACTTTGTCCCATAAAAGTGGATTATGTGAAATTGGTTGCTCCTGCTTGCCATGCTGTCCAAATTCAGCAAGACAACCCATCTTCTTGACGGGAAATGAACTGTGTCTCGCTCACTTCAACCAGAACGGTCTATCTACCGAGCAAAAGAAAAAAAAACGGAGCTACATATCTCTCTGCTTGTTGGACTGCTTCTATTTATTTTGCAAGTAATTTGTTCGCCGCAGATATGTTGTGGAGGTGGAAATAGATTGAAAAATGGGAAAAGATTTGGAAAACGTGTCGAGGGGTAATGCACTTTCCAACATATCAGCTCCGCGAGCATGTGTGCATGTTGCTGTATAGCACCCTGTGTGGATGTCCCGTCCTTCCCTCCCATAATTCACCGTTTGGTTCATGTACTTATCGTCCCCGGCAGGAAGAAAGAAAATGATTCCAACGGGTCTGTTCTTATCTTTGCCTGCAGTTCTCTGTTCGGCCCTCAAGGCTGAAACTTTCCCCCTCTTTTTATTTATTGGGCCGCCAAGCATCAAACGCGCATATCAGCCTTGTGCCCGTTGCTAATGTTGTCCGTGCGGCCAATGAAAAAACCAAACAGATTGCAGTGATATAGTAAAAGGCAGGGAACGAAGTGGGCTTGTTGAATGTAAAGTCTCATTGTTTCACAGTATTATATCACAAATCGAGTTTGTGGACATTTATTGTGACCTGAAGCAGAGCAGACTGTAAAGACTTAAAACTTTATCAAAGAATAACTTGCGTGAGACAAATAAAAAAAAAACGTGAAACCTCCAAATCCCCGTCTCTGAATGATGCAGGAGGCCGGCAGCTGGGACACGACAGGATTGCAGAAACTTATTGTGAGCGTCTGTGGAGTTGTTTTCACAGAATTCAGAATTTTTAGCTGCTCCCCTGACTGTTAAACACAACCTTTAGGTTCCTTCAGAATACTGTAGTTATAGATGTATGATATTCTCATTCTTTCTTTCTTTCTCTCTCTCGTTCTTTCCAAGGGACAACAACTTCATTAAGGACTTCCCCCAGCTGGCCGACGGTCTCATGGTCATCCCCTTGCCGGTGGAGGAACAGTGTCGGGGGGTCTTGTCGGAGCCCCTGCCCAACTTGCAGCTCCTCACAGGTGAGCTAGTTTGTGGAGTATTTGTGTGCGTCTGCCTCTTAAGAGCCGTTTGATTCATCGCACCTTCCATCGGCTATGAATCAATTCCGAGACGCGGCGATGGCTCAATACGTTTTCGATAACACTCGCCTGACGGGGGTGAAAAAAAACAAAAAACACAGCACTCGTGTTCGCGTTTAACAAATTACGCCCGCAAAAAGCTCCAGCAATTACCACACTTGAGCGTAAAGAGCGATTTATATCCGGAAAATGATGGATGCAAAATGTCAGTGCGTTGTTTTTGCCGGTGCCTTTGGGTGTGATTTGTGAAATGCACATCGGTCTAATCAGATTCGCCAGATTTGCCTTCGTACCATCTCAAGTCCTGTCTCATACGCAAAGCCCTGCATACGACCCACACTTAGCAAAGGCTAACCTACAATTTTATCCTGTTATCCTATTTTTTTTTTAACTGTTCCTCCTCCTCCTCCTCCTCCTCCTCCTCCTGTGGGTCAGTAAGACATTTGCCTTGAAACCTGCTCCTCCACCTCTACCACCTAATCCCTCCATTAGCTAAATTGGCATTTGGTCCACAGTGACCCCCTGAGATATTTCAACCCAGGTTCTGCTTTCACCACAATTGGAACTGCAACACACTGAAGCCAAATTGCCCCTTCTGTTTTGTTTTTTTTTCTTTTTGCTACGTGTGATGTCTCGAGTGTAAAAACGCTTCCCGGGGGCCCGGGATCAAGGTTCCCGTAAGCGGCTTTATTTATTTATTTGTATTTTATTTTTCCTCCCCACCGCTTGCGCTTCACTTTTGTGGCTTCAGTTTTAAACTGGTGTGAAAGTTTGGTAATTGAATTGCAGAGAAAGGCCGGATTGCTCCCACTTCGTAATGCCAGCAATCCAATCGGAGTTCAAGCTGCACTATATATCACCATTGATCCGGGAGCAGCTGGGATACGGGGCTGTGGTAATAAAAGACGTTAAGGCAATAAGGGATAACGACGGACGCGCAATAAAGTGTGCAAAATGAAATGATGGATTTTATTCATCCTTTCATTTATTTGGGATTTCAGCTTCTCTTTACGAATCTGTCTGTCTGCTTGTTTTTGCCTTCCCTTTTTCGTCCTTCCTTCCTTCCTTTCTTCCTTTCACAGGCGATGCCCAGTTCAGTGAGGCGGTGGGCTACCCCATGGTTCAACAGTGGAGAGTGCGCAGCAATCTGTACAAAGTCAAACTCAGCTCCATTACCTTATCTACAGGTCAGTGTCTGAATTGGATCAATACCTAAGAGAAATGTCTTGCTTCTAATTTCCTCTACTATCCCCTATAGTTTTAATGCATGCATTTGATAATCATGATGTCACTTCCTGTTTCTGTGCCATCAAGTAACAAACTAAAACAAACCTTCTCAGAAAAATAGACACTTGAATATGCATCAGTATTATGTTAACTACCTAAAATTACTGAAACCATCCTTGGAAGAAAAAAAAAACATGGAGGGGGTGGAGCTTATGACCTATACTGCAGCCAGCCACCAGGGGGCGCTGTGATTGCTTTCCGTCGTCCGTCTTTATACAAGCTGTGCTGGTTACCATCTCCGCTACCACCTAACCGTCTGTCTGTTTATGTTGGTAAGTGTTTGTTTGCTTGACCTTAATATCCATCATTCTCACCCTCCTCTCCACAAAATTACTTTTGACCCGGAAGGCTTTTCCAAGGTGCTGAAGACGCTGTCGGCGGAGAGTACGCGCGACGAGCTCCTGGCTTTCCTCCAGCAGTTCGGCAGTCATTACGTGTCTGAGGCCCTGTACGGCTCTGAGCTCAGCTGCAGCATCTACTTCCCCAGCAAGAAGGCCCAGCAGCAGCTCTGGCTGCAGTACCAGAAAGGTGAGCGTGCGGACCAATCACAAAAAAAGCATACAAGCTAAATTGTACAGGGTGGAGAATGGAGAGTCCATCCTCAGATTAGTTTTTGGAAGATTTTTCAGTGAGATTTATGGTATGTAACAAATGTTTACTATTACTGTTAGATTTTCTATGTTTTAGAAGTCAGGGACTACTCTTAAAACTCTTTTAATTCACACCCTAATTAAAAGGCATTATTAGTATCGTATTTATTTATGATGCAAAACACTTGATATTTGGTCTGTTCATCCAGCGCAGCTTGTTAGCTCCTGAGAAAATTCTTGTTCATATGGTTAAAAAAGAAAAAAAGAAAACAAGACTTTGGTTCAAGGAGATCTAAGATGGAACCTCCACACCCCACTTCAATGTGTTTTCAGTGCCAGCATGCTGAAGTGATGGAAGAAGTACTCAAGGTCTTTTACTTAATTGAAAGTAGCAGTATCAGAGTGTAAGAATATAAAAGCAGTTTTACAAAGATGATAAATACTACTTACACAAAATAGTTTCAAAATGCTATGTATCTTTAAATGGAAATGATTACGTGGCAATTATAATGCCGCTAATGTGGGTGAATGTGCTTCATTTTATTATTTAAAAATATAATACTGCATTCCAAGCTATACGAATGTATCACAACTTATTTGATGATTATAAACTGTTTGCATCTATGATGTAACTAGTATTTTAGTATTTGAATTAAGCACAAAATATAATATTTTCTTCTAAAAATGAATATAAAGTTGCACAAAAATTATAAAAACACTTTTTTCACTGATGCCTAAACATGTCAGTGAAATCATCTGACAAAATGTTTGACTTGAATGAAAAGAGGACAGTTACCTCAGTAAGGGCGACAGACGGGTTTCTTTTAATTTAATGGCCATATGGGAAAGGCAGAAATGTATGTGCATACACATATTCCATTAAAGCAGGGGTTTTCAAAGTGGGGGCCGCCAGGGGGCGCTATGGGGGTTTCAGACAATTGGAGGGAAGATAATAAAAAAAATGAAAAAATAAAAAAAATAAAAATCGAATTTTTAGTCATTATTTGTTATATAGTGAATAAAAGTAAGAAAAAAGTTTATAAAAGTTTTTTATTTTTTTTTATTTTTACATATTTTGTAGCATTATCTGTGGGTTTGCAAAGGAGGTCCTCAGCCAGAAGCTAACGCTGTTTGGGGGTCTTGGCATGGAGAAGTTTGGGAACACCTGCATTGTGAATATAAACTGAAAAGTTAGAATGCTATATAAAAAAAACACACACTATATACTTGTGTCAGTTTCATAATGTTTATTGCACTCAGATTATCAACAATACAAACATGAATTTGACTACACAGAGATGTCAGCAATGTGTTCAACACATTGTAAAATTCAAAGCTTTCAAAAGACAAGAACATGAAGGACACCGGAGATTTGGTTTATGGACATATAATGCATATGCAATAGAACAAACCGGTAGTATAAATGAATAACTCTATGCAAGGAAATTACTTTTTGCCCGAAGGAAATACAATAAAAGATATTCAGATGATGTGAAGACACTCTGATGTTCACCACACGGACACAAGGACACTTGATATTTGTAGCATTTTATGCGTTTTTCTGTTACTGAAAGAGTCTTGAATATTCTCTACTACTAGTGATCACTTGAAGTAAGTGTAGCACAAAAAATAAATATCCGTTTCGATGGCAGGGATGACATGCAGCTGAGACGGTCTTGAATCTAAATGCGTCGCATGGCCCAACAACAAAACAAATACATCACGTGAATCATGAAAGTACTATGACGGACTTGACCTAATACTTAAATTCTGTTCTATTTTTTTCCCCCCGTATCTCTTATCTAGACATTTTAAAAACACTTATTGTTTATGATACAGTTTGACTCTAAGATATGTATATTTGTGTGTTGCTGTTTAACAGGGCTCCATGTGCAGAGTTAAGGTCAGCTTTGTGAAATTAATTATTTTAAGGCTGAAAATAAGTCAGTTTGTGATATGCTCTAATGAGCAAATCTGGACTGGAAGATTTAATATTGATGACTTTTATGGACATAGAATATATTACATACAGTATTGATATAGGGATTTCAATGATTAACTTGATTCCCCATATTTAGGCCACTAAATATTTCGATTAAAGGTGTCTGTAATTATTATGTTACCTGAAAGTATTATCTTTGCCATGTCTCATTTGGGCTCAAAAACATAATAAATTGACATAATAGAAAAACTACATGCTGAAAGAGAACAGATTTATGTGAATTAACTTTATGCACCAATTAGCAAAACACTGTATATGGCTGCTGTTGTTGCTGCATCTAGCAACACTTGCAAGTTGCAGGTTATCAAGTGTTAAGACACAGCCACACAGAATCAGCCCGATGTAACAGAGTCAGGTTTGGAGTGTGAAGCTGGAGCTTTCACTCATCATTATCCTAGCGGTGCTATTCTGAACACTACTGCCATCTGCAAACCCTACAAAGACCGTGTAACCAGAAGGCATCCGTGCAGCATGTTGTCTGGAATAAATGTCAGGTTTAAACAAAAGTTGGCAGACATTATTCAAGTTATAGACATCTGCTGCATCCTTATGCTTGATGTGATCTGGGTGCTGAATTTATGAATAGCAGTTAAAAGCCATTTATAGACGGTTGTATAATCTTGCTTTGAGAACAGAAAGAACAGAGCGCTTTCACTTCTCGAGACCCTCCAAGCTACAAAGGTCCATCCGGGACCTTAGAACATTTCTGCTCTATTCATAAGGGACGCATTTCTGTTTGAGTGGCAGGACTAAAACTAGGAGTGTTTTCTCAGTACTGACATCAGTGCTGCAGGTTAAAGAAAAAGCAAACAGAATGAAGAGGTTTGAGCTGAAGAGCTTGAATTTAATCTGGAGCAGATGGCAAGGTTTGATCTTTCTGGTGCCTTACACGGACACAGTGACTTGGAGAAAATTAAATTAAAATAAGTGAAAATATAGTGTTGTAGATCAGAGGGTGGATTCTAGTGACCTTTGCTCAGAAAACTGTAAACTTGTATTTTGGCTGATGTACGCAGGCTTGCTGGGCAGTTTTAATAAACACCAGAAACAACTTAGCTACCCTTTAATAAGCTTTAACAAACATAAATAGACTTATTTAATAGACTGTTGCCTTATTTTCTGTTATACACCAACATAAACGTCTTTCCTGACAACGAGAATAAAAAACATAAATCCACAGAATTCCAGTAAATGGCCTTAATCACTATTGTTCCATATTTTCTCCATATCATGTTGCGATTTCCACTTAACCCCCTTTTCTGTAACTTAATATTTTATATTTAATGCTCCCTGAATGTTACTGAATGCTATGCAATGAATGCTGGTACTTGGTTACTGTTTTGCCTTCAGCTAACTGCACAGTAATCTTTAAAGCTGCCAGCCGCATTCAGCAACATCAATATTAGTCTGTGCTACGAAAACCAAACACTAAGAAACAGTGACGTGTCGATAATAAAGTGCTTCACAGGCCAAAAGCCTTGGTAATGCTTTATTTCATATGTAAATAACATGTTCATTTTCAGCTCTTTTTCCTCCCCCTGTTTTTTTTTTTTTTTTTTTTCCTCTGGCGCAAAGCTGAGCCAAATTAGTGAAAGCCATGCATCACGCACAGTCAGGCTGAACGGTGGATATAGCAGCCAGTGACAGAGGAAGGAAAGTCGTCTGTACTTTGTGCCTCAGCAGCTTTGACATCCGTGGCTTCTTTTGGTAATTCTAATGTGTCAACTAGCCAGTCAATGCCTTTGATCTAGAAATGTTGTAAGGCCTGTTTCACTGTTTTGATCCATTAAAATCATGAGGTTAAACTTGAGGTATTAAAATAAAATCCAGTAGGCCTTCAACTGAACTGACCATAACATTCATTTAATAACCCAATGAAAGCTGAAGTGAGAATTGTCTGCTTTGAGTGCAGCAAACTAAAGTGACAAATAACAGGGTCGTTTCCCTTTCCAAACTTCCACACAGACCTATAACACACCCAAGCAAAACCTCTCATTGCACTGTTCTTCTAGGAAGTGGAGGAATGCCTCCTCTGGATGTATGTGTAGACTTTGACACAATGGTCCGAGCAATCCAGCACCAACAGTTGTCCTTTCTGGGTGGTGGCCACTCCCACGGGGCAGGTCAGCCCCTCCTGAATTAGAACATTGAATCCACCTTCTTTGGGAAACTGGAGGATTTCTTTCCTGCCACTGTCTGTAACCAGCAAATCGCCATTTGCATCCACACACATGCCAGTGATACAGCGGAAGTCCTCCGACTCTGAGAAGAAGTGGCTGAGCTGTTTGCCAAGCTGGCCATCTGTACCCACTGAACCAATAGAGAAGCCCCCCTCCAGGTGAGGCTCATTGTGGCGTTTCTCAAAGTTCAGGGCGAGGCCCTGGGTGAAATAGACCGTTCCAGCTGCATCACAGGTCACAAACTTTGGCCGAACAGCGGAGCACAATCGGCTGTAGCTGACCACACCTACGTTGCGGTCCACAGCTAGACACCACAGCTTGCCACCTTCGACATCTGACACTACAAACTGGCCTGATGGCATGGCAGTAATGCCCCATGGTTTAATCAGCTGGTTCTTGTGGCAAGCCACACAGTGCCCATCCATGGTGTAGACTTTTACTGAGTTATCATAGTTGTCAGTGACACCAATCAGCCCCTGAGGTGTCACAGCAATAGCTAAGGGGACAAGGTTAGGCAGGTCAGCCCCAAGGAAGCTCAAGACAAAGTTGTCGATACTACTGGAATTGCGTCTGATTTCACGCTGGAAACCTTTGCGGTTGAAAATCTGGATACGATAGTTGCCACGATCAGCCACCAGCACCTCACCTTGTGGTGTTACACAGATGCTGACTGGTAGATTGAACATGCCAGCCAGACTTCCCTTAGAGCCCATCTTCTTCACAAACTGGCACATTGGAGGACCTGAACTTGCCCTAGCTGGCCCAGGTGACCCTCCTCCTGCATCCATGGACTTTGACTTAAAGCTGCTTGGTGAACCACATACTGCCTCCTCTGCAGCTGCAACCATGTCAATATCTCTGTAAAGATCCACTGAAGCCCCCATGGCACCCCCTGTAGCACCAGCTACTCCATCCACATCACCTTCAAGCGCCATCTCTAACCTACTCTCCTCATCATCTGTACTGACAGTGTAAGTGTTTGTGGTCATCTGGCCTACTTCTAAAGGTTTAGATTGTTCTGTTCTGACAAGTTCTGGCTCCTGCAGCTGAAACATTGTGGGTAAACTACTCCTCAGATCCAGCTCCTCATCATCACTGCCTCCACCATCATCTTTTAGCAAGGCAATATCGCTTTGCCTCACCCGCATAGTCAGATAATCACAACGCGACACCACTTTTACCTCGGCAATATTAAGAAGATATGTCTGATCCTCCAGGGTCTGTGCATTGAGCTTTTCCACTTCTGCCATGGAAGACGAGAACGTCCTTCTAGACCTGCTGAGCTCCTCCTGAAGACGGAGCTCAGCTGTTGTGTATTCCTGCTGAACCGCCCGGTACTTCAGTCTCAAGGACTTGGAAATGTTTTCAATTGCTGTCTTTTTCTTCTGAATTTCCCCCATTACGTCACGGAGAGCAGCCAGCTTACCGCCCAGTTCTTTACGACGCTGTTCAGCAGCCACCCTTATCGGTTGGACTGAATGGCCTTGGTGCAGGTGGCCCTCCTCTTTGCAGAGCTCACACAGAACTGTGACACAGTCATGGCAGTACTGTCGTGGCAGGCGGTTGCAGCAGGACCTGCACATGAGGGCAGCCGCCGCGGCGCTGCAGGACATGGCGCAGTCCAGGATCTTGAGGACGGTGAGATTATCAGCCAGCTGGGAGATGCTGCTCATACGAGAGACCTTGCTACAGAAGGGGCAGCGGACGCCATTGATAGTGTTGGCCAGCAGCTTCTCAAGACACTGGCGGCACACTGTGTGGCCACACTGCAGGAGTTTGGGTCTCATCTGTTCCTGGTTGTAGGTTTCCAGGCAGATGGGGCATTCAAGAACCTCCCTCATCAAATCTGGGTCTAGCGGGGAAGATGCAGCCGCCATTATGGATCCTTTCCTTGAAAGTCAGAGAGAGAGAGGGAGAAAAAGTGTGCAATATTACACCATTCTCTGTGAAATCATTGTGAGAATGTATCACACAAATGACAAAAGAGGGATCGTGTTCAGTTTATGTCTCACAGCTGAGTGTGCTGCAGAACAACGACTGAAAACGGTTATGCAAAGTAGATGTGGAGCGATATGGTGTCTGGTACTGTGATGATACAGTCCCAAACACACTGCCACTAATCTAACGTTAATAGGCCAGCAGTTTATTTGCGGCGCAAAGCATATTGGGAGCTATTACTAGCAAAACGAGCTAGTTGTTGCTAACTCTTACTGTGTAGCTCACATAACAGAAAACACTAATATGGTGACCTTTTAAAACTGAAGGCATTCTTGTAAGCATAATGGACGTGGAAGTTAAATTAAGTTTTATTTTAATTCAATTTATTTACCACAGTACACCCGTTATGCGTGTCACAGCTGACGACAAGCACTAATTATGATAATGGTTAGCATGTGTTGATGTGTCAGTGAGCTAGCAGACGCACGGTGGTGCTAGGTAACGCTAATGACAAGCAATATGATAAGCAACCTTATGAGGTTTAAACCACAACGCTCTTGTTTTTGCTTTAAACTGTGTTGACATTGCAGCCTAGACTTACAAACTACTATAAGAGAGGCCTCTCCTCAAGACAAACAGTGCCCTTAACGATTAGACACACATCGCGACTGTTATTAAACATGACAGGGCGCATTTTGAAGAACGTGCATTCAAAATTACGCAGCCCGTGGCAATGTTTCACTCTTGCGCCATAGCGTTACCTTTTCTTCAGTGTCTGCTGGCTCAAAAGTGCAGATGTTTCGCTGGGCGTGCTGTCTGTCTGCAACTGCAGCTGCTACTGAAAGACTGCAGTGCTGACGACTTCACGTAGGTGTTACGCAATACGCACGGCGGCCGAGCCTGGCGTTCGTTTTGATTGGCCGCCGCGTTGGCCTCGGTACGCCGAGCCACGCCCCTTCCATTCTTCAGGTGATAAACATAGACTGGTGATAAACCAGAGCAATTACATTCAGTTCGGTCCTGACCGCAGCCGTGCATGAGCCGATTACACCAACATCAAATTATTTTGCAGCGTTTCATTCTCTTGTTTCAATCATTCCCTTCTATTTCATGGCTGAGGTCAGATTAAATCCTTTTGTTTTGCAGGCACAGTACAAATATACGCTTATTAATAATGCATTTTTATTTATTATTTTATTAAATAGGAAGTCTTATAAAGTGGAAAAGCACTATATATTCCATATATATTGTAAATGATACAAGCCTGGTTAACTTGAGTGATCAAGCAAACCTGTAAATGAGTTTGACAGAGACGCGGACAGGCTACAGTTCCATTTAAAATCCAGATGTCCACATGTACTGTATGTTTGTTTTGGGGTTTGTTGTTTTTTTGAGGAATGCCAGTAATTATAGAGAATAACCACTAGATGTCAGAATAAGTCTACATAAATCTATGAGCGGCTCTCCATGCAGCTCTCAGAGCAGCATCCCTGGCTCAGTTGCTGTGGGCATAAGGTTAATTTAGAAACTGAAAAGACATTTGATAAATGTAATTGTGCTGTTGCATGCTACTAACAAAGCACCGTAGAGGGGGAAAAAAAGATTCTGTACAAGATGATTGGATAGGTGCGATACATCGGGGCCCTGTTAAAATGAGATGTTTGGATCTTGCACCCAGAGGCAATAACATCTTTACTAAATTGCTACCGAAGACACCTGACGCTTCTGCCGCTGGCGCGTATAGGCAACATAACCCTGGCCAAAAGGGACTTGTCTCCGTCACATAATAATACTGCAGCCACTCTACGAAGACGTTTGAATTAGCAAAGGCAGCGCAATATTAATGGCCTGTTGGTTCACTCCATTTATCACCCCGCTACGTTTGATGACAAGTGTTGCATAGCGTAAGCGTCACATTCAGACCGCACAGCAAAGAGCTGTCAAGATTTATTAAGAGGTGAAGGGATGATTTCTGTTAATGTCTGTAAATTGTGTCACCAGTTCTCACACTTTAAGAAAGAAAAAAACACTTTTAACACATTTGAACTTAGTTGCAAGATTTTGAAAAATACATGTATAGTGCCTTGTTTTACTTTCATTGCGAATATTTAATGATTTTCATAAAAATCCTCCCTTTTTTCACTTTGCATTAAGTCTCTTAGGACATTAGTTAGTTTACTCAACTTAAATATCATATTTCTTTCCAAAACTAACTGGACAGTATATGCACTGTGCATGTTATTGTAATCACATGGTTTCTTATTGTTCTTTTACAATATCATATTTTTTTAGCTTTAAATTACAGTGGATATTTAGAGTAGGTCTCATTTTATTACCACACATAACTATAATAATTAAATGAATGGAAAATAATCCTTGACAACCTGTAAGACCCTCCGCATTGCGTTGAGAAAAACAGTGACTGAAAGTGAACACTCCGTATTTGTATCCCAGATTTGCTTATCTTACTGTGCTGGAAATGTTGAAATCGCACATGCAGACACATCCTGAGTTGGTTCTTTCTGTCTCTCGCATAAACACATATGCAGTTTTCTTTGACCTTGAGAACCGTTTGAAATGATTATGTTAGATTTCTCTGTCAAAACTCTTTCTCTGTTAAAAGCAGCCAGCAGAGAATAGTTATTATTTAGAGTCATTTAAAGAGTTATTTTCCTGCTGTCTAGTTTTTTTTTTTTTCTTCCTGTCTTTGCATTGGTGTTCTCATTGATTCATCCCCGTGCTTCTGCATGTAAGTTTGCACAGTCGTGCATTTAGGGCTGATGAAGATTTTTGTCTTCACTGATGATTCATTATTATGCTTAAGTTGTAGTTTATTCGATTCTTGGAGAAGAAATGAATTTAAGTCTGATATGTATTCAGCATTTTAAACTGAGGAATCAACTGGGTGATTTTGTAGATGAACAATTCTCAGGCATTGTGGCTTCCTCGCGTTTTGTAGCACAGACCGATGATGCATCACGACTCGGTGTTGCACCATAATCCAAGCGTTAATGCTTCCTTAGTATTCTTCAGCATCCATTTGGAAAACTGACATTTCGCCGCGCATCTGCCACACGGGCGCAGATGCTAGATCTGCTCCACGGCAACATCACGGCTTGATGTGTCCTCCGGTTCGTACACCCAAGTAGCAATCTCTCGTGCTTCTCCTCCTCCCCTGCTTCTGTCGCTGCCTCCTCTTTCCACATGGTGTGTTATTTTCTCGGCTCGGAGAGGAAATGACGAAAAAGGATCCCCACCAAGTCCAGTGAGAACATCAAACAGCAGTAATTGACACTGAGGAGAAGAAGCCCGGTCACACCCCCGTCCCTCCTCCCTCTACTCCCACCTCCTTTGTTCGTTAAAACTGATGGCAGTAAGGGATTAGTTGTTATTTTTAAATAAGTAAATCCAAATGCTGATGCCCTGTGCAACTGGGGGACTATCCATCTCCTTTTGGTGTTAAAGATAATTAAGGAAATTGGGTTGTTTATATAATTTGGAGATATATATATATAAATTAAAAAGACTTATGTTGTGACAACTGCCCACCACACACCTACCCCTTCTGAAATGAATGAAAATCATTAGTGTTGCTAACTGTTTATCTGAATGTCTACCACCTCCTACCCATACCCACATGCCATCCCTTCCTCTCCTGTGCTGCCTGCCCCTCCAGAGGCAACAGACCAGGGAGTCGGCGGAGGTGGGCGGCGTGAACTGAAGTCGGTTCCCTTCATCAGCTACCTGTCGGCGCTGCAGAAGAGCCAGCTGTTGTCCGACGACTTGGTGAACGGCGTGGAGATCCGCTGCGAGGAGAAGGGCAGCTGTCCAGCTGGCTGCCACCTGTGCCACCACCAGGCCGTGATGGGAGGAGTGTCGGGGAGAGGCCGTGGCGGCGGCGGAGGCGGCGGCGGCGTCAGCAGGGGCGGAGAGCAGCCTTCCCCCATCCCCGTCCTGCTGGAAGTCAGCCGCGTCGTGCCCCTTTACAGCCTGGTCCAAGACAACGTCACCAAAGAGGTGAGAAAGCAGCGGGGGGGCAGGGAGATGTGTGAGTGCTCGTGTGCACATGCGTGTGGATGTCTGTATAAAGAGAGATGCAGATAAAGTGACCACAGATGAGACAGAAATGACATGCCTCTGTGAAAATAAGATAAATAACATCAGATGATTTAGTTTATTTAGTAAAAGAACAAGGTATAGATCTGTTCTATGTAGATCTATGTAGAAAATACAGCTAAATAAATAAACTTGACCTTCAAAGGGGGTCAGGGGTTGCCGTAATATAAAAGTATAGGGGAAAACTGCATTTGTGCAATTGTTTTTTTATTTTATTAAATCACATTTTATATAAAAAAGTTGTAAAACAGTGCTACACTGTGGCAAATTTAGGTGGCATCCATTCACCTGCAGCTTATTCTACTAATATACATTTTCGTGCCATGTGATGGTGGTGTAATCCTTTGAAACTGCACAAATCCCTCGTCCCCCGAAGCCGTCACCTGATGCAGTTGCAGCCGCCCGCCTCTAGGTGGCATTAGTTGGTTAACTTTGACCACTGGAAATGAGCACTGTAACACAGAGGGCATAAAAAAGATGACATCATGGTTTTCTCCTGTGGGGTAGTCGGTGTGTATATGTGTGAGATATATACTCGTGTCTGTGTCTAAACAAGCATGCACAAGCTGAATGTAATATCAGCTTAATGGCCACATGCTGTGTTTATGATTCATCCTGTATGAGAAGTCTTTGGGTCTCTTTGCAGTGAAAGTTAATCATATCCGATTTCTCCTCCATAAGCTAATTTAGGACGGGGCTCTGGCTTCACTTGACATTTAGTTGACCACGTTTTGCGCCGCTCGGGCTTTTCGTTCTTGACATTGTCTCGCTGCCTGACGTCTGGTGCGTTAGCAGACGCAGAGGTGTTTGCAGGTGACTCACACCCGGCACACACGCATGCACGTCATAGGGGAGCCGGCTGGTTCGTTCTCCCCCCTAATCAAGCATCTAATTACCTTACCTTCTGAAATTACATGCATATATATATATATATATGCGCTCATGATCGCGCGCACAATATAGCATCCTATACGTGCCTCCCATAACAAGCACCACAGCCCCAAAGAAAAGAAGGCACAATCAATAGCAGACGGCCCCTTGTGGGCCTCATCAATACCTAAACGTGAGGAAGAGCAAATCCATCCCTCTCTCTTCCTCTACCCACCCCGTGGTCTTCTGGGGATGTGGAGAGTGAGATGTATGAGGAGAAGGAAAAGGGGTAGACTGCAGTGGATCGCTCTGGCAAGCCCTTCTGAGGTAGCTTGAGGCAGGATTATTAGCTTCTTATTGATGTCATCGACCTCTTGGGAGGGAGGGGAGTCCATCACTCTGCTCCTCTTTTCCTCGCTTTCTCTTCTTCTCTCGGCCACAGCTGCTGCAAGTCAGAATGGCACATACGTATATTGCATTAGAGGCGAGCGACAACCTGCCTCCCCCCCCCCGTCTTTATGTGCGTGTCTGTCTCACACACACAATTTTTGCTCGAGACCCGTCGTCTTTCTACTTGGCTGGGTCTATCAGGAACGACAGCTGCCATGTTGCAAAAGCTTTCTCGGAGATGAGGTCCCTTTTTCTTTTACCTTCAGCCCGTGGAGGCAATCAAAAATTGAGGCTTAGTTGTGTCCCGTTTATGATTGGGCTGACTGACATCATATCTATACGCCGGGTGCACGTGTCTGTGTGTTCCCAGCACCAGACCTCCACAGAGCTGTCACTCTTTCTTCGGCTCCTTTCCTCCTTCCTTCCTCGGCTACCTGCATCGCTCGGTGACTGACTTCTCCCCGGCTGCCGGACTGTTTGACAGCACATATCATGTCCCTTTAACATTTATCGCACGTCAAGCCAGAAGGAAACCTGCACTTTATTTGAAATTAGCCTTTTCTTTGTATACCAAAATGAAAAAATAAGAGTAAAGATAGTAGAGCAGCATACTTGCTTTCTTCTCAGCTTTATGTGAGGATAAAGCATTTCTTTGTACATGTGCCGAGAAATGACATTACCGAACGCTAGTTATGGATTTTGGGAATATAATACCCAGGCTAATGATAATTTCTGTCAATACTGAATATTTATCTGAGTTATGCCTAAAAACTGCTGCTTTGATACCCCCAAATATAGAAAAATATACACGTTTTCTGACATATCTTGTCGGCTAGCGGCTAGATTTAATTTAAACCGTCCATTTGGTAATGAAAACCTTGCCCTAATACATAATTGCTCCCACTGTGAGTGATGGATGAAGGTGTCGTGCTCAAAGCACTGAATAGTAACTTTTAAAAATGTCAACATCAACATTTTTATTCTGTTGTTTTGGTGCCGTGAAACCCGCAAATAAAATTCCATTCACTTCTATTACATAATTGCGTATCGTGTGTTTATCCCAAAATCTCCAAAATAAAACCAGAAGGCTTGCAATTGGGGGTCATGTCAGTTTTATTTTATTTTTATTTTATTTTTTTAAACTGACTTTTTAAATGTTTTAAATGCAGCACTATATTATCTGCCCAGCTTTACAAATTGAATTTCGCACATAGACGTTTATGTAGACAACATTCTAAATCCTTCATTGTCCTTCCCCGTCCGCAAGAAATGTAATGATTATGTTTTTCATTTTGGAAGGAAAGGCTCGCTTCCTATTTGTCTTGGTAGTAAATACCTCTCAAGTTTCTCTGTTCTCTGGCTTGGCTTGATTTAAACATAGGCTTGACTTGAATTCGACTGGAACCAGTCTTGGAATTGGATTGGAGCTGACTTGCTTAGAGGCCTGATGCATGCAAACACACACACACACATGCACACACAAACTCCTACAGACTGTTTCGGTGCCAGAGAAAAATACCTCAGTGAATAAGCAAATAAGCTTGCGTCTGTGTTGCTTGCCAGTAGTCCTGTGTCGCTGTGACTGAATTATGGCAAACCTTTTGAACAAATTGGTTGTGAGTCTAATGGGTCAGAATGCTCTATATCTTGTCGAGGGCCGCTGTCATGCTCTTACCATAACCCAATACTGCAGCTCCTCACTGGGGCGTGTCTCCGGGGCATTTTTTAGTGGTGTAGATGGGAGGTGGTGGGTTCTGAGTGAAAGAGGTGGACGCATTAAGTACAAGAGCAGGGTGTGTATAGGGAGCCAGATGCATGTAGTTCAGATAAAGCCCAAACTTCAGTCTCACAAAACTAAGTGAACAGGTTCAAATCAAGTCCAATAAAACCATCGTATTAAATATTTAGTTAAAATATCTTGTTGTCACCTCAGGTCTTCAACCTAAAGTGGTCTAGGGTCAACCCATCAGACCATGTTAACATGTTACCATAACACATTAAAGGATTATCTTAAAGGATTATCTTGTGTCACATTTGCCTAAAGTTATTCTGTGTTGTCGTTCTATAGGACGTCCAAACATCTAATGGTTCCCTCTTGGACTCTTACTCACTAGCTGCAACCCACCTTTTCTGTTTTCTTAAATCTTACCCCGATTCTTTTTGGGTTCTTAAATCCCCTCTTGTTTGTTTACAAGGACACATGTACGCCTGCTTCCTGGAGAGCATTCTTGCCTTGTTGTGTAAAGCAAACAGATTTTTTTTTTTGTTTACTCCGTTAAGCCACAAAACCTTTGCAGGCCTTTATCTAACTGACAAATGTGTGGCGCTGAAACCCTTTCGCGTTTAAAACTCGGTCAGGCAGTAAGTTATTAGAGGAGCAGCTTCGGGACCGAAGGGTCACAGGTTCAAATCCCCCCCTGTGCCCATGGCTGAGGGGTCTTGAGCAAACACCCAACCCCTCTCTGCTCTGAGTGTACAATGGATGGGTCAAATGCAGAGAAAAAAAAACATGTGGGATCATTACAGGATTATTCATTTCTATTTTTGTGCATATTCTCTCCTTTACTTACTAAGATCTAAGTACGTCTAAATGCTAAATGCTCACAGTGTAGTAACCAGTTACTTTAACCCCTTGCTATTTGGGCAGTATGTGTTAGATGTTCTCTCAAACGCTGCTATTTTAACTCTACCCAAATACTCACAATATATAAATAATATGAACAAGGAAAGAGCAGCACACCCTGAATGCTGCTATTAACTTTATGTAATTATCTGCCACGCAGCTCGTTCCTGACTTTCCAGCTATGATTCCTGGAACATCATTTCAGTACCAAGGAGAGAGCACACTCCCGTACGGTAGATCATTAAATGGATTAATAAAAGCTTTGTGTGGCCAGTGTGTTCTTGTCAACACCCACCCTGTACCGCCGCTGATTACATCCCTTATTTTATGCCGCCAGCGTTTAACAATCGCACTGACCACACTTTTCTTTCCGACTACAATGAAAGACGCAACGGACGCCCCGGCGGTGCCTTAGTGCTCGTCGAGCAGAGGTGCGCTGGCCGTCGTTTCATTTAAAGGGCGTGTTTGCAGCTTTTCAGGTCAGTAGTTAAACGCCCATGTGGACGCTATAGAAGTTTTTGCTTGTTGTCCATTAGGAGAGCCCTTCCTAATGTACTTCCTTTGTAAGTGGAGTGGAATGATATTACGGGAGATTTTATACCAAAATCCATTTGCCTAACCCGGTACTGAAGACTCGTATTAGCTTCCAATAAGCTCCAAGATGTATTTTTTACATAGATTTACTATGAATTAAATAGATTTACTGGGCTAACCATCAGTTTTGCTTTGCTCAACAAGTCCGATTACCTTAGGACATCCTCTGACGGAGTTGGCTAAAATCCGGCTAAAACCAGACCCCACGTGGTGCTGGAGGTTTTCTTATGTGACACGGCAATCCCCCATCAACCTCTGGGTGAACCAACCCTTGAGCTGCCCCTAGTGTCCCATTTCCAGGAAGTACTACTTCTGATAAGGTTCCTTGAAGCAGCCCATTGGTTCCTTTGTTAACACCATTAGCCTTGAATGATTGGAAAGGCCATATAAATGCGTCGATGTGCAAGCGCACACACACACACGCGCGCGCGCTCTCTCTCTTAGGACACCATGATGGTGTGCTGTGTGTGCTGACTTAGACTCTTTACCACCACTGGTGATTATCTTATAAATCAATACTGTGGGCCAGCTGGCCAGTGTTTTTGTGTATTAGCCTCTGAATACGGACAGTAATATGGTCAGCAAAGACTAGACAAACAGATTAATACATTAAAGAGGTCACAATGGCCTCCCTTGGCTTCTTGTAAGTCACGACAGGCATCTACAAAAGTGAAAGGTCCAAATTGTGTTTTGGTGCCAGCGAGTCTGCAGTGTCTAAATGACGTCAAGGCTTGGAATTTGTGGCCGGGGTTGTTGCCGGCGCTTGGTGGCCTTGCTGCTCAAGACGTCGGTCTCGTCCTCTCCCCTCTTTTCGCGGCGGGGAGTGATTGCGTTTCAGCTCAATTCGCTCGCTATCGATAAGGTCAGTGGAGATGAATTGTGGCATATTTGTGAAACGGTAGACCCGTGTGTTATTGTAACAGCAGGGGTATCACCGGTTCCTGAAAGCAGATATGTCATGACTGCACAGAAAACTGTCTTACACTGTTACAGTCAATGCTCATATCGTACCTCCTTTGTCAAAACACTTGCTTTTCTAATATGAAGCATAATGGATGGGGTTTGTTTCTTACCCCTGTGTGGTCAACACAGAATGTGTATGGATCTGTAGTGTTCTGGGAAATGCATGATCTGTGGTTAATCAATAAAGTATAGAGTAGCCTCCTCTTGTAGATTGTGACTTATCTTGTAACTGCACCGAGCATGAAAGTACTGCAACCTAGGACTCTGGGTGTGCGCGCGTCCATCTCCCTAAAAGATTTTCCCGAATTGACCCGCGCGATGCTTTTCACATGCGGGACACGCTGCTCTCTCCGCCGCCACACCACTTGACGCACTATCACTTTACATATTAGCTAACTATCACTTTCCCTTTCTTTTCGGTAATTCCTCCTCTCTGTTTTACCTCCTGTGCCCCCCACACAACTCCCTACCTCATTCCCTAAACCACAATTAGATTCCCTGTTTACCCAGTGGAGACTGGCTTGCATTACTCTTCAAACATAAACACGGTGGTAATCGCTTTGTCTGTTTTTCACATGTGCAGCCGTGCAATCAAGCGCACAGACCCATATGGGGTTTTTGTAGGAATCTGGTGGTGGTGAACGCATGGCGGTCCTGTGGTCTTTCTCCCTTTTGCGCTTAGTATCGGAGGTCATTTCTCATATTTGTCTAGCCTGCGTGCGTGCGCAGGCCTTGAGTCCAGGTTTTTTTTCGTGTTGCCTTTGTCTGTAGCCTGCTTCCCATTGACATGAGGTGGCAAGACTCCTGCTGCTGTTGTTTTCTGGCAGCAGTTATCCACATGGGTTCAGGAAAAGGGAGGTGGGAGGTTGGGTGGGGGTGGGGGTTGAAATGTAATAACCTTTTTGGTTTTCCAGGGGGTTATTAAATGGCCATGGATTACAGTGCTTCCTACCCCCTATAATAAGTGCTCATTCAGCAGGCTCATTTAGAGGGCCTTGTATCGGAGGGTACATAATGAGAAAGCCCTGACTGCTGAAGGATCCGTTCGCCGGTGAAGTAGGGAAACGCTTCGAGAGCTGGAAGTCTCCCTTTTCACACCTTTGTATCCTTGTTCATCTTGTTGATTTTTTACTGTCCTATTTTCTCCGGTCTCTCAAGCCTCACCCTCTTTTTTTTTTTTTTTTTTTCCTCACTCTTTCCTCTGCTGCTCATTTAGGTCACTTGCACTCTCAAGGTACTTTTCCTTGAGTGAACGCTAGTGGTATTGGAAGAAGTCAGTTCCCATAAAAGTCTGTTGAGCCTCCTTTACAGCTAACAATGCAGTGTTGTGGAAATGCTAACATCAGCTTTGGAGTGCATACCCTGACTTTTTTTTTTTTTTTTTTTTTGACGAAGCTGTCTGCCTTTCTGGTCAGGCCTACGACCGGAGTAATCTCAAGTGTCACTTCCACTAATCAACACGCTGCAGAAATCTTCTCTGGCGTTTCTCCAATGAAATGAAAGAGCCAACGGTGGAAATCAATTACAATATTGGAGCTTGCATTTGCATTAACCCAATGCGCGCCGCTTCCGTCGGCGGCGGGGCTCTCGTCAGCCGCCTCGCTCTCGGATAAGTGAGCGTCACGGTGCTTTGGAACAAAAGGAGCGGCTCCTCTGCTTTTATTGCCGGATGCCTGGCGTTCAATGATAATGTCTCCGCGTGCATCCAGTGTCCTATTTTTGTGACCATGATCAAGCACATCTCCACACAAGTCTGCATGAGGCAGCACTGCCAACCAGTTAGAGCACATAAATAACTGAGTGCTCCATTGATCTGGAGTGCGACAGGGGGAGCCAGAGTGCGAGCGAACTCCCTTGAACTCGCTCTCTATCATGCCTGTGGCTTTAGGGAAAGCCCTGACATTATACTTTATTGCTTTGACGGTTATATTGGCATTTTGCTGCCTTTTAGAGGATGACTGAGCTTCTGCCTTTGATTTTTTCCTTTTTTTTTCTTTTTTTTCTTTCACCCGTTAATGAAGTAGCGCACGGAGATGTTAGGAGATGATGTCACCTCTTAATATCTCACTACCCGCCCCCTCCATCCCCTTCACAGTCAGACCGACAGCGACACCGACAGATCTCGCACACAAACATGTGCATAGAATGAGGGAGCCGGGGAGTGTCACAGCTTTCACATCTCCATCATAAAAGTCACAGCGCGTCTACGATATCACAGTGTAAGCTTGTCGATGTTAGTGAGATGTTCCTGCCTTCCGGTAATTGGGAACGGTGGGTATGAAAAGGTCACTGCATGTGTGTGTGTGTGTGTGTGTGTGTGTGCAGGCGTGGGGGGGGGCTACATCTCTACTTCTATTGTTGTGCGACTTTGAGGTCTGGACATTTTGCACAGCTCCCAGTCCTCAATTCTCCTCTATAAAGGTAAGGCTGCGGGTTTTATATGTTAGCACCCATGGATAATTTTAGGGGATAGTCAAATGGAAATGAATGTAGTCAGTGGAAAGTCATCATTTGGACATAAGTAGGACGTGTGTGTGTGCGCTAGGATATGGAGGGCACTGGTGGAGAAGGTGGAAGGGGGTGGGGGATGGGGTAAGCGTGGACGGACAGGGAGCGCATGTTCCAAGAGATAATTGCATTTCTCTCACCTGTTACCCTTTGCAGGCCTTCAAGAGCGCCACAATGAGCTCATACTGGTGTGCCGGAAAGGGCGATGTCATTGATAACTGGTGTCGCTGTGACCTGAGTGCCTTCAGCAAAGATGGCCTGCCTAACTGCAGTCCCCTCAGGCAGCCAATGTAAGTGTGAGGTGACACCATGACACCTAGGAATTCATGCACAAGAGAGTTTTTATGGATGCATGCACCGATGCGCTGCAGGGACACGCACATATGCACATGGACACGCGCGCACAGACACACGCTCCTGCCTCCACTGACTCCCGGGGCACTCGAAAAAAGTTGTAGACACAAGCACAGTCCCTGAAGTTCTAATAACTGTCAGTCGGCCCTTACACTCCTCTGAAAAGAACATGCTCTCATTCAAGGTGTCCTAATAATACTCTTGGGGCTTTTGTGAGTCATCCACTCCAGCAATTGTTGCCTTGAGAACTTTTAAAAAGAAACAAGAAGTTGAAAGGGCATGGGAGGACAAGCCGACAATGAAAGTGATTCTTTTAAGGATTAAAATAGCATTTTGTATAAGGTATCTTAGACAATGCATGTATGTAGCTTGTGCAGCGTTTAAAGCTACTAACTACAGTGGAGCATAACACAAACAGAGGATTATGGCATTATGACCTAATAGCATTTGCATCCACTGTGATTTTTTATTTTTTTTTTTTTATTTTAACTGGGCTCCAACCAAATTGAGAAATTTAGCCCGTTCTTGTGTCCCAAATTTCGCAGCGGCCATATGGTTGTAATTTTGAGAAACAAATTTGATTGCAAAAATGCAACAAATTGGAAATACAATACGCGTTTTTTTCCCCGCCGAATTCCCCAAAAGACTGTAAATGATGCATGAAGTGACTTGAATTTAAAAAGGTAAAAGAATCATCACTTTGGCAGGTGTGACCTCACAGACCAAAGGAGTCCAGCTGACAAATTAATGTAATACATGCATTGTTAGATTGTATTTAAAAGTGCATTTGTCTAAAGGTTTATTTAGGCTGGAATTTTTCTTCATAATCTTATAAAAAATCCGAGTTTAGGTTATAGCGGACACGAATGGCTCGAAAATAGCCGACTGTCTCGGCTCTTTTGTGATATTTTACTGGCCCAAGTAGGCAACACAAATAGTCAAATCTGTTCCTCATTTTGTAACGACCGTGCAGAGAAAAAGTCTTTGTGCACGTCATTTGATCTTGCAATTGAACACTGTTCCCGTAGGCCTGAAGATATATAGTGTTACAGTACATGCTGTTTTCAATGTCAAGAATAAACATTAAACCCTAGCTTTTAAGCCACCAGAGAGATGCAGTTAAAGCTCTCCGAAAAAAAACAAAAAACAACAACTATATGGAAATCTACAGTTGCACGAATACTGGGCAAACTCCATCTGCCGATAAAGATTATGTAACGTGATCAAAACCTCTAAAACAACTAGTAAAGAGTCACTGCAGCCGGAGCCAAATCTCCAACCCTGGCCTCGCACATTAAAATCTGCAGTACTTATGACTATTGTGAAACTGAGCGGCACATTTTGTTTTCATGAAAGAGGGATAACCAACCTCTCTGATGCCACTGTCACAGACACAGCTGGAGGGCAGGCAAAATGGAAATGTTATTCTTTTATCTCTTTTGAGGGATTAGAGGGGGAAAACTGCACAGGGAACACTGCTGGAGAACATGTGGCGTTGGAATGCTGTTTTGTCCGAAGTCGCTGTTTGCCATCCTGTTGTCCAGTCAGATGTAGGCAGAGGTTTGGCACTTTCTACTCAGGACAAAATAATGAGCCCGTGGGATTTCTGCTTATTCATTCTTAGAGCCTTACTTACCAACCATGCTTTATGCTCAGACCATATGTACACCTTTTTTTTATTTGAAAGTAGTGGAGGCCCTTTTCATCTCATTGTTCATATTCACCTTATTCCTATGTCTTAACTTTTACATGTCCTCTGTATTGCACCGTTAGTCTGCGCCTAGCTCCGTACCTGGAGCCGTCGAGCACGATGGTGGCCCTGGAGTGGATGGATGTGGAGCCTCTGATTGGCTGCAAAGTGTCCGACTACATCCTCCAGCATAAGCGAGTGGAGGATCCATCTGAGGCGGAGGTCTACACAGGTAGGGGCGCTTTAATTCCGAGCCTCAGTTGATTTCTACGAAACACATATGTTTCTCGTCAGTGTTTTTAAAGTGGGCTTCATGAACGTTGAACTTTATTGTAGATCCAAAACCGTTTAAGAAAGGCAACTTTTGAGGCTTCTCATCTTCAGTTCTAAAGGACTTGAGGGAAGTTGCAGTTTAAATAATAACATCTGTGGGTGTAGCCCATCAGAAACTTGTTTCTTTTAACAACCAGAAAAGCATGATTGGTGTCCATCAACGGCTAGGTACTTACCTGTCGTTGAGGGGTGTAACTGTTTGTCCCTGTCTTCCTTGGCATATTATATCTCAGTCCTCTGTTAAGAGAAGGGTTCTCAAAGTTTACATAGATGGCTTCCTTTACTCCTCCTTCAAACCATATGTCTTGTCTGGCTAACATTTGGACGTTGTCAAAGGAGTGTCCATAGTCCTTCAGGTGTAGTGGACCTCTGAAACCTTTCCTGTTGAGCTGGCTCTCCTGTGTTGGGACATGTGTTTGTGTTCCCAGCTCAGGAGAGCCAGCTCATGATGTCCCTGTTTGAAACCTCAGTTCCCCACCAGTCCCTTGGAACGGAAGACGCTGCTCGGATGAGTGGTGAAACGTCTTCAGAAGAACTCTACAAGTCCAGTTTCCTTTCTTAAACGCTTTTTGGATATACCATGCCATGGATGACTGAGAACCTTAACAGACAACTTCATTGCAGAGCGATAGTTATTTTGTGTGCACACATACAAATGGTTACATGCGTGACTACAAGAACCGAGAATGTGGGCTCTCTCAGCTTGGCCCGGTCTCGTTGGCGTGTTCTTGAAATGTTCACCAAGTCTAATGAAAGTGATTTATGTCTCTGGACACAAATTTCCCCTTGAAAACTTACACAATGCTACTTTGAATTTAATGAATTTCAACTGGCGTGTTTTCCCCTTAAACTAGTCGTGTTTTTAGTTGCCCAAACCTAACCAAGCAGTGACTACAGAAGAAGAAAACAATGAATGAGAACAAAACTGAAGAACATAACAAGAAGGTAATAATAGTTCCACAGTGGGATCAAACCACAGCCTCCTTGGTGTGGAGCTCCATGGCCGTGAAACAATTGAGTTATTGTTTTGGCAGTTTTACAGGCTGCTGTGAAACTGTGTCGCTCGGCCACAGACGCACAAATCATGTTGTTGACTGTGCTCACACGGACAAATGATCTCCTCCGCACAAAGTTGCAAGACCTTAACTTTGTACAGTGGGACACTCGAGATCCGATTATGGTTTCAGGAAAAGCAATTGCGTAGCCTAAGGTTGTGTATTGTCGGAAATCAATAATGAGCATGCTCTGCATCAAGATGGAGTCAGAGATTTGTCTTTTAAAATGGTGATGAAGAGTGGAAATAATAATGAGAGCCGAGAGGAAAGTTAAATGCCACTGATGGATAAACGAATAAGGATGCTTAATGAATTAATTAGAAGGCTCGCAACAAGAGGAGTTAAAGTTATATCGGGCGTAAATGGGGTTAAAGCTTTGGTTTGGATGCGGAACAAAAGTAGGAGGTTAGATTGCGGATAGGGGAAGATGACGTAGGGCAATTTATCAGGCTCCCATAAATGGTGCTGACCATTGTGCTGTAGGGGCTAGGGAAATGGTCATGCTTGTGACAAGAGGCTGGAGTGACTCAGAGGAAAAGGGCAAGATTTAATAATATTGGAGAAATGAGGTGGTCTGGAAGGAGCTGGCTTTAGACGTTGGGAAGTATGGACAGGCCATCCATCACCCCTGGGAGGAGTGCTGATGAAGCGTGGGCACCAGTGAGCAAAGAGACAGCTAGACGCAGGCATGCTGGCAGAGGTGAGGTAGGAAGGGGCAGATGGTGTGGGTGACTCACTTTGCTATGTGCCAGTCACCACTATAAATCATGTTGTAACAGAGAGCATTATAGACATTAAAAGTCATTGTCTTCATCTTGTGTCTGTCACTCTTATTCTCTAATTGCCAGCCTGTTTTTTTTTCCTCCCTCCCCGAAGTCCGAACCAGAACTTTGGTGTTATCATTGGCGGGCTGTTGGCCCTCAATCAGTGAAAGCGGCATGCTCAACTGTATAGGTATGCATGTGGATCCCGTTTTAACTGCAGCTAATCGAAAATGTAGTTACTCAGAAACCCTCATCTCCAAAAGGGGGGCTTTGGAATGGATTTCGGGGTAGATTTATGAAATAGTAGCCGCCTCTAAAACCAGGAGCTCTTGTTCGCTAAGCTCAGCAAATAGAAAAAGAGAGACCCATCATTTTCTCACACCTACTCTGCCTTATTTTGAAATGATTGGATTTGTACTCCCTATCCAAACTCCTGGCTTCTTGTTTGATGTCCACCTCGAATGGGCTTTCTAGGAAAATGGAAGTTCCAGATATTGAAAGCTGAGATTTCCATCAAGTTCAGCCATCCACTCGATTGTTTATACAAAGCAACAAACAGAGTAGGATTTTTTTTTCCTCATTTGTCTTGCTGTACTTATCCAATCCACCATGGGAGCCCCAAGAAGTGAAACCAGTTCTCCACGCAGAAGCACTCACGGAGCAGTTTGAGGATAAACACTTCGCTCGAGGGCATGTTGGCGGTTTTACTGTAAAGCAAGTGATTCTACTTAATTTTCCTTGTTCATATTTTCCAAGGCTGTGTGATGATTTGAGCCAGTGAGCTTGTAGTCGAGCCTCCAACATCTAAGGGCGGGTACGCACTAAAGGATTATTCGTCTGAATAACAGTTAAGCCATATTTGTCAATCGTAGGGAAAAATCTTGAGCCGTAGCTTAAGTCAGGGGTGATAGTTGGCAGCGCGGGACGGAGTGAGGTGATATTCAGATTTAGGGAGGGAATATTATTGCAGGCTTGTGTCAAATAAGGGATCGAGCAGTGTCAGCAGTCCCGACAGTTCGTCGCAGTGGTAAATAAAGTGTTTCTCGGATCTGGCTGGCAAAAGCAGTGGTAATCCACAGACCAAAATCAGTTTTCAAAAGGCATAGGTATTAATAGGTATGAATAAATTAACAAAAAGGACCAAAAAAAAATGTGTTATTGGACAGTAGCACTGAAAACAGAAGGCAGATGAAACGCATATCGTTGTGCCATGGTACAGAGATGGGACATTAACCATCATCAGCAGTAAGAGCAGCATCAAGGAGACGGGATTCAGCCGGCGCCGGCATCCGCGGAAGCCGAGGCTGCATCCATTGAAAGTTGAAACACCGCTTCAGGCTGGCGTCTGCGAGAGAAGAAAGACGGAAAGCCACACACAGACACTCGGCCATGCTGAGTATGAGTCACACGCCCAGAGCACACACATTCAGCCGTGTGCACACTCATACAGATGGCAGACAGAGAGCGGGTGTGGAGATGCACACACTTGGATGCGGCTTTCACCTAAAGCCGGCGCTGTCTGCTCTTTAGCAGGAGACTGCATCCCTCTATTGTATTAGAAGCAGTCGCCGAGCCGAACGCGGTTTATCCTCACACGACCCTCGCGCTCAAACTTTCACATGACATTTCTGCCAAGCTCAGATCCCCTCTGCACACGAGGGAGCAACGTTTATGGATATTAGTGTCGGAGAAGATAGCATTCACTGTAAAGGTTTTCAAGGACCCCATGATTGCATCTATTCATGCAGGAAGTTGTTACAAATGAAAAAACCTGAGCCAAAAAGGGTGGCACATTACGTCATCCGGATCAGCTTAGTAAATGTCACCAAGCCCGTTGGAAAAAAAATTCATTTCAAAAACAGAGACAACTCTTAGTATTGAGTGATAAATGGAGTGATGACATGAGTTAAAAAAAAAAGAGTTATCCCCACATATTCCAACTGAGGTGATGAAATTTGTGAATGAGTGATGTTGCTATGGGGATTTCAGTGTGTACGTCAACTAAATAATTCATATACAAGCATTTGGATGTTTTTTTTTCTATAATTTAATATTTTACATATACACCGATCAGGCATAACATTACGACCACCTTCCTAAGGTTGCAAAGGTCTCCCTTGTGCCTTCAAAACTCTTGTGACTCATCAGAGAATGACCATGGGTCCTCTGGGGGGGTGTCCTGTGGTGTCTGGCAACAGATTGTTGTTAGCGGGGGGGGCTTTGGGTCCCATGGGGGCTTGGGGGCTCTGTGGATCAGACTTGTTCCAGTGCATCTCACAGTTACTTGATCAGTTTTGGATCTAGGGAATTTTGAGGTCAGGTCAACATCTTGTCCTGTTTTTAATGTTCTTTGAGTTGTTCCTTGAGTGTTTTTGTGCATGTGCATCCTGCTGTGGATGGCTGCTGCCATCAAGGAGTGTCATTGCTATGGGGTGAGGGTGCCTGGTCTGGTCTAGGTGGGTGGTACATCTAATAACATCCACATGAATGCCAGGTCCAAAAGTTTCCCAGCAGAACATTGTATCATCACAAGATGGTCAATGTTATTCACTTCTCCTGTGACTGGTTTTAATGTCGTTTTTTCCTCCAAATGTCCTAAAAGTGAAAGCAGGTGAGAAGATAAAAGGAGGTTGTCGTATGTGTTTGTCTCCACTAGCTCGACTTCCTGCCATTCTTTGGCCTCCAAAACCCAGGTGCCACCCGAATACACTTTTCACTTGCTATACCCTTTGTTGACGTTTCTCACTGTTCCCTCAATCTTACCTTGTCTTTCCCTCTATTCCATTGTATATGAGGTGCCTTTAGAGGGATCAGGTTGTTTTGTAGCGTTACCCGTTCCACTCACATCTGTACAAACCATCAGCTCCGAGACCTCCATCTCCAATCCCCCTAGCTCACCCTGCTTATCAGCGCTGCTTGAAAAAAAAGTCATCTTGTCTTTGAAGGCTTCTCCCCGGTCCCTCACAAATCTTCCCTCTGAGGTCAGCAGTAACTGGGAGATATGGCTGGTGCTTTGATGTGCAAGGAGAGCAGCTGAGCCTTTAGTTCATATATCTTGTTGTTTATATGGACATGATGCTCTACTAGCAGCCCTCAGTGCCCCCACCACCACCACCACATAAGCCTGGACCCATATATGTACGGTTGTAAAGCAGAGTAAATCCAGGGTTTCCTCTTCCAGAAATGTTAAAAGGTTCCTGATTAACTTTTGTTAGTTTACCTCCTGATAATATCAGGAAATTTACTATTGCTGGAAACTCTGGATCATCATGAAAAACTTTGCTGTTCAAGCCACGTGGAATGTGAAGGTTCCTCAGAGGTGTCATGAAACATCTCCTCTTTTGTTCTGACCTTTGACTTGATATAAGAAGAAGGGTTTACCTAGGCATCCCTAGCCCCGGAATCGCGTAGGCCAATATCCGAAATGACCTTTAAAAGGATCCACTGAACCTCTGTACGCAACACAGTGCATCATCTCACCATCCACACTGGTAGCAAGTGAGTGATGCTTGCTTCGTGGTCAAGATCAGCTGAAGCAATGGAGTCTACTGCCCTGCCACATCACTGGAGAGAGTCTAAAGGTCAAGACGCACCAAACTAGGACGGCAACGAAGGCTGTGCGTGACGTTGCCTCATGCTGCTTGTGTCTGGACCATAATGTTGCACCTGATGACACCGCAAGGACGCCGAGGGCCAGCTTGAACATTCATTATCCGCCTATGTGAGAGGAGATGAATCTCCATAGCAGCTGGTGGCGGCAGTCTGTATTGGTCATTCAAATGGGATAAACACGAATAGCTGCCGTGCCACGTTTACGTGCAGAATCGACCGGAAAGCCACTGTCAGGTGTCCCGCAAGTGGCTTTCCGGGGTCACCTAGCTTTTGTGGCGGCTGACCCCTGCAAACGGCCAACCGCCAGCTCGGTTTGCCACATCACTTGCTCACAACGTGAATTGCAGATACAAATGTGAGCTTAATGGCAATATGCTAACATTGTAACTGATCCCGACCTGCAGGCAAATTCAAGTGTATATTATGTGTCTCCTGGGGACCACAAAGAACAGTCATTAAGCAGTGACACTGACTGGGAAATGCAGAACTACAAATACAAGAAGCCCTGAATATCTTACTTATTGTTTGGGAAAACTTTTACCCCTGTTTTCCACTCTCCGCCTGCTGCTTGTGACTCCTGGACATGGAACAAAACCAACCAAAAACCATGCTATGGGTTTGCCAGCCCTCTGGTATTATTCGACCAAATGACCAATGCTGAAAGGAGAAGCATCATGTCCTAGAGACCTCTTTTGTAAACAGTGTTTAATAAACTGTATATTTATATTCATGTTAACTTGCATGTTATAAATTTGCAGATCAGGACAGTTCATTAATAACGGCGGCAGAAGTCTCTTTGCCCGTTAAGTGCAATGTCCACAACCCTTATATTTCAGACTACTTGTAAATACTATAAGAGCCTTGCGTAGTTTATTTTAAAAGTCTCTTCTACTTTCCCTGAATTTCAGTCACAACAGTGATGGATGTGCTCAAAAGAGTGACTTCACTGGGCCTCACACAGGCCTCTAGATGGCACACCAAGGCAGAGGCAGCCTACACAGAGACGCCGGTTGCATAGACGGCGCTGATGTATTGTTGTGGGGCTCAGCATTCCTCCACAGCATTGGGTCAAAGCAGATGTGAAACGTACGGAGATGTATCGTAGATGATACAGAGGGAAATTGACTAAAGCATCGAAAACACTTGGGAATCTCTGGAGGTGGCTTTAATTCCAGCCAAAGCCAAGAACAAGCGACGACGCAGCTGCACCTCTGAAAAAGCTGTGTCAAAGGACATAGAAGTCGTATTAAACTGTGACGTCTATAAAGCAAGAAATCCGACTAATATTTTGATTCGGTATCTGTTAGTAGGGCGTGACTTAGTCATGTAAAGCACCGTTGTTCCCCTGTAATCTAATTTCTTTCATTATTCGGCTCTGTTTCCTGTATATCTTGCTGGGAGTTCCCAGAAAAAAGGAAGGCGCCGAAAACCTAATGGAAGCTGCCTAATGAAAGGCTTTAACTAACCAGTCCTCCCTATTGGTCGAATGAACTTATTGGCTTCTGGGTCTAATCACCACGTTGTTGCAATCCCCCAGCCGTCTCATCGGCTTGTCCTCAAGTCGCAGTTATGCTGAGGTGACACTTTTTTCTTTTCATTATTCTTCGCAAATTGCGTTCATCAGCGTAGCACCGTGCTCCCCACAACTCTCACGCGAATGCACACGCCTGGCGCTAATTAAAAACCTGCGAGTCTCCGCGTTGCGTCACCGCTGTACGACACCTGATTTTGCGGCACAAAGAAACCGCGCAGAAGAGGGGAGAGGAGGAGGCGGAGGAGGAGGAGGGCTACAAGGACTGTCAGGAACGAGGAAAGTGAGAAGAGATTGTATGAAAATGTGGAAAGGCACGGCGAGGTGAGAAGAACAGAGACGAAGGGGCAGAGGAGATAAGACAAAGAGGGAAGAAGGGGAGCGGGAGCACGGGGTGGAGGAGAGGAAGAGGGAACCAGACAGCAGCGGCAGCGGCACTGAGGGCTACACAGCAATGATGTCACCTCATGCTGGCACTGTTGGACTGAGAAACGGATTAGCCATTTGATCTTTGCCCTTATTTTAGCTCCAATTTCCCTCTTCCAACTCACGCCGCCAGCTTTATTGAGATACATGCCATGTGGATCTTCCTCCGCTTTACTCGCATCTTCTGTTACATACGTCAAAACGCATCTCCTCTCCCCCCCCCCCCCCCCATGTCCCCCTTTCGATCCGAGTCAGTGGTATCCCCCTCCCCTGTTTATGTAACATCTCCATCATTGGTTGAGACTATGAATGCGCCCCAATGCGTCGATAAGCCCTCATTCAAAGAGATTGAATTATATGGAGATAAACGGTGTCCTTGAGCATGGGTGCAGATAACAGATTGGAGTGACACAGCTGACTCTCTTTGTTTTGTTAATTAAAGATGACCTCATCGCTAAAAATGGACGCTGTGCACCTCCTCGTCACGAGCCTCGCCATCAGCAGATTGCAGATTGCAGGCAGGGGGCCAAGGGCTTTCTGCAGTCCCTTTCCCTTTTTTGCTTCCTTTCCCATTCTGCCTTTTTCACACACACATCGTTAGTCTCTCTGTCTTCGCCGCGCGTCTAGACTTTCCTGATTTCTTTTTTCGTCTCTCCGTCTCTCAATAATTATGACAATCCCTCAGTGTCCCCGTACCCTCGCTAATGGATGTGTGCTGGAATTATGGAAGTATTACTCAGACAAGATAAGGATGCCGCATCTCCGCGCGTCCCTTTTTATCCATCATTGTCTGTTGAGGGGCATTTTGTCCCCAATCACTTCTAATGAGATCTGTGTGTGTTTGACACAACTTGCGGTGATCCGGACGTGCGCTGTGTTGAATTTGGTGGTGGGTAAAAATCTATTTAAAATGCATTTAAGCATAAAATTGGGATTGATTTGTCTCATTCTGCAGCTTGGAGCATTGCACACACTTAAAGTGATAGCAATAAATATTAACGCACACTACAGTTGCTTGCAACAATATAAAGGAAACGATTTATTGGAGAACATTGCAATTATTGACCGGACACATTGTGCTGCTGAGTATCTGTGCCCCCAGTGGCTATAATATGCACAAAAATTAGAACCTGAATCAAGGCTGGCTTGATTATTTTTAATATAAAATATCAAATACTTGTGATATAATATTGTCGGGAAAGTTCTCAGTCATCCAGGTCATGGTATAGCCAGAAACTAGACTCTCTTGAAGATGTTTTGCCGGTCATCCAAGAAGCTTATTTAGTTCCTAAACGACTGGTGGGGGGTTTAAATAGGAACATCTGTGGGTGTTAGCCATCAGGAATTCACTTGACTAGTGTCTGTTAACGACCAGATACTTACACGACTAGGGTCTGTTAACGGCTGGATACGGCTGGGAAGAGGGCAGGGCCAAACAGTCTCCCCCAACAACAGTTCAGTATCTGGTCGTTAACAGACACTAGTCAAGCGATTCTCTGATGGGTAGCACCCACAGATGTTCCTGCTTAAAACCCCAACTTCCCACCAGTCCTTTAGAACTGAAAAAGCCACTTGATGAGTGGCGAAACGTCTTCATGAAACACTGCAAGTCCACTTGCCTTTCTTTCACGTTTTTGGATACGTGGTGACATGTTGTTTCAATCTCTATTTCGTCATTGTTATTGAGACAATTGGATGTAGTCTGGGAATTATAAGGACAATATGCACAAGTGGTCAAGTGGTCCACTCCTTGAGTCAATGGTTCAGTTCAATGTGGCAATATGTTCTCGAATCCTAATGTGACAGATGTACAAGCAAAGACTGCACGACTCAATTACCACTAAAGGATTTAAATTACCCACTTTCCTGTCACAGAAGAACATGCTAAAAACTATTCAGTGGCTACAATTCGCTGCCATGGAATTGGTTTCAATAGGCATATGGTTTGCCACTTTGTGCAAGAGGCAAATGCATTACCATTTACAAGCCTGGCTGAGGGGATCGCCATACAACTCTTGCGCTAGGCAGTGTTCTGGGAAAGGCAGCTGGCAGGAGTGGCCTCAGAGTAAGAACACACTGCACAAGATGTTCTCGCCCTTTTACGTTGAACCAGTCGAAGCCGTCGGATTGCACCAGACCTCTTCTTCAACAGGTGGAGAACGGCGGTGCGCGTCAACACATGCGGTGCTTGCAGCCAGTCGACACTCACAACTCTATTCTTAAGGCCACATCTAGAACCAGAGCAGGACCAAGCCACAGTGAAAGGTGCAAGGGGCAGTAAAAACAGACCACACACGGGTCACATCAAAATGGTAGACGCGGACCCAGGGGGCCATTAGCCCGTGACAAACCACCACACCTGACCTAATTTCTTGCTGTGCAGAAAATACAGGGGAAGCCCACTGCCAAACACAATGTCACTCCCAAGTTGTATGAGCCAGCGTGCCACACAGATGTGGAGAGGAACTGAATGTCCGAGAAAAAGAATTGAACAAATGCGCAGAGCACCTGCCGTTGTTGCCAACTCATCACAGAGATAAGACGTGGCAGCTGAATGTGAGGAATTGTTCCTTACTTTTACATTACATGACTAAAAATAAGCCTGGTTTGGATGCCAGTTGTGGTCAGTGATGTTGAGCTTTACCCTCATTTGACCCTCTCCCTGTAATATGTGCCTATAATAGAACTGCAGAAATATGGCTCGCAGGATGACAGTGAAATTAAACTTTAAATTCATCCTAAGGGATGATTAAATAATTAATTAATCAGTTTTTGCCATTATATCTACTTAACCTGTTTTACAGAGTTTTCCTTAATTTTCATATGTTACTTTAGTTTCAAATATCACGTCTTTGATTATAGCATGGCCTGGGTGAAAACTCAATTATTATTAGCCTCGAGGAAGTTGATTAATTTCAGATAACTGTCAGGCCCTGACAAAATGCTCTTTCTACTCTTTCAAATTAACACGATATCAAGATGTTAAAACTCCTCTTGAGATATCCATTGGTTTACTTTCAGCTCGGCAACAACATGCAATCAGAAAACAAGCATTCAGAGCAGAATTCAGGGAAACGTTTTTTTTAGCAAATGCAGTGATTAGTAAACAGTACAGTTAACTGTTTTCCCCTTGTTACCCTATAAAGAACTGATGAAATAATGTGATGTTTGTCCATAGTTAAGGTTTAAGACTATAGTATCCAGTTAGCTATTTAGTATTATTATTAATCCTCATTAATGCTTCACTTGGATTGAGTGAAGTCAACTCGATTGAGTATGCAGAGTCGTGTTGCCTACCCTCTTTGCAGACTTAAAGTTTGAATGTTCTCAGCCCTCTTGAGCCCCTTACTAACCAAAGTCGTAGTCACTGTTTCCATGTACACATTTGGGGAACTCAAATTTGCGGTGCTTGTGCCATTTGACGAGAAACTGTGTCGGGCACTCCCACGAGTCGTTGCCACGATCGCATCATCTCAAAGTTTAGATTGGTTAACCTTTTGCGTCTGCCCAGTTTCCGTCACCAAAGGTTTGTTTTTCTGCCCGTCATTGGTTATCAAATCAAACACATAGCGTAATAGCATTCTAATGATCTCTACTAAAGACTTCTAGGCCAAGATTAGATGGAAGCTACTGGCAGTTGCTTGTAAGGGGGGGCTGACGCCATGTTTACCCACAGAGTTGCATTATACAGACTCACCACTAGGTGTACATACTTTGATACAGTGGTCCTTTAATCCTAGCCATTACTTACACACTGAAGAGTAGCAACTTGTTTTATTTTATTTGCATTTCTCTTATGTTTTTTTTATTTTTTATTTAGTTAGTTATTATTCTTATTTAAAAACAGTTTTTTAATCCGTCCCAACAGCAGGCTGGAAAAGCAAAGCGAAAGTGCTAAAGTTCTTATCATCATACGGTGCAATCAGGGAGGAATCTGATTGGTCCAGCTTACATTCTAAAGTATGACATTGACTCTAAACATTTCGGGATGCACCTGAGGCTACAGCCAGACCAACACAAGGAGTCTCTATGCCCTGTTTTTTTTGGGTTTTTTTGTGTGGCATAAGACAACTAATGTAGGGTTTAAGTGGTGCATTATTGAGTACAATTTAATATACAAAGCTGCATCACAGTAATTCCATTCAAGTCTACTTTAGCCTCCCGTTTCAAACGTGTTTTCATAAATAACTTATGAATCTATGCGCCAGCACAGTGCCTCGGCAGGGCTGTCCAGAGGGATGTCCCTCTACCTGATTTGAAAAACTCGATTATGTGTAACTCAACCTGCTTGGAGTTTCAGTGCTTTTTATTCCCACTCTTAATTCTCCCCTCACACATAAACACACATAAATCTGTGTTTTCTTTTTCCTATATCTTTTGGTTTCTTTTCACCTTGAATTTCCTTCCATACCGGTGGCATTGCCTGACATAAGTTTCCATGTGACAGTGTGTGTACATCTGTGTGTGTGTGTGAGAGAGAGAGAGAGAGGAAGGGAGGAAGGTGGTGTTGTGTAGGCTCAGTGTTGGGAGTGGAGGGCTGAGTGCTGACAGTTTAACAGAAGAGGCCCCTAGCAGGTTTGGCAGTCCACAGGAAATATAAAGCTTGCGATTTGTTTGTTAATATAAAGCTTATGTTTTGTTTGTCTGAAAAGCATCCACTGTACTATTACCTGGACTTGGATGCTAAATGTTCCTTACGAAAAAAGCCCACAAGCCGCAAGCCTTAATATCTTAAAAGGTATTATAAAGTGTATTATTTAATATGAAATTTAAACACATTTTAAAGAATGGTATTTTTGTAGTTTTAAACATTTGGTGACAGTAACAAACAATAGTTGCATTACTGCATTCATTCACGATACAAAAGTGTGGATACATTTATAAATCATCTGTACTGAAGTGACCTCTTGTAAATGAACAGCGCCGTACTACAGTGGGTGTTTTTTTTCTTCTTCCACTTTCCCTTCAAATTTCCTCTTTGGGCAAAAAAGGAAAAAAAACTCTTAATGTGTGAACCCACTGACCTTGAGGATTTACGCGTACACTCTCCCCAGACACACACGTGCACACACACACACACACACACAGACACATGCAGCTAATGGCTGAGGCAATTACACAGTGCCTGAATTCAGTAGTGTAATTGAAATGATATGTCAGGGATAACAATATAGCAAGTCTGGCCTCCGACATCAGATGAAATGCCACCGTGCGCACACACACACACACACACACATCTTGGCTGCAGAAGAACAAATAAGTTTAGATGCTGTGCTGCTTAAGTACGTTTAAAGAGTTTGCATGTTTCTTTTGGACTGTTGCAACTTTTTGTCCACTTTTATTGGCCTTTTCCCGCCTGCAGCTACTATTGCACCTCTTTTGGCCAAAGAAGGAGAGATCCCTTTGAGTTTCCCCCTTCATGCACTTATGTTATGCATCAAGGTTTTTGGAGAGGGGTATTCCTTATTTTTGCAGGGAATTCGGCCCAGCCTGGGCCAGAAAACTGCCGTGGGACATTGTGTATGATCTCTGTCTGCACAAATAAACTTATCTTGACTTGTTTGCAGCTCCGCTGTAGTTACAAGGCCGGGGCGTGTTTGAATCCGAGTGGTTCGCTCCGTACGCCGTCCGTCAGCCCGACGTGTCACTTTCCCATGATTTGCTATTATTTGTTCCCCTCTCTGCTTACTAAAAAGGTCACCTGGCATTTACCATGAGGTTTTAATCGCCATGTAAGCTGGAGAACACGCAAAATGGCTTTTACCGTAATAGAATTTCAGGGGCCTTAATTTTTGCCAGCTGTGTGCTGTTTTGGCTTTGGTATTGACAGAAATGTTGACGGACCACAGGCTTAACCATGAGGAACCCCTCGGAAGGCTAGGAGGACCATAAATGCTGCTTCTGGGTGGGTTTAAATATCGTATTCTACTGTTAATAGATTAGATTTTGAATATCATTACCTAAGTCTAATTTGAAAGCAATTACATACTACCACTAGTAGAAATGAGCATGCTGCCGTAGACACAGCTGTACGTGGTGTGCCAATGTATGTGCCAACGGCTTGTAAAAAATACTTCCAGTTAAGCATCTGAGTCATGCGATAATTTTGCATGTGTGAAAACATTCATTTCATCCCTACACAGTCTCAGTTCATTCAAATGCATACACACATCTTGTCACACTGAATGGCTAGGTATGCTCGTCTTCTTTGTACGCTAAGCAGAAGTGTTAACAGAGAAGCGGGCTCGCAATAAACCCTCGTATACGTATTCACGCGACGAGCGAATTATCCCTGATGCAAGTTTTGTTGACTCCATGCGTGAAAGGCTGCAGGTAACGCGGGGAATAGGGAAACATTTTTTTGTAAGTGGTTTAGCATGTACGACCACGTGCTGCCGATTCATAAATTCTTGTTTTACAATGAGTGTTGCTGGAATTTCCTCTGACTCAAGCAGCTGCCTGATTTGGAGAGATACAGCACGCTGCCTTATGTCTGCGGCCAAGTTTTCCAAAGATAAACATTAAGTTGCATTAAAGGTTCAGATCAGACAAAAGCTGCCTTTCTTCCTTCTGAACTAAAGCTGAACGCTCGTAAATAATCTTTCGCCTTCCAAGGGTCAAATTCTGATGCGGTGAACTGGATTTCCAGGTACCTTTCACCACTCTCCAGTGATTCTTCCAGAACCCTCAGTCAGTGGTCTTATCTAGGATCAGTCTGCAACTTCGGGTGGTGTCATGTTAGATTTGAAGTTCCGTAAATCAGCAGGGGAAAAGGGCATGGCGATTGATCTGAGTATTTTTTTTATTTTCTTACTGAACGATGTGTACTCTGCATTGCCCATCGGCCCTTTTCTCACTGTAGTTAATCAGTAAAATTAATTCATTCATTCGAGAGGCGGGGTACACCCTGGACAGGTCGCCAGTCTGTCATCATTCGCACCTACGGCCAATTTAGAATAACCACTTAACTGAGCATGTCTTTGGACGGTGGGAAGAAGCCGGAGTACCTGGAGAGAACCCACACAAACACAGGGAGAACATGCAAACTCCACACAGAAAGGCCCCACTCGGTCTGGATTCGAACCTGGAACCTTTTAGCCATGAGGCACCAGTGCTAACCACCACTCTTTACGTATGTAAATGGCCAGTACCGCCCTCTTTACACTGCCAGCATGATGGTCCATAGTGTAACCCCTACTTACCCTGCATACTGGTGTTTTATTTATGTAATTGCATAACACTTTATAACTTTCAGATGGCTCCATTTGGAGAGGGTTTGATGCATGCAATGCGTGGGCTTAGGATGAGTATCTGATTGTTATAAGGAGTGAAACACTCGCAGTGTTCTCCTGCTGAGTCCTTAAATTGGTAATTACACAGTAAGGGACTCAAGACCCACCAAAGACCAGTCCAAAGACATTTGTCTGTTGTTTAGTCTTTCCAGATGGATCAGTTAATCTCCTCTTCCTTGCGCTGTCAGTGGCATAAATGATCCATTCACACTGTAGGTCCACTTATGACACGTTGCCTTGCTAAGCTAAGAAGTTTAGCTTTGGCCCAAAACTGTTAAGTAACACTGTTGGGAAATATTTGGATATAATCAACATATTGATGGGTGGTCTTGCCTTTAGTGCGTAATAAATGAATCACACATTCACGGCCAGAGTTCAAATGTTTTTCATGTGTGTTTTGATTTTTAACTGTGAGGTAATATTCAAAAAGAAAACAAATATATCTATACATTTCTTGCAGTGCAATTTACAATATAAATTATACTCAGTACTCGGTAAGTGAAGTTGCTACTCTTCAGTTCATAAAAAAAGGCTAGGGTTAAAGGACCAGTGTGTAAGATGTATTGGCACCTAGTGGTGAAATTGTAGATTGCAGCTATGTGTGCAATTATGGCCTCATCCTCCCATTACAAGCATAGCAAAACCTAAAGTGGCTCCTAAAATCATGATAGCTATCTCTAGAGACAATGTTTTTGTTTGTTCATTCTGGGCTACTGTAGAAACATGGCAATACAATACGGCGGAGTCTGACAACATCTTGAATTGAGTTGAGAGTTGAAGTCAGGTCAGACAAAAGTATATATCAACACCTTGTAAATGTTCTTTCTTTCCACTGGGTTGGTCAACTTACTAATGCTTTCCAGACATGTCTCTTTCACATAATCCTCATTTCTTTTTTACTTATTGCCCTTGACTTTATGCAAATCTCAGGTACAGATCCTGAAAGGCTCTGCCATCTGAAATCTTCAGGGAGACACGTGTGCACTGTTTCGCCAGCGTGCACTTTTGTGCATTTGTCTACACGCTGCATTGCCATGGGGCTGTAAAGAAAACGAATTTGTGACTCAACAATGATCAATAGCCTATATATCAGAGAGGTAGCGAATGCACTCTGCTTTCCCTACTGAGATTAGGTCTGTCAAGTCAGAATAAAAACAATAATAATCACAACACATACATCAACGCATTCCTATAAAAACACTGAAGTGGAGGTTCTTGAAATAGACTCTAGTCATGCATCAAGTCCTTGATTTATTCTGATTATCAAAACACCCACTGACATCATCATTTTTCTCCGCCTATAACTTAAATCATAAAATATCAAGCACTCGCGGTTGTTTTTCCTCTACTCCTTCGTTGTTTGTCTCTTTCTCTCTTGACATTTTTCTCTTTTTTCCCCTCCTTTAAATCTGGATTTGTCCGTGTTGTATTTGGAACTGTCCGTTTCTACTGTTTCTGTTGCACTGCGAAGTAGCAGAAGTCGGCCATTTAATCCCATTACGCTCACAGTTGCTTTCAATAAAAGTCTGGAGAATGTATTTCGAAAGGCCTAATGAACGCGGGCCGAATTAAGTCAACCTTCGATCCTGAATAGATTATCACCAATTATTTCTGGAAAAGATTAAGTGCTCGGATAGGGATCATTTATTGTTCTACCAAATTTCAGTACGGGAACAAAATTAGCCGACTACAAAAACAAACTTAAGAGAACTGATCACTTATGAATTGCCGATGGTTTTCAGACCGTGAAATGAAAATAAATGTTATCAGGGCAGTGAACATATCGCAAAAGGTCGGTTCCGAATCAACACAACTGGAATTAACCGACTAAAAGGGTTGAGTTGATTAAAAACATTGAGCCAGGCTGTCCATGCACAGCATATAGACTAGTAGTAAGGCTCGGGTGTCTTTGCTGGTATTAGATTTAGAAGTAAATCAGCATTTCTGCCCCTCATTTATAGTATTTCATCTTTTATTTCATATTTAGAGAATGTTGTTTCCTTGAGTATAAAAGTCAACAATGGAATTTCTCTGTAGCTTTATTAAATCTATTTCACGCAATTGAAGATGTTATGATCTGTATACAGTAGGGAAAGACCAATATGGATTTTTTAGGGCCAATGCCGATACCGATTTTTTTTTCATCAGCTTCAGCCGATGGCCGATATGGGCTGCCGATTTTCTTGAGCCAATATTTGGAACCGATATTGCTTTTGCTCCCTCAATTTACATCATAAAATTGACAAAGTGATAAATGTTATCAGTGTCAATTTAACATAATTCAACATGTCTCTCATCATAAAATCTCTTCTTGAGGCGGAGCTTCGCTCTAATCACTGCAATGGCTACTCCTCCCTGCTCCAAGTAGGCAGAGAGGGAGAGCGACACACGACACGCATCCAAATCTCAGCTGGGTGGTCGCTGAATGGAACTCCCACAAACACCACAGGATTGAATTGACAACGTCGGCATTACTTAATCCTGTGACCAATGTTCGTAACAGCTAAGCATACATAATCTACAACTAGGCTACCTAAACACAATAGCGAAGGATTTGCATTCCCGTTTTCCATTCTGCCACACAAACTTGGTTAATAAAGTGTATGGCAATATTTAAGCTAAGTGAAACAGTTACAAGATACTGTGAAAGTTTAAAACTTACCGTAGTTTTGGTGGCGCAAACAGCAGCTGGCTTCCAGCACTCTGCTAATAGGGGAGGGGCAATGCATGGTCTGCACGTGGACTACAGCGTCTCCAGCAACACAGAGCTGCGTGTGGACACCTGTGTGTTAATCACAGCGGGAAAAATTTATCGGCGAACGCACCCGCGCATCGGCCGATGCCGATAGAAATAAAAAACGTAAATATCGGCCCGATACATCGGCCGGCACATGTATCGGTCGTACATTAGTATACAGTACATGCCCAGAGAGGTTTGCCTATTAATCTAGTTCTAATCTTGTCAGAAATGTAACAGATTTAGTATATATGCAGCTGCAATCCTTACAAATCTTATCGCTAATGGAACCAATAACAGACGGGTACATTTATATTAGTAATGTTGAAAGAAGGTACAAAAACCAAACCAAGTGCAGTACAAAAATAACCCAGTGGAGAATCACACAATAATGAGAAGTGTTTAAATCTCAATTCTAAGCTGGAATGCAGTCACTCCATTGGCGTCCATTAGCGTTTAAATTTAGCGACATTAGCGCACGTATATGTTATAAAATGCGTTGTAATGTGATGCATGTCATTATGTAACAGCGCCTTGACCAGCCAAGACAAGCTGACTGTTTAATGATTACTTGGCACTTTACGTAACATCATATCCAAAGATTATCGAGACGTATATAAACACTGCGTGCAGGTGGTCTAGAGGTTTGAGGAAAATCTCCCAAAGCACGTCAGTTGCATATAGTGAAAGGTAACAAATGGGAATTCCGGCTTGGAATGTAAATGATACAGCACCTGATACTGATTAAGCTTTGCCTGAAATGCGAGTTTAGAAGGAACTCGTGTAAGTATTAGCAATTTCTTTGCACCGCTAAGGAGATTTTAAAGACAGTGTAAATGAATATATTTTGAGAGGCACGTTTAAAAATGTAAGTCCTTCGAAAGAGCAACCCTACGACTGTGCAGGAATGTGTTTGGGGGCAACCTCCTCTACACAAAGCTCTTTCTGTGAAAAGGTCAAATCATTCATTCGTGCAGTTCTTTTTCCTCTCTTCTGCAACCTTTTCTTACCATCCCCTTGTGCATTACCAGCCAGACTTACTCCCTGTGTTTATAAGTTGGCCCATGTATCATAAGCTAAAACTAAGCTGCCCTTTTCTTCATGTAGAAATAGTTAGAAATCCAACCATTTGAGAGTTTTTAAACTATTTTGACAGGTCCCTCTTTTTTCCATCACCCCCAAGAGCACTGGAAACTGGCCTTGTGTATGTCTGTGTCTAAATGAACAACTGTGCGTCGCTCGCCTTTCCCGTAAACCAACATGAAAGATATATCCCGGCTTGTGAAGTGCTGTTTTGTGAGACACCGGGGTGGTCAGTGAGATGTCATTGCAATACTACTATGCGCCGTGTGTCCATGAAGGAAAGAAATCCTGTTTTCCTTACTGTTCTGCAGTGTCGTGCGTGAGTGTGTGGGTTTGCTGGCACTAAAAATTCACCTTTAATTTAGCCTTGGGCTCGGTGCCGGCAGAACGACTCCCACCGGACCAGGCCGAGGTGAAACTCAAAACACAACACCAAACAAAGGGCACAATCATTGATATGGAAAGAGCTGCTTGACTGAATGTAGAAATTCATTCATGACTAAGTCTGTGTTTGCCGAGTTATGTCTCCCATGATGGAACATGTGTTGGAAGCAAAACATGTGGTATTGTTTTGGTTAACTAGGAACAATAGATGATACACAATGTTTCCCTCCTTTTTTGGCAAAAACATTGATCACTGGTAAAACAGTACCATTATTTCCAAGTGATCATTTTGGAAGACAGATTTTTTTTTTTTTTTTTTTTTCTGGTGACTCATTTCAACCTTTTATTCTTTTCTCTCTCCTTCCATTTTCCTCTCACTTCCAGGTGAGGTTCTGAGTTTGATGGATGATCTGTTCTCTGGCTTGGGCTCGTCCTGTGTTGTTGCCGGGAAAAGGAGTGGAGACCATCCCCACTCTGTGCTATATTCGGTGGTCTTCAAGTGCCTGGAACCAGACAGCCTCTACAAGTAAGTCTGCAGATTGCCCCATGTCTTCTTCATCTCATTCTGGTGCACCAAGCAAGCAATAACGACATTGTCATCGTCTTTCGAGGCACAAGAAAAACGATACTCCAACATCCTTAATGTTAACAAAAGTGTTTATTACGTTCAAGTTGAGAGTTTTTGTTTATCCATAAGCATTTTTTTTTTCACTTTTACAAGAGCAAAGACTGTTTGATTTGAAAAATGTATGGTTCAAAAAAAGCTTGTGTTTGGCCTTTTCGGCCAACAGACAACCATTCCTGTTTGTGAACCACAAAACCAATCACTCTGTAGCAAACAGAAGCCTTTCGACCGCAGCACCGTTTGCCAGCTCTTCAGCAAGTTCTGTGTTCACTTTGCTTTCCGAGTATAGTCCTCATTTTCTTTGTATGACCAGGCAACACACTTCTTCATTTGTGGCATGTTTGTTTTTGCGGGTTTAGTACTTGCCCACACATGACACTGATGTCGTCAAGATTCCTGTTCGGATCCAGCTGGCATCTGCTTCTTGCTGGGAACCAATGGTTTAGGTTCCAAACCAATCTATTTTTGGTCAAAATGCCAGGGACTCTGTTTGTGAGGGTGCACTTAACCATTTCTCTCAAAATGATAAAGGGGGCCCCCAGACGGCAACCTTTTGGCCTATTTTCCAGTCACAACCCGAAACCCCGTTCTATCCACTGATAGAAGGGGATTTTAGTAGTTTGTATGAGTTGGATGGCATGCAAACATCTTCTCTGAGGCCCCCCAGAACCTAGGATTGCCGCTGATTAGGAGGTAATCAGAGTGCATTGTTTCAGAAAGTTTGTGATAATCCTTTAAATTTGTATTTCCTATCCACGTACGATATTCCGTGCCATTGCTCTTGGACTCGGCTCACAATTAATTGCAAGCCAATTGACTTGACTCTTCCATTAAAGCAAAGACCTTTCATTAAACATTATGTTGTGGCCATGTTTGCAACTTACCCAAACAACAATAGACAAATATCAGCAATACCACATCCTCCCATGCCTGTCTACACTTCCCACTGCAAATGTTATTTTCTTTCACGGGGTGAATTCTGTTACCTTCTCCTGAACAACAGCTGGATTGAGTTAACCAGGGAAGCATACTTAGTCTCAACGTGGTGGATGCTTCCGTTCTTTTATGTTCTCTTTGGTCAGAGCTTTTAGTGAATACAGAAGGATCCTTGGGAAGGAATGGTATTTCTTTAAACTCAAAGAACAAATTAACCATTGTTTGTGTCCCTGTAGATTTGAGGGGGCGCGGGGCCTAATATACAGACATTGAGGTAATTACGTGCTGTCATAATGGTCGTAACTAACACATCATGCTTTTACAACAGAAAGTCAAACTGTGATAATGTGAGACACGGCCAGGCAGTTCTCTTTGCTGTTGCTGATCACGGATTTCCTAGTGAATGGAATAAGTTTATCAGTCATATAGGCTCGTAAAAAGCACAACAAGTTTGGATTCCTGAAAACATTGTTAAATGTCTAATTAAATGGAGTGTTTTCGTATCCTTTAAAAAGAAAAAGAAAACAGAACATTCTTTTACATTCGATGCGTTCGTCTTAGCATTCCCGTTACTTCAGTGGTAGTTTTTTAAGTAGTGGGCAAGTTTAACAGCTGCAAACTTCTTAAACGTTGCATCAGTGGCCCATCCGTTAATGCTCATGTTCATATGTTAGCTAACCCCAATTATAACCCTAATAATGCTGCTCAGTTAAACCAAATCTGCATGGTGGGTTGCTATCAACTTGGGTTGCTTGCACAATTATTCACACCATTTACTTACCTTAAGCGTCTCAGACAGCCCTGCGAGCTTATTCTAGTGCTTCTTGAACAGACACATGCAAATTGTCACATGCAGACCATGCATACCAAATTGGCCAGTTCAGCAATCCATTTGAAAAGAAAACCATGAAAACACTAAACTTGGGAAAAGGACATGTGATGGACATGCAAAGGTCACTCATGAAGTTGCTAGATTAAATAGCATGATTTATACACCACTGCAGAAATCTTTCAGTATACCGACATTACACCTGGATATCCTTTGTTATTTAATGTCACTAGGGTGATTGAATGTCTTTTAAAGGAGAATTACTGTTTTTACAACCTGGACCTTATTTCTGGCATAAAATATATATATAATATACATATAATATCGTTTACTCACCCACTCACCCATTTGGTGTCATACGGAGTCGTTCAGAAGATATGCGTATCCATATAGTGGGAGTGACTGGAGCACCGAAAAGCAGCCCCTAAATAACGCATTATCTGCATTATATTATCTACATCCTCCTTTCAATGAGCTATACTATCCGTATACTCTGGCAGTAATGATGTCCATCATAAACAAAGTTGTTGGCCACAACCTTATAATCGGAAAAATGTTTAGCCAAGTTGCAAAATAACTAGCAGTAGCAATTTGTAGTTAAACAAGCCGGTGCTCAGAGATGACATCATCCAGGTCAGAAGTTAGTAGGTCAATCTATAAACCCCAGATGATGATAACAGGTAAGTCCGGACTGAACGGGGAATAGCACTAGAGTATCGTAACAAAATATTGGTGACATGAACGAGTTTCGTGAATAATGCGTTTTTTAGTGGATGCGTTCCGGTGCCCCAGTCACTCCCACTGTATGGATATACATGACGCTCCGCTGGATCTAAATATCCCCCGAATTACTCCAAATGACACAAAAATTATATGGGTGAGTAAACGATCGTATTTTATGCGATAAAAAAGATCCGGGTTGTAGAAAACGGTCATTCCCCTTTAAGTGCAATGCTAATACTAGGTGAGCATACAAGATACATACAACAGTAAACAGTGTGAGTCAGGCCGTTACAATGTTAAAACAAGCAAACAGAAAACAGCTTGTTAGAAAAAAACAGCTAGTTTCCCAACACCACTGATGAACACTCTTCATGACTTCATGAGTCACAAACTGTTGCAACAACAAGCGTGCCTCAGAAGTGTCCATTTTTAATTAATGCAGCAGCACAGCTGAGAATCCTTGTAGTCTGTGCTGTTTGCCGCTTGTTTTTCTGTTTAGCTGTGATTTCTGTATTTGCAGCATTTTTAATAAATTCCAAATGCCATCGTCAAATTGGTGAAACGTTTTCTTTATTTGCTTGTGCTTTCTGTTGTGGTTTAAGTAGTGGTTTAAGATCTCAAGAAACACCAAATAACACGACGCAGTCTAACCAAAAAAACAACAAACATTAAAAAATTACCATAGTGCTGACTTAATGTGTCTCTGGCAACAACAACTGCAAAACCATTAATTATCGTGCTGTTAGGAAGACGCTGCAGTTATCACGGATTTCGCTTATTCCGTCCAGTCACTGTATCCAGAGGCATTTCAGACCAGAAATTCTTTTGTCTTCAGATCGCGGCCGATAAATTCTTTCCCTATTGGATATTGCTGTGATGTGCATTTCCTGTCAGTGCTATTCGTCAATCTCTTTACGTCTTGAAATAAAATTGCAAGGGCAGCAATAATGGGTGAAGCAGACAGGACCCAGATGTTGTTGTGGCTGTCACCGGACACATGAAACACACCGCCTCGCTCTGCTTTTTCCCGTCTTCTCGGCTTATGTTCCTCAGTTTGTTGCTATATGGTGGCCTTGGTTTGTTTTGGGAACTTTATCATTCCCTCTGCGAAAGAAACAGGCATGTTTCACCTCATACGCACATGCACATATCAGTCACCGCTGGAATAACCTGCAAAAGTTTAATCTGGGAATCAAGGTGTCAGCAAAGTAGGGGCATCGCTGTTGGAGCCAAGTAGTAAAGCAAATAAGGCGAAAGGTCTATATGCACCACACATATTAGGTGACCTGAAAATGAAAATGCTGCGAGGTATTTTGACTTTTTTTCTATAGTTGTAGAAATACAGGTTGACATTTATGTCCCACAACAACTGAGCTACCAAATTTCTTTTGGTTAATTTAAGAATAATTAGCAGTTTGGGTTCCCTTTTGGTCCCAAAGCTGCCTCTCTAACCGCTATTCCACAGCTCCACACAACATTACAGCATGTCTTGCTAGAAATGTCAGTTTAAAAAGTAGCAGAGCTTTAAAGAGTGAGCGGTATTTATTATTCTTCCCAGTCTGTTGCTGTTCAAATCCACAATTGATCATTAAGTAAGTCCAGAAAGAAAAACAGCCAGGGATTAGTCACTGAACAAATCTGTTTAGTTTAAGATCCACAATTGTGAGCTCTTAAGACGTTTTGATAGTGATGTACTACAACAGTGAAGTTGAACAGGACTGCAACAAGGGCCCTAATTTCCAACTTTGTTGCACGCCTATCTTTGTTTAGGCATTCCCAACAGAGTTGTTTTTGTCTGATAAGGGCATAACTTACGTCGGCGTTACGTCTGAGGACACATCTGTTTGAAGCCAACTCCACGTGTCTTAATCAGGAGCCTGATAAGGTATTCCGGCGGTATTGGCCTCACACTTGATCATTGCCCAGGCTGCTACGGCCCTAATGTTCCCTGCAAATTTAAATTCCCTATTTTAAGTTACAACCAACTTGAAAATGTTTGTTTTAGAAAATAAAAACCAATATACTAGATGTAATCTAACAAAAAAAAGGTCAAATTTGAAAAGCAGCATGCGATAAGCCACCATTTCTTTATCTGGAGAACATTATGTTTACCGTTTTATGAATACAATGTACTTCTTTGACTGTTGCTCCTCAGCACCATTCCCAAACCACGGTTTGTATAATTGTTCTTTATGTAGACGAGAAAGTGGGTTATCAAAATGGGCTTTTGGACTGCAGAGTAGGGGAAAAACTTGATTGCAGTCCTATAAGTCCACCACCCTTCCCCTTCCATCCGTCCTAACCCACAGTTTTTGTTTCCATGCGCTGGTTCTGCCCCTTGTCAGTGTCGGGAAAATAAAAACGTAACCATGTCCACAAATCTGTTGATGAAATTTTGAGAGTGTTTCACAAACTGCCACGATGCTGTGTTCGATTCGGTTTACTGGTGACAGTGAAGAGATGGTTAATGATAATAAAAGCAATATTATAATATTTGAACATTCAACATTTCTTAAATCAAATCTTCAAAGTCCCTCTGGTCATAAATTATTACAAGTATACAAAAAGTATTAGATTTATTTTGTGCTTCTTTCTATTTAGTTATTTACTGCAAAATGCGCATGCCATTGCTCTCTGAGTCACTTGACAGATCCTTAATCTTCTCTTAACTGCCTCAGTCCCAGCTGCCCTGCATCTTCCCGCTTGCTCCTCAGCTGCTTCTAATTGCTCCAGACTATTTAAGGCAGTGTCTCCAGACACCTCGTCAGTCAGACAGTTTGTCTGAATTCCTTTGCCATCGTATTCGTGTTTTTGCCAGCCTGAAGTCCACATTTACCCACTTTATTTCAGTCGTTTTCCGTTATCGCATTTCCTCTCTGTTGGTTTGCCAGCAGCACCTGCCCAGACCTAACCGTGTTCGAAATTTCGAAAACAGTCAAAGTGCCAGTGGTCTCGAGCCAGATCACAGGTCGATCTTCCCCTGCAGTCTACCGGCACGCCGCCGTCCTCACCCTGACTTCCTTCAAAGCTTGAATGTGCGAATGCACGAGTCTGTTTCATGTGCATATTTAACGACGCATTAACTGCTTTATTTTTAGCAGAATCGATTTACGCGGCAAATTTCCATTCCCGGATTCCCAAATATGTCGGCCATGCACGCAGCTTGGCGTTAGCTTCAGTTCATGTAAGGTAACATGTAAGTGCAGACAGGAACTGAACCAGTATACGTCGGAAATAAAAGATATTACTTGACCTTCAGTCTCAAAAAAAAAAAAGGCTTTCACTGCTTGGCGACATTCCAACTACCTTGGATTTTCATTTCCTTCCTTCTTTTCTGGCTCCGGCATCTGCTTTCTTGATATTCTGCAACCAATCAGTTGGACATTTGCAACCGCTTGACCGTGACGACATCAATGGTGACATTGTCTCTTCAATCCAGCCAATGGCTCCAAAAAAAAAATGGGATAAGTTACCATACAACTTTTTCTTCTTACTCTTCTTCAAGAAGTTGTTGCCCTGCATGCCACTAAACCACGCGCATTTGATTTGATTAAACTTACTGAAAAGTGCGTCTGCCTTAAGTACAGTAGGTTGGCTGGTTTGCAAATGCCGAAGGGTATGCACTGTGGAAAGAGACGTCTATCCGTTTCTATCTTTCTTCCACTGGGTCTTTGCCATTACTTTCGACTGTGGCGTCTTTTTGCTCTGCAGTGTGAGCTCATTCACAATTAAAGGCGAGCCTATTTTATTTAGGTCTGTTGCACCAGTGAGATGCCACTTAGATCAGAGGATTTCAAATCATGAGATGCTGTAATCCGACACAAATTCTTCAGGCGATGAGAAACTATTCTGCGGCTTTGATTGATTCGTGCCCAGGCTCGACTGATGTGCGTCCAAATCCTGATGTCATGGAAAAGGCATCCCCTACTGTCCTGGCTTCTCTGAACATGCCAAAAATACTGCCCTAATTGATCCTCTCTCCCTATCACTTTCTCCCGTTCCTCCTCTCCCTCGCGCTCTCCGCCGAGCTTTCTGTCGTGTCATCTCTTGTCCGGGCCGTCTCTCCGCTGCCTCATTAAATTAGAGGACAATGGCTACTTTAATGGCAACATTGTTCATTTACACAAACATTAATCTGCCATTTGCCCACTCCATTGTTTGCTGAGCTTTCAAAACCGTGGCACGCGGACAAAATTGCTTCCAAAGGAGCTGTGTGCGCCGCCAGGCGAGCTTGGAATAGATTCGGGGGACGCTGAATTAGAAGGGACAGACAGAGTTTCGCTATATGTGAGCGATGCAGAAAGAAAAACAGAGACAAAGGAGAGTGTAATCTGTATCAGTGTGTGGGTGGGTGGCCGTGGTGGTTGTGTATGTCTTGCCATTTCTGTTACTTGATGATTTGACATTCTCGTGGTGGGCCAGACTGTGGCTGGTTCCTTTGTTCTCTCAGGCGATCTTTATCATCATCGAGTGCCTGTACTCAGCTCAGACACCGTACGCCGTCCGTTTTACTGCCACTATCACGGTGCATAACTGAGACGTGTAGCGATGGGATGGACCTCCGTGGTTTCTCTCCGCAACCGTGATCAGAAAGTAGCAGCGGTTTTGTAAAATTTATGTGCATTTCCTTGCAAAAGTCATCCCTCTCTGCGCTTTTTTTCACATTACATAACAATCCTGAAATTGCTGCAGGAGCTATGAAAGGGGAATGATCCCAGTGATTTAAACAATCAAACAACTTTAAGAGGCTGGGAAGCTCATATCCTGGGTCCCGGCACAGCTTGATAAAACTCCCGCCTTGTCATTCGTCTGTTTCCCTCCCATCCCCTACCTCATTGTATCCATCTGCACGTTATGCGGCCACATAATTTAAACAGTGTGACTGCTACATGCCGGCATTGTTTTGCTGGGCAGAGGAGCCAGCGGGGCCCGTGTGTCTTTTGTGAGGTTCTTGGGGAATACCACATCCACCCTGCTGAATAACAAGACCAGACAAACTATGTGAGCTATGTCCAAACAGGTCGTGTTACAAACAAAACAATCATTTGACAGCATTGGAACAAATCACAAAAGACATTACCCAAAACAAATGCAAATGGGTTTAGGAGGAAAAGCAAGTCTTGCAAAAACAATAATAGGCCTAATTTCTTTATTTTCATGTGTTTCAAAAAGATTTTCAGCATTGGAATTCCATTTGAGTTGTCTCATTGTGTCTCACTTTGTTTTGTGGCTTCCCTTTTTGTCATACTGTTGTTTTTACAGCGGTAACTCTGTGGAAATGCTGATGAAAGCTTACAGTTTTTCACAACCAGTTACAAATATTTCTCAATACTTAATTCACTTTCTCAAAACTTCCCCTGCAGTAAGAAAAACAGTGCATGTGGACCAAAGGATGGGTCTTTTAATTATTCTTTCTTCAGGAAAAACTGTGTATTATATACACCGATGAGCCAAAACATTAAAACCAATGACAGGAGAAGTAAATATCATTAACCACCTTGTGACAATGCAATGTTCTGCTGGGAGACTTTGGATCTTGCTTCATGTGGATGTTACTTAGACATGTACCACCCACCAAGACTAAACCAGGCACCCCTGATGGCAGCAGCCGTCCCGAGCAGGATGCAGCCTGACACAGGCACACACACAAACACTTCAGGAACAACTCAAAAAACATGAAGGACAATGCAAGGTGTTGGCGTGGCCTCCAAAATCACTAGATCACAAACTGATTAAGTACATATATATAGATGCACTGGAACAAACCTGATCCAAAGAAGCCCCTCCCCTTGTCCCATGGGACCCAACGGCCCTTCACTAACAACAATCTGTTGCTAGACACCACAGGACACCCTCAGAAGGCCCATGTCCTTTCTCTGATGAGTCAGAGAATGTGCACACAATCGGAAGGTGGTCATAATGTTATGGCTGTGTATGATATATAATAGAAAATAGTATGAAGTATTATTTAATCAGGGAAATAGATTATCTCTGCTTATTGGATAATTGGATAAACCAGTAGAAGTATCTCTCCTTAAAGTAATGTCAGGATTTTTTATTTTTTTTTTTGTTTCGTTTTAAATAGGTTTCAGTATGACCAGTTCCTCCATGTACTTTTTCATAATCAGAAGTACACAGATTGGCATTTTCAAAAGGACACGTAAAGGTCATTGGGTTTCTATTCCGAGCGGCGTGGTCCTACATCGCTTGAGATGCGGTATATTTTCTCAGTGTGCCTCATCTCGCATTGGTTTGTCTTGAATGGTTTGTTGTGGTTCCCTATCAGGGCACTGAGTGTTCCTGAAATCTGTCATGGAACCAAAAATATTCTGATATTTGGCATTTGCAAAAGAAGGAACTTTGTCCTTGTGGAGTTCTTGGAGTCAAGCCACATGCCACTTTACTCCTTACCTCCTTTGCCATTGTGGTGCTGGCTGTTTTCATTTAAAGCCCACAATGGCTGGCCTCTTATTCACAAGGCATTTTCTGAAAAAAGTACAGTATGAGATTTCAGTTTAGTATGGTCCATTCCGTGATCTAATATAATCTTGCCTAATATGTCCAGCATCCTATCTTCTTGCTCTTCTTTTAGTTCGTTCGTTGCAAGAAATCTGAGATGCTGTCACAAAAAGAAAATTGAAGAAGAAACAAGGAGAGAAGAAAGTGACAAACTTTGACAAAATATATATAATGAGGGCAAGCAGAAGATGGATTGACGATTGAATGAATGAATGAATGAATGAATGGTGAGCTTTCATTGCTCCACTCCATATCTGACTCCATGTCACTTACTTTTTGCAATACATCCTACATATCAAGAGATAAAAGCCAATGAAAAGAAACATAAAAGGTCCTAAAATAATACCTTGTGGTACCCCTTCAATTATAAACTGTGTTTGAAGACCAGTAATTTGTTTACTCACATTATTCACATACCTTGTCAATTATTGCCACTGCTACAATGTGGCAGTAGTATTGTTTGTTTTGGACTAACAACTAATCAGTGGGGATGTTAGTTTCCTATTAAAAAATACAACTTTTTTGTTTTTTCATTATAGATAGAGTTGTTTTGATTGATATTTCCAGCTTGCTTTACTCTAACTGGGTTGTATTTGACAAATAAAATTCTTTCTTCTGCTTTTTTTGTTATTATTTTTAGGTTTACTCTCTATGCAGTGGATAGCCGAGGCAGCCAGTCCGACTCAAGCTTTGTCTCAGTACGGACGTCTTGTCCGGTGGTGGATGACAGCCGAGCCGAAGGTACCCTCCCCTGTGACCTCCTCTGACTGCGCTGTGTCCACAGTCTACACATGTCACTATTCCCTTTTATGTAACTCAGAACCACGCTGATGTCTTAATCTCTGTTTAGTTTCACATACATTTTAAATGTTTTCTATAAATTGTGAATGTGCCAGTCATTATCGGTGTCAGGTTTTGCCTAGTAACTCGTAAAGGTCAGAATTTACAGGTCTCTTTTACTACTATGGACAGTCTCATGGAAGACAGCAATAACTTGAATTATGAGAAGTGCTGGATCCAGTGTATTTTATGTATGACCTACGGTCAAAACTCTGTGGGATTCACCTTCCGCTGCAGTTACTCTTGCATGTTCTCAGTTTTAATTACAATAACAAAATAGCTGAGATTGCCGCATACATGTATTTCTTATTTGGATTCTTCATTCATTTTCCCATTCCCTTTTGTATTTCTCTGCATCCCGTACGTCCGTCTCTTACTTCCTAACAGAAATAGCCGACAAGGTGTACAACTTGTATAATGGCTACACCAGCGGGAAGGAGCAGCAGATGGCATACAATACTCTGATGGAGATTCCTCCTCCACTGCTATACAGAGTGCAGCACCACTACAACTCCCACTACGAGAAGTTCGGAGACTTTGTGTGGCGTAGCGAGGATGAGCTGGGCCCCAGGTGAGAAGATTTGGACAGCGGCACTGTTTTTCTCGTGCAGGCACGGAGGATGCTTCAGATACTTTCAATTTCTTACAGATGCCTAAGGATTTTATGTGTAACGGTTGTTTTCTTGTCTCGAATTTTTATTTTTTCTCCCCCCGTTTCCATTTTTTCTCCTCGACTTCTTGTCACAGTGTTATGACGCTGCGTTCAATTACAGTCATCCTGAGGTTTCTTACGTAACAATAGCTAAAGCCGTCTGAACTTGCGCTGCCAGATTCTTATTATTCAGCCATTATTCAAGCCCGCTCCCTCCCACTAAGCAGGAGCAACATTTCACGAGAAACACACACACACACACACACTTCCAAAAGTGCTTCCACTGGAAAGCAAGTGGGCAAGGTCACCGTAAAAACTCTGGGGTTGCAGTCGCTCTCCACATCACCATGGGGATGCCAAAACAGTGTTTGACAGCCAAGCCAAACACTAAATGTGATATTCGGCTAACACTAACTCAACTTCCAACTCCATTTCCTCTTCTTTCACATAAAAAAAAAGAAGGTTCATCTGTGTCTACTATATACCACCCTGACATCCCCTCACCCATGACCCCCTCTTTACTGGGACACTCCCACTGATGGTTTGAACAGACAGTGAGACGTTAAGACACCGCACGGACCAAGAAAAGACGAAAACAGCCAAGGAGGAAGTATAAACAACGGTTTAAAAATAGTATAGAGCAAAAACTTTCATGTAGGTAATTCTGACGGGGCACTTGGTCCCGCACTGATGATAGCAACACAAGATCTTAAGTTACAGCCCAATGTTTTGGTTTGTCCACCCCCACTGCCTGGAAGCGCTCCTTTAAAGCCGTAAATAATATAATAATTGAGGAATAACTTTGGTCTGTAGGAAGATTATGCTTCTCTCTGATTGGTGAAGGGGGGTGGGAGGCAGAGGTTGGCCATTGGGACTTTGGGGAACGGGGATTGGAGTGGTTGGTCGGTGTGTTTGTGTATGTGTGTTTGTGTGTGGGCAGCTGCGAGGGGCCGGGGCGGCTTTTGGATGAGCGAGTGTGGATTATTTACTGCCTGAAGTTGGCAGGGTTGAGCCTCATTGCGGTAATTTACAAGCGGGCTCTATTGGTGGTGCCTTTTAAAAGGTAACAGAATGGCCAAGTGAAACGTAAGCACAGTCAGCACTCCTCCAGGAGCCGAGAATCCCAGGAGCCCCCAAAAGTCCACCATTGTTGCAGCTGAACAGGAGCTCCTGTTATTGCATTGTTTGTTTTGGACGGGCTGTGATACATGGCTGCTACTTTTTTTTTTTCCCTTCTATTTTTTTTTATTGATACTGTGAACACAACTGTTATCTTGTACTGCAGTGTCCCCTTTCCAGTGTACCATACATTAGTCTCCCTGAGTGGACTGAGCTCTGGAGTGAAGCTGTTTTTGTGAATGTAACTGAATCACATAAGCCACATCTTTAGCTGTAATAGTCCCAAACTTAAAGGTGTATTAAGTTAACTTTTTATCATCATGAATGACATTAAACCGGTTTAATTCGTCCCTAGCGCACGCGCTTTCAAGCATCCGTTGATAATGTGTCCGGTATTCCGTTGTTTCAGACGTAAGAATTTAAGGGAAATGAGAAAATGCCCCCCTCACCCTTTTCGGCAAATAAGCGAAAAGGATGTCTGCACTCCTTTCTTAACTAAAGACAGATGTTGATGCTCAGCAGACACTGTTTTTTAAAACAAATGGAATTTTTGCCTTTCTCCGCGTGTGTTTCCCTCAGCTTGATGTACATATGAGCTTAACAGCCTTGTAGCGTAGGTGTTCTTGTATATATGGTTTGTACCGCGGTGTGTGTTTGTGTGTGTGTTTTCCAAAGGCATCTTTTTTATAAATTGAGCTGACCTGACATATGGCTCCTTCATGTCGTAAACTTCAGCTCCAGACTCTGGACATGGAGACAATATTCTTTGTTTCACTCGCTCTAGACAGCTGCCTCTGGTATATAGTGTTCGACTGAACCGGTGTAGCCACCAATTCAAAATGCCATCGCGCGTCATCGGTTGCAACCCAGACTGGCATTCTCCGTCAGAGTGACGGGGGAGAGACGGCGGTTGCAATTCTTTGAATTCTGGTAACATTAAAGACTTTTGCGCAGACACGAGGCGATGAAAGTTGAATGCCCAAACCGTACATGCTTTTCGTTGTGCATGCATTTGTGAGTGGAGTATCTGAGTTTGAGATTATGCCATTCAGGCGACACAGTGAGTTTCTAGATGCCCAGTTTAGTACGAAATTGGAGTCCCATCCATTCATAAGGTCTTATGAATGGAAACATACCACCTTGTAGATGGGTAGATGGATAGATATTTTGTTTATCCCAAGGTACAGTGGTGTGGTGGTTAGCACTGATGCCTCACAGCAAGAAGGTTCTGGGCTTTTCTGTGCTGAGTTTGTGGGTCTATTGGGTTAATTGGTGATTCTTTATTAGTGTGTGTGAATGGTTGTCTGTCTCTCTGTGTTAGCCCTGGAACGGACTGCAGACCTGTCCAGGGTGTACCGCGGCCGCCTCTCACCCTAAGACAGCTGGGATAGGCTCCAGCCACCCTGCAACCCTCCAGAGGACAAGCAGTTACAGAAAATGAATGAATGTGTCTACCATTGACATGCACTGAAACGTGTGCCAGCTGTGGCACGTTTGTTGCATTGTTGTCTAATTTTTTGTCTTTTCCAATAGAAAAGCCAACCTGATACTGCGGAGGGTGGAGAAGATTAGCCTCTACTGCCGGTCCCTCCTGCGCAGCACCCACATCCAGAGCCGCACGGACACCATGGCGTACGTCTACTGCCGGAGCGAAGAGGGCCGACCTCCCAGCAACACGTGGCACAGCTCTTTACATGACAGTCGCACCATGTGCATGGAGAAGCTCATCTCCGTGCAGCGCAACACATACAGCAACACCAAACTCCGATGAGACGGGAGTTAAGAGACGAGCAGCGCGTCTTTTGTTTGATATTTTTTTTTTATTATTTATTTGTTTTTTTTCTGCAAAGTGACATCATTGATTGATGTACGTCTTCAGCAGCGCCACTCTGCAGCGGGTTTCTCTCTCTCAACGGGGACCGGTGCGTTTTGAAAGCCAGGAGAGGCCAAAAGAAAAAGAAAAGAGCCGATCTCAGAATTCACTGGACATTGCGTTCGAGCTACCGAAAAAAAACAAACATATTTTTATGTGGCCTCCTTTTATTATAAGACCGGAGATTTAAAAAGAAAAAATTAAATGAATAAATCCCTGGAATGGACACATTTCTGCGAAAATGCCAGTGATTGAACATATCAACGAGAAACTGCAGTGTGAACATGTAATATATCATTCAGCCAAAAAGAAAAAACTGGTTGGCTTAAATACTTTGAATGTAATATTGTAGTTCCTTTTCGGTGCTTTGAAGCTTAACTGGAACACTTAAAACAAGAGGAGAGAAAAGAAAAAAGAAAAAAAAAACAGTATAACTTATTTGCCTTTACTACTTTCATTTGAAAGGAGATACTGAAATGTGTTAAAGCCATTTGAATAATAACTCACTTGTTTTCAAGTTCACGTTCATTTAAAAAAGAAAAGAAATAAATAATGCTTCAGGAATTTATAATCAGCAAGTGAAAACTATGTAGTTATTCTTATATGAGGTTTCATATATTCTGTTGAAATAGCAAGGACTTGTGTGGGGACAGAGGTGGACGGTAGGCTGGTGGTATTATTATGCAAGGACAGAGCAGGCGGTATTCAAACGTTATATCCATTCATACGCTTTAAAATCAGCTTTAATTTCAGTGCTGAGATATACAAGTCTTTTTGTTATCTGCTTCTTTAGTGCTTCTATTACCCCAGATAAGTAAAAAATATTCTCTTATCTCACAAGAGAAATGGATCTAGAACAAAGAAAGAAGATTGTAGAAGTCTGCTCTTGAGTAGTATGATGGTTTTAGATATAAAAATGAAAATAACTGACGGATGTTATACCGTTAAAATGTCTATTTAATGTGTCCGTGATCTAATGACGAGTTGTAACCTATCAGTGACTTGTCATTGAGGGTTAAGTCACCGGGTGACGGGTTCAGCTTATTAAAAATAGATCCGCGGCGGTCAGAAGTGTCGCCTCGCAGCGAGAAGGGCCCTGGGTTTGAACACGCCGGGGGCCTTCCTGTGAGGGTTAATTGGTGGCGAAACTCAACTGACCGTAGGTGTGAACGTAGCCCCGTGTCACCTGGGATGGGCTCCATCTCCCCTGTGGAGGATGAGAGGTGAGGTAATAGATGATGGATGGATGAATGGATGATTGTTTACATATCAGAACAGAGGTGAGCCCAAAAACAGTTCTATTATGTGTAAGACCACTGAAGTAACATAGTACATGATGGTTTAAGAATACAAATACCAATAATACCATTCTGCAAGCCGAATTAATATACTGGTATAAGCTATGATTTGTCAAGAGAATGTGTTGTTATACACCGATCAGGCATAACATTATGACCTAATATTGTGTAGGTCTCCCTTGTGCCTCCAAAACAGTTGTGACTCTTCAGAGAATGGACATGGGCCTTCTGAGGGTGTCCTGTGGTGTCTGGCAACAGGATGTTGTTATTGGGGGATCTTTGGGTCCTGTGGGGTGAGGGGAGGGGCTTCTGTGGATACTTGTTCCAGTGCATCCCAAGGATACTTGGTCAGCTTAGGGTCAAGTCCAAAAGTTTCCCAGCAGAACATTTTTTTTTTTTCAAGGTGGTGATGTTTGCCCATCCTGTCAGTGGTTTTAATGTTGTGGCTCATCGGTGTAGACCCGTGACAAGACACCGATTAGAGTAGCAGTTCTAAAGATACAATTACAGTCACCATATGGCAACAATGTGGCCACACGTGCGACAGAAAATCAACACTGGCTGGCTCTGAAAAAAAAAAAAAAAAAAATCCCCCACCTCAGCAGAACTTGATATTTTCTCACATTTGTGTTTATGTGCTCTCTCAGAAAATACTGCAAGCGGGGCGAAGAGACGGTAACGAACGAACGTGGCAGATTCTGCAAATGTAAACGTGAGATGCCGTACTGTAGTGAATTGTGACGAATCAGTGATTGTAGGGATCCCAACCCCACCCAACCCCACCCAACCCCACCCAACCCCGCCCCGCCCCTCGCTCCTGCTGGCCCCGTTATTTTTTTCTTTCCAGTGACGTATATCTCCAAGCCATGGATATTGTTTTAATGAAGACAACCAATGCCTTTTTTCAGTATGTTCATCTCATGTTAAATGAATTGTGATAATAAATTATTATATTGTACATTTTCAATTGTAAAGAAAAAAAAAGAAAGATATCTGTATTATTATGTGGCTTTGATTGTCTTTTTCTGAAGAATGTGAAATATTAAAAATGTATAGAAAACTGCGGGACGTTTTTTTCTATTTTCTTTTTTCAGTTTTTTTTTTTTGGATGTGAACTTTAAAGATGGACGGCGCGCGTGCAGCTGTGTGACAAAGCGTTTCGATCTTGGCGAGTGGCGAATTAATTTCACTTCCCCCAGCAAACAAACAACGCCTTGCGAAAACGGCATGCCACATCTGCACATGAACTGTTTTCCTTGTGTATTTACCATTGATTTTCTGTGAAGCCCTCCCAATTTTCACCATTATTTTTTCCACCTGGTAGCCATTTCCCTGGTGTCTAGTGATTCAGTTAAAATACTTTACTTTAGAGGCGCATACCTCTCGGTTTACTCCAGTCGTCCACCTCCAGCGGAGCTAGAAACAACTCAGTCGGACTTAAATATGTATTTTCTAAGGCAGTAAACCTCACACGACCATCTTAAAATAGCTGACTGTGTAATTGTCAGTGCGGGAGTTAATAGCCCATTGGATACTTTGGTATTCGATACTTCCACATTTCCTCGTTTAATCTCGACTCCTCGCCTCGTGGTATGTTTACGTCATATCTGAGGAAACCAAAGAACGGGATGTTGTTGCTCAAACTTGAAAGTGTTAACACATGTTGGAACACCCACATCCAAAACCAATGGTATTCATGACCTGAAAATCAATGAACTGCAACACGTATCGTAGCCTTGAAAACAACTATTGGAAATATGTGTTTTGTTTTTTTGTGCACACGACTTGATGATGTTTGATCTTTTAAAGCCTCTCCGCACATTACATACATCCTATATATGCAAACAGAGGTTAATATCTTTCCATGTGGCAGGATGTGAGGGAGTTTCGACAGTGGCCGCCGTTTTGGCTGCAGGAACTTTCCACAGAGACCAGGAACCTTTGGAGGTGCTTGGTGCGTTTTCACCGTAGCAACCAGGGTTTTTACTGAAATTCAGGAGAAAATTATTTTACCCCCTAAAAAAAGTCCCTCCCGGGGGCTTGCAGCATTTTTCCCAGTGGCATGAGTACATCTCCACAACAGCTCAAAAAAATCTGTTTGCCGAAGTCTAGAAATCAAGTGTTGTACCGCTTGTTTTACAGCATCGTCTCACTGAGCCCATTTGCAACACAACACATTACTTATCACTGTTGAATAGTTTTAGTGTTGCAGGTTGCGAAATGTGTGTTTACAATTACGCATGACTTTTTCATATTCAATCAAACTAATTTGTCTAATCTTTGCAGGCCTTTGGAAAAGCAGAGCATTCCTGAGGAAGCCTTTTAGTTCGACAGAAAAAGCTTCTTGGGGCTAAGACTTCCAGGTACTTTGTGGAAACACAGCTAATGTCAGTGTTGGCCAGCCTGACCATTTTGGTCCAGACTAAAATGGATTCATTGATATAACATTTGCACATTCATTGTCCCCCGGGGATTGAACTAAATGATGGTAATCCTCTGACGTTTCCACTTGGTCCGCCAAGAGCTTGTGGTTTGAAGTCGTGTGTGTGACCTACTGTATCTTAACATCTGATGAATTGAACTGATCTGGAGTATTGCGGGAAGTTCATGTTTAGTCATCAATGTGTAGACGTTCGGCGTTCCATGGATGAATAATGAAAACTTTGTTCTTCGTCATCATCGTGTAAAAATTTCCAAATTTCTTCTAAATTTTGCTTGATGAACATGCCTACAGTACTGTCAGTTTAAAGGGGAATTACAATTTTTTTCACAACATGGACCTTATTTCTGCATTAAAATAATCACCCATATAACTTTTGTGTAATTTGTAATCAATATTTAGATCTGCATATATCCATATAGTGGGAGTGAATGGGGCACCGAAATGCAGCCTCTAAATAACGCATTATCTCCTGTGAAACCGTTCATTTCATCACTATTTTCTAATGATATGCTAGTGCTATTCCCCGTTGAGTCCGGAGTTACGTGTTACCATCATCTGGGGTCTGTAGATTGACCAACTAACCTCTGACCTGGATGATGTCATCTCTGAGCGCAGTGTGACGGTTGGCTCGTTTACCTGTAATTTGCCGCTGCTAGTTTTTTGCAACATGGCTGAATATTTTTCTGACTCAACGTTGAATAGCACTAGTGAATCATAACAAACTACTGGCGAAATGAGCGAAATTTGCGGCAGATAATGTGTTATTTAGAGGCTGCGTTTCGGTGCCCCATTCACTCCCACTATATGGATATACGTGGATCTAAATATCATCCGAACAACTCCAAAGCACGAGTTATATGGGTGAGTAATCGATCGTATTTTATGCCAGAAATAAGGCCCATGTTGTAAAAAAAACAAAACAGTAATTCCCCTTTATGTTAGCATGCTGACATGGCAAACTAGGATGCTGAACGTGGTGGTTTAGGTTTGGTAAAGCATTTCCTTCAAAATGAAGTAAAGTATAAAATCAGTCAGCTATTTGCCGTGTTTCTGTCTCTATCTAAGAGGCTTTAGGCACATGGGTTCCTCCACATGAGCTATGTTCTACTGAAAGTTTCTTCCTTCTAAAAGGGAGTTTTTCCTTGCTTACTGTTGCCTTCAGGCTTGTTGTGGGGCTTTCAGACCAGATTTAGTAAAGTGTCTTGAGACAGTTACACCACATAAATACAACTGAATTGAATTGCCCGCCTTCTCTTAGCCAATCCTTTCCTCCTGCCTGTGCTTTAAAATCATTGCCGTACTATCACTCAGGTTGTCCGTTGCACAGCCCTCCTCCTCTCCATGGACCAGAAGTCTTCTTCATCAGCCTACCTGCCTCCGGCGTCTAGACTCCAGAGACCCTGTCCCTATCTACCTACATCGTCTCAGAGTCCAACCACCAAAGTATCACCCTATTTTCCCCTTCCTCACCTTCTTGATCTCTCCTTATTGAGTCAGGTTGAAAGAATAGGCAGCCCACCAGGCAGCCCATCAACACTAGCATGTACCAGGATAGAGAATAATGTTGTGTTGACTTCAGTGATTTATCGTGTTAAGAGGTTTAATTTAATCTGCCGTGGTTTTACTCAGCTGATGTGCAGCACATGACTCAGTTCTGCGTGAACTGACACGGACCTCACCGGAGAGGAGCCCCTGGGGTGCAAACCGCTACAGTAAACTTGCACAATATCGGGGCAATAATTGGATCACAATTAATTAGCTTGACGACAGAACGAGGCACAGCCGAAAATGGCTGCGAGCAATCGGAGAACGCGGTGCGGCGCTGTGATTTCTCGGGCTTTACACAATCTTGACACATGATCCAGCAGCAAAAATATTTACATTGAGCGGGAAAGGAGGGAAGTCAGTCGCTGAACTAACAGACAGCTATCCCATATGAATTGCTCTAATTTATATCATTAACCAAAGGTGGCTTTGCCTCTCTGCATGTGAGCTGCTGGGAAGCATTTTCTTTTTCCACCTCCCTCAACAAACTATTCCTTTAAGCTCGGATCCAGTTTCTTTCCAGTCATGCAACATTAACTGCACTTTAAAAATCAGTAGCTTGATGTTCATTCTCACAAATTAGGCCATTAGGGTCATTGATGTGCCAGGAACAGCACTCGCATTTCCATACCAATGTATCAATGAAGGCTTAAAGAATTAGTTCCTCTTTTACCACCACCTCAGCATTATATTAATACATCGATCAGGCATAACATTATGACCGCCTTCCTGATTGTCAAGGTCTCCCTTGCGCCCTCAAAACAGTTGTGACTCATCAGTGAATGGACATGGGCTGTCTGAGGGCATCCTGTGGTTTCTGGCAACAGGATGTTGTTAGTGGGGGGACCTTTGGGTCACATGGGTTGAGGGGAGGGGCCTCTATGGATCAGGCTTCTTCCAGTGCATCCCACAGATGTTTGATGAGTTTGGGATCTAGTGAATTTGGAGGCCAGGTGCTTTTTTAAATTGTTCCTAAACCACTTTTTGTGGGTTTTGTTGGTTTTAATGTTCTGGCTGATTGGTGCATATATATATATATATATATTAATAATTTTTTTAAATGCTGCACGATGCCCTGCAAAATGACACATTTGCCAAAAGAAAGTGACCACACACCTCCAGCTTATGCTCACTTTAACCAGTGTTTTATTTCTACACAATAAATGACAGCAAAATGAACATGATACTCATTATTTATGACTCTTCCTTATGAAAATATAGTACACATCAGACATGTTTTTTTTTTTGCCATGTACCAGAGCACCAAAAATATAATTGCAACTGTGAAAAACAAAGAGAGAGAAACATGGACTGAAACACAAGAGTCCAATCTGTTGTATATGTGCCTGAAAAAGTGCATACTGTGTAAGAACCAAAGAGAGAGGAGGCCATCGGAGGAGGGGGGAGGGGAGGGACTACCGAGTCCGACGGCTACCTGTACAGTGTTGAAATTCTCAGCAAACACAAAAGGCATGTTGTGGATAAGACTCAACAAGACACAGAACGGAGAGCGTGAGGAGAGAGAGACGAAGGTTGTCAGTTGGTGCCGGTGGAAAACTCGGAAACTTCTCAACGACTTTGATTATGAGGATCGCTTTCCGACAAGACTCCTAGGACCCAGAAATGACCATTATGACTTTATTCATCTTGACAACAAATAAATAATTCATGACTCGATTGGGTAAATCCATGGTTTAGACAACTGACAACAGTGCTTGCACTAAGCCATTATGAACAAACGAATGCTGACAGCAAGTGGTGTGGTAAAGCATCACAGATATTATTTTTTTTTTCTGTTTTTAGTTTTTTTTCTGTCTTGCAGGTGATACTTTTGACACAATGCACAACATTTCACGGTTCATTTCTTTGTATAATAGTTATGATAAAAATCAATCCAAGAGCTACTCCCAAACAGTTAGTACATGGTTTGCAAATACAATCATCATATAATATTATTATTTACATCTTAAAATATATTTGTTGAGCAATTGGGTACGAAACATCGCAGTAATACCACTAGATATCCACGTAATATGCAAATACATTGTTTTTTGTTTGTTTTTTTAACTTCCCCCTTAGAAAAAAGGGACGATTCACCTTTTTTTTTTTTATTTATTGAGGGATTAGGAAACAGACATACGTACATAAGAGGACCGTTCTATAACCAGAGGCCTGTGAGAGGTACTTCATGTGTTACAACACACAAAGGAAATGTCTTACAACAAGATGGCACGTCAGTATTTTTCTCCACAAAGATCTGAGAGCAAAAAAAAAAATTAAAAATTAAAAAAAACAAAACACCAGGGCTTCAGACGCTCCCTTCTTACACTCCCCCACCCTCCCTCCATTGCTTCGTAATGAGTTAGACACAACGTTTCTGCCGTTTTCAGACAAGAAATACACAACCAGGTGTTAAATTAGAAACAAAGGAGCGGGCTGTTGGTGGAAAGCGCAGAGAGGTATCAAAGCCTGTCGGTGGGGGGGGTGGGGGGGGGGGGGGGGGGAGAGAGACTGCTATACACATGATATTATGTGATAAGCGCAGGCTGTAGGTGAGGAGAACTGTGTTCCTTCAGCCCAACTTCAAAAGGCTCTGTAAGCTGGGCAAACATCCTCTCTCATTTTCACAGGGCCAGCCTGACCCTGGCCGCCCCGCGCAGGCATACCTGACATTGACAGATGAGGCAGTGTGTCGAGGAGGAGTGGGGAGGTGGAGGTAGTGAGGGCGGGGGAGGGTGGGGAGGGAGCGGGAGAGGGGCGGCGGGAGTCCCAGAGAGGGATGGCTGCCACCCCTAGGAGAAACTCTGACTCATTGGCCTCGGCGTGTTGCCAGTCAGGCTGGCCACCCCTGGCCCAGGGGCAGCCTCTGTGAGTACACATTTTCACACCTGGACAAATAGCTAGACAGGCCAGGAAAAGCAGCCCACCCAACCCTACACCTCGCTCGGTGCCCACCTTCTGCTTTCAACCCATCCGAGAACACTCTGCCTTGTGACCTCCACTCCTCCGTCTTTATCCTTCAATTTTGATCCCTTTTCCTCGCCTCTTGCCCCCTTTCCTCCTGCCCTCAGCAGGCTGAGTACATACATCTCTTCCGCCTTAACATTGGCTCTCATAGCATCATATGCTACATTAAAGATTCATGTACTCGACCACTATATACGTCTTAACAGAACTCTTTGTATGCGTGGCTAATGTGTGCATTCTTAAAAAAAAAAAAAAGAAGAAAAGAAAGAAAAAATAAAGTTTACATTCTGGTTTTAAAGGAAAAACAAACACACACACAAAAAAAAATGATACACTGCACTCAGTGTGCTGAAACACAGTGAATCCTCACTGGACGCGAGCAGTGTCCATCTACACATAAGGACCAATGAGAGACGTTCTTTTGAGGATGTGGGCCGGAACTGTACTGCGTGTGTGTGTGTATGTGTGTGTGTGTGTGTGTGTCCGATCAGTGCCGGGCAGCAGCGATCGCAGGAGACCGTGAGACAAAAAGAACAGTTTTGACTCTATGATGCGTTGGTTTATAAGAACAATGTAAAAAATAAGTTACATGGACATTAAATATAACTTAAAAAAGTATAACACTCTCAATAAATAGTTCTACTATTTACACCATTGCTATGAGACGCCAAAAAAAAAAAAGAATGTCACTAACATACCAAAAAAAAAAGAAAAGAAAAAAATAATAATATATAGAAGCAGCAAACGTTACAGGCATGAGGTACAGCAAGGGATCCTGTGATGACTACAGTAGAGAGGTGATGTCCTCATCCAATGCGCAATTGTTTAATTCTTCCCATGGCTATCTTGGTAAGCTATGGCTTATGGGCGCCTTCTCCAATATCAAGATTTTTATTTTTATTTTTTTATTTTTTTCCTCCAAGTTGACACGCAGTCACATTCTGTGGCCTTTCTTAGCGACAGCAATCGGTTGTTTTGGTATCCAGACTTTGACTGATGGTGCGGGTAACGCGCTGAGGAGGCTATTTCGACGGTAGTCTAGGTGCGTGGAAGCAACGACAGACTGCAGCTAGGTTCAGTTTGTACAAATGAAGGGAAGGATCCAATGACAGGATTCAGATTCACCCGTTCGAACAGCTGGAATGGCTTTCCAGTGACCTCAGTGGCAGGTGATGAACCACAGTACTGCATGTCATTGGCTTAGTGTAGTGATTGCAGGTCAGTCTCTCACTGGTAACAGTTCTATGTAAAGCAGCAGTATCTGGAGTACTAATATTACATATAATTTGATAATATCAACATAATACATTTCATTTCTTTTTTTTAACCAGGGCTATATACTTTTCATATAAAGTGTTAAATGCAATCTTTGAAGATGGCGTAGCCTTTAGGCCGTCCTTACAAAGTTTCATAAAAAGTCCTTTCCCCTTTAATGGGAACTTCTTCATTTGCTTTCTTCACCATCTCCCGGTTTTCTCTGCCAAAATGTACACCTTTGACCGAAGATAACGCATTACACAAAACATCAAAGGAAAAAAAAAAACACAAAGAAAATCTGCAGTCTAAGCTAGACCTTAAATATCCGACAGTACATTTCTAAAAAAAAAAAAAAAAAAGTGTACCCAGTTGGTTTGGATTTTCCGCGGCCCCTGCGGATGACGCATGAATGGATACACGCTTCATAGCGGCAACACGCCTCCCTACTTCATTGACAATATCCCAGTCCGTTCAGGGCGGAGAGGAGTATGACCATACGTCCTCCGAGCATTTAGGGTCAGACACAAGTAAAAACACTAATGACAGGAAAGCTAATAGCAACACAGGGAGTCAAAGGACCGAAATATCATACAGTTTGCTTCAGATCACCATTTTTGACAATAGCAGCTTCTAAACATTTTTCGAAAGATATACTTTTTTTTTTCTTCTTACATGACGACTAGAAAGTGCAGTAACTGAGGTCAATAATAATACAAACACTGATTAAATATGACATTTTCTAAAAATGAAATACATGATGACGAAAAAACCTAAAAACATATATTTTTTTAAACGCTCCTGTCCATCAAGAACATATAGTAATATTTACATGATATTTTCATTTTTTTTCGTTTTTTTTTTCCCCCCTTTATGTTTGGTGGAAAATAATACCTTCTCTCTTTCTTTGCATGTCCTGTCTCAGTTCTTCACTAACATTAAAAAAAAAAAAAAAAAGACATGAAAATGGTCTCGCACTGACGCTTCGACGGCGCGCCACTGCGGGACCATGTGCTTGTGACAATGATCTGGAATGCTATAGCAGCCTAACGTGAGTCCGAGGGGCCGTGGCGTTGGCCCCCGAATGAAATGAAAAGCCACAATCACGCCGGTTGTTGCCGTGACTATGGCTGCAGCCGAGGAGTAGCAGCAAACTTCGGAGCAGTGCGCCAAGCAGCCTTCATTAGCAAATGTGCGTGAGGGAGAAAAAAAAAAAGTGTCTGAAACGAAGAGTAACAAAAATGCAAAGCTATCGCAGCAGCCAAGGTTAATTGGTGGGGAGGTCAAAATACTGAAAAGTACAGATCAGAACAACCAAGTGCACTTTGTGCTGAGGAGGACGGTTGAATAAGTGACTTAAAACTAGGCCCAGCGGAGAGTCTTAGGGAGCTTTGATCGCATTGTGACCGCAAATGCTGTCTTGACATATACATCCAAATGTCATTTTCATGTACAACATTGTTGCCTGCAGAGCTGCAGGAGGGAGCCCAATCCTACCGGGAGGAGAGAGAATAACAGATGTGTGCTTGTTTGTGTGTGTGTGTGTGGAGCTGATGGATGGAAGGTTTGTGTTGGGGGAGTGCTGGGTAACAGATATAGTCTCCTATCACCTATACTCATTCTCACTCAAGAGCCGGGGACTCCGTGGAGCCCTTTAGTTCCCTACTCTGGTGTGACTGTGCTGTGCCATCAAGATTGCCGCAGACTCCAGACGAGCACCGACTACATTCTGAACAAGGCCGGGGTCCGCTTTTTATTTTTCAGTTTGGGATCAGCGCTCGAGGTAACAGGGTTCTTATCAAGCGATATGAGAGAGAGAGATAGTTCAGTTAAAAGTGGAGCTAAAAATCAACTCGACCCAAGGCAAGGCGTTGTCGATGACATTCTTCAAGTCGCGATCGATTCGTGTGGCATGTCGACGGTTGGGTTGCGGCCGGGTAACAAGGTGAGGTTCTGGATTTTCTAAAGTTCTTTAGTGCATTTCTCACGCGGTGTAGTCAGCGCATACCTCTGTGTGAGGTTAATGTGAGATCGCGTTGAAACATGCAAGCGTGAGTGAACGCTACGGAGAGGTACTGTAAAGCAGCAAGGACGACGAAGCAGTCTAACTCTGGAAGATATTACGACGGGAAGATGGAAAGCAGCAAAAGCCATGCTAAAGTGTTTTCATCACGCATGTGGGATTTTTGCGCTACATATAAAATCAACGTAGGAAACGGTTTCTGTATTTTGGTCAACGAACATTTTTTCACGTATTTTTTTTCTTGTTGTACATGAGTTTGGACTGTTTTTTGTGGCTTGAACCTTAACAATATGGCTGTCTATTCCCCACCAAGCTACAAATAACCTCTAGAGCCTCTGATGTGCCTACGAAGAAACGCACTTTACTGAAAAGGATGCAGAGATACAGGATAACTGACCTGTTTGGAGCCAGGAACGACGTAAGCGCAAACTTCTAGTCCTTCCAAAAAACTGTCACAAACGTGCCTTCAAAGTCTCCGGGGATTTTTTTTTTTCTGACGGTTCTCCTAATTTCCTTCATATTTGTCAAAAACACGGCGCGAACACACATCGAAACGATCCCCCACCTTGCACATTTTGATTTACCTTTGGTTCAATCGTGTGACTGTAGAGCGAGGTCACTAAAACAGACACAGAAGCCAGCACAAAACTCAACGAAAGGCATGCTAACTAGGCTTGGTTATGTTTTTGCTGTTGTTTTCTTTTTCTTTTTCTTTTTTTTTTTTTAAAAAATGACTGTTTTGATGTAATTTTATTTTTCAATTTTTGTATTTGCTACATATGTTTCCTTTTTTTGTTGTTGTTTATGATGGTACTGCAGGGGTTACTTTCCTTTTTAGCTGAAAAATGACGTTTTCTGTGGAGTCTCATGAGTCCCATCTTCTTTTCTAGATCGTCCCGTGATGTGGAGGCGGAGAGGCATTTCAGCTGGTTGGGGTTGCAGTATGGATGGAGAGGTATGCCTTTTTTAAGCAGCATGTGCAGGAAATTGGGAGGCCGAGAGGAGGATGAAGGAGGGGTCTGCCTCGGCCGCTCTGGCTGTGTTGTGTAGGAGGAAGGGTCCTGGGACGTTGAAAGAGGTCCCCGCTCAGGTTGGTCACCCCAGGGAATGGACGTCTTTATCCTTTCGGTTCTCTATGGCGTTGGGATCCCGGCAGGAGCACTCATCCCGTATGTCACAGGACATGGGGAATGGAATCACCTGGGTAGGAGAGAGCGAGAGACACTCATTAAAGCCTGTGCAGCCATTACAGATGCATGATGGGTAGTCAAAAATGGTTAAGAACTTCAGGCTAAAACATGAATGTTAAAAAACACCTCGTGTATAATGCTGCCATTTGCTGCATTGGGATTATTTTTTTATTGCGCCACTTGAGTTTCTGTCACATGATCTTTTCAGTCAACCCCGCATTATCTACTTTTTTCATCATCTCTCGCGCTCCGTCATATGCTTCCACATAGAAACACACAGCTTGTTCTCGTTCGGCCTCCCCTCATAGTTGATGCGGACCAGATTTTTTTGCAAATATCAAACAGGTTTGAAATTTAAATGGTGCGGTTCTCATTAACTTATTTGCCTCATTTTGTACTGGGTACACAAAACTCTGTGTACAAAGTGTACCTAAACTCAGAGCTGAGCTGGAGCCCCGGTCACATTGTAAAAATTCAATATGGCAAAAGAAGAAAAAAGAAAAATACGGTCGGGCCAAAGAAAATCGTCTCCAAGCCAATGGGAAGATGACGACTGGTCTTATAGTTAAGATCAACAAATCATGCAAAAAAACCTTAAAGGGGAACTACTGTTTTTTACCACCTGGACCTACAGTATATGGTTGTTTACTCACCCATATAACTTTCGTGTAATTTGTATTTTTCGGGAGGTATTTAGATCCACGTATATCCATATAGTGGAAGTGACTGGGGCACCGAAACGCATGAGTTTGGTTCATCTACAACCTCAGAACTGTAAAAAATATTCATCCATGTTGCAAAAAAAATCTACAATCTACAGACCCCAGATGATGGTAACAGGTAACTCCAGACTGAACGGCGAATGGCACTAGCGTATGATAACAAAATATTGGTGAAGTGAACAAGTTTTGTGTTGTGTTTCGGTGCCCCAGTCACTCCCACTATATGGATATACACTGATCTAATTATCTCCCGAAGGAATACAAATTACACAAAAGTTATATGGGTGAGTAAACGACCATATTTTATGCCAGAAATAAGGTCCAGCTTGTAAAAAACGGCAGTTCCCTTTTAAGGCTGATATTGCGTAACGTTTCTGCTTTTTGCATTTGCTGACCCATAACTCAGTCCCATCTCGGGCAGTCTGATGTCAAAGTGAAATTCTGTAGGTGAAAAACTGAACCAGAAGATCAGTAGCCGCTGCCCGTGGCTTTGACGTCACTGGATAACGTTGGCAATGCGTCACCAACACCAGCTGCTGCTGCCTTGTCTGCTCGCCTCTCGGGGGGCCTGCTTCAGCTGTCTGGGTACACAAAATGTGTGCCCCCCACCCCCCCTTCCAGTCCAAACAAGACACACATGTGGTCCAAGTCATGGAAGGCAGGCAGCCGACCAAGGACATGTCTGTATTTGTGTCCTGGTGGCTAATATTATCAGTGTGTGGGAGCCTGCGGTCGGTGTCGCTTTTTCTTATTAGAGCTAAGTGGTATTGCCTTTTTTGCACAACGAATCTCAATATATATTGAAGATGTAACAACAGCTCTGGCCCGTCCAACTAAAACAGATGCTAAGTTGACAGCGTGCCGCGTGCCAAAGACATCTATTGGTTCAATGCTATTAGTGAACGCTATCTGGCTGCTATGGGAGGAGTCGTATCCAGGGGAGGGTCACGGTGCTATTATCTGAATATGGAGTAGCTGTTGTATAATTACAGAGACTACTTCTGTAATGGCATTGAACAAATTGCATCAAAGGCTAATGCCATCTGAGAGGGTTAGTCAGGTGATTACTGAATGCATTAGCAAGGAATGACTAAGAAATTGGAGTTTTTCATCCACTAAAAGATGCATTTAATATGACGCCGTCCCGTGAGTTGCATACAATCAACTTCAAAGTTTGGGGTGAACTTGAAGCTGACTCACTTATTGAGAGACAGCAAAGCAATTTGTCTTCTTTTGATGGATATTAACAGAAACCTAGCTTTGACATGGTTCCCACTTCTTGAGTTGACTTATTTTCACAATATATTTCCTTGAAATTAAAAAGAAAACCCTAAAAATATATTTTTGTCCAGAACAAAATCCCAAATGTGCTTGATGTTTGTTGGCGTTTCCCATTATGTCAATGGTGACCACCATCAAATAAGCTCCTCAAGTTCAAAAAGAAGTCTCCCAGTAAGAGATTGGTGGTAAAGGAAGATGGCCGGCTGATTGTGCAACAAAGTCCTGCAATGTGAAAAGCAGTGATTTGATGAGTCCTTCAACAAATAGCCTAGCTTTGGATTGCTTTGCAAAGTAAATATCTCAAATGTAAATGGTTGGTAAATACAGCACCAGTAGTTTGGGAATATTGGGGATTTCTGGACGGCAGGTCTGTGGAATGGCAAGGTTGAGCATGCTAGCCTACCGAGGGGCAGTGACGCACGCTCCCCTTTGAAATAGGGTATAAAATAAGTTGTTTGCGTGTGGGGGTGGTGCTCCGAACGCGAGGGCCATGTGGGCAGTGCCCAGACTCCTTTGAGAAAATGAGGCCTACGTGTGACGACTTTACAAGCCCAAGGCCGGACACACTTCAGAAACAGCTGTCAACTGCATCACCAGTGTTTCCTCTGTGGCATTTTGAGGCCAAGAACTCAGGTCTCCTCGTTCCCACCTGACCCCTTCCCAGCCTAATTATCTCTTTCACACGTTCGCTTTGTTTCTTTTTGAACGTCTTCCATATCTCAGTTTGCTACCCTCTCTTGCGGCGCACTTTCTCCCTACGCCTCCCACTTCTCCTGCACAATTCGCTTCCCCTCCAAGGCCACCTCTGTTTATCTCTCTATCTAGAGAATGATGGTGGGTGGCAAATTTGACATGGTTTCCTTTGACCTTGACCTCTAGGGTGGCTGGGCCAGCTGCCACATCTGGCCCTGAGTTAAGGTTCTCTCAGGGTGGCTGGGAAATGGGACTGACTGGCCTTGTGGGCCTGGGGGCCCTCATGCTGCCCCATGTCCCAGGGCTAGAAGAGGGCTGGGCGAGGACACCCACTAACAGCAACATAAAAGCCCTTCTGAAGAACGCAGACCTTGTCAGAGCCCCATCCTTCCATCTCAGGAACAGGTCAAAATAACACTGAGTTCCTCTCCGCAGTTCTGTGTGTGCAGTATGTGCGTGTAAGCCGGTGCTTAAAGGAAAGAAGGTGGTGTAAGGGGCACAGGGCTGGGGGGAAAGGAAACTGGCTGATCTAGAGATGCATACCACACTGTTCATTAGCAAGTAACTGAGGTTATTAGAAATAATTATAACAAGCAATATAGAGCGCTCAGCATCAGATCTTTTCTAATCTGCCCGCACGAGTTAGGAAACAAACAACATGACGGCGGCTCAAACGGAAACATATAAGCCTCGTCCGTGAAAGGAGCGCGCGCTCACGCACCCACAATCACATGTCACATTTGCAAGTCTCATGATTTCAAACAGCTTCGCCTGACAGCACTGTCAGACACGGCATAATGCATACTTTGAAATCAATTACCGGCGTGAAATATTTCACACACACACACACACAAGAAAAAAAGTCCAAAGCAAGAGAGGGAAAATAAAGTTTTAACAGATCAGATTTTGGATGGAGAAAGAGCAACTTCACAGCCAAAAAACACCTAACTAAGTTTGGCAAAGTAAGCGCAAGCGCCTGGCATGCAGCAACGCCCCTAGAAAAGATGGGGAGTGCGTACACCTGGTGTTTAACCACCTTTGCGCAAATGTGTAGAAAAGCCCTATAGGATGGAAGCTATGGAGATATTGATTTTAATCCTTCCATTGCAGTGGTTTGGCCTAAACTAGCAAGTAAGCTAATAAACACTGTACAGTGACCAGAAAATATCCTCACTTTTTTCTCATGAGGTTCTCCTTTGCCCCTTTCTCCCCTTTAATCGCCCTGGCAGAGCAATTGAAAGTCTACTCAGCTGCATGCCGGAGATTTTAAAGACTAAACATCTGTTGATGGTGTGCGCTTTTGGTCTCCATTAATCTGAATATTTAATGTGGTACGTGTTTAAAAAAAAAAAAGAAGACAGAAAACGTTGAGTAAGAAGAGCAACATTCACAGTCACTTCTGGGGAAAAAAAAGAAAAACACGACGTAACATTTATACGTATCGATGTATCTGCAACAGCTCCAGAATGCGATTTAGTAATGCAGTTTGAAAGGGAGCAAATGGGTTTGTCTACGTGCGTCACCAACACAACACAGAAAGGTTAGCGGTTAGCGATGGATATCACGGACCAGCAGCTTAGACACAAACATCAATCATGACACATAGCAAGTCACGTATTAAGCGTACTTGTGCCAGATGGAAAGCTGTAAACAGGGGTGAGGGGACTCGGAAGGATCTTACACAAGACCCCATCTCAGACAGAAACAACATACAGGCGCATTCATAAAAAGTTGTCAAAGAGGGGCCGGCTAAATCCAAGAAAGGAATTCCTTCCAGACTAGATGGGGGGCTGCAAAAAGGGTCTCGAGCAGGGAACCCTCAGAAAGGCATACCCTCGCTTCCTCTCCTCCCTGCCTCTCTAAATCCAGCCAACAGCTTGCAACTATTAAGGGGAGATCCTGTGGTGACCTTACGTGCAGCCAGTCCTTGCACCTTCAAAGCTCCTGGGGTGGAACAATACACAGCAAGTCATCCAGAACTCCTTAATACACAAATCTTTACCAAAACAAAAGGAGTATTTTCTGAGAAGTGAAAGTTAATTAGCAGAGCTCTTTTGCTCTTTCGCTATACCGCTTTCATTTTTTCTTCTTCTTCGAGTTAAACAGATCTTATCGGGAAGGAATTCTGACATGACAAGGAAAATAACTAATAATAATTCCTACGGTATCTTTTACGTATCGCTGTTAAACTCCACGGAAGAAATGTTCAGCTGGCATCGGCCGCCGCCTCTCGATGATGATTTAGCATCCTGCATCCATCACCAGGCATCTATTTATGCGCCCATTCGGTGCCCGTTGTGTTAACCGATCCTGTGACGGATAGCGAATTTAGCAGCTGTTTATTTGAATTCAAAGATTCATTCAAGATTGCCCCGCTTCGACAATGGAGAAGTATCATTATCATTTAAAAGCACTTTACTTTTCGGATTACTTTTCAAATCACGGAAGACGTCCTAAGAGCCGAAACGCATGACCGGACATGTTCTTTTGCTCTGTTAAAAATTATTTTTTTTGCTTTAGAGCGAGACATTAGACAAGGCGTTGGTCCAGTCCCGCCCCATAAATGATGCATTATTTGCAATTACAATAAACACATTTTTGCCTAATTTAGCAGAGCTATCAAAGGCACAGCAAGAACGCCATATACTTGTCCTCGTGTAGAAGGAACACTCCGGACCACCAATAAATTAGATGTTCTTTTAGTTGACATTAAATGACCCCCACTGTGTCGCAGACAACAAAAATCCGCGTCGGCAAAATGTGTGTTCAGGAACTTGTGGTCTGGACGAGAACATCGATTTCCCACTAAAGAGGAGCTCAGAAGAGAGGGGCTGTCGGTAATTAGTTACAGATCCCTTTTGTCATATATTGTGTCTTTTTTTTCTTCTTCTTCTTTTTTTTTTTTTGTTTTTGTTATGTTTGTTTTTAGAGGTTTTATGCATCGCCATCCCGGGTTTCCCGCCATGCATGTGTTCGGTTTGGGGGCAAATCAGAATCAGGTGCAAATTACCCCGTTTCTGACTCGACGGCCGAGCCGCACTGATCAGATGGGGATGACTACGAGGATAAGCTTCCCCCAAGAGGGAAAAACAACTACACGCAAGCACCAAGACGATAAATACGGAGCGAATTTTAAACGCGGGCAACAATATCAAAGTAATGCCATAAAACAACAAGATAACGTTGTCAGGGGAGGCTGTTTAAATGTAATAATTTAAAACTTAAGCTCTGGTTAATTTGAGTTTCATGAAAATAGGGTATGTTTATATTGGCCGCGGCACTGAGCAACATGTGTTTTTCGAGCGAGCAACATCAATTAGGCAATCGACTAACAAGAAAAAGGGATTATATCAAACATCTGGCTTTCCTCTGTTCCCGTATCAAATTCACATATCGGCTTAATTCCTCTGTGTTTCCTTTTTCTTTCTCACCCACAGTAACCTTTCTTCACCCCTTGCTCCTGGCAGCTGATAAATCATATTATGATAGATTATTTCAGAGCAATTTTTTATCTTTTTTTTTTTTTCCTGGTATCTTCCAAAATAGTTTCCAGCGGACCCGCTAGTGGGAAACACCTGTCAACTGTTGTTGTTTTTTAAAATGATAATGCCTGGGCGCAACTTAATCAAGTAGAATTTCAACGTGTAGCCAGACATCTTTAAGCCAGGTGATCCAGTTACCGCGTAACACCTCAACGGTATCTATTTTTCAGTAGTTGGAATGAAGCTCCTCTTCGCCCAGTCATGCCGCATTGACGGAAGTTACTTCCAGACATTTACTAGATGATTTGATACTTTGTTCGCCTGTATTTATTTCAGTAAACTGGCAACACCTGTTTTATAGACACTACCACTGACCATCGGTATGCAGCATCCACGGCTTGGAAATACTACGTCACCGAACCTGGCCGGATTGATCCGAAAAGGATTTAAAGCTCGGAAGAAGGATCCGTCCTTTTATGTGAAAAGTGTGCAATTCTAATTCTATTGTCAACAGCCTCTTAAAACGATTATCGAATGAAACGCAGTGGAGCTATTTGAGGAAATATCAGAAATGCTCCTTTCCCTCTCATCCATGGGGGAGGTGTGTCCATGTTTGATTAATAGCAGCTGGCAAGCTGAGCCCCAGCAGGGGAAGGGGAGTCAAAATAAACTAACTTTCACTGTAGCTCACAAGCCACGGGCAGACGTGTAGGCAGGGTAAGGACCCTCCCGAGCGCATAAAGAGGGCTGAAGAGATACTTGCATTTGTATAGGTATACTAGGATTTGTTTAAGGTGCAGGAAGAGACGAGCAGTTTAGACCATATGCATTTGGATGTATATGTATTTGCTTTTTATTTTCCTCCACCAGGCTCTTGCGCTTCAGCACGTTCGATGGGAAATATTCATAATAGATAAATTGCCAAGCTTTAACTTGTCTTTGTTCAAAGGCTCAGACATACCAAACCAACACCCAAAAAACTGGTAGTGATTAAGGCCAGCAGTGGCATTGCGTCACGTTGCCTGCGTCTAAGCTCTAAAGCTGCACTTTAGCACGCTGCAAAGACAACAGACAACTAGCTGGCGTGTCCTCTGTGTCAGGAAGTGTCATTTAAAACAGAGGAACACATGCGTCAGACCTGTGGATGCACAAACTGTCGGAAAGACCTTTCACAAATAAGGCTGGCCGGTAGCCTCATTCAATAATGGCCATCAAGTGACATAAAACAGCAAGAAAAAGCTTGGGATGCACATGGATTGGTATAGTCTTATATTTTGATCATTTCGTTGCATGCGGGGGGTATTCAGGTTGATCTAAAGGCAACATAACTCACTGGATAACATTTCGCCATGCATAATTACAACAGTCTGGACCCTACAGAGCAACTTGAAGATGTGGGATTTCCACTGAAACAGGCATCAGGCTGGCTGCTGAAAACAGAACAAAAGGCTTAGAGGCCTGGGAACGAACAGTTTAAGGTTGTTGCACAGCAGGACTGGCTGAGTGAGGATCACCAGGCCACAACTTGTGTGGTGTTGTTTACTAGCAGTCACTGACTGCAAGGAATGACTTGGCCTTTCTCCGTGTGTATCGGTCTGACTGATTTGGAACCCCTGCACATTGGGAACTGTGTTAAAACCACCTGCCTAATATTATGTATGTCTCCCTTGTGCCTCCAAAACAGTTGCGACTCATCAGAGAATGGACGTGGGTCTTCTGAAGGTGTCCCATTGTGTCTGGCAACAGAAGATTGTTAATGGGGGCCTATAGATGGGGGGGAGGGGCCTCATCCCATAGGACCATCCCACAGATACTTGATCAGTTCGGGTCTAAGGACTTTGAAGGCCAGATCAACGCCTTATGCTGGTTTTCATGTTTCTGAGTTGTTCCTAAACCATGTGTGCCTGTGTCAGCTGCATCCTGTTGGGGATGGATGCTGCCATCAAGGAGTGTCATTGCTATGGGGTCGTGGTACCTGGTCTGAGCATGAACATCAGGTCTAAAAGTCTAAACATTTCCCAGTAGAACATCTAGACTGATATAAACTTATGATGATGCCAGTACTTTATGGCCTGGTTTAGACGCTCATGCTTGTAACTTTGATGAAACTGACACTTTGGCAGGATAATGTACCAAAGTATCAAAGGCATTTCATCTTTAAACTGTACATTTGTTATTTGGCATCCAAACATATGGTGCTCAGCCCCCCCCCCCCCCCCCTTCATGTGGAGCATAACAAATCCTGACTTTCACAACTCGTGGCCTGCACTCCCTTCACCCAGATCAACTTCTTGTTGCTGCTATAGTTTAATGGAGTCCATCCTCCCACTGGAGTCTGTCAGTAAAAGTGAGTTATGCAAGCGCTGGCTATGCCCTTCCACTGGATTGGGGTCAGAAGATGTAGAGACGAGATAGTGTCAATCAGAAGCGGCAAAACCACTTCAGGAGTGAGGTCACTTTCCAGAGGGTTTCTCACCGACTTTCTGCTGCTATTGAACTTAGAAACCAATACCTTGCATCTGGACTTTTTTTTTTTATAACAAAAGATTACTTGCTCCTACTACAATAACAGATTGCAGTTAAATATAAAAAGAGCAGCTGTTTGGCTTCTTAAGCACAATGTGCCCAAATGTAGTTTTAGCAGATGTATCCGTTTGACACTGCATCTCATTACTTTATGAGCTGCCTATTTCTTTTCTTGTTGTGTATTGTAGAGACTGCAATACAAAGCAGACTATCAAAGTTCAGCCACGTCAGACGGGAGCAGGGCCAGGGGCGGCTGGAGAGGGGGGTCCTGTGGAGAAAAGCTCAAGGCGGACCGCTCGGCGTTTTCAGCAGGTGAGCCTTCACGTGTCTGGTATGTATCCAATTCGACAAAACCTGATATTACTTTGTGTCATGCGCCGTAATGTTTCTTAATGCAAACTGGGTTTCTGTCTGGCCGAACTGCGGCTGAAGACTCCCAGAACTCCTGCAGCTTGAGAGAAACTGCATTAGCTGTCATGTTCGAAAAGAGCCATCTCTGGAGACATCCAGCAGACAGACGTTGGGGTCACCGGAGCAGAAATTGCAACAGAGCATACGCAGATGATTTCTCTCTTCTTTATTTTTTCTTTTGCTAACACACAACTTCGCAGCGCCACCAGCTTACGCCATTAAAAAGAAAAGAAGAAAAAAACCTCTCTCCATTAAAGGGACCATATCGACCAACACAGAAAGGCTGTGTAGAACATACACCAGACAGCTGATTGTGGTGCCAGAGTTTGCTGCAGTACGACATATTGTAGCAGCCTATGGTCAGGGCTAGGGCTAGGGTTAGGGTTAGGGTTAGAGGTTCTGGACGAAACTGCAAAGGAGACTTTCAGACGGTAACGAAAAGATAGAGACTATTTCACAAGACGCAAAAAAGCAGTGCCCTTGTCATTCCATGGCCATTACTGTTGTTTGGTTCTCATTTAAGTCAAAGAAGTTGTCTCTGTCAGAAAGGACAGATCATATTCTCACGGCTAAGGAAGCAAAACGTGCACAAGTGAGTAATAAACCATGTAAAGATGGACCAGAACGTTTGACTGTCCTCCAGAAGGTTTCTTTCCTTTCTTGAAAATGAAGAGGCTCTCCGGTGAGACACGTTGACACAGCCGGTGAGATGCGTAGACGGCGAGATGAAACCGGCCAGACGTACAGATGGAAATGCCAGGAGTACGACTAAAGTCGTCCCTCACCAGATTTACAGAAGCAGCCCAGACCAGAGAAGCAGATGCTGCAGCCCAGAAGCTACGATGCACTTCCAATCAGATCTCCTGCCAGCAGCCGGCTGGAATGAGCCAGACACCCCTGCTTCCCTGAACCGAGGCAGTTATTGCCACAAGAATGGCCGACAGCGTCATGCCGATGCGGCACACATTTTTTGATTTATTGCTATTATTATTAGAAATAAATTATACATCTTACTGTACTTCCTGACCTTTTAATGTGCTGCGTAACATATAACAGATTAAAACCACTACCTGCACTTGAGGTAGCAATAAAGGTAGGCACACAAAAACGCATTAGGAAACACAATACCAGAGAATAGACTATTGATCACGTCTAAACACTCCCACTCTCTTGGATGTTGTGCCATTAATCTGTCTACCAGTAATCCAAGGTTGGACACGAGACAAAGGAAGGATGGAACCGCTTAGAGTTGGTCCAAGAGGTGAAACACAGCGGTCTCCAAACGCTATAGTCTGTTCTGATTTCCGTGTGAAGAAAGCAAACCCATAAAGGCGACGTGCCACCTGCTCTGAATGGATGGCATTGAGAAAGCAAAGACGTCCAAGTGGATTAGGACAAGATGAAGAAGTAGGGGGAAAAAAAAGCACAAGAAAGGTGGGGTTTACTCGTAAACTACTGACTACTGTTTCATCAGTGCGACAAGATTTTAGCGTAATCTCTTTTTCAGAAGGGTCAGGTTTATTTCAGACACTTACCTTCTTGGTCTTGACAGTGGATTGGCAGCAGTCTCCTCCGTCGTAGTTGCAGAAAGCTCTGTTGTTGACCGAATCACAGTAGTTGTCTCCCATGAATGGCTATACCAGAGAGAAAGAACACAGAATCTTAGAAAATGTCACATTCTCAGTTCCAGTCCCGGTGCCTTAAGCCTTTTGTTCGAGTTTTCTCTTGAGCATTTCAAGGCCTTTAGAAGCTTTTGGATAAATTTGCTGATGAATCCGATACATTAAATTTTCCTCATTTTTCAACGTGACTTTTTAAGCCCTTAGTCGGCCAGACCCGTAAATCAAACAGAGGACACCATAAACTATTCCCCGCACAAAATGCTCCAGTAAGGTGATTTATTGGGTTGGCCCCACCCTCTCTGCTTGGGTTACCAATCAGGTTATCCAATTGGCCTAAACCAAGTAGATGATATCATTCTTCCATGCAGCGGAGAGGAATTCTTTCAAGTGTTGCGTTCACTTTTGAACGCACCATTTATCAGGAGGAATACGCGTCTGGCATGCGATGGCACGGTCACGTGTAAAGTTTATAATACATCGGTGATTATTTCGGAGAAAGTTAATAAATTTTTAATGCGCCCCGTTTATTAGTCTGATTCGGGAGAAGCATTTTTGACTGGTTTACGAGTAAATGGCTTCTTTTAACGAGCACTAGTGCGTCCTGCGCAGGTGGATGACCTCGGTAACACAGCATCCATCTGCACAGGCGTCAGAAAACCCCTCAGTGTGGAGATAAAGTGTTAAAACGCTACTGTATCTTAACATCAAGCTGCATGAGGAATAAACTGCTGCTGATCTCCCACCTGGAAATACAAATGTTCTGACAAGGAATCACTCCTCACATGTGATCTGAAAGTTTAAAGTGCACAGCATCTGCCAGTTATTTGTCCGTCTAAAGTCAGTTGGACTGGCACAGCTAATAAAAACTTTTATATTCCATATTTCGTGCGTGAGGTCAAGCAAGTGCTGAACATTACCTGAGTGAGTCCTTACCTCACATCCTTTAATGCAGTGGAGCAATTCTGGATGTGGATACCATTTCAGTCCCATTGTGCAGATTATGCTCTGTAAGACAAGACAGCATTTGAATGTTAAATTAATTAAGAAGTACTGCTGCTTTCAGAGGTCCAGCCTGAACATCTTAATTCACTTACATAAACATTTCGAACCACTTTGCCAGGACTTTGTTCTTTCTACCTGCACGTCAGTCCACATAACCCCAACCGTAACTAAACCCACTGGCCACTTCTTAGCTGCACGCAGGCACGCCCTCGAAGACGGCGAAACGCGGGGGTTATCAAAAGGGGGCTCATCTCGCCACTCGCGGCGGCTTTATTTGCGAAGCCTTCTTTGATTTACACTGGACTTTTTCCACCTCAGAACAAAGCTGAGTAAATTGATTTTGAAAAGACATAACTCGATAAAAATGTTGGGGTGTTTTTTTTCATAACTAAGCCGTAGCCTCGGGAGGGCTAAGAGCTGAGCGCGAGGGAGAACGAGAAGGAGACATAGCGGTGGAGAGCGCCGTGTTCTCAAATATCTTCGCAGAATGTTTGGAATCCTGTCCTGTTCTCCCACTGTGTTCTTCATTGAAATGCAACAGAAAACATTTGCGCTCAGGGGAGGTGGGCGGCACTATGCACAGAATGTGAACCTGTATGTGCAAATGCATGCGTGCGCGGTGTTGGTGCATGAAGACGTATACGGCGGCATGACCCTGGAAGGGTATGTGCGGCTAGCTACATGTCCCTAAAGTGTGTATCAAGCACTGGGGCAATGTGAGTCTTTTTGAGAAAGCAATCTGCAAGGAGTTTTGCTTAGAGGATAAGTAACTAAGACTATAGATAGTAGCGTCCATGGTCAAAAGTGCCACCCACAGCAAAGGACTGGCTGTCCTCAGATGGTCCATTTCTCAGACCCACCGTGTCCCAATATCTCACTAATTTGACATGCTTTTCTTTTGTTGCTGCAGACTAAGGTATTTTTCATTTCAGTGCCGTCAGCAAATCAATGCAAAAGGAAAGATCAGAGCTTGGAGGTGGAGAGAACCAACAGCGTAGCATCTGAGGACGGCCGGGAGCTGTGGGAGTTACTACTACCGTGATGTACTACTGCATAGCAGAATGCAGGCATGTCTGCGGCGTGTGTGCGCGCACACCTGTGCTCACTGGGCAGACGTGTGATTGTTACAGATTGCATAAGATTAAGCACATTATTTTATATTGAGGTGAAAGTTTTTGCAGCTGCTGTACTTTTGTTCTCTCCTTCTCCTGCTCTGCTATTATGATGTCATGCAGAAACTCCTTCTCCTCCCCTCTCCCTCATTTCCTACCTCTCCCTTTCTTCCCTCTCGCAGCGAGGCCGTAAATCATGATAATCCATGATTGTGGCCTAGCCTCACCCCTCACTACGTATGGGATCCTCACCCTCCAAAGCCTCCCCGGGGCACTGATACCACATAAAAATAGATCCCTATCTCAGCGCCACCACAGACGAGGTCATGTCATATAGAAAATGACTAATTCCGCAGCAAGCCCGACAGGATAATTTTGCTGATAAAGGGGGAGGAAGATGCTGGGGGCACAGAAATCGTCAGAGACAGGGAGACAGTCAAGAGAAAAAGAGGAGGTGGAGGTAAAGACGCAGGAGAGATTTCTAAATGGGTCACACTAAGAACCAAAATACAACTAGTTTAAAGGCAATAAATCAACATCACTGATTAAGGTGGGCAACGCTGACCTCCAGCTCAGCAAAGTAGAGCTAGAAAGTGCATTTGGGGACAAGAAAGGTTTTTTTCTTTTTAGATATTGTGTGAAGAATCCGATTCTGGAGGGATTGTACCAAAGTTTGCTGGTATCAGTTCTCTTTCTTCATCTTATATCTCAGCCACATGTGTCTGTTTCATTTTGGGGGGTTTATTGCATTTTATATTATGCAGAAACTTCAAGGTGGCGTTAGCTTAGCGTTAGCGTGATCACAAATGGATTGCCCTACACGTGACTGCATGTCTCCTTAAGGAAAGTTTCTGCCTCGGGATGCTTGACTTCCCAAACACAACCTAGAATGCCACATCTTCTCTAACCTCCACCCCGTTCGCACAGTTAGCCTCGCACGCTCACTATGCAAGTTACGCGGCGGGCTTGCAAATTATTCAAGAGGCCCTGCGCGCCGCCAAAACGCGTGTCAGGGCTTCGCATCCGCAATGAGGAGGACTCGAGCAGGAGAGCGAACTGCGGGAACCGCAATCAGGAACACTGCGCTCCCTTCCCGCCAAGCTGGTTGTCAACAAATAACAGTCAAGTCGCCGTGCCAGTTTGCGGCGCATCTCTCTCTCTCGCTCGCTCTCTCTGTGTCTTTCTTGATTCGCAGCCACTTCCAGGGCTGTTTTCTATAACTCTGCGCCTGACGAAAGCGGGAGACCTTCGACTATATATTAGGTTTGACAAACAACAGGAAATTAAAAAACTGCAGTTTGGAAACAATGATCGCATTGTGTGGCAGTGGTCGAAATGACTGTGACGTTGCGGATAGGTGTCCCGACGAGCAGCTTTGAAGCTCAATGTGGGTGGCGGTCACCACCTTGGCCGTACATGACTCCACCTTGTTCAACAATAGGCTATGAGTGGAGCTGAGACATATTGATGACGCCTAGGACTGACAGATGGAGCAAACTATTTTAAAGGAGGACTGTCAGGTGTGACTGTGCTGCAAATGCTTTACATTGCTTTAGGAAAGGCCTCTTAGCAGAGTTTTGCTGCTAAGGGGCCCCAGGGAGGTCAAGACGGGCTCTGCGCTTGCTGTACCACCATCACTTCCCTGACTCCTCTTGTGGTATCCACTGCCCCCAACGGCACAGCCTCAGGTCTCAAATTACCACCAGGCACAAATCATATCAATTACACAAATCCATGAAAAACAGATCATTTCATGTCCACGTGGCCCAGCATCCCCCCCTTCTCCCAACATCCACCACAAAAAGCTGCTGACTCAGTGTAACTCTGAAACAAAAACAAAAGGCGTTGTAGGGGAGGGAGGGAGGGGGGGAGTGAAAAATACAGCGAGAATTACAAAGTGTTCCTTTACTCGGCCCGTGGCTTCTCATCTCTCCCTCTCTTGTTACTAAACCTGATGCTATTTAGTAAGATCTTTCTCTGACTCTACAGCTAAAAGGGCATTAAGCTGACAAAAACACTTAAATTGCACATCAGTGACATTGATCAAGTTGAAAGGGGAGAGTAAAATTAGAAGAGCGGGGGATAGTCTACACGCACACACACGCCGTAGCCCTGCACACACACCTCCTGACCCCACAGACAAGGTTCATACATATCTCAAGTGACACCGGGGCCAGCGTGAGTGGCACCCATCAGGCCCAAGGTGAACAGTTCAGTGTTAAATGACCTTCCCAACTGTAACCTCTGACCTCTGGGGCAGTTTGAGAAAAGAACAGTCTGTTAGACCAAATCAAGTCATTTACCAGTGAGCATCAAAGGTTTAACGACAATTACAGACTAACCCACTCTTAGAAATTTATTTTATCAATGTTTTTATTTCTTCTCTTCGTGAGACACCTTTTAATTCATCCTGGAAGTTAGTTTACATGTCACACTGGAGCCCAGGAGTGAAGAGGGCAGCAGCATGTTATTGCACTTCCTGTCAAGAATAGAATAAAATGTTTCAAGGGTTGCCATGCTTCTAAGCCAAATATTTACATGGCATCAGGCACCAGTGTTGGGCAGAAGCTGCCATATTGCATTGTTGGTAATGGAGCCAGGATGTAGGCACGACACGTGAAATTCCTTGCAGGAGGGCTGTGGATCGCAGAACTTTGTGAAGTGCGTCTGTCAGAGCAGCGAGGTCGGGACACAAATACGCGCACAAAACGTACCTTGACTTTGGGCGGGTTCCTCCAGTGCTCTTTAAGCACGCTTTCTACCGTCATGTTGCTAGGCAGGATCACCACGTCGTTGTTACCCTCCCGGCAAGTCAGCTCGCACTCCTCACCTGCGTGTGTTCGTGCGAGAGACACACGATTTTTTATTTTTTATTTTTTTTAAACGAAACCAATAAAAGTCTGAACAAAGCAACGCCCGGATGAACCATATTCCAGTATATTTTTTCCATTCCCAACCATTGTTTTCAAATAATAGTGACATTGTGCGACATTCAAAAAGCTAGGTTACGCAATGAGCGATGCTGAAGCAAAACAACGCACTCGACTAAAGCTGTGAGTAACACAGACAAAGAAAGATTATGTCAGCAGTAAGAAAACAGACTGAAAACGGTAAATTTGCGCATACAAACCTATGCCATGTCCCCGCTTGCATGAGTACTGAAGGCTGTAATGGAGGTTTTGAGGTAAAGAACACTGGCCTTTGCTCTGTGGGCAGAGGCGGAACGACCCTGCCCAGTTTCCATCCTTCCTACAGCGGATCGCGTTAGACCCCGCGGCCTGAAAATAACATGTATATTGACAGACAAACAGTTACACACATACACGCGAGCGCGCACACGGGTACACAAACACTACCAGGCCAAGAACATCGTGATGGCATCCCATTGCAAACGGGGAAATGCAATCCAATTTTTATCAGGCATCCAACCCACAACGCCTGAGAGGCAGAACAGATTAAAAGGTGTATACATTTCAAAAGTCTGTGGCAGCAGGGCTATTCTGGAAATCAATAGCAATCTAATTAGCATGGCGTCAAATTGAGTAGGGCTAAGGGAGACAGGCATAGTGAGGCCAGTGTATAATGTATCAAATAAAAGACTGCAGGGAAACAGGGTGGATTTAGGGTAAACTTATTTTTCACCCATTAATTAGCTTGATATCATCAGCTGTCAAAAATATTTTGATGCTTTCCCACAAGAGTAGACTGTAACAATGCGTCTGCAGTGATTTTCATAGATTATTTAAACAAATTACTAATATGTCATTAGAGAAAGCTGACTTCGGGCAACAGAACTGGGTTTATTTTGATTATACACCGACCAATCACAACATTATGACCACCATCCTAATATTGTGTAGGTCTCCATGTGCCTCCAAAACAGTTGTGACTCATCGGAGAATGGACATGGGCCTTCTGAGGGTGTCCTGTGGTGCCTGGCAACAAAATGTTGTTAATGGGGGCCTTTGGGTGCAATGGGTTGAAGGGGAGGGGCCTCTGTGAACGGGCTTGTTCCAGAGCATCCCACAGATACTTGATCAGTTTAGGATCTAGGGAATTTGTGTGTGTGTTAGGCTGCATCTTGCTGGGGATGGCTGCTGCCATCAAGAAGTGTCACTGCTATGGGGTGGGGGTCCCTGGTCTGGTCTAGGTGGGTGCTAAGTAACAACCACAGGTCCAAAAGTTTCCCAGCAGAACATTGAATTGTCACAAGATGGTCAATGATATTTACTTCTCTTGTCAGTGGTTTTAATGTTGTGGCTGATCGGTGTATCATTCACTAGTAGTGCATGTTGAGCAACGGCAAGGATGCGAAGGAGAGAGAAAAAGAGAGAATGTCTGCTTCTTATGCCCATGACAAAAATAAGACAACAACACTGGTAAAGCATGAGTAGAAAGACAGGAAAGAGATGGACAGACCTGCTTGCATGGAGGGTGCAGCAGCCTCACCGTATGGGCAGAGCCTCCTGCGGCGGCGGCGGCGATAGCAGTGTTACCAGGAGGACCAGAGCAGTTGAGTTTGCAGACGCTGTCGAAGCGGAAGCCGTCCGTACAGTGATAGGAGCCGTGGAAGATGGCGGGCGGGGGATCACAAGTCACCGGCTCGCATGCCCCCTCCAGCCAGCTGCCGTCCTCCGTGCACTGGCGCTTAAATGCGCGCCTAAAGAGAAGGAAGATGATTAATGGAAGCCATTTCAGCTGGACACACCTTCTAATGCAGGGGGCAAAGTAAATCAACAGCACGCATTTGAGTTTCTTTCGTCACCTCTTGGGTTTGTTGGTGACGTGGTAGCCCGGCTTGCACTTGTACTTGCAGAGCGTGCCCACTTTCAGGCCCGTTTCGTTGCAGCGCTTCGTCTGCAGTACGGCGTTGGGAACGGGAGGAGGGGCCGGGCAGCGGAGCTCGCAGAGAGCCTCGGGGAAGGACCACAGGCCGTCTTCGAGGCAGGTAAGGGTATTGTTTGTCCCTGGGGAGAAGAGACAAACAGAATGAAATGTTGGGTTGCAGGTTCAAACTAAGCAACCACACATACTGACTTACAGTTATTCCACCGTCACAATAAGAAATTTGCAGCAAACACATTCAATCAGTAAAGAAAACAAGTGCAATAAACAGCTAATAATCTAATCGAGGCTGTATTTTTACAGCAAACTCGGCAAAATATCTTTCAGACTTGTAAATATGTATCTGTCAATACATGCGTGAATGCTCCACTATGCATCTCACCTATGAGCTGGGCAGGTTCTCGACACTGAAAGGTGCTCTTGTTGCCGTAGGTAGTTCCCTCTGGGAAGGTGAAATTGGCAGGATGAACATGGTATTTGTCTGGCAGACCACAGTCCACAGGCTCACATGAAACGCGTTTGTTCCACTGCCCATTTGCACAGGTTATGGTCACTGAAGAGGTTGGCTGGAAAATAAGACAAGGCGTACTGTAAAGTGATGCTAGACTGATGGCCCGCACGCATCCTATAAATGTTTACGTCACACAAAAAAAAAATGACCACAGTGATTCAGCACTCACACCAACAAGTTTCTAATCAGCGTGTAACCCAACAAAGCTTGATGGGGCTTAGCTTACTGTATGTCAGTAAGCCTCGCAGGCTACTCAGCAGCTCAAGTAACTGCTGATAGCATTTGTAAGGTCAAATCATGTCACTCAGACAACCGATATCCAACAACTGCACGATCAGCCCTAACCCAAAACAGATTGACTTCATTGGAAGACTGACAGCTTTGGAGAAGCGCACAACTGGAATACCGGCCTCTGAAGATTTATCCTCCGTGATTTACTCAGCATAGACATGATACCAAGAAAGGGTTCACGTTCAGAGAACGGCTGATCATTTTCAAATTATTTACATGCAAGCATATTTATTTAATAGAAAAAATATACACTTTGTTGTTGGGTGGCAGACAAAGTACAGCAAAAGTTAAACTGCGATTGCACAATAATTAAGCGAAGGTTAGTGCACGGCATGGTGATTGACATCAGATGCGTGTCAACAGAAAAAAAAAAAAAAAAAAAAAAAAACTTTTCCAGTGCAGCTTCCTGTGCAAGCTCCTAAAAATTAAGACAGCCCCCCTAACGTTTGCAAGACTACAGAGAGCATCCTGTGTGACTGGGCTGTTACATGTTCTTGGAATGTGGTAGGAAACTGGAGAACCCCGAGGAAATCCACACATAGGGCGAACATGCAAAATCCACAAGTAACTGACTCGGGCCAGGAGGAAAAGCAGGCCGCGGTAACACCACTCTACTGTGACGGACAAAGATGGATTTTCAGCGCTGTATAAGTACGCCGATGTAATAGATTACCGTCCCTTCAATTCTCATTACAGTATGACCTAGCGAGGTTTGAACGAGACTTTCAAATGCCACATGTTTGGCATTAATTGTGTGTGAGTGTGTGTTTGCGGATCAGGTTCAGGAATAGTCTCCGAAAGATTTTCCATTAAGTACACAGTATTTTCCGGTAAACAAGTTCCTGACAACATCATCAAGAGCAATCAGAAAAAACAAAACAAAAAAAACTGCAAACACTACAGTTCAAAATGTCAATCTTTTCTTCCCGACCTTTTTTTTCTCAGCAGAAAAGCATCAATCTCATCTTTGGTCTACTTACTATTAGAAATAACTCTGATTCCTGTAAATGATTTGGCTTGTAGTATGATATTTGCGGAGATGAGACCAAAATGGGAAGCCACTGCATGATCCAAACCTCAACTGTTTTCAACCTCTTCCATTAAATAACACCATGTAACGCAGCAGGAATGCTTAAATTGAGAGCCGCGCCAAGAAAACTCACAACAAAGATGTTACAGCTCAATCATGTCGATTTTTCCCTCTCAGAAAAAAAACCCAACAATTTTTACCATAAATTATATTATACACCTGTTTTGGTTGACATTAATTGCACACATCTTTTTAAAGAGATTCCAAATTTTAAGGTCACACAAGCTGGACTCATTTAAGATTATGTATCTTATTGCTTCATAACCTTCTCTCTCTTCCCGTGTATATCTGTCTTTCATCTTGATCCCATTATATGATACTGCATAACAGTATCAAGTTCCCCCAAAATAAATAAGCTCCTTTCATATTTGGATATCCAACAAAGTAACATATGCATTGCATGTGAGCGCCTCCTGAAAAATAACTGGGGAGAAGAGTGAATGAGTCATCAGTCGTAATGGGAGGCCGTGCAAATAGCCCGCGTGGAGGAAATGGGGACGCATCAATTTGGCGGTTATATACTGACTTTAAACATGTGTGCAAATCGTATGTTTGCTAAGTTACCAGTTCAAACACGGGGGTTGCGTTACAAGTTTAAAAAATGCGTTCGAGTGGACGCATTCACCGCACAATAACTCATCGGACATGAACTGTTCCTATGTTTACTCAAGTACATGTCGCCACATACAACGGCTGCAATTTTTTGCATTTATTTCATTTTAAACTGACGATGCTACGCCCTAAAATGTTTGGGATATGTTTGGAATATTTCATTCATAAAGTTTTCATTCATCTCTTTGCATATAACTGCTCGTGAGAACAGTTGAGAACTTGATCAGAGTAACTGAATGAACACACGCGTATAAAAGGCCTCACTGTTCACAGTTTGGCGAGACAGGGGCCACTTTTGAACTAGAATTTTCTGTGTAAAGCTCCATGCGTTGTGTTTGGCACTGCTTATCACGTGCTAATACCATAATAGAACATGGTGGCAGTAGCATCATGCTGAAGACGCTTTCGCACGATGAGATTTTCAGCTGCCGTAAAGGAAACCCGTCACATAGCAGGCGTGAATTGAAAGTGGGGGGATGATTAACCTTCCAGCAAGCCTGGAAGTCAGACCAAATTCTTCATTCACATTTTTTATTTATTTTTTTGGTCTGGAACCTCTCCATTGGAAACCGATTATAGTCAGGCCAATCAAATAAGTCAATCAAAGAAGACTAACAGCGACGTAGCCTTACATGTCATATGGGCACCAACACAATGGCTCTGATTGGTTGTAGGACTATCAAATTGTGTGTTATTGACATCATTATAAGGTCATTCAAAAGTCATGGAATTGAGTCTTGCTGCGTTGGGCTGCCTTCCAGCATGACGAGGACATGAAGCATACAGACAAGACAATTGTAAAAACTTCACTGTCACCAGCGACACAATGGCCTAGAGTGTTGGAATGGCTCTAGGACAGGCCTCTGACTGTCCTTGTGTGGCCCGGTAAGGGCCAGGCTTATGTAAATCTCAAAGGAGCTCTGTAGAGAGACCTGAAGATGGCAGTCCACAGAGGCTGCCAATCCAGTGTGATGGAGCTTGATACGAACTGCCAAAGCTGCCCATATCTAGGTGTGCAAAGAATGCAGAGACTTGCCCAAGATTAAAGGACTGAGCTGGGAGTCCGAATACTTTGAAAAAAAAAGGAGAAATTAAGTCGTGATCACTTTGTCACTGTGCCGTAATGAGTGCAGATCAGTGGAGAAAAAGGCCAATTTTAGTCATTTAACATGAAACAACACAATAAAGTGTGCAAAAAGAAGCATAAAGCTTCTCTGAAGGAAGCGTACGTATAGGGTTGCACGCATGTGTGTGTACGGCCGTGTGTTTAAACGTGTGGGAATTTTCCTTCCTTTAAAAAATTTACAGCTGACTGTTTCTCTTCCAGTAGCAACTTTAACAACCTCTGGCTACTCGGCCTAATTCAAGCCAGACAGACTGACAGACAAATGAACCAAAAGACTGACAGATTCATGTTGTCAGCTTCGGTGTTTACCTGAGCTGGGACAGCGCATGAAAAAGCGCGGTATTAGCGCAGCTGCACACTGATGAAGATGAAATACGATAACAGTAAGTAGTAGAGTTAAGTATAATTTACTATGGCCCGGGACTTATGGAAAAACCTGTTCGGAAAAAGGCTTTACTTAGAAGAATTCACACAAACAATTCTTCATTAAAGAAGCCTGTTGCAGTTACTGAGAATCTAACTGTACTCAGAAGCAGACATGCTTCCAAGTACATAAAAATCCGGGAGGGATTGTTTTTTATTATTTTTATGTAAGGATCGGTTTCTACAGAGAAGATTCCAAACCACCATGTGAAACTTGTTGGTTTGAAAGCATAGCTTGCATTAGCAAAACTTTACAATTGTTGCAGTGCAAAGACCAAAAAAGAGAGTGTCTCTTTTCCCGTCACTGATGCAAATATGATATCTGAAGGCGGCACAGTGGTGAGGTGGTGAGCACTGATGCCCTCACAGCGAGGAGGTTCCAGGTTTGAATCCATCAGACTTTCTGTGTGGAGTTTGCATGCTCTCCCTGTGTCTGCGTGGGTTCTCTCCGGGTACTCCAAGACATGCTAGTTAGGTTAATTGTTGATTCTAAATTGGGCGTATGTGAGAGTGTGAATGGTTGTCTGTGACTTTTGCAATCACTCCAACGAAGCCCGAATAGGGTCTTTCGGTCAAAGCCAGGAGATCTTATTCTAATTCAGACGTGCAAGTACTGTTTCATGTTGGACGATGATCAAACCTATAGAGCTCGTTCAAGGACGTGCCTATGCGAAATAGACGCCTCGGTGCCAGCACTCCGTGTTCCTCCACCGTTTAAAAAGGGACAGAATGATGGGAAAAACAGACATCAAAACGACACACATAAAAAAAAAAAAAAAAAATCAACCCAGTGAGGGAAACAGATTTGTTCCCGAGATAGCGTTATCTTAGAAGGTGGTGTTCCCAGAACCACTTTGACATCAGTGAAACGAGAATGTAATTGGCTAATGAAAGGAGACAAGCTTGTGCTTCACGCTGCACTTTTCAACCTTAGTGTCGATGTGTGCATGAGTCTTCAGAGGGACTCGTATGTGTGTGGCTGGAGAAAAGAGGGGATGAAACAAATGCAGAGATGGAGAGGGGACAAAGAGATTCTTTGGTTGTAATGTTTGTTTAATTCTATGTTGCTGTTGTTTCTTTTAACTTCTGCTCTTGAAGCATAATGAATAATAATGAATCTGGCCGGATCGATGTATCTGACTCATTCCTTTATTACATTTAATATGGAAAGTGTCCAGTGCGTCTGCCAAATGGGCATTGTTCTATTTGCATTCTACTCTTAAAACTAAGAAAAGTTCACGTCAAAATTAATCATCTACGTCGAAAATTGAACTAAATGGCCGCATAGCGTACGAAGGGTTATAGAAAGAATCTTATACTGCACCAATTTTGGCATGGATCAGCCAATTCTTGCTATAGCAGGGCGGGGATGGAAATTTATCACGTTAATTATAAATATATTACACTGCATTATATCAATCTAGTTTGCAGATCTTAGATTTTTCCAAACCAAAATTGCTGGAACACAACCAAGTAGCTTCTTCTGCAGACCTTCGTGCGGGAATTGACGATTCCCTACCCCCCTAGCTGAAGTGCCTCCTGATTTAGTTTAGCCGGCACTTGGCTAATTTTAAAAGAGGGCAAAAAGGTGACGTGTCAGCGGAGCTAAGAGGGGCAGGTGACGCCTCGGCAGACAGCCAGCGACTTGTGAAAGGTTCCACCTATCACTCAAAGTGGCCACACCCATAGTTTTAATCATTAAAGCAATTTAAACCGGTGAGATATGCAGAACTACACCCTAGACCATACCATTTTTTGTAGCAGGCTGTAAACATGTCTACTTCTGCTGTACAATAAAGTTAAAAAATTCGACATGGAGGTCTGGGGAGATTAACTTTTGGAGCCAACCTCATCCCCTCTTTCTTGGACGCTTGACGTGGGTAGAACACAGGCAACTCTAGGCAGTGTAGCTTAATGGTGGTGCAACCTGCTGAATAAACATGCAGCCCAAATGGTAAAATACACTATGATTAAATTCAAATGTTCGAGGTGTGAACGCACCCTTTAGAACTTGTTGAGTTCTTATTTGCAAATTACAGATTCCTTCATTGCCCTTGGCCCACCTGCAGAGGTTGTTGATTGTACCACTTTTTGCAAAGTTAACCTGGTGAGGAAAATTATATGCTCGCTGTGTATGCAATTGTGCAAAACATTATCCTTTCGAACAAGCTGCAAGATGCAGACTTCCCACCAACAAAACTGACTACATGCCTTTCAGCTGAATGAACGGACGCAAAAAGTTATTCCTGAACAACAAGTCCTCTAAATACCTTTGAACTGTCAGTCATCATTTGTGCCAAACATTCGGAGTCCAAAAAAAATTGTATTTGGCATAGCTCGACTTCCTTTTCTGTTCTTTCCCGGCCCCCCCTTCACCCCACTTTCCCCGTACTTTCCAGCCTCTCCCACTCTGAAAAGCATAATTTATCACTAAATGAATTGACATTGATGAATAGCCACATAGTGCACTGTCAGTCAAAATCTAACGCAATTAGATATCTGCTCAGACTCAATGGGGAAACCAGTCCCAGGGACTGTTGATGAAACCGTGCTTGCCTGCTCGCATGTTTAGATTTGCGTGCAGATATGCGCTACCTGAGTACATATGGGGCATTTAGTGGAGGAAAAGAGCCGGCCAATTTTCTGACCCTAAAAGCCCCCAACTTGACAAGGCGCACATCACAGCAACAATCACAGATGCTGATGTCAGAATTATATTGTATATTTTCTTAAATGTCGTTATTTTAGAGGTATTTGTGTAAATGTACCCTTTCTTGCCGTTCACTCGCCTCGTTTTGTACTTGCACATAACCTCACACGCAATCGCGCCAATACATACAGCACAGGCATGCCTTTCCACCCTAAAATCTGCACAAAAAACAATACACTAATAAAAATAAATAAAACGTTGCTTATTTCTGAATGTCTCTGGGGGAGCATTAATAGATTGTCTTGCGGACAGATTTACATAGCCGTGGACATGGATAGAGTGTTTATACAGCGGCTTGCCCTCAATCCGAAAGATTTACGATGTGGTCTAACTATATACTGTATGTTTGTGTGTTTACCCGCGGTGTGTATGCATCTGTGTGTAAACTATATCCGTGTTTCGTCTTGCGCTCAGCTGCGTGTGTGTGTGTGTGTGCGCGCTTTGGTATTTACACAAAAGCATTAAATGTATGCCGCTTTGTGGCGGCAGTAGCAAATCTCTGCCCTTTAACAGAGACTTCAATGTGTGCAAAACGAGCAGAGATGGAGCGGGGTGGGCGGGAGGTGGCGGGAGGTGGTGGGAGGGAGCAGACACTATGCTATGATGTCATCGTCCCGGTGGAGTAGCAATACAAAGTGACTGTTTGAGGTGATGGTGCAGCATGCTCAGCAAGAGACTAAACACTTTTATGTCTGTGCTTGTAGAGAATGAGCATGTGTGCGTGCGTGCGGCACGTTTTGTGTGTGTGTGTTTTTGCGTATATGTGTAGCGTGCTAGCAGGAGGAGGGGACCGGGGCTCCACTCCTCAGTGCAGTACTCATCTACCTGGATGTTTATGATGTCATTCTCTCTGGGGGCTTGCCGTGCCAAGCCTAGTTTTCGCAGGTGACAAAATAAATGCAGAGACAGAGAGGAGAGCAGCTTGTTTGCGCTTCTCGAGTTTGCACCGCCGCCTGTTCGTGTGTGCGTTCACAAATCCATGTTTGCATGCATGCTCCATATGCTGCAGAAATGCTTTTGCACTTAAGTGTTTGCATGTGTACATCCATGTGTCCGTGTGCCTCTTCGAGCACCGAGCTCTTTAACTCTGCGCATGTGTGGGTGTGGGTGTTTAAACACGTGTGTCTGTGCGTTCACCTGGCTCTTGATGAAGTCATCATCCTGGTGGACTTGCAGGACATATCCGGAGTTGCAGGAGATGGTGCAGCGGTCTCCGTTGTAGTGGTGGCCAGAGCTACTGCACCTCAGCTCTGCATTGCGGGTTGAGGGCTTCTTGCAGACGATGGCTTCGCACGAATAATGTACACAACTATGAGGGGTTGTGTGTGTATGCGTGGGTGAGAGAGAGAGAGAGAGAAAAAGAGAACGGGGAGAAAAAAAAAAGAGCTCAAAACCCCATTTTAAGTTACAACCAACATAAATTTTGTGAATAAAACAACACTGCAGACCCTCAAACATTCAATCAGTCACACGTTTGCTCGCAAACAGACATGCTACGCTTTGAGTCGACCACATCCATCCATCAATGCCTGCTTAACATATCAAATCAATAAACCACATGAAAAGGGTGTCTGTGTGCACATAGTTGGTGAATCAAGAGCAACAGGATAGATTGTGCGCAGTCTACAACGAAAAAGGGTTTGGCCACAGGTCTGTGTTAGTAGCCTGATGGAGAAGGCATTTAATGCTCTTGGAATGCTTGGATGCCCAAGGCACCTTTTTTACAACAGTCCACATTCTACAGTATAAGGTTGCCTTATGAAGCAGAGGGAGAAAGAGTGAAGGAGAAACAGAGGAAGGTATAGGAACCACAGAGAACAAGAGAGCGAGAGAGATGTAAGAAAATCCAGGTCTGGAGAAACCTTGTTAAAGTTGCTCCCTCAAGAATGGAATCTCTATTTTCCTGTTTTTATCCATTCATTTTCCTGCCTCTGTTGCAGACATAATCTCCCCTTGCTTTTTTTTTCTCCTCCCCCCTCTGAGATCATTAATGAGGCAAACCTTCTATCAGTACGTCCTTCACTTTCTTCCTCTCTGTCCTTCCCATTATGTCAGCTCATGCCGGACGAGCGGCTAAAGCTGAGCAGGTGAAGGCTGTTTATAAAGCGCAAGAGCGGCAGTCCCTTGTGTCTAGACTCTTTGAGGACAAACCAGGGAAGCCTAGGAGCCTCCTCCGCGGACACTTAGGCTTTGAACTTTGCGGTTTTCTGGTAGTCACTGTGGAATTTATGACATAAATTACAATTAACTACCTGGAAAACTATCCCCCTCCCCTGCAAACGAGAATACAGTAACTCCACAAGAGAATAGTGTGCACGGCAGAGTGGAGAACAGAACAGAAAAGAGACAGCAGAACAAATGTTCTTTGCACACTAACTAATATAAACCCGACTGTTTTTGATGCAAGAAGAGGAGAAAACAAAAACGAGACAAAGGGCGAAAACATACATGTGCTTGCAAGACAAGCATGGAACATAAAACTGAGTCATGTTAATAGCTCCTGTTGTTAACAACTCAGGGAAAAAGGGATGTGGTGTTTTGTGGAGGCATAAGTATTACGGGAAATATGCTGCTCGGCCCAGGAGAATGAGAGAAGGAAAAGCGGGAGCAGGAGGCACAAAAAAGGGGAGAGTCGAGGAGAAGGAGATGGCAGACGACGGGAAAAGGAAGATGACGTGAAAGCAGAGGGATGAGAAGACAGCACGGGATGGAGGGAGGTGTAGAAAAGCATGGGAATGAGGAGGAAGTGAAGACGGAGCGAAGCAAAACGGAGATGAGAGAGGCGCCGCTTGGAAAAGCGGGATTCGCGGAGGACGGGAGGCAGATGATGGATTGGAGCTGATTAATGAAAAGAACCAGATCAATGACATAAAGAGACATAGAGGCTCAGCCTGGATTCTCTACTAATGTTGTAAGGACTACCAGTAAATAATAACTGATAATGCTGTAATATAATACCGAGCTTTCTAGCATGTCGAGAACGTCTGAAGATGGGCAGATGATGAAGTCATGCAAGCTTAACGGTTTTCAAGAGTTTCTGGAAATTGGTTGAAAAACAGAAAGAAGAAGTCAGCACAAACTCTTGGAGAAAGTCTGTGTTTGCGGCAACAAACAATTTCCTGGCTGATGCAGATACACAGCAGTTTTAATCTATTTAGGTGCTCTTGGATGTCTCGCTGGCACACAACAAAAGCCACAAACAGCCCTATCTCTGCACACAGAGCCCCCTGACCAGCCATTCTTTGTGCACTGCTGTGTCTATTGGTGCATTTCCCGTTGAAAGGGCTGTGGGAGCATCGTCCCTGTGAACTGCCTCATGCATGACAGTGGTGTGGAAATTGGTAAATTGTGACTCGATGTGCGTGCCTGTGTGGTCTGGTTTTGCTGTGTTTGTGAGGAGTGGCTTGACATCATGAGGTCTGCAGTTAGAGTTAAAGGTAGGGGAGACTCGGAATTGGTAGGTAAGTGTGTTTAGGTGACAGTTTCAGTGACTATTAATGTTTAAGTTGACTGGTTCAGATGCTGACGTCGCAAATCCTTTTGTATCAACACTTTGATGACTGACTGACAGGCCGGTTAATCGATTAACTAGTCGGACTCGACAAAGCTGCAGCTGGCATCCTCGCTGTTTAACAATTACACGAGAAACACATCCATGTGGAAAGATTCCACATGGACCCCGAATCGGGATCATTTTTATGCAGCGTGCACTTCAGCCGAACTCAATACCAAACAAACCGGGGCGGTAAACAAGATTTAAAACCTGGAGGCAGCGCGGCAGCTGTGTTGTTGGAAATTTGCAGAGCTCAGCTACAGGTCCAAATTAATTGTAAATTTCCAGTCACTTTCTACTCGTTTCCTCCAATTTATTTACTGTTTTAGCCGCAGCTATGGGCAGAGGTCTAACATTAAATAGCTTGTTGGCGTCATTAATTACAACAAGTCTCTCCCTCTTTCTGGCTCAAATGCACAAATACTGTGTCTTATTATGTCTTGTGAGTATGTTGCAGAGAGGACTGTTTGAAGTTTGAGACCAATGACTCTGATGCATGGTCTTCTCATTGTAAAACCTTGGCTGCAATGCTGTAACTCCTTCACAACGTCATTAGTTTTCTCCATGCTGTCATTCTACTACTGCTACCTTTGTCTAAACTCTATGCTGTACATGGTGCCTACATATATATGTCCACCCTGGAATTATGAGGTTGTACTTATGCTATGCTGATGCAGAAGCTACGGCTTCAACACAGGCACCTACTGTATGCAGAGCCTTTGCAGAGTCTAGCTGACGTGCACCTCCCCAGAAATGTAACTACACTTGGTAGTAGCTTGCTTCCGGTTTAGTATTTCCAGCTGCTTCTCCATGTCTGCAATTTTAGAACTAATTGTTTTGGATCAATAAAAAGTTGGTAAGCTTAACTGAGGAAGTTTGGAGATACATACATTTGAATGACTCGTGTTCGCCAAAGCCGCCATTGTTGAAAGTAAAGCAGGAAGTAGAAACGTGCAAGTTGGCTACGTGCGTAGGTTACGGCATCTATGTCCTGCAGAGGTAGAAACTCCTCTTAAGATCCACGACACGCCAAGCTCACAGTTGAACTCATGGGCAGTTTTTACAATGCGACCCATGCAACAGCGACTTTTTTAAGCCAAGTCAGTGTGTTGAATTGGCAATGAAATGTGTCATTGAGTGAGATCACTCACTCAATGACTGACTGGCTGCTCCATGCTCGATGGATGCTGCTCGATCTGGCATAACATTATGACCACTGATAGGAGAAGTAAATAATATTGACCATCTTGTGACAATACAATGTTCTGCTGGGAAACTTTTGGACCTGACATTCATGTGGATGTTTCTTGAACATGTACTGCCCACCTAGACCAGACCAAGCAACCCCACTCAACAGCAATGACACTCCTTAATGGCAGCAGCCATCCCCAGAAGGATGCAGACTGGCACAGGGACAAAAACGCTTTAGGAACAACTAAAAAACATGAAGAACATCTCCAAATTCCATAGATCCTAAACTGATCATCTGTGGAATACACTGGAACAAGTCGTATCCACAGAGGCCCCTCACCTCTAGCAATTTCCCTTGTGGATCAATAAAGTTCATCTAAGTCTAAGTCTAAGCCATAGGATCCAAAGGTCCCCACTAACAACATTATCTTGCCAGACACCGCAGGACATCCTGTCAAAGCCCATGTCCATTCTCTGAAGAGTCTATTCTGGAGGCACAAGGGAGACCTGCACAATACTAGGAAGGTGGTCATAATGTTATGCCTGATCAGTGTATATGCTAGCTTTGAAGTGTGTTCAAGTGAAAGTTTTTGGTCCAGTTACAGGCAGTGCGAGGCGATGCCAGTCTTCCTGTGTTTCTTTGAAGTCTGTTTGGTATGTCCGTGCTTTAAGACATATTTATGATTTTGGCTATTTTAAATAAACTTGACAGCGGAGTTAGAGCTAGAGGAGGTATAATTTACAGTATAGGTGTGTGCGGGTATGTGTGCGTGAGAGAGAGTCAGCATAGTTGTGTAGATGCACGCAATCAAAGAATGATTTCTTGCGCATGCATTCAATTCTGATCCCTGCGTAACGTTACAGTGTGTAAGCACCATCTGCAGGCGTGTTCCATTCTCGTATCACTCACCTCTGCCCTGTGGGGTTGTAGATCTCATTGCTCTGGCAGCTACTTATTGTGATGGGGTCAAAAGACTGGAAGGAGCGCAGGCCCACGCCAGAGATGGCCACCAGGCGGGAGGCAAACATGACAAGGATTGCCTTGGTGTGGTAAAAGGGCAATGACAGGTCATGGCTCACGGGGATCACCAAAGGGTTAGTGCGGCAGCTCAGACGCCACTCACCTGTGGAGAGAACATTAGGCCAAAGAGCCGAAGACAAAATAGACATTAACCCGAGCTTAAAGGTGAACAGGGACAGAAAAAAATGGAAAGCAGGGAGGACTTAAAAGCAGGCTGGTGCAAAAAGAGAAAAGGCAACGGTGGAATCATTCTGACGTCTGGGTTCAGTTATGGAAGCACACAGGAGACATCTCACCTAGACTATGGATGCCCTCCTTGGTGTCCACCAACTGAACAGTTATATTACACTGTGTCTGATCAAGGTAGCTGGTCCCATCAGCAGCCAAGTGTATAATTACTGCTGCTGCCACCATGGGATGAGAAAAGTGAGCCTGAATGAAGAAAAAACAAAGATATTAGAGTGTGATTCATCAATACCGACTCCATCTCCAAGGATTCTTTCGTATAACATCCAGCACATTGCACAACTTTTCTGTTACAACACAAATTCTATCTGGAATTTACATTGATGTCCCATATTTGCATGTTTTGTCAAATTGGTGTATAGTTCTTCTCCCTTGTGTTGTTTTCATTGCACTCTCTCAGCCACTACAACGGTGACGAAAGTTGGGTTTTCATTGGAACAAATCCTCCCAGCCAGAACATGAGATGCAACTATGAATGTATAGTCTTTAGACTGACTATATGGAGTCGCTTTAGGAGATTTAGGTGATTTCATAAAGTCTTGCCTGAGCTACATTTCATGGATGATGGTCTTACCTTCAACCAATAGGTAGAGTATCCCCAAGAAGACTGATGGAACTCGCGACAGGGGAACCATGCATACTGGGAGACTCCATCTGATAGGTCGATCACCTTCGACTGACACGTCTGGGGGAACATAAGAGACATACAATATTTGTCAATAGTTTTCCCAATTTCTCTCAATCAAAAAGTAATAAGATGACAGACTAGGTTTCAGTTCAAATGGGTGGATGAGTTTTTAAGTTAAAAACAACAACATCTGATTACAGTGTGAACCTTTGGCAGTGCTGTGACCCCTGGTTTTCCACAACTGTCAGCTGTTAGTCGGCTGTTCGGAATGACGTGCGGCTGACGCGCATCGTGTGCAGCGCTGTTTGTTTGTGCCTTGTCAACAAACTCCTGTCATGTGTCACACAGCCCAGATCTCTCTCCTCTTCATCTCGCCTCTGAGTCTGTTTTCTGCTTGTTTCGTGTGCTCGCCATGTCCCGACATTTTCAACTCTGTCACGCCCCACCTGTCAATTGGAGGACCCTGGAGGGCACGTGCGATCGTGTGCCGCATCTGAATTTGTCACCTGCGCGCCACGCATGACTCGTTTTTTTTTTTTTTTTTTAAAGTGACCGAGTTAAGAAATAAATAAAAAAAATCCATTTTATCGATCGGTTAATTTAATACAGCGTGCAATCAGGACTTAAAGGTAAGTCGTTTCAAGTGTCCTGGAGAACTTGAGACTGTCCTTCTGCGGATTTGGGCTGTCTCAGTTGCTTCATCTCTTCGTGTAATCCCAGACTTACTCTGTGATCAGGGCTCTATAGGGGCCACACCATCTGCTGCATGACTCTTTGCTCTTCTTGTTGCTGAGTATACTTCTTGGTGACTCTGGCTGTTTGATTTGCACTGCATTATGTGATGGATAATAGTCAGATGTAGTAAGAAGTAGTGCAATTTAGCAGAACACTGACTTGCTACTACTACTACTGGTGAAATGCAAAGTGGAGACAATGCAAACTCTATCTGCACTGGGCTAATTCTGCAGGAACAACAGTCCTAAGAATAATTTATGCTCTGTTTGAAATGCATATCATGCCCATATCGGTGGATCTCTATTAAAAATATTCCTCTTTGTTTATAGACGCCGAGGACAAGAATTACATTTGATTACTGATGTGGTCAAACAGCACGGCTTGAGAACAGAAACAGTAACCAATCAAAGGATCCCCATCTGGGATTTGTGTCCCACGCACCTCATTAGCCACATTTGCATTGTGAGGCATGTTTGGCAGGGTTATGGTGAGAAGCAATGCGAAGGAAAACAAGAATGTGAAGAAGCCCTCATTCATTATATTACGCAGAAAGCGATTAGACGGGTGGCAAAAGACCGTTGCGCAATAGACAAACACGGATAAAGGAGAGAGAGGACACGCGCCCAAGGACGTTGAGTTTCACCCGGTGCCCTGAGCTAGTGAAATGAGACACCAGTAACATGAGAGTTTTGCTAGAGAGGCTACTGTAAGATCCTGCCACCGTGGAAAACTGGCCAGACCAGCTATCTCTACATATATCTATCCCCTGGATCTGTTGACGCGACCTTTTCCGCTCACAGCTGAAGCTGCAGAATTGACAAATGCAGGTGATAAAAACACCTGAGATAGGTGGCCGTGAGACTTTATGTGCAGTCGTGTAGATCTCACCTCAGATTATCCCTCCACGGTCCGTGGTTACCAGAAAATACAGCGATTTGCCAAATTTACTTGTCGAAAAAATGGAAAGTTAATTGAGACCGAGTGTTATTTTGTTCTTGAGCATTGCAACATTCTTCAACCCAGCCCGTTTGTACTTCGGTCGCGCCTTAAGAAAAACAAATTATAGAAAAAATCTGTCCCTAACTGTCTGAAATGATTAGCTTTTGTGCTTTAATGTGACTGTGTGGCAGGGCTTGCTGGTAAACTGAAGTCAAGAGGACCTGTTTCCGTTTGCTAACCCTTCACTGGCAGGGCAAGTGACAAAACCTTTTCCATGTGTAAACTGATGACTTCTTCATGTAAACACAGGTGGCACTAGCTACACCTTCCTCCGCACCCCTCCTCCTCTCATCCTTTCCTGCCCTCAAGCAAACACCGCACCACCACCCCTCCCTTCGCAAAGCATCACACCAGTAGGAGGAAATTCACAAGTGGCTTATGGCTCATTACACTTCCTTCTACCCTTCCCCCCTCACCTCATGCTATGGTTATAATCAAAAAGTACGTAGAAGATATAGATATATGTGCATATTTTAATCCACATCTAAACCTTTATCTTTTTGATCGTCACAGTGCACTAGAGCTGGGACTGACTTCCAATCCATAACAGAGCTAACACAATATGATAGACAAGCATTCTTGTTCACCTTACACACCTATGGGCAAGTTAGAGTCTCCAGTCAGCCAGACCCAAATGTCCAGTGGGAGGCAGGAGCAGCTCGAGGAAACCAATGCAACTGGGAGAACATTCACAATGCTCTGGATTCAAACCCAAGGCGCTCTCGCCGTGACTCAACTGTGCAAATGTTTAAACAATATTTCATACAATACAATATTAATCATTTCCATTTAAGTTTTGGTTCATGGTGAATTAAAAACACAGAATGGCCTTTTTGAATTTTGGAACAGTGTTTTCTACCAAATTTCATGCCAATTCTGTTGTATTCTTTTGAGAACATCTTTTGTAAATAGTGAAAAACCCTTTTGAGATGTGCTGTTTCTTTCTCCTTTTATGATTAGGGTTAGGCTTCATGGTTAGGGTTAGGGTTAAGGTTTGAGATTGACAAGGTACCCAATTTTAACCCAAAATCACCAGTCCATATGTCACTGTATCATTGCTTTTCCTTCTTCTTTTATAAAAGAATACATAAACATATGCATTAAAGAAAGTATAAATGTAACATTACGATGAATTTGCACTCAAAGCCATTAAACCTGACATGATGCCCTGTGCTATGTAAGCATATAAAAATGCACATTTAGTAATTTTTTGCTGTCCGGATGAGAAAAAAAATAAATAAAAAAAATCAGACTGCTGGAGATCGTAGATGGAAATTCTTGCGTACTATGATCAGGCGTTATTCAAGGACTGTGGTACATGCATTCTCAACAGTAAGTCTCCAAGGATGGTGAAAGGCACGTGCATTGATTAATGGACTGAGGAGAGAGGGATGGGAGCCCAGAAACATTTATGGCACTCACTTTATCACAGGTTCGGTAAAGACATCTGATCATTTTACAGTGAATTTTCAGGTTCGCAACATATGGCTACAATTATTGATATGCGAAGGCAAATGTAGAAGAAGCTGTTACACCAACATCTGCACAAAGCGTTCCGGTATTACTTACTCCTGCATGGAGAATGTACCAGTTGTCGACGAATATGGCTTAACTTACACTGGTGAGACCCATTTCATCCCCTTTTCGCAATCTATCTCGGAAAGTCTCCAAAAAATTATGTTTTTACGACTAATTCAGATCCATGCGTCTGGTCTCTTTGGCTAATATCCACGTTTATGACAACTTCAGAGGGTACATTTATATATATCACCCATTTACTTATGAACCACTTATGCCTGGTGATGGCAGGGAGATCTCAGGGCCAGCTCATGCCTGGTGATACCCTTGAGCACTTAGAAGAAAGGCAAGTAACGCAGACAGTAAAGAATGGATTGTTTTTGGGGTTTTTTTGACCACAGATAGAGAATTTGCTGAAGCAACTTTTCTTCAGAAGAAACTTAAAGTCACCGGACAAGCTGAGGTCTTCTCTGATCTTGTTAGCTGAAGAACATTTATAACTTTACTCAACATTACGTAGAGCCAGGCAACAATTGAAGACACTGCACTCAGCTTCAGAACTGCTTTAACCGACTCCTATGGGTAATGCTGAGAGAGTCCATCCATCTTTATACACACCGAACATGCATAACATTATGACCACCTTCCTAATATTGTGTAGTTCTCCCTTGTGCCTGCAAAACAGTTGTGACTCATCAGAAAAGGACATGGGCCGTCTGAGGGTGTCCTGTGGTGTCTGGCAACAGGATGTTGTCAGTGGGGGGCCTTTGGGTTCAATGGGTTGAGGGGAGGGGCTTCTGTTGATCAGGCTCGTTCCAGTGCATCCCACAGAGAGTCCAAAGAATCCATCATGAAGTCTCTCAGTTTGAAAACACGCAAGGAAAAACACGGTTCCCCACTGTCGTTGGCAGGGTTGAAACTTGCTGATTAAAATTGTTACAAGTGACAGGAAACTCTAATGTTGTAATGGTTGAAAGAGATTTAAACATTACAAGGGAGCTCATTACCAAAGAGGCAAATGGCATGACTATTTAGCAAAATAACTAAACAAAAGGGATGAGTTGTGATAGCCTCTCAGACCCCCACTTATTCTAGGCATGTTCCCCCTTGCATTGATTCATAAGACAGACGTAACAGTTCCTGTTCCCAGCCCTGTCTAGGATAATCGCTGGTTGGATGACGTCCAGAGGCAACATTCTGTTAGAGGAGTGGTGCGGATGTTCAGCTTCGTATTTTTAATGAATGAAGAGTTACATTTATGAACTACACTGGAGTCACTGCGTGGTGGTCATGCTGTAAGAGTGTACCGACCACATGATGTGACACCACGCCAGGGGTTTACATCCCGACTCCCATCTGTGGTTTGGTTTGGGCAACAATGGCACTTTGGTTAAGGTTAGAGATTAGTGGTTTTGGTTAAATGTGTATTAACATGTTTTTTATGTATTGAGACAGGCCTTAAAGTTAAACCAAGAGCTGCCACGCATAACTACCAAAAATGGCCATCAACAACATTTCCACATAATCCTGTACGAAAATAGACCTTTCCTTAAATGCGGATTTGCAGCTCCTTGTATAAAAATGTGAGTCGCAATGCTAGGTACGTTCTGCAAGTCAAATGCTGCCCAATTTCGAACCACGCAGAACTTCGTCTTCTCTGAAAAACAATAACAGCAACACTGGAGATGAGTTGAACTCCTTAGCTCTGAAATACACGCACAATTATGCACAACCATACACATTCACACACACACAGCTACACACATGGTCTTAATATTTACCAGCTGGCTAGTCAGACTGGCAGACAACAGCAAACCCCAGGTCTGTAGACACAAACTGGTGTTTGTAAATCACCACTTCAGATAAAAGGAGAGCCAAGTGTCTTAAGCCAAGGGGAAACCAAAGGAGACAAAGGTGAGGAGAAAGAGAAAGTGCATCTGTCAGACTTATTACCCGAAAAATATGCCTCTCCTGAAACCGTTCATTAAGAGTATAAAGCAAAACATAAACTTGAAAAAGGGAAAACAGAGAGGGGAGCTGTTAGCAAAGGCAGAATAATGACAATAATAATGGCTTTAATAGCGTCATATAACTCAACAACAGCCTTTTCCCCGTGTGCCAGGCTGAAGTCAGATCACCTCTGTGCACATAGCACTTATCCATGTACAAACATGTAATCCAACTCAAATGGAAGCCATACACATGCTGTACACATGCTGCATCCACCTTGGCTTGGATACAGAGGTTGAAGCCTCCAGACTTTCAAAATGTCCGAGCTTGGATAGGAATCAGTAAACCTCACAGCCACAACCACAAACATGGGCCATATGTTCTTGAAAGAGCTAATATCAGACGTTTAGGAGGCCCTGCAAAGGTCCTCTCTATATCAACCAGAAACTAGAGGCTGGTCCAGGAGCGTGAGGAAGCTCTTAACTAACCTCAGATCACCTCAGTTTCCTGGCAGTATACAGTATACTCTTTTTGACTTTACTATGCGGTGAGCAGAACACAACAGCACACGTGAGCATCTACACACGGGCAAATGTGAAGATGCTATTGTGACAACGTAGCGTTTCATTACCTATGTGTCCTATGAGTAAGAGCAGTAAAAAGTTTGCTCATAAAACTATTTTGTTGTCGGTAGCTTAAGCAATAAGTGATTACAGCAACTAAACAGCTCATTCATTTCGAGTCATCCAGCGTCATCAGCAACGGTAGGCGAGGATACCTGCTGAGCACTTCCATGTTTATTGGTTGCTTCAGGGTTTGTCCTACAACTTTGCAAAGTCAGGCAGTGACCTAGTTCTTTTTTCTTTTTTTTCCGGATTTGTGGAGATTTTGGACACATGCAAATTAAAAGGTGACTTTTATATGAGGGTATTTAATCTTTTACGGCACCTAATAGAAATGAAAAAGAAGCGTTTCATCTCTTCTACTTCTCCTGCCTTTGTCAGGAGGCACACGTACGGCTCTGAGGACTGGGCATTGGAAGCAAAAGTGAGCATCTGTGAGGCATTTGTGGCGAGGAAGAGAGAAAAAGAAACAGAGAGAAAGTAGCATGAGTTTCCAAGCACCATCCCATGGTTTACTGGAATGCTGGTGAGCGCCTGGTGTGTGAGGTAATGTCCTGTCACCCAGACCCACCCATACCTACTGGAGCTCACCGTCTCATTGGTCCGACGCTAATGATGGGCGACTTCCGTAGCCTACTGAGAACGGGGCAGTAAAAGTTAGTGAGTGGGTGCAATTATGCAGTTTGCCTATCCCAGTCTCATCAGAACAGACTGTGAGTAGAGACTGGGTGGTAGGGAGCACAGACCGCAAACTAATGTATAGGGATTGGTGCGCGTACAATGCCAGCAAGTTGAAAACAGATGGGTTTGCGGAGAATATAAATGTCCCTCAGTCAGTGGCCCCCTATGCTCAATAAAACAGTGCCAAAACCCCGCGTATTAACAGCTTGAAAATGTTATGGGGGGTCATCAGTGCCATGAAAACATACACCAGCTTGAATGAGGTTTCCACATGGCACGACCACAATAATAACTGAAACAGGAACGAGGAAAAGAAACGCCATCCCAGAGGTTTCTTTTTTATGTTACCACATGCTTATGTCACTGGCTCCGTGCCTGATGGGGACTTTGTGGTTCGCAGGAAATGTTGGTGAGAGAGACACTGTCAGAAAAGCTTGCCTTCCTGCACTGCTGAAAGCAACAGCTCAGCTACTGTATGAGCTTCAGTTTTTGTGGGCATGTGCATGTGCGTGTGTTTCGGCTTGCGCAACAGTTTTCTTTCTTTTCTTTTTTTTCTTGCATGGATATGTAGAGGAAAGTGTGTGTAAATGTCTATGTATCCTGTGCAGTAGCCTGTGTATAATATCCTGCATTTAAGTACACTGAAACTAGGCCAGTTTCATTTTCAGCTTTATTCTTTAACTACCCAGAAAAATTTCTTTTACCTCTCTACTCTCCCTTCCTTCCATCTGAAGCATTATTTACCTGAAGACGGATGCGGCAAAGGGCTTATTTAATCCAGGCCTCATGCACATATGTTTGTTTTACATCTCAAGATGGGCAACTTTATATATAGGCAATTTCTTGCAGCATGAGAGGACTAAAATGTTATCCCTTCTGTTGCTTATGTATAATTAAGGTTAGTGTTCTCCAGGGGTGCCCAGGGGTTGCGTCAGAGATTGCCTGGGCAGCGGACCTCTCTGGAGAAATTACCTGGCTTGCTGTTTGATCTTAAAGTTCGAATGCACATGCACGCTCCCCACCCGTCTACACACACACGCATGCGAAGGCGAGGACGCGGCACACGTACATGGATACACACACACGTCCGCATACATATGCACACACAAAGGTTAGTTGCTAGGGCCAGCTCTCCACTCCAATTCCCCTAGAGCAAGTTGAACTGGCTCACCATATTCCACAGTGTGGTAGTGGGAGGACATTATGTTCTGCTCCACAAAGACAGCAGTAGTACATTTCAGTCCCCTATGGACCTGCCCTATAATCCTGTATGGAATCGGTACCTTGCGCATGTGTGTGTGTGTGTGTGTGTGTGTGTACGTGTGTGTGTGTCTGTGTGTGAGCTTGATCAGGAAAGGAAGAAGAATGATTTTAAATGGGCTAAAGTGGTGTTATTACATTCACAGGTAGCCCTGTATTTGAGGTCTTACATTTAATGACACACACACAAAAACACGACCATTAAACCTGGCAAAAAATGGTTACTTGGCAGTTTTGTGATCATTTATGTGTCTCCACTTTATTAACTTCAAACATTGTCTGCTGTCCATATGGTATTTTGATTGGATCAAACAGCTCATTTCAGGACATTTTAATGTGGGAATGGCCAACAAGAGCGGTTTTGGATCATTTTCTGCTTTCATAATAATTTTTATCCCGTGATGTATTTTCATTCGAACGCGCTGAGACTGTCGGTCAAACTAAATTCCAGATAATTTTACCTCCGTTTACAACCTTGGACCCCATCTGCCCATGCATTTGTCATTTGTCATGTTCCTGCCTATTTGCGTTATTTTAATTGTCACTTAGGCCATTATCTTTTTATAAAATTTCCATTTCCCAAATGTCCGTTTTACAGTACTCGACTGCCGTGTGCTCTGTTGTAGTAATTTTAACTCACAAATCTGGGCCTTCATCCATTCTCTCAGTCTGCATGTCGTTCTTTCCCTCCCGTTTGTTGTTTGGGTAATCGCAAAAAACATTACTACCATTATTTAACTCCACAGGATAGTGCTGGAATTCACACTTTATGACCCAAAAATGAATGTGTGTCAGCCTTGCAAAGATCTAGCACACATTTGCATTCTGCAAGGCAGACAGCGGGCTACAAAGCTATTGTGTACAAACGGGCAATATGTATTTATGGCTCTATGCACCATTTATTCTTATGTTGCTGAACCCTCCCTCGGCAGTGGTTTAAATATGGGATCATTCATCCATCCTTGGCTTTGTTTTGACGCATGTAGATTCAAAAGTTAAGGGGAAAAAAATCTGATCTCATGCGCAAATGCTGCATATTGAGATTATCAATCAGCAAGGTACTTAATGGATGCATTTCAATGTTCTTCTGCATCTACATTTTGTGTGTTTTACAGTAGAAATATTAGTGGGAACACACGCGCGCGCACACACACATGCACTCGTTGTCTTTCTCCCACACACGCAAGTACATAGCACTTGAGATTTCGTGCAGATACATGATCTTTCCTTCTCCTCAAGTGCCTTCTTGTGCTGTTGTTGCTTTCTTGCATCCGTAAAGATCCCTATCACCGCTGCCCGCTTCTCTCTCTCTCTCTCACACACACACACACACACACACTTACAGAATCAACACCGTCTTTAGACATCAAACAGGACTGATACACAAAGTGAATACAGGAGTTGTTTACCAGATCAGAAGGAAATGATCTGCTATCTACTCCGCCCCACCCCCCCCAACACACTCATTCGAACAAAAAGTCCTCACAAAGCATTGTCCCGTATCGGGAGTGCTCATCTCTAGCCTGACTTTACCAAAGAGCTGTGAACCACAAATAAGGAAACGTGATTAAATTAACCACAAAGGATGGAGTGGGCTATTAAAAAGGATGGACTGTTGACTTCCACGGGCACAGATTTGCTTGCACGGTCAGCTTTTCAAGTACTTTATAACGTGGCAATAAGCTCTTTAAGTGTCCACATCCACATTTTTAAGTTTATTGTCACTACTTCCAAAACCTCTGCAAATACTTGTACTTGTAAAAACAGGTTTCGGTTTAGGTTACTCCAAAAGAGAGCTAAGAATTACCATCTCACTAAGACGTTGTTTCTTTGCATTTGCATTTTTAATGTACAGTGTAGCATCATTCTGGGCCTCGGTTTGCCTCTTTCTCTTTATTCCCTAACACATAAACACACACGCCAGCGCACAAACAAGCACTAGAAAGGCAATAGTGGTACTTATTGTGGGATGAATGCTAGTGGTTAACCAGACGCTAACTCCAGCAGAGAACTTTACTGTGATTTTGGCTGTTTGTCGCGGTACTGACATTGTCTCCGGAGTGCGGTTAACGCAGATCAAAATGTTACCCTGTGTGCAGTGCCAAGCCCCAAACAAGAAAAGATGGCTGCTCGTCATATCTTTGTTATTGATCCTGTCAGGCATAAGGGTTTCGTTCATTTGCAGCTTTAGTTAAGTTTAGTAAACAAAGATCGGGTGAATGACAAGGAGAGAGTAAGTGTGTTGTAACCACATAATGAATTCTATTTAACGAAAGAGCAGTTCCAACAGCAGCTTAGGTACTGGCAGGGTCACTCCTAAGCTTATTTATGCACGGTCACTCAGTGCTCTCAACAGCGTTTTCTTGAGAAAAGATACTATGTCGCAACATGCCGCATTTATACCTCAGCGACTTCAAGCAGACAAAGACAGACCTAATTCCAAGCAAAATATATAAAAAAAACTAATAATGTATTCCATCTTGTCTCCCTAGAGTACAGAAACAAGCTTTGCACTCTAGCAGTAGTCATCATTTGTCAAACCTCACCATTTTAATATTGACGACAGAATCTCAAAATTGCCAAGCAATTGTCACTACTACCTCGACAGCGATCTGACACCCTGTCAAGTGCAATAACTGAGTCTGTATCAACACCGCCACAGCATTTCTAGGCAGGCTTTGCTCAAAAAAGGTATATGAACAAGAACCGAGCACCATCAGAGGCTGCTGAGTGTTATCGAATCAAAGGCATACAAAGCTTTTACATCCCTTTTCACCAACAAAGACTCATTGTCGCCAGGAACATTGCAAACACACCCGCAAACTGAGAAAACTGGAAGGAAGAACTAAAGATATGGAATGAGATCCAGATGGCAGAGCAATGAACTCTTCATTGGGCACTCTATGACAGATTCCTGGTTGGCATCAAGGGAAATTGTCAGTGAAAACAGCAACTGAACAACCCAATGGCTGGACATCACCAAAGTTTACCCCCAAAGTAGCGTTGTTTTCCGTCAAAATGAGTTGTTATGCCGTCATTCACGCACTGCGATGTTTCGCATGTTGCTCTAAAGTGGTCGCATTTAAACCGGATCTGTGAACAAAGACAAATCTACTGCCTGGTCTTCATCTCGGCAATAAATCCTCACATGACTCATCTGTGGCATGAGCCTCGAGAAGAGCCGCGTCACACACACGCATCTGCGCAACTGATCTCAAGTTATTTGGCCTCAGCTATTCGAGGCCGTCTTACGTTGTCTTTAACGTGCGAGGCCAACTTGATTGTTGCAATATCTCAAGATCACGAGAGACTCCATCTGGCCGGGTTTCAAGCTTAGAACCATTGCAGTTCAACCTGTCTTAATCCTACGATAAACAATTGACAGCTACGGGTGTGTTTTAGATGTGATGACATTGTATGGTGACGACAGCAAGAGGTGACTGCTTACTCCAACAACAAGGGTGTCAGAATATCCTCAAAAAGACAACAAGCATTGTCTCCCTACCTGCAAAATACATAGCTAGCTAGAGTGACTGCTTGCTAGCTTTCAAATCCCATCCTGTTTGGTCTGATGGTTTTAGGTATTTTTTGAAAGTGGCTGCCCTTTTTCCCAGCAGCTTCCAAGGACGAATTCTCAGATGGTTCTGTGCAACAAACCATCTGTTGCGTCAGGTTAATGTTATCTTTGTTTTCCAAGGAACCCCCATAGGAAAACAAGTTTGCACAATTGTGTATTCACAACCGTGTGTGAATTTGCCTGCTCGTCCGCATGCAGGATGTTTTGTTTGCGTGTGTGCATGCGTATGCTCAAAACTGCAAGGGCACGGCACAATCAGGGTTCATTCGGAGTTGAAAAGATGGCATTTGAGGTGACTGTAGTGCATGTTACTGGAGTGGAAAAATAAATGTCAGTGGGCTTTGAGCACGTTTTTTTTTGTGTGTGTGTGTGTGTGTGTGTGTGATGCAACAATTTACAGTTTACCGGATAGCTGGCAGTGTTAGAATGTAAGGGAAAGGCAAAAAGAGGTATTGACAAGACCTTTATGTTTTGTTAACCTCTGTTTGCAGGTTTTGCACATGTGTATAGGCACTTGTGTATCAGCGGCCTTGTAACGAGGTGATCTCATCACATATGACCCTTAGGGAACAGTGTGTTCTTCACAGTAAAAGCAGTTTTTGTATGAACAACGTGTCCTTCACAGCAGAAATCCTTTCTTTATGGTTATATGGACATGTTCCACTGATGTCTCATTCCCCCCAGAAAATAAAACATCTGCAATGATGTTGGAACACACTGAGTTTTTTTTGGTCACTCAAGGGATGCAATATAAATATCAAATGCATTAAATGATGTCTGTTAATTTTCTGCCCTTGTTTGAGCAGAACACCTGACCACAGCTGTGAAGAATAACCAGTTCACTGGCCTCGTGAAACGCAGTGGGAACGAGCTCCACCAACAACGCACAGTTCCAGCATCGCATGCACGTCAGAAGACTGAGCGCGGTCGGTGTAGGGGTGCAGAGTCTGGTTCAACACAAGGATTCTCCTTTGTAGGCTTAAAATTAGAGTTGTGACAAATCTATCGACCGGTTCCTTGAATAGAGAACCGGTTTTGAGTCGTTCTTTTTTTTCTGTGTTTTGACACAGTTGCACACAAAAGGTCATGCTTTGCTTTGAGACAGTGTCGGTGACAGAGCTGGTAAAGTGGTGAGTATAGCAGTGGACCGAGGTTTGATTCCCGGTCAGCACAACGGTGTATAAATATAAATCATCCGTCTATCTAGTATATAGAAACTGGTGGGATGTCTAAGTATGAATGATTCAGATACAAATCTTACCCACCCTGCTTAGTTTCTCCCAGGCTGGCATCTTAAAAATAAATAAATATCAAAGTCTTTTGAACGATTCTTTGAAAGGAACTGGTCCACAAGATCCGGCTCTCCCTAAAGACCCACTAAATTCTTTAGTTAAAATATGTATCATCACAAAATTTAACAATGCATTACTGTCAACACTCAACCACAGCAAGAATTTGGTTTGAGCCAAACATATCTTGAAAGCCAGTAAGAAACTCATTGTGAAATGCAACAATAAATAGGGCTTTAAGGGAGAGATAGTATACGTCAACAACATGTCTTAGCTTTCACCATCCATATTAGCGAGTGGGGATTAAATAGGATTGAGGCCAATGCACTTGTATGTGTCTGAAGCTTTGTGTTTGTGTTTGTGTGTGTGCGGTGAGCACTTGTATTGCTCGTGTTGTGGCGACATAAATCTCTATACACACAGCTATAATGTGTGGACTCACCCGGCTTTTGGGGTCAAAAGGAACATTTTCATAATGTAATTCACTGAACGTTGGTGTGAAGACTTTAGGGTTAACGTTGGGTTATAGTTTAGTATGTGTTTTCGTGGGCGAATGTATGTGTCACCTTGATGTTTTGGGCAGTCAGCCACCTTCTAAGTTACACCAGCAACAGATCAATACATCCACCGGGCTTAGGTGGAATCAATGGCTTCTTCTGCTGTCTTCAATAAGCATTACCCTAATGAAAGGGGCAAACTTCAGCACTCCCCCTGGTAAACGTCTAATCAAAGGTCCCAGTCTTAATTAAGTGGCAAACCGGCAATTTATTTCACAGAAAGGAAGTGGAAAGGAACAGTTGCACATCTTCAAAGAAATAACCCTCGTACTACCTTTGAGGACCCCAAGTGAATGGACAGACAGATAGAGAGCATGCAAGAGGGTAGCACGAGGGTCAATCAGCTGAGTGGTCATAGTTCGATAAGATATTCTGCTACTTGTCTGCTTGTAGAAAATGTTTCTGCTTGTTACCATCTAAATTACATCAATGGTGGCAACCGTTGATGAGACAAACTATAAATTGCCTTACCTTAGTAACAGCTGGATACCCAGCAGCAACCTCGCCAGAGCAGAAGGGCTTTTCTTCATGGGAAACCTCAACCGTGGAAGCCCACTGGTCCTGGTAACCACTGGGGGTGTAGAGGCCGCAGTCTCTCACACCAGTCTCCCGCTCAAAGTCCTCACACACCCCATCACCGTCGTAGTAGTAGCACATGCTTGGCTCTCCTACAGTTGGAAAAAGAAAGAAAAGAGAAATCAAACAAATGCACGGCTTGACACAGGAGAGCCAGCTCTTTAGGTTACAAATGCACGGTCCGCTAACATCTGAAGGAACTTCCCACCAGTCATTAAGAACTGGAGGAGCTGGTTGGTTGGAAGAGTCGCGAAACGTCCTCAAGAAACCCTGCGAGTCCAGCTGCCTTAATTTCCAATTTTCCGCATTTGGATATACCACAACCTGGATGACTGAGAACCTTCACAGATATAATCCCCGCCACAAACCACCCAAGTCTATGCCCTTGTTTCTACAAAGCCAAACAGATGAGTTTTCACACACTCCAACCTTTAGTGCTCCCCTGTTTTTATGGGGATATAATGTCTAGCCTTAATCTCTATTGTTTTGGAAGGTGAAGAGGAAGCGGACCAGATAAAGAGACAGGAAGAAGGTAATATATATATTTATATAAATGGAGGTCTGGGGGAAAGAAACAAAAAGAAAGAATGAAAGAGAGAGAGAGAGCGTAATAAAATGTGAGCAAGACAGACAAAGTCAATAGGTAAAGAAAGATACAGCAGTATTTTTTCCAGACATCCCACCCGGAGTTAAGGTCTGGAACTGAAAGCTTATGGACTGGAGGAGAGGGGAGCAAAGCAGGGAGGTTGCCTGGGCCTCATTGGTCTCAGCCCTCAGCTAAAGCAGCGTCAGCCGGTGGGGTTCCAGTTAGGGGGAAAGGCGGCATTCTGTGCCAAGTTGGCCGGGGCCTCCTTCTCGAAATTCCAGCCATCCCCAGCACGGCCAAAAGCTCAAGTCAGTTCTGTGCTCTGGCAATGGTAAAACAAGGGGCTACTGAGGGGGCATACAGAATAGACTCCCGCCACTCACTCAGCAGGAACAGAGGCAAAGAATAAGGGAAGGGGTGAGACTGAGACGGGGAGAAGCACAAAAACAATGGCCCGCGAAGGGTGCGGGAATATAACGGGCAGAATGTGAGCTGAAAGAGAAGACGAGGGAAAGGATGAAAAAAGGTGTGAAAGAGTATTGCTACAGTATTTGAATTTGGACAGGGATAGAATAAACAGATAACGGAAAAGTGGGAAGGTGACTGAGTGCATGAGCAAAGGGAGGAAAGCTCTGCAGCTAGAGGAAGAAAAAGGAGGGATGAGATGAGAAAACAGAGACAGAAAATCAATGTACAGAGGCTTTCTTTTTCATTTTTTCAAAACAGCACCTTAGGCTATATTCGACAACATATACGAGGGGGGGAGTGAGATCTGACTTGAGCGCTTACGACGGTGGCTAAAGAAACGCTGATTGCATTTTGCTTCATGCTTTATCTGCACCTGTGTTAATTATGACTTGGAGCCCTGTTGAGACATAGCCCCTGGGATTGTGACACCAGGTGGGGTCATGTGAAAAGAACTTGTGAATTTCATCAGTTCCAGATATAAATCTGCTCAGTCGTGTGAATAGCCTATTAAAGCTCATCCAGATTGTAACACCCTAAACCTGTTGTGTACTTAGTATCAATTCTCCATCCAGCTCTCTCTTTCACTACCCGGCACGCTGACAAGCGGGAACTCTTTTGCACATACAGATAGACGGACAGAAGGTCCTGTCATTATAGTGTCAGATTTCTGTGCAAAACTTCAGCTATGTCAGACGGTGTCGGACGCGCACACACACAAACACACACACGCGCGCACACACACATCCCAGAGCACTGCAGTTGGTGGAAAAACAGCACAGCCAATGCAGTCATCCAGCAATCTGACAGGGATTAAGTGGCCACTTCACAGAGGCTCACACATGTGTGTCCATGCATGCATGCGCTGTGCATGCACAAACACACGAACACAAAAAAAAGTGCAGAAAAAAAAAAAAAAAGACTGTCAGCCAGCGGGAGACAGGACAGGAAGCCATCCATCTATTCACAAAGTAAAACAACGTACAGTAGGAGAGGCCATCCACTTAACTATGTTAAATAAGATTACATCCACCCTTTCAACAATAACGATTTCCAGATTTTATTTTTTTTATTTTATTTTTTTTATTTTTTTTGCAAGAGGTCAAAACGATTATGATATCTTCTGCTTTTGTATTCCTTTGAGGAAAGGCTTGAAGTAGCTGAAACAGATGATGTATGCCCAGATGTTAAATCCGCTCATTCACAAAGTGAGCCTCATTGAAAAAGTCTCTCTGTCCTGTGAAGTAAAGTGTAAACACGGGCACCTGAGACATCCAAAGAGACAAGACGCCAAAGACATGGCACAAAAAAACTCTTATGCTTGTTTTTCTTACGCTTTTAAATAAAATTGTGAAACCTCGACCTGATAAACGTTGCACGTACATATCACTTTTGGCCGGTGAAATGTGTTTTGATAACTTTCGGGGACTTTTCTTCACACGAGAACCATGAATCTGCTGCACGCTGATACAAGCAATAGCTCAAAAGCGCTATGATACAGAATCCCTCACTCACAGCTGTTGATATATGTTACAACAAATATCCATTTTGAGACGACAACAGAGCAGCTCTGTTTGAGGAACTCGGGGATAAAATATGTTGATGCGATAAACTCTGTGCCGTTTCTGGTATTTTCTTTCACATAAATTCACCGCTGGCGTTCCTATTTTAACTTTGCGAGTGGCTTTGTCCTTATTTGACTTACCAACGCAGTTGAAGAAGGGTTCCTTCTTGCACTGAGTGGAGCAGCCGTCCCCATTCATAGAATTCATATCATCGCACTCTTCGCCTTTAGAACTGAAATAGCAGGAGGCCATATTTAGACACACACACTGGGAAACTGATGAAAACTATTGAAACACAATACAAATGCTTCATTACACATCTGTGTGTAAGTTTCGATCACTTGTGTGTACCTCTGGATGCGTCCATCTCCACAGTAGGGAACCCCAAGTTCATGCACCAGGGGTGGGGAGGGCTCGCTCTCACTCTGGCTGGAGATTGTTTGGACCTGGTAGGTATACACGACATGTGGTACCACATCCCTAGACAGAGAGGGACAAAAATCATAGTTGGCATTTAAAAAAATGGGAAGAGATATAGAGATGTCAAGGAGACAGAGATTTAAAGACGGCACGCTGAGCGCCACAGGCCTGTGGAGAACTGGTCGATAGGAGCGATGCTCTGTTTGCTGGTGGGTGTTCGTGTGTGACGCTTCCACGCTTCTACCTATGTCGTCAGCTGCTGACGCGGCAGCTTTTGCCCACTTTGGGTCCAACCCTGCTTTGTTTCCTTATCACAGTGATTCAAGGAAACATCATGATGAATGGAGAGGAGAAATACCGGGGGCCTACTGAATTTGCCGGTGCGCATAAGTCGCCACGGCGATTCCTTGAGTCACCATGATAAGGAAGCCTGGGGGGATGGAAGTCTGAAAGGAAAAAATGTAAATGAGAAAATCAAAATCATGAACGCAAAACAAACTAAAGCTGTGAATGAGAAACCGAAATCATAAGCAAAGCAACAAAACTCATGGAAAGAAAACTGGGAAGTGACAAAAGTGCAATTGAGGGCGCTTTTAGGACTTAAATTATTCTGATTTATCACGTAAAATAGTTAATTTTTCTGATCTGTTGTTTGCCTTTACATGTTCTCTTTATAATAACCAGGTTGGGTTCTGGCCTCGTTTTAACTGCTGGTTCATGTAAGTCACCAATTCACCAGTCCTGATTTATGAATTCAAATCAGTTATGCTTCCATGAAATAATAATAAAAAAAACAAAATGTAAAGGCAAGCAAAAAAAATAAATAAATAAATAAATAAAACTTGACTTCACACAAGCACTCTCATTTGCAACTGCACTGGTCACGGTTTTCTTTCCATTTTAACACTTTTTTTCCTTTGCTTATAGTTTTGGTTTCCCATTTCTAGTTTTGATTTGTAGCTTATGGTTATGGTTTCTCGTTCATGGTTCCCTCTTTTTTTTTTTTTTTTCGGCTTTCAGAGTTTTCGGTCCCGTGTGTGCACTTGTATTACTCGTGTTGTGGGGTCGTAAATCTGTTTGCACAGTCACACTGTGGGAACTTGACTTCCTTTTGGGGACAAAAAGCACGTCCCTCCGACATAAATCATTGGGTTTCAGGCCGTGGACTTGGTATAAGTTTGGGGTAGCTTCAGGGTTGCACTTGCATCCAGCAAATCAGTAACGGAAGCATGACGGAGCGTGTGTGTCTGTTTGATTTAGACTAGCGCTCGCTATAATTTATGCTGCATAAATGTCTTCAATTCAATTTTTCTTTTTTTGTGTGTGTGTGTGTGATTTCTTGATTATAAGCACTGACCGTTGTCTTACGATTATTCTGTACACACACACACCGCAAATTTAGTTTAAGTGTATGTCATTGTCAAGTTACCATGGCTACAATTGTGGCAGTTGATCACAGCATTAGATGATGAAGATGATTTGCTTCAAAAAGAAGACATGTTGCATTTGCTCATGCTGAAAATAAAACACTGATGAAAAGAAATGAAAAACCGAAAGATGATGTGCGCAAATGTGTGTTTACGCTGTAATGATTGACTAAATACAGGGATGAACTATGACTGTAGTTTTTTTTTCATATTTGGGATGATGGGATTCATAAATGGGACAAAGTCAACACAACAGAGAAGGAGCGCTCACTGTATGCGCTACACGGCGTTATGCATAAGGGCGTAACGTGATGGGAACGCGGTGCAATCGCGGGCTAGCGCTGGTTAACCGTGTGGCAAGCATTAGGTATGCAGGTGGGGAAAGACGTACGAAAATCAGGGCAAACAGGAAAAAAACAATCATTTCATGTGGACCATCAAGTATCACTGACCTAATTTTGGACCGCCTTCTGCAATGCTGCGAATGCACAGACAAGCAGGCAAGAGTACTACGCTGGGAAAATGCACATGCAGCATGTGGATATAAAGTGTACATGCTGCCACACACACACCAAACTTTTAACAGTAGGCATACACGACATAAACAATACACCGCCTGCCAACAATGGCCATTTTTTTTGCTTTTTTTTGTTAAAGACAAGTACACAGGCTTAAACTTCCATTCCCAACGCTGCCATATAGCTCCCGGTGTAAAAGCAACGCAGCACCAGGAGCAAACACTCTTGCCAACTTGCTGGGCTACCACACAGTTTAAACCCAAGGCCAAAGTCAGCAATTAAATCTACAAAGTCTTCTGAGTGATGTTCAGGAAAACCATGACCTGAATATGTGTAACAAACATCATAAAACGCACGAACATCCCCTAAATGGAAAGGATAGATGTGAGTATTTCCATATTTGCTTATGTGCATACATGCTCTGCTTCTTTTAATGAAAGATTTACGGGAAACATTCCTTCTTCGTGACATTTCTGATTACGGTCCACAGCCGTTGTTTCTTTTTTTTCCCCCCCTTATCATCCTTTCTTGATTTTTCTCGTGTTTGTTCATCAAATCCCCCACAGACAAAGGTAGGGCTATCAAGTTAGCTGTGCAGCCCGAAATTAAAAATATAAAAAAACAATGGGCCCAAAAGATCGAGTATCAAATAGAAGTTCCCTGCAGAAGAATTCGTGCCTAAGATGAGATATTTATGTTGGCCTAATCATCATCAACACGGAATGTTTGACCTGACAGACTATCATCCACAGAGCGCCGTGTCCTGTTCTGCAACGCTTGCTCATGCTGGTGCGACTCCAGGCTGCACTCAAACATGCCCCCTTCTAATTGAATTAGTTTAGCCCCTGGAAAAGTCGAGCTGTGGGAGACTTTATCTTTGAGGAGACCAAACACACAGAATAGATGGAAAGAAGAGAGAAACAGGCATTGCTTTGAAAGGAATCAGGCACGTTTCCATTTTGTGGACAAACTGATATTTGGCCCGTCACACTGTAGGCAATCAAGTACAGACACACACACAAAAGAAAAGCAGTAATGGTGCCGCCTGATCAGGCCACAATGGGAGACACGGTCACGGAGGTCTGGGCAAAAACAAAGAGTTAAAGAAGAGATAAGGAGGAAATCATAGTTCCTAAAATAGGGTCTAGGGAAGCTGGGTCAGAGGGCTTTTGTGGAAAAAATGATTAGGTCATTCATTCCTCACTACGCTGTCCTTCTATCATCCCGTGGGTAATCCACAATTGAAGTCAAAATAGTACTCTCCCAATAAAATGAGTTTCTATTTAGCTGATCATGCTGTAGCCAGTTGAGAGAAAAAAGACAGCACTGTTTGTATGTTTCCTGACAAGCAAGGCCGTTTACTTCAGGGATTCATCTCTTCCAGCGGAAAAGACAGAGTGCTATGATGTTGGTGTGCTACCAGAATAAGACAAAAGGTCTTGGGGAGGGAGTTAAGGTGAATGACCGAGCACAGAGTGAGCACACCTCTTCAAGAGAAGACTTTGGTTTGTGTCCCCCGCAAAACGTTGTCTAGCCAAAGAACTGAAAACCACTCACTAGGGTAGATGCTGTAGTAGTCTAATCCAAACACTGTCTTTAAACAAGTTTCCACTGCAAAAACAAAATGTCACCACTGCGTCATCTCCTTCGCCCTATCAAAGCACCTGCAAGCCTTGATTTTCATCACTTAGCCCATCTAATAGGCGGTTTATCCTTCTCCATCAATTTGATGCCTTGGCTACGGCGACAGCGCAGAGCATATGCAGACCCCAAGAGCTGTGATTGGTCCGCTTGGTAGTAGCATGTTTCTGCTTTGGTATTTCAAGCTGCTCGTCCATCTACGCAACTTTCAAATTGATTGTTTCGGATCAATAAAGATGGAACACATGGAGGACAGGTTAACTGAGAAGGTTGGTAAATACAAACATTTGTCTTCGGCGAAAGTTTGGCCACATTTTGGCGAAAGTTTGAGTTGTCATTGTTGAACACAAAGCGGGAAGTAGAAATAAAAATTAACCCAACTGGCAAAGAAGCGGCAACTAACGTTTGGGTGGTATTTTTACAAGGCGAGCCAGACTAACGAGTGTACAAGAAGGCAATGTGCGTAAGTCACGGCGTCTATGTCCCAGCAGTATCCTAAAAGAGCCTTAAATGTTAAAAGAGCTGTGAGCTCTTCTACTCTTTGTCATACTTTCTCAATCCTCCTTCATCCCCTATTGCCACCCAACCCTCCAAGTCTTTAGCAATGATTTACTAGTGGTTTTGATGTGTGGAAGGAAATGATTTTTGTATTTTATATAAGGTGAAATATGAACATGGAAGCATTGTCAACTTCAGATTTTAAGTATTTTATTTAAATAAATGTTAAAAAAATAGCTGAAACACAATGTTTGCCTCATGTTGAATACATTTTACATGGCAGTATATAGTAAAATATAGAAGTATACCTTATTTGTTAATTAGGTTGACACTGCATGAATCTTAATCTTTGTGATAATCGTCAGCAAAAATGTACAAGTTCAAAATGTTAAATATGTTATTGTGAAAACACAATACTACTAATCCATTTTTTAAGAAAATAACCAATTGATCAGTTGAAGAATAGATGGATCAATTGATGTTTCTTGGACGTCCAAACACATCTTTGTTTCTAAAGAGTAAAACATTCTTCTCCTCATGGTGATAACAATGATAACAAGAGTTTAAATGTTCTTCCAATCTGTTCCCAATCAGATGGATGCTTGATTCCCCCCCTGACCTTACTGCTATGGGCCATGTTAACCGGCAGCGAGGAAGAATGGAACGGAACACGAGTCAATAAATTCTCCCTCCCAAAGAACTTCATAAGTGCAATAAATAGAGAGGAACGAGCTTTTTAATGACAGGGGCATTAATACGTAGTAAATCTATGAAAGAATTTACGACCAGCATCCTCCATAGGTCACACTTGACACATGAATGGAATGGATGGCGTCCAGCGATACATATAATTTTAGGCACGCGTCCAGAATTCCCAAACCCTCAGTTTCATCTGTAACTGATCAAATATCATGTGCAACTGATCTGATATACAACGCACACACAGGGCTTTACTCCAGTCACTGTCAGGGTATCATGCGATAAGGGTTCATCGCTGGTGCTTGTTTGTTCATCCAGACATTCTTTCTGAGACCCCTGTAGGAAAAAAAGTTTTTGTTTTTTTTATCTTGGCTTGCTCTCAAAGTCAGTCGCATGGCACTGTAATATGGCTTTCAAAGGTATTTTGATTGTACCAGGTGATTACGCATGATGTGTGTGAATGCATGTGCCTGCTACCGAGAGGAGGAAGAGCATTGTAGTGCGTTTGCGTGTGTGTGTGTGTTCTGGACCTTTACTGATGTGTGAGCATACATATGGATGTGTTTCCATTCTCCTTGTTGTTCTTGGCTGAAAGATCCCAGATGAGAAAAACAGATAAATATAAGGAAGTTGAAGGAAAAAGAATTAAAATAAAATCTTAGATTGGGTCTGCAAGAGTAACGAACACAGCAAAGCTCCTTTTTGAATTTTAGGTGTTACTGGTTTTGATTTTACACCTACATGGTATTCAAACAAAGTAATGCTGCATGCTTAGAGTCATAAGAGATACTTCAAAAGCGGTAGGAGATAAGGTTTAATGGAAAATGCATGCCTTTATGGAATGCCTCTGTGAGCCTGTGGTTCCCATTTGCGTGAACAACTGCATTTTTGTGATTTTTGATGTTATAGTCCTTGAGGAACCTTACCTGAATCAAGACTTGAATCCACTACCCCCCACCCCATCCCTTAGCTGCACAAGACTTTTCCTACGCGCCCTTGCCAACACATTATCTCAACAGAAACATCAGAACGGTGCACTGGGAGAGGGATTTAGACTGCTGATTGACCATTTGACAAGAATCTTTGTTTGAACAGACTGCCGCCACTTCTGTGTACCAAACCTGCAACTGCTGGAACACAGAGATTTAGGCAGAATGAGTAAAACTCCAGCCTATCCCTTCACAGGACAAGTGGTTACAGAAGATGAATGAATGAATGAGTAAAAATTTAAAAAAATCTGATTATGCATACGTAAAAGAAGACATAAAGATGACAATATTCCTGTACAACAGGAGTCTGGTCACTAATGGGATGCCTGGAGCATATGAGGGTAAAGAGCTGTGCAGAACCAATGCTGGGGGAGGGGGACAGTCCTCTGTCTCACTTAGCTGTGAGCTCCCCTGCCCTTTATCGTCATACTTTCTCAACCCCCTTGCATTCTCCTTCATCACCTATTGCCACCCACCCCCCAAGCCCATAGCAATGATTTACCCCCAACTGTTACAACCTCCAGCCCCGCATCTCTTCCTCACTCTTCTTACGCTCCACTATAATTTACTCTGTCACCCTGACCTCCCAGCCATTCCAAACAAACCACCACCCAAGGATGGAGCCAAAGAAGCCAAGATGTCAGCCGTTCCTCTTGTTCAGTTTGCCCCGGCTCAGATGAATGCCAGCAGCCTGACAGCAGGAGGTCAGTCATCCCTCCACCCCCTCCCGCCGCCCCATGGAAACATACCACGGGAAGAAGTGACTTTCTGTGTGGTCAACAAAAGCATTTCAGCAGCTGGACCCGGACGATCAAACGGAGCCTTTTACACTGGATTTGCGGCATGCCAAAACATCTGGGTGAACTGCATTTGCCGCCACGACAAAGGCTGTTTGTTGTCAGACACTGGTTTAGCCAGAGGGAATAGTTCCTTATCAAACAATCCTCACAAGAATTTAATGTTCTCTTAGGATTATTTGTTGAAGTAAAACCTGATGAGCTGATGTCCCAGCAATGTAATGTCCATTTTTTCAAAAATAACCAATAACAGAGATTAATGCAAACACATTATTAAAAAAAAAAAAAAAAAACGCAGGTCCCTTTAGCATTTAGCATTCTTACAGCTATAATTTGTGGGGGATTTTTATAGTTAATATATAGTTTAAATTGAACTAACAATTTTGATAGCTAGAACACACATAGCGACTTGCAACAGAAATTCTCCGACCACCTAACAGAGACAAGATCCCACATGCTCTCACAACACAAAATAGACAGCCATTGCCGCTGACCACTACCACTGGAATGCGACCACAGCTAGTGAATTACACCACAGCAGTAAAACTACCTACAGTACATCAATAATCACCAAAGTGTGCCAAAACCTCCGAATAAATACATCCCTACGGGAGGCGGCCTTCCACAGACACTGCCATCCGAGCGAGAAGCTGTGCGTTGACACTTTAAAGAACCCAGATGTCATCGCCCCATCTTGCATAACATGCACACTCACCTTTTTGACTCTTATCAAGTGCTTTCCGTCTCATGTGAACCGCGCTGACAGCACGATAGCGAGATGGCATAACACGCAGCGGTGCCATGTATAGCACAGTTCTATCAAGTCAGCACATTCCATGAAAGCAAAGCACTAAACTCTCACCACAGCGTGCAGATAATACCTTCAACAAGCCATCTATCTGCCCTTGCTTCACGGAACAAGGGAAAAAACAAATGTGGGCAACAACTGACCTGTGACATAGGAAACAAATGTTGGGCAACAGATTTGAAACTACAGAAGCAGCGGTGGCTCGCTAGTGGTCCCGGGGGGTGTTGAAAAGGATATCTGGTATTACAAGAACATATTTTTGTGGATAGTTTCCAAAGATAAATAAACACTTTTTACTGGCATGTCTTAAAACCCCTAATTACATCACACCAAAGCAGGAAGCTAAACGGTAACCACTCAGCAATTTTCAGCGTCTAACAGAAAACACTTTGAGTAAAAACAATTGTTCAAATGTACTGTATGTCTAAGACCAGTCCTCCTTTGCAAGGAAGAACGGTTGTTCTTTCCAGAACATTTGTTTTATATGCTATTGAGTTATTTCTCAACTCAGGAATGTCATGGAGAACAAACTTGAGTTTTGTGCACATTGCTGACACAGCGCTGACACAGTCGCCCAGTACGACAGACATCTGTGTGCTCAGACGTGTTCACCTACCAGGCCACTCACCTGTCTGTATATCGGCGGGATGGTTCATTCAACATCAGACCATGTGGTGCGTGGGTGAAGGGTGGTTGGCGCAACAGGCGGTAGCGTAGTGGTTGGCAATGCCTGCAGAGGGTGCAGTCTGGCTTGGATGCCAAGAGAGTGGCGTCAATCTCCAGGTGTTGCTCCATAGTGTAAAACTGAACCCCGTACACCTCTTCCTCTATGTCCAGCTTCAGAGTCAATGGGGTGTCACAGAAAACATTACTTGGACCGAGGGAAATGTTGTTCCCACGAACAGTCAGCAGCAAGATGTTGTGGATGGCAGGCAGCACCGTTTCTTCTGGGCTGAAGAAGGTGACCCACACGGTCAAGGAGTCAGGTATCAGCGGGTAGGAGAACTCTAGCTGAAGCATGCAGCCCTGGAGAGGGCACTCTGACAGGCCGACAACACCTTGCTCAGTCCCTGCATTGGGGCTCCAGGTGCGCACACTTGCCTCACAAGCCTGCTCCACATCTGGAGGACCTATGGGGTAAGATTACAAAAAAAATAAGTGCCACACAAAACGTGTAAACAAAGTATAGAATATATGTAATGCAATGACATAACACTATGATGACCATCTCCTACACAAACGTGAGCGGCTGCTAAATTACATAAATTACATTCTATGTCAAAACCTCTACAGGTAAGATGATTTCAAATTTTAAAGCTAAGGCCATTTTCATCTTGGGTGACACATAAAGACTTTGCATCAGTGGCATATCTGCAGCATCAAGGTTGAGGTGAAACTGAGAGTTCATTGTTAGTCCATCTGCAGAGGAAAGGCAGAGCTGAGGTGTGTACCTTCTGAGAGGGGCCCTGCACAGGGTTCTCACTTCAGCCCAGTCATTACAACCTCTACCAGTCACACTCCAGCCATATTTGGAGTCCACACACAGCTAACTCGCATTATCCCAAGTGACGTACACTAACATTCATCAAGCACTTTTAGAAGCCAGCAAGCGGCAGACACTATGTTCTCCCTCGATTTCCTTTTGTGCATTTCCAAGCTGGCAACCAACAAAGCCATTTGCTAACCTCATTTCTGGGCACCGTGCAAAATTCCAGTGTTTAATCAAGTGAGGACTGAATACGGTTTCCAAGCCACATTATCTCAACACATTTATTATTGTACTGTAAGTGTGTGTGTGGCCAGAGTGGAGGTGAATTAAAGAAAAAAAAGAGAGAGAGTTAGAGAAAAGGAGAAGAGAGGGAGGAAGAAAAAGTGGGGAGGCTGGAAGAAAATGAACCAAGGTACTCCAAGAGCTTGGCTTTGCTCTGCTCATGCAGTCCTGGCTTTCTGGGTACATTTTCATTGAGTTTGCAAGGAAAGGAGCTTTAGCCACTGAAAATATTTTGTAATGTCAGCTGTTATGATGGGCCCTACTCCTGCTCTGGCGCTGCTGCTAATGTGGTTGGAGATTTAAGAGGAGACAGAGTAGGGGTGTCATCCATTGTGTAACCGAAGGCAATGTAAACTGTATTTCGAACATGCAACATAGTAGCAATGATTGGCAGCACAACCTGTGCGAGCAAGGAGTTTATATTTAACACAGAAAAATGCAATGCGGTGTGTTTTCATTGCAGGCGAAGTATTCCCCTGTGTTTATATAAATGCGTCAGCGGTGTTAATTTTGTTTCCGGTGGCAATTCCATTTAATGACAATCCAGGAAGTCAAGCCAAGTGGAGAAACTGACCTGTTTAAAGTCAGAATCAAAACTTCTGCACAAATTGTACTCAAGAAAGGATAAATACTCAAAGAAGAAGTTATCATGGCAAAAAAAGGAAAACAAAATGATGTGTCATCTTTAGTGTAAACAGCTAAGTAGTAGAAATTCACTTTCATATCAAAACTTTATCCAACACTGTTGGATGGCGTCCCATTGCATTTCAGTAAAGCACTTTTAAGAGCATTGTTGGTAAGTGCGCTCTTTTGGACATGGATTTATTTTCATCATGAAAGACTTTGCAATAGCTAAAAATATCGGTTAGCAGTCCTTTGTCTCCAGGCTGATTGACGGTATGATTGTGAGTTTGTGTTCTCCAACAAGCTAACAGCATGTGGCGACTGCTGATTGCTAAAAGGTTAACGTGAACTGACAAAAGGGAACCACCACAACGTGAGGAGCATAAAAATCAAAGAAGCATGAACAGGAGGAGAGGCACAGACAATGGCTAAACGTTAAGACTTAGTTTCACTCCATTACAAAGAAGTTATTTGTCCAGTCTTTTCCGCGTCATGGGCAAAGCTAACAGCAATTTAGCTTACAGCAATTTTTTCATCATTAAGTCCTTCTATAACCAAAGTGAGTGTGTTGGGGTAATCTTTTGGCCTCACTTTGGCTAAGTCAGCAATTATCTGTTTGTAAAGTCACTTGATTATGGGGTAACATGAACATTTTAAATGGTTCTAGCCAGTTAAGCTTAATCCTCTTCTTGTATAGTTTAAAGTAATGATGTTCTGCTGATCCAAAACAAGGACAATCAGTGCTTGATGCAACCTAAATCACCTAAAAAAAAAACGAATGTGGTGGTGACGAATAACTCTAGGACAGATTCTGGAGCCTTCCCACTATCCGCTCATAATCCTCCCGCTCTGGAGAATCATACTGATCCACAAAAAGTCCAGAGAGCAGGATGAATAAACAGACAGGGATATGTCCGGGCATGCACACTCGCTATGCTTTCTAAGAAGTGTCTGGCCCTGGCTCTCACTATCGATGACTCACTGTCACACACTGTTACACACTTCCTCACTTAGAAGGCAGACATCGGTCCCCTTCAGCCCTTTTGCCTTGACACACACAGAAACAGAGTGACACTTTGCAGACACGCCGGCGCGCTTTATAAAAAGGCAACAGACACTCGACGGCTTGGGAATCAGTGTCACATCACGTTGGATTTTTACGTACACTATGGAGCAGATGACACAGGTGTTACTGTGACACACACATCAATATCAGAACTTCTTGAATGAAGGAGCTAACGTGACAGGAGGAAAAGAATTTTGGATAGAATATTCAAGGACACAAGAAAAGGGAATTAGGAAGGCGCTAATGAGGCTTCAAGGCATTCACTGTGTGTCTGCATTGCCAATTGTGTTACACCAATGAAAGACAGTCAGTAACAAATCAAACGTAAGGATGCCACCAAAGCAATTAGCAACGAGACAGTGTGGGTAAATTAACATATGAAACTATTCTGCAGTATATGAGACTTTTATTGTTAGAAGTCTTGAAAGTTTGGCATCTTTTCTGCTGTTTGAAGTTTTTTTGTTCCAGGATGAATGCCTTAAAGGGGAACTACTGTTTTTTACAACCTGGAACTTGTTTCTGGCATAAAATACGATTGTTTACTCACCCACGTAACTTTTGTGTCATCTGAAGTCATTCGGACGATATTTAGATCCACGTATATCCATATAATGGGAGTGACTGGGGCACCGAAACACTTCCTCTAAATAATACATCATCTGCCATGAAACTCACTCATTTCACCAATATTTTGTTATGATATGCTAGTGCTATCTCCTGTTGAGTCTGGAATTAACTGTGATCATCATCCGGGGTCTGCACATTGACCTACTAACCTCTGACCTGGATGATGTGGTCCCTGAGCGTTTTCTTGTAATTTGCAACTGCTAGTTTTTTGCAACATGGCTGAATATTTTTCCGATTCTGAGGCTGTGCACAACGACTTTGTTTATGATGGACGTCCTTACCATTTGGAGCCAGAGTATATGGATGAGGAGCTCGTTTAAAGGAAAAATATTGGTGAAACGGCAGATAATGCGTTATTTAGAGGCTGCGTTTCGGTGCCCCATTCACTCCAACTATATAGATATAAATGGATCTAAATAAATATACATGGATCTAAATATTGTCCAAAGAACTCCAAAGGACACAAGTTGTATGGGTGAGGAAATGATTGTATTTTATGCCAGAAATAAGGTCCAGGTTGTAAATAATGGTAATTCCCCTTTAAAATTGCCTGTAAATCAAGGTTAGCATGCGCCACGCAAGAGTATCTACTAAAAATGTAAAGTTAGCTAAGTCTAATTTAATTGTGGGCCTGGAGCATGATGTAAAATAGGGATCTGTTCTTGCATGATGTCAGACGGACAAAAGTTTGCACGCCATCATGAGCAAGGCTTGAAACATTATGTCCTTTAATGAGGCTCCTAGTATTCTGGATCTATACATACAGTCTGACATGTGCTTGCTGTTAAGGCTTATTGAGTAAACCCATAGTGGTTTCATAGCTATTATTTGATCCAAGCAAGTAATCAGGTTATTGATCAAATTCCTGAGTGCAAACATATATACTTGATCATTATTAAACACACATCAAAGCCAAATACCCGTGTACAGATTGTGCAACTTACAACCACAATCACATGGTTGTCTCTTGAATGTATGCAACCGTAGCTTCCTGTTTTTGTTTCTTTTCTCAACATCTTTTTGTTTTTCTTTGGAATGAGATAATGAATTTTCACACGGGAATATGTTGCGCTTGTGCCACGTCCATGTGAGCTCGCTAAATGCTTGTAATGGTGGACATACACATCCTGGACCTTTTCCCTTCCATCCATGCATGCGTCTGTTTTCAATCAATCCAGGATCCTCCCTTGTTAATGTCACAAACCACATGCAATCCTCTTAACTATCTTGGGTGGTTTCAACCCCATCCGATCTCTCTTATCCCCTCCTGGAATCCGCATCCATGTGTGTCTACCCCCCTTTTTTTTTTTCATTCCTGCATTTTTTACTCCGACCATATTTCTCTGGGGCATAGAGTAGTAAAGATTTATGAGTGGCACTCTGGCTCACTCTGGCCACGCTAGTGTTTCCCAGTGTGAGGATACCAGCCCACAAGCCCTCAGATAACAGGTGCCGTCACTGCATGAGTGCAGATGACATGCACACAATCACCTTTTTACTCAATATAAAGATGTTATGACCGTGATTAATGTGCTATTGCTTTTGTTTGCTGTATCTCAGCGTTTGCCAGAAGGTCTGAAGGAAGTTAGTGACTGCGGGACGGCAGCTGTGGTATCCAGCGTATCCAGTGAGAAGCTGGCCCGAGCACAGTTAACAGAGAACGGGGAGCTGCCACAAACAAGGACCCGTTCCAAGAGAGAAAATAGAGTACAGTTTACACACACAGGCGTATAAGACAAGCCCAGACTTGCCTCCGGTACACACACTATGGCCTGTGTAAAGGCAAGCTCCAGCTACTGCAGAAACTATACAGCATCCACACACACAGGCATGGATTTAAAATAAATGTCACAGTAAAAAACATATTTCTTGTGAGAAATAGTGTTATTTAGCTTATTATTATTATTATTATTATTATTATGTTAATAGTGTTGTGTAATGGCTTGGTTTAAACTGATTTAGTTTCTTGGGTGATTTCCTCCAAGAATGGTTTGCAAATGAAAGACTGCATCTGCAGTTTAAGAGTTAGTTATAAGTGCAGTATTTTGGACTTATTGATTATGGAGGATTACTTTTAAAGCCAATGCACGTCTATTCTTATCACAATCACCAGCTGACAGAATGGATTTTAGGCATCAGGAGATCTGTTTCTAGTTGAAATATACTTTGCATCACTGGTTGACGCAGTATAGTAGGCGCTGGCACAACGTCATAAGCACCATTAACAACATTTGTTTATGCATGTGCATTTCACATATGCCAAGTGGTACTTGTGTGAACTAAACTATGCGTCATGCTTTGCAGAACAGATACGACATAATGATATATGCACATTAAACAAACGGGGGCGCAGCCTAAATGTGCTTTGATTCGGCCTAAAGCAGCTGACGGATTTAGTTGCTCTCATGTATGGAAAAAATGTTTCACTGCAAAAAATGTGAGGACATGCCCCCTCCTTTTCTTTGGGATTCGTTTTCATAAACTGAGCTTTTCCCACCGGCAAACAATAGACAGGAATAAACTAGCTAGCCAAGCAGCATTAAGGCTACCGTTCAAAATTGGGGAATTACAGATTATGATCTTTAACCTTGGTTTTGGACCTGGGCCCTCATGTGGGAATTGTGGTACCATACAGCACCGTCCACTGGGAACCGACCTCTCTGATCCTTCTGTGTTGTCCCACGGCCCAAGTGTCATGAATACAGTGAGTCATTTGCATGTTTTGGGGTTGAGTCAGTCACCAAACATTTTGCATGGTAGAGTCTCGACTCAGAAAACACAACACAAAGCAAACCTCAAAACATGTTATCATGCAGAGGACTCTGGTTAAGATGTGGATTTGGCTTTTGCTTTTACGTTCAATTTTCTTTAAACAGAAAGACTTCATCATAATCAAAGTGACTGTCAGTGTGAGAGTACAGTGGAGCCTTTGCATGTTCCAACAAAGTGTTCAACTTGCAAACCAACTATTACTTTCGACAGCTTGAAATGCCATAAACCCTTGGAAGAATTATAATAAGTATTCTACTTTACCTTCAGCCTCTCGTGGGGACCAGTGACCGGATGGGGCACACGGCCGTGGAGAAGAAGAGTTGGAGGCATACTGCAGTAGAACTCTCCCCTCAGTACATTTATCACACACTGATCCCACTTCTCTAGGAAACCAACAGGCAGGCACAGCAACCAACTTAGATACAGACCAAATATGCAATACATATGAATTCTAGCATCATTATATCAACAATATATCAGTCATGCAAGTTATCTCTATCAACCATATGCACCAGTGTCTGACTGGCAACCTATCTAGTTCATTTCACCTGTCATAAAAGTGTCCAGAAATTGGTGGAAACCATTCCAGGGTGATGGAATTGTGATGCTGCTCAACCACTTGGGGAGGCATCGGCACCGGAGGGGGTTTGGAGGCGGGTTGCCAGGTCTGGTAGATGAGATCCAGGTAGCAGTGCATCCTGGCTACCTGGTTCAGTGTGAAGGAGTCTGTGCAAGCGTCGTCTGCAGATGAAAATTAGGTTTGTCAGTGTGAGGATAGGATTTTGGATTGATCAGTGATAACATCTGGTCGTTTTCACTTGAAAAAAATCAATCAAATGGTAATATTTTGTAAGTATATTTTTCCATTTAAGTAAGACTACAAAGAAGTCAGAGATTTTTTTTTAACTGCTGTGTGTCAGTTTTGCCCAGTGAAGCGGCGAAACTCACGCGGAGGTCCCGTCTCACCTGCGTAACTCATGTAGTTGTTAAACGGCGTGTGCGTGAAATGCCGAGAGCCGCACGTCTCGTTGCCTGGATCGGGATCGTTGCAGCCCTTGTATTTGGAGGTGGGGTTGGTGTCCGCGCACAGATCCCCGGTCTCCATCGAGGGCTCCGTTTCCAAACACGCATCGTTGCACGATTCGATTTCCGAAATGCCTCGGAACACGTGGTAGAGGCCGAGGGTGTGGCCGATCTCGTGTACCATTGTGTCAGTGTGACCGAATGTCCCGTAGAAGGACGGATTCAGAACGATTCCTCCTGAAAAAATACAGACACAGGCAGCTGATCAAACACATGATGGAAACACTCAAATGCGTGCCCACAAAACACAAATTCCTATTCCTAATGTACTGTAAAGTCATTGCGGAAGTGGAGTAAGATTCAGACTATGCATTATTCATGGGCCTCCTCAGCTTCATTATCACCTTCTTCCCTGTTGGAGCTGTGATGAAGACAGAAACTGCTTGGGGCTTGAACTGTAATTACTCAAAATCAACTATCCGGGCTGCCAAATGTGTGCACGCGTGCATATGTGCATGCAAGTGAGTACACATGCTCGCATGCATGTGGGTCGGTTTGTCTCCTACCCAAATGCGTGAGGGCCTCTTTGTCCCAGGGCCAAGTGGCAACCCCCGCCAGATCTTCATCAGAAGAATTGGCAAAGAAAACATTCAGGTGAGTCGAGCCATCCAAATTCAAAATCTCTTTCAGCTCTTTCACGTCCAAATAGGCTCTGGAAAATAAGAACACAAAAGAGAAAGAGAGTATTTCACATTAAGTTAATAGCTCTGTAATGAAGATGGTGAATGCAGATTTCACCGGGGCAAAGTTTTACAAATACCTTAACAGTGCTCCACGCCAAAAGGAGCTTAAGTGTTAACATCAGAATTAGGTCCCCGTTGAATTGAAATATTTCTTTTAAAGTGCATTAGGAATTACGGCAGGGGATACATGGGGAATGAACAACCCTGTGAAGTTGGCGTTTTATGTTCAAATTAATATAGGCTTAATCTCCCCGCTCTGGTTAAGAATGTCTGAGTAATGTTTTTGTTTCTGTGACCAGTATGAAGGTTGACTTCACTACAAACAGTCCCATAACAACCACCACTTACATAACAACATAACTATGTTTTTGTTACTTTTGACTCATTTCTTGTTAATTTTGTGTCCGGGAGCCCTGGCACACTGATAGCGCACCTGGAGCGCGGTTACGACTCGGCCTAGATGAAGTTACATCTTAACGGTTGTAAATCAAGCTGGTATCAATTTGAATCAATTAAACCATTTCGTCTCGTTCCATTCGGTATCGGCTGAGGCCCACTTAAACTGGAGTCATATAGAGGCGATTACAGATCCTGTTGCCTTGGAAGAAGAACATCAAATGTCCCGGTGTGGACTTTACCACTGTTTAAGAGCAGTGTTGACCTGGCCTCCAATTTCCCTAGATCCCAAACTGATCAAGTATCTGTGGAATGATCCACATAGGACCCAAAGGCCCCCACTGATAACATTCTGTCTCCAGACACCACAGGACACCCTCAGAAGGCTCATGTCCATTCTCTGATGAGTCACAGCTGTTTTGGAGGCACAAGGGACATCTGCACATTATTAGGTCATAATGTTATGCCTGATATTCAAATAATCTTGGACTTCTTGGCCGTCAAATGCACGGCCGACACTCCCACGTTGGATCCCCGCATTGTTCTCTAACTAAGACAGTAAGAAGAATGCGAGTCAGTGGCTAGTCATCTGTGTTGAGTTTCTGTGTACTTCAAACGATGGCAATTGATACTGAAGTCGGAGCTAATAAACCTTGAAGGGCGGATACTTTTACTTAAATCGTGTACACATGATGCAGAAGCGTAAACCTTGCACATATTACATATTACAAGTCCTCACACTAGCATTAAGTATACTGAGTGATGTAATACACTGTATATGTTGGCATGGGCATAAAATGAACCTCCTAATACGCCGCATGTCCCTGCAGCAAACCGGTTTTATTGCATATGTAGCAAAAAGGATTTTAGCATTCCTTCGAGACTTCAATTAATAGTCCAGGTATTCTGATGTCTACCTTCCCTGCTGACACATTGTTTTGTCTGAGGCCCTGGCTGCACTAACGGCTGTATTAATGACTGCAATCACTCAACACAATGAGATATCCTTCCAGCAGTGAAACTGTCATTCATTCATTTTATGAACACATCAAACACAGTTTTCTCTATGAGCCTGGCTGGTGGTCCTGGCAAACAACATCAACAAGCTCTGTCATCTCTTGGAAGAGTCGGTAATGTGTTGCATATGCAGAAATGATAAGTTTATTCTTTTCCTTTCGGCTTCGGGAGGCTTTGGAAATAGATATTCTGGGGGATACAGGAACAGGAGTTCTTCGGAAACAAAACATCTCACCGGCCTTACTATCACAAATTAGATCTTCTTCGGGATGTTTTGACCTAGTTTGCGCGACCCACTTGTCCGCCTTATATTCCGCGCTCATATTTTGCGTGTCCTCACAAGATTATGTCCACAGAGGGTAAAATAACATGACTTTACAGCGAGTAACAGTACACTGAGTTAATTCATTCACAGTTCTTTCAGCGAATGCGTACTAACTGGTGAAATAATACACCGTGAGCCGATTTGAACTCAAACAACACAACTGCGTGTTATTGTTTACATGAACTCCACATCCGCTTTAACATTTGAAGAGAAAATCAATTGTAAGTAGAGCAATGTTTGACTTATCAGGAACACGAATTTCACTTACGCCGACAACTATTCCGGTGCAGCTTTGATGTACTTTCATTTTTGCGTTTCGGAAGATTAAATGACACAAAAACGTCCCGTTTAAGCGAACTCGGGTAAATATAAAGACAAAAGCAAAGAAATTTCAAAGACCCACGCCTTTGTGAAGCGCATAATCCTGGAGTGTGCTATTTATATTTACCCTTCCACTCGAGGGCCCCCGCAAAATGAGGAGTATTTACACGATGTTTTGAATAGCTGTGGTGGTAAAAGGTGGTGTAAAGTTCCACTGGATAGAGGAATTTGATTGCTGAAGCCAAGCCAAGAGCTTGAGGCCGATCACCAATAGTACAGCCACCAATGGCATATACACTGGTAAAAATTCCCCCGCTGTGTGTGCATACTTTCATTTAATTATTTACACACAGTTTTATGCCATATAAGTGCAGGAGACCGGTATTTTCAAAAAGAAGCATAACAAGGATTCTTGAACATTACTTCATTACCAAACCTGCAGAATGTGTGGAATAATCCCTATTTGTGCATTTTTACAGTGTTCTAACATAACCCTTATGTTCTGCGCTTGAAAAACAAAACGACGTGCTGCATAAAGCAGGAAAATTTAAGACTAAAACCAAACTTTCTCGCTTTGTGTCTCAAGCCCAGCCTAAAGGAGTTGCGCACCGGCGTTTAGGAAGAAGCCTGACCAGTGAGACAATCCTCCTTAGGTTACCGCCAGTGCAGAGTCCAAATGCAAAATGTTTCATAACATCTCCGCAACCTTTACGGGACAAGTCTATCTTGCCTCGGGCCATATGGTAGATAAGGAACTGCTTAGTGAAGATTCCGCGTTCCCTCCAAACAGACGTTTCGAATAAAGGGTTCAGTGTAGTACATGCTTTCCTCAAGCCTATGCAAGAGCAACAGAGGGTACTCATTGGGGCCAGGTCTAAGGAGAGAGAGAGAGAGAGAGAGAGAGAGAGAGAGAGAGAGAGGAGAACAGATGATATAAGGTCCCTCTTCCTAATAATTTCAGGAATTTCATTATTTCCTTAGAAAATATTTGTCCAGAGTTTTTGGACATGCGTGAGGGGGGGAAAGGGTCAGAAGGGTTTGATGCAGAAATGACTGAGTCAGCAGTGAATGAGAGCAGCGATCCTACTGTACGGTCAACATGTATCTGATTTTTCTAACACCCTTGGCCCTGTAGCATGCAAAGGCGGAAAATAGCACTTTATAGTATGTGTACTCCTTGTTGTTGACCGTCTGTAAAATCAGTACCCAGTACCGTCATCATAAGCTCTATCTGTCCGTTCACATCTTACTCAAACCTGCTTGCCAATAACCCTTCACCCTGCCTTACCCCGTCCCTGGTGTTTTCTCCCTCTCTCGCGCGCACACACACAAACACACACACACACACCCCTCAAATATTTCCCCATCCCATAATCCCCGTTCCCCACTCTTGCCTCTCATCATACATTTTTTTCAGCGTAGATGAGCCACTGGGGAAGGACAAGATTTTCCATGCATTTAACCACGCCACTTTTTTTTTTTTTTCTCGCATGCCCTGGGAAAATAAAGACTTACAAAGAGATAGAACGGAGGGAGAGAGCAGGGGAGGGGGGGCGGCGGAGGACGAGAAGGCAAAAGGTGAGCGTCGAAAATCGAGCCTGGCTGTAACGAAACGTCCCCGCGGGGCATCTGTTGCAGGGAGATCCAGGGGTGCGCGAGGCAGCCCCTAACTGTCGCGTTAATGCTTTTATATCTGATACATATTAAATGGGGGATTATGACTTCATCCATTTACATCCATATATAATTCATATAAGCCCATAAATTTGCCTCGTATAGATATGTCCGGGGCGGGGCGGCGCGGCGCGAGAGCCGGGCGGCGAGCTGGCATGGCAATGAGAGTCTCACGGCCAAGAACACTTTTGAAATTGGAGGGGGCCCTCAGCTCCCCTGTCATCAAGTCGGTCAACACCATAGCCCCTAAACCCATCATTCATCTCTGGCTTTATTACTATACTTGCACTCTCCTCTTTAACCTTCCAGCTAAGTCCTCTGATTATTTTTTTCCCTTCCAGTGAAGACATACGCACGGGAAAAGTCGCTGAGTTTAAGACAGCATGATTTAGTGACATATGGAATAGACAAAAAAAAATAAAAAATTCCAGTTTCTGTCTGAAGAAGATGTTAATGGAGGACTAAACTATCTCAAGTTTTGGCAGAACCATTTCTATCAGACCCGTCCTTTACTTCTGAACCACAGTTACCCTGCTAGTGCAATATCAGATGAATTCCTCTGTGTGCCGTATTTTAAAGGGACCACCAACAGCATCGGGCTGCATATTATCTTGTCATACCCAGATGCAACTCCCGTGCATTCCTACGGTGGCCCGAGAAAAGACCCCGAGCCCCCACATAACCTTCAGTCCTATACTTTACCAAAGCTTCTGTTTCAGACTTCCACCGGCCGCCCCCCTCCCCGAGAGAGCACAGGTGAAACCCCGACAACAGGTGGTTTAATAAGCGCGCTATAGCTTTAAATGGGGAAGTGCAAAGTCCTGGTATTTACACCCAAGCACTCCATTATGTTTTATGGGACGGGGGCTTAAGGTTTAGACGACCAACTGTAAAACACCCAAGTCAAGGGCCCTGGAGATTGGCTCCTTGCACCGAGCTAGAATACAGCGGGGAGAGGGAGTGAATGAAAGACGTAAGGTGGCCCATCCATTAACCTGTCACAGGGAGAGGTATTGACTCAGGAGGGGGAGAGAGGCAGAGGCGGAGGGAAAACAGATGACCTATTAGCCCCTGACAATGCCAGGCCAAAACTTAATTTCCCAAAACCATATTGAGGTTGAAATGGTTTCATTATGTATCCACGTTTGTGTATCTATCTTGCTTTAGTCTGAAAGGTGTTTCCACAGAATTATGATTTCAGGACTGAGTTTCTCTCTTCCGATTGATCTGTAATCCAGAAGCCCGGGAATAACTCTGATCTGTCACTGACAGTCACACATCAGCTTCTCAAACAGCTTATCCGGCCATTTGTGCCACGCGTTTCTGCACACGTAACGTAAGACTTCACCGTATAGATTCCAGACGCAATTCCAGGTACCCCTAATCCAGACGTAAGAAAGCTCGGTCTTAAAATAAATGCTGTTAGATCACATCAGAAACCACCGAAACCATGAGAATTGTCAAAACCGAGCAAGGACTGGGAAAACAATGCAAAATATTTTCTCCAGCCAAATGTGGGGGTTATTATCAATGGTATTTTCAGAAGAGAGGCTGCTGCAGGACCGCAGAGCCGCCTGTGTCCTGCGCTCGCCAGATTTTTCAAAACACTACATGTACGTAAGTGGTAACAGGCGCAAACGCTGCAAAAATAGGACCTCACAACCATTGTTTCCCTGCGAGCGCAGTACATTGTTCATCCAGAATTCCATAATTAAGGAGGAATGTCAAAGTGTTTGTAGTGCAGCTCTCTGCAAGTCTCTCCAGACATACCATAATCAAAGCAAAATAAGCAACCACTTGGGGAGATTACATCTATTTTTTGGTCTGAGAATTCTCTCATCCTTTTTCTATGCATTTCATCCTCGGTTTTGCTGGTATCCTTCCATTCACAAGCCCATTTTTCAAATGCCTACAGGGAGATTTGAACACTGCAGCGGCAAGTGTTTTGCCAGTGGCTGATGTCTAAATGAAGTAGTTAGCTGCCACTTGATGAATGAGCTTCTAATGACGACTAAGTTGGAAGGGATGTGGTGGGAATTGAGATATGGAAGCAACGGCAAACCCACCTGCTTCCCCCTCTGATGTTGTTAATTAGATGTCATTATTTAGCTATTTAGCGGTCATTTTAAACAACTGGATAGTGCCAAACAGACAGCGCTTCCAGCTTAACTCTGATTGAAAACAGCCCTGGCTCCTTGAATCGTGCTATCAGAAAGACCCAAACAATCCCACACACTAGGTCTGCCTGCGTTTCTCCCTCTCACTTGTCCTCACATGACAGTGGCAAGGAGCACTGACAAACATTGATCATATTTGTCTCGTTTTCTGCCATACCCATAACGATCCCCTGCATTGTCCGCAAAAATGTCTCACTCTACTGTGTTGAGTTTCAGTGTACCAAGAAACAAACAATCCGGCTATTGGAGGTCTGGCACAAACCTTATTACAGCAAATTCCAGAGATTTATTCCCCATGCCAGCTTTTGCTCATCATCCACAAGCCACAATGAAGTTACCACAAAAACAAAAATTGCATTTATGAATGCCTCTGTATTTTACGGTTACCCTACGAAATCACATAATTTCTTTCCTCGTAAGTACACAGTGCAATTTAATATCTAGGGAAATCTGCAACACTGGACCGCTTACATGCAACTGAAGTGAACTTTCTTCGCACACATTTAGGAAGACATATGGTACCTGCTTTCCCAGGACACATGGGAGAGTGGGATGTTTTTGAAACGTTTCCCTTGCTCCAAGAATATGCCATACTGGATTATTGTTATGACCTCTTGTTGCCCTTACACTCTGTTTAGAACGTCACTCTTTCCAAACCGACTCCCTTCTCTAATCAAGTCAGCTTAATTAAGACCACTGGCTGTAGGAGACACAGAGTAGAAAAAGGTGGGGAGTGTTGTTGAAAAGTGGATACAAAAATGAGCGGTCTGGCCTCTGCATGCGCTACCAGGAAAGTCATCCGGTTGCGTTTGTTTTGCCCTGCTTAAGTGTGGAACACTGATTGAACCAGGCCAAGGCTAGATTGGACTAGCTTCCCCCAGAGGATTTCCCGGGCCACACATGCTGGGAGTTGAGTTACACTCAGTTAGCCTCAGCCCAAATTGTCAGGAAACAGTAGGACTAGACATTAAAACCTTTTTTTTTTCTTCTTTTTAAGGGACACATGGAAAGATTTGCAGTTTGATTCACTCTAGGCATGTGAGGCTATGCTGTGGAGTTGGTTTACCAAAATTACTCAGTCATATCAGCCAAAAAGTGTATCAAATTAAGCAAAGACTCATGTGGTTAGTTAGGCTTTTTGGTGAATTAAAGTCCTGTATTTGCTGAACAACTAGCACAGAGAATTGTTAAAAATATGATCATTTGCAAAATATGAAAGGAGTGATCTTACTTGTGTGGAGAGGAGCGGATGAAGCACGTCTTGGTCACATCCGTCACATTGGGGTTACAGCAGTCACCAAGATCATAGGAGAAGTTTTCCCAGTTACATTCAGGGTCACATACGCCATTTCCCTGCTTGTGTTCGGGGCAGCGGCTCCGATGCCCAGACATGCAGTCACCTGCGTCATACCCCGTCAGCGGATGGTTGCATTCTGGGTCGCACACATCATTGCCGACTTTCTCGATATCACAGTTGGCTAGAATCAAGCGGTTACGTAGGGAGGAGTTGGTCACATTGTGAATGCTGAGCTCCCAGGTGATGTTGTAGGGGCTAAAGGCGTCATTGAGCTGCTGGTGCTGCAGGCTGACCTGGTGGTCTGACACGGTTGGCCTCGTCCTTGCATCGTCCCAAACATTTATGACGCGATATCGGACTTTCTTGGGCCGACGGAAGGTCCAGAGTTGGTTGTAGTTTTTAATGACCTCAACATTATCGCATACAGTTTGACCGCAAGACGGGGGCTCCAGGCTCGTGTCCAGTAATCCCTCAGCATTTCCAATTCCACCGCTACCCTGAACCGTTGATCTCCCTCCTCCTTGCTCAGGCTGAGGAAAGGTACCATCTTTTACAGTCAACCACTTCCGGCCCGGGTGCTCAAATGTTTCACGGATGACCAGCTGAGGTAGATCTTGGGGGTCTTCATGGCCCTGCATATCCCTGATAATATGCCTCTGCCCTCGGGCCTGCCTCCACAAACCCACCCTTTCCACTGCCCCCCTGTAATTATGATTGAGTGCATTCCCCCCAATCATCAGCACTTTGCACTTTTTGGTCAAATGGCTGAAGACATCGCCCGACTGCTCCCGACTTACGCCCACTTGGGCCCCATTAAGGAAGAGCTTCATGTACACGCCATCATACGTTATTGCCACGTGCACCCACTGGTTGGGTATGTAACGAGCATTGGAGTGGATGGAGGTCGCTTTGTGGGCACGGTCAGTTTTAAGGGAGAAGAAGAAGCGGGGGTCACGGTTCCCAGATTCGCTGACCGCCTGGATGCCAAGCAGCCAGCCTCGGTCACTGGAGGCATAGAAGCATTTGTCGTATAGGCCTGGGGAGAGAATGGACAAAAGGTATCAGTCATCTGCAAACAATAACTTTGTACCCTCCTTTTGATATGTGTTCCCTTTTCAAGCAAAATTTGCGATTGACTTTGAGAGTCACATACAGTCAGCTTACCAACTGTGTTTCTGGTAAGGTTTATTTCTAAAGAGAAGCTGAAAATGGAGGTAATATAATAATAATAATGTAGATTTTTTTTATCTAACTTCATATCTAAGGGTGTGTTGTCCTGGAAATTGGGTTGAAGTGCATGTTTAGCTAAAGGGAGACCCCATGGAAATCTCTCTGCATAGGCTTTTTGTGAACACTGAGCACATTTAAAGTTGTACGTGTAAATGTCCCATGCCAGTGGGGTAGCCAGAAAAGGCTAGTTTTCTGCTAAAGCCTTGTTTTTGTAGAGGCACCAAAACACCTTTTTCCTGTTTCACTTGGACTGCGTATGTCAGCTTCAGCATGGTAATGTGTTTTCACTTCTTAGGGGATCTCTGAATGCTAACTGTTTGTTTGCTTAGCGCTTGTCGAGGTACGTGTGCGCAGGCACACAGGTTCACGTCTGTGCGTGTGTGTTTTTGTTAATGCATGTTCATGTCTGCGTGCATATATCCATAAGATCCCGTCGCGGCGTGCACAGATTCCACAGCGTTTTGAAAAGCCTAACAAGGTCCATTTCAGCATGTGGAAATGAGTGTATTCACAGGTGATAGAACTGGACTCCGCTCTCGACATTTCTAGAATTGCAAACATCAGGGAAGCAGTTCATGAGCTTTCGGGCTATTATATCTATCCACAAAGAGATACTCAATCCGCACACCCAGCCCATATCGGTGTGAAGTGTCCCTTTACAGCTGCTATCGGGATGACTGCTTCAAATTTCTCTAAAACCCTTCATATTTGTCTCTGCTACCTTCACCGTGGCCTGAAAGCTGATTATCACAGGGATGGTCACATCTTTGCCTCGACGAACTTGTCCACTCAGATGCCTTTGTTCCCCAATCGATCTGGCTACCTGAGCCTGCAGTAAGTGGCTGGCTAATGGTGATTGCACAGACATCTTGCTAACTTTGACCTGTTTCTAATTAGATGCACACCGCAGTGTGCATTCATTAACTTGGTATTTCAATGGACTAATGTTCAAAGAGTAAGGGTTGGGTTCAGCGTCAAGGTCAGTCCTTTGGTGGATGACGTTTTCAGGCTTTCCACTACACTGGAAGGAAAAAGCCTTCCATCTGTCAGCTAGTGCACTCAAGGCTAAAAGGTGTGCTAAAATGCTTGTCAGGCTCCTAGTGTAAACAGCTGTCATAATTCTGCCATGCTCAATTAATCTAACATGCTACACTTTTCCAGACCCAACGCTGCAACTGCTCAGGCTCACACAAACACACCTACACACACATATGCACATACTTATCCGGACATGCATATATACATTCTCATGAACAAATACACACACCCATATACACAGACAAACCGAAGCACTGCGGTGCACATTAGCGTTCACACACAGACACACACACACACAAAGGGCTTTGCATGTGCGCGCTCTACGGTCGGGCACTGTCAGGTTCAAAAGCAACCTTCCTCGCACTTGCCATTTATCTTCTCCCACAAAAACACACTCGGGGGGGAAAAAAAGAAAAAGTAAAAAAAAAACACACATACACACACAAAGAAAAATGTCACAAGGACTTGATAAAAAGCAGGGAGGAAGGGAACAATGAAGACTCGGTTTACTTTTGAACTGTTCTGGCTCTGAAAGGTCAAAGAAAGGCTCTTTTCATAGTCCTACTAAAGTGACCGCCAGCAGTTTCCCCGTGTAGACAATGGAAAATTCCACGGATATTTTAAAAACAAACTCGGTGAACATAACATATATTAATTGCAGAATTATCATCACACCACTTCAAAAACACTTGACTTCAAAGATTTGACTTAGCTGTCAAGTTTCACTCCGGTTTTAATGAGTCATGCTGGTTTTAGTGAGTCATAAATGATCTGCCAATAGCAGCAGTTGAACATGTTTTTCAATGTCAGGTGATGTAAAGTATTAGAAGTATTCCTCTACTGTTGCAGAGACACTGCAGTCAGAGAAATCCTTCCCATTAAATATAAGGATACCCATCAGGATTTTGAAGTATTCAACAAGCTTTTCCCAAAAACTCTGATCCTAGCCGTGATGTTGCTTTAAGCTGTAGCTGAAGCAGAGACTGCTGAGGCTGAGTGTTACACTCAGTCCCCAACCCCTCTTCAGACTGCAGCCACTTGCCAGGTGATTAGTTACGATTTCAAGATTACTCATCGTCCTTTTTAGTAGCAGTTATATTCGACCAAAACGAAACAAGATGACGACACTGTTTTGGAGCGCCCGCAAAAAAAAAAAAAAAGCCCCGAACAAGCAAAAATTGTGTGTGTGTGTTTTTTTTTGTGTGTATCATCAGTCTAGGTGAAAGTGCCAACATATATCTGTTATCGAGGCAATCATCTGCCCACGTCTGCATATGATTGTCCGCAGCAGGTCATGGAAGAGAGCCTCCATTCCTCTTGTGATTTGTTTTCCTCTTTCTTTGATGCGGGACAACCCAACATGACCCAGATACAAGGTCTCATAGGGCCCAACAAAGTTTGCATAACATTTGGACGCAGAACTTGATGTTCTGATTGTGTGGTGGTGACTTTGGATGGGTGGGTGCACATGCGCGCGCTCGTGTTTGTGTGTGTACTTTTAGAGTGGAAATGCTATTAAACCTGAACACATGTCAAAGTGAAACTTGGGAAACTTCTGTAGGGGTCTTTTGGTTCAATTTGAAAGGGGCTAATAGAGTTCACACTTAGTGATGGTTTAAGCAGCAAAAACAACAGACAGTGTCCAAGTGTGCCTCACATTTCCAAGGAATAGTCATGCTGAAATTGGTCACTGGACAACTAAAGTTTATCATATTTCCAAAATATTACTCTTTAAATATCATATTGAATTCATTTGGGGATGCTGGTTTCCTTTCATCTGTTTTTCCTAAATGAAGATATTCTGGCCAACATCCCAGTTGGAATAATCTCGTGTGCGTGTCCAGGAGGCAGCTCAAAACCAGACACATGAATATGTCACAAAAATTTGTCAAGGATGCAACAGTAACATTCGAGCGCGGACAAAAGCGGCACAAGACGGCACGTGGCGAAAAAAGAGGTGACGTTGGAACCTGGACGTAAGAGAAGGTGAAAGAAAGGAAGAGATAAAGAGTGGTCGAAAACAACACGGTAAAAAACAAAACAAAAAAAAACACTTTGCTGGGATCAAAACAAGGGGATGGAGCAGTTTTAGCAGAGACGTCGGGATTTCTGAGGTCTGAATTGGATTTAAAAAGATTAGGCCCGATTGAATTCGTTTGATCGCCCTATTTGTTGTCGTTAGGTCTCTCCCTTCGCCGCTTCGGCGGGAGCAAATCTTCAAAAACGAACACAAAATGAGATTATTAATGAATGGCAATGTTTAGCGGGCAGAAGCCAGTACAAGGTTGGGGGCAGGGCGCAACAACAAAAACACCTGTGTGAAATTATGTGATCCCGTACCACATCTGGGAGGCCTGTAGTGTGCATATTCTGTTAGGACAGCATCCAAGAGGTGTTTATTAAACTCTGCAGCCAATGTGGAGGGAGGTTGTCGTCTGTGTTATTGTTGTACTGGGCTGCATTATACTGTACAGATGTTCCTGTTATCCCGTCCATCCTTTGTGAAAATCTAGGAGTCACTCAGGTCATTTCCACCCCCCTCTCCAGCAGTTTGAGACTTTTACAAGGGATTGGCTTTGCGGAGCAAGCATGTCCCTGCCAACTGGCTTGCACTGCCTAAAAGTGTACTGTATCTCCATACACACTGCTTACGAATGTGTGTGAAGGGGAGGGGGTTGTTTTGAGAGAGTGGCACACGTAGAAATCAACGGGAGAAAGTGAATGCACCAATATTGCACAGTAATGTCTCCAAATGCGAAGAATGGCACAGGGGAGACCGGGGAGGACTGAGTTCAATTCAGTTCAGTTCAGTTCAAAGGCAGCCATCTGCACAAGCACTGTAGCCGGGAATGAGTTGTGTGTGCAACGCTCCCTATCGGCAAGGGAAAGAAACAAAAGATACTATCCAATCCTGTAAAGCACAAAAGCGCTATTGGTCAAAACAAACGGTGCCGTTTTAACGCCTTTCTGGTGCTCCTTTACGCATGGCTGCAGAGCAGGCAGGACCAAAATAAATAAATAAAAAAAACAGCAGTGCGCGCAGATGACAATGTGTAGCGCGTTTCTCTGGCTGCGGGGTTACACCGACGAGACCGGCGACCCGACTCCGCTCTCAGTCGGCGGACGGAGATGCATCGTCGCTATCTGATCGTGCCTTAAATTAGAAACTCGCCGAAGACGGTGGCGATGATTGAGCACACGTGTGTCTGCGTTTTTGGAGAGGCTGTGCATGACACAATGAAAGCGCATCGCAGGCGCACAAACACACACACGCACACGCGCGCGCGCGCACACACACACACACACACACAGTACATTTTCGCGCAAGAGGGGAAACCCTGGATATCTCAGTCCCGTCTCGTAACTCCGGTAGCCAATCCAAAGGTGTCGGTTTGAAGGGGGAGGAGGGGTGGGTGGATGGCGGGGTGCACTCGAGCTTGCGGCTTGAGCTGCGAGCTTTGAGCGCCTCCACATAACGCCGAACGTCTCCCACTTTGTGCCTGACGTGACGTGCTCGCTCACAAAGTTTTGGCCATTACATCATAGCTTTAAAATAGCCAAGTCGGCTCAGAGAAATTACATTTTACGCACAGTGACATCAGCCGCCGGTCAAATGATGCAGTAGTCTATATCTGCTGCCCGTATTCCTCACTTAGATGTTATTATCGCAACTCGGAAACACAGACTGGGAATAGATTTGTGTCGTAAAATGACATTGCAGCGACGATCTCCCCGTAAAGTGGCAAACTTAAATGTGATCAAAATCTCCAGTGACCCTATGGTTATACTACCTAAAATACCCGCCGTACTTTTCAGAGCATTACATCATTGTCTAGTCTGATAGATGAACTCATTTTCAACTCACTGAAACTGCATGTTGCTTTATTTCAAACACTGCACGACACTGGGATAAAATCACTAAACGTTTGCATGTTCAGCTTTCGCTATCTCGCCAGTTTGGAGTTAGGTTAATAATAAATAAAGGAGTTGTGTTGACAATAGGATGGAAGATGTGTAGACTACCTGCAATCACTGTGGGCGATCGCTGACCTCCCTCCGGTTTGATCCACATCTCCAGAGTGAAATTGCCTCTGGGTATCTCCACGCCGGGCTTCAGCCGTAGCTGATCTCCCCTGCCGGTAAAATACACAGCTTTCCCCCGGTCTAGAGAGTTTTCCTCCGCGTGAGAGGAGCGCCGGCGCTGGCGGAGCACCCGTCGCTCCAAGCCGGGCAAAGACCGTTTGCCCCGGGGCAGACGTGTGGCACAAGCCCCAGGGATGGTGGCTTTCGCCTCCCTAATGCGCACCAACTCCCTCTTGGATCTCCCCTTTCTCCGGACTGTCCCGCACTCTGATCCAAAACACAAGATGAGAATCACCAGGCAAGACACCCAGGGTGATGTCCAAAGTTTCATTTTTCGGGAGAAGAAATGGCACAAAAAATAAAATATTTAAAATATGAGGAAAAAAAAAAAAATAAAAAAAAAAAAATAAAAGAAACAACTAGAGGAAAAAAAAATATGTCCACAATGTTCTTCTGTTTGGGATCCTCTCGAGTTTTTTCCTTCTCTCTTTTTACAGCGGTAGAATGTCAAACCGTAGAAACTGTCTAAATAAACCCATAAAGCTATGCTGTTTTTCCCTCTTTATAATGCTAAGCCACGACCCCCTCTCTTAAGCAAAACTACTCTGGAGACATTCAGGGGACACAGGAATATTTGATTCATGTATGTGTTCCACGGTGCCTTTTCAATGGGTCCCATTTAGCCAAAGGGATGACTAATAAGTAATCAATCAAGAGGGGGGTCCGGCCGATGCCCCCCTCATCCCCTTTGGACGGTAGGAGTTACTCGCAGAAATCCACAGTTGTCCGCCAAGCTCTTGTCACACCTTTTTGTTGTTTCCTTATCCTACCCGTAAAACAGCATAAGAAATGGCACATAGCCTATTAAATTCCAAAGAAAAGTGACAGCAAACCGACCTCTCATATTTATTACAGGAAAACAAGAGGTGAACTGTGAGCAAAAATCAAATCCAAAACTTCTCCCCTTTGCCCGTGTGCCTGCCTGCACAAAAGTTGAAATGCACTATAATATCTGGCAAGGCGAAGGAGAGACAGAGGGACAGAGAGCTGCAGAAGTAACCATCGCGGTCCTCAATGATTGCCTGAAGCTGATACACTTGGAGGAGTCGGAGCTCGCCGTCCGCTTTTAGAGGCAGTTAAAGTCTTTTAAAGAACAAGTCATGTTTCAAATGTTCCGGGGCTGTGTGGGCTTTTTTTTCATAGTGGGAAGTCACACAGGTAGGCAACTCTCACTGACGGCAATTCTCTCTGTGGCACAGAGTGATAGGATGGTGTTTACGGACTTTGGAAGGAGTGTGTGTATCCCTCTAGCGGTTACAATTCAAACAATCCTACACTTCCACGGGTCCACAGCACAGGACCGGTCTGAAGTCATGAAAGAATCATTTGAGCCCGTGTCTTCTGGGAAAAATGTAAAAAATAAGAATAAAAAAATCCCCCCTGGAGGCTGATTACATGTTTTAAAGTCATATATTGTCACGCTGGTGCAGATTTCTCCTCAATGTTAATGCTATTTAAACTATAGACTATAATATAGAGAGCAGTGCTAAGAAGGATTTAGAGATAAAATCATGATTTTTTAAATATTAAAATAGCAGCTCAAATATAACATTCATATATGATAGACATAAATATTTTTTTTATATTTTTTTATTTTTTTGAAAAAAAAATGCCAATACATGTTTTTTTATTTTTTTATTTTTAATTTTTTTTGATAAGCAATGTAAAAATAGTTACTTGGCTACTCACTCACTTCCTTCCTTTTAACTTCAGCAGGAGGGTAATGTATTTCACAAAGGTAACAAAGTCAAAGCCATGCTTCCCATTAAGGAAATTTTGGAATAAATAAGCAATAGATCAAACTAGCGGCGGACAGAGCGGTGACACAGTCGGAGCAGCCCCTGTCCCATATTTACTTAACTTAATTTGACGGATTGTGTGTCCATTCTTCACCTGACCTAAAAGCCCCGGCTGAATGTTTTCGAAATGCAGAGTCGACGTGTTCATTAAAAACTCAGTTGATCCCAAATTGCTTTTGTAAAAGGGATGTGAGGGGGGAGGGGGCAAAAAAAAAATGTAAGAATCAAGTTGACTCATACTCACACTGGTGTTTACTGAGCGTCGCTTTTGATGGATGGGAATTTCAAAACAGCACACTCGACTAAGATTTGTAAGCCTTTGAGACCGGTGACAAAGCCTTTGTGAGTCTTAGCCGCTGAGTGAAATGAAAACAGCCCTTTACGTTTAATGGCTTTCCATAGAGACAGTCAGCTGGAATGCCAGTGTTTCCTCTCTGTTCTCCTCCAGTTGTTTGTTGTAAATGTGTGTTTAGACGGCCCCCCCACCCCAAAAAAACCTGCCACCTACCATAAAGGAGAAGAGGGAACAAACGTCAAATATTTGCTTTCTTCTTCATATGGTGCTGCGACTTGGGGCCGCATATTTCCCTTTTGTGCTCCCGAGCTGTGGGATGGGAGGGTGAGGGGGGGCGACATATTGAAAGGTGTGTGACCTTGAAATTTGCTCCAAGTCGAGCTTCAAGTCGGATTGAAATCTTTTTCAAAGGAGACAGCGGGGAACTTTGTCCAAACCTTCATGGGACATATTGTTAACAGACGCTGTCCTTTCAGATTCGGTTGTGTGGCAACTCTCCCCCCGTCCACCCACCCCGTCTGCAAGTTTCCGTCGGGGACCCTGTCTCGAAGGCTCCTCGTTCCCATGAGATTGCTCATATTTGGTGCACAGTTTGTGTCGAAATGCACATTGACCTATAATACATATACTTTTTTTTCCCAGTCTGCAAAATACATATGAATGTTTTTGCAGTGTTGCAATGCAAAATGTACTCGTACCAGAAGTTGAGAGGGAAAGACAATGGGAATGCAAACTTACTGAGGTGCCAAAGTGTCCTGACAGAAGGTGAAAGACTTCTCCAGTCCTGTAATTACATTCTGCACCTGAGATCAGACTGTCACCCTCGCGCTCTCTGTAAAGGAACATGAGTGCTGAAGATAGAAAAGATGGCCTAATGTCTTACAGTCAGCATCCTTCCAGGTTGGTACACTATGTACAGACTGGGTGGATCGGAGGGGGAGGGAGTGTGTGTCGGGGGGGGGGGGGGGGGGGGGGGGGGTTGAATAACCTTTATGTGTGAAACATCCTCACATAAAGGTCACTCACTATTCCCCTGTTATGCAAGGAGATTGAGCTGAATAGTCCTAGCACAGTCTTGCACCCACCGTCCAACCCCACGGGGCACCGACCAATCGCCGCGCACAAAAGTTCAAGCCGCGTGCCTCCACCCCTGCCCTCCGCCATTTGTCGACTAGCATCATCACGATATATATATATATATATATATATATATCTCCTTTTTCCAAACAGGCTGATTCCCAGTTATGCCAGGATTTGTTTGTCCAGGAAGGCAACACATCCCATCTTAACCTGATGACCCGTGACGGCTGTGTCGCAGGGCCCCGGTGCGATTCTGCAAATCCCGCTGCAAATGTGAGCCGCGACGTAGCCGCGGAAAACAACAAATGCTGCCGACGGCGGAAGCGCACCGCGTTCGAGATCGATCTGCCACGAGCAGATCGGGCGAAAACAAACCTCTGACATTGTTAGATCAGTTACGGGAAAAACGGGGACATGACACGGTGACGAAGCTGGACAGTGGGTTTTTAACTTAGCCATCCTTACTATTTTAACTGCAACTGTACGTGACACTGCATTTAATATCTGAACCCATGCACTTTTTTTTTTTTTGGATGTCTCCCCCTCCTGTTGCCACTCTCTTTTGACCCCGAGAGATTACATCTGCACAGTCTAAAGTGACAGCTTGGCGAGATGGGTAAAACAGGAGCACGTGCCACGGACACAATGCCAACATTCAAGAGAAGAATCCTCAAGTCCGATAGCACCTTAAACGTAGTTTTCCCCCATTATGCGCTCTCGCAAGTGTCCTCAAACTTCAGCTCCTCAGGCCTCTCACGGGGATGAGGCCATTGTTGCCTCTTTCTTCTGTTTAGAGAAAATTGGTTGCGGTACTGGACAATAATCCCGCTACGTCATCTGAGTGACTGCAGAGAAGTGCGAGTCACAAAGAGAGGGAGGAAAAAAAAAAAAAAAGGAGCAAACATTGTCCCATAATCCATTAATGCATCCAGCTTAATCTGTGACTGTGTGTGGCTGTTTAATGCAAACCTCAATGCTTCTGCCTTGAGGTTCGGATGATCGCCAGAGCAAAACGACATCCAACGACGCTATCACACAGAGGGAGAACTCACTTTAGAGTAAATTGGGATGTTTTGAGGCTGCAGCGACAATGGGATTGCATGACAGCTCCCTGGAACCTTGCAAGGTGGTGGTGGCTCTTTCTAAATATAATACCGTTACAGAATAACCCATTAAAGCCCTTAAGAGTATAATCCCACCTACAAACACACAGCGGGCCGAATTTTCTGAGATTCCATGAAAACTGGCACACACGCCATTTCTGGTTAAAAAGAAAAAAAAAAATCCCCACATGAGATGGGTTAACTGAGATGGAGGTGTTGTTTGTTACTTTTAAGCAGAATACATTGCAAAGATTACAGAAAATGTATATACTGGCATAAATCAGCTTTAATCTCTCCTAATGCTTATGACAGCTGTCATTTATATGCGCTTAGCATCGAAGGGGCAGCCAGTTCAGCCGGACAGTGACATACTATACATGGAGATTGCCGCCGTGTTATGGTTTGATAAAACGTAATCAGAGCATTGGCAGGGCAAAGCGCTATTCATAGAGGGGAGTGGTCAGATTACCGCCCTGCGCGACGCATGAAATCAATACATTGGGATGTTTTGTTGATGGAAGTGTTTGTTGTTGAATTTTACTCCATGGGAACGGTTTTATTAGTTTACCCGAATTCGTCAGATTCAATTGCCGTTAGTCAGAGACTAGATCACCGCAGCAAAAAAATTAACTCGGGCACATGTTTATGACTTGTATCTGTAATTGAATCATCTCTCCTAAGTGCGTTTGTATCACCACGCTGTGAAACATTACTTTTTTTTCCTCCATACGTCATCCCAACCCTCCAGTCTCCCACTTTGTCTTCCCTTAACCCAAGTGCAACATCATTTATTAGTCATAGCTTCCAGCCATAGAGCAACAGAAAGTAAGGGGAGGACAGGATGTTGCATCTCTGCCGGTAGTTTTTCTTACCACAGACACTCTTGTCTTTCTGTTCTCCGGTCTCGCTGCTACCGTCCACTTATCTGAACCTTTCAGGCTGATAGTTTGGCTAGAATAGTTTCACAAAACAATTTTAATGCACAAGCTAAGCTAAACCCTAGCTCTAAATGAGCTAACTCTTCGCTCGCTAGCTTGCTTAACTCTTAACTTAGCAGTCAAGTCAAACCAAACCTTCACCAACTTTTTGCTCAGCCCATGAAGGTTAACCAAGGCTAACCAACCACGATAAGCTCACATTTTCAAGGCAGATTAAGGTCACGGAAGCGGCTGAAATTTTAGCTTACGTCCTCTCCATTTAGAAATTGTTGCGAAAATGCTGGCGGCCCACGCAGCCATGCCAAAAGCAAACCGTTGTTTGTTAAAAAGTTCTGCTTTCTCTTCAGTGTATTTTCTCAATTGGACGGGAGAGAAATCACACTTTCCCACCGCCATCTGGTCGGCTGCGTGGTCGAACGGGCGGACACGTTTGACGAAACTCGCTCGGCTTTAGCTGGTCGAGCCCGACTGTGACGCAACGGACGCCCTCCACGACCACGTGTTCCTGTAGAGCTGGTCAGACTGCAGGAGTTGTTGTTGTGGTAACATGAAGTAGGTTAGAACATTTAGGAGTTAGAGGCGGCAGAAAGACGGCCTTTTTTTTTCAAAACGGCCTATTTTTCAAAAAGCTTCTAAAATCAGCTTCCACTTCAGACGTTTATTGAAACTCCGGTGGAAGCTTTGGATGATTTAACATTGAATTGTCACTTTTCAGAGCAATACTTTAGCCACTCTAGAGAATCGGGGATCAATCTTTTAAAAAAAAAAAAAAAAGTAGAACGATTTACAGCGTGAAATGCTTTACAAGGACTCCTGGAATAAAAAAAGATATCTGTTGGATACTTAAGGAAACGCAGAATCCCACTGAGCATCACTTAATAGCTTGCACGCTGCATGTAAATGCGCACGAGCAGTGTGTTCCTCATCATCTTCACATCCTGGATTTGGGCTGCCGTTGAGTGCTGTGTGGTAAACAATAACCCATTATGGGTCCCCTACGGCAACCGGGGCTTGCCCTTGGTTTAACTCTACTGTTTGCGGGGAAGAATAATCCTGTATGTGCAGGGGTGCAGAGTACGGCGCAGTCAGCACACCACCGCTTACCACCACTACTGCCCCTCCGTCTAGACTTTCGAGCACGTCCATATGGAGATGGTTAAAAAGCTCATTAGCCTGCCTACTTGAAATACAGTTGCAGTGACGCTTGTCCATAAAAACACAAAGTAGGCTGGTTTCTGCAGTGGTATTAACCAGGTTGAGGCATCAAGCCCCCAGGACTGACAACAATTTGGCGCGGGCCCCCACTTCACCAAAATGATGGTTGAAGCTGAACGCCTTCCAAGAAAGGAATAAGGAAACTAAATTATTTCTTAGAAGATTTCTGGAACCATTTGCTTGAGGTACTCTGATCCATCTGGGTGAGGAAGACTAGGAAAATGTCTGGTAAGGTGAATGGGATACGGCCCATTGGAAGAAAAATGGCTTGGTCTTATTAAAAACATTTAGGGTTGCCTGCTACGAGGCAAGGAAAGATTTGAAGAGGAGAGAGCACAGACTAAATCTGTGCAACACCCATTGCCTGTTTCTCGCCGCTGAATTTGCAGCGTTAGATTTACACCCTGAACTCACTGAACTGAAACTCAAATTGTCCTTCCTTTCCAAGAAATAGACTGTAAAGTGTTTGGGCATTTAGAGAGTCACATATTAAAGCACATTACAGTGTGTCCATTGAACACCTACAGCCCATTAGAGGCTGCAATGACCTGAATTAAGCTAATGAAGAAAATGTTGGCTGTGTTATTTTCCACAAAATGTGCAAGAAATCGAGTACGTGAACGACAACCAATACCCAGCCCCAGTCTTCTCATCACTATGCAAAAACTCACATTTTTAAAGCTGCTGCAATCAACATTAGTTTATTAAAAGCCTGCAGAAAATGCTGCCTGCAGTTATCGCCCTACTCAGGACTTCCTCTCAGCTAAACGTGGGCTTTTGTTTTACACCCACAACTTTACCGTTACTCTGCAGGTAGTTGATTTCAGGAGGAACAACAACAAAAAAAAAAAAAGCTTTGAAGAACTCACTTAACCTGTCCAACCACCAGCCAACGGACAAAGTTAGCAACCTGCCTGGGAACTTTGTGGAGCGTTTAAGAGCGTGAGACAAACGTCAGGACATGGAAGGGGGGAAAACTGAGCAAAAAAGTTTGAATATTGCAAATAGTTGGAAATAGGTGCAAAATAAAAAAATAAAATAAAAATAGCGTGGATTTAACAAAGTGTGTTAAACTTATAGTAATCCATGATATATGACATAAATAGCAACTTCTCTTTTTGAAAGCCTTAAAGGGGAACTACTGTTTGTTTTTTGTTTTTTTACAAGCCTTGCTTCTGGAATAAAATCTGATCATTTACTCACCCATATAACTTTGGTGTCATTTGACAATATTTAGAGCCGTGTATATCCATATAGTGGGAGTGAATGGGGCACCGAAACGTAGCCTCTAAATAACGTGTTACCTGCCGTGAAACTCGTTCTTTTCTCCAATATTTTGTTATGATACGTTAGTGCATGCAAACATATGGCCCGGGGGCCAAAACCGGCCCGCCAGAGGGTCTAATCTGGCCCGTGGGATGAATTTGCAAGAATTAAATTGAAGACATTAACTGCAATTTTTCCAATAAAAGTAATTGCTCTTCCAAGGGTTCACACATATTTAGTAAGAGTTGTGGACGTAACAACTGAGCCCTAGAAGTAAACGGAAATTGCACTTTTTTTTTCTTAAAAAATGTCCAGTTGTAAAACAAAGGGAAACATTCGGAGTTGTTATTTATAGGTAAATACACTATTGTGTTATTGGTCCGGCTCCCTTGACATCAAACTGGGCTGTATGTGGCCCCTGAACTTAAATGAGTTTGACATCCCTGCGTTAGTGCTATTCCCTGTTGAGTCCAGAGTTACCTGTTATCATCATCTGTAGATTGACCTACTAACCTCTGACCTGGATGATGTCATCTCTGAGGACCGCACTCACCCATGGCCGTCTGCTTGCTTACCTGTAATTTGCTGCTGCTAGTTTTTTGCAGCATGGCTGAATATTTTTCCGACTCTGAGGTTGTGGATGACGACTTTGTTTATGATGGATGTCCTTACCGTTTTGAGTCAGAGTATACGGATGAGGAGCTCAGTTTCGTGGCAGATAACACGTTATTTAGAGGCTGCGTTTCGGTGCACCAGTCACTCCCACTATATGGATATACAATGATCTAAATATCGTCCGAATGACTTATTACACCATATTTTATGCCAAAAATAAGGTCCACGTTGTAAAAAACTGTTGTTCCCCCCTTAAAGTGATAATGCTGCTAAGGAAACAATGACAGTGTTTCCATTTTGCAAAGAGCAACCATTTTTCTGGCTACGAACAATCAGGAATCATGTCCTTTGTTAGCGCTGTGCCCTGTAAGTCTGCAGTTTTAAGAACAATGCGTAAAACTTGCACATTTGTGCACGCAATACTGGCTAAAACTGAATCAAGGGCCGTCTCAAGCGCTGGACGAGCCTCACACGCGGGCTTGTCAACAGAGTCAACAATCTCTCAAGTATCTTTTGTGAGCCCGCCTCAATGCTTCACGCCTCTTCAAGTCCCCGCATTAAGCCTCATTGCGCAACATCTTTGAGGCTGTGTGTTTCATTGGCAGGGCAGTATTTACACAGAAGTAAACAATAAAAGAAAAAACCAAGTGCCAAATGCCCATAAAGCACCGGATTCACAGAGCGGCGCCGCTGTCACGGCCCCGTACTGTACGAGTGTGTAAACCGGTGTTTATCTGTATGACTGTCCTTTAATGGGATCGGTTGATGGTGGCATGTTTCAAGCAAAAACGGAAACAGCCGAAAAGAGCAGATGGGAGCCTCGCGGTGTCTTTGTTTAAAGCGTCACATCCCTACATGTTCTTGAGTAGCATCATCTGTTTGTGGGTTTCTTAGCTGGTACAGGAGGATGCATTCTCAGGCTGTAGTGCATTAAAGCCAATGTGCATCTGGAAAGCAGAGGTGAAGCCCTTCGACGGCCGCGACCAAAAAAAGAAAAAAACTTGCAGGAATGTCTAGAATGTGGCTGTTAAACAAGATAAACTTTGCAAAGAACATATATGCCCTATGCGCTCTGCATGTGTTGGAAGTAATCAAAGTGCTTTGTGGAGGACGTAAACAACGCAGCGGTTATTGCAAACACCGAGATCCTGGGAAAGTACACACAATGCGTTGAGAGCAATGCGTTTAATACAATGCAAAAGTCGGCAAGCGGAAAAACACATGCTGCAGCATAAGTCAACAATGCATAATGCTACGCAGAGATGAGCAAACAATGGGCACGTGCTGATTCGCAGCTAACAATGCCGCACCTTAATGTGTCTACGCCAAACAATGCAAAAGCCGATTATGCAAATTGGGGTTATCGAGGGCACTGCGATGTAACAATGGCACCAAGTTGATTGGGTTGTGTGTGCTTGTGTGTGTGTGTGTGTGTGTGTACACTACCCATCCCCTTGGGTTTCTTTTTTTCCCCTCATCAGATGCCCTTTCTAAAACCCCCTATCCTGGGGTCTCTGTTCTGAGGCCTCATTATAGAGGCTGCTGTCAATCGGAAGGTCAGGGGTCATGGCAGAGGATCAGATTGATCAATACCCCCCGGCCTGATCAATCAACTTGTCTTTTCGCCCCCACCAATGGGATACGGGCCTCCGTCAAAACAAAGGAGCAAGAGGGAAAAAAATGCCAGAAAGAATTAGGAGGAGTAAGAAAAGGGAGAATGTAAACAAGCCTGCCTCACTGAACAGAGTCCAGAAGCTTCTTTTTTTCCCCCCCTCCTCAGTTTAGAATGACATTGTCGAGGACTAGGACATCGATGAGTGGCGTGCGTCATCGTGATGCACCTGTAATACCCACGGGTCCTGCTGCGTTTGCTCCAGATTTGAGACACTTTTTGGGAGATTTAACTCTGTCTGCGCAGGGATCTGTTCCTCGTGCCAATAACGCACTTGCACTGGACGCACTCGTCTGTCTACTTTACTGATAGGAACTGTTCTTAACATATTTGTAAAAAAGTACCCCATCATCCTAAATATTTTGCAGTAAAACCCCTCAAACAGCTGGGCTTCAAGAAAGCACACTTCCATCTAATTAAAAAATCACCTCAGCTCACATTTCACGAGATTACAAGACACAGTCAGCCTTTTAGCATTTGCAGAGTTAAGAAAATCGAGATGATCCATTAGCTTTGATTATCAAACACTCCTAATAAATGGATCATTTTTCAGTATCCTCTCAAATTAAAACTGCCCAGCGTGTATTTTCAGCTGAGCGTCTGCTTCTCCTGCGCCAAGGAATTATTCTCCCTCAGGAATCATTCCCGCCACCAAGTAGTTACAAATCACGGAAATGAGATGATGGAATAGAGAAGAGAAAGGCACCCGATGCTAAATCATTAAAGCGTACTTTCTTTACCTCAGCTCCGGAGCAACGCTTTGCATGACATTAGTTGGAGGGGAGCCAGGCATGAAGACGGAGCCGGGCCATTCAGTGGTGAGATAATTCTTTTGAAACCGAGGGCGGCGGCCTACCAACACTGTCTTGACATGAGGCATTATGACAGATTTCAGAGGTTTTTAAGAGAAGTTTAAATGCTATAAAATCAGGTTGGGACAATATCAGAATTTCCTCAAAAAATAGGGAAATAAAAAATAAAAAAATAAAAAAAAATGGAAATACACTGATAAATGCCATAGCTTTGCTCTTCTTCCAAACAGAAGAAAAAAAGATACAAAAAAAACCCAGAATGGTTGGGATTAAAAAAGATGGAAAGAACTAAACTAACTTTCAAATGAGATAAATCCATAAGCGCAAGCTGAAAATAGAACGGATTAAAGGAACAGTTGACCATTTAAGGAAGAACGCAGCTTTTGCACATCTCCGCTCAGACCAGGCTAACTTCTGCCAGGCATTTTAAATGTATATATGTGTTGCTAGTTTCATTAGAAAACACATCTAATTAGTAATCAAAATTTGATTTCCTGAGGTCTGCACGCAAATGTTAGCTCATCATGTCTTTAATTCACAAATTAATGGGGAAACAAAAGAGAATAAAAACCTCTGGACACAACGGGGAATAGCACTAGTGTACGATAACAAAATATTGGCGAAATGAACGAATTTGGGGGCACATAATGCGTTATTTAGAGGCTGCGTTTCGGTGCCCCATTCACTCCCACTACATGGATATACGTGGCTCTAAATATCGCCCAAACGACTCCAAAAGTTTCATGGGTGAGTAAACGATTGAATTTTGTGCCAGAAACAAGGTCCAAGTTGTAAAAAAAACGGTTATTCTCCTTTAAGAGTTGCCTTATTTATATAAAAAGGAAATCAGTGTCGAAAGTCAAACATAGTGCAGGATCAGAAGGAGAGCACGTAAGAGTCCAGCAAGAGATTTAAATTAATTAATTAATTAATTAATTTTTAAAAGTGCATGGAAATTTTTCAAATGCACGTCGGCAATATTGGGCAACAATTAGATATATCACAGGACAAATTGCTGAAGGAGGAAGGAAAGAGAGGGGAGGGAGGATGAGGTCATGGACTTGACTCAAATCGACTATGTTGTAAAAGCGCATGGTACATGTTTTAGCTTAGTGAGCTGTCAACACAGCCCCAGGGACTGTATGTAACAAGTCATTTTGGTGGGTGGGGGAAGAAGAAGTTTGAAAGGTGCAGCAGAAGGTGAACTGATTGAGCGGCCGAAGACTGTGCAGACGCTACAGAGGAAGTACGAAAACAGAGGCGTGCAAACAAAAAGGAAAAGAAAAGAAACCTCAGCAACAGAAGGAACTGTTTGTATAATGAGCCAAGATGGAGGAGTTGATTATGTTCAACGTTTGACATATCATAATAATTTCCCAGCCAAATAGCACAGTTTTATTGGTGTGTGCAGTGTTACTTGTCAAGGCCAAGGTTCTCTGGGTGGAATAGAGAAATTGTGTCAGTGAAACAAAAACTTAACAAAGCGCAGAGTCGCGTCTGAAACACATGGATATACCCCGCTGCAATGGTTTGCACAGAATATAGAATATACGCTTGAAAAATATACATATAATTAAACATATATTAGAAAATTACATCCAAAACCTATTGAGTTTAAGGGTCTAGCATTCCGGTTACATATTTGTCCTCTTGTCATCGCCTGAAACGACGCGGCGAGGCTGGATGTGCTCCCCAGATCATGGCAAAGATTAATAAATAATAATGGTGAGATCAGGGGGACATCACAGAAGGGCTATTTATATCTGCGGCACAAAATTTAACCTTGACCTCCTTTTTCACAGTAACTGCACATGCATTGCTCAAGCCAAGGGTCAAACATCGTATTTATTTATTTATTTATTTATTTATTCGCTTTCTGCGCCATCTCATAACCCCGACATACGCATGAAATATTCAAATGCTTCTTTGTCTGCTGTAATAAGACGAGCTCCAGAGTTTCAGAAGTGATGCCGGTACGTGTAAGGGGTTCAGTTAATCCAGGATGCTCGTCATGAGCGCCTGTGGATGCGTCTAAATCGTATAGTTGCCGTCATGTTTTAACTTACATGGCTTCGGGCAGCTGTGGGAAGACTTTAAGCGGGAGTTGCCGTGCAATATGTGTGCATGTGTGTGTATATGTATATATGTGTGTGTGTGTGCACAGGTGTGCATAGGGAGCAGAGGAGGCAGGCGAGCGCACAGGCCCACCGGGTGCCTGTGAGGTTAGGGGCTAGGTGGAGTGTTAGCGGGAACGACACCTGACAGCGACTGGGTGGATGTGCCCTGGCAGTTCTGTACATTCATGTCACTACCGATAAAAGTCAGCACCTGCTGAGCAGGAGAAACTACAGTGCCGGTGCCACCGGGTCCTCCATACAGGACAAGGAGAGGAGGATGAGAACACTTCCTTCCGCCTGTCCTTGCCTGTCCCTCCAGTGCTCACTGAGCAGACAAGTCGCGACAGCTGTGATGGCCATTGGCTGGGCAGGGGTGAAGGTGCCAGCCTTGTAAATGCCAGAAAGGTGAGAGCAAAGCTGCATGGCACCACCTGAGTTGGGCTTGGAAAAGGAAACCTGGATGCTTCTCTTGTGGTTGTGTAACAGCCAAGGGCAAAGGGAAGTCCACTGAACTTTCTCTGTTTCTGTAAATGTAGCTGAGGGGCTACAAGTGTCTCACTGGGTAAAGCTATAGCCTCCAGTTGCTACATGCTACATGCTACATAACATTACCATGACACACACACGCACAAAAAATGCATTAACTGCTTTGCTACAGTCATTGGATTTTGATTTTTTTTTACTATCCAATATCCTCCAGATGGAAAACGTAAAATGACCCATTTAGGAATAGAAAAATCGTATTTAAAACTCTGGCAAATCTGTGTCACGCATTCACCAAACTCTTGCAGTGGCAGTGGACCGAGTGAGACGCTAGAAAAGATTTGTGGAGACGTTGCTCGTCTTTGAGCCTTGTGCATCACAACGCAATGACACTAAACAGGCTTGATTCAGGTTCCATAACGTGTCAGCCTTCTGTGTCGTCCTCAATAAATACATCAAGCACAATAAAATCAACTTGTTGTCAGTGTAGTATGACCTAAATCTACCTTGTGTTTGCTCTGAGGCCTTAGTTTGCATCGTTATCAAACTGGATTTCATTGCATTGTCCAGGTAATGCCTTCGTTGTCTGCGGCTGATAAAAAGCAACACACTGCCACCTAGTGTTCACATCCTGATGCACAGAGGGAACCCCCTTTCTGTTCACATCCTGCTAGATTTATCACACTTAATAACACCAAAAATCAAAACCTAAAGCTTGGCGCTGGTGAGAAAAACTATTTTTTACTTCTATGGTGCGTGCTGACCCTAAAGCAGCCCCACACCTCACATTTTCTCCTCACTTTCCATGAGAAAAGAGCTGATGTGCAACTTCTGTGTAAACCAGAACGAAAACGGAAGCAATTGCCCTATGGGTGGGACGCTTTTCCCAACATTTTTCTTTTCTAAATGACTGTAAATGGGAGGGGGGGCACCTCCTAAGCACTTGGTGCTCTAAGCAAAAACAAACTTAGCATGTCACTGTAGTAATAGCTTGTGGAAAATAGTCACCTTCAGCAGGAGGAGGGCGTGGAGGAAGTATAGGTTGGTGTAAGAGTGTGTGTGGCAGCAGCAGTGGCGGTGGTGCTGGTGGGTGAGGGAGTTTGTGGGGCAGTGGAGGAAGAGAGGGTGGGGTGGCAAACTTGGGACGCATGTGCTGCAGATTTGGCTTCGCTAGGTAGCCCCCCTCTCGTCCGGAGCAACTGAGGAGACAAGTGCCGGGTGTTTTTGCATGGCCGCAGAAAACTGCACCTTGGGGGCCGGCTGACCCCGGGTGCGAGAGGAGGAAGCGAGACAGCAAGCTGCGGCGAACACTTGCTCGCTCTTTCCCTTATCCGAAGGCCCCCCCCCCCCTGGGGAACCCTTGCATGCACTTCTAAGCAGCCTCTGTATATTCACCACCCGCTGCTCCACCACCTCCTCCTCCTCCTGTTCCCGAGTCTTCAGCCCGGCCTCTCCCCCCCCATCTACGTGCATTTTGAGGCCCTCCGTCTAGCCCCCCCACCTCAGCCACCGTGAAAAGCTGTGCTTCATTTCTCTCTGGGTGGGAGTCCTCGTTCACAGCAAGGCGGCCTCATTTCACAGGAATACGGCCAAATGTCTCCTCAAGTTTTCACGACTGATAAACACGGGAGAAGCTTTTCTAAACATTTTACTTAACCCCTAGTTTTATCTGAAAAGCTCAAAGCCTTTTAATTAAATTTACTCTAATGCTTGAATACACAGTTTCAAGCGGGGGGGAAAAAAACATTTAGGACTAGACTACTTTCCTTTATCGGTCGGCCCAAGTGCATGCACACCAAAGCTTGACACAGATTTGGAGTTTATTCACACATAACATACTACAGTGGGTAATGTATCCAAGAAACACTGAACAGCGCTGTCATATATGACACAGGAAAACAAAACAAAAAAAAAACAAGAGAAAGAAAAAAAAGACACTCAACCCTTTCTTTGCCATTATATAAAAATAGTGTTGCTACAAAAGTATAAATTAGGTTTACTAATAAGACAACTCAGATCTGAATCTACACAAGAATCTGCTGCCAAAGTGCGATAAAAAGACAAAATGAATAGAATCAAACGTAGATTTTTTCTTTTTTTTTGCATTTTAGCAGAGTATAAAAAGGAAGAAATGCCTGTAAAGTAGGATGAAAGCAACACTAATTTCTTAACCTGAATAGATAAAACAGACTACAATCCATAAAACAGAACAGGATCTCCGTGTTAGCGTTCGTATACCACATTTTACAACCGAACCTTTATTATCTGAATAAGTTAAAAGTCCTGAAACAAAATAAAACTTACAGCTGATTTCAGTTTGCTAGTAACAGTATCTAAGTTGAGTTTTCTATTATATCAAAACCTTTTTGAAATGCTACTTTAGAAAAAAGAGGTATAATGTTATTGGTGCTCCCTACTTTATCTCTGAAATGAAGGTGCCCCCTTGTGGCATAAAAACAGCAGTTCTCTTGTATTTACATAATACAGCCTCTCTGAAAACGGATGATGTCAACCCACAAACACCAGCCCGTGATCAGCGCAGCTGCTCCCACCTTGAAAGGTTAATATTCAGTCTGGGTTCTCTTTGTCTTGACTCTTCACGAATGTCTTAAATTAACATCAACTCAGAGCCAACGATGATTCATTTCCATCTAATGAGAAACACTGGCTTATAATAACGTTATATATCCGTACTCTTATTAAAAGCATGCATATCTTAGATATAATTCTCATTTAATCAACAAAAAGAATGCTAGGTCTGACTAAAATTAAGTTGACATCATTACGTCAACAATGGCATTTTGTCCCAGAGCATATCCTATTGAAAATACTTATTTAAAAACTGTAAGAAATATCCCTTCATCAGTTCAGTCGAGGATCGTGCTTCAAACCCCAAACCAATGTACAGTATTTTGACTATTTCTTTGAACGAACTTATATATCTGCTTTTTTTTTTCTTCTTTTTAAATCAACATCTGATTTCCAATCTTTAAATTACAACACTACCTTCTGAGTACTGAGGTAAAACATTGGATCGGTACTTAAAAAATTAAATACAATTTACAGTAATTTTCTTTTTTCTTTTTCTTTTTTACCAAAATATATTAAAAAGAACACATCAGACATTTTAAGAAATCATTCGGGAGAGAAAAAAGCATTTAAGAAAAATCAAAGCTTGGAGGTAAAGAGGGCTACAGTCTATTAAAAACAACTTATGTGATTGTTAAACAGCTTTCAATGCAGAGCCTTTTAACCTGTAATTGATATAAATACGTTTTACACTTGTAATGCCACTCTAAAAGAAAGCCGACAAACGTCGTCATATAGGAGAAAACTGAAACAACGGCCTTCCATATTCTCATATTTGGCTTCTCCTCCTCCTCCTCCTCCTCGTTACGTTCAATCGGAAGCCATTTTCCTGTGAGCCGACCACCGAGGTCACCTTAACCTTGCGTTTAATAAAAGTGCCCGGCACTCAGCCTCAAAGAAGGACACGGTATTCCCATTGTAAATAAGTATTGATTACTATGAGGTTAATGTGGCAGTCTTAAGTCAATTATACTGTACAAAACAAGGCGGAGCAAAGCCTTGCAACAGTGCCTGACTCTACTGGTCGACCGTACACGTCTGCAAGGTCAAAGCCGGACAAAGGTGAGCTCCGATTTATTTTGAAAAATCTGAATGCATCCCAGTTGAAATGACTGGAAAACTGAGTGAATATCAGAAGTGTGATAAGTCCGTAAGTTAAGTTGCCCCTTTGTCTAAACCTGGGCAACACGAGAAAAAAAAAATAATATAAAATATATTTTGCTGTTGCAAATACAATGACAAGGTGATTTGTTTAGATTTGACTGTGTTAATATTCAAATGAGGAACAGGTGATTTAGCCTGTGGCAAAAAAAAATAAAAATGAAAGCAGTTAAATCACTTTACAACACTGCAGCCTTTAGGATCAAAAGAAAATATTCAGCTTGCACCACAAATGTTATAATTATAATCCAAATGAGAGTTTCATATCACAGTATCAATATCAAATATATCAGAACACCTGTATAGCCCCAATAAAGATCTGCTAATGTGATCACTACTACTACTACTATTACTACTACTACTACAGAGTCGTTTTATGCAGTGGATGCATGTGTTTCCGTGTGCTAATGTGAAAAATAGTACTGGAATAAAGCACTTGGCAAATACCACAGTTGCCCATGATTAGAAAATCCTCATCTGGGCACTAGAGGACACCATAAACCATCGAGTCCCTTTGAGTCTACAGGAGTGGAAAAAAAACAAAAGAAGAACAAAACAATAAGCTTTAGAAAAGATGACAAAAGAAGGCCATTGAACAGCAATATAAAAGGCATGGTTGTCGGCTCTGACTGGAGGGTTTGAGGTGATCACATGAGAGAGACTTAAGGCCCAAAAAACTGAGATCACAAACTAGTACTTGACCAATTAGTACCAGAGGCAACAAACAAAAGTTACAGCATAGCTTCCATTCATCCAAGTCATTGTAGGAGGTATCAGCTCAAGTAAATGTATCCTAGAATCCATAAAAAAATAAATAACTTGACTTCATGAGCATGCATGTGTTGACTTTAGTGAATGCACTGGCGGGAAATCGTTTCGTCCTGTGAAAAAATACGCCCCTCCCGAGGTTCCCTTTCGTCGTTTGTTGCGAGTGGCACTAACTGCATCTGGGGTGGAACGTTTCACAAAAGTCTCGGTTCAGTACATACCTCGGCATTGAGGTCACAGTTTGGTTTCTTTCCGGTACAGTGAGGAAAAGTGGCGGTGCCTGCTTGGGTGTGCTCATTCCTGAGAGAATCCCGTTGATTTCACGAAAACATAAAATAATTTACGGTTATAATAGGTAACTGTAGGAGTGTAGAGAGAACAGTCGGATAAAGCTGGAAACTATGCCCTGTGATAAAGCTTATTGCCTCAAAAATGGAAATGCGTAGCTCACGTAAGGAAGACAATATCTATGTTAGAACGGTAAATGAGGAAAGAATAATAAATAAAGTAATACTCTTCCTATGGAAAGCCTTTTTTTTTTGAGCTTGAAAAACAAATACACACACACAACATATTTAAGCAATTATAAATTAAAATCTCGCCTACAAGCTTATAAACTGATGGCTAATAATATTACGGCTGTTTAAGTGAGGGTAAAGCACCCTCTGTACTGTTAAATATTAAAAGGATAACATAAGGATTGCCGAGCCATCGTGCTATTTCACTCTTTGTGGGTGCAACCCAGCTACAGAATAGTAACGCTGGATGAAATCAGTGTTAAGACTGACCCCAACCAGCGTCTAATGCGAGGCTTTCCTTTTTTGCGCAAGTAACAAAAACGCTTGTAAATAAAAGTCACGCGAAGGTTAGCGTTCGGCTCTCAAGTTCTGTTCAAGTCTAGCAGTGTGACTTGCATATCTAGCAGCATAGGACCTATCGGATTAATTCTAAAAACTAAAAAGGAAACAAACCATTGGATGACTTTTCTTTGCAATTTTGTCATGTTGACAAAAAGGAAAACATCGCATTTTAAAATTATATCTCAGCTACGTTTTCTTTTTTAGTTTGAGGCCACTGACGCGACCATCAAATTATCTGCAATGGTTACCTGTACATGGCTGAATAATAATAATAAAAAAAAAAACCTTCAGTGATACGTGACAGTAAATCATAAACCTGGTGCACTTATATACCAGAGGTTCAATGGCAGTGAAGATTCACCACTTGATTTTTTTTTTTGTCATAAACCAATGAAAATTATACAACATACTGCATTTGCTACAGTACGCTGCCACTATATTCCTCTTTGAGAACTTTGATAGTCTAGTATGAGTGTTTCCAGAGGTCTATGACAGTAGCTTAAAGCAACGAATGCAAAGTTTACCTGAAAATGTTGTCATCCAGTGAGAATAACAGCATTGTAGCCTTGTAGCAGTTTAGTTATTAGGCTGGAGTAATTCAAATCACTAGTTGTGACGAGACCAAACTCATCCTGCTTACGTGTGCATCCCAAACCGAGGGCAGCGTACCAAACGGGACAGTCTTTTGAGAGTTACCGTTCCACCCCTACACTTCGCCCACGATACTTAACAACAGTCCGTTCTCCATACAAAATACATAACAAGCCGCATTGTTTTATGGGTGTTGCAACCTTTACAATGTGAGTTTTTCAGTAAATATCCGTCTTGAGAAGTATTCAATGTCCATACACATCTATGTTTACACTTGGTCTACACCTACAGTATACAAATAATAGTCTTGAGTCATTGGTTGGAGGTGAAGGTTTGGTTGGTTGGGGTTGGTTGGGTTTTTCTTCTAGCCCATGTTAGAGCGAAGGAAAATCAGTTTGTTCATCTCCTCAGCAGTGACCTGCTGCCTCCTCTTCATAGCCAGGCTCTGCTCGCACACAGTCACACACTCGCTGCGGATGCCCACAGCCGGCACTGCCAGGAGCCACAACGCCAGGCGGGCGAGCCTGGGGAACTTCTCACCCACCGTCGAGCTCCAGTACTGGAAGAGATCTGGTGTACCCTGGAGAAGAGGCTCAGCCAGGTATTGAAAAATCTCTTGTCTAACCTGACTCTGACTCTCATCATTACCGGACACTGAGCAAGACGAGGCGGTCCCCCTTGAGGGGCCACTGTTGGTTCCACTTCCCTCTACACGGCTTATCTTAGGGGTGGGTGGGCCATCAGTGTCCCGCTCCTCGCCACCTGAACCTCCACCACCGGTCATACCTCCATCCCTGGGTTCAGATGCCATTTCGCACGCGCGGGAAATTATGTCTTCGTGCTGGTAGGCCGGCACTGAACGGAGCTTGAGCTGTGGGTCTAGGACCATGGCTACCTGGTGAGCTCGTTCAACCTGAAGACAAAAGCAAACAAAAACACCTAGTCCTTCCTTCCTTGCATTCATTTCTTTGCATTCACTTTCTAGGCACTTTCGGTTCAAACGCATGCATCAAAAGGATTATTTAAGAAAATAAATGTAAGCAAAGCTACATCAGTACCTTGAAGTTTTCCTTGAGTGCTTCTAGGAAGTAGTGGCAGAGTTTGCTAGCTGTGCCAGTTCCAGCCTCTCCCGCTTTAGATGTAAAAAACTTCTCCAAGCGTAGGTAGACGGGCAGCACCTGCTGTAAGGTTGGTCTCCTCTGGCTGCTTAGCTCCAGAGCTGCAAGGCGTAATGGTGCCAGCAGACAGGCCAGTGTGCTGAGCAGATGCTTGTTGAGACCTTGGAGGACTGGTGCTGTGGCCTTACTGCGACCGTAAGCCTCGCAAATATGTTCAAAGTGGGCATGGACCTGCAGAAGTGCTTCAGCCGTACGATCCCAGCAAGGAGGGGTGGGGCATTGTGCAGGGCTGCCCTGTGCGCCTTCCTCGGTTGTGCTTGTGGACGTGTTGGTGAACTGCTCTTCACGAAGGGTAAGTGTGGTTGAGGAGGCAATATCTCTGCATGTTGACAGGAGCTCAGCTAACTCATGAAGCCCTCGGGCCTGGAGGCTGCGCTTGCCAAGAACAGCCTGAACAACCGCACCGAGTGAACACCCAGCGCACCGCAGACATATCCTCCCTCGGCCGCCACCTCCCAGTGGGGATCCTCCAAATCCTGCTGCCCACACTCTGGGCTCAGAGACGTACACGGTGCGAATGTCTGACATGACAAACTCAGACAGCACATTCTGCACCCAGTGGTGAACCTGCTCAGGCCCTTCCCTCAGCTCAGCCTCCCTCACACCGAGCACGTAGCGCTTCAGTCTCGAGCCCTCCACCTGGTAGGCGGTCAGAACAAAGCAAGCGTCGGGGCCAGATGTCTGGGAGTGGCAGGTGACGGCGATGCCAAGCGAAGCATTGGAGCCTAGAGCACACGTGACCTTGACTTTGACTTGGTTGTACATGCGGGGCAGCTGGCGCAGTGCCAAGGCACTCATGTTGCCAAGAGCATCACGGGTGGAGTAGGCACCATGGCGTGCACCTGTATCCACTAGGGTCTGTGCCAACTTCAGGAAGTCCTTGCTGTTGAGCACATTCAGCATGCTCAGGTCTGAACACATTACCCGTAATAAGCGCTCAGCCACCTGCTGTCGCTCCTTCTCAGGTAGTCCGTTATTCTCTGCCAGGACAGACAGCAGATGGATGGAAAGGACGCAAAACAAATCATAAGTCAGTTAGCGTCAGTGTTATTTTTTATTTGATATGGCACAAAACACAGGGCACAGTAAAGGGGAAATGGAAATACAGAATCATATGGAGTGAATGACATGATAATGATCAGGAGGAGAGAGATTATGGCATGCAACATACATCAATGCCTAGCTGGAATCGAACCAAGGATGCTGCAGATGTATGGCATGACTCTTAACCACCAGGCGTAATGAAGTTGCGGTACTTACGGCTGAGTGTATGGTTCCTCTGGGGGATACTTTGAGGCTGGATTTGTAGTTTAACTGAGGAATGGGCCTGAGCCGGAGAACCTCTCCACAGCTGCTCCTGAGGCCCTGAGGCTGAAGAGGCTTTGGGAGAGTCCCCTTTGGTGTGGTTCTCATTATCAGCTGAGTGCAGAGACATGGATGATAAGGTTTCCAATACTGTTTGGTGTTAATGAAGAAATTTAATGTCAAGCGTTTTCAGCGAAGGAAAAATGTAAAGAATACAGCCAAGACACAAAACTAATCAAAATAAAAGAAAGAAACAATAAAAAATAAATGCCTTATTTGGCCTCCCTGAATCGGTAATGAATACATTTTGCCTTCAAAAAGTAGCTGCGCCAGTTCCCAAAAAGAATTTCATTCATTAATTGCTTCCTCAGTCGGTTCTCACATAAGATCAGCCACACATCTCGCGTTGTAATTAATTTACAGAAGTCAGTCTCACAGCAATAATTCAACAGCAACGCCAAACAGCAAGAAAACATAATAAATTACTACCAATGTAATAAATATATTTTGTTTTCCTCGTTGAAGCCTGGATGAAAGTATATTAATTATGATAAATGCATAATTTTAACTGCATGCATGGACAAGCAACGTGACTCATACTTAAGAGGGAAACTAAACTTCAGTCATCACATAAAATACCACACATCTGGTAGCCGCAGATTGTGAGAGATGGATACTTTGCTCGCTATCCTTGTTTTTATGCCAAATTCACATCAGTATTTTTAATGAGTTTGGGTTACGGCTGACCTAAGAAATAATTAAATCATTGGGATTAAATAACATCTATGCTGTATTTACAATGCAGCTTAAGTTTTTATTTTTTTTCCCCCAGTACATTTCTGCATAAAAACGTCTCCAAACATCAGCGTATTTTCACACCAGTCTTGAAAGTAGACAAAGAGAACCGGATCAAACATCATTAATCTAAAATATTATAATCGGGTATTATTTTTATTCAGGAATATGAGCCAATATTACATATGAGAAGATTAAAAGCTAATTTCAAGGCCAAATTAAGAGTCCCTCTGTTTAAAAGTGTTTCAAATTAACGTAATGGGACACAGGACGCATCGTTCAGTGCTCGGTTTGGTTTGAAAAAACAAATAAATCAAGGAGTTGTCACAGTCTGACCTTCACAACACATGTTTGTGGAGTGTATAATGACCAAAGATGGTTTTGTAACTTTTTCCAGACCTTCCTTTCTCTTGTTTCTGCACTTCAGTGAAAATCCGCTAATGTTTTAGGTCATTTTTGTGCAGAAATGTAGAAAATCCTGAATGGTGCATGATATGCAACAAAAAAACAACTATTTCCAGCAGCCTCAGATCCAGATCTGCAACAACCCTCATATCAACGTCCCTCTTGACCATTTATTGCCTGCACCTCGATAAACAAGTATGGCTTCTGCGTAATTACCGACACTTCTCACATGCATTGCAGCCACTGAGGGTGTGTTCACATTATGTATTTGTCGCCCTGTTGAGCTCAACATGCATTTGTCGTCGACTCACCAGCATGGGACTGCATGTGCTCCAGCAGGTTGTTGTAGAACTGGAACTGGATGCCACAGGCACCACAAGTGTACGGTTCTAAAAAATCACAAGGCCCAGAAGAGTGTTGACTCTTTGTCGGAGGCAACAATGAAAATACTGTGCATCTGTCCACCTAGCCGCTGTTACCCCCGATCTGCGCTGGACTTCTGCCAAACGCAGCAGCTCTAAAAGTCAGTCCCGCAAAGATGTGGTTATTTATGTGATACTTGTGGCCTCAAGTAAATCAGTTTGAGGTAGAACTTCAGAAATTTGTCATGGGCTTTTGAATTACTAACAAATACTTGCAGCAACGTTAACTTCTACTTCAAATTGGACGTAGGGGTTTAAGGCACTGACAATGTATTTCACTCATCATGTCCCCACTACGTCAGATTTGCACAGACCCATCCCAGCTCCTCATTTCTAATCCTGTTCCTACTATAACACATCTATTTAAATCCAAAAACGGCAAAAAAATTAATCTTTACGTCTAAACATTTTCCAATAATCTCCATCACCAAAAAGGAAACAACAACCTTATAACAGTATGAGTCAGCCGATGATTAGATGTCCGTCATTTCTAAACACAACGCAAAGACTGTTTACCAGCTGGTTCAGACATTCCCTAGCGATAATGGGGCTAAATGCGGAAGATCTATATAATCACAAATGATTATAGAGAAACTGCTTACACCAAACGATGACAGACTGACAAAAAATATGTAATCATACCAGAAAAAAAGGTGAAATGAGACAGAGGCAGCATGCCTGTTTCACTGCTTTTGTGCAGGAAGGTGGGGTTGGACTTACTCTGTGTTGCAGAGAATGTGCTGGCCACCAGAGGGCTCGGTGTTCCTGTTGACAAGGAGACAGGGAGGATGCTTTATCATTCATTTCCCCTCTTTATTCAAATCTGGGCATTAATGGTGCTTAAATTTTTTTTATTTCTGCAAGCATGGTTTGCAATGAAAGAGCAATTACCTAAACAGAGCACGCACGAGTGGGATCATTATACGCATTTCACTGAGGAAAAACCTTAAAATGTAATCTTATGAACGTCGAAAAAGGTCAGGTTTCATTTTGAATGTCATGAGGGTTAGACTCACCAACACTGCTTTGCTATTATTGTGACTCAGTTTCTTATTTTATGTGTATTTCTCCATAAAATTAAATGTAAAGTGTGAGTGAGGTGTGACTGACAGACGCCGGCAATAAATGCGATCAGTTCTGATTCTGATTATGACATGCCCGTGCACCATTTTCCAACTTTAAAAACGGCAGCAAGACAGAACAGGACGGAAAAGGAGACGTTTGTGACGGCGTCAGCAAGTTTCCAATTTGTGCCGTGCTTTCAGGGCCTTTAACTACGAGACACAATCGCCGTGGCGATGCACAGCAGCTGTTATCAGAACTGAAGGTGATCTAATGTGATATCAACAAGGTCTCCATTTTCATGCTCCGAGTGTGGAGTAGAATAATGATAACAGAGCTCTTGGACTTTTATATAGTAACAATTGATGCGAGGTAGGTCACACAAGCCTCTTTACATCCACCACTCCCCATCCATCTCAGTTTTCAGCTCATGAGTAGCAGAACACAGTGTGCAGAAACACTGTCTCTGTCTATACTGACGTTCACTTTCGCATTTACGTGCTTTGCAGCAGAACTTAAAATACTGTTGTTTTTTTTAACCGTTTGAGCAGAAATACATTTCCACAGAAAAACACACACACGTCTACAAAAAAAAAAAAAGTGACTCAGTGCTCACCACTTGAGTTCTGCGAACTGTTTGTGTCAACCAGACTAGACTGAATCGCACTTTCCAGTTTCCGCCTGAACGGGCTGTCTGTAAGCGAAAACACAGGAGAAACAATGAGTGACATGCCCATGCGAAACAACGCGGATTACACTTTCAGCTCGCAAACCGACACATCAGTTAAGACGGGGCAAAGTTAGAGGCACGCGCAGCATGCAAATCAATCACGCTAACAGCCTTGAAAAAGGATCCAAATGTTCATATTACATTTAAATGTGGGTTTAATTCCTCCCCTTCATTCCATCTTTTTGACCCACTTCTAAGATGCGAGTGTGTGCCACGCTTTAAATAGTTCTGAATGGCAGAGTGCTTCTTAGCAAAAAGATTGGGAGGGAGAGGGGGGGTTATCAACCATGAAATGCAGTGCCAAAAATCAACGCGTTTTGACAGGAAGACAAAAACTTGCCATGTTGAAAATGCACTATTTCATACTTTATTTTAGTCTTAATTCATCTCCACTCTATTGTATTTGCTCGTCTTCATATAAACATACAATTACTGTGCAATGGAGTTCTTCCCAGAGGTTAATAGTTTCATGCAAGGTTGCCACATCTCTTTCCGTCCTTTGTAAAGAGGCTCAATGAGGCAGCTACACTGAGGTATGCTTGCATGCATATCCACCACGCCCTTGCAACAGCGCTGTGATATTATTGTGATGATCTCTCCCTGCTATGCCGATACCACGGCGGTAAACACTTCTGTGGTCATGTGGGCGACAGACGCTGACATTTTAAAAGAGACATTCAGCGGCTCGGGCTGTGCTTTTGTTTTCCCGTGCCCGTGTTCGCGGCGCCGTTTTCCTGCTTTATCAACATCAATTTTGTCTCAATTTTGTCAGCGCTTCCTGACGACGGCACAACTTGTCAAGCTGACACGGTGGGCTACATCATTTACAAAACATTCAGGTTCTGCATCACAAAAGAAGAGTGTGTTTAAAATGAATGTCCAGCGGCGAGCCAGAAACATTATTACCACCCTTGTCTAATATTCTTTCGGGTCTTTGTGTATAACCAGCAAAGTTGAAGGTGCCCTGTGGTATCTGGCACCGATATGTTAGCAACAGCCTTCTAAGTAAGCTGTGAATTGGACCCATCATGGATCGGCCTTGCTGTTTCCTTGACGTTTCAGGGAGACTCCAGCCCAGTATTTGGGTCATAAACATTTCAGCCTTGTCAAATAAAGTCACCTTAACCACAACTTAAAAATGTATCCCAGACCTTAACTTGTGTGCCTGTTACGAGACAAAGTTCATCTGATGTGTGCAATTTAATAATGTTTTGGCTCATCTGTGGATATGTATCTGTAAATATTAGACTGTGCGCAGCTCAGGAGTAAAAGGTATAAAGTAATTCTATCCAGCTACTGAATACAGATCAAATTTCACCCACCACCCAACAACAAAATGTCACAACTATGTGTCCAGAGTAGAAATAAGTGTACAACACTCAACAAAATGTAAGAGAATTAAGCTTACTTTTTATTTTACTACTTTGGCTGTGGCCAAATTTACCCATGTCCATGCTTCCACATTCCTGTACCCGTGATGTCTTCAAATCAAACGACCCTGCATCCAAAAGAGATCGTTAGAGTCAAGTGAATACAATGTTTTACACTGTAAGAGGCTTTTATATATACAAAACTAAAATGAGACTCCATTATTCAGAATTCAAAAGGTTGGGAATATTCAATTCACATACAGTCGTGCTCAAGTTTACATACTCTGGCAGAAGTTATGATTTCTTGGCCATCTTTCAGAGAATATGAATGGCAACACAAAAAACTCTTCTTTCACTCATGGTTAGTGGTCGGGTGAAGCCATTTATTGTCAAACAACTGTGTTTACCCTTTTTAAATCACAATGGCAACAGAAACTACCCAAAATGACCCTGATCAAAAGTTTACAGTTCTCAATACCGTGTATTGCACCGTTTAACGTCAATGACAGCTTGAAGTCTTTTGTGGTAGTTGTGGATGAGGCTCTTTATTTTCTCAGATGTTAAAGCTGCCCATTCTTCTTGGCAAAAAGCCTCCAGTTCCTGTAAATTCTTGGGCTGTCTTGCATGAACTGCACGTCTGAGATCTCCCCGGAGTCAGGAGACGGAGATGGCGGCTCCAGAAGCTTCACTTTATTCTGATGTAACCAATGACAGGTCGACTTGGCCTTGTGACGTCCCAGTACGTCCCATGCGCAGCGTTCATCTTGCCATCAGTTTTGACCGAGCTTCCCGTGCATTTGTAGCTCACACATCCCCAAACATCATTGATCCACCTCTGTATTATACAGTAGGAATGGTGTACCCTTCATCACAGGACTTGTTGACTCCTCTCTAAATGTAATGTTTATGGTTGTGGCAAAAAAAGTTCAGTTTTGGTCTCATCACTCCAAATGACTTTGTTCCAGAAGCTTTGAGACCTGTCTCTCGGCTGTTTGGTGTAGTGTAAGCAGGATGCTTTGTGGCATCTGCGTAGTAATGACTTTTTGCAGACCATTTTTCTTCAAGTGCCTCCTTATTGTGCATCTTGAAACAGCAATGCCAACTTTTTTGTGGGTTTTTCTTTGCGTCCCAAACAATTTTCTGAAGTTTGACATTGGGCTACATGACCATGGTTTGGTTTCAACAGAGTCCCTCATTTTCTACTTCTTAATTAGCGTTTGAACACAGCTGATTGACATTCTCAACTCCTTGGATATCTTTTTATATCCCTTTCCTGTTTCATACAGTTCAATTACCTTTTCCCGCAAATCCTTATGACATTCAGGTCATGGTAAACCCAAATTCTTTTGCATTCCCCATGACTCAGGATCCAGAAATGTCAGTGCAGCAACCGGATGAAAGATGCAAGGGTCAGTCAGGAGCCCAGGAACTCACTGACCTTTTATACACACACACTTATTACAAGCAAACAGATGACAGGTTATCGGGCCAAAATCACCAGGGTATGTAAACCTTTGATCGGGGTTATTTGGGTAGTTTCTGTTGTCATTATGGTTTAAAAAGAGTAAACACAGTTGGCTGACTATAAATGGCTTCACCCAACCACTAACCATGAGTGAAAAATATTTCATATTTTCTGAAAAATGGCCAAAAGAAATCACAAATTCTGCCAGGGTATGTTAACTTATGAGCGCACCTGTAGCGCAGTAAGCAGATGGACGTACCCATTGGTGTGTGAAGCGCAACGTGCTCCTGGTATGGGTTGAAATACTTGTACTGCTTCCCGCAGAACTCACAAACATAGCTCCCGGTTTCTGTGGACGAGAAAACACATAAACAAATCTTTGTTTTCATCAGCATCTATGTTAGTGACAAAACAAGTGACATGTCAGCTAAGATCAATTTGTTTGGGATTAGTTGTCTTCAGTTCAAAATGAAAGAGGGACAGAGTTGTTTTGTTAATCACGTCTTACTGGGGAGAAGCGGAAAACAAGAGGTCTAAATAGAGTGCAGAAGAAGGAGCTGGTGATTCTGATGGTATGTTTCCCCTTACTGACAAATCTTTTACATTTAGCTGTGCCTCACTATTAGAAAACAAAGAAACACAATGGTTTCCCTGCATAGTGAGTGTGGATGTTCACACTATCCCACCAAATCAGTAGGAGTCATTAGTGCAGTGACAAGTGCAGGTTTCCCACCTGCGAACACTGCCAATTGTGTTTGAAGGGACACGCGTTGCAGTCGGTTGAACCCGCGGTCTCTGCCGAGGTGGGCGAGTGCTTTGTCCCCTGCGAAAGAGGACTTTTGGACTTATGCTCTGAAACCTTTCCAGTGTGGCTTTAGCTCATATGCTTAAGTGTTATTTTACCAACGTGGATTATCACCGCGGCTTAAGCCCTTTCATTATAAAATGTGTTCAATACAGGTGTACTCGCTGCGATGTGAGTTTCAATGCCAGCTAAACGTGTAAAGTTCTGTTTCTAAAAAGGAATTTAAATGCAACACAAAACAAAAGACATCAAAGCTTTTATCTATATTGGGCTGCAGCATCATAATTATACCAATCTAGCTTCTTTCTTCTGCAGGGTAACACAAAAAGCCAAAGCACAGCCACAAACTGAGGATACTCTACAGCTGATTTTGCTATGCGATGCGATCATGCTCTGCTACAGTGCGTCTTTTTTGGATTTATAATCACCCTTTGTAGATGTTTTCTAACCTTTGAATTAGGGGTATAACGGTACATGCGTTTGTCCTCAGTGGTTCAGTATTCTACGCTTGTTTCGATTCATTACGCCCCATGATCCAAATAATTACTGTCAGATGTCGATTTATGTGGAAATACTCGCGCTTAAAAAACAAAAGCTCCAGAGCGCAAACCGAAATGTTTTGGCAACGCATCCGTTCTTGTCCATCAGCCTCAGCAGCATATAGTCAGTTATCATTAACAGCCGGGCAGAAAACAAAGCCCTCACATGTGTGATAAGTTAACTTATCTGCCCACGCTGTTAAATCGAGCTGTCCGCTGAGCTGGTGAGCATGCAGAGTTTACAATAAATGCAAGCATGAAGACACTGCACTTTGTCCTCTAACAATTCAAAGAATGTTTTTTTTATTTTTGTCTCCCCCAATCAAGAGAGCTTGGTCTTTTTGGTTGCTAAGGCCAGAGAGGCGGGAATTTTGTTATTTTGTGCATTGCTAAAAGCTTTTGTCTTATTGAGTTTATTTTATACTTTTATGCAATTCTACTTTATCGTCTGCCGCATCAAATTTACTGAACCATAGACTTAGTGTACCGTTACACCCCTCTGTTAAACAAAATACATCAAACAGTCTTACTTGGTCCAATTTTCTGATAGGGTTCAACTGGTTCCTCTTCTTTAAGGCCATCCACAGGTAACACCACCTGTTCATATGGATCTGAGAGAGACGGCGAGGACATGGAGACAAAGAGTAAAGTCAGCTTGGCCAAATATTAGGTCATGTTGTTTATTCTTCCTCTTCAGCTTCAATTAACAGCACCAAGATGAAAAAGAAAAGTAAAATACCATGCACCTTAATCCTCTCAACAGAATAAACATAAAGTGCACCAGCCTGTCTCAAATGCACTACATTTAAAGACACAAGACACCTGCCATTGCTTTAGCATTGTGCAATAAGAAAAAAGGCTCCACTTTATGCGGCTCTACTCCTCTTTACCATTTTACTCAGATTAGGCTGCAGCAGGAAGCAGGGTTTCTGAAGGGAGAAGACACTATGAAATAGGAGGTCCAATGAGAGGCTTTCAAGTGCTAGAGCTGGAGTTTCGAAGAATAATTAAGTTGTCAAGTAAATTGTGCAAAAACACCTAGTTACCGTCAACTGCATGCAGGTCACGGTGCTCCTGGAAGCAACTGTAGTATTTATACTTCTTGCCACAAATGTCACAGGAGTAACGGAAGTTGCCTGCAGAAAGAACAGAGAGCAGCATAGTTATGTATGCGGCTAACATACAGGCAGGCACAAAGTGGATGTCATTGCTGCTGACAACCAGTATTTTGCAGACAGCAATAATAAAGTGAAAACTGGGTGCATGGTAACCTAATAAAAATAATACACGAACACGCGTTCGCACAGTTTGCAGTTCAGAGAGAATGAGGGATGGGATGAGGCTTAAGCCGAACTTTGTACATGGCACAGCGTATACATTTGAACCAACTGAACTCAGTTAATAACTTCTGAGAGCAGTTGAGCGCTTTGAACCCCAAGGTGTCACAGCTGCTTTTCACACTTAATTTGCAGCGAATTCTTACATAGTGTCACAAAATGCAGAGCCGAGTTCTGATTTTTGGTTTTCTTTCTGCAATAGAAACCTGACTGAATGAACTAACAAATACAGGAGGGCTAAATAACATCAGGCAGATGAATCCCCGTGGGAAATATAAGAGAAAACTGAGTAATATCTGAAATAAACAAAGCTAAACCTATATGCGTGCAAATAAATATGCATGGGTGGATATAAATTCAAATTTACATTTTAAATTAAAATATTAAGCGGAGCTGGATCCTAAAAATTAAAATGTCTTTGCATTTTTATTTGGTTTGTATTAAGAAATATATATATGCAACATGATCCAAACGGAATAATTTTAAGTGACATTAGGACCCAAGTTGTGCAAACAACATTTTAATCTGTTTAAATATGCATTAAATGCATAATAATGAGTCAAACATCAGTGGGCTTTCACAAGTCCTGAAAGTAGACAAAGAGACCCCAAACAAACAAATGGAGCACAAAAATAATACCTGGTTACTTATTTATTCAAGACAGTTAATCATTTGCACATATCTTTGAATTGCAAAAGTATGTGAAGCCTTGTTTGACCCTGCCCCCCCACATCAACTAAACATTTCCAGTATTAGCTGATCAGTTGTTCTTGGTCCTTCTACAAAGATTTCTACTGGATTAAGGTCAGGTCTTTTGTAGGACAACTTGGGTGCTTTGGGTCGTTGTCTTCCCGCATGACCCAGTTTCTCTTCAGATTCAGCTCACGGACATACGTCCTGACATTTTCTTTTCAGAATTCACTGGTCCATCAGCAACGGCACGCCGTCCCGGTTTAGATTCTGCAAAACAGGCCCGAACAAAGAGACTACTACCCCCACATGTTTCACGGACAGGATGAGGTTCTGATGCTGGAATGCAGTGTTGTTTTGTCTCCAGACACGAGCCTCTCAATTAAACCAAACAATTCTACTTTGGTCTCATCTGTCCGCAAAATATTCTCCCAGCAGTCTCCTGCTTTTATTTATTTATTTATTTATTTATTCATTCATTTCGGGCAAGTCAATTCAAATCACACATCAACATCAACATGAGTACAAGTGACCTGGCCGAAAGGGAAAGCGGGAGAAGCCAAAGCTTATCTAGTCTAGAAGATGAACGCATAGCTGCAGTTCGGCTTAGGACAGTCAAAAACAGATTACATGTGTGTTTGCACAGAGTCCATATTCTTCCGTCATAAGTGAACAACAGTCTCTTCTAGTCGCCTGGCGTGTTATAGTCCATTATCCATGTCGTCCAATTGACAATTGTCATGTTTATATATTAGTTGAGATGGTGTCAGAGCCCGTTTTTTCCATTTAACCCTCCATGTCCGATTTGCTTGTCTCAGAGCTTATCTTCGCCAAATCCTCCCGAGCTTTGGCTCCGTCGGCTCGCATGCTTGCCATATCCTTGTAGATTTCATAGATGTTTTTTTTTTGTTTTTTAACTGACACTGACCTCGAACCCGCTTTTCTTTTCTCCCTTTTCACTGTTTGGGTACATTGAGTTTTTTATATACTTTTCATACCGTCTCAACAAGGTGTCTGCTGACAGGTCTTTGACCTTTATCAGCACTAACTATGTATCGCTGTGTAACGGTCCATGGTTAATTTAACATATTTCTTTTTGAAGACACTCAGATTCACTGAATTCTTGACCTCATCATCCAAATCATTCCATTTCTTAACCCCTGCAACAGTTATAGAAAAGGATTTTAATGTAGTTCGTACAATTTTTTGCTTGAATATCAGTTTCCCCCTTAGATTATGTTTCGTCTCTCTCTCTTGGAATAGTAACTGCAAATTATGAGGGAGGCTTTTCTTTGCAGCCTTGTACATTAACTGAGCTGTTCGAAAGTTTGATAAGTCATTGAATTTGAGTATATTTGATTTGCTAAATAACTGAATTGTGTGTGCCCTATACTTGGCATGATGTAGGATTCTCACTGCTTTTTTTTGGAGTATTAACAGGGGATGTGTATTGCTTTTATACGTGTGTCCCCACACCTCTATGCAGTATTGCAGGTGTGGAGAGATTAGTGCGCAATACAAAAGGTAAAGTGCTTTCTGATTTAGTAGTTTTTGTGCTCTCCAAAGTATGGACACACTCCTGGCCAGCTTACTTCTTAAGTGTTTTATATGCGACTTCCAACTTAACCTATCATCGATGATCACTCCCAGCACTTTGTTTTCGTTAACCCTTTCAATATTTATTCCGTTTATTTGAATGTTAACGCTGTTGTTGCGTCCCTTTTTCCCAAAAAGCATGTATTTTGTTTTCCCCAGATATAGTGATAATTTGTTTATATTAAACCACACATGAAGCTTTGCTATTTCAGTATTGACTGTTTCAACTAATTGGTTCAAGTCATCCCCCGAGCAGAAAATATTAGTATCATCCGCGAATAGTATTAGCTTCAACATACTGGACACTTTACAAATGTTGTTTATGTACAGTATAAACAGCTTTGGACCCAATACTGACCCCTGCGGGACCCCGCAGACTATATTCAAGCAAGTTGATGTGTTTTCCCCCATCTTGACATACTGAGATCTGTTATTTAAGTAGCTTCTGACCCAATCCAGTGCTACTCCTCTAACACCATATCTTTCCAGCTTGGCTATAAGAATTTCATGGTTAATGGTGTCAAATGCTTTTTTGATGTCTATGAAAATTCCTATTGAGTGCAATTTTTGGTCAATAGCATCATTGATGATTTCCACAGACTCAGTTAGGGCCATAGCAGTAGAATGGTTCTTTCTGAATCCATACTGGCTGTCGTAGAGCAGCTTGTGTTTGTTGATGAATTTGTCTAGCCTATTGTTAAATAGTTTCTCTAGTATTTTTGATAATTGTGGTAGTATTGAGACTGGTCTGTAGTTGGTAAATTCGTGTATGTCACCATTCTTAAACAGTGGTACAACTTTGGCCACTTTCATCTTGTTGGGGAATGTCCCTGTTTGAAAGGACAAGTTGCAAATGTATGTTAAAGGTGAAATGATCCCGTCCAAAACATTCTTGATTAGCCTCATATCAGGGTCGTTAACATCCGTAGATGTTTTTGCTACGCATGTATTGACCAGGTGTCTAATCTCTGTTGTCTCCACTGGTGTGAGAAACAGTGAGCTTGGATTTCTGCCTCCCTTTTTATCAAAGTGGTCCCAGTTCAGGTCAGTGTAGTCTGGGATGTCCTTGGCTAGATCTGGCCCCACATTAACAAAGAAATTATTGAATCTGTCTGCTATGACTCCCATATTATCTTCCCTGATGTTATTGTCCTTGAAGTAGGGGGGGTAGCTTGGTTTAGCCCCTTTATTTTTGGTCACCTTGTTTATAATATCCCATAATTTTCTGGTATAGCTCATATTTCTGCTATAGTTTACTGTAATATTCTTTCTTGCAATCCTTTAGGATATTATTTAGTTTATATTTCAACTCTGATTGGATTGTCCTAAGTTTTAAAAACTGTCTGTACAGTGTGTTCTTCTTCTTGCAAGCGTTTATCAGTGATTTTGTGAGCCATGGTTTATCTTCCTTATTCTGTTTTTTGTGTCTTATTTTCACAGGACAGTATTTGTCGTACAATATTTTTAATATTTGCAAAAAGGAATCATACGCCCCATTCACATCTGTTTCATTGTAAACCTTATTCCAGTCTTGTCTCAGTAGTTCATTTTTCAGTGCTTTCATTCCCCCCTCAGTTCTGACTCTTACATATATGCTCTTGTTCAGTGTTTGACTCGTAATATGTTTCCTGTCATAGATAGCAAAGATTGGTAGGTGATCACTTATATCATTTATCAATAGACCACTTGTTATGTCATTCCCCATAACGTTGGTGAAAATATTATCAATTAGAGTAGCACTGTATGTCGTGATCCTACTAGGTCGTGTGATGAGGGGGTGTAGCCCCATAGTATACATTGTAGTAATGAACTCCTCCGTCAATGTATTTTGTTTTGGATTGAGTAAATCAATATTTAGGTCACCACAGATGAAAACCCTCTTTTGGCTTGTATTGGAGAATAATTCTCCCACACAATCATTGAAAATTTGTATTTTTGAATCAGGTGCTCTGTAAACACAACTTACAACTATATTTTTACCATCCTTAACAAAAATTTCGATTGTGCACATGATGTTTAGCAAACTGCAGATGGGCAGAAATGTTCCTTTTGGCTTTGTCCTTGCCACTCTGCCATGCACACTATGCTTGTTCAGTGTTCTTCTTAGGGTGGATTCCACTTTAGAGATGGCTGATGGGCACTGAGCGATACCTGAGTCTCATTACATTAACTGAAAACACTACTGAATAGATGGACTCTCATTTGGCCTTAAAATTAAAGTATAATATAAAGTGCCCTTACTTTTGCAACTCACAAATATGTATACTGGCTCATTTTCCCTGACTAAACAAAGTATATGCTCTAGTTTCATTAGTTTGATTGGGTTCTCGCTGAGGTTTTGAGTCGTAGTTTCTGCAGAAATGTAGATGCACTGTATATGTTTAAATTTAATTTCAGCTTTCACAGACAGTTCTTGCCAGATCTATTAAGGGCTAACGAAGCAAAAGGACATAAGGGATGCAGATTACTTGTTCTGGTCTTGCTAATTTCGATGCCGTGGGAAGCACTGTGCAGCCAGGTGGCAGTTGACAAGTAAGAACATCTCAAGTTCCTCTTGGCACGCTACAGTCAATTCCTGTCTGAGAGCAATCTGTTGCATGAAAATCGAGGCGCAGAGCAACTGCACGACAAAATCAATTTCTAAACACAATTCTCCTGCTGGTTCAGGTTCAGTCTCACCGTGATAACATGCCTGACTCACGTAGCCTCAGAGAAAGGCCTCTCACCACACACTGATGTGACAAATGTTTTATCATTTAGCAGCACAGCGACAACTTCTAAATATTCTCCAGTCGTCCTCTCAGGGTACTCTGTTAATTCAATCCGCTGCATTCCTGGCTGAATTACTGGGGTAACAAAATATTTAACAAGAGAAAGTAAAATATTCTGTCCTGGATTTAAATTGTTTGGGACTTATGATTTCAACATTTTGTTCACAAAGCAAAAGGTTAAGCTGTAAGAGGGCACAGAAAAGTCAACAGCTGTTTTCTTCATTTCACACCATAAAGGTTCTGCACCAGCGCTTATTCTTGCACGAGTCACACTTCTAGGCTGCAGTCGCATCCGTGTTGTTTTTTCCCACCAATTAACGTGATTAAAACCATTTTCCACAAATTAGCGGACTCCTGGCATTTGTCACCGTAATTAAAGCTCAAATAACATCACTGCTTCGAGTATAGGTGAGGATATATTCAGAGTAAATTGATAATAATGATTATTAATAATTTTAACCTTTCATTGTCCCACGATGGGGAAATTGCAGTTCCTTCCGTTTGACCCATCCATTCGTTCACATTGTGGTGTGTACAGCTGGAGCAGTGGGCGGCGGCCTCTAAATACTGCGCCAGGGAACAATTTAGGGGTCAGACGCTTGCTCAGGACACCACAGCCATGGACACCTCTAACCACTAGTCCACAGCTCACACCAAAGAACACACCTCCTTCGAGCCGGATCTGAAGCAGCGACCTAAGGATGTCTACATGTCTGCTCACTACAGGCGGAGCCATCGAAGTGTAACAACAGAGATAAATGGTTATGGATGCATGATCCTTGGCGGTAGCTTCAAACACTCCCACAAGAGGAACAACAATTAGGAGACAAAGACAAGACTAGTACAAATCCTGAGATATTACATCCTTCACCATCCACTGGGTTGTCTCTATACTAATTTAACTAAACTTCCCGATTACTACTTCATAATTCCCTGTAACAGATCTCAGGAAACAAAGCTGGGTTCATCCTGGTGTTATTTAAAGAAATATACGACTTCATATTTCCATTTTTTTTTTTAGCACTACAATCATGTCATTTCACATTCAAATGCCAAAGCGCAGTTTGCATTTTCATTTTTAGGTTGCACAGTGTCTCACAACCACACAGTTTAAATTACTTATGAACCTCCCCGCATTTTACACCACTGCCAAAAGCCATAACTGCCTCCCGTGCAGTTTTTAAGTCAGTGAGTTATACAAACCCATGTTTCCAAGAATCATAAAGTAACTGCACCGATTAACGTGAAAAGTAAAATCAAATCTATAGTTTTACCACTTAACAGATCCTCACCAATGATCTTTCTTCAAGCCTAAACTTCATTTGAACTGATTTAAACCCTGAAATATTAATATTTAGACACTGCACAAACTGCGCTGTGGTCACGCACTTTCAAGTTCAAGTCAACCATTTAACCAGTCAGCATCCAAACTTGTGTACCATCATCGCCAAGAGCAGAAGTCCTGTTCTGTTGCAGGAGAACTGCATGCGAGCCCGGCTCTGTAGCCTCTACGTTGGTTGAATTCCCACAATCCATCACTCGGCATAGACCGGGAGCTATGCAAATAGACACCAACTCAGCTCAGCCATAAATTAGCCATAATGCAGCATGAGTGCCAAAAGCAAGGAGTTCATTCAGCAAAGAAACTCAACACGGCTTAACTTTTGCTACAACACAGCATTTGGCACAATATTTGACAAACAAGTACATGCAAGTGCACATTCTTTTGTAGATTTCTATAAAATAAGAACAACAAAACTACCGTAACCCATCCTCTGTATCAAATAGTTGACTGTGAAGAGTTGTTAAATCCCTCTGATTATTTAAACATATAATTCTAGACGCCCTGGATCCGGTACCTATAGCACACTTCCACCAGCCCATAAATATCTATTTTAAACACATGGCTTTTTTTTTTTTTTTTTTGGTCTGAACACCCACGTAATCAAAACTATGGAGAGTTTGTTCAAGCCGTGCTCTTAAAATACTCTCTTCAACTTCAAGACCTCCTCCACAACGCTACAGTACGTGTCACATTTTGCTATTAAAAACTCCTATCTCTGCTAACGCTCCTTTAATGCAGGGACAGTACCAAGTGGAAACTCTGGGCTTATCATTGACGGGCCTGGTTTTGCTCAAATTTGAAAAATGCAGGCTTGCAATGAAAGTTGCTTCTATGAGTCTGGTATTTAAAGCAGGATTTAAGTCAAGGCTATAATAAAGCCATGCGTTCATTGTGCTGCTTAAACTGGTTTTAAACCCTTACATTCAGAGCCAGTAAACCAATCGCTCTTTTTATTAAATCAATATCATTATTTTAGGTCATCACTTTCTGCCACCTGGATTTGGTGCCGCTTGCACTGCTTGTAGTTATACTTAAAAAATACAATTGAAATTGATATGCGAGACGTTATTAAGAATAGAGGCTAAATATGCAGAATCAACCAAAAATGCTTTACAGCATGTTCCACCCTCTTAAGAATTTAATCTAGTAGCAATTTCTTTGCCAAGCAGCCTCAGTGGCCTACTTATTAAGACTGTCACAGACCTTTTGGTTACACTGGGTTTGGATTCCTCATACAGCTTTAAAAAAAATAATAATAAAAAAAAAATAATAAGCTCATGTTCTGTCTGGGTAAAGATGATTGTTCTCTCTCTGCAACGGTGATACCGCTGCCTTTAAGCGATATGCACATACACGTAATGTTTGCCGAGAGTGCGTGTAGGAAGATTTATAAATAACTCAAGTACTACTCTGAGGTACAAGTATTTTTAGTCCCAATCAAAATTTCACCGTGATGTTCAGATGCCTGACAAATACAGGTTCCGGTGGCTGATGTGCACTGCCTTTCACAATCGCAATACCTGCAGCTCCAACGTTTCAGTGTATTTGTAGTTTCAGGTTTACCTCAGTTAAATTAGGAACTATTAAAGTTGAGACTTTAAGTAGGTGAGAGTGCAAAAGTGTACTCACTGTTGGGTGTCTGGGGCAGACCATCTGCAACCATGCTCTCTGATTCTGTAGTCGGGGAAAAAAAGAACATTTTACTAAAACTGCAATCTCTCACACCCTAATAATCCACTAAAACATTAATGAATTAAATGCAACTCCTGGCCAAAACAGCACATGCATGATTCATGTTGAATAAATTTAGGACCACACTGTCAGGAGAAACAAAAAAAACAAACAAAAAAAAACGCCGCAGTCAGTTATTATGTGGCTCCTCGCAGAGAACAAATGCATTTACACAAAACTACAGCGTCTTACCTCTGTGTGCCCTGACGTGCGTCTGAAAGCAGTTGTAATACTTGTACTTCTTCCCACATACCCCGCATACATAGGAACCTGAAACAAAAGTCGAGATGAGTCATGAAACCAAAGCCACAATATAGACACACACGCACACACAAATACACATGCACAGTATATCTTCTGTCCCATCTAATCTTCTTATTAATCCTAAAATTCCCAGAAGGATGAAAGATTAGTTAATGTTTTCGTAATGCTGTGTACTTCCCATTCTACAGTTTCAACACTCTCTGAGTTTGTGTCTAACGGACATCTTGAGATTCCACTGAGACTTTACTTTTTTTTCCAGTTTCTGGCGCCTATAAAGGAAGCATTATTACAAACCTGATTAACTGACCGAGTCAAGACTGACATCATGACCAATAAAAAGCTATATTTACAGCGGTCAACCACAAATTTATTTCTGGTTTTACCTAGTATGAAACCATTAAAATGCTGGATAGTGTTAAGGAGCAACAACAAACGCAACAGAGACTTGTTTAGGTGAGGGCCGCTAGCTGCAACTAACAGGTATGTTATGTAGGCCTGTAGTTGGTGGTAGTGAACTGGATTATTATGAAAAGAGCTTTTAATATCTGGTCAAAATCAGTGATTTCGACCAGCTGCTGTAATAAATACTACAAACATTATACAATACAAAAAGCTAAAGCTCATTGAATTATGGGTTAGGCATAACCAGGTGTAACTCACAAACTCGACCACCGGATCAATATGCAGTTTCACTGAGGATTACTTCAGTGTTATAACAACAACAATCCTCTCCGTCATCGTGTGACAGTTTCGAGCTTGCGACCGAGTGGAAAACAAACAAGACCACCTCTTTTATGTCCCAGCTCATCCAAATTACAAAACACATTTTCTCATTTCCTCCCTCTAATGTTACAATCGTGAGCCGTGTAGATTCACCCAGGTTTTGAGATGTCTATCTCTTGACATTTCAGCTGCCACCACAATGCATGGAGGTGCAAAGACTCTTTCATTTGTGTTCACAGGATTGGAAAATTGCATCTTAAAAAATTTAACAGCAGTTGCGTGGTGTCTAGTTTTTTTTTGTTTTTTTTTATAGGGGCCTTTTCTTATGAAGAAAGAAGTTCTATAAAAACTGCTTGGTGATGTTCGTGAGTTGTCTCTAGTAATCAGTTTCTAAATCTGCACACTGCTGTAGATTTTTTTTCTTCTTTTTTTAAAATGGCACTTTTAATCGCTGCGTGGTCTGTTTTTCAACAGTCAGGAAGCAAGGTCAGGGTCAAAAGACGCCAGACGTGATTACCGTCAGCAAATTCAAGGTATATACGTTCATGTGTACATTCACACACCTATGCATGAGTCTGTGCTCTTCGTTGGAGGAGGAGTACCAAGGGCGAACATACCCTCGGTCTGCGCTCTACGGGATCCACCTCCGCTTGCTCCTCGGTCATTTCCCCCAATGACAACACAGATTTCAGCGGGGTTGGCGTCACTGGCTTTCCCGTTGCTCGTCTCTGAGGTGCCGGGCTCTTTCTTCACAGTCACAGGTGGTGGACTGCTGCTCTGGGCCGCTGAGGCATCCGTGGCTGCACTCCCACCGTCTGCCTGCTCCTTCCCGGCTTTCGGCGCCTCTTTAGCACTCATGACTCCACCTCCTCTGAGCCTGTGCTTCTGTACGAGGAACAGAAACGGAGACAAAAACTTAAATGCCTTGTCAGAATATACAATCTTTATCGTAACATGACTTGTAATATATAGATTCAAGATGTTTATTGTCATTTGAACAGTAAAAAAAGCAGTTTATATCACAAGATGATATTCTTATTTAGCAAGTCTCCCTGACTAACAATAAATAAACTAAATCTGAAGCTCACTGCCAGCACTGCATGTCTAACAGCGTCTCTAAAGAGCGTAGCTGCCCAAAATAATTATCAGCTTGCATTTGATAAACATATAAGTCTAAAAAGATCTGAACTTTGGCCACAGTTCTGTTTCTAAATACTGCCAAATGCCGTGGGTGCTAAACATGTACAGGAGACACTACAGGTAGTGGAAACACGGTGTATGTTGTGGCGTTTATTTTAAAGAGCAGAGTGCTTTAACTGTCTATAAATGGCAATTGAAGGTATAAATTCCACAATTCTTTGCAGCACCAAAATGTTCCAATTTCAGAAATATCTAAATTACACAACTTGCCACTTCAGCACATGGCTATAAAAGGCCTTGTCAGGAGAATGTGCTCAAAATGCAACCAAGCAAAACAGAGTTATGCCAGGCTGACTGATATTATGGAAAGAGGGAAAATTGGTCTTCTAATAATAGCGCACCAATACAGCAACAACAAGCCTTTTCATAGCCTGAATACACCTTCCTTTGGATAATACAGATCGACTACAGGCATCAGAAAACAGGTCCATGAAGTGGATCATTTTGAGACAAAACATTTGGAAACATTCAAATACACAAACATATTTACAAATCGCCTGATTGCAATCATTTTGCTTAACCATCGGAATAGTTTCCATTCACCTGTGTAAAAATAGCTGCGTGGTACCAACAGATATAGCTATGTAGCTTTAGGTTTGACTGACATCTTTTAAGAGTTCCTACTTCCACAAACTGTCGCTGTGCAAAAAAAAAAAAAAAGTCTCCAAGAACCTCTGAACCCGGCCTAAAAGAGTCATACCCCACTTCACAAGCAAAAGTTGGGATCTAGAAAAATAAAACTTGGCAGGAGGATGTGCATAGCTGTACAGAAACCCTGAGACATGCAAACAAAAAGACAAGACGTTGGCGACAAGGGACGCTGGCAATGCAGATGTAGGTTTGGAAGGTGTACAGTTCTTTATATAAGCAAAAATGTCTCGCAATATTTGTAAATGAGTTGGATGGGGTTTGGACAAAGGACACCCATTGCATCCTCAAACACAACATGACTGTTATTGAATGGCACAAAATCAAGGTACACAACAGCACATTTAGCATCGGCATCAACCTTTCATGAATTGCTTTGCTTTTCAGCTCCAATTTGACGCCATAGCTACGGCATATACAGACCCTGTGCAGACCCTCCCCAGAAATATAGGCAGTGGCGTGTCAATTTTCTAAGTGATTGTTTTGGATCAATTAAGACGGAACACCTCGAGCAAAGGTTAAGTGAGGAGGTTCGAACATTTGTACGACCCATCTTCTGCAAAGGTTTCAGTCGTCACTGTCGCACCAACTTAGTGTTTGTGGCGTTTTTACAGAGCGAGCCAGACTGATGAATGCAGTGTATGAATGGCTCATGCCGGCATGGGGTACGTACGTACGTAGGGTACATAAGTGTCTACATCCTGCAGTACTCCAAAAGAGCCTTATTTGAATTCTATTGAAAAATGATAGGGCATACGGCAAAAGGTGATTACAAGTTTTATTCTTGTTCCTATCTTTGTATGCTCACAAAAATCTATATTCAAATTCTTTATCCATGGTTGTGTGCTTGGCAGGTACTGTATAACTCAAGATAAGTACATATTAAACAGGACGACTATTAAGAGATAAAAAGAAGCGCTAGTGCTAATTCATGTGACCCTTTTGTTGGCCACATGACAGACCTTGTAGGTCCACTTGTCTGTCATATAAAGAGCTCTGTATGTCTTCTGTTGATAGGAGTCCAAGCCCGTTGTGTGATCTAATTCACGTCAACACACACAACAACCAATCACACATGATTACTTTTTCAGAAAGACTAGTTTACCAAATAATAAAAGCTGGGTCTCCATAAATCAAGGAGTAGGTTTAGCTGTACCAGTCTGATGACTTTAAGCGCTACTCCCGTGTACCATACCTGTTCACTTGTGGAATAATTCTGTATGTGGCATTTGATTGAAAAGTACATTTTGGCATTAATACAGTCAAAGAATGTCTGACTGTAGAAGCATGACTTTAAACTTAATTTATGAGCAAGCAACTCTTGGGTGACATATTTTATTTTCTGTGAAGCAGTGCCAAATATGACGTCTTTGTGTTATTAGAAATTAAAATGCCTGTCCTATATTTTGGACGGTCACATGGAATGATAAATTCTTGAAAGGGCTGGCATTCCAGCTTTAAGTGCCTTGCTGAACCTCAAATTTACTACCGTCTGGACACCTTTGTGGCAAAAATGTACACGCACAAAGGAACTGCCACAAAATGCTCATACGTCAATATTTTTTTCTACTTTTCCAAAAATCTCTTTAACAACTTCAGACTTGTTCAAAACTAGCAAAACTTCAATAGAGCTCCAGTAGCTGATGTCACCCTACACCGCCATGTTGGCAGGCCATGATTTTATTCAAAGACTCATGAAAAACATTCCTCAAAAGAAGATGCCCTTTTATCAGCCATGAAATGATCAGTTCATGCTACAGATTCACACACACACTTGGGGCCCCTGGTAGTCACATGGCTCCATACAAATTTACAAGAATTTCATGCATTGACCTACACTGGGAAAATGGCTGAATCTGATCACATACAGTAAAGATGTCAAATCACTACTTTTCTTCTAAATGAAGTGCTAACATTACCCAACGCATGGTTTTATTCTGTATTGGCAGTGTAATTAAAAAATGTGGTCATAATGTAAGTCTATGGGGCCTTTCTGGCCACAAAAGTGTCTAGAGGGTACAAAATGCATCACAAGAGTATAAATGACATGTGGAGATAAAAGAATAAATATGTAACGGCAGACAGATCAAGGCTATGAATTAACTTGGAAAAATAAACACTACTGCTGCGGTATCACAGTAACTTGGGTTTTTTAACTTTTCGTGAGGCGAGTTTTTCCATTTTTATACACCAACAGAGTCCAAACTTAAAAGATTTTCTTGCAATGAATATTGTGTGTATGTTTAACAGCGAACAAAACTTCATCTCCATCCACCAAATAAAGGCAGCATAAATACACTGAATCTTATAATCTTACCATAAATTATTAACACTAAAAGGACATACACAGATTACTTACAGTGGGAATAAATTTGTTTAAAGTGGTTCTTAAAGCAGTCTTTAAACCTATAGTACTTTTAACTCAATAACATTTAACAGATACAGTGAATTGAAACTTACTGGACTGTAGAGTCAATATTATACTGCAAAAAAAGATGCTATTTTTGCACGTTTACGCCCATTGATCAATCATAGATCCGTATTTTTAGAATTCATTGTAAAACCCATTGAAAATCAACACTCACTAAATCTCTCACTGATAAAAGTATTTGTACACTTGACACCATTGTGGTCAAGTGGATTATGTTTATCACTGAGATGCAACACTTTCAAGAGGAAGACGTGGCGTACAGTCATTCAAACAGAACTTCCTCTGCAGATATGAAAGAATCTGCTGGAAGGACAACCCCTTTAGTACCACTGCATTAGTTAGGACTTTACTGTATGGTGGGGTGACCAGACAGAAGCCACCCGACAGTTAAATGACGTCACAGACCAGCTTGCCAATGTCAACGCGGTCCAAGTTAAAACCCAGACTCAAAAACCCTTCCACAATTGCGGAGAGACCGGAGGATGGTGGTTCAGCAGGTTGACATACGATACTATATTCTGTTTTGTCTTATGTTGGTAACCCCAAGAACTTCCATAAATGTACTTAAACCAGTGCAATTTGTTTTAGAAAGTCAGACAAATATTTGTCCAATAATCTGATATCTTCTGACTGCTCTAGAACGTATGACCTAATGATGCTTGTGCGAGGCCACAGCGGTGACATGTAGCGTCTATATCTGGAAATATTTAGCTGCACTCCAGGACCAGTACAGATGATGTACTACACTAATTTGAAAAAGACCACGTCTTGTACAGACTGAAGAGCTATGAATGTGTTTTAAGGCTGCCACTGCCTTTCCGTTAACTCTGACATTTTGCCAAGCCAAAATTAGACTTTAAGCAAATTTGCCCATGTTTTCACTTTGTCATGATGAATTACAGCAACATCTTGATAGGCAAAAATGGCATTACATATGATATCGACAATGCACTGTTAAACGTTGAGGATTAAAAAGTACAATCTTGATATAAAATGTCTGAATTCTTTATACATTAGCTTCTAAAATGCAGCAGATTGTTGAGACGTTCCTGAACATTTGGCTTGCAAACCCTTTACAAGCAAACCAATGGCTGTGTCCTCATACCAAGACTTATGTTGTTTAGTATAGCATAAAAAAAGTACTGGTATGTTTCAACAAACAGTAAATCAGATGGTGTATGCTAAAGGACGGGGCTGTCGCACTATATCTTGTTGCATTTTATGGCATGGAAGTCGATGTGCCTTTCTGGCCATTCTGACCTACAATCTTCCGCATAGAGGCAGATGCGTCACAATGAACAAGCCGCTTTGTCTCCACGGTAGGAAATATATGGCACCAACCATTTTCTCTGTAATATTTAAATTACGTGCTACAGAGTGCGACATTTATGAGCTAAAAGATCAAAGTTCAAAGCACAATGCCACAATGTGGTGAGGTAATATGTCCCTTTTGTATGAATACAGCGTGCGTACTGCGTGCCACAGTAAGTACTTTGTGAGGGCAGCGGCGGTGCGTACATACATAAAGTAGCAACACACCTCCGTCGTCCCTGCACCACATTTAAGAGTCGTTTTCCTTTCTCAGGTGGTTTTAATAACTCTCTGAGGCCAAAAGAGGCAAAAATTAACCATTACTGTACAAAGATTAGAGAAACTGAAAACAGATTTGTGTGGCTGAACTACGTTTTATTTTTTTCCTGTTCCATTAATCATGTCGCAACCCCTAAAATTTATTGGTGACCCCTTAGGAGAGGTCTGGTGTCTTGATTGGAACCAACTGATGGAATCCAAGGTCTTTAAGTCCAATTTAACCTGCTAAAATGCTGCATTTCTACTGACAACATAATAATGTCATACACTTACTAAAGGGAACTTTTCCATTTGTATTTAATAAAGCCTCTGTACTTAAATATGAGTATGAATGCAAAACTTTTTTCTTTTAAAACTCTCCACGATATATTCAACAACTTTATCTTGCTGATTCACCAAATCGTCTCATTGTTTATAAAAAGAATTAGACGATTCTGTCTGCACCGCTCACAGCACACCAATAACTAACAAAGGCCCCAAATTGAGCAGTAAAATCAATGTTGGATTAGTCGTTGCTTCGCCTATTTTATGATCTTGTTTTGTAATGGATATTGGCCAATATTGATTGGCTCCTGATTGATTTAAGTTTACCCTGCCATGGGGTAAAGGAAGCAATGCCCATTCCCTCAATCGAGTTGCTTCTTTAAACAAAAAATAGCTGACTCTTGGTTTATGCAACCAACTCAAACTTTTGTCAACTGTAATCTAACTAAACAATGGCATGGATATTTCTGTATCTCAGTTAGATCAGTCCCATAGTCATCCGTGTAATGGTTCCTGTTGCAGCATTTTGAATGCATACCACTGACATATAAAAATGCCTGTTGTGGCCCGTTTTCCTCTAATTAAAGTCAAAATGCAAAATTAGCCATCTGGCCTTATGTTCTTTTGTAGTCTAAGACTTCTGTGTAACCTACAGCGTTATGGCAGGAGGAAAATCTAAACCAGATGCACATTTGCTTGACGTTCCTTAAAAATAAAGCACAGACTAAACCAACTAAAAGGGAGATAAACAATAAGACAAGAAACGTGGATAAAAGAAATCCTCTGCTGCCTTCTGAACATCAAGGGCGTACAGATAACACATGGCGGTAGTGGCAGTGAAAAGAACACGTGGCATCGTGATTTATGTCAATTAATTAAACTTACTTGGTGATTTACGTCAGCATCATGTTGCAAAACGTCAATGTGCCCATATTAACCACAACATATTATATGCACTGCACTAAATTTATCTGGGGCTACAAAATAAGGAGGTTAGGCATACAAGGAAAACATCTCTAGGACATACCACTGTACAGAATTCAGCTCTTAGGCGAGGTACTTAAAATAATTGGCCTATATTTGGGCAGTACTGTATCTGCCGCTGCACAATAATGTAGTAAATCAATCACGGCGCTTGGCTAATGCAAGAAAAAAATACATAAAAACTCTTGTGCTTCTAACCTGGAGAGATTTTCTTAGTTTGAATTATACCTGGCTTTGCCAAAAATCACTATGCTCTGAATGTTAAGTAGGCTGGAGGGGAGATTCCAAATATAAAATACAAATTTGTTTAAGGCTCATGAAAATGTTTCCACCCTGGAGCGATTAAAAATAGGAATCAGCTAAAAAGGGAGATGGAGGGGGTCATTTCAATCACTGCTTTGACTGCATGTGTGTATTTTATCCAGAGTAGAGTCAGTGACTAGGAGCAAGGGTTGACCAAAACCTGTTTCACACTAAATGCTTTGCTTTCCGTGTTTCTTTAATCAAATGCACATTTCCCTGTCCTCTGTAATAAATGTCTTCCAAGATGGTGTATGACCAATGATTTCAAAAAGCAATAATGCAGAGAAATGGATAAACCCCCCCTCCCCACCCTCTCCTCTCCCCTCCTCTCTCACACACACGCGGGATGCTCTGGAAAAAGAAACTGTGTCGTCTAGTAAAATTCCATCAGCATACACTCAAAAAAGCCCATAAAAACCTTTTCAATCTATATGTTAATGCCACGAATTAAAATTTAATAACAAGAGATATTGAAAAGCAGACTTGAATTATACAAAAAATAAATCCTGAAAGATCAGGCCCCTAAAATTAGAAATTCAGGGCTGCATCCGGACCGCTGCTAAACCCTTGTAGGCTGGCAGATTAAATTTTTGATGAAAATCAAAATTACACTGCACACTGACGCAGGCGCAGCAAACCTGGCACTATTGTGATTTATGGATTCATTAAACCCGCGGGAGCTTCACCCCTCCCCTTTTCACTCAAAGAAATGAGATTTGCTTTGCTGAAAATTTGTGTTTTCAGAAAAGCTACTCGGGCTCTGCTCTACCTTCGGAAATGGTCAAGGAAAAAAAGAAGCGTCTGTGTATATAACCACTGCACGTAAACAGGCCTAATTTTCGTTGCTGCAGCAATTGAACATCCCTATGCATTATTCATGAAACCAATAAGGTTCATTTTTACAAAGGAGGAGGCAGGAAAAAATATGTGCAGAATGCACAGAATTTTTTTTTAATGCAGCACTCCCAACCCCTGAAAAGCCATTCCCTGGAGACTAATTTAACTGAAGCCATTTTCAGACGTTTTCAACATGCCACTAAGAAAACAAGAGAGTATAAGGTGTTCCACTTGTTTAAAAGGGATGTACGTTTTGCAGGGACATTAAAATGAATCCTTAATTGCGCATTTAAAACAAAAAGAAGAAACGGTTTGACATCAAAGAAACTAAGTAGCACTGTTCACCCTTTACATGTGAAGTGAACCCTCTGCTCTGAGTTAATGACACTAGGAGAAACAACTATTTTTCAGTCCACAGGCCCGAGATATGATCCCTCACCATCTTGTGTTTATCAGAGCCTGGAGGGACAAGTTTCACCTCACCATCCAAACTATTCGCTCCAAATATCCTCAGCGAAACAAAGCTCTTGTTCATTAAAAGTACAGACCGACCAGCATTCCTTTTCCTTTACTTAAAACGAGAACACTCCCAGAATACAATCCCCATTAACCAAATCAGGTGCTTTCTTTTTTCTTTTTCTTTTTTTTGTAACACTGCAGCACTATTCCTGAGAGCTTTATAACTTATTACTCGGTCCTTCAGGTATTCTGCACATAAACATTTCCATCACTCACAGAGAGCTCCCACCCATGACAGCGCTTGCCTCTCTTCATTTCTGTACTTTAACTCGAACTTCTGCATTTTCATTAGACTTTCCGAGCAAAGGTCAGAATTTACACCCGGATTTTGCATACGGGCCGTACAATTTCCACCAGCTCTTTTGAATTGAATGAATGCGGATTTGAAGGTCAGCATTAAAATTACCCGAGCACAGCAAAAAAAAAAAAAGAGAGAGAGAGAGAGAGAAAAAAAAGAAAAAAAAAAGAAAATGGCCTCTGCAGTTTCCCCTTACATTAAAATAAAAGCAAGCCATGCAAGATGGGAAGCTGTTTGGCGTCTGCAGGATTAATATAAACAGTCAAGGCACTGGTTGTGATTGTTTTTCCTGCCCTCAAATTATGCTGACATGGTCTTTCTTCTTTCAGTGCTGTTCAGTTCACTTTGGGTAGTTTTTCTTTTTCCGCCTGCAGGTTTCCAATTTCCATGAATGAAACTAAATAATAACTTTGAGACTTTACTTAAACAAATGAACATTCATGCAAAAAAAAAAAAGCTCGTGTGCATGATTGATTGAAGGGGTTGAGGATATACTTTGGTTGTTTTATGCCCTTAAAAAAAAGAAGAAAAAAAAAAACACACTAGAAGACTTCAAATGACAAGTGCTCTTTAAAACAGTGCTCAACCCCTTTGTAAAATAATGCATTATGAATAAACCCGGATGAGGAAGCTCTGCAGCTTTAAGAAGATCACTTTTGCGTTTTAACTTGATATAAGCACATGCAAATGCCACAAATCACAAGTTTAGATCATTCAGATGCACACAATTAGATAAACAAGCCTCAGAACTAGTCCGCCTTACAATTTCTAATTTGTCAGAATGACAGCCTACAGGTGGCGCCAACGGCACCCTGATTTAAAATCCTCTATCTTCCCAAAAATAAAAGTCGAAATGTGTTTTTGACATGACGACACTTCGGCGTCCCTTCTCCCCCGTCCACAACGAACAGCAAGCCGTCAAATACGACCGAGAAGTAGGGCTGTCGGTGTGCGATGCGTGTCGGGGGAAGAGAAACTCCGGAGCTCTGCCTTAAATTTGCAGGAAAATTCACAAAACATGGCTGCAGGAGGTTTTTGTGTTTCAGATTGTTCCTCCCCTCGTCGTCCTTCATGTTGCCACTAACGCCTGGTCCCCCTTGCCTCTATCGGAATAAACTGTGTTCAAGCCCGGGGAGGCGTGCAAATGCGAAAACAAAACTAGGTGCACTGTTAACTAGGCAGCGGATCCACAGAAGAAACTTCATTGCTAAAAATTTAGTCCCCACCACCAAAAAAAAAAAAATAATAAAAAATTTAACATCAACAGATCAGGGTCTATTTCAGATGGCTTCAAAAGCCTGCACCTGGTTTCAGTGCAACGAGACACACACAGACAGCTCGTGAATTATGTAGAGGCTGAAACTTAACATCCGCTACTGAAATTTCTAAAAATTTACGATTTGTAAATGAGAAAAAAAAACACACACGCACAGCGGTTTGACATACCTCCAAAAACGATGCAGCTCATGCGAAGCAGGCTCCCGCTCCAGAAATCTTCCCTCCCCGACCAGAGGTGACTGCACAACTGCTTCCTCAAAAAAAAAAAAAAAAAAAAAAAATGTGAATTAGTTATGAGAAATTCCAAATGATAAAAAAATAAATAAATAATAAATAAAAATTCTCCACCGCGTTTTCTAACCTCCGCGAGTCGCTACGTTACATTTTAGTAAAGCGTAATGGCGTAATGAGACATGAATTTGTTCGAGGTTAAATAGGTCCGTGCAAAGCTCTTCGGTTTCTGCCTTGCACAGAAGGGTTTGTGTTGCGGTTCCTCCTGTGGAAATTTTCGTCCGCCATATACAAGGGCAGATTCCGAAATTGCAGCGCCGGCCTGTATATTAGCCCACATGAAGAAAAAAAAAAAAAATGAAAAAAAAAAAAGAAAAAAGAAAAAGGAAAAAAGTCTGGGAAGAAGACAGAAAAAATGTGTTGGCCGACTGTGAAGTTACACGGGGAAAAAAAGGGACCGCACGTTACGCAGAGGGGAAAAAATCTAATGCGAATGGAAACATTATAAAATTAGACTCCTTTTTTGTTTTACAGCCACACAGTGTGTTACTGGGACGTTAGGTTAAATGCCTGTGTGGCTGATGAGCTATTTCTGCTTTAAACTGCTGTTTAATAAGAAATATGTTCCACTTTCCATTACATTAGAAAACACCCATGATGTGATTGTTCCTAAAAGTGTCAAATGCACTCTCGGACTGGTCGGTGTGCACAGTTAAGTCTTTATTTTGGCTGTTTTGATAAAGAAACAGAAAAAGATTCACTAAATTCACCGGTGTTAGTTTTTTTGCTGCAGCCCACCCCGCGTGTTGTTAATAGATTATTTATTAGGCGCAAGGTTTTGGTTGGCCAACAAATTTTGTTTTTAAAACCTCACTCCTAGAATTAACAATCTCCTTTTGAAATAGTTTAGTTTTGTGTCTAGTTAAAGTTTTATGTTTTTAAGAGAAATGCTGAGGGGTTTGAGTTAATTAGTCTCACCATAACAACAGTGACAATATTACATGTGATGTTTTGTTTTTATTACATCTGCAATAGAAAATAAAAAGCAATATAGCAGTTTTTGCCATGAACAAATCATGAAATGGCACAAACATGTATTGCTTTAAACCTTTTCTTCTCCCCTGAACCTGTTTATCAGTGGTGGAAGAGGACAAGGAGGAGGATGTGACTCGTGTGTTGGAACTGGTCGTTATGAGTCCCAAAGGAGAATCATTCAGAACTTCTAAAATAGCGCATCCACCGATCATAAATTCTTCTGTAGTATTAATGGATCAATGAATATATTAAAAATAAATATTTACAATATAAAACTATAAATGGACAGCTGGGATAGGCTCCAGCAGACCCTCGTGACCCTTAACTGGAATAAGCGGGTACAGAAGACGAATGAATGAATGAACTATAAATGCACAATGAATACATTTCATGCAGTCACATTTATTCCTAATGCACCATTCAAAGGAAAGTTACAACAGCTGACATAAAAACAGTATTCAGATTTACCTCATTTGACGTTATTCTGGATGATCTATCTTTGTCAGATAAATGGTTTTGGATCAAGGGGAGAAGGAAATTTATAACTCACCAACTACTCTAAAATCCTTAAAAAATGATTATCCCTATGAGAAAGGGCACTAAGACATATTCGGAAACTCTGAAGGAGCGGCAGCGCTTCTTTTTGAAGCTTTTGAGGGTTTTCCAAAAGGTACACAATAGATCAAAAATATGTTTTCTGGGCACAATTGCATCCTTACCTTGATTCCGTGTGGATGCAGCATCGTGCTTATACTTCTCTGCAGCAGGCCCTGTTTGGCCTGTGAGGGCACAGGGTCAAATGAATGCAGCAAAACAAAGAGAAATCCTGGAGGAAAAAAAAAAAAAAACGCTGCGGTCTGCATGAGAAATGCAATTTTGGAGAGGACAACAACCCTTAAAAAAATAATAATGTTAATGTCCTGCCTGGCCGAGTCTGAATCCTGACCTCATCTGAACAACAAAGGAAGGAAATTACTGTTAATTTGCCCCATGTGTAACTAGAGTAGATGGACCTTTGGTAGAAGATAAGAGAAGAAAAGCAGATACAGAATGACTATAAAAACAAAGGCTGGTAGTGCTGTCCACATAAATGGTGCCTGGGCTTAACATCAGCTTGGAGGATATGAATAATTATGCATCATTTACTTTGCTCTGTGTTAACTGTGTTACATTCATACTACAATCAATTTGTAGAGCTTTTTCCCAAATTACCCCAAATTATACACACTGATTTGATGTTTTGTTGATAGTAGTGTGTTTGTGTATGTGTATTAATTTTGATATGAATTAAACTCAGACCCCTTTTTATATTTTAACTTCAATTTAAATGCTATTCCCTGATTGTGAAAGGTGGTAATGATATTACCATATTTCGTTAATCCAGAAGTCTCACTTTCACTCGTAATTGTGCAAGTCATTCTTCCTATTTTACTACTTTTGTTTTGTATGCTCATTGTTGGATGTACTTGAAAATTAATCATTTGTGGACTGATTCATTACATCAGTGACACTGTAAAGTTTTTAATATACTCACTCAATGCTTTGAATCTTGTCTTTTAGTCCCTGTCTTGCACGTAGCATTTATTGTTTTTGACCAGCAGAGGGAACCAACACACCATCACTCCCATGGCTCCTATGCTGCAGCCAGGGAGTACACTGCATACAGTAGCAACTAGTCCCTGCTTCCTTTTTGCTCTCCGTCTCCCTCTGCTGCTTTTGGTTTGCAAAGATCTGCTCAACTGAATCCCAACAGCCTCGGAGGGACTGCTTCTGAAATCTGCTTTTGTCATCTGAGGGATAGAATGTTTTCGGTGTCCCCGCCGTCACATCCAAAGACACTTTGCATTCGTCACGCTGAGGGTTCGCATCATGCAACAAGCATAACACAGTCTCTAAGACGCTTAGGTAACTAGATCACTGAACTAAAGGAATTAATATCCTTCACAGGTACTAGAATAATGCTGAAGCATTTAGGCTTTGTTTCAAGTTTCCATTGTATATGCAGAGCACAGTCCCATGCAAAAGCAATTCAACAAGATTTACACAGTGATATGGCTGGAAATAAATGTAACAAAAACGAGGTTTTAAATCACTTTTAATGTTGTTACAAAAATGTTTTTTCCTCTCCTAGAAAACAAAGGCACCCACTGATGTCAAATATGCAAGTCAGCAAAGTCTGATGGATATTTAATTAAATCAGGGAAGAATGAGACTCTTCTTCACGGAACAAACCGAATCCATTGACCACTGATGCAGGAAGCGATACCGACTGCTGCAGAAACTTTTTGGCATCTCAGGAATTGGGGATGAAACCTTACCACAGTGTCCTTAATAATACAACGCACTCCATCTTTCCTCTGTAATTGTTCGCAGCTCAAGGTTAGCCTGACCTCCTCCCAGCCTACTTTTTTTCTGAGAAATATTCCTTCAAGTGGCGGAAGAACCAACAGGTGAGAGGGGCTGACAACAAGGATGCTATTTTTTCCTCGCTGACCTACTTGGGTTTGAAAGCCACCAGACCTTTGCTGCATGCTCAAGAGCTTTGCATAAATTAGGAGGCAGTTCCCACCACGCTTGTATGCTGCAATGTAGGTCTTCTGAAATTTGGAAAACATAACAAGAGCGACATCTTAAAGAAAATATGGTTTAAGAAAGAAGAACAAACATTCTCAGACCTTAAGAATAAGTTTTCTGCTGTTTCAAAGGGAGCTCGTTGTTTGTATTTGAGGTTGATCTTGATCTACATTTACTTTTGTGTGCTGCACAAACACTTCACTGAGACTGGATTTAGGTATGGGTGACAACAAGGGCAGCTTTCTGGCACCTTCCAACTTTCTGATGAGTTCATCTAGGATGAAGATCCCACTCGCAGACGTAGTGGGAGATGCAGACGGGGGGGGGGTGGGGGGTTGATTTAAGGTGGGGAGCTGGGGACAGCTGGGATATATCAAGCGGCGAACGTCTACAGTAGACAACCATGTATTTGAAATGTAACCACGGAACAGTATTAAATAAACAACAGCCTTCATTATACAGTTAGTAGAGGCCCATAACTTCACAAACAGAATTTTCTGGTTTGTGTTAAACAGTGAAGTTAAGACAAATGCAGTGTGGACACCATCAAGGTGAGCTGGTTTGGTTGTGACTCTTGGCCGATGTGTAACGTAGTGATTCTCCACGGCCAAATTAAAACGGAGAAGAAGACGTCAAAGCTATCAGGTGCCAAGTTTAGAATGAGGGAAAAACATGCAAGAGTATTATGTATGATGATATTATGTATACAATAATAAAACAGGATGCACAGTGCAGCGACAGTTTCCATTGTCAGTACAACTATCAGCTGAAACTCTGGTATAATGTCACGCTGTTACATCTCAACATATAGTTTATGTTCAGCTTATGATATGACATCACCATGAGTGTGCTCCATGCTGTCGATTAGGTCCTCAGTTCAAGCTAACTAGAGGATGTATACGTTATACATATATACTTCTTGGCGGTGTAGAACCTCCTAGTATCGAACATTAGCTCAGAGAGTTGCATTGTTCCTGTTGTAAATATTAGGAATTCCACGCCACTCCAACACAAACACTTGGATGTATTAGCATGTGAGGAAGCAGATCGGATACCACTTCGGAAAGTTTGGTGAATTGCGCATGATAACACGTGTATTTGAATATGCAAAAATGTGTGTTTGGTTTGAGAGGGGGGACCCCAGGGTGCCAAACCGACCGGAACTGTCTCTGGTTTTAAGGGCTTATAATACTGAAAACTGAAAAGGAAACAGCGATCATTTACTCCTGTTCTGGAAAGGCGCTAATCTCTGGCATTATTTCCAGAATGGGCAAAACACAGCAAATGGGCTAGGGCTGATGTGATACAAGCAGAGACGTTTCACCAGTTTTTCAAGTGGTGTTTTCGTTGGAAACCTTAAGTAAATCCAGTGCCAGTGATTAAATATCATAGTAAAGGTATATCAAGTCTTGAATATAGTCAGTTTCAGTGCTGCTTTGCACAGCAGACATCATGTCACGGTACATGGACACTTGTGTTCATCTAATTATCAGTAAAGTAGCCAAATCGGAATAAAGACGCGTCATGTAACCACCACAATCAGAAAACATTAACCCGATCGGAAGTTATTTTCAACTGCATTGAGAGGGTTGGCGAGAACATTTTAACAATCTGTGAAATTGGTAAATGTCTGCATATAAAAACGGTGTAAACGCTCGATGCAGTTGCGTCTTTCTACCCACGTTTGCCCTTTGTTGTTGTTCAAATAACAGTTTGAAAAGTCGAAAATGCTGCTTCTGTTAAACCAATTCGGTGTCGTTAACACACATCAGATGTTTAACGTAAAGTTACGTTGGAATCTCTGATTCTAATGATTACACAAAGATTCATAATGATTGCAAGAAATCTGTGTAAATGTACAAAGAGTGATAGTTAGCCAGAATGAATCCCAGGACCTGCATTCCTCCCGCTGTCATCAGTTTCATCAATGTTTCATCAACATAACCTAACAAAAGAAAATATATGTACGTGCATGTCTATATGTCACTGCTCTTGGATCTTTACTGTGTATGCAAGCCTCCTTTAAAGGTTGCATGTCTTTATGGTCTGCACACAAAAAACAACAACAAAAAAACATGTTTCCCTTTTAGGTTGTTCCTCAATGTCTTCTACTTCTACTTCTAAAGAGTGATAGTCAGCCAGAATGAATCCCAGGACCTGCATTCCTCCCGCTGTCATCAGTTTCATTAATGTTTCGTCAACACGTAACAAGAAGTAGAAGACCTTGAGGAACAAGGGAAATGCGTTCATTTTACGTTGTTTTTTGTGTGCAGACCATAAAGACACGCAACCTCTAGATGAGGCTTGCACACACAGTAAAGGTAGTGCTTAGCAGAGCCGAGAGCAGGGACATATAGACATGTACGTACATATATTTTCTTTTGTTAGGTTATGTTGACTCATATGTGCAAATGGAGCAGATGGCCTCATATAAGCTCTAACGCAGAATGATGACAGTGTTGATTTAGACAGCATGATCTGCAAACACAGTGATATAACCTCTGACCAATCTCCAACCAGTTGACAGTGAGATTATGTCACAGGTAACCCGCCATTATGGAGGTTAAGTCAATTTAATGTGCGTTGTCCGTGCAAGAACACAGTAGTTGCTGGCTGACCTCAGACCAGTAAAAAAAAAAAAAACAGCTAGAAATCCGGGTCGTTGTTTGTTAGCTTGCCACTAGAGTTGTAATTGCAGGTTTTCGACAAAGGGCAATTGAAGGCCCTCTGTGTTTGTGTGCTGTGCTGTTGGTAATCAAGGAACTTGTTCTGTCTTTTTAAGGTTGTTGATTTAAAAGACACTTGGTCTTACTTGGACTCTTTAAAGCAGCCGTTTGTGAGTGCAGTTTTTTCAGCTCTGCATATATCATTATGCAACGTATACATTTCATTATATATTCATACACTAATCAGCCATAACATTATAACCACATTCCTACTATTGTGTAGGTCTCCACTGTGCCTCCAAAACTGTTGTGACTCATTGAAGAATGGGCATGGGCCTTCTGAGAGTGTCAGTTTGTGATCTAGTGAATTTGGAGGCCAGGTCAACAAGTTGTGCTGTTTTTAATGTTTTTCTGAGTTGTTCCTAAACCGTCATTGCTGCTCATTGTGTCATGCTATGGGGTGGGGGTACCTGGTCTGGTCTAGATGGGTGATACAAATAACATCTACACAAATGCCTGGTCTAAAAGTTTCCCAGCAGAACATTGAACTGTCACAAGATGGTCAGTGTTATTTATTTCTCCTGTCAGTGGTCATAATGTTATGCCACCACATTAAACCACCAACCAGTGAATATCATCGCTGATCCCATTACAGTATAATATTTTTTGTATCCAACCATCCACGTGACATAAAAGGAACGTGATGCATCACACTCGGCCAGCCACACCACTATTCATTGCGCTATGGTCCAGTTGTGATGCTAACTCGCCCACTGTAGACAGAGATCACAGGGCTCAGCATGGGCACCCATACAAAGCAAGGATGATTCTTTTTTTTCTTTTTTTTAGAAATCTCAGCTACAGGAGCTCGTCTGTTGGATCAGACCATACGGTCCAGCCTTTGCTCTCCGCATGTGTCAACGAGCCATAGCCACCCATGACACTGTCGCCGTTTTAGACCAGGAACACCCCACAAGAGCTACAGTTTGGGAGATGCTCTGAACCCAGTTGCATTTTTCCAACTTTCCCACACATCAGCTCTGAGGACAAGATACTCCCGTCCTGCCTAATACAGTATATTCCATCCACTAACAGGCGCCATGGTAACAAGATAATCGGTGTTATTTAGTTGACCAGTGATCATGGCCATAACGCTTCATGGCTGATCAGTTTATACTATATTTCATTATCGCTCATACAGATTTTACTGCTCCTGATATATACAGAATACTTTCACAAGAAAGCATATTGGTTAAGTATGCCCTGTAATGTGCCTAACAGGTCATTCTTGATCAGGACATTCAGTGTTTTGCTTTGAAGTCACACAAAAATAAACATTGCGCAGGTAATGTTACCTATCTGAGCGTGCTAGCTTCACCCTTGGTCAAATTATACCCTTTGTTCAGCTGGAACGATGACACACGGATTAAAAAAGACCAAAACAAAAACATTACACAACAGCGTGAGTAACTTTGTCTATTTTGAGATGTTTCTGCCGTGCTCCTTTCGAGCTCAGCCTACAGGTAATCAATCAGAGGGACCATAATTGCTCCATCACCACCTCTGCACTCACACTGCAAGCACCTGATCGGGCAAGCAGGCGTTGTAATCGTCTATAACAGCAGCGCTGGGGGAAAATTTGACTGAACCTCCTACATGTTCATATGCATAAGAGGTTTCTAGGAAGTTGCCAAGAATAAAGCGCAGACAATGAGTGTGCCGTGAGCCTCCGCTGCCCAAAATGTATCTGATTACAGAAGTGCCCTTTCCAAACCTAATTATAGTTTCTGTATTTGAATGTTGTTTTTCATTTGGTCACTGTAGATTCAGGGCCAAATCCAGAAATCACCATGAGGGAAGTGAAACTGTATGACGTACTTATAATTGGATCAGTCCACAGAAGACATCATCCAAGGTAGCTTTAAAGCCAAGCATCCATTGACTTCTAATTAAACTGTGTTTGAATTAGCTTGTCAACCAGGTGATTATATAGTCTTTCTAAAATTGCAGAAGAAAGATCATTGTTTAAATACATGAGAATGATGATTCAGACACACATCAGCCATCTGGGCTGATCTAATCTTTTCCAGTCCTGTCCTTTAGCTTTGTCTTTTGCAATCCACTTCCCCTCGACTGACTTCAAGATGTTGATAAAGAAGCTTCATATCATAGCATGAACTCCATATTCGGGTAGTAAAGGCTCGCCCGAAAATAAAGCGATCACATGGATTACGGACTCTACAGCCTTACTATCGTGGTTTTGCGAAGCTGTACTTTTGGTAAATGTTCGTATCCGCAGGCAAACACGCTCACAGTGACAGTGTTTATCAGGAAAATTGCTAATGCGTCAAAGTAGTCTTGTTTGAATGTAAAATTTTGACCCGATAAAGTGTGTGAAATGGCCCAAGCTCACAGGAATCTGCGCAAAAGTTGCTGAGATATTTTGCACGGGCAGCACAAATATCAGCCTTGGCATTGGCACAATAGGAAAAGCAAGGAGATCAAGTAAAAGTCAGTTTCAAACTCTTCACGTCAGCAATCAATGTCACCATCAGAACAGAAAGCGTATTGTCAAAGTCAGCATGGTTTCATCCAACTGACCCCACAGATGCCCGTGAAAGTCTACGGGAAAACATAAAGCAGCTGTTTAAGTTTGTAAGTCTGACGTGACCAAAAGAGAAGGATAACACCGATCCAATGGGGTTTAGAAATTTACATTATCATTTTACATATTCTTTTTGGTGGTATTTCCTGTTGCCATTTGAAAGGGAATTACTATTTTTTACAACCTGGACCTTATTTCTAGCATAAAATACAGTAGTTTACTCACCCATATGTATCATATGTAACTTTTGCTATATCCATATAGTTTTTTGCAACAAGAATATTTTTCCGATTCTGAGGTTGTGGATGAACCATAGCAGTAGCAAATTACAGTTAAACAATGTCCAGGTCAGAAAACATCATCCGGGGTTTGTAGGTCAATCTACAGACCCCGGATGATGATAACAGGTAACTACGGACTCAATAGGGAAATAGCACTAGCGTATCATAACAAAATATGTGTGAAATGAATGTAGTTTTGCGCAGATAATGCGTTATTTTGAGGCTGTGTCCTGGTGCCCCATTCACTCCCACTATATGGATATACGCTGATCTAATTATCTCCTGAACGAGTGCAAATGATACAAAAGTTATATGGGAGAGTAAACTACTGTATTTTATGCTAGAAATAAAGTCCAGGTTGTAAAAAACAGTAGTTTCCTTTTAAATATGTACTTTGAACTGGCAGTTTAGTTTGTGATAGCATTGAAATGAAATAATAATAAAAAGAAAACACAGTTCACGAAGAGATCAAGGTTAACAGCTCTTCCTCCAATTAGCAATGACCATGTGTTAGACCTCTAACAAACTATCCGCTTTACGGAGAAGGCCAATGAACTCAAACCACGCTTTTAACTGTGAATTACTTATTCTCAACAATCATTTCTTTCCATTTTGTTGCTATTTTTTTTTCTATATTTATGTTATTGTGTACTTCTAGATAACTATTTCTCCATTCCTTACCTACAGCCAAGGTGAACATTTTCCACTGCGGCATAAGGTTGTTGTTTTTTTTATATATAACTATAATGCAAGTCATCCCGTTCTGTCCTCCATGTGACATTTATTCCCTTTTTCTCCTCTTCTTTCTGTGTCAGAGTCATTCTTCGGCCACCTGGCTGTCCTCCAAATTTCATTTCAACAACAAACCCCATTTTCTGTCCCTCAGGTGACAGAGCATCGAACTGGCTCATCCATCTCTCCGGGTGAAGAGAGATTCGCCGGCGCGATGATGAAACCGCTAATGGGTGCTTAGTTCATTAGCAGCTAAACCGAGACGGTACATTGATAGATAATTGAGTTTAGCGTTATTGAAAACAGTGACAATGACCTAAACGCACCATCTGTCGTAAGCTGGAGAACAAAACCGAGAGGGCCAGCCAAGTTTGAGCGACGTGCGATTACAAAGCACCCCAAGTATGAAGGAAAACAAAAGGATTTGTCCATCTGCGGAGCGAGGAATATGCTTGCCAGAAATTACAGATGGTGACGACGTTTCATAAAAAAAAGGGGACAGATGGCTTCTTATCAAGATGAGGACGAATCCAACTGCACAGTAAATGACCCCATGTTTAAACAAGTGAAAGTTGCACCATTCAAGCTGATTCACAAAACATATTGCTATAATTTTTAATTGGGAGAAGATGACAAAACAGTGAAACAGCTCAGTGGCAAACCATGAGTCCTCCTGTAACAGCGTGTCACTTGTTGTGCTTCATTGCCCATTTTTAGTTGAGGGTCTACACGTCTGTTATGAGTTATGGAAAGATTTGAGATCCCCTGCAGAAGTTTATGATTACTCAGATAACAGCGTCAGAGTTCACTTCACCGACAACGTTTTCAACAAAACCAGCCACCAACTAGCGTTTTGGTAGTGTAATTACGGAACGATGTCCAGCGGACCAACCAAGTTTAACTCACGTGTGACTAGTGATTTTGCGCAGTAATGTCTCCACAGACGATTTCACGCCCTAGCTACGGTATCCAGACCCTAATGAGCGGTTTATACTTCCGCATAGGCTACGTACGTAGGTTACGCCATCACGGCTAAACTACACGTCACGGCAATGCAGACCACAGGAGCTGTGACGGCTGAGTCTCCATCTCTGCCATTTTCCAAATGTATTGTCTTGGTTAAAGTTCCAACACATAGAGGAAAGTTTAACCAAGGAGGCTCAGAGGTACAGACACTTGTGTGACTCGTCTTCGCCGTACTTATCTGTTGTTGCACATCAATGTCCGCCAACTGCAACGAGGTCTACTCAGCTTGAGTCGTCATTGTTGGATGTGAAGCAGGAAATAAACGAAAAAAAAAAGACAAACCAACCAACAAGCGTTTAGGTGTCTTGTAGTTGCAGCTGAGTCAGATTCGAGCTACGTGCGTAAGTTACACCGCCTATGTGCCGCGGTACTTTAAATCACGCTAAAAGCAACAATAAAAGTCGGATAAAAACATACATTACGCTTCTGTAAGAGACTGAGAATGAGCTGCAACCAGGCTGGAGTGTGATTACATCCCAGTGTGTCAGCCATGCCATCCATGTTTGATCAGCAATCTCTTATTTTAAAAGCACACTGTTAAGTATAAGGCCCTAAAGTTATAGTTATGTAACAGTATACATCTAGGTTAAAAGAAAGCCCAACATAAATTACAGCACGGACAAATTAGGGAAGGGAGGCTTTTCAAGGTATTCGTAAATTACATTTATTCATTAGGAATGTGCTCCTCTGAGGCTCAGAGACGGAGATACGTGCGTGCATGTTGGCTTGACCTAAGCATTGACATCATACAAATGAACCGTCTATAAATGGAACCTCATTAGTGCGCCATTATAATAGAGACAGGGCATCTCAAGGACCCCGGGGGGCTTTAAATTCTGCCAGTGATGCAGGTCTGAGAGACATCTCGGATCTGCACAAAGAGTTCACGTGTGTTTTTGTCTGATGTGAAAACCTTGTATGCTGGAGTGCTATTGATGACACCTGAAAGAATGCCTCTTTATTAAGAGATATTATCTGGGCTGAACTGCGGCCTTTGCAACTACAAGTGGCAATTACTGGATAACTGGTAAGTGAGTCTGGAGATTCAGCTCAACCAATCCTCGAATTCTGAAATGAAGCATTTACAAGGGCCTTATATTCACAACGATTGGGTGAAACCGGTCTCCCCGTCTCAGTTTTTTCTACAACTTCTGGGAAAGCTGGTTTTGTTTTCCGCTCTGTCCGTCACCACCTCCCACTCCGTCTTACTGTAAATCAAATACCTCCTTTGTGCTGAGGCTAGCTCGGGCAGACTGTAAATACTGCAGGAGCCTCTTCTGTGGGCAGAATAACGGATGTGGAAAACACATCTCGATCTAAAATAAAAACTCGACAAATAAAGAACAACATAATAGTCATTTATGAACCCTTGAGCATGCCTAAAGATACCTCTATAGTTGCTGCACCCCATCCGTGTGTTACGGCTTAAACGAGGTTAAAGAAATATATGACTCGTGGCTCATAACCCGTTTTCCCATGGCTCCAGCACAATTAAAACCGTGCAAATATTTTCGATGGAATGTTTTTATATCTCCAGGAAATCAGGGGATGTGGAGGACAGAAACCAAAGAACGGGAGAAAGAATGCAAGAGGGAAATCAGACGTGCAGAGACAGAAGGAGTTTGCAAATTGTACTGAGATTTAAAGAAAAAAGGGGCAGGGAGGTCAAAGCGGTAGACGGACAAACACTGACAGGCAGAAAACAGCTGATTTGGTTTCTAAATTCAAGTCACTTTTACTGATTTTAAATCAAGATTTTAAAGCAGTATTGTGACGTTTATGATGTGCACATTAACTCAAGAATCCAAAAGAAGTCATAGGCAATAGTTCTGAAGATTTACTTGTAAAGCATACGGCCTTTCACAGCGACTTTATCTGAGCATCTGTTTCATCCACCATGCTTCAGAACATCTCAGGCCCATCAGTCCAGGCAGAAGGCAGTTAGCGCAGGTTTCCTCCTCTTACAATTTCGTGTTTCTTCTCTATTTTCACCATGTTCTTCTTCAGAGGGTGAATTGTTGCTTTTCTCCCTGCTACTGAGCTGGCATACAGCATGATTTGGCATTGTGCAGTTTTAAAAAGACCAATTACGTGGAATTACAGGACCTGGACCTTTCATTATAGATGTGAACAGTGCATTGCGTAACTCATGTTACCTTATGCATTGTTGTCTTTCTGCCACTCTTTGTGGTTCCCCGTTGCAGGTTGCGTAATGCTGAATGCTGAGAGCTTTACACTCAGCGCTTTGAAGCCAACATCTTATATCAAGGGCCTGCTTCATTTTCCATATTCATCAGCCTCCCGTGTAACGTGCGCTCACGGCCGCCCGTGTCCGCGCGGCTTGATTCTGTCTCCTCCGCTGTTGATGCGGGACGACAAACAACTGGAGGTGATTGTATCCAGACGGAGAGGGGAAAGAACAGCTTAATCAATGTGAAATCATAAGTAGGTAGAGGACAATTTACAGTTCTGCGAGAGAACAACACTTCACTTTCGCTCCCCTTTAGAAACAGCCGTGCAACTTCGCTGATTTTCTCATCATCTGACCCCGCCGCTGCTATTTTTAAGCATTCTTCCTCTTGCCCTCCTATGTGATTATGACCTTTAGGTTGTCCTCTGTCCTCTCCAGTGCCTCTCAGACCTTTTTTTTTTTTTTTTTTAGTTTCCCACTTTAATCTCCCTCCCTCCGTCTCTCTTGCGAACGGAGCGGCTGAGACTCTGAATGGGACTCTGCAGCCTGCACGGCGGCGTTACAAAACACTGCAGCACTTGTTATTCATAGTCCTGCCCTACTTTCGGCATTAATTCTACCTGCATGCGCGCACACACACCTACGCTGAATGAGCTGATTCACAAACTGTTAACAGCGGTCCTAAATGAGTGAGTCACTCGTTTATACTGGGTTTGCAAGGAGAAATTATTTGTGCATATAAATATACAACAACACTGTCCTGTTTTTAAACCAGGCACCGCTACTGCTAATTTTGGACAATTATGTAAGATGGTCATGTTGGCAACTGAAAAATAAACACGGGTGCACTGTCCTCATTGCAGCTCCTTTGCTTACTTTAGTTTACTTCCAGTGGCGTTCTCTGTGCCCTTAAATGCTCAGGTGGATATGTCTGTGTAGGTTCTCAGTCATCCAGGTCATGGTAATCCAAAAAAGGTTTCAAAAAAGGCAACTGGACTTGTAGATTTTGGAGAAGACGTTTCACCACTCATCCGAGTAGCTTCTTCAGTTCTGAGGGACTGGTGGGAAGTCTGAGGTTTAAATAGGAACTCTTCCTGAGAAACATTGCTTGTTATGCTAATAACCCGAAACTGGTGCAGCTATTCCCACTAACGACCGGGTACTTACCTTTTGTGAGGGGGGGACTGTTTTGGTCCTGTTTTGGTCTTACCTATGAATGGTTCTCCAACGACTCTTGTCCGTCTGGGGCTCCAGTGTCAAGGTGTGAAGGAGACTGAAACTTCTTGGGGACAGAAGTTAGCACTGTATTGTAAATAGATGGCAAATTGAATCTCAGTCCACCTCCTCTGTTTAGTGAAGGTTTTTCCAGTCTGACATAGATGGCTTCCTTAACCCCTCTTTCAAACCATCTGTCTTCTCTGGCTAAGATTTGGACGTTGTTATCCTCAAAAGAGTGTCCTTTGTCCTTCAAGTGTAGGTGGACTGCTGAATCGTTACCTGATGAGCTGGCTCTCCTGTGTTGGTACATGCGTTTGTGGATAGGTTGTTTAGTTTCCCCAATGTATAGGTCTGTACACTCCTCACTGCACTGAACGGCGTACACCACATTGCTCTGTTTCTGCCTGGGTGTTTTGTCCTTTGGGTGGACCAGTCTCTGCCTGAGTGTGTTCCCTGGTTTGAAGTACACTGGAATACGGTGGTTCCTGAAAATCCTCCTGAGTTTCTCGGACACTCCAGCCACGTAGGGGATGACGATGTTTTTCCTCCTGTCCTTCTCCTCCTCTCTGTCCCTTTTGGGGTATCTTTTTGAGCCTTTCACAAAGGCCCAATTAGGGTACCCACATGTCTTGAGTGCCCGTTTTATGTGTTTTTGCTCCTTCTCCTGGCCATCCGGTCTTGTGGGTACCGTCTGTGCTCTGTGCTGGAGCGTTCTGATGACCCCTAGTTTGTGCTCCAGGGGGTGGTGGGAGTCAAATAATAAGTGCTGATCGGTGTGGGTGGGTTTCCTATATACTTCGATGTTGAGACTTCTGTCTTCTTCCACATGCACCAAGCAGTCGAGGAAAGCCAGACTACCCCCGCTGATGTCCTCCCGGGTGAACTTGATGTTGCTGTCCACTGCATTGATGTGCTCTGTGAAAGATTCCACTTCATCTGTCTTGATTTTAACCCAAGTATCGTCCACATACCTGAACCAGTGGGTGGGGGTGCTTCCAGTAAACGAGTTCAGGGCTCTGGTCTCGACCTCCTCCATGTAGAGATTAGCCACAATAGGTGACACTGGTGACCCCATAGCGCAGCCGTGTTTTTGTCTGTAAAAACCTCCATTAAACTGGAAATAGGTGGTCGTCAGGCACAGATCGAGTAACACGCAGAGTTGGTCTGGGGTGAGAGTGGTCCTACCAGTCAAAGAGTCATCCTTTAGTAGTCCTTCCCTTACTACTCTTGTGGCTTCTCCGGTGGGGATACATGTGAAGAGGGAGGTAACATCATAGGATACGATGGTTTCCTCTGGACCCAGCGTGATGTTTTTAACTTTGTGGACGAAATCCCTGGAGTTCTCAATGTGGTGGGGGGTGTTACCCACCAACGGAGACAGGATGGATGCCAGGTGCTTTGCGATGTTGTATGTGACCGAGTTTATGCTGCTGACGATGGGTCTGAGAGGTGCTCCTTCCTTGTGTATTTTTGGAAGTCCATAAATACACGGGATGGCATCTCCAGGATACAACCGGTAGTAGAGACGTCTATCGATTGCCTTTTCCTTTTCCAGCTGTTGTAGGTAGGTTATTGTTTTTGTTTTGTAGGTGCTGGTTGGATCTCGCCTAAGTGTCTCATATGTGTCCTTGTCGCTGAGGAGGTTGTTGATCTTTGTGTGGTATTCCGCTGTATTCAACACCACAGTGCACCTTCCCTTGTCGGCCGGCAGGATGGTAATGTCCTGGTCCCTTTGTAGTGACACCAGCGCCTTCCTTTCCTGGGTGGTGATGTTGGAAGGTGGCGTTTTGGCACTGGCCAGGGCTGCTGTGACCTTCAACCTCAGTTGTTCTGCTTCTGTGTAGGTGAGTTTGTTGCTCAGAAAAGGAGGTGTTAGCAAGAGGTTTGAACTTTGCCATCACACCAGATCAAATTCCAGTGGTGGACCTCATCACTGCCACGGAATCAGCAATCAAGAGCAACAAACTCACCTACACAGAAGCAGAACAACTGAGGTTGAAGGTCACAGCAGCCCTGGCCAGTGCCAAAACGCCACCTTCCAACATCACCACCCAGGAAAGGAAGGCGCTGGTGTCACTACAAAGGGACCAGGACATTACCATCCTGCCGGCCGACAAGGGAAGGTGCACTGTGGTGTTGAATACAGCGGAATACCACACAAAGATCAACAACCTCCTCAGCGACAAGGACACATATGAGACACTTAGGCGAGATCCAACCAGCACCTACAAAACAAAAACAATAACCTACCTACAACAGCTGGAAAAGGAAAAGGCAATCGATAGACGTCTCTACTACCGGTTGTATCCTGGAGATGCCATCCCGTGTATTTATGGACTTCCAAAAATACACAAGGAAGGAGCACCTCTCAGACCCATCGTCAGCAGCATAAACTCGGTCACATACAACATCGCAAAGCACCTGGCATCCATCCTGTCTCCGTTGGTGGGTAACACCCCCCACCACATTGAGAACTCCAGGGATTTCGTCCACAAAGTTAAAAACATCACGCTGGGTCCAGAGGAAACCATCGTATCCTATGATGTTACCTCCCTCTTCACATGTATCCCCACCGGAGAAGCCACAAGAGTAGTAAGGGAAGGACTACTAAAGGATGACTCTTTGACTGGTAGGACCACTCTCACCCCAGACCAACTCTGCGTGTTACTCGATCTGTGCCTGACGACCACCTATTTCCAGTTTAATGGAGGTTTTTACAGACAAAAACACGGCTGCGCTATGGGGTCACCAGTGTCACCTATTGTGGCTAATCTCTACATGGAGGAGGTCGAGACCAGAGCCCTGAACTCGTTTACTGGAAGCACCCCCACCCACTGGTTCAGGTATGTGGACGATACTTGGGTTAAAATCAAGACAGATGAAGTGGAATCTTTCACAGAGCACATCAATGCAGTGGACAGCAACATCAAGTTCACCCGGGAGGACATCAGCGGGGGTAGTCTGGCTTTCCTCGACTGCTTGGTGCATGTGGAAGAAGACAGAAGTCTCAACATCGAAGTATATAGGAAACCCACCCACACCGATCAGCACTTATTATTTGACTCCCACCACCCCCTGGAGCACAAACTAGGGGTCATCAGAACGCTCCAGCACAGAGCACAGACGGTACCCACAAGACCGGATGGCCAGGAGAAGGAGCAAAAACACATAAAACGGGCACTCAAGACATGTGGGTACCCTAATTGGGCCTTTGTGAAAGGCTCAAAAAGATACCCCAAAAGGGACAGAGAGGAGGAGAAGGACAGGAGGAAAAACATCGTCATCCCCTACGTGGCTGGAGTGTCCGAGAAACTCAGGAGGATTTTCAGGAACCACCGTATTCCAGTGTACTTCAAACCAGGGAACACACTCAGGCAGAGACTGGTCCACCCAAAGGACAAAACACCCAGGCAGAAACAGAGCAATGTGGTGTACGCCGTTCAGTGCAGTGAGGAGTGTACAGACCTATACATTGGGGAAACTAAACAACCTATCCACAAACGCATGTACCAACACAGGAGAGCCAGCTCATCAGGTAACGATTCAGCAGTCCACCTACACTTGAAGGACAAAGGACACTCTTTTGAGGATAACAACGTCCAAATCTTAGCCAGAGAAGACAGATGGTTTGAAAGAGGGGTTAAGGAAGCCATCTATGTCAGACTGGAAAAACCTTCACTAAACAGAGGAGGTGGACTGAGATTCAATTTGCCATCTATTTACAATACAGTGCTAACTTCTGTCCCCAAGAAGTTTCAGTCTCCTTCACACCTTGACACTGGAGCCCCAGACGGACAAGAGTCGTTGGAGAACCATTCATAGGTAAGACCAAAACAGGACCAAAACAGTCCCCCCCTCACAAAAGGTAAGTACCCGGTCGTTAGTGGGAATAGCTGCACCAGTTTCGGGTTATTAGCATAACAAGCAATGTTTCTCAGGAAGAGTTCCTATTTAAACCTCAGACTTCCCACCAGTCCCTCAGAACTGAAGAAGCTACTCGGATGAGTGGTGAAACGTCTTCTCCAAAATCTACAAGTCCAGTTGCCTTTTTTGAAACCTTTTTTGGATCAGGTGGATAGAAGGAGAGTGATCTTCATACGCATCGCATGCAGTTCTCTTCTTCTCTCACGGCATGTGTGTTCACTTCATCCACAATCAGGACTCGTTCATATTTACCCTGCATGCTCCATAAACGTGTTTGCACGCGGAAAGTGCTCCATTAGGCTCGTCTTGTGTGTCTACAGCAACACAGAGAGTCAGTTAAAGAACTTTATTTTTCCCTACGTGCAGCATAAATGTCATAGAAGAGATGTCGTACATATAAAGCGATCAGGTGTAAGATTATGACCACCTTCCTAATATTGTGTAGGTCTCCCTTGTGCCTCCAACAACAGTTGTGACTCATCAGACATTGGACATGGGCCTTCTGAGGGTGTCCTGTGTTGTCGCTAGCGGGGGCCTAAATGAATGAATCACTCGTTTATCCCACAGATACTTGATCAGTTTGAGATCTAGGGAATTCGTTTTTTTGAGTCGCTCCTAAAACGTTTTGTGTGTGTGCCTGTGTCTGCATCCTGCTGAGGATGGCTGCTGCCATCAAGGAGTGGCCATGAGGTGGGGGCGGGTGGTCCAGTCCAGGCTCGTGGTATATGAATGTCAGGTCCAAAAGTTTCCCAGCGGAACACTGAATTGTCACAAGATGGTCAGCGTTATTTATTTCTCCCGTCAGCGGTCATAATGTTACGCCTGATCGGTGTGTTCCACGGTGTACGTGCCGCTTGACATTTAACTGAATCAGCTATGCTGCTGGTAGTAAAGACGACGATCACTCATGAGAAATCTCAGACTAACTGTGGTACGGGGACCGAAAAGGATGAAAAATATAAATCTAATGCCTTTCTTTCTGTTCTCGCCGCGTCTTTTTCTTCAACAGCAGGTCCCACCGGAACACAAGATGAAGTGGCGTCACCGACAATCAGGACTAGAGCGCGTGCAAATGTCCTGCACACACAAACGCTGCGAAGACACCTGTATCTTTGTCGTATTCTGGCTCTGTATGGTCCTTCCTCCCTTTCCGGGTTCGTCTCAGTCCTTTTTCTGCTTTTACACACATCAGAAATGGAGCCACTCTAGCGCACGGTCTAATTGTGTGCAATTATATAATTGACCTGCAGGTATAACCAACTCGGGGAGCTGGGGAACAGACTGTTCTTTGCCTTTATTTTGTCATTGTACAGTCAGAAAAGCGCTTGATCATTTCTTGTCCTTAAAAAGCACAGAGGACTGACAGGTTAATAAACAAGAGAGATGTTTTAACTAAACCTACCCTGGTGGAGTCACTTGTCACTCTTCAGCTTGATCACAACCACCAGTTCCTTAACAGAGACTCGCCCTTCAACACTATAAACAACACAACAACAAGCCACGCGGCTCTCGCTCTGCATGCTTGTGAGTATTAACGTGATCTCATTCATCCTCTCGCTTTGTTTTGTCACCCAGAGCTAAAAATAGACATCAAATAACCTTAATGGATGAGTCGTCCTCCTGCGATGCCGGGAGCGACAGAGCCAGTTGCGCGCCGCTGCGTCGCACGGTCACACACAACCATGCGAAAGCGCGCTTACGCTGGAGGATCATTTCTAATCGCGGAGGCCGCGCGATGAGTCGGGGATTGCGGTAAACCGAACGTGATCGCTGATGGGGATGAGTTTCTGAGGCTTGAGCGGGAATGCGGTGACCTAGATGCTTTATGCCCGGCTTCCGTTTACACTGCGAACGAGCGAGGCCCAGATAATACACTATTACAGACTTTGCTGCTCCTGTATTTTATTTCACACATGGAAAACCTGCTTCTATTATCAACCTGAACTTATTTCTGAGCAGACTCATCGATTCTTATAAATACTGCCACCGTCAGCCTTGAGAACTCGATGTTCTGGCTCGAGTCAAGGGCGGCAGGACTTTGTCCAGGTGTGCCAGCTTAAGTGTTGAGGTCTCACAGAAGACTAGTGGTGATATATAATATACTGTGCCACCTTCGTAATAAAACTCAAGTGTTATGGATAAGGGGAAAGAACATTGCACAGCATGTGGAAAAAAAAAAAAAACTATTACTGCAGAACCCTCATCTAAAGATGTTTATACTTCACATTATTACACGCAGCAGCCGAATGAAACGTGGGTTAATCCGTAGGTTGGATTATGTAATCTGTCAAAGCGACGGCTCGCCGTCACTCGAACAAAGGTGACTCTAATGTCAGGAGGTTTACGGAAACATCTGAACGCTCACAAGACCTTGGATAGCTGGTGCATGAAAAGGAGGCAAAGGAGGAAGAGTTTTCTGCACTGCCGCGGGAAACTGATGGATTCTAACTCGAGCTCCGCAGCTGGAGATGACGTTGCTTTCCATATTTAACCTGCGTCTCAATCAAGTCAAATGAATTCTTCTACATTTTCGCTCATCATCATCATCATCATAGAACTTCAGCTTACGGAGCGTCCCCAGCACTGAAAAGGAACCGATTCAAACGTTTGACGTTGAACGAAAAGCTTCAATCAAAGGGTTTGATTATAACCTTAATGGCACAGCCCTGTTTCCAGTTCCACCGTGAAGGAAAAACATTTGTTATGACCCACTGATTAGACGCTAGTGTTTCTGGGTTTACCAAACAGGAGACGTGTTCTTTTCGCTTTGAAAGTGAAGATGGAGACCACGCAGCTGGCACAAGACGTGCATTTCTCACTCCCTCTCATCATGTTTTTGCTTCCGTGGTCTTTATGCGAATCTGATGGCAATCGCTTTCTAAGTTGGTATTTGAAAGGGGAAGCGTTACCCGGCCCTGCGAGGCTGGCATCATGAAAGCGCTTTTAAAGTGTTTTTAATGCCCTCAGGAAGTCTGTACAGTCTCAGCATATCTGAGCCTCTTTTCCCAGCATACTTCAATTACAACCAGAACTTTGTCAGGTTTTCATTAAACCCTGAGAATAAGACACGGGAAGGGGAAATGCCTCGTACCGTGGCTGCAATAACGTAGAAGGAAACCTGTATTTCATAACAAATAAAAATCAAATTTGAAGGAATCACATTTTTTTTTAAGTCGGTTTCCCACTCAGGTGTTGTTTTAGATGTGTAATACTCTGATAAATATCAGTGGTATTTATTTTGTATTTTTCATGGGAATAAGTTAGAGATTAAATTACAGTTCATGGTGAAGCTAAAATTTGCATAAATATTTGATATAAATAAATGTATTAAAATGCATAAATAGTTTGTGTTTAAAATGAGTTGCTTTAAAACATAATTTCATGGAATGTGAATGTCTTTAAAAAAGAGAAGAGGTTTAAAAAATTATTTTTCTTACGCTACGTTACGTGAGTTCATGACCTTGAGTTTTTTTAACTTCCGGGAGAAGACTCGAGAACCAGCGAGAGAGAAAGGAGTAATGTGAAAATGGCGTAGACAGAGCAAAGAGTCCGGGACTGAGTATGCCAACGGTGTTGAGGTTGTTCAACAACAACGGAACAACGGACTGTGAACTAAAGTTGAGTAACTATTCGGAGCGTTTGAGTTGGACTTTCCGTATCCGCTTGTGCTTGGTGACCACGAAGCAAGTCTAGTTACGTTAGCTAGCCGGAGCTAGGCTAACGCCACAGTCGTTTGCTGAAGGAGATACCGCCGGAACGGACAGAAGGAGTTTCTGAGAGTCGTCTCAGGAGAGAGTCGTTGACGGAGGACGATTCGCTATTGCCGAGGGAAACGGAGCTTCGTCGCTAGCTGCTGCGAGCGGAGACGGTTGCTACCGCAACGAGTGAGTGATTCATCGGATGCGGACCAAGTCTTGCTAACTTCACGGATACACGGAGGTATCGTTATCAAAAAGTTTTCATCCGAGCTCCAACTAAAGCGCGCCAACGAAATTAGACTAAGAGTGCACTCAAAGTAGAATTAGAAAATTAAGAAAAGACTAAAACTATACTCCCCGGGGTTCTATTTTTTTCTATATTCTTTTCTTCAAAGAAAAGGTTCGGATTTGTGATCTTGCCAATGTTTAATACATTTTTCTAAACTGAGACCCTGTGTTGGTTTTATTGCATGGTGTGTTATTATGTAAGTATTCAGATACATAAGGGTTTACAGGTCAAGTGTTTTCCCATAGCCTCCAATTGATTATTTAGAAGTGAGAATCATACGGTACCCTAGACTGATTACTATTCGAGATGTATCTTTTACTACAAAATGTTTAGCAGGGGTTAAAACTTCACTCGAAGGCATAAAAGCATAAAGGTGGGTTTTATTATACGAGCCGGTGGTAAAAGGGTTACATTTTTGGGGGCTCGTCCGGGATGCTGTATTTTTGTTATAACTGACCTGTTTTTTTTCTTTATTCAACAAAGAGAGGGATTTTTTTTGAGATTGCTAAGGTAATTATTTTCATTGCTAATAACAGGGAATTGTCAAGTGTGGTTGCATTTATGGTGAGGTTTTTACTGTTTGAGCTAAAAAAAAAAATGGAAGCAGTTGAAATCGAAGCCTGGTGCAAAAGGAAGCAGTTAGCTTATGAAAGTGCAGTTGTCTTGAGCAATGTTGACCCAGATGTCACAGATGCAGTTCTGTTATCGGCTTTGAGTCAGGTCAAAGTATTTGGGAAATCTGAGATAGTTGACCGTTGTCTTGACGTAGCTTCTAAGACACAGTTTGTACTGATCAAGACTTCAACTGACTTGACTAATCAAACCCTACCTGGCGTTGTTGGACTTCCTGGGGAGGCTGGTCCATGGCCAGCTCATGTGCTCACTGCTCCTGCAGACAATGAAGAGTTTCAAGCTAAGCTAATGTCATTTTTGAGGACTGAAGGTAAAACTCTCACTGATGTTAGTGGCTTATGCCAGCCTTCACCCCTTGACGTGAACACTGCACTGATTCATGCCATCAGCTCCTTAGTGGATAAATGTAACACCACATCTGCGGATTCTCAGAGCTATCGCAAGCTGCGCATGTTTTCTGGTGTGAAACCTACGCCCAGTGGGGAGGAAGAGTATGATGCCTGGGCAGAACAGACAGCACATTTGCTAGAAGAGTGGCAGTGCAGTGACAACACAAAGAAACAGAGGATAGTGGAAAGTTTGAAGGGTCCAGCTGCCGATATTGTGAGATTCCTGAGAGTGCAAAAGCCCACTGCAACTTCATATGACTACATGCAAGTGTTGGAGACAGCTTTTGGAACAACTGAGAGTGCCTCTGATCTTCTGGTGAAATTTAGACACACCTATCAAAATGTTGGCGAAAAACTGTCTACTTACCTGTTGAGGCTGGATAAACTGCTGCACTGTATTTTCAGAAAAGGAGGCGTGGTACTGTCTGACATGAATCAATTACGGATGGAGCAGGTTGTGAGAGGAGCACTGCAACAAGACATGATTGCTCTTCGTCTTCGCATGACCCACAAACTGCGAGAACCTCCTTCTTTCAGTGAGTTGCTAAAAGAAGTTAGGGAGGAAGAGGATATGCTCCAAAGCAGAAATGATATCAAGAACCCAGTAATGTCACAGTCTGTAACTCCTGTTTCCAAGTCTGCACCTGAACCGGAAGTTGATCCGGAAGTGGCAAAGCTGAAAAAAGAGATAAGTGTCATGAAAGCTGAGATGATTAGTCTTAAAGCTGCTACAGTTGCATCACATCCAGAACCCCAGAGCTCACAACTAGAAATCCCTGCCAAGACACCCTACAAAAAAAATGCTACCCCACAAAGGTCTGGCTATCAAGAGGATAAACCTGGGATATTTTGCTATAGATGTGGGGAGGATGGACATTTTCAGAGAGAATGTGAAGGTGAAGAAAATCTACTCAAAGTCAATAAGCGCCTCATCAAACTGACAAAGAAATCGGGAAACTACCGCGGGATCCAGTAGAGGAACGGCCTGGCATCCCGGTGGTTACAAAACGTTCCACCAAGTGCAGCAACTTAGATGGAAAAGTGAACAACACTGTACCTGAAGGCTTAGTTGGCCCTAGCTCTGTAGTGTCAGTGCAGATCGAAGGCATCTATTCTAAAGCCATACTCGATTCTGGTTCTCAAGTAACTCTGCTGTACAGATCCTTTTACGACAGATATTTGACACACTTGCCATTGACGTCTATCGACACTTTGGAAATATGGGGTCTTAGTTCTGCCGAGTACCCTTATGATGGCTATTTGTCACTTAGGCTGGAGTTTTTGGAAGCAGACGTAGGAGTGAGTGAGACCATTGATGCACTTGTGTTGGTATGTCCCGACCCAGTTGTGAGAGGTGAAGCTTCCATGCTTGTTGGCACAAACACACCCACTGTGAGGCGATTGCTTAACCATTGTAAAGAAAAAGGAGGAGAAAACTTTGTGAGATCCATGCACATTCACCCAGTCTTCAGAAAAGTTTTCAGTGAGATCTCAATTCTGCCACCTGATACTGACAATAACCAGAGAGGAACTGTGTGGTTCACTCAAACCAAACCTGTCACCATACGGCCCGGAGGAGTCGCCAAAGTGGCTGGAGCACCAAAGTTTCAGGGAGTGCCGAGCACTCAGGCAATCCTCGTAGACTCACCTGATGACCCTGCGAATGAGTCACGGTTTCCCGATGGACTCCTGGTGAGACCAGAGTTGCAGACATCCGACGGTGTGATGGCTAAAAGAATCACTGTTCTAGTCAGAAACATGTCAGCACGAGAAATTACCTTGACCAGAGGAACACCAATAGCTCACCTGTTTCCAGTCGACGTTGTGTCATCTCCACCTGGAAAGAAAGAGTCTGAAGTCGAGTTACCTGAAAAGTTGAGCCCCTCCTCTTTCAACTTTGGAGACTCACCAGTTCCTAAGAAGTGGAAAGAAAGATTGGTGACAAAAATGATGGAACGGAGTGAGGTTTTCTCTCTGCATGAGTTTGATGTAGGATGCAGCAAAAGCACCCAGCACACTATCAAAACCACAGATGACAAACCATTTCGTGAAAGGTCTCGTCGGCTGCCGCCTGCAGACGTGGAGGCATTGAGACAGCATCTGTCACAGCTAAAAAAGGCTGGTGTTGTTACAGAGTCGCGCAGTCCTTATGCCTCACCCATTGTGGTCGTGAGGAAGAAAACCGGGAAAATAAGGATGTGTGTGGACTTCAGGACTCTAAACCGCCGTACTGTTCCAGATCAATACACGGTGCCAAGAATCGAAGACGCTTTGGCCTGTCTCAGTGGAAGTAAGTGGTTTAGTGTGCTTGACCTTCGGAGTGGATATTATCAAGTGCCTATGGCAGACTCTGATAAAGACAAGACAGCTTTCATTTGCCCAGCTGGATTTTTCCAGTTTGAAAGAATGCCACAGGGAGTGACAGGGGCTCCTGCCACGTTTCAGCGGGTAATGGAACAGACTGTCGGGGACATGAACTTGCTCGAGGTATTGGTTTATCTCGATGATCTCATTGTGTTTGGAGCAACACTCGAGGAGCATGAGACCAGGTTGCTAAAGGTGCTTGACCGTCTGAGAGACGAAGGACTAAAGTTGTCACTGGATAAATGCCAGTTTTGTCAGCCATCAGTAACTTACGTTGGACACATTATATCTCAAGATGGGGTATCTACCGATCCAAAGAAGACAGAAGCTGTAACCACATGGCCGAGACCCAACACTGTGACTGCTTTGCGGTCATTTCTTGGATTCTGTGGGTACTACAGGCGCTTTGTAAAGGATTATTCCAAGGTAGCTCACCCATTGAACCAACTGTTGTCCGGTTACCCACCAGCTGCCAAGAAGAAAGCAAAGGGAAAGCAAGAGAGTACTTACCTCAACCCCTCAGAGCCTTTTGGTAGTCGATGGAGTGAGGAATGTGAAGCAGCCTTCGAGGAACTGAAGCGACGACTTACCCAAGCTCCTGTGTTAGCTTTTGCAAATCCTCAGCTACCTTATGTACTGCATGTAGACGCTAGCCGAGAAGGGTTAGGAGGAGTGTTGTACCAGGATCAAGGCGAAGGATTGAGACCTGTGGCTTTCGTCAGTCGAAGTTTAACTCCTTCGGAGAAGAATTACCCGGCCCATAAATTGGAATTTTTGGCGCTGAAGTGGGCTGTAGTGGACAAACTGCATGACTATCTGTATGGGACCAAGTTTGAGGTGAGGACAGACAACAACCCACTGACATACGTGCTAACGTCTGCCAAGCTAGATGCGACGGGTCACCGTTGGCTTGCTGCCCTATCTACATATGACTTCAGTCTCAAGTACAGATCAGGTGTCCAAAACATTGATGCAGACGCTCTTTCTCGTCGCCCACATCACAGCTCAATACCCAAGTCAGAGTGGAAGGACATTCCTGCAGCAGGCGTGAGAGCTATGTGTCAAATGTCTGTGGTGACAAAGCACAGAAACTCTGGAAGAGCCATTGACCCTTTGGGGACTTCTCCACAAGCTATCCCACAAGCTTATTGTAATCTAGCTTCTTTAAGTGTCAGAGACATGCCCTTTGTGAGTCTTACTGAGTTGTCTGCCGCCCAGCAGGAAGATCCTGGCATAGGACAAGTGTGGTCAGCTCTGAGTAATGGCAATATCAACCAAGTTGACAAGTCAAAGCATCAAACTTGCTCTTTGCTGTTGAGAGAGTGGGACAGGTTGAAGATGCAGAAAGGAGTGATGTATCGCATTGTAACTCCTCCAGGAAAATCACGTTGTTCTCAGTTGGTACTACCAGAAAAGTACAGAAACACAGTACTGAAATCGCTGCATGATGACTCAGGTCATTTGGGCCTCGACAAGACATATGGCCTGATTAAAGATAGGTTCTACTGGCCTCGGATGAAGTCAGAGATTGAAGAGTATTGCAAATCTTGTGAGAGGTGCATAAAAAGAAAGACTCTTCCCAAGAGAGTTGCACCCTTGTCTCATCTACAAAGTGATGGACCATTTGACCTCGTTTGTATGGACTTTCTGTCCATTGAGCCTGATTCGAGCAACACCGAAAATGTCCTGGTCATAACTGATCACTACACTCGCTACGCTCAAGCTTTTCCAACAAAAGACCAGAAAGCCTCTACAGTTGCGAAAGTGTTGCTGGAGAAATATTTTGTTCATTATGGATTGCCTAAGAGGATGCACAGTGATCAGGGCAGAGATTTTGAAAGTCGCCTTGTCCATGAAGTGTTGAGTTCACTTGGAGTTGAAAAATCAAGAACGACGCCCTATCATCCTCAAGGAGACCCTCAACCTGAGAGGTTTAACAGAACCTTGTTGGACATGTTAGGAACTCTAGAACCCAACAGGAAGAAAAAATGGAGTCAGCACATTGTCCATTTGGTTCATGCCTATAACTGCACTCCTAATGAAGCTACGGGATTCTCTCCCTATTTTCTAATGTTTGGGCGTGAAGCCAGATTACCTGTTGATCTATGTTTTGAGAGTTCCAGTGACGGCACACAACAGAAAACTTACCTCAAGTACGTTTCTGACATGAGGAAAGAGTTAAAGGCTGCCTATGAACTAGCAGAGTCCGTTGCTGCAAAGCAAAATGATAACAATAAGCAGAGGTATGACAAAAGAATCAGATTCACACAGTTGTTACCTGGAGACAGAGTCTTGCTACGAAACCTCGGCTTACAAGGGAAGCACAAACTGGCAGATCGCTGGGCGTCAAAGCCATATGTTGTGGAAAGCAAGATGCCGAACTTACCAGTGTTCCGGTTGAAACCTGAAGATGGTGAGGGACCTATCAAGATCCTCCATCGAAATCATCTACTGCCTCTTGGGGAGAAGATATGTTTAGATCCTGTATCCCATACAGATCTTACCCCTACAAAGAGAGTTCTTCGACGGAGAAAACAGAAAGAACGCACAGACAAGCCTGAAAAGGAAAAGAGACTATCACAGAAAACACCAGATAAAGACTCTGAAAGAGAAGGAGTTACATCCAGTGATCAAGTTGAAAAAGAGTACACAGATTCAGAGGATGAGGACTATGGACTTTGGTACGATTCAACTGTTGAACCTCGCAATAACAACATGGATGATGATACTCTGGAACCATTCAGTCTGGATTTGGATATTTCCTTAAGCGACTTGAATGGACAACCAAAAGCCGTTGAGTTGGAAGTACCACAGGAATGTGTGGAGGAACCTGAAATGAACAGTGGAAATGAATTGGAGTCTACTGAGACCACAGAAACTGAACTACCAGAGACATGTGAGAACCACGAAGAGACTGACAAAGACAAAACACTGACTGAAGACATTCTCTTACAAGAAGAAGACACTGAACTTAACTCTGAGACTAATCCTGACTTTGACATTAAGACCAGACCTCAGAGACTAAAGAGGGCTCCTTTAAGGTTAACCTATGATGCCCCCGGTCATCCCAGTGTCATAGCAGCTCCTACAGTGAGATATGTCTCTTGTTTTTACAAGTGGATAGGTACACCTATTGTTGCTTAGTTGTGTAGTTTACTCACCAGTTGTGCCATAATGGTTTGTGTTTTCAAGGTACAAAGACATGAGGGCATGCTTTTATTTGGTGGGGGGAGAGTGTAATACTCTGATAAATATCAGTGGTATTTATTTTGTATTTTTCATGGGAATAAGTTAGAGATTAAATTACAGTTCATGGTGAAGCTAAAATTTGCATAAATATTTGATATAAATAAATGTATTAAAATGCATAAATAGTTTGTGTTTAAAATGAGTTGCTTTAAAACATAATTTCATGGAATGTGAATGTCTTTAAAAAAGAGAAGAGGTTTAAAAAATTATTTTTCTTACGCTACGTTACGTGAGTTCATGACCTTGAGTTTTTTTTAACTTCCGGGAGAAGACTCGAGAACCAGCGAGAGAGAAAGGAGTAATGTGCAAATGGCGTAGACAGAGCAAAGAGTCCGGGACTGAGTATGCCAACGGTGTTGAGGTTGTTCAACAACAACGGAACAACGGACTGTGAACTAAAGTTGAGTAACTATTCGGAGCGTTTGAGTTGGACTTTCCGTATCCGCTTGTGCTTGGTGACCACGAAGCAAGTCTAGTTACGTTAGCTAGCCGGAGCTAGGCTAACGCCACAGTCGTTTGCTGAAGGAGATACCGCCGGAACGGACAGAAGGAGTTTCTGAGAGTCGTCTCAGGAGAGAGTCGTTGACGGAGGACGATTCGCTATTGCCGAGGGAAACGGAGCTTCGTCGCTAGCTGCTGCGAGCGGAGACGGTTGCTACCGCAACGAGTGAGTGATTCATCGGATGCGGACCAAGTCTTGCTAACTTCACGGATACACGGAGGTATCGTTATCAAAAAGTTTTCATCCGAGCTCCAACTAAAGCGCGCCAACGAAATTAGACTAAGAGTGCACTCAAAGTAGAATTAGAAAATTAAGAAAAGACTAAAACTATACTCCCCGGGGTTCTATTTTTTTCTATATTCTTTTCTTCAAAGAAAAGGTTCGGATTTGTGATCTTGCCAATGTTTAATACATTTTTCTAAACTGAGACCCTGTGTTGGTTTTATTGCATGGTGTGTTATTATGTAAGTATTCAGATACATAAGGGTTTACAGGTCAAGTGTTTTCCCATAGCCTCCAATTGATTATTTAGAAGTGAGAATCATACGGTACCCTAGACTGATTACTATTCGAGATGTATCTTTTACTACAAAATGTTTAGCAGGGGTTAAAACTTCACTCGAAGGCATAAAAGCATAAAGGTGGGTTTTATTATACGAGCCGGTGGTAAAAGGGTTACAGATGCAAGAAAATCTTCATCAGACACGTTTCTTCAACTTAAAGTCACATTTCAAAATAATGAAACACTACGTCTCCTCCACACGTCGGGGCCTGACATGAATCAAAGACATGTGATGAGAAAAGTCTCCCAAAACAGCACCAGAAATAGAGCTTTTACGGGAATACTTAATCTATTCACATCGGTTTACGCAGTCTTCTTCAGACCAGTGAGACACAGGACTGGCGTCATCCTGGTAGCCGTGGCGTTTGATCACGCTCCCTTGATGCATTTCCAGCAGAGGCCTAGGGTGTAATACTATATACAGTGTCACAATTTACCTTCCCCCCGAGGTTCTGCTCCTATTCTTGAAACCCCTTTTTACACGGCTGCTTAAGCCCATTAGTCACGGCGTGACGTTGAACATCCGTCATCACCGGACTAAACGATTTATGGGCATGGTCTTGGCATAATTACTGCACCGTGGTTGTGTGTGTGCAGCTGAAGTCAACAACGCTTCCCCGCACTGACATCTTCAGTACCTAGATTTCTGTTTAAATCTGTACTCAGTGTAATGGTCTGTTTATTTACGCTGTACCTACTCATCTGCGCCACCCATGTAGTCATACGTTCCTTGGAAGCCTTTACGGTAAGCGGCACACGGCCGTAACATCAGATCAAGCCCCAAAAACTCCACTGATCCTCTGATACATTGAACTTTTCTTGGGAAATTGTTCATAGCTGAGTGATACCTAGTGCTCAGCATTTGCAGATGGTAGATATGAGCTGTTTTCCTGATCCACGGGTGTAAACAAAAAAAAAGGGGGGAATGTGACGTTTTGATGTTAGGACAAATTCGGGCGAATGCTTTTGTATTGACAAACCGAAGGCTTGTGCAAAGAGTAAAGGTCGAGGCGGTTATTTTTATTCACAGGAAGTTCAGCTAAATGTGCAACATCGTCCAGCTCATGCTGAGGAGGAGGAAGAGGAGGAGGCGGAAAAGCCTTGCCAGATAAAATATTATTGGAGGCGATCAGCATTGTGAGGTTAGGAAAATAAAACGACTCCGCTCTACCAGCTTTAACTGGAAAGTTCTACATTTTTAACAGGGTGCAGAAGTGAAATTAACGTGAATCACACTCGCGCCGGTGACAGCTGGGATGGGCTCCAGCCCCACCGCGACCCTTCACAGGACAAGCGGTCACAGAAGATGAATGAAAGAGTGAATGAAAAAGGAAATTAGAGGAGATCTTTTATTTGAAATTCATCCCAGAAGCCAGATGTGGCCGTTCTCAAACATGTGGTTCCCTTTAAGGGGGTTTTGAGCCACTCGGAAGGTTTTGAAATTCTTTTGTTTCTTCGAGATATTTCCACATCTGACGGACGTTTCTTGCAGCATTTTCAGTGAATTTAAAGAAATTATCACCTGGTTGTTGTTATCTCATACTTCAGCGATTACTGTAATCGATAAGCAGCTTATTCAAAGCCCAGCAAAGTTCATAGTTACACACAGGCCATTTGACAAGCCGGTGGGGCGAAAGATGAGAGATTACGTTGCCGGTCCCTGGTTCCTGTTTTCCAATTTTACATCAGTTCAAAAAAAAAGAAAAAAGAGAGCGATGAAGAGATGAAGAGTTTCCTGACAGCGTCCTGAGGGATCAAGCCCTGGTTGCTAAGAGACTAATGGAAATTCAGGGGCTTAAGGAATGGCAGGAGTGAGTCACAGACCAAATGAAACTGACTGCATGAGCGCGAGAAAGAGAAAATAGAAAAAGAGGAAATGATATCAAATGATGTAGCCCTGCATCATTTTGGAAAAAACAACGACTGCAAATCGTCACCCGCTTCGGTCGATTACTCCCGTAAACATCGGAGTGTGTGTGTGTGTGTGTGTGTGTGTGTGTGTGTGTATGTGTGTGTGAGCAGTACACCACTCCACTAATCTGGTTTTTGACTGACACCATTTGACAGACCGCTGTTCAGACCACTGAACGCGAGGATTTGCACCAATTGTGGCGCTTTCCATGAAAAACGTCAGGAGCGCCGCTGATTTTTTTTTTTTTTTGGAGGCACATGAAAGTCAGGAATCACGTAAAAGCTCTTTTTCCATGTCTCCTTTGACTGTTGCAATTTCGCAGCAGCTGCCGTGAACACATCTGACACGTTCAAGCGCCGTATATATATATATAATTTTTTTTGTCTTTTTCTCTTTTTTTCTTTTACAACTCTCACAGTCAAACTGGATGTATGACAGAGCAGTTGGCATGGTGTCACATTCTCTTTCTATAGCGTCAACTAAAACTAAACTTATCCAAAAAAAAATTGACACTTGAACATGCATCAACATTATATTAACCACCTGAAATGACAGACACCATCCTCGGTGTTTTAGCCTGACCCAAGCTCTACTTGCTTTGGCTTCACTTCTATGGTTCGCCATCCTTTGGACTGTGAGACCGGTACGGCCAAACACCAACACTTTCTGATCCCAGAGGAGTTTCTCACTTTTATTTTCATCGAGGCCACCCTCATATGCGTGTTCTGTCTGTCCGCCTCAGCCTAATTTTCTCACCTCACCCACGCGTTCAGAACCCTTTCAGCTCACTCTGACGTTAACAGTTGAGGTATTAGGTAACACGGGCGAGCAGGGGACATGTTCCTGTTAGGTTTGGTACGAGGTCTCAGGCGGCAAGGTCTTTCCTTGACATTTTCGCTGCAGAGAAAGAGAGCCGCCGTGTTTTACGGAGCTGTCCTCGTGGAAACAACAACTGATGCTCGCTCTCAATAGAGCGGCATGACTCACGGACAATGATAATGATTAAATAATGCTCTATACGTGCTGCAGCCCTGCAAGCATACATGTACAGGCACAGATGCAGATCATTTGGAAATGTTTTCCTCAAAACGTCCTTGATAAAAATACTTAGAAACCTGTTTATTCATCTACAATACGGATGAGCGCTGACAGCTTGATTTATGAGTGTATACACACCGGCTTATAAATGACGCATTTCAACAAACAAGCCCGCACTGTGCTAGCTGCAAAAAAAGCCTCATTGTGCAGCTGCAGCCGAACTCACTTCTGTCCAGGAGGCACGGCGCTTGAACGTGTCAGATGTGTTCACGGCAGCTGCTGCGAAATTGCAACAGTCAAAGGAGACATGGAAAAAGAGCCTTTACGTGATTCCTGACTTTCATGTGCCTCCAAAAAAAAAAAAATCAGCGGCGCTCCTGTCGTTTTTCACGGAAAGCGCCACAATTGGTGCAAATCCTCGCGTACCTGCAAAATTTCAAACCACCACTCAAGTACTGTATGTGGGACACGGTGTCTGAGACAGGAATAGACCCACAGGAGGAAGTTAAAGCAGTCACACAGTGGAAAAAGCTCATTTGTCATCACTGAGGCTTTTACTGGGCTTCTGCGGCCACTATTGTAGATTCATTCCACCACTGTCCAACCACCGACCAAATAAAGCTTTTTAAAGGTCTTTTTTTAACAAGGGACGCTTTAAAAGACAAGACAACCTCAGAGGCGCAGAGCAGAGCTGGGTGGAAACCAAAAGTGTACCGCACTGTACTTTCCAAAATCGCCGTCCACGTGTTTGCTTCTGGTGATGTAACCGAAGAGAATATAGATTTCACCCCTAAGGAGCAGTAATCAACCAAGAATACACAAAGGGGCAAAACAAAATAAATAAAATAAACCATCGCTTAGATGATATTGTGAATAAATTCCTGGTTTACAGTGTAAAAGAGCATCCAGCCCTGCCATATGTGTGATAATGACTACCAAACTGTACGCCGCCGGCCACACGTGGCTGACAGGCCTCGCCACTTACGATTTTGTCATTCAGCTGAAAGCCCTAGAGCCAAATCACAGAGATGCTTCCTTTTGGAAATAAAGCTCTCTTTGTAAAAACATCACAAGGCTTCGATAAACAAAACTAAAAAAGAGTGTCCTTCCTTGTTGCATGAATTTATTTACTGAAGTTGATTATGTGTTTTTTTTTCTAAGTGACATTTTTTATTTCGCCCACACAACGAGGAAACTGGAGGACAGGGAAAACTCCTAAACAGGCTTTCCCTTGTTGTCTTGTTTACATATAGCCAAAGTGTGTTGTTTTCCTTCTGACCAGGTGTGGAGGTTCACTACAGTACTCCACTGTGGCGTGAAGATAAGGAAAAAAGTCTGGATTAGCACTAAAACAGCTGCTTTCCAGAGTAGATGGGGCTTAACCGAACACTAGGACTTGATGGATGAAGTGAAAATGTCACTTTTCATGCAGAGAGGCTGGGGTACAGTCAAGGGAAACTTGAAGCAAAAGGATTTTGGAGATCTGTATAGTCGCTGTAAGAGCACAGCTGTAAGACTCTATATTATATAGTGTAATATCCATAGAACCTTTGAAACTGTTGATTTTGGCCTTGCTATTAGTCGTCGACTTAATTTTGGGATCTTGTATTTTTTTTTTTTAATTTCCAAAGGCTTAAGGGATTAATTCCCTAATGCCGCTGTCCTCACTCCTAACCAGCAGCATGAGGAACATGAAAGGGGCATCTCCCGCCATAACAGTTCACATGTTATCTCCATCAACACCGAAGGCCCAAGGTGCTGCACTGTAAGGCTGCAAGAGGTTGTAATTGTGTGTTTGGATTTTAAACGTGGACTGCTTCGCCCGCGAGAAAACGTTTCGGACTTTAAACTGTCTAACTCAAAGCGCTTGCAAAATGTGTCAACAGATGACAGTTGTTCTCACAAGTATACAGTTACACTTTCATTTAGAACAACAGAAAAGCATGTGGTCCACATATGTGCAGTGGTAAGAACAAACGAATTTCCTGTGTTATGAAGACCTGATCAGGCATAACATTATGACCACCTAATATTGTGTAGGCCTCCCTTGTGCCTCCAACAACACTTGTGACTCATCAGAGGATGGACATGGAGCCTTCTGAGGGCGTCCTGTGGTGTCTGGCAGCAGGATGGTGTTAGTGGGGGGTCTTTGGGTCCTGTGGATTGAGGGGAGGGGCCTCTGTGGATCATCCCACAGATACTTAATCAGGATCTAGTGAGTTTTTTGGAGGCCAGGTCAACACCTTGTGCTGTTCTTCATGTTTTTTTGAGTTGTTCCTAAAGCGTTTTTGTGTGTGTGCCTGTGTCAGGCTGCATCAAGGAGTGTCATTGCTATGGGACCGGGGAGCCTGTTCTGATGTAGGTCGGTGGTACATGTCTTAGTAACATCCACATGAATGCCAGGTCCAGAGGTTTCCCAGCGGAACATTGTATTGTCACAAGATAATAATGTTATGAGTGATCAGTGATCACTTGACATTTAACTAAATCAGCTGTGTTGATGGAAAATACTGTATCTTGGTAAAGATCACTCAAGATAAGTCTCACGCACCACAGCAGTGAGCTGTGATACAAGCACTGAAATGTCATAAGTCATTATGTTGTGGCTGATGGGCGTACAAAGTTCTCTCTCCTCTTTTATATCCTCCTTCCTTCCATCTTTAGATCAAGTTTACAATCATTTTAATCCAGCAGTCTATAAATGTACCAATAAAGAGTGTAAACGCCTGCAATCAGAAACCGAAGCCAACAGTGAACAGCTGTTGATGTGTCAGCTCCTGTTCCTGGGCGACGGCGCCGTTCCCCAATTGCCCCACCCTCTCTCTACACACAGACACAGGAACACACACTCACTGGCTGATGAGACAGTGATGAGCAGAGGAAACAAATCATTCTTATGTCAGTTTGTAACCTGCCTCCACTCATCGGGACGTGCTCCTGCTCCCACAGGGTGTTAACACCCAGAGATTAGACATCTCGCTTGTCTGTATCCTGTTTCAGATATATATAAGTGTCTCAAGTGTATCATGATACCACGCTGACATGTCAGCTAGATAGTTAATCACAAAAAAAAAAAGCCGTGAGTCAGCAATCCAACCATCAAAAGATCAAAAGATACCTCAGCACAGCTCCACAGAAGCTGTGGCCAAGCTCCTCGCTTATGTTTTTCCATTCCGCCGCCAGCCGTATTCACACAAAATGAGCATGCACTAATAAGTACTTTTCAATATATCTCTCCGGGATCTTTGCAGGAAAAGTACAATTGCATAAGCTGTGCTTATGAAAAAATTAATACGTAACAGTTGCATATGTGCATGCGTAAGTGGAAGTGTACGGTTACACTGCTGTCCTCATAGGTTCATCATATCTCCTATTAATCATCATCTTCTTTTTGTGTTGTCATTTTTGATTTAATATAAATTTACAGAGTTTTTTTAAAAAAAAAATACACCGAATTGTGATTTTTACCAACACTAAAAGGTACAATTACACACATTCTCCGTCAATATTAGTATCGTCAAAAATAGCAGTGGCTAAAGCGGTGCGCTTCCTTGAGCCCTGCTTCCTTTGTCTGCCCCCTGCATAAACTTGCACAGACTTGGCTGACACATAAATCCTCAGGGAGATTCGGTTTGCAGATGTATGACTCACAGGCAGGATGACACACACACACACCCCTTAGCTTATCATTCTTAGCGATGGAAGACAAACTTTCCACAACTGAGCTCTGCAAACAAGATTTTTGCATCAGTGATGTTATTTTATCGCGGATACATGTTATGCAACAGTTGTTTGCATACTAATCTTCTGCATTTACATCGTCCATAATGGTTTATCTGTTTTCTGTGCACGTGCCCGATGAATGACAGGGCTGCGTTTGAAATCCCTTGTTTATGTTTTTTATGCAAGGTGGCACAAAAATACCTGATCCTTCAGACTGCTGACTTTATTACTGCAGCTGCAAAATAAATAAATGAACAATGAATAAAATGAGGAGACTCCGCTGCAAGTTTCACAGTCCATTGTTTGATTTGGCATCTTGCTGCAAAAATTATGTGGGTTGCACCTCTGCGAACGGTATGAAACCTAAAAATATATATAACATAAACAACATCCTGCTGAGCTTATTATCATTTCTACGTCTTTTGGTGCTCTGGTTGACGCAAACTACTTTTTGTATTTTAAGCAGAATAACTCATAGCACTCTGTGTACCGACAGCACATAAAGGACAGACAAAACACCAAGTGAAGAAACGGAAAACGTGAAAGAAGACTGTCTGCTTTGTGTTAAGTTGTTGCATAACCAAACGACTGCAACGGAGAAACGGAAAATGGATAAATCATTCCGCTGCGGCTACCACCTGCAGCTCGGGACACCTAATCCACGTGTAAACCTCGTATTGATTGGTAGGGGAGGTGAGAGTGTGTGTGGGTGCCTATGTGTGTGTGTGTGTTTGTGCACATGGTTCAGGAGATGAGATTAGCTTCGTAATTAGTGAAGAGGATCTCTCACGAGTAAAAACAAAATAGTGAATAAAAATAGATTTAACAACTCAGCTCAAAGATGCAGTTCAAATATAGGTTGTACTAAGGAAATGATACAAGATTGCGTCATCTGATTAGGATAATCTCGCATTTCCTAACTGCCAAAACAAAAACGTTGTCAAGGCCAAATTACTAAAACTCAGTTAGATTTAAACTAATTAGATGGGGACTCAAATGCACGACTCAGGTGGTGGCTAGAAAGCCTTTACTTCTAAAAGTAGGAAAAGACAAAGTCCAGAACTAATGAGTTAAATATATTACAAAGCACACTAGGAAAAGACTAGATCAACACTGACATAGGGTACAATGATGTACTGGCAAAGGTGGAAAGAAACACTAAATACAAAGAGAATAATAAGACGCAGGTAACACATGTCAGGGCAGGTCAAACAATCAGGGACAGAAACCACAAGGGGGAAATGAAGACATCTGAAATGATGCATTCATTAATACACAGGATTAGGTGTTACAATCCATTCTGCCAAAATCCCAGGCAAAACACATTTAGAGGCCCTGTTCAACTAAGAAACCCTAACAAACCTACAGTCACGTGATATGACGCTCAACATACAATCTAAATAAAGATAATAAAGTAAATGCTGCTGCCTTCTATGTCCCACTCAGCAGCAGAAGCTAATTCAAACCTTATGAACCTTATAAGCTAACCTAATGCTGCTGGCTCGTATGACCAGCTCAGCAGCTAACCAAACAAAGAAATATGGCTACCAACCACCATGAAGACATCAAGATACCTGGCCTAGTCAATGCAGCAAGTCATGGGGTTTTCAAGAGGGCACCACCCTTCACTGATATTTTGTTAAGTTAGGCCCACGACACCTCAAGAAGGCTTAACAGTGAATTCCAGAGTCCTGGAGTCACCCCCTCCACGTTGACACTGCAAAACCCCCATTTTTCTCACCATTTCTCACCATTAATATCAGACAACAACTCATATTTCAATAATTAGTTCTTTCATGAAACACGAACCAAACAAACTACCGTGGTTCACCCCGTTGATGCAGACTGAACAACGAACCACATCTATCATGATTTGCAAACAGACTAAAGCCACGCAGCCATCCTTACCTTTAGCTAGCTCCCCAGCTAGCATGCTTCCTACGTGTCCAGAGCCATTCGCTCGCTCTCTCTGCTGCCTGGGACATGTTACCGCATGGAGAGATAGTGACTTACAAAATAAAACAAGAAATGCCAAAACCGAGAAACAGTTAAACATGACCAGGTTCTGTAGAGCTGGATTTGTTTTGGCATATTTACGTGTTTCCTGTATGTAAAGAGGCTGACACCCTATTTACGAAGGCCACTCTTTTCTAATTGGTCGGTCAAAATCACCTGACCAGTCTCCTTACATAGTCCATATCATTTTGAGCTAACACCGAAGTAGTCAGCGCTGCTGGTCAATGAGGGGCGAGGGGGCAGAAGCTCAGGGCCTCCTGCCTCTGGTTCATAACAATATTTTGTTAGCTAGTGGCTAGCTAGTGCTATTCCCCGTTTGCCAGCTACACCAGCCAAGATGAACCCCACAGAAACCGTAAAAGATTGAGGAAAAAGGCGTTTAATTGGACGCAAAATTAGCACACACCCCTGAGTGTAGGATGAGTCATCAGTATTTTTTTTAATAACTGTCCCGGAAATTAAAGTGTTGTTATCATTGTTTGTTGCCAGTGATTTTTTGATGGGCCTGGTTCTGTATGGTACAAACATACTTCATGTGGATTTTAATGCCTTTTTGATAATTATTCTCAAATTATAACCAGATATATTGATCATGTGTAAAGCAAGAGGGGTCGCTCATATGACGACGAGCACCTGGACTGAATTACTTCCCTTCTCCTCCTTCAGCAACACCATGGAATTCAATCATTTCAGAGTCTTCACAGTCTATGGAAATTATCCAAGTTTGTTTCTTTTTTAGAGATCCGCTACATTGCTACAGCAACCTATCATTACAGGGAAACTGTGTGTGTGCACATTATCACGTCAAGCGCGCTAAGTTGGTGTTGCAAATTGGAAAGAATGTTTACCACAGGCAGTTTGGGTAAACACTTTTATTTTCAATTGTTAGGCCACAATATATTTTAAACTCGCAGAACCGTCCAACCAATCACGTCTCTTGCCCCGAGTGACTTCCTCCCGGTGATGTTGCCAACAGCCACAGATATTCAAGTAGGCATCCCCAGAGTGAACGTGTCTTTTAAGAGGAATCGGCTCATCCAAGCTAGTTAAATTACTCACAGGAGTCTCTTCCTGTTAAACTCCATTTAAGGGCAGCTGTTTTACAGTCCTTTCGCTGGACTTTCGTAAGCCGTCATATGTTTCTGTGTCAACACCCTCCTCTCTGGTTTTATCAGAAATTAAATCGGTGGTGAAATACTCTCCAGAGATGGGAAACAATTAGTGAAAAAAAAAAAAAAAAAAATCAGTATTCCTGTGTCTTACAGCAACAGTCCTCCGGACCTCCCAAATCTTTTCGCTCCAAGTTTGCCTTGACTCTACCCGACCCTCTGTTTATGATCCAAGCTGTGTCCTCAAGATAATCCAAAGCCTCATGGCAGCAGAGGACAGATGAGTAGTTTGACCTTATGTGACAAGGTTAAGAGGAACCGTTGATCTGGCTGTATTGTACAGTGAAAAACAAAGCCCTCTTTTAAGCTGGATGGATGTCAACTATACATATTTTTGGGTTTGATCCACGCCTGAAATTATGTGAAACGGTCTCATTTCCATATTCTGTGATTATAAAATCGGGGCTGCAAGACATCGCCGTCACACCCACATCCAAGACACGAACCTTTTATTTACTCTCCGGCGCTAGCAGCGGCCTTTATTTTACTCCAGAAAACACTTCCAGGAAATTATCATGAGCACGGGCTGCCAAAGCGTTTGTGGTATTATCCATGCCATGAAAGTAAAGAATGGGTGTTTTTATGATCGCGTTTCAAGACGATGTCACTCGGGCAATGACGAGGATGTCGTTTCCTGATCGCAAGGAATCTGCTAACAGAGAGTTAAATTATTCATACGTCATTTTCTGAGCTTTGGTGATAAGAAATACGCGCTAAGTTCATCGTCACATGAGATGCGCGTGTCTTTTCGGTCACGGATCGTGATAACGGTTTTCGTTTTTTCTTCTTTTTTCTTTTCCAGAGCTTCCATACCAACAAATGAAACTGTGGCTTCAGTTTAGTTTTGGTATTAGCATTGTAGCCAGCTGAGTTACGGGAAAGTGCTTTCTGGGGAATTCTCCTGCATTAAAAAGTGACATTATTAGTATGAGTGTGTCTTGGACTGCAGTGATTATTTTTGCAGGCTTTGTGCAAACTACATTCTGATGCCTGTGATGAAATACGTGAAGCACCCAGTGAGTCAAACAGGATTAAGGAACAATGATTAGGTAGGATGTGCCGCGGTGACATCATGAGCCTGATTCATTTCCGTTCCACTTCCTCACTTTGAATGACACACACACACAGAGTCGCTAATGCCAGTTTATGACAGAGTGAGGCGGCCCATTAATGTGAATCAAGGCACACACGATCAGCGGCGGGGTAAAGAATGCGGGGGAGGAAACAACTGGTGGAGAGAGTGCGTAGCCGCCGCCAGCAGCCTGGAGACCATTGAAGTCTGGAACACCTCAGACAGGAAGAGAATGTCATGCGCTTGGAAAACAATAGAAAAGTGTGTGTTAGCGCTTGATGAGTTCTCATACATGAACATGCACCGGCGTTCTCTGGATTCCCGCCACCAGCGTCTCAGCCGTGGATGTTCTCAATCATCCTGCTGGATAAAAAAGGAAAAAAAAGAGGAATGTATATTTATAAGAATCCTCATCCACCAATAGAAATGAATTTAACACAACTGGAACCAATAAACGGAAAGATGAATTCCATGGAACGTAGCCACGGTTGCGGAAAAGACCTGAAGATGAGGGATGAGTTGTGCGCGGTTTTTATTTACACACACTCCAAAAGCGCTTTGTGTTTTGGAGCAACGCAGTGAGACTAGGGTAGGCCTCGGCTTTCCGTGTCACGCGTTCCACTCCACGAGACGTTGGAGAATTTCCTCCGAGGCTCTTCTTCGCTCTGACACGATCGCCCCGTATCGTTTCTGCGGATTTGACAGCTGGCGTGTTCATGCTGCGAATCTCCAGCTCTGTCGTTTGGAATCACGTCGAATGATCATGGTGTTAATTAGAGGGCACGCAGCATGCCAAGAAAATATTCCTCAGGAATTTCAGAAATGCCACAGTCAAAGTCACAGAGGTCACGTATTTTTTCTTTTTTTTTCATTACCCTCTATTCAAATGTTTGATGTGACCCACAACTGTAGAATTTTATTTATTGCACTGCTGCCGCATGGTTTTCATTGAGGGAATAATCAAGTATAGATGTGCTGGCTGAGTGTATCTGCACGAAGGAGCAATGTCTAGAGATTCACGCTAAGCAGACTCCTATGTATGGTTAAGAACCGCACTTTTTGAAAGTCTCCTTCCCATCAAACATTTGTTGGACAATCCGTGAAACACGCATCGTGATTAAAGAGCGCAGCACTAACTTCAGTTTGCAGGCTAACTGGGTAATAGCCAATCAGCTGTAATGCATTAAAAAGCTTAAGAGTGGTCATTTGATTAAGGCGCTAGCGTGGTCTTAACTCTTCAAACCAACAAAAGAGTGTCCGTCCGTGGCTCGCACTGGAAGTGCGAGTGTAGTGTCCATTGCAAATTGGTTTACTCTGTTTAATGAGTCGAAGAAAGAGATTTTTCTAAATATCTGACTTTAAAACTTTACTCCTGGAGGGTTGTTCTTTGCAGTTCAAGCGAGGTCTCTAACCTAAATATCTTCAAAAAAACAAACTCCATTACAGATGCACGCTTGTGTCTGTAGGATTTTATTGGCCTGTAATCTGGTGAAGTCAGTGGGTTTTCGGTTTATAACAATCCTATTAGTGACGTGGATTATTTAAGCTTCTTGTTACTTTGCTCGCAGCGTTCATCATTTAAAGTGTTTTGTTGTGGAACACCTGCCTTTTCTCCTCTTCGCCTCACTTCAGTCCACGCTGACGTCTGCTTTTCCCCCCCCGTCGCTTTCCAGTCCGTTAGCTTCTAACCGCAATTCATATCAAAAACGGGTGTAAAAATCCGCGAAGAACTGAAGATCACATTAGTGGCTCGTTGCATGTTAAAGAAAAATAAAAGCAGAAAAAAACATCTTTCTTCCAGACGGGATTTAGATTATTTTAAAACCTTGTGAGGATAAAGACAAGATTTATCGCTGAACCTTGTGAGACGAGATGAAACGCAAAAGTGGAAATACCGTCACACATCAAATGGTTCAAAGTAGGCATGTGGACTAACATCTAGCCAAAAAGAAAATCTCTCAGCTGATGCTTTGCGCTGCTTTTTCCCCCAACATCTGCTTGACCGTGCAGAGGATCGCTTTGATTTGACAGCTCAGCTGCAACGGCTCAAAATAAACTGAAGCATGCAGTTTCACCTATGTGGCTTTTCCTTGGACGAAAACGGAGCTGTCCCCCTTCAGATATGTTCAACGGAAGAGACGGAGGAGACAATGAGACGACACACAGATTTAAGGTGTCACTTCGGTCCTGTAATAAATCTGTTGGGGGAGTCTGACAGAACCCGCAGTTAAGTCCAAGAACGGTTAGCTTAGGAGGAGGGCATTGTGCCAGTCCTTGACACAAAAATTGTGTTGCACTGCACATCATTTACCCCCTCTCCGGCTTCCCTGCTTTAGCGCGGGCATAATAACAGAGAGACAGTGAAACACTTGAGGTTTTAACGGTCTCAAATGGTCTTCTTCACTATAATTTGTGTGAAGGCTTGCAGCTTTTTGTTTCAACCTGACATTACTGCACTCTCCATCTAACCTATGGCCTAAAGGCAAATAAGTGTATTTCTGTCAAACAGTTCCTTTAAAGTTGTCTATGTTCAGTATTTTAACACATATAAATAGCTTATCTATTAATATTATGAGGGTCATCTGTAAATAAACCCATTCTTAACAGACTAACAAACTTCCTTCCTCTGCCTGTTGCTTTTTTTAAAGTCCCTGCCTACCAGCAGCAGTGATGGCGTCCTTTAAAACCACCGAGCTACATGCCAAAGATGGAAAATTGCCAGGGCTGCGCATGACGATGGTCTGCCACATGAAAAATGTTCCACAAAAAAAAGCTCAATTCATTCAGGGACCCCTTGGCTCCTTCGACATATTTGTGCAATCGCGGCAGATGATGAAAAATCTGGAAACGTGTACCTGTGATGTGGCAGATGGTTCGGTAACGAGGGTGCAAGAAACTAAACGCATCTCCACTTTCGTGATGACATCTGCTGGTGTATCAGGTCAGAGAATGAGATGGCAGAACAGACACAGATAAGAAATTGACCTCTTTTATTTGTGCGTCACGTGTCGCCGAGACTGAATCAGAGCCTGGTTTGATAGAGTACACGCAGCAGAGCAGACAACAAATAAACATATTAAAGTCCCTTAAAAAGTGGCAAGGATTGAGGAGCCCATGGAGTCAGTGGAGACGGCTCTGGAGATGTCTCTTTTGTAAACATGCCAAGAGTTGAAAGGATAGGCTGATCTGAGAATTAGGATTAATCGAGGTTTAAGCCCCTTGACTGCCGCACAAATAGATGGTAAACCAGAGGGGAAGATATGCTGATCTGAAGAGCTTTCCTTGCACGCCATAACAACTTATGATGAATTATTTGACTATTTAGTGTTTCTAATTAAAATAAATACAGCTTGAAAATGTCATTTGAGTATAGCAATGTCAATATACACGGCAAAAGATATTCTTCAGTTCTGTGTAGCAATTTTAGCATTTACTCTTTCAGAGTTAAATAGTTTGGAGGCTTGGTTTATCCATTTTGAGAAAGGGGCTAACTAGTTTTGCTGAGGTTTAGATGTGAAGATCGATACCACTTAGTGTCACTTACAGTCAGTTGTAGCATGGGCTAGCTAGCAGCTAGCTTAGGTACGCAAATATAGAACACCATGCAGGTTTCTCTTTGGATGGCATACTTTTCTTACACTGCTAAAAAATAGCAACTGTTTATAATTTCTGTTTGTACATAGCTGAGTGAAAATACTGTAGTTGTAAAAACGTTTTGATTCTGTGACGTTTAAAGTTGGGACATCTGCTCTTATGGAACTAAATTACGTAAAGGTTTTGGTAATAATATGTCACATCAAAGAAAGAAATACATTTTGGTGAATAAAAGCTAAATAATTCATGAAGAGAGAAGGTTGGAGAAGGTTGATAATCCTTATATTATGTCAGTTGAAGCTAGCTTGCAGCTAGTTAGCTTAGCTGCAGATAAAGACAGAATACCAGCATCATGTCTCGTTTCTGATGCTGCCATTTGTACAGTTCCACATAGCAGACTGTGTACACATTGCAGTTATTTGTGTAGAGTGTAAATTTCTAGTAAAATTAGCGCTGTTCCAATCCAAGCACTGCAAGTTGGGCACGCTTAGCAAAATTAGCAAAATTTCAGATGCTAGCTGCCATATTTAGCGTTAGTCAAAAGTGGAACTTATTGGGACATAAACGCATTTGTTACCGTAAAAGGGAACTTGTGATGAGTCGCACATGTAAAATGCTCTGCGCCCAAGTGGTAACATAATCCATAAATCTTGAGGAAGCCGCTACTAGGCAACTGTAAGAGTCATGATTCAACAGTTCAGCTAACGAGTGAGTAATGTATGAAACTCACAATGACAGAACCACTGGAGACGTCAGCATTTATATGTCTGTATTTCTGAATACGTCAGCCAACATGTTTAAACTTATGAACTTATTGCCAAAGGTTTATGAAAACTAAATGCGGATGGAACTATTCATACGGTATCAAGGAACCGGTTGTTGAGGAGTCAAACACAGGACACAGGACACAGGTAGTGGATTGAAGCAAGCTTAATTTAAAAAAAAAGCAGGCAAAGACAAAGACCAAAAACAAAAACACAAGGGGAAGAAAAAGCACACTAAAAACAGAAGGGGACATTTCTGACATGACAGACAATGGCAAAGTGGGAAGGAAACCCAGAGACTAAATACCTGGTGGAACAATGGGGCACAGGTGAGATACATCAGGGCGGGGCTAACAATTAAGAGCAGCAACCAGGAGTTGACACATCTGAAATAACAGAGAGTCAGTAACTTCCTAAATAAAATAGGAAATGCCCAAAACACAAAGATATAACCTACATGTCTGCAGCATGGATTCAGGTCAACAATATAGATTTCATAATTGCAAAGCATTACTTTCTACTGTGTTTTTACTAGTGACGTCATCAGCGGCTAGTCATTACATGATAGCCGACTGAACTCATGCCACCAGTAGACACGTACCTGTGTAAGACTGGTAAGGTGCAGGTTCACTAAGAATGGAAATTCACAGGTGGCCCTTCCCTCCTGCTACAAAGTCAAGACGGCGTCCATTGAGGGTGAGAAACATTCAACTTATTGCCCATATTGAGTAGTACCCTGTTATTCACTGCACATTGCCAAACTTGGCAACGCTTTATGCCGTCAAGCTAGCAAGTGTAAGCACCTAAGTAAGCGTGATTTGAAACACGGAAAATAGCTAGCAGCCTGCTTAGCGCTTTCCAAAGCTTAAAAACCAAGCAGCACATCCGAAGCTCGCAAACTTTCTGTCATCTGGTTAATGTGAAAGCTGTGGTTGAACACACAATATGCGCTGAAACAGTTTCTTGGCTGGACTCCCAGCTTCTAATCTTTATGGCAGTCTAAACGAAGCCTGTTGGCTCTGTCTTCATACTTACTGGACACACATGCGTTTGGTATTCATCCTCTCCTCTCACATATCTCTTCCCATGAAACTATATGTGTCTCAAAGCGGTTATGCGTTCTTCTGAGATTATAGCGAAAAGCAACATCAACAATGCAAGGATTCTTTTTTTATTGTTTTAATTACACAGCGTGCACCATGAGGGCTCGCACGATAATAAATGAATACAGTAAAAAAAAATATATAAATAAAGATAATAGCGCTTGTTCTCATGCAATATCCTGGGTACAAATTCTCTCGACGGGAATGTAAGATAAGAGAGTGTCACAGAGAAGGAAAAGCTGACAACCATTTTTGAAATAGCAGGAAATGGGAGACGGCGTGTTTCGGGGTCTCACGTGACAGCTGAGTTTGAAAACAATGACAGACGCCGAGATACGGTTTACACAAATGACAAGAGAGGAAGGAAATTTGAACAAAAGGATTTGGCAAACGTAGCGCAGCTCAAGAGCGGGGCCATTGAAAGGGTGTAAAAGATGAGCGTAAAAAAAAAAAAATCCAGGCATGGGTTCTCGAGACAAAGACGCAGTCAACGGGGAGTGGGATGGAGAGGAAGTGCTTTTGGAAAAAGAAACTGTGTCTGTCAAAACAGATGGCAGCTGGTAAAGAAGATTAGGTGGCGTTACTACTGCCTCCAGCACCACTTCAGACTGATCAACCCCCACAAACACACACACTCACACAGACCTCCAACTGTTTCATCTCAATCCACCCCAACAACCCGGCCAACGCTCAACCCTGTCACCATCCACATGCCCTTCTTTTCAGAAAACAAGACAGCTGGGATTGGGACATGTCTTGATGTTCTCTGCCGCTGAATTACAGCAGTCTGTCCCCTTGCTGACGTGGGTGTGAGTTCACAGATGTACAAAATTAAAGCGAATCGAAAGAGTTTAGACTTTTCATCCATTCCTATTGATTAATACAATCCCACTCAATGGAATCTGGGCAGACATGGGCAGTGGTGTTGGAGAGAAATATAAAAATGTCAGTGATTTAAAAGGATGTAAACGAGACAAATTATCAAAACTGGGTAAAATGACGCTGGAATCTGAGAAGTTCCCTCAAGGAACGATGGTTAAAATCATAAAAATAAGACTTTAATTCTAATAAACCTCAGTTCAGATGTAGGGAAGGGCTGTGTCTTCATTGTTGTTTAAGTGTTATATCTCAACATCACGGCTGGAACATTTAATCATCTTGATTTGATTCATCTTTGTTGATATATCTAGTTATGAAAACTAAAATGTTGCTGTGTCTTAGTACTCAAAGAAAGCGATCGTCTCGTTTCTAGCTGCCATCAAAGGACATAGACTTGAATGATCTGGATCGTCCACGACGGCCATCACGGCGGTGAAATTACCTAAATGCTAACTTTTTTAAGCTAAGTCAGTTTGATTTTTTTATAATTTCTCAAGAAACGGGCCTTTTTGTTACCTACTGTAAATGGAACGAAATTAAGCCACTACCACAAGAAAGCTTTGTTATCTTGAGGAAGTTTAGAAGAAAAGTTCGACATTTAAGGAAACACGCTCACATGATCGCTCCCTTGCAGTGAACGAGGTGAGAATTTAAACCTCGCTCTCCCGTCTGTGGACTGAAAATCCATCTAAAATATCGAAATTGTTGAAACACATCCACAATCACGACTTCTTTTAAGTTCAGGCTGACATATTAGTTCATGTGTAAAGATGCTAGTGGGCCAGTTGGACAACACCAAGCTAAATGCTAAATCCTGTCTCTGTGCTAAGCTATGCTATGCTAATGTATTGACACCGTGCTTAGACGTGTGGAGTCGTAGTTATCATTTTATAAACTGAATCAATGATGTGTGTCATGTGTGAATGAGACTGAATTCAAAATTAAACGTAGCAGCAACAAGCCATCCTTAAATACGGGGAGCCCGGAAGGTGCTGCCAGTGCGGGCGTTTTTTCACTCATCTTCTTCCCGTCCTAACCGGCCACCTGTTCAACCAAATTGCTTGACGCTTGCCTGCAAGTTATATAATGTTTATGTGGAGCTGAAGGGGTGGGCTGCCCTTTTTCCCCTCTGGTTTTCTCCTGTTTTTGCTCAGACGAGGAAGTAGATCAAAATCAGAGACTACTTTGGTCTTTGCCCTTTGCGCCAACCCCAAGCTAACGCTAGCCCCTCTAAATTTGTAAGACAATTGTAGATTTTAAATCTTCAACTGATGTGTGTCTGTGGCCGCTTGCGAAAAAGTAAAATGAGCACTTTTTTTGTTCCGTCCTGGCCACAACTTAGATGTGACGAAACAAGCATATTTCCCAAAAACTATTCCTTGACATAGCTTTGTGCTAAGGTTTGCTTCTTTTAACCAGCGCGTTAATCATTCTTGAAACGTGTGTGACCTGCGCGCAAGGGCAAATTCCCACCACAAGAGAAACACGACAAGACATCTTACTTCATCAGTTGGTTGGTTTTATTTATCATTAGCAATGACACCAAATGTACTCTACTGTTTTCACTTGCTATCATAGGAGATGCATTTTGAATTGTAAACAGTGAAAATGATAAAATGCATTTCAGAAAAACTCCTTACAAGCAGTGTATGAATGACCAGGCACGAGAGCAGACTGGACCTGCTCTCGCTCACCTATGGTTCTGTCTTTAACAATACATGTCATCTTATAGTTTGGAGTCTCTCATATTTACATAGATACAGCTGGGTCCCATGTCATCACCAGCAGAGACCTATTGGCTTGTTTTTTTTTTTGTCTTTTTGTCTTGTTTTTAATGTGTTATCACATAGTTTTCTTAAAGAATTATATTTACAACCATAACGCGCCCCCAGCTGCCTGCTGCCGGGGGTTAACACACAGTTAGAATCACTTGCTTAAAATTCAATAAACTACTTATGCTTCATGAAAGTTTTTACGTTGTAAGTCAACCTTATAGCTCTAAGTATGTTTTTTTCTCTCTTAACAAATAAAGTTAATACAGAGCTCTAGCTGTTCCGTCTTCCCGTCTTAAAAATTCTAAATTATCCAAATAAATGAACAAAAAAACCAAAAACGTAATAATAAAATAAAATAAAAAAATATTGCACTTAAAGTTCAGGACAGCACTGGACCTGTTTGGTGGTTAAGAGGAAAGTGAGAGCTTTTAAGCTGAGTGCTTTGGAAGGAGGGTGACTGTAGAAGCATCCAGCAAGTTAAATCTAAATAAATAGGCAAAAAATCTATACACGTGAAGCGTCTTCCTCCAACTATGGAACGAGCAACCTCTCGCGTATTGCTCAGTAGGACAAGGGAGTGCAGGTTGTAACCCTAAAGCATATAAAAACAGTGAGTGTGTGTAGAAAAACAGAAACAGTGGAGAGCTGTAACCTGTCGTAAGCAATGTCCTGAGAACGCTTCCTCGATTAGTCCAGAATGAGCTACAATGGTTAAAGGAAATGTCGGCTGCGCGGAATATTCTTTTCTTTTTCCTCTCGAATTTTCCTTGTTGTAAACAGTCTTTGGAGACAGGTAGCAAGTCGTCTTTGTTTTTCTTTCTTTCCACCTCTGGTTCTTGAATGTGGCTTTGAATGTCTTTTAATGTGAGAGGGACGCGTATCTGTGTCCCGTCACGGCTCCAGTCCGTCCAGACATCCGTGTTTTCTTTGCCCCGTCTCTGTCTCCGCATTTGCCCCCCCCACACCCCAGTCAAACGCTCACAGTATCTCTCCACAGTCTTGAACTGAATACGGTGAAAGCCATTTATAGAAGCTTTGAGAGGATGCGGGGTTTAACAGATGCGTGTGAAATAGAGCCACAGCGGCAGTTGCCATCTTGTCCCCCCCCGCCGCCCCAACCCCACCCCTTCCGTCAAAGTTTGGCGTCTGATGAAAAAGCACGAAGAAAAAGGGACTTTGTGTCGTACCGACAGCATTGAAGTCGCTTCACAGAGGACGCTGAGGAGCAAAGGAGGGGCTTTAAAGTGGGAGCCTCGAAAGAAACAAAGGAAAGAAGTGACAAAACAGTACCGGACTGTCTTCATGTCTGCAGGGTTTTTGGTGCAACCCCTCCTTTTCTCCAGTACAACTGGACAAAAAAGAAAAACACTCGTTTTTTTTCTGACAAGACTTGAACCAATAACAACAACCAACAAAAAAAAAACAGTGATCAGACAAGCATCCAGCTCCTGCGGCTCCAGCCCTTCTTCACGGGGGCTTCTGCTTTTTTTTTGCAACACCCATCCATCCACTCACCACTTCACCCATTCATCCATCCGCCTGGTAACTGTGTAAACTACATTCCTTTGCAGTGCCATAGCTTTTGCGGCGTCCTCTCCCAGCGTATCAACAGAAATCATAGCGAACGGGACGACAGACACACACACAAACGCTCGCACAAAACAAAAAAAAAGGGCAAACCAAGAAGCACACATCCCACCCACTCCGCAATTTTTTTGTCTTCAAGTCTGCGCATTTCTTTTCTCTCATCATCTCTCTCGTCTCATATTCTGTGTTTCTCGTCTCTTATGATGAAGATGAAGTCGAAGTGGAGCTGGGCTTTTTTTGGTTGATTAAGTCCAAGTAGAGTTCTGAGCGCAGGAAGCGGGGGTATGAGTCCTTCTCCATCAGCCCGTATATCCGCCGCTGCGCTAGGTCAAAGCAGGAGCGTGTCACATTCTGCAGGTTGTCCTTAGTGTGATCTCTAGTGTACGAATCCAGATTTACCTACAGAGGAGGAGAATACAATCAATGCCACTCTGAAACTAAAGAATTGCACATTTTTCTTTTTGCAGGTCAACAGCTCTCCCTCTCATCTGTCCACTCTCACTCACCTCTTTACAAGACTGGATAGCGATGTATTCTGCAAAGATTTTCTTGGCTTTTGACGCCATCTTGGACTGCGACTTGATCTTCTTGTATTCCTCGCACGCTAGCCAGAATTCCAGGTTCTCTTCGCTGAACTCCGTGCGCAGGAAAGCTCTGAACGCTGCCAGGCCATCTGAGGGAGAGCAGAGAGGAGGAGGATAAACAAAAGGAGAGTTGACTAAAGTGCCATGGCAACCCTGGAGCCGAAGCTCTCCTTGGAGTTTCAGCACCTAAAATAGATCTGTGACGGCCTTAGGAGTCATGCGGGTGGAATAAAGACGTGCGGCAGCAACACATGTTCAAGTTCTTAACAACCTTTTAAGTGACATCACCCCGCTGACTCTATAAATCCTTAATATTCAGCACGCCGCTTGCTGTTAATGAACAAAGAGGGGACTGTTTTAGCGTGGGGGGTAGGGAAAGGAGACCAAGTCTGGCACTTTAGTTTTTTTTGTTTTTTTTTTAGTTTCGGTCCCGTTAATGATTTGAGGAAGAAGGCATCCAGAAGAATGAATGGCAGGAAACCGTGTCCACCCACTCCTCCTGTCTGCACCTTTCCGTTCCCATGATTCACCCACGCTGATAAGCACGGCCAAGGCGAGCAGTCATCTCTTTACCTCATTCTGGTAAGCAAGGAGTGAGGTAAGAGGTGGAAGAGAGGAAATTAGAAGAGGGAGAATAAAGGGGGCCAGAGAAGCGAATGAGGAACAGATGTAGAGCTGTAGTGTTTGCTTTCTGCTCTGGAATTGGGAGCAAACTGTGGGAGATGAACGGCGGGGGGAACGAAAATAGCAGCACACTCGCAGGTCGCCTGTTCCCCCTCACCTGGTCTCTCTATGTAAGTCACAGTCTGTGTGTTGTGATTGGGAAAACTTCCCGCGTGTGAGTGTGTGTGTGTGTGTGTGTGTGTGTGTAATCCAGGTATTAGCACATGCATAAACGCTGTACCCACAGCCCTCCCCCCGTCCCCTCACTGTGTGTCTGCATTTCCCCAGTGTCTAAAACCATGTGTGTCACCAAGCAAGGGAGACGGTGACAGAGAAAAGTGGACAAAACTAGGAAAGGAAACAAAAGGTGACTTACATTTGTGTGCCAGCAGCTTGTCAAGTGAGTCCCCCCATTTGAGTGCTTCCTCTGGAGTGGGCCTGCAGATAAAAGCGGATCGGTTCTTTAACAAGCCCATTTCAGCCAGGTTTCTCATTGTGTGACCCATCCGCAGGACTTGGTCTATGCTAGGTGTGGATGAGTGGAAATGCAGGAGTAGCCGATCCGTTTGCGCTGCTTGCTTGCTTTGTTGCCTGCTTCCTTCCTTCCTTCCTTCCTTCCCCTCTGATCTGTTTTCTAGTCTCTCACATTCGATCCTGCCCCGTGAATAGTGGCAACGCTGTGAGCCATGAGTCTTTTCTGCCTCACTGCGGTGGGGGTAGGCTTTTATAGTACCCATTCAATGCAACTTGGAAGGCGGGAGAGGGAGGGGCTTTGGGCAGCCAATGGGGACGTGTTGTCAGGTTTAGAGACCTCCTACCCCCTGCTGCCTCTCATCCTTCCTGAACCCTGCAATGAAGCGTGCCTCTTTACAGAGGAGCCCATCTCCCCCCACTACAATACACATCTATAGTGCTATGTGACATAGTTAGAGACAAGTCTCACCTGATTATTTTTCTGTATCTTAACTCTAATGACATTTTAAATCTAAATTGTAATTCATATTATACCTGCTCTTGTACTTCTGGCTTTTGGACAATAATATATATAAACATATGTTGTATAGATGTGTTTTTATAATCTAATCCTCAGATTTATTACGGTTATATTAAAATATTGCCTCATTTTGAAGTAATTCAAATAGAGCTTCCACACACTTTAGCCACACCTCTTCATTTCTATGTCGTATATTTGTTATATTTAAACAGGAACCTCTGAAATCTATTCACATATTCCATATAAAACATGAAAGAGTAGCGTACAACCCTTCCTCTGTCCCTCCTTCAGACACGCCATGCTTCACACATTTCGTTTTATTAACGCCACACTGGCAGCACACTCCCATCTATCCTACTACCCACATGTCTGTCTGCCAAGGCCAGGTCACCATCGCTAGTTGTGTCTCACACTCGCCCACATGCCCGTACCGACAGGAAGTGGCTACTTACTTGACTGACTTCATGCATTTGTCTAGCTTGGTGGCTGGGTTGCTTCCTGGGGATTCATTCCTCCTCCGCAGGAAAGCCAGCCGGTTCTTCATGTCTTTGGCCCTGAGTGGAGGAAAGATAGAAGAGGGGAAGAGAAAACAGGAAACAGAGAAGGAGGTGAAGGAGTAGGAAAACACAAGGAGGGGGGAGGGGGTGGCAAAGAATGAAAGGAATGATAAAGTAGAGAAGGAAGGCGAAAAGAGACAAGAGAAGAAAAAGTGTGTTGAGTGTCCAATCCCAAAGTCCACAAGTGAAACAATCCAAGGCATAGGCAGCACCAATTAATCTCGTCAACGCTGTAAATCCAGTCCATATAAAATAAAAGCCAACAAATGCCAAAAATGGTGATCGTAAAAGCTGTGTTGTGTACATTCTAGTCTTCAGCCGAGTGTGTTGGTATGACGGGACAGAAGTTTCCAAAAGGCGGACGTCTTTCTCTTACTCCTCGCCTCTTGTCGGTCGCTCTTCTGTCAATCTAATATCTCTGACAGTCTTTCCTGTAGATGTGTCCCTGGCAGGTTCCTCGGCAGGGACTGAGCGAATGTGACAGAGAAGGAGGAGAGAAACTCAGTCCTCACTCCTCTGTTTCATCACGCCATTCTGCATGTGCCTGGAGGGGTTTCTGAGAGGGATCTGACCCAGGGCAGAGGCGACAGGGCACTGTGACATCCTCACTCCTGTGATGCTTCCTTCCAGAAGCAGCATCCAGACTCCTCCTGACCACCCACCTCACCGTTTGACCTCTCTCCAACCATCAAAGAAACACCCTGCTGCACATGCGCCACCCTCCATCTCAGATAAGGTGCTGCACCGGTGGGCTCTGACAGAATCCACCGCATTCCCATAATCCCATGGTACTTGTCCTGGCTTTTCCCGACCTGGAGCACGTGCTGCCTCATTGGGATGTGACCTCACTCAACACCCATTTCCTGAGTCCCTGCTTTTGATTTCCACTGTGGATTGACTGGCCCGCTAATAATGCTGCACAGCATTGTGCGCTGGCTGGCCCTAATCACTGCAAGCTGTCCCACTGCCAACCCACAGCCCCCAGGAGAGCATGTACACCCCAAATTAAGACACACGGCTTCCAGTTATAGACGCTTATCATTCAAACATGCACACATGGGAGGGCGGCAGAACGCACAACCGCAGACTAGCACAAACACTGTACATGAATATACATGGCCGGCGATGAAAGGACGACCACACAGCCGTTTCAAAGAAACCCTCTGCACCTGTGCCAACTCACGTCGGCCTCACTGGTGCTTTCATGCCAGTCACAGGTGTTGGAAAACTCCAGCAGTGCGTGCATGCGTGTGTGTGAAGGGAAGAGGAAGGGGAGGTAATTTTGCATTGGTAAACTGGTTGTACACGGCGTGGCTGCCGAACTCAACAGAGGTCAGTAATCGAGTTTTTTTGACGGCTGCAAGACGGGAGAGGTAGAAACACGCCCCGTGCGCATGACACGACAGGAGGGCTATTGCAAGCAGCTCGTGAATGGCTTCTTTAAAATCACGGACTGGATGGATTGGCGTGTTTGGGTTTGAGGGGGTGTTAGGCTAGTGTAGGTCAGCTTTTGTCGGATTCAGGAGAGAGGGAGGGCCAAATTGGTTCCCAAAAAATGTATTTGCTTAATGTTTAAAAAGCTGTGTATAGGTTTTTTTTTTTATCTTCCTTCGAGCAAGGTAGAGGAAGAAATTTTTTCCAAGGGATGTCTGAACCGCCACACACCGTCAGTGCAGGAGCGATGACTCATCCGCTGATTGAAAAAACACAAGTGCTCTGCGTGAAATAGGCTCAAATCCAGATGCTTAACTGCCGAGCACAATGTATGCCTCTGGTTCATCTTAACAACACGCCGCTCTAATGCAGCTTTCGATGCTCGCAAGCCTGAAGAAAAAAAATAAAAATAACCCTCTTGCGGTTAAATAAACCCATAACATTGGATCAGGATTTATTGGATGCTTCTATTTTTAGGCCAGGCAATTAAGATTTTAACCGTGCCCGTGTTAACTAAAGAGGAGCCTCTGCGTTGCGAGCGCATGCAAGGGGAAAAGAAGATTTTTTTTTTTTAAAGGGCTGGAAAATGTGCTCTTGGCTTGACAAAAGAAGCTTTATTATTTACGTCTGGCTTTATACAAGCTGAGCCCATGTGGAAATGATGTGACAATGATGTCATAACAACAGTGTCTTGGAGGGAAATGTATGTTTCTCTCCTGCCACCAAGTGGGTGTCGTCGGATACTGCAAACACGGGCTTACATCATCGCCTTACGTGATCTTTCCATCGATTCACAGCAACCGAGAAAAAAATAAATAAATAAACACAACTCTGACATGCTCTTGTGAGCAAGCGATAGGGTCCTCGTTTAACTCGCCTCGGAAAGAGTGACTGCATTAATGCTGCGTTTCTGTGCATGTTCAGTAAGTTGTAGGGTTGGAAGCGTGAGTTAAGACGAGATATAGATTCTCCCTGAAAGGAAAACTGCTGCAGACACAGATGAAACTGTGTGTATGATTGTTGGCGCGACAGACCTGAAGGAGCAACACACACTCCTGTTTGTTCTTCAGTCATATTTTGTATAATTTTGTTCAGTATCTGAGATTAAATGATTGTTATTCTTGACTAAAATCCTTTAACCATGATTCTGTACTTGGCCGTTCATTCTCCCCGTGGCTCTCTGTACCTCTGCTCTTTATGTGCTAATGCCTCTTCTCACTGTCTCTCACTCTGAGCACCTCTCGATTTAAAGTTGACACTTTCTTCCTCTTCATTGTATCTCTGCAGCGGCTAAGAGTCTCCCAGTCCTAATACTATTAGATATGTATCACCTTTCATTTGATTTATTAAACACACTGAGCGCTTGCACTTAACTTAATCTGCTGAAAGACTGACACGTGCTCTGTCAAAGATTATCAAATTAAGGTGATCTTTGATCTAACAAGCCAGACTTTTCTGCTCCATTGCTCCAGCTTGCCAGTGCCTGCATGCGCACGCATGCTGTGCACACACAACAGACCGTCTGTTCAAGAGAGAACAATTTATGTGCTGGAGTGAAGGAGCAAGAGGTCTTTGGCTCTGCAATTATCTGCAGGTTTCCGTGCTCTTTATTCCCTCTTTGCTTGGCTCACATTAGTCGCACTAATAGCACCCCGCTGGCTATTCCTGGTGTTCTCAAAAGTAGGCCGCACTCCCAGGGAAAGGCTCCTGCTAGCGCATGAGGAGAGCTGCAGACAGACATACTGCAGAGCACAATGTACCATACGAGCACACGCCAAATCCACTGCCCCACTTCATCCCACTTTACTGTTCACTACACGAGACTTTGCTTCCCACAAAGATAGGAGTTCACCCGTTGTTAAGCCTGACCTGGTGTACAGTAAAGCAGCACGAAGTGAGCAACATTCAAGAGTGTTTTCATTCCCTCCACAACTCTATTAACAGAAGGCTGTGTGCCTGTGCAGTGAATACAGGACACGGCACACAAATAACACTCCGCTAGCATGTGAGCCTGTTTGTGTATCTGTGTCTGTGTGAGTAGAATGGGTCAAGGGTTGTGTCAGTGCGCCCGCAACACTTGAAATAGCAACAAACATGCAGTCCGCAGATCCAAAAAACACACGTATTCGAAAGGAATCTTCAAAGTGCCAGATAACCAAGAGAAGTGATATTCCTAGAAGAACAATGAAAAGGGAATTGTCCTAAATTTCATCACATCCAGTCTCCATCAATCACTCAGACTTAAAAAAGAACTCTATTTCTGAGCAAACTCACCTTCCTAGCCACAAAGACCACATGAGCAATCCTATTCCTGAAATCCAGGCTGCGTATAATAAGAAAAAGGGACGGCCCCAAGTTAGAAGTTAAAGCCGTTTCTTCCAAAATAGTTTCAGCACTTCCTCACAGGGGATTCTTCTCCCTCCCTGCGACTGTCAAATGAGATCCACGTAGAGGTCAGATAGCTTCCTACCAGCCTGAGAGCAACGGTTCCGGCGGGACGCCAACTACCCCCCGCCCACGCTTTTCTCACTCTGATGTTTCTAAATCCTGACAACCAAATTCAAACAGCAGATGGATCCGAGGCATGTCCGCCGCCTTGCTCTTACCTCTCCAGGTATTTCTCCGAGAAGTCAACCATAGTGTGAAACATAGGTGCCAGCGCGGACGCAGCATGTGCCGCATGTAAGCCTGTGTCAAAAGAGTGGCGGTGGTCAGGGCCCAGGGGTTTGTTTGGCAATCACATTCCTCTAACCCCTGAGAGGCTCTGGTGGAGCTTTATATAGTCCTGGGGGTCTGGAGAAGGCGGACCGTGGACTCACCCAATCCACATGCAGTGTTTAGAGGACAGATTCCTTCCACTGAGGTCTGGGAAAGGGGTTTACTTGAGATGAAATTTGTTATTTTTTTAGCAAAATAAGTAACTTGATGTTTGTAATGAGCTGGTCTTAGAGGTCAAAAGGGGCTATGTAGTGCTAGGGCACAGTATTAAATCTGAATTATCAATATGAAGCAGGAGTAGAAGTTGAAGTATCTTCAACATCCCATAGCCACTTGCAATGACTGTTAAGTCAAAGGAACTGGAGTTTGTATAGGTTTCATGGCTAACACCCACGTCCAGACGTCATCCGTTATTTGTAGGTCTATATATACACCTGGATTGTGGCGATTTAAGTAGTACCTAGTACACAAACATCTACTCTGACCTAACTTTCCAAACGAAGTTGCAAACCAATATATAAAACCATACTCCATCTGTCAATGCATGAACACTTGTAGATTAATGTAGATTGATCGGTCAACAAGCTTTGCTACGGCGCACTACTTGATGTGCTGCCGGTTTATGGCTTTATTGCCTCTTATTGGGAAGATTGAGTGTAACCGTGCAGGGATCCACCGCTTGGGGAAGTTCAACACCTGGACTGACTAAAAACAGAAGGTGACAACAGAAGAGGGGTTACGCCGAGATAATGTGGACAATCCCAGGAAAACAGCTGCGGCAGAGCCAGAAAGCTAAACTCTGGAAGTAAATATGTCCAGAAAGGACTTCTTGTAAGATGTGTGAGAAAATGTAAGAAAAAGAAAAGGTGCTCGGATTAAGAAAAAAAAATGGAGAGACAGGAAAAAGAATCTCTGGGAAGGAGAAGACAAGACTTGTGTCTTTACTGTTGTGAATAATGCATGAGAGAACAGGAAACAAGGGATTCACTGTTACGTGCCTGAATGCTTTGGAGCACTAAAGAAAGGGAGTTTCAACAACAAATGATAATGTGGTTAAGTGATTTGACATGTACACAGATGGGCCAAAACATTATGACTTTACATAGTATGCCGCTGAGCTAATGACTGAAGCAAAAGCAGAACTTTTTCAAAGCGTGGACTCTGCGAGACCTCTGGAGGAGTTCTGTGGTATCTAGCACCAAGGCGTTAGCAGCAGATACTTTAAGTCCTGACTTCTTTCAGCACATCCCCCAACCCCCCCCGTTCCCTCCCGACTACTATCAGTGGGTACTCACCGCTGATGAATGGGAGCAGCCATTGTCATTTGCTCCAACCCAATCATCAGACCTATTATCGCCAATCAAATGAATGCACTCCAAAGCCTTTTGGACACGGAGAGGAGGCCTGTGGTGATTCTGAGCCGCACCTTTTCGAAGTGAACTGCAGAGGTACATCTATAAAGCATGTTCTTCGAGATCAAATCTACACAGCAAGGACACAGTGTACCCAGCATAAAGGCGACTGAGCGGAGTCAAAATCACATCGAGTGCTATTACTGGTTACAGCCGGATATTCCAAAAATCATGCCCAAAGGTCAGAGAGTACCTTCTTAGAGCTATAAAAAGCTCCATATCAGCATGATCTGACAGTTATACTCCTTCCACCCACTGATATACATCTGTTTGCTCCAGAGGCTTTCTGTACATGTTAGACATCAGTCGCCTGCATCTGGAGGAAATAATTTAATTTCCTTGGGTATATAGGAAAGCCTGAGATTTCAATCTTTAGCACCAACATATTGAATTCAAATTCCCCCGAGTTACACAGAGAGGTGTTGTGCTGAGGACATGTTTATTAGTGTGACTTATTATGAATGGGAAGACATTGCCCCTGCTATGCTATGCTGTTACAGTGTGGCATAATGAAAAATTGCTGGGAAAAATACTGCCCGGTGGGAAAAAAAAAGCTTCATATGTGATAACAAGATCATGACACTGAGAATTTAATGGAAACAAGGACTGTAAATACAGATGCTCAGTGTGTAAACACCTCTCAGACAGCCTTGTGAGTCATCCTCATTATATTGACTGATGATGACAGAGAAGTTGCATCAGCGACAGAGAAATACTCAAACCATTTTCTTCCAAGCACCTGGCGATGCATTCATGTGTTCACATGAAGACCAACGGAGAATTGGAACAAAGGTGAGACTGGAGCTAGTGATGGGAAGTCCGGCTCTTTGCAAAGATTTGGCTTGGCTCCCTTAGAAGAGGAGCCTTCTATTTTATCCTTATTTAGCGATTAGGAGTGTTCATATGACACTTTAGATAGAAATCTTTAGAGCAGGCTGGCATTCAGAAATACCAGATGCCTCAGTTTTCACTCATGCTTTGGTTTGTCCCAATGGGAATCGACTCTTTTTGTTCGTAAAAAAGAAACGGCTCTAAGAGTCGGCTCATTTGCGAACGACACATCACTAACTGGAGCACAGTTGGCAAGACTTCAAAATCAAGTGCTGTAGAATATTGGGAGACTAATTGTTGTTCAGCTTTTACACAATTTGGTTTAATTTTTGTTAAAATACTCTTACTGAACAAATCATTGTTTGCTAGCCAGAACCTACAGAATGACAGCTCTGTCAAAGGAGCAGCTACATGTGCATGTTCTGTGCACCAAGTCTTTAAATCAAATATCTGAATCATATGCTTTTTATTTTCGTATGTGCAACTGATCTACTGTGACCAAGCAATTTCCCATGTGTTTCTATGAAGTCTATCTAAGTATACACAACCAAGAGTGATCTCCAATCCATCACTGATTCGAAAATATTAGCAATGTCAAAATGACAACACATAGATTAATTAACATTAAAGAACAAGAAAGGTCACATTTATTGTGCTTAAACTCAACTATGAGCGCTCCGAATGCCTGTTAAATTAAAGCAAATAAAGTGAAACTGTTGTAGCAGCAGATTTTAAAAAAGCAGCATTTTTTTAAAAAAAGAAGAAAAAAAAACCTGTGGAATTTTAATCACTTAATCTGCTGTTTAACTAAACAACACACACACAAAACTGTCTGAGCAGGAGAAATGGAGGCTAACAGGTCCAAACACGGCTATTCTTTTACTGTCCTGGTTGCAAGAAACGGGCTCTCGTCTTGATGAGTGGGGGGAGGTGGGAGAGTGGACAGCTGACGTATCGCTGAGGCGTCGACACATACGCACACCACCAGTCACACACAAACAAACACTCTCACACTTTACTTCTCACCTCACTACGAACGTGAGGCACACGTGGTCAATGCACCTCTGCCGCTCACACATCATTTACCACTTAATTAACAAGATGATGACCAGCATTATGTGGTCATCTTAAAGCCTGTGACACTCTTGTGTATTTGCAGGTCCGTATACATGTGCAGGTATTACACTAAATACTTCAATGTAACACCAGTTAGCTGCATACCAAGCAAACAAAGCACGTACAATCTCTAACTTGTATGGGATGTAAGTCTTGCTGTCTCAGTTAACCCCCTAGGGCTGCAATAAAACACATCACTATTATTCACCTTTTGTTTTGGATGCCAGAAATCGCTTTTAAAAGAATGGATGTGAAAACAGGGTGTGAAATTGCTACCGTTTTACTGGATACGCGATGCTGATTAAATTAGCATGAAAATAAAAGCCTGTTTTCTGAACACTGAATAGAGTTGTCAGTCATTCCCGTGCCTCCTCTTTCTCACACATGCTGGTTTAATGTTGTTACTTTCAGAAGAAAGCTGCATGCCCTTTCGTGTTTGCGACGTTTCGAAACGTGCACACGCACACAGTCAAAGTGAAAACACAAAGGAAACGCAGCAGCCGGTTTCATTTGAGATTTGAGTACTTACAGGTTCTTAGATTTCTTCTTCTTTGTTCCGTCAGGGCTGACCTCGCAGCTACAGGGGGATCCGGAGCTCAGCTGAGGGGAGAGGAAGGAGAGGACACACTGCATCATCCAACCTCCACATAGAAAGAGGGCCCTGTAGCCTCATGCAGACCCTGTGCTCTGGCTAGCTCGCATAGGCAATGGCAACCTAGTTGTAAGTCCTTGGTGTGTCCAGTTAAGCTAGACTGAGACTAGTCCGGTTTGTAACACACGCAGCCAGCCTTCAAAATGCATTAATCCATAGCAGCAGTCCACAGTGGAAATCCCACAAAGCTCTCGTTGGTGTGTGTCAGTGTCCTGCGCCGTAAAACTGAGTGTGTAAGCAGTGGATGGCGTTTGTATATAGTGTATGTCTGCGTGTAACAAAGTAAGAAAAATCTGCGTGAGTGAGAGAGTGTGAAGGACTACAGCTGTTGTTTCTGTTGGCCTCCAACTGTGCCCTAGGTTTGAAGTGTTGAGCCAAGACCCCGGGTTTCACATTACACTTTCTGCCAACCCTCCAATTTGATTGGTTAAGAGGGAAAAGGGAAGTTGCCTGGTGGGGAAGGGGTCAGTTTCCACTAATCTGATGACCTGAAGCTGCCCCATTGTGTGTGTGCGGGGCTCTAAATAATGAGCCATTGTATCACAGCGAGACACAGCTGAATCCGAGCTAGATATGGGCCACAGCTGGTAACACATGGTGTGGGACACAATTTGAGCTGCAACCTTGGGAGTGGGGACATTTTGGCCGGCCTTCATTTCTTCAATTTGTTGGTGTGAGGTTAAGGTGACACAAAAACATTCGTCTCCTAGAGGTTTTAAAGCTGGCTGTAAAGTTTCCGGCTTGAGGGACAGCACCATCCTGAAATCGGTCTGTTTCAGTGGTATGAACTGAACTGGTATGGCTTGACTAAGATTTTGTTTATTAGAGTCCATTTTAACTGCCTGAATCACGGACGGACCACAGACAAGATAAGATAATCCTCATCTTGAGGTCCCTGCAGATTTCTTTTACTAGTACTCTATAAAATAAATTGCCCCATTGTCCCAAAACGCTAAACACTTTCTTCAAGGTTTCAGTGTAGTATAAATTACAGATACTCAAGAACTGTTGCTGCCTAAAAGTGCATGATCCAAAAGCGTTGTCACTCAACCAAGTGGCTTCCTCAGATTTAAAGGACTGGTGGAACATATGTGGGTGTTACCCATCAGAAACTCGCATAACTAGTGTCCTTAACAACTAAAAGTACATTACATCAATGAGGAGAGAAAACAATGACGCTGAGCCTAATGAGTAAACAGTTCCTGCATTACGCATTCACCAGCAAGCAGCTGCCTAAACTAATATGTTGTCATGCATTGTTGTTGGATGTAGTTGATATATTACATTTATTTGAGGACCTAAAAGGGTTAGTCATTAGATTATTGTTTAATCATCTGTTACTTTATTGTTTGATGGTCGTCTTTCTACTAGTGAAGCTGACACCCCTTCCCTTCTTTGGTATTAGTTATTTTGTCACCAATAGTTCTATCCAAAGTACCAGAACTTTGTCACGGGTATTTTTTTTGGTCCCTTTAGACCGTTGATTGTCTCCGTGACAGATTAAAGACCCAGAAAGATTAGGCAAATCAAACAGTGATGCCTGACATTTAAATGCAATTTTTGAGTGCAAATACCTATTCTACTCCAGTCCAGTAGGTGGCAGTAATGCAGAATACGAAATGCCTGAATTTGCTTGCTTAAATCATGCAAGAATATTTAAGAAATACTTTTGGAGAGACCGACTGACAGAGGGGAACTCACGCCACCTAGCAAAAAAATGCTCAGAGCACTTCAATTATCAGGCACATTCAACACTGCTAACCACACCCCTAAACTTCCTGTAGTTTTCTAAAGTTCTACAGCCTGAGCAGCGACTTTTAGGGAGGTAAAACTGCTTTCCCGGAACTTCATTTCAACAATGGTCCCTACGACGGACATAGACCGGGGGGAACAAACAAAGAGGAAACAAAGCTGTAGTTAATGACATCAGATCTGTGATTTCCTGCCTCACCAGTCTGTCTTGAGAATACATCGACTCATTACAGTAAACCCAAGGTTATTTCTCCCCAGGTTTCTCTCTGCCCATACCAGTGTTGTAAATTAGAGCCGGTTGAATGTTTATATGTATAATGCGTTAATGCCCTTTAGTGCAGCCTTTGACATTGTTGTTTGTCGCCAATGCATTTTTCTTTTTGATGCTGAACTATCTAGGCACGTCTAGTGTTCCTGAATGGATTCGTCTCCCCAAAGCCCTGATTAGAGAAAGCATCTCTCTGCTGCATCCTTCTGTTTCGTAACCTGTCCCTCCAACTGAGATTGAGCTTGTCATTGTAGGAAGTGTACGCTGATGCACTCGAAGCATACTTACTGATTCACGGTTGACTGTGAGAGGTGAATGAGTGTATGTTATGTAGAAGATGACTAAAAATAAGTATACTTAGGGCTGTTGTTTGATGGCTACAAAGACCTGTCAAGCTGTACTGTGTGTTTGTGTGGGGGTGGGTGTGTGTGTGGGGGTGGGAGGGACGTTTGAACAACAAAAGTACAACAACATTTGTTGTACTTGTCTATTTCCATGACTTTAAAAAGGCCTTCAAATCACAAATACTGTATTTTTGGCAACATTTAAAATCCCCCAGAAGTGATGACAAAACTCCAGTATATTCAAAACCAGCTATTTTTTATTTATTTTTTACTAGAGATTAAACCACTGAAGTCCACAAGAGACATAAATCTAATCATTAATCTTAGAGGGGACTGCACAACAGGGAAGTCCCAGTTCCTATGGGGCCGCCAGCTTAACTTTCAGACTGGAAAAAGACGCAGACTTTGCCCTCTATAGAGACATTTATCCTGATGTCAGATCGGTCCTAGCTGCTAACGCATACGGGCGGGATGCTCATTCACACTAGGCTGCAATGTTCCTTCTGAAAGAGGGTGGCTGCTGCACACGGATACAAACACAAGCCGTCACACTATGTGTGGTTTCTCGATACAATAGAGCCAGGACTAAAAGACATCCAAGCTACAACTGCAAAATAAATATGGATCCTGAGATAGATCATTTCTGAGACCAGATAGTACAGATGATGACAGCTGTTTACTTTTCACCTCGACTCAAACACACTGATTGGCAAATATTCTGATAAGAGATTTCTGAATAAAAAAGGAGTGAAGTATTTATTTATTTTTTCTAAATTACAACACCACAGTTTCCTGAGAAGTGAAAATGGTTTTCCAGATTACTTTTCATTTTTGAGTAATTTAATCTACAACAGCGAGTGAGAGGAGTTATTGTAGGTCTTAACAAATCACTGCCTGTTTACCTGAACCTTTGATATACAATACTTTCAGGGCTCTAACGGCATTATCCATGCAAAACATGACTACTATGTCCTAAGCTATAGTTAAAAATATTACCACAGAGTTAATTGATATTAAACCGGATACTATCTGGATCAAATCGATTCCTATCCAACCTGTGGCCCCTTTAAGTAAAGGACAGTGTAGTTGAGAAATGCAGAAATAAATCTCTTCATGTATGCCACCTACAGGCAAAGAGAGTAATAGCATAAGCATTTTTAGGGTTGGAAAATAAAGTGTAATAACTGTCTTATTTTAGAATTGTAAATATCACACATACAGTTTATTTTGTTGGTATTAAAATGGAAAAATAAATAAACAAATAAATAAATAACTACACTGTTAAGTCTATGTGCATTCCCAGTGGTCTTACAGTGGCAAGTGTATTTTTGTTGGTGCACTGGCTTGATTGCATGAATCACCCAGACCTGGGAAGGTGTGGATAAACATGACGGCAAAAAAAAGTGGCCGTGATAATAACCACTCATTTTCTGTACAAGCTCACCAGTTCTCATTTGCTGCCTATTTTTTGCCTTTTTATTTATTTTAACAGAAACAAACTCTTTCTTTTTGTATAAACGCTGGCGTCTGGTGATGTCACGTCAGTGCATTATTATTTCTATTATCTTTCTCCTTTTCTGTGGTCATCCTGGCAGCCAAAGCCTGTGCTGTCCCCACACACAAAAGAGACATAGACGCACCAGCAATGGTCAGTGGAGCAGAAAAAGGCTTAAGTATTTTCTAAAAATAACTTCACTATGTGTGTGTGTGTATGTGTATGTGTATGCTTATGTGTATGGGCTACTCACACGCCTCATTTAAGACGATAAGAGAACACACAGCATTTCCCTAAGACGCACAACAATACTATAGCCCCCCTGAGGCATGGGATGCAGATGTTGGCATACTGTTAAGGGTTGCACGATAGCTGTGCAGATGCACAGATATAGGTTTAACAACTTACACGTGTGTGATGCACATGTGTTAGAAGTCAGCTCAGTGCAACTATACATGCATGCAAGCACGTGTGGAGGACATCATATGGACACACGTTTCTGACAGCCCTCAAGTGAGTTTTAAACATTCGTAAAAACATTGTGGACACGTGTGCACGTGACGTGAGGAGACAAATTTGAGGGAGTATGGTGTGTTTCTGCGGTAAACCTAGACAAATGTATAGAAAATGGCATAAAGTGTGTATTCTGTGTAGCTGCAGCTTTGCACTTTTCACTGCGCTACAGATTGCTGCGCTCTGAAAAAGTGTTGAGTTGTTGCACTAACAAACGCTCTCTAAGAATTATATTTTAAACACAGCTCAGACACATTCTCCACTCACTCAACCCAGACTCCAAATCCTTCACCGACCTAATACCCTGGAAGTGAATAAATGAATCTTAGTCTGTGTATTTAAACTTCTTCTCACCAGTTCAGGCCCTGCTGCTATTCTTCATCAGACTTCCCCTGAGCTGCTTCCTTCCTTCTCAATCTCCCTTTTCCTCATTTAATGAAAACAAATTGACAAGCGGGCGTCTGAACAATGTCAGAGGGACCCGGACAATCTCCCAGTCCATTTAGTGAAGCCGTAGATTGGCGCTATGAGTTTGAGGCCAGCTTCCTGCCATAGGGCAGATCTACTGCGGATGCGTTTCTATGTTATAGGCAGTTGAAGTAAGTAGTATGGTGCTTCTGGAGCTTGGTGGAATTGTCAAAAAATATTTGCAACTTGAAGCGCAGGCTACTCTTGTCCATGTTTTTGCTGTTGTTGGCCCTTTGTCAGTGCTGTGGAAAAGACTGGGCAAAGAACTTGGAGACGCTGCATGTGTGTCCAAATAGCATCCATTGTCTAGCACACCTCTTATTTGTTGGTGCTTTCATGGAGTAGTTTTCTTTTTTTTCACGTTTCTCATGAAGCTTTTCTGGTTCAAGCCAACCACTTAACCAATCATCATTTGACTATAACTTGATAATACTCCAAATCCAAACAGAGTGAAACTCTAAAACTGTACCTAAAAGTAGTAGTTTCAACAATGAGTAACTCTGAGCTTCTTGGCAAATGACTTTCCCCATGGGAAGATTAGCTGGTTGTTTGTTGAAATGTAAGAACATCCAGTTAAATATTGGAAAGCCACACGGACACGGCCTGCTTCTTTGATGACAATCTTGCCCATTTTTATCCCTTGAAGGTGTCTGCACTTGCTCGTGGGTCTATGCCAGAGAGTTCAAACAAAATAAGTGAAGGGTAACAAAAAACAGAAGACTCCGGTCTCTTTCCAACAGAAATCGGAGGAGGAGCCGCGGAGCCTTTACAGGGCACAGAAGAAACATAGAGAATATGTATGTATTTAAAAAGAATCATAGGGGAGAGAGTACCAAAGCAAAAGCTGAAAAAGTGGGAGTGCATTAATGGTTTTGAATGGTTGTCAATCTTTTTTTTCTGACATTGTTCTTTTGTTATTTAACATCAAATGCCATCAGGACATTCCTGGTGTGTTTTTCTCTATAATTTTCTTTCAAGTATAATTACATAACTGCTTAAATGGCATTGGGTTTTTTATTCATTGTTTCGAATTTATGTCACAGGAAATATTTTTCCAGCTTCCCTAAGAACTAAAAGGAAATTTGGGAGCAAAATAAACTTGCACTTGTAGCCCTGGCTTATGATTGTGTACGTGTGAGAATGTGTACGATTTCATAATTGGATGGCAGACACGCTCACACACATAAACACACCCATGCAGCACAATGGGAAAACCACAATATTCGGTAAAATCTGAAAATAAACTCCCTGACCTGCGGACCGGATACTGACTCATTCCTACTTAAAGTACATAATGAAATAGTTACAATAGGCGCATTGTCTGCGTACTTGTGCATATGTGTGTGCGGTTTTGATGCAGAGAGAGCGCAGTGTGTGTAAATATGTGTGTACTTTGTGCTTGTTCCGACTCTCCTCTGCCTCCTGTTATTCAGCACCTCTCAGGAGATGGCTGCTTCCTGCATAAGTACTTCCCATGTCACAGGATGTGAATAAACAATGCTGGTAAAATGCCGCTTCTGAAAAGCTGTCAGGTTACCCAGTCCCTGGAACTGGTGCAAACCATTAAAATGTTATTGACATTTTCTGACCAGCGGATGACCTTTCTGCTTGGAATTTTAAACGGCCGCTGCCTCGTATTTCTTTCAAAACACTGGCAGTTATGCGGAGACTGGCCATCGGGAAACCAGAGGGGAAATGGTTCCCAATTGGATGCTGGAACAATGGAGCAAACCATGTATATATACATATTTTTTTATTATTATGAAGAATTTGTTACGTAAGTGAATTTACGCCTGCAAGCTAAAAGCATCTGGTTACAAACTGGAAACCTTTATTAGTCGATTTCTCTAACCTCCTCGAAACCCCTGTTTTACGAGGATTTATGCAGTCCTGGTTGAATTTTATGGCACAGAATTAAGTTCAAATGGGCAAGCTACAGCTGCTTGATGGTAGTAAACCATCTGAGCCTCCATAAGTGTTGCTCCTCCTCGTGGGCAGAAAACGCACTGCAACTGGGGTCGGCACGTGGAGATTAGGAGCGTTAATCACAGCGTCATGGAAGGGGGAGACTTTGGCCCACGGTGAACGTCCAAAAATAGTGCAGAATCTCTTTTTTATCCCTCCACCTGCGCATCGGAGCATATATCTAGTAAGAACTGCGACAGACGGAGCTTAGGCCTGTCAAAAAGCTAGTAATAACAGCTGTGTGATCAGCTATAAGGACAGTGAGAGTTAAATTCTTCACTTTACGACCATGTAGTCCCCAACCCTTAGTGGGGAGGCCTGCATCAGTGTTTTGGAAAAACAACTACCTTTGACGCACGCTGACAAGCTAGAATTTAATTGGTTGAGAAAACGGCCAGCTTTAGGAAGGCTGAAATAAGACGAAAACATATGTGTTTTAAAAAATGTACACATCTTGACGCAGCCATGTCTTTCTAGTTGGCAGATACACCTAAAAATCAATGAGGACAGAGGACGAATATAACTATGACTCAAGCTTCATGAATCCAAACGCACTTCATTAACTCCAGATGCATCTAACAACGTGTCTTATAGCATGTTTGTTTCTAATGCAATGGGTACAGAATGGGTAACAGCTAAAGAATTAGAAAGGAAAAATAATAAGTTATTATGAGTGTGAATGTTGGCCCTGCGATGGACTGGCGACCTGTCCAGGGTGTACCCCTGCCTCTCGCCCGATGACAGCTGGGATAGGCTCCAGCAGACCCCCGTGACCCCTAACAGGACTAAACGGGTTTAGAAAATGACTGACATTCTAGTATTAGAAGATCTAACAATAGGCAAGTTGGGCACAGCTTGGTCATATAATGTGTTGACTGTAGTGCTTCTTCTTGAACAGAAAAGATGCACGTGACTATTTTCTGTCTACAGAAGGTCGCATAGCCGTCATACACTGTCCCAGTACAGTGTTACAACGTGGATATGCGAGTCATCCATCACACAGACACATGGTGGTCATTGCTTTTGATCCCTGCTGACAGATCTGCAGCCCCGAGCTCTACGTGGTAACAACATACACAAGATAATTGCAATATCTACTTAAAGAGGTGTATTGTTGTGAGACGCAGCTGTTTAATCCAGCCTTAATTCGCGGCTAAAACAAAAGCAGGTCGGTTGCCATAAAAGCAAAGGGATATTTAGGAAAGCAGCCGATCGGGGAGAGATATATGGTATTTGGGAGGGAGTGGAGGAATGCTGCGAATGAGATTCCGACCGCAGCAGCAGGAGACTGATGTGGGTCACACATTCGCTCGTGTAAAGGTTGTGTTTCAACCTCCCAAGGGAAGTAAACAACACATAACAGTCATGGAATATCTGACTTTACTCTCGGCCTCAATTTGCGGAGTGACAGATAACGTTAAAGCATCTGTTCCCTGTGATTTCTAAGTCTCAAGTTCCAAGCCTCATTAATATCGTTACATAAAAAAAACGGCCTCGACGCCTTTAAAAGGTACATTTTGTTTTCCCTGTGTCACTCACTTCCACATACAAAGAAGTCTTTAAGCATAAAACAGAAAACTGAAAGCGAATTATGACACGCCAGCGGTTCTAATTTACGAGGTGCGGCAGCACTTGTAAAGGTCTTCGAAAGAAAAACTTCAGGCTAAAATAAATTACAGGAGTTAATTCAGAAACAGAGCACAAGCTTGTGTACGCTTTCATGTTTTTGAGAATGTAATTTCCGTTTTGTGACAAAAACAACAGAAGAAACGCTGCTGTGAATGGTTTAGTAAATCAAACGCCCCGAGCAAACAGAATAAATGTTTCAGGGATTCACGATAAATCAAATACATCAAGTATATAAACTATATAATGCAGTTTTTATTTTTTACCAGCGTAATTTATTTATCAAACCGTGTGAAATGAATGATTCTGTCTAAGTAGGGCACCAAATGGGTTTTATGTTTGATTACCTGAGTGTGCTCTATGATGAAATATGTGCCACGCTACAGTTTGTTATAATCATAAAGTAGCCACCTTAAAAAACAAGGCAGAGGAAAGGTTACATGTCCCAATGAAATACTGGACTTCATAACGCACGCTTTATTCTAATACCATGAGTGAACTTTGATTTCCCTCGTCTCTACCTCCAGGGCTGATTGTTCCTTTGACCCTGTTCCTATCCTGCGAGGACAGCGTGTGTGTGCTCCCATCATCTCGCCGGCATTGTTCACCCTGACTCCTGCCTCCCGGGGAGTTTAAATGACAGCGTGTGCTTCCGCGCCCCGAGCGCGTGCTGCTAACACACCTACGTGCGTCTATAATTCAAACCTAGCCGGGGTTACGTGCTCGTGTGCAACACATAGCTGCCATGCAGATCAAGTACAGTACGTTCCTGTTATCACACTTTTCTTTTTACCCCCGGAGGGAACACGCAGGGACTCGAACAAAAAGATCTAGTCCTTTGATGACAGTAATTAACATGCAAACGGCTTCCTAAAATGGCAACGGAGGAGCATTTAAAGGTGCAATTGTTTGAAATTTGAATCAGCAACAACAGAGATCATAGAGAGACAATTATAACTGTAATTATTGCAAACATTTCTATCATTCTTATACAATACAATACAATTGGAGAGTGTTTGACTACTCCTCACACCACTCTCCTCCAATCTCCTATATGTGTTTTTGTTTTGTTTGACTATGTGCTGTCCTTTACAGATTTGCCATTAAAGTACTGATTGAATGTCTGCCCTTTGCACGGGATATTTCGAAAGGGGCGGGAGAAAAGAGCCATGGGAAATCAGGGGAAGCTGGGGGTCAAAGTCGTACAGAAGGCTGAGGTACAAGGCCAAACATCTCTGGAGTGAAGGGAGGGTCAGGGAAAACGAGTTGTCATGTATAAACGGTGCTTTGTTCGAGTGTTAGTAATACACACATTATGCTTTACAGACTTAATTTAACGATGTGAGGAAATGTTTTTTGCGTCCAGCTGATCCACTCTCGTGACAGCCCCCTGCCCTGACTTGCCGCCTGCCAACCCCTTTGCTCACCTGCAGCCTCTTCTTTAAACAACTCTCCAGTGTATATATATATATACCCAGCTATCCACTACTCTTATGCCAGAGTGCCACGTGCCTTAGGTTTCCAGTGTTCTGTCCTGTCTATTTTGATCATGATTGGGCTTTCGACCTTGCCTGTGGGTTGTTATTGTTGCTTTTTCGTGTTTTTTTTTCTTTTGGATTTCAGCCCATTCCTTTGTACTTTGCTTCCCTGAATGGGTTTTTGTATCCTTGCTTCCCTAAGACTCTTTCCGCTTTTACATCTGTCTTCTGAGTCTTGCTCTTGGACATTTTCTGAGAACTGTGACAAGAAACGAAGATGCAAAATGAACATGGCGTTCAGTACAGAACGTTGCTATAAATTCTGCACACATCTGTCGTTGTGCTGATGCACAATCTGTTTTGATTGCACAGGTCTTGGCAGTATCCTCCTTATTTGTACATCAAACAGGGTTACTATAGTTTTGCGAAAAGAAGAACTGAATCATTGGTGTTTCTGGAACCAGGATTCTTACAAGTGATAACATTCCCAGTGAAAATGCCAACTTAAACACAATATTATTAAAGCACTTTAAAGGGACAAACCATTAAGATTTCCTTCTACGTTAAGGATTAAGAGATCATGTTCACTTGAGGAAACAGGTGGCTAAGGAAGGCTGCACCTACACTGCACTCATTTCTCGTCAGGTCGCACTCTTGAACGTAAGGGACTCAAGAGACTACGTGCGAGTTGCGTTGGTGCATCTGCATGCGTGTATGTACAGTCTATGCGAGAAACCCTCTATCAACATTTATATAACCATTTCCTGACTCAACCAGAGGACTGCTGTGGCAACGAGCGCTGTAAACACGCCCATTTAAACACACTCAGGGCCCGACTGTAAAGCAAGAGGCCTTCTGGATCGTCTCTCGGATTAGCTGGACGTCAGAAGAAGGGTTTATTGTGCCAGCGAGAGCATACAAAGTCCCATCATTTAATGACCCGAGTGCTTAAAATGTAGGACACTAAGGTGGGCAGAGAGCTGGTGATTCCAGCTAATTAAGATGAATCACGGCAGGGGCTTCTTACGAAATAAAGGCATCATTGAAACTCAGAGGAGCGTTTAACTACAAAGGTCACAGAGGAAATGTTGTTTGCTGATATTAACTCAATAAACTTGCTTGCGATGCTCCTTTGCGTTACTGGTGATGTTTACACCAACAGCCTTATTTGTTCAGGAGCCAGCTAATGATGACTGAAGCTTCTCCAACGGTTTCTAGGCTTTGGTGTCTGGATTGCATTATATGGTATTTGTATTGTATAGTCTTCCTCTATGTCTATCACTAATACTCTCAAAGGATCGATAAATCTGTTCCACTTTGATTAAAGTTGAACTTACTGAGGGCTGACATCTCCTCTTTGGGACATGAAGAACGCACTTTTGTATTGTTATGCTTTAAAAGCCAGTTTCAAAAGAAAGTTCTTAAAGCCGTGATTCACAAGGCAATAGATGAAAACAGTATGTTCCCACACACAGCAATCCGAGATGCCCATTAAACCACAAGAAGTAATCACAAACAGCCAAATAGTTGCAAACAAATAAACATTAGGAATGCTAGCTTCATTAGCTTGGGATTAGCTAGTCTTTGCGGTGGGAGATTTGTGAAGGTGTGCGAGTCCACGTGGACCCTACTAATTTAGTCGTAGCTCACAGAAACAGCACGAAAAAATGCCGGTGTAGAGGCTGAGATTTTTAGCCGCGGGGGAGCTTCCCTCCCTGGCAAGGAGGATTGGCGCGTGAATCTTTTAACTGTCATGAGGCCACGAGGAGTTACCAAGCACACCAAGACAAATAGCATCCATGTCAGGGGAAAAATAGCGAAAGTGTAATGTTTTTTCATGGAAATGATCTTAAATCTTTCTGCAGGTGCTGGCGTAATTCACTGTGTGTTAAAAATAAGAAGGGACAGAACATTTGAACCCTTTAGCTATTTAAGTTTGAGCGCTTTCAGACATCACACACACAAAAAAGGTTCAGTTCATATTAATGTCACTTTTTAGGTGTATAATACCAGTTTAAATGAAAAAAATGTGTATTGAGTAAATGAGCAAACAAAACCCAACTAGCCACTGCTGAACCCCAATTATTCCTAAGCAGCCCGAAATAGGCATTGTAGGGCCTGTTTAGCTCTGAATTTGTCTGCATGCTGAAGTGCATTGCCGCCGTAGATAAAGTCTGTATCTAAATAGCTTGGAACAAATTGGTAGTTTCTTTTCTTAGCCTCCCCGAAAGCAAAAACACAAGTATAATAGTTTAAGGAGTGGATGGAACATTGTGTATATTGGTTCTGACGTAAGCAGTAAACTTGCATCATTTGCCAAAGCCAAGCAGAATATAATTAAATTCTGATGAATTAACTAATTTTGTTGGACTACAGATTACAAGTGAAAAGTCCTTGTTCAGGACAGGAACATTCACTGTGTAAATGTTGGTCTTGGAAGTACTTTCTTTGCAGCTCCATCCAAAACTCATTAGGTTAGCAAACCTCCCGTTATTCCTCGCATTCAAAGCCGTGAAACAATAAAGCATGCCGTTTCTCCATCTCCAATTCTTCGGCATGCATCATCAACTGGCTTGGATGCTGGTCTTTTTTTCCTGGAACCTGTAGTTTTAGCCTCGGCATATTATTTTTCACTATACAAGATTATGTTTTAAACGACGTCTGCTGGAAATATTAAAAAGTGAGAGACGGACGTTCCAATCAGTTCAAAGAGTTAACAAATGAACTGCAGGCAAATAACTGCGGCAGATAAAATATGATTGAAACCGTTGACGTTGCATTGGTGCGGTTGTGTGTGTTTACATGAGCCATAACTTATTATGATATGCCAAGACGGTTCAAGCCAAGGTTGTAAATAACAAGGACAGAGACTGTAGGGATGGAATAATGAAAGAGACTGTGAAAGAATTGGTTGGTTGTGTGTGTCTATGTACTGCATCTGTGAGAACAACTTATTAATCACTTATGTGCTTTTTTGTTTTGTTCTGACAGATGCCAAGATTTATACACGTAACATCTCTTGTTTGTTGGTCTGTAGGCTCTCCTTGCTGTACATTCCTCTCCTTTTTGAGCCTCAGAATAAAAAGAAAATATATGGAGAGGCAGAGAGATTGGGTAGAATAACATACAATCTGTCTAGAAGCTTCCAGACAACACACAAGCTCTACACCCACAGACTAATGGTATGACTCTAATTTCACATGGAGTGACAAGAATTCCTTCCAAAATAAGTCTCTCTATTCTGTCTTACATAACGATTTTCCCCTTTGAGGCAGTCCTACACCCGATATACTGCCTTAAGTAATGTCGATGGATTCTTGCAAGTGCAGCCACTGAAAATTTATGGTTAACGGGCTATAAACGGAAAAACATTACACTTCAGTTCATTCACATTTTCATCAATAGACACTTTGGTGAGTGGATGCTGTGTTGACTGTTCTGAACGCTTGTTCATGCTCCTTAGTAAATATTTACATGTTACTCATCGAGCATTTGGCTGGACGTATCCAGCCTGACTACATCCTGCATTGATTTGAACTCTGGAGACCTTTTGTCCCATCCAAGCCATCTACTGTACAGTCAAACAGAAGACAAGCCTTGTGTTTACCTACAATACTGTACATTCACATTGTAAAGTCAAATAATATGTGTGATATGTGTTGTCTCTGATGTACACCTTGGCTTTTTTTTTTTTTTTTTACGTTTCAGATCATGTCGGAGAACAACATTCACCGATACTTAGTATTTTCTTAGCATTTCCAGGAAACTCTTCAACGGTTCATTTGGTAAAAAAACAAACTATTATTAGGTCGCGTCATGGGAGCGGATGCATGTGAGGTATGCATTCAAATCTTGATATCAACAACTACTCAAACTATCTCAAGCTACAACCTTTGAGATAAAATTAGACTAACGTGCGCATTAGGGCTTTGGGAATGATGAGAGGCTGGCATTAATAGATTTGTCCAGGACAACGTGTAGCTGAGGTACTTCAAGACAGCTTAACATTATACAAAGTTTACAAATATTTTTGTGCGTGGGCCTAAAATAGTCCGTTTGTCCTGTAAATGTTTATCTTGCCTATCACAGTCCAGTCTAAAGGTACATAATATTCCAAACGTGTTGTCCCACGTTCATTTTTGTGTATTTAACCCTGTGTGCGCATTAGACTGAGATCCTATTATAACTTGACATGTAGATTTCTATTAAAACAAGTCAGGTCGGCTCAAACTAAAGTACAACAATGTTCTGTTTGTACAGGTGTGTGCTCTTGTTTTTTTTAGATTGTTCCATGTTTGTGGATCAATTACACATTCTGATTCAGCCCCAAGGACAAAGGTGAGAATTTAGGTTAAGCTGTGGACAGAATTTGCACACGATTACCATTTGGGCAAAGTCTGCACCAGGCACAAAAATCTGTAAGTGTGTGATGGGGTGAAGTTTCAAATCTACAAGTGTGTGAGGGGAACAGATCCGACGTGACCGCAGTCAAACATGTTTGAATGGTTTGGAGCCAAATCTGGACATGATCGGGTAGTCTGAACTGATTCTGCAAGAACATGTTGCTGACAGCCAATGAGAAAGAGAGGGTGGGATACGGGAAATAATGTCAGAAGATGAGGAGGATATCAAAACAACAATGGCGAACAGGGAGAACGGCGACCAAGTGAACCTGGACCACAAAGGAGGACGGGAGGACGACACAGTCAGCACAAGAGTTTGATGCGTTCAATTGGCTTTAGTTGGTTTGACAAATCAGTGTTGCCTGTGATCCCTCATCAGGTGCAGTTGTTAAGTGTGTAATCCCAGTCTTCTAGTCGTCAAACAAACATTTCTTTCTGAAGCCAGTTTGTAAAGACTGTGAAAGTTGTGTCCCCAGCTTTAGATGAGTGTGTGTGTACTGTTTGTTGGCATTAGGATTACCCTGTTTTCTTCAATCTAATACCCTCACCAACAGATAATGTGCTGTATTCTCTGACAATATCCTCAATCATTTCTATCCACTTCTCGCTAAAGCAGCAAAACCTCATTTTAGTTTGGAATATTAATTTAGATGTGCGGTAGCCTACAGAGTTGTTTCAGTTTAAAATAATAGAGGGGCTAATTGTGTGTATGGTGCACCGTCATTAAGAGTAAATTGTCAGCTTGAGGGTTAAATTTTAAGTCATTAGGGCGTAGCTAGTGTTTAAGAGCACTGGAGTGTTTTTAATGTTTTATATTGAGAATGGAAAGGAAAGATCAAGGCTAATGAAGGATGGAAGTAAATGCAGTGCTATCAGCATTACCATTTTGTTTCCCTTAGTTCCTCGCAGTAAAGAAAAATGCAAGGTAGCTCTATGGTAACATTAGTGGTTTGGCTGGAAGCACCCGCAGTCAATTTTTATGACCATTTTAAAGTTTAATTTCCATCATTCTGCACTCCACTCGCTGAGAGTGTGATAGTGTGCATGCATCCTGTTTTTCAAGCTTGAATAGATGCTAACCTATTTTCACTTTGCTCTCTCCACTTCAGTAAATCCTAGACATGCAGCAGGAATGTAAGCCTCACACGACCATCAGTAAACACATTAAAACTGTTTTCCCCCCCAACGTCTGTAAAGACAGCTGATATTTATCAGAATATCAAACAAACATCAAGACCCCATAAACAACATGTTTGGCCTGTTTAAACCAAAAGCACTGGTTAAGATCAACATGTGTCGTCGGCAACGACGTCTGCGCGGATTCACAAACTGAACCCAGGATGATTGATGGTTGATGTCTGGAAAGACAGGGAGGAGTTGGGGGTTTTGCGTTGTAAGACGAGAGTTCAATGTAATGGTCCGGCAGGAAAGAACATGCAGCGGTTTAGTTATATATGGCCATTCATAGCATGCTTCATTTGACCTTGTGATGGAAATTGGGATTTCCAAAGTGTAAAACAGATCAGAGGAACACTTTATTACTTCTAGGATCACATTTCTTTAATTCCACTTTAGTTGTTTAACTAAATTAGTAGTGAAACAGTTATTATTTCGCCTGTACACACAGCTTGGGTAGCTTATATTTTCCAGTTGTGTTCTCTATATTTGGCTACTATGACATTCTGATGTAGTTTGAAACTAACCCATTGACCCATTGAAGCCTCCTTTGTAAACAGAGCAGTTTGCCTTGACCATAAGGCCTGATATCCATGTGGTGTTCCACAAGGTTCAATACTTGGACCAGCATTGTTTCTCAGTTTTCTCCCTCTAGGTCCAAACATATTTGTGCTAATAACACCACTAGCAATAATACTTAAGTAATGCTTAAAAAAGCATTATTGTGGCATTCTTAGAACATGCACAATCTATATCCTGACGTGGCAGTCTACTGTATAATTTGAGGAATTTATGACAGGCACTATATTTATTCCATTTTCCATAAATATAAATTTCTCCAAAATAACTTCGGATTATTTTCCAGCCAAGTTATGAGAGGCAAGTTTGATTTATTTGATTCAGAAACAATGTTTCATCGGTCAGTGGCAGCAATAGCACAGTTTCTTTGTAAGCAGCAGGCAAGAAAAATCTCTAAGTCAAACAAACTGACACAGTTTTTCTTGATCTACTCTCTGTCTGTCTCTGGCTCCCTTGCAGTGATGATGGGCCACTAAAAACTTCAAGTGAGGGGAAAAGGTGCTGAGCGGAAAGAAAGACAGGACCAGAGTTGCTGCTTGTTGAAAGGCCAAGTAAACACTGCCTGGCATGAGCAGTCACTGCAAAACGTCCTAAACATCATGATAACCGATGTTTTATGACAGTGAAGGTCATTCAAACTGCGATAAATAGACTTATTGAATCAATTAAAAATAAACTTCAAAGACTTTCCCTCACCCCAAAAGAGTTAGAATCACTTCTAAAGTAAAGAAAAAATATGTCATTGTTAAGGACAATAATCTTTTAAGGATTTCCAATAACACATTTAGAGCCATCTGTCATCCTACAAGCCACCACCCAAGCTTTTAAGCACATTCTTTTAAAATATCTCTTCGTATTTTCCCTGTCACCGAGACTACTTGCAAGCAGATATGTAAGCAATTGTTTCACCCCGCTGGAATTTTGAAGACCTTAAAGGCATTATGAAGCGGACAAAGCATGTGTCTCCCCTAGTGTGTTTACATGCACAAAATACTTCTGTTTTTGTTTTAATACACTGTGCGTGTCATGCACTTTAAACGGATAATGAAAATGAATCTCCCAGTAATATGTCTATAGCAACAGCAGCAACAGCAGCATTTTTCCTCCTATGACGGACTCATTCGGCGGTGCGTATACAGCTACAATCTCTTTTTCTTGTCAGCCTTCCGATATTTGCATATAATACTTAACAAAGTCTTTCAGAAAGTTTAAAAACAGGATTGTTTCTCCCATTTTGGAGGGAAGTCTTTCTAGTTTACTGCAGGCCATAAACTGCAGTAAAAACCCCAACTGAGTATGCATATTTTGAATTAGATGTGTCCCTAAAATCCATCTATATCAGCATGTTCCACACATTTTAATCAAATAAAGTTTAACCCAAACACAGCAAAACAGAATTTTTACACAACACACATTTTAGAAATTGCCATAATCAGAATAGTATAAGAGAATATTAGTGTGCATGCATTTAGTACGATTCTTTTGGTTAGAGGTCCCCCGCACACACTGACACACATTCTGCATCTACAGATGTCACAAGATCTATGAATTCTGAGGGGGGCGGGGGGGCTGATGGATGATTTTAAATAATGGAAACACAAGCCTGTAAGAACTGTGTCCATGACGCCAATAGGTAGTAAAATTACCCTTGAATCTGCCAAGACCAATAGGCTCCAGCCCTGTCTGCTGCATTCCTGCTCTGCACAGTGCACACACACTGCCATTTAAGGCTGCCGAGAGTGCTGACAGACTTGTGGAAGGAGAGGCAGATAAAGAGGAGCAGCACCGCTGATAGTCTTCAATGATTAAAAAAAAAAGGAAAAAGAAAGAAACTGTTGTAAGGATGCCTTTCTCGTTCTTTTTCTTCTATTTTCCGCTCGTTTGTCCGTGTGTGTTCAAGTGTGACGTTCAACACTATATAAAGGCTTGTTGGAAGAAATAGAAGAGATGACGACCCGTGTGCAGTGATATAAAACTTAATTGTTCTAGTTTAGTTAACAATTAAACAAGGCTTTGTCAATTACCGTGCATTATTCAACGTGGGCCAAAGCAAAGTGAGAAGAAAAATGATGCTGGGGAGCTGGATGTGATGCATGCTTCCCTCTGCTGGACGACTACAACAACTACCACCTGCACTAAAATCAACAGCACACTCACTGCTCAATAACAAGCGTGAGCCATAAAGGTACCATCTATTTACTATATTATGAAAAGTGTATTAAAGTTTAAAAATATGATGGAAATGCATTTATGAAAGCCTTTTCTGTTTTTGTGGAAGCAGACACAAACTCTCAGTAAGTGTCTTTAAAAGTGATATATTTAGTTTGACTACTGTGTTTATAGTGTTAGTGTGTGTGAGAGGACAAAAAGGAAAATTTTTCCTTTTTCCTCGCCCTTGATATTCCCCATCTCAACATTGCGCTATAGGCTTTAACATTTACCGTGGTGTAAAGAGTGCAGCAGAAACGCAATGACTGTACATTTTTTTACATTTGACTTCAGCTTGGGGTTTATATAACTGCAGATGAGTCTGTGAGTGCCTTTTCTGTTAATATTTAAACATCATTATTCTGCACATAATCTATTGAGATGTGACCTAGATGCATCTTAAATATCTATACGACTCCAGGTGGTAGCAAACAGTTGAATCATGCTCTTTAGCACTGAGTATTCAGGAGCTGCAGCTGCATTACGAGTCGAAATAAACAACTAATCTGCCTACTATTTACGATTATGTTGATTTCTTTGAGATAAACTTGACATTAAACACTTCCAGCAGAGCATTTTGCTCCACTGTGTACTTGCTCTGTTTTACCACTTGATGTCACCCTTTTTACAGAAACAAGGGGCCGGAGATGAGAGCTCACTCAAGCGTTGTTGATGCAATAGCTGTAGATATACAGTATAAGAGTTGCTATGTGAGATTAGAAGGAAAAGCTAAAGCTCTATTGTAGGCCAAATGCATGTATCTAAGTGTTTGTTGTTGCTAACTTACTTCCTGTATGACTCAGTTTGTGAAGTTGCTCACCTTCCTCCCAGAGAACAGCATACACAGCTGATGCATGGAGCCTCCGTTCTTGGTCAGCTCCTTCTTCAAGGTTTTGGGCGACGGGAGCGTCCAGCCGCCCTTGTGCCCTCCCCCCGCCTCCAGGCAGTTGATGGCATTGTCGGAGGTGAAACAAGGTGTTCGGGGGTCCTGCAGCAGGCTGCCTTCACTGTGGGTGCGCCTGCGGAGGGAATTCTGCACACTGAGCCCACCTCCTCCGTGTTTCTCACATGTGGCGCCCTCTACCATGCTGCGGCGCTTGCTGTCGCTGCGCTGCAGATAGGCGTCGTCGCTGTCATCTTCGTCGTCCTCCTCCTCGGACTCCTCGTCTTCGTCTTCATCGTACTCTTCTTCGTCGGTGTTGGGGGAGGAGAGGGCGTCGGCGCTGAAGGAGCGGTCGAGGCGCAGCTCGGGGATGACAAATGAGGACGAGGAAGATGACGGGGGAGCATTGGTGTCAGGCGGCTCTGAGACATTGTCCTCATCTGTGTTTGACACGACCAGGTTTAAATTGACCTCCTCGTCATTTCTATCTCCTTCATCCTCTCCTCCTCCTCCTTCTTTATCCTCCCCATCACTTCCTGCACTCTTTCTGCTGGCTCCATCCTCTTCCTGTCTCTTGCTCTCCTCATCCATCCTCTCTCTCCAGATCTCCATCTCATGGCCTTCTATACTCTTGCAATCCTCACCCTCCGTGGAAGGAGGCGGTGTGGGAGGCACTTTGTGCCGCTCCTCAGATCCCATGAGACCTCCAATGGGCATGTAGATGTCATCCAAAGGGGTGAGTGGCTCTGACGGGTGAGGGCTGCCCAGCGTTGGGGGCTCTGAAGGACTGGAAGGATACAGGCTGCTTTCCTCACCCTCTGAGCTTCGTGGGGGCAGGTGGAGGCACACACCACCTCGATCTCCTCCTACTCCGCCCAGCTCACATGAAGGCGCATCCACCTTAGGCTCCAACATCTGGAAAACAACAAAGAAAAGAGAGACAAAAAAAAAAATCGTTAGTCTAATCTGTTTAGACAGTTAATGAACTGGATGTGTGCATACAGTTACAGGTTTAACTCCAGCATGATGGAGATTAATTTTTCAGCCATGATCTGCTCATTGCAACTGTTCCATTACCCCACGTCGAATTTAGTTTTGAAATTAATCACAATTAGTCATGCCACATATTGATGACATCAAGCCATAATGTCAGGTTCAGACTAGAGAACATTAATTTCTTTCCAGAAGGTCACACTGCCAGTTTAAGTGATGATAGTCCTTTCACGACTTTCCCATGAGATCAATCACGGCATGCAGCTTGCGCGTTCTGTCCAGAGGGGACAGAGACGGATATCTTGGATCAGAAATATCCACGTATAACCATGGCACCGCAGAGCAGAGACAATGAAAAAAATCTGAGCAGCTATTCTTTCCATCCAGGCTTCCAAGGTGGCATGACACACGAGCGTTGGATTATTATGCCCAGCTATGATTTTTGTTCCCGACATGAAGTCACCTGGGACTGAAAGGATGAAATCCAAGAGACCGCACTGTAATATGAATAAGTTCATATAGTGATAAGTATTGCAACACCCACTGGTGCTGCAAGCTACTGCACTACACCCAGTAGCGAGATGTCGTGACTCAGCCAAACTAAGCTGATATTGTGCCTTTAGTATATAAATGCAGCTCAGACCTCTGCTAGAAATGGATGAGATTAATGCTAAGATGTGTTACAACCAGCCGCCCATCTGTTCACCCATCTATCCTCATCCTGATACATTTTAAACCATTTTAAAGTACTATAAAATTTTCTCTACCTCAAATGAACCCACATTCAGCACAAGCCCCAGCTGCCCTCACCCACATCCCAGGGCCGAGCATAATACTCCCGTCACACACCACTGTGCATAACGCACACAGCACAATGCCTGTTCTTTGCCCCCGCCCTTGGCAATTTCTCTGTATTACCTCCTTCCCAAAATCTGCTGGTTTTAAATGCTGCTTTAACCTCTTCCAGCTCACAGAGCCCTGTGTGGGAGGGTGATTACAAATGCAGTTTGAGTGGGCCAACATCATTCAAACCCACAGAATTTTATTTTAAATTTCACCAAGGGGTCACCAAGTTTTTAAAGACACTAAATGTGTCAGGCTGAAGTGAGGAAATCTCTGCAGAATTATGCCGTGAACTTGATTAATGTGATGATGCTGCAGTTTTTCTTTTTTACAAAGTGCACGATCGAATTGTTATTAAGCAGAATTACAAATATATAGACAGGCTTTGGGAGTTGCACACACATTTTTGAAAATGTTCAAAGAACAAATGTGTTCAAGAGATTGCTGTACAGCTGGTGTACAGTCACAGTGGTAAGGTTAGTGCAGTAGATGACATGTTTGGATGTGAATGCTGCACTTAGGGTGCTTTGTGTAGTTGTAATTGGTTAAGTTCCAGAAGTTGCTATGTTTTGTTGCAGGTGTCGCTTTACATTCTGCAATTTTGAGTGTAGTTGTAGCGTTTGGTTTAATTTCCCTAGATGTTATGATACGTTGCAGGTGTTGCACATGGATGGTGCAGTTGTAGTGGTTAGTTTAGTTGCAGCAGTTGCCATGTTTTGTTGCTGGCATTGCACATGGAGTGCTTGGTAGAGTTGCAATTGGTTTAGTAGCAGTAGTAGCTATGTTTCGTTGCAAGTGGAGTACATGGAGTGGGTGGTGTAGCTGCAGTGGTTAGTTTAGTAGCAGTAGTTGCCATGTTTTGTTGCTGGTGCTGCTTTATCTGCAGTTTTAAGTGTAGTTGCCATGTTTTGTTGCAGATGTTATATATGGGGTGCTTTGTGTAGTTGTAATTGGTTCCAGTTGCAGCAGTTGCCATGCTTTATTGCAGACGTCGCACATGGAGTACTTGGTGTAGTTGCAATTTGTTTAGCTCCAGTAGATGCCATGTTTTGTTGTAGGTGTTGTACATGGAGCGGATGGTGTAGTTGCAGTAGTTAGTTGCCACTTTGTGTTGCAGATGTTGCACATGGAGTGCTGGTGTTTCTTGCTGTGCATGTAGTATTCAGTGTAGTTGCAGTGTTTGGTCTAGATGCAGAAGTCCATGTGTTGTCGAGAGCCTTTCCTGGATTTACTTGATACTTATTGATCCTTTTTTATGTCTTTGCTTAAATGCGTCTTGTTGGCATACTATACTACATATAGATTAATCACTTATTTCAACAGTGATATTAAATATAAAATATAATGTTACATTATAATCAAGTTATGGCGATTTGACCGCAGATAGTTGCCTGAGGGTCAAAGCCGTAAAGGAGGAATCAAACGGAAAATAAATCGGCACTTCTGAGCCTCTGCCCTCCATAGCATTTTTGTGAAATCACAAGTCCTCTGCTAAGCCTTCAAAATCAATTCCACCTTCTTGAAGTCTTGTGAAGGGCCTCATTGTGCTGCGCAAGTTAACCCATGATGACAAGCTGCAGTCACAAGACGCGCTGCTCTAATTGGAGATAATATTGCCTCCTCTCAGGCAGCTCTCATGATATTTCACAAGCTGTTTGTGTTCTTTTACAGCTCAAACTGCTTGCCCCAGATACAACTGCCCTGGCTGCACTTGGCTCTAAACTTTCGACCTGTAGGCATGAACTCTGGAAAGAGCTCTTAAGACTTTTATTCGAGATCAACTGAAAGCACTTCCTTAAACTAACGATGTCAGTGTATGTGTACGCCAAGCCAGCATTGTTTTTGCTCAGTGTAGAGCCTGAATTAGAAGCACATTTGTTAGTGTCTAGGACATGAACTATAGATAAGCACAATCTATATATGTCCCTCTGCACCATTCAGTCTCTTAATGAAGTTTAATTATAATCAACGGGCTTAAGGGCTAAGCATACTAACAATAAAGCTTTGCATAAGTGTGTGTTGAGCCCCTCCAGGTTTGTCAAATCACTGATGATGTATGTGACCTTCCTGGATGCAGTGGGGGGATTAGAGGATCTGATTTGGGGACCTCATAATTGTGTCTCCGCTCAGGCAACTACCGGCCCGGCTCTATTTTATTTTGTAGTTTCGAGTAGCCAGGTCACAACGGATCTTTTGCACCATTGTTTGGATGTTGCTGGTTTCATTTACATTTTTCCCCCTATATGGACACTGAGAAACACTTTGAGGCCAGAACAGCAACTAGGCTATAGATACAAACTTGATGTTCAAGGACATATATATAGATACAAATTCAACTGCCTGAAGGTGATCCAGACCTCCAATTTTCTCCTCTAACTCCTCCTTAACCTTCCAAGTGATCCCATCTAAATGGTTCATAGAAGTGTTGCAACCAAGACATCAGGGTGACAGGGTATGGGAGGTATTTTTAGAATGAAATGCACTTTCGTAAAAACAAACAGAGAGGAAAGTGGAAGTAAAAGCCTCTGCCTTTCTGCCCCTCTGCCCTCTCTGTTCTTCCTTTGCTCATTGTGGTCCAAGTCAAAGCAGTGAGTCACTAGTACGAATATTTTTATATGGCAACTGAAACAGTGTTAAAATGTCACGGGAAAAGCATCTGTTCTTCTGTCTATGCGTCGTATATCTAGACCTGAGATTTAAACGCATTCTGCACCTTCCCGACCCCAGTCTGTCTCTCCCTGTCCAACACACTGCCTGCTGAAGATATGGCTCGAGACACAATGGAGCCACCTGTCCTGTCAGATACACTTGTTCCTCCTCGCACTCTACACGGTACTCACAAAGTCGAGCGGCTTCACATTAACCCCTTTTAAGCAACCTGGCCTCTTGTCTCATGTGAAGATATAAGAACTTCGAGGCGTTTTCCAAACACGACGCTCGCCACTTCCGTCCACGCTCTTTGTCTTCCTGGTGAGCCGGCCTGAAAAGGTGCGGTGAAAACCCGACGGCTAATGGGCGATGAGACGTGAGCGCCGTGTGCTTTTTATTCTTACGCTTGCATTTGCACGAGCGCGTGTGTGACGCGCGTGTTGTCAGAGTCATCAATGATTCAACAGAATATAATCTCTGACATTGCTTCAATTAAGGAAAGGAAGCAAAACCGGTGCTAAAAGGCAGAGAGAGAGAGAGTGAGATGCGGGGTAAGAGAGTGAATAGATGGAGGAGACAAAGTGGATAAGACAAGCAGAAGGGAGGAGGGTTCAGTGAACAGAAACGACAAAGAAATGAGATGAGTAAGTGGAAGAGAGGAGAGGAGCAAAGGGCCTAACGCTCATATTCATTAATTAATTAAAATCATGTACAACAAGTTAAATGAGCTACCAGTAACAAACTGTGTATATGTATATATAAGAGATTGCTAAACAGATTTATTTCAATTGTGTTTGTCTCAGTGGTCGAAAACCAAGCTCAGCTCACCAAGAAGATGTGATTTAATGCCTTGCTGGCTAGTTCACTCCATGAGCTATGCCACTGCTTCATCATATGTCTGTTATAGTGTTTATTATTTATTTTTGATGCCAGGAGGCAGCCATACTGCACACGGACATTTGTCCCTCACGAGTTAGCAAGCCCCAATGAATTCACTCGCGGCCATTTATACAAAACACTGCAAAAAAAAAATTGTTGTTGCTGAAACTCCCCGTGAGGCTGAAAGGATCTGGAAAACTTAAAACTCTAAACTTTTTTTAGACACAGTCGGGTTGCGGCCCAACGACTGACAGTCAGTCACCCACTTCAGTCTAGACTACAGCAGTGACTGTTAGATGGATTGCCATGAAATTTGGCACAGACATGCTCTAAAATTCAGGGTAAATCCTTCTAACTTTCTTTGGTCATCTGACTTTTCCACTACCACCATCATGGCGTTAACATTTGTGGCTGAAAGTGAACTGTCTCAACAGCTGGTGAATGGATTTGTACGCACTCCGCTGCAGGAATCTGTGGTATTTGTGAATTTTTCACCTCTAGTACAGAGTACAATTAGTCTTTTGAGCAAATACTTTCCAAATGAACCTCAGCATTGAATATACTCCGTGTTTCACGCTACTTCAAAACAGAATTTGAACTGTAGAACAATGCCAACTAGTACCACAGTTCATGGTTCGCTGCTGCATGTCTTTCTAATTTTTCAGATGTTTGCTCCCCATCCCTACATAATCTCATTATGAAGACTCAATAGTGGCTTAACCTTTCGTCTTACGCAACTCTCACATAAACAACCAACTAAACACAAACGGGGATGATTTTGTGCAGCTTCACGAAACTGGTCTTGTTAATGTATTGGTTAAGAGCCGGATACAATAAGAAGCACATGCACTCTGTGTGGGATAAACTGGACGTTGCACATCTGCAGTTGGTGAGATCTGGGTCTGTTTAGTCTCATTTCCTTTGAGAACATTTCGGCAAAAATCCCAAATTAAAGATTAAACGACAGAAAGAAATCAATCACAGAGAAGTTAAACAACAACAAAGAAGGAAAAAATGCAGGGGAAAGAGGCTTTATGGGTCTGTAGCTTAAAAAACAAATGCTTAAGACAACAACGAGTGCTTACGCGCAATCTGTCTCTTCCCTTGTTGCACCTTGGGAGTCCCAAAACAGGGATATTTTTAAAACCAAATGGGCTGCAGGGGGAAGCTAATCTTGACATTACTTCCTGCATTCTGTGACTTATTAATGTACATGAATACAGCCCAAGAAATCTCCAGAAATGCCCAGAAACTCCACACACATTTGACCTTAAATGCATGCAATTCTCCAAATAATCTGTTTAACACTATCTATTGAGTGTCGGGGGGTGGACTACGTGGAAAAGAAACCCGGATTAAACCAGGTTAGAGCAGTGAATTAATACCTCTAAGGTCAATACTTCATCAAGAAATATAAACTGACAAATATGTCCTTTCCTTGCTAAAAATGAGTCCCGAAGGTCAACATCTTCTGACACGTATAGCGGTACAAGAAAACACACACACTCGTGGACATTCACCCAGGGACAACCATGTGACCTCTGTCCCGGTGTTTCCACGGCAACGAGAGACCCATCCCGGGGGAGCAGCTGTGCTGCGCGTTCTCCAAAAGCAAAAGATGTACCTCTGAACTCTGCCATCCCGGTTTCCCCAAGCCCCTCCCGCTTCTCAATTACGAACTGTCATCTTTCATCCTCGTCTCTTCCCTCTTCTTCCTGTCTTTCGTTTAATTTCCTGTGTCCCGTTTGTGTTTAAGTAAGACGTGGCATTAAAGAGCATTAAAGTCTTCCCCTGCCTGGTGGTTAATGGTTTAATTTGTCCAGCATTACACTTGCCAAATCCACTTCCAACCTCGATAAATCCAGCTCATCTCACTTAGCAGTGCTGTTAAAATATTGAGCACTACCACAGAAAGAATGTGCATTATCTTCTCCTCTGTCTCCGCCCTCTTCTTCGTGCAGCTCAGATGCTCACGGATGTCTAAGTGGCGTAACTCCACCCAAGGATTTTCTGTGCTTTTTAAAAGTCCCCTTTACTTACTGGCTTATCTCATTGACTTCTTTTTTTCAAAGGACGTGTACGGGGGAAGAGACATCTAGTGAAGACATCCTGTTTACAGAGCAAACATCAAATGGACTCAAAGATAACAAAGGACAAAGTTAACCTTATTTCTCACCGGCTAATGGTATCATCTTGTTCCAACTTCTCATTAAATCTACATAACTCAACCTTATTTTTAGAAATGTACACGGGGTGTTTTCTGCTTTCAGATTCAAGAATCTTGTTTATGATTGTTTATGTGTCATCAATTGGAAATATGCTTAGATGTCTTCTGCATTGGGGTTGGATAAGGAGGTGGAAATTACAGCCTATATCATTAATGAGGTTAACATTACCTAAAGGAAGGATTTTGGACAGGACGGTGGCGCTACGGTTAGCACCGTAGCTTCAGAGCATCCGGGCCTTTTAACGTGGAGCATGTTCTTCCTGTGCTTCCTCCGACAGTCCAAAGACATGCATGCACTGGTCACAGGTGTGCATTTGAGTGTGAATGGTTGTTTGTGTTTCTGTGTCAGCCCTGTGACAAACTGGCGACCTGTCCAGTCGCCCCAGCCACCCCTACAGGATAAGCGTTAATAGATAATGTGTGGATAGATAGATAGTTTTTTTTTGGTCAGCTTCTGTTCAGGCTATTGCTGCCATCTGTTGCTTTTGATATAAAGAAAAAAATAAGCAGCCCTCAACAGCTCCCCTCTAATTAAACTTCTGATGGTGCTTGATAAGTTAATCTCGATGAGCAATCCCATTCACAGAAATCGAAACTCATATTAATATCTCAGAAGTCGCATCAATTTAAACACCAAGTACACGAATCAATTTTATTACAGGATGAAATCTAATTCAGCAATCTGCTTGGAAAAAGAGAAGCGGAAAGAAAATCTGAAGAAGCTAAAGGCTATTTGGTCTGAAGAAGCATACATTTTGAGCGCGCGCACACAAAGCAAAAGAACATTCAATCAAAAATCAGTGTAGAGCCGTGCATAATCACCATTTGGAGATAACGAGTCTTCTGCGATATGATGCTGATTTTAATCTCCCTCAAGAGCGATAGCAGCAGGACTCGTCAACCGCATTATTTTTCACTAAATTTAGTCGAAAGCACATGTTGGTTATGTGCCTTAAATGAAATCACTTGCTCCAAAGGATGGCCGAAGTTGTTATATAAACTCACTTACACACACACACACAACACGATTCATTTTCTACATTCCTTCAATCACAGGTCAAATGTTACTAAAGACTTACACATGTCATGTCACATGAACAAGAGGGTGTATACATCCTTGGAATGTAGCATCTGACATGATAATAATCCTGCTCTCTGCCGCCGACTGGAAGACGTTATTGGGGTGTGTGTATCTCAGCGTGCATGTCAGCGCCAGCTAAATATATATGAAACATGTTTTTGACATGTACCGTCCAGAACAATCAGTGGTCTGAGGAATCAAGAGCCATTACTGCTCCGGGTAAAACCTATACCTCGTTAAGGGGCCCTACCCTATAGCTGATCAATCTCTGAATGGCCTCATTATATGCACTGCAATGCACCCGCCTCTATTGCTTTCGATTTCAGCGTGAGAAGACCGCTGAGATCGTAATTGTCATTTATCTGTCAAGACTCCTGTACTGTGATCAGGCCGAGGGGAAGGACGAAGCAGAACAGGGATAAGGGAACAAAGGGGAAAGGGGCCGAGTGGAAAAACGCAGTAAATGAAAGAGGCAAATGACAGGAGAATAAACATGAACATTTTTGATTGAATAATATATTTTATATATATATATATATAGAACTCCTAAGGTCCACACAATAGGTTTTAACTGATACTTTTGGCCGCAATGTAAAGTAAAAGTCATCATCAACTCATTGTTAAAACCCATCCTCTCATCTAAACACTGGTGACAGTACTGTCAGTATTGTCAGTATTGTTGCTGGATAAACAGGACAGCACAATAAAAGCAGCGGTTCAGTATCCCACAGGATTGTTTGAGTTAAACCTCAGAGATTTAATGGCAATTTATTAGCATGAAATCTATTCTCATTAATATTTCAGGGAGTCTGTAAATGAGTCTTATGTGTAGAGTCGCCACATGTTTTTATGGTCATTAGTAGGGATGGGGTTTGATGGCATTACTTTATAAATCTCGTTAAAGGACGATTCCACTATTTTATCATCTCTTTGAGTATAAATGAATAAAGGGGACAAAACTATTTGGAATCAGTTCAATATTGAGTACGAGTACGAGATGTAATGTACTCAAAATTGATTGTTTTTGCTCTTATCCTTCCATGCTTTCATATATACGGATGACTGCTTAATAAAATAACCGTAGCTGCTATCCTCTTGCAACAGGAAAAACGCTTGGTTGTAGAACTATTCTGTGTGATTTGACTGGCAGTAGTCGTCACAATAAGTAGGGTCACTGCAAAAAAAGGTGTTCCGCAAGGCACAGCGTCGGGACCCTGTGTGAGTTTTTTTAGCATGTGCCCTTTCTTCAAAAAGATAAGCTGAATATATTAAAAATACATATCGTTAGTCTCATAGCATAATTGCCTAATTGACCGCTGTTACAATATCAATAAAAAATACCAATTGTGTTTTTTTCTTGTTTTCCGAAAACGTTAAAATACGACATAGGCAATTATGCTGCGAGGCTAACAATATTTGTTATTAGCAGTAAGCTACACTTTCTGTACTCCAACTCTTTAATGTTACTTTACTCTTCCCAAAGGGAGTTCTCATCCACCTTATACAAGATTTCAGAGTAAGACCAGAGTAAAAATCAGGCCCTAGTGTAAAAATATCAAGATTATCCTGTAATTATGTAGTGGGAAATGAACTTATGTGTTAATTAAAAATGCCATTAAAACATATTGCATTATTTGTGTGACAGAAGATATAATTTAATAATGCTTTAGGTTTATTAATATCACACCTAACACATGCCATTCTGCCGCGTCGAGGGGTTGCAAGGGACTCGGCACATATTTTGTCACCCATCTGTTGCAGTATTTACGGCTGCAGAGAATCACGGAAATAACATTCATTCAGGGAACATCAAATAAATAAATTGCTGATAATTTGCATGCATGACGCGGAGTTACCTGAAGATAAACCCATTCCAAAGGTCACAGAATATGTGTGGTCACACCAGGCCGTGCAACACCAGCAGTAGTCTGTGCCCTGCTTTTGTTTTGTTTGGTTCAACATCTTTTTTTTTTTTTTTTTTTCCCCAGTTTGCTGTCGCCTATAGTGTTGGACAAGAGGGAGAACAGACGTCGCAGAGGAAAGATTTGCTTGGGGAGATTTCTTTGGGCTGTGAAATTGAATATATCCGGGGTATTTTACAAACTTGGAAACAGATCCAAAATGGAACTGGCAAACAGAACCCATGCCTTGTCATTACACTGCGATCAAATTCATTTAAGAATAGCCTGGCATGCTGCCACTCCTGCAAAACATTTGGAAGAATCACAGAAACCAGGCACTGTCCATGACAGCCAGAGTGCAGCAAGAGTTTTTTTTTTTTTTTTTTTGCAAAGCCATTATTGATAGAAGCTGAGGGTTCAGAGAGAAAATGTCATTGACGTAACTTGCCCCATGACGCCAGGCAGCTGAAGACAATGTGACTACTGAGAAAGACTGGAAAGGGCCTTCACAGACAGAGAGGAGAGAGAGGTTTTTGTGAGCGTGTGTGTGTTTGTGTGTCTTGATCATGGTGTGGGTACATAAATATGTTTAAACAGCCACACCTCGTATTTGGGGACGTGCTCAAAGAGTCAATCATTAAGGGTTTGGCTGAGGCTGAGGTTAGGTTGAGGCTGGGATAAGTCTGCAAGAACTGAATATAAGTGAAAGTGATATCCTCTGAAGGGAAACACAATCGTGTGTCTGTGTGTCTGTGTGTGTCAGTGTGTAGTTGCAAAGGGACACTTAGTGCATCTATCTTTTGGTTTGTTTTTGCCTTTCATTTTGCATGTTTGTCACACACAGTGGGCTGTGCAATCTACAACGCTGTTTCCCAGGTTATAGCAATCATCTTTTTTATTCTGCTGGGACTGTAATGTCATCTGATAAATCACATTCCTTTTGTGTGAGTGTGTGTGTTTGTGTGTGTGTGTAATCGGTGCAGGAGAGGGATGAGACACTGACACTGTCTGCTATTGATCCTAGACAAGGCACAGACTAAGGAGGAGAGAACAGGAGAGGTCAACTTACTCCTTCTATTCTTGCTTAAGAACTTCACATTAACTGTACCGTAGCTCTCATTCAAACACAAACTACCATTTACTCAACCCATGTGCTATCGATCGTCTCCTTGTGTATCAACAAGCTCAAACTACACACCCTGCATCTAATTCTCCCCTGCTTTCTTTCCCCTTGAAGAATAACCCCACAATTCTCTTAATGAGGAAAAGAGAAAAGCAATTTTCCCCAGTGTGCTTCCTGTTGTTTTTTCCCCTCTGGTCCCTCGGTTGGCTCTCTCCTCTTGTCTCTATCACTTTCAGCTTGGCGCTAACATGGTTTAGACTATGTCTCCTTAATGGCTATCCTCCTACTGTTCTTCTCTCTCTCTCTCCATCTCCCTGTTTCTCACCCAACGAGTCATCCCAGCCATGTGGACGGCTATATCACGTCACTGGCGCGCGGCCAAGGCAGAAACCACCGAAATAAAAGCACCGAACGGGGGATGTAAACAGTCTTGTTGTTCCTAAGCCCACAACTCTTGTTTGTTTGTTCAGGGGGAGGTGATATTGCATGGACGCTAATATGGAAGAAAGCTGCTGAAGCTATGAGAGGAAGGGAGGATAAGTGGATGGAGGGATAGAGGAGACGAGTAAAAGCGCAACAAACAAAGAAAGTAAGACAGAAAATGGAAAGTCGACGGAAAACAAACCAAAAGGCAGAAATTAAAGTTCAGCGTTTCGAAATAGCACGCGACACTGACGCACAACTCTTCGTGTGTGTGCCTGTCATAAAGATGGCCAGAGATAAATAGACCTTTATTGCTTTCGCCTATCTCTCCTTTCATCTCCCAGGCTTGCTTCTTTCCTCCCTGCATGTGACCGACGCACTCCTCGCCTCGCAGCAGCACGGCAACAACCTCTGCAACTCTAAATAACTGCACGGACACTGTGAAACCCAGAGGCAAAGAAAAGCTCTGTAAAATCCATTTGCATGAAAATAAATGACCTACTACCAGCGATTACAACAAGAAAAGAAGGAAAGAAAGCGATGACATATAAACCCTACCTGGCAAGAGGAAGCAGTTCCAGGTTATTATCCACTAAAGACAGATACAGGCACTCCACACATCCCCATTAAAGTGGCCTACTTCCTCTGTCAAACTGGTGTGTGAGTGTTTGTGGCTGCCTAGCTGGGCTGGTGTGTGATTCTGTCAGTGTGGGCTAGGCCAGCTGAACTGTGCAGAGATACAGAAAGAGGGAGAGAGAGAGAGAGAGAGAGAGAGAGAGAGGGAGGGAAAGAGAGGGAGTATGCCCAAGAGGCTAAGAAGGTAGACTCCCAAGCTGCACAAACAAGTGAGAAGGAAAGGCGGAGAGGGACTTGAAGAGAGGGAGGAGACAGAGATAATAAGCGGAGACAAACGAGCGGCGAGAGCTCGGAGAGAAACATGTGCTGCGTGTGTCTACCGAGCCCACTAACCGCCCCGCAGTGTCGACCACGATTGCAAGATGCGTGTCCGCAAATACTGCCCGACACACGTGTACATACACTGTGACCGCGCTGCGCCTCCGCAGCATCCCCCCCTCTCACCCGCCCCTCCGTTTTCTTTGTGAAGACATTAAGGCACTACAGCCGGGTCCCACAGGATGCACGGAGAACACAATGGACACATAACCGCTGCAAGCTCAAACTCAACACATACGTTGATATGACTCACAGCCACGGTGTCACAGATGTGATCTGAGAGGGAGAAGTTCAAATGTTATCTTTATGCTGTGGCTTCTTTAAACTGTGCTGGCTGCTGATGCCTACACTGTGGTTATCTATTATACACTTTGAGGGACTCCTCCTTCTTAATTCCCTTTAACTTGTAAAATATTTAAATGCGATCTGGCACTTCCTCATGTCACGTTTTTTTTTCTTTTGGAAGTTAATATTCAGGGCATGTCTGTATGAGACAGAAGTAAATTGATTACATCCACATACAGCATACTGCTTTTTATACGTATTAACACAATGCAAGGATGTCACAGTCTGCCCTAACATGCACATTGCTCAGCTGACATCATACCTCAATTGTTCCATTGTTTTTCTACTGTAGATATGTACTGTACGGCTTCAAATAGATATGCATGCACTCAATAACTGCGGCGACTCACAGCCTGTAACAGTATCCGAGATTCTTTGCAAAAGACAGCCACCTCACGAAGGTGGAAGAGAATTAGGAAATGATCGAAGCTGATGGCATCTTCTGCATTTGATAGTGTTGGCTTTTTTTTGTCTATGTTGGATGCTGTATGACCAAAAAAATAAATAAAATAAGAGAATGTAACTCAGTAAAATAGAAAAAATTGGCTGTACTGGACCTAAAGCAGCACCACTGCTCAAGCACATCATTTTATGATTTCATAATAAAGTAAATAAAAGTGTTTTTTTATATATTTATAACTGGTACAATATAAAAAAAGACCCCTTTTCAACATGTTAATTTGACAATAATGAACGTTTTCCTTTAAAAAAACTGTATATTTCTTTTGATCTCCCATATGTCTGTGTAGGTTCTCAGTCATCCAGGTCATGGTAATCCAAAAAAGGTTTCAAAAAAGGCAACTGGACTTGTAGATTTTGGTTGCCTTTTTTGAAACCTTTTTTGGATTTTGATCTCCCATTTAACAGATGTATCTTTACTATAAAATATTAAAAACTAATATTTTAGAAAAGAAAAGCCCAGACTAAATGAATGTGACGAGTCGTCCAATGACAAATTTGACTGCTCAACCGTTTTTTTTGTATTCGATTCCATGTGAGACCCAAAAAAAAAACAACTAAAAAATGTCAAGGTTTGACCGTCACAAACACAACAACCTAGTGTGATATGATAAAAACATTAGGCTGATATGATTAAAGCGTGTCTTCGTGTCAGTGTGTCTTTGATAAACAAATGTACCTGCTCCCCTTAAGTGGGTAATTGAATCACATGATCCCCTCTGCCTCTCTCGTTCATTCACACTCTCTCTCTACGTCCCTGTATTCTCTCATCTTTCTGTCACTCTAATCTCGAGAGCCTCTCGTTGCTACTCGGGAGAAAGGTTTTTTTTGTTTGTTTGGTCTTTTTTTTTTGAATCCCCTCAGTGACGAGGAACATTTGACACTGACAGGCTGAAGACACACACGCACCCACACACACACGCACACACCTGCTGCCTCTCCGCACCGTTGCTCGCTACCCATCGCTGACAAAACCCTTGAAGTTAGGCAAAACATACTGCCGTCTTTAACAGTGGGTGACAGATTAATAATAGCTACTGCAAGAAAGTAAAAGCTTAAGCTAAAAAAAGTTCAGTCACACTAAATAAAAAAACTGAAAATGCCCTTGCCTCTGGAACTACATGCGCCCCAGTTAACCAGAGAATGAATCACACCAGTGCGATTTCTCTCCCTCACCCCACTGTGTTTTCATCTCAGACTCTCCACTTTGAAGGTGACTTGAAAAACTTTTCAAAAATGAAGTCCTGGAAATAGTAAACCATTAATCGATGATTCATGGAAACAAACTAAAAAAGAAAACGCAAACAGATGCTGCTTTTACTATGCAAACTGTGCCATTTACACGATCATATCTAAAAAAGCATGCACACGCAATAATCCTAATCTCCATAACCGAGTCACGGAAAGAGCTCTTATTCTGGCATTCAAAACGATATCACAAAAATATACGTTACCTTTGACACGGGCATCGGGACGCGCAGTGAGATTCTTTTGTTTGACTGAGGGTGTTATTACTGTTGTCCCAGAGTACGGCGAAGAATGGCACAGTTCATCCACACACGTAACACACACACACTGACAAGAGCACGTGTGCAGCACAAATAGATACAGACCGCTAATCCAGCGTGACCATATGGGATATATATTTTTCCCCCCCTTCCCCGTTTCTCTTTCTGGATGTGTCAGTGCTTCTTTTCTCCTCCTTGTTCTGTTTCTAGTCTGTGTTTGCTGCTGCAGTCCCGGCTTCTCCCCAGGCTCGGTGATAACGTGCGTGCCAACGTGCGTGCGAAAGACAGTGAGAGCGAAGAAGGGGGGTTAAAGAGGGAGCTGGTGAAGTAGGAGGAGGAGGTGTGGTGGTGGTGGTGGTGGGAATGAAAAAGAAAGACAGATGGAGTCAGGAAGAGGCAGAGGTGTGAGAGTGAAGGGAGGAATGGCAAAAATGTGATGTATTAAAAAACCGTAGAGGGGGTGATGGTTGTGAAAAGATCAAATGTAACTAACTCTCTGGAGACCGGAGCAGCCACTGTCCTTCATTCCCTCTCTCACTACCTGTCTCTCTCTCTCTCTCTCTCTCTCTCTCTCTCCCTCCCTCGCTTTCTCTCTCCCCCCCCCCTCTCTCTCTCTTCCTCTGCGCGCTATTTTTAGAAGTTGCAGTGCCGCAAATCAAAGCACTGAATCAAAACCTATCAAAGAGCAGGATGTTAAGGGCCACGTCGTTCACACCTAATAAGACACACACACACACACACACACACATTTTCACACACACTCACCAACCTGGACTGTAACAATGACCATGTGTCTGCATCGGACCTGAGGGAAGTCATGTAAGCTATTCATCAGGCCTTATCTAATCACATCATGTGCTAATATATAATGGTCTTCACAAATAGCTATTTTAAACACTTGCCGGTTACACTGCACAGATGGCTGTCTCCCTCGACGTCGCCGGCTAAAGGTATTCTCCAGATGATGCATAAAGTAATGAGTGACATTTAAAAAGTAGAATATCAACTTATGGCTGCGGTTCACTCTGCTCCTCTGCTGCTTCCTCCCCTTAAACCGGCGGCTGAAAGTTTAAAGCCGTCGATACTGTCATCGAGCATCAAGTTGTGTAAATTCCCCCCCCCCGTCAAGAAATGTCAAAGACGGCCTAGTAATTTGTAAATTAAACTATTATCCCGGCTCCATTACACGCGCAGCGGAGCTAACGTCATTTTTCACAATCAAGAATGTGCATAATTAAAACCGAGAGAGAATGGATTTCACCGGCCGCATTACCTTCTTAGGGCCGAGTGCGCGAGGCTCTTATCTATAGTTTTTCTGCGCTGATGCTTTGCCATTATGGAACACAGTTCATGAATAGTTAAAGGTGAGCTAAAATAAAGCCAAACAACACTCTATCAAAGGGAAATCATTAATTTTTAAAGAAAGCAGTGGGAATTAATCCAACACCACAGGCCGCAATGATTAACATCACTCAGTTGCGTGCGTGTGCGCGTGAGAGAGAGAGAGAGAGAGAGAGAAGGGGGGAAAGGTGGGGTTAGATAGCAGAGGGAAGCGAGGATGAAAGCAGAATACTGCCTATTTGCGCATGGTGGCTGCAATAAAATGAAACAAGATAAAGAGCTAAAGGCAACGAGAGGTAAGAGGACGGGAGAGAACAAAAGGCTCTGGAAAACGTGACGTGAGACGAGGCTTAAACGCTGCCAAACTTTGACTTGTTTTCTTGTAAAACTCTCAACAACAGGTTCCAAATTAGCTTTTATTACTAACGTACATCCAAAACGGTGCTGCATTACCTGAGGAAGCGGTCTCTGAATTGGCCAAAGAAAGACTTTTCCTGCGAACGAAGGAAAGTTTGAGATACTGCTGACGTTTAATGCTTGTCACTCAAAAACACTAAAAAAAAAAGACTAAAAATTGTGCAGAAGCAGCAGCAGCCAGTGGACAGCTGTCCTGGATATCCTAACACGCAGCAAAAACTTTACAAAGAGGCAACGCGCTGACCCACTTCTTCAGGGAAGAGATTTTGGATAGCATCTACGCAACAATTTCCTTCTAAATTTCTGATAAAAACAAAAAGAAAATGTCATGAAGAAAAGGGTATCACCCACTTATTGATATTAATAATTCAGCGTGGTATATGTAACTGCTGCCCGGCCTTCAGACAATCTTGTGTCGCAGATTCGCTGTGCTCCAGAAAAGTTCGTCACATCTGCACCATCTGAACCAGTTCTAAATCCGGATGTCAAGACAACACATGCTAGAAATAGCATGCGATGTGCGTGTGTGTGTGGGGCGCAGAGCACCGAGCGAAGGAAAGAGAGAATGGAATTCAACCATGTCTAATTAGAGACAATGAAGGGGAAAGTCTGCTTCTGTTGCAGAGAAACGAGAGAGAGAGACATGTTAATCACGTGAACGTGCCACTCCAGATGTTCAGTATATTTTACTCTATATTTAGATACTTTACATTTTTGATCTTGTTTTCGGATCTAATCCGGGTGCTCACCTTGCAGGAGGGGTCACGCTTTCACAAAGTTTCTTATATCATGTACGGGAAGGGTTTAGAAAGGGCTACTACTACTTCTACTACTCCTGCTGAAATAATCAATGTGCAGCCACCACTCTCAGCTCACTCCCTATTCCAACTGCATACCCAGTAAAAATAAACTGTCAAGAACCACACACTCCTTCAGCTGCTTGTTAACTTTCTCCTGTGTCACTCATTGCCTTGTATTTTAACCCAGCGAGGATGTCTTTCTCCTCTCGAGCTGCACCGACTCTCCAAGGTTGAAAACCCACTCCTGTACCTGGACCAGTGTCCGTCATCGGACTAGCATCTCTAATATGCTTCCTGTGCTTTCATCGGCGTCCTCTTGACAATCCTCTACCCAATGCCAGATATTTCCGCCGACACCAGCCAGCAGTGTTGTTTGAGCAGTGATAAGCCGCCGCTGTGTAAGGGCGATCAAACCCTAACTTCAATCTGGTCTCTCTATTTCAGCCGCATCAGAATCCTTCTCACCCACAGCCAGACTTCCAGTTTGGGGGTGGGAAATGTCAACTAACATGCAGTTGTCAATTTCTTTGGAAGGTTTGTGGTTTGTGCTACGTCGCAAACAAGATGTCCAATTTGGGATAATGAGGATTAAATTGGGGACTGCTGTTTTTTTTGGTCAGCTTTCAAAACCAAGGAAACCCTTTAGTTGATGTGACTCTTGACTGGGAATAAATATACTTGAATAATACTGTATGCTGGAAGTGAACTACTTAATTATAGTAAAACTGTCCACTTTTAGGTTGAAGTGTACTAAAAATACATGAAGTGCCCTAAATGTGTCCCTAGCAGCTTTGTGTCATTTTGTGCTTAAAGTGGCCTTATAAAACAGTAGAGGTTTACAACTGCAGTATAAATAAATGTTATACCACAAGTATACTGCTACCAAGGTGTTATTTAGTGTTTAGTTATTCTATTTCTTTTCTTTTCTTTCTGTTCTCTGTATTCTAGCCTCCTCCTCCTCCTCCTCCAGCGTCTCAAAAACTTTGCCAGTACTGGTTCTTTTAAAGTTGGGTATACAAATAAAGATGATGTAATCTGATTCTGACCTTCAGCTCGCACCGGGACAGTTTGAGGCAGAGTGTGAAGCTGCCGGGATAAGAGTCAGCACCACCAAGTCCTCGCCCATGGTGCTGTGCCGGAAAACGGTGGATTTGTTGGGGGTGAGTTACTGCCCCAAGCGTGAATAGTACAGACTGCCAGTTCATCCATTGTGAATGTGGTAATGCACTGGATTGAAGTGTTGTGGTGAAGAGGGAGACATTTTGGATCATGGATACAAGCGTCTGAAATGAGGTCCCCCCCCCCCCCCCCCCATTTTTTTGTCACAAAGGGACAGTTGAGGTGGTTCAGGCATCTGGTGAGGATGCCAAAATGCTCCCTCTGTATAGTGGTTGGTTTACCAGCCTGGGAGGGGACCCCATGGTAGACCCAGCATTTGCTGGGGGAGATTAAATATCTTGATGTTCCTGGGAATGCCTTGGGATTCCTCGAGAGGAACTAGAATGCAATCCATCTCGGATAAGGAGATCAAAATGAATGGATAGGTAATACTTTTTATTTTAAAAAAGACTAAATGCTTGGAAGCATTTTGTGTGTTGGACTCATTCATTCATTCATCTTCTGTACCCGTTTAGTCCTGTTAAGGTTTACGGGGTCTGCTCGATCCTATCCCAGTTGTCATCGGACGAGAGGCGGGGTACACCCTGGATAGGACGCCAGCATCAGTGCTAATCACGATGCCACTGTGCTGCCCTGTGTTGGACTCTTATGGTGAAAATAGAGCACAGCACATAACAAAAATGTCTTCCTTTAGATTACCCTTTTGATCTTTACAAGCAAGGAACTATTGCTACTGCTGCTGTTGTTGGTGTGATTTAATGGTATCTTCAAGTGATTGACTTTAAATCACTGTCAGCAAGGTTCCTCTCCGAGTACTCCGGCTTCCTCCCGCTATCCAAAGACGCGCTGGTTAGGTCCATTGGCGATCCTAAATTGGCCATAGGTATGAATCTGAGTGTGAATGGTTGTGTCTCTCTGTGTTAGCCCTGCGATAGACTGGCGACCTTTCCTTTCGCCCGATGACAGCTGGGATAGGGTCCAGCAGACCCCTGCGACCCTTAACAGGATTAAGTGGGTACAGAAGATGAATGAATGAATGAATGAATGAATACAATAAAGGTGTTGATGCTGGAAGCACGATCTCAAACTTGAACTTGCATGAATTTGTAGCATTATTTGAAATGCTTCAAAAAGACTGAAGGAGCCTAACCCTAACTCATGAGTATACGAGCTGAAATACACCTCTGAGAAATACAGTATGATCCATTTTCTGACGAGCTGACGCTGACAAGAGCGTGCTGAGTGTGGAGAGGAAAAAAAAACTTCATGACAAACTGGTGGAGCTGAAGAAAAAGAAAAAGTTGTGCCCGTTTTGCAATGAATCTTAAACTGAACCAGAGCAAAGCAGCGTATTCTCTGTTCTGATATTTTGTGTTGCTGCTTAACATGCAGTGTGCCCCTGTAGTGAGAGATGCTACTCAGTGGTGGTATATTCACTGACACATCATGTAGCTTTGAGTGAGTGCATGTGATCGTTTGACTGGGGGGGTGAAACGGACATGGAGGACTAAAAAGAGAGAAGAGAAGCAGCCTCTGTATTCTTTAATTTAATCATGAATCTAAAGTTTTGACAAGTTGTGGGAAAAAAGTACGACAGAAGGGGAATGAGAGAGGCTCCTTGTCGCACTACGTCACCGCTTCCGCCGACATAAATGCTGCATTATAACCACTTCGGCAGCTAAAACAGATTCTCATAAATGTGAAATGAGACAGCGAGAGCACAGAACACGCTGCCCCCAAACCTCAACTGACACACTTTGTTCATTAGCAGCAGCCATATTTTTTTCACTGATCCGCAGAGCACATGCGCTGATGTAGAAAATATACGCCACTTCACTCTTTTGACGTCAACTGTATGTGAGTGCGGTTGTTCAAAACAGATAGTCCTGCTTAGATTCCCATTTGACTGTGCGTGCATATATGTGTGTGGGCGCGCGTGTGTGTATGCGCAGCTGTGTAAATTTGTTTTTCCCTAGCTTAGTGGTTAATGCCGCCCAGACAAAAGTGTACCGGAAGCTTTCCAGTGAAGGAGCTCAGAGACTTTTAATGGCTCTGGGACACCGCGCCACAAGGATTAGTGTTTCTTTATGGGCATGAAAAAATAAATACAACAGTTTAACTATGCATTATAAAATATTAGTTGATTCACTGATTACTGGACATGTTTTTTTTGTTTTTGCTGCTTTGACGGCTAAACCTCAGCAAAAGATGCGATTACATTAGCTTTAGACCTAAGGAAGGATATGTCAATGTGACGTAGCCTAATCGGAAATTAAACTAAAAGTATTTAAGTATTGAGCAAAGCGATTATGAAACTGCTTGCATGTGCAATGCTGCAGCTTTTAATTTGGCAATGCTGTCCACTTGTGCAAAACAGAATTATATTAGAGTTGTAGATGACAAAACGTTTGTTGACACAAAGTACTATTATATTCATCATTTAAATCATGACTATTTTTTTTATATTTTTGACACGGCAACTTACTCACTTCAGTCATTCGTGTTAAAACACGCCCGTCCCGACAGCTGCCTCAGGGTCTTTATGCAGCTCTCTGTCCAGGATCATCCTCTCTTCTAACACCTGACAGTTTAACATCTGTTGTATGATACCCTGCCATCCATCTCCATGATTACCTCAGCCACGGAACACTTTGCTTGGCATTATTTTCACGTCAGAGCATTTGGCTAAGGGCTGACGAAGTCAAGCAGCGGGAGCGATATTTAAATTGGGCGCAGTCATCATATGCGTTTGCTGTAAAAATATGCTGACAGTAAATTAAGCCCCGCAGAAAACTGAAACTGGCAAATCCTTATCACGCAGCCCCTCCTTCCGTTGGGACTGAAAGATAAGAGAATGTCCAGGCAAAAACAGGGCCCATGTCCAATTTTCCAAAGCAAAGAATTCAAAGTGTTCAGCTGCTGAAGGGGCATGAACGCTGTGACGGAATAAGCCCATACTCTGGAAAAACATGAATGAAAACCGCAACACGGGTTGCTAGAAAAAAGGACGTGGTTTCTAAAGTATGTGTGTTTTCCCTTCGGAGTGGAGTCCGCTCACTCTGCATACTTGAACATTACTCTTGAGTAAGATGCACGCTTCAGCTAAGAGTGGATTTAGCCGGCTTTGAGCATGAGAGGAGAAATACAGTTTCTGACTCAAGGGAAATGTGAAAATCAATTGGCAATTTTCTAAAGCTCTGTTGCTGCAGTTCTGCAAGGATAAACACCCAGCACCAAATATACAGTATTCTCTATTGACTTGAAAATACAATAAGTTCTGGTGTTGACTCAGCAGCAACAATGAAGCAGAAATAAAGTTATTTGAGCGCGACCATAGAAGAATTATTGTATGTCTACCTCCTGGAGCATCCATAAAATCTATTCTGGGACTAGTGGAGCTTTTACGTCTTATTAAGATGCATGTTATGTTTATGTTATCAGGGAACAGTGAAGTAGATCTTCCGGATCTTAGGAGGATTCAGATCTTTAATGTTTTCTCTGATTAACCATTTCAGAGCTCTGATGTATTATATAACAAAGAGCATTTACTTAAGACTGTTCTTTAGGCTCCAATGGAATAACTAGATAACAGTTATTGTTTATGCATACTGAAATGTTTTCCTTAAGAATAGAGCTAAAGAAGAAGCCACCACCCTCCCGAAAAGCCCAGTCTGCACTGATTGGTCAGCTCCAACAGCCTATCCAGGCAGCACCCACCAAGTTAATATGAGCTCCCAACTGCAGGATGACAAATTTTTTTAATTGTTTTACTGAAAGAAAGATAATAAAATTCCTTTAAAAAATCAACTAAACTGATATTATCTTAAGCATGTCGATGTGATTTCAAGAGGAGACACTAAGCTGACAGTTTGTCACTGTCGTTCTGCCTCTGAGGTTTAGCTTTAGTGATGCGTCCCTCATTGTATTCGCTAGTTGGACCCATGTTTGGCGGCTATTCAAGGGATTCATCTTGTCGGATCGCCTGCAGGAGCACTCAGTCAGACAGATCGCTGCTCCGACTGGATGTTCAGCTTAGCAAGCCAGTGTGCAAGAATAGAAATGGAAGGGACAGAAGTAAGCGAAACAACAAAGTTCAAAGGTCACACACACACATTGCACATTTTCATCTAATCTGAACATTCAATCTAACGTGTTATTCAATCCAGAATGAATTATTGTGGACGACTCATCAGTAACACTCAGGACAACCAAACTCTAAGCTGTATAAAAGGTTGTAGCTTCCTAGCATACATGCTAATAGTAGCTACTACTGCCACCTGCTGGTAGGAAGACTTATGTCCTTTCACGCAAGGTACGTAACATACAGTACGTGCCTGTTGGCTGCTGGCTTTACGCCGTCTTTCCCGTGTGTTCAAGTATAGCATTTTGGCAAAAGCACACACGAGGAGAGGCGAAGCCACAGTAGCTGGCCTTCGTCTCTGGCAGCTCCTCTACGCCACTTTGATGTGGTTAATTTAAATGTTTCTAACGAACGGAAGGGCCGAGTGTGCCTTAATTGGTTGAGGAAAATGTCCCACTTCTTAAGCTACATAAATTATGTAAAAACTCTGTTAGACTAGAGAGAGAACGCATTGTTGCAAAGATGGAAATGGGACTATTTTTCCGAATTCATTACAAAAACAGGACTTTCTCTTTAAAGTGGAGTATTCATAGTTTTGTATGAACGCTGAGTACTTTTTCCACCGCTGTCTGACCCACATGTGTCTGTACATGTCTATCTATAGGAGCGTGTCCTCGTTTCTTCTGCCAATATGTAGCTCACCAAATGATGCTTCCTGCGACGCCAAGCGACATACACGGGGCGGTGCAGTTTAAAGTCCCCCCATGCCGCAGTAAGGCCATGAGAACGTCTTTCTTGACAAAGCGGATTTGCATTTAATTAAACACATTTGGTGGTGACTGAATACAAACTGTTTGCCTCTAAGGGACTCTGGAGAAACGCAATCAAAAGTGAACTAATTTGTCTAGTGGTAAAATGTTATGATTAAGCGTGCATTCTCTTGCCTTCGGGGCAGCTTTCAGATTTCCATTTAATAAGAGATTACAATAAAAGGTTCGAATAACTGAATAAAGGACAGGAATGGCGTGGACCCCTTCAAGCATTTTGGCATGTTTTTAGGTCTGTCCACACTAACCCATATGAAATTTGCCACATTATAGTACACTAAAATACGCCACATTATAAAACGCTCTAATTTCTGGCGTACTGTGACTTTAAAAGCACTGATATCTGTTGTTAGAGGTTACAGAAAGTTATTCGCTATACAACACACTGGATCATGTCAGAGCAAACTTGTATATATACATATATCTTATACTTAAAACAGTATTTTCCAAATGTATTTAATTATAAGCAATCATCTTTGTCGAGGCTGGGAGATTTCTCCAGAAGCTGCAGTGGTTTTTGTAGATGTAAGGCCAAAACACAGAGAAAGCTGCATATATTATTTAGCCAGCTAAGTGTGCATGAAGTCGCTCTCAAGTACCTCCTACCCGTCACTAAAGTTAGCATACCAAATGGTTTGTTTTGCACCTAAAGTAGTGAGAGCAACTGACATTGAAACAGGAATATAACAGAAACAATGGAAAACTCAACAAACCTGCATGCTGGCCGTTTCGGCCTCATGCTTGTTTACATGAGTTTGTCAATAGAGTTTGTGTAAACTGCATTGACCGGGCAAGTTATTGAGCTAGGTTCACCTAAATGACTGATCAAGGGAGGACACAGGCAAAAAAACGGTCACGGTGCAGAAATAACCTTGCTCCACGCATCGCTGCAGGAAAAGCGCGGTAGCAGTAAAATATTGTTTGAAAGCTCCTCTTTGAAATATTGTCTAAATGTTAATATCTCCTCGGTTCCCGGGCAAAGTTCACACATTGAAACTCAAAGTAGTTCAAATATCGGAGACTATTTTGGGTAATCGGGTCTCATCCTGAATCCTTTCAAAGGGCAAAAACACACACACCACGGACACACATGTAGAGAGAAAAGGATGAAAGACCGTCGGCTTGTCCTTCTTTCTCGCTTTCCCTCTTTCATGCGCTGATGAAATGAAGCCCTAATGTACAACAGGTGTTCCCGCCACACACGAGGCTATTTATCCCTTTTAATTATCTTTCAGCCAAACTGAAATGAGCTGGATTGTGCTCCTTTTAAACAGATGAGCTGCCTCTGCTGTTAATCACAAATGAGGTGAGGGATGAAAAAAATAAAAAAGAAGATGCATTAGGTATTGAAAAAGCAAGAAACATGAAAATTAAAGGGAAAGAATATATTAATCCTTCACGTCAATGAAAACTGCTCTAGAGGACACGCATGTCTTCACAAAAATTTACCCAAATAGCAATTAAAGAACCAGACGAGAGAAGAGAAAAATAATTCTGAGGAGATTTCCCTGGGTAGGGCCTGAAATGACCAAACTGGGCCATGGTAATCTCAGTCATAACTCCCCAGCAGCCATGCTCCTAATCAGGGCATTTGAAGGCCAGTAAGCACTTAAAGATCAGTTATTCAAAGAATTCGGCACAACCCCTGTGCCACATTAAACATTAGTCATTATCATAGAGAGACTAATGCGCGGAGCATCATCGTCTTAATCTGGCATGTATGGTGCAACGCTGGACACTTCTCGCCCTCAATAATCTTGGCTATGTAACCTATTTTGAAACTTGTGAAAATGACCACAGCAATATTAGGTTACTCAAAGTGACTACTTTTCTCTAAGTACCCCTATACTGTTGACAGATCAAATCCACTAGCATTACTATTGGGTTAATTCAGAAGTTTGTAATGATTTTAAGATGGGCTAATATGTTGTTGTTGGGTTCAACCTCTTTCCATCGCAAGTGTTAAACAATCGGATGTCACAGGTAACGCAATTTGTTTATACACCAATCAGGCGTAACATTATGACCCTAATATTGTGTAGGTCTCCCTTGTGCCTCCAAAATAGTTGTAACTCATCAGTTTGGGATCTAGTGAATTTGGAGGCCAGGTCAACACTTTGTACTGTTCTTCATGCTTTTTTGAGTTTTTCCTAAAGCGTGTGTGCCTGTGTCAGGCTGCATCCTGCTGGGGATGTGCTGTGCTGCCATGAAGGCATGTCATTGCTATGGGGTGGGGGGTGCCTGGTGTGGTCTGGTCTGGTTTAGGTGGGTGGTACATAACATCCACATGAATGTCAGGTCCAAAAGTTTCCCAGCAGAACATTAAATTGTCACAAGATGATCAATGTTATTTACTTCTTCTGTCAGTGGTTTTAATGTTGTGGCTGATCTGTGTATGAAAGCACGGCACAGTGCTAGTGTCAGCTGATAAATATGTTGTTCTATCCCAAAACTGCTCAACACCACAGGTCAACTTATACACCTGATACTCGGTACTTATTTATTTAAACTTTTCATAGTTATAAACATTAGTTTATATCTGAAGTATAGTTTCGGACACATGCTAGCAACTCTACTGCTCTTTCACCAAGTGAACAACGCCAGGCAGGGCTTAAATTGCACTCAGCTGACACCAACTAAAGCAGGAACACTGACTGAAGTAGACCAACCATTTCAACGCAGCAGTGTAACAGTCACCATCCAACTTGCCCAAAGAAATGCAAGAGTTAATGCAAGTGGAAAATCGTAATTACGCCAGCGTGAGCGCGGGAAAGTGTTTACTTTCCTGAGTGTGTGTGTGTATCAGTGTGCGGAGTTCACGGGGCATCTGCGACGGGGGTATGCACAAATATATGCATTCCCATGTGTTCACGTGTTTACTGATTCATCCGACGAGACTGGCGACGCTCCTAGATATGTGTGCCCATGTGTCGTACCTGTTCAAAATGCGTAACGGGAGGCTCCCTCCTGTGAAGCTGGAGCTGCTTGTCAATGTTGTCCTTCAGGCACTGGCACACACGGCGCTTCTGGTCTGCTGAATAGGCTTCCAGGCTGAGGAGGCAGTCACACTTCTAGAGACGGATGGAGAGGGAAAGAGAAAGAGGAGAGAGGGGAGCAAAAGGGGTGGAGGAAAAAGACAGCAGGCAATTAGGCATCTAGTGTCAGGGAAGTAAAGAAGAAGCGGTGTCTCCTGATCCCTGGACGGAGGCAGGGCTGGAGATGGGCAGAGCACAAGAGATAAAACATGAATGTAGGAAATGAATGAATCCCTCTTTAATGAGAGAGAAGTGAAGCTTTATTCGTAAAGAGTGTATCAATGGTATTATACTAAATTAAAGTATAAATAAAGCCATCACATTCAGAGCTTGTTATCTGAGCTCTTTTTTTTTTTACCACAGGGTGTGAGGTGGCACAGCCCCCGGGGGGAACAAAATGCTTGCTTTAGCGAAATTAAATAATCCACTTTAGGCAGAATTTGATATGCTGACAAGCCAGTGTCACAATGGCACTCCTCGAAGAGCACAAATCAATGCAGCGCCGGAAAGTACACGAGAATGAATATTTGACAGCCATCGCTTAATGGGTTAAGAGTTGCCAAAGGCCCGGTCAAATGGCTTTTCACTCGAGAGGACATAAATACCCGTCGGCCGAGGCGTCCAGTGTCTGCGATCTGCGTCTGATCTCGGTTATTTTCGGGCGCCATTTGTTTTTGTCGGCGATTAAAGCGACGTGAGGTTGATAAGAGGCAGATCTCGTAAAGGAAAATGATGGGAGTATAATATCCACGGTAACAGCTAGTTGTGTTTTCAGGCCTTTTAGGTGTTTGTGGGATGAATGACGCTAAAATTGTGGAAAACTTCTATTCTGTATTTGTTTTGTTTTTCTCTTGTGGCATCAGTGTTTACGTGAGCTCCCTCACATTATTGAGATTCGGCGGTATTATTACTCCTCTCTTATTCATTGATGTTTAATTCAGTATGAGAACGGCTTTTTATTACTTTTCAAATTTATTCCCTTTCTTTGCGCATACTTTATGGGTTTTGCGGTGGATCGCACTGCATTGTGGTCCTTTTATGCTGTTTTTAGATGTGCTTTATAAATAATACTGACTTGACTACGCGTGCAATGTATGTAATAAACACAAATCCATGCCAGTAACTGATTGTATTTCCTGCAGAGAAAAAATCATCATCGTCAAGTGTATGACTCTCCAGGTGCCCATGACCAAATCACTATTCAATCATTTGTGTACTCAGCCATGCATGCTCCTCTCATAGCAGCCTTTTAACTGTTATCTCACTGAGGTATATACAGTCGAAGACAAGCCGCTGCTATTCTTAGTTTTCCTGACGTACTGTACGCGAACGGAACCTGTTGTGCTCAAGAATAATTTTTTCCTATTTGGCCTCTTTCCCATTTTATGATTTCCATCTGCCTCGGCTGCTCTGTCTCCGGCAGTGTCAGGAAAAAAAAAACAAAAAAAAAACATTTGTGTCCTGACAATTCTGGGCACGAGTCAAACTATAAATAGGATTTTTTTTTTTTTTTTTTTTTCATTTTGTACAAGTCTTCAGAGATGGACCGAAGTCCTCAGGGTTTCTCTTGACGCTCACTACCTTGGTCAGTGGTGAATCATGCTGCCTGTTTTTGCTTTTGTCTCCTGGCTGCACAGGCTTTTGCATGCCCGACTCTGTTGTGATCACTTGGGCTGTCTCTTTTGGCGTCACTCAGTGTCCCAAATGAGGACGGGGATGCTGCTGATGTGGAGTCTAGTTACGGTAGGTGTTTGGTGGTTACAGCTGTGTCATTGTTACGGATGTTAATGCATAAAAAAGAGGCTTTATGCATGAATATTGCTTAAAAAGCAGGAAATACCATTAAATACAATGAGACAAAAACGAGACATTTTCATTCTAAAATGGAGAAATAAAGAGAAAAAACTGAGAGAGGGAAGCAGGTAGAAGACACACTTATGATATTGAGCCTGACTGTTTTCAATTGTGCCATGAGATGATGAAATAGGGCTTTTTCACAGCAGACAGAAATCAATGTTGATCTTCTTTGATATCCATCATCTGGACTGAGTCTATAAGGGCACAACAACGGCCATATATCTGCAACAAACACCCACACGGATGCGTGCACGCACACACAAATGCACACACACACAGATCCTCCTCCTCCAATGTAAATAACTTGCCGCCGGGCAAAACCATATACTATTTCTCTCAAACAATAACTCACATTTCTTTCTTGGGTTATTGTCAAGTTCTCAGGCAAAAAAAAATTGCCTTGTACGCTAGACGCCAGGAAAAGGTCAGCAAGAGCTCATCGAAGCCACAGGCCGGAGTGAAAGACACAAACATCAAGCTGGAAATGATCCCGTCTCCACCGCTTCCTGGAAAGCGTACATTTTGACAACAAAATAGAGACAGGGCTTTCTTTTTTTTCCCTCTTTCTTTCATGTTATATTACTATTTCTGTATTTATTATGTATGTATATGTATGTATGATATGCGGCCCATATGCCAACCCAGCTAACCTTCAGCCATGTTAAAGGTAATGAGACCTGTTAATAGGTCACCTCCTACAAAATACAACTGGATATAGTTGACATTCATCCACTTAAAATGTGGAAAATACAGTCTCCATGCTAAGGACTTTTGTGGTTCCTAAGGTATGAACTGAATTGGGAAAGACAGCTTTTGGCTTTTCTGTGCCATCTGCATGGAACAACCTACAGTCTAACCTCAATCTTAAAAACTTCCTTGAACAAGTTTTAAAAAGATGGTGGAATCTATTTTGTCTAGTTTAACTGTATGCTTCAATTAAGTTTTTTTTTGTTATGTAACTGTGACTTTATGTTATCTCCTCTTGAAACCATCCATTGTAAAAGAGATATGTGATCTCAGTGGGACACACGTGGTTTAATGATGACTAAATAAATAAATAACTTGAGATGTGATGTACTAGCGTGTGATTTAGATAGTATTTTCTCTTTCCACAAGCAGCTTTCAGTCGTAGTTAACAGTTATTTGGCAAGGCTGAAAACAATGCAAAGACTCTTTCCAGAAAGCATCGCCTCATATGGCCAGGTCTCTCCAGGCAACTCCCCCACCGTCCCACATCAGACAAAACGCATCTGCACAGAGCAGTTGAGGCGTGCACCTGCATCCGAAACACACAAAAATACGTCGCCCAGCTTTACTGTCTGCACACCGCGCCAGTACCCGCCCTCCATCTAAAAAACTGTGGCTTCATATTGGGAACAAACAATGATTCGAAAATAAAAGCAAAAAAAAAAAAAAAAAGCAGACCAGCTGGGACAGTGAGTCACAAGGATGACAGGTCACAGAGCCGCTGGAGGGCTCATCCCTAATCTGTCAAAGAGAGGAAGTGTGTTCGTTTACACAGTCTTAGTTGTGTAAATATGAGGCACACGATGCATATTACAATAACTCACTTACTGAAATCATGCACATTTTTTTTTTTTTTTCTACAAGTCTCTCTTTGTGTGAGCGGCATACCGTGCAGAGCGTTTCCTTTTGCATCACCTTTTAAAAATGCTCTGTTAAGAGAATGCTAATGAGGATTTATTGCCGTCTCGCTATGAATTTATTCCTCTGGTTTATTTTTAGTATGGCATTATTACAGACGTATGTCCTGTCCTGTTTAACTGCGCACCGTTATTGCATCTATCGGGGGAAGTTTTCCTGACACGGACTTGTACATCATTGCATTACACCAGTTAAAATAATCAGTCACGCCAGAAAACTGCTGACAGCTGGTCAGAGATCATATGTTTTGGCCAGGGATCATCTGGAGCCAGCTGGAACGTCCTATAACGTTTCTACTGAAAGCTAGCATTCAAGATTCAAGATTTAAGTGGCATTTTCTGCGTTTCTTTCAGGGTTACCAAAATAACACCAGCAGCAACATCTGGACTGGAAAATTCACTGGAGTCTGCCTGCCTCTGTGGAAGCAGGTCTTTCGGGATGTTCAAGTCACGGTCATCTTGCCTCTTGGCGTCAAACTGCACCCAGACAGTGGCCCGGGCTGCAGCTGCAGAAGCAACGAGCCACTCTTTTCCAATACAAATTGTAATTTGTCAGTATCAGCAGCAGAGTCAGGTCACAAATGAAACCCTTATTAATGGAATAATAGAGTGACTATTCATCATATTCATGAAATCATTACCCAAATAACCATATTAGCTAAAATAGTAAATGGTTCCCTTACTTTAGGTCCTACATTAGTTCACCCCTGTTTATAAATCCACCCCTTCAAGAGATAAACATAAGAACTAATGAAAGAAAATTCAATGAATGGCCACTGGCCTGCCATGGAGCGGCTAAAAATACAAGCAGCATTTCCCCTTAATCAGATTGATTAAAGTGCTCCCTGGTTGAAGCCCTCCCCCTGAGCCATCTGGCAGGCGAGTTTTCAGTGTGTCACTGGACTGCTGTCAACACAGCTCACCTAAACTGCCTCAGCACAGGTTTGCATGGTTTCACTGACATCTAAAACCTTGTATTTTCCAACACCGCATGGTGGCAACGGTCCATTTATAATGATCTACTCTCAAGGCTTAAAGGCAGGCCAGTTTTGGGAAATTTGCAAGCTTGTTGTCTTGCTGCCAGTTAAAAAAATAAAAAAATACATCACTTTCATGAGAGAATAGAGAGCTACAGCCAGCAGGGACCGAACTGTCTCCCCTTGCTTCCGGTCTGTCTTTATGCTAACCTAAGCTAACCAGCTTCATTTTTAGCACAGAAATGCTAAAGCATGAATATTTTAACCACATTCAAACCAGACATTAATCAAGACACTTGTAAACACTTTGAAGTTGGTCATTGTTCCTGTAACTGCTGGAGAAAGTAGTTTTTGTTCAATGTGCGGGAACTGCATGAAATGAAAGCAGGTGTGGCTAATTTTTAAAAGTAAATAGCAATAAAGAAGAAAGAGGAATGGTTTCCCGCGTGAATATCACAGGAAGTCTGTGTACCCCAAAGAGTACATATAAAAAAAGACAATGGAAAATGCAATGCAAACGCCATGTTCTATCTGGGTAAAATTATGAATCTCTAAAATAGCTTTTATTGACACTCGGGGGAAAAAAAGACGCAGCAGCAGGAATCATGAAATATGTGATGTTACGTGCCTGTTATAGTATCATATCCAGCTGTGGTCCTCAGAGATCAAGGTTTTATTTTCTTTTTCCAGAGTGAGTCCCAATACACCGTCACAAGCAGCACCAAGCAGCGTCATACCTTATTAGTCACAGCTCACACACACTGCTGCTGAACGCGGCATCATGACTCACTCTGTCACAATTGAGTTAGTTACAGCTAAAACTACCAGCACGTCACTGTCCTAATACCTCACAGTCCTACTTAATAAAGCACAGGCGAGGGGCGAGGGTAGGCAACACTTCTATGTCTAAAACCTCCGGTCGAGACCTTCCTCTTCTCTAGCATTTCTCAACAAAGCGCTATGAGGTTTCACTCCTAAGCCACTGAGGCTTTGTAACTGTAGCATTTAATGGGTTTACGGCTGCCAAATAAGTGACAAGTTAGAGATAATGTTGCTTAGGCAGCTGGCTGACTTTTAGTGCAGACTATTTTCACTAATGCCTCTGGAGGAGGAAGCAGCTTTCAGTGTCTTTTCCTATTTTCTGCAAAATGTCCACACTGCTTTCTCCTACAGTCTCCTACAGAATCGCCCCCTCGCCTTAGAGCCCACATTTGTCCAAGTTGAAATATCTGAACAGCAACTTGGATTGGAACAAAACGTCTGACAGAAGTACATTGTTCTCAGAAGATGAATCCTAGCGATGATCCTGTTACTTTGGACCTAGTGCCAGAATGAAGGTCAAATTTGTGAGATATCTCAGTTGGATGGACTGCTATTAAATTAGGTACAGACATTCATGACCATTCCTATAACTTGGATGATCATCTGACTTTTTATCTGACAACACCACCGAGCCAACTTTGTAATTTGTCCAATAATACTTTGTAGTAATCAGTTTACAGTTTACATGAAATGAATGCATGTAGAATGAGATCATGTGTTTTTGTCAGTCCATCCGTAAGTTACCGCAATGACGCTAATATTGTATTTTCCAACAATAAGCAGCAGCCTGTGCAGTTCAGATATATGAATACTAAACACAATGCTGTTGAGACGTGGCTTTCTATGATTCTTCTAAGATTAAATAAAGCGTCAGCGAATTTAGCTGTACTAGCTAGCTCTAATAAAGTTAAGCTAGTTCACCTTCTGTCTGCAGTCGTTTCCCCCAGGTTTTGACCAACTCTCTTAAAACATTTTTTAAATCTCTACCGTCTAAAACATCAAGAGCACAAAAACACTTGATTGTAAACAACACAAATAGCTTCACATGAGTCCCCTAAGTTGTCTGGCTGTGTTCTCTGAGCACCGGTGTGTGTGGTGGTGAGTGCCGGGGAAGGGGAACGTAGGTAACGGATGGAGGGAAAGATCTTTCGGAAGCAATAGGAAAAACTCAACGCAAGCACAAAGTAGTTTGAGATGTTCAATTCGTTGTGAGACCATGGAGGAGTAAATTAAACACTGGCGAGCCGCCATAGTATTAACACTGTATGGGAGACACTGGCATATTCCACTCTCGTCTGTTTGTGCTAATTTGCGCTAATTTGAGATTTCTTCACTCAGCCAATAATTTACTACTGTCTAATTAACACACCAACATGGTGAACATGGTTCGTTAGCTACACAATCTTGGTTGTGTTCACTATCCCTGCACATTTCTATTATTTACTAGTATTAAACAGTAGCTAGTTATAGTTAACAGTTAGTAATATTCATTTGTGAATTGTGAGTTTTTAAGTCAGAGTTTGTTTCTCTACACCTAAGATGGACACTATCTCAGCACATGTGCAATACTGTGCAGTCTAATACAAACTCTATTAAAAGTTTGGTTCAGATCAAGTCAGACCGCTTGGACCTCCAGTCCCTGTAATGCTCCAAGGTAAGCCAATGACTGGTCATATGGGACATGTTCTGACTTCTTTTTGTAATTACCTGTGTGCTCACCAGTAAAGGAATTAACTAACAGTCAACAAAATGCACGCACAAACAAATACATGTTTTATTCCACATAAAATTTTAAGCATTGAGTGTTATTTCCTCTCAGTGGCTTTCCCACACTCTTTCATCTATTTCTAGTTTGTTTGTCTGGTTTCCAGCTCAGAGCTCTTCCGCGGGTTGCCTAGACAAAGCTGCCATGAATAGAGCATGTAAACTGGGGTTCTTGGCCCCAGGCCCTTCCTATAGCCACCAGGGAAGATGATAAGCACATGACAGGGCCTACAGGACATTTTCTGAAGTCAAGTACTGTTTCCAAAAGGTTTTTGCCTTTTTGCTTTTTTTAGCGCTACATATTTCTGTCATGATCATTACCCGGTCAGTGAGTTCACAGATAATTTTGTTTCGTTTGCCTTTTTCACATGACTGTATCCGTTGTGCTTTTATTGCATAAGCATGAATTCACCAAATGCACTTGGATAAGATTAGCATTGAGGTCAATGAACATAGATTTTCTTTTACATTTAAATAAAATGTTGACCTTTAGCTTTAATGGGAATGCATTTGGTAGTGGTGGTGAAAACCATTTACTGTTAAATACTGTTGTGCATACATACCCCTGACAATGAAATCTAAATGGCCAATTTGGAAATCCCTTCTGCACTCTTTCCCATATCAGTCAATGAATAATTCAGATGTGGATTACCATTTGCCCTGCATCTGATGGAATACAGCGATAAACCACTGTTTAGTGCAGCTCAGGAGAACACTTTGTCCTTGTCATAGATCTCAGTGCAATCATTTGAGTTTGATGGAGGTCTTCAAGTGATTATATTTAGAAGTATAGCCACAGAGTCTTGCCAATCTAATCTGCGCCAGCATATTAAAAGCAAGGCATACTTTAAGTTGTGGCTGAGCTTGAGGGAAGAGGGTACATCTCAGCTGAATAAGACCCCTGAGAGACAGGTCCTGCCCTGGCTCTGTTATGGATAGCTACCATAAAGTATTTTGCTGACAAGAGCCCCTGGGTGCATATCATTCACGGCATGCCTTCAGACTGCTGCCTGTATGTCATGCAGTCAATGATGCACCTGAAAGCAAAGAGAAATTTAAATGCATATTGAGACGGCCTATAAAAAATTGAGAACTCCGCTGAGAAGTCTTTTCTAGCCACCGGCACTGCATCAATAGCGAGGCTTCACTTGAAGTAATCAAAACAAAATTGCAGTTATTTACCGTGTCTGAAAACGTCACATGGACGTCACCTCGCACGCAACGAACCGAGAGCACTCTGACCTTCTACTGTAAAGACGTCTTGCAAAACTACCATTTATATGCACAACTTTAATCCGTGATAACTGGATGACACAGCTCCCTCGCTGCTGCACAGCCTACATGCAAACCACCACACTGTGGCTTCACCTAGTTTGGCAGAGCATCTACTTATCTCTTCTCATTTATCTCTACGCTGCCACATGAGTTTACAAAAAAATACTTAAAAAAAAAAAAAAAAATACAATTTGCATGCATATTTCAAGACTGAAATTTTTAGTGGAATGGCTGATCATCAAATACACGTCTGATATGTAATATAAACGTGCGCAGACTATGCTAAGATGAGGGAAGTAGTTTCCGTTATTGTTATGGCTTTGGTAAGTGGAGATTCTTCATGATTTTAGCATCATTAGTGAGGACTGCATCGCGCCAATTGGATAGTAATGGCAGATTTCTGGGAAATAGAGGTAAATGAGGGACCATACACTTAATGGAATTCTCAGTTTTCACTTGTGTAAACCTCACATGCATTAGCACCCATTACTAGAACTACATTTTGATGGCGAGTTGTGGTACAATGTAAAATCACACAGTATAACATATCACACGATGTAAATATAAGAAAAATTATGCAACGCAAATGGCTTGTTTGTGCAGTGGCACAGAACAGGTCAATATAAAACCTCTAAATGTATTAGGTCGGACATACCACAAGCAAAATCCCATACGCAAACTCACTTAAGACTGTAAAAAGTTGCCTTTAGATGAAAAATCTTTTTCAAACTATTTTTTTCTTAGGTAAGAAATGCCAGTTTGACTTCTACCTCCGCCTCCTCTATCTCTAACTGTTATTAAACGTACTCTGAGACTTACATCTCCACTGTCAGATAGCAGGTGCTGCTGAAGAGAGCTCGACTCCCTGACCAGCCTCCTCTTAGGGCCGACTCGGTCAGCCAGGTTGCCCATGCTCGCGCTGCGGTGACCCCGATGGACTCCTCTGGCCGGTAAACTAATCCACGTTCTCTCCTGTCTCGATATGTGTTTTCATTTACCTACACAACGCTTTCTTGCCTCCTCTCTTCCTGCGTCACTGACACACTTACACACACAACTGCAAACCTCCCCCTCCATCGCCACCGCCACCGCCGCCACAGCCGCCGCCACGCACTTTTCTTTCACATTCAAATCTGGGTTAGATCTGTCCCGTTTTGAGCAAGTGCTAAAATAGGATGACCTCCAGCGATGGAGGAGAAGGGCAGGAGTGGAAAAAACGGAGAGAGCGGACTCTGACAGTGTCAGGCATAGAGAGCTGAAGACGGAAAGTGTATTAATGTTAATAGGTTCAGGAGAATTATTATTTTTTTTTTTTTAACCTCTGTGTAAACTGATTTCAAGGCATTTTAAATGAAAACTAAACACACCAGGTGCAAGATGAACTCCTCTATGCATACAATTTATGCCTTCTTTATACTGATGAGCTCTATCGTTGAGGTGTGTTGCACGATCAGTGAGTCACTTGGGGTTTCCCTCCAGATTTGTGCACATGCTAATGTCGCTAATGTACATAAAATGCATTTTGTGGGGATGAGTGTGTTTTTTTGTGTGTGTGTGTGTGTGTATATAGCGGCAAGTGAAGCAGTGCAAATACAGCATTTTATTTACTTTTAAGACTGAAATGTTTGATGAAAGGACGGGGAGGAAATGGTGGAGATCATACATCTTGCGCAAATACGGGCTCGCTCGTAAGGCGCACAATAAAAGCAATCTAGCCGAAGATATACTGGCACGGAGTCGGATGGAATAAGCGTGTCTTAATTCATAAATTAAGAAAGAGAAAGACGCACCGCTCCTCAACACACTGGTTCATTCAGCTTTTATTATGCATGTTTATGGCTGTTGGTTCTAGTTGTGACAAGACCAGGAACAGTGTATCTATTAACAGAAAGGAGGCTAGACGTCCTGCAGGCAAGCGCAATGTTTAACTAAAACACGCGGCGAGCGGCGAGGAGGCTTCCTCCTTCTAGTGCGTGCGCATACATGACCTTTGCACAAACAGGCCAGAAAGAGCAATTCAATTAGAGACGATCACGTTACACACATCCCTTCCTTTGAGGCAACGCAAGGAAACACACTGCAACACAACAGCAGCAGCAGCAGCAGCAGCCATAAGGGTCGCTTAAACATTTTTCCGTCTTCTTAGACCCTTTACCAGCCTACGCTTGATCCCTGCCTCCATCCACCTCACATGTTACACCGCTACACACACAGCAGTGCACAAAGGGTTATTAGATTAGATTAGATTAGATCAGATCAGATTAATGAGCACTACAGTAGTTTGAGAGGATACGCTGCCTCTATCGATTATTTGATCATTTATTAGCCAATATAGCATAAAACAAAGCAGCTTATTATAAGAGATAATATTCTAATTCTTAGAGTATCTTCCTCGCAGAGATTCTAGCTGTGCCCGCGAGAAATAAGTAAGTAGGAGTTCCAGTAAGAACGAACAGTGCGCCGCGTTTCATTGTGGCTACAGCCTGCTCCCTGAGGTATGAAATGAACTGCCGACAGGTGCATCAACTATAACAGACGGCTATAGATTTTATGTGTGTGTGCGTGTGTGTGTGCGCGCCCGTGTGTGTGTGATCGTGCCGGGGCATCTGACAAGACGGGAGGAAAAGGTCTGAAACGGTGACGCAGAGGAGGAAGCCGAGTCGAGTCTGCAAACAAGTGCACACTGAATCTCTGCTGCTGTGTCTCTGTCTCCTTTTCTGACATGTGTCACACACGATGCACTGGTTCGGTATTTCGGGAGGGCTGTCGCGAGGTTGTCTCCGCCGAGCATGTTGCAGGGGAATCAAGGCGTCATCAAACTTGTGTCCCGCTGCTGTGATTGTGATCCGTTACTTGCTCATATGTGGAATTTTTATAACAGGTTTAAAGTGGGGAAAGGCTCACTGAGGAAACTGAGAAACAATTATACTAATATACAAACATATACACTATGAAGCTGTATATTAAAATGTGATAATAAAAGCTGCACAGTCGAAGAGCTGACACAACCACTCTTGCAGGAGCTTTTTTAATCCAAAACCTGCCTTTAAGTTACTCATAACTCTCTCTCCTTCTCTCCCATGCTGTCTTACGTAAGAGTTTCTATTTATACGTGATGCCTAATTGGACGGAGTGAATAATATCGGAGTCGCTTCCCTCTTCTTTTCTAGCCCGTGGAATAGATATCAGTCCCCTCTCACTCTGTCTGGGACTTCAGAAAATAATAAAAAAAAGCAGGCCCTTTAAAAGATTCATAAGCTGCTAATGAGGTTACGCAGCACATTTCAAAGGATAGTGTGAAAATATGTGCGCGTGCGAAAGTGTGCGTCCGCGGCGGAAGGGGGCCGGGGTTTGGGTATTTGCTCGGCGAAGAGATTAACCGTATGAGCAGACATCCGCAGACGAAACTAATTGCAGACGAGTCACGGTGGCTGGAGGGATTTTGAAAGAGGAAAATAGTTTATTCGTCTCTTCGGCTTTTACATCATCTCTGAGACCTTCGACCTTCAGTCGAGTGCGTTTTGTGAGCTCCGACAAAGTGACTTAGAAAGTTTAATTTTGCTCTAATGAGGTTTCAGCATGCTGAGTTAGAAATGGGGCTGGTTTTAAGTGGATGCGGGCACATGAATATTTAAAAACTTTTAGTTTTGAAAAGACTTTTTTTTCAGATTTTTTTTACACTTTTCCTTCTTTAACTTGTATTTCATGATCTCGCTGGGTTTCGGCTTCTCTTTGGATCTAGTCTCCTTGTGCAAAAATACAGATATTTTCCAATCAATCTCTTGTAATTTTCCCTCCTAGGTGGAAGGCTTCTCATTATTAATAAACAGATTCAGACAAAAATGATAAATAAGGTGTCAAGAGAGTAGCTGGATTGATTTTTTTTGTCAATGGTGCATCAAATTGACATTTGACTGCTCTGGTTTCTCTCATTTTGAGGTTGTGGCTACAATTAGTGCACATGAAACCGTCTTTACCGCAACGTTTCTGCCCCCTTTAACAACTAAACACACATCTCAGCTGAATCTGAGTTACATGCAGATGTCAAAAGTTTAATATGATAAGATTTAGTAAAGGATTCGAAAGGATTCATATTATTTTTTTTTAAGTTTTAAAAATGCTTTCAAGTCCTAAATGCTTTGCCATGGTGCCATCCAGCTACACATCCTGACTAGTACAAGAGCATTAATCTGCATGGCTAATCCTTCAAAGTGCAAAAGTTAGCAACATGAGCGTGTGACAGAGATGACAGATGCACATTAGCCCGCTGGTTGCGAGTGTGGTAACATCTCCAGACATAAAACTTAGGGAAAAAGCGTATGTTTTCAACATATCTGCACACTATGTTGAACTTGTGAGATCACGGTGCAAACAACAACATGAGATTCGTGAAAAGGAGAAGTAGCGAAAGGGTTGACAAAAGGAATTAAAAGACTGATGAAAGCCCCAGTTTCATTTCCTTCCTGTGCACCTTTACAAATGAAATCCAATTGCCGTGGAGTCACAGTGGAAGGGGACAGGCGGCTTGAGGAAGAGGGAGAGTGACTCACAAGCGACACCTGCAAATACCCTCTTTAACTATGACAGACAAAAGCAAAAAAATAAATAAAAAAATGAATAAAAAAATTGACACAAACAGGCTCTGACGACTATGAGGCCCTATCAGAGTGTCAGATCACGTCCCGCTTGTTTCTGGCCGCTTCTGAGCAGCTTGCCGTCATGCTTTCTGTCGACTCCGTCCTGCTCTGCATGACTGATTTGAAATTTTCTCTCTGACAGCGATATTCAACACTGTAATCACCACTGGGAGGATAGATAGCAACGTAGAATCACGCTTTTATTTTGAGCATTTTTTTAAACTAATTATGTAGAGCAACGCTAAAGTGTGCTGTCCTAAAAAATGTGTAAGGCACGTGACGTCTTTAATGTCCAGAGATATAACGGAATATAACGTAATATTAACCTAAACCTAAGTGAGCAACTATAAACTGAGCATTTCAGGATTTTCCAGACGTGGAGAAACATAAAAAACAAATGGCTTTGTTACACGTGAGACGGACTCACATCTGAGAAAGATACACTCAGAAAAGACATTTTCATTAGGGCTTTCTGCTAATCACAGTGTCTTCTCTGTAATGTGATTTCCACCAGAGTCAATTGCCCCTCCGGCTCGCAGACAAAATAGGCTGCACGCATTAGAAACCTCCTCTACCCTCCTCTCTCTCTCTCTCTCTCTCTCTCTAACACACACACACACAAACACAGCCCTGTTTCTTACCTCCGTCATATGAATAAGGTAGAATCTCAGCTCTTCAGCATAATCTGGAACACAAAAGACAGGGAGGAGGTTAATGTGCAGACTCTCTACGTGTAAATCTTTCCCCTCCCTTATTTCTCGTGCACAAAGCAGCGCAGTTGCTTTCAGATTATGATTTTGCCGAAATACTTTTATTGACGGAAAGCTTTTACTGTGGGTCAGCCTCATAGACATCCTCCCATAATTCAGTGAAGAAGCGCTCTGTGAGACAGGCCTGTGGGTCTGGAGTCGAGATAAATGGTTTTAATCGAGTGAGCACACACACACACTCAGACCTGGACTCACATATTCTATACACTGTGGTGATGTTTACCACTGTACGTACACATGCAGACCCACTTTCTGACCATGAATGGGAATCACGTCAGATCAGATCTATGTCCTGTCTATTTAAACTCTGTGACGTGATGGTGAATTAAAGCACCACAAAATAGAGTTATAAGTCTTAAGTATTTGTCTTTGAAGTAAAACATTAGCGACTTGTTTCAAAGGGGCAATATTCACATCTTTACACTGATCAGGCATAACATTACGACCGCCTTCCTAATATGGCATAGGTCCCTGCCTCCAAAACAGTTATGACTCATCAGAAAATGGACATGGGCCTTCTGAGGGGGTCCTGTGGTGTCTGGCAAACAAATGTTGTTAGTGGGGGCCTTTGGGTCTCGTGAGTTAAGGGGAGGGGCCTCATCAGTTTGGGATCAAGAGAATTTGGAGGGCAGGTCAACACCTTGTGCTGTTTTTCATGTTTTTCAACTGCTTTTGTGCATCCTGCTGGGGATGGCTGTTGTCATCAAGGAGTCTCATTGCTATGGGGTGGGGGTGCCTGGTCTGGTCTAGATGGGTGCTACATGTCTAAGTAACAGCCACACTAATGCCGGGTCCAGAAGTTTCCCAGCAGAACATTGTATTGTCACAAGATGATCAATGTTGTTTACTTCTCCTGATAGTGGTTGTAATGTTGTGGCTGTTTGAAGTATCACCTGTATAATGTCTGTATTGCTGGACAAGAAATGTTCCTTATTGTATTAACACAAGTCAACACACTTCAATTCTTATTGTGTCAGACGACTTTCTGAAACTGAAACTGACAACGTGCCATTCACAGCCACTTCACAGGATGACTGTCTAGCAGTGTGTTTTTTTTTATTTGTTAAAAAAAAAAAAATCAAAAGTGAGCACGGTTACACTTATGTTTTAACAATACGGTATTTCCGAATTCTTTAAAATTATCAGTTCTTCACACTCATTTGAGTTCAGTAGTTCATCAGACTCATCTGCACCCCGAATATTGAGTTTCAGCAGTAGGCTCCTACTGCAACTTACTTAATTTCATTAATGTCTCCAGAAGGTGTGTGAAGCAATGCACAGAGGAAATAGCATCTGCCTGTAGCGTACGTAGGAACAGCTGAGGAAATGTGAAGTGTTTCCTTTTAACCAACAGCAGAGGTCACTGTTGGATATCTTTCTGTCATTACAGCACGGTACTGTAAAAGAGGTTTGCTGGACTCAGCTGAAAGCCCAGAAAAACAATGTAGTTTATGATGTTTTTTAGTTTACATAAAACAGTTTCATTAATTATTTTCCATAGGTCATGAGTTATACACACCCCTTAGAAAATTAAAAAGAGATGCTGATAATTTTTTTCAGTTTTAAAGAACTAATTTCTAATTTCTATTTCTTAAGTTAACTAAACATTTCCTGCTGGAGTTGTCAAGAGGATTTCACCTGGTATACTGATATGATTCATTACACACATGTGTTTAGCGTCATGTTTGGATATGCAGGTGGTGGTTTCAGTTTTGTCCACGTTTTATACCACCCTCATTGTTTCCCACGCTCTTCAGCCTAGTATTGGGGTAACAGGAACACAGGAAAGCCTCTTTATTGAACTTGCACTGTGTCACTACATGCACACACACACACACACACACACACACACACGTCAAACACACCCTCGCTGAAACAAACACAATCCCCCGGCGCCTCTTTCCTGAGTGACGCTGCCGAAGTGAAATAACAATGACAGGCAGCGGGGTGGAGATGTGTGTCTGTGTGCGTCCTCTCGCAAAAGACACGCAAACCCTGCTGAAACTCCGCCTTGTTGATCGCCGATTGTTTGGGCGCAGGACGGAGGTCAGAAGTGGCCGCGAGGAGACGGTGCATCCGCGTGCTGTATGATTATAGAGTTTATTAGATGGTTTTCTTTGCGCCACTTGTGGATTCGTGTGGTAAAGCTGATATTGATAAAAGCCTGTTAAGTATTTCTTCCGTTTTTGTTGATCTTAATAAATCAAAATGAGCAAAGTTGGTCCTGTAGCGTGACTCAGCTGTTACGTTTAGGTGAATTAATATTCACATTTTATATGCAGTCCTATTTATAGATCTGCGTGCAGCTGCTCCGTTGGTCACTGTTTGACCTGACCTCTAATAACTATTTCCATGAACATTCAAAAAAAAAAAAAAAAGGATTTGTGGACTACGGTACATGCATCCACATTCTCAGCACTTAAAAAAGTAAGTAAATGAATGTGACTTGTAAAGTAATATACACTTTTGGCTGAAATACAAAAATGTGTCACTGTTTTTACTCAACACAGCATTTAACTTTTATATTACATGCATGTAACGCATGAGCTTTTTCCAAAACATTTTTGGAAAAAGTAATAAAAGTAAGATAACATCAACAATAAACTTAAGTTAACTCTCAATGTATTGTGTACATATTTATATAAGTATAAATCTTTGATCGATCCTCAATCACAGATATTTCTTCCAAGAATAAAATAACGCTGCCAAAACTATAATGAAAGTGTGTTTCTGTTTTTGCTTCAACATATTTCAGAGTAACATTATTTGTTTGCATCATGCATTGTCTTATTCAGAACCAAATGTAACCAGCCTACCGGCCAAACTGCGCTGAAATCTGAAGCTTACGTCAAATATCATTTACGAACGCTTTAACTTACAAATTTTCAGGATGTGAAATATGCACAGTAGGTGCTGGGTAAATATTTAATGTTAGCAAAAGACAATCTAATTTAGTGTGTTTGCCATGCTCATGAGAAAAGTATGTATGTAGGGCGCCCTCTTGTGGTAAACACAACTTCATAACAGGCCATTTTCAGTAAAGGCCGAATTCAAGAGTGGTGTCCAGTTTGCTGAGGTTTTCATAAATGACCGACGTGCACGGGAAGTCAATGTAGTGTCATTTAATAGTATATTGTTGTAATTTTTAAACGCATTAAGAAAATGAAGAAACAATGTCTTCCTCCTGGTCGTAGCTTGCTATACGTTAGCATTTGTGGCTTCGCGCTTTGTAACCATGAGCTCACAAGTTCCATTTAAAGGCATCAATAACGCATACCAAGAAAACAGGAAGTGTAAACCATGAGAATAGCTAATCTTGAGTTGTGTATCTTTGTGTTAACAGCATAGTTGACATCATGACCACAGATAGGAGATGCAAATGACACTGACCATCTTGTGACAATACAATGTTCTACTTTTGGACCTGGCATCGGTACGGATGTTACATAGACATGTAGCACCCACCAAGACCAGACCCGGCACCCCCACCCCACAACAATGACGCTCCTTGATGGCAGAAGCCACACCTGGCAGGGCATGCACACAAAAATGGTTGAGGAACAACTAAAAAAAAACAAAAAACATGAAATTGAATAGATCATAAACTGGTCAAGTATCTGTAGTGTGATCCACAGAAGACCCTCCCCTCAACCCATAGGACCCAAAGACCCCCCATTAACAACACTGTGTTGCCAGACACCACAGGACACCATCTGAAGGCCCATTCTCTGATGAGTCGCAACTGTTTTGGAGGCACAAGCCAGACCTACACCTTATTAGGAAGGTGGTCATAATGTTATATCTGATCGGTGCATTTACTTAAGGAAAGACTAAAGGAAATGTGTATATTTACAGATTTAGAAATGCTTTTTGCTAGCCATTTGAGGCGACACTGAAACCCGTAGGAGGGTTCCTCCACACAAGTTCAGTCAACAACTTGAAACCAAAACTATTAATGACTCCTCCACCCTACACTAAAGCTATGACTCTGGGACAGAGCAGACAATATCCTCTCAACACTTTCTAATTCCTGATTTCTGGCTGAATCAGTTACATAATCTGGACCCGTCACATTCATAGACATATAGTCCAGCCCTGGATTATTACCCAACTGTTCTGATGCAGTCAGCTTGAAAACATGACATGTCAGTTTTCAGATTTATGAGAGCGAGCGCCATCGTGCTACGCTGGCTGCGTCCCAGTCATGCCTCCAGATACTTCCCTCCGTCTCTGCCCACCACTCTAAACACAGATATTTACAGTGAGCCCTATTTATTTGATTTTGCCCGGGCTCTGCGCGGCCCTGACGACCAAGCTATTCTCTCCGTGCTGCCAGAGGAGACGGCTGTTTACACCAAGGTGAAATAAAAAGACAAAGAAACAGGAAATCGGGCAGTCGTTCCCTAAATATCCTTTGGTTAATCTGTACTGAGAATATCGCTGCAATCATAGTGCTTTATATTTCAAGCAGTTTGTGGGCGTTACATTTCCTCTTCTTATTCTTGACTTTAAAAGGTCAAATGTGGTTTTACTTCTTGGAAAGATAAGTTTGTTTTAAAGATGTTTTTTGACTTTTATCTTGGATCTAGATGACTAAGACTCTATGTCAGCACCAGAAGGTTTTGTATTTTGGCTTCTTTAAGCAAGCTAAGGCTTACATACCATCCTGAAGCCGCAGCTGCCGAAGATACAGGGGACTCTGGAGGACGTTACACCTGCCTGGCTCATTTTCTCTCGTCACCAGCATCAGGTCGTTGTAGACAAAGACAGTAACCTGAAAAAGACGGAGGGAGAAGAAGATTCAAGACGGAGGAACAGGATGTTTGAAGGAAGACAACGAAGGGCAGAGGGTGATGAGTCAAGACAAATATGAAGGTGTCTGCCATGGTCTCATTGTGGTTTTTACATCTTACAAGTACATCTGTAACCCTGTGAAGTTCTCATGCGCTAATACTTAACAGGTCTCGTGTTCAGGTCCCCTTCTCGAGTCTGCGAAATGTTCCACAGCCCCAGACCAGAATGCGAAATGCTGTTCGCACATTTATTATTACGGCATAACAACAGCGTCGCACATCGTGCTTTATAGCTTTTTAAATATAACTTTGTATTTTTAAGTTTGTTTCCACTGTACTTTCTGACGTTTTATTCAAACTGGTATCACTGATGTTTCCATGTCAAAGTGAAAGAAAAATTACATATGATTCAACGGCCTAAAAGCTATTCACAGACCCCAAAACTCTTCACACACTTCAGACAGCTAGTTTGACTCTTGAGTTTTGCAACACGCTATGACAGGCCCGTGACTGGCTCTGTGCCTCTGCAGTGGTGAGGTGCGAAAAGTCATGCCAGCTAACTGTCAAAATGAACAGGAACAAATGGACGGAAAAGACGTAGAGAAATGAGAAGAAGAAGAAGAACAAAAAGCAGGTCTAAATGCAAGCACAGCAAGGCCCTGCTTTCACACAATATAATTCATGCACATGTCTCAAAACAATGCTTTTGCTATGGCGGCTTCCTTTGAAAGGTGAGATAGCACGGAGGGTATTTCAGATGTAGCCAACATGTGGTTAGAGTGTGTGAGTGTGTGTGTGTGTGTCTTTGAGCATGTATGCGTACGGGTTTGAGGGGGTGGAAGATAATCTAAGTGAGAGTAGAGGACAAAGCATGCAAGAGGCAAGTAACAAACCATTTTCACACAGAGAAATATGCAGACTTATGACACACAATGCAACACATACATATGTAACAAACAGAAACGAACAGTGTTCTGAGGGATGTGTAGGCCATTTTTCAGACATCAAGGTCAGTTGAGCACACCTTAGTCCTTGTCTGGTTTTGATATGAATATAATTACTGTAATGCATTCTGTATCTAATACCCTGCATGTGTGTTGCAACACTGGTTTTCTCTGACCGAGTCACTTAAAAAAGAGTTCCCGTCGCACAACTCAGAAATAAAATAAAGGAAATGAACCTAGCATAGACAATAAATAAACTGGGCAGGTACTATGCACAAAAAGGTAGAGTGTAGTCGGAATACACTGTAGGGTGCAATTAGTTGTGCAATACATTGTGCAAATGTTGTTTACAAACATGCAAAAGATATGTGCAAATGCCACCGATATGTGCAGATGCGGCAATGACGTGATGTGTTTAAATGTTCAAAATTGCAGTCGATCAATGGCCTGAAGGCCTGTGATGCAGTATCACTGTGACCTAACAAATGCAATGATTCATATGCTATAAACTGCTTAAAGCTATTATGTATAAAATACTCCTATCATTTAATGCACTGAACATTTTTGTCAAGATTTCACTCTGCACTGCGTCCAGTGCTCTGCTTTCTATTTGTATTCAGGCACGGCAATAAAAGTGTCTCTGTGAACCGCTTTTTGTCTTTGCCGCCCAGAGAGAGTTACACCGTCCGGCGAGCTGAGAGTAAAAGCTGGAATAACACGCGGAGAGATCGTTAAAAACAGCCTGTACAAAGTGGCACAGTGGAGAGAAACTCCCTCCTGACACACGCTGGCTGCTAATATTTGTTTTATGTCTGACCCAAGAGAATAGATAGTCCAGAATTACACTTCCAGGCCAGGAGTTGCTGCACTGCACTGCACTGCATAGCGAAGATTATCTAACCAGGCATTTTAAAGATCTGTGCCTGATAAAAACTTGTGCCCTTCTGTCGTTCCACATCGCTGGTACAAAGGCTTACACATTACTGCTTTGTTCTGTATTAATTCATAGGAAGTAGCACTAGAGTTTCTGCAAAATGCGAAAACCAGACAGGGACCAAAAAAGCAATGGTTTTTAACATGTTGCTGAAGATGCAACCCACTTTTTTTATCTCAATATCATCTTTAAAGATCGTAATTTTAGACGTGTTATTCATTTTCACTGCTAAACAGCGTATTTGTTTCGTGTCTGACCCCAGAGAAGAGACAGTCCAGAGTTACACTTCCAGGCCAGGAGCTGCTGCACTTCGCTGCACTGCGCAGCCAAGATTATTCAACAAGGCATTTTAAAGATCTGTGTCTGTGAAAAACAAGCGCTCTTCTCTCTTCCCATGTTTGGTCTAGTCCAAACGGATTATGTTAAACGCGGTTCATGCTTGCCACATTTAACAGGGTAAAGCAAATATAATAAGATCAATGTGGCTAGCAAGAGAAGCTAACAGTAGCTACTCTTTATATACAGTTTATTACAATACATAGCCAGACTGGGCTGTGCTATACAGCCCTCAATAGTTTCTTTGAAGTAGTTCCTTCTTCTACTGACTGTTTCTGACAGTGTCAATATTAAAGTACTTGTTAGAGACTTTATAAAACCCAACATAATGTGCTTTTTTCCTTTTTACAGTGAGCTAAGATGTTGTGAAAGGATCATTAATATATCAAAGGAGCTACAGTTTCTTTTGATACATGAAACAGAATTTCTTTTGTCAGTCAGCTCCTTGGCCCTTTCCTCCCTCGTCTATTATTCATATTCCTTGACTCGTGTGGACCCGATAGTTCAGAGAAGTTACAAATTCACAAGAGCTGTTCAGACACCTCCTGCCCTCACAGGATGCTGCTTTGTGCTTGTTCTTTCTTTTTTTATAAAACTCTGGGGCACATTCTGACTTCAAGATGCACATCGGGGCAGTGGAAACGTCACTTCCTGTTTGGCCAAGTAAACAAACCACATAAACAGTTGTGACAAGCCAAAAAGGAGGGGGAGGAGGGGAGGAGGAGAGGAGGAGGCGAGAGAGTCTTAATCGTATTGTATCCGACAAATTAGAAGGAATTGACAAGATTTAGCCTCGTGTCTTCTAAAAAACACATTTGCAGCCTTTGTTTTTTATTTTCCTTTTCATATTAGATCAATGTGACATCCTACACGACATACTGTGCACACAGGCAATGATGAATACACCTAGAATGGATGGAGGTAGACAGTCGCACATGGTGTAATTACTGCACAGATGCCACTCACCTTGAGAGAGTGGTGCTTGCTCTCGTGTAGTATCATCTCCTCGGATATGATGAGCGTCCGGCTGCACAGGTCAAGAGGCTAACGAGGAAAGAAACGAGAGCAAACACACATGATGTCACAACAGTGAAGCTAATTTGTTTCTAACCAACACGATGACCACATATTCCTCAAATGTTAAGCGATTTTCAAGATAAAATCCAAAAATGTAACGCTGCATTTGGTCATTAGTCGCAGTACCGAATCCATTTTGGCTCCCAAATCCAATCGATCAGCTTTTAAAGCGTGAATGGCGCTAGTTTTTTGTTTTTTTTTGCTGTGGGAAACACAACTGATATTGAGTGTGTTCAGAAAGAAAGTGAGCATGTGTGGTCGAGCATGACGAGACACTGACACTTAAAATGAACCAGCGCGGCAACGTGGGAGGAGGGGACTTCCTCTCAAGTCTGGGGTGTGACAAAGGGTCGATTCAGTTTCTGTATATGTGTAGCATTTGCATACTATGCGATGTACAGTCAGGGTTACACATTTCTGCGTCGTTCTATATAAGTTAACAGGAAGTGGCACTAGAGTTTCTGCTTTTCCAAAGTGTGGAAATCGAAAAAGGGACCAAGATAGCGATGTTATTTTCACATGTTGCTGAAGATGCAGGCCACTTTTTTTCCATCTCAACGTTATTTGGCAATGACACATGACTTAACATGACTTGCGTGACTCTGAAGCTTTCTACCCTCTCAGGAGAACATGATTAGTCTTTCTGACGATCTGATCCAGGCATAAACTACAGTGATTATTCACTTTTTTCAAAAGCTTTTGGAGATGCAGGTTGATCTTATCCAGCAGAGCTAAAATGAACCACTCAGTTTTATTTATATAGCTGATTTCCTTGTTCTTTATCTGAAAGATAAGATTAAGAAATACCCACGCTGGCTGGTTAGATCGTAAGACTCCCGTCTTCACAGACACAGAAGTGCTACAGCATAAATACATATAAAAAAACAAAAAAACAATGCCTGTTTTAAATGTGTTGCATGTGAAAAACTCAGGTTTCTAAATGCAAAACTGAAATGTCAACTTACCTTACCATGCCATGTGTCGAGGAAAAGCATCATATGACCACATTACCACTACACATTCAGAATTCAAGACCACAAGGGGGTTTTTGTGTGGCATGAAATACATCCTGTTTGTATTTTTACTTCATACAGATATGGAAAAACAGGCAGTAAAATGGGTCGCAAACGTGGTCATTGGGTGAGTGAGTAACCTGAGCCAATCACAGGACACGATATGTATAAAGATGATGTATAAAGAGCCGAGGGTCTGGGTGTCTGGTTGACCAGAGGTGGTGTGGCACCATTATAAGCGGTTACAGAAGATGAATAAATGTTTGTTTTTTTTCCTCACTAGCAAGTCCCCTCTTTCATTGTTTTCTTCAGTTTGCTCGACCACCGCTGCTCTTGCTTACTGAGCCAGAGAGGAGGGGCCAGATTTTGAAGTTTTGTTCAGAAACAGACGCTGTCAAATGCAACCCATTACGCTATTCACGTGCGACATCTCACAATGGAACAATGTGTCCGCACTCACAACACATACACACCGGCTTACCTGAACAAATATGGGGAAGATAAGAATCTTGGGCGCCACTTTGACGTATCCGTAATTGCCGTGTGGCGTGTGCGAGCGGACGATCGTGCAGTTCTGGTAGTTGGCAAAATTGGCGTTCTGCTGCTGGTAGTTGGCCAGGCCAGGATTGGTGGCGGTAGACGACCCCTTTGATACCTTGGAATTGTTCGACCGACGCAGGAAGCCGGTACGGCTGGAGAAACCCCCGCCACCGCCAACACCACTTCCTCCACCACCTCCTCCAACACCACTCATGCCTCCAGAAAAAGCACCCCCACTTCCACCTCCAGTACCACCACTGTTCTGGGGCTGTGCAACAGACGTCTGTTTGTATAATCTGGCAGCTGCGAAATAAAGAAATCGAGGGTGTAAAGATACAGATTATATGAGTATAATTTCTGGAACTGTTAAACATGTCGAGTAAATCTAGATAAATAGATCTGTGTGCTAAATAGGAATGCCTCGAGATGAAAATTCATGGGCGAAACCGAAAATGGAGCACCCAATGCCGAAAGCTGAAACACCAAAAGAAACATTCAAACTTTTTTCCAATGGCATGTGATCTACCTGCACTGCCTTTGCAATCTACTGGTCATCGCGATCGACGTATTGGGTATCCTTTTGCCTTGGTCCCATCACTGGGAAACTTCCTTGCTTGGATGTTTGGAGTTCAGGTGATATATTAAATGCAAATCGCTATCAGTGGGTATTTGTATAATATTTATATAATACTTTATATACTGAAATACATCCACATGGCAGACATGCCCGTGCTGGCTGCGGTTTTTTGCTTGTGTCATTACAACATCCTGTTTCCACCGTGTTGTTTCGGTGATAAAAGTCTTTCGGTCGAAACTGAAAATGCACTTTTTCGGCTGAAAATTTTCAATGGTCAAATATTCAGTGCATCCCTGGTAGGTATGGGCGATACGGACTAAAAAATGTATCCCGATCATTTCTGGCATTTATCACGGTAACGATAAAAATGATTTTCAAAAATGACATCAATGTCTTTGGGTGAAGTTGACGCTGCTTCTGTATCCTTGCACATTTCCTGGCTTTCGTCATATTCTGGTTTGTGCTTGTGTTTGAGGTGGAGGAACAAATTAGTGGTGTTACTGTCCTTTTTATTTGCTCCCCTTCGTGTCGCAAATTCGTGACGCACTGTTTCATGTTCAGACTGCGGCCGAAATAATGCATGCAATACTCCAATGTTTGTTTGTGCACATTCAGAAAAATTCCTAGGAACCTTTTGCAAGCATTAGTTTCTTGTAGGACCGGCCAGAGTGGTGAGCAAAAATACAAATATTTCATTTCTTTATATATTTGAAAAATCATTTCAGGCATTTAGGGGTTAAAACCAAACCCGTTCCAGATAATGTAGGTGGACCTTCGTTTAGGAACGAGCTCCTCGCTGCCTGGTGTATCCATAGATAATATACATTTGTATATATGTCTATAGGCATATCTGCTCCGCCTTCCCCATTGTCAATTTGTCAATATTCAATGGGAATCAATGGGCATTTATCGTTTTTATCACTGGATGACATAATCTTACCATAGGGAATGTTTTTGACTATATACCGTAAACGATGAAATATCACACATCACTAATCCCTAGTGCTAAATATGCTTAGATTAGTATAAGGACTGCAAACAGGGGAAGCAGCTAGGGAGCTAGGGAGCAAAAGCTACCAGCCAAAGATTGCAACGAATAAAGAATCTTAATGAATTCAATCCTGCTCATTAATTTAACACTTGGAAACTGAAGAAGTAAAAATTAAATTAAGTGTGTCACATCCAAAATAGTACATACCTAAAGTCCCCTGGTTGTCTTGGTAAACAGGCCTCAAGATCTGAAAGCAAAATAATATGAAATGGCATTAATATTGAGCAGGCTTGTTTCATCAAAATAAAAACTACATCTATAATGAATGACAACCGATATAAATATAATGAATGACATTTAATTGGAATTATATGTGTGTCCTAGTCTCATCATTTGTCTGTATCTATGCCATGTGTTTATTTTCTTTTATTGACAGAGCTGGACATCTGCGTTTTCTTGCATGACCTTCACTTTCCAGGACTTATCCAAGCCCGTTTAAATGACTCAATGATGCTTTTACTTCTTTTACTTGTCAAAGCATATTATGATCTACCGATCTGCTGAGGGAGTAAAGACGTGAATCTGACACCACATCTCACAATGTTCAGATTAATACAGCAGGTTGATGTGGTTTTGTGGAGTCCCAAAAAATTGTGAGGGGAAAAAAACCCACATCATTAGCATATATTATGCCAGTTTATCAGGATAAATATTTCCCGTAGTGCAGTCTTTCAAAGCCCTTTGTGAACTAAGGTATTGTGTCTGTGTGGGATGCCACCAGCATGACCCATTTCCACAGGGCTTTTTCAGTATATTTAGCCGAGAATGGCCGTAACAAAATCTCACCAAATCCCTGCCTTCTCTTTTGTCTGAGACAGACGTTGCTGCTATTTGAACGGGAAGGTTGGTTTACCAAGCTGGCTCTTTTTTCCAGAAGCTATCCATTCTTTTCTTTTAATATTCTATCCGTCTTTACTCTGAAATATCCCCTGTTCTTTCATCTAAATTCAATCTGATCTTATGTTTCACCTCTTTTGCCAAGCACCGACACGTCCCTCTGTACTGAAACTAACCCTGAAAAGCACACAGATGAATGTGGGCTCTGCATGAGGTGCAGGAAGGCACACACACACAGTTTGAAGTCACAAACAGACTTAGAAGCCATGACACACAGAGGGGAAAAAAAAGAAAGTAAAGCGATTTAAATTAAATATCAGCTGTGACTTCAAACGGTTTTAGTTAGCTAGAGCTATTGAGCAGGTATCAACTACATAGAGATTGCAATCAGTAAAAGAGAGAGTGCACGCTGCTTGAACCCTGCTGTCACCCTGAGGTGGCTAATCAGGTTAGTATTGTGGTGTTATAGGAGTGTTAGCTGAGGAATTCAGATCAGTCTTTTTGATTGAATGACTTTGCTTTATTTTGTTTTTATGATGAACGCGTTAACCTCATATACAAGATCTCTGAATAAAAAAAGAACAAGCTGTATAAAATGCCATATACATGTTGCGCTGCGCATGTACATGCATGTTATACAGAATATTATGCAATGGACCAGTCTTGTAATACGTGAAGCGGACTTCTTTCTTTTTTTACTTAAAGTGGCAGAACCATTACTTTTTAAAGTACTGATGTGTAATTTCATGGCACACAGATAATATATTTATAGGATATCTGTAAAATAAATGAAGTCAAGTACATTATTTTCCTATCATGAACCTGTTTTGTTGGTATAATGAAATGAAATGCAACAAATATTGCCAAAGCATCAGATAGTACAGGCATATAATGTATTAGCGGCAATATTTTCATATGTTATTGTCTCCTTTAGATCTTCAGTCTCCATATCTACATGATTGTGAACTATATGCACAGTATGCAGTGTGATGAAAACATGTCCTAAGGTACAAATCATCAAGACAGCAGTGACCCAAATGGGTCGGACATACTGTACATACAGTCCATCTATCTATCAGCACCGGGGATGTAGGGTAAGGAGACATATCTAGGATGAGCCAACATATGACCGTGGTGAAGATGAGGAGGGCGGAGAAGATGATGAAGATGCAGCCCACCACCAGTTTGCGGTACCTGGCTTCCAGGGTTGATTGGCGCCAGGATGATATAGTTGTCCCCATTCGACGCCTTCACCCTAGTTCCTTTCAGCGTGGCTGTGTGAGGGTGGTGGAGGAGTCGCGGTTTCCCGTCCAACTCCTCGGCTGACCCTCCCTGAGCCCCCCATGCCAGGGTCCCCATGCCTAAAGCGCTGCTATTGCCAGCTTCAGAGCCGTTGACCAGGAGCCTGCGGGCGGCAGTGGCACGGTGGTGGGCTGGGAGGGGCGGCACAGCTGGGGGCGTTTTACTAGGGCCGACGTCGGGTGCCCGCCGGCGGGTCGGTGGTGAGGGTGCATCGTAGTTTGACGTGGAGGGCTTGTAGGAGGGCCGGTGGATGAGGCCCTCGAAACTGGGCTTGGCTGAGGGGCCAGTGCGCCACACCACGACTGTGATTTCATTGGCGCTGTTTCTAAAACAAGACAGTGAAATGATGATTAACACAGTCGGTTTAATTTCTATGTATGTAATCATTTATGAAGTTATATAACTTGGTTTGAGGAACAAGTCCACACCTCAAACATCCAACCTGCCTATATAGGTGCATCTAAACCTCTCCTCGCCTATTTGACTCAGTTCTCAAAACCCTATACTCCAACCCTCTCTGTTCTCTCTTCTCCTTTACAATCTCAATGTAAAGAAACCAGAGGGAAACGGTGCTGAAGCTTTTGGAAAAAAAACCCCACCCTGAATCTCTCCATCCGGATATTAGGTCTCAATATCCTCTTCAATCCCTTCCCCTCGACCCCTTCCTCCTAACCCCTCGATCTCTTCATCCCATCTTCTACCTTTCCCTCCCCTTAATCTGGTTAAAATGAACTGCTTCATAAAAGTATAGTTTTACTCTAGAAGCAGATATACGAAGTGAAAACTGGGCGTCAAACCGTTTTTGACTGATGATCTTATCAGAGACATCAACTGACATCTTGTCACAAAACTATTCCCATCTCTTTTCACTGTAAATTGAATTTGTACGCGCTTCTGACTACATATAACAAATACTTCTAAAATGAATTATCTGTCAGCACCAGGGGTCTTATATCTCAGAGTGTCTCAGAGCAACCTTACTAATCATTAAGGCCTGACTCGTGAACATGCCTGTGAAAGCATTTCTCCATCAGCATGGTGTGAATGGGCCCTAATCATCTAGCGCGCTGGAATCATTACCTTATAGCATGTGCTAAGTCCACACATTTCCACTGCTCCACAGGCTGACCGTTTAGCTGCAGGAGAGTGTCCAGCTGCTGCAGACCAGCCAGATCTGCTGGACCCCCTGGCAGAGTGAAGAGACAGAAAGATTTAGCATCATCTTTCAAGCAGCAAGCATGCTATTCACGGTTATAGCTCTTTTATGTAATAAGTCTTTAGCATTGGAGGTGATAGGAGGAATGACAAACTGCTGCGCAGAAGAAACAATGAGATCATGATCAAACCGATGCTTTGTTGTCCTCTCCATTATTATTAGCAAGAGATTTATCATAATAACTCGGACGACACCAGCCAACACAGGTGTTTGACAGAAAAAAATTCCATTAACTGCAACACCCGGCCGACTGAGGCGCTCAAAACTCAGGGGTGACCTAATATCCGAGTGGTCAGGGTGCACAACATGTGGGCCAAAATGCCACAGCCAGACCTTTGCTGCATGTACCGCCCCTGCTCCAATTCCCCAGGTTTCCTGTTTATCTCCTGTTCAGTAAAGCCAAAATGAGATGCCAAACTTAGCTCAAACAAAGGCATCCATTATCATAGCAACGTTAAAGTCATTAAAAACACATTAAAATATCAATTAATTGTTAAACTGTTTTCACTCTGTACACAATAGCTGTTTTAAATTAGACTGTTCCATCACAAGTAAGAAATGTAGATCTAAAGACAGAGATTGTGCAAAACATTTTGAAACAATAAGCCCTGCTACAGACTGACATGAACATGCAAAACTTGCCTGGATCAACAGCCTGCACTCTCACGGGGGAATCCGAGCAGATGGTGAATCCATATCCATCCTTTCCTCGAAGGATAGTCACCTGCAAACACACACACACACACACATTAATTTTGTGATACGGAGATAGGAACTCACTCTCGCCCTCTCCCACTCCCTCTCCCCCGCCCCAACTACCCAAGGAACCAAAAGTAGCACGCTGGCAAAATAATCAACTTCCTTCCTATAAGAAGATTAAGTAGATTTGTATTCTTCTTCTACTTCCTATTAAAAGTGTCTTGACAGCAATTTCCTGGTCAACCCAATTAGCTGAGTGGGTGGGAAAAACAACTCCAGAGATAAAAAGGGAAGACATTCTTCATCCAGTAGTTGGGTAATGATATACAAAAAGCAAACTGCCTTTAAAATCATATATATACTCAGAAAGTGTACAGTTGTTACACCCTTGTTACTAAATACTGTTATAAGCTGTATGTGTGTGTATTTGTGTTCAAAGATGAGTGAATTTTGATACGTTATTACAAAATACAACATAAAAGCATCTATTTTTTTTTATTATCTGCCCAACTTTATCGTGCCCACACAGGGACAGTGCTGACGGCACTTTCCCATTGTCTCTGTTTCTCTTGCGTCGTCAAACATTCAGTACCTGCTCCCGAACGTTTGTGCCAAAGTCAACAAAGTCTCATCCAAAACATCTCACTTTCCATCTCATCTGCTGACAACAACCGGGGGCCCAAAGCACACAGACATCCCTGCTTTCCCTCTGCCTCGCTTTTTATTTCTTCAGCGGAGCACAAAAACTACACGTATGTCCGGCTAAGCTACAAAGCCTGCCCTTGAGTGCGAACCGGCAACATGGAGGAACGCGGTGATTATTCAGGAGCCCCGAAGCCCGCCGTGACCCTAAAATGTCGGGTAGAATTGCGCGTTTCTCATAGTCCACTGATTTTATGCGGCCTGTGTCACACTGTTAAAGGCAACAGTTCTTCTTCCATATTTCTCGGACCTTCAGGCTCTTGAACTTGTCTCTATTTCTGTCTACGTCCCAACTCAGGCTGCAACGGAAATAATTTAACAGCGAAAGACAGCTGACTTTTTGACCTGCAATAAAAATAATTCTCCTGTTATTTATTTTTTTATTTACGCACCGATGGTTGTGTCTAAAACTTGTTCTTTTAGTTGTTTTTCTAATACTTGATGACAACGTCCAAAGAAAAGCCAATACACAGTGTAATTATGAATATAATGCAGCATGTCAGGGTAGCCTTTATGAAAAGGTTTCTTACCATGGCTAAAACAGACACTGGTATAAAAGTGATTTATGTTTTTTGTGGCTGGAGAAAACTGTTCAAGAATATTAAAAGCGATACAGAAAGCGAGAGAGGCGAATAGATGATGAACAGGGATAAAACACATAAAATACGGACTGAATAGTGGTAAACGAGGGCAGTGGGACCGAGCAGATGACAAGGACAAATAGAGGAACAGATGGCATGAAACAAATCATTTCACTGGAATTAAGAAAGGCAAACAAGAAACGGTCATAAAACATCCTGAAAGACGAGCTTAAATCAGAGAAAAGCAATGACAAATGAAAATGGACAGCGGTGAGGCAGAGCTGCGTCCATTGCGCCTCATTTATCGGTCTGTGCCTTTTCATCAAACGCTTTTTCAGACGTTGTGTCCTTTTGAGGGAATTCTCCGAGCCGTCTGATTTGGACTGAGTCATCCCAAAAAACCCAGAGCCTTAACGGCGCTAATTCAATTTGAAAGCGAAACTGTGGAGACCAGGCCCTTGGACTACTTCGGGTCTGCGTGGGCAAAGCAGCTCCCTTCCAAAATAAAGCGGAGGGATTATTTTCAAATGGGAACAAAAAAAAAAAGAAGAGCCCGGCCTGGGTGTAATCCAACAGATGAGGATGGTAGTTCTTTAAGTAATTGCTTGCCAAGGCATCAATCATAAGATACTGTACATTACTGGAACAAATGAAGATAAATGAATCCGAGTTTCCAAAAGGTTGCCAGCGTGTATTAAACATTTAAATTGTGTGAGCAGAGCCATAGTGATGGATTAATAATTCAAATGGTACAAAGAACTCACATGACTGAGGGACAGGATTTGAAACTTTCTTGTCACGAATTTAGAAAGGAAGAAAGAACGGGTGGACTTGTCTACTGTCTAACAGTGCAGAGGCAGAGGAGCTAACACTAGCCGTTTACAGGTGCACACAGATGAAATAAAATCTACCAACTGATGTGATTCGACGGTGTCATCTGGGTCAGTATGTCCAGTGACTCGGACCGCGGAGCACATCTGACTAAGATGCTGTGCTGTATTCTTGTCGTGTAAGGTTAGTGTTATATTCCCAAGGTGTTATTGTAGTAGTCATCTTCTGTCTCATGCTGTTAGTGAAAATATAACGTGAGCGCATGTGATTAAATCTGGAATTCAAATGTGCATCAATCCATCCTTCTTTTCTCTATGTGAAGGATAACTAATGTAAAGGACAGAGAGCAGGATACACACATCCGTAATGTGTTTAGTGATCACTCAGAGGCAGTTATTCCTTTCCAGGTGTGTCGGACATGCACCTGAAACTGCATTTTCAGAATCTAGTAGTGTGTAAACGCACATAGCTTAATTTCTGTGCTCTAATTTTTGCAAATTATGGAACTCATTTCATCTTTTGCAAATAAATTATAATCAATAGACCGCTCTCCTGTCCCACAGACACACCTGAGGCAGCCTACATCCGATGCAGAGGTGGCACAGCCCGTGGATCGTGTGCATCACTCCACCGCCGCCGCCACCTCCTCCTCCTCCTCTTCCTCCTCCCTCCCCTGTGTTCAAGTCCGCAGACAACACACACACGCTGCGACGCTGGGTTTCCACCTGGCCTGCTCCTCGACAGCCCGAGTATCGCCACAGTTTCCTCTGCGCGGCTGAGTGCGTTCTCCTGGGGCTGTGCTCCGGCGGCTGGGTGGACTTCAGAGTGTTGTGGATCATTTCCACAGTGACAGCTGCCCAGAGATTGGCTGAGGCGGCTTCGGTCTTGCAGGTGCTAGTCCAGCTGAGGTGGCTCTGGGTTATATTATTGTTTCTCGCCTCGCAGGAAAACAAAAGGCAATCTGTCGGGTTGAACACAAACGGTCCTTGGAGATTTCTTTTCAGTCAAACTGCTCTTCACTTTGCATCAGCTTTCTCCCAAATGAGTCTCGATTCAATTCTCTTCTCCTTCCTCGAAAAATTCACACTTCCACTGACATCCAGTTGCACTTTTTCCATTCAAGGTCTGTTTGTGATGACTCCAGTCATCAATGTTTTTAGTCTGTACCTGTCATTTCAATCACAGCCTCAGCTTCACAAGTCCCTTCCCATGCCTTGAAACTTCAGTTAAATCTCCTTTTCTTCTGTCTCTTATCTTTCCTCTCCCCCCTTCTTGCATTTGCTCCGTCCCGTCACCGACGTCCAGCTCCTTGCTCTGTGGCCTGAACAGCAGAAGTTGCAGCAGTGCCTGAGATCAGCTGTGTGAGTGTGTGGCGGCGTCATGTAGGCGAGACTGGCGCTGGGGCCTGCTCAGGCCACACTGTAGCTCCTGGCAGGGGCGCTCATGGGAACTCTTCAACAGCAGAAGAATGGGAGGAAGTGCCTCCCTCCGCCACCACCCCCCTTCACACGAATACACACACATGCGCATGCACACATGCACTTACGCATACCTCGCCACCCTACAGCCAGGACAGCTTTGTGTGTCTGCCCCCGATAAGGCCAGTTTGCTTCCTGAGTCCACACTATGAGGTTGCTGGAGGTGCTATAGTCTTTTGCAAATATACTCTGCAGTGACTAATGTAGGTGGCCTAAGTGCGACATGTATGAACAAGCGTGTGAAAGGCAGGACTTTTAATCAGAGTTGCGGGGAGGGTAGACTTAAACCCCAGACCACATGTATAGTGTAAACGGAAATGTTTCTGATTGCTTATGGCTTTTGGATCTAACAAATTTTAATGACCTCCCAGAGAAAAGACAGCGGTGCTGAATGGTGACTCACACACATCCCTCAAACTTTCTACCTCATCAGACGCTTAACAAACGCTCCCATACTACGCAATCTCCGTCCAGACATTATGCTTGTTTATTATGTTTCCAACTTCCATATTTCCTCTGCTTTTCCTCTCAGCTGCTCCCACTCACCTCTAGCCACACAGTACGGAAATTCACAGGTCTGCGAACGCCGAACAATCTGCACTCCTCTTACAGTTATCCAAACATTACTCTTTGCTGTTTTTGTTTTCAATATCAGTATGCCTGGGAAAGCGGCGGCAATCTGCAAAATAATAACAACAAACACGTCGGCACTGGCGCAGGAAAAAGCCTGTTGAATTAAAACAGTGGCCAGTCTGACCCCTAGCAGCCCCATTAATTCCCAGCTTTCTTCTTTTTCTTTTAATCATTCGGATGTCTGGCTCATGGAATGAAACATGGAGAGAGAAGCGACGGAGAAAGAGCGAGGTGACAGAGGAGCAAGGCTGCACTAGCCTCGGCGGTGTTAATAAAGTGGCAGAAAAGGCTGTTGTCTCGAGATCCCTTCATTCCGGTAGTAATGGCAGCTTTTCCCTGTTTGCCTTTTCAAAAGGGCGAGGGTTACCCGTCAAGCACACAAAAACACTTTCTCTCTCATTCACGCTGAGCTGTTCACCTCTAAATAGGCAGAAGGACAGATTAGAGGGAGAGAAGAAAAGGAGAGAAGAAAGCATGTCTTAGGGAGTGGAGTGAAAGAAGAGTTTGAAAAGCTTGTCTAGGAGCCAGACGAGGCCAATCTGGTTTTTAGTAGTGTGGGATCTCTCTCTCTCCCTTTCTGACCTGAATAAACAGCTATCAAAGGAGGAGGTGTCTTCCAAGCCACTGAACACACAGGATGAGTCTAAGGGCCAAGTTCAGGGTCACAGCTCGAGCTGCACTTAAAATTCAAAACAGCGGAAGATCATTATGCAGGTTCATAACTGCACGACTCTTTGGAGGCGACACCGTGCAAGTAATGAGGGAGTTCAGATGACAACAAAAGTTCTGGATCAGAGTCAAACCTGTGCAGAGCAGACCCACTGAGCTTGGAGAGGTTGAAAAGTTACTTCAGCGGATATTAAATAGATCAATCAAAGCACAGTAAAGGTCGATAAGAAGTGGCCGGGCAACAAGCTGAACTCATCTCAACTTTGAAGCGACGCAGTTGAGACGACAACCAATGGGAGCGCTTGATACGGTTGACTTGACAGTAAACAAAATGTTCCCCAAATGTTTACCGCAGGGAAACACAGTACGCAACTTTGGTTCCTACAAACCAAACGTTTACCACGGGGAAACCCAGTCCATAAGTTTGGTTCCGTCAATCAAATACTGATAGCAGGCTTGGAGCATTGGGTGCGACCAGACGGAACAGCAGCGGTGAACGTTTTTTACTTTCAAACAGAGAGCTAGCTACAACTGTCTGCTACAAAGCTATGAACAAATATATTTATAACAGTAGATCGATGGCAGATATCCATTTTTAGAAACTATAGTTTTGATCGATTGATGGTGCTACATAAGAAATTATGGTTTTCAGTCTAGACCATGGTGGTGCACCAACTGACTGCACAACTTTCTACTTCACTGAGCCTTTCATTCTTCTGTGCCTCCTCATTAAGAGCAACTTAGGGGTCAGGGTCTGGTTTAAGATGGTGAAATGTGGTCAGTAGGTGGCAGAACCCTCCTTCACTTACGTTGTCTTGGATGCATGGTAAACTAAGCGCTCATACATCTGCATCTTGAAGAGAGGAGAAGAGGGTTAGCAGCAGCCAGAACCCACAATACTCACAAAGGGATACGTCCTGGCAATAAAACTAACCATTCTTCATTTATTCTGAGAGGCCAGCCAGAAAATCTAACCTCTCCAGCCTCCTTTTAGCTCACCTCACCCTTCCTTCCCATCTTTCCCATCAGACAGCAGTGTCAGACGCATTTACACAGAGACTTCTCAGGAGCTAACAATAGATGACAAGCACAGTAATGCAGAGGGACACGTTGTCCGGGGCGCAACTATTGTTAATATTCATGAACTCCCCGCTGCCTGCGAGTGACATGAGCAGACAGAGTTTTTGTTTTGTCGGCCTTCGCCTGTAAACATAATTGGTAAATGGGGAGATGAAGTCTCGTTATGTCGCACGTCAAGTCCAATCTCTAGTTTGGGTGATCATTGTTATGAAGTGAGCAAACTGTCTTTTGCTTCCACTCGCACGTCGGAGACACTCAAATGTGTCTTATGAGCTGCTTTCTCGCCGGTGTTTGCTCTTCCTTCAGTATAATTCGACAGGTAAATTCAACACACCGATTTAAAGCTTTTTATCGCAAACTTAAAAAGCTGCATGAGTGATTTTGGATAAATTAAAAAAAAAGGTTCAGACACAGATTATAGAGACTTGGGAAAAACAAAACGACAGCAGTTAATTGGCACAGCAATTTTAAAGCACAGCTTGCCTCCCGAACATGTAGTAATTAACTAAACACGCAAGAACAATAAGTTAGGTAAAAGATAGAGGGAAGTTGTAGAAGTATAGTTAGTGGATAGGAAAAAATAGCCTTGCAACAGCCTTGTGGTTTTCTGAGGGACATTCCTTGGTGAATATCGAGTATTATCTTCACCAACATCTCAAGTGTCCCAAGCCTTTAATGAGCCCTGTGGAAATCTTTGAAATTATTCATGTGCGAGGCCATCCTCAAGCACTGAAAAATGTTCGGTAAAGAGTGGGCAGCTAATGATACCACAGAGTGCTTTGTCTGGTAGGGGTGATGGCCATGGGGTGACAGAGAGAGAAAGGAGAGTGAAAAGAGAGGAGGAGAAGGAGGTGGAGGAGATTACAACAGCGAGGGAGGAAATACGCAGCGGTCTGGAAGGGAGCGAGGACGAGGCAACAGAAAGCGGGTACAGAAAAAGAGGAGAAAGTCTAAAAGGTTTTCCATTCTCCCCTAATTTAGCCTGTGAATGTACTTTCAGCGTCGCCCCCCCTCCTTTAACTCTCCCCTGAGACTGTCCCACACAAACCGCACAATCATATGTTACTCTGATTCACCCGGAGATAAAGAGGAAGAGAGAGAACAAGAACGAGAGGGGAGGGACGGGGGTTGGGAAGGAGAGAGGAAAAGGCCATTCACAAATACGGATGTAAAAGTTTTTCACATGATTACTGCCCCGCTCAATGACTTTCATGACTCTATGGCTATCTACTCTCTGGATGCAGCGTCATTATTCTGCACTGTAACTGAACGTAATGACTGTTACAGTTCTGAAGAAATGTCACTAAGGCACAAGGTCGACTATAGAAGGAGCACTTTGTGAGATAAGTCATCCCTATCTTAGGTTTCAGTGTGTACCTGTGTTATGTATAGAGAGAGGAAGAGCATGTGAAAGGTAAAGTGAGCTCCTCTAATCTAAGTCTCAGGGAGGCTTAATGCACAAACTCCACATGACCACTGCTTTCCACAGAGTTGACATCCTGGACGTCTTTCAAAGCAAAACGGATACGTTTTAGTGTCGGACTGATCTGCTGAATAGCTCTAACGGCCAGCCACTCCAGGAGTTCAAGGAATAACGATTGCTGTTTTTTTTTTGTTTTTTTTTACACGACAGTCTTTGCCCAACCGCATCCTGTTCAACGACGGTTAGTGTTAAAACTAACCAATAATGTAAGAGTAGCTTAAACTAAACTTTAAAATAAAATTACCAGAAGTGTAATGATGAATTTTGATTTGCTTTTAATTATACAATGCTGATAAAAAAACACCAATATAGCCTGTAAGTCAACTGGCATTAATATAGAGGTTGGGGTGGATGGATGGGTCAGTAAAACCATGTTAATATATCTTTCCTCAATATGACCAAGTTTTTTTTTTTTTTTTTTGTTTTTTTGCATGTGTAAAACTTAACCAAACATTTATTAATATCTCAGGGCAGACTGGATCCTTTCTCTTACAGCTTGTAGCCATTTGTAGTCGAAGCCTTAAGACGTGTAGCCATGCGTGGCTGTGGCTTACACTATTTCTGTGCTCCGAGTCTGTCGGCAGGTTTTATTGACCTACTGAAGTGCTGCTTCCTGACAATATGCTGCAGTTTATAGCTGGATTGAAAGCTTTATAATACCCCTCTTTTCGTGTCTTATTTTTTCACTTTCATGTCACCACGCTCCACAACAACTCCATCCACAATAAGTACTTGCACCACGGTATGCATCAAAGAAATGACCGTGTAGGGTAGATATTATATGACGTTTGCGCCACCTGACTTTTCATCAACCATTTTCAATAAAGGCAGGCTAAATAAAGCCACAGTCGCACCTGCATCTTAACTTGCAGAAGAAGTATTCTTGTCGACATCATGTGTTAACATGAGCCAGATTCAATTTTCCATGAATATCTCTCTGGAAGGCCGCCACCTCAGGACCCAGTAAGATTAGCAAGCCAGGGAGGAATAAATCTTTCCCCACAACTCTCGTGTAAACAAAAGACGCAGCGTTCATAGCCAATAAGGAAATCCTATCTCGAGCGTGACACTGGAGAAAGGGTCAAAAGTTTCAGAGAGTAAAGACGGAGGCTCTCCTCAGTAATTTAAACTATTTATTTTCAAGTCAATATGATATAAACACTGGTTTCAGAACCAGTATATCGGGCCACTATGTATTTAATAAGATTATTTTAAGTCTTCAAAGGTTCTTTGGGTCAGCATAAGTAATCAAAATAAATTTCAGTTTTAATCTAGTGGCGAATGCCCAACTGTCACAATGGAGATTTTAGCATGATAAATATAATGTGCACCTCTTTAATCCAGTGGAAACAGGCCAAACTGTTCTGTTCCTTTTTATTTATTTCTGTATTACTATTTTCTTGTAATCATTGATTTTAAATCCAACACACTAAACGTCCCAATGGAACAGGTAAAAGGTCACAAACCTCCATAATATTAAACCTTCCCAGTGAAGTTCAACAGCTTGTGCACAAAGCTGCTGGCATATAAGATCCATATGCGAAGCACAAGGCCAATAACAGAGTAAACAGTGAGCAGTCTAAACAGAAAGAAAAGAGGAAGTCCTCACTGTCCATAATGACTCCCAAATCGTCCAGTAAACCACTTAGGTCAACATGTAAATACGTTACTATTAAAGTTGCTGCCATTATTGCTACTGCTTCCATCTGGCAAAAACAGAATTAAGTCTTTCCTATTTTCTTGTCGTAAAAGGGGTGAAAGTATCATCATTCGCGCTCGCGTGCCTCCGTAAACAATTTTAGTTTTAAGAGATTTCGAGCTTGAAATATTGTGAGAAAACGTTACGGATGAGAGAGGCGGACACGGGAAGGATGTGCGATCTCCACGCACAGATGAGGAAAAACCGACTTCACAGTGACTGCACAATTTTCTTTTCCCATTCTTTCATGTCAAACCCTCATTCTGCTTCACATGTGACTCACATGCAAGTGAGCCTTTTGACAAACGCCGTCTTTCAAGACATGACATCTTGCCCCATTCACTGCACGAAGCTCAGACGCATGATTCAATTAGTTGCTATGGTTGCTGAGAATGTGCAACGCGGAATCCATGCAGTAAATATTTTTACTGAAGGCATCTTTATGCATGATGAGTTTGTTGGACATGGTGCAATGTCACGGGTCAACTACTTTGTGTATAAAGTAACAGGCCTATCTATTCATTGTGCACGCACATGCTAACACCGTAAACATAAAACTACCAGCAGTCAAAGAAACATAGTAACGCACCTGTGCGGAGAAATATTCATCACAAAACATGCAACGATAAGAATGGCATTATTACACATGTTAATACACGTCCACACACTCAACATTCAACTCATTCAACTTCCAAAATATGTCTGTTGCTCAAGCACGCATGCACTCACACACAGAGCAGAAAATGTTAAAGATGTAAGCATGTTTAAGCACATCATACACAAACACAAAGAGTAAAAAAAAGCTTTTATGACACTTACTGTTAAGCATTGCATATTCTCAGGGCGATTGGTCTCGGGGGCAGCACCATGGTTTGACAGCACAGCCTCTGAAATGTAGACAAAGGAATCACGGGCTGAGACAGTGCCTTTGGAGCACATTTCTCCCTGTGCCAAAGCAAAACAGGCTTCTGGATGCACAAAAATAAAGTCCTCAAATTGTTCTGAGAGTCCATAAAAGTGACTCAGAGATAACAACGAGCAATTATGGCAACAGTTGTCTGGAGCGGCCTTTGCTGGGCCAGGATTCAAACTTCGGAGCGCACATAAAAGGCAAAAAAAAGAAAAAGAAAACAAAACAGGCCAGCCGCGTCAAGGAAAATCCCGTAAGATGCAAGGATCCGACAAAGTGCCCAAGAGAGGAATGGAAGTGAGAACAAGTGAGAGGGAGGGAAGAAGGGAGGGAAGGAGGGAGGGAGGGAGGGGTGAAGAAGAGAAAAGGAACTCCTCTCTCACTCTATTATCCGTCCGTCACAGGGCTCCTGGGAAGTTGCTATGGTTACAGGGACTCACGCCTCAGTGTCCTTTTAACTATCGCTCATAAAGGCAGCATTCAGCTTTGGGCCACAATGCAGATCTGCCTCTCTCTCTCTCTCTCTCTCTCTCTCTCTCTGTCTCGCTTTCTCTTTCCGTCTCTTTCTTTCTGCATTTCCTTCTGTTTGCATCTGTGCACATCTCTCACTTAATGCAAACACCTTTCCTTCTCGGCTACTCCCTCCCCTCTCTGTCCCTCCGACATCACACGGAGCCGCTAGTTCGTCACCCTCCAACCATGACCACAGTGCCACTGTTTGATGTGTCCACCCCTCCCCTTGTTTCTCTCTTTTCCGTCACACCCATACCTCTATCACGATAGGATGGTTTCATAGTACATCAGACTGTGAAATTAAATAATTCAGACTGTGCAAGTCCAGTCCAAACAGCTCGGAAAGAGAGTAAATCAATAAGTAGCGTTCTTGAGAAATCACCTAATTATAAACACACACACACACGGACACACACATACCGTGAAATGTCTATTTAACTCGTTTAACTCTGCATTAGTGACTTGCAGTATATAATTTAAATGTTTTTGCAGAATTACTGTCTGGAACGCAAGCTGCAAATGATTTTATTGGATTTGGTTGGACTACACAAGATCAGGCAGTGTAATTGTAAGGAAATGGTACAACCAGGAAAATAAACTACACACAGTCATGTTGCAAAAGCCAAAAAGATGACACGAGTTTGAGACTGAGCAATAAATATTCTAGCGACTAAAGTAATCACGGCTTAAGTGGAAACAGAGGAAGAACAAAACCATCCAATGGAGAAAAACTTTTTTCGGACCTCGGGCCAACTTTTACTTTTAACCACGATCAAAATTAACCAAATGATTAGGACTGACAATAAAGGTCTCATAAGTGTCATACAATCCTTTCAGAAACCTCCCCAAGTAATGTCAGTCTCCTTTAACCTTAACTGCTACAACTCCGTAGGTTGTCTGAAGGGCACTTGTTGATTTGTAGTTATGGATCCTAGTGAGTGCTGCAGAGTTTAAGGGGCCAGGCGAGAGCTAACCTTAATCCTTAAGGGGTGTACGCACAAGAAAACACAAGCAGTGATGGCATGAGAAGAGGCCATGAAGTTTAAATGAAGTTCAGCCGATTGGGGATGCAAAGTGGGTGAGTGTCGCAAACACAGGTCTCCCCAAATGTTAGTCGCAAGGAAACATTGTCATTGTGAACATTGGGTTTGGTTTAGCTTTACCTCTATTAGTTCAAACAAACACAAATCATTTTAAAGATTACGCACAACTCCAACAATGCAACAGTGACAAAACTCAAAATGTCTGGTGAAGGTTCTCAGTCATCCAGGTCATGGTAAAAAAAACCTGCAAGTTAAAAACTTTCTGGATCACCTCTTGTCTATAATAAATCCTTATACATTCTATGCTATTGACTGATAATCCAACAAAGACAATGAGAATGCAACTACGGTTTAAAACACAAGTCTAATGCTTCAGTAATAAAAAGCTCTACTAAAAGTTTCTACTTTATATGGTTATATAATCACCCATCATTAGCTTCTAGTTATGTCACACAAACGCCAGACCCTCACGCCAGATTTAGAGAGAATCTGTCGACGTTCGACAGATGAAAGAGAAAACCTAACCTCAATCATTGCAAAAATCCCACCAAAAACAAACAAAAAATTCCACAGAGAGGAAGCGAACTCAAAAGATGCAAAGCAGTCTGCTCACTGTAGGACAGCCCACATGCAGAAAAGAAAATTAAGCAGCTCTCGACATTCTGGACACAGTTTGGACACTTTCCTGTGAAACCCTATAGTTTAGCTAAAGAAGTTGTAGTTGCCATAGAAACAAAGAGAGGGTTTTTTAAAAAAGAGAGAGAGAGAGAGGGAGAATCTGTCACATGTGAATCTGAAACCTCCAGGGGTCCAGCAAAAGGAAAGGGCTAACCTGGTTGGCGTCAAGCCCAGAAGAGGAGCCTTTTGTCTGGGTAATACATAAGTAGCACAGGGCATATGAGGGAAGAGATACAGAGCAACGTGAAACATCCAAGCATGACTGACATCAAAAAAGGACGAATGAAAGACAAACAATAGCAGCTGGAAAAAGCGGACAGTGGGAAAAGTATACACTGTCCAGATTTAAGTAAAAAAAAAAGTAGTCGAGGGGAGTAGAAAAACATTTAAGAAAGGCGGCAAATGAAGCTGTGAAAAAGGCAAGAGTAAAGAAAAGAATTCAAAAGGTGCTGGAAGTCTATTGCTGTTGAGTCAGCCACTCTCAGATCCGTCAGAACACAAAAAGCCCTTGACTTTGCTCAAGTCCCTCACTGCACCACTCATTCACTTGACAGCCGGGCCCTCTTTTCACCTGCTGTCACCCACAAACAAATAAACACTTGATGTAGAGAGTGGAAAAGCCAAGTAGGGAGGAGACAACATCCAGTTCACTCTGTGGGTAAGCTGAAGAGCCTCTAAAGAATCAAGAAATGACTGTTTAAACACTAGATGTTACCATAGTCTATGAAGACATTAAATGATGAAGAACAGAAAGGAGGGAGGCTTCGCTATGCTTCATCTTGACAACCGATAAGCATGTTTGAATCTGATATGCCTGATATCAGTGCTTTGAGACCCACAGTATCTGTCAGTAATGAAATGTGGTGGGTATTTACCAGCTGTGTGTGAATAGAACACTATTTTGTTTATTTTATATTTTTCTTGCATGATCTTTTCAATTTCAAAAGCCTAATATGACAGAATACAAACTGCAGTCTCCCACTGAAAGCCTCAACACAAAAACCACAAATCTTCATCCATAATTTGAGCCGTTAATATTAGTACTTAGCAATAAATAAGATCTCAAATATAGAACCTTGTCAAATCTCACTGCAGTGCAGCTTGTGTGCTCGTGGTAATAGAGCATGACTCAGGACCGTAGAGTCACTGGTTTGAATTCCCTTATATCCAAGGTAACAGTGCCTTGGCAGGCATCTAACCACCCTAGATGTGGTTGCTACTCTTTGTGTGCACAAATGAATGGCTTGAACGCAAACATGAATTAGGGTCATTTATTTTAATGAAGATTTAAAACTCTGCAAATGTTATATTTTCAATTTCATTGTTAATCTCTACATCTTTTAAAGATTCCTTACACTACACCGATCAGGCATAACATTATGACCTAATATTCTGTAGGTCTCCCTTGTGCCTCCAAAACAGTTGTGACTAATCAGAAAATGGACATGGGTCTTCTGAGGGTGTCCTGTGGTGTCTGGAAACACAATGTTGTTAGTGGGGCATCTTTGGGTCCTATGAGTTGAGGAGCCTCTGTGGATCATCCCACAGATACTTGATCAGTTTGGAATCTAGCGAATTTGGAGGCCAGGTCAACACCTTGTGCTGTTGTTCATGTTTTTTTGAGTTGTTCCTAAACTGTTTTTGTGTGTGCACGCCTGTGCCAGGCTGCATCCTGCTGGGATCATGTCATTGCTATGGGGTGGGGGTGCCTGGTCGGATCTAGGTGGGTGCAGCATGTCTAATTAACATTTACATGTACTCAATTCGGCGGTTTTAATGTTGTGGAATACAGAGAAATCTATAACGTGACAATATACAGCCTGATAATCTGTTACACTGAGCCATCAGTGGTGCTTTTGTTAAGAAAACAGCAGGCATGAACCATCTGTCCATCAGTGTCTATAAAGGGCTTAACACAACAATGCACAGTTTGTGAAGCTTTAGAAGGTAACAGGCCGTAGCCAGCGAATTAGTTAGCCAGTTGGTAGATAAATGGAAGCTCTGAACATAAAGGGCACTCTTGGAAATTTCATCTCATGATATTACAAATCTGTAAATTTTTTCAAAATGTGGACTTGCAAATGAACTAAAATGACATTTTAAATGTGTTGATAACACTCGCTCTACTGTTGTTGTGACACACGCACACAAGCACAGTTTAGTTTGGAAAGGATTGTTGCCAATAGCTGTGAAGAGAGTTCAATTTATTGAACTCGACTGGAATGTTGGAAGGCTCAGTGAACCAGAAGACTTTATTCTGCACGTCAATTTCCACACACAGACATAAACAAACAGAAAGGTTGATACGGAGATCAGATAGTAAAAGAGCCGCACATACAAACCACCGGCAGGCTTTATAAACACAAGCAGCGTGAGTGACGTTTGGTTTGGGATGGCCTCTAGTAAAAAGGGCTGCTGGACTTTTTGGGAGTGACAATTCAATCACTTTCAGAAAATGTAGTCTGTGGTAAACCGCTGTAGAGTTTTGTGGAGACTTGCATGAGTGATATAATATGTTCAGCTAGGTATTTAGGTATATATCGCATATTTTTATTTGTTGTACGTTAGCGGTGAAGACTGTAGATTTGGGTGTAAACTATCTTTATTTCTTTCCTTTCAAAGTGTGTCTTCATCTTGCATTCATGAGTGTTTACAGCTTGAGTGTTTTTAGTAAATAAATGAATGACTCACCACTAGAGTGAATGCAGCGTCGTGTCAGAGGGTGTTTTTGTTGGTCAATGCACAAATTGATCATTACGAAGAGAAAGGGATTTGGAGCGGGTGCTGCAGCAAATATCGAATCCGTCTCGGTTCTTTCGTGTTTTCTCTTCAATCAGTAACAGTTTGTTGTAGTTAGTGTCCTAACTACATTATTATGTGGACAGTTAAAAATGTCTGCTATAACAGTGTTGCATATCTCCGTAGCTATTTGCACACATCTGCTAGACATTTGTGTAAAATTCTGTTATAGTTAGCGTATGAATTATAGCCGTTGTGTTTGCTGACATCACTGCAAATCTTGACTTTTGACCACAAATTCTAAACAATGCATGCTCGAGTCTAAGCGAACGCTTGTGCCAAATTTCAAGAAGTCCCCTTCTGGCATTCCCGATTTATTGCGTTCACATGGATGGGCCTGATGTGAGGTCGCAGTGAATTCGACCTTTGACCTGCAACTACCGAACAAACTCTACTCTGCTCTTCCTTCATGTGAATATTTGTGCCAAATGATATGAAATTCTCTCGAGGTGTTCCAGAGAAATCGCATTCACAACTTGAATTATGGCCAAAATCCTGTTTTGCGAGGTCACAGTGAGCTTGACCTTTAACCTTTGACCATCAAAATCAAGTCAAAGTGAACGCTGGTGCCAAGTTTGAAGAGATTTCCTTGAGGCTTTCACAAGAATGATAACCTGAATACTTAGTATTTATCCGCATGGCTGTCACCAAGTCAAAGGTCTTCAGACTCAGCCAAACAGTCACCAGTTGCAATGAGCCAAAGTCCTGTCCAATATATATTTTCATTTAGCAATATGCCACATACTGAAGAAGTGGGTCAACTGAGAAACTCTTGATTGTCTTTTAAGTGTGGACAGTCTCTCTTTTCTATCATTACACGAAAGACAGCAGAATGGCGTGTCTGCAAGTGATTTCATGTAACAACTAACAGACTTATCTCTTGATTTTTTTATTTTTTTTGAATAATCTCTACAGTTGGAGGATGAGAGCTGCAGTATTGTCTTTGTAACTACGCTGGGTTTGTACATTCTTACATGTACTGTTTACTCTTATAAATATCTACAGTACATTCCTCTGTTTTAGAGCAACTGATTACAACCATTCGAGGAGGATACAGCTTCAGATACCAAACTCTGGTTTGCAGGAGACTGAAAATAACAGGAACACTTATGATCTATGCTATCCAAAACACCACCACCACCACCACCACAAACTATAAATCCAGCGTGCCCTGATACAGTCTCGACAAATTTGCTTCAATTTGGTGGAGCTAATTGTATATAGTGACTTTATACTGTATATTGTATGCCATCCTTTTTAAATCATGCAAACTACAGCACAAGAAGTAGGACATGCATGCATATTTAATACAAAACATCAATGTAAATGTATGCACAGGTAATGCCATAAACAGTTTAATCCTTGAGGGGAATGAATTTAGGGTTATGCTTGAGTTATTCGCACACTACCTTTCAAAAGCTGAAGGTATTTCAAGCACAACACATAAGTACCATTAAACTTTAAAACCGAAAATATGAGAAGTGTTTGTATCCTGCCTGATCTTAGCCATGGCTCCGCGGCTCACTCATTTGTTACATGATGCCTCATGCAATGAGACAATGTGATGACTTTTGGACATTGTGGTTAACCAGAGAATCGTGACTGACATATTTCATTTGCTGTTTCAGTTCTGGTCAAGGGAGAAACGCCAGAAAGGATTATGTCAGCTGCCTGTTGATTGGAAGTGTTGCATGATTGACCGTGATTAGATTAAAAAAAAAAAAGTATTTAGAAATGTTCAGAGAAGAGACTGGGATGAAATTTCATATCCACCCTGAATAGCACCTTCAAGTTCATCGAATCATTAACTTCAACTATCACCAATACATCAAATTCAGCAGAAACACTTGTAATACTTTTTGCTACAAAAACAAACTACTATAAGATCATCAATATTTCTAACAACAGCGAGATGGCCATTTAAACTAACAACTCTGACAGGAGTACATCTTTCTATGTGAACAAACTGTGAATCGCCACTGTGAAGGTTTTATTATTTCTTTCCAAAATTAGTATGCCCAAAACGCCATCTGTTTTAAAAAGGGATTAGTCACCAACAACATGCATTATTAATGTTTTAATGCAATTTATGAATATAAATACAAAATATATTTTGTGAATACTGATAGCGTAACTACAGAAAAAGTACCCAGAATATTTGTACTACTGAGCCGACACATGGATGTTCTTGGTGTGACAATAATCAACCACACAGAAAAGACAGTACAATCTGTAAGACGTAATGAAAATATCTGCAGAGCTGGATCTGAATATGGCTGTTATCCACACTTGCCCACTTAGTTCCGCCTACCTTATGCAGACCCGACATGTCTGCCAATCAGTGAATGAATTCTAGTTAACTGTGGGTCTGTGTCAGCTTAAGCCGACTCAGTTCATTGCCTCTGACCCTAACAAATGGAAGTGTCCGCCCACCTAAGATTAAAGGCCGTGCTCTTTGGCGGTTTGCAGTCTGCAAGAGATTCATGGCTGTGATTCCTCTAAATGTCCAACACACCCAGGGTCAGGCTGTGTCTGGTTAACATCTGTCTGACCCTCTTATCAGCTTTGTTGACCTGTTAGGTGACATGCCGTAGATGTGAGACACGATGCTTTTATCGGTGGGCTTTTTCTCAACAAACACACTGAATTATCGTAGTAAGAAAAGCACAGTCATTACTAATAACATGATCAATGTCTCAGTTCTATTCAAAGCCAGACTTCTATCTAAATACATGTTCATGCGTTCATGCAGCATGAAGCATTCCTTTCACATCCAGTGTCGGTTGTGCATCTCATGACAAATTAACACAGGAATGTTAGGGGTACTATGAGGATGTGAATGGCAGAAAGTTTTGAACATGACCTAGTACACAAGTCCTTAATTACTCTCTGTTGTTGCTGCAGGATGACAAATATGCCTGTCAAAATAGCTAGCGGGAGATCGTTATTGTTTTAGCCCATCTTGAAACTAGGAAAAATAGTTTCCACATACACAATGGTCTCTCCTGCAAGACCAATGCATCCACACAGCATAAAATTATGAAAAAAGAAACAGAGAATTTGTGTACCAGCCATAAGACACTTGAGCTGCCTGAGCAAGTCTGTCAATCACTCGTCCACTGAGACCAATTTTCCACAAAATAATACGTTATGTGAACAATGGGATCTTCCAGTAACTAGTGAGGTACATAGGCAAGTAAGTGAACAACGTGGCTGTTGTCTACGCAAGCATGTGGTTATGAAGAAAGTATTTTTCCAGTCTGAGCCATGCCAGAGTAACAATAAAGCATTCTCAATTCCATAACCTTGAAAATGAGGCAGCTAAATTTCAATTCCTTTACACCCATTTAAGTCAGATGTCTTCCATGAACAATGCCTAGTCAGAAATATCAGTAAGCACACATTTAATTAACCAGGAATGAATGAGTAAATGAGTTTAAAAAATACCCACACACACGCCATAGATTGTTAAAGGGGCGTACACAGGAAGAGACTAACAGGGATGTGGTAAGAGAGACCATGGAATGTTAATGTAAGTTAGTGGAGTTGTACCGAAGACAGACGAAAGAACATTTGATGACACAAAGTAGGCGGTAGTTGAAATAATCTTAATAACGCGATTGAGTGGCAATCAATGGGAGTAACTCATACGGTTATACGGCAAACTGAGCACGATTTTGGCCAAATCATGCTGATAGTGGGCATGGAGCATCAGGGAAACCCAGATAGAGCGACGGTGGCGCTCACATTATCTTTATTTCAAATAGAAAGCAGCAAGAAGAGCTAGCTTTGTCCATAAACTAGCAATATGTTAATATTCTTAGTTATTCTTATTTCCCTATAAAACATTTGGGGTGGGAAATATACACTGCCTGGCCAAAAAAAGAGTCACCACCTGGATTTGACTAAGCAAATAGGTAGGAGCCTCCTATTGGATAATTACTGCATGGGTGATTATCTTTCAGCTGGCAACAAGTTATTTAACCCCAACTGATGCAATGAGTAGCTTCCCATTTCTAATCAACCATGTCTAAAGACACATCCCATGGTTATGGTAGAGTTAGTCTGTTTGAGAAGGCTCAAATCATTGGCATGCATCAAACAGAGAAAACAAGGAGACTGTAGAAACTGGGTTAACAACAACTGTCCAACACATTATTAAAACTGGAAGAATAGTGGAGAACCATCAGGGTAAGGAGAGAGCTAAGCTGGCTTCAACTTTTTCTCGATGCTCCAATGATTTGGTAAAAAATCACATGTGTTTGTTTCACCAGTTAAAGTTTCAATGGATGATGTCACCAACAGCATCCAAGAGCGCTTGAGCAGCACTTCAACGGAGAATCAGGGACTGTGTAGCTGGCCACGCTGACCATGTTGTAGCTGAACATATCATGGGCAATAAACTATGGCCGATGAGAGTATTGCTTTATATGTGTTATAAGTGCTTCGAGGCTTAAATTGAAATGCAACCATAGCTTTTATGTATCATAACTATCTCTACAAATCCTCTATCATATTGTACATATTATATAATAGTTGTCACACTGGCAGAATACATAACACAGAAGCAGAGAGAGTGTAACCTTCTGGGTCAAATGCTTCACTTCAGATCAAGTGGATGTAAGCCTAGGGTCAATGTTACCCTTCAGAGCGTGGCCATGTCAGATACCACCGAGCACACTGTCCCACACGATCGCATACCAACGCACACGCCAACACCAACCCACAGCCAGTGGTAGCCAGAACAAATTTACAATGTTCAAACACTTCCCCCTCCCCCATGTCCAACCACTCCAACGTACAGTGAGTTAATCACATAGTGTACGTTTTAATCTGCCGATTTTAAGGCACAGATCGCCATCTGGAAAAGCTTGGCGGTGTTTACGCGTGTTTGTGCAGCCTGTCAGGGTCCCCCTTCATCCATTATTGAAAAGTGAAACAAATGTGTGCATGATGACACACTTTTTAAGCGCAAACCCAGTGGGTGTTCTGCTATTTTAGCCTCCACGCATCCACCGACCACCTGACCCACATGGTAAGCATGTTGGAGGGAATGCATTAGCAATGGTTAAAAACACACACACGTACATGTCACCGTGGGTCAGTTGTCTCTGCCGACACGCCAAGCCAAAAAGAAGCAGAGCCAAAGCGGCTCAAACACTCGTCTCTATCTTCCACATCAGTAATAACTGCACCCAAATTGGAAATGTTATTCGTTTATGATAAGACTAAGAGCTGTTTTTCAAAATAGATTTATTCTGCTGCTTTAAGCATCCATTTTTATTCTGCACACCTACAAAATAGAGCCTGAATACACTCCAAATTAAATCAAATATAAAGACCATTTGAGGAGCTGCGTACTACATTACTGTAGCCTAAAAGAAGTTCTTACTGCTGCTTTATAAAATGCCTCCTGAAAGTCAACGCTAATTGCCCCATTACGCCTTATCTCATACATTTTTGTTTAGCTGCCATTCATGCGCAGCCTTTCCATTCCAGCCTCTCAACCCATGTTAAGCAAAGTTAAGATGGCAGCCTTTTTATTGTAGTCCTACGGTGTAATTAGCTGTCAACGCTCAGCGGATAGGTTTTGTTGTGGAAGCAGAAAGCCTGAACCATTCAAGAGGAAATTCTGTCTAAGCCACAATGGTGCAAGCAAGTGAAGAAAGCACGGATTATGACAAACTGATATTCAGGGAATTAACTTTAACGTAGACGTATTTTAGAATACGTATTCTGTATTATTTCTCTAAAAATGTATATTTTCTTTTAGAAGCATCAGTCATTGCAGTATATCTAACATCAAACATCAAGCTTTTATTTTTCTTTTTGCTGGCCAAATTAGATTTCTGCAAATATTTTATGCCCCAAAGTCAACAATGTTTTTTTTTTCACATTAGGTCAGACTGATGCTACATCATGTGAAGATGGACTGCCAGCTTGAGAGTCCAACATAATTCTGCCCATGGGGATTTGGCCCAGCACTGGTGAGACTCAGAAATGGCACAGGTTTCTGAGTGAGGGATTAGTCAGACATGCTGATCCAAACAGCGCACCTCTGGTGAGAGTCTGTGCACATTAACACGGATTAACGGGCGGACCAGCAAATTACTTGTGTCAACATGATGTTTGCTAATAATGTTAGACATTCTTATGGCATTATGACGACATAGCTGTTAACATGCATTGTCTTTGAGATGGAAAACAGCTGAGCAGATATTTTTGTTCCCAGCTTCTGGTCAGATAAGTTCTTTAAACAGTTGTGACTTCAGCGCAGTTTGCCAAATTCACCTAAAAAGGAAATTCTGTATTACAGTGCAAATATACAAGTAGTATGTGATCTCTGTTCAGTAAATATTCCCAGCAAGCTGGTAACGGGTACTTTTGCTGTGTGATACTGCAATGCTTTGCTGTACAGTGGAAAGTAAGTGCAGAGTTTGGGTGATAGATTTGCATTTATACTTGTGCTTTTTTCAAGTTTAAAAAGGAATTCACATTTCTTTTTAGATAATAAGAACATGTTTAGCTACCAAATCTGGAACAAAACCTTATTGGGTAAATAATATTTAATGACTGAGTGCAATATTCTTTCAAAATACATTTTCACACAACCAGTATCTACAACATGTTTCATCTCTCCTACTGTAGTGGCAGATCAATGCATGCAAACTGACCCTATGCTCCGAGGCACAAAATGATTGCCTATAGCAAGACAGCCGACTATTACTCACACTGGGCAGCACCTCCTAATTTGACCTTAACAAACTACAGTTTGTAGTACACCAATTCAGTGAAGGGTGTTGTATCTAAAAGGCTGGTACTAGTTTCAAAGCAGTTTTTACTTTTAAAGAGTGCTGCTACAGCGTGACACCACGGTTTGAGAGCAAATACGATGACATGCAGCAAAATGTTAAATTGGCCTTGAATCCAAAGCATCACAAGAACACAGTGAGTCTGCCAAACTCTCAGTATGCCCCTACTCAGTCCTGTTATGTCGGCTAATGAAACACAGCACTGCATATATTGCAAACCCTGGTCTTCTGCGGGCTAGCAGTTAGTGTTTCTTGCATTATGCCACAGAGCCAGATAACAGTAAGACGGGAAGAGAAATAATAGAGATGCCATCGTTAATAAGAAACAGTGATATCTGAGAAAGCACGGAGGCAAACGAGTAAAAATACAGCTGAAGCATGAAATGAAAATGACAAGAGAAATGGCTCAAGGATATTCAGAAACACATGAATAATCAGTGTGAATGACACGAAATGTAAATGGACGGAGACGGGAGGGAGAGAGAAAGAGAAAGAGAAAGAGAGAGCGAGAGTATGGATGGGTGCACATTGGTTGATATTGTAATGAATGAGGTTTGGTCATCTCCCATGTCAGAGCATGACATGCTGCAGCAGTGCCTCCATGGCCTACATTCTGCCAGCTGGCAACGCGAAAGAGCGTGCTCAAATACGCGCCCTCCGCTCACTTACATATACACAAACACACACATACAGATCAGATGAGACAGTAGTGGGGCAGTATTGCAACTGGGAAAGAGAAACATTCTGCATTTAATACAACAACAAAGCATGTGGTTTAGGCTTTTTAGCCATGACATCTTCTTAAATGAATGATCTCGAAACTTTTTAGGGGATAGCTACATCAGTTTAGTTAAAATACATTAAAACCAATCGACAAATTATATTAATTTAAAAAATAAAAAAACAGCTGAGGGAACTAGTTGATATCTCTGAGTAGGAGGATCGCCTCATGCAAGCTTTGTAATGGTTTCCTGCTGGCTGAGTCCTGTCCAATGTGATACCTCTGTCCCAGTTCCATCCAGAGAAGCATAAAACTAATTTTAAAGTTGCATGAGGCAGATTAGCCTAGTTCAGCCGAGCACTGTAAATTGGGATGCGTTAGCTAACGTCTTAAGATATCACCGTCATTCTCATAACCCAGAATGGAACTTTGTGAATAAGCAAAGGGAAGTCACCGAGGAGAGGGATGGAGTTGTGGGAAGTGGAAAAAAAATAAAAGGAGCGTGTGGGAGTTTGTATGTGGTTTGTTCATCTGCTTGCTCTATATGAGTAAAAAAAAGTACATGGGCATGCTGATATTAAATGCATAATAACCAAACTGAATGTTAATCTCCTTATTCGGTCTCCTATGGAAAGCAATCCAGACCAATTTATAAGAGAATTAAATGAAAATTGAGAGATTAACAGCGCACGCACAGGACAACAAAGACAGATTAAAAGTAACATCAGCAACAATAAAAACAGAAAAGAGGAATATCGGGACAAGGAGAGAGAAAAGTGACCAAGTAAAGATAAACAGAGACAAATAAGAAGCTATATAGCATCATGAAAAAAAACACATTGGTTGTAAATTTGCAGCTTTGTCATGCAAAAACTGCAAAACTTCCCTTAACATACGCATGTGCAGTGAGTACAAGTATGACGAACACAAACACAGTACTCACCTAGTCTAGGCTGCCCTTATGGCTGGCACAGAGGCGCATAACTCCAACACACACACCACCACCAACTACGAGTGAGTGCAAACATGAGTAAGAAGAGAAGGAGCCCTCAAAGGTGGAAAGAAGAAGAAAACATAGATTCCCAAACAAACGTGTCTGTGTGGGGAAGGGGGAGTGTGAGTGTGAGTGTGTGTGTGCGTTGGATGTGTGTGTGTGTGTCTGTGTGTAAGGGGGGAGATCCACTCCAGTAGCGAATGGCTGGGGAAAGCTCTCTCACTCTCTCTCTCTCTCTTTCTCTCTGTGGCAACTGTGACGCGTCACTGTTTCGTCCGGACCCCTCCCTCCTTCTCGTTCTCTCTGCCTTTCCCTCATTCGCTTTCCCAATCTGTCTCTCTCCCTCTCTCTCTTTCTCTCTCGTTTTTTAATCCTTCGCTTCCCCAGTCGCCCCGCCTCCCAATCTGACTGATAAAGATTTAGAGCCAGAAGTCTAGCGCACAAACATTTCAGAAATACTGTATGTTTGTTGCCACTTTTATTCACATTAGTGGTAATGTTCTAACTTAATGAATAATTGATAACTCACCAGTGCTGTGGTAGTTGTGTTGCGTGGGCACTTTAAGATGCCTCATTCTCCCCTGTTCTTCCCCAAGTAGGTAGTACCATCCTTGCACCTCCTAGACAAACCACACAAACGGTCACAAACAGCATTCATGTTTAGTGCATGAATGACGACTTTAACCTCGAGGATTCGACCTAATGAGAACTAAATTTAAAATGAATCATCTATGTGAGAGCGCAAACCTGTGGTGCATACAGAAATACACAACACACAATGGCAAGTATGCACAAACACACACAGGCTCAGTCTGGTTTCTCCTTAAGGGCTGCAAACAGTGAACGAACACATACACTCACCGCTCACAACGCTTTAGCTTATTCCAGCAGCTGATGCACCTACTTCTGCACTTCTGCCATGCGAACCAGATGGTGCGTGTGTGCGCACACATGCGACCTGTATTTGCAACTGCTGCACATGTGTTAAATAAAACCACAGTGCAGGCTGTGCAGGAAGAAGGTCTGACTTGTAATCCTAATGATGTGGACGTATTCGTCCAAAGGAGGGCCGAAGAGCACTGCTGTTGTCTGACATATTTTACTGTGTCACACATGTATGCACAGCCAGCCCACTCTTTTGTGTTAAATAATGTGACGGTATGGACAGTGACAATAATCTCCCGTTTTAAAAGCATCTTATCTGAGTGGACAGATTTCTGCAGGCTGTGGGACAAGGGGGGAGGACAGGCAGGGAACTTGTATAGAGGAAAGGGGGAGGGGAGGGCATATGTCCTGAAAGTCGGGGAGGGATTTAAGCCATCGTTCAATATCACCCAGCACATGTGACAAAAAGGGGAAAGAGTATGGCAAAGAGAGCTGTTAGTCAGGAGGGAGACACATGAGAGAGATGAAAAGAGAGAAAGCAGGGAATGAAGAAGTAATAATAAATAAAAAAGCACAATATGGCAAAGGGCGCAAAACAAATGACAACATGTGACAGGCAAGTGAAGAAGGTTAACAAAAATAACAGCCAACCCTCCTGCTTCTGTATAAAACAAGAGCACAGGGAAGGGTGGGCCTGTAGGAGGGGATGAATGAAAAATAACAACAGAAGAGAATAACGGATGTGTCGGGGAGGATGAAGAGACATAACACCCTATGACTCAAAGCTATCGCTCTCATTAGCATATTAAGCCAATTAAATATTCATCGGGATAAATGTTAGAGGAAGGAAGCCATAAGCCTGGGTAAAACGTATTTTCTTGCCCTTAATGGCTTTCACTCAGTGAGGTTAATTGAAACTACAGAAAAGGCTTTTGATGTAGAACAGTAACGTTTGTAAATTTGAAGCGATCTTGAGTTCAGTTTAGTTTTATGTAGAATAACTCAGCTTGTTTTATTTGGTGCCATCTTGGAGACAAGACAGATCCTGATACAAACAACTATGAAATTGTCTCCAATACCTGTGTCTGAACTTCACTTAAACACACTGCAAAAACTACAGCTAAGCACGTACGTTCTGCGCCTGTATTTGAAGAAATAACCTCCGTACTAGCCAGGGGAAGAGAAACCAGGAGATGGCTCTTAGCCAAAAGTCCACTTGATGTCTCGAGGCTCTAAAAGTTTTGAGTCAGAGAGTCCAAATTAAAAGTACATGCTTTCTAACACAAACGGCAGAAGTTTTTTTTTTTTAAACCTATAACGTCTTGTCTCTAGCAACTACATGCAAAAGGTTCCTTTATTCTGCAGCGATGAACCACTGAATGTCACATTATATCTTGAAGCACAACATCACCATCCAGGCCAATTCTTTAAAACAGCATTTACAGTGTACTCCACCATCCTTAAAAGCACATACAAGGACCACTGAATGATGCTTAACACGTACTACTGCTTTAAATACACAAAGGTAAACACTAAAACACAGATTTCCTTTTTAAACGTGAATACGTATCATGCTTCTATAAGAAAATGGGCTCATCGTCAGACGACAAAATGATAAATTCAAGCTTAATAATTAATAATAACAGTGAAAGAAAAGCAGTCATGAGGGAAGTCTGCTACTACTCTAACTGTTCCACTGAACTTTAAGTCCTCGCACCTTTTGCTATGCAGATGTGTGGATGAAGTGCCGCCACACGTGTGTGTTGTGAGTTTTCCTCTCCATTATAACTGACAAGTGTATGAAGTAGCGCATAAAATTGAAATACTGGAGTGCAAGAATGTTTACAATAAGTTTTTGCTTACTTTCAGTGCCTTTCTAGCTGCTGCTGTGCCTAAATGTGGAGCCCAGCAGAGCCCGCTGGAACAGCTGTAGGGTTTAAGTATCTGTGGGAGCGCCGTCTTCAAGCTCGCACAGCCAAGCAGAGAGGCCAGAGCGAACGGTTTAGTAATGTTATGTGCGATGAGAACAGGATGTGCTGTGTTTTTGACAGCTCAAACACGGGCTGACACAAAGAATCCACTTTGTGCTTTGTCTTGCAACAGAAAAGAACTTATTGTCATTGCAGCACCAATGGTATCAAAGGTATCCCAAGACACACTGTTCATACTTTGATTTGTGCATTCACTTGCATGTATTTACAGCAACAACATAGTGGTTTACTGTAAGCAGTGAAAATGCATTCCAGCATTAGATTCTGTGAGAGATAAATAAGAAATGTCTGTCTTTGACCCATAACATTTTAATAGGGAGAGTGACTCAAACTCTCTTTCACTCCAGTGTCTGCAAGCAGCACTGCTGTGACACTGGTAACCCCAAAGTGTTTCCTCTCAACGATTGAGGTCACTGGAATTCATTCACACTGAATTAAACTCTTGGATTCACGGTCTATTAGACAGCCACACACACTAGACCAAAGTTGAAAAGGACACTGTTTACACAATGTCTTTATACCTACAATCTTTTTAAACCTACCTTGTCTGGATCCATAAGAGAGCGCACACCAAAGCTCATGCAACCAAGCAGCACACTCATCCTGTTGATACACAGACACAGGGACAGAGAGAATAAATGAGTAGAATAAAATCGATCAATACCCCTGAGTAAAACCGATGTCTCGTTTCACTGAGGTCAGACACCTGAAAATGTTTTTCATCCACCATGGTATTAAATAAAACAGATCTAACGACAAATCCGAGCGAATCAATATGACATTTTATGGTGTTCTTCATCTTGGTGTCAGATTTTGTCAAGTATAATCTTGTCCCACATACACACTCATTTATTATGAAACAGAAAGCGTAAGGTTGATTTATTGGGTGAAATTAGCGATGTGGGACGTACAGTGAACTGCGATGAGGACAAACAAAACAATAATAAATAGAGCAAAGATGTAAAAATGAGACTCTTGGGAAATATTAATAGGAAACTGGCATTGGAGAAATGTGTTATCACTTAATAACGGCAGTGTAGACACAGTGGCGGTGGTGGCAGTGGGGTTGGGGGATGTTTAATTATGCATACATGAGAAAAATAGTTCTCGGCAGCCTCGCAGCTGGACAGGAGTAATGCAGCTGCTGATGCTGTATTCGTGACAAACTGACCGTCAGCACATATGTACACCTGAATTGCTTCTTGGCTTTGGTCTGCTGAGGGAAAGTTTTTCACCTGAATAATCAGCCATCAGAATAAGTCTGCATCATGAATACAAAAGACAACTGGAAACTTCATGGATTCTATATATTCTTTGGTTACCTTTTCATTCTTTCTGACCAAAACTAAGAATGAATATAGTAAATCCCAATGCCCCATGGAGCCTAAACCTCACATATCTTATTCTTCAGGCTTCTATTGTTGACTAAAACATTGGATTAGGGTTAGGGTTAGCAAAGGTTCCAGGCTCTGGTTGTCTAGGTATCGCTCTTGTATATTTTCTATCGTCAAATGTTTCCAAGTGAAACTACCAGAACATTAAATATTGCTAGGGTATGGGCAGAGCTAGGTCTTTAGCTTCTTCTGGGTTAATCCAAAGCTCCAAGCCCACTATCAGCATTTTGCACTTGGTGATAAAAACCAAAGTTGTGGACAGCACATGGGGACATGGTTTAAGTTTAGTCAATGTCACAAGCCATATGTCAATCCATTATATCAGTCGCTTTGAGATTAGTTCAATGTGGTAGCTGCCCAAAGATACTTCGCCTTCTATTACTAAAGCTTGGTGTTTCATTAAAACACCACGGCCTCTTGTCACCACATAACTGCCAGTCTCTTCCTGTTTGTAAGTTTTAGGTATGCAGGTGTGGTGTTTTCCATGTTCCAAGATGTTAGTGTAGCGTAGATAACAAAACATAGGTATTGGTAAATCTAAAATTTTGGCCAGTTGATTAACCAAAGACATTACTTTTGTGGTGCGAGAGAGAACCTATGGAAACACTGATGGTTCATACACATATACATATTAAGGTATGTAAGTAACTGCATGATAATTAGTGGGACGTGTGCTGAGAAATGTCACTGGACCAAAGTGCAGAGACGGCCAACCAAATAATCAATCCTGAACAACTAACACACTGTGCCAACCACAAAGTTACGCCGCAAGCATAGTTGAAACCAGGTTAATGGACCACACCGTTGTAGTGGGTGACATGTTTCTTAATTATGATAAACAAGGGCATCGTAGTTTATTCTGGGTCATTTTCCACACATCATACACACACCATCCCTCTGCTGCAAATACTAGTACAAGTACTGCATCACATCCGCACCTGAAAATAAATCCCAATAAAGTAGTCAAACATGGTAAAGAAAAAAATGTAACTACTTTTATATAAAAGAAAAGTTTATGTTTGTGACTTCCTATTAAATGCTAAAGTTAGTAAGAGAGTCTGACTCTTGTTCTTGTCATATGGACACGATCAAAAATATAGAACACGGTATTCTCTAAATAATATGACAGGCCACTTCCTTAGACGACCATTCAGGAATTTCCTGTGCAGGTTCATCCAGTTCAGTTGTTGAGAATTTTGCACAGTGAGTTTTGTCGGTTAAGTATTTTCCTCAACTTTCTGTGCAAAATCAATGAACAACAAACAAAAATAAATAATGGATAATGGTTGTTTTTTTGTTTTCTCCTCAGAGTTGTACTGTCAGATGATGATCAAACACTCTGAAGCCTTGAGAATGTCTTAGCCATGAATAAACTGTAAGAGACATTTGGCAGCATGTGGAGAACGGATAAAAATCCAGGACTATAATTCATTCATGAAGTGTATAAATAGGGAATATATATCACAGTGTGACTCACAGTGCTTATCTGAATTCTATGCTACAATGAGTTAATTCATTTCTCTGTTAATTTATATCCTAGCTGGGCAAGAGACAAGGTACAACCTGGACAGATTAATAGAATCAAAGGGTTTGATGGACATTTAAGTGATGCACACATTCATGTAAGGATCAGGCAGGTTTGGCTACTGCAGCACTATGGCCAATGTTATGTGATTTTTAAGAGGATTTTCTGAAGAGGCACTGCTTCCCACAACTTCTTCAAAGCAGCACAACAGGAGGGGGAGTTGAATAAGCACCTTTCATTTCATTTAAAATTGCCTCTGAGATGAACATGGGTGGCGCGGTGCTAAAGATCAACCCCCTCAGAGACCACAAGACAGATTGCCTTTAGTGGTTCTTCCATGCTTGTCATTCAGCATCGACAACAGCCCGTGTTTGCCAATGGGAAAGCTGTCAAGGTATACATAATTCTCTGTTCAACACAAGGTCCTCTCCTGAGCAATTTAAATCCTGCCTCGAAAGCTATGGACGTGCGATGCCCTCGGGTGTGTGACTGGACTCAACAGGTTGATTTCAAGGTCTTCTCCTTGAGCTACTCCAGAGTTCAGCTGTCGGTGGAGTTGGTCAGATTACTGCTGTTCATCTGAAGTGACAGTCTGCCTCCAATGAACAGATGCTGCCCTGGTTTATTGAAGAGGACAACAATCTTGTCTTTGCATGACAGAGCATCTAAAGAATCAATGATGGCTTATGAAATGGCTCTCTGTGGAAGTATGTGAACACAGCCTGTTAACTATATGAGCATTAACCTTGGGTCTTCTGTACGGTGAAAATGAGAATGTGTAAGTCCACCTTCTTCATCTTGGGTTACCTACTGCTAGAAGGGGGTTAGAGGCCCGCTGTTTTTAATAAATCAAGTGCTTGGAGAAGCTACACTTGGAATCCTAGCAGCATATAAAAAAGCTTTGGAAAATTTATATTATTCAAGCCATCAGGCACAGATTGTATCAAGCAAATACATAAGAACATATCAGATTCTATCTATAACATTTGTTACTACTGCCTTTTTTTTACTACTTTTTCTTAATACCGTGCAGACATTTGGTGTGAATGGGGCTTAATTGCTTCCCAAAGATGAGAAAATCGCTCTTAATCTGTGTCCTAGAAACTGTCCCAAAAAGGTCTTCATCTTGATAATCATTCCACGATCTAAACTCAACCACTCGTGTAAGCTGGTCCCTTAATAGAGTGCATCTGCATACATCGTATTTCTATTTTATTCAATGGAGACGAGCAAGAACCATTGAAGAAAAATAAAAGACAGCTCACCAATTCTTGTACATTTGCAGCAAAGGTCCTTAGAAAACATGTTCAGAATATTGTATTTCAGTGTTCCCAGCACACAGTGTTGCTTTTCGTCTGCCCCCTTAAAACAGTGTAGCACAATAAAATTTGTGACTCATTCGACCATATGTCCTCCATCCCCGGCAATGACCCTGTTTCAGATTAAGTCTGCTGAGGCAGGGAGGCGAGAGTAACACGTTCACTCTGCCAGCTTCAGGAACAAGCATACAAAGAAACACAAACACACAGCGCAAGCAGCAGCATCAATTATAAAATGGCATTTTGCTGCCCTAGTAGGAGGCTTTGTGTCTGAACACTGTCTAAGTCTTGCAGCTTCTCAAAAACAAATATTGTATATGAGTTATGAGTTTAAATTAAATACAGATATATTAATGTTACAATTGTCTGTGTTCATAACAACATTTAAAGGGATAGTTCAGCATTTTTGAGAATACTAGCAATTTAACCTTGATGAACTGAAGCCATCTATGCGATCATAAGCCATCACACAAATCATGGGAGTTGCTGGTCTCTGCAGAGTAACTTAGGTGTAAAGTTTGGATCTGTCAATGAGACAATAATTCAAATAAACTAAGCAGCAGGTGCTATACTAGACCAGCAAATCCAGAGTTTAGTGAGGTAAAATGAATGTTACTGGCAATGAAGGCTGGTGGATTTGAAGAATGTATATAACAACTTCAGTTCCTCATTCAAAAAAGACTCTAACAAGCATACAACCATATTTTAGGTGACTACAACACATTTTGCTGCAGACCCCATCCACGACATTCCTTAGCTTAAGTCCCAGTACTTCAAACTCAATCTACTGCATGTAACACAGTGGCTATGGAGAAGTTCATCAAATCTCTTAACTTCACATGAACCAAACTATCCCAGCAGGTACCTTGTTGTGGAGTTAGAGTTCCACATCGTGAAGAGCAGTCTCTTGTGAAGGTCTCCCTCACTGACAATGCTGAAAACAGACAAACAGAAAGAGCACAAATCTTTTTTAAATCAATTTAGGAACTGTGCAATTACATGCAAAGAAAATGTTGGGACAACAAATAATTGAAGGCAGATTTGCTTGTGGGCAGCGAACAGACGCCAAGAAGCATCAATGCTGAAGATATTTCAGCAAAAAAAGTTTCTTATCCTCAAGCTTGATCTTGCTTCAAGATAGTACGGAAAATGGGCAGAGAGAGGAAGGAACTAATAAAAAGAAACACAGTGCCATGTGAGCTCCGAGATCTCTGGTTCTGAATATGAACAGACAAACTCGACAGTATCTGTTGCAAACTAACTTACTGCTTTGGCTGTTGAGGGCAAATCAATACAGACTTCAATACAGGATCGATCCAAGACAAAAAGGTTCTTGCTGTTGTATCCTAACACACCTAATACCACACCAAGCAGGAATATGTCTCTTCCAGTTATTCTCACACACAGCTTTGGGGTTTTAATTGGTGGCGCCTGATACATGTATGACACACAAGAGACAAGCAGGACATTTACCTGTTGCACTTACAAGTAAAAGGTTTGTAAGAAGATGGGGTTCCTGCAGTGAGGAACCATCTGAGTCTTCTGTCTTTCGCTCTCAGAGTCTGGAAACATACCAATCTGAAAAACACAGCAACACAAAAGTGCAGACTGTCCTACCCTGTTGACAAAGTTTTTTTTGTATCATTATGTGCTGAAGAACAAACCTTAACATAACTGTCACACGGGCCCTGGCACTCATTAAGCATGCCCCTTGCCTCCAAAACTGTGAACACATAAATACAGCTGGATGAAGTACCACTTTCATGTGACAATATTTAATTCCCTTTTCAAGTTACAGGTCAAAATGTCAAAAAGATTCTACTGTTGCACAGATTCTGATTGATGTGAATGCAGCGTTTCAACAGAAATGCCATGAGGTTTGAGCAAATGAAAAAACTGTGTTACTAAACCATACTGCAAAATGTAAAGGCATTTTTTGCTACTTCTACTGGCAAAGCTCCTTTTACTGGAATAAACTTGTTGCCATGTGTAGGCTGTCTGATTCCCATTAACTCCGCCATATTTTTCTTCTCATTGGAGCATGAAGAAGAAGAATAAGAGGATGTTCGGCTGCTGAAATAACAAGCTGTTAAAATGATTTGCAAGAAGCCATCAAGCCATTTCCAGTGGCTGAGAACTCACAAAGGAAATCTGTATACCCTAGAAAAGTAGCTGCAATGTGTGTGAGTAAATCAACATTTGATACACGACTCCAGAGTCTTTATCGTTTCAAGTAAAGATATTACACAAGCAATCAGATTCCATCCAGCTGGTGTTTGCGTCATAAAAATGAACGGTTTGGACTTGTAGGCATCACATATAACATGATGCATTTAATAATACATTGTGACACAAATCTGAGCATCTCAGATAAAACATAGTAGTACATTGTTGGTTTCATATACTGATTTTATATGAGCAAATAACAGGATCTGAGGGCCTGTGTATACCTTTTTATTTTTGCTGTTGTTTAGTAATTTTTTATTTAGTTGTGGCTTACACTGCTTCATAAGCCCAAATACTGAGAAAAAACTCTATTTTGGATCCTGAAGAGTAAATGGCCATTCACACAGAGAAATGACAGGGGCACAAAAGATGCTGAGAGGGAAGCTGGAGAATCACTGGCAAAAATAGGAGGCTGTGGTTGCCGGGAAACCAAAATAAACAACCACTTTTGTTGGAGTAATGTACCTACCAACCTAGGCTTTCTCTCACCAAATGGTCTCCTGTCATGAACGCTGATCTGCACTGTGCCGATCAATATTTATATGGTGCGACTGATGAGTGCTATACAAATAAAGTTGCCTTGCCAATATTTCTCCAGTATTCCCAAAGAGGCACAGATTAAAAGACTGTAGCACTTTCTATAAAATTGACAGTGTCTGATTGCAGGAGCAGTCTTTAACAGGACTCACCACTGACAGCGAGAACTTCATGCTCCTGAATGATTGACAGCTTGAGCTGACCTGTTGACAGAAAGAGAATGTCGTGTCAGGTTATCATGTTTCATAGACGGACATGTTTTATATTAAGAAATGATTTTATATTTTGGTAAGACTATATCTTGGTAGTAGTTACTTCCTGGTTACAGATGCAAATCAGAATCCTGAGGAATTTAAAAACTGCACCATAACTGCTGACTTCAATGAACCTGGGCTTTGTGTTTCTGGGCTTTTGAGTTTTCATTTTAATATAGGGTTCATCTTTAGGCCCTTTGTTTTCAGCAAATATGAGTGAACTTTAAAGCTACACTGCGTAACTTTCGTCTCCCCCTTCTGGCAGTGAGAGTAATTACACAAACACTGTGAAAAGTTTTTTATCAAACTTCTTTCCTACATTCACTTTCTTTTGTCTTGATAAAGTAGCTCTTCTGTCTAACTATTTCTTAACAAATATGATATTTCAGATTATCACAACGCATCTAATGTCACCTTCAGTAGTTAAAACATCCACACAAACAAGACAGTTAACACAAGCTAAAACTGAAAGTAGGGCCCACACAAAAAACGAAAGAAAAAAAAATAAGGCAGTAAGGCGTGTTGTGACAGTAAGAATCAGTTCAAACTTTTAAAAACATTACTGTGTCATCTCCATAATTCAATAACGTCGTAATTTTATGACTTTGTTTTACTTTAATTACTTTTCTTATTTAGTTGTGATGGTTGAGGTTTGAATAAGCGACCAGATAGTGCATTGCGTCAACGGGTGTCTTCACAAATATAGACTGTGCGTGTGTGTTTGCCTGCCTTTGCCCGCTGTCTGTCATCTGTCAGTTTTTGGCCCTTGTACTCACACTTTCTCTTCTTTCCTGTAAGCCTCCTAGAGCTGTTAACAACTCCAGGAGACTTGTTAGCCATGTTGACATGGCCACTGCTAACATTGGCTTTGTGCTATTCTAATCCCACTCATAAGAGCACTGTCTAAGGGTAAAGTGAGGGAGCCCCGCTGTGTGATAATGCTGCTGGCACTTTAGACCTTGGGTACAAGGGATGTTTGTCGTTCCCACACTGAACTTGGCATAGTTTTGTGCTCCTGGCCGTGGTAGAAGAACAAAGTAAAAATACCAAAATATCTTCCTGGTCTGAACGCACGTCACACAAAGGGATTTATGAAGCAGTCTCACAAGTACCAGACTAGACCTACATCACACTGCAGGCGTAAGCATAACATTTTTTTAGAAGACAGAGAGAACAAAGAGACTAAATGAATACTTAAAACTGTAAATCAAAGACTGGTGGAAGGTAATGTAAAATTCTACCACTAAGTTTGGTTCACTTCACAAAAAAAGACGAGTGAAGACACAATAATAACAGTACTTTTTTTTACGTCCAACAATGAACAAAAGGACAGGGGATATACACTCTCCAAGTAGACAGATTTAACAGGACTTAATGCATAGTCAAATGAAGTCAGTTCCACTTTCCTGTCTGGCAGTGCTGGGAAGTGCATCTTGTGCAAGTGTACACAACATGTTTACATTGCTGTTTTAATAGGCATTTTTGTAGTAAACAGGCTGTAGGATCAGGGGATGTATTGATCCTATAATGGGATTTTTCTTCATTCTTAAACCGCTGTAGGTGACACCATGGCGCACAGCGCGTACAATCAATACTCGCTCCGAATAATTACTCCAATAATCAATCCAATAATTAACTGTAACATCGGTTCACAAAGGGAAAGAAAAACCTGATTATTAAAGGATAGATGACACTCATCTGGAGTGTTAATAATTAACCTGCAAATGTTTTCAATCGCAAGGGAAAAAAAAGAGATGATAAAAAAAGAGGCACCGAGCAGAACAGAGCTGTCTTTTTTAGGAATCAGATGGCAGTCAGAGCAGAACATTGACATTTCAAGAGCAGCGGTTACAGCCTGTAAGAGGAGGAGTGACTTAATAGGGCATGGCAGACGAGACAGCACTGTGAGTCAATACATGTACCGATGAAAACTACGGCACATGAAAACACATGCAACTGCACCGAACAAACCAGTGCAGGACTATTATGCAGCTATGAAACTCTCTTTTACAAATTATGTATGAACACTCAGTATTTTAGGACTTTGGAGCAAATGCAACTTGATGTTGGGAAAAGTTCATGGTCTTTATCTTTATTATTGAGCAAGACTAGTCTGCAGCCACACTAACAGCCCTGGGAGGTTGCACTTGGCACAGCGGTGCTTTGAATGAAATGCTAAGATCAGCATGCAAACATACTCTTATTAAGGATGATGATATGCTGACAGCAAGCACACTCATGCTGTTTACTATATTCAGCATCTTGTTTTTTCTAAACCCAAAGTCCAGCTGTGGCTGATGGGTATGGTCGAGCCATCTAATAAAATTACTTCACTGGACGAATGAAAACTCTATTTCCACTGGTGGTGGAAATAGGCTTCATCGACCACATATGTGTGTAGAAACTATGATGTCATGGATTCAACATTAACTTAAAGAAAGTAAATCCCTATCTCCACTAAGACAGTACATGGATGTAGCTAATGGGTCTGAAAAATGAAGCCAATGTACAAATGGTGTTAGTCGCTATGTGCTGGTTCCCAAACAAATATGTTTGAGGGCTTGACTGATACGACTAGTCTAGAGGATTGACATGTGACAGGCCATCCTTGGGTCCTTAGTCAGAGCCACCCCTCACTCCATCCCAGCTCCTCCCTCAGATATTCTCACATATGATTGATTCTGGCTCCAAATAAATTAAAAAACAAAAACAAGATGGCAACACAGCCAAAGGCTAAAGTCAGAATAGTAGACCACAAGACAATTGGTGACATTACTGTGGTTACTATAATCCTTCTTTTCTATACAGTCTCTGGTCTCCATTGGTAAAGCCATGCCATGAATGAACTCAGTAGAGCAACAAACATGGATGCTAACAATGAGCATACACAATGAACATCTTTTCAACAATTACATTAAGGTGTATACAAACAAGGGGACATTTGATGACAAAAAATACTATCAACAATATAAAAAATATACACATGATAAAGCCTTTTTACTTAAGCGATACTATAGCACACGCATGCCAGAGATCCAAATGTCTGCTAAAAAGCCAGATTAATCCATCGTTGTTACCCTCCTTAAAACAAACCCTGAACTAGGAATTTTGGAAAAGAGAGTCAATTTGGTGATGGGTGAAAATCCTGCCTTAAACCACACAGTGTCTGACATTTAAACACATTAGTATTTCCTGAAGCTAAAATCCCAGAAACTCTAAAATGTTCTGAATAAATAAATAATTAATGAGAATTTGCGCATGACTACCCAATCTACTACAATCACAGACATTTCAATCAAGGATTAAAGTTCAACTGGCACAAGAACTTCAGTCACTATTAAGGGTTCCTAGAGTTCAGCAAAGCCTGATGACTGATGAAAAGCAAATGCTAATTTGCTATTTTGGAGTACATATACATACAATAAAACCGACTCCACTCAGATATGCCATTGTCATACTTAACTAAATATCTTAAGACAATGTACACTTCCTCAGCTGCTGCTTTGGCTCATTAGAAATGCACTGAATGCACCTTCAGGTGGTAGGGAAGAAATTCTCAGTTGTGGAGCTGATGTGCATGGAGGAATTCAGAGCAGGGAGTAAATTTAAAATGCCAGGCTTGTTTAGGTGAGGGAAGGTCAAGGGAAAACAAGCCTTCAGTGTTAGAGAGATGCCAACCCTGCAACCCTTACAGAAAGAAAAAAGAAAGTCTATAATTAAACTAATACTGCATAATAAAAGGCCTAGAGTGGGACTTTTTATAGCAGCAGTAAAAAATAATGAGTCCCCTTAACACTAAAAGTATTCAGCACTTCGGAGCAGCAGAGCAACTTATACTAAAAGAAAGAAATGGACAGGAAAGAATAAAAACGCTTAACTCAACTATTGTGTTTCAGAAAATGTTCATTACTTTTTACTACAAAGAACAAAGAGACTCAATTTTCTAGTGTTTGCACCCAGTGCACAGACACAGGATATTAGCAAAGCTTACATGGAAATTCCACTGAAACTCTAAAAACACAGTCACCTACAGTCATTCATTTACAAACTAGCAGGTCTCCAGTTTGGGACAAAAATTGCACTAAAACAGAAACATGACTAATCTTCGTATGCGTGACAGCGTCAACGTGTTTTGCATGAATTATAAAGAAAGAAATTATTCATGTGATTGTCTTCAAACTTTAACATAATGTAGTGTCGTACTCATTTTATTGCCTAGGTGAAATGTATTTTTATGTTTTTTCCCTTCATTTTTTGCTTCTCAAAACAGTTTGGCTACTAGATATAATTTCAATCGCCATTAAGACAAAACTACAGGTTTTAATAACTTGTGATAAATGTGCCAAATTACTGTACAAAGTATTTAATTAGTCAGATATGGAAAATACGATTTAGGAAAGGGAAAAGAGATTAAAAGCTTACAGCCACCAAAAAATGTGAGACACTAATACTGATAATGACAGTGGGTTATTCCTTATCGGACTTGTTCCCTGCTGAGCCTGGCCTTGTTCATGTGCCAGCTCAATTAGGCCACAAAGTGCTGTAGCCAGTCTAGCAATAGGACATGCTGAGGCAGTACTAATCTACCATAAATTTTGTATAGATTCAGAATAACATGTGAGCTAAGTAAAGCGATTTTTTTACTACTAAATTTAGACACATCAAAGCATAAAAACATACACCGACCAGACCAGCAACAACATTAAAACCACTGACAGCCGAAGTAAATGACATTGACCATCTTGTGATAATACAATGTTCTACTGGGAACCTAGACCAGGCACCCCCACCCCGTAGCGACAGGCGGTTTAAGGAACAACTCAACTCAAACAACATGAAAAACAGCACAAGGTGTTGACCTGGCCTCCAAATTCCCTAGTTCTAAAACTGATCAAGTATCTGTGGGATGCACTGGAACAAGCCTGATCCACAGCCTGAGACCTCTCCCCTCAACCCATAGGACCCAAAGGCCCACGCTAACTACTATCGCAGGATTCGAAGAAGGTATGAGGAAACATCAAAATATCAAACAAACATCAAATTACCAAACTACCAAATGGAGTAAAGACCATATCGCGATGATGAGAAAGTTACGTGTTTATGTTGTTTTTCGTTATTCTCTATATCCCACTCCTTTTCTCTCTGCATTGCTGTTTATTTGTTACATTTATATTTGAAAACCTCTACCACAAGGGCATGCAGTAAGCCCAGGCCAAGTGACATTGTCAGCCTTTATGTGACAGTAAAAACAGTCAATATCTGAAGAAAGACGAAAGAAAAAATAGTTAATCCCTGTTCTGCAACATTTTCTGTGAGAACAGGAGCCATTTTGAAAAGTTGGGAAACTGCTGTGCATAGGATTTAAAGTTTCCATCTGGGGCGAGCGCCAATTCATCCCATCTGATCCAAGGAGGAACAAAGAGCAGCTTTGATGAGAGACACACAAGGTGTCCTCCCGTTTCTTCAGTGGATTTCTTGTAACAGGCTTGTTATATAACTTTCCCCTAGAAAATCTTCTTCTTCCCAGTTTTCTGCCAAAACCAGTGAAACTGAGCTCTTGCTGCTGTATCTAATGAATGGGGTAGATAACAGTTTTCGCGTCCATTGAATCCACAGAAGAAGACACCTGTATTTGAGATGTCAATATGTTTAACTGAACAGTAGAGCATTCTTTGATGGCTTCAAAGAGAAATATGCTGGCGGAGTGAATGACTGCACATTTAATTTTTCTTACAGACCATGGCAAGAGTTTAATATTTAATAATCTATAATGCTCTGCGCACTTTAATCATAACAACGGGGAACTTCCACCCGTTACAATCATTGGCAGAATGTACGTTATGCAGGAAGGCAGGCCAGCTAGGGAAAAAATAAAGAAGAAAACCCAAAAGACAGAAAACTTCTTTTGGCTCATGCACCAGGTGAGCAATATTCATTCAAATGAGTGGGCATCATGTTTGAGTCCTGTATCCAGCTTTCCTTAATACAGTGTACATCTGTGATGGTTGCCCTTACATCATTCTGGGCACAAGGATTCCAGTAGGCAGACAAATGCAGGTTCCACTGAGAGCTTTAAAGCATGACCAAACTCTGCATGTATCTGGCCGAGTAGACATTAGAGGGTTAACTTTCTCTAGCCATGGACATGGGGAGATGGGAGATGGGCCTGGCCCAGATGAGAAGTAACCCCAGTCGGGTTACTCAAATCATGCATCTTCTCCACAGAATCAACTCAGTGAAGGGTCATGCCGTCATGTCATGATGTTTATCATGAGATTCTTGCTTTCACTCTGCAACAATCTAAACAATTATTACAGATTTTCTTAAGGAACATCACTACTTCACCTCAAATGGCCAAATGTCAGCTTCTCCACGATGACAAATTGACCTGGCTGTCTGATTTCTGAGCTAGGCAACAATAATTACTGGTTGTGAATGTTGACTGGAAAGAAGAGAAATACGAGCAGAAATTCCTTAAATGTGATTGGTCCCTAATTAGCATAGTTATACATAGTACAATGCACAGTGAAATGTATTCTTGTACCTGCAGCCAGTAGTAAAAAATAAGTACCACAGTAAAACAGTAATTTACACACTAATTAAGATCCCTGTAAAAATACAGTGCATGATTAAGCCTGATAAAGCCTTTTTTCTTTGTCTCTCTGATGTTTTTTCTCCGATTCTTCCCATTTCTCACCTTTCAACTTTCATCTACTGAACTTGTCTCTGCCTATTCCTGTCTCAGTACAACTCAGGCATTGCTTCAAGCTACAGTGAGTGGTGCAGTTGTCACATCTGCAACCCAAGTGTGACAGTCGGAAAACAGACATTGGATTTATCAAGAACAAAATTGTATCGCCTTTTCTGTGACTATTAGGCAACAAATAGTGTTGAACTAGTTACTAGCTTTGCTGCATTCATGTATGTGTCAGTGTGGTTCTTTTGTGCCAGGATAACTAGGTGAAAAGGGTGTTATCTTGCCTCTGCAGAATTTCATCTTCTAAGTGTTCTGCTGCAATCTGACCAGCTTCCTAATATTGTGTAGGTCTTCCTTGTGCCTCCCAGACTCATCAGAAAGTCTCTAGTTCATTTGGAGGCCAACACTGTGTTGTTCTTCACGATATCCGAGTTGTCTCTAAACGTTTTTTGTGTGTCATCCAGTTTGGATGACTAATCCAGGGGAAATGTGAAGAGAAAGCTTCAGGTCCTCACCTGGTTTGTTACTGAACTTTACTCTTTGGCAGTGTAAACTCTCTCCCTGAGGGGCCCACAGGCACACACAGACACAGACAATAGGAGCTTTCTGAAAGAAGTCAAGCTCATGGCCAAACCTGACCCAGTTCTGAAAGGGCATGCTGTCAGAAGAGTGGAAGCATCATGCAAACCATAACACAAGATACCAGGAATCAAATAGACCTCTACTGTTGTAGAGTGCTTGATGCCAGACACACCGATAATTTTGTAATTTGTGTTCTGATACTTAACAAATGGACCACACAGAGAAACCACGTAACCGTCAGAATGGCTCATAGGAGAAAGCTTGTGATCTCTTTATTGATTAGTTTCCCAGAACTCACAGGTCAGGTGGACAGAATAACTATGGTGCCTAGATTTTTATTATATCCTTTATTAAAGTGAATGCCTAGTTTAGATTAAAATATTTCAAGAGAGACATGACCAGAGGACACACTGTCAGAATGAACACAGTCAGGGGAGACTGTTTTGACTGTTTTAAATAAAGGGCTAGATGTCAGGCCGACGAAGTATTTGGTCTATGGATGAGAGGAAAAGCTAACTTTAGTGTTATTTATACAGTATCGGTGAGAGAGATGTGTACACATTCAAAAACACCCAACAACAACAAAACAAAGGTCTCCCTGCACACAGAATCAGATGGTTCTGTGTCTCTACAACTGTGTAAACAATTCAGTTTCTTTGGGGTTGCACTGCTAAAGGTTTTGCCAAAGCAGGCTCTACTCCATTTTAAGGTCTTGTATATCTAAATCAAGACAGCAGTTATGTTTAGTCTTGATTAAGAATATGAACAGTGTCATTACTTATAAGTGTAAGTGTGTGTGATGGTTCTGTTCATATCTAGGAAGGTGGTAGGTAGGGAGGAAGACATGCAAGCAAAGATACATGTATTTTTGTTTCCGTTCGAGAAGAACAATATAGTGAAGAAACAGCATGAAGCATGCAACAGGATGGACTAAATTATGCTTCTGTAAAGCAACAACACATGCGAGGTGAAGCAGATTGTGCTCTGAGTTTGCATATAGGTACTCATAAATCATCTTTCAACAAAGTGATCGATATGTTGACAAGCCATGTAATTATGACACGAAAGTTATTAGTGTTTCTGGAAAGATGGATCCATAAACATGGAAGCACAATGCTTGGGAGATGCTGGCACATACACTGATCAGATATAACATTAAGAACACTGGTGAAGGTGAAGTGAATATCATTGACCATTTGACTGGTCCCTGAAGGACCCTCATCTCAACCTATAAGACCCAGAGGCTCCACTAACAACATTCAGTTTCCAGAAGGAAGGAGGGAGGGATAGTGGAAAGGAAGAAGGATAATGGAAAGGAAGGATAGTGGATACGAAGGGAAAGATAGTGGAAAGGAAAGGTAGGACAGTGGAAAGAAAGGAGGGAAGGATAGTGGAAAGGAAGAGAAGGAACGATAGTGGAAAGGAATGGAAGGAAGGATAGAGACCGGTCTCAAGAACTACAAGTCTACCAGACACCACAGGACACCCTCATGGTCCATTCTCTGATGAGTCACTGTTTTGGAGGCACAAGGGAGACCTACACAATATTAGGAAGGTGGTCATAATGTTATGTCTGATCAGTGTACATTCTGCATGGGAAGAAATAAAGAGAGTCGATGTGAGGCAACGTCATAGTTGGCCTTTGGTGTCAGTACTTATTTTATGTTGGTCTGTTGTGTTCAGACCTTTAGCGTTATGGCTAAAAAAAACAACGTATCAGTGTTTGCAGTGTATCCAGATTATAGACGACATGAATCTGTCTACGACCAGACTCTTTACACCCTGATTACACTTTTATCAGCTTTATCCAGTAAATCCACTGTTTGCCCGACAAACTTGACATGTTAGCTTGATTGCCAACAATGACAGGACGTTACAACTCTGTTAAGGCCACTGAAACATAACTGATGAAAACCACATGTACAGAAACATGAAAGCGTCCAGTAACAAATCCTATCCCTTGCAAACTGATACCTGTAAAGATTAACACTGTAACTACACTGCAGTTTCACAGCAAAAATATAAAATCCCCAGATGACCCCAACCTCCACCTGTGTGACGCCCACACATGCATTTCATGTATTACAGCACACCCCACGCCCCTATAATACCTTATCCATATTCATTTGTGCAAACTGATAAATACTGGATAATGGATGAGGCTTTAGTCTCAGCAAACAGTGCAGGTGCACCCTCCTCCGGTTCGGATAATATGCCCTATAAATGATTCAAGGTGTCACCAGATGAGGAGGGGAAGCGTCATTACCAAACCAAAGGACATGCTGCTACATCTGAGCCCACTTGTTGCTGCGAATAATATGCCTCTCATCTTAGACACAATGCGGGACTGAGTATCCATGGTGTCGGACATATGTGACTTTATGTAGCATGTACCTATTTCTAAATTGCTAGCAATTGATAAATACAGATACTGACAGTGACACACTGCTAGTATGGATTTATGCACACAAAAAAAAAAAACAATCTATCATCTACTACACACAAAATATGAGTAAATAAAAATGAAATTTACTCACCATGGGTACTGATGAGGAAGGGCGACACCTCCGGAGAGTTGGCAGGGGGGTTGCGAACGTAAACTTTGAGACAGGTCATTATGAAGCAACATGCTAACTGCTACAGCAGGAGGGATGGTTTGAGTACCTATGAAGAAGAGAGGAAAGAAACTTGATGCCTGTCTTTGTGCGTCAGTGTGTGTGCGCGTGCTATAGACATGCAGTGTATGGCAGAGTGAGCAAGAACACATAGATCAATACTATAGACACGCTAAATGAAAGGTATGCTACATCTGTTACATATGAACATAAAGCTTCGTGACATGCTGAGGAAAGCCCTGCAAATGAGGCACCGTCGCTCTAGAAAAGACTAGAAGTAGTTTGTGTTATGATACAGCAGATGCCAAAGACATATGAGCGACATTTACCGTACTGCTTGCAGCTGTACTTGTCAGCTGTCAAGACAAATTTGCACTCACTTGAAAAATGCACACGGGCAAGAGTGTTAATAAAATGTGAGAGCCAAGGTTAACTTAGCAATGCTTGCTCGGTAATCAAGAATTGATGCCGTGTCTCCCAGAGGGACATGTCAGAACTTCTTGGGACATTAAATGAACTTACACCATTCAGTCCAAAAGTACAAGTTTTGAAGAGACCAAATCTAAATTGATTGAAGCCAAAAAGGAATAGATAATAAACTAAAGCAACCTGCAGGTGCCTCCAGAGTAAAAAAACAAAAAACAAAGATAAAAGCTAAAAAACATGTTAATACCCTGACTAATAATCAGTGTGTGCGCATTAGATTGGATAAAACTAAACCAGTATTGTGTCAGTGTGGCAATAATCCCGATTACTTTACAGCTATTTATAGCTAGCAGCACATTGTTTTGATATCTTACCCAGTGGCAGTGCACCACTAACCTAAAGATGAACTTTTCATGGTAATCCTGATTACCAAACTGCCCACCCACCAAGAAGGCACCCAAATCTGGCTTTATTTAAAGGGGATCAGGTTGACAGATTTCCTACAGCCTACCACAATTTTAAATTCAAATCAGCAAGTATTGTGCACAGTGCGTGCTCAAAACAAGAGCATGCCCTCAGACAGACTATTTTTGGGCTGACAAAAATCATATCTCCTGTTATCTCTTTTACCCTGCCTCTTGTCCCTTCCTTGGGACTTTGAAAAGTCATAATCATTTTCCCTTTCCTTTCATTCTGTCCTTCCAGAAAAAGCCCCTGATTCATTTGGTCCTTATCAGTTACAGTTGAAGGGAAAACAAAGGAGTTCTCTGAAACTCATACTCTGCTTTCCTGAAGGGGAAGCTGGGCAGATAATGCTGCTGTGGAATGGCAGTGGCTGCGCTGGTGGAAAGAAGTGGACATGTCAGACACAAAAATAGACGATCCATACTCCCCATAGTCTCCTCCTCTACTTTATTAAAACTATACCATTTCTGTCGAGATACAGAACTGAGAGCAAGGGGCAATATCACGAGCAACAGGAAGAGCAAGGTAAAGGCGAGGGAGACTTAATTAAGATGGAAGCGATAAGCAGGCAAGGGCAGCACATGTTCCCCGAAGAGATGAATTTTCAGTTTGCACTGGCAGATTAGAGATGAGTGTGCAGTTTTTACTGGGGGTGAATTCCGTTGCTGTGGAAGCAGAAGTGAAAACGCTGTGTGCAGAGGTGCCCAGACGGCCACGGGGGACAGCTCACAGCTATGAAATTCGATCATGATGTGAAGCACAAAAACAAAGCTTAACTACACACAAATGAAAATAGGTTGCAAAATAGATGTTTCTAAGAAGTAATTGTTCTGGGGGAGTGCCTTGATAAAACACCTGGTTGAGCAGCAATCCCATAAACTGGGGCTATAGTCTTCACTGCAGCAAATGGCAGAGGATGGATTCTAACCTGCACCATTTTCTGTATTTATATCACTCCCCCTCACCCACCCCATTACTTCCATTCTTTGCTAGTACTATCAAAGAGGCCAAAAGAGGCCTTGCAATAACCAAAGCCTCTCCAACTGGCCAACTCAAAACTTTCTATTGAGCCATGTCCAAGTTTAAAATCTCCATTATACTCTAAACACGACCATAGCAAACTTGACATACTCATGACGCTCATTGACTGTTGCTGCTAGGTATTTAGCAGACAGCAGGAGTTAGTAGATGCAGTAGATTACACTTTTAGAATGGTTCTATTGTCTTCCTCCACACAGGCTTAATCCTCTGGGAGGTATTGTGCCCCGAGTATATTGAGTCGTAGTCTTTGTTCCTGTCTTGCACCTGGCCTTGTTTTTAGGATGTGCCAACTCTTTCTCTAAGAAACCCCATCAATCTGTTATCCATTTCAGGAAGACATATTGCTTTTAGCCGGCTGTAGATTGGATAGTACCGGTCGAGAATTGCAGACAGTTGCACAGCGACGACGAGAATCTCAGCTTGACATGTCAGTATAAACCATTAACAGTTCATTAGATGTATTTGTTACCTCATAGCAAGTTAAGACAGAGCCTTTAATGACCCCGTGATCTGCCACAATAACAAAAATTAAATTAATTAAATTAAGAATTAAAATACAAGAATACAGAATTCTAACTTACTAAAAGGAAATGCCAAAATCTGTGTGACGGACTTTACAAAATTAACTGGAGGCTGTTTGAGCTCAGGACTACAGTATTCACTAAAATGTGCTTCAAAAAGATAGTGTTTTTGCTCATTAACAGACACAAAGGGTACAAAATCTTCTTCCAATTATGAACCTACATTTGAAAGGAGTCCTTTTAGAGAACCTTCCTACCTTTTACAGATTGAACTAAAGGGCATGCTGAATGGCAATATTTGTCCTTTACCTAAAATGTGAAACCTATTTTCAGTCTACCAAGTTTTTTTTTGTTTGGTCTTTCCAATGGATTTTCAATGAATGCATTCAGCACAAATGTGTTCATGCAAGTACTCTTGTTGCAGTTTCGAAGGACAAATCCTCAAATGTATATGTACTTGTATATGAAAGCTCTGTGTTCAGCCTTTTGTTCTTTTGCTCATTCATTCGTTAGATTGATAAGCAAGTGTCTACAAAAAGCCTTGACACACCCAGATTTGTTCACTTTGCTTCCACTATGTCTTCAACACTGCTAACAATACAGGAAGTATTCATATTACAGATTAAATCTTAATCATTTCACATTTCACCTGCCATATCTGATTCAGGGTACATTGCCTTGCTCTTTGGAGTGCTCTATTCATGCCATAAGTTATTTTCATGGATTTTTAACAAATAAAAAGATGTGATGTTTTTAGAATACACATTTCATAATTATCCTAAAGGAAAACAGCAAAAACTAAACACATGTATGTTGTGTGGAAGTTGACATCACACAGTATCTCAGGGAAATTAGTCAACATTGAGTGTATCATTTTAAGATGAAAATAAAGTAAAATGGCACCACCTACTGGACATTGTATGAAATGCAACGTTATTAGAAAAACCTCATGTAAACATGGGAATAAAAAAATAACATTACAGTATATATATAATATTTTTCGATTCCAAAATCATGGGGAAACCCTGTGTGTTTTGATAATGCAAAATCCACGTTAGATATAATTTTCTGGAAAATATCAAGACCTCAAGTCCCCTTACTCCACTTTGCAAATTAGCGTTTTTTAGTTCATTTCTAATTACACTCAAAAGCTGAATGGGTGCATCATTTTCAGCATTGTTCCACTACCCTGCACTAAAGCTTAATCAATGCAGAACTGTATCTTAAGTACTGATCTTTAGTGATAATGTGAAATGACTAAGAAATGAATCTGCAATTATGGTCACAAGCTGGGCCCTGATAACCTACCCCCATCTTCCACCATCTTAGTTTGGTTAAACTACTTACAGCAACGTTGGAGCCACCTGTTTGTACATATTTACCTTGCAGGAAGTGATGTAGGGCCTTTTTGGTTCGAGCAAGTAGTTACTTGTATCCTGAAAACACATTTAAAACAGCTATAGTTAGTTGTCAAAAGTCAAGCTAGGCTTCTTAACCTTCACTTCTACATAAGTGGAAAGGGATAATTAGCTAGAAAAAAAAAGTGTGGCGCTGGTTTTACCCACAGCCTACCTTTTAACTCGAAGAGGGCTTTAGGGGTCAAACGAGAACTCTGAAGCACAGTTTGGTGACAGAGACCTGTTTTCTAACTATACGAGGAATTTACGTTAACCTTTCATATATGGTAAAATATAAACTTCAGAGCGGCTCGTTGCTACAACGTCCAGAGGTGGGATGAGCGGGTTAAGTAAACTGGGCATGCGCCTCAGGAAACCATAGCAACTACGTTCGTCCTAAAAACGTAAACGTAAGTGCGTAAGTTTTTAGGTGCTTTTTACTTACGTAAGGCTCAGGTTTGGTCTTGTACGGTCGGAGTTATTGACTGTTTAAATACTAGGTCGGGATAAGTTCGACTTGCACCTATAATTGCCCCCCGAAGACACACGAAATATATTGCTCTCACCGCGGACGTTTTAAGGAGAACACTGAAGCCCAAGATGTCGCGTTTATCGATTTTCTCTGTGTAAAGTAACTTTTTGCAGAAAAGAAATGCGATTCTGTTGTTGTGAATTATGAAAAATTACATTGAAACGACGTCCAATATAGTTGTTGCTTTGTTGAGTTTTATATTTCATAATGTAACATTGGATTTAAAGGAAATGAGGACTCGTATAAATGTGAATTTTAGAATCTATGAGAAAGAAAGAATGTTGTTCAGCAGAAAAATGTAATCCTCACCACTTACATGCACCTGGAGAGCAGTTCATGGTTCCTGGGAACAGCTGACACACACCAAGCACAGACAGGCAGGACTTCCTTTTTTAAAAACTACAACTGCAATATAAATGTCGAGGATATATGAGCAATGCACTGCAATCTGAAAAATGACTCAGAGCTTCTGTCTGATAGTGGAGTTTGACAACCTCACCAGTCCCACTGATCGGATAGCCCAGGTCTGATCTTAATGCAAGGTCTGAAGAGGTCCTGGCGTGTCTCTCATCAGGGGGGCTGAGCCCCCGATCAGGATACCATACAATGCCTTCAGGTTAATACATTACAACAACGATGATACTTGATAGATTACATTTAGTAATGTGAGTTTGAAGTTAAATGAAGTGAAGAATTGAATATGCTGCTTGCAATTTGCCCCTTTTCATCTATGCAGTGTCAGTCGGGTACTCTTTACAATGTTGCTTTAAAAAGCACCCTGATTAATTTGATTGTCTATTTTAATTTGCAAGAATAATTCAGAATGGATAATCTCAAATTTAATTATATTCCTGTAATAGGATTTAATTAGTTGGTGAAGTCAAATGCAAAGACCACAGTTTTCCAAAGTGAGTTAAAAATCAGTAGAAACAGAACAGGATGAAGACAGGAGTGCGTGCACAATATTGTTTCAGTCTCAATGGAGGCATACACCAAATCATCAAGCAATTAAAGTAGCATCACTCAATCCAGACACTTACAAGTGCGCTTCGAAATCCTCCTCGTAATCTGTCTCTGTCTGGGGTCTGATGTAATTCCAGTCCTGATCTCTTAATACCAAAAGGAGGACCATCACACCACCAACACTGCGACTGATGAAAAGGCAGCTTAGAAAAAGATGAAATCAGACATAAGCTGCAAATATTCTATCATCAAATATACTTTATTACAATTATTTGTTATCAGTTGCACTGTTGAATAGATGATTTTCTAGCAATATCAGTGACAAAACCCTAAATGGAATAGAGTTATAATCAATGACTTCAATCCCAGCTGTGTTTACCCTTATGATCAAAATCCTTGAAGATCCTTTAAGTTTTTATTTATGTTTTTCAGATCTTTTCTGGAAGTGATGCTATAAGTTACAGTTAACAGGAAGATACACCTCCTTGTTCATCAGTCTTCTATTACCAATGAATGTAAAACAAACAAAAAGAACTGGTTTTATAGGTGATATTGCAAGCAAAATGATCCAACGGCATAATAAAAAGTGTAAAGTAAAGTACTATAAAACAGAACAGAAGAAACATGACCACATATTTGGTCTCCAGCGAAAACACGGTGCTGGATATATTACACAAATAAAATGAAAACGGGTTCCTTTATAAGGTTAGAGCTGTAAAGGTGAGTATCTGGGTCATATAGAGACAGGACATCAAACAGTAGACGTTCCTCTGTTTTCCTCAGGGCGGCGGCGTCATCCCGACGTCTGTTTACGTTCCTACGGCAACGCGAGGAGCTTCCTCCTAGAGGATCATGGGAAACAACACTGGTTTCTGAAGCGGAGGGAGTTTCGAAATATTTCACTATTATCCACGGAATAACATGTAATACGACAGTTATATTGACACTGCCGTAGCCATTTAATAAAAGCAAAACCCGTGAGTATAGCCAATATATTTGAGGTACTCGGGTTTGGCTTTTTTGGGGAGCACTTGTCCGAGCATGAAGCAAAAATAGCTAGGTGGCTAATGCTAGTTAACGGTCATGGTGATGTTTTTGTTGGTTCAAACGATAACTTTACCCAGTAACATGGTATATTGCCACTTATTGAGCAAGCGTATAGTGAGTTCGTGGCATGTCTAACATCTTAATTGTCAATCAGCCTATATGTTTGTGTAATCTTGGCTGTGTAGTGGGACCCTGCAATCTCGACGAACCCAAACTGAATGCACAATCATAACGAAGAGCTGATGCAGGTTTTTAAACATGGAGCTGAGGTTGGAGGTAGTTTTGTCATCCAGCATCAAACGGAAGAAACCGTGGCCGCGATTCTGCTGGCTTGGACAGGTGAGGAGATTTTAGCCAGTGACACAATGAACATTGCCATCCTTGTATATGAAGAAAGTAACCGTAAACATTTGTTGCTGCTCTTCAGGAGAAGGAGTCTGTGTTTCTGTTAGATGACAAACGGATCAGTGAGATCAACATGGTGTCTGGTCGCACCAAGAAGAAGACTCCTAAACTCCATCCTTTGCTCAACAATGTTGTGACAATGGCTTCATCACACAATGGTGAGTTTTAACATGTAAAGTCAAAGGAAGTTGATACCAAAGGTGGTTGCTTTTGATCATACATCAGTTGTCTCTTGTTTTTTTCTCAGGTTTGTGGCTTTGTGGACTTTTGGTATCAGGAGAACTGTTTCTGTGGAACAGGGATAAAGATATGCTGAAGACTGCTGCTCCTGTCCCAGAAGTAGCTCAGATTGTTGCTTCTGTTCAAGGTATGTGCTGTATAGAGACACACATTGTTAGGTGGGAGGCACACATTAAATGGGCTTGAGTTTATGCCTGTTGGTTTAATTTATTTATCAGATTAGATAGCTTTTTACCATAATGTGTGGACAGTATCTTGACCCTGAGATGTACCTTTTTAGTGCGTACTAATCTGAAGTGTATGTGCTGTGTGCCTTTAAATAAGTTATTTAATATTAACCTAAACAATGACATTAAATAGTCTGTGGTGTTTTTTAACAGGGTATACCAGGTGGTTTTCTCTCCAGGTTTCATTGGACGGGACGCGTGTGCTCTTGGTAGCCATAACTGGGCAAGTGTTCCTGTGGGAGTGTATGGATGTGAGGGATTTGACAGGACTGCGAGATGGTCCAGTCAGTGGACGATGGGCTCACATACAGCCCCTTGAAGACACTGTTTTACCATCTTCACGAGACAAAGAAGCATCCCAACACACCATCTTTGTTAAGACAGAGGTTTGCTTACTGCACAGAATACACATTTGCGTCATGTTTCAACACATGAGACCTGATATTTATTTCTTATATTCTCTATTAAAATGTTATTATATGTGTTTGTTTTTTTTAAACTCCCTCAGGTTATGGGTGATGCCTGCTTATCAGCCTTCGTTTTCACATCTGGAAAGAAACTTATAGTCACCTGCCTTAAAATTCAGTGGAAAGAAAGCTATTTGAGAGTGGGGTAAATTAACAAGTTTATGTAACATTCAGGTCTCACTGTTTTGTTTTGTTAATAGTAGTTAAAACGGTATCTTTTTTCCTAATAGTTCGGTGGGATACAGTGTTCAGTGGACCACCAAGATGTACCCAATGTCTCGTCTCACCCCACCGTGCCAACCAGTGAAGTCTAGAGGGGCCTTGGTGCCTGCCTTCTCCCCAGACGGCCGATTGTTAGCCGTCGTCCTGAACCAGAGAAATCCACGGGTAAGTCTGTGCCCTCTCTGTTTCTGTTTTCACTTCTTAATCAGCTTCCTAATTACATCTTTGCACGTCCACTGGTCTGTAGAAAACTGTAGCTGTGTATTTCTTGTTCTGGAACACAGGCTACACAAGTCCTCTTTGTGAGCACCCAGAATTTTGTCTCAATATCAAGTGGCCTTGGAGGTTGTGGAAGCAAGAAAATGGAGATCCCCCCTAAATATATAAGGTCAGTAAGCATGAATAAGAATGCAAATGGGGGTTGTGATTTGTATTGTGTTGCAATTACTTACTGCTAAAGGGTGTGTTGACTGTTGTTAAAACCACTTAGACTTAAAGAAGCTTTTATTCTTAAAGGGTTTACATATTTTCTCTTTCAGGTCGTACTGGGTGGGCAGTGTCAGCTGGTCACCTGGAGGCATTTTCTTGGCCTGTGTTCTGAAGAGAGGCTCTCTTCTTATGTTGGCTCATTTTGGGGGGCTTCTCACTCTAACGAGCTCTGGTTGCAGTGTTGACTTTGGACCTGCACACTTCTTACCTCTTCACCCTCTGGTCACTTACAGGTATACATTAATTTGAGGCTTTCCTGCTTCTCAGTATTTCATTTTAATTAATCTGGAACCACGCACGAATGCAGTGTATGTGCAATGGGCTGTGTTATTGTGTGTTATGCCTTATTTGCTTTTTCTGACAACAGTTTATTCTGTTTTGCATCAATTACAGACCACCAGTGTCTGCAGGGCAAGGGGAAGCCTATCTGTCCAGCTCTAGCATGTCTGTGCGGGATGTCCTGAGACAGCGGTATTCTGTCACCTGGCATCCCCGACTGTTGTATCTCATTGTGTCTGACGGCTACATGGCCACAGTTATGAGAGTGCTGGACAGGCCTTCTCCTGCCTTGTTACTGAAAACACTTCTAAAGGACACGAGCAAGGACCTCGAGAAGGCCAGCCGGATGCTGGATAAATCACAGGTGTACTTTAAATTTAATCTGTTTATGTTCATCTTTGAGGGCGATTCCTCGTAATGCAATGTACTCACATTAATTATTTTCAGACTGATGTGAAGTCTTGGCTGGAGTCGGTGTCTTGCTTGAATCTGGACAGCAGCCTTGAAGAGTTCAACCCCGCTTCTGTGTATCGACCCGGCACCACAGGCTCCATGCGTTCAGCTGCTACAGAGCGATCCAGTGTGCCACTTTTCCTGCAGGACCAGCAGACACTGGGTGGTACTAAGGAGCTTCTTGAAAATGTGCAAGTGAGTTAATTAGTATTAGACTTTTTGAGTCTGAATGAAAATAACAGGATAGTACTGAATGGTAATGTGTCTTGACTGTTGCTCTATTCAGGTACAGACGCTATTTTAATCTACTGTTTTCTGTGTGTGGTTTCTTAGGCTCTCTTTGAAGATGATTCCGATTTAGACGGACCTCCTGCTGGTTCTCATATGGAGGATGGAGGGCGTTTGGAGTTTGCCTCAATGTTTGACACTATTCATGCCCTGGACACACACACTGATACTACACCAATCACATGCTCAGAATTTGAAAAAGACACTCCTGAAGCAGAGAGGAAGACTCTTCTTCCCCGGGAACTTGCAAAGATCCAGAGTAGGCTGCTGACAGCCTGGGCTTTTGGCATGTCTCTTGGAACTGCTGTGGAGCACAGAGCTCGTCTGCTGAGGCACACGCTCCGTTGCGTGGTGCGATTTGCTGCTTTACTCCATTTGATCCCCAGCTCTAGGGTCCGCACAGACGAAAAGAATACCTCAGCGTCCTCTCGTCTCATTCACCTCACCAAAGCACTTCTGTCTTTCCTTCCCTGGGATGGCACTCACTCAGATGGGCCCCGCTGCTTGGGGCTGGTGGTTGAGTTCAGTAAACGGATCATATGCCTTCTGCTGACCCGTCATCCTTACTCCTACCAGACCAGTCACAATCATTTATCATCTCAGAGTCTGTCTAGAGTGATTTTTGTCCTGCAGCTGGTCTCTGATGCTCTTGACCACACTTACAGCTTGCAACAAAGAACTCTCTGGTCCTCAGCAGAGAAGGAATCTCTTTCCCAGCCAGCGCAGCTCTGGCCTTCAGATGTACACCATGTGCCTCTGCTACAGGCTGAGAAGGAACTGAAATCCAGTTCAGCATGTCAGGCTCAACCTTTTCCGCAGCGACCATCCAGCAGGTAGAGGACGTCTCTTTTGTCCTTTTACACATTAATTATTATGCAGAATAAGTTAACCTTTTCACCATTGAATGCTATGCTATATATAGATGATGCCTCAAAGTCAAACAACAGTTTTGTGTTTTTGCCAGATTGTTGGGAGTGTGGCAGCTGGTGTATGATGTCACCCGACAGTATATGGAAGAACTAAATGGCTTTAAAGACTATGATGGCTGGGAAGAGGAAGAGCAACAGCTGTCTGTCATCATGTCCCAGATCCAGACAGCTCTGCAGGCCACAGGAGAAAAGCTGGAAGAGGGTCCCACGCTGCTGAGTTACCCAGGTCTGAAACGGAAAAACTTTTTGTCTAATTGTAATTATAGATCCAGCTTCTGGAAATAAATCAGACATTGACGTTAATTCATGTTTCCTCAGGTGAACATCATTTCCTGTGTGGCTCATACCCCAAAAGTGCAGATATGTGGCGTTCACAAATTTGTGAAGAGGTTAACAAAAGTGAGAACGATTTATTCAGTTTTGCCGTTAAAATACCACTCTGGTTAAGTGGTTACGCTCAGTCTGAAATAATTATCATACTTCTTTCTGTCAGGTTGTGATCGTAGCATCTTCCAGGAGACTCGGCTTTGTCTGGCGCTCCTATATAGTCTGTTGTCACAGTACCATCTGAGAGAAGCCCAGGAGTTGGGGGACCACCTGGCCCAGCTGATACTGCACAGGGATGGACATCAGAAGGAAAATATCACCGGTCAGTCACGGCATACTGTTGTATGACATAATGTAACATGTGTTTTGAATATCTTGTTTTTAATTCACAGTTCTCTTTGTACACCACACTACTCATGGCCCTGTGTCTTAGATACAGGTCGGTGTTGTTCTAGTCATTTACTATTTTTAACAAGGATAAAGCACCTCCATTAAAATATTCAAAATGTGTTAAACAAAATATGTTAAACAGACCATCACTGCTTGCTATTAATAATTGCAACAGATCATCATTGTTAAACTAACTATTACACAAGAGAGACACTATCTCAAAAACATAAACAAGAAGCCCAGACAAAGATGCATGCAGTGTCTCTAATCAGTCTTCAAACCTATTCTAGAAAGTGAAACTTTCAAGAAAACATAAAGTATGCACGCAACAAAACCAAACCATCCTGGTTTGGATTTCTATGACATTCAGCTGTCTGATTGCAGAGGACATGTCTTCATTTATCTCTCAGAGTTAGGACTGGGTTATGATCTCAGAATGAGTTTATGATGGCGCTGTCTAACCACATCAGAAATCAAATGTGTTTATAGTCAGTCTGAGTGAAAAGCTGGCTGCCATAAAAAAACAAGGGGGAGGGGAGAGATGGGATAGCTGTGTACATTTTCAGACGATGATGGTGATAGTGTTGCAAACATGAAGTAACAGGCAGTTGAATAACATATCACTGACGACAGCTAGTAGAGACCGTTTTTCTCCTCTCTCACCTCACACATCTGGCTAATCATAGCACACATAAAACACACTGACAGTTTGGCCTCAACGTGTTATACCCAGAAATAACTGAAGTCTAAGCTGCTGTGAAACAAAGCATTTTTTATGTTTTCTCTGCCTCTGTCTGTGCAGCAGATGCTCTTCCTTGCCCGTGGCTGCCGATCAACCTTCACACTGATGCAGCCTGTGCAGTGGTTCAGACTTTGGGGCGATTCATGGCCTCTTATTTCACCAACCAGCCGCTCTACATCCTTCCTCCTCACAACGTGGCCGTCCTGCCTCCACTACATCTACCTCATGGTGTGTTACCAAAACTTATTTTTCACTAAAAACATGATGTCTTCATGAATATTGCTATTTGGTAATATGTTTTTTCTCAGGCCCCAGCGTTGGGCGTTTGGTACCGCTGTGTCAGGAGGAAGTGGCTAAAGCAGTTCGACAGCAGCATCTGTCAGAGGTTTGGACGGTGGAATACGCCCAGGACCTGCTCCTGATAGGGGGTCTGCTTCCTGAGACGGTGTGGCTGGCTTATCATTTGGGAGACTGGAAGGCAGCAGTGTCTCTGAGCCTGGCCTACACAAATTACTGCAATGACCACTTCGACTTCACCCGGTCAGTTTGAAAGGATATAGACAGCATGTATGATCCAAATTTACTGATACTGTTCCCATCACATGAATAAACTCAGTTTGAGAATTTCTTTTTTTTTCCATGACATGTTTTATGACAGGCTCAGAAAGAGAGAGCTCCATCTCCCGACAATTTTAGCACCAGAAAGCATTTTTAAGGCTGAGTTGGAGAGTCTTCTTGGTAATGAGGTGGACTCCCAAGAGGGCAGAAATAAAGATGGCGACAAGAGCTTTGCAGGTGAGTGAAACCTGACAGCTGTTTGATTATCCCAACACACACATAAACACCTTTAAGTTTTAACTTAATTTTTTTTTTTTTCCTAGATCCTTTGGAGGGAGAAGACTGGGACCAGTTACAAGTTTCCATACAGGACATTCTGAAGGCATCAGTCATTGCAGCGGTGAATGTAATGTCTTCACCCTTGTCCACACTGATGGACACAGCTAAAGAACTCTGCTCCTCCCTTCCTACCTTAGTGCCGACTGCACTGTACCTGCCTTCTCCACCTCTCTATTGCCCACAGCCTTCTCCCAACACACAGGTACAATAATAGAAGATCAGCTTTCACATTCAGTACAGTTGCATATAAAATCTATAATTAAATGTTTTCTGTGTCTATTGTTTAGGACCAAATAGGAACAGCAGGGCAGTTTGCCGAAGTCGCATGTCGACATAAAGTGTCTGGAGTTCTTCAGAGATTGCTGTTGCTCCTGAGATCTGGTCGCTGCTGCCATCCTGCTGCCCAGTGGTACATCAGCCGTCTGCGCCGGGCCAGGCACATACTATACAAGGTACTTCTTGACAGGGCTGGAGATGTTTCAGATTTAATAAGATGAGCGTTGCTAACAAAGATCGCCATACCACACTTGCATTACATTTACATTTCATTTAAACAATGCAATTTATGTATATTTTCAGATCAAGAAGAAGTATCCCTATCCATCAGTTCCTGAAGAGGAAAAGGCTTTCCCAGAAGGGCTGATGAAGTTTATCAGCCGTAGTGGATTCTTCAGACGGGGGCCTAAAAAAGACAGTCGCCTGGACCCTGACGCTATTCAGACTATAAGTAAGATGCCACTCATAGTGAATCATGGATATCATAATTAATTATCTGAATTCAGATGGTAGTTAATAATAACTGTATTTCTGTCACAAGTCTGCTTCAGGGAGCTGTGTGCTTTGTGCTGGATGCTTCACGTCAGGGACCAGCTCTCCATTCACTGCAGGAAGTATCAGGCTGCAAGACAGCGTGGTAGAGATGAACAGGTACTGCATTTTTGTTGTGTGATATATTCAGTAATGTCCCCAGCCTCTGGCGTCCTCTTACATTTTCTTCTGTATTTGTATTTCATAGAGCTCTGGGGATGCAGAAGTGAATTCTGCTTGCATTGATGCTCTCCACTGGGCCCTCCGTTTTCTGCCTTTCTCTCACTTCCTCAACGCTGAAGAAATCCTTCAGGACATACTGCTCAGCCTGGTTTCTGAACTACCTCCTGTGTCTCTGGTGATCCTTCCTCACCTAATTACACATTTTTGATTCTGGTAAAAATGTCTGATCTTGAGTTATTTTTTTAATTCTTGGCTGTTTCTCTTATTAGGTGGCAGACACACTGGTGCTTGCCTTCCCGGAGGAGGAAGAGTCTGTCAGAGTCTCTTTGAGAGAAAAGTATAACTCCCTGTTGCAGAGACTCAGACAATGCAATGTCATTGGTACACGTCCCTTTTTTCATTTCCAAGTTGTTTCAAAATACCATAAAGTCCTTAAAAGTATGAATGCGATACGTTTTTAGAAATAGTTTCTAATCATTCCTCACCCTTCTGTGTGTTCTCCAGATGGGGAGAAAGAGGAGATGAACGAGCTGATGATGATTCTAATGCGAGACAAATTCAGGCAACGGCGTAAACATCTGGCACGTTTGCAGAGGCACTTGGCCTCCCCTGTGCTCCATCTGTGGGAGAAAGAAGAGGAAGAGGAGGACAGGGGAAGCAAACATGGGATGGCCGTGCTAAAGCAACTGTCGCTGGGTACAACTCTGAGCACCAGCAGCTTAACTGAATGTGGGTTCCCCCCGGTATGTAGTGATGGCGACACAGCAGAGAACACATCTGAGGCTATCACTCCTGAACAGCACTGCAGAGCCATGACCAGGTTAGCCAGTGTTTAATAGAAGAACTCCCATTGTTCTCATCATCTCATGTGTAGTGGTTTATTCAGTGGTGATGTGTTATTCTTTTCAGGGACAAAGGAGCAAAAAAAGTAAGAGAAAGAGAACGTGCAAAGAAGACTGCTGTCAGGATTGAAAGTGCCATTCAAGAGGAGGATCACTGCGGCGATGAGCAGCCTTCCCTGCCTGTGGTTGGCACCTGGGAGTTTGAGCTGGAAGATGAGGAGTATCTAAATTTCCTGGAGCTCTTCCTCAGCTACGTGTTAGAGAAGGACGCTACTGATGGAGGGGACTCCAGCAGCGAAGTTCCTTTGCTGAAGGATTTCTGTGCCGAGCTGAGGCAGAAAGAGCTGCATTCTCTCACCTTTGACGTGCTCACCACGATACATCGCGTCAAAGAGATGGGCACCATCCATCGAGAAAGCACCTGGGCAATGACCCTCCAGTTTTCAGAGCTGGCTCTTGTTACAAACCCGTGAAAGGAGGTTCAACAAATGAAGTGCAAGCGTCCTCCGTCTGGAGTGAAGCCCTCACGTCCAGGACTAGCCTTTCTGGCAGTTCACATCCTGAATGGAGAACTGGGAGACAAAAAGGATTGTTTGGCCTCCGACAGCAAAGCAGTGTGCCTTTGGACCAAAGAGGTCCTGAAACGAACCTTATTCAAAGTGCTTTTACCAAACCAACAGAGACCTTCACGCTTGGCTCCTCAGTGTCTGAAGCTGTGATTGATTTGCAACAAGGCTTGGACCCCAAACTGGAGGCTCAGTTTCCAAAGCTGGGCAGGCTGCTGGAGTGGATGGTGCGATGGGCTGATAGAAGGGTGCTAATGGGGCATCATGGCAAAAAGAAGAAAGATAAAGGAGGAAGAGTCGGGGGAACAGCTGATGAAGGAGTCGTGATTCGTGTCAAAGCCTCAGCACCCGCCGTCCTCACTTCCCTCAGTTTGCTAGAGCGCAGGTACACGGCTTTACTCGGGACGGACCGGTACAGCGCGCACATCCAAATTCCAGAAACCCAATGGACTGTAGCCCCTGTGCTGCAACCTGAGGTGGATAAGAAGCTGGACAGAGAGAGCAGCGTTGACACAGGCTACCCCGGATCTGCCAACACTCCCATTACTGGCCTCGATCACAATATACAGCAGGAAGAACTATCCATGTGAGTGGCTCATGTATTGTTCACAATGGTACATTATTTAACTAGCTGGAGGTCTTTATTGAATCTGAGCAAGACAGTGGTACTTCAGAAACTATAACAGCAACTGGATAACTGGTTGTAGAACATTAGCAGTAAAATTTAGATGTGCATTCCTTGCAGTGGTTCTCGTACAGAAGAACCGGAGGACCTGACATTTCACAGGACACCTGTCTCCACTGACCAGGAAGTGCTGAGCTCTGATGCTCAGCAGAAACAGTCCAGTTCTCTACCACCATTTCCCGATGACTTGGATGTTACACCTGAAAAAGAAGGTATGAAACAAAGATATACAGGATCTTGCTATAATGCCCTTGCACCGCAGAAAAATAACCGACATGTCTGACATTTGTAGACACACATAGTCACAGCGAGGGCTTGGAAATGTCATCATCTGGTTCAAGTGGAAACGTCTGCCTGGCTGAAATGGTTAATAGAGCCAGTTAATACTCTCACCATTCATACGTAGCATACAAGTTGCCAAAAGACACAAATAACGGCTGTGCTTTCGTTTCCAGAGTTTAAAGCTTGCAGACCTTGACTGCTCAGAAAAATCTGAAGATGTGTCCAGGTCCACGTCTCTGTAAGTTTTGAAATTTTCATATTTACCAAAGGTGGAAATGTTTTTCCTCCCAAGAGCTAATACCACCAAGGTTACAGCAGAAGCTTGTTGACTGTTGCCTAATTCTCTGATATTGTTCGAATTACAATGCTATCAAATGTTGAATATAGTTATATTTCCTTGTTGGTGGAACCATGAACTAAAACATACAAAATATTGCTGAAGTTGACATTGTTGTTGTTTGAAGCCACAGTTATGCTGAAAGTCCCACACAACCAGAACCCCTCGCTGCTCCTGCTGCCCAGCCTGAAGATACGGCTCTTCCCGAACCTTCTGATTCAGCTGGACCGCTTCTCCCCAGCACAGTTGTAAAATCTCAAAGCCTTCAGACTCAAAGCTCCACAGCTGGCACACCCACAGTAGCTACAGCCCCCAATCAGCCATCAACCTCTGAGCCTCCTTCAACGAGACAGCGTCTAGGTGAAGACTTATTCAGACTGGTTCAGGTAAGTACAGACGCCTCTAAAGGAAGTGGTTGGACTAAAATATTAACTATTAACTTAGGATATTTGTCCTTCATTGCAGAATATCAACTACGTGAGTCTGATGGAGGTTTTGGGAGCCTCGTTTTCCAGCCTGCAACTTGCCCAGCAGAGCGTTGCTTTGGCACAGTCTGACATGAACTCCTTACAAGCTAGCGTGCCACCGTTGTTTACTACCAGATTCATCCCTCAATCAAACGCCTTACCCGCTCAAACTACCGTCCCTGCAGCACCTCAAACACAGGGATGTGCGCCAAATGCCGGATTCAACAACCCCCTGCTCAATCCAGCAGCTGCATGCGTGTTTGCAGACCGGCCTGTCATGCAGAGCTCAGCGAAAACCTCCTCAGCAGCCGATCAGTATCACACCAACACTAGTCACCCTCCCTGTGCCACTGGAGCAGGTGTAACTTATCAGGTATTGCTGAAATGTGCTCGCATTTCTGTATAAACAGTATTTGCAAGACAGAAACAAAGCTCATACTTTTTTTTCCCCTCAGGAAATGCAGCCACTCTCTGTCCAGGCGGGGTCACCGGCCATGCAGCTGAGGCAGAGCAGGAGTCTGATCCCATCCTCTCAGGGGCTCCTGGCCACTACTAACACCAATCATGCTATTCCTGATGCTCCTGTGTTAGTGCCTTCTAATGCTAGTGTACAAAATGACACGATCACGGGACTGAAGCTACTTCAGCTTCACCAGCCTTTGTTGCCACAGCAGAACGTCCAGCATTATCTACCAGCACAGCAGTCACAAATACCACACACGACCAACCCTGTGACTCTGGAGTCCTATCAGTACAGGTTGTGTGGAGAAAAAATGAATGGGTCTTCTATTCCTAAAAGACAACTCAGTTTTCATCCCCCACGAGATTCTTTTACCAGGAACTCCCAGCCCCTGATCTGGCCATCAGAGCAATCCAGAGGTCAAGAGCCCTCGCTACTTCCTCCTGTTTTACCAGCTCACTCTCCGGCGCCAATGCCCGGCCTTCGTTTGTTGCACTTTCAGCCTGCTCCACAAAGCAGCATCGCCTTCCCCAAACTGCCATCTTTCTCTAGACCGCCTACTGTCATTGCAGTCCCAACGAGAGAAACGCATGTGATCAAGCTTCTACATATTGAATCAGGACCAAAAATGGTAAGGTGATTTTTAAAAAAGGTTATTAATAGATCTCGTCATTTATTAAAGGAGATCTGTCTGTCCTGACACAGGTGATGCCTCAAGCAGCTCCTTCGACCCCAAAGCCTCGTCTCTTCTCCATGGAAGAGCTGACAAGTTCAGTGATGGGCCGGCAAAACAGTGAAGAGGCTCAGCTGCGGCTACTTAGAGTAAACCCATCCACTGAAAGCACTGGAAAGGCTGCCACCTCTTCCATGGCTAACTCCAACAAAAGGCACATATGTCATATTAGTTGTACTGTACAGTTTCACCTTTGAATCACTGATTATTTTATTAACTAAATTCAATTTTGTGTTCTTTTTAGGCAGAATAGGAGAAAGGAGAAGGCAAGAAAAACAGAGGTGACATTCAGACCAGATGAGTCCATCATCTCTACACAAGAGGTGGAATAATATTAATCCCATCAGAGGTATTTTCTACTTAGAAATATTTAGTTGTTAAACCACCATCTTGTGTTTCCTCCAATATGTATTTAGCCAGCAGACGTGGCTATAAGTGAAGATCCTGTGGTTGGTGAAGAGATTACACGTGGACATGATATTACAGGTGATTACGTAAACACACGATACAAACACTCCAATTTAGTTTTGGACCGCTATCATGTAATTCTTTTATCAGACAGTTGGGAGCGTTACTATGTGCCGTTTAAAGATCTCTTTACCTGCTGTTCTTAAAGTCCCACGATCCTTTGAGTCTTTGCTGACTGGCCAGCGACTGTTGGATGAGCTCACAACCACTTCAGCTGAACTCCATGCCTTTGCTTCCAAATCTAAACGACCCCCCGAGTGCCACGATGCTTTCACCAACACAGACCCCGGTGAGTTCAGAGTTGCAGCTAACGGTTTTTCAGTGCAGGTTACACAGAGCATAGAATCTGGGCTTACTGCTGATTTTCTTTCAGCTCCTCCTCCTGTGCTTGTGAATAAGTCCGTTTCCGTCCAGGCCTCTGCGACGGCTAGTAGCCCCAAATGTAAGTTGATTTGAAATTGCAGGAACAGCTTACTGCTTTTTGTTGGTGGTGGGTTTATTTGAAGTGCAGTACGTTTGGAGTTGAACACTGTGTGTGTTTTCTCCATGAAGATCACGTTCAAGACACAGAGCAGACACCTCAGGAACCTGACAGGATTTTGGTGAGAGTACACATAAAGTAGCATTTTAGCCTGTAGCGCTCAATTATATTATTCATTTAGTGATTATGAACTCCTGGGTTCATCAATTTTGTATGTGTAAATATCTGTTTTATTACATTCTAGCATGTAGTTACTTGAAATAAGATATATTTTGACTTTCTTTGTTTTATTATCTTCATTTTGCAGGATCTGGGCGGCCGCCAGTTCATAAGTGTCTTAGATCTAGAAGGCACGGTGCAGCCCAGCCCAGGAGCCAATGATGTTCCTTCCATATATCCTTCTTCACCTACATCTGCTCAGTTACACGTTCTTGCAACCTCTGTTATCAGGGGCGGTGCTGCGTCACCTGATCCTCCACACCCCATAGTCACAATTCCAGAGGGTCTCCTGAAACCCACCACTCACACAGGTCTGTGTATCTCTTTATATATAGTTTTTATGCTGTTTTTATGTCTTATACTGGATGCAGTTATGCCAATGTTGAAGCACAGACTGCTGATATAATCTGCTCTTTTTATGAATATCATTGTAAACCTTAGATATCCCTGAGGAGTCTCCTTCATTCGGCCACATTGAGCCCAGTAGAGTTTCAGAGAGAATCTCTCCACAAGACAGCATGGCAGTCGACCCATCTGACTATGAGATCTGTCGAGCCATAAGGAGCCAGAGCACTGCACCTCACAGAGCCCCATCCTCACCTCCCGCAGTCTGGTTCTCTTCTCGCCTGTCAGAGCTGGATTCCCAGTTGGCCTCTCTACAGAAGATTGCAGATCACCTGGAGAAGGACTTCTCAAACTCCAGGATGGTACATATCCATGTTATATTAGCACTTATCTTGCTTAAATTAGTCATAGTTTAATATAAGTCTAATTCCTTGTTTGTGTCTCTGTGTAGCTGGTGAACACTATTGAAAAGTTGGCTCCTGATGCAAAAGTTACTGCTGCAGTAAAGAAAACCGTCAGACTCGCTGTCCCACAAAAAGGTAGAACCTAAAATTATTCAATAGTAATTTAATTTAGTAATTTAATAAGCTATAGTATAGCAAGTCACTACATAAACATAAAAGTCAGAAATAGTCCAACAGATTATATTGTATATTGTAGAGCTCTGTAACAAAGTTTAAAACAATCTCTGTAAGATAGTGTTAACATCAGTTTTATTTTCTCTGCAACAGCATGGACACCAAGACCTGATCCAGATCTTTTCACCGAACTTGATGCCTATGAAGAGGAAAACCAAGAAGAAGAAGAAGAAGACTATCTGCTTCATAATGAATCCCGCAATTCTGGAAGAATGCCATCTCCTTCCTCTTACAGTCACAAAGCTGGTCCTTCCTACCTTCACACGTCACCAGGTAAAAATGGAATTTATACAAATATGTTCTTACTAAATTAAAGAAGTGGCTGGTATACACGCAAATCACTGCATTTTAAATCACACTTATCTCCCTTTGATAATGTTTATGTTCCGATAATGCAGCTAGACTTGGCAAATGTAGTTTGTTACTCTTTTATTTCTCTTCTGCAGGAATAAAAGATCGGTTCACAGAAGCACACAGGATATCTCATGTGTAAGTTTAATTTGATTAGGAGTCTTTTAAGCATTTTATGACTTTTTCTGTTAGTGATGTGCTTATCTTTTTTTCCTCTTTCATTTTGTGATGTCCTTCCCTGTGCATGTTTATCTCTAGATGGTCAGATGAGAATCCAGGTCAAACCGAGCTATCCGATACGGCCGAAATCTTAGACGAGCTGATAAAGGAAGGGTATTTATCTCCAACTGACTTGGATGACTCCACTTCTCTGACTGCACAGCACAGCAGGTAAGGTTCCTACTAAAATGAGCGTTCATTCAAATTGCTGCTTCAACGGCTATCCCTGAGCTGAAAAGTGACATGACCCACAGCAGGCCAGACCCCCCGCAAAGTAGCTGGATGTCCCAGAAACGTGTCCTTCCTGAGGATGAGAGGAGAGAGGTGAGGATCTGGATGAGGAGGAAACAGAGGGAGAGGCTGGCTGCTTATCAGAAACAGAGAGAAAGCCTGAGAGAGAGGGAGCACAAACCTTTCTCCACTTCTGCAGCCTCAGTGAGTTATGGATATGTTTCATTTTATTATCCTATTGTATGCTACGCTTTCATAATCTACATTGTTCTCCACCCACTTGTCACAGAAATCAACAAACAGAAGTCGGCCCTTCATTTCGAGAACCAAAGATGGAAAAGAAAAGTATGTTGTTATTAACATTGTGCTCAAAACGTACATATGTGCAGGTGTAAAATGTTACTACTCTTGGATTTCATAGGGCAATGCTTCTGGAGCAATACAACCAGAGGACCCGTGAGACTTGCTCTTTAGCCAGCGACTTTTTCACCTCTCGTGCAACCGCTTCACAGACGGAAGGCCTTCCATTGCCCACCTCCACACGGCCTACCTTCACTCCACCCGCTGGCAGCACTCAAAGGTATCTTCTGCAATAGTAATTTGATCGGGATCTTGCCTCATTAAATAAAAATAGTGTTCTAGTAATTAACTATTAACCATTAACATTAAGATATTCATGAATCAGAATCTTAATCAGACCAGTATTTGTTTTGAGCACCCTTTACCTTTGAAAGCAACAAGCATTTACAGAAATGGTTCAGTGGTTTGACAAAGACAATCAAATTGTTAATGGCAACTATTTGTACGATAGTTATTGTCAAACTACAACTGTAATGGTCGTGACAGGCAGATACATAATCCCAGACAGATTCCATCATGTTAAGATCAGGGCTGTTATTCCTTATACTTCCTTACTCCTTATACTAAAGATAGTTCCTAATGACTCTACTTGTCTGTTCAGGGACATCAAAATCTGTGGAGTGGATTATCTAAAATTTTGCAAAGTACTTTATAAGTACCTAAGGAATAAGATGACGAGCTTCCATCGTTATTAATTATGTTTTAATTATCTTTTTCTTAGAGCGAACAGTGTTTCAGCCAGTGATAAACGAAATCTTAAGCCCCAGTCAGGGCACACTCCAGCCCATCTTCGTCCACAGTCTGTGGTAGAGCAGGGGTGGCCTTCAGAGGATCGCCGCCGGAGACTGGGACTACATAGACCAGGTATTATAATCATATTTAACGACATGAATCATATTTAATGACGTAGTGTTTTCCATTAAAACAAATTTAATTTATGTTTGATGATTTCATTGTTTTTTCAGTGACCTTTTTGCCAGAGGACCGTCTGTCTCAGGTGACCAGACGTGGCATGCTCACCTACACTAAGAACCACACCAAACCACACACAGCTGCCCAGAGTGAGCTGTCCAGAGTGAGTGGATATCAGAGAAGGACGGGGGTGAACCAAAGTTTCTCAGGAAGGACTGCTGTAGGAAGAGGTACCCTGAGGGAGCCTTCAAATGTGGAAGACAGAGAAGAGGCGGATCGTTCAGACTTAAATAGGCTGCAGGACCTTGAAGACTCAGACTCTAACAGAGTAAGAATCACAATTTCTCATCAGTCTCACCACCACTCAAGCGGTTATCTGGTGCTTTAAACAGTATGTGTGGATTAGTTTAGCTGAGTAATAACTGCAATTACTCTTTGTTGTCCATTTCCCAGATTTTAGCAGGGCTTTTGGATGAGCGGGATGATGGTGCCAGAGCTAGTTTTTCAGGGATGGAGTGGCTGGAAAATCTCTCTGGGAGCGAAGGCAGCAGCCTCAGCAAAATAGACTGGGCAGCTATTGAGAGGATGGTGGCTGGAGAAGACGCTTGAGTGACTCAAGGAAAGAAAGAACAGCGCAATGTTGACACTTAAAACAGATAGTATGCATAGATATATATATATAGATGGTTGCAGTTGAAAAAAGTGCCTTTTAAAATAGAAATTACAAAAAGCTTGTACAGTTGACAGTGATATTAGATATCATACAAATATATTTGTTGATAAAGTAGGCCTACAATAAATTAAATGTAATGTAATTAGTTTTATTGTGGAATGTGTAATTGAACATCAGCTATCTGCTGTGATGTATTTGGATTGAAAATGTAGGTTTGTGCCATATGTGTGTAAAGTTTTCCACATTTATACTTATTATATTACTGTATATTTTTGTAACAGTTAAATATACCTGCGCTGTGTCCCTCACTTTTTTTCTTCATTTTTCGTATTTATGATCCAGGAGGTAGCTCTCTGAAGTTTTTCTGTATACATCACACGTTCATGTAATGTTTAGTTTTGGCATCTTTCACTAGATTGTCTCTCTGATTAAGTTGTTAAAGTGTTTAAATCTGGCACCTTGAACATTTTACTTCATTTATCCAAACAAGCTCACACAGTACTTCCTTTTGAAATAAAGTGATACTGCACTGGAGGATTGTATCTTTTGTATTTATGGTGTTTGACCCTGCTTTGTCTTCGTGCTACCGGTCGACAAAGTCCTCCAGTGAAATAGTCCTCTTAAACTGCAATGATCTGCAAACGCCCTCCAGGCCAGCTGTGGCGCTGCGAACAAACCCAACCACAATAAAATGCACAGAAGAGCTTCCGGCGGTCAAAGGGAACGTACGTATTTGAAAACATGGATCCCAGAAAAGTGGATGAGGGTAAGAAAGTTTTGATGTTTAAAGTCCATATTACATTAAATTTACTCATGTTACTTGAATGCCATTGATTCTGAGTGTATTCTACATCTCTCCGCTAATGTTGGCTACATTTATATAGTAACATTTCATGAAAAGAAACATACGTCGTTGCTGGTTTGGCTAGCTTACTTGTTAGCCTAACTGTTAGCTTTCCTTATATTTAGATTCTGTCAGACTTTGAATAGCGAATTTATTGTAGATTATAACAACTTAAGTTGCACCTAAAACCTCTAATTAACATGAAAATAAGTAAGCTAAACCAGAACAATGAAACCATGATTTTACCAGTGCTAAATGAGACTAATACTCTTAATTCAACTTGAAATAATACAGAATTGCTGAGTATGTTATGTAGCTACAGTACAAGGTTTGACTCTGTTGTAAGACATAACATAACACGATATCAGTCGGGATTTCGGACAAACCACAGCACCGAGATGGCTTTGGTCAAAGTTTTAAATGGCCTCAGGTCCAATATGTATATGGGAAGACTGTCTGTACTGGTCCTACTTGATCTCCCTGCTGTCTTTGTTACAGTAGATCACTCAATTCTTTTAGACAGACTTCACAATCTGGCTGGCATATCTGGTACTGTTTTTAATTGTCTTAAATCTTATCTGAGTGACAGAATTTTATGTTGCCTTGGAAGAATGTTCATCACAAAGCTATAAAATGCTCAGTGGTGTCCCTCAAGGTTCTATTTTGGGTCCATCACTTTTTAATCTTGCTACATGCTATCACTTGATAACGTTATCAGGAGCCATGGCATAAATTACCGTAGTTATGCAGAAGATACACAGCTTTATATTGCTGTGTCTCCTCATGACTCTGGGCCAGTTGATGCCCTTTTAATTGTATCTTCGATATCAAGTCATGGATGGCATCAAACGTTCTACAGCTCAACCAGGACAAAACTGAGGTCTTAATTATTATTCAGTAAATTCTTGTTTTAATCAATGCTGTTTCTAGTAGTGCTTTGCGGATTATTAAATTGTGTGTGTGTCTGTGTTGGGGTAGGGATGCAGGTGGGATTACTGTTTTAAGCACTTTGTGCTGCATTTTGTTTGTATGAAAAGTGCTATACAAAAAGTCTCATTGATTGTTAAGTTATTCTGATACCTTTCTATACAAAAGCTGTAAAATTGAGTTAGGTAAGCTACTGTTTGTACATTTTACTGTGTACATAAAGTATTTGTATTAATGCAGATTGTTATGTCAGTGTATATCAGTGCATATCGGTGCATCAATATTAGTTCAGTGGGACCATTTGTTTTTCGGCTTTCACGACTCCATACTCATTATTTTTGTGTTATGTAGAATAGTGTTACCATTAAGTTGAAATAATAATAATAAAAATAAAATTGCATCTCCCAAAGCATATCTTTTGTTTGAGCTATCTGTCTTACAGAAAAAACATAATCAAAAAAAGGTTTTAGGGATTATTTTGAAAAGAAAGGTGGTGTCGTTACAGTTTTTATGAGAGATAAAAATGCTACACTCGCCTCTTTTATCTACAGACAAAATGAGCGACGGTGGAGACATTGGCTCCATCATGGGTTTCTCAGGGTTTGGTACGTACACTCATTTTTAATACATTTTTTTTCTTCCTTGTGTTATAACCTGATAGTTTGAGGTGTGACAGTCACATATCGATTAATTCCCCCCCCCCCCCCCCCCCCCCCTTTCAGGTAAGAAAGCCCGAACCTTTGACTTTGATGCCATTTTTGAACAGACCCGCCGAACAGCCATTGAGAGGAGTCAGCGTGCATTAGGTAAGATTGTCATCACTCATGATATGATAAGCTGTTCAGTAATCGTGAGTCTAACTGACTTGTTACATCCATAGAGGAGCGACAGAAGGAGATGGAAGAGGAAGGGGAGAGCTCCAAGTCAGTCCACAGTCAAAGAGCCAAAACTGCAGCAGCTTCTTCAAGGTAGCGGCTTTGAGTTTTGTGGTTGACTGACTAGAATAGCTGCAAGTCAGCACATGTTTTAACTGTTTAAGATATGTTTTAGGTCTTATAACCAATATTTTTATCGCAACAGCAGCGACAGTGGGTCAGACTCTGACTCCGACTCAGAGCTTATTGGACCCCCGGTCCCCGCTCAAGGTGCAGACGAGGACGATGATGAGCTTGTTGGACCACCTCTTCCACCAGGCTACACGGGCAGCACGGCTCACAGCGACGATGATGATGATGATGACGACGACGAAGGAGACGCACAAGACGATGATGACGACGTATGTCTTAAATTTACCACTTAACAATAGGCATTACCTGTCACTTACAAAATATTTCATCTTGGTTCCCTTTTATTTTACTCATTGTGTCTCAAATGTTTGAAAAGGATAAGCATGCGTTAAATAAGATCATAGCTCTGTAGCACATTTGCTAGGTAAGCCATGACACTGACTATTTTATGCATGTATAAAATCCTCAAGGTTAGACCCCACTCAGGATAAGACAAATTTCCCACTAATCTGTTTAGTTACGCTATTATTCTCTAGTTAAATTGTGGTTATCAAACCAAAAGATTGTTTTAAAATTTCACCACAAGATGGCAGCACAAGAAAATATAATCACTGGCCAATGTTATTCTATATAGGACATGGGACAGTATGGAACTGAGGTGTTGCCTGTTTCTTGTATTCTACTAAAACACGTCAGCCTCCTAAATTATTAGGATTATTAAAATTATGCCGAAGCATTGTTTTTTATAGGAAGAGGATTAACACTATGTCATGAACTGAAGTAATTTTCAGAACCAAATGTTGCATATCCTCCCCTCACACTACCTGTTAAACAGAGAATGCCATATCATTAAATGTAATGAACATCTATACCAACACCTAATTCGGTCTTTTCTCTCACTGTTTCCTTGTGTACATCTCGACTTTCTGCGCCAGAATCCAGTGAAAAAGATCCCAGACAGTCATGAGATCACTCTGCAGCACGGCACCAAGACAGTAAGGCTTCTCCTGTCAACACTCAGTGAATTATTCTTGCAGCATGGTCTTTTGCACGGTCTGTATCAGTTGTTGGACATTCAGCCAATAATATTCAACTATCCAACTTTTTTTACAACAACAACAGCTGTGAGTCTGTTTCACTTGCTCTAGTGTTTAGAAAATGGTTAAATTTAGTTTTGGTTGTGCTATCCAGATCCACTGCTGATTGTAGTTTTAGAAGAATTTCTGAATAACTGGACCATGAGTCAAGAACAAACTTAAAATATCTGGCTCCTGTTTATTTTTGCTGCCTTTAGCACAGAGACGGTGACTGTATTCTGAAATGTGTATAGCATCAGAAGCAGGTTTCTTAAGTTCCTCTGAACTGTAAAAACTTAAAGATTAGCTTTTATTTGCAAGTACGGTAATTGTCTTTTCAGGTGTCAGCTCTTGGCTTAGACCCCTCTGGAGCCCGACTGGTGACTGGCGGATACGATTACGATGTGCGGTTCTGGGATTTCGCTGGGATGGATCAGGCTCTCCAGGCCTTCAGAACCCTGCAGCCCTGTGATTGGTACGTGGCACATCAGTACAGTTGCTTAACATGTGTCTAATTAGTCACATGCAAACTTCCAGTACACTGACCGCATTTGTGTGTGCCAAAGTGTACACACGCACACACGCATTTTTTGAGCTCCATTGAGCCTCACGTTAACTCTGTGACATCCTCTCTTTTCATGCAAAATGAGGCCTGCAGAAGCAGATGGTTAAGATATGCGGGTGTTTGTGTGTGTGCACATGTGTGTTTATTCTGTGTTTCACTGAAGCTATCATCAAAGATCTGATTTTTTTATTCGGTTTTGGGAACCAGTGGGCTGAGCTGGAGCAGGCTTCCCCTTATTAGCAAAAATTTCCGCTACATTTAATTTGATTACAATGTGATCCATTAGCCTGTTTGGTTAGCCGATAAGATAGGCTTCGAATCAGAGGGCATGCTGTTGATGTAAACTGTTACTCAAAAAGGTAACTCCTGAGCTCAGTTAAACAAAAACCATGAAGAATCTGAGAATTTGGTGCTGTTTAGAGAGTCTTGGAAGATGCTAACCACCCCGCTCCCAAATGAAACACAGCATTAATGGTGGTCTCTTTGTTTTAATGCTACTTCATGCTTCCTACTAAATACTTCCCATTATTTCTGTGGTCAATTTACCTGCATGCAATGCACTGTATTTAGCTATTAAGTCTGTTACAATTAAAAACCAAAATGGTTATAAACCCCTTAATACATACTGCTTTTCTAGATAGATCAGTAGACAAGCCTTTACTGTGCTGAGGAAAATTTGTTTTCAAAGCCTCCATTGATTCCACAGAGAAACATAAATATGTGGTATGTGTATACAATAAGGTTCAAACATCATTCTTCCAATTTCACGGCTTTAGATGTAATCATGCTCACTGTTTTGGCCTTTTTGTTTGTTGCTTGCCTTCATTCACCTGGTGTTCATCATATGTTGGACCGTTCCTATAGCTACATGGGTTTATACTGTTTGTGCTGCAGAATGCTTGTAAAATCATATCTTGCAGATGGCTTGCACGCAGGCAACAAGACACGTGCGAGAAACATAAATGTGCAAACTAAAAAAAAGTATCTTTTGTTGTGTTGTTTTCTTGTGCGTCCTCAGCCATCAGATCAAGTCGCTGCAGTACAGCGTCACAGGTGATGTCATCCTGGTAGTTTCGGGCAACTCGCAGGCCAAGGTGTTGGACCGTGACGGCTTCAATGTCATGGAGTGCATCAAGGGAGACCAGTACATTGTGGATATGGCTAACACCAAGGTATGCCAAAGTGGTGTTGACACGTGACGAAGTTTTACAAAAAAGTTTTGGTCTCTTTCGTGGGAATTTTTATCCATAATTTCTTCTGGTTTGCGATAACATTTAGTCATCACATCTGGCAATGCCGTGACAGGGTCCAGCAGAGTAATAAACACGTGAAGACAGGTTGTAGAGAAGCCAACAGCTTTTGCTAGATACCAGACCCATTTAACTGGAGGACAAAGGCAAGAGAGTTGGAGGGGAAATCTGTGTGAGCACGAAACTACAGCATATCTGTTATGTCAGGTTCAATTAATAATTAAAAAAACAATATATTTTTAAGTTATTTAGTACTTCAATTAATAATAATTCATTGTTCCTTTGTTGGTTGCTCATGGGGAATTCTTCCTCTGCAGTTAAACTATCCAGTCATTCACAGATCATTGTGTACACTGTACCATTTAATGTCATGTGTTTAGTCTGGATGTTTTGGTGACGTTGTTGAGTTCCCGGGTATAAACATGAATTTTTATGAGTATAAGTAAAACGATGACTAATGTTAGTGAATAGTCTGCCACGGAGAGCAACTGTCTTCACTGTCTTGCCCGACGACACTTAGAGGGGCTCTACCATCTGAGCTCCAGCCCGTCTAAGCCAAAACTATAAAAATAAAACCCAATTTATAATGAGCTGGAGTTAGTCTGAGATACTGTTTCTAAAAACAGACTGCACAATCTGCTCTTCTTCTCAGTGGGTACACCCTGCCAATGTATAATGGTAGCAAGGTGTAGCTGATCTGTTTTTGTATGTCGGGATAATGGCCTGTGCCATGTGACCAGCCGGAGGCAGTCTCGGGGGAAGAGGAGCACTGCATGCTTTCAGGACTGTTGCAATTCATTTGTTCCATATACCTGAATCTACAAAGAAGCATCCTAATCAAGTGTCCATGTTTAGGGGTTTCTCTGTTTAGGAAAGCCATGGTCAGTAACCATGTGTGCCAGCTGCAGTGCATTTAGGCATGGTTTATACCACCCATATGAATCACTTGAAGTGAAGGCCCATTGATTACAAGTAGTGTTTTCCTGGGTGTCCTACATACTTGTCCGGCTCGGTCCCATCTGGAGCTGATGGGAGAGCTGGGTTCTGTGAAAATGTGTTTTGGCACGCTGACTGTGTCCCAGTCGATTAGCTGTGTTTCATGTGATAATTAAGTCCTTGCCTGTTCTCTGCCTCTGTTGACAGACGATTACTTCCCTCCTAACTCATCCCACCGTGCGCTCAGAGATTTGCCACACACAGTCCTACAGTAGATACATAAACTGTCGTATAACAGGATGTGTTTTATGTGACCATTTTTTTTTGTCTTGGTCATTGTTGCTTCTCTCTGATGTGACCTTAAGCATTTGAGATTTAGCTAGCTGTAGCAACAATCTCCCTGTCATCATTCAAAGTGAATAAAATGTTTTGAGTCATGTTGTGGTAGATGAAGACAATGAATCTGCTAAACTAGAGCTAATATTATACAGTAACGTTGGATCTTTGCTTTCAGTAACAGGTGCTGCTTAGAAGGTCACATATGTGGCATTAATGAAATTTAAGCACTTGTTTCCGCATATTGCAGGTGTTTCCACCCTTACTTAAAATGATCCTTTGCAACTACAGACCATACTACTACAGCCTTTGTCTTGTTGATCTTCGAATGATCAACTACTTGCACCAGAGAAGCTTTACAAGCTTGATAAATATTCATCAGTCACATAGTCAGCATCGTGTATCAAGTGCATCCACTAATTGATTAATCAACTAATCCTTTCTGTCTTCCTAAACCTAAATCTTAACAAACATTGAGACCTGTTTAGCATTTGCTAAAAGCAACTGCAGTACTAACAAACGGGCTGCTCCAGGATTGTCCCTGGTTATTCCGTTGTGTTGTCAGGAAGGCTTCTTGTTTTGGCTCTGTTTGTCATTAACATGCTCTAAAGTATGTTTACTGTTTGTATGGGTATCCGCCTGTTTCTTTTTAGTCATTGGCAATTTGTTTTCCTAAACTGTTGAGGAAGAGGAATCACATTTGTTCAGGAAGGTAGCGGCTCTTTCACCCTAATTGCGAAGCTCTTGCGATGGATGGGTGCTTATTTTTGATGTTATTGCAGCGAGCAGGGAAGCATCCCCTTTGAGCTTTAACCTCATCATGTGGAGAGTGTGTATTTCACCATAAAATTTAACAACTTACCAATTGGTACTTCTTTTCTGGTCATAAAGCAGCAAGGTGTGGGCAGTTTCACTTAATCAGCCATTAAAGTGGTGTGTTCGCAGTATTTGACAGTGAACAGGCAGGCCCTCTTTCCTGATCCACACATGCCGATGTCATTTGGTCAACTTTTGCTCATGCGAAGCTCTGCTTTCTTGAGCGTCCTGTCAAATAGCGGTATGTCACGTCTGCAGCCTCTTTGCAGCACATTGAAGTGTTCCTCTCTGACCTGGCAGTCAGGGAGGCCTCTCTCTGGGTTATCCCACTTTGAAGCCATTTGTTATGAGTAATTCTCCGCAGGACTACTCCAGCAGAGGAAATAGCTCAAAGTTACTCTGCAAGAAGCTCAGTGTTTGAAGCTGTGCCGCAGGCTGCTGCACATCCTCAGAGTTCACTGGCTCAGTTGTAAAGCAAGGCCCATGTTGAGAAAGGCCAAAAGTTGGTTTTAACAGTATGATAAAATTAAGAGTTATTTGCTCAAGGGAGAGCTGTCCACAGTGCGTGCAAATGAGACGAAAATAATAGGTGCATGCTGTGGGTAAGGGCCTCACATTTGCCATACAGTTCACACTACAACGCATCACGAAAATGTAATGCCCTTCTTGAAATAACTCTTTGCGCGACTTTGCTCATTATTTGTGTGCAAGATTTCCATGTTGCGACTTTTATGTTTTTTGGTTCCCAACAACCGGTTACAACTTTGACTACATATCAGATCAGCAAAAAGGCAACCCTCAATCTAAATCTCCATTAATCAACAATGATTCATGAACGTGTGCAGTGGCTTAAGCCTCATATAAGGTACTGTGGGACTAGACGCTGTGACCTACGCACATAACCTAGGTCGGTACAAGCCATTTTTACTTGTGTGCTCGTCAGTCTGGCTCACTCTGTAAAAACACCATCCAAACGCTAGTTGGCGCCGTGTCGTTTTTGACTTAATCATTTACCATAATTTCTCCAAACCTTCCATTAACCTTTCCTTGATGCGTTCCATCTTTATTGATCCAAAACAAAATTAATTACTGTAAAAGCAGTCGGAAATACGCCATGATCAAGCGGACCAATCGCAGGTCTTGCGGTCTGTGTTGCCGTGGAGTGTAGTTACATTTTTGGGGAACTGCACGTCAGCTTATGGCATTAGGGTCTGTGTAGCGTCTGGGCTGTAGCTAGGGTGTCGAATTGACGCAGAAGCCTAAACCACTTATTGTTTCTGGTCAGCAACAGTTAAGTTTTCAATAAAGGTTGAATAACTTTTATTTTTTATGCTCTTTTCAGGGCCATACAGCTATGTTAAATAGTGGCTGCTGGCATCCCAAGATTAAAGAAGAGTTCATGACCTGCTCCAATGATGGGTAAGTGTTTAATAAGTATTGTAAGTTTTGAGTTATAGAGAAGCTAACACTTCCCCCTGGGCTTCATTGTGCTACAAGTATGTTAACTTAAACAATAATGGTTTGATAACAGTAATAAACATGTTGGAGGTCCATAAGAAACTGAAGAGTATACAGTGATGCCTGACTTACAGTAGCATTGCTGTGTCTCATAATGATGCTATGTGGTTAAAACCGTATGTAATTAATGGCTGTGGTGTATCTAGTTATTTGAAATAAAGCTATTGGGCTTACTTTTAAAAAAGTAAAGATAATATTATGACATTATTTTATGAATTCTAGGACATAAACAAATTATAAATGTACAGTGACATTCCATATCCATTTATCTCGTCAGATATATTTAATTTTCAGATGTTGCATATTTCAGAATAACATTCAGAGACCCACGTCTTGAATATTGTGATTAAATATACAGCATTTCATTCAGAGTAGTTCTTAAAGGAAAACCTAGTTATGTACGCTCACATCAGTCCTTTAATTGAACAGACTTCTCTTTGCTCTCGTCTCTTCTGTCACCAGCAGGGAGTCCTCTAGTCCAGACTATGCCTTGTGTGGCCCGGCCTTGTAGTTGCGCATTGACACATGGCACATTTATATTGGATGTTATCCAAATGCAGTCCTGTATTTGGATGCAGTGAGGTGGACCAGATCAACCACAGGAAACGATAAGATGTCATGTGCACATGTGTGTGTTATATTTGATAGCAACGTTTTAGCACTCCTTTGTGTTCCTAAAAACACAACTAGACCCGTTTGGCTGCGAAAGTTACAACTCTTTGCCCTATAGGTGTGCAGGAATATTTGTGATTGAACATGTGTGACTGAGGCACGGCACAGTGATGAGTCTAAGTGAGTGTGGCAGGCAGCAGTGCAGAAACCCAGGGCTATCATCATTAAGTGGAAACAAGGGCCTGGCTTTGTGGCCAGGCCGCAACCCAGTGTTTACCAGTGTTACTGCTCTCCCAGATGTGGAGGTTGGTTTATTTAGCTCTTATTGAGGCTCTGGAAATCCTCCCCTGGCACGTTAGCACTGGGTGTTGCCCCTGGCCAGCTCGCAGGAGAACAGCGGAGAGGAGCGCACAGGGAGCCATTCACAGGCAGAGCAGCTGCATGTGAGGAACGTTCACAGCAGCACAGCAAAGCGGAGTCGCAGAGATGGAAAGAGTCGGTGACAAAGTGAGGAAAGAGAGGCAGGGACTACCTACACTGATTTACAGGTGCAAGAGGCCGTGCGTTTAACACTTGTTAAATTTTACCAGATTGAACTTGGATTTCATCATGCTGGCGATGTGTTGTGCCACACATGGGTAACTGGGTGATAAAGTGCTGCATTTCACCTTCTCTGTGAACCCACGAAGCCTCAACCCTGCCACCTATTCAGTCAAACATCCATTCCTGTAGCTCCAGTTAGAATGGAACAGGTGCAAAACTAAGAGATATTGCTATTGCTTTAATACTTATTTCTGCACTCTGGTAACCAGTTCTTTTTATAATTATGCAATCTAAATTCAAGCATAATCTGTGCTAAATTGCTTACAGATACATTTCACATCCTCTACAGCTGCAGAGCTCCTCTGGCTGTATGTTAACCTAAACACAACTTGCTTTTAAGTGATTGTTTTGGGGTTGTGCATCTTCTTTGAAACTGGAAAGCCCCGGTTTGAGAACATAATTTGAATTAATGTAACTGACTGGCTGCACTGAAGTGATGGAAGAAACATATTTCATGGTTGTACAATGATAAGTTCAGTTCATTTGATAGAAATCTTGGGAGAAAGAGAGTTGATGATGTGTGGTGTATGTTCAGGAGGGTTTGCTCGGTTGTTTGTCAGTCTGTGGTTCCATTTGCCCTAATTTGCATTATTTGGCTTTTGTAACCGCTAAAATCCCAGGAAGTGGTAAAACCAAATAACACCTTAGAAACTAATGTGTAACATTACACTGTCCAGTATCTAACAATCTGTTTTACCCGTAACCAAAACATGAACTTCAGTAAAAAAAAAAAAAAAAATCCACCAACAAAAAGCTGCCATTGTAGGAAATGTATCTGCATTAATGCATTCTGCAGCTGCCATAGAGGCGTGAGACAGGGCCGTGATAATGCTGTACATAATGCACTGAAACCATATGGACAACCGGCCTATTCAGCCCACACGCATTATTAATGCTCCAGTTATTTTGGACGGGCAATCAAAGAATTTTTCTTCCTTTCTCCGCCTCACCACCTCATGATGTATGCTGCTACATCCTCTTCAGTGCCATCCTTTGAATAAGCATGGTTTCAGTCAATAGACCAGCGGTCGGCCAATTGTAGCAGCGGGCGTCTGCTACTGTTAGACCAACATGTAGGCTTTTCCAGGTCTTTCTGTCCAGTTGGAGGTTCTTTGTTGTGTTGGTTTGAATAGGTTATTAAGAATGATCACTGGACCGCCCAGCACCTTAATTAAAGACCCCCCCCCTCCACCCACAGTTGTGTGAAATCTCATTCATAAGCGCTGCCAGGAAATGGATGAGAAGGAAACGCTGCAGCAGGGTGGTAGCGATTGTCCTTGCAAACTGAGGATTGAATGGCGCTTCGGTACAACTGTGCGACTCAAGTCGGTCTGTGAAAAGTATTTCTGCTGGTGTGAATGTGTCAACATTTCACATTCTTCTGTCATTCAGCGGGACGGCGCGCAACTCTAAAATGTTTTCCAATAATATTCACGTTTCGTCCAAGGGAACCCAATGCCTATTAAGCGCCGATCTGCTTCAACTAAATCTTCGTTGAAAGATGGAACAACTGTTCGAATCCACAGATTTATTTCTCACAAAGAAAGCAGTATATGTGTGGGTCTGCTCCTGGTGGAAGTATTTCTTTGGCAGGGCTGAGCTTGGAAAGTAAACTACTACTAGACTACTTTTACGTCAGTGATGTTATTTATTTTGAGAGCTGCAGTATTTTCTAATTAACAAAATCTTATCCCGCTATTTTCTGTTAAAAGTTAACAAGCTGCACGGCTTAAAATACTCAACATACAACGGCTAACATCGTGGAAAGGTCCGCGTTAGTGGCTTTGAGGACAAGATGCTGCTGATTCTTGGTTTTACTCACAGTTTATGGTGCCCAGGAGAATGATGAGAAATTCGCGTTATGCTCTTTTTTTGTGTGTGTGTGTGACTGAAATTTCAGCCATTGGAGAAGAGGATAGGACAAACGGCGACTTTCTAATTGGGCCCACATGTTACTTCTGTTGAGTCTTGAGGCACACTTGAGCATGTGTACACACACAAATACACACAATCGGAGGAATGTTTCCAGGAGGCTCGAATGCCAGGGATTCCCTTCGAGCTGGCCGGGTGTCAGGGCTGCAGCTGGACTTGGATGTGTAGCCGTGTGCTCGGAGACCCGGAGGATAACATGGCAGCTCTGTTTACTGCGGAGGAACAAATTATTTGTCTTGTGCTTAAACCAAACGCATAGTTTTAGATGTGTTGCGTTGAGGAATTATCATTGGAGAGCAACCCCCGAAATCAGTCACACAAGCAGATTTGTGGTTTTCTGCATGGATAAATTGCGGTTATCGATGACATTTTCTGCAATGGGAGTACTCAGCATCTGTGCTTTCTCTTTTTTTGTGTGACTCAGTATTTCTGTCTCGCCTCTCTCTCCACATTTGTTTCCTGTGCGTCCTACTTGATCATTTCTAGCATACTGATCTTAGCCAAGTAAGTAGGTCTTTTTTTTAGCGCTCTTGGCCGTATGCTTCCTGATAGTGATGGTGATTTGTGAAAAGGGGCGTTACTTTGCGATCTGCGTGACAGAACGTGGACGAATAGTGAGGATAGACACCACAAAGTGTGCGTGAGCATGTTGGGGCGATTCACACAGTTGGACGCGTCAGGTTCATCCACAGTCCAGCACATCTCCAACTGTGTCCCACCTTACACTGCAAGTGTTCCATATCCTGCCCAACAATGTGCATACCATACCTTTAAGGACGGCATCATCCTTCTTGTTCAACTTACAGTCATGGCTGAATTTCTGACTGACAGTAACTTCTAGTTCTTTGGAGTGTGAACTGTAAATATGGTGTTTGTTTATTTTCTTGGCCACATCTTCCCCAGGTATGACAGCATCTTATCACACCATTGCTTGATTAAATCTGCAAAGCTGCCTTGTTTCTAGCTCAAAGAAGACGAGCTTTTCTCAGGGATTTGTTGTACCTTTAGTGTGTGGTCTCACCTGCCCTGCTAAATGGCTGTTAGCTTGATCTCTCTGGATCTGTCAGTGATGTCTCACTGTACCCACAGTCCATCTGCACTCAGACCACAGTGCTTCTTCGCCGGCTTTCTTGCTTGAGTGCTATTGTGTGTGTGCCTGCCCCCCCAAATCCTTCTGTTATTTCCCCCAACTTTATCGTCTTCAGCTGTGATGGAAGACGGAGCATCTCCCGTCCTAATCCTCCTTTCTCATAACAGAGCCCCCAGTTAGTCAGTCAACCAGCCATCAGGAAACAGCTATCACTGGAATTCGACCACTAAACAACCTTACACATGACGTACGCCTTCCTTCCCGTCTCTTTTCCTTATCTCGTCATCTGGATAAGCGATCTTAGCAACCTTCACCCCCACCGGGCCTGCAACCTGACGGACAGATAAAATCTGGGGCCTGGGGAGTTGTCACTCCTCAGTTGATGTGTGAACGACTGGGCTACCTCGTAAAGTGGACATGCATGACTGAGGTTGTATGGGTCTCATTTTATTACATTCACCCCTCTGTCTCTGAAGCGTTTGTTCAGGAAAAAGGGGCCGATGATTGAAGGGAAAACAGGGTTTGGAGAAATAGGAAACTGCAAAGCTTTACCACTCATTTATTTTTTTTATTATTATTATTATTATGAACGTGGATATATTGACATCATTGCTTTTGCTTTCCAGAAACAGCCACCTCCTGTGACTTACCGGTTGTAAAGTTTAAGAGTGCAATGAAGCTGAAGTCCATTTTTTATTACTGTATAACTTCTTTTGTTACTCTAATGGGGGATAGCGAGTTATTACACTTAAACAAACTATTTCAAAGCACTACACATCGAATCCGGCCGTTTCTCTCTCTCTCTCTCTGCTCCGCGTGTCTTCCTCCTGACAGGTGAGGGTGTGCAGCCTTGGCCCAGCGCTTGTGGTCGAGTCAACACTGGTGGGCTCTAACCTCTGCTCTATCACCGTGACAGCCAGCAGCGCCATGTTTTGGAAAGAGCCCTTACGATAAATAGCATTCCAGGTTTTGTGTGCTACGCAAAAGGTTATGTTGTCTTTATTGGCTTGACAGACGCCTGCAGTCTTCTGTAAACAAAATAGAGATGTCTGCGTGAGGCAGCAGGTGGACCTATTTGTCACCGAGTCCAGGGCGATCGCTCTTTCTCTGTTACCCTCACACGTGCACGTGCGTATTTGCTCATGCAAACACTTACTGTACAATGTGAAAGACTTGAGTATCAAGTAACAGGCTTTTCTATTTGTGGCTATTGCACTTTGGTTTATTTACAGCTTTGGGTTATGTAGATTTTAGGCACAACTATGCATCAAACAGAGTTTTATTTGACCCTTCCCAGTTCTCACTCAAAACACATGTCTTCAGCTGGCATTTGTATCACATTGTTGGACTTATCCAAACACAGTTGAGTGTGTGTGTGTGTGTGTGTGTGTGTGTCAGTGACTTTGTAGCCGGCCATGGAGGAATCCTTTCCTGGCTGTTAGCAGCAGCAGCAGACCTGCCTGTGTGTTTACACTCCTCTGATGACCCTGTGACCCCAAGGTCAAGATGCTCACCAAGGCAAGCACTGGGTCACAGACGCATTTGGAGGTGCTCTGTCTGCCGCGAGTGTTGGTGTGTTTATGTGAGAGTTTGGCTAAACATGTTGATGTAGTGTCTTCCAATAAATAAGTGTGTGTGTGGGTGGCGGGGGCATCCGTGTAGGGCCGTCATTTTTCTTTCTGTATCAGTTTCCGTATCTTTTCCTCTGTTTTACTTCACTACACTGTTTAGATATTCTGCAGATTTGGCAAACAACTCTGAAAGGATGAAGAGCACGTTGGACAAAGGCTACAATGTGTAGCCACAGATCCGAACAAGCTGTTTAGGTTCAGATTCGGGAAAGGTCAGAAAAAGCTGTGCACAACATCCCCTTGACATCCTCTTGACATAAAATCATGCCAGAGGGGTCAAAGGTGAAATGTCCCACCTTGTTTTAATCAGATTCAGAGTGTGCAGAAACACTTTGCTCGCTCGGCGGGTTTTGAGTTGATTAATTCATCCCTTATTTTAACTGTTAATTTAACCTGAATGAACTTCTTTTTCATCCTGTGACTGATTGAATACTCCTAAATATGTCTTATGTGAGTTAAGTGAAACCTGTACACATAAGGAGGGTTCATGGTGGACTTGCATTTTATGACATATTGGAAGAAAATCTCTCATTTTACACTTTGAAAAGTCTGCATTTAACCCCCCCTTCTTGGTGCTCCAGGTTGTGTAATGTGTTTAGCAGATGTAGGAAAGAGAGTCAGGATTTCATGGAAGCTTCAGACATACCTGTCAGACTGATCTACAGTTCTGCTGTTTGCAAAACCCCTCACCCTGCAACACAGAGCCGCCTGACCTCACGTTCACGACAATGACCAGGGGCCACTGTATCTCCATAATTGTGATTTATTATGCTTCTGTGTGATCAAATATGTTTTGAACCGGACAGTTGGATGAGGATAAATTAAATGTTCTGTCGTCCCGCAGCACCGTGCGCACATGGGATCTGAACTCTGAGAAGAAGCACAAGTCTGTGTTCAAGCCCCGCTCCTCCCAAGGGAAGAAGGTCACCCCCACGTGCTGCGCCTACAGTCGTGATGGAAAGCTCATTGCAGCGGGCTGCCAAGACGGTACCATCCAGATCTGGGACAGAAACCTTAGCGTGAGTTTCAAAACGCATGCATACCAACCGCTGCGGTGTGTGGCAGGTTGTAAACATAGGCTGTCTGTTTGGTTATGGCTTTGGCTACAGAGTCATGAGACTCAGGTCAGCCGGTCAAAGTCCAGAGAGGTCAGAAGTCAACAAATTGCCACCACTGAAGAATGCAAAATACCTAGCTTTAAAATGCATTTGTCCAAACTGACACTGGAGGACAGCAAAATATAAGATACATATTGCTCAAAAACATAAATGTAGAGTCAAAGTCATTTGGAGACGTTCTCAGATTTTGTGCTAATCCGCATAATGGTCACTGATGTACTTCGTTCTAGGCCAAAATAATAGACCAACTGTTCCTAGAGCCAGCCACAGTCATGGCTCAAAATAACCACTTATGTAACCGAATTAACTGAGATTGAGTTGAGTCATGTAAAAGTTTGCTGGGAGGCCCAATCACAATTTCCCCCAGTACATTTTCCACTATTAGTTAATTAGACAATTAAGTGATCAAAGTGTACATTCCTTTCTTCAAGATTCACATGGTTGAGGTAATAAGTTGATCTTGGCTTCCAGGAAGCATTGCACTGACTTATTCGGCTGTTTTCAGTTGAGTTATTTGACAAATCATCAGCGTGGATAAAAAATGACTTCCACTCAGGGCTGGAGAATGCATCTCCTCAGTCTTTTATCGAGCATGTCTTCTGGGTAACTCAATTTTATTTTTATTTTTTTCACTGTCTGCCCAATGCTTGACTGTCTGTTCAGCGCCTTATTTTTTCTTTGTGATTTCTGTAACAATGACACATGTGTAGTCCATTTCAGGGAGAGAAAAAAAAATATATCGGCCACAAAGCAGATCTGACAGTTTATTGCTCTCTTTCTGAGTCACATGCAAGACTCACGAAACTGATGGAAAGACGTAAAGGGGTTTGCATTTTGTTGAAGAGGAGGTTTAATAGACCCACAGCACTCCTAATTCAGTATTTTCAAAGAGAGCAATTTTCAGGCGTCATTCCAGTTTGATATTGTGTTACATTATGGCAAGCTCATTTGGAAACGCTAGTTTCACAAGTTGCTCTTTGCACCTTGTGAGAAATACTTTGCGGTTACTCACCTAAAGAGTCCTAAACCCACATTTTAAAATGGAACATAAAGCTGCTCTAGGTCTGCACAGACATGGCTAAATACAGTATTTTCTATGAAACCCAGCATCTGGAAAATTAAGTTTTTAACAATCTTGGATAAGAATCTTCATTAACTAACTCGGGAATTAAAAGGTATGTTTTCAGCACATTTCTACTTTACTTTCTCTTTGTTCCACTTCATATCCTTTCATCTGCCCGACCTCTATGTGTCGACAAGGTTGAGTGCTCCAGTTATTTCATGTGAGAATAGAGATAGTAACCGTTAAAGTGTAGTTAGTGATTTGGAACAGCTTGATTGGACACAGGGGCTTATCCAGATTAGTCAAATGGGAATTAGGCTACGTGATAATTACTCCAACAGTCAACTTCATAATCATTAGTCACACGTGTGCTACATAGTTTGCAGGATTTGTTTTCCCTGCTTCCCTTTTGTAAATGTGCCTCCACAAACCCAGATTGTATAGACTGCCACCTCGTCTCCAGTCGCCCATCATCCCACCCCTTGGCTGTTCATAGCGGCATGCTTCTTGCGATTGGGTTAAAGCTTTCAAAATTTATTACCCCTCCTTCTCCAAGCTAAATATTTACCCTGCGTCCATAGCAGCTTACAATAGTCATGTCTGTTTCCTGACCACTGGAGCCTGTCCTGTCTGAATGGCTGAAGAATTTAGTTGGTGCCCTCTGCCCTAATCAGCAACCTGTGCTGCTGACTCGAATTCAGCCACAAGCCTAAAAAGGAGTTGACCTCCCGATGCTTTTATTGCTGCTCCCTCTCCCACACAAATGAGGCCTATCTCCTGTTGTACTGCCACCATTACTCATGGCCAGAATATGCAGGCAGATCAATCACGATCAATCGCGTACACGACCTTGATCTATAGCTCAGCCCGCAGAGAAGCTATTGAGGATGACACATCTTGTTCTTGAACCTTGACATGAGTTGATTGATCCTGCGATGGGAGTCAAGTAGGTCTCTTTCTGTGGACTAACACAGAGAGTGATTGCATGTTCATCCTCTGACCAGAGGGGTCGGTGCCAGAATTACAAGACTGCATTTAAATGGTTGCCAGGTTATGTGCTCTCTGTGATACTTGGTGCATTCAGGGTGCAGGCCTTCGTTCCAAAACATTACCACAGAGACCGGAGGAATGCTGTGATGTCAGTGGTGAACTTGCATGTTTCCAGACTTCAAAGCGGGACCCCAAAAGAGGTGCTTTCGCTAAACTAGACAGTGAAAAGTGTTATCATCCGATGTCATGTTGTCTGCACAGTGTGGTTTTGTCACAGCAATCAATCCAAATAAAATGAAAAATAAGAGATTTCCTGTCCAAAGCAGCCAGGTGCTGATAAAAGCACCTGCCACGCATTAAAATACAGAACTGGAACATCGACCATAAAGACGAGATAGTCCAGAGCCACAAAGTCCTGTCTTAATTTTGTGATTCCTGCTTTCATCTCAGGTGATCTGAAAAGGCTGTCCTACGTTATTTAGCAAGTCACATGCCTTACAGGGAGGAAGAAAGGACTTTCTGAAGGTTCAGAAAGTGTGAAATAATGGAAAAGACAATCAAAGATGTTTAAAATGTCCTAGAATGTGACAGGAAGTGATAATAAACACCCAAACCTCACCATATACCCGTCTTTCTGCATCTGAAGGATCTGAAAATCGGTCAGCCACTGGGCTATCTAGTGTAGAAACAGCATATCATGGTTCCTTCATTGTGACCAGCCCTTTGTTTGTACCATTGCCACACAGTTAGATTATTCCTCCCTTTAAGCATTTCTACAGTTGGGGTCACTAAATGGCTTGAATCAGATGTTTATTTGAAAAAGGAATACCACAGCGCTCCCTGTTGTACTCATTACTAAATCTGTTTTAACCTCATACTTGACTTGGTATCAGCATGTGAAGAATAGTCGTCCCGTTGTACAGATTTTAGGGTGTAGGAATGCAGTTATTTTAATATACCACACTTCTGGATTATCTGGACGCTGTCTCCGGTGTGATTCTCGTAACAGAAACCTACTCACCATCCCCACTTGTTGACTTCCATGAAAGATCAGAGCAGCTGTTCAGGACTGTGGTTTGGCCACTTGATCCTCAGACTGTAACAGAGGTCAGAGTGAGATGTTAAACTGAGCGCACACCGGGCATCAAGTCTTCTATAGGTGCGCCTCTTCAGAAGCGTGGAAAACGCAGAGATGTAGCGCCTTGCAGCATTTGTATAGTCATACTCGGACGGCGTGATTTGGAACAGTTGACGCTGTGGTAGATTGTTATCATAGTCTGCGGAGGATGAAACCCAACGCTGTGTTCGTTCAGCTATTTATCAACTCCTGCTGCAGACAGAATGTGTGTGGATCAGGGCTGTGTGTGCGTGCATTTGCATGTATGTGTGGAATCATTTCTTACATGCGACATTCACTGTTTAAGAAACGATACTCGCCCCGCTTCACCGAATCAAATCCTGATAATTTACCTTGATGCCGGTCGGCCCGGAAAGAAGGCCACAGCTTTTAGAGGATGGTCACAAGGCGTGAGAGATGATTCAAACAGTGTATGAGAATCCGGTTTCACACACCGGTTGTAAAGATTATCACAGGAAGCGAACACCGTGGCATCTACCAATGCCAGCCAACGTCAAGGTAGTTAATAAACACTCAAGCTTTCCCAACAACAGCGTATGATCTAGAAATAGCTGGAGTGGGTGTATGTTTGCAATAGGTGTCTAGAATAACAACCAGCTACCTATTAAAGATGCTACATTTCCTATTTTTATCATTTCCTCTTATCGCCTTGTATTTCCACATACAGTATATTTATATATCACTACCTTTTAATGACATTGTGTATACTTCCTTTTCAGTTTTTCTTCTCTTAAGTTACTCCAGAATTGGGGAATGGTTGTCTTTTACTCTCTCCAGTTCTTGGTCTGGTAGGATAAGGCAGTGATTTTCAAATATACAAAAAGATATGGAAAACAGACACTGACGACAGTATAACATAACAAAACAATACAAAAGGGATTCAAACACAGCATGTGCTAAGAACAGATGGTGTTAATCTCAGTAAAAAGGACATTGGATAAAGGGGGGGGGGGGGGGCTACTTTGTGGAATTCATCAAGGGTCATGAGGAGGAGCTCCTAACTTTTTCTTATTAGTTCCTTTTTTGTTTGTCCTGAAAAATGTTTTTTTCCGTGGTAAAATATGCGTGTTGAGGTCAAGGAACAGGTTCATTAAGGGAGAGAAGAGAGAAAACAGTCCTCTCTGGGAGCTATGCACGGCAGATTTCATCCCCTTCTCCTTGCAGTATATTTGTGGTGTAATATTTACTTGTTTAGTGTCGTATATTCTCACACAGACTTGGCATCTTTCAGACAAGCTATTAGTTTCCTTTAAACTGTAGGTGCAGCCTACATCGTAAGACCAGATGATTACAAGAGAATAGTTCATTTGTTCATAGTGTACTCACCCTTCCCAGTACCTACCATGAGCATACACAGATCAGGCATATTATTATGACCACCTTCCTAATATTGTGTAGGTCTCCCTTATGCCTCCAAGACAGTTATGACTCATCAGAGAGCAGATACTTGCAATGTAGGGAACTGGAGATGGCTGCTACCATCAAGGAGCGTCATTGCAATGGGGTAGGGGGGTCTGGTCTGGTCTGGCCTGGTCTGGTCTAGGTGGGTGGTACATGTCTAAGTAACATCCACACTAATGCCAGGTCCAAATGTTTCCTAGCAGAGCATTGCAGAGTCAATGTTATTTACTTCTTCTGGTCATAATGTTAAGCCTGATCAGTGTATATACTAGATACATCCACAGTTTTATTAGAGTGTGTTCGGTTACACACTTACACACTTGGTACAGTGGTGACTGTGGTCGTTGTGGTATAAATTGAGCCCTTAAGACTACTTTCTATGCTTAAGAAGAAGATTATAAAATGTAATTTCTATGTTAAATTGACCTCTTAACTTTTAATTTTCATCCTAGTCCATTTAAGTGCAGCAAACAAAAGGAACAGGCCGACACTCAAAGATAACAAATGAGAAAAATGAACGTTACTCAAAGGTAATCTGGGAGTGAAATGATGATGGGATGGAGAAAATTATCCCTGAGAAGACTACAGAGATTAAACGTCCAAGGCCTGAAAAAGTGTAATCCGTGTTATCTACAGTCCAAGGTAACGGCGTTATCAGTCTCGTGCAAGTTAATAACTTCCCTCCACTTACTTTGGAAGTGAAGTATGGCCTCGTTTCCTTCCGTTATCTTGGGGGCACATCACTCATTCACCTCACGCTCCACTCTCTCCGGCAATTTATGCCAGCTTTTCTCTATATTTCTCAATCTTATCTGTCTTCCACGCTGTGTGCTCGCTTAAAATTCCGCAGCCGCTTTTTTTTGGTCAAAAGCCTGTATTGCTGCAATTCTCTTTTCTCTGATTTATTTGCATTCCGTTTAGGATTAATGAAAATGTAGCTGTATAAACCAAGGTTATGTTTGTTTGAGTGTTAGCAAGCCTGCTTCCCAGACTGTTGCTTCACCAGCGTCTAGTGGTCGATCCCTGTCGTCTTGCTGCACTTGGCCCGGGGTAAAAGTAAGGCACTGGGAAGTGAAGGTGGAAGGAAGAGAAGGCATGGCAACAAGGAATAGCTATTAAACAACAATTAAATCGTTCACTGATAAAAAGCCTATCACTTAAGAAACGATTAATTGTCTTATCAAGTGGAAATGACAAACATTTTCAACTTTCAGCTTCTCAAACACAAGGAATGTTTTCTTCTCGTCGTTTGTCATTATACATCAAATGAATTCTAATTCTTGGAAGCTGTGCTGGACTAAGGATTTACTGTAGCCCTATTCGTAAAATGCAGAGTGAAAATATCTCCAAAAGCAAAAGTGTTCCCATGCTTTTAACCTAGATTTTTGCACCTCTATTTAGATGCAATTTATCAGACCTATTCTTTTTCAACCCAATATCTCTGGAACACCTTGTTCTTGCTTGCTCTAGCTTTAGCACAAGCTCAGGGATGAACTAATTAGAATCTGTTCGTCAAAAGTCAAGTTGACCTCACAAATTGTGTTAGTTAACTTCTGAAATGTCAGGAACACCTTGAGGGAATTTCCTCAAATTTGCCACGACTGTCCGCTCGGGCTCAATCTGATTACATTTCACTAGTCAAAGGTCACAGGTCAAAGTTGCTGTAACCCCGTCGGTATCTCAGGAGCGCCTTGAGGTATTTTATTCAAATTTGGCACAAATGTCCACTTGGATTCACGTAAGAGCTGATTAGAGTTTGATGATTAAAAGCTTAAAAAAAAACAGCTCTGGCTGTTTAGTGTGAGATTTTGTCAGAATTATCAAGTGTTGATCTATCCCAGAGTCGACTGTGTACACAGTGTTCTGCGTTAAATTACTTCAAAGTCTGCACTACACACAGTATATGATATCAGTCTAGACAGACATAAATTCCAACTTGACTGGCTGGCGGAGGCTTACAATCGCTAAGTGGCGGTTCTAGCTTTTTAGAGGCTTACTACAGTAACACAGTGTTTGGAAGTGATTATTTCCAATCTGGATCTGCAGACACGGCCCACTCTGCACTACGGTAGCAACAGCTTACTCAGCAACACTCAGGAAGTACACCGACTGGCAGAGCACCTTTGAAGCAGCTGTTTAGATGAAAGGTTAGGGAAGGTGATTTTGATTTATTTGGAATATTTTGAATAGTTGTTAAGATTTCATTATCTGGCTTAAACCTATGGTCTGTTTGCCCTCAGATAATGATATTTTCAGTCATACATTCTAGTTATCACAGTCAAGTTTTGAGTAAAATCACATTCTCATAGTGTGTGTAGAAACATCCCGTTGTTGTCTCATGTAGGTCCAACCGTTCAAAAACCAAAAGCTACAAATGACTAATGTAAGGAAAACATCCTCTCATGTGAGAAGCTGGAGGTACAGATGGTTTGAAAATTGATAAATCGATTATCAAAATGCCACATATAGTTGCAGATATTGAATTACACTATATTACCAAAAGTATTCGCTCACCTGCCTTTACTCATTCTATGAACTGAAGTGCCATCCCATTCCTAACTCATAGAATTCAATATGATGTCGGTCCACCTTTTGCAGCTATTACAGCTTCAACTCTTCTGGGAAGACTGTCCACAAGGTTGAGGAGAGTGTTTATAGGAATTTTTGACCATTCTTCCAAAAGCGCATTGGTGAGGTCACACACTGATGTTGGTCGAGAAGGCCTGGCTCTCAGTCTCCGCTCTAATTCATCCCAAAGGTGTTCTATCGGGTTCAGGTCAGGACTCTGTGCAGGCCAGTCAAGTTCATCCACACCAGACTCTGTCATCCAAGTCTTTATGGACCTTGCTTTGTGCACTGGTGCACAGTCATGTTGGAAGAGGAAGGGGCCCGCTCCAAACTGTTCCCACAAGGTTGGGAGCATGGAATTGTCCAAAATGTTTTGGTATCCTGAAGCATTCAATGTTCCTTTCACTGGAACTAAGGGGCCAAGCCCAGCTCCTGAAAAACAACCCCATACCATAATTCCTCCTCCACCAAATTTCACAGTTGGCACAATGCAATCTGAAATGTACCGTTCTCCTGGCAACCTCCAAACCCAGACTCGTCCATCAGATTGCCAGATGGAAAAGCTTGATTCATCACTCCAGAGAACGCGTCTCCACTGCTCTAGAGGCCAGTGGCGGCGTGCTTTACACCATTGCATCCGACGCCTTGCATTGCACTTGGTGATGTGTGGCTTGGCTGCAGCTGCTCGGCCATGGAAACCCATTCCATGAAGCTCTCTGCGTACTGTACTTGGGCTAATCTGAAGGTCACATGAAGTTTGTAGCTCTGTAGCAATTGACTGTGCAGAAAGTCGGCGACCTCTTTGCACTATGCGCTTCAGCATCCGCTGACCCCTCTCCGTCACTTTACGTGGCCTACCACTTCGTGGCTGAGTTGCTGTTGTTCCCAAACGCTTCCATTTTGTTATAATAGAGCTGACAGTTGACTGTGGAATATTTAGGAGCGAGGAAATTTCACGACTGGATTTGTTGCACAAGTGGCATCCTATGACAGTTCCACGCTGGAATTCACTGAGCTCCTGAGAGAGGCCCATTCTTTCACAAATGTCTTGTTTCACAGTCTGCATGCCTGAGTGCTTGAATTTATACACCTGGGGCCGGGCCAAGTGATTAGAACACCTGATTCTGATCATTTGAATGGGTGAGCGAATACTTTTGGTAATATAGTGTACTTCCTCAGTTTCAGGTGGCCTCATGAAACTACTGCAGGTTCATATAACCCATTATTTTCTCAGATTTGTCAAAAAACTTAAATTATTTAAACTGTTATGAAGAATAGTGCGTTACTTACTTGTTTTGTTGCCCAGATTTTCAACATAAGAAAGAAACTCAGTTCAGCTACTACTGTCTATTGTACTTCTGGCACATGCTGCTGTGAAGCCAGATTGTCTGTATTTTGATGTTACACTTTGAAGTAAGTGAAACTGGCTGACACTTCTGACATAACAGTTGTTTAAGGATGGCTAATAATACCAAAGGGCAGTGCTCGCACAAGGCTGCAGTTAGTAGAGGGTCTGTTTTGCATTATTGGCTGGTAAACTGTGCACAGTTGGAATATTATGATACGATTTCAGGTAGAAACATCAGAAAACCATCTGTCAAGCAGAAACCCGAAGGCTTGCCAAGGTAAATGTCTGTGGTCTGTAGCTTTAGAGTGTGGGGAGAGCAGCGCGTTAGGTACTGGCATTTCATAAGTTCTAGCTTAGCTTAGCGTCATAATTAAATATATAGCACCGTGTTCAAAGGTGCAAATGAAAACCGTGTGTTGTTTTGGAGTCGCACTGAATGAAATGGGCTTTTTGTTTCTGCAGGGACTGAAACACCTTCTATTAAATCAGAGCATTAGGGATCAATTACAGTCTGTTCACTTTTTAAATATCAAAATATCAGAAGTGGGTACGTGTTGGTTTTTGCTGACATTTTCTTTTCACATGTAAAATACATATTGCTGCCATCATAACCTGGACTTTTTGCTCTTTCTGGGTCTCATTAGGAACCACATTGCTGCTATACAATAAAACTAGACCAGACCCTGTATAAATATGTCATCCTTTTTCCTTTTAGGTTCACACAAAGTTCCACTGTCGGCAAGCTCACACTCCAGGATCAGACACCTCTTGTCTTTCCTTTTCTTACGATGGCATGACTCTCGCTTCACGTGGAGGTAAGAAGAAGACCATAGCCAGGTAGCTACCATACGGGTTTAACTTACAGTCATCGGCAACCCAGCCTAGAACAACCACATTTTATGTCCAGTGCTTGAACGCTGATTTTTTTTTTTTTTTTAGGAGAGAAATGGCTCCTCTCTTAAGTGTGCAAATAAACAGGGACCACTAACAAAACATTCTGCATGGTATATAGTCCAGTCAAGAGGTTTCCAACACAAAGATAAACAGGAATAACTCTTGTGAGAGTACTTCACTTAACATAATTCTGTAAGGTAAATGAAAAAAAAAACTCTTAATGCCTAGCAGTCCGGAGAGGATGGTTGTACAGTAAAGTAAATAACCTTGAGAAAGGTCTCTGTGCTGACATTTTGAAAAATAAATCCCTGTATTTAGAAGTAACCTGCAGCCACTAACTTTTCTTTTCTAGGCGACGACACTCTGAAGATGTGGGATATACGCAACTTCAGGAAGCCTGTGAACGTAGCTACCGGTCTGACCAACTACTTTTCCATGTGAGACTTTTCAACTGAAACCGTTAGCTAGTCTCATTATGTGTGGATTACGAACTGACGTCACATGTTTGTCGCTTTTCCAATTAGGACCGACTGCTGTTTTAGCCCAGACGACAAGCTTCTCGTGACGGGGACCTCGGTGAAGAGGGACGAGGGGAACGGGAAGCTGGCTTTCTTTGACCGAGTTTCCTTTCAAAAGGTCTACGAAATAGAAGTCACCAATGCAGTAAGTTCGGCCTCAATCCTCGCAACCGCAACTGCCCTCATTATGAGATGTTTTTCAGCTGGCTGATATGATATGTTGGTTACGAACAAAAGAAATGACCGTAAACTCTGAACACTGGGGGAAAAAACATAACAAACCCACAATGACACATAATGAAAGCAGTGTGCCTGTCATTTCTTCTTTAAGTGGTTTGGGCTCAAAGAAATCTGCAGCCTTAAAAGGGTTTTATTTGGCTGTAGCTCCTTGAAAACCCAGTAGTCTGAAGCCTCATTTAAATGTTTCATCAGCTTGGTTTGGGGATTTATTTAACTTCCTATTTAACACATATTTATGCCCATGCATAAAAATATTATTATATTGTTTATTGTCTGTTGTTATTGTCTTTGTCAATTTGTAACCAAACGGTTATGACGCCGTGAAACTGGGTTATGGCATACTTAGAAGAATAATCGCATATGACATGAAATTATAAGAAAGTCTTCTAAATTTCCTAATATGGCATTTGATTTAATGACACATTTATCGTTTATCATCTGGCAATGACTAAACATTCTTCCTTTTTAAATCTCTCTCTCTCAGATTAGTAGCATGGCAAAATACATATTTTCTCCATCTTCACCCAGGATGAAAAATTGACGCTACCATTATTTGCGGGGGGAAAAATCTGAGCCGATGACAAGAGTTATGGAGGAAGGCTGAGGAGGAGAAATTTAAAAAATGGTTCGCTGGGCAGGCTGGGAGAAAGTGGAGAAATGTGACCTTTTCATACATCAAAAATCATTCCCACAAACCGTTGGCACCACGGCTATTGCCGCTCTCACGTGTAATGCCTTTGCGTTACGTTTTAAATGAAATTATCGACGGGCACAATCGGCATGTTCCGTTCACATGCGCAGACTACGCCGTCAAAATTATTAGCATACTATGTGCCCTGCACAAATCCTACTTTCTCATAAATCCATTTACTGAGTTCACCAGACATAGGTTTTTTTGCTCCCCCTCACGTCTCCCCTTCTTGAAGCCTTTTTCAACCGATTTAACAGTGTCTATCTATAGTCATAACAATTGAGGTCTGACCGAGGCTAATGCCTTCCAACTCTGTCTCCCTGGCTAAGCCATGACACTTTCACGTAGGCCATTGAATTAACATTTTCGAGAGTGGAGGCAAACGAGACAAAAGATTGGTTTGTGTGTGTCTATCCTTCCTCTGACCCCTGCCAGCCAGCTGCTGATATCTCGCAAACCTTGGCACAGCATCAACACTAAGTGCACAGCCCACTGCACAGTTGCTGAGGTGAGGCCGGTCAGAGTTTAGGTTGCAGCCATTTCCTCTGAGATTTCAGAAACTGTGTTTAAACGTGACTCTTCATGTAATATCAAAACATTAGCTCTACTCTAGCTCGGTGTAATAAAACCATTAACTGAGCGCTACATGACCCTGTTAGTGTTATCACATGAAGAAACTACAATGAATTCTCTATTAGCTACTTCTAAGAATAGCCTCGACAACAAATATACCCCAGAGCCATCATCTGATTGCCAATATTTTGATGTACATACCACAAAGAAATGCCTTTGCTGAGACATTAATCCGCCTTGGCCTTATGTCTGCTGCTGTTGTTTACGCAAGTCAAAATCAAAACCACATTTTTCTCCGTGTCTATGATCTTGCTTCTGTACTTGTCCCCTCCTCTCCAGCTCCAGCTCCTGTCTGGTGGTAGTTAGAAGATGACAGTCCGTGAACCTGACAGAACTAAACACTGTGCTCCATCGAAGTGCTCTCGACTTTTGAGTGTTTGGTGATAATAGTGTCACTCAGAGACTGTAGGTGGTAATATTGATTAATAATGCACAAGGCGTTGGCTTTCGGGAGTTGAGGACAAGCAGTTAACTTAAGCTCTTTGCAGATGCATCATAAAGCATTAGAAAATAGGCCGGTTTAATATTTGCCTCAACTTTCACTTGAGGCAGCACCAAAGAAAAGACCTCAGACACTTGGGTCAAAGAGTCTGTTTAGGACTTAACATCCCTACTCTCTTACATCACTCTGTGGACGTTTGTCTTCTCTTTACTGAAGAGGGTAAACATTTGGAAGTAATTTTTCCATTGGCCTTTCACTTGCTCCACCATCTGCCATTGTGACAAAGTCAGAAAGCTTGAGCTCGGTTTCACTGGAAGGACAGAAAAACCTCTTCCTGGCTGTTCACCAGCAGATTACCCACAAAATCCTGCCCGGTGCCACAAAAAATATGCAGTCTAACGAGAGGTCCGGGCTGCAAGTCGCCATGGAAATGGTTTTATTTGTGCTAATCGTACTAACCTCCCAAAATTTACATGGTAACGATTAAAGTAGTTTAATTGTGCTTTTTTTTTCCCCACCAAAAGGAATGGAAATATCCTTTAAAGCCATTCACATTTTTTGTGCGGTTTCTTCCTGTCAAATTGCTTCATTTATTTGCTTGTATTTCAGTAAAAAGCTATGGTTTGTTTGTCAACATGTTGTTTTGGGTGAAAACTTGGACGGCTGCGGCCAATTAGGAATAGAGCGGTTTAGAGAAGTTTATGCAGCTTAGTTATAGGGTAGAATTATGGGGATCAGGTGCTAGTATTCCCAGTCTAGACTGTTTTAATATATATTCATGTTTGATAATGTTTTTATTGAATTCTTCCTCCGTTTTTAGCTCCTCCACCCCAACCCCTGACAAACAAGATAACAATCTCATAACAGATCACTTATATCAAATTGTGCAAATAGCAAATTACCTCATTTTCTAAAATAATTTAGATTTTTCTAAAAATTTAGCTGTGTGCAGCAGATCAGTCATTTCTGGTTGACATGCACTCAGTGAACCTGATGAATGTGCTATTTACTGTGTTTACATCAGCCGTCTGCCTCTCGGATGGCTCAAGAATTTAAGTGCAGTCTTTATAAAGTGGCGTACCAGGCAGCCGAGTGAAAGGAAAGGCCACCAATCATTTCTAACTAAACAGTCTACATAACCCCAGACCTGGATTCTGGGGTGTGCCTGGGAGCCCAGGCGGTTTTAGGCCTGTTTGGTAAATATTTCAGACACGTTTAAGCTTATCTTAGTCCATCAGAAGGAGCAGGAACCAGGTGAGATCTTCCTCACTGCAGAAACGGCAACTTTTGGCAGGATGTCAGTGGAAAGCCAGAGCTGTCGTGCACTTTCTTTGTATTATGTGAGCACCTGCACTTGGCAAATCTAACTGGGGATGTTTGTTGCATGTTCCTGTCATCTCTTCACTGCTGCCGCGTGTGCAATATTAATAATAATAAAAATATTTTACTTTTTACTGTTATTTTACAATTGGATTTGATGGATTGCAGTAGTCAAGTTCAAGTAATGAAGAAACCATTTCAAATTCTATTACCTCATCACAAACGTTCATGCAGTATAGACCTAATGTGGAAAGTTGTTGTTGATCAGGCATAACATTGTGACCACCTTCCTAATGTTGTGTAGGTCTCCCTAGTGCTTCCAAAACAGTTGTGACTCATTGGAGAATGGACATAGGCCCTCTGAGGGTGTCCAGTGGTGTCTGGCAACAGAGTGTTGTTAGTGGGGGCCTTTGGGTCCAGTGGGTTGAGGGGAGGGGCCTCTGTGGATCAGGCTTGTTCCAGTGCCGCCCATAGATACTTGATCAGTTTGGGATCTAGTGCATTTGGAGGCCATTTCAACACCTTCTTCAGATTTTTTTTTAGTTGTTCCTAAACTTTTTGTGTGTGTGCTGTAGAGGATGGCTGCTACCATCAAGTAGTGTCATTGCTATGGGGTAGGGGTGTCTGGTCTGGTCTGGCCTAGGTGGGTGGTACATGTCTAAGTAACATCCACACGAATGCCAGGTCCAAAAGTTTCCCAGCAGAGCGTTGTCACGAGATGGTCAATGTTATTTACTTGCCCTGTCATAATGGTCATAATGTTATGCCTGATCTGTGTATATTTTGCTATTAATTAGGAGACATAGTAGTGAGTTTGATTCAGCTTCAATGGCTACTGCCAGTTGTAATAGGAAATGCTGCTGTATTATTTATCTGCAAAAGGTTGCTTACACCTACGGAGACATTAGTATAAATCTACGGTGGTTAGTTTTATAGGTTTGTATGTGCAAATACAAACAGTTTACAACTTGGGAAAACTATGGAAAGTCACTGCCATACTAACTATTGGCACCTGTAGAATCTTTGTTAAGGTCTTGTCTAAAAAAAGACAGATGAGGACATGACGATGACTTCTCTGCTGAGATGCTTACACATAGCATTTGTGAAACGAACCATTGCGTTGGCGCAGCCGCCATTACCGTCTACATCGAAGCAATGCCACAGCCATGGAGTAACGTTGCCAACTATTGGTATCCAAGTATCAAATCGCCTGTATTGAAAGAAATTAATGTTGCTGCAGTTAACTACCATGCGTCACTTGATAGCTCTTAAACAGTGAGCTGCTCCCTGCGCTGTTCTTTCAAAGGGCCCCTTAATACAAAAGGTGGGTCTTTCATCAAGAGCAGCCAAGGGTAAAAGGTAAAAAGGTGACCTTAATTCTGTTCTTTCTTACGCACCTTAGCCCGTAAATCTTTCAAGATGTGAAAGCAAGTTGTTCCAGTAAGGTAGCTCCTACTAATTACAGACTCCTTGGACAGCAGCCCAGTCAGTGTGTAGCCCAGTCAGTTGCTGAACGTAGTGTTCTCATTTCTCCTGCTGCATTCAGTTGACCGCGCTGTTCGGCCACATTTGGATCCACTCACCGGCAGCTGAACAAGAAACACAGCTGACTGTTGCGTCTCATTAGCGCCGCATAAGTTTATTTCACAATCAGCGGACATATTGGGAAAGGGTTGTTGTCTTATTTACCCATAGTCAGCCTTTGGTATTTTAATCTGACGGGACATAGAAGGCTGCTACTGACTGATTAAAGTTTCCTCCGCCATGATGTGATGTAATTTTGTGGACGTGAAGTGTAAACAGGGGTTCCCGGAGTATAAACACGCTACTCTGAATATCTGGGACGCTGTCTTGCTTTTGGACTGGACAGAGCTGTGCTTGGCTGTGGGCTCCTCAGTGGATGCAGTTGGAGTTGGGCCTCACTGATCGGGGCTGTTTTGAGCTGCGTTTTGTTTCAGGATTATTCTACTGTATACAGAGTGATTTGTTTGGGTCTGAAGAGGCGGTTGCCTGTACTCCACTGGACGGCAATTATCAGGCTGTGTTGTCACTGTTATTTTTGTTTTACTGACTCAATCTGGCCTGTTGTATGTATTCAGCTAACCCGTGTGCCTTGGCAGTACCTGCAGATTGGAACGCAGTCAACTTTCACGAGGGGATCGTCCCTGTTGTTTTAGCGACCTGACAAACCAATGACACGTCAGTTCATTCTACATACGTGTTGATACACGTTACACGTCCCGAGCTTTCTATGGGACGAGCATTAACTTTTAAATCAGTATTTCCTCGTAAATTACGCCCAATAAGTCATATTTTTATTCGTGTCATCATCTGTCTAGCAGTACGTGTAAGGAATATGCAAGGCTTATGTTCAGAACATCCTGTTTAAAGCATTTTCCAGATCTCTCTATCAATTACAGCTGGCTCATGTGGGCAGATTAACCCTCATCTGTCCCACGAGCTAAACACCACTGAGCCGCTGGCCTCATAGTGTAGATATGGATGAGGTGTGAGTACGATTTAGCAGATTGTGAATGATTTCAGTTCTTAATAATCTTGCATACTTGGGCAAAAATGTTGGAACCAGATCAAGAAATTCAGTTTATTATATAATTTGGAGGCGGTGTACGGATTACTGGTTGAATTTTATGCCTTATTTGGTTGACTATTTTTGATAGTTTTAATATTATACTAATATTAATCTAACTAGGCATGCATATTTATTTCTCTTTCCACGTGCATGTGCAAGTACTCGCCTGCTCCTGTCCTCTTGTGTGTGTGTGTGCGATTGAGACTCCTTCCTCTGGTATCCTGGTGGGAAGCTGAACAGCTGGGCGTTAAGCAGCTTTTACTGTCACAGAATCTGGACGTCCCAGTCCCAGTCCTACCCACCCCCCATCCTGCACCGCTACTGTCCCAGACCCCATCAGATTGCCTTCTCTGTTCCACATAAAGGCCAAATGCTCACTCTTAATAAATATTCTGTGCGACTACATTAGCCAACATCGGCCACATGCATATGCATCGATATGCACCAACAATGAATTCATCACAGAAGGCTCCAACCCTGTACTTGCTGCTGTCAGGGGGGCTTTCAGAGCTCTACTGTATCTCACATCTCGCAAGATGAACAGAGGGTCTTCATCACTGTCCTACAACTGTGCGTGTATTTCTCTCTCTCTTCCACAAACCCACACCTCTGGATAAATGTGGTCACATTTGCCTGTTGGCACTGGGCCATCTGTCACACACAGACTGAGGGATCCAGCCCTCATCCCAACAACCAAATATAGTCAACTGGAGCAGCAGAGCACGCTGGGACTGATACCCACTGTACCACAACCATCCTGGGTCACACACTCACAATACTCGGGACAATAAAACATGATCCGTTTGTTAACTCTCGCAAATCTAACCCACAATAAGAGAAAGTTGCTCACAAAGTGCTGCGAGCTGCTGTTTTTAAACTGTGACTACTGCACATGTGCCACCTGAAGTGACTGTAGATGTGTTTTTTGGGGGGTTAATTGTGTTGTTTTTGTCTGTGTGTGTGCGTATTTCAGAGTGCTGTCCGCTGCTTGTGGCACCCGAAACTAAACCAGATAATGGTTGGGACTGGAAACGGACTGGCTAAGGTGTACTACGACCCTGTTAAAAGCCACAGGTATGTGTCTCTGTAGCCACAGTCGTGCAAAAGAAGTCGGTTTTATAGACTGAAAATGAATCATACTGTTACACTGTAAAATATGTTTGTTTATTATTCTCAACTGTAGTTGTTTTTCCTCTTCTGTGCCAAACAAGTAAAGCAGTAAAAATGTGGATGTCGATCAGTGAAGAGTTGCTCTCTGAAACTGAAAATGTAATTACCAAGTTGGCAGGAAAAGCAGCAGCACATGATTGAGCCAAATGTTTAAAGATGCTCGGTTCAGATATTAGTTCATGATCTGTCTCTGTCAATCCTAATACTGAGTCATTCATCATTGTTCCTTTATGATAGAACAGCGTACACAGACAAAATGTGTTTATTGCACAACAGTGCAGCTTCTAATTATTATTAGAGCAATAGATCCACTGTTTATTTAGGCTAATTCGTTTAAATTTCTGGTTATGATCAACTCTTGTTTTCTACGTTATCTTTTTCTTCCCCCAGGGGTGCTAAGCTGTGCGTGGTGAAGAGCAAGCACAAGGAGAAACAGGCAGAGACGCTAACGCAAGATTACATTATCACACGTAAGTTCCTCCGTGTCGGTGCTGGCGGCGTGTTAAATACACTCGCACACCGTTTCATGCAAGGATAACGTGTTACCTAATAGCACGCTCTCCCACCGTGTCCGGGATAGCGTGCAGTTTCACATCGCTCCTTTAATTGGGTCCGACAATCACAGAAACAATAGCTTTTCTCAAACGTGCGCTTAAAAGGGAAGCGAGAGGCATCACCAAAGCGTTCTCAACCATCTTCCATATGAATGCCTGATTTTTAGAGCATGATTTTTTTTTTTTAGAATTGGTACCTCAGTCTCGCTCTTTATGTCTCACACACACGCAAAGTATTCAAACCAGATTTATCTCATGCCGACGGCTTTGCAAGGAATGAAAGCATGTTCGGGGCATTCACGGGCCCATTAGCTGATGGAGTAGGGTGTGGATGATCGAATCGACAGCCGCGGGGCACTGTGCCACGCGACAGCCATGTGGCCTCCTGTCATGCCGGATCACGCTAGGGACAGCCTCCTCTCCCACCTCTGCTGGCGTGATCTCCTGCTGACTTAACCACACACACAATTAAAACCACCCCTGTAACTGTCATCCTGTCATATCACCAACACACGAGGCTGTCATCTCTTTAGTGCGTGCTTCACACTCCTCTGACCCCAGACTTAAGTCGTGAACTCGCAGGGACAGAACAGCTGCCGACACGGTGTCACTGATTGGCTGCTGAGACCCAATTCAGGCGCCATTTATTGTTTGGGCTACTGCAGCCTTTTCAAACGCATCATGTGATTTCATTACCATGCCAACAGGGTGTGAAGTAGGCAGGCATTTGACTGCCACGAGTGGCGAGTGACGCACTTGATGCCCCGACGCTGGAAAATTAGAAGGGACAGGAAGCAAGTGATGGCCCATTGAGAAAAGCGAGGGAATCTGTTAACAGTAACCTTTTTGCTTAATGTAGCATGGAGGGAGAAGAATTAACACTGAACAGCGACAGGGCTCCTGAATGGAAAATCACTTTATCTAGCTCTTTACTAAAGTGTCTCTTTGTAACCCCTGAGGATAAGAGCAGAGCATACACACTTTCTATCACACACACACACACACACACACACACACACACACACACAGTCTGTCTCACACACCTTTGGAGGCACTCATTCGCACTTAATCATGCACCCGTTCACTCACACACTCACGGATTTAATTGCTGCGGGCCTTTATTGTGATGGTGTTCACAAAAGTGTGAAAAGTGGCGGAGCGATTGTCTGGATCTAAACAGGCACTGAATATATTGGTGTGCGCCGCGGCAGAAAACGTACCCGGGCGGAGACCCGCTTCAGGAGGTCACCTGGGAACGTGATTTTAAAATACGAACCGGCAGATCCCTCGTGGATGTCGACGTACATAATGTTCAGAACAGAGGCAAAAATGCAGAAACTGTTCATTCCTGACGTTAACCGGAGCGCTTAAGACGCGGAGGTCATTTATCTGCACGCTCCCAAAACTTCCAGCCTGACAAATCACAGACAAATCTGATAAAACCACACATGCAATATCAAAAGAAAACACGACACTTTGTATTAAATGAAAGTATCTGCAGCTAATGCCGAGCGCAGGTGGTGGAGGGGCGCAGCATGTGGTCGGCATCTGTGAGCCTGATCCCTGTTAGAGCCAATGCCATGTGTTCACTGCAAACAGTTTATCCAGAAATCTATTTGAAAACTGATTCAACTGTTGTTGCTTAAATGTTTGCATTTTTTTTAATATATAAAATCCTCTGATGTCTAATTCTACAAAGAACTCTTATTCAGCATTACTATCAAGGGAAAGAACCTGCCACCTGATTTACCCCAGAGAAGAGGTGTTTATGACATGATTAGTGTTTTATAGTTCAAACATAACTCTTTCCTTGCGCAAAACCGATTTTTTTTTCCATTTATGCAGCAAATTCTGTTATTTTCACATCCTATGCGAAGTGTAGCAGTAGATTAGATTCCTGGAAACACTAAATCTCCCCTGAAGCTTCTTATTCCTGTGTTTACTTCAGGGAAGTGTTATAACGTGGGCTACAAACACTGGACATTTTGCCAGGTGCCCCGACTGCTTATTTGTGTGGCGGTGTTATGTGATCTTGGTTACCTAAGCAACTTGATTATCCTTGTTTACCCTGTGCGTCTCCAGCTCATGCCTTACCCATGTTCAGAGAGGCCCGGCAGCGGAGTACACGAAAACAGCTGGAGAAGGACAGGCTTGACCCGAAGAAGTCCCACAAACCTGAGCCTCCCGTGTCCGGACCAGGTAAAAATCCTTTTTATTTATTTTATTCACGCAAAAAGTTAAATATTAAGTGAACCGGAATAAGAAATGACACAAATCGTGATGAGAAAATTGTGTTTTAGATAAAAGCATAAACAATTAAAGAGTAAAAAAAACAAAATCCTGCCATTTTAACATGAGTTCTGCAGCTGTTTTTGAAGATTATTATGGGTCAAGTTTGTAACTGGATGCATATAAGGTTTTGTTTTAAGCAGATGTGCAAATCCACAGTTGTTGATGGGTATTATGCAATCCAGCTCATGGAGCAGCCCCGCTCCCACTTGGCCTCTCAAAGATCGACTGATCCTGCTGTTGCCTCATGTTTTTTAACTACTAGGACATAATGATGTACCGTGAACTTTCACTGGAACCCCACTCTTGTTGTGTTACATTTTTTTACAGTAACACAAACTGTCATAAATCCCACACCTATGCATAATCTTGGATAAAGTTTCGAGCCGTATACCAATTAGTTAATGTGCCAGACACTGTTTCCTGTATCGCTGTATTCCAGCTGGCTCATTGCTGCCATGTTTTGTTGTGCTTCTGCACTTCAACTGTTTTTTCACTTAATCCTTCAGCACCATGTACTTACAACAATGTAATAGTTCCACTGTGTGTTTTTTCCCAGCTAGGAAAAACATGGTTAAAGCTTACAAAAAGCCATATATAACAAGGGGATTATGAGAACATTATTACAACAGATCCTCCTTAAAACGCATTGTTTTCAGGTTATGGCTTAGCTTTATGGTATTGGCTTATAAACTTATATGCTTATTAAGCTTGTTAATGGAGCAGACGTTAACATAAAGACAGACAAATAAATGTAATTGTCTGCAAATGAAAATTTAGTTCCATTTCACTTCTTGAAAGCAACTCAGTGTTTTTGTTTTCTTTAGATTGCACACAGTCTTTATATTGTTTATCTTGTGTGTGAACCGACTTCACATAAGTGCAAGGTAATGTTTGGTGGTTGGCTGGATGCTTACAAGCAGTGGAAAGAGGTGCCTCTCAATCCCCAAACAACCCTCACTGCTGCACTAGAGCAGGAAATCCCTGCGCTTTTTAAGTGTGCACTCTCCTTTATCTTTTAAGACGGCCTTCATGGAAAGAAGCGAGATATCCCCCCCAAAAAAAGTTCCATTAGGTGCAGTCGAATGTGGCCAGCAGCACAGAAGTACTGTAAAAATAGATTTAATTCATTGTTCTCTGGAGCTACTAACATTTCAACGCGCACGTTTGTGTGTGTGTGTGTGTGTACAGAGTAGAAGCAAAAGCAATAAAAAAAGCTCACGGCCTGATAATTCAAGAAGACTCCTTCTAATTGTTATAGCAAATTTATGGCTAACATAATGGAGCATCATAAAATGGGAAAAAGGCAAATTTAACATTTTGTGACTAAATATGAATGGTCTGTCTTACAGCTGAATATAAATTTCATTTAAAGCCTTGGTGGGGGTTGTTTCATTAGCGTTGAAATGTGCCATTTAACTAAAGATGAATGGATGCTTCCTCTTCTAAATGTGACTTTAAATAGTCTCTTAATATAGTTCTTAAATGCCCCCGGATTAAAGAGGAATCAGCAGCATTCAAAAAACAAATGAAATCTTGAATGGCTGCTAGCTAGCTAGCTAAAGGCAGCTAACAAACTTTACTTCCTCTGCTGAAATTGACACACACGCCGTTACCCTACATCTGCCTCTCTCTGCTGTCCATAGAGTACAGTACGTTTTAGGAGATGACAGATGATGACGTGGCTACCTAATGTCAGAACGCCAGGCCAGTTTGCTCTCCACAGGTTTAGGATTTGATGAGATGTCGGTTTTGTGTATTAAGTCATTAATCGGCTCGCTTTGAATATGCCTTAACAGTATCTCGTGTGTGTCCTTACAGGCCGAGGAGGCAGGGTAGCAGCTCATGGCGGCACTCTGTCTTCATTCATCGTAAAGAACATCGCTTTGGATAAAACAGATGACAGCAATCCACGAGAGGCCATCCTGCGTCACGCCAAGGAAGCGTCGGAGAACCCTTACTGGGTTGCCCCAGCATACAAACAGTAAGGGGGGGAAAATGTGATTCATTCACACATTGTGTCCATCTGGCTGTTTCTCCCTCTCACACCATCCCTCTCTCACACCAACCCTCTCTCATTTCTCTGCTCTCGGAACTAATTAGCAGACAGTGTAAGACGAGTATAGCTGCTTATGATATTGTGATTGCACGTCGAGGTTTCTTCTTACCGGTGTCGCGCATAAATGTTTAAACGGTTGTACAGTTTTACAGGTGCGCACTTCAAACTGCAGAGAGGAGAGTAATGGACAGTTTCAGATCGCTATCGGACTCAGACGGCTGTGTGAGCGCGGAACAAAGCTGAGAGCCAAATCAAACAGTCTGCTTCACATAGTGCAGGCGAGCAAGCTTTAGTTAACTATAGTATACCAGTGATACTCATTATGGTAGGTGAATTAGCCTGGCTTCAGATTGCTTTATCAGACAAGTGGCCAACAGTCATTGTTACAGCTGTTTTTGTTTGCCCGGAATTACATTACGTACTAATTACTTCTAGGAGGAGGAGATTTGAGAAAAATGGGTCTAGATTGGCATTTATGTGTTTGTTTAATGTTTATTTGTATTGGAAAAGTATGCAGCATGAAGCAATGCCACATGTCACAGTATTTATAGCCTACGCTAGTTTGCAAAGCTTGTCCCTAAAAGGACTTTTATAGTACACAAAACCCAGCATTAAAATACACAACAGACAACACAAAACTCAACAATATGTGCATGTAATAATAGTCTTAGGGATTCTATAACATCCGAAGTCTGCACTTCATTAAGCCTCATTTATCCTGTTTAGAAGAACTAATTTGTCTAGAGCACTAAAATTATAATATCGAACTCTCACAGCTGTCGTCTGCTTATTTTTTCTTTGTTGTGCACGTCATTCTTTCGCTCTGCAAAAAAACAAACTGTTAAATCATTACTATTTTCTTTGTATAATCCCTGTAGGACGCAGCCAGAGCCTGTGTTTGCAGAAGAATCGGATGAGGACGAGGAAGCCGAAAAAGAACCAGAGTGGAAGAAACGCAAAATCTGAGGCACTTCAGCAGCAGCTCATTTTATGCAGGATAGTTGACAGGGTGAGCGATCTTTCCCAGAACACAGAATTACTGTCAGAAACTGTGCATAGGAGCATCACTTACAATGCTAAACCCTTCAGTCTCGTAATTCCATCCAGCACATACGTATTTATGTATATGCTTCCGTGTTGAGGGGAACCGCATGAATCTAAAAAGAATTATGTTACTCTTATTGCAGTTCTTGTGTCACTGAAAGACCTTGGATCCTTACATCCGTTTAGATTGTACATACTTTGTTTTCATAATTTCCATTGTCCTCTCACACCGCATCTCCAGCTTGCTAATGCCTCATAAATCGGCTCCAGATTTTGTGGTCTGGAGCTGTTCAGTTTGTAAAAAGTAAATCAAAAAAAAAAGTACAAAATTTTCAGCCAGTTTGACTTTGGAATGTTTTTTAAGGCTCAACAGGTTTTAAAACTGTTCTTCTTCGGCCTGTGATATACAAAAGTCCATTCAATCATCTGTTAATTTAGTTTTTATTCTCCACACCCTGTATTCCACCTCCAAACCCAAATAAAGAAATTTTTATTCTTTTGTCAAATATGCTTTATCTAAAGTGGAGTGTCACAACTGATCAAAGGAATACCTTTTCTTATGAGGCGTTATAGAAAAGGTATGCTGTGCATCCCAGTCTCTTTGCATCCAGGAGTGACTGGGATGCACGCTCATGGTATATTCCGGTATGGGATGCACTCTCAAAGGACATCACTGTCACTTTGCATCCCAAAGTGACTGGGATGCACTTTCAAAGTACATTCCAGACTGGGATGCACTCTGAAAGTACATCCCTGTCTCTTCAAAAACAGAATCAGCTTTAATGACCAAGTATTGCATCCCAAAGCGACTGGGATGCACTCTCAAAGTACATCCCAGTCACTTTGCATCCCAAAGCGACTGGGATGCACTCTGGAAAGTACATCCCACTTCAGAGCTGCTTTTTTACCCACTTCTTTAAGAAAATTTTAAAAGTTTATTTTCTTAGACACACATGAAATTATATGAAAAACATCTTGCAAATGTTTCTAATACTGCTGAATATATAATTCAAACCATTTTAATTATACCAGGATCAACACGGAGCCACGTCTGTTTACTCAGACTACTGTTCCCAAGCTGCAAAATTAAATTTCGGGATTACCTGTAAAAAAACTTTTGTCATGTTTCTCCGTTTTCTTCTATTGAAATCCATTAAATTGAATCCATCCATTGAAGGTTCACAGTATGCAGACACTGTGTAATGAAACCCAGGTCTCTAATTTCTGTACTATTGCGAGCGCTTTGTTTTTCACGTGCGGCTACTCCTCTGTATAAATGTAGAATTTTTACCAGCATGTTTATAAGCCGGTCTTGACGGTAACTTTTCTGTTTTTTCCCCCACGGTTGCTCAGTCATGTGTTAGCTTCTATTGTAAAGACATGAAAAGTGTCGGTATTCCCTGCCAGATCTGTCATCAAACTCGACTTTCTGCTCTGTGACTTACACGCAGTGAAACTGTAGAGCAATCTGTCCTGTCCAACCAAAGTTACAAGAAGACAGTTAAATGTCTCTCTGTGTCTTGGCGAACGTCCTGCGGCCGTAAAAGCTAAAGCCAGACAAAGACATACCAGAACAAGAAATATGGAGGGCCTTAAATAAAGGGCGATGTATTTAAGAGCGACTAAATTGTAGAGAGATAGATTGACTTCATGGGGAGAGGCTTACGTCAAGCTCTTTGAGGGAAGAGTTCTCAGGCAGCAGCAGGAGATCAGGAGTGTCTGTCAAGTTTGATTCAAGCGGGACATTTCACGGTGTGATAGAGCACCGTGTGGAGATGAAACCCTGGCCTGCAGGTAGAGGCATTTAAAAGCAGACCTATTAAAAGCTCAGTTCACTCAAGTTACAAAGAAATATTTTCTCACTTGCAGTACCTCTGGTGGAATCTATTTATATCCACAGTGTGAAGGAGGTCAGTGCTAGTTTGTGTTGATCAGAGAATTTAAAAATGATATCTGATCTGATTTGAACAAACGCCAGCTTGTCTTTCCAAACAAAAGATTTTCAAATATAACTAACAAGCCAAGAATCAACCAGATTAGAGGATTTCTCAAGTCTAGTGGTCCCTACTGTCACGAATGCACGCACAATTGAACAATATAATATAACATAAAGACTAAATAATTCCCTAACAGCTGGACATCGTATTTCTCCGCCAATGTTATTCCACGGCGCATTTTAGGGAGACAGCTCGCAGCTGTGGATGTGATGCTCTTGTTAGTATTTACAACAGGAATGGGAATTCCACTGAATAAATTATGCTCACCATAATGAAAGAACATGTTACCCGATGAGACAATGCGGTTCGCTAATGTGTTTTTGGACTACGATGGTGGTCTATGGCACAAACAAACACGCTACTATATAATGCGTGTCAGGCTTTTGTCATTATCGGTGAGACGGATAGATAGATCATCGGACTTTTCATGGGCTTTGTTGACAGCATTAAAAAAATACACAGTATTACCAGACGTGTTTGATTTAAAACAGGCTCGGAAAGCGTACATGTTTACTTTTAGGGCCTTAGCATTCAAGAGCCAAGGCCTAAGTTGCATGTCTTCATTAGAAAAAAATCATGTTTAAGTAACAAGGTAGTGTAATCGTTAGTATTTTGTATATTTAAAGAAATTTGAGGAAGAAGAAAACTTCCTTTTTTTTGTCTGCACATCTTTTTTTTTTCAAGATCTGCTGCTTGCACCTCATCAGCATTTACATATCTACGTTTTGCACAGTGGAAACATTCTTCACTTCTTCAGCTTCTGATTTACTAGTCGGTGGCGCTTTACTGCTCGCTTTTGTTTACTGTACGACCCTGGGCTCTTGTTCAAGGAATGCAGAACAGAAGTCGACGCCACGCTGTAGACGCCGAGGCCGCCTCTCGCCATCTTCCATTTAACCCAAATTTTCATCCCCAATTTTACACCATGCTCGTGTAAACACATCCCCCACCCGCCTCACCCCCCACCACCACCGGCGAAATTAGCACCATCTGGCACCGGCACGACACCAGGAGACACGTTCGTTTAATAGAAACAAGTTTAATTCTGTAAAAAGTTATAAAATGAATATTGTACAAAAATAAAGTTTGCCGAGAGCTTTGGTTCTGTAACACAAAACAAGTGAGACGGACATGACAGAGGCGTTAACGGAGTGACAACAAATGCAGTCCTTTTTTCTACCAATATTTAACACTGAGGATTCGTTCGCAATCTTCCACTCGTGTACCTTTGCATCAAATCCAGAGAACTAACCGGCGATGAACAGTCGTGAGGACGAGAGGGCCGAGTGGTCACAGTTCATACGCTTTAACCGTATGGTATTGACGGGTAGCCAGGCGCTCTGAGGCTTCTGGGAAGTCTCCTAACTGCACATTCTCATCTGGAAAGGCTTATGCACGAATCAGTTGTTTGAAGGGGAAGATGATCCAATTGATGAGGTATGCTGTGATAACGGGGAGTTTTTTTTTTTTTTCTCCTCTTCGTGTAGTGTTTGGCCTAAATTCAGCTTGATGCAGTGGATTTGTTCTGTGCGGGGGGGGGGGGGGGGGGGGATTACACAGTAAAGCTGGCTTGCTTGCTGCTGGGTGGGCACAGATACCTTGGTCCCTAATCCGTGCTAACATCAAGACCTACACGAGGGCTCTCTTTGTTCCGCTGTAGAACGACCCCCTCACAGGGCACAGCAGCACCTCTTTAGAAGAGACTGGATGTGCGCTGCTCCTATACGGTTTTTGGAATAAAAACTTAGCCGAACAAGTTATCACATGTTTTAAAAAAAAAAACAAAAAAAAAAACGCATAGAGCCAACCCACTGTCTTCACTCAGCAATTCCAAAACACGCTCTTTTGTCGAAACGTCTACTCTTGAGATATTTACAACGGTCGCGCGCTGACAGCCACTACAGTAGCTAGATCTTCCTAAAACTGCCTTCGCCAGCGGGGATATTTGGTTAAGACTCGTGTTAGAGGATCACTTTCAAATCCCCTTTGAGGGAATGAGACCCGTCTGTCAAAGCTCAGGCAGAAACCCGGGCTGTCCCGTGGGTTTTTAAAGCCTACTGGGACGGTAACCGCTGCAAAGCCTTTTTTTTTTTTTTTTTTTTTTGCTCAGACTTGGTGCAAGGCCAGTCAGTGTGAGGTTTCGGATAACGAACGCCGATGGGCAGGTATTCCAGCAGCTTCTGCACCGTGGCTGTAAGGATGGATCCTCGAAGGCACCTACAGGACCTCGTGAGACCACCACTCTCGTGCTGACTCGAATTATAAAGCGTTATGGCTTCCGGTTGGAGACGTTAAATCTGTAATCCTTGATTAGTCATTTAAAAACTACCTTTTAAAAGATAAACAGCAGCAAATAATCCTTGTAAACATAGAGAGTAATGAATGAATGGATGGTTTGAGTATTGTCTATAGCCTGGTGCTATGAGGAGAGAGCTATCTTAGCAGTGGTCACATTAGTGAAGAAGAAAAAAAAAAAAAACTACCCTCGCTTTAAACGCTTTAAAACAACACATCATTTCTATCAAACGTCTTCTATTGGTCCCCTCCTCTGCTTCTCTAGCTACCTTTCCTCAACCCCGACAGCTAATCGTCAGAATGCAATGAAATGAGAACCCCTGGAATCTAAGTGACATGAATGAGCACGACTAATACGTGTGGGGAGTGTTGAGCAGTTCTGGGTCACCTTGTAAGATTTAGCATCGATAACATGCTCCACTTTGGCACCATCCAGGACGAACAAAGCTTTTAAATAAATAAGAAAAAAAAAAGACAATTTCTTTCATAAACTGGATTGAAATAAATAACAATAAGTTAATTCCATCTTAATAAATATACCTCTTACACACACACGTATATATGTATGTATATTTATATATATATATATTTATGTGTATATATATAAATGACTGGATTTTATGAAGATGCCTTGCACCCAGAAGTCTTTGCTGAACTCCGGTGCGGTTCCTTGGCTCTGAACGTAAACGTCGACATCCAGACTATGCAGTGATTTAGACTGCGACTGAATAAGCTCCTCCAATCTCTGGACTCGGCTACGGAAAAAAAACTGGTGTTCCTGGGAAAATGATATTCCTCCAGAGTCAGCTTTTTCTTCGCTCTCACCTATTTAGACAGCGCCGTTAGCAAATCTACGAGTGTAACAGTATTTAATCTTCCGTCGGCTGGCGCACACCTGATACGTTTTGTGCATGCGTCTGAACAGTCGAAGGCCGGTCGCGGGATCTGAGAGCTGGGACCGTCAAAGGTACGTGTACAGTTTGCTTTCCGACGGCTGTTCCAGTGTCTTTCAGGTGCATACTCACCTGGGTCTCCTTTGATGACTACTGACAAAAATAATATGCTCCCCCGTTTGACCTCGTATACACATGTCCAACGGTAATCCCTCTCTTTGCAGCGCCAGCCTGTAACGGCGGCCCTTAGTCCGGTCGTGCCAGTCACTTTGAGAGAGACTTCCTCAGACGCAGGCACACTTCCTAGCAGAGTGTTTCTTCAGCGTGTGATACACGACATTGTCATCCAGAAAAGATAAGTCATCATCGAACGCGATGGGTCGACAGCAGGTGCGAGAGGGAGTGTCCTTGTCCAGCTTCTTGTTGTGTGTGAGGTTGTTCAGGATCTTGTCGTAGTTGGTCTCCGCCTCGACGCAGGGGCCGCTGCAGTACCGGAAGATCAGCTCCTCTTTAGTCTGGTAGCCCAGCCCCAAGTCCGTCACGTTGAGGTGGACCTCCTTTAGCAGGCAGCCTCTGCTCTGCACCTGTATCCTCTCCCTCCCCTTCTCTCCCCGGGCCCCCTTGCCGCCTCGACTTCCCCCCCGGCCTCGGGCCCGCCTCTTGTCCGCGTGCGCTCTCCCCTCGGCCCTCGCGCCTCCTCCCGTGTTTGCCGCTCCTCTCTGCCTCGAGTCTCTCCGTCCCCTGGAGCCCCCGCTCGTTTCCGATGATCTCCGGAGTCTGCCGATTGTAGCCTCGATAAAATCCATCACGTCGTCGAACTGCTCCGGATAGGGACCTGAAATGTCATCTGGAAGACACAAATGGGACAGATTTACTTAGAAGTGGGAAATGATTTTCACACTGACATACTTAAAACTTTAAAGATATCAGTTAACACACAGGATAAAATTTGGGGCGAAAAACAAATCAAGCACGGTGATAGTTCATGATAGATGTGAAGACACTGCACAACCAGGAATTTAAATGTACATAACTGTCTATAAGAATCCTGTCATTTCACATTAAGACCGTCCATTTTTTAAATTTGCCTGCGTGCGCCTCCAAAGATATTCGCTTGTGAAAATTTGCCCTTTTAAATGACTTACGCGCCGGACTATCTGTTGGCCAGACAGTAATTTCCTGGACCCGTTTCTTCTCCTTTCCTAGAAACGGCCTGGACTGCCTTCACTCTTCGTGCTGAGCTAAGATAACTTAAGTGGCTGCTGGCAGCGGCCTTCTGTCATTTTTATTTATTTTTTGAAATTCTCACCATCGAAGGCACTTAGCATATTTCCAAAAATATCAAGTTATTCCCATAAATGCTTAAGAGCTTTAGATGTTTTTTTGCTCAATTAATAAAAGCGCCGCTGACAGTTCAGTTTGACAAGCCGTCTGACCGCGGACTGAACTGTCATTTGCGCAGAGAAGAATGACGCACGTTGTTGCTGATGGTCAGCTAGTGTAATATCTATCTGGTATATGGTTACCAAAACATGTGCAATGTCTTTTAATACTAAGAAATGTGCAGGTTGCTCTTAGGTGAAGTACGGTAAGCAGCTCATGTGGATGTGCAGGTGCCAAGATGGCTGCTGGGGCATGAGTTGGAGGCTGAAGGTCAAAGGGCGTTGTTGGTTCCACTTTCAGAGAAGAAGAAAGTGTATGGGTGTAAAGGCGGGGCGTGCTCTTGGATAAACTTCATAGCTACTATCACATAAAAGTTATTAAAGGTTAACGACCCAGCTTAAGCTAACGCAGCAAGTTTACACAACGAAACGTCCTGCGCTGATACAGTAGGCGCAGGCCGACCGCGTCACCTAGAGAGATGTACTTAAACCTCTGATGGATGTAATTTTAGAAAGCTTGGACTTCAAACGCCAAATAAAAGGAAGTCATATGTTTTGAGTCATTTAGATGAAGCAGATTGTTGCCTGTTAGAAACTCAAAACATGCACCGCCACAGCTCTCCGCCATCTGCTGCGGAGAGCGATGAGGAGTCACTGGGAGCCTTGGACCCTCTCGCGCTGCATGCTGTTTCTATTATGAAGCAGTAACGTCTCCTCTACTTGAAAGCCCGCAGGTCCGGCAAGAGTGAATCACAAAGACGTTTTTTTTTTTTTTTTCCCTGAGGTGAATCAGTCGGTCAAATAATTAATCGCCCACGCGGATGTGAGTGATCATGCTGTATGTGCATCAACAGGTCAGGGCGGCGGGGCGCGACGTCTGGCAGGTGTCGCTGCGGTTAACGCGGCCTCTACGCTGGAGTGTCACCTATCGCCCGTCTTACCTGTCCCTCTGGCGGAGCGCGGGCCACCCGATCCGCCTGCGCTCCACAGCTGATTGGGCTCGTGTATCAGGTGAGCTAGGGCCAATCTGTTTAGGCACACCTATCCTTTGATTTAGACGCCTCGTATTGCGTGTCGGCTGGCTGGCAAGGTGGCTGCGCTGTGCACCTGCTGACAGACTCGAGCCGTGGCAGCAAGCGGAGTGATTCATGGGAGTCTTTTATGTCGTTTGTCAGATCCCACTGGGATGACAAATCCTCAAACTTTCAGTAATCACTGATTTCCTTTTAAATGCATTTGTACGTTAACTCTCTGCAAAAGTATGTTAAGTGGCTGCTGCAAAAACAAAACCTTTTCTTTTATGCACAAACCAAAACTCCGTCCCCCCCCTTGGAACTAATGTTGCTTACACTATTAGTGCATAGTTAATGGTCTTGGGTTACGCAGCGGATCAGTGATGTCACCGCGGCCCAAACAGAAAATGAGGCGGCGGGACGAACACTCGTCCAAATGTTCCATTCCTTATCTAGTTCTTGGCTGCGTTTACTTCTGTGTGAAGATGATACAGTGTCACATGGATCCAAACAAAATAAATTCCTGCCCACCGTCGCTGTTAAAATGAACATAAACACAGGACTCTCGCTCTGTGCTTGAAACTTTCCGGTGTCGTCCGGCGGCCCTCTCCCTTGAAAAATTCCTGTGACCTGGTTTAGCAGGGCCTTCTCTGAAACATGCTATGAATCCTGAGTTTTGGCAGACGGGTAGTAAAAGGTCACGGGTCCCGGAGTCGCAGAGGTGAATGTAAACAAAGGGAGAAGGGGAAATGCGAAGGGTGACCCCTGTTTGGGAGTGGAGCTGTTCAGGCTCTCGCTCGTGCTGCTGCTTTGTTTTGACATAAGTGTGATGCAACACACGGCAGCAATAAAGCATAAATCTGATAACCGGCTTATCTGAAAGCCTTATCAATTCCCCTGGCTATCGCTTTACGTGCCGTTTCTCAACTTTAATTTGTTAAGAAAGACCTAAATTGGCCATTAAACCGGTTTTATCTACATTATATAATAGTTAGTTGCATGTTATTCAATTGAGCTTTGCACATGTCTATAATGTGGCCCCCACGGTGGCCCATTATCGACCATTCAGGAGGCTGCACCGTCACATATGACTGTGCAAAAAACAAAACAAAAAAAACACTACTCACACTGATCCTCCATGGAGATCTCCTGCAGGTTGTGGTTTTGGCGCTGGAACGCTGGCTCTTCGTCCTCCACGGACAGGGATGTAGAATCACTGTAGCTGCTGGGGAAGTAAGTCCTCTTGGCTGGCTGAGTGTTTTGGTAGAGAGGCCGAGTAGCAACGGAGCTCAGGAGCAACAAACACATGGCCAAAACATCCCATAACTTCATCTTAGACTCAGTTCCTATGAAGAAAGCTGTGGGCAGAGAGGGTGATTTTATTTGCAGTCCAAAAAAAAACCCCTGAATCCACACTCACACTCACACACAGCACAGAATGTCGGTCAACTCTGGTTTATCATTAAGTCAGCAAAGTGTGTGAAAGTGTAGCAGCCAGATCCTGACTCAGTCCGTATTAATAACCGTGTCATCATGACATCCTCGTTTTGTCTGTGTGTGTGTGCTGTAAACATGAATTTACAGTAGTAGTAAAGCTACCAGACAATTCTGATGACACGATAACAGTAAATATTAGCTCATATTTTACTTTACGTCGCCGGTATATCCGCAGAATATAGAGAAAAATACAAACGAGAGCAGAATAATGCGTACATTTGTGCGTAAAAATGTAGTTTTGAACCAGAAGCCATTTATTCTCCGCTGACGCTCGGATCTATTAGGTGCAGAAGAGGATATATTCATGTTGCTGTGACATCAGGCAAGCTTTTGCTACTTGTAATGAGGCAGGGAGGGTGCGCCTCACACAAATATGCGTTGGTTCGAGCGCGCACCAAAGCGTTTTTGGCAACGGTAGCCTAAATAATGGTGTGAGTTGGCCAGATGGCGATCCCTCAAAGCTTACGTGACTCTGTCTAATGGCATGTTGAGTCTGCAGTAAACCTAAACAGCTATGCATGGATAAATACTGGGCTTAGACATGCTACGCAAAAAGTCCCAACAACTGTCTTCGCGAATGCGTTCCTCTTCTCGATTTTATAATTTAATAACAAAACGCTTGCGCCTGTGCGAGCTGGCATATCCAAGGCGCGGGGGAAACTAACGGCTGTCAAATCGTGAAACAATAATATCAAGATTCACTCACCTTAAATATGGTCCATGCAGACCTGAAATTCGCTTGACTGTTGGTGTTAAAATCCAAACAGAAAACGCCGCTCATTTACTGTCCCCAGCTGATTCAGCTGCACGAACCACTTAAAAAAAAAACAACCCCGACGCGAAAATTCCCTCAAAGCGGGTTCAGATTCTGTTTAAGTCCAGAAAGAGGAGGAAAAAAATAACAGATGAAATACTGCACGGGTTATGTTTTTCATATTCCGATCCGGCACACCAGCCGACCAAACTATGCGCCTCTCCACACTTTGGAGTCCAAAGGTAGGCGTTGAGGAAAGCGGACCAAGTGCCACTGCGCCTCACGGGGGTACAGTTGCAGTCGCTGATTAATTGGATGCTACGTTTCCACGTTGGAAATCCGAGAGAGATCCACCATCTCCCACTGAAAGGAGTCCAATGAAGACATCAGCGTCTCCGGCGCATAAGCGAGGCGCAAAAAAAAAGAAGAAAGAAAAAAAAAGGTGCACAATAGTTGTTTTCCAGAGCGCTAGAGCGTCTACTTTGCCTCCGGATAAAACACTTAAAACGCTCTTACATCCAGAAACGCGTTAAAAAAATCGCAATCGCCAACAATTTGCACTGATCTCGCAGTAAACAACACAGATGGGGGGTATTTATTCTCCATTTTCTCCTGGTCACATAGAAGCTCGATGGGTTTCCACGCGCGCTGTCCTCATATTGGACTGAAGCAGGACAGATGTCTGCGCATAACACCGCACCGGGCGCAGAGGGCAGTTTGGAGAGATTTATAGTTAAGTGCGCTCTGACGTTTGGGGGCAGTTGGTGTCCGCCCCTCTTTTATAGATCCCCGCGAGAGCAAACAGTGAGTAACAGAGGTCCACATATCTGTCCAAACCACCCCTGGAGCCCTGTATGGAGGAGCGCAGTTTTCAGATGTCTTGGGGATTATGTCACACATCCTGATGTCCTCGGATTAGATTTCAGTATGCGGAATGCGATTTGGGGATGATCTGTTGCGATGCATGTTTCAAACCTGATCTCCGCGCTCTGTGCGCCGCGGTGTCAAGTTCCGTCTCATGGCTACACACATCTCAAATGCAGGAGTCCCACTTCACTTGCTGTTTACTATTTGTAAATACGCTACGCGAGCATTTGGGAGGACGGTGGACGCTTTGCTTGGGGTTGCGTTAGACCGTGCAGGCGTTTGCACTTTATTCCGCTCCAAACTGATTCACGCCTTGAAGCGTCTGGTCATTCATTCCTGTCAAGGTGAGCCCCGGGCAATGACGCGCAGACCACAAAAGGAGGACTGTGCACCGGCTAAGATGTGGCACCTGACAAAGCCTGTCCACCACCTCCCCCTCACCGCCCCCACATCGTGATTTACACCCTCCTTTCATCTCAAAACTGCAAAATTCCACAAGTTAACCAGTCATTTAGGAATTAAAGTCAATTTGCGTCCCCCGTGCCAAAAGAGAGCAGCTCCACTTACAACAAAACACTTGCTTTTCCAGGAAGCGTTCATGGTTCTAATTTAAGATGTGAAACGCTGCTAGAGACGGCTCTTCAATAAAAGCGTGGAAATCCTAGCAGTGACACGTCAAATCCTCTCTGACTTATCTGTTGCTCGGTGGTATTCACTCTCAGATTTGTTTGCTCATGATCTCAAACGTCTTGTCAATACACGTTCTCTTTCAGGCATATCTGAGAGCCCTGCCCATTCCTAAAGCATCTGCACGGTGCCGAGCCAAGTCCTCATTGTATGGATTCCTCCTCTCTGTCATGTTCTCACATGGCTTCATTGTGTTCCCTGACAGCGACTAATGATTCATTTGTCCCGATGCAACCCTCTGAGTGCAAAACATTTGTTTTTGTTTGTAACTTTGCGGTGCCTCTGCACGGACTTGCACCTCATTTGCTAATTGTTTTTAGTGAGTGGCAGTAACCGGTGGTGAGGTGCCACTCTCACCTTTAATGATTTAATGTTATCATCTTGCCATAAATGTGTCACTGAGCGTTCTCCAGGAAGGTGTGATCGCAAATAACTTCAGCACGAACCGTTTCCCTGACAGTGCACGCCGGAAAAGCCTGAAGGGCTTCCCGAGCAGGAATAAGGAGAAAAAGAGAACGAATGAATGAACGAAGGAGGATCTAAAATAAACAAGCGCCAATGGACGTGGACTGTTATTGAGTAGATTCTTATAAAAGGCTGAGTCATCTGAATGCCAGGCCAGTGATGTCTTCGAGGTGATTTTAAGTTCACCAGGAGCATTCAGTGAAATGTGCATCACATTTATTCACCCATACCAACACATGTTACATATCCGATTAGGAAAGCTATTGGTTAAGGTTGCAATTAGCGTCCAATTATCATAGATTTATTCAACGCTTTGCTTTTTATTATTTATCTGTATCTGTCCACCACACCCTTGGAGCGTAGGTCATCGCTGTGCGTGCACCGTATCCACCTGGACCTTATAAAGGTAGCGGTCAGTCTGTTTTTAATATTATTTTTTGGACAATTTATGGGCAATTTCAGTAGTTTGATGAGTGACGGAAGACAGACGACAGGAAATGAGGAAGAGGGAGATGGGTGAAGTTCACGAGAGGGTCACAAGTGGTCTTCAGCCCGGTTGGCGCCAGCAAGGTGCCAATGTTTAACTAAAAGTCCAGTTCCAGCCTTAATTAGTTATAGTTGAGAAAAATCTATCTGGATATAGAGTTATGATGCGTATTATTTTTATTATAACAATACGTGGATTGGAAAACCTGGAAATCTGTTCAAAAAAATCAGCGAACAATCAGATAAACTGATGCGTCACTCCTGTGGCTTCGTACTTCTGAATCACCACGACGATTAGTTTGGCGCACTGAAACGCATTTGATTAATGGCCGCGGCAGATTTCACATATCTTTACACGTCACCGACGTCTCAGGCTAGTGTGGGACACAGCCTGCTCAGAGATACGACACAGAGGCCGTATTGTTTATTGATATCTGCAGCCGTGTCACCAAAGGAGTCCTCTGTGACCCTCTGTCTCATACGGGCAGAGTTGTGAAGATAATGGTCACCGAAAATAGAACCGTCTTAGAGAGCGCCTTTATGCACAAGCGTCTGGGGTGTCATGAAGTCCCCCTGAGCCGAATGCTTGAGTGACAATAATAAATATTAATTTGCTCGGAGAAGAAACGTGAGTAAGCTGAGGGAATCATCGCCACATGGGGTGTGAGGCAGAGACTCGTCACTCACGGCGGAAAAATATAAAAATAAATAAGCCTTCTTTCGTTATTTTATTTGTGGGTATTTGATGGGAGCAAGCACCTCGATTTTGTTTTTGCTGACAGGCCGTCCCACGGGAAACACCACGCGTTTAAAAGAACACATGACAATACTCGCACAAACAATCCAGATCACAGCATCTGGTTCAGTTTAGCATCGAATTGTAAAAAAAGGAATCAGAAACAAATGCCACGTTGGAAAATCATTGTTCTTTCTTTGCGGTTATTTAGGTATACAGTCCCTTCGTATTACATCCATTGATAATCTCTTGTTCTGTTTAAATCACCGCGTTTGATGATTTGACAAACGACCGGGGAACCTGCTCATGATTACGTTAATGTGTTTTCTGCCTCTCGTTTTTTTACGATTCATCATTTCTTCCATCGTGCCACAGAAGAGGGACATATGTACGTCTGTTCCTGATGACTTAATGTCTTCTTTGATGAGTTAACAACCGCGCCACACAATGCACCAAGGCGGCGCAGTAAACTTGACTCGATGAACAAATCAAATCGACTGGGGACAAAGGCAATAATTCATTTCGAGCCTTTTCTTTCAGCTGTACAAGATTCATTTGTTGAAAAATGTTTTGTGACGTGCTCTTGGAGCATCAAATTGAATCTGATGATTATGAGCGCACACAAGACATATTCTGCTTTCAAATTATTACCAAGTGAGCATATTTTAATGGACCTTTTTTCACAGTTTCATTTTAACTTGTCACAATAGGAAGAGGACAGGTGTATTGATGTTGGAGTGAAAAAAAGCTCTATTGTCATAAAAACAACTGCATACAATGATCAGGCGTAACATTACGACCACTTTCCTGGCAACAGAACATTATTAATGGAGGCCTTTGGGTCCTATGGGTTGAGGGGAGGGGCCTCTGTGGATCTTGGAATTTGGAGGCCAAGTCAACAACCTTCATCGGTTTGTTTTTTGTTTGTTTTTTTCCAAAACCGTTCCTCTGCATCCTGCTGGGGATGGCTGCTGCCATCAAGGAGTGTCATTGCTATGAGGTACGGGTGCCTGGTCTGGTCTAGGTGGGTGGTAAATGTCCAAGTAACATCCACATGAATGAATGCCAGCTCCAGGTTTCCCAGCAGAACATTGTATTGTCACACGATGGTCATAATGTTGTTTACTTCTCCTGTCAGTGGTTTTAATGTTGTGGCTGATCGGTGTCCATTCATGACGAGAGTGTGCTGAGTTTGTAAAAAAACACTATTCCAGGAACGTGACTTTTGTTCATAAAAGTTCTCCACTGTTTCCTCTGGAAATAAAACAGCAGGAACTCAGTGTGGTTATTGTAGCTACTGAGTAAAATTAGACCCAGAGCCTTTTGAAACATGTCTGAAAAAGAGCACAAAAGGACAAACCAGACGCGCTGGGTTGAATTGGCACATGTGTGTGTATATATGTGGTGGAAAAGAATACTTACAACAAAATGCATTGTGACACATGTAGTTTAGATTATGTTTAGGTTGTCAGGGGAGGAATAAAACTAAAAACATTTCCTCAGTTATATTTACAGTTTGATGTACGTGCTCTTTGCAGAGCGATTACACTGGCCAGAGCGAATGAACAGTTGGAATGTTGAATGTTCACATTATTGCTGGCACTGCCATCTACTTGTACAATATGTGGTGCCATAAAATGAGACTTAAAGAGGAATTACCATTTTTTACAACTTGGATCTTATTTCTGGCATAAAATATGGTCATTTACTCACCCATATAACTTGTGTGTCATTTGGAGTCATTCGGACAATATTTTAACTCTACAAGTCCAGTTGCCTTTTTGAACCTTTTTTGGATTTAGATCTGTGTACGTATATCCATATAGTGGGAGTGAATGGGGCACCGAAATGCAGCCTCTAAATAACGCGTTATCTGCCGTGAAACTTGTTCATTTCACAAATATTTTGTTATGATACGCTAGTGCTATTCAACCGTTGAGTCTGGAGTTACCATGTTGTCATTATCTGAGTTTCGTGGCAGATAATGCATTATTTAGAGGCTGTGTTTCGGTGCCCCAGTCACTCCCATTGTATGTACATACGTGGATCTAAATATCTTCAACTCCAAATGACGCCCAAGTTATATGGGTGAGTGAACGATCGTATTTTACGCCAGAAATAAGGTTCAGGTTATATAAAATAAAAACAGTAATTCCCCTTTAAGATGCCAAGAATAATATTCAAACTGAATATTCAAACCATTAAGCGCCCACTCCTAAATCCTGAAGAATTAATGTAGCCTACTGTTATTAAAAATAGAGAGAAACTTATTAAATTACTCTGCAACTAATATGTTTAATTTATTGACCTGTTTTAGGTAACTTGATGTTAATGGTGTGTGTTTGACAGATGAAATAGATTTTCAGGTTGATGCGGCAGTTCAGCTACAGTGGAATCAGCTAAAAAGATTTTAGTTGAAAAGTGTGTTTCTGATGGGCTATACCCAGAGTTTCCTATTTAAACCTCAAACTTCCCACCCACCAGTCCCTTAGAAGTGAGGAAGCTGAGGATGAGCGGCGCAGCGTCTTCTCAGAACTTTTTTTAAACGCTTCTTGTATATACCACGACCTGGATCCAAAATGGTATAGGTGAAATATCCACAAACCTATTGACATGTATCACAGCAAAAGTACAAATAACGCTCTTGTGTTTTCCTTCCACCGTGTCGGCACCATTCACAGCAGCGCAGACTGTATGTCGCAGTGTGTTTGGCTGCAGTGTTGATCAGGTCAGTGGCTTCTCTTATGTATTCTGCATGTAGCTGTGCGCAGAAGTGCCAGCTGTCTGTCAGAGTAAGCTCAGTTGTCAGCGGGCACTGAGATCACGGCTCACCCTTGGCACAGGAGGCTCGAGAGACAGAGAGCAGGTAGTCGGAGCAGATACTGGAGGATTCACATAGCTTTCAGCTGATCCATTAGGACATGCTGCAATTCAGATACGGCCCCCCGCCAAATGCCCGTCTATTGTGGCACTCACCCCGGGAGTATTTCCATCTGTTTCACTCATTGTTCAAACATTTTTTAGGGAGTATTCGTTGGCATCGGCCGTCGTGTGTGTGTGTGTGTGTCTGTGCAAGAATGTGTGCTGGCGTAAGTGTGTGTGTGTGTGTAAATGAGATCACTTGGTACTATCAAAGTGCAGGCAGGACTATGACACTGTTATAAATAGAAGGGAGGAAGTAAGGAAGGTTAAACCTCTCAGACACAGATACTAAATGAGAACAGGGGAGCCATTTAAAGACCCACATGTCCTTTAAGGCCTATTTGACTATGCACATTCACACTATGTACTTCAGTGGCATGCTCCAGCTATACATTGCAAATGATGAAATGAGTAATTCAGCTTTATATATAACTATATAACTGGAATTACAAACTCTTAGCTTCAATGCTCCATGAAGATCTAGTCTAGACATTGTTATAGCTGCTATAGCTGCATGGTAAAAGGTTTAATAGTGTTTGTGGGTTAATTACACAATGAGTTTATTGGGCCCTGATGCAAAAGAAATGAATTCAAGGTCCTTAAAATGCAGCAAAAAGCAGAGTATTGACGTGTCCGCGTTCACACCAATGGCACATTTCCTGACAGAAGCTACAGATGGAATACATAGATGGACTCAGGGATTCACTTCTTGGCTACGACCCAAGCTATGAAATCTTCCAGGAGAGCTGTCAGCTGTCTGCATGACAAATGATGAACCGAAGAATGGAGTTCTTCAAGAAACGTATGCGTGTGTATCAGGTATTGTACGGTGGGCCATATGTCCAAACATACGGCCGACACTACGCCTATTTGGACAGCGAGGGCGTCTCTGCTTAGGCCGATGGGGTTGCTCAACCCTTTTTATTCCGGCCCTTTGTCATCCTTCACTGCCTGTAATCCCGGCCGCTGATATTTACCTGGCATGACTTTGACCCCTGGCTTTCGGGCAGCTGTCGGTGGCGCCCCTCTTCGAAGAGAGGGACATGTGGGATACTAGCGCTCCTCTTCGAGGTGGCACAGTGTCAGACTCTGGGCTGGCTTTACGGTTTTTAGCATTCAAAGAGCGTCCGCCGGGGCCTCCTCTTACTATGTTACTAAATAAACAGGGTAGGCTAAGTGCTGATCACAGCCACTGAGCAGAGACGAAAAGCTCCCCGGGGAAGGGACACTATTACGGTGCTCGTTGTCCACTTGTTTAAAGTATCCGTATCAGTTTACAGATTTGAACTAGGCTATTTTGTTTATAACCTCGAGCCTCCGTGAAGGCTCTGCTAAAAGCGCAACGCAAGACAGGACCTAGCGATCCTACCTCAACGCAACAAGGTCACACTAATTGGAGAAGGAAGTGTCGAGGATGTCTTTGGGAAGGAGCGGCGGGGTTAAGAGAGTGATTGCAGCAGAGAGGGTCAGATCCTGTTTCTGCTCCGGTTCCCTGTTCTAATCCAGCCTGGTATGTGTTGAGATCAGAGCAGGTCCCTTTCACTGCAGCCATCCGGTGGCCATGCAGCGGGACCCGCTAAGTCTGTATTTCCTCTACCGGCGTGCATTCACAGCAGAAAGCACTAGACCACAGTCTGGCACTGCGCCTGCCGTGGGAACCAAGTTTGCTGGAAGAAACCTAAAACGAAGTGACCCAACAGAAGCAGTCCCACCGTCCTTTTCAGGTACTAACCCCTAAGAAACATGGCACTAGACAGCTGTGTGTTCCCCTTGATGTATTTATGTCAGCCGCTTACATAAATACACACTCATACACATCAGCCTGTGTGTAAGTGTGCACGCTCGGAGTGACACACACACACACACACATATCATGCTCCCTGTCAGTAATACCCCAAGGATATTATGTCTCTCTCAGCAGACTGGACAGTTGATCACAGCAGCATGACCACATGGTCACTTTGATGTAAATCACGTAGTGCAGTCACCTTGAAAACCACTTGAATTATAAATATGAGGGAGGAATCTTGTAGATTTGTTGATGCACTCATTCACATGTGATGGATGCATTCATAGCATATACACTGATCAGCCACAACATTATGATCAGTGACAGGAGAAGTAAATAACATTGATCATCGTGTGACAGCTCAATGTTCTGCTGGGAAATGTTTGGTCCGGGCATTCGTGTGGATGTTACTTAGACACTTACCACCCACCTAGACCAGACCAGACCAGACCATCAATGATAGTTCTTGATGGTAGCAGCCTTCCCCTGATGTAGGCACACACAAAATAGCTAGGAACAGCTAAAAAAAACAAAAAAACAAAACAAAAAAAACCATAAAAAAACATAAGGTTGACCTGGACTCCAAATTCGCTAGTTGTTAAATTGACCCACAGAGGCCCCTCCCCTCAACCCACAGGACCCAAAGGCCCCCACGAACAACATTCTGTTGCCAGACACCACAGGACGCCCTCAGAAGGACCGTGTCCATTCTCTGATGAGTCTCACAAGTGTTTTGCTGTTTTGGAGGTACAAGAGACCTACACAATATTAGGAATGTCGTAATTTTATGCCTGATCGGTATATTTTTTATTTGTTGTTCCTTAATGGGAGTTTGCATGTTCTCCCTGTGTCACACCCGTAGGTGTGCATGTGAGTGTGGCCCTGGGATGGACTGGCGACCTGTCCAGGGTGTACCCCTGCCTCTCGCCCGATGACAGCTGGGATAGGCTCCAGCAGACCCCCGTGACCCCTAACAGCACTAAACGGGTATAGAAAATGACTGACTGACTGTTCCTTAATGATAATTAATTAATTACAGCATTCCGATTATGTCTTTAAAATTAATGTTTTTAATATATGGTTATGGTCTTGTGCACACTGGTTTAAAGAGCACAAAACTAAACTAAAATCCGGTGTGAAATAAAAATAAAATCTAGACTGGACAAAAAAAAAAAAAAACTGAAACAACACTGCATCATAAGAAAAATCTAAAAAGTAAGTAAATATAAAAATAAAAGAATATCTACTAGTTTTTATAGTTGTCAAGAAAAGCACAAAGACGAGTCGGAAGGGTTGTCTACGGTGAGTAAACTGACTGAATAAAGTTTTAACTCTTGCCCATAAAAATACATACTCATATATATATATAATAATAATAATGTTGTTAAAACTAAATATAATTGTTAAAACTAAATATAATTTAATAATAAAACTGAAATGAGCAAATCCCACCTGGAAACCTAAACTGAAACTGAACTAAGTTAAAAAAGAAACCAAAAGGAAAATTCTGGACTTTATTATAGATTATACGTCTTCTCAGTGAATCAGATTCTTTACAGTTTCTGAGTTGTTTGAGTCTCTATCATTGAGATTGTTCCAAACCATCCTCATGTCCAGATTTAGAATGATATAATTACATAATGCACATAATTTAAAAATCCAGTGAGTTTGGGATTTTAACATTTGCGGCCTGTAAACACGTTCTGAGTCGCTATTCGACTCTAAAAGTTACAATCCCACGTTGTCTCATAATTTACAGTAGACTCACACATTCCCGTACCGCGAGCTGACAACTACACACACGTGCACACCTCCGCAATACAAGTCTCTCACACCGCGAGGGTTACAAGTTCAGATTTTAACTGGGGCCACCCATGGTAAAATGTATAAACTCCAGTGCCAGGCGGTCCAAATCCATTAAGGACACATGTGGACGAAAGACAGGTGAACTCTTCCAGCCCCGACAAAAACACGACTCGTGACGGCGCTGAGCGGGACGCGGCGTTTCCCCGTGTTTCATTCCCCGCTGCTATTAAATTACTGCTTTAACACTTTACAGACTCCGGCGTTGACCATCGTGCCGCCACATTTACTCTGCTCGCTTATTCTTGTAATGGAGCAAAAAGGTGGGTCAAAAGCGGAGGCAACCTTGAACTTTGTTTCATGAGTAGCCCATAACAAGTGGCTTACACTAACAGACAGAATGGAGCTTACGATGAGACAATTGGATATAACGCTATGATAATCTAATCAGTTCGCCTGGGAGTAGAGGTTATGGGAAAGTAGACACGCAGTCTTAATTTACGTCCAAGGTCGAAGAAATTAGTGACTGCTGCTAGTTTCATAGGTGGATCCTTGATTAAATCAGCTGTACGGTAATATTATATTGCATCTTTTTATAACGGACAAACAAATCTCCTAGATAAAACTCCTTTAATACCTAGATTTAGAAAAATCCTTTTAATGCACGTCAAGCTAATCAGGATGCGGGATTTTGGCTGGATCTGTGCAGGTTTGCTCGGCCTTACGCGGATTATTGGCGACACCGTCGATAGTGGGCGGCCCGTGAAAAAACAAACAAACAAGATGCTGGGGGTAAACGTGCGCGTTATCATCATTATCAGAATACGGAGGTCAGGTTTTATTTGGCGATCGCTAAGCTCTCCAGCTCCAAGGCCAAGAATGAGACATACCCATGCGAAGCAGTGAGTCACGTCGGACCGAAGGGAAACTCTTGTCCCTAGTTGTTTTGAGTCTTACGTGGTAGCCGCAGACGCATGCTTGGATTCACGGGTCAAGGTTCAGGTGTCAGATGTTTGAATGGCCGTGGGCGTGCTAAAAAAAAAAAAAAAATCATCAAGTTTATAAAGATGCGTAAGTGTCTAATTTTACAACATTGTGAACGGTCTCTAACTGAGGGGACAGATAAGACATGGGTCTCCTTGGAGACTTGGCTTGTGTGACACACGACAACATATGAACTTTATCACGTCGGTAACAAGATAATCTGGCCCGGTATCGCGCGTCGCTCCCATTCCGAGACGCTTTATCAGTTTGAGCCAGAGTCTGAAAGCAGTACAGCTGTCTGTTTGACCTGTGACAGGCGATCTCGCTGCAGGTTAGGATGCTGACCCGGTTCGTGTTACTAACAATTGGCATGCGAGAGTTTGTGTGTAGAAATCGCGAGCAGCGCCCGGTGACGCGCCGAGACAGCTGAGAACACTATAGACGGACGACAGCTTCGTGAATGGATGTGTCGGAGAGATAAACATATAAAGACAGACAGCCAGACGCGAAAACGTTTAAACATACTCACAGTTCTCAAAGCAGCCTGTATTAGAACGGTTTGCAGTCTTTTGTGGTGAGTTATAGGCCGTCCTGAGGGTCAATTATCCGACTCTTAGTGAGGATCAACACACTCATGCATTCCTTTAGAGCTGTTTTTCCTGCTCCTTTAAAAATACTGTTTTCACCAAGGGCGCGAGGGCGCAAAGGGCAGAGCTTTGGAAAGAGACCACTATCGCATTTCCAATACATTTCTTCCAAGAACAGAAGAACTTTGGTACCTGTCACATGTGTAAAACAGAGAGGTGTCAAAACTGAAACGTGATCGGCGTAGCTGACAAAGGGGAAACTGCTGCGAGGGATCAGTTCAGAGGGAGAGCGACGCCGGTCCCCGCAGCAGATGGGCGCTTTATCGCCGCGGCCGCAGGGGGAGAGAGCCCGAGAAGAGAGACGGGAGACCACAAAAAAGGCTGGAGACGCGGCTGGACTGTGACACATGTCCCGCCGCGGAGGGGGATTTTTACTCACCTGGCCTTTGGTGTGTCATCAAGTTACCAGTCCTGTCATGGGCCTCCACCCTGTCCGCCTGCGCCGCATTGTTCTGCGTTGCATGCGGACGAGGGAATGAAAGGAAATAGATAATGAAGAAGAGCGTAGGCTAGGCAGTGGGAGTGAGGCACATTTCGGCCCATTGTTGGTGCTGTACTTTTTATGAACAGGACTAAAGTGAGGGATAAAGCTGATCAAAGGGCTGTGTATGAATGCTCCGGTGAGGTGAGAGTGAATGCAGCGAGGAGGGGGAGAATGCTGATGCAGAAGCTTACAAACGGCAATATCATACTTCACCGTGCAGCTCTTGAAAAGGCACGCCTGAGGAACGCTCGCTTAATGCCACACCTGGGATGTGTTTTCAGAATCGGCCGTCGTCTGTCACCATCTGCGCCGCTCGAAGTAGCAACGCACGAAATCTCCCGCTTCTTTGACTCCTAGGACATTTTGTATCTTCGACGATGGCCTTTGATACGCGGACGAGGAAAAAAAAAAAAAAAAAAAGACGAGAGAGAGTCTGTGTGATGATCTGAAGAGAAGAGAGGGCTTTAGTCATAACACACACCAGATGTGCCTAAGCCCAAAATAAGCAATAGCTAAGGCCGGTTTTACTGTGTTGAGTCCTATTTACACTGAGGAAAAGACAAGCCTTCACTCGCGCTGCTGAAAGTGTTCATCCCTGCCGAATTAAACAGATAAGACAATGGAGGTGAAACGCGAGACAGCTGATCAGATAAAAATGACACAGAGCTACTTATGCTTCAACTCTGACCCTGACCCCGTTGTGACTGAGCTATTATATGAAGTATTACAATCTAAACAAACCATGTAACAAATGAAAGATATTAACACTTAGACACATGATCTATGTTCCGCAGACCTCCATGTCAAATACCCGTGTAATTGAGCTGATTTCCTAAACAGGACCGCGCACACACACACACACACACAGGTATTTGTAAGCATGTGCATGATAAAGTGGACCTTGAGGTTCTTTAGAGGGAGAGAGCTGTGTGCCAGCTTGCTTAAGGTGCTACGAGATCAAGAACAGTCTACCCCCAGGTGGTAAAGCTAAGCTTTCAGGGGTGAGGGGTCACAGACATCAGAGTGGTCACACACGTGTCAGAGCACTATTTACAACTGGAGAGGCCCACCTCAGACCACCTACAAGTGCTCCCCCACTGCAGTACTGTACATCTGCAGGAGGGTCCGTGCCTCGGGATCCACTAGGTGGCGGTAAATGCCCATAAACGGCATCTCTTTGTCATGACATCCAGGAATGCTGAGTGTATCTGTACAAACTCGGATCCTTTACTTTAAAATCCATCCGGGGCTACACGGACATTGATATGCTTTCAAAATAAAACCATTAAAGTGGGCGCGGCTTTGAATTCACGAGTTGCCATGCATGTGTGTACATAACTATGCCATCAATTTGAAATAGGGTCCATGACCTTTGGGCTCCAGTTCAAGGTCGCAAAGCAGCTCAGGTCTGGAGAGTGGCTAATGGCGTTGGAATGCGCGCTGGTTGTCTAGAGCAATGAGGCACACTTACTAAATTTATTATTCAAATATTTAAAATAGAACTAAACTCTACGTATGCAACATGAGAGCATCATCTCTCATTGCAGCGCCACAAATATCTGTCGATCCTCGATCTGTGACCCAGTCAACATACACAATTACGCCGCTCCGAGTCCTCCAGTTCCAAGTTTGGTAAAAAAGAAGAGCGCGCACGCTACAGCCGAATTCAAAGTGGATGACATTGAACTTATTTACACTCACTTGCCATTTCATTAGGTACACGATTTAAATTTTTTAATGTAACGGTCCTGGTACTAAATCTTCAGCTTCATCAAGGTTGTGGTTATGTAGTGTAAGTGAGAGAGTCCTGCTGTGTTTTAGTATGTAGCGTTGTACCAACATGTGTTTGACAAACCCATAAGCCCATCAATGGTCACTGGCTCGGCTAAATAACACTTTTAAGTGTAATTCAATCCAATTTCCAACAGCACCACAAACCACATCCTCTAAAGCCTCCAAACTGTCAACTACCACCTTTCTGATACAGTTTCAACATGAAGTTAACATTATAACAGTCATGAAGATAAGATTTAGGGCAGAATTATTATATTAGAATGAATTTATTCTCACTAGTGTCCCTAAGACTTGGTACATATGAGCATATGGCAAAAAAATAAATACATAAATAAAATGTATCACTTCAAAATATACCATACCATTAAGTTAAAGGTAATTTACAGTAAGCTGTATATTTGGTGAACTTAATAACTTTAAAAAAGTGCTTGGTTTTTGAGTAGAAAGACCAAAGGCTCATTATAAAATGCTGTTAATTTATTCATAGATTCATAATGTTGCCAGTAATTAGTCTATTGTCCACTTGCTTTTAAACATAAACGCTGAATAATTACAAAAAGAGCTGTACAAGGGGTGTTTTGAAAATACTTAGAAATAAAATATAGGAGGCAAACTATACCTCCTAATACAGTAGGAGCTCTTTTTTGTCTCACAAGGATCTAAATGTCGCCCTCTGGTGGCTGCAAAACAAATGTCAGAAGAAACCTGTTAAACCTTAAATGAAATTTAGGATTGCTACTTAAAGCAGTGGATTTCCTTTACAGTGTATGCTATACCCATCAAAGACAGGGCTTCCTCAATCTGGTGAAGTTGTGAGAAATCAAACTAAAAATCTACACGTTTTTAGACACTGGGACAGAAAGGAGGGCATTGTTGGTTTGTCTGTGACGTTGGACAAAGTAACAGCCAGATAGCCTCACTGTTGTTGCTGGATACGTGGATGAGGCTCTACTTACCCACAGTGTTTGTGGATTGATATAGTAAAGGGCAGCTTAAAGGGGAACTGCTGTTTTTTGCAACCTGGACCTTATATCTGGCATAAAATACAGTCGTATACTCACCCATTTAACTTTTGTCTAACTTGTATTCCTTCAGGAGATAATTACATTTGTGTATATCCAAGTAGTGGGAGTGACTGGGGCACTGAAACGCAGCCTCTAAACAACGCATTATCTGCCACAAAACTCGTTAATTTCAGTAGCAAATTACAGGCAAACAAGCCGACCGCGGGTGTGCGTGACGTTCAGAGATGACATCATCCAGGTCCGAAGACATCATCCGGGGTGTGTAGGTCAACTACAGACCCCAGATGATGACAACACCTTACTCTACAGGGAATAGCACTAGTGTACGATAACAAAATATTGGTCGGACGAACGAGTTTCACGGCAGGTAACGTGTTATTTAGAGGCTGTGTTGTGGTGCCCCAGTCACTAACGGAGATGGAAATGAGCTGATCTATTCCATATCTCCCGAAGGAAAACAAACTTCACAAGAGTTATATGAGTGAGTAAACTACCGTATTTTATGCCAGAATTAAGGTCCAGGTTGTAAAAAAACACAGTACTTCCCCTTTAACACTGCTCTCTAATACTGCAAGTGTGATGATGGCACCTGCAAGGCTTATTTTATTTGGATCCTGACTCGTGCCACTCAGACATAAAAACATCACAAAGTGCAGCAGGTCTGCGGCGACCTCGCACTCGTTACAAACAAATCTGCGTGAAACAATGCCAAGGCAATCGAGAACAGGAAGAGGAAGAGGACATGGAGCGAATGCATCACTGAAGGGGAAACGGCGAGGTGTGTCAAAACGCTCACAAGCTATGAAGGCATAAAGCATGACCTGCAGATGTGTGAGGTGAGGGAAGCTTAGCATTTTATGTCTTGATTCATTACCCAGACAACGTCTGATGTGCCGTCATCACCTCAGTTTCACCCCGCATGTCCGCAGGGTTTGTTGACTGCAAGTGTTGAATTTATTGCAGTGGACGACAGATTTAAACCTGCCACTTGTTGATGTGGACATAGTTTTCAAAATATTTTTATGCAGAAGCTGTGCACCTGCTAATATATTACAAAAATGCAACCTCGAAAAGCCCCAGCAGTTACCATAGAGCTCAATGTAACAGAGTACATTGACAGAGTAACTATTGTTCTTATTGTGTGGATCTTTATATTGTATGAGACGATCGTGTTTTCATGTGTGCACAATAATGCCATGGTCAATTATACTCACTTGTGCAGAAAAGAATAGATGTATGCTGTCAGTCATCGCTGTAATGAAGTGTCTTGCGCAGCAGTGTTATTAAAATATTTATAAAAGCCTTAGGGTATTCTCATGGGCTATATGGTCGTCACTGAGTAATAGAACCAATAGCTATTATTCATTAATGTCTCGGCAAAGCTCCTGTCACAGCCTCTGACAGAGTTCACTGTGTCACAGAGGTTAGCTTTATTCATAATCTCTCATTCCTGTGAGTTGCTAACCAAATCTGTAGTAATCCATATAGACAGGTCTGCAGAGGCCCTTAATATAAATGAGTAGTTGATCCGCCGTGCCATTAGATAATACTTTTCTCCTAATGACGCCCGTGGATTCAGAACAGGCCTCTAGCCATCCACTGCCTGACTGCTGCTGATGCTGAGAGCTAAGTAATAATAATGAAAAAAAACTCAGTGGAACAGACTTCATCAGTCTGTGAAGTTGACTAGTCACTCATTTACAATTAGTCATGTGGTGAGACACTATCTACAATCTGTTTTTAAGATGCATGTGCTTTGAGTTAACTTCCTACAGAAGGCCATATGGAGTAAGCAAATGAGGCAGAAAAAAAAAACCCTCTTGAACAGATGAAGCCATGACAACAGTCAGGTGATTTGCAAGCAGTGCAGCTACACTTCAGATTCCTACCAAGCTTTTCATGTTCATGCGCGTGTTAGAAGTAGGCATGTCTCGATTGGCATCTTGCCGATCCAGGGATTTTTGATCATGAGCCGAGCCCAGTCTTTTGTAGTTTTTTGTTTGTAGGTTTGTCATTAACCAAAACAGAGGGTTTGTGGCATTGGATGACCAGCCCATTCCTGTGGTAAAGCTTGGAGCTTCTGGATCAAGGTACGAGATACCCTCCTGACACGGCATGTCAGCTACAGCTCTACCGGAACTTCACAACAGGTATTTGGATTAAGCCCTATTTATTGTACTTAATGCAGTAGCAAACTGTGTTTATTTAATATTGGACTGGGCGTTGGATCGGTCGATACTCAATAGGATTGGGGACGTATCGGAAACTTTGCGAGGACATCTTTATTTGCAGGTGTTGCATTTGTTTAGTAAAGGTTAAAATCTATCTGATAGCCTCCAGTGTGGTGGTTTGGCTGTTTACACCAATAATTTGTGCAGATGCAGAAGCACCAGGATGGTTGCTAAACACTGCTCGCTGGAATTAATGACTGTGAAAAGTCAACCCTATAATGTGGCTATTAGGAGCAGTTTATGTACCTTTGGGTGCTAATTTGAAGAGGACTCTAGGGCACACCATTAGGACAAGCAATTTTTTGGTGCCACATAAAAACAACAAATAGTACTGCATTTGGGTACAACCATAACTCCCCTTAAACCTGAAAGCCAGTGCAATACGTCACAACCCTCTTCTGTCTACCCTTTTCGATGGTTCAGACCTGGGGGATAGCACATATGAGACCTCTGCAGAACTTAGGACTACACCAGCGAGTAAAAGACGGGACACCATCATAAAGTCTTTATTGTTGCAGTAGCTCAACAAGACAAATCCCAAAATGGCTTTGCAAAATTTGACCAACGTGTGAACTTTGCTACTGAGGGAAAAACCAAACGAGCTGCGAGCTGCACGCATCCCTCACATAAGCAGCTGAACCACTGTGCCCATGCCTACATGCCGACGAGTAAAAGCAGTCCTCAAAGAAGTCAGAAAAGGCGAGCCTAGCACTGCAGGACAGTTTGGAGTACAGACAGTGGGACATTTTCAAGGAGGTAGTGACATGTGACAGCTGTACTGACTTGGGGGAACAGACAGAGACATGAGTCATCATAAGCAAGTGCACAGAGTGCATGAGCGTATACATACAGTGGTTGACTGGAGAAGTACACATGCTGTTAATGATCAAGGATAGTGCCTTCACATTCGGTGTCCAAGCAGCAGACAGGGTGGCCAAAAACAGCCTGTCCTAGGGCACCGGGAAGGCAAAGAGGCTCAATGGTCACTTCAGCAACAAGGACACGCTGCCCTTGTGACATGGCTTATGGAGACATCATCTATATTTTGCTCAACTAAGTAGTGAGGCCCATCTGCCTGATGAGTGCCATCATTATAGCCATCATCTACATGAACAACGTCTGTCCTGTAGCCTTATCATTTTGGATCCCTTAGAATTTTACATATCTTCCCAACCAGTCCACATTTCACCTCACTATGCACTGAATCTCATTAGATCGCAGTCTAGTGAAGAAGGAGAAGGAGATCCAAAACATGATGGACATTGCAACTCTGCAAGCATAGCGTGATCAAGCGGTGCTAATCTGGATTTACTACTTTACTACTTGAGTCATTAAGTCAACCATGGAAATGGCAGGCAGCATTAGCACAGAAGATTCAAAGTGGCTATAATTCTGAAACTAACCAAACAGACTGAGACAGACTTACAGCATCAGGCACAAAATGCTGTGAGTGCTCAACCAATAAGTAACGTTCAACTTAACGTTCAAGACATCCCTGAGAGTGGGGCTGTTACGGACATCTCGTCAGCATTTTGTGCCTGATGGCAAAGGGTCTATGCCAACTATCATCGGGCAAGAGGCGGGGTACACCCAGTCCATCGCAGGGCTAACACTGAGAGACAACCATTCGCACTCACATGCACATCTACGGCCAATTTAGAATCACCAATTAACCTAACAAGCATGTCTTTGGACAGTGGGAGGAAGGATGGATTCAAACCCAGGACCTTCTCGCTGTGAGGCATCAGTGCTAACCACTTCATCACTGTGCCACCCAAGCTAGTACATGAGCAGTAAAAAATATACCAAAGTAGACTGAGCTTGGTTAAAAGATTACAACAAATGTGCATGATACTGTGCAGAGAATCTTTGGCAGTAACAATAGCTCCAGAAATCATGTCTGTCTAAATACGATATGCATGTTCTTCATCGTCATTGTCGTACAACATCTGTGTTGACAAAAGCGTGCTCGTGCAAAATGAAAAGAAAAATTCTTACTAGATTTAATCCATTTCTGTATTTGGGCTTTGAACAGTGACAAAAAAAAACAGGGTAACTGTCAGCGTATCAAAACAGCCCTGCAGGGATTAGAAAACTGTACTGTTAGGCCCAACATGTTTATCTGTTTCGACTATCCACCCAGATCGCCGCCCGTCTCTCAAACCTCAGGCAGACAAATACTCCAAGTCCAAGCTCTTTTATGAAACGTATTCTGCAGGATGCGTTTGTCCATTTCACACCTCAAAGGGAGTGACAGAGGTGACAGACCACTTTGACAGCAACTGGACAGCTGATTGTTGTGATGGGGTCACCCCAAGCAAAAGCAACCAACAAAGAGCAGTCTGAGCAACTCACATTGTAATGTGCTGGTCTATGAACCATATATCACCAGTATTCCTGTTCTATTACCATTTCGGTTGATAACGTCTTACTGGTCCACACCATAGACTGTATGAAGATGGATGGCAGAATCGCTCATCAATAGTGAAGGCAAAGCAAGTAGAGCTCCCCCTGGTGACCGGATGCAGTATAGGTCATAAGCTCCACCGCGTCCATTTTAATGGGTGGGACTTCGGTCAAACTAAAACGCTAAAATACACGTCAATTTTTTATTTATTTTTTCAAGGATGTTATCTGTCACTTTAGGTATATCCCTTAGGTGAATAATCCTGGTGGAAGCAGAGGGCAGACTCTGGCTTCAAACTCACAAGATGCCACCGCCCGTATCCCCAGGAAAATAGCATCAGTTTCTCCAAAGTGAGGAAGTGGGGACACGTTGTCCATATTTATACAGTCTGTGGCCCACACAGAATCTGTGTGAGTGATTCTCACATCCTCCATTATTTAACCGCACCATCCTTCCCCTATACTATGGAAAAACTAGATGAAAACGCTTAAAAAGGCTTACTATGGTCAGATAAGGCATGGCTAAGGACGCTTCAAGAACCTTCAGTGTTTTGTTGGTCTCTACCAGACTGTATCGAACTAAGAAACACACGAGCTGACCTTCTGTATATTTTCCCCTTGGAAATATTTCAGGTTTCATTCATTTCCTGACAAAGCATACAGCCTTGCTGAAAGCTCTCTTTGTCTGAGCTATATACAGATAACAGTTAAGCCTTGTACACATGATGCTACTAAATACCCTCCAAGTGAATCAGCTGGTCATCACAACTTCATCCTTTGACCCAGAAAATGACTGAACAACAGCAAAAAAAAAAGGGAAATATGGAAAAACAAATCAACACAAACGTATGAAATAACCCACATACTACAACAGGATTTGTTATGGTGAAGCTAACTGGTTGGAAACTAGCACATATTGATAGGTCTCTTTCCCTTGGAAGTGCAGTGACCCAGAAGTGTAAAGGCTTATCCTCCTCCTGCTGCAAGGTATCCAGACTGAATCTTCACAGAGAAGAATCACTGTAGAAAAGGGAAATATTAAGGGCAAAGGGATGTGCTGCAGCTGCTCACTTGTGCATGAGATGATAAACATTGGGAGGCTTTTATCTGAGTGCTTTTCTCGCGATTCTCCTCACACAAGGATGAGCAGCAAACAAGTATGATACTTTGTAAAAGGTTTTGATGCTTCTCAAAACCACAAGACTTTCCGCAATTCTCAATGCGCCCTGTGGCATGCAGCAGCAGCAGCACCACCAGCAGCAGCAGCAGCTGGGCTGTGTCACTTTCTCACCTCCCATGTAAACAGCTTTGCATCTAGTGCTGTCATATAGCCACTGGCAATAGTTAATAAACACACAGAAATCAATGGGAACAACAACGCGCAATTGAATTCACTGGGGGGGAAGCTGCGAGTGTGCAACATGCGACAGGTGTTAAAAAGTGTTTAGCTAATCAAGCCCATTTTCTTTCCACAAGTATATCAGAAGTGTACAGGAGTTTAGATTTTACAGTTGTTTGAAACATGATCAGACAAGCCTCCCCACATAAACAATGGCAAATGCGCGTCCTCATGCGAAACACCACACACTGGCTTGATCGACGCATTGTGCCATAAGAGGACTGTGTGTGATGAGTATCTAGCAGGGGGATGGGTCAGTGAGCTGCCGCCTGCTTTCTGTCTTTCTGTGCGCGCTCGTCTTCATTCAAGCACTGACAGCAGCGGCAGCCTACTGTTCCTGCAGCGCGTCGGAGCATTTGCATTTGACATCTGAGAGATTAGAGGTCTTCAACTGTGTCCATTTAAACCGGGTGGATTTTTCACCGTTACATGCTGATCAGCGTCTCTGATCCACTTCCAGAGCTCACCAGCAAAGAGTTGACGTGAAAAAGGAAAAGGGGGTGTGCACTTTCTGGACAAGGTACAGTAATTCTTTGCAAATATAATAACTTTATGCATGTGTGAAAAGTATTTTTATTTTTTTCTGTTACATGCAAGTAACTAAAGCATACAATGTTTTAGAGTAAACACACTAAGCAGTTTTGAACTATGTGTTTATATTGATAAGTGTATATTAGGCTGTTTTATCTTAGCAGTTGTATATTTGTATATATATATTTATTATAGCTTTCCTGTTATATCAGTTTAATGGTATGTTTAATGGTATAACTTTAGGCGGTAAGAAATACTAAGGTCTTATTTGTCTTTATATCCTAATTATACATATACTGTAAATAATTTTTGATGGGCTATTCTTTTATATGACCTCAAGCTGAGCATGTGCAGTATACAGTATACTAGATACAGTCAGAGGGGTGTTTGATTCTCTGATGCTGTAACCATGCATGTATATTTAATGATCATTAACTTTAAAGGGTAGCCTTAATTAACAACTGACCATCCTCATCAGTTGGCACATATGATCTTTGGTCTGTTGGCAACAGAATTGGTTCAAATAGATATTAATTTGACTTATCTTTCACTATGCTTTTTTAATGATTTGATTGTATCTTAATATCCACTTAGCAGGACAAGAATTTAAACGATTTACTTGAAACAATGCGGCCAAAGTTCACTCTCATCGATCCATTTGCTTTCCATGAACTTCGCATTAGCAATTTTTGATTGAACATGCACAGATCGAAAGCACCTGTCTGATTTGCTGGAACCTTCATAAGACATGGTATGAGGTACATTTCACCATTAGTGTCGGCCCCAGCGCATTGATCGGACGGCGCATTCGACTCACGTGACTCTATCCTTCCGTATGGAACAATGCTCTGAGGCCTATCTGAAGTGGGGAAGTAAGAGGTGATTGAGAGTTCCTATGACGCACACGGCTTCACTGAGCACAGCAAGAGCTCACTGTGTGAATCTGACATACCACATGTCCACGTGTAGCGCGCACACTGAGCTGCGATATAGGTGTCTTTGCTGGTGTGTTAACGTTTCTCAAGCCAAACAACATTTTGCTTAATCAAACACAAAGACATACATGCTAACATTTCTGTGCATGTGTTATGAGTCATGTCCGGCAATGCCCTGGTGGATTATGCAGACCGCCATCAATCAACAGCAGATGAGATTCATAACATAGTAGTTCCATTTCCGTAAATTCGTGTAGTGGAGAGCAACTGTGTTGCAAGGGCACCTAACACATGCCAAGGAAGTGGATTAATGTAGGATAAATGCAGTTAATATTGTGTGTGCACGTTTGATTCCATCACATTAAAAAAGACATAGAAATCCTCTTATAATCACTTGCCACATCGGAACAGCAAAGTCCATGTCGTCATTTGCATCATCAAACATACCTCGACATATTCCATGTGATAAATATTCATTATCGACAGCACGGCAATCGTGAGTCATTTCTGACAGATTGAGCGTTCTTGTCCATCTCTTTACATCTTGCTTCCCAGGCTTTTTTTTTGTTTTTAAATCAAGCTTAATTATTACTGTTTACAACAAAATCTCCTCTGGCACTTGCTGGCTGTTCTAAAAATGATCTCTGAAAAACTGTCAGAGCACATCAGTTCAATAATACTGAGTGAAGACCTGCTTTCTAACCAGAATGACCGTAGCAGCTTCACAGCTCTTCAACTCTTATCGTGATTAATACTAACTGATGTCACAGTCTGCGAGCGTTAATAATTGATATTAAAATGCCCTGACTGCTGTAATCCTTCTGATTCTATAAGCTATAACACATGTAATTCATCAACAAAAAAGAAACAGCTGAAAACTGTACGCTCTCTCATAATCTTTCATGGGGAGCGTTTGAGGTGAACTGGAAAACTTTTGGGCGGCATTTCAGTCCGAAAAAGTGTATTGAATTTGGAGAAAAGATGCAGTCTCATATAAATGATAGACTTTGTAAAGGAGATACACTGCAGAGAGCAAGAATCATCTTGTCCCTGAAGCATGGGTTGAAGAATTTACAGCTGAAAATGGTAACAAGGTTAAAAAGTGTCAGGAAAATTAAATGTAGCTATGGCGACCTGGTACTAGATGGTTGATTGACAAAAGAAAGAAACAAAATTTTTTTATTGCTTCGTCTTTCATCTTTTACGTTTGAGGAGCACACCTAACCCTCACTGCAAATATTTTTAGCACCACAGTCATTTGTACACCTGGCTCATGATAGCAGCTCTGTAAGGCAGTAAATGCTTGGTCCTTAGGGGGCGGGGGGTCTGAGCTAAACATTGACTCTGCCATGTAACATGCTCACAAAGTCAGTGCTAATGTTCATCAGATGTTCAGCAGATAAATTTAGCACTAAAAATAGACCTGAGGTTGACGAGCGGCTCTTCTTGGTTAAGCAGCTATTTGGACTATTGTAATTTTGACTTGGCCACAATCCTGAACCTCATGGTGGATCAGAGGGAATGTCAATATTCAACTGGAACTGCCAAAATCAAATCTAATTACACTTGACAGGCATTGATTAATTAATGTATTAAAACATAAAGTGGTATTTCTCTTGGCATTCACTGTCACATTTAATCGTAAAGGTATATAAATAAAGAAGCGGATTAAAACATCAGTTTTCGTATGTCACATTTTAGAATTTATTAATATTAGTTTTGGTGTATTCATTAATTCATCATATTTTTTTTATTTCAATTTTAATTTACACATTTTTGGGTGTCTTAATCCTCCTTTAAAATATAAACATCAATTTACGTATGACACATTTTATAATTTATTTTTAATATTATTTTAGTGCATTAATTAATTTATCATATATATTTTTCTTAATATTAGTTCAATTTTAATTCAGATATTTTTGACAGTTTTGATCCTCCGTACCTTTCCGTATTCAGACAAGAACGTCTCTACTCTCCAAACAGCCAAACAGACATAGCGTTCAATAATGGAGGCAGTACAATACTGGCAAGAACAGGCTTGACCTTTCCTTAGAATTCACATGTACACTGCCCAACTTTGGTAAACTCCCAAGTTTCAAAACATCCACTGAAAAGAAATGCAGAGTCAGGTCTAAATAATGTTTAAGTTTAAAAGTATAAGTCTAAAATGTGAGCCCTGATCTACGATTTTCCACAACCACAGGAAAGGAAATAACGTGAGTTAAGAGACTCAACTACATAATATGTTGACATGAAGAAACACTAGATACTGGTACTGTAACTATATGTGCAGAGTTGCAGATACATGCCACGCGCTATCACGTCATATTTCCGCTGTTCACAAAGGCTGACCCTAAAATGCTGACCTCTGTGTGGTTGTTACGTTTGCACAGAAATGGACGTGGACCGCGGATTCTACCGTCAAGTGGATGTCCACGACCACGCTCATTACATCGTTGCTGTTTTTGTCTTCGTGATTGGAGCAGTGGGAGTAACGGGGAACGCATTAGTCATGTACGCCTTCTTCTGGTAAGTGGAAAATGGCATAGAATCTGAATCCGAATTTGACGTCTACTTCAAGCTTTGTTAAGTTTATTTTTTATTACAATCCGAATCTTATTTCCTCTTATTGCTTGGTTTTATTACCATAGCCTTTGATTATTATCTCAAGTCTGGATGTAGGCGGTTTCAGATGACTATTACCCATTATTAGGTAATAGTTTAATGGCAGTTAAACGGCAATGTTTTAGCCTTTTTACAGTTTCATTTTCCTTATTCTCATGTTTATCAGAGAAGAGGGGATGTGAGTTCACAGTGACTACACTTCAATGTGCATCAATCAATCAAAAATATTAAAATAAAATATTTATTCTGTGAAATCAAATTGTGTTGTATTTCAGGGGAGAGAGCTTTCTTGAATTACCGCATATTCTGGGTCATCACACATTCATAGTATGTTTGTCTGTGCTCAAAGTAAAACACATTTTATTCCCTTTCTTTCAAAATTGGCAGCGCTGCTTTTTATGCTTGTTGCCGTCATGACGTATTGCCTTTGTACACGTTTGAGATGTGCCTTCTTGATCCGTGAATTGCTTGTTTTTTCATTGATGCTGCTGTTTAAATTGCCTCGCTGTGGGTATAATTACACCACTTCAGCCATAATTATTCTGTAATTGCTGCACATTTTAGATGCTTATGCTTATTTGACCATATCCCCTTCAACATTAATCACTCTTAGTAGGCCAAGTGTTGTTGTTTTGTTTTTTTGAGACAGATGGGCAAATGTCAGTGAATTCCAGGAAGATTAAATTATATTACACACACACACACACATCTATACTGTATATATATGTAAGTTACATTTTTTTTGCTACTACTGTAAATCATGAAAAATTTGCAGAGAAGATATAATTGGACTTTTCTTCACTAACTGGTTGAACACTAACACATTACTATGTTAGGTATGGATACATATTTGCATTATTCTGTCGTCTTAATTTCATATACCCTGATTTTACTCTCGTGACTGAACAGATTTGGATCCAAACGAACATTTTATGAATGCATTATCAAAAATATTCCATGTAATGCTTATATACAGTTAAAAATTATTCAGTGCACCTTTGTATATTTGACACAGTAACATGCTTCAATCACATTTCTGCATGTGAACTGGTCCCGAGAGCAGATTCTTGGAAGCCGGGAGCGAGCGCACAGTTGGACTGTGAGAGCACAGTTTCCTTGTGTTTAGTGTTCTGCTAGAACAAGACAAGCCAATTCATAGACGCTGTTGGCCTCAGGACTGTTTTGTTAATTAGAACACACATTAAACAGTTCCTTTGGTGAAACATTACATTTATCAAAATAGCCCATCTGGGATATATCTATCTGCTTACTAGCTTTACACTAAATGAATGGTGGTAAGTGAGGCTCTTTTGAGAGACTATTAAAACGTCAAGGAGTTCACATGATTCAGTTTTGACCTATTAAATTGCGCCGTTTCAAGTTGCAGAGATTCACAAAACACTGTTTACTCCTGCATGAGGAAGTGCCGATGCCACAAGCACGATCTTCAGAGCCCGCTCCAGGCATTCAATACCAGGAAACAGCTCAGTGATTATATAACATTACTGGATAAATCAATATTTTAGTCAGCTACCCCCTTATTTACATAAAGCCAATGTTTTGCTGCCACCTAGCCCACCATATAGAAGGTCAGGAGGCTTCAAAAACAGTTGAACAGTCCAATCAGCTACTTCGTGGCCCGTTATAGAGTATATCCAATATACTGACATGTCACCATTACCGCCTCATTAAAGCCTAGGAGGAAACAAGGATTAGTTGATGTTAATATCTGAGGAAGAGAGCTGCCTGGCTGTTGAATGACAATGTCTGACTTATACAGTATCTGACATTGCTGGAAGCAATAGTTGTGTCTGGGTGGCTGTGACCGCGAGCGTGTGCAGGCACGTTCCAACCCAGCTGATAAACTCCTGGAGTTTGCCAAGTATTTAGGCACATGCATGAGAACTTGATTAATTATTGATTAATAACGGAATGGACAAAGGTTTTTCATAAATAGACACTGATTACAGTTCCCAAGTCAGAGAATTCATAAATTGTCTCGTTTCATCAATTTATACATCGTTATAGGGCAAAATCCTCTGTTCATTAAACACAGCTTTGGAATAAAATAAAAAATAAAAAACATGTTTATTTGACATTTTCCCCACAAAACATCCTTCAGTCCTTTAAACCATGTGACAAAACACATTTGACTCTCAAGTGAACGCTTCATACAGTACATTATATAATAGTGAATACAGTATAGACACAATGGCTACTCCTGGGTATATGGGTATATAGTATACATCTAAATCAATCAAGTCAAGAACCAAGTGTCAGATAGAACTATTGCCCTGACATGTTTTATGCATTAAGGTCCTTGAATGCACAACTATACACAGCTATCTCAAACGCAGCATCACTCAATCTCTACTCCAGTCACGCTTGTTTAGTACACGCAAATACACTCTACCTTGTCCGTCTGTGGAGTGTTTGTGCTTTTTAATCTTTTTACAGTGAGTGGCCAAAACAGGACAATGCCCATAGGCCCCTCAAGATAATAGAGCTGATGTCAAGCAAATGACTACCAGTCTTAAATGTAGGTGTCCAAGACAAGGAAGCAATAATATTAATTATTACTTTCCATTCCAGGTGTGATGATATGCTGCCAATATCCAAGCTCATTATTGTTGATTAAATAATATATAACCTAGTAGTAAATTAAGTAATGTTAATGTTAGTGATGTTGCCTTCCTAATAACGCATTCTCACTTCAATCCAATTATAAATCACACACAAGGTCATTTATAATTGGATTTCTGACCTTTTGAGTTGACTTGCAGGCTCTTAACTGACCCCCATTCACTACCACCGCTAACACAGCTGTCATCGCTGTCATTGTCTCTTTTCAGTTGTTGACTAAAAGGTTTTGCTTGCCACAATGAGACGACAGGGGAGTTGGAAAATCCATTGGCACTGAAGCAGTGCTTGTACTCCATTTGAACTGAACGGTATAACAGAACAGTGATCAGCGAGCTTGCGATTCCCCTGCTAAGAGCTGCGAGGTCGCAGTTCTAATCAGTCTTTGATATGACCTTGATTTAAAAGAGCAACATCACAACTGTATTTTTAAAACTAACATGGATTTCAGAAGGATGAGAGCGTTTCCGGGAATTCACTGCTCTGTGTTGGTGTCTGTTTGTATTATAGGATTATGGGCATTCAACCAACATGCAGGCTACGTTCCCTTTGTATAGGTCTAAGGCTAATTGAAAAACTGAAAAAAGAAGCGGCACAAACAAGAGAGACACATACAATGGCTACAAATTAACATCTGGCTTTCACATTGCTATGACACTTGGTTTCACCAATAAAAAGGTTCCAACTAAAGGACCAACTACAACAAACGTGAAGAATAGCCTACATTCACATGTACTGTGTGTATCGCCCGTGTAGTTAGCACAATACTGACAGCTTTATTGGACATATAGCCTATTGGATTGGCCATGGTATGAATCCGTGCCCTAAAGCTAAACACCAATCTGGGGCAAACAAACTCTTTCATAATGGATTTTTAACTTGACACAAAATGACTGTGCTTGTGTTTTTGGCAGTCTGTATCGTAGATCTCTAGGAGCTTCTGTTACTTGATAATAAGATCTGTAAGCTGATTTTGTGTAATATATGTTCATGATATTGTTTTGATTCGCGCTGTGTACTTTTTTTCTGAGATTTTTCAATTGTTGTTTGTTTCAGTAACAAGAAACTACGGACACCTCCCAACTTTTTCATCATGAACCTGGCAGTCAGTGACTTCCTCATGGCAATCACACAGTCACCCATCTTCTTCGTTAATTCCCTTTACAAGGGTTGGATTTTTGGTGAAACAGGTATTTCGTTTTACACTGTATTAAATGCACTCTAATAATTGCATTGAATAAAGTTTAATTAAATTATGGGTAGAGTAGGTCTAATAGAGTACAAATTTTGATCAGATTTAGCAATGGTCCACTAGATGTCCCTTCTAGCAGAGTTGTAGGTTGTTACTCAGTTTCAGCTGCTTTGGTGTTAATGCGGTGCATTAGAGGGGCAACAATGAGACAACTCCTTTAACAGGAATGGTTTTGCAGGTGGAGGCCACCTTTTCTGTTTTTCATTAGTTTTTACATTTGGCTAGGGTCAGGGTCATTATGCGAAGGATGAGGCGATACCTGGTCCCAACTGAGGTTCCACAGGCAGTCCAACTCCTCATTACATTGCCAGAAGGTTTGCCTCATCTCCCAGCACACTCTCAAGAGCACAGAGGAGATTCGAGGAGATAGGCAGTTACTCTAGGAGAGCTGGACAAGGCTGTAGAAGGTCTTCAACCCATCAGCACAGGAACAGGATGAGCACTGCTCAAAATGACCTCCAGCAAGCCACTGGTGTCAATGTCTCTGATTAAACAATGTCCTCTAGTGGGACCTGTGCTCACTGCCTGGCACGTGGAGTTCGATTGGCATTTTCAAAATTGAACACCAGAACTGGCAGGTCCACCACTAGCATCCTGTGTTTTACAGATGAGAGTAAATTCAAGCTGAGCATGTTAGGGATGTGGAAGAATCTGAAGCCATGGAGAACATTATGCTGCTTGTAACATTGTTCAGTATGACAAGCTTGGTGGTGTGTCAGTGATTGACTGGGGACGCATATCCATGCAAAGACACCTCTAGAGGTTAGACAATGGTACCCTGAGGGCAATTAGGTATCGGATGAAATCCTTGGACCCATTATCAGACCCTACGCTAATGAATTGAGTGATGGGTTCCTCCCTTTTTTGAGCAGTGTATTTAGGTGAAGATTTTTTGTGCGTCACAGAAATAATGCAAGTTTAAAACCTGTTACTGCTGCTGATGTTAAGACATATATTAATAAAATGCTTTCTTCCCCCACAGGCTGTAAAATATATGCCTTCTGTGGCGCTTTATTTGGAATAACCTCCATGATAAACCTTCTGGCCATCTCTATAGACCGCTATATTGTTATCACCAAGCCTCTGCAGGCCATACAGTGGACCTCCACGAGACGCACTTGCATCATTATCACTGTGGTGTGGCTCTATTCTCTAGCCTGGAGCCTTGCACCACTTTTGGGGTGGAGTAAGTATCTTAACTTTGTCATTCACTCTTTTTAAGCAGCCATCCGATCACCACTTTCAATTTTTTGTACAATGTTTTATTTGACGGTGTTTTCTGTAAAGGTTCATATATACCAGAGGGCCTGATGACCTCCTGCACATGGGACTATGTGACATCCACTCCTGCAAATAAAAGCTACACGTTGATGCTGTGCTGCTTTGTGTTCTTCATCCCTCTGGGCATTATATCCTACTGTTATCTGTGCATGTTCCTGGCAATTCGCGAAACAAGCAGGTAAATAAATTAACATACAAAGGTGACCATTTCACAAAATTGTGCAATGCAGACGATTTTATATAGTATGTGATAAACTGAAATAGTCTAATAAGGTTTTTTTTTCAAATGATATAAACCACATATTTAATGAAATAAAATGATACAAAAAGAACGTATCAGATGTTGAAATGGAAAAAATTATATTGATGATTATTTGAATTCGCTGCCAGGACCAAATTCACCCCTCAGCATATGACTGCAGCTGTTTCAGGGACAGCCTCCAAGATGGAATTAGATCCTTACAGTGAGTTGATATGGCAATGTTATGCTATAGGGTCAAACAATTTAGATCAGGTAAGCTCTTCTATTAATGTACTTTGAAGGACACAACGGAATTACCATAAAATTACCCCTTAGTATTGACACTGAGGTCAACTTAATCAGCTTTGGTGGCTGACTTAACATAATGCCTGAAGGCAATGTAAGGTTAGCTTTGACAATATGTCGCTTCATTTCTACGTCTTAAATACTATAAATACTGCTTTGACTTTGTTCCAAAGGTTTATGGAAATAAATGAATTAATACAGAAATGTATTTATTCCTTCTCTCTGTCCCCACAGAGATGTGGAGAAGCTGGGGTCTCAGGTGAGGAAGTCAACCCTGATCCAGCAGCAGTCCATCAAGACAGAATGGAAGCTGGCCAAGATTGCCTTTGTGGTCATTATAGTGTTTGTGCTTTCCTGGTCGCCCTATGCATGTGTCACCCTCATCGCCTGGGCTGGGTAAATATACAGCATGATAAGCTGGGCTCTATAATCCAATAGTACTTTTCACACTCTGACAGCATCAAGAGATTGGCACCCTCCTGATTTCATTCTGTGACCCATTTCTGTCATTAATCATGAATCATATTTCACCTCATGTAGAGTATCTGTACCTACAGTGTAGCGTGATGAAATGCTATGCAGCAGGTGCTACCAGTAAAATCGGAGGTACACTTAACTCTTGTCAACACATTCCTCAGATATGGAAGCGTCCTCAACCCTTATTCCAAAGCTGTCCCGGCTGTCATAGCCAAGGCTTCGGCCATCTACAACCCTTTTATCTACGCCATCATTCACTCTAAATACAGGTCAGTAGTCATCCAATGAAACTTTGAAAAAGGAATATAAACATTTTGCTGGAAGATTTATATTTTTTTCTCCAACAGGGATACTCTAGCAGAAAAAGTCCCCTGTCTACATTTCCTAGCCCAGCCCCCCAGGAGGGACTGCATATCAGTGTCACACAGTGAGTCCTCCTTCAGGGACTCAATGCTGAGCAGGCAGTCGTCGGTTTCCAAAACCAAATTTCACAGAGTTTCTTCCATGTCGACAACTGACACAGTGAGTTTGGATGCTGCAAGATTTGAGTGGGTTCTTCTGCAGTAACACTTAGGCTGCTTTCTTATGCATTATTTGGTGTAGATTTGTGTGCAGTGTGGATTGCATAGGAACTATATGAATAAATGGATACTTTAATGAAAATTAGAAATTAAAAAAAGCCCTTGTGGGAGCTATTTGTAATTCAAATAGGAGAACTATTTAGCAACGGCAGATGTTATTCTCCGCACCTGAATAAATATGCTCGGACGTGCTAAATGTGTCTGAAGCTTGGACGCGGTAAATTAAAGTTTAGATAAACAGCAGTCTCAGTAGTTTTTAAACCAAAGGTTACGTGGATTCATAGTACAGTCATTTAGGTAACGTTCTTACCTTGAGATACAGGGCATAAGTACTTATTCATTTATGTATATATCCCTTGCAGCAGGTTTGGAGTGATGTGGAGCTGGATCCTGTTGGCCAGAGCCATGGTTTAAGGTCCAGCTATTCACTTGGAGCTCTAAAGGAAAAAGAATACCAGTCGCTGACTAAGCAAATCAAGAAAAAAGGAAGCCAAAGCCAAGAACAGGTAAGGTACGTAGGTGTTCACCATCATTAGTTGCTTATTACAAATTCAAAAGGTTGCAAAGTTAACAGCTTGAAGGCCCTAATATGTTCGCTTTCTAAAAACTGTATTTGTATTTGAATTCTGTTATAGACTCCCATTCCAGAGCGAGGTTCACTGAATAGATGTAATCACAACCTACTCCCTGAGTCCATTAACAGAGTAATGCCAACAGCCCGGGAAAGGGGAAGGGAGGAGAATCTTGAAAGCTGGAATAACGAGAAGAAACACAAAGACGAGGACGAGAAAGAGCCTGGACATGAGGAAACTGAGCCACAGCGAAAACAGAAGGAAGATGAAAAGAATGAGTCACAGATCCTCATCCACACAGATTCTATGGACAATGCTGTGTGTGTGCATTCCAGCATCAGACCCAGCACAATGGAAGGCCTACTTGACCAAGGCTACTGTGAGGAAAAGCAAAGTACACAAAGTATTGAACTGTTGTTCGACTTTGAGTCCTTGGGCTGTTCTACTCACCTCTTAGAGTCTGTGCAAAGACTTCTCTCGCCAACACCAGGGAGTTAAATACTGAATATGTTTACTTATCTATTGTATGTGACAAGTTGTCTGACAAAGCAAGTAATTTTTTTTTTTTTATATACTGCTACTAAAACTTTTATTTAAGCTGCTCAGCCATGCAGGAGATCAAAAGCATTTTGTTTCTGCAGTCTTATACATAATAAATGATCAACTATACAAACAGTCGAGACAAACAATTCTTCCATCATCTGGGCTAGCTGTTAGAACACAAACCGATGTTCATCTTGTTCTATTTAAGCGTCCAATCAGTGCCATCAACAACTGTCACAATGAAAAGATGTATAAATGGGATCCAAAATTCTAACCGGAGAACTGAGTCACAAAATTACACATTACAGCCAAGAATCAACTGTATATCACAAACAACTAATTATTAAAACCAAACTGACTCATCATCAACTTCTTGTAAAGAGGCCAAATAGGACATTTTGGAATGTTTTTTTGGTGAGGATGCTAACATTCATTTGTTTACTTTAAACTAAGGCTAGCTATTAACCTTGCTTAGAAACGAACGAAAAATCCTGTCACTTCTGTATTTTATGTAAATGTACCGTCAATAATGCACTATTAACATGTCCCTTCTGTTTATAGTGAAATTGCTTTATAATGTATTTATGACACAGGTTTCTTTTTTTCTTTTTTTCATTTACGTTGCAGGCGTTATGCACTGTAAGATTACTTCAGGCACTTTAGTACTTTTTAGTACTTAATCCAAAGAAACATTCAAATGTAACGTCAAAGAGACACTTCTGACCCAACTTGAATCTTCGCCAAATGTTTTTGTACAACCCAGGACTTCCATTCATTCACTATTTTGGGATCTGTGTTTACATTTTTTTGACATAAAGCCTTTTGCTAATCAAACTGTGTGAACACAACACATTTCAGCAAGACGTTCAACCGTTTATATTATCATATGTCATGATGCATATTACATACCATTATCAGAATGATCAATATTACATTTTAATGGTGCACGCTCTCAGGAACAGAATTGCCACTAAAACAATCTCTGGCATTTTGCTTAATTTCCTTCTTTAAATATGTATGTGTGTATTTGTTATGGAAAATAAAGTTTTCAAACAGTTCTCAGCAGCCTCACTGCATACAATTCTGAATTATTTAATTTCAGAACTGAAAGTAATGTGATCAACAGCCGGCACATAATATATTGTGAAATACGGTGTCAGGCAAATTAAATATGTAATGGAGTCTATGCATTTTATATGTACATTATGGCACCTGCAAAGTCAGCATGCTTTCCAGAGCAACCGTACTAAAAGACATTATTTATCATGCATGAAAGCCTGCAGAACAAATACAGCATGTTGGTATAATTACGTGTAAATCCATTTAGGGGTGTAGATAGATATATTTCACGTTATGTCATTCTTTTTTTATTCTACAGAACACTTTTATTTTTTGTATGGATGTCCGCATTTCTATGTATTTTAGCAGCTAGAGGAGACAAAGACTGAGAGTGGTTAGAAAGAGACGGAAAAGACATCCAGTAGATATCCTTACGTTGGATTTCAAACCATTATACCACCTGAGACACCAACATGACGATAAGTCCATTAGTATTTGATGTATGACTTAAGTACCAGTGTGCCGCTGTGCTAAAATATGCCTCTTACAACATTTAAAAATAAGTTCTTCCTTTGAGTTCAAAGACACAAGAAAAAGCTCCTTTGTTGAATTGTCTTTGAACGTTAATTCCATGATGTCCATAGAGGCATGCTCAGCCAGTCATGTACAAGTGATCTGAAGGTATGTAACCCAACCTTACATAAAGGGTTCGTACATACTTCACTGGTTCAATAGCATTGGTTTGCTGCTGGGCTTCCGGTGAGTTTATGACCATATATTGACATTGCACACATGTAGCTCACAGAAATTGCCAGCTGACCTATGCAGCAGACAGCGAACATCTAATATCATGCAGCTTCACTGGCAGTGAGCAGCTAAGGATCATCTTCAGGACAGGTTGTGCATTTTAGCAGCAATATAGGTCACTTGAACTTAAATGTTATTGATGTTGCTGTATCTGATCATTTCTGTGTCCTCTTTGAACTTTCTGTTGCACCCAAACCAGTTGTTGGGCCTGCAGTTATTCAAAGAAGGAACATAAATGACACAACAAAAACACAGTTTGTAGAAATGATCCGGTTTGAAAACACTCCATGTTTTAATGTTGATGATCTGTTGAACTGTTATACATCAAGAGTTTCAAATGTCTTGGACACCATTGCTCCTGTTAAGGTTAGAATGGTTAAAAATAGGCAAAAGGCGCCTTGGAGAAACGAAGACTCAGTCAAGGCACAGAAAAGGGAGTGCCGTAAAGCTGAACGGAAATGGCGCAAGTCAAAGCTCCAGATTCATTATGAAGTATACAAAGAAAAGTTAACTGTTTTCAATCAAACCTTACGCGGTGCAAGGGAGAGATATTTTTCTGAAATCATCAAAAACAGCAAAAACTCTCGTGTCCTGTTCAGCACAATCAACAGATTAACAAACCCTCCAGTTTCATTGCCCCTAGAACTAATTTCGACTTCAAAATGCAATGAATTTGCAACATTCTTTAATGATAAAGTCCAAGGTATTAAAAATGCAATAATTTCTACAACACAAATACCAAACCTGCAGCCAGTCAGTCACCTAAAGATGACACATTTTGCACCTGCTACTGACAAAACAATCGAGGATGTTATCTCTGGTCTGAATTCATGTACATGCTGTCTTGACGAATTACCCACTAGATTTCTGAAGTCTGTGCTGAGCAGCTTGTTATCACAACTTACTCAATTAGTCAACATCTCACTTCAGACTGGAACTTTTCCAAAAGCCTTGAAAACTGCTGTCATTAAGCCTCTTCTTAAGAAGAGCAGTCTTGATGCTACAGTGCTGAACAACTACCGACCAATATCAAACCTCCCATTCTTAGGTAAAGTCCTGGAGAAAGTTGTATACCAACAACTTACTGACTTCCTCCAGTCTAATAATGCCTTTGACACCTTTCAGTCGGGTTTCAGGCCTCATCACAGCACTGAAACAGCACTGGTCAAGGTAACAAACGATATCCGCCTGAACACTGACGCAGGAAAAGTCTCAGTCCTGGTTCTGCTGGACCTAAGTGCTGCCTTTGACACAGTGGACCATGTGATATTATTACAGAGGTTAGAAAACTGGGTGGGAATCTCTGGTGCTGCACTAAACTGGTTTAAGTCCTATCTTGAGGACAGGACATACTTTGTTGAAATTGGTAACTGTGTCTCTGACAAAGTGATCATGACTTGTGGAGTTCCCCAAGGGTCAATCTTAGGACCCCTCCTATTCAACCTATACATGCTTCCATTGGGTCAGATAATATGTAGAAACAATGTGTCTTATCATAACTATGCAGATGACACTCAGATCTATGTGTCACTGACAGCAGGTGAACATGGGCCTGTAGATTCTCTCTGTCGCTGCATCGAACAGATCAGTGCGTGGATGCAAAACAACTTTCTCCAGTTAAACTCTGACAAAACTGAAATCATTGTCTTTGGCCCAAAGAAACAAAGAGAAAGTGTTATCAGTCACCTTGAGTCGCTCACTCTAAAACCTAAAAATCAGGTTAGAAATCTGGGGGTAATAATGGACTCGGACCTGAACTTTAACAGCCACATCAAAACAATAACATCAACAGCTTTTTACCATCTGAAAAACATTGCAAAGATCAGAGATATGGTGTCTAAACCAGACTTAGAGAGGCTCATCCATGCATTTGTCTCCAGCAGATTAGACTACTGCAACGGCCTGCTCACTGGCCTCTCTAAACGAGCCGTCAAACAGCTCCAGTACATCCAGAACGCTGCTGCTCGAGTCCTGACCAGAACCAGGAAATACGACCACATTAGTCCAGTTCTTAGGTCTCTGCACTGGCTTCCTGTCACTCAGAGAATAGACTTCAAAACCGCTCTGCTAGTCTACAAGTCTCTTCATGGACTAGCACCAAAGTACATCTCTGACATGATAGAGACATATGAACCAGCTCGAGTTCTGAGAACCTCAGGAACTGGTCTCCTGATCCAGACCAGAGTCAGGACTAAACACGGTGAGGCTGCCTTTCAGTTCTCAGCAGCCAAAATCTGGAACAGGCTTCCAGACAGTGTGAGACAGGCCCCAACTCTGACAATGCTCAAATCCAGGCTGAAAACATTCCTTTTTACCTGTGCATATGAAAACTGAAAGTATTTTAACTGATCTTTTGCTTTTAAGTAATTTACATTTATGTTTTATGTGTTGATTTTATCTGCCCCTCTTTTTATGTGATTTTATGTAACTGTGAAGCACTTTGAATTGCCTTGTGTATGAATTGTGCTATATAAATAAACTTGCCTTGCCTTGCCTTGCCTTGCCTTGCCTTGCCTTGATGCAAATACGATTCATCTCAGACAGACTACTAAAGTCACATTTTTCCTTGGTTAACAGATGCTATCAGACATCCAGATTATGCTTACATGGTATTCTAATAAAAAAAAATGTTTTGTCTTTTGTAATTACAGCACCATTAGTGTTGTTGTGTGAACTGTGGCTTATTCTGGGTGGAGTTAATGACGCACTGTGGATCGAAGTTTTGTGAGGCTGCACAACCTGTACCCTACAGATCTCTGGGGGAGCTTGTACTTTTTGTTTATTTTTATTTTTTTTAATCAAACTGCCTTGAGTTTACTTTATGACAACCTCGCTGACAAAAATAACTAAAGAAAGACAAGATTAGAGACAAAGGTTTAGGTAGGAACCTGTCGAATTGCTGGCCTGAGGCTATGAACTGTGAAACGTGTACTTTCTTTTCTGACCACAAGAGGGCAGAACAACACTTTCCCACGTAAATCTGAATAACCACTGAAGCATCAAAGCCATGTCACACTAACATGTAAAACTCTAATTACAATAATGACAATAAAATATAACAGCATTCAAAGATACAAAAAAGGTGAACAAACATAAAGGGAAACACTGTGTGAAAACCAAAGGCCGCACTGTACTCCACACTTCCGGAAACCCTCCTGACGGTTTAAAACACAATACAGCAGGATGGCATGTCACATGTCCGACCTTAACACTGGAGGCATTTAGTGGAAAGCATGACGTCAACGTCGAGTGAAGCAACGAGGGAAGCTGCTGCCCCGTCAAATGTTTTAAACAGTTGTTTCATAACATCATGCGAAAGTATCGCCCTCATACATTCCAATCACCACTGACAATTTGCGACTTCATTTGAACGACTTTCCTTGACTCAGAAGTGCCAATGAGGACGTTTCCAATGACCGATTTAGGCCACAATCCGAGGCAGACACGTCTCATTTTCATTATGATCCATTTAATACATACAGTATATTAATAAAGATGTTTAAAAGAGACTTAATGAACTAAGGTTTGTTTTAAGTATGTGGTTCTGAAGGGTTCCAGAAAGACTTTAATTGGGGAAGAAATACTTTTTAAGATATTTGGCACACAGTGGTACATTCAAACTGAAGTACATTATATTAGTGACACAAAGAACTTGCATGGGAGTGTAGAAATGTAAAATGGCGTAACTGTATTTGAATACAGATTTGAAAAAATACCAGAACAGAAGCATGACTGAACAGTATCAGCCAAGGCTATCAGTACTAATTTTGTTCTGACTCTTTTTGATCTAATTTTCCCTACTTTTTCATTTTTATCAGGGATATAAATTAACTAGTAATCTGCTTAAGTACAAAGCTGTGGTACTCATACATTCCTTTTCAAGTATGTTAATTATATACTACTTTCTACATCACTATATTTCAGTTGGAAACACAGGTATTTAACACCTGTTACTGTTACTTTACAGCAGGTTAGGACTTTAAACCCCTCTCATGATGAGATAATTTAAAGACAATGAATTCTGACGTAGTAAATCAACCTGACAATATAGAAGTTAACTTAAAACCAGCTCACCTTGAGTCAGATACAATATTTTAATGAGGCGTGCATGTTGATGCATCAGTAATAACGAGCCAATAAGTAGTGTAACATGGAACCCTGATTGATTATGTTGATGTGTAATCAATATTTGCATATTTTAAATAATTTTTATAAGACTTTTATGATTTAAAATTAAGGTTTGGGGGGTAAGACTTGTACTAGTGTCTGAGTATATTTAAATTGTGTAGATACAATATGTTCATCCACTACTGCTATTTTATATTAATATAATATTATACGGCTGCCAATTTTGTCAAAATTGCGAAAGTAAACAATTATTTGTGGGGACGTCATGTTTAAATAAGATGCTGTTAAGATTGTTAACAATATGGGTTTTCTCAAGTTTTTAAAAAGTAAAACAACAACAAACAAAATGTTAACCACGTTATGCTAGTTTATTAGCAACTAAGCTAATTGAATGTAAACTAACTTTTGGCATTGGGTCTATGCCGCTAAGACTAGCTAGCAGTCACTGTGTTAAGTCTCCAATTTAATTTGAGATACTAAACAGCTAAGCTAAATATTTATGTGAACAAGTTTAAGCATTTTGAGCTTGAGCAATTTGCTAGCTCTGTTGTTTGTTTCAATCTCAGCTGCAACTCACCTGCAGCGTTGTAGCTCAGATGGGCAAGCTCATGCCTGCAACTGCCGCGTTGCCCCCAGTGAACCGCTGCACCACCACCACCACCTCCACCTCCACCCCCCACACACACACACACGCACACACAGACAAAGCTGTAAACCCTCCTACCGGCGGCGGCATGGGTTGGCTTATATGCGGAAGTTTCAGTTCCGCTCACTTCAGTTCTTCAAAACTGAGAGCAGACGGACTAAAGTCACGCTTCCCTCCTCTCTCCAAACACCAAACCCGTCGTCTCAAGGCAAGGTGAGTAGCGCACAGTACATCCTAGAGCAAACATTTAACATATGAAAAATAATATATATTTAGGAAAAGACACCGCTCCTCTTTATTTTATTGGGACGCGTTGCTATAATAAAGTTGCATTTAAGGACATATCGAAAATATGCTAAACTTTTTTTTTTTCAAGAATTTGTTATACCGGCTCTTAAACAGTTACTCGCTTGTGTTTTTACTTGTAAGCGGTTATAACTAGGCTAAAAGTAAATCTGTAAAATTTAATTATACTGTCAGACATGTGTTTAATGTCACACCCACTACAACAGATGAGCCGCTGCTTCATTACTACTGCTCTCTCTCTCTCTCTCTCTCTGTAATGAACACATGGACGAGGAAGTCCAAGGCTGCCAGTATCGGTGACTACAAGCTGAAACGTTATGTCACAGTTTAACCTGTGGTCGTTGCACAGTCATCTAGGCGTATGTTCTCTGACAAAAAGAGCTAAAGTTAGGCATTTAAATGTGTGTAGCTTCATATCAAACGAGAGCTGGAACAGCAAAGTATCATATAAAGTCAAGCTGGAACAAGTTGTCCTTTTAACAGATGGGACATTGAAGGTTACACTTAACTTTTTAATGAAGGTCAAATCAAGCAATCGTTGGTCTTTTATTCATCCAAAATGAGCTTTATTTTAGTTTTAACAGACTTTTCGCAACACCCACTCTCCTTCTCTTCATGGACAGCACCCTACTAGTACTGCGCAGTGCACTGTACACATGTTCCCAGCTCTGTGAGTCAACAGGTCTCGCAATAAACGTCACCAGGCAACAGTGTCTCCTGAAGCGTTGTGAAAGAAGGAGGTGGACTTTTGAAAAGGGAAATCATCGTGCTGTCATCACTCAAAATCTGCCCAATACAAGGAGGTCACATGTCTTCGAGTAGCTTGACACATGCAAGGTCGCGGGTGCATTCAATGCAGCTGACGTGTGTCTGATTCCTAATCTTGGAAGACTTTCCAATTTTTCGGGGTGGGGGGTGGGGTGGGGTAATTATACTAGCTGAAACCTAGCCATTAAGCAAACTATGATATAACAAGGTATGATAAGATTTATCATTATCATGGCATGTGTTTTATCCTGTATTATTGTGCCTGTATGTTAGTTAATCATTTGGAGTTTTATCTGTGTTAGATTCTGCCAATTGAACACTTGTTGTGATTTAAGGTTTATTAGGCCGTGTAAGAGATTACAAACAGCAGGAATCCCCCAGGTTCTCACTTATAGAAGGTCTAGTCAATTCAGTGAAGTAACTCCACTATCAGACAGTTTGCACAGTCTGCCTGCTGTTCACATTAAGCCTGTTAAAATAACATCAGTACAGGAACATTTGAACGTCTGAGCAAGTTGTTTTTAGTGTGAAAGTGCTGAAATATGAGTGCCCGTTGCGATAAGAACTTGACAGATGAGACCCAAATGGAAAATAACCTTGATTCTGCTCTAACTGGCTCAGAGGAGTGCTAATGTGACCGTTGCCGATAAATCCTTAAGAAGCATAGCTCAGCTGTTCTCCTCTGTTTGAGAACACTGAGAGGTGTGTCTGCTCATGTCTATGCATGATATCATTGGGGATTGCAAAGCAAGCGGGGACATGAGATGAGCTTATAATGTTTGCTTTCTCCATATTAGGACATGTTGCCGACATGAGGGTGCTGGCATATTTTGAGTGGGTGAGATCCGCATTTCAACAGTTTTGGTATTTATGTGTACTCTTTGTGCCTTTAGTCAGATGTCCCCATTGATACTGAAACTTAATACGAGAGGAGCGCGTTTTCCCACAGAGCCGCTAAGTACTACGTGTTCCCCAAGGATTGTTTCTGAAACGGTGTGAACGTGTAATCGGTGGTAGTTGTTTTGGCTCAAAGATATTTGCAGATTGTTGTGTCCTGTGACACTCCTGGAAAGTAGGCCCTTGTCAACATTGACTAATGAAAGGGTAAACAAAGCTTGCAACAGCGTGAAAGATGCAGTTCCTTATCTCGAGGTCGCCTGTCGCTTTCGTGCCCGTGTCTTTAGAAAGGAGTTTAGCTATAAATCTGCTTAACCACTGGTCATTATCAGTTCATACTTTTTCCAATATTAAACCTATTAGCTGACCTCAGCAGTAGGTCACCTTGATCGAGGAAACCCCTGTCTTCAGTTGATAGCTGTCTTTAGATAGACTTCTTCATGCGTGCGGTTTGATCGTGTGCGCTACACATACGTGAAACTGATTGTGTTTGTTAAAAATAACAACCAAACCAAAGCGTATTTATTTTAAAGTAAGATAGCATGAGCGCGCTTACTTCTGCTTTTACCATTAGTCAATTCCGTGTGAATTTTAGTCACAACTATGCCGTCCCATCCTCACGTACCTCCAGGAGGATAGCCGATCGTTTACCTGTCCTACATACTCACAGAGCCACGTGCTTTGTGCTTTCCAGGTGTCCCTATCACTTTCACACGTCATCTCCCCCCGCCTCCCCTCTCCCTTTGTGGCTCCTTTTCTTTAAAGAGCTCGACCCCCTCCAGGCGCGTTGGTGAGATTCGCGCACGGGCCCCCCGCTCAGATTCTTCCCGTACAGCTAACCAGGTGATGGGCTACAGCAGGTGGTGCTGTGCCCCTGAGGGTATTTGTCACGACAGTGTGACGTACAACCTCTGGGATGACGAAGCACTGTTATTCATGAAGTACTCATCAGAATTTCTTTTTCATGCCCGTTGCACAAATCCGTGACTGTTTTTTTTACATTATTTTCATGCCCTTTTCAGTGCAGGTGTCGAAATGTTTGAATGCTTCCAGTCACAGTGCTGCGTCCTTGGCAAAAGTGAATTCCCTTTCAACAAAGTCAGTAATAAAATATTATGCTAGCTGAGCAGCTTGTTAAAATCATTCTTTTCTAGATCTTAAGTTGATGAAATCTTTAAGTCTTTCCTTTAAAAAAAAAAAAAAAAAATGACAACCACCAACAACCGATCCTGCTGAAAGTCAGATCCAGATTTCCTTCCACATCTCCCCTTCTCCGTGTAATTTAAACACACGGTACGTGACAGAATATGCTCTGACAAAGTTAGCCTTTGATGTCATGTTTTCATGTCAACTTCCACCCTTCCTGTCGGGTGGTGCAGAGGTGATATATTTCCACGTGCTCTGTGGTCTTTCTTAGCTCGGCTCGCAGGGGCTGACAGGCGCAAAGATAGACTCCCTGCAGCTGAAAACAAACCAGAAAAATGCATTCTCCAAATGTGTTGCCGGGAAATCCTCCATTTGTCACTGTAATGCATTTTATAATGCACTAAATAGTAACGCGTCACTGCACTTAACCTCTGTGTCTCTTCCAGTAAACAGCGTGCAGCTTCAGTCTTTCAGGGGGAAAAGGAATGCATGACAACCAGGCCTTAAAGCAGTGAAACTTAATCGGGCATGAAAATTTTCAGTGCGCCACTTTCTCACCACCCATTTAATTTCCATGCACATAATGAGAATACTGTGCACACGCCCACAAGGTAGTGCAGGTGGCGAGTCGCCGAGATGTTTAATGACCGGAGAGACAATAAAGAAGCCCTGAGTTGGCAGTAAATTGAAGCCGAAACTCTGATGAGTCTCCGGCCATTCAGGGTGTGTCTTGTCTTTCCTCCGTTTCCCCTGCAGGCCCGGCAGCGGCGCACGTTGTGTGAGGAAGGGCCAGTGCTCACTCTGTTCGGGATTAACCGGGGGATTTTTAGCGAGATGGGGAATGCATGCAAGACATTTCATCTCTCAATTACCAGTTCTAAACCCCAGGAATGAGCTGCTTTGTCGACCATATCCATGTCTTACTGGAAAGTTAAATAACAAAACAAAATGGTCCAATCTTTAGAGGAGTAATGATCCGTTTGCTTTGTGTTGACTAATTCTCAGAATGCTTCAGCTTTCTCCGCTTTACTTGTTTAGCCTGATGTGAAATGAAAATATACAGCTATGTGTCTGCATTAAGGAGTCTTGTTGTTGTTGTTTTTTTCATGAGAACACCCTGTGCCTCTTTTGGGCTCTTTAGTGAAACACTGAAATGATTAGTCCAAAGTGCAGCTTCAGATTGCTGATCTGAGATGTTTTAAGGTAAACAAATCATTAGGAGTGGTGCAGATATTTCCGACTTTTCCTCCTTCCCTGTTTTTTTTTTGTTTTTTTTAAACTCCTGCCACTCATTTCAAGCCCCGTTTTCCGATTTGCTTGAGGATGTGCACCGGCGCCGTTTAATCCTTTCCGAGAAGCATTAAAATCTCTCGCTTCCTAGTGTGCTATAACTGCGTATTTATCCACCGGCGCTCCGGAAGACGTCTCGGGAACAACTGTTGCCTCCGTTGTAAAGGGCATTGCTTTATGCAGGAGCTGAGACTTGCTCCACAGCCGCTACCAGAGAGCCGGCAGCTTCAGAAGAGGGCTATTAATAGACTGCAGTACTTGAATTCAAATAGCTTTACTGCGATAAAGCGATTGGTTATTAATTCTTTACGGTTTCAGAAGATAACTGCTTTAACGGTTTATACAGTCGCAGCCTCCCTTTCTGTTCGATCTTCATCGATCTTTATGCGACATATTTGTTCTGCCCGTGTGCCGTCTCTCCCCCTGTTGCATTCATGTGTGCTCACGTATAATAAAGTCATAAAATCCGTTCTGTTTCCAGGTGCATCATGAACAACAGCTACAGCGTCTCCCTGGCTGGTCCTGCCCCCTGGGGCTTCAGGCTGCAAGGAGGGAAAGACTTCTGTCTGCCCCTCACCATCTCACGGGTGAGTGGAACACACACACATACAAACACACCACTTACGTGCCCTTCACTTCATGACAGTCACCTCAGAGGAATGCTGCTCATGCTCATTATGCCGTTCGCCCACTCGGTGATGAAAGTGTGTGCGCGCCGTCCTCCCCGCGTGTCATTGGTCGTTTGATTTAGACGCCTCCTCTAGCAGTTCGTGGCCCCGTCACTCAGCCCTCCAGCGGCCTTAACCCACCTCCTGTCAAGGCTACACTAAAGCTATTGTCAAAATACCGTTGCGTAACAGTGTTTTGACCACAACACGCAATCTGTCAATTTGCCTCTTGAATCTCTCAAATGGACCTCTAGGATATATTTGGAGCTCTTGTCATTTTTAGTGATTCAGCGCTAAGTGTTCTGGCCCTTCCCCTGGTATTCGTCCTGGTCTGAGACATGAGAATACAGTCTGCAGTGGAAGCATCGGTCCCTGTCATGAGCGGCCCAACTGACTGAAACTCTAGAAAGCCACAGTGGCTCTGTAAAAACTATTTGGGATTCTGGGCTACATAAATTCAGCAGAGCGGGCTGATTCTAGTTCGTTCTTGACCTGAGATGGCTCCTGGTTTGAAACAAAAAAAAAGAAAAAGCCGGCCTGTTTATGAGTCCAGGGCCTCAGCATATACACACTCACTCTGTTTATGTACATAGAGTAAGATCATCCTCCGCAAAACACTGTGGTTGTTGCACAGATTAAAGAGGGCCACAAGTACACCTCACTGTTTAGTGAGTAGTCTATTTCCAACGCAGGGTTTATGATGTGTCTCAATTATAACGCCATTTTTCGTTGTCAAACAGGATTAAACGCACGCAGCTTGTCTTCCACCAGCGCCGTGTATAGTCTGTGCTTGGAGTCCGGCTTCTCAGTGGCGCTCTGTTCCCGCCGCTTCCTGTTATGAAAGTGTAATCTCAAAGTCACGACCAAGGTCAGCGGGTCTGTTTATTTGTTGCTGGCAGGATCAGTAACAGAATCTTGGACGTCACGTGTAGCGAGAAAGAAGTGTCTTTTCTTGTGTGGAAATGTTGCCATTCGGGTGACGCCGGCTTGAAAAGGGCAGCATATCTTCCCAGACTATTTTTATGTCTCGCCTCTGTGATAAGAGCGGCAGGCAGAGCATAGACTTCTGTGTGAGACGTTTAAGACAGATACAAGACATGGAAGAGCACAGACACCAAAATCTGCTATATACACCGATCAGCCATAATATTATGACACTGTAGGTCTCCCTTGTGCCTACAAACCAGTTGCGACCCATCAGAGAATGGACATGGGCCTTCTGAGGGTGTCTGGCAACAGAATATTGTTAGTGGGGGACCTATGGGTCCTTTGGTTTGAGGCTAGAGGCCTCTGTGGATCATCCCACAGATACTTAATCAGTTTGGGATCTAGTGAATGTGGAGGCCAGGTCAACAGCTTGTGATGTTTTTTAAGTTGTTCCTAAACCATGCCTGTGTCAGGCTGCATCCTGCTGCCATCAAGGAGTGCCATTGCTATGGGGTGGGGTGCCTGGTCAGGTCTTGGTGGGTGGTACATGTCTAAGCTACATCCACACCAATGCCTGGTCCAAGAGTTTCCCAGCAGAACACTGACCTGTCACAAGACGGTCAGTGTTATTTACTTCACCTGTCAGTGGTTATAATGTTATGCCTGATCGGTGTACAACATGATATACCATTCATCTTTTTAAAACTATATGCACCTCAGTAAGCCTTCAGTCCGCAGTGCATAACAACAAGTTAATAATTTGCATTACTTTACATCATTTTTATACTGGGCACGACATCTGTTCATGACGGTTTGACTTCAAATTCCTGAGTGGAGGCACATCCTGATCACAATTTGTCATGGCAGATTTACTATTAGCCAGGAAGTCGTGCTTCTTTTCATTATAGATAAAGTTGGCATGGTGCCACATGCACCCCCCACGGCATAAAACTCAAAGGAAATTTGAACTGGTAGTTGGAGGTACGCGCCATGAGTACACAAAAAAAAGCCTCAAACTAGTCAAACTAGAAACATTACAAGTGAATTTAAAGCAGTAGTCTTGGTGAGTCAGATTCTGTGGGCTGTCACGGTGGGTAGGTGCTCCCAACTACACAGGCCATAAAAGTGTTTAATACCTCCCGTGTCCAACAGCAGTCCTGCATTGAGTCATTTGTGGTGCGGAGCATGCCGTAGTACTGCTGAGCCAGGCAACGAGACGACGGCGCTTCATTCCATCGCATAATGCCATTCCCGTGACATATTCTTGTCCCAGCACATGACGAGGGAATGGCTCGTATTTCTTGTTATTGTCCGGGCGCCAGGAATAAGCCTAACCCCTTTTGTCTGTTTATCTAGATCCTTGGGTCACACATGGCACAGGCGGTGTAGTGCATGCTGGGTGTGTGCTGCAGGAAAGCTGCAGATTTGGCCAAATGTGATGGATTATATAGTTAGATCTATCAGTACTTCATTGATTGCTGGATTTTTATTCAAAGGAAGGGTTTAGCTAATAGACGTATATGTGGAAACATCTGCCAGCAGTTTAACCATTACTGCAATCCCTTCGTTAGATGAGTGACGAGGAAATTGCGTTGCCCTCAGGGCTATTTTAAGGTTCATTAGAAACCCGCAACGTTAAATGGACCTGCTCTGCAGCAAAGACCGTGCATCTGTTGATATCGCGTTAAAGCTGCTATTTATTTTTTGCGTAGATGGATGGGATTGCCATGGAATAATGATGTAATGACTTTACATATGCTTACCACATGTAACTGATCCGAGGCGCTGAACGTATAGCGCGATACTCGCAGGACGACCACGGCCTGTTATCCTGATGCCTTTTTAGGAATTTCTGTCCGGCTTTGGCTGTTACGTTAAATCAAAATATGAGGAGGGGTACATACCATGAGCGCGAGACGGTGTTGGGTGTCACGGCGTGAATAGAAATATTCCCGGGGAACATGTGAAAGCCATCACAACCACAGCACCAATTAAATAAACACCGCTCTGAAACAGTGTGAAAATGTCCTTGAATAATCTGTTTAATGGATGGTGAATGTGATAACAGCGTATTTGTAAATTATAGGTCTTTATGAGTTGAGATTTATGGGTTTAAGTTGCGCGTTGAAAATTAAACTTTTAGCCGTAGATCTGAACGTTAACAACCGGGACCACCCAATAATGCATGGAGGAGTTATGGAGGAAGTGCCCAATTATATACATCATTTACGTGGGTGTTTCTGTTTCTGTCCTCCCCCCGGTCTCTTTGCGTCCATGTGTTTTTTCCAGCTCCTTTTAGGCATTTCTTGACATGCAGAAAACCTTGCTTATTTTCTAGTGCTGATATAGCATTAAAACGTGCAAAAACTCCATCAACAAGAAGCTACAACTCCGCTATGTGCGCCCCTGCCTATCAGTGTTTGCTTACGGCGGGTCAGACGGGGGTCGGCCGGGTGAAATTTTCCCTTTTCTGCCTCCACTGACCCCTCACTTCCTGCTCCCCTCTCCTCTGTTGTTTCAGTGGCTTGCGAGTGAACACAAAACAAGCTTATTTTAGCCCTGTGTTTGCAGTTGGCTCGTTACCACCGCATGTGTTCTTTTACAAGCGTCATTATTAGATTTTTTTTTAATACAGTGAAGCTCCTTTGACTCTGAAAGAATAGGAATTTGACTGCGCGGGCAGCCCACGACAACACGTGGGCTAAGTCTTTGTGAAGTTCGCTGGGCCGAACCTCTCCTGAGCTTACAGAGAGAAACTGGGACAGCTGTTGCTCTTTTCTTTTTCTTTCTTTTTTTTTTAACAAGCATCGCGACTTTAATATGCATCTCCCTTTACTGTCCTCTTTGATCTAACTTTAAAACATATCCTTTACTCACCAGCTTTTCCTCTTCGTAGGCATTTTTTCCCCCCTGATCTTCTTTAAATCCACAACTTTAAAGGTTGCAGTTTAATTTCCTCTCTGCATTCTTTGCATGCTTCTAAAACTAATGCAGTCAAGTAGCACGGTACCTCTAGTACCGTTTAGCTTTTGAATAAATAAACTTGATAAGTGCACAGCTGAGAAACAAGCAGTTCAGAGGAGGCACCTAACAGCTGGATGTTTTAATGGAGAATTAAGGACAATCATTATCAAGGTATCGTTGAACGCCTCGCAAACTCGTCGTGCATCATTTCTAACTTAACTTGCTCCACTGGACGACTGAATGGGCTGCACAGTTTAACGCCAAATATCACTCGGTCGCATGACAGCAATATTCCTCAAGTGCGAGCGATCTCAATCTCTTCAGATCAAATCATCTTGTACATTTGTAAGTCATTCACATCGGTGCGCAGAGGCAGTTGTGTCTCGCTAATCTCCACGGATAAAGGATATTTAGGCTGTCGGACATTAGGTAATAAGTTCTGGTTCAGCTCATGTCTTAAAAAAAAACGAACGAACAAAACTCCCCCTTGGCATTTCAGGAAACCACAGAGACAGATAGCTCATGGTCTGTGCTGTGTAGCTGCCAAACAGCTTGTATATTTTATTTTTTTTATATATCTCTCGTATTAAAAACTAAAATGTAATAGAAACCAGTGAAATGTCTATTCAGTATCTCTTTACATCGTGTATACTTAGGTATATGTACAATAACGTACACTTCACGAGGTATTTTTTCATTAATCTGTGAGTTGGTGCAGGCTCCTTGAGGATGTCTCCGTGTTACATATGGGTCTCGTAGAAACTGTTATCTGCAGTATGTGTTTGATCCCTGTATGATCTCCCCGGTGTCTGCTCCAGTTGTGCCGAGGGCATCTGCTTCCCGTCTCCCTAACGCTGTATGGCAGAGCTATAAAGAATAACTAAGCCGTCACTTGATTTGGATTCAGATCACTCACGCTGTTTGGGATGACATACGTTTAGGGGAAAACTTCACTTCTTATTCCGCTTTGATTTGCTCCACGTTATAAAACGACACGTGCCGCATGATCTGCAGTCATGGTTTGCAGCTTGGACTGCAACCTGCGCCGGCATTTAAGTCGATGTCTGCACGCCGGTCCAGATTAAAAGTCTACTCTGTCTCATGCATACGAAATAAGTTTTTCAATGCCTCTATAAGTTGCGCCGTGTACCGTTTTGTCTCCTGTCATTAACGCGATATACAACAGAAAAGGCTCTAAGTCAAACCTAACAATTATCATGTCACTCGGCTGAACACAAATCCAAAAAGGCCGAGTCTGAACCACGCAGGAAAGCTGCGTGAAACACGGACGGTGGTAGAAACCGGCACTGAAACTTGGCTCGAGACTCGCCGTGTCTAAAAGCCTTTTCATATCATCTGGCTTAGCAGCGTCACCCAGCCGGGTTTGTTTCTGACCTGACTGAGGAGCATTCAGTATTCAGTGCAGGGTTGGTACGGCTTTGTGTGTTTTTGTTTGTGTTGTCATGGCGATTTGACTGAGCGCTCCTTGTAGGTCTTGCCTGGCATCTGGTGTTTTCTGGCTGGCAGAGCGACGCGTTGAAAGACTGGGGTCAAACCATGACAACCATTTGTCCACCTCTCTTCGAGTACCCTTAATTGGGGATGTTTGGCTTGGGGGACAATCGCACCTTCGCTATTTGGTCCCCTCCCGATTGCTGAACGCTGCTCCTGCATTAGTGTGTACTTCTAATCTTGCCGTTTGAACAGTTTGCGCAAGGTGTTGCAACTGTGTTGATGACTGTCCAAGGGATTCTTTAGATTCTCTTGAGCGGATTGAATAAACGCACAAGAATATTGTTCAACTAGCTTCACAGCTGAGACATTTTGAGTCATTAATCAGCTTTTCAGACACTCTGCTATTCATTGGATCAAAAAAAGTGGTATCGTAAAACTTACACTGGTACCAGCAACTGGGAAGCTTGTGAGAAAGTTAGTCTAAGGCAGCTTTATAATTACACAGGCAAGCTTCTTCAGCCTGGTGATGGCATAATGTTAGGCCCAAGCCTTTTCCATATAAGGTCCTCCATCTAGCTCCATACTACGCAGACATGACATGCATCTCTCAGACCTTCCAGCTCCCGCCGCAAGACGCTTCCTGTAACATGACTTCTCAGATGTGAAATGACCACAGCCCTCTTCCTTACTCCATAATTTCACAGAAGGCAGGAAGTTACACACTGACAAACTCAGGAGATGATTACTAACCCCGTAAAGCTGAAGTGTGAGCTTAAATATGTTACCGTGAATACGTCCACTTATTTGGACGTACGCGAAATAAGTCTTCTTCTTAAAATACTTGTACCGCTGCAACTATAAATCAAAAGTTTAGCACCGCGGCGTTAATTTGTTAGTGCAGCTTTAGAGCTCATTTGGCAGCGGCCTGTTTCCAGCGTGCGTGTGCCAAAAACCTAGCCATACCGGCTACTTTAAAAAAAAAAAAAACTTGCTTTCTCTTCAAACAGAACCTTCATATCTTGTTTTCACGCATAATGAATCTTGTAAAAATCGCTCCCTCGTCTCTGTTCATTCGCTGCCTCATTACAGATACGCTGATTATCGAGAAAGTATTTCAATCTGCCGCAGTCTTCGGAGTGAGCCGCGTCTTTTGTGTTTTTGCTTTTTGCTTTGATGCCTATATTTGGCCATGGCTGCACAACAGATTGATTGAAGACATATGGATGCGATAGTTAATTAAACTCCTAGGCTTCTGTTCAGCCTTCTGTTTTTTTTTTTTTTTTATAGTTTTCTACAAGCGTGTCTTCACTTGCAGACATACATTGAGACATGTTGGACCAAAACATTTTTATTATCCCATTTTTTTGCTGTATAAGGATCCTCCAAAACGTTGTGCAATACACTACATTTACTGGAGCACATGACTTACTACAAGTGTAGTACTAGTGTGGAACAACCAGTCATTATCAGAAACCCCACAGCAGTAAAATCACCAGTGTGGAGTGGACCACTGCAGCACAGCAGCCACACCATTATGTGGTTGGAATCCCATTCATGTAAACACAGTTGGAAAAGACACCTCTTTCATTTGGAAAGCCTTATTCTCTTCTGGTATACGAACACAAAGCCATTTCTTTTTTTTTTTACTCCATAAATAACCCCCCCTCGCCTCTTGGGTGACCTTCTCTCTTTGACATAGCAACGGTTTAAAATAGTCACACATTTCGATTGCATAATATGATCTGGCTAATCGGATTTGGTAAAACACTTGGCTGAAATGTCCTGCTCTCTTGAGAGAGAGAGACAGAGAGAGAGAGAGAGCTGGGGTAGCACAGCCAAAAGCTTCTGTCCCGTTACTTATCTGCTCTCCGTCACGAGTGCCTCGGACCTCTCTTGATTTATATTTAAAAACCGCGCATGCCAGAGATTCCTGCTGTAACATCTATTTGTTTTGCGTCCACATGAGAAAGACGGCGTTTGAGTGAAAGAAGTTTCTGAAGTGCTCTTTGTCCACCGCAGACTAAAGCATTTAACATCGTTAACCGCACATAAAAACACAGATTTCGCTGAGAATGCTAGTAGGGCCGTCTGAAACACCAAATGTTTGAAGAATCGCCATATATAGAGCTATGCATTGTCCTTTTCACAACCCTACAAGGAGAGGACTGCACATCTCCTTTTCACTCTCTCTCTCTCTCTCTCTGTCTCTCTCACTATCACACAAAAGGCATGTAGAGATGGAAAGATGTGCACGTTTAACAGCCGTTCCGCGGCTTTTCTCCGCTATTGGGAGCCGCGTAGTGAGGAAGTGGCAGCAGATGCCGGGCGATCTCCGAGGACTGCTCACGCTCGCTTTATTGAGCTAATGAGTTGCTTTATTGAAAGTCAATGAGTCAGGGCAGACTCGGTAAATGCTGGCAGGTGTGTGCGACGCAGCGTCGTACATTGATTGAGCAAGTGAGTCAGCTGAAGCCGTGTCCGTGCCTGAGTACCCTGCCCTTTGTTAGTAACCCTTTGTGCGTCAGTGCTCTGCAGGCTTCTTAGGCATTGGCATGCATACATCAGTGTCAGCGGCACATCCGACACTTGTAGTTGTAAATTACACGAGGAAAACTCTGTGAAAACTGTGTTAGTCATCGTTTCTCTCTCCCTTTCCCACTCTTTTCTTTGAAACAAGGGTTAACACAATGTTCAATAGTGCGTTTAGAGTTAAAGCAGTCAACCAGATACATTTTTTTTTATCAGTGCTACTCTGTTTTTATCTGTCTAGATCACGTCTGGTTTGATGTGTTTGTTAAGCTGGCACATTGTTCTGCATCGTCTAAATCGCATTTCTTTTCTGTCCGACACCCGTTGGACGTCAAGCCCTCTTCATTCACGTGTGCCGCCTCTCCCGACTTCTGTTCTCCCACCCCCTCGAGAAGAGGTGACGTAAAGTTATGATCGTAACAAAGCCATCACGAGATAAAGAGTACACGGCGTCCCTTTCTTTCTTTCGTTCTTTTTTTTTGTTCCGACATGATGGCAGACAGCGTGGCTCTACAAGTTTTAAGAGCGTTAAGACTTTGCTGAGTGGATGATGAGGCGTGCGGTGTGCACAGCAACCCCTCGCAAGTTTATGATGAGGCACCACACCTGCTTGCGACTCATCCCGCCGTCACGGCTTTGTTGCGTTACTTCTTATGTGTGAAAGGCAAGTCTCAGCAGGAAGGGAAGGGGTTGATGGTTGATGGTCTGATAAACCCTAGCCCTTTACAGCTATAGAGCTTTAATCTTAGAAGGCCGCGCTATCATGTTTGCAATCAAAAGGTAGTATATAAAAAAACAAATGGCTTTTTAAATATGTCCCGTGGATGTTCCTTGATTGACAAAGTACAGGTCAAAGTACTCAAATTAGAGTCACTGTTGTGGTTGTTATAGAGCTGTTTTACTAAGATGGGTACATAAGTGCTATATCAAGATAAGAAGCAGTGCCAAATACATGGAGCTTCAAACGGAAAAACTTTCCCAGAGCTTGCAGTCTGTGCACCAGCACCTTTAAACGCCACTGTAACAGACAGGCCTCAGGGCAAAGAAGAGTTTCTCAATGTCCTCCACAGATCAGCCATGATTAAGATTCAACCCATGTGTTTTTAATTTGTGGTCAGTTGTCATTTGTTAGCGTGAGTCATCCTTGTAGGAATGTTTTTTTGATTTTAATTTTTTTATTTTATGGGCAGATTGTTATGTTGGAGTCAGAGCAATGGATGTTGTTGATGTTGTACAGGGAGTGAGATACCCATCTGATCTGACAAGGGTTGCATAAGACAGGAAACGGAAAGGAGCTCACAATGCATGGTGATTACAAGGAAGAAATCAACACAACATGGACACACTGCATTTTTCTTGTTGTATAGCGTGGAGTACTGGAGCGAAATAAACCACTGCATTTGAAATGTAAACCCACAACAAAAAAACAAGGCAGATTTAAATGCTTCTGCAGGCTTTCACGAACACGGGTCAAGCAGTCCAACGTGTCTGGTGCAAACACGTGCATAATGAGCGTTCTTGTCTCATTCCGCTCTGTTTTTTCTCTTTGCAGCTGACCGATGGAGGGAAGGCAGTCAAAGCCAACGTCAGTGTTGGAGACATCATTCTGTCCATTAATGGCGTTTCCACAGACAGCATGACTCACCTAGAGGCTCAGAACAAGATTAAGGCCTGCACAGGCAATCTCAGCCTCACTCTACAGAGGTAACACGCTCATACAGCACACCATAATCTAGGGAATGTAGTCAAATCCATGCATCAGTCATCCTCCGGGTGCTTTAGCTGCACTGTTGGAGTACATTTTACCAAGCTTGGCATGTCTTTTAGCTGAAGGTGCACAACCTGACGCACTGCACAAATTACGTTTAAGCAGCGTTGAGGATCTCAATTTTCATATTTGTTCCGTTTGGGACATATTATTCAATTTGGCTTTTCATAATTAGAAACAGATGATGCTGATTTGTAACGGTTCAATGTTTCTGACACAGCAGATGTCCCTGAGGTCCTTAAGGATGTTTAGAAAATGCTAAAAATACTTAGATCAAGACTGTTGTTCCCTGCACAGTAGCAGTGATTTACTTATCTTGTCATCTACATTAAATTAAAAACAAATAAAACAAGCTACAGAGGCCAAATATCATATTTATATCCGCGCATGTTCTGTAAAGTCTCACACAAAGCGATGGTTTGTAGTTTATAGTCAAGGGGTCACACTTTAGACTTAAAATAAACATGTTTCATTCTAATAAATAGACATGACAGTTCTTCCACAGATGAAATGAAGCGCTCTCTCCATTTTTGGTTATTACAGAGATGCATGCTGTTGCTAGCTGATGCAGTGTGCAGAACCAGAGCTGTAGAAGACATTCAGCTTTATATCTGATGTTGAGTTCATCGCCGCCTCCCTGCTCCTTCCATTAGTTCAAGCGTATAATATTCTGAGGCTTGTTAGCTTATTAAACCCTAAGCACGGCATTAGGGACCCTTTGAATGAAGGCTCTTAAAGCCCTCAGTTCTGAAATACGCGCTTCAAAGGGAAGGAAACGCGGATGCAACTGCACATGTCATTATATGTGTTCACTAAAGATGGTTTGAGCAGGCGAATGAAACAGCCTTTATAGTTCAGGGCTAAGCGTACATGGTCACATTATATAAAGAAGTAGTTACGCATTAATCTTACGCATTAATCTTCAGTATCTTATTTAAATCAGAACGGAGGTGGAGCATGAGTGGAGCATGAGTGGAGCATGAGTGGACGGATTACACCTAGGAAGGCAGTTTGCAACCTGTGAGGGCTCCTACCTGTTACTCAAAGCAGCCACACCTTAAACTCCTCATTGATATAATTGAAACTGATGAATTAACCATAAGACTGGATCTTTTTTTTAGTAGTAGACTGTAAACGTGTTTATTTCTTCTGTAAAGTTCGGCGTTATTACGAGGAAGTCTCACGTTTGTAGCCAGCCTCAAGTGGCCATTTGAGGAACTGCAGTTTTTTTAGCACTTACTGTTTTTCACCTTGACGCCATCGACGGGCAGCTTGACTGTCAGACGCGAAACAAATGGAAGCGAAGCACGCACGCTTCCCAAGCTGTAAAACATGTTGACAGACAAAACTCAAAGCCTGGTTTGCTTGTCCTGTCATTCCGGCACCACATCAAAGCAGAAAAGGAGCCTCTGCGCTTTAATCGTGGGAAAACCGTCTGAAAATAGCCCTGTTCCACAGCTGTATGCAATCTAGCGTGGGCAATGGATGCACAATGAAACATCAAACGCTCTGGTCTCACTGAACATGTAAACTACAACTAAAATCAACAACTAAGCAATGGTGGTCTTCTTGTTACAAGTAATTCGCAAGACCAGGTTTTAAAATGCAATATTTTGAGGTGTGCTGGTAGCCCACCGGGGTGACTGGGTGACCCGTAAACTGCGATCCTTACTGCAGTACCATGCAGCATGCACCCTTTGCTGCATGGTGCCCCCTCTGTCACCCCTTTCATTTCGGTCAGTCTGCAGTAATAAAGACATAAAATGAGAAAAACATGAAAATTCAGAGGAAGTTGCATAAAAAAAAAACATGTCAGCAGCTCATTTAAAAAGAGACATTTGATATCCGTCAAAATGAACATGGCCAATTTGAAAATTATGGTGAAACTCTGTCAAAGATTATAGCATTAGCAAGCAAATTTCTTAGATTTATACGCTATTTGGGTTCTAACACCGAAACCTCAGTATAAATAATGTCATCCTGCAAGTACGAACCTGAAAGAATTCCCTCTGTCAAGCCCAGAGTTTCTCCTTCCGTGCCCACGGATTTGATTTACGATTATGGCATAATCACGTTACGAGAGCACTGAGAGTTGATTCATGTGACTGCAGTTTTCTCCCATTATGTCACTCTGTCATAGCTGACATTCTTCGAGCCGTTCCATAAAAAGAGGGTTGAGCATCCAAACCGTCCCAGTGTAAAAATGTCTGACGTCTGACTGAGACGAAACACAACCTACATTTTACCCACACGGACATGGATTAGATAATGGAGAGTACAGCTTATGTGCACAACACCAAACATGCAAGGCTGAAAAGGGTGTCATGTACAGGGTAATTGCACTTTTAGCTGTTGGAAATGAGTGATAGCTGATTGCACATAGATTTACTCACCTTTCATTCATTATTATTATTCATTATTATGAATAACTAATGCTCAAACAGGAGCTTCATTTGGAATAAAGCTGAGCCAGTAGATATGGGATGTTATTGCCTTTGCTCCTAGGACTTAGTACTACTACCTTTTTCTAAAGTGAGTGCTTAATTGAGGAAAAAGGGCTGTTTAAGTATGTTTCCCCATCTGTCTTTAATGAATTTTAAGGAGCATTTAAATGATTTAAAGGACTTGGAGACCCCTGCATTTGTCTGTAATGGCTTTTGTTGCGGTTCTTGGTTTAATGCTCCTGAGTATCTGTAACGTCCAGGTGGACTGTGTTGTGTCTTTATGTGCAACATTTGCATTTGTACTGTTGCCTGTCTTAGTCATGACTTTCTTGCAAAAGAGATTTTAATCACAAACAGACTTTTATTGCTGATTAAACGACAGTTAAAACACTTAGATGTATGTTATTTTGGAAACTTCGCTCACTCAAAAGCAGTGGAAACCACTTAGGCGTTACGTACAATGCAGTGCAGTCTCTCTTTATATTGTGCAGCCAGAAAGGAAGTGCCAATACATTTAAGTTGTTTTTCCCCGTTGCTAGGTGAGGGCAAACATGTTTTCATCGGAGAGGAAATGGACTTTGGAAGTAACCTCTTTGTCCGTGTCGCTCCTCCATACAATAAATCAGAACAGATGATGAGTGTGAAGAGCCGTTTTGTGGCTTGTCACACAGAGAGAGAAACCAGGTCTTCCTTTCCAAGGTTGCACTTCCAGAATAAGACGTGGAAATGGTGTCTGTTTGCTCTTTGGCAGAATGTCATTATCAGAGAGAGAAAAAAAACAAAAACGAAGCAGAACTGTGTTTGTGGAGAGATGACAGCAAGAAGCATGCAAGCGATTATGCGTGGCTGTTTGTTTATGCGCCTTATATTTAGTGACGCTCTACAGTAGTTTTCAAAAGCAAAACAGACTGATTGTCCGTTTGTTGACGCGCCGTGCGCTGCTCACATGCAATTTTCAGTAAATGTCAATATTGCGGAAATCTTGCTGCTGAACAGTCACCGGGCGGCTGTGGGAAAACGGCCTCAAGAAAAAGTACCGCGAGCGATGTTTATTTATTGTCACTGAAATATGCGCCGTCGTGCAACGAGACGCCGCTCCCTAGAAGTTGCGGCTGAGTGCACCTGGTTAGAAGATAACACGGCAAACCGTATGATCGCACAATATTTGGATTTCTTGGCGCACGGATGCAGCTCCCACAGCACATGAGTGGCATTTTCCAATCGTGCGCATGTGTGTGTTTGTATTTTTTGTGCCTACGCTGCCTACGTAGGTGGGAAGTTGCGTGCATTACCATGAAACACTCCCAGCTTTCTGGGCATCACCCATTGGACTGTCCCAGCTAAATATGTACTTAGCTGGGGTCAGTCTGCAGACGTGTTCTTACATAGCCAGCAGCTCTTATTCTATGGTTATAACAAGGTGAACTAGAGGGCACTCCCCCTTGACTCCTGGCTGCCTTGAGCCAGATGTGGTCTGGTGGTCGGAATAAAAGTAAAAAAAAAAAGGACGGGGGCCTATTACATTGTTTGGACCTACATTTCAGTGATCCAGTAACACGAGGACAGTATATACGCTTGTGGGCGCAGTGATTCAACCTCAAGGAAAACTTTCTCATACCCCAACTTTCTCCGTTTACTAATAAATTCAAATATGAATGTATTTTTCACCGTTTAAAGTTTTTATTCCACCGGTTTTCTTGCCAAGACAAGCACACACGACGGTTGAGGAGCCGTGCTATTCAGAGAGAGGCACATGAACGCCATCTATCATCTTCTAATGTAATGCATGTGACTGATGCTGATACGGGCAAGTGCAGCGGGTCCCTGCTCGACACGTGTAGGCACACACCGGACATGAAGTATCCAGGCAACTGACGGCAGCAGCGAGCCGTCTGGTAGCGTGCCGATAAGCACTCGCCCCTGGAAATAGCATGTTTCTGTCATTGTTAGCGCTGTCATCGCCGTAAATCGCTGTCCTCCCCTTTGAAACCTCCTGTTTTGAATTATTTCCAATTAAATGTCCTCGTGAGCTCTGCCCGCTCCCACAATTCCCTCTTCTGAGATGCTGATTCTTGGTAAAAAAAAAAAAAAATAGAGGCAAGAGAGGGAACAGGAGAGGCATTGTGCCAGGCGCAAGCTGTGAGTTTTGCCACTGACCGGATAGGCTGGCTACATTGGAAAAAAAATAATACAAAAACATAGAAGAAAATGCCGCTACTGGGATTTTTATTTTGCTTTCCTATTTCTTTTCTCCTATTTTTCTTTCTTGTCCGTGTTTTTTCATGCAGTTAAATCTGAGAAAACACACTGTGTTTGCCAGGTCTCCCACCGAGTTTGAACATTTATCACACAAGTTAAAATACAAGGAGGGCTGAGCTCGTTCGACACAATTTTGGAGTAATGTAACCTCTCCATGACATTAAAAGCACATGTGAATTGGACTCATGCAGCGGTGACTCCTAGAGAATTGAGCGAAAGGCGAAGGCAGATGCTGAGAGACACAAATCATTAAAGGATGTTTCTATAGAACTTTTCCAAAATCTGAGCCTGAGTGTGACCGGGTGCAGGGAAAAACTGAAGGATACACTCGCACTATGCGAGGCATTTTTTTTTTTTTCCCCTCTATGTTAAAAAATGGAAATGTGAGTCTGTAAGTTGGTAAAGCATGTGTCAGTGTTGAGAAAGCCGTGTCTGTTAGCCTCTCCATCATTCAGTCAGATGCCATATGCCAGACTGTTTCTGTTGGCCCTGAAAGAGACACGGGCAGGGTGGAAATGCGTCAGCCTGCGTTGCCCTCAGGCTCATGACTTCTCATTCTCTTACTCTGGACTGTGTGCGACACAAAGTGGGTACACAGAGAAGTCTGTGATGATGAAAACCACACTTTTTTTTTATTCTTGTGTCAAACAAATCTCATGTTTATTTAAATCTTACACATATGTGCAGTTTTTATTAGGTCTGTCCATTTGATTCAGACGTAAACCTTGGGGATGTCTGCGTGTGTGATCTAATAAAACAACCAAAAACCAAATACACAAGGAATTTCGGTTAGACTTGGAGGCGTGATCTGGACAAGCAACAACCTCCGGGGCTGAAAAATGAAGCAGAACTTAAAGGGGACATACTGTTTTTTGCAACCTGGACCTTATTTCTCGCATTTTGTGTAATTTGTAGTTGTTGGGGAGATATTTACACCTGCGTATATCCATATAGTGGGAGTGACTGGGACACCGTACGTTAACGCTATTACCAGGCGTTACCTGTTATCATCATCCAGGATCTGCAGATTGACCTACACACCCTGGATGATGTCGTCTGACCTGGATGATGTCATCTCTGAGCGCTGCGCACACCTGCAATCTGCTGTAAACGATCATATGTTATGCCAGAAATAAGGTCCAGGTTGTAAAAAACTGTAGTAGTGGCACATAGACGCTGTAACTTTACACACATTGCCATTTGCACTTGTGCGCTCTGGCTCACTCTGTAACAACGACACCCACCCGTGTCTTTATTGTCTTCCTTCTTCACTTTCAACAATGGCGACGGAAACTTTCGTCGAGTCAACTGTTTGTATCTCCAAACCTCCTCAGATAACCTTTCCTTGATGCGTTCCATCTTTATTGATACAAAGCAATCAATTTGAAAATTGCAGCGATGGAGAAGCAGCCGGAAATACTAAAGCGGAAACACGCTACTACCAAGCAGACCAATCACAGCCCTTGGGGTCAGAAGCCTAAACCGCCTATAAGAAGTACCTAAATCGACGTTCCTCAAATGTAGAGTAGAGGCTGGATCCAAAAGCGAGTCAGTCCCGACAGTACTCCATATTAACTTTACGTGTTATCAGGAGAATAAGGTTTTGGTTTCCCCATTCAACTGCAACGAGGTGAACCTTTATATAACTCACTCGTTTCAATCATATCAGGGCTTAAAGTCGTGCAGAATTAAGGGCATGTCTGCTTTGAGTGAGATGTGGCCGTCATCACATGCCACTGGCTATCTGCCTCGATGTCATTTGCCCTGCCTCGGCTGCACTCGCGCTCCACCTCGGTTTTTGAATTAGCCAGGGGTCAGGCATTGCTAAAAGGGCAGCCAGACTCACCACACTTAACTTGGAAACCACTCGTCAGTGTCGTTACAGAGGCTTTGTCCCAGTAGCTCTGAAAATAACTGTATGCCTGTGTCTTAATTAGTGGCAGGATTCCTCTGTATAATAATAAAGCTGACTTATTTATTTTATTTTTGGAATTCCTTTTGTGTTATCTCTGTTCGGCTATACTGTGACCTTGATGGCTGAGAACATTTGCAGCCAAAAATCAGATCAAGTAACCACCGCACAAAGTATAAAACAGAACAACATTACGTCTAAATAGGAATAGATGACAGACTAGATACAGTAATGGAGGTACAACAGAGTTCCAGTCAGGAGCGGGACAGCTGATATTATGACAACGACACGTACACTTGGACACCCAATATCAAAATATGTCACCCGATCTCTTTATCATCGCAGTACAAAAGCTAGGCAGAGCGCAGGACAGCAGAGGGGACCCGGCATAGCAGATGTTCCTGGACCACCCTATCGAGTGTTTGTTCAGTTTGCTCTGGGAAAAGACACAGAGTGAATCCGCCCAGCTGCCCCTCTCTGGGACGCTGATAGCAGAAACACACTACCTCATTATAGACAGAGTTTTGTTTGTAGTGAACCGTGCTGTTTGACCTTTAGATCTTTCCCTGTTTTCCTTGGCACTGCGCGGTGTTTCTCCATAGGCACGCACACAATCACGCATTGGAGTAGCGCATTGGAAAATAGGCATACTGTATATTAACTGTGAAGTGGAAAACTGTAAATGCAAGCACAGGCACAGATGACATCAACATCTGGTCGGAGGGTGAGGCTCTTTAATAACCTGGTTCGGTTATTGCGCCTCAGCTTAGTCGGAAAGGAAATGCGTGAGTTTGTTGACTGTTGTCCTTAAATGGCAGAGAAGGGCAGAGAAAGGAAAGGGAGCCAGGGGACATACCGGAGCTCCTGGACCGGAACCAGCCTTGCTGACTCATTGTCTGTTTTTTTGTTATTGTTCTATCTTGTTTTTATGGGGAATAAGGGACTCATTGTCTGCATGTTCAGGCCAAATATAGACACAATGAAAGCGTCAGCAGTTGAGTTGTAATGGTTCTAACTAACTAGCACTGTATTTTAAGTAAGTTACCTGACTTGATTTGCAAAAAAGGGTGATTATGGAGCGCATTCATCCATAACAAAGCTTAATAAATGGCGTGACGGTACACAGAAAGGGGGATTAAAGGTTTAACGTCTCCAGAAAACCGACCAGCCTTCTCCCCCTCAGGAGGTTAAACTGTGACATCTGCTTCTGTCATAAGTGTAAATCAGACACATCCCACTCTTCAGCTCCTCTTTGCTTGTGGACACATGCCTTATAGTTCATCCATGCTCCCAAATTTACATGTTTTTAGCACCTTAATCACAAATAGCATTTATATATAGTTAACCATTCTCCCAAGAATACAGTTTCGACTCTCCTCATCTGTTTCCAGTTGTTTGGGCGGACAATAAATGTCAGTTCTCCTAGCTCGGCTACACCTTGAAATAAGTCAAAAATGACATTAAAATGACTGTTTCAATCCAAGTTATGGTATTATCACACAATCATACAGTTTCATTGTGAATATGGCGCTTCAGGCTTAGTCTTACATTAAAAAAATGTCCTGAGAGTTAAACAAATGTGAATAAATAATCACTTAGATTCAATATTAAAACACAAAATATTCTAAATTGAATTCTGTACAAGGGTGAGGGCATCTATGTACATTTCTCTAACACACAAACTAGATCTGCCTTTGAAAGCAGGAAAACTAGTGTTTGTCTCGTAGACTGTGTAAATATGGACCATGTGTCGCAACCTGCTAGCATTGGCCAAACTGACACTATGTTCCCAGGGATGCGGGCGGCGCCATCTTGCAACTTTGGAGCCAAAGTGGAGCCGCGCTTTGTGGTCCGAGAGTTGAGCCACACAGAGCCACGATTATAATTAATGCTACGCTCTGCTCTACCTCCACCAGTTACAAGGAAATGTCTCTTGTTTTTACAACTCTCACGGTCCCACTGGACCGCTGTACTGAGCGGTTAGCATAGCAACTGGTGTTCGCTCTTATGTTACGTCCTGTTTCTATAGAGTCAAATAATTAACAAAAACAGAACCTATGTAAAAAAAAATGACACTTGAACATGCGTCAACATTATATTAACTACCTAGAATGACTGAAACCATCCTTGAAAAAATGTATTTGACGTGTAGCTTAGTGTTTTAGTTTGACTCAAGTCCCTTTTGCTAACATGGAGGCAGTGGAGCTTATGACCTATACTGCAGCCAGACACCAGGGGGAGCCCTACTTGCTTTGGCCTCACTTTTAAAGAGTGGTTCTGCTATCCATCTTTATACAGTCATTTGGACCATAAACTGAAGTTTCATAGTTAAAGCAGTTAGTGCATTTGGCCAGAAACTAACATACTTGCAAAATATTAAACTCATTCCGTAAAGATGTATGAGCAGTAGTTTTATAATCCTCTTTCTGTTTTCACAGACCCCCTGCTGCCCCCAAAAATGGCGAGCCCAAGGTAAGAAGTGAATCATATATGTTTATTTAAAGCATTATGCCCTTCTGAGATTATGTTAAAACACAATTTGGCTTGGCATGCATAACTGAGCTGAGAACTGCATTCATAGCAGCAGTTCATTTTGATGTGATTGACGTGTGGGAATGCCGTTTTACATGCATGAGGTTTTTATTTTTCGCTTGTGAATTTGCAGTTTGTGCATGTTGTTTGTCTTCACCTTCATCCAGGACGAACCTCAAGAAATCATTAAGCCCGTCCCGATCACTCACCCCACCCCGAGCACCGCGTACACCAAGCCACTGAGTCAGCCCACCCCTGCCTACAACAAGACAGCTCGGCCGTTTGGGGCGGGCGGCAGCGGGGTCGCGGGTGCTCCCAAAGTAGCGACCATTCCCTCCGAGTCGTCTGCTTTTACCCCGGCCGCCCAGTCTCAACCGCTGCAGCCTCCGTTTCCGCTTAAGTCGACCTCTCATTCCCCTAACCCGACTCCAGCCAGTTCGGTTCCCAAATCCAGCATCGGTGCCTTCCCCAGCTCTAGTTCTGCCTCTTCCTCCACATCCAAGTCCTCCTCTCCAGCCAGAGTGACCGCCCAACCATCCAATCCTAATGTCCCACAGTCCTCCGTCTATAACACACCTATCAACCTATACTCCAGTGCCAATGCTTGTGAGGTGGCTATGGGACAGAGGCGAGGTTTTTTGGAGGCCCAAGGGCTGTCGGAGCATGTCAACGGGTAAGTACCATTCATCAACCACAGTTTGTTTTTCCCTTACATGATCCCTTTCTCATAAAGGAGAGTACAGGGCTAATTCACCATCTTATGTGTGCTTTAGTGAGCAGGCCCAGCAGAAATGATAGTTCGCAGAGGCCACAGACCAGCGTTCCTATTTGCTTTGCAGTCTACCTGAAAGAATGCGTTAAAGTAAATACAATCCTGATCTTCCCTCGCTACCGCACGCCCTATTTCACCTCAAAATATGTGTCCCATTTGAAAAGCTAACATGTTTTCACACAGCTGCGTACGAGGATAATCCGAGTCAGGCTGTGCATCTTGTTTAAATCTCGCGCAGGGCGATTGGAAAGGGACCAGAATCGACACGACCCGCTCGCTGATACCACTCCCTGCCTATCTGTAATTGGCTGTGGTTGAACAAAACCGTCTCGCTGTCTGCTCAAAAGGCTCTGCTGGTGTAGCATTTGTTTCTAATTGGCCAAAATCCTGGCAGCTCCTGCTTTTGGAGACCGGCGACAGAGCACACAGTTTTGGCTGGGCCGGGCTTCATCAGCAGGATTTTGATCCTCTGGTTGGGTTACAGCAGACTGAGCCAGGTTTAAGTGCTTTGCCACTCATTCTTTTTTTCTGTCACCTGGAAAAATGGGTCACATAGATCTGTATTCGTTGGCTTCCAGTTCCCCCATTTGAGCTTTTTGGACTCCTTAAAGCTTGCTCAACATCTTTTCGGCTTTTAACCTTGAAGCAATGTTAGGAAGTAAGAAGCAGACGGTAAAATTAAAGCAGAAAATTGTGTCCTATTCAAGTGCTGCATTTCCTTGCCATCCCCTCAGTCTTTCTTTTCCACGAAACTCTGGACTGTCAGCTCCTGGAGGTATTTGTTGCAGCATGTGTGTGTCTGTGTGTGTGTTTGTGTCCTGACCTGCATGCTTTCTTTTTGTGGTTCCCGTGGTTGTCTTTACGCACATTCTCTCAGAAGGGTGTTTTGGACAATACTGTTCTTGTTTTCTCCAACTCGTCTGTTTACGCTCCTTCTCGGCTTCAAATCTTTTTCCGTGTACTCTTTCTTTGCCCACAGGAGGAAGGAGAGACAGATACCAAGTTAGTGCAGTAGCTTTCTAACCACATGGAATGTGATTATAGCCTTTACATCTGTCTGGTTTATGATTACCGAAGGCATGCTTGCACCTCTTTGAGCTAACCCCCGCATTCCTGCTCATCAACTTAGAGTTCTCGCTTGTGTCAAGGCCCAAGCCAGCTACGAGACCCTGTGAATAATCATTGTCTGACTTGGGGAGGGGATGGGTTGGAGGGGGTCAGCTCACACTCTTCATTTTGTCGCTGGCATTAGGAGCACTAATACCGTGTTTACACCCGGTGCAGCCAGGCCTGTCAGCGCGCTGCGCTTCTTAAGTCACCCGGCTCTGCATCTGCCTGGCTCCATCTGCTGCCAGTGTCAGTATGTTTATTCAAAGCCGGTCAAATCACTACCAGCATATTGTGCTTCGCCTAAAAATAGCCCGACTGTGTGCGCACTTTCTTTGATCGCACTTCGCCTCGTCTCGCTTGACCCCCACGCGTAAACACGAGTACACGGTGAAACAAACTGCACGCGCCCGGGTTTTCGACACTGAATCGACTCACAGTTTGGGACGCCACTTAGTCTCTGAACTTCGCATGTAAACACTCGGCGTAAATGTTATTGCATTCACGAGTGCCATCAAATTATTTTTTTGGAAAAGAAGAAACTCTTTGAAATTAAAGCTCTATACTACCATCTTGTGGTGAGATGAGGTCACTGGTACTTTAATCTCTCATACAACGGATGCTGGTGTTTAATTTCACCATTTTTAGTGTAGGACATCTAATATTTCATCACTTGCTTATTAATCACTCCCTTTTAGACATTAAGATAAGGAGATTTCTAATATTTTATAATAACTGGATGACTTTTCTTTGTAGTTTCCCTTATAAAAGTGAGCCACCAAGTACTCTTAAGTAAGTACAGTTAGAAAGCAGTTCACCAACTTTTGTCATAATTTATACTCAGCACGTCATGTGGCTTCACATTTGGCATTGTTTCTCTTTTTGTGCCTTTTTCTTTTTCTCTCTACGTCCTCACCTGCAGAACTCCTCCTCCAGCTAGGCCTAGGAGGTAATTGTGAAATCTAGTCACTGTTAGGCTGGGAAGCGTGTATCTATAAGCTGCACCTTTGATTGATTTTGGCTGAATGTGGAGCACTCGCTGTGTGTCATGTGCACCGTGTGTATTTCTACCAGTGAGACTTGCTGAATGTGTGTCTGAACCGGAACGTCGTAGGTGATCTGTTAACCTGAGCAGTTAACCGTACAGTCGCCACCTCGTCTGTGCGCGTTTAAAACACAACATGATCTCTTTGTGCAGGAAACCTTTCGTGGAGCCTGAGAATAACGTGTCCCCACTGAGCGACGCCAGCAAGAAACGCCTGATTGAGGACACCGAGGACTGGCATCCGCGAACGGGAACATCCCAGTCCCGCTCCTTCCGCATCCTGGCTCAGCTCACTGGCACCGAGAAAGGTGTGTATTAAGCTCAGTTGCACGTTATTCGACTTTAACACACAGGATTTAGGAGGTGTTGTAAAGCTAAGCTTGTTATTGTGGTCAGTTTCATTTCAGCTCTTTTAAATCACACTATTTAGCCAAAAATCTCTCACAACTTATGTTTTTTTTTTAAAACCGTCTTTTAGAATAATATTCAAAACTCAGCCCCCTCTAGATTTGAGTGCTTCTGTATGTAGTTTGTTTAAATAACAGGGGGAAAAAAAGCTTTCATCACTGTATAATTGATTTTTTATAATACCGTTTTGACTGTACAGTAAGTGACATTTAATGGTTACATGAGCAGGCTGTGGTTTTGGGGCCTACATCCACCCCTGAGCGCTTTCTAAGAGTGTGCGGATCTGTTCAGATGTATAATGACATTTACAGTAACGCGCCTGAGCGAAGCGGGATGAGAAATCTCTCTGTCCTCGGTCTGATGCTGCCAGACTGGTGTGAAATATGCGATGCGCTTTGAACGCTGGACGCACGCTCGGCCCCGTGTTTCCGCAGCTGCGAACGATCGGGAGAACAATCCAGGAAGCCCTAGTTTGCAGGGATTACAGCTGCTCCGTCAGTTCTTGGATTGGTTTAGAGCAGAGATGCAGCTGCAGCCAGTAGCGGCATTGTATTTAACAGTTGGTCTGCAGACATAGTCTAACTTCTGTTTTTTTTTTGTGTGTGTGTGTTGCAGAGCAAAGTCCAGAGAACAGTGGAAAGAAGTAAGTGGTTGGCGGTTTTTTAATATAATCCAAATTCGGTATGCGTCTGTGAGCGCTTCTTCTGCGTCTGTCTTCATCTCCCTCACTGCCGGGATATGTGTCTTTTGAGTGCTTTTACAGGAAGTAATGTGTTTTATCAATCGCTCTGTTGTAATAATTGCTCCATCACCCAGGTCTCGAATTCAGAATTGGCTCCCACAAAAACACCGCCGTAAGCATATCTCAGAGTCTGCGATTTGGAGTTAAACCCCGGCTTCCTGAGCTCGCGCCCCGACAGGATCGCGTTTGATTTAAGGCCCGATTTATTTGGCGAAGCCGTGTTTGAGAGCTTTCAGTGAAGGGCGGCTGAGCGGACGCAGCCATGGGCTCGGCTCAGGCTGTGATTGGCGCTGCAGTCCTCGGTTTAAAAGTCGATTTAATCTGCAGTAAACACAGTCTGCCCCCCGACCAATCAGTGTGTCACTCACTGGAGGCTGTGAGTAATTAGGTGGTATTGTGGGTAACAGCAGCCCTGCCAAGAGGGAAATCTTGCACTCCTTCTGTTTGTGAGATTTTATTTAATTTCCTAAGGAGAAACAAATTTGGATTACGAATCAAAGTTTGCAAAGAAAGTGCATTTACTGAGGTGTTTCATTTTTCCTTAATTTCCACCTCTGCTTCCTTCCTTCTGTGTTGTCGTGTCCCTCTTCGCCTTTCCGACTTCTAACCTTCCAACTCTTTCTCCCCCTCTTGTTTTCTTTAATCCTGTCTCACGGGTCAAATCAAGAGTGAACAAGCTGGACCCCGAGGTCATAGGACACAAGTACAACAAGCTGAGAGACTGGCACCACGGCGTTTCAGCGCGGGTGCTGAACGTGTAGCGGAAGAGGCTTCGTTTAGTTTTCCCGTCTTGTTTCATTTCACTTTGACCTTTTGTTAAACTCACACCAACGCCACCATTTGGCAAACTATATAAAACCTTTCAATTACAAAACGACCAGAGAACAAACCATGCTGATGTTGAGTATGTAATTATATTTATAAATGAAATGCCTGCATGAAGGTGACAGTGTAAATGTGCACGTCTCTGCAGTAGCTTGTTCATGTCTGAGCCTCCGCTTTCCTCTGTAATCTTATTCTTTGTCTTCCTGGACGTGTCTGTATCTTTTTCCTTGTTTTTTCTACACTAACCGAAGTAGCTGCATTTGTGACGATTTGACCTCAATAAACTATTTTCTTTATCTCCTTTGCCTATTTTCCAATCTTTTTCTTCTGTCTTTTCCTCTTGTATGCTGGGGTATACGTATAAAAGTGAAATGATTAGTCTGTAGTCTTCAGATTTAAAGGATGGGACACGAATTCCCAAAGAGAATCAGTTACTTGCACTAGTTTTCCATGCACTGCTCATCTATTCAGGGAATTATTGGTGTATTTATTACTATTATGATGTTATTATCGAACATTACTGACCATTCAAACAGAAAAAGATCGAATAAGAGGAATAAAACGTGCATTAAAAGCATAATGAAACCACAACTCTGCTTTTGGTCCCATAAAACATACAACTATCATATAAAATACAAATCCTATGCAAGCCATTTTGTCATTATCTAAAAACGCATCTTCTGATGAGAGCACTAGTGGTACTTTTGAAAAGAATAGAGTAGATATTTGACCTCAGTGCATGTGTGTGTACCCAAATATGGTCACCTCTGTCAAAACGGTCGTCCAGAAACCATCGACTGACATCAGTGCGGCCATCTTTTATATATAGCTGAAAGCTTGGTCCCATTATCATATATCATACTCTTAAATGTGGAGGGAATTACATATAATATTGAGAACCGCATAGGGTCCCAACTTTAAAGTATTTTACAAGACTAAGTCGAGAAGGACCCGTGCTTCTCATTTCCTCCTGAAATACCTTGTGGCTCTTTTAAATCTCGCAGTGCCACGGGTAAACACACCACCGCCACTTTAAAGTATCCCCGCGTCTCCTCTTTCAGGAGGATAGCAGCAATAACCACCTAATAAACCAACTGAAATTATAGGATTGGTTTTCTGCTGCTGGTGAACGTTGAAGATGTGGGAGCTGATTGGAGCGGGAGCGCAGCAGATGCTGTGACAGCATCACCTGTAATTGTTGCCTGATGTCAGTAATCGCCAAGCCATCTGGACAGCGGGGAGCAGTGTATATCCTCATTTAGAAGTTTGCCATAATTGGACCCCTTTTTTTTTTCCATATGTCCCTAAAATCCTGCAGATTTCAGTGCCTGCGGTGGAAGAACCTGCAGTCGGGAATAGCGCTAGAGCATTTTCACCGTGGAGGGAGATCAGCTTACACCGTTAAATGTGCAAACATGTGTTGTAGTGAGTTATGGTTATATGAAAATGTGTGTGTGTGTGTTTTCTAGTGAGACGCTTGACATAGCCACTCCCGCTTTGCACACCTCGCCTGCTGCGAAAACATATTCCAAATCTGCAGCAGCACCCAGGAACGGCAACGTTGGCCAGCCTTCTACATTTAAGAGCCCTGCAGCCCAGAACAAGGCCTCCTTCCCACCTGGAGGTCCATCAGGTAGAGTAACATATACTGTTTTAGAAATCCTCGACCCTCTTGTTGCGTCGTTCCCTGCCGAGCCGCTGAGATTGTTCTGCACAGGTAAAGGTCCATAAACTGTGGCTGCAGTCGCGGTGTTTAGCCTGCAGAGGGCTGCCCCGTTCTTCTAACCAACTCGCCACCGCTGCACAGCCATAAGGTTTATGGCAGGTTTAATTCCTAACCCATTTAAGATTATGAGCTCTATAAAAACCTGAGGTATTCGGTTAATGAGCTCAGATTATCGGCTTTTTACCGAGATCCCCCTGAGCCAAACAGATTATGAAATTGGAGAATTATGTATTTCATTTTGTGCGAAAGCTGCTCTCTAGGTACAGCAACCCCTGCCACGAGACCTCGAGCCGGCCGGGGGGTAAATATTTGCTGAAATGCACCACTCGGCGGTCATTATTAGCGGCGTGCCCTCACACATGAGCAGACGCACTGTGCGCCTTTAAAGAGGCGGCTGCTTGAAAGAGCAGGAGAGGACAGTTAGTTCTCTGTTGGCTGCTGTTTATCAGATTAACACATATTTGAGTTCAAGTAAACAAGCACGTATCTCATAGTGGACATGAGGAAGGGGGCTGAGTTTGTGGAATGCTACACACAATCTTCAGATTTATTTAAGTGACACTTAGTCTGTCTCGCTCCCCAGATACGCTAGGATTGGTGATTTAAAACATAAACTACTGAAGCACAAGATGCTCCTGCAGCCTTTCTCTCATCGTCTGCTCTTATGTTCACTCAGTTCCTTTGCTCTGAAATTTAGGGAGCACTTGCCCCTTGACCTCCCCCAGTCTCCGATAATGGGGCTCTCTTTGAATAGTGCCTCTGTTCTCATACCCTCGAACGCCCCTTCCCTCTGCAGGTGGCGATCCCCATATTGGCACTGAAGAGACGTATTGAAAACATGTGCATCCCCTCCAAATATTCTTAGACGAGAGGAGGGAGATAATATTTTTCCAGGTGTCTTGGAATTTGTTGTTTCTTTCATATGGGGCAAAAAAATAATCCCTTGTCCTCTCTAACCAAGATCTCCTGCCGCAAGCACGGAGGTTATCATACCATTCCCCGATCTCCTCTTTTCTAGTGATTCCGTGAAATTACTGAATCGCTATCTTGATTGTTCAGTCGTTTCCAGTCGCTCAACGTTATCTAGTTCACTCTCGCGTGTCCAGCTATTTTCCCATTTGCAAAATGACTCATAATTTTGCTCTTTTTAGGTCTTCCTAAGGGTGGAGTAGGTCCCTCATTTGGCAAAGTTTCAAGCCCTGCTACTAAAGGTCCGGACCGCCCCACCCCGCAGCCACACCCACAGGACCTCAACTCTCTGGTGCAGCGTGCCGAGCACATCCCGGCGGGCACGCGCACTCCCATGTGCAACAAGTGCAACAACGTCATCAGGTACAAAAAAATGAGACCTTACAACTATTAAACACAGAGTCCTTTATGCGGAGCTTTATGTGACTTTCCTTGAATCCCCTTGCCTGTTCCCACCAGGGGCCCGTTCCTCGTGGCCATGGGCATGTCGTGGCACCCCGAGGAATTCAACTGTGCTCACTGCCACTCCTCCCTGGCAGAGCAGGGGTTCGTAGAGGAGAAGAACCAGGTGTACTGCGTGCGCTGCTACGAGCAGTTCTTCGCTCCCAGCTGCGCCCGCTGCAACCAGAAGATTCTCGGGGTGGGTTGCGAAGCTGGAAGCATTTTGTTTTTCTGCCTTTTGTTTACTTTCCGAATACTCCAAGTGAAGGCACACAGCGGGGCTTAGGTGTTTAAGCCCGTTCAGATACAAGCAAGATGTTCAAACGAGAGCTGGAATGTAGATATAAAGTATAATATCATTAATCTATAGTCAATATAGCATATAATTATACAAAACTTTACCTACCGCTGTCATCTCTTCCAAACTTCCTAAAGTATAAATGTATTCATGCTATCATTTGTTTATAACTGTTCTCTGAGTCACAGCAGAACAAATTAGGAATGCATGCGACGGAGCGGCAGCTGTCAACACTAAAGTATTGCTGTCACTGTGAAATGTAGATTATTACATTTAGCACATAGAGAGAGATCAAGACTGTTTATGACTTAAGCTACTAACGTAAAAGAATGGTTAAAATAAACTAAATGACCCTCAGAGACCCGTCTTTTGTCTTACTTCTTCGAATTGTTTGAATAAAACATAGATGAAAACCTGTTTTTTGTTCCATTTCCTCTATAGGAAGTCATGAACGCCCTGAAGCAGACCTGGCATGTGTCCTGTTTCGTCTGCTCAGCCTGCCAACAGCCAATCAGAGGCAACATGTTTCACATGGAGGACGGACTGCCATACTGTGAACAAGGTACGGTACAAAGAGGCCGCCAACGCTACATAAGATGTTGTAAAAGAAAACCATTTCGATCAAACTGACGTTTTGTAAATGTGCCTCTCGCTCAGACTACTACAGCATGTTTGGGACCAACTGCCACGGCTGCGACTTCCCCATCGAGGCCGGGGACAAGTTCCTGGAGGCTCTAGGCTTCACCTGGCATGACACCTGTTTTGTTTGCACGGTAGGTCCTGGAGGTATTTTCAGCCAGCAACACATGTTGGATCTAAAAATAGGCGCAGGCTACAAATATTAAACGAGTAACACAACAATGCCGTGTGCTTGTTTGGCTCTCCCCGCAGGTCTGCTCCGCTAGCCTGGAAGGTCAGCAGTTCTTCTCCAAAAAGGACAAGCCTTTGTGCAAGAAGCATGCCCACACTGTCAACATCTGACCTGACTCCGTGACTCCAGATAAGATCGGGAAATAGCGTCCATTTCCTGCGATTTATATTCCGAGCAGATGTTGAATATTTCCAGAGTGATCTGCTTTACTAGTTTTTATTTTCCGACAGAGTAACATTCGGTCACAGATTCCACTGAAAGCTTTATTTTAGCTGTTGCATTACGTTCATTTGCCAATTAGTTGTTTCACATAGTTTTATTAGCTGGATTTGCAGGCTGTGCGTTTCACGGCACTGCTAATCCCCTTGCGAGTTAAATATCTGCGTAAGCGGATTTTTTTTTTTTTTAAATCTGCTGAACTTTTTAAAGGTGCAAGAGGTGTTTTCAAGCTTTTGGTGGGCATTGTTGTGTTAACACAGAAAACTAGAGTTTACTGCTATGATCTACTGAGTTCCTCTGGCGTCACATATTAGAGAGAAGCAATAAAAGAAAGTGCGCGGTTTATAAATTAGGGTTATTTAATTTAAAGGAGCAAAAAAAAATATTTATTTGTAAGCAGGGATCACTCAGTCAAAATGGGAAATACTGTAAGTATTACTTTTTTTTAAATAAAAAAAAAAGATATTTAATCATTCCTAAAAAATAAATAAATAAAAGCTCCACTTATTAATGTATATAGAAATGTGCAAATGACGCAGGCTTTGTTTTGTTGTAAATGCATCCTGGTGTATTTTAAAAGGGCTCCAGACAGTAATGACCAGACAGATCAATTAGATGAGACGTTCTGTTGTTTTATTTGTCTATAGCTCAGGAGCGAAATGTTTAGAGATCAATATTACAGGTAATTGCTTTTTTTCTTTTCCCTTTCTTGGAAATATTTGTCACTTTTAAGGAACTGAACCCTCCAGTTTAAAAAGTAAAGTGTTTGTGCCATCAGAGCTGTCGTATTTTCCTTCACTGATTGGGATTTTATTTTATTTTATTTTTTGGTGGAACCTGCTCAGATAACACAAAACTGTTTAAATGTGTCCTAGGTTTTGAGTTCTGCTGTCAGTCTTACTTTCCATTTGTTTTGCACAGTCACTCTGTTTGCATTCAAATAAAATTAAAAAAACTTACCCTGAGTACCAATAATCTCCAGCTCTTTAATGACACAGAAACCCTTTGTGTCTGCTGAACTTTTTATGAGTTTGTTGATGCGCAGAAAGCACCGCCGTGATGCATCCTGTTGTTTCCACGTGCATTATAAATCTGTAGTTTTGACAGTAATTATTCAGTGAGGTTTAAAAGGCAGACAGGGAGGCACCGGCGTGAGCCCAACCTGCAGCAAGATGGAAAGACCAAAACAATTGGTTAGTTGTCATTTGCTGACACACATTGAAGCATGGCCGGTGATATATTGAGTGTGGAGTGAGTTATAATGCTGCTTAGTAGTGCTAAATAAATAAATAAGTCTGCACTGATCTGAGTTCACTGATGTGCACTTCTCCAAGACGTCGGAGGTGGGAGCTGTGCGCAGGACCAGCCTCTAATAATAACCCGTGGAAGCCCACACTTGGAAAACTCCACCGCAAGACGGAGGGACACATATTAATTATATAAAAAAGAAGAGAGACCTCAAGAGTGCAAATCGAGACAAACTTCTTGGATCTCGCTGCTTTTGACGCGCAAAGCGCACGGTAAGGATTCATGAAGCGTAATACTCCCTGCGGTTGATGATCAGGCTTCCGTCACTGAAACCGAAGGGGTCCGTGATTATTTTTTTTTTCTTTTTCGTGCTGCTGCTGCTGCTGCAGTTAATTAGATTTCGAGTGAAGTTGTTGTTGCTGACTTTTGTAGCTGCGGACGATCGGCTGGACTCCTCCGGGGGATGTTGTCGGTGGATATGTAATGATGCTTATCGGTAATTGGTGTCATGGTCGCCTCTCGGTACATCTTAAATGTGTGATCTGAGGGAGAGAAGCCTCCTAGTTCTGTGTAGATTAAAAAAAGAAAAAGTTTTAATTAATCGGCAGTGATTTGATCAATGAGTTGCTTGAAGTAATGAAACTGTTCAGGTATATTTTGGGGGGATTGTGCTGAGCTTTTTTTTAAAGTTGTGATCATGATCTATCATTTTAGTGTCATGCATGAAAGATTTATTTCATGGATGGCAAAACAAGCTCCAACCAGTGCCCACTGGAGCAATCACACTTACTTCACCCATCATGGAGTTTAAGGACCTCAAGCACAAGTTGCCTTGAGAGTTAAGTTATTAAAAGAGTCTAGGCCAGCTCTGTCTGCTCACACAGATATGGATCTGTCTATACAAGTGATATGATCGAAAGCTTCTGAATGGCTTTTTGTTGTGGTCGGCTTCTGCTGTGCTCATCTGTCAGTGAGCACTCAGATAGTGCTCATCGCCGCAGAGGGAAAAGTGCAACAGTGAGGTGCACCACCTGTCTTGACAGGGAGCTAAAGGTGCGTTTGCCTGTGCCAGTGTAAAAATGTCAATATCTGACTGGTGCACGGCGAACAGAACCTCTCTGTGCACCGCTGTTGATCACAGAGCATGACATGACATTACATGTGCTTCCCAGAGCCCGGAGGTGGTCTTGGAATGCAACAGCTCTCACACTCTCTCCAGGACACAGAGGCTCATTGAGGCACAGCTGAGAGAGTTATTTTTCTTTTGGTAATATTAAACAGAGAGAACCATCTAATCGCCACCCACCACTCAGCTCTTGCCTTGGCCCTGCCGCCGGCAAGAGGAACGCCCGTCCTCAGGCTTACACGATGAGGATGGCATGTCAAGTGAGGGTGCCTGGCAAAGGCAGCTCCTTGTGGTCTACCGCAGACTCAGGCTTCAAGTGTTTCAGTGTGTTGGACTCTCTGGTGATGATGGCTAACTCACAGCGTGTGTGGGTTCTTCTTGTTAGGCCAAATTATGGTAGCGGCATGAAGTCAGCCCTGTCTGGTAAAATACCTGCGAGACTGAGCCCTCACAGAGCTCCGTCTGTAGTGGGATGTTTTCTAACACTAATCCAGAAAAGTTAGAATTTGATATGCGCTCGGCACTCTCGTCTCGGCCAAGTGCATGCACACTTGTGGGCTGGTTAATGGATTTCTATCAATGGTTGATTGGAACCGCCACAAACGGGAAAGTGAGAGACGATAAACATCTCATATTCCAAGAATCTAAACCTGATGAAATGCGGCTGCAGGAAAATCTGAATGAATTTTTTTGTACGTTTGGTACCCTGCCCATGATCTTGCTAGATACCGGCTTGAAGTATGGATTTGTCCGCGGGGCTAAACTTAGCAAGCTGAGACCCCTCACCCCTGTTTCCTCCCTCATAATTACAGGAAGCAAGTGCAGCCAATCCGGGCAGACACATTTTGCTGCATATTAAGAAGCTCAATAGGAGCAGTATTTGAGGACTCCACAGGTAATGACCAAATATGCGCGAGTGTGGGAGAGGTTGGGAGCAGAAAGGCCCGAAAGACATCAGAGGCCGCGGCTGGCTCGGCCTCGCGAAGTAACACCAAAGATTTGAGTTTATCACCTCGCAGTCGTGTAATACGAGCACAGTGGCTGCAGTGTGTCGAGACAGAAACTGTCAGAGATTCGGTCCCGCGTGGATTCTGCTCGATGCCTTTCCCAGCTGCTCGACGTTATACCTTTAGTTTCTTCTCTTTTCGTGTGCACACACTGATAGGCACGCATCTCATATCAAGCCTTTCCACAGGCATGTCTTTTCCATCTGTCATTCGCTCACTATTCCACCCCATATCATCAGGATGTGCTAAATCTCTCAGTCATGAAGTTTTTTTTACTTTTACTTTGAAAGAACAACACACAGTTTGCCGCCTGGGATGCCTGTCTGTGCTTGCGTTTGATTCAAACTACCTTATCCAACTGGAGAATAGATACCCCCAAAAATTCTTCACGTTGACTGCTCCTCTGGTTCCCATCAACCTGGAAGCGAAGGCATAATGCAGCCGATCTCGTTCCACTCAGGAATAATAACCTCTTACCTGCTTCCCTGGCTCTTTGACAGTAAATGCTGCTTCAGCAAACAAACGAAAGCACAGATGCCCCCGCTCTCCGTTTCATCTATGAACGATGAGAGACAAATGCAGGCAACGGGAATTTCTCGCTGCTCTGCACTTTCTCTGGAAGGTCAGTCATCATTTGAGGGGAAAAAAGAAAGAAAGAAAAAAAAAACGACATCCTGTTATTAGAGAAAGAGAGAGGCATGAAAAAAAAAGGAGAATTAGGTACAGGATGAGTGGAGGATGATTGAAGATCGAAGAGCAGAAGAGGATACTTGGTACTTTGCATGATTGGGTTAAAGTCAAAGTGGGGAAATGATCTGAGTTTGAAATTTAGTCTCAGTCCTTTCAGTTATAAATGGCAGACATATGAGCTCCTTCTAATAAATTTTTTTTTTCTTCCAGAGGAAGACAAGTGCTGGAGCTCGGGCCGGGTTCAGTGTCAGGATGCTTTCTGATGTCCCGCGTTCGGACGGTGAGTCAAACTTCCAGGCGCCCTGTGCCAGTCCGAGCCAGAGCATTTCTTGAAAAGATATTTGTTTATCCGTGCCATATTGATAGACGTGGACTCCCAAATGTAATGTCGAGTGGTTTCACTTGATGCCCCGGGCCGATAATATTGTGAAGAAGCCGTAATCCTAAGCTAAAAGCTGCATCGATCAGCATAGGCCCCGAGTGTTGATTCTCCTGCAGAAGAGGTAGTATTTGGCCGAGCTCATGAGACTGAAACGCCCGCAATTTGCCTCCAAAGTGGCATGCTAATTGACTTTCTGCTGAGCACGTTGATAGGCCATGTAAAATAAACCGCACGGGCTATAATAGAAGCCTGTTTTCTCCACTAAAGTTTCGGGCCAGACGCGGGGCTCCATCTGCTGACTGGAGTGCCGGAAATGAATAAGATCAACATCTGATAGAGTGTAGTAAATCTCAGAAAGTCTCAGAAGCTTTAATTTCACCTGAGTAAGTTGCTATAGCAGCAGGTCTTATGAAGGTCTGTTTACAGGCTGTATAAAAGGCCTACGCACCGCTGTGTTTGTGATATGAAAAAAAAGATCTTTTGTACATTTATTTAAAAAATGACAACCTGCGCAATGATGCTAAAGAGCAAGTTAACCGTACCGTAGATTGAAAGCGTCTGCACGAGTGAGCTAACACTTCCTCCTTTGATATTATTACTGCACCCAGTCTGTCTCTGTCTCTGGTTAAGAGTCAGTCAGCTCGGCTCTTCAGTTCCTCCCACGGTTATATTCACAAGGATTCAGGTGTGTGCGCCTGCCAGGTCAAAAACATCACCTCTCGCTCATTTGTCACGCTTAAAGAAGAAAGTTCTCTTCGTTTTCATCTTTCTAGCAGACGCCAGAAGATTTCTTGGCGTAAAAACTGACCAGGAGGTGTTTGTGATTTCCTCCACCTTTACTGAAGCCCCTCGTCTGGCGCAAGAAAGGCAAAGCGCGATGCTGTGACCATCGGGCTTCACAGTGCAGTTCTGGCGAAGAATAAACAGATGGTTGCTACATGCGGGGAGCTAGTAGTGCTACGGAAATGTTGTGGCCGGCCTCTTGTCAGCCTCCCTGACCGGTTTTCTTTTTGTCTTTTGGTCGGTTTTGGAGGGATGTGCCATTCTTATTGATAGATTTTTAGATATTTTTTGCTTTTAAGTTGCTTTCACGGTTGTTATCTTTAAAATAAATGTACAAAAGTTGCACGATTTATCTTTCATATCACAAAAACGTAAAGATTTAACAGGGGAATTTAGATTTTTTTTTCCCCCACTTTAGTTATTTTAAAGATAAAGCTTTAAGGTCCTACACATTATTTATTTTCAATGTAATATTGATCACTCAACTTTGAAGGCAGCACAGCGGCGTGGTGAGACATTCAAACATTTCTCTGCACAGAAATATTTCTTCAGCCTTTATTGTCCCTTTATTGATTTATTCCTTGGAAGCATTTTAAGCAGCCAACTGGCAGGCCGCATCATTTAATTAGCATTCCTTTTACGTTACGCATCAAACTTGTCACTACAAGACCCATCATAAACGGCAGAATACACTGACGCAGCTCCAACGCTGGGCTCGCGCCTTGCGTGCCGCACGGTTGGCGCGCTCGAACCGCGAAGGGCTGTGAAAGAGTCGAGTGGCCGCGCTCGGAGAGGACAATAGCAGCGTACGAGGCAACGGCTCGCTGAGGCTCCTCCCGGTGACGGTGACCTGCTGGACGGAGAGCAGAGAGCACCGCGGGGTCGAGCGCCGGTTTTAGGCGGAGAGTAACTCACACCGGTGAAGAATGTCAGGAATCTGCGTGTTAAAGTTCACACTGTATCACCATCTGTGGCTGCATCCTGGCAAATAAAAGACAGCTGTGTGTGTGTGTGTTTGTGTGTGTGTGCATGAATTGAGTGTAATTAAAAAACTAAAAAAGAAAGAGAAAATACAGGTTTGCAAATATTATTTCATCTACTTTGTGCATATATTTTGGGCGACCTGTCCTCCTCTCGCCCAATGACAGCTGGGATAGGCTCCTGCCCGCCCCCCGCGACCCTTCACAGGGCAAGCGGTTACAGAAGATGACTGACCGAATGAATATGTTTTGGGCTAAAATAAACTATGCAGCCGTGCACAGTTGCACACGGTCTCCCTCACTCACTCATATGCATCACCTGCATGACAAGCAGATCGCGGGCAGACTCTCACCCTATAATTGTGCTCAAACTTAGCGGTTTATTAGGAAAAGATAGGTCAGGAGGACCACCCACCATCGCAGTACGCGTCACTTGCCAAAAGGGAAAGTCCAATATTCAGCAGTCTTCAGTTTTATTTTATTTCAGCCAAATACCCTGCTGTGACTCAGGGTTGATATAATATTGCCTCAAGTTTAGCGAAACATGTTTCATGTCTTTCTAGTCTTGAGGTTTCTGAGAAGCTCACAGTTCCTTATATGTGTATGAAAGACTTCTCTGTTTCGCTTCCTTCAAAACACATCGCCGTGATCTCCCGTGACAGCTTGATCTTTCAGCAGACCAATCTCAAAGGCTTTGTTCTGAACTCTCCGGCGTCCCTCTCTTCTGCCGCGGACCTCGTTCCCCCGACCGTATCTGATTCTGCGATTGAGCCTCGCGCTCGTCCGCCAAATAGCAAGTGACGGCGAGTGCCACTCGGCCTGTGAGAGGGAGATGGAGGAACAGATGAAATCAATTTCTGCCTTGTTCGTGTTATTCCTGTTTCCCGGCCCTTGATGACAGATTGTGAAACTGGTTTCGTATGTGTGTGATTTTATTTTTTTTATTTTTCCTTCCCCCCGTAGATTCAGGAGAGGGCAGAGGGCATTTGGAGTCGTACCTGTGAGGCAGCCTGTAAGGAAATGCGCTGACATCAGAGCTTTGCATTTTAAAGCCCCTGCGATAGAGGAGGCCGAGGAGGAGGAGGAGGAGGAGGAGGCCGCAGTGACGATACAGAAAAATCTGGGTTTGCATAGATTGTATCAGGTGAGTCCGCCATCATAATACCGTTTTATCAGTCTGTTAATTAAAAGCACTTCCTGGAGCAAGTCTGGCAGAAAGGAGTGCACCGTGCAGAATATTAAAAACAGCACTACCTTGAACCGCATAAACAGAACTTTCCGAGATACTGCGTATTTGTCAGCTGCCTATTTGAGCGAATGTTCAGCTCCCCTTGTGATGTTTGGCTCACTGTTTCGTCTGGAAACACGCCGTGCGATCCCTGACAGGTCCTGGCATCGGTTGCAGGATTAGGGAGCCAGCCAAAGCAGGTGACAGGTGACAAACTCGTGTCAGCACTTCGTGAAAAGGGACTACAACATTGGATTAACCAAACTTCTATCACAAACAACAGGTGAGTCATGTTACTGGATGTTGCATGTCAGTTCGCAGGAGTTAACCCCTGTTTGGTGAATGTGTCTGCTACATATCCCCGGTGGGTGGTTTCAGCTCGTGACAGCTGTTCGTCTCTGTTGAAACAGTTTGCCGCAAGTTGTTGTGATTTTCCAGACTTTCCCCTGGTGACATATTGAATTTTCTTTTTTCCCAAACCAGTTTTCCAGCGGAGAGAACTTGCCCTCTTTTGAGCTCTATTAAGTCTCTCATGATACTTTGAAAATATCTTAATGCTGACGGTTAAGCCTCTCATTGCTGTAAACACTGCTTAGTGGCATTCAGCCTAATGTGATCCACCCTAGTAGCGGTGTTTGTATTTGTGATTAAGCTCTTGTTTTGCTTTGTTAGTGGCCCAGAGGACGGATGAAATCACTAAAAGAAAGGTTAGAGGCTGCCTTAAATAAATGAGTCCTGGCCTCAACGGACCATGTGGGAAACAAATCAGCAGTCGTGTTTTTTTGTGGATTTGCATCAGTTTTTTTCAAAGCATTTTGACGAAAATCATCGTAATGATTTTAGCCACACAGCCTTAAAAACAGGCCTGTGACATTTAAAGGTCATACGGCTGCCGTTAAGGTATCTTTTCTGCTTTTCAGATTAACTTCCAAACGGAAAAACAACAGAGCCGGCCGCACCAATCATTCGTCCGTCCTTCATCTGTCCAGCCCGGCCTCTCTTCTTGTCTCTCCAAGAAGAGAATTTTACGCGGAGGAGAGGCCGGGTCAGATTACAGCGCAAAGAAAGAAAGAAAGAGAGAGAGTAGCTGCTTGGTAACCTGCTACACCCTGGATTGTTATTGCAGGTGTTCAAGAGCAGTTACAGCTGTTAATTTCCTCCGCGTAGCCGCACTTGTGGGGCTGCGAGTCCCGTGCAGGATGTTGTGTGTGTTGGTATGTCAGAAAACACAGACCAGAATTTGCCAGATCAGAGGATAGTTTTCGGGGGATGAAATATATCTTATTTTTACATGCGTGTTTGAGGAAACACCTGCAGCCTTATTCTGCTTATTTTCACAGAGCGACTGCAACGTAAAATCTGGAGCGTGTTTCTTTATCTGAGGCAATTTGAAAGCCAGTTTGAACGCGTGGGCACCGTTAAAGTGAGATCATGCATTGAAAACACGGGTCAAACTGATGCATTCTCCTAATATAATATATATATATATTGTGCTGCATACAAGCTGCTGCATACAAGCTTTAAAGTTCTTAATTTTTTTTAAATATATGCTGCCTTGCATAAAGTCCATACTGTAGCTGCAAGAAATTGGGCTGCAGATAGATGGGCATATTAAGCTCTGTGGACGTATTTGCATTTCCATAACTTATTTAGTATTTGACAAGGACTAGAATAAGAGACAAAGGCTTGAGCATTCATCCATTCGATGGACTGAGTGCTCCTGCAGCTCCATCCGCCGCCTGTCAACACACATCAGTTGCACCATCATGCGTTGAAGCGGGTTGTCGAGCTCGCGCTGTCATTCGTCTCAGGTTGAGGAAAAACGCTAAACGTGCGGCTCTTAGTTTTGAGTGACTGGCCTGCAGACAACGCCCGTGCTGAAGGACTCTAATGTTGAAATCTGCTTCGGGAGTCAAGTGCCGTTTTAAGCAGCCGTTTATCACAGGCACGTCTCTGTTTTAGAGTTCGTGCTCGCTCCCTTAAGTTTTTACGAGGTGTGTGGGTTTGCGTGCCCGCATTTGTGGTGGCGAACAGGTGCTCGTTCTTTTCTCCACCTGTGCACTGGGGCCGGGAACAACGCGACAGTAGTTCTCTTGTGCTTTTCCTTAAGATCGAGTTAAATTAATGACCGTGCACGTGTTGAGCACAAAACCTTTACTGGAAGGAAATCGGAAGATAAGTGACTTTTGTCTGCAGTGCCAACATCCTGTGGCTTTATTGGTGAACGCTGATTAAAAAGTGCGCGGTTCAAGCGCATGCAGACACACACACACGAATTACGAACAGCCAGTCTGCTGCTTCTGTGCATAAAGAGGTCAAGGTGCTGGGTGTTCCCCCTGCCTTTTAAAAAGCTTCTGTTTATTTTGCTTTCTCGAAAGTGCTGCAAATTAACCAGCAGTGGACAGTTCCATGGGAGCACAAGTGGGTAAGACGGAGAAGCGGGGAGCTGAGAGGGAAAAACCTCAAATGTGAAAATGAGTGGAACTCCCAGGGTTTTCAAAACAGAACTCGAGATTTCTTTACGCATACCTGGACAACTGAGGGCATGGAAAAACCCCTCCCCTACGTGCACTCTACAGCTGGGTTGGTCAGAGAAATAATAAGAATAATGTAAACTAAATAGAACAGAGACGACTCCCAGCCAACAGAGTCAGCACGTGTCGGCTTCAGAAGTATGCAGATCCCCCGGTCATCAATCACAGACGGGAGGGCTTCAGTCACGCTGACAGCTTTGGACAGAGAGGAGTGTTTTGGCTGCTCTTTGACGGCTTCTTGAGTCAGGTTTGATTGAGTCTCAACTAAACTACTTAAGGTGGCATCACATCAAACAAATCTTCTCTTGTCAGTAAGATATGCAGGCGGCGTAGATCATCTCCCTTTTTGTTTTATTAGGTTTCAGTGTCGATGTAAGCAGCGGATCATGAGTAGCATCTATGTGAGCGCATTGTGGGAATATTCTCACGGTGGCTTGACGGTCTACTAAGAGTAGAACTCTAATTTGATCTAAACCAAGCAAAACAGAGCAAAGGGAGACAGTCTGTCTTGAGGGGCCAAGCCGCCGGTTTAGTCCCTAAAATTGAACCTTCCCCAGGGTTCAGTCAGGAGGACAAGGGGGGGTTAAGGGATGGGAGGAGGGGGTTGGGGGATCCACTGGCAAAGACAAAGCCCCCAGGGTTTCTACTTGGAGATCTAACTTTGTCTGAGTAAACATGTCTGGAATGACACACTCGCTGTGTGTGTGTGTCCAAGTGTACTACAGTAAATGTGAAGCATTCCAAACATATGTATCAGAGAAAGAGAGCAATCGGGATACGGGAATGTTGTTAGACTAATGGTATTCAGTCTGGTGGTCGTGTCTTCTCAAGAGGTTAATTAGGTATTTGAAGTGTTTTACAGATTTTTTTCCGCCTCATTTTCAACCATTTGTCATCATAATAAATATTTTTAGCCTTCTTTGACATTTCTGTGATAGAAACAATTTTGATTCGTTCAAAGGTTCAAAGGCAGCATGCATGACAATTTTATTGGCACCTGGAAAAGACAGCCAGTGAAAAAAAATAATATTATCAGCTCAATATAGACCCAAAAAATGTAATTAAAAACTGAAATAGAAAGCAAAATGTTCTAATAAAAACTACATCCAGCTCTTACCATAATATTTGCCTCATGTTGCCTGTGTCTAGACAAAGACATTGGACATAGCACAGCATGCGAAATAATGCCCCCTACCAACAGGTGGCAGTACTTGTCATTCAAAAGGGGAAATCGGAACAGTTACCATTAGCTGGGATGCTAGGAAGCTAGCAAATGATGCAAAGGCTTATCGCGTATTGGTTGCCTGACGCAACTACTGACTTGGCGAGGAAACCTTTTAGGAAACCTGCGTACTGCTTGAATTATACCTTAGCTACAAAAACAAAAGTTTAGTTACACTGGTTAAAACATTGTGTCTCACATTAAGGGACTCTGTTAGTTTGACAGTTGCTTGGACAGAACCAGAGTAGCTTTTCCTACTGCTTCCTGTTGTAGTTAAACTAATCATCTCATGACTCCAGCTTCATACCTTCATACCAGCATCATTTAACCTGCTGAAGTATTTATTAAATCATGTCATAATTTAATTTATTGATGTGACTGGAAATGCAACCATGGCACGTCTCTAAAATCATAAATTAGACTTATGGAAAGACTTTGAACATACAGCTCCGGATCTCTTGTTTCACTTGATATGTTACTGCAGAAACCCAAGCAGGCTGTATTTCTCCACTCTGCAGACACACGATTTTGCGCTGTGGACCGAGTACAAACGAAGTTCATCATCATCCCGATGTTCCCAATCCCCTGTGAGTTGGATGGATGGCTCACTGCGTCCAATCGTTTCTTCACCCACTGTCTGTCTATGTTAGACACAGGGTGACGGGACAGCTGTTTCTGGGCCTTGTCTTGATCAATTTGTGCGTGCACTTGTGCGCCTTTGCAATAGATCTGGCAAGGCAAATTAATGTTATGTGGCTTGTTTAACTGAGCATGCTGTCTCCTCGCCCCTGTCTCTGATTCTGACATTGGACCCTAAAAGGGGAATCACCACAGAGGAATTTGGCCGACTTTGATCCCAGGCCAGTCAAGTGAAGATAGGGGGTTCATGCATTGAGGAGGAAAGTATGAGACACTCACTTAAGACTGGTCCATGTGTGGCACCATTGCACAAAACCTATGGTCTAGACAGTGAACTGTGATTGTGCTTTGTCCGTCAAGCAACTTTAAAATAGCCCCCAGTGGTGAATTGTCAATCAACTGCAAGGACACAGTTTCCTGCTGCGAAACACGGAAAACAAATTAACAGTTATGACTTCATCTTGAAGGCCAAGACCCACAGATGACTGTAATAAACAAACAGAAGCCATAATGAGGCCATAATTGCTCACCAGGCCTGTTTACATTCTTTCGCGCAGAGCCGTCGGATAGAAGCTGCGCAGATCATAAGAAAGCCACAACTGCCGATTAGCATCCACCAAGCAGCGATAAACACGCTGTAGAAGACCGTTCTGACATTTCCTTGACACTTTACCCAGTTCACCTCATTAAATCTGTCAGGAAGTGTCCCTGTTGCATCCTCGCCTCAGCAGTGAATGTTTAGAGAGAATGCAGGGTCACGTTTCATCGCTCATTTTAGGTTGTCTTGTCAGGATTGTTGTGCTTTGACTCTTGTTATGCTTCACTGATGTTTCCCTTTCAGTGTCAGTATATAAGAGTGAGATGCCAGAGACTTGAGTTAGTCAAATATCTGGATAGTCACTAGCTACAGAGCAGTTAATTGTGGCACTACGAGTTAAAGAAGATGCTGATGGGGTAATGTCCATTAGCCACGGGCTAAATCGGTTAGCCTACTGTTCCGCGGTAGCACACATGGCAAACACAAAACGTACTAAATTCTGACTGATAAAACACCACCGCAGCTAAACACCAGTCAGTTAACATACATACTACAGCCACAATGAAAGTGTCCGTTAGCTAAACATGACCTTAGCATGCTAACTTAGCCCCGTGGTTAGCGGGGCTCTCCACCGTATGGTAACCACCATGTTAGCTTGTTAGTCTCGTTTTATTCTGGCTCCAGTTTCAAGTGTCGATAATAGCAAATATGTACAGCTAACAGATAACGTTAGGAAACGATACTGTGGACTGTTAATCTCACAGTGCCTTATGAAAAATAGCATCACATTAGCCCCAGTTCGTCAAAAAGTCCGGGGGAAATGTGTTTGGAACACAACCGCAAGTTTTACTCTAAGTTCTTTATTATGGCTTGGAAAACATTAAATTCACATTTCTGTATGAATGATTTCTGATAATACATCTGAAAAGACAAATTGTGTCTCCATTTAAATAACTATCCATTCTGGTTGGCCTGCGATTTTGGAGTCGGCTCCTAATTTTGGCCCCCTCTCTGATTGAGTTTGACGCCGCTGCTCTGTAAGAACCTGTGGAGAGGGAGGAAACGGTCATCCATCACGGGCGGCATGTGATGACATTTTTTGACCCTGTGTCCTCTCCCTCTCAGCAGACACACAGTCGGTGCTTTGCCTCCGCTCGCCCTGTTTTCCTCATTTAGCGACATTTATCACTGCATCTCACAGTAGAAAGCAGAAAGATTTGTTTTAATCTGTGTTTAACTTCTCTATTTTGAGTAAATTGACTGTAAACTTTAGGGACATGCTACGATAAAAGAAACTATTAAATAAGGATAAAGACTTATCCTTTTTTGTGAATGTCATCAATACAAATGTGATTATTGATGTGTTTTAGAAAGTGTATGCAAATTTAAATGTTTCTGAAATGATTTCTCCAAGGCTTTTTTTTTGTTTTTGCATCGGCCCTGTTCAGACCTAAGTTATATATAAAAAATACGCTCATTGTGCCCTTGAGAGGAACAGTAAATCTCCAGTCCTCCGGAGCCTAGCAAAAGCGTTTATCTCCCCTTAAAACAAGCAGTTTACAGCAACCAGTAATGTAATACAGCGACATAAAATATGTGCAGTCCTGACAATGAGTATTTAACAGCCACAAATATTTAGTTCTTCAGGCACTGCTGTTTAAAATTTGGTTTGAAATAACGAAAAAGTGGATACTACACAATAGGGCAAAGGCTCAAATGTAATATGAGTAGGTTCATGTCAATATTGACAGAACTGTGTGGAAGATATGACCCTTCAACACATAGCGACCAAATTGCGAGGGTTCAAAAGTAATCGGACACTCGGCTACTTTCTTCAGCAGCTCTGTGTTGATTTAACCCTCACGTGCTAAATAGCTCCAGAATTGACTGACAGTCGGCGTTGAATCTGACGTGAAGTCAACAGGAGGAGTAAAGAGGCAGGCACGCAAGAGCAAACATCTGGGAGACAATTAGAAAAAAACAACCCGGTAGCCCGAGGAGGATTGTGGATGACGAGGAAGTCGTTTTCATAGCGAAGGGAAAATCCGTTATGACTGCGGAGCAAGTCAAGAGGCCTCTCCAGGATGTAGGTGTGCGCGTGTCCTTGTCGAGAATCAGGAGATGGTTGCCGATTATTTACAAATGCTTCACCACAAATGTAAATCTCCAGCGAGGCTGACAAAACAGGAGGCCAGGTTGCAGTTCTGGAACAAATGTCAAAGTGATGGGAAGATGAAAGTATGAAGGGAGGTGAAAAAAATGACCCAAAGCATCATCTGTCAAAGTTGACATGGTGGAATTATGGGACATATATGGTAAAATGCATAGAGAGCTGGCTCATTGTGTACTCAGAGTCAGTCAAATGCATCAAACTCTCATCGAGCCGGACAACAATCCTAAACATACGGACACAAAAACTTTTTTTTTTTGCATGTCTCCACTCATGTACCATACTTTATTGGTGAGCTTCTTAATCCACCACAGCTGCTTGACTGTAAATACAATTAACCCCACCGATGCGATGTTGACTTTGGGTTTTGTACATTTTCTCACTGAGTCCTGGTAGCCCGTGCTCTCCGCGGATGACATCATGGGTTTCAGGTTGCCCGCCGCTGCTTCGGTTCCCAGGAGGTTGGAGGGCCTGAGTGTAGACCTGCAGAGCGGATCCATGCTGTGAATAGACACTCATTCTCTCCCCTCTCAGACATACACAGTCGACTGACCTCCCCGCCACCTCGCTCTGAGCCCAGAGTTTGTTATTGGCTCAGTTAGGATGTGTTGACAGATGAGGCAGATGTGTGTTCCCCTCTTGTAGATAGTTTGTCAGTGTTATTTTCGACGCTGAAAAGCTCTCAGAATTAACTGAGTAATTACAATAATTTGGCTGCGTGGCATTCTGGTTGAGTATGTTTAAAATATCTGTGTTGTCAATGAGAAACCCTGTTTTGTCTATCATTTGTCATGTTTTATTTATGTGCAGTGTGTGTGGGTCTGCTCATATTTTCACTTCTCATTTGCACGAGCTGGAGCGAGCAGCTCCGTCTAAAGACAGATGACGTGCTGTCAGTGTTATTGCATGTAAGGTTTGTATTTTGTGATGGGAAAAAAAGAATAAATCAGGGAGCAGAGCCACATTGAAAACTCTGTAGTCAGGAAGTCACTTTATCTTTGCAGAACAAAGAGATTTAGAGCAAAAGTCAGCAGCCAAGGACAATGCACGTGTTTGTTTTGTGAGCCCTTATAAAACACAGAGGCAGTCAGGCATGAAGTGTTTGCTCAGGTTCAGTTGCCTCTAAAGGTGCCTCCAGACGGAGGACGGTCGCGTCATGGGCGGCGCCTGCCAACATCTGTCTTCTGTATTTGGAATCCTTGGCAGCAGGGTGCAACGCTGCCGTGTGGCTCCTGTCTACATCCGATCCTATGTCCCCTGCAGGTACACCACAGGCTGCTGGTATAAGCTATAAGCAAAATCATGCATCTGAGCAGGGCAGGTTGTAGAACGTATTGCTCCTGTATATATTTCCCTTTATTGTCTATCTTGAGAAGTCAGTCAATTCATCAGTGTCACAAAGCGAGCTGAAAAAGCTGAATAATCCCAAACTCTGAGTTGCAGCTGCCCTCCTGTTTCTCTGCTACTGGTTTTACACTGAAAGCATTGGAGGTGGTTACATAGTCCACGGTTATTCCAAAACTACTCCTTTTCATGCTCATTTATCTCATTAGCTAGCATTTTTGTGTACAATATTGTCAACAGACCGTGTCGTTTATCGATTGGTCGTTCTCACGGGTTTTTCCCAGGCCGCACAGAACACATCCTCCGTCTTCACCTCTGTGTCACTCTGCCAATCATCTGTTGTAGTTATTCTGAGAAGCCTGTCAAATCAAACTCATCCACTGTCGTGAGCCGTCTTTCCTCTCTTCCTCTGTTTTTCTTTTCCACTCCCCGCTTTGACGCACCTGGTGATGGCAGTCTCTAGATGAACACAAACAGAGACACAGAAGTTCAAGGAAGTTCAAACTTTAAAGACTTTTCTTTTTTATTTTAGTTGTATGTTAAAACATGATGGATCGAAGTAGAAGTTTTATGTGCATCGATCAGGCATGTGACTCATCAGAGAATGGACTTGGGCCTTCTGGAGGCGTCCTGTGGTGTCTGGCAATAGGACGTTGTTAGTGGGGACCTTTGGGTCTGATGGGTTGAGGGGAGGGGTCTCTGTGGATCATCCCACAGATACTTGATCAGTTTGAGATGTAGTGAATTGGAGGCCACGTCAACACCTTGGCTGCTGCCATCAAGGAGTGTCGTTGCTATGAGGTGGGGGTGCCTGGTCTGGTCTAGGTGGGTGCTACATGTCTAAGTAATATCCACATGAAAGCCAAAGGTTTCCCAGCAGAACATTGCATTGTCACAAGATGGTCGATGTTAGTTACTTCTCCCATCAGTGGTTTTAAGGTCGTGGCTGATCGGTGTGTTTGCCTTTCTGGAAAGTTCTTGAACCACCTGGCTTCATGGCGGAAAACTTTTAACACTTGAGGATTGTACACTCTTAAAAACAAGGTCTGGGGGGAGGGATTTGTCCATAATCCCGTATTGATCCTTGGTAGACAGACTGTCTGGTGGACTGACACTCCGCCATATACCTACAGGCACACAGCCACACTGGCTGCATGCCTCACCACATCTAACTATAGAAGCAAATACAGGCCAAGGCCAATTTGTGGCAGATTTAATGGCTCATAGCGGAGTCATTATGTTGGGCCGAGAAAGGCAGAATTGCCCATTTCGTTTTCCAGTTTAAAAGTCAACTCCAGAGGTCTCATGAGCTATTAGATTGCTGTATGTAAAACTGGCGTGTTGAGGATACTTCACTTTACATCCATCTGTCGCGATCATTTAAATTACACTTGAGGGAGTCTGCTGCATTAGTAAAAGTGGCCTGCAAATGCTTATAATTAGGAAGGCTTTCTGTGATAAACCTGTATCTGGTTGCTGCCAGCATTAGGTCTATACTTTTTGTTTCCTAATAGCTGACTAGTAATTGAGCGTTCTCACAATCTAACTTGCTTACATACATTATCTTATCACTTCCACGTGCAACAATTACCAAGCTGTCTCCTGAGGCAGCTTTGTCTATTTTCATTAAAGGAGCAGATCAGTGCATGCTGATGTGCATTGAAGACTTGATTTATACACAGGAACAACTTGCCAGCGCCGATGCTATGGTTAAATATTGAAATGCAACGTCCTTTTCGTTACCCTTCGAGCCCTGTTTTCTGTTGAGCATTCACTCGCACTGATTTTTAAAACTCTGTTTTTACTGCAAGAGGGTGTTGAAAAAGTGGTGCTTCTTCTCTGCGACGCACACATTCAGATGCTTGACAGACCACTGAATGGTCTCCCAAATACCTTCCGCTCTCTTGCGGAATAAAGAGACGCGGCGATGAAGGGAACTGTGCTCAGGTGTGCCGTCAAAAGCAGCCGTCAGCACCTCATTGAGAAAGTGTCAAAGAGCAGTGAAGGATCTGTGAATGGGAATTAGGGCAAGCACCATAGAAATATTTGGTTGTTACTTCCCTCGAGGAGCACGGCGTGTAAACTTTGACTCTGAGTAAGAATGAAAGGAATTTATCGGAAATTGGCAGCGGATCGCTGTGAAGACACAAACGCTGCCAGTGATCAGTGCATGTATTACTGTATAGACTGTATAGTAACTTCTATGGTTTGTCTTTGTTCATCTCACTTTCATATCATGCCATCGCCACCCACTTTGTAGATTTAGCAGGTGGTCCCTCATTTGGCCCAGGACACATTTGTGTTCACACCTCTAAAACAATGTGCTCATGCACTATGTGGCCACATCATTAACTGTGAACCTAAGCAATCCGATCTCAATGCATCTTGGGTGCATTCATACCCGGGCTTAGCGTGTGCTTAGAGGGGTCCACTTATAATGAGATCACACAAAATGCATTTTAACGGCAGGTGTGAACAGGGTCAGTGTGAACACCTGGCTTTGTGTCCTCCGTATGCATTTGCAATATTGATGTTGCTGCAAAGAGGCCTCTGTCTTATTTGGAAAAGGTCTCTTTGGAAAAGAGTACATTTGTTTATTTCAGTCTTAATGGCTTACTAATAAAAAAAAACGACGCAGCACAGTATTTTACCCTGTTGCATTATGGGATTTTTTATGGAAATTGTGAAAATGTGACCATGCTTATTGTGCAAACTTTAAATATATGAATGTGCATTGTTAAATAGTATTTAATAATCATCAATAAGTCTAGTCGAGTTAAAACTATAACTGATAATTGTTTTATATATATTTATATATATATTTATAGATGCAGTCTGCTTATTACATGCATTGTTTTTGTGGGACAGCACTTAACCTAAAATACAAATCAGTCAGTGAGTGGCCTTGGGTGCCAACTGGGTGCACCCCTTGTTTTACCGGATTAATGCATGAAGCAGAGGTGCCATCATTACATTTAAATTAAGCATATAAAGTGACGCTTTTGGTCCTATGACTCAAGCAGAGCAATGACTGACAGTAGATTAAAATGTTTAATAAACATCCATGTTTCTGTGACAGAAGAAGCAGAAAGTAGAGAGAGCTCGAGGGAGAGAGACTGGGGACAAAGGCTGGAGTGTGACCGAACAGACAGTCGAAACGTGTGGCTGCATTCTCGCTTTGTTCCATGAAATCACAGTTGTGGCAGATGCAAGACAGACCGGGAGCAGCTGTTTTGCTCGCTGTTCTCCAGTTACAGACGCTGGCACTGCCTGCACTCTGGGGATGGGCAGAGGGGCACGTTGTCGAGTCTTAATAGTGTTTGTTCTCTGAGGGTGGGCACAAAGAGTCCTCAGACCAGCGCTCCACTAGTATTCTTGGCATCAGAAGAGAGGGACGTGGCCGAAGGTGTCAAGCAAAGTGGGACTGGTGACAAGACATAACACGCAGCTGGTCCTACTCTCACAGGACCCATGGCGCCATTAATTACTCTGCCTGTACAGGACGGTGAACTCAAAATATTATTGGAAAATGCACTTTAATTGTGCCAGTCAGTGGACGTTAGGCCAGATAAGATTTGGGTCTAACCTGCTTGACAAATTTGGAAATGTGTCAGAATTAATAACAAGTCATAAAGAGAGGAACTTTATTATTGTGCAAGATGGAAAATTTGGTACAACAAGAACTTATTTTGAAAGGCCTTCTGATAATTTACAGTGAATTCAGTGCAGTAGCAGCAGTAGGACAGTACATACAAATAACACTTTTATTTGTCTTCATGTGTACGAGCATGTATCGCTCTGGTGTAGCTGGTGAGGGCTGCAATCAGTTCCAAGACAGAAAGAAAATATGGCACTACAGTGACATGATCAAGCAGGAGTTCCCTCCAAAACTGATGAGAAGACAGAGAAAAGTGGTCAGGGAGGCCGAGAAGAGGCGGGCAACAACATTAGAAGAGCTGCAGCTCTTTCTGATCCATTGTGAATCTTAGGAAATCTGTAGAGGGGACCTGAAGATCACAGTGATTCCCTCACAATTTGGCAGATCTGGAACATATTCCCAAGTTCATGCATCAATCAGGCATAACATTATGGCCTTTGTGGATCAGGCTTGTTCCAATGCATCTCATAGATACTTGATCAGTTTGGGAATCTGGTGAATTTGGAGGCCAGGTCAACACCTTCTGCTGTTCTTCATGTTTCTTTTTGTTTTGTTTTTTTTGAGCTGTTCCTAAACGGTTTTTGTGTGTGTGCCTGTGTCAGGCTGCATCCTGCTGGTGATGGTTACTGTCTTCAACAGGTTGTGCCTGGTCTGATCTAGGTGAGTGGTGCACGACTTAGTAAGATACACCAAAACACCAGGTCCGAAAGTTTCTTAGCAGAACATCGTCCTGTCACAAGAAGGTCAAAGTAATACACTTTTCTTGTCAGTGGTTTTAATGTTGTGGCTGATTGGTGTATGTGTGAAGCTCATAGACTCTTACCAAACAGACTTGGGGCTGTAGTTGAGGGATGTGCACACTTACGCACACAGTTAGGTTATTCTGTATTTTTCTTATGCTTTTTCATATGATTTGTCAGTGGGTATGGGTCCAGTGGGTCCAATGTAAAAGTCTGGTGAGTGATAAAGAGCAGTGGTTGTACAAACGTCATGATGTGTTTATTTTTGTGCAGTAAAAATTGGAGTCTGTTTGCTTTTTTCCGATCCTGCACCTGCGCTTGTTCGGTTTGGATGTGCAGAGCATGTATTTGTCACTTTGAATGAGGCCTTCTTGGTCATATGTCATATTTCAGGCATTAAATGTGCAGCAGAGGCTCAGTTTAGGCAGACGCTGGTCATACTTTAGTTGATTGGATTAAAATCCAGTGGGTGTAGTTTTATTATTTTGACCCTAAATCTAAAGGGAACCAAATTCACATACCATAATACCTTCTCTGTTGCTGCTCCTGTATGGGTGATTTTACGGGTGAGTTTTCTTCACACTCCCGACGCCTTAGTTCTGCCATATGGGGTAGTGCACACTTCTATGTACATAATAGTTTCCTGAAGCATAACTCGCGTCTCTTAAATGCATCTTAAATCATACGGCTGTGATCTCTAGACAAGGTGTATGGACGCCTTGTGGAAAGCGCGCAGAGCAGAAGGTCTGAAGGCTGGAAACGGGTCTAACGAGACGCTTCTGCCAACAACTTTCCAGTGTTCGCAGCCAATGGCCACAGTCGAGAGAGCAGAAAACAACCAAATACAATTATATGCAGAAAATCAACACTTTTCCATGAAGTCAGAGTGGATTTTACTAGTCTGTGCTGACTGCGGGCATTCTCTTGTTGTGAGAGAAGTGGTAGGTCTTGGTTTACGGTGGTGGTGGTCGTAGATAAAAGGAAGGAGATTCCGACAAAGGGTTTTAAGCATTAGATACGATAAAGTTTGTTCAAATATTTGGCATTGCTGTGTGTCACCTTTCACATACTTTACATCCATCAGGCATAACATTATGACCGCCTTCCTAATATTCGGTTGGTCTCCGTTGTGTCTGCAAAACAGTTGGGGCTCTAAGGAATCTTGTTAATGGGGGACTTTGGGTCCCATGTGTTGAAGGGAGGGGCCTCAGAGGATCAGGCTTGTTCCAGCACATCCCACAGACACTTGATCGGTTTGGGATCTAGTGAATTTGGAGGGCAGGTCAACACCTTGTGCTGTTTTTCTTGTTTTTTTAGTTGTTCCTGAGCTGTTTTATTGTGTGCACCGTTTGTGTTTCCATCAAGGGGTGTCGTTGCTATGGGGTGGGGGCGCCTGGTCTGGTCTAGGTGGGTGGTACATGTAAAAGTAACATCCGCATGAATGCCAGGTCAAAAAGTTTCCCGTCAGAACATTGTATTATCACAGGATGTTTAATGTTATTTACTTCTCCTATCAGTGGTTTTAATGTTGTGGCTGATCAGTGCACACAGTTAGTACATATTAAATTTAGAAGATTAATTAATTCACCTTGCCAGCGTACAGCTCTGACAGGTAAGTCCATCGTCCAGATGTTAGAAGGAACAACACTAAAGCCACAAGATGTCAGAGGACTCAAGAGGAGCGGTGCATATTATCATACTCCCTCTGTAAGGTTTGGTTTTTGTGGGGTATTCCTTACCCCTGGAATGATGTGAAACATTGGCTCATGTTTTACAAACCAGAGCCAAATTCAGACACACAGTCTGTACTCTGCAATTTTAGTCGTGATAACTGTGTCTGTGGTTGCATCTGATGGTGCGCGGCCGTAGCCGGGACCGCCCGGTGTTGTCTTCCTCCCTGTCAGCAGCGCGGGGATGGTGCCCTCGCTGATGTGCACTTACAGTAAGTGAAGGAGTGATGTTTCAGAGATGGGTAGCATTTCCAGTATTTATCGACTGCCGACCGTGAGGCGGGCCAGGATGACACTGCATTCAGATACATTAGCGGGAGAGTGAGACTTGACGGGCTATCGGACGGAAAGAGAGTCCTGAGAAGTGAGGAGGGCAGATGTCAAGACATCACCTAGCTCATAGTTGGACACGGAGGCATCGATCGCTGCCCGGCCGCTCTCCGAGCAGCTTCCTCTGTTTTCATTGTGCTATCATTGGAAGAGAGCAAACAACAACGTCAGGGGGAAAGGCTACTGATAGCTCCATATCTAATGCGCTCGCATCCCCAGGGAGGGAGATTTACACGGACTAGAATGCCTAATAATGCATGTCAGGATGCCACTGAATGAGCTATTGCAGATGGAAAGAGAGCCGTAATGCTTCACAATAAACTTTCTCACAACACAATTACGGCATATTTTCCACACAAACACACTCCGCTGGCCAGCTGATAGCGGGAGAGCTGCAGTGAATGTCGTGTGGAGAGAATCTTTAATGTGAAGTCTGTGCTTTTTCACCACATGGGTTGACTGGAAACTGACTTTTAGATGGAAAGTAAGGATTTTGCATTGACTCTATCAAGCAGGGGATTGGATCTCGTTTTTTGTGTAAAACAAGGAATAAAACAAAGCTTCACTTACCTAACTTAAAGGAGAACTACCGTTTTTTTACAACCTGGCCCCTATTTCTGGCATAAAATACGATCATTTACTCACCCATATAACTTTGGTGTAATTTGGAGTCATTTGGACGATATTTAGATCTGCGTATATCCATACAGTGGGAGTGACTGAGGCACCGAAACACCCCTAAATAACGCATTATCTGCCACGAAACTCGTTCATTTCACCAATATACCGCTCCACATCCACGAATGGATAACGGGGAACTCCGGACTTAACAGGGAATAGCACATCACAACAAAATATTGGTGAAATTAACGTGTTTCACCGCAGATAATGCGTTATTTGGAGGCTGCATTTCAGTCACTCCCACTGTATAGATATACGTGGATCTAAATATCGTCCGAATGACTTGAAATTACACAAGTTATATGGGTGAGGAAATGATTTTTATGCCAGAAATAAGGTGCAGGTTGTCAAAAAAACGTTAGTTCCCCTTTAAGTACTAACATCATTGTACTTCTTCAGTCCATGGTGTTCAAATAACTTAGGAGTAATTGCAGATTCTTTTATTCCCCTAGTAACATTCTTGAGCAGTGAGTGTCTTTTTGTAACGTATTTTTCCTTTACGTCCCCAAACAAAGCTTGATTTGTTTGTGTGGGAGGGATAAGAGCGTGCATGGGCCTGACACGTTCAAAGTGCTGTAACAGTAATCAAATTCAGGATAAAACAAATAGGCTTGCATGTAGTAAGCATCTATTGTAGCAATTTTTTTAATTATTTTTTTATTCTTCAGTGGAAAGCCAAGCTTTTGTTGCTGAGGATGTGAATATTTCACAGCACGTTAGTCACATACTAAAGGATATTTTTACAGCTCTGCATTCTTTCACCTCCAAAACAAAGGTGCTGCCTAAAATAATAAATTTTCCGCCACAGACAAATTTATTTTCGCATGCGGAACACGACCTGTGAAGTGTTCCGCGTTTCGTCATTTGGTGCGGTTTAAATTTGTAACATCAAACGGTGCGCTGTAAGTTTTGTTAACATTTATTTCAAAGCCGCGGAGGCCGATTCGTCATAAAGCCAAGAAACAGGTGTCCGTTTTTTTTTCCTCCCCCCAACATGTGTGTGGCTGTGTGTGTGTTTGTGCGACATGTACTGTAAGAGGCGGGTAAACTGGAGGGAAGGCTGACAAAGAGAACTGTAAACCGACTCACTTTCCCCGCTGAATTAAATGTTTCTGTGGAGGCTCGAGCCCGAGCTGTGGGACATGTTTCTTCTGATTATGTGAAAAGGTGCCTGATTGACAAATGAGCTCTGGGTCAACCAGCCAACCAGAGGCAGGACTTCACTGCCAAGACTGCACGGGCCCCTGGGTTTCCCATCAGCCACGTTAGCAGATGGTTTAACACTCACTCAAACCTTCCTGGAGGAGAGTGGGGACATCTCATCTGCTTGTAAAGAAGCAAAGCAACAAGTGAAATTATAAGGAATTAATGGAAGTGGTTGTTTGGTCGCCGTTTTAACGATCGGTTGAGTCATGCTCATGCTATCATTTCTGTTTATTCCTGTAGAGTGCTTGGAATATAAGGATGTGATATTGCTCTTGAGTTACACAACAGACTTGACCTTCACTTGACCTCAAATGTCTCCATTCACTTGTAACTAAACAGCACTGTTGCATCTTAGACGCACACTGCTCACGTTTGCTCTGTACAACGATAACACATCGGAAAATCGGCAGTAAAACTGCGTCACCCGTGGCCTATTACATATTTTACTTCACTGAAGCCAATAAAAACAGTCTACTGGATCCTGATATGTGTTTATTGCGCATATTTAAGAAAAACAACAGTAGTAGCTGAATGTCTATGCCGACATCTGCAAATCCCGCTCCCTGTGGACGGGATTTACTCCGTCGAGCGGAGCGTTTGTGGGTGGAAATCCTGAAAAAGTAGAGACATGCTTATTACGTTCTGTTGACAGCAGCAACAGAAATGTGGGTTCTGATTTAAGCCGTTCTGAATTTATCACCGAACGGATTTAGAGACAGAGCAGCTTAAGGGATACGGAAGGTTGAGGAAGACGAAATGCGGAGAAAAATTGACAGGAGCGATGAGGAGATTGTGGGATTTTCCGTCAGTAAGTCTCTGAAGGATGATGACTGTGTTTTCGTTCATTTCTCATCATTTTATTTTAGCAGCACAGTGGAATATGATTTGTTTCTTTCTCTTTGCTTCCATGTACAGCTTCAAGGGAAGCCGCTTTTGAAGCAAGGTCCACAGTGCGTAATGAACTGTTTTTAATCACGGCCGTGGTTTTTCTGTTCAGTTAGTTGTGTACACGTTTACACCAAACTCTAAAAACTACAAGCTGAAGTACATGTTCTGCAGATGTATTCACTTATTCTGACTGATTATCTGATTATTGTATCTGCACATCTACAATAACACACTCACATGTCCTGTGCAGTTATAGCTAGAGAGCTAACCGCTAATATGCAGTTCTGCTTTGACGTGCCCCAGTCAAAACAGCACCGTGGACTTCGTCTGGTTGTCCGCTCTGGAATTTTGCTCTCAAGAGTTAAATTAAATTAGGTTCATGCAGCTTGTGTTGTAAGATCTGTTCCTTTCTCTCATTCACACCAGATTTAGGAGAGGGTAAGCCGCACTGGTCACTTAAATCGTGTGATCTAGAGCTGCAGGTAGAGGTATCTGCTAATTAATATGCAGATTCACCACAGAAAAAAAAAAAAAAAGGACAAGGTTTTATTAAAGGATGCTCATTTGTTTTCTGAGTAGTGTCATTCAATCATATCTGAAAGAGCTATGTTTAAATTCAGGCCAGCGGTACATATGGTGAGCATATGGAGAGGCGGAATGCCCCAGTCATACCATGATGTCAAGCGAGCAAATATGTTGTGTTTGTCATGCAAATACTTTAAACGAATATGCTGTAACGGTGTTGATGGAGTGTAAACTGTTTGGCCGTAGGTGAAGTCTCTGTACTCCAAGCTGATAATCACACTGTAAACAATGAGCGGTGAGTACAACAGAAAGGCTTGTCCAGGATACTGTATGTGCTGGATATCATGTCATATGTCACGTCTAAAAGTTTTGCAAGACTAAAAGTGTTTGAAAGGTTGCATGACTGAATGAAAATAAAATAATTTCATCAAATTTTATATTTACGTTTGCCTGCTTCACAACTGCGGTATTATTTTTTACAATGCTTCTCCACCTTATTCCTTTTTTCCGATCTGAAAACTGCATGTGTTTGGGAACAATTTATCTGAAACACTGAAGGTCAGATCTTTATTTTGAAATGTTGGCGGCTGTATTCTTGCACTCTTATTGCACTGTTGTTTCAGACATGACATCACAACACTCGTGGGGATTTGGGGATTTTTGTCAAGAAACACTGTAAAGATCATTGAGTGTAAAGTTAATCCAAGTTTAGATTCACCCTTGAAAAACCCACAGAGCCTTTTAGACAAAAAATGTCCGATGTGACATGTATTGTGCATACACCTGATCGACCACAACATTATGACTACCTTGTGTCGGCCTCTCTTGAACCTACAGTTCATCAGAGAATGGACATGGGCCTTTGGATCCTATAGGTTGAGGGGAGGGTCCTCTGTGGATCTTTCATGTTCCAGTGCATTCCACAGATACTTGATCAGTTTGAGATCTAGTGAATTTGGAGGCCAGGTCTTGTGCCTTGCTAAGTAACATCCACGTGAATACCAGGTCCTAACGTTTCCCAGCCGATCATTGCACTGTTACAAGATGGTCAGTGTTATTTACTTCACCTTAGAGTTGTCACGATACCAAAATGAGTAACCACGATACTATACCAGACCAAGTATCACGGTATACTGCAGTCTTTTTTATTATTTATGAACTGCAGTGCATTTGTAAAAGTTCTAAATACTTATAATGTTGTTCGGTTGTATAATGTTGACTTGTTTTTTTGAGCAAAATTAGTGGTGCCACCGACGTCGACGCCACGGCAGACTCGCCACTTGGGCCCAGTGCTTCTGCCGTGGTGAGTGTGTTGTCTCGGGTTTGTGACTGTAAGTCGTGCGCACGTCTGGGTCAAACAGAACTTCAGCTTGTTGTTTGTTTTGAAGCTAATTTCTATCGAAGCAGAGCTGTCTTCATGGAGTTCGTTCTTGCCGGCAGAAACACACAAACAGCCAATCAGCTAACAGACAGGCGGACCCAGCGTGCGGAAACAGCCATGAGGGTTTGTTTACAAGGGAGTAGCATGCAGTGAGAAGCCGGGAGGAGAGTAGAGGCGGCCGCTATGAAGCGGAAACTGGCACCAGGTAGTATAGTAATCCACGGTAGTACCGTCGTGTAGAATTTCTAGTATAGTAGGAACCGTTACGATTTGGCATTGTGGGGTACCGTGGGTATCGTGCAACTCTACTTCACCTGTTAGTGGTTTTAATATTGTGGCTGATCTGTGTATTTTGGGACAATGTGTCATCATGCATTATAATTTATACTGTATAACCATTTAACCTGTGCAATGTTTGACCTTGTGCATAAACTGCCTGGGATAGATGGACCGATATTGCAGAGGCTTTCCTATTTCAGCACCACTTACTAAATAGTATTTGGTAGTATGTCATTTATGAAATGAAATTAGAGTTATGAAAGTAGCACAAAATCATTATTATTATTATCTGGTTTGCACTTTATTTAATTTTTTTTCTCCGAGACCTTTTTTTGACATTTTAAAACTGCAGTGTGGGCCCTCACTATTTTCTACCTTTACTGCGCTTTCAGCTCAGTATGTCATTACTGAACCGTTGCAGATGGAAAATGCTGCTTTTTGCAAAAGGTCACTGTGCTTGATTTAATACAGCATGGAAATAGGGCTTCGCTAGGAAGCCACAGCCGTGAAATTCACACATTTCAGCTGCCGTGTGTCCTTGCCTATCCAGATAAACACCTCATTTCGTTTACTCATTTAGTCGTTGACTTAATTTAATAAGTGGCAGTCGTGTGCTGAGGGGGCTATTATGGTAATTGTATCTTTTCATCTCCTTCTCTCCGTTCCGTTGTCTTTAATTGCTGTGTGAATGAGTACTTAGCCTCTCAAGGCATTTTCACGATGAATGAGGTTGATCATCGAGTGCTTTTTAAACAAGACCGAAAGGTTTGGATTGTTGCAGAAGCCAGTCATTAACATCCCCCGGTTTCATTTTTACAAGATCTACGTGAATCGATGCTAAAAGCTGAAACTGCAGGTGAATGCGGATTATTTTGTGAAATGAAAATAATCTTTCATCAGTGTGCAATACCCTGTCTTTACAAAAAAAAAAAAAACTCCTTTAGATGGAGAAAGACGTCGCTAAATTAAGCCCAGATTTGCCTTTTAAATGTCGCCGGTGCCCACACCGTTATACTGCGGTGTATTCTGTATCACTGTAGCCTTCACACCACTCACAAACACACAAAAGAGCTTTCAGCACCACGGCCATGGGAGGGGTTTGGGCGCACATGGAAAATATGCACAGAGGACTCCCTCCCTCTCTCCCTCCCGCTCTCGGCCTGCGATCCCTCTCAATCACACTCCAGCGACACAGAGCAGGTAGCTTGACCAAAAGCGGTGGGCTGGCACCCTCTATTAATTCCCTCCAAATTATAAAGCACTAAAAGTAAAATTTGTCCAAACATCATTAATCACAATGGCTGGGAGCGCCTAGCTTAATGAACAGATTCTTTCCGGGGGCATCTATGGGCAGTTAATTTGCCATTTAAACCCCACCTGTCTGTGTCAACTAGTCCGTAGAGAGGTGCATAAATGCAGCCCAGTAGCTGTTCCAAGGGCTGGGCTGTGCACATTCCTTGGTGCGCTGCTACAGCCAGAGGCAGGGACCATGTTAAAAATGATCCAGTGTGCAAACATCTTAATAAATAGCATGCAGGACTTTTATTTGTACAGATATATAGTCAATACTGTACAGTGCGGTCTTTATATTGCGAGGGTGGTGTCTTTCTCTGGTGTGGCTGAAAGCTCTGTTATATTAGGGCTTTACTGTGAAAAACACCCCTGCAGCATGTTGTACTTTCTCCTAATTTTATCTTTATGCTATCAGAAACATTCTGTTGTCTTGACAGCCTTGTTTACTTGAGGTCGCGCTGAATTGCGAATTTGACTCTTATGGAAACACAGCATCTGATAGTAAACGTTTATCAGATGAAGTCGTTTTAGAAGTATTTAGATGTTATGTCATTAAAAAAAGCACGTCCGTTTAGCAGCCATGTTATTTGACTACAGTCTTCTCTTAGCGAGTATAACCTCCGGTTCACACTTCCCTGTTTATATTGTTCCCGACAGATTTGGCACATACTTTGTTGTCCAAACTGATCTCTTCATTTAACATCCCCTGCAGCTTTGGTATGACATTCCTACTCAGGCTCAATGCACACACAATTAGTACTTGTTAAAGAGCATGTGATATGGGAAATAAACCATTTGTCCGTAATTACAGCCCCCTGTGAACCTTAGAGGAAGCAAGCGCTAATGGGTGACTAGCTTCATGTTTGTGCGAAATTTCTAAACTAAACCTCTGGTATCTTATCTTCTCCTGGTGCAGTGCTTCCTCCTTTGTCCTCCTTCTCCAAATGGCCACGTACTTCCACAGTTTTTTCTAAATGTCTTTGACCCCGTTGCGTCCTCCTCGGCTGGTTATTTAGCACTTCAGCGGCTCGCACGACTAATTGGGGCCAGAGGCAGGTGGAGCCGGCCTGCAGCGATCCGTCTTGTTTGTGGCGGACCGTAGCTCACGCTAAGCAATCTTTTTGTTTTTGCAGAGGGGGAACAGCGGAACAAGGGCATGAACTTTTGACACACTCACTTATGGGGCCCCCTAGCAGCCCGCCAGGCTTCACTTAATGTCAAGGTTCTCTGTGTTGTACCAGTCAAAACACCTCTTTCCCCTGAATATGCACCGGAAAGAAATTTACACCGCTCTCGCTACACCGAAAGTCTGCCTGTCGTCAAAACACATGTGACACTTCGCTTCATCTTTTATTTCTCCGCATTTGTGTAGATTTTAAGATACTGTCAATGCGCATGATCTAGAGTTTCTCTTTCTGCATTTATGTAAACACGCATCCTCAATACGTGCAGCATGATTGCTTGCCCATGGGTCCAGTTGCCTCCCTCTTGCATGTGCTAGCGTTTCCGACTGACGTGTCAGTGCGAGCGTGTCCACTGTGCCAGACACGTTGCGCCGTAATTCAACCAGGCAGGTGTGAGGGTCACAGCCAGTTTGTGGGCCAGCGTCTCGACCCCTGCTGTCTGCTTTGTCTGACCGTCAGAGGAACTCCTTAATTAGACCCTTTGGTTTGCAGCATCCGCCCGACGCAGCCCGGCAGACACACAGCAACAATCCCTTCATTAAATGCTCCTGGATGACTTGGCAAGGAGAGCCTCGGTTTCCCAATTCCTGCTGCACAAAGGCCATGTTTGGAAAAATCTCCTCTAATTTTTCACTTTGAATTGAGAGCACCTGTTCTCCGCAACCGTTATTTTTTTCTGGAATATTATGATTCATCAGGTTGCTGTGAATGGTTGGAGACCAGACTGTCTACGCCGTGTTGCTGATTCATTGATGTCTTTGTGTCCTTTGTGCAAATGCAAAAATACAAGATACATTGGTATCGCAAGATTTATGTAGGCTTACTTCTTATTAGTATGTCGAAGCTGTGAAAAAGTTGCCTATTTTTAAGTCATTGCAAGAAAGAATGATTAATTACAGGGTCAGGAACCTCTACACAGTGTTATTTCAACTAAATGTTGCTTTTGGTTGGTGTATGCCTGCGATGTTAGTACATACTGCAAGATGCCAAGGTAAAGCGATCAAGTGGCCAGAAAATGATTTGTGAAAGAGCTGTGAGAAAATTAAGTGAGGTATGGTTTACTGGCAGCCAGGTCTGCTGACAAAAGCAAGAAGGCGTATTCCGCAGAGATCCCGGCCCGGTGACCTTCAGTTGTAGAGAGACGGAGAGAAATGGAGGGAGAGGGGAAGGATTTTACTCTGCTGTTCTTGGAAAGTCTGTGTTGTTGCCTCCGCCATGGAAAAACATTTTCTTAAAGGCACCTTCAGAGCCAGATGGACACCTCTTTACAAGGAATCCATCTGTGGAAGCTGTGTAGCTGTTTTGTAACCGCTGCGCCCGCGGTTGAAATCCGAGCCACAGGTGTGTTTCAGGTGCAGGTCCCTGGTTGGTCCACAGAAAGGGCCTTGTGCATTGTTGTAATCACACCCTTTCAGTTGGCTTCAGTGTTAGTCGCCAGATATAAAGAGATTACAACATTTTTGTACCAAGTGATTTGATAAGGTTATCGTGGAGGGAGCCACATCAGTGGGCACAAAGAAAAGGAGATATTTTTATATGGAAATCTGATCTTTCAGCTAACCTGAAATTACAGCTTACTTGTTGCTATGATGAACCACAATCGACTATAATTGTTCAGCTGCATAAAGAAATAAAGGGTACTTCATTGAATGTGAAACAGCAGCTTAGGAGGATGTGGAAAATGCCTTTTCGGTAACAGAAAACTAAAACTGATAACACGGAAGAACAATGTTGTCTCAGTGATTTACAAGGCAATGTCTGTTCTGCTGAAAACAGTAATTGTTGCAAACATCAAACATGAAATCAGATGCAGTAAAATTCAGTCCGAAATTATAAAATAAAAGATAATATAATAATATAAAAGATTTGCCAGCTTGTGGTATTGCCATTTACACTGTGGGCTGTAATAAGCTAATGGCAGGTTGGAGCACCCACTGGAGCACCCCTCACCTGGTTGAGTGGATGCCCCCATAAACTGAAACTGAACTCCTCATTGCAGTGAAGCAAGTTTGATTCCACCTTGCGCCCTTTGGTGTATCCCTTCTTCTTCCCGTCTCTCTACACCGGTGACTGTACAATAAAGGCATTAAAGGCCGAAGAAAAACATGCAGAGCCACACTCAAAAACATCAACCAGTTCAGCTTTTTATCATGCCCTTAATGTAATTAGCCTTTTCCACACCTCATGATCAGCACCAGTCCCTTGGAAATTCATTTTATAATTATAGAGGTTTGTCTGGGACTGTTAATGGTCTGATTGACATGCCTACTCTAGTAACTCACACACTGTTTGGACAATGCAGACATGGAGATCATTGAACTGTGAGTTGCATACACATAGTTACATTGCCAAAGTTTTGTAATCATTTGTGGACAGAGGAGGTAATACATTTCCACTTCCCCTAATCAGGCATAATATTATGACCACTAACCACTGTCCATCTTGTGACAATACAATGCTCCATTGGGAAACCTTTGGGCCTGGCATTCGTGTGGATGTTACTTAGACATGTACCTCCCACCTAGACCAGACCAGGCACCCCCACACCATAGCAATTACGCTCCTTGATGGCAGCAGCCATCCCCAGCAGGATGCAGCCTGAACAAGCCTGATCCACAGAGGCCAATCCCGTCAACCAGCAGAACCCAAAGGCCCCAAAAACACTGTGCTGCCAGACACCACAAGTCACCCTGAGAAAGTCCATTCTGTGATGATAACAATATTAGGAAGGTGGTCATAATGTCACCTTATTGGTGTAGTTTGGCTGTTTAGCTTCTTGTAACCGGATTTGGCAAATTCTGGCTTGCTGGACCAACAGTTCTGCAGCTTTTGGCTAGATGGCGTGTCTTTATCGTCTTGATAGTTTTCAATGTTATAGCCCTTTATTGGTCATCTTATAGGTCTGAACAATGTGTACAATGAAGCGAGCTACAGTTAGGGTCCAAGTGTCGCTTCCAAATTTGGATAGTTCATGGCTTCAGCCAGAAAAGATGGCGTCGACCATAAAGCCATTCTCTATATGTTCTTTTGACATTGTCAAAAATATGTCAGTGCTTTTGCGTTTGTCACTCTTTAAGCTTCAGCTTTTCTGGACTTCAATATACGTTTTACCATTTCTAATGATCAAATATGAAGAACACCTCAGTATAATTGCTTCATTTAAGTGATTCTTTTATTTAAGTCTCTGATTAAAAGAGACATATAATTTAGTCTTTTTCTCTCTATTTTTGCATTTTACCAATATTTATACTTTCAGATTGTTATGTTAATGATACAGTGTGACCTATGTTGTGATTTTATTCATACTGCATGAATGTGCTCCATATAAAATGCAGTGTGTGCATATCCAAAACAAACTGAGGAACTGAAGAAGCTACTCGGATGATTGGTGAAACATCTTCTCAAAAAAACAAAAAAACAAGTGCAGTTTCCTTTTTGTAAATGCTTTTTGGTTATACAATGACTTGGATGTCTGAGAACCTTCACAGACATTTCCCCCGCATACTGTAATCTCTGGATTTCTTTTACTTGACTGCCTTGAGGCAGTATGAAGTGAAATGTTTATGTGTATCACAAAGCTTTTGACATTTACAGTCTGACTCAGATAATTACCTAACAACATCTGTGTGGTTGCAACAGACTTAATTACCACCTTCACACTGTGCATCTTTATGCACGTTTGGATAATCGCGTGGATACATCGTGTTCTCTTCTTGTCAGGTGGAATGGAGAGAACTGATTTTACGAGCTGTTTTCCGTCAGACAGGTCGTATTCAGAAAGAAACATAGATACACAAGACTGCATTTTCTTGAAGGGGCTCTAAATATTCACATTGAAACTTTAGATGATCTTCAAACCCCTTCCAACATAAATATTGTCAGAGAAAGCGATTCAACAGGCGCGATCGTATTTGGGCTCTTTCCCAGTATCGCACTGTAGCATCGCGACGAGGCGGTGAGACGCACCGAGTGAGAGAAAGAGCAAGCGTGACAGACAGAAGGAGGGGAAAGAGGCAGAAGCTTGCTGTGACAGCCTTTTCATTCTCCATGAATGGCGTTCTTCTTCCCCCTCAGCATTCTTTGACGACTTCAAAGCGTCAATCTCAGCAGAGTGATTTGGCCCTACTGTCGTGGGAATCTTGAATATTCATCGGAACCTTTCTTTCGCTGGAGAGCCGAGTCTCTACAGGGGATCTGCCTGGATCTCACTATATCATTATACACGGTTAAACATTAAGTTAAGCACCATTAAGTTATGTCAACGTTTGTCTTCTCTTTAACTCCAGTAGTCATGAAAGGTTTTAGATACTGAACTCAATTTAATATGTTTTCTAAACTTAAACTTAAAGTAATCCTTTGTCTTGACTTCTTAGGAGTTTTGTCTGTGTGCTCAGCGTTCATTTATCTCATGTCTTTAAGTTTTGAGTTGAAAAAATGGTGAAGGGGGAGGGGTGATATGATTTGAATACTGGCAAATAAAAAAGCTGTTGGCATTTTCACATCTTTTAATTAGACAGAACTATATAAAATGGTGATACCTATGAAACAAGTCTCTACAACAGTGGATTAATTAATTATACCACGGTATTACAACATCAGCAAAGGTATTGGCGCCATAAGCGCAATGGATGGGTGGATTTAGGAACCTGTTTCCCTGCCAGGAATGAATTTCAGTGGCTGTTTTTGGTTTATGCTCCTCTCTAAACGGCCTAAATAGAATAAATGTTACATTTCTGAATGAACAAGATGTGAGCTTTAGGTATACTTTAACACTTGCCATTAGTCGTCAAGATGAGAAAACAAAGTAGAAACAAAAACATTAGCTCTCAACTTAAATTGGCGGTTCATATGACTTTAGTTAAATTGACTTGACTTGGACATGTGCGTAGAAATGTATATATAGACATATATCTATAGACGTGGTTTGGCGTGGTATAGACGGGCTTCATCTGGGCTTCATCTGAATGCAGAAGCAAAACAAAACTCCTGTTTTCAAATGATAAATCAAAGTCACTGAATCTCCAATCTATCACCGCTTTGCCAGAGTCTGTATCTCAGTACAAATAGCTAGGAGTTGTAATTGATGAATCCCTCTCTTTTACGCCCCACATTCAGCACAGGGTGAAATATCTGGAATCTGGGACCAGAAACTCTCTGACACTTTTCATTTTAGCACGACGCCTCAGGGGAACTACTGTTTTTTACAACCTGGACCTTATTTCTAGCATAAGATATGGTCGTTTACTCACCCAAATAACTTTTGTGTCATTAAGACTCATTTAGGAAATAATTAGATCCAATATGGTTCGTCCACAACCTCAGAATCGGAAAAATATTCAGCCATTTTGCAAAAGACTAGCAATAGCAAATTACAGGTAAACAAGACGACCGTTGCTGATTTCTGACCTCTGATGAAATAAAATCTGTTTCCTTAGTCTGATGGATTGATAATGTGAGTAATCAAATAAAATTCAGCGCTTGTTTTCCAGTGGATATTGTAAAACTTTTTTTTGTGATTCGTCAAAGAAAGGAATCTAATCTTGGTCTTACTGGATGATGAAGATAGCGTCACGCTTTCCTGTCTTTTCCACCCCAACTGCACCATTTGGTAAAGACAGCTGTGTTGCCACGGTAATAAACTGCTTTCCAGGATTCTATGACAGCAGTTTTACCGCTGAGCTCCTGAAAATCCTGCTAATTTCACAGAGCTGAGGGTCAGTCCAGCCGCGGCCCGAAAAACACCGTTCACGATACGCATTCCATCTGTGCCCGGAGTAATTTCATCATCTGTGTTCTGCCATGGCTTTTTGTTTCACAGGTTAGCGGTGATTTTTCACAGTCATCCATCCCGGCCCTCTCGCCGTGTGATGTTCGCTCCTTTAAAGTCCTTTTCTAAAATAAAAACCGTGACTTGTTTTCATGGTGCGTTGTCGTGCTGGTGCCAGTATTAGCGCGAGGTCTCTGTTTCATAAGAGAAATGTTTGCTTTATGAAATGGAGACAGATTATTACAAACAACCAAGCTGCATTAATTGATCTCCGGGTGCTGGGGGGCATAACGCGGAGCGTACAGAATCTGCAGAGCAAACTGAAAATAATCTGAACTCCTCCGCACACATCTCTCCTACTGTCCCGATCAAAGTAGGACGCCCAATGTATGAAATCATAGCCTTGAATGAAGGTAAAAAGAGTTCCTGGAGTGTAGTGATTGCGAAATTTGTGCAAATAAGTGCAGAAGAAATACATATGTTGCACTTATTTTATGCAGTCAACGTGTTCTCTCTAAGGTGCATGCTGTTTGAGGTGCAGAATTTATGCCTGTTACGCACATAGACTGTATAAAGTATTATATACAGCCAATGCTTGCACACTGCAGCTTCTTGTCAGGAAAGGGGAAGCGAGTGCAGCGTTTTCGTGTCCTAGAGAGTGAGTAGGTGAGATTGAGACGAAAGTTAGAGAGCTGGAACAACGTATGCATTAAGAGAACCCGATAACCTGCTTCATGAGTGCTCCCCATTCCTTCTAATACAGGTTTCTGTCTGGTGAAGTGAATGGGAAAAAGTTTTTTTTTTTGCGGTTTTGCGATTCCTGATATCTGCATGTGAACGGCTGGTAAACTATTTACACAACCGCTGCTTAAAGACGTTATAATTTCTTGTTTTTCATTGGCCTAAATCGGCTTGGGACTAACTCTGTATTGTGATGCGTGTGTGTTGAATCATCACCCGAGTATTTTTGGACCAGCGGATGCCATTCGACCTGCAGCTCACACTGTGTCCTCTGCGCCAAAATGGCCTCAGAGTGTAGCTTTGCTAAAAAAAAAAAACAAGCTCATGAGCAGAACTTTTATTCCTAATTATTAAATACTGCAACGTCACAAAGGTGGGAAGCTTGCAGGAGGCACAGCGGTTATCTTAAGGCACCTCCAGGTAAATAAGGTTTTAAATAGTGTTCTGGTGTTTGCATGTCTAATGCGACTAGTTCTCATTGCAATTGCAACCCACATTGTGGTTTTACAGAGTGATTGATGCGCTGACAGAACGATTCCAGCAGTATTAATCATCCTGTAACTATGTACGTGATGACAGATGTGCTCTGCAGTTTAAATTCTAACTAAGAGAAGGACGGGGGAGAAAGGGGAAGGGAAGAGTTCATTTGACTCAAAATGGGCCTTGCAACCAGTCTGCCCCGCTTTCAACCCTTTTGTGTGGTGGAGTGACCCCCACCTACGGAGCTCCTCACTCCCTTGGACCCCCCCCCCCAGCCCCCTCACATCCCTGGCCTTTGGGCTGAGTGGGCTGTCTGAGAGTCCAGAGAGGCTTCACGCTGGGCGTTTGATGGAGCGCAGAAGGGTGTGTGAGGTGCACTGACCCATTCACATTGCTCCCCATGCACTCGTGCTCCAGAATAGCCCGACTTATCGCGTGTAACACACAGTGCTGCGCAAATCAGGAGTGGCAGCTATAGGCCTGCTGGAGAGGGGGAGACGTGGCTCATGGGGGCTGCCTCTTCCCACCCAGTATGACTTTAAGAGGGGACAGGTGTGGGGTGGAGAAGCCCATTTGGCTCTTGTTGTTGTTGTTGTTTTGGCCTTCTCCAACCCTGCTTTAGCGCCGCCGTGTTTTTGCTCTTGTTTACGTCCTCTTCGACCATTTGGAGCAAAGCCTCTCTTGCTCCGAGGGAACAGCTTTGCGCGAGGCTCGTACATACGCGCTTGTAAATATTTCTTTCACAATGGAGATGTTTATGATCTGTGTAGGTGCCGGGGTAGACTGGTAATCCGTCTAACAGCTTAGCAAAGCCTCTTAACTTGTTGCACGCATAAATCTTTTCACCGGTGGAATGTGTCCCTATTGTCGTTTTCTTCTGTACGTTTGTGTGTGTGTGTGCGAGCGCGTTGGATTAGTGTGAAGTTGCAAAGTTGTGACGGTGCCTGGAGGTGTGAGCTCTAATCACCTCTAATCACCTGACGTGTGACGGCCTGATCCCCGTTGTAGCCCGGCAAGCGGCTGCGTTTTCACCCCTTTCACGCACACACACACACACACACACACACAGGCTCACATGAGCGACTGAATGGGACTCAGCCCACATCTCAACTTTAATACCAGACTCTTGGTTACAGATTAATGCCTGGCCCTTGCCATTCATACAGCACCTGTGCCTGCAGCTTCGCTTACACACGTTATATCGAGACGGGGTTGCCGAGAGGTTGGTCCCTTCTGCTGCGTTGATTACAGTGGGAGACTTTTATTTTGAAAGGGCTGTTGTGTAGCTGTTAAGGAGGCTGATGGCTTATTGCAAAGACACTACTACACTAAATATCTGCACCAAAACTCTAGAGTAACATGACAGGGCGTTCTTGGAATATGAACACCTTAGCATTTGCAGCACCTTCGCTTTTAATTGTCTTTGTTGTTGAGAGTTTAACAGGATTAATGTCTGTACTTCTTCTGCACGGACACAGACTCACATGAAACTCAAGAGCAGCGTTCCTGAGCCGGGCTGGATAACCTGCAACGACCCATTCACTCTAACAACAAACTGTTTTTTTCTCTTGGTTCTCGCTTCGGTTCATCAAACACCTCTGCGCTCCTATTTTCTTCTGCCTTGCAGGATTTGACACCGTCTGGTTTTTGCCCTTGTATATGTACGTGTCCTCTGTGAGTTTACGGCGCTCGGGTTCTTATTGTAGTTTCCGCGTCCCTCTTGGCGTGCTGCGCGGTTGCATGCCTGTGGCAGCAGTTCATAATGCTTTCACCGCTGCCTTTCGCACCTCATTCACGTGCACATCCGCGGCCCCGGTTCACCCCCTCGCCTCCTTCTCCACTCTCCTTTCCGTGCATGAGTGATGTGAGAATTCCCAGGGCTGGTGTGCACGGCCGAGGCGGAGGGCATGTGTGGATATACTCAGCTGTTCTCCTCTGCGGTGGAGCGGCCGTAGAAAGGGCTGGACAAATAGCACAGTGAGAGAGCAACCAAGTAACACCCTCCTCCTCCTTCTCCTCCTCCTCCTCCTCCCCCCTTCTTTTGTCCCCCTCTTCTTTCTCCATGTCTGTCTCTCCCAGGCTGTCAGTGTGGAGTAGTGCTGGAGGCTGCGAGGCGAGTGTGAGCTGTGGGAAGTTCCTGAGAGCGCACAGAGGCAGAGTGGCAGCCACTCACAGAGAAACACTTGTGCGCAGAGAGAGGACTGACCCTCTTTCACGGAAGGATACAGGACGCGCTCTCGCACCTCCGGCTTGTTGCGCGGGGTGTGATCGTTGTGGCAGCGTCTCGGGGATTAGAAAGAAGTCGGTGCTGGCATGATTGTGGCGGGGTGCCTGCCCCGGGAGTGGGCCTGGCAGGCTGTTCTTCTGGTGACTGGACTAGCATCTCTGAGCTGCGGGTCTGACGGTGAGTACTGCTTTTCTTTTGACAATTGCTCTGTCCTGTTGTCATTGTGTCACTGCACGGGTCACATTAAAGCCTTACTTTGTTTTTATATTTCTGCTTTAAGATGGGAGGCCAGCCCTGGTTGAATCCGAAACTTGTTTTCACACATTTTTATTGACAGTATCACGAGCCGACAGGTTGATGGAGCGCGCTCGTGAGGTTATCCGGCTATTTTTTGCCCCGTGGTATTTATGATGAGCGCAAGCTATTATGATCTCCACGGGGGGCTACCATGAGAACGGGTGCGCATTTATCTGTCCCTTCCCACCCCCCTCCTTCTCTCCCTCCCTCCCTCCCTCCCTCCCTCAGTCCAGACCCCCGTTCATGTTTTGAATTGTTTGAAGATGGACAGCCAGTTGTCTGTCGCGAAGAATGCCAACAGTGTCACGGTGCCCCGTAAGGTTGTGACAAGCTGGCAGGGTCGACGAGCTCCCACCCCTTAAGAAGACGACACTTGTGCATTTGCTCTGGTCTGATGAAAGAAGAGAAAGATAGTCAGTCGATATAGCTATGTTTTGAGGACTTCCTGTTTTTAAAATAGACATTAATTAACATTAATTAATCAATGCCTTTGTGATCTCAAAATTTCTCAAATTAGCCACTTGGCTTAAAATTTATCTGCAACTATTTTTATAATTGATTGATTTCTTCGGTTTTTGTGATACTGAACTCAACTCCTTCGGCAACTGGACATTGTACTGTGTGTGAGGATATAATCTTTGCCTTTTCAAAAAATTATATTTCCAGTTTTCTGACATTTCATACGCCCAATAATCAATGAAAACCTCTACACCGCGCACGAACCTGTTGTGGAAACGATATTTAGCTGCAGTTATTCTTTTAATGGCTCACACTCTGTAAAAACCCATCGCTGTCAAGCTGTTAAACCAGATACGGCGTGCACACACACGCACACTCACACACAGTGTTTATAAATGCTGCGATAAAGGGAAGGTCTGGAAATGTTCAGCGTGTGGCTCTTAGCTGTGACAAGGTTTTCCTTAAATGTCACTTCTGGTGTCTTGTTAAACATTATTTTCAGTTAGTTTATCATATGCAGCAATGTGTTTCTTATTGTCCTAATACATGACAAACCTTTCAACCTATAAGACTGAACTTTTAACGGCATATTCACAGACTTGCGATTGATGTATTTGAGGATTTTTGAAAGCCAGATGCAGGGAGATTAGTTATAAATCCCATTGATGACTAATGTGCGTACAGTTAACTTAACATTAAGGCACGCTTTAAATTAAATCATGCTACAAAGCCATTCTGTGCTGAAAATGTGTCAAAACTGAAGACCAGCTGTAAAATCCCATACTGACTGTGTGGCTCAGAACTGAATGTAACTTTCACGGTTGGTCATGAAATACCTCAGCTGCTGATGAATGCTCCTTTAGAGAGTTTCCTCTGCACACACTGAGCTTAGAGAAACTCGGTGAGTTTGAGACGAGCCACACAAGATATCAAGCATGTGGGAAGATGGAGAGGAATTCAGATTTAAAAAAAAAAAACAAAAAAAAAACCACCTCTGGAGAGTAACATCTTAGCGCAGCTGCATTATTAGACAATAGCAGACAAAGGTTCTGCTTATTCCTGGCAGTGCAGTCTGACAAATATTAAATAAAACTGAAGCCCTGAGCTGTCATATTTCATCCTTTTTCTGCAATGTTGCCCTTCCTCTGTTTCAGTCTTTTGCACCGATACGTCAGCAGCCGGCTACCTTCTCCCCTTCCTCTGTGATCTGATCTTTTAAAGGTCACCCAAATGAGTTAAACACGTGGGAGGTTGTCCGTAAATCTGAGCGGCACGGCCAATTTGCCACCTGTTTCTGTAAGCTGGAGAGGTTCGCGGAAAATAGACGAGTCCTAGCCCCGTTTGGCCGGTGGCACTGCTGTGGAAATATGAAGAATCTGGTGCTGTTGTGGGATAATGATGTTACAGTCGTTAAATTTTTTTTTATGATACTGTTTTTGACTTACTTCTTCTAGTTTAATGTTGGATCTGTGCTGTTCTTTTGTAACCGAATAACTATCAAACCATAACCACTTTGGATTCCACTACTAAAAGGACAAACCCCCATGGTCCATCACTTACAGCACTGATATACACTTCAAATCGAGAAAACTAAACCATTAAACTACACCACCAAACAGTTGTGCTAGCCTGATCAGTCAACAGGATTCAGTGAGGAGTTGCTTTACAAGCAGAATTTTTAGTTGTGTTTTTATTATTATTCACAGCAATCTTCAAATACCTGAAAATGTCAGCATGTCTCTGTAGGAGTACTCAAAGGGGTACTGGTTTTCTCGTTATCAACAAGTGTTGCTTTTCTGTGGCTCCACTTTGAGAGGAAAAAAGAATAATCATGAAGTTCAGTAGGAGATGTTCTGCACGTGATTGAATTTGTAAAATGTATTCACAAAATCTGTTGGTTCGAAAGAGACAAACATTTCCTCTACATGTGCACGATGACACTGAGCATTTTGCGCTGCACTGATGCGCCCTTTGGAAGGCTTGTATGGAGTGTTGTGGAGGAAGGTCAGAGTGTAGTGTGGCGTGGCGGTCCAGCGGTACAAAACAGCAGCAGTTGGTCCTCAGCAGGACCGGGCTCCTTCAGCCTTCTGTGCGCCGCTTCCTGTCAGGATGTGGATACGGTTCCCCCACGCAGAATTTGATCCCCAGGCAGATGTGCTGCTCCAGCGGTCAGGCCTGGGAGGAAAAGCTGTGTGCGAATGTTTATGTTAGCATTATAGCTGCTCATGTGTGCCATGTTAATATACGCCGATCAGGCATAACGTTATGACCACCGTCTTAAGATAGTGTTGTGCCTCCAAAACAGTTGTGACGCATCAGAGAATGGACATGGTCCTTCTGAGGGCGTCCTGTGGTGTCTGGCAACAGGATGTTGTTAGTGTGGGCCTTTGGCTCCTATGGGTTGAGGGGATGGGCCTCTGTGGCTCATCCCACAGATACATGATCAATTGGGCATCTAATGAATTTGAAGGCCAGGTCATCACCTTGCGCTGTTCTTCATGTTTTTTTGTTTTTTTTTTTGTTTTTTTTGAATTGTCCTTAAACCATTTTTGTGTGTGTGTCAGGCTGCATCCTGCTGGAGATGTCTGCTCCCATCAAGGAGTGTCTTTGCTATGGAGGTGGTCTAGGTGGATGCTACATGTCTAAGTAATATCCACATTAATGCCAGGTCCAAAGGTTTCCCAGCAGAACACTGATTTGTCACAAAAAAAGTCAGTGTTATTTACTTCTCCTGTTGGAGGGTTTTAATGTTTTGGCTGATCAATGTATCAGCCTCGTGAAATGTGGAAGCTTGGGACTACTTTTTTGGAGGGACTACTAATCATCCTTGCGTTCTGAACCAATAAAATGGAAGCTTTTGAATAACAACATTTCCTAGTGCATTATTAAAAAGTTAACAAATTTGGAAAATATGCTCCCCCCAATTTCTTGCAGATGGTTAGATAGCCATAAAACCTCCTAACAGTTTGCTTACAGGCACCTAGTGTGTTAATTAATGAGCTGTAGAGGTGGTAGCAGGTGGATACTGTGACCTTTGGACACATTCCAGCTGTATTATTTCCCCATGTTTCTAATCTCAGTGTTAATCTACGTTAGCCGGCCGTGCCTTCATATTTAGCAGACGGGCATGGGAGTGACATTTATCTCCTCCTAACCTTAACTCTTGGCACAAAAGCAAATTAGTTTTACAATCCAGACCTTTCATCTGTTAAAATTACAGCAAGTGCATGTGTAAGTCGTGAGGAACCTTGAACAACCTTGAGAGGAAAAACAGAACCCTGCTGTTTGTTGGCGGAGGTGATACTGTGGGGTAAAGTGACGCACTGTGGTGGCGCTATGGTCATAGCCTCTCAGCATTGGCTGTAATGAAGCCCGGCGTTTCTCAGTGCCTTGCGGCTTTTTCCAGTAAGCCCAGACCACATGGACGGATAGACGAGCAGCGAGATGCGTCGATGGGAATTGCGGCTGGACCATATTAAAAAATATGAGATGGGATCGAGGTGGTGTGCTGAGACGAGTGCGACATGCGGTGTGTGCGACCCCTGTGTTGCCGGCATCTCCACCTGTTTTCTGTCTATCCATCTAGTGTGGGAGCTAGTGTGTGCATGTGTTCTCTGTGGCCGTGTTGCGGTCAAACAGTTTTTCACGTATTACATTAAAGTACTGCAGTATTATACTGAAGTACAGATGAGGGAAGCAAGGGTGACTTGAAGGTGTAGATTGTCCTGCACTTTTATACATAGCTGTCCCTTTGCTATCACAAAGAAAATACTGTGCGTCTTACCCATAATGGTTAAGATATTTTTTAAATGTATTACTAAGTCTCTGTTATGCCTCTTGAGTCTGTCTCTGTTGCAGGCATCCACTGTGTTTAAATCTGTCAGTTGGTCTGCGTACACATCTGTCTGTGTTTGAGTATTTTGTTGTGGACATAGCATCTCTTTGCCGTAGTCACACCCTCGTGCAACATTTTTTTGTGCAACCAGTGCGAACCATCAACAGTGAAAGATTTATTTATTTTTTTTACTGAGGTTTGCATGCGGGGCAGGTCTCCCTCCATAAATTTGTTGTGGCATTTTCAGCTCGGGGCGATGCGAGCCTCACAGTGATCATGCCACTTCTGCTTCACAGAGGCAGCCTGGTCACGGGCGGTAAACAGAAAACAGGTTGCTGGAAGCTCCGCGTTTGAAACAGATGACTTGACGTTGGCGTAGCGGCTGGGGCGGGAGGGGATGGCGTGGAATGCGCTCCTCGGACACGTTCCCGTGCGTGCTCGTACAATATGCGCACATGTGTGAGTGTCTCATGTGGCAGAGGCCTTTGAAGCCTGCAGGAGGCTAAGAGGAATGAGGGTGCAACGGCCGGGTGGAGGAGGATGTATGGCCCCTCTGCAGGTTGGTTGTGACCTCCTGCGGGTCAGAGTGCACGCTGGAGACACAGGGGAAGATGTCTCCTTTGAGGAGGTGATTTATTATGACCACCTGGAGTAACTTATCTACTCCTTCTCTCATGTCTTCCTCTCTGCCTATGACTAACAGGGAACAGGCTGTGTGAGCGTCACAGCTCAACGCTTAAATGCCTGTAGTGTTGTGATGTCTGCTCTTGTTAATTGTTCATACAAAGATTTATTCTGGACATAAAACCCCCTGATTACATTTCTATCTAATCTCATCCCAGGCAACAAGAGTATTTTCTTCCTGGATTGATTTCCAATTATTGTATTTCGAGTGACCGCCAGTGTCTGTCTGATGTCGGAGCATATTTCAATCTATCGTGTAATAAGGCAGCTATTGAGTCGGTGACAGTACGTCAAGCCGGTTCCAACTCAGTGAAATATATTTATTATTTATAATATTTTTCATATTATCACAGCAATAATAGACCCAGCATTTATGAGACATAATTTGAAAAAGAAAATGCTTTGATATGGCACAGCTGCACACTGCGGTACACACACACAGATTTGCCAATGTGGTGTACCGCAAGGCATTCACTTGGATCCTCTATGAGATGTTTTGACAAACTTTGAAGACTCAATTCAAAAGCATCTTGTTACGTTATACCTTGTGCATCACTGATCCAGTAACTGTTAGAACACTAATAAAATCACTAAAGAAAATACTTTTTCCATTGAAGGTTCATGATAGTGGTAGTCCCAATGAAAAATACCCTCACAGAGAGAAATACTTCCAGTAGTCACTGAGAATAAACCATTTGCATCAATGAAAATGTGCAGAACAGAGTAAGAGCTCAACAAAAACAAAACAAAGCAAAGGACATGTTATTTCCCGTGTGTCATTAATACCATCACAGGAATGATACACAGCTCACAGGCCCGCTTCGCCTATCACCATGAAAAACACGAGGGAAGACAAGTCACAAACCAAACTGATAGTGTTCAGCCGCAGCCTTGGAAAATGAGAGGAGAGCAGTGACGCGGTCACAGGGGCAGCAGATGACCTGCCGTCCCTAATTCAGACATATTTGGGAAAGGCGGAATCCGACGGGGGAAGCGCCCCGAGATGCGGTGCCACTGATGATGGCGATGAGCTGTGACTGAAGCCTCTCCAGCTGGAACGCTCGCTTCACCGTGCTCGTGCTCCAATTTGCTCAGAGGATGTTTGTGTGTAGCCGTGTGTCGGTGTTGAGGAGAAGCCTGTGGAATGTGTGGGGGTGCGGATCGGGTTTCGGGGTGACCTTGAGTGGGCCACGTCGCTGACACAGCAAGTTTGTGTGTGTGCACAGTATGTGTGTATACATGTATGAAAGACAATGGGCACATATGGCATACTTCCATTTTATATAACCATGTAACCATATATTTAAACTAATTTAGTTTGTCAGTTTTTTATATTTTCTTTCCAATGTGCCCTTTTTTGTAACAAAGATGGCCTCAGTCTTGGGGCCCCTGCTGTGTTTGCATCGTTTAACCTCTTTAATAGTCTGTTGAACGTACGGTGACTCCGTAGTAAACCACGACTCACAGGACAAAGACCTTCGTGTTAAACATGACGATACTTGAGAATCAAACAGGTTCATTATTCCCAGAGCTTGTTGTAGCCAGAGCTTGTTGTAGAGATAACATATTTATTTAGAGAGTAAATTAAGCACTGCTGTACTTTATGCATCTCCTTCTGTACTTCCTGTTGCAGTAGGTGGGGTGTCAAGGTACAGACTCAAAGAATGAAAAGAAAAGAAAGAATGATCGAATGAAGTGCGTCTTTGCATGCATTTGTTTTGTAAGCATTTAAGCATCATTCAAAGCTAGAAGAAGATGTTATCTTGGAGGTTGAACACTGCCTTTTGATGAAAGCTAATCCACTACACTGTGTAGTTTGGTAGTTCAGCTCTTGATCGTACGCATTGCCTCATTTCCCGACAGTATAAACGTTTAAATAAAACCCCTGATTTGGAGTGAATGCACCAAATTTGTTGAACGTTCCCGTCCTGTGTTTTTGCACACTTGCAGAGCGGAACGAGCCAAACCAATGCTACTGGCGAGGGAGGATCTCAACACCTCCGCAAACTTCCCCTCCGACAGAAACAACAACACAGATTAGGTTAAAAGGACGCCGAGTACCACTTAAAGAGCAGTCACTGTGTTTGTACTGCGCTCTCATTTAGCCTTTTCATCACATAGCCCTCTGGAGGATTACTCATGTCCTATTTCAATGGCTGGTTGGCTTTCAGGCTGTTGCTCTGCTTAGATCTGCTTACACCTATTAAAATAAAACTCGCAGAGGGGGAGCTTTCCTTGGATTTGATCGACACATGCGACAAAGGCGTAGACGCGCATCCTTGTTGTCTTCAAAGACTTGGCTTTAAAAAGTTGCTGTCTGTTGAACAAGACAGAATTTTTTAAGCAAATACATAACTGAATAACTTTAAGACCTGCAGTCGGTGCCATATTGACAAAAGCAGAATAAGGGGAGGGAGTGGGAATCGGACAGAGAGTTAGAGGAAGACATCCATCAAGTGTGGCACAACACTGTTCAGCTTTCTGACCACAGAGGTCTTCGGGGATGAGCTGCTGTCAGAACTGGTTTTATTATACACCAATAAGACTATATGGATCGCCAGTTACTTTGCAGTAAGGATACAAGAGAAGATTATATATCTATTTGACATTGCATTTTCCTTTTGGTTACTAAGTTATAAGTATTGGTAATATAAAAATCAATTGTGGGCTATCAAAAAATAACGACACAGCTGAAAATAATATTTTTTTATGTTCTTATAGCTTTGTGATTTACGAGGAGCCCCTCATATCTAGATAGGGAGCAGGTCCTCTTTAATGGGACATTTATTAACACTTAATACGCAAACATCGGACTTGTGTTCTTGGTAGTTCAGACTTGACCTTCAGGAGGACGGAGGATGGTGTTTCTGTAAATTGGAACTGCAGCGTACGTTGTGACGCCTGCAAAATACATCCATCCATGTCCACAGATGTTACATCCCAATGCATGCTCGATAAAACAGTCAGGGTAAGAATTTGAACAATACCTGGACAGTGCATATTGATGAACGCCACGTAGAGTCTGCCATGTTGGACCCAGAACGGACAAACCAAACAGAAACTCCGGGTAGCGCATTTTGCATTTTTAGCCGCCACTGTCGGCTCTCATGGAAGTTGAGGATGAAACAGCTGGTTGCAGTCTGCAACCTCACCACACGATGGCACTAAATATTCCACGCTAGTCCTTTAAAGCTTATTTATTTTTGGATATTAACTCACAGAACAGTGGACATTTAACTTCGTACTGCATTTGGTTTGACTCTGCTGTGGATATTTTAACATTCTGCATTGGTTAATCCCCGTTAAATCCTTGCACATATTAGATCACATAAGTATGCTCATATACTGTGCTACTTATATACATTATATGCTATCTGTTCATATTTTTTCCCTTTGAAGATGAATGGATGTGAGGACTCATGTGCTGTCTGTACATACAGTATGTTCCTATATGTATAGTCACAAATATCCGCAACCTGCATCTAATCATAGGCTTTTTCAACAACTTTAATTAAATAATTTAAGTGGATCATGAGTGCTCGGAGAATAAATTATGCATACTTACAGAAATATAAAGGTACTTGTAGGTCTTTCTTGTGAATAGCATAATTCAGGGTTCTGACTTAATGCAGGTGCAGTGACTCCATCTCAGAACTGCAGGGATGCTTTCAGAAGTACATATTCATACTTTTTGCATTGCCATGGTAACGGTGTGGGGACTGGCCGAGTTCTGATATTTTTTTTAAATGGGTGTTTATTCAATCATTGATTTTCCTGAACTTTACTCTTAACCACTTAGCCACTAAACCCATTCTGTCTCTGTCTCTGTCTGTCTTCTTCACCGTACAGCCAACATGTTGGACACCATGCTGCTGAAGAACGGGTGGAAGGGAGGATCGGAGCGGAGGACGGAGGAGAGAAGCAGCACGGCCACGGTTTTAGCTCAGAACATGCTTTGGTGCCACTGCTACCACCACTGCCCCGAAGACTCCGTCAACAACACTTGCATGTACGGCGGAGTTCACACACTCGTGTGCTTACACACAGGAATAGCAAAGGCTGCCGCAAAGCAATTAGCGAAAGACCTCCAATTACCTGATCAGAAGTACTCAATAAAATCCCACAAGCCTCTTAAGATACAGCCTATTAATGCTTGCTTTGTGTGTAACTTGTAGTTTTGAGTTACTGATTATTCACATTAGCACAAATTAATTTCTGCCCATTAAAATTAATAAAACTCACATTTGCAAGTCTGTTGCACAAACTTGTTAAATAACTAACCTAAACAAAACAGTTTATCACTTCAAAATTGATTGTCAGTTTCCCCTTTTTGCAGTTTTAGTACTTTTAAGAAAGCTGATTTTAAATATATAATCTGGGTTTTATGGGCTAAATAGCTCTGATAAGGGTTTAGTCTCTTAATAAGGATATGCTGGAATAGGATATGATCAAATGCTACCGACTGCTAAACCCAGCGCCCGTGACGATGTGTGCGTGGTATGTGTGTGCTTTGCTAGGACTGACGGTTACTGCTTCACTATGGTGGAGGAGGAAGAGGGGGGTCTCGCTGTGCTCACTGCAGGTTGTTTGGGACTGGCTGGTTCTGAGTTCCAGTGCAGGGTAAGTCTGCTGCACGCGTCTCTGTGTGTCCTTCCTTGACTCGCTGCAGCTCTTTATGAGGCCTGTTTATGTCAGCCTTTGTTTCTGCACAGTGGAAAAATATTCTAACTCTGCCTCCACAAGCGTCACGTGGAAACGCACGCTCACATTTCTGTGTATGTGTTAAAAGGACACGTGGAACGCCCGTTCGAGGAGGGCTCTCGAGTGTTGCACTGACCAGGACTACTGCAACCGAGACTTACATCCCACTCTTCCCCCGCTCATGACTTCAGGTGAGACGCGCCTGTGCATTTCTTCACGCGGGGTTCCTCGCACGACGAAATCCCGGCCCGGGTTTTAGAGCGCGATTGGCTTTTAGCGCGAGCTCATTCAGGCCACGCTGGGCTGCTGATGGGTAGTGACAGTTTAAACTGTTACAAACCACAGTGTGGTGCTGGAGTGAAGTGGCACATGCTGCTCTGGGACGCGGGCAGGGAGAGAGAGAGAGAGAGAGAGACAGAGAGAGGCAGGTGAAACAGAGCCTGCAGACTTGGCTTGTTCTCTCACCCTCTAATGAAAAGGACAGCCTCTCCCCAGGGCCTGCTTGAGTTTCTTGCCTCAGGACGGATGTGAGATATCTGTCCATCTGTCACTCCGCAAAACACCAATACGCACACTCTCTCTCTCACACACACATGCACACACACACTCTTTCTTCGTATATCTCGCTCATAGCCTCTTTCACATACACTCGGCATCACCCTCTTACAGATTTCATTTTGACCCTCCGTGTAAACACTGATTTGCCGAGCCAGTTGGAAAAGAAATAAATAAAACATGATTCCATTGTCCCACGACTGTTTTTCACACGTTTGGCTGCATTTCCTCAGACTTTTAATGCTCCCTGTGATTGAAGGATGTATCAGCTTCATCTGTAGGCTCAAATAAGTTGTAAAAAAATGATTTATCATTAAAAAAAATTCAACATTGGTCCCTTGTGGCACAAGTCAACTGTACAACTAGTGCGAGGGCTGTTGCAGTCTAAATTTGAAACAGGAAATCCGCTTTTAAACCACCACAACAAGTCAAACAGTTAGGATTATAATTCTACAGTCTGCCTCACCCAAATAAGTTAATTTGGAAAAAAACAACAACCCTAAAATTGGATTTTAACGTCGACTCACGTAACTTGAAATGTCTTTGTAGGAACGTTTTCTCTCCACACAGCTTTTTCATTTTCTGTGTGTGTGTGTGTGTGTGTTATTCTCTAGCTCACCACGGAAGCATCTCCAGAGTTCAGGCGCCTGCGTTTTTGTGTGTCTGTGTCTGATTGACAGGGCCGTCGTGGAAAGGCTAGAGCCCCAAAGCTGCTTTAGGCCTCTGGGGTTTCTGTAGCGATGTTGGTGTGACACCTGATACGTGGAATTCAGGAAGGGGGGATGTGATCGATAACGCGCTGTGAAAGAGGGGGAGACGGGGGGAGGGGAAAGCTTGTCCCTTCCAATGAAAATTAGAAAGATGCTGGAGTTGATGGCGACGAACAAATGACTCTCAACTGTTCTAGTTTTACTGACTCGCCTGCAGCATGCATTTTTATTAATGTTTAAGAATAATAAAAGTAACCTCTAATTTATATTTAATATTTCTTTTCTTTTTTAGATTATGTGGACCGCAGTATCCAGTACATGGCTCTCTTCATTTCAGTCACAGTCTGCAGCATCATTCTCGGCATCATCCTCGTCTTCTGCTACTTCAGGTGAGAATCATACCTTAAAACGCACGCAGTCGACAAATTCACAATCCCCGCCGTTCACCCAACGTCGTTACGTCGCTTTTTCTTCGCTAGATATAAGCGGCAGGAGTCGCGGCCGCGCTACAGCATCGATCTGGAGCAGGATGAGGCCTGCATTCCCCCTGGGGAGTCTCTGAAGGACTTAATAGAGCACTCACACAGCATCGGGTCTGGCTCTGGGTCAGGACTCCCTCTAATGGTAAGAGGAACTCTGCACACATGTGCTTCAGCAGCACAAGTCCACTGGCCCATACCTTGCACCCAAGCCTGAATAAATAGAACAAACTCACATTAAAAACTAGATTACATTAGAACTGTTTAAACAAAGAGCTTTACTTCCTTAAGGTTAAGCTAGAAAATGTTACGAATCATTATTTGAGTGTACTTTTCTCTTGAAATCAACAAACTTAATGATCCAAATAATCTCTTCTGTTCCAAGAGAAAATAACTTCTTTAAAGGGGAATGCTATAGTAATTTTTATTTTTTTTTTTGCCAGGTTCAGCGCACCATCGCCAAGCAGATTCAAATGGTGAAGCAGATCGGGAAAGGGCGATACGGAGAAGTCTGGATGGGGAAATGGAGAGGGGAGAGAGTGGCCGTAAAAGTCTTCTTCACTACGGAGGAAGAGAGCTGGTTCAGAGAGACTGAAATCTATCAGACCTTCCTGATGAGGCACGACAATATACTGGGTAAGATTATATACATGGAGAGTGGCAAATTCATAAAAAGGACTGTAGCCAGTGAACTGTTCACAAAGTATGCGCACGTAGCACATAGTTTGCATTCAGAAACAGCTAAAAGTTGGAGTTATTTCGGAAACGGCTGATGGTCTGTCCCGGGGTCATCGAGAACCGTTCATTCATTCCACCTGCTCTGTGCTCAGGTTGCGCCTTTATTGCCCGACCACAGACCTGCAACTCATCATGTCAACATCCCCGGCCTCCTCCGGCATTACCAAAAATAGTTTTCTTTGTTCGTAATGTGAAGTAATTCCATGCTGGGGGATTTGTGATCTCAGTGACTGCTTGCTCAGATTGTTCCAGAGCGTTACTCAAACAGAGTCGCAGCCAGTCTGTCATAAGCACTTAAGTCTTAAGAGTCCTGCTTGAAAAAGCTGTGCAAAGTACAAAGCCCAGCTCCTTTCTGGCCACCATAGCAGACCGAATGATAGCAGTATGACTGTCAGTTTTGGAAAGTTACAGATAAACTGGCCAGTGAGCGTTAAAATATGCATACTGCATAAATATGCATATAAAATAAGTGACTTCCTAGATTTTTTATTTCTCAATCCTCTCATCCCCGCTCTCTGATCTCCAGGTTTCATAGCGGCCGACATCAAAGGAACCGGCTCGTGGACTCAGCTCTACCTAATCACAGACTACCACGAGAACGGCTCTTTGTACGACTACCTCAAGTCCAACACCTTAGACGTCAAGGCCCTGCTGAAGCTGGCCTACTCCTCCATATCGGGCCTCTGCCACCTGCACACTGAGATCTACGGCACGCAGGGCAAACCGGCTATCGCACACAGGGACCTGAAGAGCAAAAACATCCTCGTGAAGAAGAATGGATCCTGCTGCATCGCAGACCTGGGCCTAGCTGTCAAATTCAACAGGTACATTTTAGACTTTGAACACTAATTAAAGTGCAGTTTAAGAGAATCTTGAATTATTTCTTTGACACTTGTCTGTTTTTCTGCCCTGCCTCAGCAACACCAATGAAGTCGATATCCCGTCTAACCTACGAGTCGGCACGAAGCGCTACATGCCGCCGGAAGTGCTGGATGAGACCCTGAAGAGGTGCAAGGAGTCGTTTATACTGGCTGACATGTACAGCTTTGGCCTCATCGTTTGGGAGATGACCCGACGTTGCATCTCTGGAGGTCAGAAAAATGTGACTTTTTATTTTAACTCCAGAAAATCTTAGTACTTCCAGAGGGTTTTTATGCACTTATCGGTTTCTCTCCCCTTACAGGCATTGTGGAAGAGTATCAGCTGCCCTACCACGACCTTGTGCCCACTGATCCTTCTTATGAGGACATGAGAGAAGTCGTCTGTATTAAGAAACAAAGGCCTTCGTTTGCCAATCGCTGGAGCAGTGATGAGGTATTCTCTCATGTCTGTCTACCAATGGATAACTTAATACATTATGCACGATCTAATGTTTACTAATGTTTAATTAATGAAGGATGTATCAGGGTTGCCAACCCACTAGTGTATTTGATTAGCATTCCTTTATATCTACAGAGTGAGTAACTTGTTTCTCACATATTCTCATACAGCAGAAAGCTTTCAGTCCTATACATCTTTCTTCGTAGCCACAAACCGATTTTTACCTCATTATTAGTCACTAATAAGCCTCTTGTCACATAAACTTTTCTAATGAATATTGACGTGTTTGCGTTTCTTCAGTGTCTACGACAAATGGGCAAGTTGATGTCGGAGTGCTGGGCCCATAACCCGACCTGCCGCCTCACAGCCCTGAGGGTGAAGAAGACCCTGGTGAAGATGTTAGAGTCTCAAGATATCAAGCTGTGACAAAGAGTCACGAGAGACTCGCTCATCACCCAGAGACCTGTCATCGCCACTGGCACGGGCTACTTACACTGGCCAATAGAAGAAAGGGAAAAAAAACAAAAACAGAGACCTACTGATAGAACAAAGGAAAGTGACGGCGAAGATGAGTGATGGAGACGGCGGTCACAGCGGAGCCGGAGAGATGAGAAGATTTATTATGTGAAGGGGGGGGGAGATGCCCTCTCATTGTCTGAGCTGCCTCAGCCTCAGACAAAGTGCTCAGGTCGTGCTTTCTGTGAAAGCTGAGTGGTTGTCGGGTCCAGGCCGTGCAGGAGAGGACTGAAATCCCTCTGATCAGTTGTAAACAGAGGAAGCCCCTGCTCTGCTCTTCTAAAGCCATACAGCAGTATTATATGAGCAGACTTTTGCACTGCTACAGCTGCATTTGTGTGTTTTGTGTGTGTTTTCTTGTCAAGCGCTCGACTTGTCGGAGTTCATGCTCAGTGATCTCATTGTCAAAGATGATATTATTATATTATATTATTATTACTGAGTTGATTGAGACTACATTAATAAAACTATTTCCTGCTGAAACAGGATTGTTTCTATATAGTATCTCTCAGCATATTTTCTTTCAGTAATAAAACTGTTCACACATCCAGAGTCAAAGCTTAGTCCTGCCTCACCGTCTCCTCCTTCCAGTCAGTTTATTTGTTAATGTGTTTTCAATCTTGTGTACAGAAATAAAAGCCGTCTCGAAGGCCTGTCTATTGTCGAACACCACCGTACGCACCAGCGCCACGCAGTCAGATAGAATCCGTGCCCACGTTGTCAATGTTGCATATAAATATAATTTATTATTAGTCTTAAAAATTCTTTCTTACACTTTGTACATGAACTTGACAGATGAAATGCAAGCCGTTGCGAGGGACATCATCATGAGTGCCAGAAACAGACGGGCTACATTCTCACTATACACAGTAATAATCATAATAATAGTCGTGAGGCTGAAGAACAACTAGGGAATGCGAAGGCCAGCCCACTAAGAATGTGAAGATTGTTCCAAAGGGATGCAAAGTTTGCATAGACGACTTTACAAAAACTGGGACGACCGCCATTTAAAAAAAACAAACAAGAAAAACAACCACTTGAACTGTAGCAAGTGCTGTTGTTTCTAAAGAACGCTGCATTAACAGCTATCACAATTTATTTTCTTTTTTTATGCACATAGTCGGTGTCGATGTAATATTGATGGCTTCTGTCGTTAATGTATAAACACCAAAGTTTAAAAGTTAAAAACTCCTTTATCGCCCAAAAGCACAGATGAACGTTGATCCAATCGGAGCGTGCGAAATGACACGTAACTGAAATGAGGCAATATTTAGATGGCCGCTCGTGCGTTAAATTGAATCTCAAACACTGTATGTCAATTATTTGGTAAAAAGCAATTGTTTTCAGTTGCATTGGTCCTACAAAAATATACTTGTTCCATTCCCCTTCCCGTAGTTTCCTCCTCTCCTCCCTGCCTGGCGTCTTTCATGTGGATGATATCATCTTAAACAGCATACAATTCATCGAGATTAAGTCATACATTTTACTCAGTGTGGGAAAAATTGTCTTGATCACTCTCTGTTACAGCGGAGAAGGACTGGTGTAATTAGTCAAATGATCAGGTAAAAACAAAACATACAAGTTAAAGAAAATTCATTTTAAAAATCAAGTAAAAAAAAATGCACACTTAATTGAAATTAACAATTATACATAACATAATTAAAAAAAAAAGGTATTAATAATTGTTACAACAGCAACACTGAAAGTGTGAAATGGTTACATCGTTGGTTTCCTTCTGCACTTTTAAATGACAGGATAAGTTGTTACTGCACCAGGTGTCCACCAGGTGGTGCTATGATACAGTCAAAACATCATGGAGACAAAATGAGAGGACACTGCAAAGGATTCACTACCAGGCAGCTTTAAAAAAAAAAGACATAAAAATAAAAAGACAGATATGTATAAATAGGCATATTATTAAATACTATGTTATCACAGAACACATACTTGTCCATGGGGTTGCTATGGAGACTGGTTTTGGAGAGTGAGAGATACGTCCTCTGGTCCAAGTCCTCCTCCTTTGATCCTCTGACCTCCGATATTGTGTCATTAACTCTTGTATGTTGTGAGTGTATCAGCCACGTCCAAGCAGTCCGTCCGAATAACCGGACAGCTGTTTCCAAGGAAACCGGAGCCAAGAATATCAAGTCGTTGTACCGGAGAGAGAAAGAGCGGGGAGCAGCCAGAGAAATGACTGGCAGAGAAAGATTCTTGTTTACTCTCCAAGTTTTTACACCCTTTGTTGGCAATGTTTAACTGGGTCATGGCTGAGTAGACCTCGCTGTTTCCGTCTTTTCTTTGAGGGTGCACATCTGAGAAGCGCGTACGTGGATTTGTCATCGGGTTGCCAAATGACTCTTCCTGCTTTTGGGGGTCTCCCTGTCTTGTTTTCTTTTCGTGTCTTCTTCCTCCTCCTCCTCCTCCTCCTCCTCCTCCTCTACCTCCTCCCTGGAATGTCACGCTCCCTCGTGGGCAGATGTCAGTGCTCAGTCACGAAGGGAACAAGGCTGTCGTGGCGTCCCATCTCCTCCAGCACCTGGGCAAGGCGGCTGAGGTTGCCGTCGGGGAAATGCTGGGCCTCCCACAAGTCCAGGATCACTCCCGTAGGACTGGACTTGGTGGCAAAGTAGTTAAGATACCTAAATGGAAAGATTGAGACAAAGCAAAAAGGTGCAAGTTAGAAAAAAGCGGTTAACAAAGACAAATTAGTGTACTTCAGACAGAATTAAATGTCCACAAAGTACATTATTGTTCTCATAATGTACATTGCTGCACAGTGGTGATCCTAGGTTCTGGGGGACCCAAGCCAAAGGTTATGTCTGCTATTCCCCCAGTCCAAAATAAAGAAATCTAGAAGTATTGTCAATATACTTCATAGGTTTAAGAGGTTGCCATTGCAAAATATGCCAAAAGATAGCCATCTGGGTGCCTTCTCACTGCTACTAGACAATTGATGTCTTGGTTTGCCTGTCCTGATCGTGCACCCCTTGTTGTTGGATCACCTCTCTTCGCCCTCTGCTGAAACCCAGCTCCTGTTTCTTTAAGGCCCCCACCGCTCAAAATTAGCTGCCAGGCTGGCATTATGCAGGGTATTACATAGTCATATAGATAAGCAGCGGAAGAAATGGCTGGAGAGCAGTGTTTTCTGTGGGAAAGAATAAATCCCTTTAGCACGGTCTTTGGGCTTTGTAACTCTGCAGACCTTTTACAAGCACGAAGGGAAAAATAAAAAGTTAAAATTAGAGGGAAAACCTCAAAAAGCACAATACGGTATCTTTAAAACACCAGGCCAGTGGGCTGCAGTGCTCTTTTCGGCTCCACCATCTGCACATGTATCTGCCAGCTCAGTTCTTTTCCGTCTTTTATTCTCTCTAAAGATTTTAATAATGTGCATTTGCAATGCGGGAATGGATAAACATTCCCCTGCGATGGGCCGGCGACCTGTCCAGAGTGTACACCGCCTCTCGCCCAGTTACAGCCGGGATAGGCTCCAAGCCTCCCCGCAAGCCTCCAGAGGACAAGCGGTTACAGAAAATGAATGAAGGAATGGATAAACAGACTTCTCTTAAAATTAAGATAAAGAAAATTTTGAAAACTCGAAAGAAGATGAAGAAAACTGCTGACTCATATTTCAAAAATCCAGTTCTTAAACAAATGCCATTTTAAAATGCCCTTATCACCCAGTTTCTGAAATTCAAAATAAACCTCCTGATGTATTTGAAATAAATAAATAAATAAACCTGACTATTGACACGTATGTAGAATACACCATTGTGCCGCATGTATCATCAGTGCACGCTGTGAACGAAAGGTCGGTTCAAGTCTCTCGCCGCCGCTCTCCTTCCCTTTTTACGCTGCACTCTGTCAGTGGTCCCTTCAATCTCCAGCTGCTGCCTGTGATAAGGCCGCCCCGCTGAGCTGGGACCTTATAAATGAACGCGCACGGTACCTCCATCACGCACACACACACACGCACACACACAAGTCTATCAGAGACACATGGGTGACGTTTTCAAAAGAGGAGCCTCGTTCTATCTCTCACTCTCCCCGCGTCTGTCTCGGTTCACTCCGGCTCAATTAATCTCAATTCGGTTGATGCTTATCAAAACGAGTCGCAGAACAATCGCAATGTAATTAAAAATAGATTCGTTATCCACTGTTTCGTTGTAACTGTGCAATCTCGATGTCTCCTTCTAATGGGAAGAGCGGTTTAATTTGCACATCATCAGCTTTTTGCGTCTTTATGTTGACTTCATTTAAAAAAAAAAAAGAAAAAGAAAAAGACAGTCTGTTCCTGCGGCCAGACTGCAATCGCCAAGGGCCTGAATGTGAGTCACTGTCTCGCCGCTTTGCTCTCTCGCGGGCCACCACGTTAGTCTACCCACCTGTCAAGGTTAAGTTTGTGGGCCAACATCCTCCAGTCATTGCCTCTGGTCTGTGGCGCATCCAGGCTGCCACACAACTTCTGTCGGATGGAGACGGGGATGCGAAAGGCGTTCGGCCCCACCAGAGTCGTGATGTTGCTGGCGGGGTCCAGCAGAGATGTGTCAATGCTCTGGGAATCCTGCAAAGAGAGAACGACGGGGATTGAAGCAGAGAGACGCAGACTACAGTCGGAGGCTCACGTAATAAAACATAGTTGTAGGACAAATGCATTTGTGGTACAGGGAATTTCTTTTTCTAAATATTTATTTCATCACCACATATTTATGATGCAAGCTGAGTGATTTTCAAATGTACTTGCATCTGGAGGATAAAGTGCTCGAGGTCTGCGTACAAATACCAGATCAAGACCCTGAGATAGATGAACCAAGGCCAGGCTGGGACACAGCTCTGCACTGCATGTACTGTAATTCATCTCATTACTGAGCACAAAGCCGAGTGTTCCTCCATCCCTCAAGCTCTATTCTCCTGGCCAGATGGTCTTTGTAAAGAGAGTACAGCATGACTGGAGGGTGATTATCCCCCCCATGCCCTTCTCTTGTCTGCAATGGCCTGTCAAAACCAAGACGGTATGAAGGCAGCAGCGTTGAGACTCCCTGTATCCACCTTGCTGTGTTTTTTTTTTGTGAACGCTGTAAAAAGAGGGCAGAGGAACTGGAGGAGGATTCTTTCAAGTGTCCGACTCCGTGGAATGACACGAAGAATGAGTTGGAGCAGAAATATCCTGCTCTGTATGCAAAATTCAGGTGACAAGATGTTTAATGATTTCAATAAAAAATTGAAGCATTCATGTCCAACAAGGACATCCCGCGTTAAAGGCAAACCCTACCTCTGACAGCGTGGTGTCCAGCTGAAAGATCTGTCCTTCTCCCTCTACTTGGCGCACACATATTTTACAGGCCAGGTCCATGGTGCTGGCAGAGAAGCGCTCAAGGGTAAAGCAGCAGTGGAGGTTCCTCTGTGAGCCGCTCCACACTTGCTGAAAGGAAAGCTCCTGCAGAGACGCGGGGAGGTTAGAGGAGTCAGACAGACTGCAAAAGACAAACCGTACGCCACTATCTGCGAGCAGGTTACCTGGTACTTGGCTAGTAGTTTGCTCTTCCACAGCGTGTGGGGGACATCGTGGATGGAAAGCCTCAGGTTGTGGGTGCTGTCTTTAAAGTTGAGAGTCTTTGGTTCATCCAGCAACTTCCCACCCATCTGCTTTTCCATCTGAAGGACTTCCTGAAATCGCAGGGAAGGATTTTATTAGTAAAGACAAAACGCACGCAGACGTCAAAATTAAGTGTTGATGTATTTGCAATAGAAGTTTCAGGCAAATCATGCGGGTGATCTGTTAATGAGTATTTTCATTACATTCATCCTTAGGGCTTTATTCACTTGAACCTAGACCTGCCAATCTGAGACCAACTTCAATGTCCTTGCAGCAGGATCACTATCACTTCTCATTACTCATTTCCAGACCTAATAACTGTGCGCAATATCTCCCCTCAGTACAATAATCCCTCCTTATCTTCCCTCCGTGTAGGTTCATGCAGGTATTAAACAGACTTTGAGGTGAGGAGACAACAGTAGAGTAGGGGGATAAAATGTGGCTTATTTCTGCATCGACGCAGCCACTGCGTCTTTCTAGGAGCCGTTCAAATGCAAGCGCTCGCCTCTCCCCTTGTTGTGACACGCCAACACGATGATTTCTCATTCTGCTTCCCACGCCTCATCTGCTGGCTGTGCCCACGCACAAACAACCGAGTCAAAATGAAAAACTCAAAACTTACAAACAAAAGTAATTTCTACTATATAACCCTTTTTTTTTGCAAACACAAGGAGACAAAGAAAAAGCAAATGAAATCCGGCGCACATTTACCTTGAGTGCATCCTGCGTGTCGTCCAGGCAGTAGACTCTGATATGATACTCCATGGCGGGGCAGGTGACGGGGCCAAAGATGGCCAGTTTGAGGCGCTTGATGGTGGAAGCACTGAGAGACTGGCCCACGAGGCAGTAGGTGCCCAGCGTCTCCGTCAGGATGTGGCAGGCCTCGTCATCCATTTGGATATAGCACGGCGTGGTGAAGTTTTCTTCTCCTACCACCACCACGTCCTGCAGATCGAAAAGGAAGAAGGTGGTAAAGAGTGCGGTGTAAAGCGGGACAGATGAAATCAAAGGTCGACGTGGTGAATAGCGGTTCCATTAAGGCCGAAATGTGCCCAATCTAAGTCTCTCTGTATTTTTATTTGCTGGCAAGTAAGCACAGCTGTTATTATAATAACGGAGAAACAAATTCAAACAGTTCCCTTCCATTATCATGTCCTTTCCATCTAATTTCAAGCTTTTTCATTCCTAGAAATGGATCTGTTCAATATAAAGCGATACAAAAATGTTGCTTGTATTCAGCATTCAGTGAAGCTAATCACACCCAGCAAATGGGGTTTGATTCATAACTTTAATTTGTACGAAAACCATTTGAACAATACCCCGCTCTGTATTTATTTGCACATAATAGTGTCACAAAATATCCAGCATTTTTCTCACAGTTAGTTCCCCATTCGACATGTTTTAAAACCAAGCAGGGAATATTTTTATATAACATTGTCTTGGTGTAAAAAATAAATTAATAAATAAATAAATCATCTAGTGTGTCTGTTCATGTTAAAACTACATTAAATCGCATTTAAAATTAGCATGCTGGAGTATCCAGGTCGTTTAGTTGGTTAATATGTTCTATACGACTACATTCTCATTGACCAGACAATCAGCAATATTACTTTCAACAGGAGATTCTATAAAAACCCTTTCGTGTTTAATCCAGAGTTTTCAGCAGCAGGTAAGCATTGAAAACTGACCAACATTTTGAACTAGCTCAACTTAACAAAAACAGCTAGGTCTAATGTGTACTTTGACTCGGTAGCTACGGTAACAGCCCAGACCCTATGGAGACCCTTACGCAGACCCTAACACCGTAGCCTGACGTGCACTTCCCCAGAAATGTATCTACACGACGCAGACCACAAGAGCTGTGATTGGTCCGTTTGGTAGTAGCGTATTTCCTCTTTAGTATTTCTGGCTTCTTCTCCATCTCTGCGATTTTTGAATCGATAGTTTTGGATCAATAAAGATGGAACACATCAAGGAAGGTTAAATGTGGAGGTTCGTCCCTATAAACATTTGTATGACTTGTCTTCGGCAAAAGAAAGTTTCAGTCGCCGTTGTTCAAAATTAAGCAGGAAGTAGAAACAAACACTAACCGGACTGACAAATACAGCAGAGACCAGCTTTTACAGAGTGAGCCAGGCTCGCACAGACGTAGGCTACATACGTAGGTTACGCCGTCTATGGTATAAACCACGCTTCATTTATTTACTGGATGTTCCTTGTGACCTGGCTCCAAATTAACAGACACTACGTCAAAGAAATTGCCGGAGTGGCTGCGTTTTGTTAAAGCGTACAACCAAAAAAAACTCAACAGTCGGTTGGCTGTGGGTCTGCCGTCGTCAGTTCAGTATCAACAGTTAAATTCATTTAATATGCTGCAAATACTATGTATTTATGTTCATTTTCAATTTATTTCGATTGATAACACGACCAGGCGGAGTACGCTCAGTCTGCTGCAGCAAATGAACTGATAACTAGAGATAACTACATATTTCTTTTTGCCTCGACAAATGGATTAGTCGAAGCATCTGTAAAATTTCAAATGTCAACTGAGATTTTCTTTGGTTGACTACGACCCTATCAGTTTGCTACTCTCTGTGCTTCGCGCTTTAGTTGAACTGAAACTGAACAAGATGAAATTGCATTTTAATGGGTGGGGTGGGGTCCCGTTAAGTTCACGGCCTTTTCATTTAAGCTGTGTCCTTTAAAAATTACACTTAATGTGTGTATTACTAATGTTTGACGCGGTCTGACACTATGCCGTGGTGTGTGAGGAAATGGAAAAGCGAGCAGCCAGACCATTTGTGGCTGACCCCTGTAATAGCTCTAATGTCAGGACATATTTCTCTTTCATTAAGGCTGTCTGGACTCAGGGGACTTATGCAACGCTCTCTCTTTCTATCCTTCACCCTCTCTGCATCGCTCCTGATCCTGCTTTCTCCTCCTCTCTGTCATTCCCTCTGTAATCCAGACACTCCTGCGAGCAGCGCACTGGTATTAATTCAGCCTATTATGAGAGACAGAAGAGGAATTATGGCATTTTATTGTGAGCTAGGTCGTTTAACAGCATTATTATGGCTGATCATTAGACTCTTTAACTGCTCCTGTGGGATGCCACTGGGGCGCCTTATTGGGGGATAATTGGAACACACAGTGGAAAAGTGGGATTCCGCTTCGGACATATGTGCGCCAGCAAAAACAATCAAACATACAAACACACAAACTGTAATTTATTCACAAACTGCATTCATCCGCTTCTCTTTTTTTTTTTTTTTTTTTGTGGAGGAGTGGGAGGATCTTTGGAGGAGAATTACCGAAGCAGAAAGCCCCACATGTTCCTCATTACATGACCCGTTGTCTTCATCATCACCACAACACCGCGTGTCCTCCGCGCCACCGTGTGCGTCTGCCTCAGCGGGGGGAGGGGCTGTGGCATCCCGGATGCCAAACGAACTGATTATTCTCAATATAAATATCCCCGAATTACTTCTTTTAGAGGAGCTCATCTCTGCTGTCTCTGCCGCGGTGATGAATACACTCCCTGACAGAGCATGTCATAGAAAGCAATATTTCACTCGTGCGGCGTGGAGGCGGGCCTCGGCGGGAAAAGAAACTCATATAAAGGAAGCCGCCGTCACCTTGCATATTGCCATCTGCATTTCTGACAGGTCAGAGATGTAATCAATTTCTTATTTCAGAGTATACTGAGCTTTATTGGATGCCCCCAAGTAATTCATCAATGTCACAAAGGCAATGTGGGGCCAGTTGGGCAGTTTTTTCGGCTCCATAAGTCATGTCATCGCATCAGCAGGAGAGATTGTGCAAAGACTTCCTGAAAATGAAGTTATTCATGCCAGCATTTAATGATGAACTGACAGAAGGCGTTATATTAGATATAGGCTGACGCAATTGGATTTATCTTGCCTGAGTATATTACTCCTTTTGATTCGTATCTTATCGATTTAAGCAACTCTGCATAGACTAAAGTCCTCTTCCGCCCATTTCATTATCTGCTTGCTGTTTGGGGCCATGCTGCTGATGCTGCTCTGCTGCCGCTACACAGATGCCTTATTAAATGTTATAATGCTGTCAACAAAATGATGACAAGTGAACCATATCTGACGAGGATGGAGTCACGGTTTTTCCACAAATTATCTCTTAGCAATTGGTTTGTGTGAGTAAGCGAAGAATATAGGGTATAAACAATCACACTGAAATTGCAGAGCCTCCTGCAAGCACGGGGCTTCCAAAAACACAGCACACATGCACACCGACACACTTAATGACAAATAAAAATAGGCCTTCGTGAAAGGTTTCAAGGAAGCAGCCTAGGTAAAAATAAAAAGATCTAGTTTGCTGTCTGCTATCAGAGGTTTACGATTTCAGCCTCTGGTTGCAGCAGGGGTTTCCTCTGAGTGCTGAGCTGCACAAACAAAGCAGGGAAAGCTGATCCCTTTCACCACCTCCATATTTTTTCTTCGTCCCGTGCAATATCATCACGTTGTTTTTCACAGTATATTACCCCTTCGCTCGTTGCTCAACACAAATGCATTACGTTTTTTTTTTAAATGGCTTGAACGTGATTTTAATGCTTCATCTGGCTGTCAACGGCACATTTTTAAAACTTGACCGTGGCGACAGAAATTAAAAGCGGCTGCAGCACAGTTTGCACCGCGAATCCCACATCTCACCTCCCACTGGTTCTGCTGTGACTGGCTCTTGAGCTGGATCAGCCAGTCCTGTTGGCCGTCGCACACGGCGCAGTGGTGCATGGTAATGATGACGGGCCGAGTCAACAGGGCCCCCGGGGGCCCACAACTCACCACAGGGCTCAGGACTGTTTGGCCATCTTCCACCAAGGGCCTGGAGGTGCACCGGGTAAAAAAAACAAAACAAAAACACACACGCTGGTTAGGGACAATGTGACAGCAGTCTCGGTGTACGTGCGACACGACGGGGCTGACAGGGGTAAACACAGCTCTGGGGTGTTGATGTGGCAGGCAGCGCTGCATACCTCATGTTGTCCTTCCTCTGAACCGTCACATACATCTCATACACTCTGCCCTGAGGAATGGCCCCCGCTGGAATTAGCAGACTCACTCCTGGGAAGCACAAAAACAGACACACAAATAAACAGGCGTATAAGTGTTGTCACTTGTCAGGTACAAGTCTTTATTGCTATTTTATGGATTTTGTGAGGGGTTTTCTTGGTAAGTGCTTCAGCCAGTGACACCAAGGCAACGTAAGGAAGTAAACGTCAGCTACAAACTCATTGCACTAATGGACAAACATATAACCAGCATGTCTTAAACGCACAGTATCTACCTCCAGCCTTGAGAGACCTTGAAAGAACAAGGAGTTCGATGGTGTAAAGTAAGTTTTATACACCTCTCACTTTAGTCACATATATTTATTCATTCTTCTCCTATAACCGCTTGTTCCTCCACAGGGTCATGGGGTCTGCTGGAGCCTATCCCAGCTGTCATCGGGCGAGAGGTGGGCTACATCTCTACATCGCAGGGCGTCATGTACATTCATTCTAACGAAACAGCCGCAAGTAACTCCAGCTAATGTAATGTTATTCACCACTAAATGAGTCGACTGCAGGTTATGTGGTGAATTCCAGCACTGCTATCCTCGGCCCAAGCGATCAGACTAAAAATAACTTCACGACTTTTATTGCGATGCTTTAAAGGTGCCGTGCGCGTCCGTTTCCATGGAATTTATAACAAAAATTGAACGCACCATTAAATTTACCTAAATGATCAGCGATTTCTGCTCCTTAACATCGCTGGGGATATAATTTAGGTACACAAAATAAATGAAATGCTGATCAAATTGGAAATGTTACACACACACCGTTAATGTGGCGCTCAGTCAGGAAAGAGAAGCTGAAGGCCAAGCAAAAAGTGAAAGTTTCTCTTACAGAAATAAAGTAATAATTGCAATGCCCTTCAGCCCCACACATAAAAACTATGGCACTTTACAGCCTGCTTCTATAACGTCAGGAAATGATGTGGCATTTCATTCCTAAAATCAATGATCTCTCTCCTCTTCATAGCATTCCCATATTGCTGCAGCCAGCGAGATTTACATTTTTTCCATTTCAGATTGATTTGATATGATGTCCCGTCCGATGTATTTTTTTAGGGACCTATCCTCCGTACTCCCTCATGCATGCATGCACGCGCGCGCGCACCAACACACACTTTCCGAAGGGGGTTTCTCAGATAGCTCATTGATTTCCCATGTCCTTGTACTGAACTTCTCAAAAGGTGACAGACAGCTTCTCCAGCTAGCTAGCGAGGCAATCACAACTCCGCCACGGGGACGTCTCGCGCGGCGCTACTGTGCCTCGCAGCAAAAGCTTCAAAGAGATGGGAAATGCTTTTTAGGATGCAAAATACCAAACAGCCACACTGACAGCGCCACACACACACACAAAAAAAAATATTTCATTAGCCAGACACACAAACAGATCAAATATCAAATGCCTCTGCCTATGTAACATGATGAAGTGGCTGAGCACAACCAGCAGCTGAGAACATTTTACAGGTATCAAACTGGAAAAAAATAAAAGGAAAACTTAAGAAATCTGAGAGGTCTGTGTATCCTTTAATGTCACTGCTAGTTTGTCTGCGCCTGTCAACATGCATCTGTTGGCGTGTTACGAGCAAGCCCGCATGTGTTTGAAGTGAGGACAGCGCGGCTAATGTAAGCTGCCTGAAACATTACACCTCCACTTCGGTACTTCGAGTTCACACACCTTTGGCATCCATCAACTCTTGTGTGCAGTCACTGCGCTGATAGGTTGCATATGGCTGGTAGAGATGGTGGGGGGTAACAGTGGCGGCTAAGGTCTGCATGTAGAGAACTGTATTTTCGTGACTTTCTTAGCTGCATCACAGTTTTAGCCGCCTGTCTTGATCCTTGAAACAGGTCAGATATCAATCTTTACTAAAGAGTGAGATGAAGGTGAGACTGATAGCGCTCTCACATCTGAATTTACAGTCAGCAGACAGCTAGCGTAGTTTTGCATAAAAGAAGGGGGGGCAGAACGCTAGCCTGGCTCTGCCTCAAGGGAACAATGTCTGCCAAATAGCAGCTCTAATGCTTACAAATCAACATGTGATACCTTCATTGTTCAATGCATGAAAAAAAAATACAAAACGAATGTGCAAAAGCAATGTTTTTTATGTGCCAGATAATTTCCTGTCGAGACACAGTGGCTTCCTGGAGCCTCTGCCATCGCTCTGATGTTGCCAGACAACCACTTCCAGGAAGCAGGAAAGTGCATTTGATCTTAAAAGGGGAAAAAATCATCCGGAGCCGGGTTTATCAGCGCCAGCAGATTATGAGCGAAACAAGAGTAAGAGCACAGACGAATCACGCTGGTGATAGATCTCATCTCCTATCAGGATAAACAGTGGTGAAAAGTGCACACACTCCTTTCAAAGTGCACACACACACACATTCTCACATGCACGTAGGCACAGATGGAGATATACGATTACTAAATGCTGATGTCCCGCTGAGTGGATGAAAACAATCAAAACAAGACAAAAGACGAGAGGGACATAAAAGAGGACACTGATCAGATTGATTTCCTGGAACCAGCAGATGCCAGTTTTCTAATAGGCTGTAAATGAATGTGAAATGAAAACATCTATTGTCTGGTACAGTACCTGAGTTGGGCACAATGAGGTGCCCCCCCTGGGAGCTGAAGGAGCCAAGAGCTGTGCAGGATGGATCCCTGGTTCGGAGCAGCGTCTGGGTCTGCGTCCGACGGCCCATCGTGCTGTCACTGTTGTCCAGCAGGCAGTGTGGGAGCTTAGGGGACAGCTTAGAGGAAAACTCTCCTCCCAGGTCGTCTTGTGGAGTCACCAAGCCTGAAGAGTTGTACACCTTGATCTTCAAGTTCGGGAGAGGGTCCAGCAGAGGGGAATTGGTCATGGGAATTTTGTCAGCCACATCGTGGAGGGCATACACCGGGCCGCGGTACATGGCGGCCGCTGACGTCAGGTCGGGGGGCGCCGTTAAGAGATCAGCTGAGAAATAAAAGAAACTGACATTAGTAAATGTCTTAAGGGCCGTACTCGAGGAGAAACTAACTTGGAACCAAAATAAACACGGGGAAATGAATTGTTGGCAGCAATCAGCGTGGCTTGTTTTTCACTCATTAGAGAAAGTCCACTTCACCACCAAGAAACATTACTCAGTCAGAGGAGCCATAGGTGCAGCTGTGATTCATGAGGAACAGATGGCATCAACTAACGTTCAGTTTACCCGGTAGGTAAAGGATGAATGTTCAATAGCTGGGCTGGAGTGGGTGTAGAGAGAGGGCAGTGGAAGCTCCTCCACCTCCTCCACTCCCTTTCCATTTTCTAGAAGTTTGTAACTGACACAGATGTGAACAAAAGTAACAATAACAGTCGTAGCGATGTGTGCGTTGTTATTATCGTATAGCCGAAGTACCGCACTGTTGTGCACTGAGGGCTGCGGTTATTCTTCGCAGCGTCCATGTGCTTTGTGTGTGCATCAAACCTGTGCAAGCACAGTCCTTGAAACCCTTTTAGTAACTTCAGACAGCCAGTCTGTGTCCATATGAGAATTACAGTGGCTCAAAAATAGACAAAAAGGACAGAGCTGATGGAATATTTTTCCGATTCTGAGGTTGTGGACGAACCATAGCAGTAGCAAATTACAGGTAAACAAGTGTGTTATTTAGAGGCTGTGTTTCGGTGCCCCAGTCACTCCCACTATATGGATATGAATATCTCCCGAACGACTACAAATGACACAAAAGTTACATGGGTGACTAAACAATCATGTTCTATGCCAGAAATAAGGTCCAGGTTGTAAAAAACAGTAGTTCCCATTTAATGTAATTGTTTTATTTCGACTAAACTGACTTAATAACATAAATTTACAGCGAAGTTTATTTTTGCCAACTAAAAACCTGAGGGCTTGTTTCTTCTCTGGCTTGTTGCTGGGTTAGTAGATATAACGGCACCTTTAAGCAAGTATTTTAGCTCCAAAAAAGCATTTTCTACTCAAGCAATTATTTGCAGAGTCAATTTTTCTGAATTGCACTGCATTTAAAATCTGTCTTTCCCGGCTCTGCTGTCTGTCTTGGTTATTTTCCAGTTTTTTTTTTTTCCCTCCCGTTTCATTTTACCAAAACATCAAACTATCAATTTACAACACAATTACTCTGATCTGTCGGTTTCCCCGCTGCCTCTTTGTCCAACTCTCCGCCACCTGTCCTCATCCCTGCGGCCGCACTTTTCAGGCCTGCGTCGCCAGCCCAAATCTAATTACAGTTTAATATGCGACATAGAGAATGGCCTTATTATGCCGTAATGATGGGGCATAGTTTGGCCTCCCATCACGACGACAAGCATTTTAATAGTTTCGCCGCCTCTCCCGCATAAACGCGCCGTTTGCTGCCTGATATTCCCTCACAAGCTCCAGTCATCACATTTACATTCACACCATCACGAGCCCACGTGCTGCCGGAGCAACTGAGTCAAACACATCTCAATAGGTCAATGTGATGCGTTGCTAATGCAAGCGATTCCTAGAGCCTGACAGCACTGATGTATCCAGGGCTCGGTATTGAACCTCAATACTTTACTTTTCAGTTGAAATGTGTCTGCGCCACTAGCTATCAACAACTGTCAAGTGCCAAAATCCCAGGACTGAATCAGATTCATGGTGTTGTTTACTTGTGCTTCAGGAAGATATTTACTGATCATAATTTTGAATTAATAATACTCAAGTATGGTGACCTCACAAGTCAACAAACAACGCATACGATTGACATATTGTAGTCACTCTTATCAGTCACATGGAAACACTGAGTACACCCCTTCATTTATCTGTAGTTTCAGATTAGGTGCCAAAAATCAGAACCTCTCGTCGGGAATGACAGGTGAAAACTTGTCTTACTGAAACCTCATAGACCACCTAAAGTATGTCGTTGTCTTTGCTACTGAAATGTGTGCTGTCATTATGCCAGGATTTGAAGGGCTCTCCAAGGCTTTCAGATAAATGGGGGTGGGTGCCAGCGAATCTGGCAAGCGAAGTGAAAGGTCTCCAAATGACGTGAAAGAACTCATTCAACCATGAGGAAAATCATCTGCAAGTAGATTTTAAGTGACTTGCTGCTTTTAGGGCGAACAAAGACCGTGCAACTCGAGAGGAAGCCTGCAAGAAACCCAAAATGCAACTGAATGGTCTTGGATGTGTTCAGGACAAAAAAAGCGTTTGCATAACGAACATAAACTCAGAACAACATCTCTTCAATAAACATATCGGCAAAGACCGATGCTCTCTGGACGGGTGAATCACGACAGAGTTGCTTAGCCATAGTAACGGCGGACATGTTAGATGTAGGCTGAAGACAGCTTTTCAGGAGAAGAACGTCACATCGATGTGAATAACGGTGTGAAAATGTTATAGTTTGAGGCCGCTTCGGCGCCTTAGGGACTGGCCTCCTTGCCATCCTCGATTCAACTATGGGTGTGAATGCTGAATCAGAAGTGGACCTTTCGACATGATGACAACTCAAAGCGCAAAAAGCAAAAAGAAGAAATGGAGGGTTATGGAGCGGCCTAGTGAACACCCAAATTTGAATTGGACGACTATGCAAATCCACTGCAATCTAAAGGGGGTAGTCGTAGCTTCTGAGTCTATACTTTTTACATCCATTATTTAATCAGTTTTCTTTGTGGTCTGGTTCTAGTAGGCTACATCACCTTTAATGCTTTCAAATATGTGGAGAAAACTACAATTTCTTTGAATGCAAATGCAGAAAAACAGCAAAATACAAGCAGACGCGTGTCTAGTGTTAACCCACCTTTGCGGGCGGTCTTGATGCTGACAGGCTGGAACCCCCCGTTGAGGGCGGAGGAATCGATGATGTCGGAGCTGAAGTCCCGGTGGTTCTTCCTGTAGATGAAGAGCGCCACGACGACGGAGATAACCAGGCACATGATCACCGCTATGACAATACCCACATAGAGAGCCACGTCATCTGTACTGGGGGCCACTGGAAGAAGAGGAGGAGGAGGAGGAGGAGCGGGCGAAGGGAGACAGAACAGAGATAGAAAATTATTCCTTTAAAATCTCATAAGTTTACATCAATAGCATTAAGCTTTCTGTCTCGGCGTGCAGGAGCTTTGATGAAGCCATTATCAGCAGACTCATATCCTGGTTTTACGATTGAGCCGGATATTAATAACCATCTACTGGGAAATAAATGCACACACAGTATATCTCCCAGCTTTTTTTTTTTTCTCTCCATTGCAGTTAATGACGACCTGCTGTGGGAAACAGTCTCGTGTGTACAGTAAAAGGCACAAACACATCTTGGTTACAGAGAAACATGTCCAAGATTGTCATTGTACATAAATATTAACAATGACCAGTCGTGTTACAAAGCCTAAGAAGTCATCCTAGGTTGTGGGTAGAGAGGTAACTGTATGCAAGGCATCATTAAGATATTCATAAACAAGGGGGAGATATAAAGCAAACACACTCCGCAGAAACAGCACAATTACCGGAGACTGGCTGCTCCAGAGCAACCCAGTGACACACTGATCTCTGCTCAGAAGCAAGATCAAAAGTTCTGAACACGGAGATATACACGTTTTCATCTTCAAATTGCCGTGCTCCGCGCTGGAGTTCAGAGTCTGTCTCCGTCTTTGTTCTTACACACTGCAGATAAGATCTAGACATAGCTTGCATTGCTCGAACCGTCTTTCATCTCCGTCTCCCTCCCAGAGTCTGTCCGTCCACCTTGCAGCTGGAGAAAACCTCTGTGATTAGCGGCCCTGGTATGGATATATGCGGCTGCTGGAAACCCCGGACTCAGACAGGCACTCATTACAGATCAGACCTTCTAATGGATGCCTACTGACAGTCTGAACTCTCTGTGGTGCTTGAGAAGGAATGTCCTTCACTGTCACCAAGTTGACAAATGGAGAGAAAAGTCTTCTTTAGAGGCAGGGGGCATGTGGGAGCCTGCGCCCGTGCATTGCTCAGCATATGAATGTGCACTGTACCTGTCAGGGGGGCTGTCCAAAAACTCAAACACCAAAGCACATAAATGCATACTTATTAATGGGAGAACAAATGCATGATGATAAGGGAGATGCTCCATGTGTTTGGAATGAGTATGTAAATGGCACAGGAGCTGCACCAGTAGGTGGCAGTATCACCCATAAATCCATGCAGGGCACAGAGAGGACGCGCATGATGGCTGAGCGTTTGTGTAAATTAGCCTTATGTGTCTCGGGGATACAGATGGCACTCAGTCTGTGTGTCTTGTGTTCTCTTTCACGAAGGAGGATAAAGGAGTTGAGGGAGATGGAAGCAAGAGCAGGGGGCTTGTGAAAGTCATACATTTCGTGTCCTTTTCATCACATACTCGCTCTACAGAGCTGTTTTTCTCTAGTTATGACTTGACGTTCTTTTCTACGTATAAATAGGATTTACATTTAATTTTTCAACTGAACATAGCAAGACATTCATGTCCTTTCACCCGCAGTATAAACAGGAACTTAAACAAGAAGATATTTTTAGCTTAACTCTTACTGCATAAGGGGGAAACGGTGTTCCTTTCAAAGACTTTACTTCTCTCAGTTCCTGGCATACTGTACGTGTCCCGGCCATCAATATTCAGCCTGAGACACTACATTAAAGATACGCCCTGCTATATGTTAGGTCTTTAATCCTTCCTCTTGCACAGATAGAAAACAGAGCAGGGAGCCAATGATGAAAGTCTGAAAATGTAATTTCACTGTGTTCCCTTCTGCCAAGCTTCCCCGCAGTTATTTAACATATATCCCCTCACTCGAACAATCTCCCAACCACGGCTTTGATGATAAAGGCAGCAACCTGCTAAGTGTACGCATTAAAATGTATCACTTAGATTAATACATCCCTTTGAACACGAGCCATTGTTGGAAAAGGGGAGAAGTACAAGAAATGAAAATGAAAGGGATTATTGAACACTCCATCCCGCGCCCGTGTGAGGAAGCGGAAGATTTGCAGAGGGAGGGTGAGATGCAGAGTCAGAGAATAATTGAGAAATATACAGCACGCCGCCAAAAAAAAAAAATATTCTGGCTGCTTTCAATGTTTGGAGGCTCGTCTTGTCTGTTACACCGCGAGGAGAGGCGCCGGATCAGTCCCGAATTCAATCTGCATCGTGATAACCAGCACAAAACCTACAGCTGGAGTCGCAAAGAACCATCCTCAGTGACAAGGAGAACAAGGAGTCCTGCAGGAAAGGTTTCAAGAGTCCTTCTGGGATTACAAGGAAGACGGAAACATTAAAGCTGCTGAAATTTCGATTTAGTGTTTTTCTGTTTACTGCACTATGCACAAGACTTCATTTACTTTTAGTGCCTTTTTTTGCAAGAAATAGCAAGTTAAATAAAACACAACGCCTGAGCTGTTGCAAAATGGGTGAGGTTCGGGTGAAGAGTGGTTACCAGCAGCAGGGTTACGAACGGGTAGGCACATGAGAAAGGACACATCAGCAATTAAAATTTGAAAAGTTGGGGGACCTGTCAGTGAAAAATCTGAATAGCAATTATAACAAAACATGTTTTCATTTTGTTTTGTTTTGTGGTTTCAGGGCAAAAAAAACAAAAAAACACCAATTGTAAAAGGTTGCTGTTCAAATGAATTGTCTGACTGCAAATTCAGATTGTGCAAAACCCAGCAAAATAAATAAATAATTAAATAAATAATAAAAGAATGAATTGGAGACAAAAGCAAGCATGAGAACAAAGACAGAAATAATGCAAAAATAAATTATATATAAAAATAATAACAACTCACATGTGTTCCCCAAATCACTCCTGCCTTTTGCATCAGAGGACTTCTGATATAAGGAACCTTGAAGAGAGGAGGGGTTGTGGATGGGTGGGAGAACAGGGGAGGTAAGGGGTGCGGGTGAGGGTGGGAGGGGAGGGGAGGGCGGGGCGAGGGGAGAGGGATGATGAAAATCAAATTTTCCAACAGAAAAACAAACTCAACAAATGAGACAGCAACAAACTCATGAGCGCGAGTGATGACACGCGGGAGTGATCTTTCTTGATTTGGCCCCTCCCCTCCGTATCTCTGTATGGAGTATGGAGATGGATGAGGGGAGCGGGCGGAACATGGAGGTTCTGTAAGGGAGTGGCGTGATCCATCAGCGGGGCTTAGTGCCTCGGCGGCAGTAGCAGCAGGACTGATGCTGGCAGGTGAGGGGAGTGGAGGGGCTGATAAAGTGTGAGCTCCAGCAGAGTCAATAGAACCTACAGCCTTGCATCTGTCACTGGGAGCTGGATGGAGAGGGTAGAGCACGAGATAAAAGGAACGATTATGTCTGGAAAGCAGGAAATGGAAGGAGGCTGAAGGAAGGACAGTGATTTGGAGAGTTCAAAATAAAATAGAAAATCTTCGGCACAGATTGTTTGTGGCCCCAGCTGGGTCTTTGCTTGTCTTTGTTGTGGCTGGATTATAAGCTGAAATGAAGTGGAAAGCAGACTAGAATGGCAGCCAGGGGTAGTGCACGAGAGCACATAATATTCGGTCTCCCTGGGACATCCATAAACAACTATACAAACAATGAAGTCCTTATTGGAAAGGGAGAGAGCCACAGGCAGACAAGTGGACTGACAGGAAAATCAATGGCTTGATAGATGGGGCTGGTGTGTATATGTAATCAGGCAACCGGGATGCCGGGTTGGAGGAGGGGGAAGGTGGCTGTTTGGGTCACTCTAACTGATGGCCCATTTGAACCCATCCTGTAGAGTTTCTATTCTTCCCGACTGAGTGTACGGTGCAGCCAGAGTAAAAGCATGCTTCAGTGCGTGGGATACAAAGAAAACCTCAGACCCCCAGACAGACAAAGATTAGTCTTCTCTGACAACACAGAGCTGGGAAGGAAGAGGGGATGATGGTACAGGAAATCATTTTCTGTGTTTTAACCATTACTCCCCAGAATATGACAAATTTCCAACTTACAAGGGAGAACAAACTGTAATTTGTCAAAACTTATCATATTTGAAGAGCTAAAGATGAACTCTTGCTTTCCCTTTCCTTCTTTGTGAGAAATCTGTATCGAATAAAAGTCGAATGCCTTCATTTAGATTTGATCGAGACTTTCAAACCTCACATAAACATTGTGTTTTTGGAAGGCCGAAGGGAAGCGAGGAGTCACGATTGCTCAGTCTCTGGTGTTTGATAGCAATAAAGCATGTGCCCTCACTGCAGTCTGCGTTCCCCTTTCTCTCGATCAATATGTCAAGAAAATGTCATGTCTGAGAGCCGGGTTACCAAAGGCTCGGAAAACAACATCAGAATCAAGGAGGACACACCGCAATGGGAGCTCAAAACAGGGATCTAGACAGGACAGCAGCCGCAGAAAACTATAAGTGTGTTACGAGTTGGGAAGTTCCCTCTGAACACACAGAGTGCAACCTTTCTAGATCAATTTGAAGATATTTAACTTTGTTAAATCCAACCCGCCCAAATGCCTTGACACCCCAAATGTGATAAACAAGCTACAAAGTAAATTATAACCCAACTCATACCTTTTTGACTCGGGTCAGTTGTGTTTTTACAATGTGCAGCAACGGATGCAGAGCATCAGAAGTTCTATTTCAAGCTCTGCTTGTATCAAATTCCTTTGGTAGATTTCTGTGATGGACTGCAATTGAAACGATTTAAATAAATTCAAACAACGGAAAATAAGATCAAGCTGCAACGGAATCCACAGACACATGTTTGCTCGGATCCCAGCCCTGCACTGGAGGGAGCGGATCAGCGGTGCGAGGTGAGTTCAGATTGCACACAACTCCCACTCCCAATCATATTTGCCATAACGTGAGCTTTTAGATAATGGGCCGTTCTCCTAAATGCTTGTGGAAATGGTCATTAGCATTGACATAAGTGGCTTCACCCTCTTAGCTTCGAAAAAAATCAATCCTGAAATGATCCTAAATCCATATCATTATGGCTTTATATTCTCTGCAAACTGGCCATCAATCCACCAAGAACTAATGCTTTCGGGATAGGCTGAGCAGCAAAGGGCATGCAGAAGGGCAGGGAAGTGTGGGGTGGACATATGTTGTTGCCGCGGAGAGAAATAAAACAAGACAAATAAGAGTAAGTCTTATTTGATGTTCCTCTATGCGGTCACACAGCACAATCAGCAGAGCCAAAGCAACACCATCAGAGTTAAGTGTCTATATGGGTCCACACCACAGTGTCAACACTAATCAGTGTTAGTTTCTCCCAACACTAGTGTATAGTGTTAGACATCAATTTTCTCATAGTGCCAGTTTTACAAATTACATGTAAAATAAACTGATGAAATAAAGAGGCCATGTTATGCTTAAACATTTATTTAAAAATGCATGGAACGACACATTAAATGCCACTTCACACCAAACTTTCCAGACGCACTGTTCCCAAACATCAGGAAAAATGAGAGAGAATTAGTCTTGGAGCTCCTAAGGCAGGTGTCATGTTGAAGTGTCTCCAGTCTCCACACAAGATTGGCCTCTGGGTCATCATCCTCAGGGCAGACTTCCAGCTTAAAAAAACACACACAAACACAAACAAACACGTTGAACTAAAAGAGAAATGCAGTCAAATGACTAATACAGAGTCACTTCCTGTGAACCACCAAACAGACAGCGAGTGGTGCCAGAGCAGTACTAGGATACAGCAGCCTGCAGCAGTGCAGTAATGTTGTACCCAGTTAACTTTACCACCACTCGCTGTCTTGTTCGTCTCTATCAACTTTAGCAATATGTTACTGGGGAAGTCAGAAAGATCTCAAATAATGAGTCTACATTACCCCGTAGGATATTTGGAATTCTTGTTTTTCGTTAGCGTGTAACTGCACTGATTGTGCTGGGCCCGCCGACCTCACAGAGTTTAGGTAGGGTCAAACAGAGAGCTAGGCTAACACCACCGCAGTTATACAGACTTTGTCTACTTGTTCACCGTCTCTAACTGTTAGATTAACTATTGTTTCTGTCATCAGCTGTAACAACTGCAATAGACGTATGTCAGCCGTGTAATTGTACATGAATTAACATTTACTGACTTTAGCATAGGTGTAAACTCAAATGTTAGCGTTAGCTTGGCGTCCGGACACGAAAGATTAGCAGTCAATATTTACATCAAACATAACATTACACACAAAGTGAATCACATTTACTCACCAAATAATGTTTTATCATCAGTGAAAATCAGCCGCTAGTTCTCAGGATGACTGTCCAGGTGTGGTTATAATACATGGCCGGGGCTAATAAATATCCAGTGTCATATCCAGGTTCGGAGGTTGTCCAAAAATTGAGAGAGTTAAATGTGTTGCCCTGACATTTGCATTGTTAATCCACAAACACACAATTTATTACTGGTCATTAATTATCAAACTATTTGTCCTAAGAGAGTTATATATAACATATTTAACTCTACAAAGAGTATAATTAACTGTACTCTTGCTAAAATTAAAAATTTAAAACCATAATTTTAACTCGCTGTGTGCTAATCACTGAGCTCTGAAGTCACAGTTTTCTGTCCTTGGTATGGTACATATTTACTTTGGACAGAGGAATGCGGATCCATTAGCCAGCTGCAACTAAAGATCCATATTGATTGCCACTGTGAGGTCAATTGAAACCTTAACCAAATCACATCAACGTCATGCGGCAGGTAGCAGTGCTACGGCGCAGGAAGAGCTCAGATGGGCTGCACACAGCAGTTGCCAGCTGTATCAAATTCAAACCGTCTAGCAGCCGAGCCTCTGTTATATCATTAGTGTCACAATCGCCATCTGCAATAGGTTATACGAACGATGGAGGCATTTGTGACAGTGAGTGGGTCTAACACCTTCCAGGATGTTTATTGGAGAGGAGTTTTATTAAACTGGACTCAGAGTTTAATTTGGTTACCGCGCAGTGTTCGCAGCGCTCTCTCGTCGTCGTTGTGACAGAAAGGAAAGCAAAGATAGCATAACAGATAAAGATTGCGGTATTAAATACTTTACCATGTAACAACCTAACACCACGGGAAACACATGCAACAGAGCAGCTGCAACATGAATTCAATCCGTGTGGTTCTTTTTTGAAACTTACTGGAAGAAAGAGGAGCAGAAAACAATTTGTTGCCTGCAGGAAAATATCTGGCTGCACCACAAACTGGCTTGGGGTTTTTTTATTTTTTATTTTTTTTACGTTAGCAACAAAACAGCAAAGCCAATGAAATAAAAAAGCTGGTGCATCCTGGTTCCGTGTACTTTGAAGTTACTGTAACACTAAATAATTCTGTACAACACTTGCCCACTTCCCAGTGCGTGTTGCCCAGGATTTACACTTGTGACACTTAGTGGTAGTGTTTTTCCTCTCATTGGACTTTAAGGACCCAGAGTGTTTAAATCACGGTAGTAATCACAGCAGCTTAGTAGCTGTGTTCTCCCAAATGCTTGGCCTGTGACAAGGATAATTATAATTAGGGGTGCTTCCTCGTGTGGTATTTTTTTAAACATGAACTGCAGCAGAGTTGAAGAAAGAAAAGTGAAGATGCAGATTTTAAATCACTTTTATCTGAAATATTTTGACTGTCATGTAAACGTAAAGAAAAACAGATCAAGCACAGAAAGACAGAAAGGTGTCATCTTACTTTTTTCCCCCTGTATGAGTGAAGTGAAACAGACTGAGTGAGAGACAGGGCGAGCGTGTCATGTGAGGATGTGAAACACAGCGTGGCGATGAAAGAGCACAGCGAGTCTTCCTGGTCAAAGGGTGAAGAGATTTCTTTGGTCGGCAGGTCAGAGAGAGTAGCAGAGGATTAGTCGGGTACTCACTCTGCATGCACAGCCCATCGGTGCAGTTCTTGGACTGGAGCACCATGCCCTCACAGTCCTTTCCACCGTTTTTGGGTGCCGGGGCGCTGCATTCTCTCCTCCTCCAGTGGGTGCACTCTGTCCCACAGGTGGACCACTTACTCCACTCTGTCCACACGCCATCCACTATCACGACACAACAGACAGGACAGACGAGGGTCGAGTGAATGACATGGCCAATGAGAAGACGGGGACAAATGAGCGCGCGAGGAGTGGGTGAGCGGAGATGTGATTGAGACAGCGGGAATATGTGGGAGAGACACACACACGCGTAAGCGCGGAGGCACAAACAGAGTGAAATATGCAAGCACAGAGTTGCATCAGATTTTATGCATTCACTTATTTATTTTTTTTACACCTACAAATAAGCGGGGCTATTGTAATTTCTTTTTCTGTTTTTCCCCCCCATACCTGGGCAGAGAGGATTACACGGCAGCTTCTGGATGGCGAGCCCATCGCACACGGCGCCGCCGTTGAGTGGGGCCGGGTTGGTGCAGCTGCGCGTGCGTTTCTGGTAACCGCGGCCACAGCGGCTATTACACACTGACCACTCCGTCCAAGTCGACCATCCGCCATTCACTGCAATCCATCCATAACAAAACTTGTTAAAATACCATTTAGACTGTTTTTAATTCTCAAATGTTTCATAAAAAGGATTGTATAAAAAACACATTACAATGAGAGGATATAAAAGGTTAGAAAACCCATGAAATACAGATACAGATTAAGTAAAATATATAACATCTATGCCACAAAACTTTAACTACAAATGCAGTAGCAGTAGACACAATAACAACATGACATCTGAATTCCACTGGGTTCGTCCTCAGCGATCAATACATCATTAACATCTCCAGTTACAGTCACGTGCCCCGTTGTGAAACGTGTACATGCTGTGCATTTGTTTTAGTTTTTTTTGCATCCTGACCCTGACATCTCTGGTCGTTACTTTGCGGCGCAGCCAGACAGTAAATTCTGGTCAGATTGCTGCATTTTCCATTCACTGATTCCTCCTAATGCCTCTCTTCCCCCTCTCATCCATCTCTGTCAGCGACTAAATCCAGTGCAGAGTGACACCAGAGCTTGTGGCTGAGAACAAGTCTGTGGCATTTGAGATGGTGGAGCGGGGAGGGAGGGGCGGGGGGACCCCTCGGAGCCTCCGACTTTCGAATGTGACGTGCCTGTGAGTGAAGTCCAAAATATTGGACTCTGGGGGAAGAGCGCCAAAGCCCCACATTTCTTCACTGTCTGCCTTCTTTCCTCTGTAGATTAAGGCTCTATCTTCTCTCTCCCCCCTTTTTTTCCCCCCTCTCGGTCTTCTGCTCCCACCCCCTTTTCTTCTGTTATCAACTTATGCTCCTGTTTTCAGCGTCCTTGATGTGGGTTGAAAAACACACTGCCGAGTCTTCTCCCTTATCCACTGGGTTTCCTCACAGTGCTGTCTTTGTGGGGGGAGTATGTACGCATTCCCATACAGCAAACAGCACATGAATGCGGGAGAATCTCGTTTTTGAAATAGGAAACTGTGAGCCTGACCCTTTTTTTTTTTTTTGTTGTTGTTGTCACTTAGTTCTGATCGAGTGCTTCAGTGAAAGCTGTGCAAAGAGTCTCGTTCTTGAAATCTCCCCTCTTGCGTTTCCCCCTTACATTGATCCCCCAGCTGGTTACATTATTCCCAGTGTTCACTTAACCGTAACCATAGTAGCTGAACAATTTGACGCTAACAATACTACAACCTCCAGTAAGTCCATGAGAGAGATAGGGAGACGGGATGAGGAAATTATAGATTTGAAACTTAACCCTGGTGACAGTATCGGTTTCAAGAAACTCATCCACACTTGTGCACTTCTGTCTTTTTATTCAGCACTCTGCCGCGCACTATACAGGATGTACAAAACAACTGTACATATATTCGATATGCATTGTCTGAAACTGAGGTTTTGATGTTCCCCAATTCCCAGAGGTAAATCTGCTGTATCGTGATGAGCTCTATCAAGCAAAAGATGAACTCAGTCGGCCTCGGTTAAATGAGCTATCAAGCCGGTAGTCATTTCACACAGACAAAAAAAAAAAAACTAAAAGTGTCTCAAGTTCAAATGAGCATCTGCTTCATGTGTCATTTGTTCTGTCTTGAGTAGCCTCCAGCAGGCGTTGAAGTTTAGCTTCACAGGCGCGCTGTGCAATAACCGTCACGTTAGCTGATGTTAGGGAGACAGTGGGTAAGTCTGTGTGAAACCACAGCGGGGGTCTCTTTAAGTAGGGCTCAGCCACATCAGCACCTCTGTCTCAGTTCAGAAATTCACAAATCTTCCATTCCTTGCACACCTTCTGGCGGAAACAACCTGAAGTGAATGTTACACGCCGCGGGATACGGGGGGGGATTTGCTTTAGTCAGAGTCGCTTTTATTTTGAGTTCGGATGACCTCTTAAAGGAATTCAACACTGTTCCTCTTCCCCAGCGCTGTGACTCATCGAAAAGAATGGTACGGGACTAGAAAGCAGGTGAGGAGGGGGATATAGGATGTTTTAAACAGACTCATTATGAGCTTGTCAGTCACATGTACAAAAATGTCAACTCATTATATGCAGTCAGATTTCGCGCATTATCCTGTACAGTTGTGAATATGTCAGCAGAATCAGAAGTATTCACAATTTGCAGAGGATGGTTACATTAAATTATAGCGGAGTGTGAAGTGTGGAGAGTGTTAAGAGTGACTAACGCAGAGCTGGAGGAGTTATAAAGTTTGATGGCCACAGGCAGGAATGATCTCCTGTGGCGTTCAGTGGTGCATTTTGGTTGGATAAATCGACTTCTCTGCGATAACAGAACACTTCTCTGTACAGTTAAAGTTCACCGGATTACACTTGTTTATCTTCTGTTTGCATATATGCAGCACAGTGGGACTAGGAAAGCATTTCACACCTGTGGATGGAATGGCGTTAAGCGCGCCTTGAATCAGTGAATCTCACAAACAAGCCTGATTGACTGATTATAGTGAGAGTCGTTTAATGTGTTGTTAAGTATAAGGCGGTGCATTACCGTAGACGATAACCGTGGCAGTGGTGCTGCGTCTCTTGGCCACAATGTTCTTCGCCACACACGTGTAGTTGGCGGAGTCGGAGAGGCGGGCCTGCTTAATGATCAGGTTGTGATCGATGGTGATGTAGAAGTTCCTGTCGTCCGCGGGATCAATAACCTCCTCGTTCTTTAACCACTCCACCTGAGAAGAGAACAAGGAGAGGAAAACATTAAAAAGTGCCCGCTTGGAGACAAAGGAGAAAAAAAGAGTAAGAGGCGGTTCAAGACAGGCTGACCTCATTACTGTAAAGTGTCGAAAAAAAATCAGAGAGACGTGTTTAAACAGCCGTAGTGTTTTCTGCTGTCTGTCGAACCTCTCTTAGAGCACAGCTGTTTACGTCTCCGAGGTCCTGCTACAAAAACTCAATAGCTATCGTGCTCTTTTTATTCTCCCCCTAGAACAAAGCACTATAGCAACAGCGGCACTGTCAAACAGCAGGGAAAAGAAAACCCTCCACAATTCCTACAGATGAGAGTCTGCCTGACCTTTTTCTTATGAGTTTCATTTCTCCAAATGATACCGATATTGAACTCCTGGCGCTGTTGCAGAACAAGGGATCATTTGGAGCCGTTTTTTGGCTGCAGTTCACCGAGATCCCCTTCTCCCTTCAAGAGGAGTAAAGGTTTAGCGTTTTGAAAAGAATAACACGTGCCGCCTCGCACTTTGATTCAAAAGTATTTCCTGGTTCTCGGGTTCTCTTCAAAGAAACTGTCCAGTGATGAGGAGGCCTGGCAAACAGCTAACTTCCTGAGTATTGTGATAGCCCACGAGGAGCAGGGGCCTGATAAGAGATAAGACACCAAGGAGCAGCAAAGGCAAAGATAAGCGGGATGTTTATAAAGGCTCTTTCTCTTGAGAGATAAAGTATCTCAAAAAGTGGGGCAATAACCCGATATGAGTCCTGCCAAGACAAAACAGTCACTGTTGTTGCTGGATTTCTAAGGAAACAACATAGAAACCGCATGTAGTGCCGCAGATCCGTACGACACATCAGCCATTGTTATAACACCAGCGTCGTTAGAACTTTCTCAAAAGGGAAGATGGACCGATTGTGACATGCACTGGGTTACATGCATCAACAGCTTCACTCTGTGTTAGCTGGAGACGACAGATATCAAAGATGCCATCAGCATCACACCTCTGCAAGGCTGCCAGCTCCCCTATCCAGTGGGAGCGCACTGGAGAGGCTGAGAAGAAAACATTTTCAATACTTCACCGCACAATTATTTCACTCTCTTTCAAATCAGCACATACAACACTTACATCATGCAGCTCATAAGGCGCCTGGCGCCGCGTGCATTTGAACAAACGCCGCATGCAAACTTAATATCAGCAGGGCTTTAGTGTGGATCTCTATAAGCTTGATGTATATTATCTGCTGATTTGGTGCTTATGAGAGATTTCCTTCATAAACATGTATCAGCTGAATCAATTTCATGCAGCCAGGAGGCATATGACTCAATCGCTAGCTGTCTGCTAAGCGAAACGAAAGCTTTCTCTCAGCGCAACAAAGTGTAGCATGACGTGCATCGCAACGTATAGAAGACGAACAGCATCTGGCTGTATGCTTATATATCAATGCACCGACGATTTCATTTGATTCATGTCTAGACGCGTAATGAAAGCAGCGCCACTGTCGCACAGTTCAGCTGCAGGAATGAGGATGCAAGAAATCAAATCTGTGTTAGCAGCAGATGTGGATGAATTACTGGAAGTACTGTGTTATGAACGGTGATTCTGTGGTGTCAGAAAGACAAAAGCAAATAACACTTTAACAGCTTCTGTTAAAAAGAAAAAGCATATCCACACATGATACGTGAACATATACTGCATAATTAGTTGTTTCGGTGTTGTGCTACCGGGCGTCCGCTTTAATTTTATAGCCACTGCTCTGTTTTGACACCCGCTGTGGTGGCAGTTAGACATCTGTCACGACTTTCAGATTTAGAGCGACACACGAAAGGATTCCACAATAAAAGCGACTTGCAGCTGTAATTTACAAAGTGCCGTTTTTTTACGTGCACATAAAGATGGGGTAAATAAGCCAACGTTTTTTCCTTGATCCCACTGTAATGAAAGCAACAGATAATAGATGTAATAGATGGCAAGGAGGCTACAGCAATTTAACTGCGGGCATCATTGTATTAATTTTTGTGCCACAACTGTGTCGCCATCAATCTTTCATAATAAATAAAACTGAAACATTCGACGAAAACTATCATGGAGAAGGAGCCCCACGTTCAGGGAACAAAGATTTGACAGTGATCTGATTGCCATTTTGTGCGTCTTTTGTTCGCGTGCTGAAGAGTGAGGGAACACAAGTCTGGAATAAATTAAAATGAGATGATGCAAACTAGGGAAACAGAGGGTTTTGTTGACACGGAAAATGTTTTCTGTTTTAGCCCGTGCATCAGTGTGTGCGTGGTGCAGGTCATTAGGAAGTGAAAGGTCTCTTCTCAGAATGCCAGATTGACAGGTGATACAAAGAGGTGGTTATCCAATTTTGCACCAATCACAGAGGCAGCCTCTCCAAAACGTGCCGCGTTCAGATGTCAAGAGCACTTTTATATGAGAAGGTAATTAAAAATTGAACAAAAGAGCTTTTCAGTGCAGATGGAGGGGTGGGAGGGAGACAGAGTGACAAGGAATAGAAAGTAGAAACGTTTGTCAGAAGTGGGAACGTGTGCAAGCGAGCAAACGCGAGCAACAGTTTATTCTATAACGACTATAATTAGGACTCATTACAAAAAAGAAAAAAAGGAAACTGGGATGAAAAGGTAAGCCAACGTCTTCACCAAACTTTTGGAGCGATCTCAGATGATTAAAATTCTGCAAAAGACTTCAGCTCGTGTCGCACTTGTCCAACTCCCTCTCATGCCAGCAGACTCGACACGCGCACACACCAACCTCCACACGCGTGCAAACACACAAGCGCGCGGGCGCACGCTCACACTCGCAGCTCGTTAGTGCCTGATTGGCAGTGAAACATCCGGAGAGGTAATTGGCACATTTCTTGTCATTAACGAAAGGAAATTGCCACATGTCAGCTGTCATAAAGAGAAGCCTGTCTGGTCCGAGACAGCCAAGTGACAGAGAGAGGCAGCGGAAAGACGGCAAGATGGAAACTTAGACCTGGAGAGGGAGAGATGGAGACACAAGATGGATGAGTGAGACGGAGAGCAGGTGCACATGCGGGAGGGCAGTCACAAGTGTGCCAAAATATATATAATACATCATCGCTGAGAGGCAAGGACGGACAAGAAAGAATAAAGACGGGGGGAATGGGGAAGGGGATGTTAGAAACAGGTGACTTTGTTTTGAAGAGGTGACGATTCAGAAGGAATGAGAAGGAAGAGAGCTGACCAAGGATATATATCCAAATCAGAATATATTCAGTGGTGCTTAGTAAAAATAATAAATTAAGAAGAGCAAATAAAGCCAAGGAACCAAACTGGAAGAAATACACAAAGATAACTGTGATGAATCACAAGAGTTACAATATACACACACAGTAAGACACAAGACCTTAAGCAGCGAAGGACTACTTTTCCTACAAGCTAAATTTGGAGGGGCTGGATCATCTTAAATTTATTGACCAAATATATGAGGAGCAAAATTTAGTCCCGCTTTAGTTCTTCATAGAAATCGGGGTAGCAACAACGTTATCATCGCTAACAACCACCGAGTTCCTTCTTCTTGAATTTAACTTAGCAGCCCAACTCTTCAACACGTTGTAAGACGCTACCATGTCTCCATGCATTTCCTCTGGTGAGAAGATCTTGAAGATGAGGTTCTGTTGTTGTCCATTTTCGATTACCCAATACAAGAAGCCACCACAAAAGCCATTCTATTTAAACTTTTTTCACATTTACTCAAAGGTTTGAACACTTCTGTAACAATAGTTGTATCACTCATCCCCTTCTAGCTTAGGCCACAAACGTATCAATCACACATTATAGGTCTGATGCATCTTCAAATTGCCATGGACAAGTTCTAAAGACAGGAAATATCACTTATAGCAGTCATTCACATAAACTAAATCAAACTAAAGCCGCATGGGGTCACCACTGACAATCTACTGTTTTCCAGAAAGAAGAATATTTAAATTTCCTGTTTTTTTACAGTCCAAATATCAGATTTTTGTAAACATAAGGTGTGGTAAAGTCTGCATGCAGTTAATCGTGCAAACGTCCAGCAGACTTGGAGTCACTAATGCCCAACACCATTAGCCGTTCAGTTTTAGCTTTGTGTTTAGCCTCCACCAAAAAATCCTGGGAAAAATATAACTTATCTCTAGCTGCTAAATGCTTCAATATGTTCATGCTGATGAAGGGGAGTGGCAGAGTTGCCCCCAAAATAATGAGCTTATAGACGCTATTAGGTTGTGTAAAGCTGAGGTTGAAGCTAACTGCAATTTTCGTTTGGTTATATCTACAATCAACGCCTTTTCATACATACACATGAACCACTGTTGATATTAAAAATGGAAATCTGAGCTGCCTTGACCCATATTTCTATCCTCAAACTAACTTTGCATATGGACGAGCAGAACAAAAATATACCATTTGATTTGGCTCCAGGGAGACGCTACCATTACTCAACTGTGTTTTGAACGAACCACCAACAGGGTTTGTGTCCTTTAAAGAATCCTTCCCCTGAGTTAGGGCCCAGGCTCTGTGTCCTTCCACTGTCGCTCCTTCTCCCACTTGCAAAAACATAACTGGCTGCAGTCCCGACTGCGGCAGCGCCGTAGGAGTAGCCATCGTGTGGGACGTTTCTGTTCTCTGCCAGGGTGTGCCAGCACAGCGCTAATTAGCCCAGTACACAGAACACACTGTATACAATCCGCTCACTTGTTAAGGTCCAATGCAAAGCAAAACCATTCATTACTCATCGCTGTTGTGTCAGAAATAGAGTGTACAGCAGAGTGTGGGGGTGGAAAGGGGTGTGAAAGGAACGGTGAGAAAAAAAACAAAAAAAAATGTTCCACACCAACGTGTGAGTCTCCTCAACAGAGAAGTCATTATGAGCTCTCCTGCTTCTCCACGTGAAGTTTAACTATCTAGCCAGTGTAATGTATTCATCTCCCCTTTTATTCACAGCGTACAAACCGATTATTCAATCACTCACCAGCAGACAACAAGCCATATGCTCTGTATCTGCCTGCATGACAACTATGGAAATGCGCACTGTATAAATATTAACAAGGTAAAAATGCACAAAGGTGCGATATCTTGAGATGTGATGCGAAGATGTGTGCGTGCGCGTCTGTGTTACCTGCTTGTATCTATATCTGTATGGGCGCTGGAGACGGGAATGGGATGGATTTAGGGTGAAGGAGGAGGAGGAGGAGGTTAGGTAACAGAGGTGGAGTGGTTTACTACTGTAGGTGTCCGTAAAGAAGACGAATCACTGAGACTCGAGCCGGGAGTAATGATCTTCACCAGCTCAGTCCTGCCTTCAGCTCTCCACAGTCTGCTGAAGGAGAATATGCATTTCCTAAACTAGCTCCAGGGCTAGCCAGACACGGCCTTTTCTGTTTTCTTTTGCACAGCTCATTTGCCTCCTAAAATATGAAAATACGACACTCTTGGATGCTTTGGTTGCGAATGAAATAAAACAGGGGGGAGGGTGCATCTTTGACACACTTCTTTATCTTTCACTTCCCGTGTTAGGGGGTTAAAAAATGATGAGTGCACACATCATCCCGAGTTCTGTGGCGTTGATTATTTTGTTGGCGGCGATGCGACCGCGTGTGATTTTTGCCATTATACTGTATATTTAGTTTAGCAGCCAAATTCTTTTTTGATACATTCACTCAGATGTGGGTGGACAAGCACAAGCCGTCTGTTGGGAGGCACGGCACACCCATGCTGTTTTTATTTGAAATACGAAATAATAAACCAGCACAAGCCATTACTAAATCCCGAGCTTTGCAAGTTTGATACACTCTCTGCGCGCGGTTGTTGGCCTCCCCAAGTCTCCGCTGGCCTTTAGAGAAGCTTAAATGATAACTCCAGCCGGGAAGCGGTTTTTTTTTGTGCCGTGATAGAGGTCAGAACTTGCCTGGTGTACTGTTCAACCTTCAGGACAAACTGTCAAATACAAACTGGAACAGATTCATAGTTCAAACACCTCAAAGAAGATCATATTAAGGTGATAAAGAACACCCCGAAATTAGAACTGCCTCATTTTATTTTATGTCAGTGGAAACAGCCTGCTACCGAGCAATTCATCTCTCCTTTATGATTCCTGTTTGCTTAGAGAAATGTGGTTTAATGCTGTTTTTGATATCCGTAAACAAATATTTACCTCAAGCGCTTGGGAAAAGCTGCGATAGAGGACGAGCTGTTTATTTAAAACACAATAAAATCGTATGGGAGTTTTCAGCACACAGAGCTGCTCGTCTCCCAGTAAACCCACGTAGACGGCTGGACGCGTTCCATCGGCACTTATTAAGTAATATTTCATTCTCTTTTCACATGTAAGAGGCCTGGCGGAGTGTACGCAAGGGGAACCTACTTGGGCATAAAGTTTTCCGTGTCAGCCTGACCCTTCTGAGGTAACCGAAGAAAGGGCAGTGACTCACACAGGAAAGCTGAGCTCACAAATGTGGGCCATTAAAGTAAATCACAGGCTTTTCACAGGACAGCTGCAATGATTGACAGGTGAGTGCCTGAAGGGCAATTTTTGGTTGGTTGCCACAGGGATTTGGCCTCCTGACACCTTCTCTCCCATGGGTAACCTTAATGAAAATGCACTTCCTGTTTCACTGGGCACCGGAGGGTTGTTACTCTTGACATTCCTGGCACCCCTCATAACTCGACTATGTGCAACTTTTACTGGGAAGAAGCACTCAGCTATTTTTTTTTGACAAGGTGACCTGATGAGCTGCCTGTTGCGGTATGCCTTCAAATGACCTATTAAGTGAGACTGGGCCTAAAATCAACTCTAATCAGTGACATTTACATGGATAATGGATCTCCATAAAGTGGCGCAGTCGAGGTATTTGAGGTAGGTACGACATTTAGCGAAGAAATACAATTTATCTAGCGTTCTAACAAAATCCGTTGTTCCGACTGGAGCCAAAGAACTGTGCATGAAATCTCGAATTTGGCTCCGGCTGCTGCCTGAGCTGTTTGAATTCATCTGGCTTAGTTTTCTCACTCCTCTGGATGAGTAAGTGCGAAGTAAAGATCTTTGTGTTTCCCGGCTTTCTTCTCGGTAAAGCCAACGGACTTAATCACGGCAGCGGGGCCCCTTCCCTGCAGAGCATCAATGACTCGTTACCCCTGATAACACGGCAGGACCCCGGCTGACTGAGGAGATGCCTGAATTAAAATCACGCTTCCATGGAAACGGGCTCGGCGGCTCGCGGTGCTGCGCCACCTCTGAACCCGCGTCTTTGTCTCGCGGCCGTGACAAGTGCCCCGAAATGGAGACGGAGGGCATGGCAGAAGAAAGGGGACAATAAAGCCGCGTTCTATTTTATGTGCCGGGCCACATATTCTCAAGTATGAAAAGAGACCACTGTTGCTTGTGTAGAGGCCCTTCAGATGTTTAATGGAGGCGTGCAAAGGGAAGGACCTGCACTGAGCTGATGGAAAGACCTCCATCCCCACCGTCACCTTTATTACTATAACTAGGTGCAGCACACGGCCAATAAGCCCATATAACAGTGAAACAGTGTGCAGCGCCTTTTCTGCCCCTTGTCTCCTCTTCCTAGAATAGCCACAGCAGTTCCATTTTCCTTCTGCTCTTGGTTAAGTATATATCAAAAATGCGTGGCTATGGAAACGTGTAACAGTGATTTCTAGGGAGCCTGTCGAGTGTCTAATTTATTCAGACCATGCAAGACTTTCAGATGACTGAACCCTTACGCTATTTCAGAAACCTCACTCGCTGTATTTCAGTCCTCCGAGGCCAAAGTTCCACTGGTAATGGTCGCGAGGAGAGCCAAAATAAACGCCTGCTGCTTGTTTTCTTTGCGTGTGTGCAAGTGTGTGTGTGTGCAAGTCAAGGACTAGCTGTACTTCAGAAATATTATGCATCAACTGTGAATAACGGGTCAAAAATGAGGGCTGGGGTACCTCAGATTGAACTTGGGAGTATCAAAACCACAAGTTGCTTGATGGGAACGGCCTCACAAGTTTTTTTTTTTTTTTTTTTGAGAACTTGCTGCATCATCATAGAAACAATCCAGACTGTTCAGCATTATGTTTAGTTTTCGGGGCAACAGCCCCCGCAGAAAGCCAAGAAAAACTCAAACCCACTTAACCAGAATCAGAGGATGTCATTACCACGGTAAACCATCATGACAACTTATAATATAAATTATGTGAAAAGAGGGAAGACAGAACTCAAGACTGACACCGGCTCACATCAAACAGCAGGCAGCTACTTTGTAACCGGAGATCAAAATGAATTATGACTGACTTTACTTTGATTCTGCAGAACGTGGGCTCCGCACCGCTGTGGATGCCTTCTACGCGTGTGGGGGTGCACTCAGGTAACTCGCACTCTCAAACGGCTGAAGCATTGTTTTTTTTTCGCATTACGGCTGATCTCGACAAAATGCCTTTATGAAAACTCAAGGAAAAATAAACAGAAATGAATGTGGAGGCAGTGGACGGAAGACAGAGCATAGTGGCGGTTCCCTGCACGCTTGGATAGCTTTGATCACCCTGTTACTCTACATACATGCCGGATGAAATGCCCCCAGTTCATGAAACTCTTAATTCTGCTTTCAAAAGAGGATGCAAAAAAAAAAATCAGATTCCTCCTTTCCTCCTTTCCACCATCTGGTCAGCCGCAATCACACTATTCCCTCTATAGGATAGATGAATAGTCTCTCAATGCTCAGCTGAGCTTTCTGGCGACGTGTTGCACGTGTCCTTGCTCCGAAATGTGAAAAATGCAAATGAAACCGTGTGACAACGCAGCACATGTCTACGCCACGCCTTGTCCTTTTTATGAAAGAATAGCTTTTCCACACAGAGCAACGTCCGTCACAAAGAGTCCATATGATTACACAAAAGTGCTCTAAGAGTATGGGTTTTACGGCTCAGCCGCAGCCTGCCATCTTGCCAGCCTCTGGCTCACTGGGCAAAGGCCTGTAAAGGAACCACAGAGCGAACTGACAGCTCACTGGAGGCCTGACAACAACCCACTGAATCCAGCCCCGACAAACCATAACAGCCCTTCTCCTTCTGCCTTCAGCCTCTCTCATCCTCGCTATGCTTTTCTGTGTCTGGAGCGGGTGAAATATGACAGATCTTTCCTCCACAGCGGCTGCTACATATTTCTGCGGATTCATATGTAACCACAGACTTAGCCCATCTGCTTTTTTCCGAGGCTCTTTCTCTGGCGAGCTCGTGTGAGAAAGGGCCTGACAAACACAGATGAGAAAGCAGCATTCGGTTTTGTCCCTTTTTCCCACTCAGGCAACTCATTTCGAGTTCAGAAAAAATGTAAAAAATATCACGTGAAAAGGAACTGTTCTTTTTTTATTTAGCAGCCATGAGGTAAGTGTAAGTAACCAAGGGAGCTGGAAGTGTGCCTCTGAACAAACACAAGACTCGGTTAGATCACAGAAGGAAAAGTAAGCAATTACAGTTTTTTTATCAGGATACAGATGGAATACCTTCAGCTGCAGCTGCATTTTTCGCAAAATACACAAAATCACAATTCCTCTGGCCACACCAATGAGAATCCTTCGAGGAAATACTGGCAACTACAGCATTACACGTTGACTGCAGCGTGAAAAATTGGCCGAAGTTAACCGCTAAACAACAAACGGTTCATCTAAGTAGACAGAGTAACCGATTCCAGATGGTTCAGTGCAACAAGGGTTTGGACAAAAGTGAATTACTGCTGTTGCTTTACTATATCACATCAAGAATTTTGATACGTTTTATCTTCATTGTAGAACCTGATCAGTTCAACTTATAAGGGAACTGTTTTATACGCTGTATTTCTGGCATAAAATAGGATCGTTTACTCACTCACTATATCGATATAGTGGGAGTGACTGGGGCACGGAAACACAGCCTCTAAATAACGCATTATCTGCCACAAAACTCGCTGTTACTGCTATGGTTCGTCCGCAGCCTCAGAATCGGATAACTATTCAGCCATGTTGCAAGCCGACCGTCGCCGGTGCACGCGTCACTCAAAGATGATACCATCCAGGCAAGAAGACATCATCCGGGATCTGTAGGTCAATGTACAGACCCAGGATGATAATAAGAGGTAACTCCAGACTCAACAGGGAATAGCACTAGCGTACGGTAACAAAATATTGGTGAAATTAAGTCAAATGGAGTCTTTTAGAGGCTGTGTTTCGGTGCCCCACTCACTCCCACTATATGGATATACACAGATGTAAATATCTCACAGTTGATTACAAATGACACAAAAGTCATACGGGTGAGTAAATTATCGTAGTTTAAGCCAGAAATAAGGTCCAGATTGTAAAAAACAGTAGTTCCCCTTTAAATTTGTTAGATAGATTACTGACTTGGTGTCGGGTGACCACGCAAAAACACAGATTCCTCTACCACAAGCTGAAGATGCGAATGACAAAATATCTCCTATTTACTCGCGCCGTACATCTGGATTGCCATGGCAACTCCTTATCTCAGAAAGCCTAGATGTGTCGTGATTGGCACCCAGCTGAGTCTTTAATCACCACACGGAGCCAATCCAGCAATGAAAGAGACCTCAGACAGGCAGATTCACCAATATTATATGGCTGTTAGAGAGACACCATCAGACTGAAGCCTGGCTTGTATGAAAAGAGTCTGCCAGTCCCAAACTTTCGTCCACTTAGCTTGTCAGCACTTTCAGCGGGGGATAAATGCTGTGCAGTTCCACTCACTTAACTCAGCTTTTCCAGGTCAATCACAAGCCTTTACAGACTTCAGCCCCTACCCCCTAACTCAGAAAAAAAAAAAAAAGCACACCACAACCCATCAAACCCCGCTTTCAAACTCTATTTATGTTCCTGCAATCTCAACTGAGCCTTTGCTAATGCCGTTCTAACCGTGTAGAGCAGGGAGGGAGTAAAGCAGGGAGGAGATACAGGCCGAGCTTTGGTAGCACGGGGACACAACTGGTTTTGTTCTTTTTTTCCCCCCTCGGCGGATAATTACAATTTCTTCTCCACCAAATTGCAGTGACTGGATGATGCTCAGGAAGTATCCAGCGGACCTTAATAGCTCAGGCAGTGGTGAGAAATGTCCTTATCTGTGCGCTGAACTGTGTCAGATTTATTCTCCGTTATTTTATTTCAACCTCTGAAATAGGCAAATAAAAAAAGAGGCTGCAATCAGCACACGGCTTTAACGATTCTTTCAAGAACAGAAAAACAGAACCTTGCATTACCAAGTGCTGTATACACCAATCAGGCATAACATTATGACCATCTTTCTAATATTGTGACTGTCTCCCTTGTTCCTCCAAAACAGTTGTGACTCATCAGAGAATGGACATGAGCCTTTCGAGGGTGTCCTGTGGAGTCTGGCAACAGAATATTGTTAGTGGGGGCCTATGGGTCCTATGGGTTGAGGGGAGGGGCCTCTGTGGATCAGGGTTGTTCCAGTGCATCCCATAGATACGTGATCAGTTTGGGATCTAGTAAATTTGGAGGCCAGGTCAACGACTTGCGCTGTTCTTCATGTTTTTTGACTTGTCTCTAAATCGTTTTTTGTGTGTGTGCCTGTGTCAGGCTGCATCCTGCTGGGGATGGCTGCTGCCGTCAAGGAGTGTCATTGCTATGGGGTCGGGGATGCCTGGTCTGGTCTTGGTGGGTGGTACATGTCTGAATAACATCCACACAAGTTTCCCAGCAGAACACTGACTTGTCACAAGATGGTCAATGTAATTTACTCCTTCTGTCAGTGGTTTTAATGTTGTGGCTGAGTGGTGTATACACTGCATTGTGGGTGTTGGATATTTTTCAGTCCATTACATATTTTAAAAACTGACGGTGACATTTCGGCTGAAACTGATACCAAAAAGTCAGTGAAAATCACATAAACCTCTTTTCAGAGAAGTCAGTTTATTGGATTTGAGGTGAGAGCTTTTGGCTGAGCTTATATGGGGTCACATTCTACGCGTAACACGTCCATATTATCTTCAAATAATGTGGTTGTCCTAAGAACCGGAGAGCACCGGCTCAGTGAAATGTCTTTCCAGCCTTACCTCAGCAGCTGGGATGCCTTCGGGTGGCCGACATTGCAGCAACACTTCCTGTTCGAGCAACACTTCCTTCCCAAGGGGTTCCTGGTCAAATGTCTTCCTCAGATCTACAGACAACAGACAAAAGCACATTGCATTAATGAGCACGTGTGAGAACATATATAGACAGTCAATACACAAGAAAGTCAAAGAAAACTTTCTTCTACCTCACCTCGTCTTCGGCACATAGATACATCGCTTGAAATAGACGGGAGGAAAGTAGTGAGAAGGGATCGCTTGCCCTCCAATGAAAAAAACTGCATTTTTGTGTCGCGAGCGTCCTGATGGAGTATTGGAGGGCAGGTATAGTGGAGCTGCCAGGCGAGGATTACTGAAGGTGTCATGCTACACTGGGGCCTGAAGCCCATTAGACATATATCATGCTGCACAGGTGGAGACAGGAGCGGTCTGCATCATACACAACAGGAGAGGGTTGAGGAGAGGAGGGTTGAGGAATTAATAGCGAGTTATAGTACTACTTTGAAACTTTAGAGTCACCGAAGCGTCAAATCTGCAATCAATCCTCCAAACTCCAGTGATACCATTTCCACAACCTTTGCAAAATTCCTGTCATGCACACACTTAAGCCCATTTACCGACGCACTCACTGTGGTGGCGAATAGCTCCATTCACCACAGCACACAACAAAAGTACATTTCTTTTTCTACCTACAGCTGACTGTCTCCACAAAAACAAACCCCAAAATGACCTCGTCCAGTGGCTCTGTCTGCGGAAAACATATTCTTCTGCTTAAAATGCTATTAATACAGTAATGGGCCGCTATTGACACTGTGTGCTAGCATAATATAGAGGTTTACTCCAGTAGATAACGCCACAATATGACATTTATTTTATTTGACTTGTAGATGCGAGCGTACCATTGACTGCAGCAGCAGATGCGCAGTGACACGGGCTGTACGGCAGAGTTTGCACTTCAGAAGTTGAAGCAAACTGCACATAAATCTCTTAAGACGCTAAAGACTCCTGGGAACAGTGTGTTATACGATACAGTATCCGTATCTATCATGGTAAAGAATTGCTCTTCAGCGTCTGGGGAGACAACGGTGTGTGAAAGGATATAGAAAGAGAGCGTGATCACCTGCTATCCAAACAGACATCCCTACAAACTGATCAAGAACGATGTTCAGTCACATCTTTTGCTTTTGTTGTGTTCGGTAGATATTAGATTAGAAGACGCCGTATTGACATTGAGACATTTCGCCGTTCGGTCTTCTTGCCTGTTCCACGTTCCCCTAAGGGAGAAACTAGATCATGTTCTTATTACAGAAAACACAATCGTGCTGGATCCAGAAGCACTTGAGGACACCTGCAGTCATTTTAGGGTTCATTTGTTATTTGGAAAAATGAACCTTAAAATAACAAATTCGGCGAGAGCCCGTGTCCCAGCACAACCCGGGAGTACGCGTGTCTTCGGGGCAATATGCTGTAATTCCGCAAATTTCAATGCATTATGAAAGCTGAAAGGGTGAGTGTTGAATTGGAAGCAATTTCCGTAAAAGTCTGGTATGAAATTAAAAGAAGGAATGACTGGAGGGGCATTTTCTTTGACAGAGGTTTATAGAATTTGAGCCAAGGACACATAAACTGTTTGGGTTTTTTTCCGATGAAGAGGAAAGGAAAGGAAAATAAACAGCAGAAGTAAGTTGTTGTTTTGAATCCGTCATACTGCTGTTGGTACGATATCAAAACCGCCATCGCCAAACATAAAAGAACACGCAGTCACACTGTGACAGGTGAGCAGGCAGTTCAGGCACACATTCTCCTACTGTGCGCCACACTTTCTGATTTACTGCTTATGCGCTACAGTCAAATCTAATAAATTTAATTTGATTTCTCCATATAAAGGTATTACAGCGTATGCTAGTCCTCACTGGGCACTGGCCTGTCTGCTCGGTGTGCGGCATTTCAGTGTGCCGTTTGGTGGTTTAGACAGAACCACAAAGCTTAGCAGTCTCTTATGTGCGATAAGGGCTGCGCCGTGCTCGAGCTCGGAGCGAATGTGCCTCACGATGGAAGATATGTTTAGTTCTATCATCTAAATCCCACAGTCCTCTTCTTTCTTTCCTTCTGTAATGATAAACCAGAGCTTGTTGGATCTATCAAGGGGGATGCATTATTGCACAGAACGTAGGATTAGCTTAATTCTTGAGTTTAAATAATAAAGGCCAGTGCTTGTGAGTTTATGTTAATGCTCTTATTGCTCATACTCCTTGCGCGCAGATTCTCTATATATCTTGTTAAACTAAAATTAAACACCCGTTGCATAACTTGCAGACCTTTGGCATTACTCTTGATGAAGCAGCAAGTAGCACGCAAGCGATTATTTTGCACTATATATTTTTATTGGATGTGGGTTTAAATTATGCCTCCCCCCTCTCCAGAGTCTCCCCTCGCTTCTCGCAGCCCTCGACGGTGCTGCGGCGGGCTGAAGGGTGTGGGACCAGCTGAGTCGACATTCCTGCGGGAGTCGCACCATTCTCTCCCGAGAGCACAAACTCTTCCAAACTCGCAGGGGCCCCCAGAGAGATACGCACATGACAACAATTACCTTAAGTGTGCTTGGCTTCTTGTCATGCTAAATTACACCAGCCTCACGCTTCCTTGCTGAGTAAACCATTAGCTACTGGTGCAAACCTTGACTGGGGAAGACAGTGAAGGCTTACTAAGTGCGAGCTTTAATCATTAGTCAAACAACTTGTATTACAGCAATGAGGGATTATCAATGCTGTAAAATTGCAGGGTCACAAACAGACAAGGATATCTATTTGCAGCGCTGGCCGTTGCAATTTTCCTCCTTGTTCCGCCTTTGGAAACGAGGCTTTCTTTTCATTTCCTTCCAGCCAATAGCTGCAGAATTGCTGCTTCATCTGGCAGAGGAGACTCACAGGAGGTAGAGACGGGGTATACCCTGGACAGGTTGCCAGCACAACACAGGTCGAACACAGAAAGACACTGCACACTGTATATGAAGACGGACAAGTCCCTGTGTGCATGAGCTTGTAGGATTACTCAGCTCCCAGCTAATTCAAAAATGAGAAAAGAAGGCCGATAGGTGGCAACTCTTCAGTCATTCAGTATCTTGATTATGTACAACTTGAATCCATAATACAATTAAAAGAATGAGTTATCATGAATGGGGGAAAAATAGCTATGGAGCAACCATTTTTGCAGCAGGATGAAAAATGTCAGGTACAGCAGTTTTTGGCACTACCTTATCGGCTTCACTGGCACTTGTTTTTCATCCTTCTGTTAGTTATAGCGGCTATCACAGCTGCCATCCGGGGAGACTCTGTGTTCACACCAGACAAGTCCATCACTAACTAACAAACAGACGTACTGTAGACTAACAATCCTTCATTCCCACATTCACATCTATAGGATTGAAGACCGGAGGACCTGGAGAAAATCCACACAGGAATAAAAGTGCAAACTGGGAACAGGTTTGAATCCAAAATCTTCTCACGCTGCGGTGCCCATTTTTGCTGATTTGACGACTCAGTTATTTAATTTGCCTCATGTTTTATTGTCTCTCTTTGGCGAGAAATCAATGCACCACCAACGTGAAGGTTAATTAAAACAGTTCGGTTGAGGTCCCATAAACGAACGGCAATCGCAAGGAATTCACACGAATCTCTCTCCCTCCAAACCGGCTCCTACAACATTTTTAGCTGGACCGAAAGCTGCTCCTTCAACAGAGCGACCTCTTAACTCGCCAGCCAGCGCTGGCTGTGACTCACCGTCTGATTAAACTGTATATGTTTAGATGATGGGAGAGGAGAGGGAAAACAACCCCAGTTTCCATTAGCCTAACGGGATAGAGTCTGGCTCTGACAAGAAGCCTGCCTGGAGAGAAAGCCCAGTAGAGGAGCTAATCCATTCAGCAGAAGCTAATGGGAGGGGAAGAGGGGTCCATTGTGATTTGAGGGATAGGTTAGTGCTGGCAGGCTGCTCATCACTGGTGATTATAGGAGGTGGAGCAGCGGGAGTGGGCTCGGTGGGAGACTGAGAGCCATGATTCTGATTCACCAGGCTAGTATAATAGCATGAGCAGTATGAAGAGCTACTGGTGTTTGAAATAAAGAGGAATACACTGAATTCAGAGGGACACTGTGCAGTAAATGGGGGGAAACAGTATACGAGTGAGTTAGTTAATAGTGATATGAAGGCAGAAATATGCAGAAAGGAATTAGATGGGATAAAATTGGAGAGAAAGAGCAGCAGGATCGCTAAGTGCTTCTGCATTGACGTGGCAATGCGCTGCACCGCACAGCACAGGAGAGATGTAATTTTTCTGACAGAGGAACGGAGTTTCAAACTAAGCGTTCAGCTCAAGTCAAGTCATAACAATACATTTGACACAAACTCCACTTCGCATCGCAAGTGGGTATTGCCTTTTTTCTCCCCGTGTTTGCGACAAGTCAAAACAGCAAAGTTGTGCAGGACATGTCAATCACAGCGCCACGACACGATTTGACAGGAGTCGGAAGTGCAGTGATCTAGCTGATACCATAAAAGGAGTCCCTTCAGGTGGAATTTTGACAAGATCGCATAAGCAGTCGTGTTACGTAATAGGCGTTTTGCAGAAAAAAAAAATAAATGTTGCCTTGATGTCACAACTAGCTACTTGAATTGATTTCGACATCGTGTCCTCTGGGGGGGTTTCGTTACATTTAGGATTTTTACTGGTACATTGTTTTGGGGGAAAAGTTAAAAATGAGCCCGAGCTTTGGAGTCGGCACAGACTGTTTCTCGTCACTCTGGGGCTAACGCATTGTGCTTTTTCAGTAGGAGGACAAACACACATGTGGAGAACAAATGAGGACCATACAGGAAAAAACAGACTGAACGCTGGAATAAACATGCACCATAGCCACTCTACTATGTATACACTCCTTCAACTCTGCTTTTTCTCAAGGTTTATGCGCAAGAAAAGCAATTCAGATTCCACAGGCCTTTTACCAACTCAAGTTCAAAGGGACACTTGAGCGTTACGTTAGTAAAAAAAAAAAAAAAAAACCTTTTTCGCTGCCACTATCTCCAGAATCTGTGATGATACACAAGTCGGCCTCGGAGACGCATTTTCTTGGCAGTCAAGAGGTTTTGTTTGGAGAGGAATACAAAGATGAGACAGGAAGATAACGACTGAATAATGGCCTGAAGAGAGAGAGAGGGGATAAAAGGAGAGGGGGAGGTGGATACTCACAGGCAATGCGGACATGGGCTTTGCGGCTCTTGGTGGTCCCAGCGGAGCTCCAGGCCACACACTGACACCAGAAGTCCTCCGGCCCAAACAACTCCTCAACCTGCTGCCGAGTGATCTCTATGCTGGCCTCTCTCACCACCAGGCCTGTGAAGAAGGACAGGGAAGATTGAAAGAGAGGGAGGCAGGGGAAACGTTCAAGGGGAGGCAAAGATTGGCAGAAGAGATATAAAAAAGAGAAGAAAAAAGGGATTTTAGATAGAAACATCCATGGATATGACATGTGCCGAATTCACACAATATCTTATTTGTGTCAGTCTGGCCTGATTCAAGAACCAGAGCACTGAGCTGTTTGGGTCCGGGCCCTGTGGGGGAGGATTCTCAGCGTCATGGCATAACACAATCCTGTTTGCTAACTCCTCTGATTACTGCTCATCTGGGTGCCAGGACCCAAACAAACAAATCATCCCAAAACAAATGCCTCTACCCACAGCTGCCCCTCTAGAACAGATTATGCTGCTGCCCCAGTGTGTGCGCGCGCATAGATGTGCATTACCCGCACGCGTTAATGTCTGAGTGCATACAAATTGTGTACATATGCGCATGTCATGCAGTGGAACAACATTCACTGATGCTTTCCATTCGATATCATGCTTGTTACACCACTCAATCCGTCATCTTTTTTTTTGACTGAAAGGGTTGTTTGTCAGGACAATGGCAGTGTCATGGAATCTGGGCTAGAGAACGACCTGAATTTTGAATGGATTCATGTCAGAAAAACATATTCAGGAGCACCGCAACCGTTCCGGAGATTTCTTTTTTAAAGAAGCCTTCGTGTTCCGTTTATCCCATGCCTCCTCATTCACAAGTATTGCTCTGTTAGATTTGGATATGGGGTCCATGCGACCCACTGGAAAATAAATAAATAAATAAATAAATATAATTATGTAATTTTCCTGGAACTGTCATGCTCATGTACCTGGTCAGCAATGAAGTGAAAGTGGACCGGGGCATCATTAAAATCATGCCCACTTGCCACTGAAAGGCCCTTTGTCAGCCTAGGGAATATTCCCCACGGCTTTAAGCCTCCATCACCAGAATGTGCCATTACCACCATGTTGTTTGTAAACCAAATTCAGACTTGTCATCAGTTTTTACAAACCACTAGTTGTCATACCACGCAGCCGTTAGTCATCCAGCTTGGCGACGAATTGCTCTGTGGAGAGTTTTGTTGTTAACAGGATGACAGACACTGGGAGGTTTGTTGCACTTGTGGCGACGTTACCGACTTGTGGGTCACTGGCATGTGGCTCGTTTACATGAAAAGCAATCTATTCATGCTTATTTAACGCTGTGAGGTTGAACAAAGTTGAAAAAAAGTTTAATAAAGCTTTCCTCAACATGCCCAACCCTCTCCCTTCACTGTACATCATTGCCTGCTAGCTCTGAAACAATAGTGAGGCTGGTGCCTCTTGACGAGACACAAATTAAAAAGGCTGCACAGAGTGCATGGTAATTTAAACTGGAGACCGTTGTGGAATTAATGATTAATGGCCCTGTTGTCAAAAAGGACAAAACTGCAAGTTTTCATGAAACTTGCCCAAAGATAGGTGTTCTGTTTTAACTACGGAGCTATTAGACGCCGTTACATTTCGTACTCATGATTAACCTAGTTTGTCTCAGTTCCTTTGCTGTTATTGAAGGCCATCCTATTAATCCAGCTATATTAATTATTGTTAAGATAAGGGGGAGATAATAATTGATACCACAAAAACAAACAAAGCTTCCAGTGTTTGTGCAAAGCAGAAGCCTGTTTTTGGAGTGCCTTATTGACAGTAATACTGATTATTCTCAAACTTGGCCATTTTTCATTAGGTGCCTTTTTTTTTTTTTACTGACTCTCAAAAATTGCTGCTTGACATGTGAATCAAGCTTCCACCAGCTCTACAGAACTGTTTGATATCCCTATGTATCTATTTTTAACAGAGCTCACCTTAGAAATGCCACTCATGTGTCATCATGACCATATACCACGCCTTGAAACCATGTCATACATCACTGACTCATCTGTGTCCCAATGAGGATTCAATCGTTAACCCCAATCTTTGCCCGAAACGTAATTTATTACAGAGTGATTCACTGGCAGCCGAACCAGACAAGATAAGCCGAGGCTAAAAAAGTGAATCAAGGTAGTTTAAATTGAAACACAGGTTCCCAGACAGATTCATAGATGTTGCAGTTTCTACGTAACACATGCTGTAACCTTTGGGTTCTATGTTTCTTTAGGAGTATGTTTAGCTTTGCATGGGTGTGCTCTTTGAGGCAAAGGCTTGACAAAGGATACAAATGATTGTGGCTTCTGCTTATGACTGAATATTACCACAACAGAAACAATGATCTTAATTAATCTTTTCAGTCACAGATAAAACGATTTCTGCCTGATATTGTCAATATCAAAAGAGTGATTATTTGTCTTTCTCTGCTAATGTGTATAGCTATTATATTTGACCCCACCTAGTTGAAAGGTTTGAGATTTATTATGCAGCACAAGCAGATTTATATTGTAGGTGATACACTCGTCGAATGAAAAATGCAAAAGGAAAGCATGGTTAAAAAATGAACATGCCATTTTATTTCAGGTTCAGTGCATTCACACAGCCTCCCTATTCTGGCACACACACACACCAAGCACAGTGGCATCCCACACACCAGCTTAGCCCTCATGTAAAATTTACACAGTGTGCCGACAGGCAGAGGAACAGCCACGTCTGTTCTGTCACCATTTGCCTCTTGCATGTATGTGTGCGCTTCCACATGCATGCGTGAGTGCAAGGGAGTGAGCCCGTGGTTCTCTGCACTGTATGCCAATGTGTTTGCCTGGAAGGATTTCTTTCTTTCTTTTTTTTTTTTTGATAGAGAATGTCAAGGATGGATGCGATAGTGAGGGAACATCACATAAAGAGTGGCAGAGGGAAAATCAATATTGGAAACAATAAGTAGATCCAAATAATCCTCCTAAGGTCTAAAATGTGCACCAGCATCATTATTTCCTGACAGTGCTGCACAGAGAGAAGGGATTCTATGGTGACGAATTGTCTGTCTGATGCTGTTAGTCCTCTGCGCCGTAAGAGAACCTGAAGTGATGATGACGAGCCATCGGTCTACTTTAAGAGTCATTCATGACTTCATTGCTGCTGCTAAACCTGGATTAAACTCTTTCTGATGTACTGCACTTCAACCATATCAGGCGGATCACACGGCCAGAGGAGCAGAGCTTTGAAGTGAGCCTGCTGACCTCATCCTGTGACTTCACTTCAGTATGCTATACAGCATTACAACGATGACACCAAAACAAAACCGCCCATTCAATTTGCAATCAAAGGGGCAAAGAGAGTGTGAACCACGTCAGGACCAGTGATAAGGAGCTACTTCACACCTGTCAGTGGGGCTATTAGCCACAGAAATTATTCTACAGTACGTGCCATTAATAGCTGACTAAAGCAGGGTTGCTTCATTTGAGATAATTCATTATTAATGTGGTTATTAACGTGAGCTAGCCTAGCTCTTTAGCGTTGGCACTGGCCAACGTTATTGATCGGAGCAGTCAGGCAGAGGAGTCGGCACTGGTCACTGAATGAGAGCAGGAGGTGGAAGGAAGGGTAAGTGCTCTTATATTCTGGCCAGATGAAGAGTACTCCTGTTTGATCTTCTAACTCATATCTCAGGGAAAGTGACAAGCAGTCTCTGGTGTATATTCCACTACCTGCACCTACTTATAATTAATTTGCCACTCATTTGCTCAGATCAATGCTCTTTTGCTCACAAAAGAATATTCCCTGGCCTCAACACTGGGAGGTAAATGCTACAGCGATCAGGTGACAGCAGGGTGATTTTATAAAGGTAAATCAGAACTGTGAAGGAGAGTAAAAATGGCCTTTCACAACTGTTTAATTCTTACATCCATCAGTGACAACTGGTGCATGTGTTGTGGATCTGTGGTTTCTTTTCATGTGTATCCTCATTATTCCACACCAAAAAATAGTCCTAAATTCATTGTCATGTTCACACAAAAAAAACCTTACCCACTGAAATATTTAATCTGCTGGTTTATTGTGTTAACTGGTGGCTGCTCAAAGGGAAATCACACGCAATCAAACGGTCTGTTATTTTCTACGTGTAATCACCTGTTCTGTGGAAAATTATAATGTCCAATCACACCGCTCGCTGGTGTGCTAATCAGTTTTGTGTACCGTATGTATTGCGTTTCAAACACGCATGTGCCATGTTATGCTCCGTGTGGCTCGCCGACTGGCTCGCCGCGTGTCGCATCCAGTGGATTTAAAAGCCTCTGACAACACGCGTACCTGCATGAGGTCTCTTGAACACCCACAATGGAGAGCTGCAGGTGAGCCAATCCATGCTGTTAGGAACATTGTGCAATGAATCAAGTCCTGTGATGCTGATTGCGCCGCGACTGCTCGATGACGCACGCATTCTTTTACTGGGTGATTTGTTGATCTCATGATGCAAATATCTTGTTTCTTCACAATGTTATTATTTACACCATAAAATACCTCTTAAAAGGTATCTGCAACAGTTGGAGGCTTGAATGTTTTATTGTGTTACACCGTTAAATTAAAGCAGATTAAATCTAGCTTGAGGAAGTGTAAGTGAAACCAAACAGTTTGCATGCTCATTGACTTGAAAACTGTATCCATCACCTATTTCCAAAGATGAAACTTTAGCTCATCTGTTGGGCAATGTCAGATTTAATTGTTCTGCTCAACATATTGTACAAGATGTCGGTTGGTTGAAGATGGATTAGATACAACACGAGGGCTTAATGAACACCTGCAGTTTTGGTCCTCAGTCTCTTGGATTCTATCGCATTTTTTTACAAGATCATAAAGTCTCACCAACATGATGGGAAGAGCCGGAGAGAAGACAAGAAAAAAAAAGAAAGAAACCAAGAGTGAGAGAGAGAGGGAGCGATCCAATTTCTTCTTGCTACCCCTATCAGCGCTATTGACCAGGCCGGCCATCTTCTACCGGTGTTCCTTTTCTGTCAATCTGGGGAAATCAGAGAGCTATGGAGTGGGTTGAGAGAGGCTACCCACATCCACTGGGCTCCACCAGTGTTGTGGGTGTGTTTGTGTGGGGTGCGAGAGCATAACTGAATGAATATCCGCGCAGTAAATAGCCTGTGGATATGGCTACGTAGAGTGGGTCCGTGTCCGATGCGTGGGCTGTTTTCCATGTTTGATGCTTTTAGCACAGAACCTTCTGACACAAAGGCCGAGAGGCACTGCTACCATCGCCCTCTTCTTTGTCATAATCATAACCATGAAGCACATGTTCAGATCTCCGTATTCTTCCTAAAGTACACTAGGTCAAAATGAAAGCGTTCTCAGATTGAAACTTGTTTTTTTTTCCTGGATACTGCTTTTATATTTGTGCCTGCTGCAAGATTCTTTTTCAATCTGTGTTTCTGCTTTTGTGTTTTGTACCATGCTGCAACACGTCCTTTATATATGTGCCGGTTGTCATCTTTGATGCCAAATTTGTTTGTATAGTTGAATGAAACAGCACTTGAGAGGCATTTAGAATAAAATGCCTGAGATAAAAGGCGCTTTCTGATCCTTGAAAGGTATGTATGTGCGCACTTACGAAGCTAAACTGTTGCGTTTACGTAAAGGAGCAGCTGTCAGCGTGTCTCTGTGCGAGCCTGCACACATGTGTGTGGCAAAACAGTGGAATGAAAAGGGTAAAAGCGATGTGATTGGTACCTGTGGGTGACAGAAAGAACTCAATTTCCAATACAGCGGCTGAATGCAGCCAATCAGTGCCAGGCTGTTGTGTGTAATGGCTCCGGTGCCTTCGGGGGCTGAATTCTGTAGAAAACAACCCTGCTGGAGCTTCACTAGCCTCACTTCCTCTAGACACCCACAAACATGTACATAAACACACACCTACACACTGAAAGGCGCTCAGACCAAAGAAACGGAGGGGCTAGTGTGCTACATGAAAGGAAAAATGTTCTCATTGAAACCCTGCTAGTCGAGATTTCTTTTCTACAGATAAGGTAATTCCACTAGCTGATCAAATAAACTCTCCTTTTAATAAAGTCGAGGAAGAATGGAGTGAGCAACCGTGCATGTATGCCTACTTTGCTACCTCACGGGAAACATATTCCCACTTTAGGAAACATTGCACAGCACTTTTGGTTTTGGTTAAGCATGAAAATGTAACAGGATCACATGGAATACTTAATGTGAAAGCACCTTTTTCAGTATTTACCCAAAACAGTGAGGCAAACGTTCATTAGATTTTGGATAAATTTGTATTTTTTTGCTGGATATGTTGCGTGGAAATAAACAGATCTCTTTACTGACCAGAGTTCTCGTCAACCCTCTCCTCCACCGTGTGCTCCTTCTGGTGAACCCACTCGCTGTTGCACTTGAAGTAGATCTGGGTGGCGGGCGTGGCTTTGCAGTACAGGTTGACTGGCTTGTTTTTGACGATGTAGGCCTCTTCTGGTTCCATCAGAAACACAGGCAGCGGCTCCGGGGGATCTGAAGGGAAGGTTTCTGGCAGCTCCCCCAGACCAATGAAGTCATCCTCAACTGTGAAGAGAAAAACAGCAACAGGATGGTGGGAAGAAGAAAGCGGAGGAAAGAGGCAAGAGGCCCAAGAAAGAGAGAGGAAGGATGGGTAGGGAGAGAGAGAGGAAAGCAGACAAGAGACAGTGGGACAGCATTATAACCACGGCCGTTTGCATGGGATTATCCACTCGCAGAGCACACAGTGAAATCCCTATCATTTGATATTTTGGAATGTTTACACAAGTGTATTTTAGAGCGCAGGAAATTCTGGGATTCCTCTCAGGCAATAAGGCTGCATGGATTTACTGAAACCGGCCCTTGCTTGGTCTAACCACAATCAGCTACTGCTGAGAAACGAGAGAGGCAGAGCCAATAACGAGAAGCGGAGTTCAGAGGTTGACTCTGAGGAGCCGAAGTTATAAGCTGATCTAGCCTGTTTTCTCCGGCGCGTTCTCTCTTTCTCTTTGTCACTCTCCCCCTCTCTCTCTCTCTCTCTCACACACACACACACCAGTTCACCCAAACATGCATGCATGCGCACACACATGCAGCAGATCTAATGACCTCAGGCTTTGGCCCAGTTTGTGCCATTCCTCAGATACTTCTGCAATAGACAGATACGCTTCCCTGTAATTACAACTCCCTTTCATCTCCCTGTCTTAAATCACATACACACAACTGCGTGTGTACGCGCATGCACGCACGCACGCAAACATGAACATGGCACAAATACTTGGGCATGCACGCTCCGCCAGCGAGCGAGCAAGCGAGCGAGCAAGCGCGGCTAACTTTCTAACTCTTTGAAGAAAGGAGGATGAAGCCTATTCGCCACCCCATTTGTCACCTCCAGAACTGTTCTATTCTTACCATCGAACCGGTAGACATCAATTATTCAAAAGTGTGAAAGAAAGAAGGCAGAGTAATAGAGACAGAGATACAGTGGGAAACAGAAGGTGAAAGAGAGAGAGAGAGAGAGAGACGGTGAAAGTATCTCCGCCAGACAGACATACTGTAGATTGAGACGTTGGAATAGAGTCGGGCAGACGGACAGAAACATAACGCAGGAGGACAGAAACAGGAAGGCAGGTCGTAACAAAAGAGTTTATCGGCCCATCAGTAATTCCTCCATGTCCTTCCATCTATCCGCTGCTCCGGCCTGCGTGGACATGCTGGAGCCTTGTTGTCTGACAGAGGTTGCCTGCTGGATGCTCCGCCAGCACTAAATAATGTCTCGGCTGAGCAGATACCTCCTCGTGATGTCTCTCTAATGTTATCTCTCCCTTCATACCTGCCACAGATTGAAGCTGATTGCTAGGAAATGAAAGGGCAGGAGGAGCCAATCACAGAGTGACCAAAGACATCCTCGCCAAGGTGCAGGAGGGGTATGGCTGCGAATGCTTTTGCAGGATGTTTGCGAGTGTGTGCGAGTGCTTTTCATTAGAAAAAAAAGTTTGCTTCTCGTTAATTGTTGGTTCTTAATGTGCTTCTAGTTGACTAGAGGCAGTTACGTCTTGGGTAGCCTCTGACTTTTTGGAGTAACTGCTTTCTTTACTGTTTGTGTGGGTGCAATGAGGAGCTGGAACAAGACCGTTAGCTGTTTTGATCAACTTTCATCTTGTGCTGTCTAAACAAGACTCAACTTTAAAACACTGTCCAGCCTTTCCTCCCTTACATCGTCATGTAGGTGATGACTCTATAATGTAGAAGTCTATTCCAGCAGACCTTGGCTTACTCTCTTCTTTTCTGCTCAGTCCACCCACATCCTCAGCCAGGGGACCCTGACCCAGAAACAGGCAAAGAGAGCCAAGGAAACTCATTAAAGATTGTGTTAGCCTTCTTTCACCCTCCATTCCCATTATCTCTCCATCTCTCCCTCTCCCTCCTGGCTCCGTCTCTCTGTCGAACTGTGAGGCAGAGAGATCTGAAACAGCCATGAAAGCGTGGCTCCCTTACACACAGGGAGACGCGTGTCTCATCTGCTCACACACATACACCCGCACAAGCATTAATGTGCACAGAGGCACACACACAAACTCCCTCACAGATATTCGAATTCATCAACTTCCTCGGCGCGAGAAATAATAAATTCAAGTGAATGGAACTAGCCCTCCAGTGAAAAATCAGCCCAGAAATGAAAAAAGAAACCACATGACAAAATGAAAGACCCTGACTCTTACCAATCATGCTGCTGCCCCCCAACGCTCAACATCTCAGCACCTCCCTCCTCACTCCCTGGTGAACAGAATACTGAGAGCAACAAGAAGCTCAAAGAGAAACTTTTCTTCTTCTTCTTCTTCTTTTCTTTCCTATGGCTCCCCCCTGCTCCCACTGCCACCATTCATATGCAATGTGAAGACAGTTCATGGTAAAAGAGTTTAGAGGTTCAGGCATCGCCACGTTCAAAATGATGCAATCTCTGTGGATGCAGGCAGCTGTGGCGTGTGTGTATAATCACAAACTTAATACTCAACAAGTGCTCCACATGCCGCCATTTCTCCGCGGATCGAATTATGAAACACTTATCCTCTCATTTTTAATGTCATATCCCTTTTAGGAACATTAATATGGCATGCTCCCACTGCTTGATATGCAACATGGATTTTTCCAGGCATTTGTAATTCTGTAGCTTGATTTTAATCAGTAAAATTCTAAATTGCCTCCATATTGGGTGTTTAAATTTTAATGAAATACGTCCTTGCAGCGCTTTTATTCAAATTGTAGTTTGTTCTGTAATTGGGGTGAGTTTTCCTAATTCACACCGTAAGTCATATTAGTGCATATTTCAAGAATCAAATAGAATATTATCAGATTTTGTGATTTTTATCAGTTCCACCACCCATATACAAAAATTAATGTTAAAGATAATGTTGAAGATAAATGAGCGGCAGAGTAAGAGCTCAAAATAAGATTATTGAAAGAACGAATCATCAATGAATTTATCTGGTGGACGCCATAATGGTGAAAAAAAAAAAAGCAATTTAAAGAAGGATCAGAATTAATCAAATTAATCCAGGCTTAGTGAGAGGGGGGGGGGAGCGAAGCGAGGTAAGAGAGGGTCTTGGCAATCAGCTCCTCTTTGGCTTGAGTCGACTCCAATAGCCGTGGGAGTGGAGCAATATTAAGAGGATGATTACATTTTGGACATGAGCAAATCAAAGTCTAACCAGACTCATAACACTGGCACGGCAGCATATTAAAGCACAGTCCGTGAGATAAGACACACACAGGGTTCTAAAAGAAAAGAGGCACAGTGTGAGATTACGAAAAAAAGAACAGTGTAAATATATAAACTGCATATATATAACACCTAGTCCACAGCAATCACACAACACACGCGGTAATTGACCTCAAACACAGCTCGGCAAGATCCACAAAGACTCGTCCAATTACCCAAAGCTACCTTTGCTCCTTGTCTCTTCTGCACGTTTGTATTGACAGCTTATTTGCTTTAACGTTGTCTGGGTGACCGTCGTCTCGCTGAATCCTTGACACAAAAGAAGCATGATGCCTAGCTTAAGATCAATAGCTTCCATTAGCGATAAGCAGCGGCTAGCTGTAGGAGGAATCATCGCGGAACGCCGTGTAAGTGTATCTTGAGACGAGCTAGGAAAGGCGACATCGTTAGCGCGCAATCAGAATCCTAACATTACTCATTATCATATCATCAATACCTTATTCACATTGATGAGGGCTATTGTGCCGAGATTAGTCACAACTGATTACAGGGAAGTGAGACAGTGTCGAGACAGTGTCGAGGCCGTGTCGAGCGCATCCTTGACTTCCCCCTGGAACTTTATTTCTGTACATACTGTATATAAAATACAGCATTCCTGCACGCTGCGGCCATGTATTCCAGTTTTTCCCACTGTGTGTCGTATATTGCACGTGAGCACCTGAGATAACAGCTTCTGAACGCCGGGCTCTGACATCACTGCGCAAGATAAGCTGTGTCTACTTTATCTGTCCTCAAGCAGATTTATTGTCCCGAGGAAAGCACTGCATCAGTGGCACCAGTGTTTCCCTTCTATCGGGGCCCGAGTCAAGCTTGAGCGAGGATGAACGCTGGCATAAATCGCCTCTGCCTTCATTGCTGTTTTATTTCTCCCGTTTGTCCTCTTTGCTGCCCATTCATTCCCGTTCACTTCCTCCTTCCTCTATTTCTTGTGTGTTGTACGTTCTCACTGTAGAGAAAAGGATTGTTAATTGTGGTTAGGTGGACGGCCAGACAACGGGGAGTTTTACAAGGCAATGTTTTGCTATGCCACTGCGGGGAAGGACAAGAGGTGGTTTGCATCCGAGTGGTCGAGCAGAATAATAAACCACTCAGCTGTCAAGTCAATTGAAGCGGGATAAATAGACTGCCAATCAGATCTACCTATAAATGTGCTTTAAGCACACCTACCCATTATATTGAGTGAACATAAATCTATGGTAACGACTGTCTCTAGTCAATACTTGTTAGTATTGGATTAAGTAAAGACCCATACATCCCAGTGGCTTAAATCAATATGTATGGCTGCTGTTTTAAAAGCAAGATCCTTTGGAAGCTCCATGAGAATCAGGCACAATGAGTGCAGGCTTCCTTCCACTCTAATGTCTCTTTCCAGCCCAGTGCTTTATATACACTTATGTGTCTGCGCACATTGTCTGCAGGGCCCCGTCTAACGCTTGGCTGAAGCAGGTATTTATTGATTACTATTAGGGGCCAGTGACCTCTCCCTTGCCCTGTCCTATCTGAGCTTCTCTGCTGGGGCGTGCTAAGCACACTCATATTTCATCTCCAGGGACTCCTACCATCACACAACCCAGCAGGGCAGGAGCAGTCAATGAAAACAACCAGACTTTCTCTAAAAGTCGGGCGGCTCCGACATTAACCTCAATCAGTTCACAGCACATAGTCATTTCATTACAGGCCGGCAACACAGTGGCTGCTCATTTAAAGCTCGCTAAAGACGGCAATTGAGCTAAATGAATAATTAAACCTGGGCCTTATGGAGAGGTCCAATTCATGGGGTTTATCTTTACCAGTGTGTGACGTGACTGGAAAAAAACTAATCTGCACAAACTGATTTTGGGTAAAGTGCAAAAAGGCAGCGGAAAAGCCAAAGAGTAGGTTTGGAGATAAGCATTTAAAACATACCTGCTACCAAATGTGCCTTTATGTGATAAACTGTAGCCTACATTTTCCCTTTAGCCTTTCATCCGTCTCCATCTTTTGAACTTGGCCACAAAGGAGGAGAGTCCCATAAAAGAAAAACAACACGCAAGTAAAAGCTGTGATTAAGTCGTGCAATCAATTTCTGGGAACAGTCCCACTCCTCTTTTCCTGTCGTTGCACAGCCAGTCATGTCTTTCTCATTGGGGGTGTTTACATGTTCTCTCTGATCCTTATCTCTGACCTTCACTCGGGTCTATCCGGCTGCCTCCCTGGCAGGAGGCAGCTGGTGGTTGCCAGGGTCACGCTAGGCCTTGGTCACTGTCTGTCCAGGCGCATCACAGCGCCAGAAGAGACAAGGTCAAAGCGTCGTAACAGTAAAGTTCCATCATTTTACACTGTCCAAATACATCCAACGTATATAATAAAGTGTAAATTGGTTTTAATGCAAAGTTTATGTCACCGCATATTTAAAAAAAAGATGCCCTTGTGCAGAATAGGTCAATAACCCCCAGTGGTATACATGATTGTATGAGGTGCTGTGGTGGATGGTGAGAACGCAGGAGTTTCACCTTGGAAAATCTGACACAAGTGGACCCATATTTGACTTATTATTTTTATCTTCACTCATTACTTGGTTAGCTTTTGTTGGGCTATGAACTAGCGGTTAGAGAAGCACCTTTGAGAGCATAATGTTAGTGACTCATTTCCCTTCCTTTTACGGGGCTGAGGTGCCTCAAAGTGTTCTTGTGGTACAAATCTGCTTGAGAATGCAGAGGACTAATCCCCTGTATGTGTACATACATGCATGGGAAATAAAAGTGTTTTGATTTTACATTACAATGCAATGCAAAAGGCTTCCCCACCATTTTCATGGTTACTGTGATAACAAAGCCCGTCCCCGCAGGGATATTTTACATGGATTTAATTCACGTGGCAGAAAGGTGTTTAAAAAAAAATAAAGAAATCGGCCACAACTATTGTTTTTCTGGGGATGTCAGCTATTCTTGTAATAGGAATTGTAAGTACACGGAAGAATAAAAATCCAATTTGCATGCTGTTAATTAAAAGAAAATGGTGAGTCGTATGACAAAGAGGTGATAAGGAAGTGAGGAGACACCTTCAACCCATCGCTAATAGAGAATTGGCACAATGATGCCACAGATAGTTTGAGATGATGATGAGAACAGATGGGAGACTGAGATGTGGAGCAACGTAGGTCTCAGTCAACCAATGGTCAATTTACTTTGACCAGAAAGTACTGTCAAAAGTGTTGACAATTCAAAAGTGATTTACCATTTTAGAGGCTACAAAATCCATTTAAAAAAACATTTTATGAATTTATTCTCAAGTCAGTATCTCACCTCCGTTATTCATGTGCCTTACAATCTCACTTTCTATGTTTTCCTGATGCTTTTCTAAGTGATTTTCTGCTCACTCTCCAGCAGTTATGGTTTCCCCGACATTCTCATTGGACGGTATATCCCCATTCGCCCCCTCCCCTCCCCGTTTGCTCATGGATGAAAAGTCATTTTGGTGCTTGATTGGAGAATGATGCTGCTACTTAGAGAGTCAGTCCATCAGCGCTGAGGGAGGAGAGCGCAAGGAGACAGAGAAAAGCTCAGGAGGAGAAGTGGCTCCCTGGGGCGTTGTAGCTGTGATGGGTGAGCTGTCAAACGCCCCATTGTCCAAATTACCCAGCAAGCACCATGTCACCACACAGGACTAATTTACGGTGCAGTGCAGTACGGCACATACATTGCTCTCTGAGCAGAGTCCACATGAAAGGAAAGAGACGGAGGGAGTGTCCAACCTGATTACCTCAAAAGGGCTACAACTGGGGTGCAAACACAGCACAATACAAACTCCAATTAACTTCCTGCAGGTTTGGCATTTGCTGTCTTTATGCTTCAAGTCTCCAATGACAGGTGTCAATGGGAATATGTGTCATGCTCCCATGTTGCCATGCCCACCCACAAGCCGAACACATGCATTCACTGATGCACAAACACTTAAATACTTTTTTAGAGCCGCCATTGCATATATAAGCCCCTTGCCTGACTTCACTTGCTGTCATAATGACTGGTCCTTTTAGCCCAAACTGGCATGCCCACTCACTTGTCACATGTCACACCCTTGGGTTCCGAAAAGCCAGACAGGGCCATCACCCTACCCCATACTGACCAGTGGGCCGTGGAGTGGAGCTTGTCAGAGGAGACGTGTTGCACTCTGTGACCCCTGACTGTGCCCAATAGCTTGATGCGATGCCTCTACTTTGGCTAATTGGCCCATAGCAGCGGGCAGCCCCTTCTGCCACCGGCGAAAGGCCAAAAGATCAGAATGCAAAAAAAATACAAACAGAAAGATGACAATAGAGGCAGAGTCCCATCTCATTAAAGAAACTATGATTACAAAAAGCTAGATGACTGTTACGAACACGAGAAGCTAAAAAATGTGCTAATATATATGAATATAAAGAAGTGTCTGCAGAATACCTCAATTTCTTTTTATTTTAATGTTTTACATTTTCATCATACAGTTGCACACCAGTCCCAAAAAAAAGACAGTGTCTCAGAAAAGTTCCCTTGAATACCGCAAAATCAGGATAAATAGCTCCAAGAATCAAGGGGGAATAGGGTTTACCAGTGCAAATATGATATTTTATCTGACTTGAATTTAAGCTCGTTCATTTCACCGTATGTTAGTGCTCTTCCCCGTTGAGTTACTTGCTTTCCTCATTCGGGGTCTGTAGATTGACCTACAGCATGTGCACCCACGGCAGCCGGCTTGCTACTGCTATGGTTCGCCCACAACTTCAGAATCGGTCGTGATGCAAAAAACTAGCAATAGCAAATTACAGGTAAACAAGACAACGGATGATGATAACAGGTAACTCCGGAGTTAACGGAGAATAGCACTAGCGTATGGAAACAAAATATTGGTGAACTGAACGAGTTTCACGGCAGATAATGCGTTATTAGAGGCTGCGTTTCGGTGTCCCAGTCACTCCCACTATATGGATATAAGTTACAATCCTGAGAAGACATGAAAGTTGAAAACTGGCAATCTGCAGCCATATTTGCTGAGTAGGCCCAATGAAATACTTAGAAATTCAACATTTGTAAAATCAAGGTCAATGAAGTGACCATATAGGGTTCCTTGCTCTACAAAGGGTTAACATATATGCTAATATCTATACATCTCCTCTTGCCCTTTCATTCTTGAACACAACACGTTCAAAAGTCAGGTGATCTGAACTACGGTGCACCTACACTACAGAATAGTTCTACTAAGTACAGTACTAAACTCATCATGGCCTAATGAATGCAATTGTTCAATAAAAGTTTCACAGAAAGCAAATTTACTTCTGTTCTGAATGCAGGCCTTTTTGAATTTACTGGACCAGCATTTTATTAAGAGACAAATACATTATTTAAGTTAATGATCTGAGTTTGTTTCTCTTGATTCACAAAGCAGTGGTGCCAGAAGGGATGGAAATACACTGGCTTCACACACCAAATTAAGCTTAGGGATGACACGAACACATCAGCGTGAACGTATAGCCGGTGATAGATGATGATCCATGCACGGGGATGATAATTTATGACAAACTGAAGCCCATCCCTTCATCCTGCTTGGTGCATTCTCAAAAAAAAAATGACATTATGCACAAGAGAATGCACCACCCCCGCACATGTGCACCCACTTCACACATGCCCACCTCGCACATACTGTATATCCCGAAGCACTCAAATCCCCAACACTGACAGCACTTTATCTGAAGGACATTACAGACTGGAAGTGTGTCAGAAAGTGTGAGACACGGTCCCAAGAGCATGGTCTCTCCTGTCACTGAATCTGGCTGCCTGCTTGCTCCCCGGAGAAACACACACACACACATATACACGTATACATACAGAGCCTCCGTATCAGCCCCCTGAATCTCATTCTCACAGTCTCGTCAATCAAATTGCGAGGCGAGAAACCATAAACGAAACCGGGTTTTCTTTTTTCCCCCCGCGTTCCCGATCGTTCTTCTGAGCTGAATAAAGGGACCTGCAGCCATCTACTAAAGTCCTCAGATACGATGGGGAATGAGAAGATCAGGATTTAGCGTGTGCTGTAATACACCAAAACATGGGTGTATGCCCTAATGCAGGCTTTGATGGTCTAAACTCGGGTGAGTGTGCGCGCATGGGGGCGAGGCATGTGTTCGTATGTGTGCACATGTGTCTATGTGAGATGGCAGAGTTAATGTGACAAGGCACATGTAATGCAGAATCATAAATCTTAGCCCCGGGATCACTAGAGGGGGAGCAGTAGGTGATATATTAAAGGACACACACACACACATATATATATATACACACACCACCGCCGTTATGATGCTGATAATAAAAACAAGACCCCGGCCGCAATGGCCAGCTAATAGACATGACTCTATATCTGGCCCAGAGGGTCTGTGACACGCACGCACACACACACGTGGCCCCAGACACACAAATACCCACAAAACACAAACTCTATCCGCTTTTCCAGTAATTTATTATGCTGCTTTGAGCCCAACAGCTCAAGTGTTAGATATGGGTGTAATGCTGTTACACAAGCTCGCCGTTGTACAACATGCTAATTCTTTACTTACTGCGCAGAGAGCGTTAGATGGCACCAAACACGACAGTCGAAAAACACAGATGAAGCGTCAAGGCTCGCTGTCAGAGGAAGCCTGACCAGCTGACCAGCAATCAGACTGTTTCTCAGCAGACTGCTCGGCTGTCACTATCAAATCTGATGCTCTTTTTGCTGTAAATGCAACCACTCAGGCGTTTTTATTGTACCCCCCCCCCCAGACTTTATTACCGGTTCTAATCATTTAAAACTGATCCACTTACGCTTGTGCTCATTTAACATCCGAGCAATAAACATTACACTTTGAAAAACTTGCAGCAGGCCAAGTCGGCTCAGCCGAGCACACATGCTTTGCGCAGCCGAATTAAAACAATAATTAATTCGGCTCCTCGTCGTATCTGCATCTCCGACAGCACTTGGTATTCAGCTCACATTCGCAATCATAAACATGCATTTCATTGAGCTTGCATGCTGGCAACTGCGACATACTTGCTGTTTCACATACGCTTATTGCAACACGTATTCATGGACTCGTTTTGTCCCTCAGACAAGAAGGTTGCACAGGAACACAGAGGGACCGGCAACTTGTTTGGCTCCCTGACAATGGTTTTGTGGTGATTTTTCCCCCCCGTGTATTTTCATAGCCATGCTGTCTCTTCTTATATTCCTATTCGAGGGTAGCCAAGAAACTTGCTGGACTTACGCCTAAAATGAAAAAGGGCTTTGTAAGCATTCAAGGAAACTTGCAAGACAATGTATTCTGCGCATAGGCTACATTATATAAAGCCCATGTGCAATTACAGTAGGGTGGTGGCTTTGTTGTTCGGGTTGTCCCAGACTCTACACACCTGCCAACTCTGGACTCTGGTGGTCCATTTGGCAGCCTTTCTAAGATGCAGAGCCCTCTTTCATTTCTTCAGTTGAACGGTGTTACAGTACCTGTAAATAATACCGTGCGAGATTTGGCAAATCGACATGTCACCCTTGTTATGTTGACTTAAAGTGAAGCAACGTAAAAGCTGTTGTCTCTGCCCATTTCGAGCCCACTTTCTCTCGTCATATCAGCTTGCTGCCGAATGACAACATAACTGCAATTACACATCAGATCTGGCATCAGATTCGCATTGTCTGCTACACGGAACACTATATCCAGCCTGGATGATCAATTGCATCCTCGCTGATGCGCCGATAACGCCGCAATCCCTGCCTTCTGCTCCCATGAACGGTCGCGCCGCGCAGATGGACAGGCAGCTTCGAGAATGGAGGGATAACTGCTAAATGAGGAGTAGATGTGGTGCTCCTTTACGGCAAAATGAACACTGACGAAAAAGTGGACAAATGAAGCCGTGGCTGCAAAACCATAAAGCAGGGGAATCGTCGCCGTGACCTTTCTCAAACCTGTCATCGCCGCATTAGACCGCTTCTATATCCGGCTGAGAAGGATTGCGGTTCGCATCTGGAAACAAGGGTGCATCTCAAATATATCTCAAGTGTCTGCTTGAGATCAGATTCTGCTGGCCTGGTCACTTTTTTTTATATTGTGGGGAGGGAAACTGGATACTAATTTAAACTACCACTACCACAGACATTCGCAAAAACCGAGAAGAAAAGTTGGGGAGGAAGACAAAAAAAAGAATGAAGAACGAAGTGGGAGCTGTTCCTTAACACACAAATGCAGCCGAGATGTACGACATGTGACACAAAGTTAGAACAAGGACGGAGTGATTGTGTCCTGAAAATTTAGTTACTTGCTTTTGACCACACGGATACGTACAGGCAAAACGAAATGCTTAGAAAGACATAAAATAAATCAATTACAGGTCACAGGGTTGCGCTGAAGTTCTTGTGGAAATTATTGTGAATCATTTGCTGTGTCCTTCAGTTTTCAGTTTCGCACTGATTGGTTCGGTGTGTCCTCCAGCACCCTTAAAAAACACCAATGGAGGAAATATAACTTGGAATACTGCGTTGTACTCGCCAGTAGAGCCACAGGGAGTGAAAGTAGAGAACAAGAAATATTTACCCATCTCCAGCTACACCGAGACAGAGAATTAATCACGTCACAATACACTAAAATCTGGGGAATAGACAAAATATGATTGTGCGCACACAACATTTCGACATCGATTAAGTGTCCGAAATCTATACCTGGCACGCACAAATGCACAAACGATCACGCACAGCCCTCACACCTGTTAATGGATGTGTTAAGAGGAAGAGACGCATGGTAGGAAGGAGGGTGGATGCTAGCTGTTTGTTTTGTGTGAGTGTAGGCGAGGGCGGGGGGTTGACTCCATTAGGCAATCCCACACCCAGCTCCACTCACCAGGGGACTTCTGTCAGCCTGTGATTTTGCCCTGTACCCCTCCCAGCTCTCTGCTGAAATAGGTCAACCACATATAATGGAGGGGCAACGAGGAGCAAGTATGCACCCCGCCCATCCTGGTCCCTCTGCACCGCCACCCCCTCTCGCCCCCCCCAAACCACCACCCGTTTACCTTTTGCCGTTCAGCAATGGAAAGCAAGCTATGGCCCCCCACGGACACGCAGAGGGCTGTCTGAAGAGAGAAAGCCAAAGACAGCCACAACATGCCGACCTCCCAGCCACAACAGCCATTTACACAGTCACGCTTGAGCGGAGCGGATTCCAGCATCTCACATGGAATGCGCTCGCTCACTCGCTCACGAGACAAATTCGTACCACCGGCTTAAAAAGCTCATCTCTGCAAAAGTTAAATGAGAAGGAGGGCGGTGGGGATTGAAAAAATTTAATAATGGGCATTGTGTGTATTGTGTGGAAACCTTTGCAATCACGGACCGGTCCATCACTGTCACTCTGCGAAGGGAGGACGGGGTGGAGGGGGGAGAGGTGGAGGCTATCAAATTAATATTCACACAGAGTCTGTGGAAACGCTTGTCTTCCGTGGCTCTGGACAGAGTTTTTTGCAAGTCTCTCAAGTGTCATCTTGCAGAGCGGCGTGGAGATTTACAGGTGAGGAGGGGGAAACAAAAGAAGCTGCTGAATTGCATCATGTGTCGGATTAAGTGTTCTGGAGCAAAGACAGGACATTTTGGCCTCTGGTGCATGCTTTTCTTAAACTTTATTTTAAAAGCAGCAAAGACAAAACAGTATTTTATGAGAACAAGCAGTGCCTGATCTCACCGTTATTGATTTAGTAAGGTAGGTAAGCTGCTGCCTCCTGTATTTACATCATGTCAAAGGCTATTAGGCTTAAACATGCATACACATGAATGCATTCAGGGCAAATACACTCCAGCAGCACACTCCTTTTCTTCTACTTATCTTACTTTCTACACTTCGCATCCCCCTGCACTCATGTTGTCTTTCCTCTGCAGTCTCCACTGGCTGTGACCTTTTCTCCAGTGGAACAGGATACTGCCCATCTCCATCTCCCTCATGCATTAATGATCTGTGGTAAGCTGAGGGCATCAGTCTGACTCCCAGCCTGTCCGCTGCACGCCCCAACTTCCAAGGACGGAGCCCAGCCAGAGCCGAGCTCAGCCACATTCCCTGTCACCCGCAGGGATATGCAGATAAATAGCCACAGATAGCGATAGCGCCACAGTCTAAAAAGTGCAGGCTGCCTCTTCTCATCTCCGCCGCATACATCTCTTTGACACTCCCCAGTGGCAGATATCTAAAATACTAAAGCGGGGAGATGACAGTAGGTAACAGACATAAAGAAACAGCCAATTATCCTGGCTTCCTACCAAACCTTGCTGCAAATACAAGCAGCAGAAATTAGGCTCCTCCAAGGATGTAGGTGGGGACGCGTTTCTACCAATATCCCCAACATTCATTTTGATAAAAACAGGAAATAATAGCCACTGCAGGTCTCATTCTTGACAATGACCAAACAACAAGACCAAATCTCTCTCAGCTATTTAAAACAGGGTCTGTAACTAGTCAGATACACAGACAATGAATGCAATCCAGGTGTTGACAAAATGTCTCATGTCATACGTATCCGCAGCTTCGCGCAGCAGCAGGAAAGAGAGAGATAGCTGCACCCATTCACACATGTTGCACTGTAACCCTTTTATTTGTCAGCATTTAACATATGCTATGATAATGAGTGCAAGTCTCGTCCCCTGCATCTCTCTGCAGCTTTTTTTTTTTTTTTCTGAGAAATCCCCAAAGTGCTTTTTTGGCAGAAGCTCAGTCTTGTCAAGTATAGGAAGGTCTACATAAACTGAGATAAAGTGATTATGTAAATCATGATGTAGTCCATTTAACTGGCTGTACATTTGGAAACGCTGCCGGTGATTAATTCTCAACTTGGTCCTAATGTAATTTCATTGGACACAAATGCCCTCTGCGCTCGAGTCTAGCACAGAGCGTCTTGGCTCGCTGAGGCAAAGCAACAGTGTTTTTTTGGCTCAGCCTGAAGCTTCTGAGCATTATGTAAAGTTTAACACAACAATCTTAAACAGTTGCCTCCTTGTTGTTGTCAGTACGCTAACCTCAGGTCGAGGAATACGATCCCTGAACTTCAGACTCCCGCGCTCGGGTTAGAGTGCATTAAAAGCGGCGCCTTAAACCGAAGATCCCCATGTTATCCCTCTGCACTGTGACATTCGGTTATTGTATCGTCCACCTGCACTGCTTCCAAATTGCCTGCGCTAAAGGCGCTTGCACTCCAGCGTCATAATGAAAACTGGAGTGCTCCTGCTCTTCCCTCTCGACATTTTAGAGACAAAATCGGCCGCCGTGCCCTCAGGTGGACATTTCAGAAACTCTCCTATCCTCTTTCTTGTCAAGAATCTGGAGCGCCAGCAAGCCCAAATTACATAACGGAGCAATAATACCTCACATCTAATCTTCTGAAACACTTGAAAGTGGACAGAGGTTCAAAATGCACTGGTGTTACTGTAAAATAAATGCCAACATAATGTACAGTAAGTGCTATTCTTATACATTTATAGTTTGCTCTGTTATTTTAGAAATATTCTCTGCTGTAGATCGCATTATATCTGTCTTTTCTCATCTCTCTGGCACCTGCATAATGGAGAAAGACATGTTTGCTGTACAGCAGAATATAGAAGAGGATAATCAGCCCGTGGAAGCCAACAATGCTGAGCTGCTTGACCTAACAGCGGCACTGTGCAATCACTAATCAGCGTCTCTGGTGTATGTATCTCACCCCGTCACCTGCCAGGACTCATTCCCCAAAACCCTAAGACGCATTCTGACAGCTGCAGAAATCCTCATCTTGGGAGGGGGTGGGATGAAAAGATTTCTCCTGCACACCTCCCCGACGCTCCATACCCAAATATTTGACTTTGCCTGTGATCCGCAGCCCTTGAAGGCTTCTGTTGGGCTTTTCCACGCGACTGATCTCTGTTTTCAAAGCAGGTGTTTAAAAAGCGACTGACACAGAAGCCTCACTAGCAAACCAGAATAAGAAAGAAAGGGGAATATGAGAGGAATAAACAAAGACCAAAAAAAAAAAAAGCAGTGATTTGAAATGCAATTAATTACTCAGATATCACTTCTAAGGACGTTTCTGATCTTATATGAATCGGGTTAAGCTCAGAGGTTAAATTAGACGTGACAATCCTATCAGATCGCCGTGCGTCTGGCTGCTGTGCTGATGCAACTCCCTGGGGTTCCTGTCTACGGCGAGCCCTTGATGTCACTGCTGCACACTCCTACACACACGGCCTTCAGACATGAAATAACACACATGCATGCCGCAAATGCATGTCCATCCAGGAGCGCGTATTCATACCAATGCAGGCGCACAATATACAGGAAGAAACCTCTCGGGGAAATCAAGCCGACAGATCAAAGAGTCCACACACAGGGACGAACCTTTAAGAATGTTTGAAAGTCTACCAAAGGATGTTTTCCTAAAAAAAAAAAAAAAAAAAATTACCAATTACCCCTGCAGTTGTGTTAAAGGAATGACCACTGCTGTTTCCAGTTCATATCAGGAATTCCACAGATCAGAGGGTCTTTTTTCTTCCAGGGCTCACATGAGCTACATGCGGTGCCCTTGACATTCAAAATCAGCTTAGAAAAACAGAATTCAAAAATACTTTTTTCTTTTTTTTGTTATTGTTTTCAGCTGTCGTCAGGTCGGAAATGACAACCCATCACGCGAGCCGTACACGCGTAGTCATTTTTAGCTTGATGACCATGTGTTTTTGACTTTATCTAATTGGATTTGAGACGGCTTCGTGAATCATGGGTGTGTACATGTTCCTCATCCTATTAAAGAGCATGTAATCCTTGAACCGAATTTAAAACATGAAAGGCTTCCACTGGATGGAGATGACGAAGAGCGGCTACAGTGACATTTACTGTCAAAACGTATTAACCAGTAATCGCAAAAAAAACAACTATAAAGACCGACTACACTGTGAACTCACCGTCACTGAGTGGCACGCACACAAAGAGGAAGAAACATACGGATGTACGAACATCTGGATGATACCCATCTGATGTCACATTTACTTAAGAATTATAGATGTAGCCTTATAGATGATTTCCTTTAAGTCTGAATTCATGGTCCCCAGAGGAATGAATCCTAAATATAATCCTATGACTTTTCCTTTAACTAGCTTGAACGTATCATCAGTAGAAATGATGAAAATCTGCTAAATGAATTGCCAATATATAAATTCATGGTCCCCAGAGGAACGAATCCCAATAACAGTCCCATGACTTTCCCTTAAAAGGTCAGAAATTTCTCAAAATGTTTTTTTTTTTTACAGATGTTCATAGACAATGTGAGCAAAATTATTCTTTCAGACGATCCCTTTAGTTTGGCAAATTTAGGTTACTGTCCTCCCCGCGTACAGAATATTTTTATGTGTAAATACTGTACCCGCGCGGCAGTTGTCACAGACACTACACTTCAAAAGTCAATATTTCCATGTGATATGTGAGGCCTAACACTCGTGAAGCGTGAGTGACAGTCAGGCCCGGGAGATACGCGCCGGGGGGTAAACACAGCGCCTTAATGGAGGGGATGAAAACACGGCTGGTAAAGATAGAAGAAGGTGACAGAGAGAAGGAGGAAGCGATGGCGTGATTTCGGGGAGGGGGGTGGTTGGGTGAGGGGTATCTCCACAGGCTAGTAGTTCAGCTCCCATCACCTTGCCAAACTGTCACCGCGCCCCGCGACGACCCCCTACCAAATTACCCCCCCACCCTTCCCTTCGCCCGTCTACCCCTCCAGCCATACCTCCCTCTGTCCTCGACAGAATGATTAATGGTGTACCTGGCCATGCGAGCACTACTGTCCCTGACTACCCTAAACATTATCATAACTTTTTTTTTCTTTTGCGCTATAAACACACAGACTAGTCCAGTGTTTGTAATGAAATACAGAAATAACCAGCGGCATTATATTTAGTCTATTTACTCTATGAGCCATTGCACTGATACTCTTGCACTAGCAAGGAATAAAAAATGCGCTCCTAGATTAATGGCACAGTTCCGGGGTGGGGGTGATACAGTCGACACCATTTCCCATTCTATCTCCTTCCTACACGGTGGTATAATCTAAAACTATTAAAATCTAGAAATTATCTCACAGACAAAGAGGCTGCGGCTCAGCTCTGAGCCTCTCCCCGCGCCCGTGTCATATCCTCCTAATGTCTTTTTAATATAGTTGTGTCATAATCCTGCTGTTCCGCTAAACATTCCTGCCCATCGTGTGGCGCGCACCGCGTTGACAGCACCATATTAAAGGCAATATAGCACGAGAGCGGCCTACAAGTTTCATATCAGCTCTGTATCCCCGCAGGATCCATTACTGTTTATAGGACTGAACATTAGCCTCTGCCTGCTGCCATTATCTCCTACTGCCGGGGACACTCTCGACATATCGCTCTCCGCAAAGTGAGATTTTTGCACTTTCCAGACATGCAAACAAAAACACGCGCGCAGTCTCTCGTCTAGCGCCGGGTGAAAAATGCACGGTACGCACGTACACATAAAAATGTCAGCGCACACAGAGATTCTTCAGGAACTTGGAAGTGGTGTGAAGTGTGTTCGGCTTCGACGTGTTGTTGCTGTAAAAATGCAATTTTTGCCCGTGTGGCCGTTCTAGACAGCCTCCAGAGATCCGTGCTTTAATGTTGGAGGAATATTCATTTAGTCTCCGATGAGGTTTGGGTTTCCATTATCCTAATCAATTAAACCTGAGTCATACCTTGGTACTGCACCGTCACCGGGCTTTAAGGCACCAAAGGAGAAGCGAATGATTCATAGTCCTGGGTTGGCTCCATTCTTTAACTTTTACAGTTCCGACTTACATTTAAATGAAAGTGCATTCATTTCTTCAGAACAGCCGCAAGGTAATAACGTTGATACTATGTCATGTGCGCTTTGTGATGCAAAGCAGTGAGAGGAGCTGTTTCACAATGGGAAAGGATAACATTTTGCTAAAGATCCTGCAAATGAGTCTCGTCCCTGTCGAGCAGAAAATACAACACAAAGACCAGGCTGAACAATCAAGTACACTTTCCATATACAATGAAAAGGTCATATCTCTATTTTATTCGTAGCAGACACCTACAGTAAGGTATGCATTAATGTAAGGCGTCAAGGAAAGAAAACCCTACATCTCATGTCATACAATGCCAAAGAAACATACATTTATTTCCCTTTCTTCTTAAATTTGTGAGGCGAGGCAAACACCCTCTCTGTGTTAGCTCTGTACCACGCCTCTCGCCCCAACGACAGCTGGGTCAGGCTCCAGCCCACGCCTCAGCCGGCGATACGAAGCCTGATACGCCTCCTTTGACATATCACGCAGTTTAACATTTTTCCAGGCTGCAGTGGTGACAAAGGAGGCCGTGTCCTCTGCTGCCAGGCCGCGTGTCGCTCCAAAACCAACTCAGAGCGCTGCACATTTTCGTGGCCATCCAGGGCCCGGTGCCACGCCGCAGAGAGCAAAAAGATGCATACTTTAATTAAAAAAAAAAAAAAACACAAACGGGTTCCTGCTCTCATGACATCTGTTGCGAACATGAAAAACATATTTTCTCCGGGAGACTTTATTTATTTATGCCATTTTAATTACAAAAGTTCAAAAGTTAATAGCGTTGCAATTATGTGTGGTGACACAAGAAACAAAATGAAAGTGAAATATTATTGTGCAGATAATGTGAAGAGTTGGAGCATGAAATCTGTGTTTGCAACTTACTCGCCTGCGAAATCCACACTACCTGCTTTAAAAGCTTTTTCATATAAGTGACTAAAGTTGAATCTGATTTTGTGCAGAGTACATCTACAAAAAAATATATATATATATTCTGAATATTAACAGCTAAGCCCTGTAATGGGAGCATTACCTTATGTGTTCAAAGCCCGTCCTGGTGAAGCCTGAGGCTTCTATCCTGCTGAGTTCTGAGGTTGTTGCCTTCACAGAAGTCTTCAGGCATCACCACAAAGGTCAGCTGAGAGGTCAGGGAACACGTCACCTCCCTTCATCCCACCACAACAGATCTGTCCAAATCTCAATTCCACATCTCGCTACACACCTCTTCTTCTTTCCTCTCCTGTCAGTTTTTATAGAGGCTGGTCCGGCTATAGGCCAGATGTTGTGCAACTCGCCTGTATCAGTTATTCTTAATGCTTCCCCCGCTGAACCAGGCACATACACACGTCTCCTCTTTGTTTTGTTTTTTCCTCTCCAAAGCTTGGCACATCTCTGACTGTGAACTGTGGACGTGCTCAAGACGCAGCATGTACGGCAAATGAAAAAACAACAAGGAATTCATTTTCCTCCTCGGCACGCGCAGATGATGTACTCCGCAACATATAATTGTGCTACTGATTAGGCTCGTCCCACTGCATATCTCCGCCACTTCACAAAGCTCATCAGGCACATCTGTTCCCAACAGCACCAAACAAGAGGCACATTAACAAACAAATAGATAACAATTAGTCACGTTTGAAGTCCTCCGTTCCATTAGAGAGAAAGATGGGACTGCTGGCTCCAAGGAAGCACAAATGCCACTCTATAGTCGGGGGCTTCCTGGAAATAAACTTTCAGCGTTTTGCATCATGGTGACAATGCATTTTAAATGTGCAAAGGCACAAGTAAAAATAGAAAGCGGTTAGGTCATGCAGCCATTCATGGTGCTGCTGTAATCAAGAGTTCAGATCTGCATATATCCTTTTTTCTTCTGTCTGCTAGAGATATGAACGCAAGAATGTAAAAGGCTTCCAAGCTGTCAGTCACGCCGCATTAGGAGACGACTCATGACAAGGCTAGGAGTCAAAGGTTAAAGTCATTACGAGCTGGGTGGCTCCACTTCCTGACCTTTGACCCCCTTTTCACAACACCCTATCTGTCTTTTCCTCTCAGTGCTTCAGGTTGAAAGTGACCCGGCATGGCGGCAGGTGTCGCAAACTCAAAAAACACGCACGGAGACCTGAAGCACAAATCCTAATTTTCATAATTTGTCGACAATGCTTTCAGCTAAATAATTACTTTAATCTTTTATTTTAATAATTAACTTTCCTGGTGTCTTTAGCTTGCGCGCACACACGTCCCCTAGCTATTGTAAAACCCTCTCATCTCCCCACGTTCTTCTTCTATCTTCAGAATACTTTGCTGTCCTTTTATTTTTGATGAGAGAGGGGAACGGGAGGTCTACCCCAGTGCACTCCCAGCTTCATGCTTTAATATTTAATGGGGATGTGCAGTAATACCAGCAAAACACACGTACACACAGACGCGCATGCACGCACACAGCGGAAGCGCGAGAGGCTGGTGCGAGCAGGTGTCGTTGGCGGATGCTAATTGAACTGGTCCATGGGTCAGTGAGCCTTTCCTGTTTTCCCTGTGCAGCAGTGTACGGATACGTTTTGGTGGAGCAGAAATCATTGTTTCTGGAGGGCACTTCTGCCTCCCACCGTACGTCAACTCCCTGGGCTTTGCAGTCAACGAGAGAGGAACTTCTGAGCCCTGTGATGAGAGGGATTATGGAGAGCGGCAACTTGATATATTCTCTCAGCCAACCAGTGGGCCACAGATAAGCGTGTGCTGGTGAACAGACGCCTGTCTATCTTTTCCGTGGAACATTAATCTACTGTCCCGTCCTCATACCACGAGATCCATATGGGGTCATTTATGTCTCATTCACCCTGGATGAATGTGGAAATCGAAAAAAAAAAAAAAATCCTTGATCTATTCCACCTCCAAATCTAGCGTTTGATTTGTGATGAATCGCGCATACACTCTCTCTCTCTCTCTCGCACACACACACACACATAAACAAGTCCCAGCTAACATCCCCATCTGCCCGAATAGACCCATTACAAATGAAATTGTGCCTGACACAGACATTATAATATAAATGAGAACGCGCAGGTGATGCAGAGTGACGCGCGCCACGCAGGGGCAGGTTCATGTAGGCCGATACCTTCAGCCCATTAACTTAGTAGCCAGCCGGCGCTCATTAGTCTGGGTCTCCAGTTATGCAAGCGGCGGCTTTTAGTGCAAGTACAATTCACACTAGTGAACTCTGTCGACGGCTCCAGATGATTCTGACTGTGGAGAAAGCGACTGTAGTAGCGGAAATGCATCTTTTGAAACGTGCTTACCTTTTATGCAGCGGGATCAACGGACACAGGAAGGAGTTGGGGGGGAAGAGAAAAAGAGAAACAGGAACAGAAATTAGTACAAGAATACATTTATATAAAGTTATAAACTGTACATATGAACTCAGACAAGTACAAGATAATAATGCAATCACTTTTGTGTTGTAATCGGCATCTCGACTGAAAATGAGTGACTCTACAGTGCTGAACATGAAATGAACAGAATATCCGAAGACAGAAAAAGAACAGAGCGTCTGCCCCTGAAACCCACACCCTACCCCCCGTGCAGCCACACATGGCTCTGCTTCGGAGATGGAGGAATTCAGGAGGAACACATGTTTCCGGGAGCACTGTCAAGTATGTAGAACACATCAGAGTTTACAGAGCAGGGGAACCGGCTTTAATTAGAGTTAAGCAGACCTGGCTCTATTTGTTTTCATTTGTGTGATTTATCCCCTTTCATTTGGCAGCTGGCTAACATGTCCCAGACCATCAGACCAACTTCTCCTGAGGTAAAAGGATACGGCTGGCCTTTGGAAACGGAGGGCAGGGGAAAAAAAATATATAGAGAGGTAGCCTTATGGAGTTTATTGGGCCACGGTTGAGGCCAGCTTTCTCGTAGATATACTTGCAAGAGCACTGGAGGAGGTGGTACAGCTGTGATATTGCATGTGACCCAGCATATTTTTCCAACGGGGAACCTACATTTCCCCCGCATTCAAGGCCTCAAGGGGAAAACAGATATGAGTAGGATGAGGGCGGGATGTAGCCTAAAGACCAAAGATGGGTTATTAGATATTTGGACAAGCACTCCAGACTACATGAAGCTTCTCGTGCCTTGAGGAAGATCAGCTGATGGTTTTAAGGATTTAGCGTGTCTCTGCATTACAAAGTGCGGAGAGGGAGAGCGGCGGCATCTGTGAGCATGTGCGGGATGCTCCACGGCGGAGAAAGAAATCAATCAAAAGCTAACATCTGCCTCAGAAAATACGTTCTTTACTGCAGTAGAATCTACAAACCATAAACTCCAATATGGAAGGTGAAATGATCCGAGACGCATGATCTAGATGGCTGTCATTGTTCCCTCACAGCCAGTGCTCTTACGCACATTTCTCCCTCTTTTCTCATTTTTTCCCCATTTAACTCTCACTTATATCGCACCGAATGGGCCTCATAAGATTACGGCTAATGTGTATACATCTCAGCTTTGTGATCAGATTACCCGTTGCCACTGAGGCTGATCCGGTTGATGTGGAGACACAAGGGTTGGATTCGACTCATCATGCGCGGCCTGTCACTGAAAGCATGTTCGATCAAAACAAACAGAAGACGCCGCGGGCTAAAGACAAATCAGATGCAGAAATGGCAGCATTGTTCCTCGCTTTAGCTTCCATGTCATTATTGTAAACTGGCCAACCACAATGTGTACAATATGTCCCGTGTAAAGTGCTAGCAGACAGCGGGAGGAAACAAAGGCCTGGTGGAGAAAAATGGTTGGGGTAACATTTTTGTCTTTCTGTCTAATGACCAAGCCTGCCTTCACTCAAAGCTTCCCTGCGAGCAGGTGATCAAGCCAAGGTAGTAGATTTACAGTCTGGCCAGCCTGCAGGCAGCTGAGGGGTCTAGGAACATCAATAAAGGGTTAACCAGCACCGTTAAGATTTAAAGGGGCAGTAAGTGGCTCCATTAGCCCGGCCGACTACAGCAGCCGTAGGGGTAGAGGTGAAGGTATGGTGGATGAAGGAGCGAGAGAGACAGGAGATGAGGTGCCCCTGAGACATCAGTTCAGGGTGGAGGAGAGAGAGAGAGAGAGAAAAAAAAAAGGAGCTGGAGGGCAAAGTTAAAGACTGCTGCTCAGCCATCAAATCAAAGCTACTCCTTTACCTTCCAGGCCCAAACACAGAGGGAGTACAGTCACTGGCAAAAGAGCAGGAAACACCACAGGAAATGAGAGCGAGAGACCAAGAAGGGGGCTCATGCCACTGGGCCCACACCGCTTCATAGTCTGCACATCTGAGTCTGATCAAAAATCAGTGTATCCACTGCTGGCGAGTCTGCTTTCTGACTTTACGAGCCAATGGAGTCATTAATCAGGAGTAATTCCTAACCTGCACCCTCCCTCCACTCTGACTGATGTTGACACTTGTTTGGTGGGGAACTGAGTGAGGGATCCTCCGTTAACGAGTGAATGTTTATAAAGGTGACTGTAGCCGCTTACCTAATGCTCGGTCGGGGTGTTCTTAATTAGCCGCCTGCGTGAGAGGGGGGATTGCGGCCGGCCGGGGCGCCCGAGGATTTCAACCTGGCCTTTTCTTGTGCTCAGCTGTGTACACCGTTCCCTCCCGCACAAAAGCTAGAACCATTAGCTCCCCTCTAACCTGCCAAGAGATTATCTAGTGCACAGAATCAACACGCTCAGACTGGATGGATTTGTAATCTGCTATTCTGTCCGCGTGCCAAATTCTGCTAAAATTTGCACTTTCAAACAGGGCCATCACGTCGCTCGGAAAAGACAGAGAATGGCACAAAACACTCCGTGCATGCACAATGCCGTGAGTTAAGACCTCTGCTTTCCTCTCCAGCGCGCGTCTTTTAGTGGAATTTTATTTGAAGTGACAAATTTTGACTGCAGCGGCTTCTTGCGTGACTTTGCGGTGACACCTAAATATATAGTATATATATATATATATATACGGAGAAATGGTAAACTGTCCTCCGAATCACTCGGGAAGGAAAAAATAAAAGGCAATCCTGTTTGGAAATCATACCAACATATGCAAATCGATGCTCGTCTTCCTATCGCCTTCCTCTTGTATGAACACACAGACGATGCAGGTGATGATAGCCCGCTTTTCATTTTCCAACCTTTTAATTCATTAATCCGCGCCGATCATTTCAATTTGCGCTTTTAGAAGACACATGGCGCTCAATCCGTGCTCAGCAGTTCTGGCCTGTAATAAGTGCAGGTCTCAACCCAGCACTTTAATAAATGTGTTAATTCTGAGCTCACCAGGCAGAAACAATGGCGGCACGGGAGATAAATTCCCCAGCGTTCATTTCCTCTGCCTGTCTTACGGCTGAAGCTGAGCTGGAGATGGCCTGTGGGGGGGAAATGAAGATCATACATCACACCGAGGCATCCCTGCAACATGGCTTTGTCTCCCGTCTGTGTCTGCGCATCTGCTTGTGTGTTTTCCGCGCTGTATTTAACCCCAGAAAGCCGCTCGTGGTGCACAATCCGACTTCGTGCCACAAAAATCTTGAAGGTGAGAGTTGATTTTAGGTGCAGATGTGGGTGACAGAGCCCCAGACGTAACTCTGTACCGTTTTCCAACAGGGTCTGCAGCCCTTTGTGTGTGTGCCAGTACTTGTGAGTGTGACTGTCCACTGCATACTGACAGGGGGCTTTTTATTACTAAACGAAGCCCTGTGGAAATCCTGCTTCTACTCAGCCTGAACGCTTCTATTATTAACTCTCAGTGCTGCAAAATCCCCAAGGCGAGTGTTCCGCTGGTCTCTGAGGGAAAACATCTTTACTGGATAATAGCCCTTCGTCTAATTACGAAGCCGGCAATCACAGACACACTCGGCACAGAGAGGAAGGAGAGAAGAACAAGGTGTCGGCGAGGGCCAGCGTTTGTCGCGGCGGCGATAAGTTGAGCTCGTTAGTTCCGACCGTGACAATACAGATGGCGCCTTATAAAGAAGCTTCAATCAGGTACCACGGAGCTAATCACCGCAGCGAAATCAGCGAGTGCATCAAAACAGCTCGAGGAGGGGGAATTATATTAGATCACTTGGATGCATCGCCTTGAGAAATAAACTCATTCAGCGGTCTGGGAGAAGAAACAAAACGGCTAATTCACTGGCAATGAATGGAGGTGAATCAACAGGCTTAATGGAGTTAATAATGAAGCGGTGCACTAGGATTGTCCCTTAGGCATGTTTAGTTGTGTATTTGACACACCCTGCATTCTCTGGATCCATTCAGAGTCAGTGTTTGCAACCTCTAATTGGCGTCGGCGCACGCAGGTCAACGGTTAAGTTGCTCAAGTCTGGGATTCCTCAGAAAGCTCCAGACTCCCGACCGACCTGAGCTGTAAACACGGCGCTCCATAATCTCCTCTCCCCGCCACATAAACACACACGCACACGCACAACAGACTCAGGTTCCAGGCCATCGATAAAACGGCACACCGCCCCTCTTCTTGTGTCACTTCCACCCCCCCAGCCCTCCCCGTTTCCCTTTTAATGGCCTTTTGAAGGGGGCTGAAAGCTTTTCTCCCGACTCTCGCTCCCAGTTTGTTTAAACAAGTTAATTAGCGCGGTTGATCTGATGGGACTCCGGAGCCTCTCAGGTCTGTCGCAGACTCTGAGCTGCCAGTCAGAGGGACAAAAAGACACTAATCCCCGCTCAGCTCGCTGGCTGGAGGTGGAGGGGACAGCGAGCAAACCCGACGAATCACACAGCCGAGTGAAAAGACGATCTGGACGTCGGCAAGTTTGAATCAAAGTTGAGAGAAGTTTACTCTCCTGCTGTGTCCAATTAACACTCTAAGGATAACATCAACAGTGGTAAATAAATAAAATTGTGATTCGGCCTTCTTGTGAGAACATGAATAAGCCTCAAAATCCATTTTTGTGTCATTCCTCGTGTGCTCCTCGGGTTGCCCGGATATCGGTATTGACATCTTTATTGTAAAACTCAGACATTAAAGCTGTTCTTTTATGGATCAGAAGGCTCATTAGCATGCGGGAACTATTACTTCCAATCGATGTATATGCAGTGGCAACTATTTTTGCTCGGTGAGAGCACTAATTATTGATCAGTAGCAGCAGTAAATATGGATCTGTAAGTCGGGTCCTCAGCGCGGCAGAAAACGGCTTTTTTTCTGAAGCTGTGAGAACTTCAGAAGCAGATGAAACGGGCACACTCCCCAAGCTTTTATTCGCATTCTCCAGCTCAAAGGTGGACAGATGCTGCGCGCTGTATGTCCCGCACCGAGCCGCAATGTAAAATTCATAACCTTTCCCGTTAAAAGGTGTCACGGCAATCAAAGCCTTCAAACACGAGAGAGGAGGATCGCACGGCCGCACAATTTCTTTTGTTATTAGGCTTGTAAGGAGACGAAGTGACTCAGCTGAGGACTGGAGGTACAAAAGCAATGAAGAGATAAGGTGGAGGTGGGCCGAGTGGGGTGGGGGCGGGGGGTCACGTCTCCAGAGTGATGGAGCCGAATGAAAATGGCTGCACACGAGGAAAGACCGTCTGACATCCTCTTCAAAGGAGAAAGTGAGACACAGGGTGGAAATGCAAAACGCTGAGAAGCCGCCGGGGCGGTGGCGGGGGGGTTATTGATTAAGAGAGCCAGAATGTGTGAGAGGAGACAAGCCAGGAAGGTTGAAAAAGGTAGAGGTGAGAAGGTGGAATAAAAGGATATCTAAAACAGTAAGAGGAAGAGCAGCGAGGGGAGTTGAAAGCAGGTTCAGGCTCAATCACCAGGTAAAAGTGAGAGAGAGGAAGGAGGGAGGGAGAGAGAAAGAAAAGGTGGGTATTGTGAGTAAGACACAATTATGCCCCTGCATCTCCAAAGAAAGCCTCTTGGGGCTGATGAGCGGATGAAAGTGGAGTAGAGGAGCAACCAAGAGAGAGATAGCGATAGGGAGGTAGTTAACATGTTCCCAGCTATCCCCAGCACCCCTGCTGTCCCTGCCAGTCAGGAAGCATCCTGCTCTCTTCCTAATGAGTTGTTTACATCCACAGCAGAAGATCAAAACCTCACCTCCAAGTCATGGTTGGCAGCATCAATACTTCCAGATACATTAAGAATTTTTTGGTATTTTTTTGCAGCGAGTCCCTATTTGAAAAACGGGGGCAAACACATTATTACAGTTATAAGCACTTCTCTTCCCGCAGTTCATCCCTAATTCCTATGACTCGGATGCCTGGGGATTGTGTATGAGTCTTCTTTAATGACCAAGATTAATGTTAAGTAGCATTATGGTAATGGAGGTACCAGGCCTATTCCACTTTATTAAATAAAGCTGCTTGAAAATGAATACGATTATGGATTCTGCTGTTGTTAATGGAGCGTGGCGGAGAACAATGTTGACTTTTCTTCTCATTAATGTTTTGATATGATGATCAGGGTGCGGCGCTCCTCTTTTATTTTTTTTTCGTGCTCGGTGGGCACACGCTCGTAAACAGAAGGAGAAGCAGACACGGGCTTCAGTCGATATCCCGTAACACATAATCTAGCATCACAGCGGGGACTTTTGCTGCGTCTTATGTGTGTGCGTGTTTGCGGGAGCTCGGAGGTTGCAGAGCGAGACGCAAAGTAAGAGACAACAAGAGTTACAGTATGCTCCGCCGCGTCCCTAGCCTTCCTTTCAAATTTTTGCAACAATAGATTCATACAGGCCCTTTGAAAACGCTCCGGTGCCGTAGCAGCACCCCGTGAAGATCCGCAGTAGCCCAGAAATCAAAACCACTGCAGAGGGAATTTTAAAAATGTTCAAACTTCACTTGGATTACAATAACCAGAATATTATGCCTGTACCCCCTTCGGAGAGGAGCCTGTGGATTATCTGAGGCGGAAATATGAGAGTGGCCTGGATTAGGCAAGCTAGCTTTGTTTCGGGCTCACCACCTGTACGTGTGCGTGTCTGTGTAAGCATGCACACGTGTGGCATTAAGGCCGAACTCATAAAACCTCACGGCAGCTTCGAGGTCTCCCCTCATGGGAGGATGTTTTAGTCGTCCTCTGCCTTCTCTTCCATCACCCTCGATTTCCCTCACAGTACAGCCCTCCCTCTTTCTTCTCCTCACGTCCCCTGAGTCGCAGACACCCAAGCACTTAACCTCAACAGGCCTCCCCCCTCGTACCCAGCCTGCCCCCGACACAGACGCAGCGTCACATCAACTCGGCTCATATTTAGCCCCAGATATAAAAGATTAATGGGAGGAGGGGGGCGAGAGTTTGGGTCTGCCAAAGCCTCTCTGCTCCTCCAGTCAGGGAGCTCTCACTTGTGTTACCGTGGAACTGTAGTTTTAGCTGAAGTGCTGAAAGGAAGACGGCATCACGCCGAGCTTTCCACCCTGGTGTCACTTTCAGTTTACCTTCCCCTGCTGAGAATCTTCCACCAATTATTTGGGCTACAGCACACACTGCTCTCCTTCCTGCAACAAACAATGACATCAAATACTGCGTCTTCTGGGATTCTCTGAGAGGGGGGGGGGGGGGCTATCTTTGGATTTTTGACAACTTTCCATGAAAAGGGGGCACTCCGGCAGCAAATTCAAACATGGCAAGAAGCAAAATCCATTGTGATACCTGTCCTACAATACCTACTGACGGTTAATTGAATATGCAGGGGCTATGTCGATAAACATTTAAGAGTATGCAGCTACTTTCTATGAAGAGATATAGCCGGGAGTAAGGTTACAAAAGGAAAAAGCAATTGGATAAGAAGATAAATCAATGGTGTAAGCAGATTACACTGCACCATCTATTTCTTTAAGCAATCTAATGTCTCTTTACAATCTCTGACTCGAGACGCAGCAAGGGAGGCAGAGCAGGGGAGACAGTGAGGAACATCCTGATGAAAAACACACACTAAGCACCTCTCAGAACATCAAATATTAAGAGCCAATATTAGCCCTGTCGTTGCCCCAGCGCCGGCCGCTGCAGGTCCAGGAAACATCCTCACGAGAGGTTACCATGTGCGCGCGTGCATGTGTTTTTGAGTGTGAAGTAATTGTGACGGAAGCATGTGTGTGTGTACAGTAGCTGTGAAAAGGGAGAGGTCAGTCACAGGGCACCACTTAAGAAAGATACGCCTTTATTTGTGTGTTTTGCTCTGAGTTGTGGTTGAAAGGGGGTCTTTAAATGGTGGGAAGATGCTACGGGCGGCACCAAGCTTAAGGAGCCGACATCGTGCAGTACAGTGGCATGGCCGACGCTGGTGACTCCACCCGTTTGGAAGTCTTCCCATTCACACTCCAGAGTGTCAGAAGTTCAAATCTGTTAAATTTCCCTCACACGACCGAATGTGCTAAAAAAAAAATTCAACTTACATGTCAATAAAACATCTAAGCAAAACACCCCTTAAAAGCAAACCAAGGGTAATGGCGAATGCTTTCAGCAACCATGCTTAAGGTTGCAGAGCATTGCAGTTGTTTTGAGCTCCCTGTCCCCGAAGACCTCTTTTCTCTTGTCTAGCACTTCCCCTTTCCAACGCAGCAACTTCCATCAACCCCCGAGATGCCTCAAACATGCTTTTTCACAGAATAAAACAGAATATAAAATGACTGGGAGCACAGACTGTTACTGGGGCAGCTGAATTGGTGGGCTGGAGAACAGAGAAATCTCATCCATAGGGCAGTTTGTGGCCACTTTGTCAGACATCAACAGCAGTGTGGGACTCTTGCTCGCTCTTCGCAGGGTAGGATGAGCTTAACGTTGGGGGTTGGTGTTAGGCTAAGAGATGTGGCCCACTCTCGCAGAAGTACCGTGTTATGCTACTCCCTGAAGTAGTGTGCTAGGGAGGTCATGTAGTTGTGATTTTAGTGTCGTATCCACAACTGCGCAGGTCAAGTTTTACGCAAATGTTATCACTGGCCGTTTTTAAACTGTGCATTTATCAAGGTTCTGGGAAATGGCAATGATATATATCAGCAATGATTAGATTCTATCTTTAGTGCATAGGCTGTATATAAACATGCATCCCCATTTACTTGCAATGACCAAACTGATGTTATTTTCTTTATTTCTTTTCTTCAGCCTGCGACTTTGGAGCCAAACTCAGTGCAGTACAGTCTCAGAGTGGAGCCATGACGTGCCACGATATCGATGACCCGCCCACTGTTCTGCCAGACTTACTCAAGTTTTTGTTTAATTAATACTGAGGTCTGCTCTACTTCCACCAGTTACAAGGAAATGTTGGATTATACACTGCAGTTATTTATTCAGAATTTTCCAACTCGCACAGTCCTACGGGAGCACTTCACGGAGCGGTTGGCATGGCAACTTGTAGTTACAATGATGTCACATGTAGCTTATCAGAAAAATGGGCACTTGAATATGCACCAGTATTATATTAAATATATAAACCATCCTTTAAAAAAAATATTTGATGTGTGTTTTAGTGTTTTAGTCTAAGCCCCTACCACTAACATGGAAGAGGTGGAGCTACCTATACTGCAGCCAGTCACCAGGGGGAGCTCTACTTGCTTTGGCTTAATTTTTCAAGGAGCAGCTCCGCCGCCCATTTTTATACTGTCTATGCTTTAGTGCCGCAATTTGCTAAATAGCTTTTAAACTAATGCTACCATCAGTGAAGCCTGGATTTAGTTTGAAAAACAGCTGTGACAAAGTATACCCCGACAAAGCTGCTCTTACCTTTTGAAAATGCACATAAATATGACGATATGATGAAACCCCATGCTTAATTTTATCACCTTTAACATAAAAACATGAAATAATTCAGACCCCACGCACAGATGTATCCCTCCACTGTGCTTGCTATAGCCCACCAACCTCTGGACACAGCGCCTTATTCATTATTCAGGTAACACGGGACTAAATCGATTTCCTGCCCTCCCCACTCACCTCTCACCTGCCTTCTCTTCCCCTCAGATCAACATTCCACACAAAGTGCAAAGGCCCCAGCCACACGAGCGAGTATTCAGGGGCATTTGGCGGAATAGCCTGCATTTGAGCCGGTTTAGGGTTTCACATAAACACACCTTGATCCCTAAATCTCTACTAAGCCTGTTTCAGTTTCAAACAGCAAGAAAGAGCGCCTGCTCAAACACTTGGGCAGGCAGGCTGAAGAACAGATCATGTACAGTACAGAGGCTACATGTGGCTAAAAAAGGCCATCTGAATGTAAATGGACGGGGTGTTCAGGCTCAACGTGTACAATATCTGTGCGTGTGCGTCCGTGTGTGTGTTCATAACCCTGTGCGTGTATGCAGCTGCCCTCCCTGCAGGGATCCACTCCTTCAGACACATTTTCACCTCATCTGCGTTTAAGGGCATTAATATTGCACCAGGCGCGGTGGCAGGGTTAAATGGATGACTGGCGGGAAAGAGGGGGGCTGAATGTCAAATGCAATCCCTCCACTCCTCCTTGGCTTCCTCTCCCTTTCTGCTCTGATCTGGTATGACATGAAGAGTTCATGGGGATGCTGTAGCCGGTTCTCCACAGAGACTTGATCCAGTGGCCACGGCACTGTTCTCTGTTTGGAGTAATATATGATCCTTTTCATCTGCATTCATGTCGGCAGCACCTTTTTTTTTTTTTTTTTTTGCACTTGCCTTCATTGTCGCTTTCCATCTCTCTGTGCATTTAAAACATAATGGGTCTAGAAAGAGGAAGGAATATTAATATTACGCGCTGCAGAACTTTAAATCTAACCACTATAACTTCCACATCGCTCCTATCGCTTTTGATTTAAGGGAAACCAGCCAAAATTAAAAATATTTTTCAGCTTGTTAACATCCAAAAAAGGTGCACCTACAGACTAGGAGAGCACACAGCATAATACATTATCTAAACCACCCCTATCACATAAATCTGTCCTGCTGGGACTACTGCGCTCTGCAACCACCAAAGCCTTTCATGTCTGTTCTGTAATTAAGTCCCCATTCCTATCACTGAATCCATCGCCATTTAGAGAGCTGGTTGAGAAAAAAAAAAAAAAGAGGGGCGGGGCACGGCAGCCCAAGGAGACTGACATCAGCGAGGTCACTCGGAGGTTATGTTAACAGGCAACCGAGCTCCTGAAAAATTAAAAGCATGAGCTCACGAAAGCTTCACTCCGAGCGCAAGTGCCATGACCTGGAGGAGTTGTGAAAAGTGTACAGTGTACCGGGGCGTGCAGGCGCACATCTCGCCACTCCACGCGCACCCACAACTCAGTGCCGGTGTTAATGCACTCACTGTGCTGATCAGCTTCCACTTGGGCAGCCCTGCATCACACGGACTGACACGCACCCGTTCCTCGCGCTCAAAGTCAGACACAAGAATTCACACAAACCGTTTCCAGTGATTGAGTGCTCAGTGGAGTGAGCAGCTGCAGATCCACACCATCAGGAGAGATGCACTGGCAAAGCTGCTGATGGATAGATCATATCTCTTTTACTCCGTTTTTTTATTTTTATTTTTTTTCTTGTCTCCGTCCACGCACGCACACGCTTCAAGCAGTGGTTGTGCTTGGCGAAGTGTGAGGTATAAGCGTTGTTATGCAGGGTCACGGGGGCAAGGTGTCGGTACTTCATCTCTGGAGTGTTAGAATGCCAATTACTAAGTGTTAGAATGCCAATTACTGGGAGACTTAGTGTGCAGCGCAGCCGAGTCAAGCCCGAAGGTTGGTTTCAGGGGGAGGAAAAGGTGCAATTGGGTCAGCAGTTCTTAAAAAATAAAAAATAAACCTTTATATGAAATGCTACGTCCTGTATTATATATATGTAATAGTAAAATTCAAAATCACCTTTATTGACAATTTAGATGCCTGCAGCTTCGAGCAGCGTTTATACCCCTAGCCAGACCTATGACTATTTCTTTTTTTTGTGCAGCATACAATGAACCGCTAATAAATACACGTTAAGCTAAATATTTTCTTACGTTTCTTGCTTTGTCCTTGCTGGAAAAATAACGTGACTGCTAGATTGCTTATTAAATGCGACTCACATCTGTCAGCGGTGGCTTGTCTGTAAACAAACATGTTTTGACAGCCGAGATTCAATGAGTTGATACAGAATAATGAGTCAGTTAGTCAGTAAGGAGAGGGGGGAAAAAAAAGAAAACACAAGCTGCCAAGCCCATACTCCCTCATTGACTATCTGCCTTCATAAACCATACAAGCCCTTTGTCCATCTCAATTGGAAGACTCCTGCCAGAAACAGTAAGTCAACATCAAATTATCCCTAAAGAATGTAAAATAACGTGCATGTGAACTGAAGAAGAAATTCAACCACATTTGAATCCTTCACGTGTTCAGGTTTTAGGTTTTCATGATGTCCTTGGGGTACCCGTGCAAGATCTCAAAACCCGGATTGTCTTGACGTGCCGAGCACAGGTGGATAAAAAGTGGCGTTCGTCATTCAAAACTATCCGAGCTTCTTTATTGTTTTCCCCTCCCATCCCCCAAACCATATGCCATTTCTCTCCACGCGCGTGCCGTTAAAACGAATCAGACGGTTCCGATAGTCATCTCCCGTCACGCTATTTTTGGATTTTCGTCGAAGCCCTTGTCATTGCAGCCGGAGTTTGAAATTCTGCAGAGTAAAACTGCAGCGAGAGCCGAAATCCGGCGGGGGATCGACAATCATTGTGGTTTGCTTGCTCAGATGTGACTGCATGCTGTCCTCCTGTTTCGCCGTACACACCGAAGCACAGGCAGACTCATTTACTCGGTCTACACTGTTGAGCCCGTGAAGACATGGCATGGACTGCTGCAGATCTTACACAAAGCATACACAACGTATAGTAAATGAGGGTGAAAAGGCCATGTTCATTTGCTTGATTCACTGAACTGGACAAAACAAGCAGTTCGGTGCCTGCTTTCATCAATGTGTAAAACATGAGATGAAGACAAGAGTGGACCAGGAAACATGGAGCAGGAAACATAATTTTATATTTGAAAGAGAAAGCTAGTTTATAATAAATAAGAGCTTGTTATTTCAAAGCAGAAGGATTTAACAGGAAAAGAGACTTTTAAGGAAAACGCTGCTTTCATTTTCGCACCAAGCTGTGCAATTGAAATCAAGAAAAAGTGTATTGGGTACTTTTTTTTTTTTTTGGGGGGGGGGGGGGGCACGGCAAAGTGTGCCAGTCTACACATCGCGAAGGAATCAAAGAAAAGGCAGACAGCTCAGCGGGGAAGAGCAACCTTGAAATTATCAGCAAAGTCAAATTTAAATACCTCCTGATTTTCAAAACCTACATCAGTCACTCTCACTCTCTCTCTCTCCGCGCTGTACGTTCGTTTGAAAGCAGAGGAAAACAGGAGTCGTGAGGAGACGAGAGGGTGTCATTTATCCTTCCACCTCCAGGTTAATTGACAAGATAATTACGAGACCGAGGCGAAGGATGAAAACCGACAGAGGCGCACGCTCGCCCGTTAAGTGCATTTTTTAAGATAGAAGGCTAGATGGGCTCTCGAGCATGTGCACATGTTCTGAAGAGCAATTCATTACGCTGGCAGCTGTATTTGTTTATTTGTAATGAGCAACTACATGGGTCATTTTTTTTATTTCTTTTTTCATGGGAAACTTGGCCCCGGCCTAGCTGCTGGTTGTTATTTTTTTACTCGCAAACACGGCAGCGTTCTCCTAACACAGAAGTCGGGCTAGCCAAATTGGTTTTTGCAAAAACATTCGGAGGACTTAATCAGATGACGCGAGCAGAAAAGTTCAATTGCGAGCTTGAAAATAAATGTGAGGCTGTGTGAAAGAAACCATTGTGTTAGATTTCATGTCATGACGCTCGTGGTCCGGATGTTTTGCTTGGAGCTTTTTTGAAGAAGAAATGACAAAGTATGAAAACTTTAGTGCACGGCTGTCACTTCGGCAAATTGTTGTTTGATTGCTGCGAACTACTTACGATGAGTGGCCCGTCGATTGGCCATTTTTTATGGTTTATTAACACAAACGATTCTTTTTATTTTTTTTTTCCAAGGCAACGTTTAAGATTCACTCTACTAGTCAAGATTATTCCACAATCTCTAACATGATTTTTCTGCTCAAAGCAGTCTTAAAAAAAAAAAAAAAAGTCTCTGGCCCTGTTTTGCATTTCAAACATAAGTGGTGTTTATCTTCCGTTCAAACACACACCCGGTGGTCCCCTAAATATACCCCCACACCTTATTGTATAGCCCAGGTAATGTCAGAAACAAGAAGGTGTTGAGAGTATTAGCGTAAAAGTCTAGTACAAACAACTGAGTGATAAACAGGACAATAAATGTGGTGGAATTAAACTTGTTTTCATACATTGTTCAGAACCACCAGACATCTGAGTCTAGCCAAGAGGTTGTCAGTGAGTCATTCATTCTGCCCCCGGGGACCACATTCAAGCTTTCTCATCTCTGGCGTCCATTCTCTCCGTTTCCCTTTCTTTCTTCATTCTGGTGCTGTAGCTTTCTTCCTCCCTTGCTCAACAGCTGTGGAGCAGGGTTTAGGGTCAAGGGAATCTCACACACATGCACGCACACACACGAGGATGTGCTACTGTTAAGCTTGAATGCAAACCGAGGGCGTGCAAGCGCGGGGCTGGATTTTCCCATGCCAGCACTTAAGTGTTGGCTGTATTTGAAACCGTGGGGAGACCTTCACTGACCTCTGGATCCCCCCATTGGCCCCTGGCCCCTGGCCCAGAGGCTGTGTCTTCTTCCCTGCTGGGACACTCAATAGACTGTGTTGTGCGTGTGTGTGTGTGTTGCCGGCCAATCTCAGGAGGGGTTCTGTCATTCAGTCATCAGCCATTCAACCACCAGCCTCAACATTACAGACTGCCAGCCCTCGCCCAAGGCAAGTCATCTGTCTTGAAAAGACAACAAACTGCGATCTTTCCCTTCACCCTCAAAACTCTGCTTATTTCCCTAATGCTCCATTTTTTTCAACTTCCCAATTCATTTTCTGAAAGTCACTGTCTCTGTAAATACATCTTCCTGTCTGTTTTTCTTCTCCCTTCTGTGTTTTGGGCTCACAAAATTACTGTTTGCCTTTGTCCCTCCCTCATTCGTCATCCATCCAGTCCCAGGGTTTGTATAGGACATCTCCTGCAGAGGAGGTTGAAAGCATTCCTCTGCCTCCCCTGTCATCATGGCTTATTTAATAACTATCCCAATAAAGTCAACGACAAGTGGCCCCCTTACCCCCCCTATTTTTTTTTGTATGCGGGCCCCCAACTCTCTTCCTCAGGTCTGATGAATGGAGCCATCGGGCATGCCAGCTGCCCCGGAGGTGAGCAGGCTGCCCCTGCCGGGCAGCCAGGCCACCGAGCCAGGGGGAGGAAGTGGAGCAGTGTAGAAGAGGGGCAGGGCAGGGCCGGCATGCCAGAACTCACACCAGGCAAAGCTTGGACAGAAAGGACTAGTGGAAATATGGAGAAACGTAGGGAGGGCCAGTAAAGCAGAGGGGTACAGGATGCACATGCAAACAGGGGGCCAGCCCGGGCGCCAGCAACACCGTGGGCAGTATGGATACACTCGCAGCATGAATTTGCTCACAGCTTACTCAGGACTTTCCACTTGACAACGGTCGTTTCACATTCAGCTGGGAAATAAATCCACTTCAGAAAAACTCGAAACGTTTTGTTTAACATTTAAATTTGCATTTTGCATTAGTTAGACTAAATGTAAATCGTTAAAATCACGGTGGTAACTCAAAAAATGAATGTTAAACCCCAATATGATTGAGTAGGTGCAAAAATTAGGTTACATGTGGTGCATTTTCTGCACATCAAAGGTTTGCTTGCGTGTGTGACACAAAAACAAGGAGGGGGGAGGGGTAGAAACCGCGTAATGGATGGTAAACTGTGTAAACATTGGGCATGCACGGACAAACATTCATCTGTCGTTCCCATGAATTAAGAATAGCTTAATAATTAGAGCAGGCTACGGCACGGTCAGCACAAACACACACGACTGACAACCGCTTCAAGGTCGACTGTTTAACACTAAATCGCGCTCAGAAAACACGACCAGCGTCGGCCATTGGCAAGCCGCAGCCGTTTCCATACTACCTGCCATATTTCTTGACTCCGTCCACTTTAACAGCATATGTGACCCCCTCCCCTCCACTCCTGCCAAATAGCCAGCCATGCCCTCTATTCATTACACTGCAGTCTCTCTGTGCCACTCGTAAAGCCGCTGCCAGCCATGGGTCTGTTCTGCAGACACACGGAGATGGTAAATTGGACAAAGCAACAAAGCTGGCAAAGAGAAATCCTGACAGAGTGGGGAAAGAGCGCGGGCTAAATGCGGATTCCCCGATGCGCATGAATCTTGAAGCGAGAGGGAGGAAGATGTCCAGGATGAGAGACTGTTATTGAACTGGGGATGTACATCAAGCCTGCATAAGACATAAGGCTGAGGCAAAAAAAAAAAAAAAATACAGTAAATGGCATTCACAACACCATTTTTTTTCAATCTAAGCTTCTAGAAAGATACTGCCTAGATTTACTCAAGGATAGTTTGCCCACTTGAATCTCCAGACTACCGCTACCTTTGATTTGCTGAAGAGTTGCTGCTTTATTCCCCAGCAGCCACCGGGTTAGCTGCTTTGCTACCTCTTAAAAATATCTTTTATCTCCATCCATCCCACTTTCTCTCTTTAAGTTCCCATCCCTTGCCATTGGGGAAATCTTTATTTTCATACCCAAGCAAACATTTTTATAAATGCAAACAGGCTTCAGAGGCGAGACCTGCCCGCTACCTGAAAGCATAGCAGCAGGTCTCCCCTGGCCCCAGCCCTCAGAGTAAGCACAGCTGTGTTGAATATTTCCCTCACTCCTCAGTTCATTTGAGGGTGATCTGAGCTCAGTTAGCCCCCAGGACATGGAGCGGTAAACAGGCCTGACTATCAAAGCAAACCACCCCTGTCAGAAAGACTGGAATATGAGCCTCTGACCAGTGAAGCCGTGGATGCATGCAGGCAGACAGGCAGCAGAGGGGCAGAGCTCAAAGGATTCTTGACAGCAGCTGGCTTAACCTAGTGCTTAGAGGCTGAAAAAACAAGGTTTCCTAAATCATCAGTGGGCAGCGGGATTGTTTGTCTACTCTAGCCATTACTGTAATTACTGCAGTCGAAGTCGGAAGTGGCTTTAACCGACTTAATAATCACAAGCGGACTCTATTTGGATGCAAACAATAGTTTTTTTCCACAAATTCTGAAAAATGAAAGTCATTCATACAATCTGTGATCAATTCTTTTTAAATCTGGTGCATGCATGTAGACAAAATCAAGGCAAACTGCAAAACGTAGGCATTACGAACAACAGGTAGTTTGGTGGAGCATGTTTTTTCCAGAAGACTGCCAAAGGTAACATGAAGGGACCTTCACCTCTTCATCTAGCCGCTTTCAGGCCTCACCACACGAGTGATTGGCTCAAGAAAATAAAATAAACAACAGATTTAACGGCCAGCGTCCACGTGGCAGAGATGCCGGCAGAGAGGCACCAAAGCGGCCATACTTCCACTGCCCACATCCCTCGTCCCATCACCTAAACACAGACTCGCGTGCTCCAGGGGAAATGACTGGATGCATTTAGCTCTGCTCATCACAGAGTAGCATTCATCTTCAGGAAATAGCATGCCCTGCGAGATGTGTTTAACTTGAGAGCGTCAGTGGAGACTGAGCTAATGCCCTGACCACTGGCCCGCTGTTGGTTTTGAAGAGAAGTCAGTTTAAAAAAAAAAAAGAAAAAGAAAGAATTCCTTTCTTTCTTTTTCTTTTTTTAATTTCAGGATAACATCTACTTCCTGAGACGTATTTCCATTTAGTGAACTGGTGTATGATTGAGATGTGCAAACCGCAGGTCAGTGTCATTACTGCACTCTCACATTATCTCATTATAGCGCGCAAAAGGCCGCAGCCCTGGGGACGGATCTTCACCCCTGTCAAGTTGTGTCAACCTCTATAAATTTCTCCCTGCCCACAGCACCATAATGCAGCTCGACTGCGAGAGAACTAATGCTAATTAATGCTAACAAGTCCATCACAGCTGGTCCACAGTAAACAGAGATTAAGTTCGGAGAATTTATGTTCCACCGGTCCTGACGCACATCTGAATACGTCATTTGTCAAAGCAATCGCGGTCGGTTCTCTTCACACGTTGAGCATTAAAAGGAACACGTGTTAAGTATAAACGCCTGCTTCTGTACGCCGTTGAAAAGTATGGAACGGGAGAGGGGGAGAGAAAGAGAGAGAGAAAAAAATCACATGGAAACACTGAGTTCATGTGTTTCTTTCATACACAGCTGGGCATGTTTGGCTGAGTATGTCACCAGAATTAGCAGTGATGTCAATGATGGATGTCCCTCGGCAGGCCGTGCTCCACAACCTCCCTTCAGAGGACTTTCAACAAATGAAATCCCTTTAATGTCAAAGGAAAGGAAGGAACCATATAAAAGGGGATGAGAAAAAAAAGGAATAAAGGGGCACTTAAGAAATCTACTGTATGTCCCTCTGGCCCTGACCAATCCCATTCTTCACCATACTCGCCTCAATATCCTTTCATTTCTCTTGTGTTTACAATGTAATTTCTGCTGGGGACTTAACAAGATCTTTGAGCCTCTTTGGTTCTTCTGATGAATCTGATTTCCTATATTTTCTAAGCCCGCCCATGTGACATCTTCCCCCTCTTCTTCTTCTTACGGTTTACTTCCCAGCAGCAGAGCCGTTTCCTCGCGAATGGCGCCGAAAAGCTCCTAAAAATAAACAATGAGAACTAACGGGAGAGTGGCAGAGAAGGAAAGACTGTGTACGTGTGTGTTCCTGGTGAGCTCCTCAGAGGTGGGTGAGCGCTGTGAAAGGCCACATTGTTGATGTCAGGGCCAGTCAGCATCAAAGGGCTGATTCAGGTTGTGAGCGGAGTCTCTCGTTCTCTCCTCCTCACGCGCACACACACACTCACACACTGTTCCACCCAGTCCCCCGAAGACCCCCAAAAACATCACGCTTTACTGTTCCCCCTCGCAGCGAAAGAACAATATTTGGAGTTGACGTGTAAATTTAGAGCCGAGGTCAAGGGGCGCGCAGCAGCATGGCTGAGAGTGTGTGAGTGAAAAGTGAAGTGAGGCGTTCCTCGCTCCCCAACCTACGGATGTAGCGACTGAAATGTCTCCCATTCCTCAAACGTGTCGTTCATAAATTAAAAGCTACTACTTCCAAATTCCCGGTAACCTCACAGCAGCTCGCCATGAGCACAAATGGTTGCGTTTGGATATGTAAATGATACTGTTCACAAAATCTCTACGTGTCACTTTTCTGTTCCGTTCAAACCAAGGAGCGGGGAAAGCCGCGGGGCTTATTGAGAGGTTTAATTACACCCAACAAAGCGCATTAGATCGGTGACTTCTGTGTGTGCGAGTGTGTGTTTGTAACTCTACACGTGTGTGAGCGGCGGCTCGGTGTGTGTGTGTGTGCGTTAGCGGGGCGGCGTTACTGTATAAATTAGGTAAGTTAGACACCAGTGGCTGCGTTAGCATGTCAGGATGAGATTTAACGAGCTTTAATAACGAGCTTTAATGAGCTTAATTAGGAATCCATGCGATCCCCATGGAAACGCCTCAACCCCGCAGAACCCCGGCTCAGGGTTTGAGTGGCTTCCAATTGGATTACCGTGGCTAGTGTCACCGAGACACAACAGTGAAAACAAACAGAGCGCCACGGGGCCATCGGGCCGGGAGGGGGTGGCAGGTGAGATGAATGGGAAAAACAGGGGACGGATGTCTGAGAGGGACCTTTGGCAGTGGAGAAATACCTGCTGAGGGATGACGGGAGGAGGAGGGAGGAGAGGGAACCGGCAGAACCAGTAGGATTAGTGTTGCTCGGAGATTTGGCTTGTGCACGGTGCGAACAGGAGGATGAATCCCTTCCTCCACACCTTTTTCGCTCCAATGATAATTGGACTTCTAAAACTAATTAACCCCTTCACGCGCCCACGTTTATGAGTACATTTGTTTCATGATTTGCTCAAGTTGTTTTTTTTTTGTTTTTTTTCACAACGTTCACACAATAGGCTGAAAAAAAAAATAAAGATTACATCGGACCCTGTCTTGCAGAGGAGTGGCGCATATGCAAGCACGTTCTAAATCTCATCTGGTATTTCAAGGTCTGTAATCCTAGGTGTTAACTTGTATAAAGAGAAAGGGGACTTAAAGAGATGATGAGACTTTGCAAAAGATCTTAACAGGGCAAACAACATGATTAAAGCTGCAGATTGGTAAGTAAGTAAAAACACGCTTTGGAGGGTGATGCTTTTCAATAACTGTTCCTTCAAAGTGTTTGAAAAACTGATGGAAACGTATTTTTAAGACAGTTGCTGGAACGGCTCCTCTTTGTTGTTGTTGCACATTTGCACGTCTGAAACAGCAGCACGCCGACTAAAAGTTAAGAAAGCGGAGACAACAGGATCATTTGACATAATATCGTTGCCCTCAAGGAGCTGATGGAAATGCAAATCCGTCCGCGCACATTCCATCTGGTGCAACGTTTCAAGGAATGAGCCGTATCTTTCATCTCCCTCCACCTCCTTCGGTTTCCCGAGATCATTTCGCTTCGCGGTGACCGCAGGAAGGTTCCGTAAAGTGCAGTCCGACAATGACGGAGTGACCTTTCAGATAAGCGTGATAAAGCTGCCCATCCTGGCTCTTCCCTGTCATCCCCCCCCCCCCCTTCGTGTGTGCACACAAACACACACCCACTAAGAAATGTGAACATGCACAGACATGGAGGTGAATACACACAGGCATATCTGATGACCTCCTCTCTGAGTAGATGAAAAGTCCTCCCCAAGGGATTTTTACAAAGGCACACACACACATGCACGCAAACTAGACCTCTTCCCAGGCGTAAGATCACCGGGGTGTCATCTGGCAAGTAGGGTATCACTGGGGACCTGGGAGCTGTAGAGGTCACACAGGTCTCCCGGACAACAACGGGCATCTATACATTGTCAGCCTTGAGCTGGACTATGCAGCTCATCTTTCACCATTTATCTGCTGGATTCTCTCATGCCTTGTAGCATGACGCCTCACGGTACTGCTATGGAGTCCCCTTGCTTCCTGGGATTCTTTGTGATGTCCTGCTGCGGTGGAAGGAGTCTGGGGCTCATCATTATAAATCAGCCTGTTAGGAGGAATAAAATTTTAAAGAGCCTCTCCTTGGATTCAAGCTGAAGTCTCCATTAGTGAGGCCAGAGCAAACGGTTGCTTGCATGGCAACACACAGCAAATCAACACAACAGCGCCTTTAATCATCCTCTCAGTCCTTTTGTTGTCCTCCCTATCCTCCTCTGATCTCAGTGGTCTCAGTGATAAAGTTCAGTAACCTCTTTAGTATCGCGGATACCAGATCAGTGTGATTTAATACGTTTATTTGTGACATCTGCATCTCCTGAGTCTCCTTATCTGAGGCATAATGTTAAATTACATCACACGGATATATTTTTCTGACCTTGCATATGTCTTCATAAGTCAAAGGAGATTAGTGCAGAGGGACGGTGGGGGTGTAAGCTCATCTTATCACGCTGTTTTCTCTGGCAAGGGGCAGGACTGCTGACAGTACACAGATAGGAGACGTTGGGGATGTGGGAAAGGCAGAAACAGAAACAGGGCCACACAGCAGGAGGACCCAAAAAGGCACTGATTAGAAGGCAAAGCATCAGATACAAAGCGTTCGACAAAAGAGCTACAAAAACAAAAGAAGCGCTCGGCGCAATATACCAATTTCGGCGCGCACATGCACCAACACAAGCACAGACTGTGATTTCATTTCATGCCAGCCTTGAGGGAGGGCTGAACTACTCGCCTCATCATCCTCCTTCTCGATCGCTCTGTTCTTGGCCTGCTCCACGCCTCCAGGGCCAGCGAAGGCAGCGATTAACAACAACAGCGAGAGTGTGTATGAGTGTGTAAGTGTGTGTAAGGCCCGATCGTTAGAGCGGCCAACTTGTGTAATACAATTACAAAGGCTGCAGAGAAACTGCTAATGTGCACGCAGGCAGCTCTGTCAGATGGATCAGGTATTGAGTTTTCTATGCTTAATTCAGTTTCCAGCACACACATGGGTGCATTAGTTAGATTAGAGTAGCGGGAGGGGACGGGAGGTGGGGTTGGTCTACCGCCGAGCCGGGCAGATTTGTTTAGTGGTGGCTGTCAATTACAACCCTGACCCTTGCACTAAATGGCTGCTCATCCAGCGGAGAAAAAAAAGAAAAAGGAAAGTAGACAAAAGCCAGACGAGATTGGTAAAGACATGGCCATTTGCTGCAGAAGATAACAAGTGGCATGTTGTGCAGTAAACAATGTTCAAAACAGTGCGTATAACGCTGCACCAATAAAACAGAGTGCTGCGGCCTGAAAAGGTAATGTGACCATCAGTAAGATTAGTGGGGCAATGTTATCACCAGAATGGTGCCGTAATGGGACGACACAAGGCCAGTGGTGGATGGGTACTTAAAAATATGAAAAGGAAAACAAATTAGTCAATTTGCTCTTTTTAGAAGTCTCATGCAATTTAAGAGACTGATTGCAGAAGCAATTACTCAGAGACTACTTCCTTTTACAGACTGCATTGTGTTATATCAAAAGGAAGACGATATTTAATCATTCATTGATACTCAATAATACAGCACGTATTCTTGGAAGTACTTTCCTTTTAAACGTATGAGTTACTTTGTTGTATTTTGCTTTATATCTCTGCTTTTATATTTATTTCCGGTATTGAACTTTACTTTAGAACTTGCAGATAAATTATTAACGATGAAGCCAAAGTTTTGCTTTCTTTACCAAGTTCTTAATTTTTGAAACACTGTGGATGCTATGCTAATCTTTACACGAACCGCCTTTAAACAGCACGATTAAAAAAAAAAAAAAAAAAAAAAAAACGAGCAAATGTATGCGCAGGCTGCGCGAGTAGATGCCGCGATTCTTCACAAACACATTCATCCGTGTCCTTGCGTCTGTGGAGGGCCACTTTCCACAGTAAACACCTCCCTCCCATGTAAACATATATAATCACAACAAGATGGCCGGGGCAGATCTGCTCGTAATTGTATCACTAAAGTGAGATGAGTGAGTTTTAGGAGGAGGGAGCACTGCCGCTGATTGAATTAAAATGTCTGCTTCACTCCCAAGAGACCACCCCGGTACAAAGGACGTAGATTGTCTGCGTGTAACTGGGGCCACGCAGTTACACATAATCCCGTAAGCCTTTACAAAAACTCCCCTTTGTAGGCAGTGACAGTGATTTTTTTTTTTTTTTTTTTTTTTTTCATCTGACACCCGGATTCTTCTTACGGGGCAAGAGAAGAGGGGCAAACGGAAAGAAGAATAGAAATGAAGAGTTAAGTTGAACGTGACAGGCGGTGCGGGGAAAAACCTTTATGCGCTGATAGATGCTAGACAGCTACATCCCCTCGTTGTGACACATCCATCACGGCGCTGATCACTTTTGTCCTCCCACATGTCGGACCCTCGCGCGTCGGGCCTGCTTTGACCAATCCGTCTGACTCCGTGACGCCAGACAGGGCAGCGCGTTAAAAGGAGTGACCACTGACACTCGTTGGATTTGACACGCCCGATCGAAATGCCTCAGACAGTACACTGCATTCTGTCAAGTTCTTATTAAAGCAAACTACGGCGGGAGAAACGAAAATGGAAGCTGCAGAGTAAATACTCCAGCTCGGGGTTGGTCATGCTCTTAAATTCAATCAATGTGGAAGCAACTGCCAACGAGAGAAACAGCAGTTCAAACCAAAACCAGGTTGCGCTGGTATCTGGTGTTCCACAGAGAAGAAACACAATAAGGTTCACATTACCCAGCCAAATTTCCCAAGAAATTGCAGGGGAATGGAAATATGCATGTGAGATGGAAATGCTCAAAGCTGCCCAATCCTTACAAAACATCGGTTTGTTCGACATTGTTTGTTTACCAGATTGTTGCCTCTCTTCCGTGAACAAAAAGTCACACAAAGGAGCCCAGAATAGCCGCGGGTTGATGTGCCTGAATCCTGGATGCTCTCAGTCTGTTCATTCTGCCATGCAAGCTTAGGAGTGGCTCTTCCATCTCTGGCTCATTTCACTCCCTGTCTTCACTCCCCCCACCGCCTTCCCCCCCAAACTTTTCCCTGCTCTTCCTCAGGACATATTAGTGCTTGTGTTGGTGGGATCTCAGAATGGGGCATGGGGATGTTTAATAAAATATTTGGCAGCGATAATGAAAAAATGTGGCTAGCAGAAAGGTCGTAAGTCTTTGTAGACCTGTAAAAACAAAATTACAATGATTTAGTAATGCAGAGTGGTCTAAATGCAAAAAGGAATGCGTGCAGTCGGATTTAAACAAGCAGCTACTGAGGGAAACTCATCAGGAGGTATAATTTACCAGTGTAACGCTCCTTCCTTTGCACAGCAGAGGTTACCCTGATGCCTTCCTCCTCCTCCTCCTCCTCCACACATCTCCACTGTGCCCCCTTTTGCTCTTACCTGACAGATCGGCTTACCTCACGTCAGCCTTAAAAAACCATGGGAACCCCTATGCATGGTGTGTCACCACTGAATTATCGGTTTCCGTTGCACATGCTCCAGCATATCTGCAGCAAGCCATTATGGTGTATCGGCTTACAGTTAGTGTGCTGACTCCAGTGCAGCTGGTGCACTGTATGGAGTCATACTTTATAGATGTCTGGAATTAGAGAAACAAGCCTGTCATCTCGCTAAGCTCGGTCATTTTGTATTTTTTCTCCGTCAGCTTGACTTGAGGGAGAGCGTTTCTCGAAAGCCTTCCACTGTGTTTCAAGCCACCTCTACCAAACTGATGGGTAGGTTGGAAAACTCCTGATACCAGAGGCCACTCCTGTGGCTTAGTGGTTAAGATGCTGACTGTAAACCACAGCATTCCCTCTTCAAGGCCAGATTCTCTCTAAGCTATATAATGAAAGCTTGAAATGTAGAAAACACAGGACAGAAACTTGTAAAATATGACACTGTATGGACAAATCCCAGCCTTAACAATAAAGCCGTAGAGTCTACGGTTACAGCTGCTGGGGATTCTTGCTAAATGTTAAAAGCTCCCTGCTAATGTTTGCTAAAAAGCTCGATACACAAATTATGATGGACAAAGACAGGAATACAGAACAACTGGGCAATTTAATTTAGACCTGATGGTGAAGCTAGATGAAAAATCAAGTAGTCAACAGTAATGATCAATTATCCACATGGCTAAAAAAAAAAAAACAGGCTGTCCAGCTATCAATCAGCAGAGTAATTGGAATTTTTTCCCAGGCCAATAAGGGTTTTTCAAAATAAAAAAGCTACTATCATGGCTAAAAAAAAATATTTTAGTTTTTTTAAAAAGGAGACCGATCCATTCTGCTGTTAATAGTATTATGGACTTAACTTAATCCATAGGTACGCGTAGCTCAGCAGGATTTGATGATAGCATAAACACGACATGTTAAATGTCAGTGCCAATATTTTGGGTTTCATGCCTGAAAGGTTTGAGGATCCACGAAGGCTGAACCACAAACAAGATTTGTGTTGAGCAAGAAAGATTTCTGTATACAAAATAGGGCCAATTCGGACATTTGACCTGGTTTATGAAAAACTACCTTTTTTCCCCCTCTCTCTCTCTCTCTCTCTGCGTTGCCCAGCGATCATCACAACAACATCCATTATTCACCTCCTGTCTGCTGTTTGGTTAAGTCTTTGAAAAGGGCAAACGCAAAGCCCGAAGTGCTCCCCTACTGCCGGCCCCTTACACAACTTGCCAATTTTCAGCGATTGTACTCCGCATCATTCATAATGCAATGAAGCATGCACATTTTGAACCGATGAGAGCGCGCGTACGCCGTGATACGGGAATACCGCGCCGCTGCCGTGCAAGGGCAGCGACACTTGACTTTTTTTCTCTCAATCACTTTCTGTTAGAACACCAAGCAATCCTGACATTTACGGCTGTGAACTTTTAAATCTCCGCTTTCTGTTATTATCAACCTCATCTCCACCTCATTCATTAGATGAAGAATGCACTCAAATCCAAGACAACAGAGCCACCTAGCCTCTGCCTAATTTGGCGGATTTTAAATGTTAGCAGTGTTTTTTTATTTCTTCCCTGATAGATTCCCAAAGAGGAACGACACACAGTACAGCTTGCCTTCTCTGGCAAGCACACAAATTATAGCAGCTTCGACAGCGCGCTTTACATGTTAGGAGTCATAAAATAACCTTTCACCGTGGGGCTTCTGTCTGGGCCCCATTTAAATGAGACCCATTGAGCTTGCCCCAGTTAAACCCTGTCTGCCAGTACTTAAGTCACTAGGGACTGATCATGGAGATATGGCACACACACACACACACACACACACAAACACATGCTGTACAAACACAGGAAAAGTGCTGACACCCAAAAGCAATCTCAAGTTGCAAACTATTACTGAACTCGCAGTAACAAAGCCCAAGAAGAAATAAAGAGGTCACACAGTAGGGTGTTCGGGATGGTGGGTGTTCGGTGGTTGGCCAGTTAAGCCCCCTCTTTTTTTTTTTCTTTTTTTATTTGCATTCGGAGCCGACTCTGGAAACAAAATGTTTTCCTCAATGCTGGAGATGAATTCCACAGTGTTTGCTCAGACTTGTTGAGAGAGTAATTGCACACACACACACACACACACACACACACAAAGGCAACAGGCAAGCATGATTTCAGTAGAATCTTTTTTTTTTTTTTTTTTAAAAGATCATTTTGACTCTTCTCTGCTCTCGTCAGCCACGGCACAAGGTGGGTTGAGGGGGATTAATCATACAACAGTACATAACAATTTTGAAGCTTTAATTTAGCAGCTCATTTAACTCGGTAAAAACAACAACTTTACAGGCTGGCATTCTGACACACATCTAATTCTGCCCTCTGGTAACGGTCTGCTCTGTTTAAAAAAGTCTGTTTGGCAGCTCTGCAGATAACAGATGGAAGAAAAATGAGGGGAATTATGAGAAAGATTGATTTCCTGGGGACAAATGGTCTGGTATTCACACGGATTTCTCCCAAGCAGACTTTCTCGGACTCTGTTATTATTGAATAAACACACACGGGCGCATACGCACACACAGCCACCCACCCACCCTTCCACCATATGCAGACAAACAAGAACATGTGCGTACAAAGACACACAATGCTATACATACAGAAAGGTAGCAACACACTGAATTATTATACGAGTCGGATTGACGATACTGTACAAGGTGATGGGAGATGAAAGGCTTTCAAAAGAGTATCACATCTTATTCTCCTGATCTGACTGAATTAATCTAAAGGTGGATTTTGTACAAAGTAAGCACAAAACTTGAATAATCCCCCTTTTTTTCCCTCTCTCTTCAATCCCTTCCTCTGAAGTCTTGTAAAAATGTATTCCTTCAGAAGAACAAGTACGAGCATTGTCCTTTTAAGCGTCCCAAGCCCATCTTTAAGTAACCATAATATAAACCAGAGACTGTAACTTCTCTTGTGGCATCTCAAAAGCAGACACAGGAATGAAGGAGGAAAAAAAATGAAAAGAGAATGAAGGAGGGGGCGGGCGGGTAAAGTACCTCATTTGAGCCCCATAAAAAAAACAAGGAGGCACAAACATTTATCTGTGGCAAGGCTTTCGTCAGATCCTTTAAGAGCGCAGAAAAAAAAAAAAAATAACAGCCAGCAAGATGCTGATAAAGGAGAGACAGGAAATGGGAAGCGTGGGTCTCCTGCTCTCGTGTTTCAGTCGGGACAAGGGGTCCCACACACCCAGCAACCCCCCTCCCCTTTTTACCCTTCCCTGTGTTCTGCTGACATATATAGACCAAAACCTTTCCCAACTAGACATTAGTGCCGCAACTGGAAACCACCTTCCCTCCTCACAATGCGGAGATGAGACGCACTCAGCACAAATGAGGCAAACGTTTCAAGCCAGCCAGGTAAATAAATAAAAAAAAAAAACATGTGGATTTTTCCGCTTGACGGTTCAACTAAATACCCATCAGCTCCTCAAACGACTTATCACAGATGAATATTGTTCCCATTCTTCAAGACGGCTCTCGTGTGTTTGCTTTAGTCTCATTCCACTAGTGAGGCTCCGGCTCTGAGCACAAGACAGGGCAAAGCCAGGATTAAGGGTTTAGCTTTGTCAATCAGAGTGAGTGCCGAGGGAAAGATAGCAGCTGCATCTCCGCTCCGAGGAGCAAGGCTGGATTTCCATAGAAACGCCAAAAAAAAAAAATTCAGGTGATGCCATGGCGAGTGTGTGACTCAGGTGTTATGAGTCACCACTGATATCATCGCAATCATTACTGCCCGAGTGGTACGTTGGTCCTTCTCGTCAGACCGGGCTTTGAGATCAACGGTGGATTGACAGTAACAGAGTAGGGGATTGGAAGAACACGATGAGAGGACGATAGGTGTTCAAGCTCCTGTCTGTCTGTGTGTTATCCAATTATCTATTTAGTTTTTTGTTATATGTGGTTGTTATCTATGCAGAAAGGCAAAAACATTAGTGACTAGAACATGTCACGCAACTCATGTTAAAGGGGAACTACCGTTTTTTACCACCTGGACCTTATTTCTGGCATAAAGTACGATCGTTTACTCACCCATGTAACTTTTGTGTAATTTGCAGTCCTTCGGGAGATATTTATATCTGCGTATAGCCATATAGTGGCAGTGAATGGGGCACCGAAATGCAGCCTCTAAATAACACATTATCTGCGGCGAAACTCGTTCATTTCACGATATTTTGTTATCGTACGCTAGTGCTATTCCCCACTGATAGTTTTTTGCAACATGGCTGAGGACGAACCATAGTAATAACAAATTACAGGTAAACAAGTTCATCTTTGCAGGTGCGTGCGGCGCTCAGAGATGACATCATCCAGGTCAAAAAACATCATTCTGATGATAACAGGTAACTCCGGACTCAACGGGGAATAGGACTAGCATACGATAACAAAATATTGGTGAAATGAGCGAGTTTCGTGGCAGATAACGCGTTATTTAAAGGCTGCGTTTCGGTGCCCCATTCACTCCCATTATATGGATATATGCAGATCTAAATCTCCTGAAAGACTACAAATTACACAAAAGTTAATGGGTGAGTAAACAATTGTATTTTATGCCATTAATAAGACCCAGGCTGTAAAAAACAGTAGTTCCCCTTTAAGCTACGTGACGGGACAGCTGGTCATTTTTTTTTATTTGTCAGAGGAATTTAAATCCCCCAAATTCAACCACATTCGCTATTTCCCACTGAAATCCAATACTTAAATTAGCCAACTATCATCTTCTAACTGCATAAAAAGCATGTTTAGCATGCCTAAATTTCTTTTGCCCGCTGTTGGCACTTCCCTCATCCTTCTGTGCCAAGCTGGGCCAGTGTTTTGCTATGTAGTCGTTACCGAGGTTGTTCCGTGCTCCGTGCTGGGCCGGGGAACCGAGACTGCAGGGGAAGGCGTTAAAGGACATCGGGGAAATAACAGCATTCTGTTGACCTTTTCATGCTCGTCAGCACATTGAGCTTTTTATAGTGAAGAGCACCAGCATTCGAGGAGCATCTCCAGTCCCCCCTTAACTCTCATTATTTTGCCTCCTAATCAAATTTGCTAGGGTGGAATAGAGTGTGTGGTAACAACAAAAGCTTAATTATGGTAAAATGCGGATGAGTATCACACAATTACTTAATAAGCATGAAGAAAGGGAGATGGGAGATACAGTGTATTTCTAACAGATCAGGATGAGTGACAGAAAAAAAATACACTATAATAAGTATGAAGAGTAAAGTTCCTTTCTGCTATTATCTTTTAGTTACTCCTAGTTACCTGATTCTGTAATGACATGTCCTTGACTGATTTCCTGTTAGGAACACAAAAATGCAAGAGGACATTAGTGGTTGAACACCAGGGGGAGGCCATGATGCCAAATTAGAGGGCAGGAGTGGAGAGTGTACTTATACTCACTCATGATGTGCTCTGTCAGCCCTGCTGCTTATAATGGCATGAGAAGGGCCACTTAACTCGTAATCACTTCTCTCTCCCCCTTTGGCACTGTCCTGCTCTCCACCCCCCCTCCCGCCCCTCAACCCCCGATTTTCTGACTGTCGGCTCTGATCTCTCATCATAAATGAACTGTAGATCAAGAGCAGGGACAGTGGTCCACACCTCCTTCCACCCCCCCTTTGGCTAGGATCCTGTAATCACAGGGCTCTTGGTTAGTAAGAGGCCAACAAGCCTTTGAATGAGAAATGACTGCACCTCTAATGCATCAGACAACTTTGAAGAGCCATTTTCCGGCAAAGGGTACATCACAGGTAGGAAATCAGGTCACCACCACCACCACCACCACCATCATCATCTCCGCAGTCATTATCCCCTATCTCACACCGTGGCATAATTGAACGTGGGACCTTTTATACAATTATTTTCATTTGCCGTCCACAGCCTGAAAAGCCAAGCTGGCCACAATATGTCAGAGTAATTTCTACCCTATGGTGCACTTTGACTTCCCCTTCTTCCCCTCACAAATACTCTTAGCAAACACACACAATCTAGGCGGTGCGATATGCATTGTGCAGAGACACAGGTCAGCCATTCTGGCACAGGCCTACCTGTCAAGTGCTACTACTTGTGCCGAGCTCTGCTAATGGACTGCTAATAGAAGTGAATGTTGCACTGTGAAGCTCCCCTGTAGTTGAGAGTGTCACACAGGGTGATTAATGACACACTCTCCTCTCCTCCCTTGTCCGTCCCTGTCCTCGCTCCATATCTCTCTCTCACCCTTCTCTCTCTACTTCTATCTCCAGCTCCCTCTCCAATTTTTTTTTTTTCTAGCCTTCTCTTGCGTCCTTTCAATCTCCTTCACTCTTACTCCTCCTCTCGTCGTGTGCCTCTGCAGAAGGAAAAAGATTTTTCGCACACGGGGATCCGAAATCATTACACTATACTCCCCACCAGTCAGGTTTACTTGCAAAGGCAGAACTCCAGTGGCTTCAAAGGCTCGCGGTACGAGAGGAACAAATAAAAAAAAAAAAAATAAAAAAAAAAACAGCGAGGGAACATCCAACAGAAACCTCATTATGAAGAGAAAATGTGGGAAAGAAATGTTTAGGTTTACTTTACTGGAAGAGTCATTCCTTCAAACAGGCTGGTCAGAGAGCATAAATGAGCTGCATAAACAATAAAAGGTAATGGTCTCTGTAATATTTCTTGCAATTTGGGGGTTTAATAATAACCCGATGATGAATTTACATTCTGTTATTAAACGCAAACCAAACATGGCGGGCTTTGAGGGATGGTGAGACTTTAACTTTTTAAACATAATTTGTAAAATTATGCATTTATAAAGACTCTCTCCATCAGAGTTACATCTGGACGTTGTGGCGAAGGCTATGAAGCAACGAAACATAAGCAAAAGTAAAACAAAAGCAAAATTCTAAAATGATCCACAAACATTTCACATGCTTTTTTTTTTTTTTTTTTTGGTGGTCCGGGCTCGGACTACAGTGGCATATGTATTTCTGACTTGAGTGTCTCAAACTTCTGCCCAAAGTTTATCAAAAACCCTGACTCACAGGCCACAGAATCTGCCTCCACCAGCACAGCACGAGATATCCTCATCCACCACGAGTGCAGAAATGTTCCCTGCCCCAAAATAGCAACCGAGTATATTTTTTCTTCTTTCATAACAATAGTATGTGACATCAAGTGGAGCAGGGAAGCAAACTCAGCAGCCACTTTTCACAGTAATTATCACTCGCGACCACGCTCCGTCTGGGGCTCGGCTAGCAACCAGCATGCAGCTCAGACTCCGCTCATCCATATTCTACACGTACCTTTTTTTTTTTATTATTTTGCCCTCTCCCTACTGTAAAGTCGTGCGACCCAGTCTTATTTCTCTTTATGCAAAGTCCTTCAGTTACACAAAATTGCTCGACTTTAAATGTGTCATATTTCCAGATCTGGGGCGCTGGCAAATGGGGGTATCATAGGAGGTAATTTATAAGTACCGCTCCAAACACACAATGCGCTCATTGTGCAATGCAGGCCCTGTTTATATAACGACCGCAATGGTTGTAATGCTAGCAGCCCCAAGAAGCCCCGTCTCCAAACTCAAGGGAAGCCTGTTAGAATAATAATGATAAAGAAAAAAAAGCCATTAACCTCTATTCTTTAGAAAGCACGCAGATCAGTTAGAAAGGGAGGGTCCTAAGCGGAATAACGCCTTACTGCGCGCTGAGTCACGATACATCAGAATCTATATATATTAGATATACTTTAACTTCTCCCCACATAAACAATCCTCTGAGGACACATCATCAGAAAGTGGAGAGGCAGCAGAGACATGAAAATGGTGCGAGAGGAAGAGTGGAAGACAGAGACATGAGAGCTGTGGAAAAACTGAACCAACCCCAGGAAAGGCCCCCACCCATGCGATCCGCCGCATAACACCGGAGACTCACCGCACAAATGACAATGTTAAGGTCAGCCATGAAAATAACAAGAAATCAAAGGAGGCACATTTAGGAGGTTTAACCCGTCGTTTAACCCATGATTCACTGCTCACAGAACCCGATACTTGAACATGCATATATATACACATATATATTCTATATGTTCTCATGACAAATTGATATCCTCCATTGACTTCTAAAACAAGCACACGGACTGCGCTGTACAGGCTGCCCTTGAAATACCACGAGCACATCTGCTCTCTCACCAAAGGGTTTCCAATCAAGCCACTGTCACAGAGCTCTTAGCTACCTTTCTGGAGGCTCATTGCTTATATCTGTCTCAACCTGTCTCCTTTGTCAAGAGTTCAGCAGGTTAATGAGCGCTCTCGTTTCCCAGCACTCGCTTGTTTCCAGACGGGGTGAAAGAGACCTCTCGGAGGCGAAGCCGAAAAAAAAAAAAAGTGAGAACTGATGACATCGTATCCGACTACAGAAAATATGTTTGAATAACTCCCAAACAAAATATGCTGCAAAAGGGATAGAGTTACAAGGCGGATGGCATGGGTAAGTGAGCTACTTTAATCACCAGTAGTTTTACACTGAAGAAGTGACTCTCCAGCGATTTGGAAATGTGTAGAGCTCATCAGTGCTCCAAAATAGCGAGGCCCATTAATTAGGCTCAAACAATGTTCTGCTGGTGTATCGACTTCTTAATGGAGAGAGGGGAACCTTGTTCGTATTCCCATCCAGTCAATGACACAGAGATCTCTGGGGTTTCGGAATGGGTATTATGTCATCTCAACCCTGCCCCTCAGAAACTGGACCTGTGCTGTGTTTTTCCCCTTCTTCCTCCTTCGCTCATTAACTATGTAGGAGCGAGATGAAGGTCTGGAGCAGCTAGATAAGGTTGCTCGCGGACCCTCGTCCCTGTCTGGGATGCGTCTGCCTAAACCTCCAATTTAAGCTTGTGCTGCTATTGCATGGCCACTCAAGCCTTAGATTAAAAAACAGAAGGATCTACAGTTCATGCCGTTGCTGTGGCAAGAAACGTCTCCCCTGCGACCTAAAATCCATTTTTTTCTTCCCCCATCTCATCGTGGTTTTTAAGCCATAGCACATTCTGGGGAGAAAAGACAGACCACCTACCCTAATTCCAGAGACTGTACAGAGTCTCAAACCCATGCTCAAACACATACTGAACACTCAGCCCTCACACGGATGGGATCCTCTTAGTTCCCTTTGTTTGACAGTAAATCTCACTCAGTAGAGAGCAGATTAAGTAAATGGCTTCAGGTGTTGTGGCATTATCTCAATGCTTTCGGAAACTGACAACTGACAGCCACTACGGTTTACTGAAAACATCTTTCAGCTCCCTAAAGGAAGAGGTTAAAGTTTAAAATGCGCCCACTGATTGAGGTTAAGTACAGTGAGAGGGGTAAAAAAATGTGATCTGACCTGTGAAACTACCCAGTATTTTAGGAATAAATACATATATAAATATGCTTGTTTCCGAAAAGTGGACAGCTCATTTTTCTTGATTTTTGGAATCAAGCATGCCTTTTGTAAATTTTAGTTTATAGCAGTCTGGACTTGGCAAGAATGGGTCTTTAAATCACATTTAATTCTTAATAATACACCAAAATGTCTGTCTGCAGTTTAGATTTTCATCTGTAATGTCTTTCGATTAATCATGAACTGCCTAATGTTTTTATTTGTCCCCCCTTTGGCCATGTTTAAATCTGTAGACCATTTTGTACACGACAGTCTTTAAGGATTTGGGGAGATGTAAAAGAGCAGCCACAACAAATGGCTGCTTTTCATTTTCCGTGGCATCTCGGAAGATGCGGATTTCTTTCCTAAGAGAAATAGATGTAATAATAATAATGATAACAATAACAGCGGCTGTTTCTGCTTCCAAACGCCAGTTGTGGTTTACACAACTGACACTGGGAATTTGTAATGCCTTCCACTAAACAGTGAGGATTTTATCAGGCTAATTTCATTATAATTTCTCCAGATAAGGCTCCATTAGAACTTCCTTGTATCTGCAACCCACATTACTTGTAATACAGTTGGCCTTCATTAATGGCTTCAATAAAGAAGTGATTGTATGCCTTGCATGCCCAATAAAACTCAGTGCCAAAAAGGAACTGTGCTTTTCCTTTTCTACTGTGAGTGTGATTAAACACAATCAAGGTTTTTTTTTTTCCTGTCCACTACACCCCCGCTGGAGCTTATAGGAGTTTGGAAAACTTTCACCGAGAGATAAGCCAAGTTTATAGGTCAAGAACGCGCTTTAAAGTTTACCTTGTGCCACTCCAAAATCCACCAGGAGAAAAAGGAAAAGCCAGGATACGGTCGGCATCTCGGGAGACGATCTCGGCACTCTTCCTCTGTCAGTTCGTGCACCGTACCTCATGATGAGGAGCCAAACTACGCTCTGAGGCAAGTCCGAGTCACTGACAAATTGCTATCAAACGCGCACTGCCGTCCCTCGTAGTGGTGCGTAGCGGTCCAAATATCAGCCCTCACGCCCCCAAGCGCTGAAAAATAAAAAATAAAAAAGAATGGCTTTGCACAAAATATATCCAGCGCAATGTTTCTGCAAACATGTGCCAGTTTATGGAATCAGAGGTGAGTGCATCGCCCTGCGTTCAGCCAGGATGTTGCATTAAAATCTGCCTCCGCTTGCTTTCCCCTTTAAAGGTTCACTTGGTTTGTCTAGAGGTGTGGATCGATGTCTTGATGGCAAATTCATGCTCCCGCAAAAAGAAAAAAGAAAAATAACCCAAAGTCCTCCGGCACGGCAGAGTCCCTCTCTGTCCAACCTCTTCACGCGTGTAAGCGAGTGTGTGAGCCCGCGTGTGTGTGAGTGAGTGAGTGCACCGCTCCTGGCGCTCCACTGACGGGACTGAACCGGGGGAAGGAGCCGTCTCTGCGGGCTGCTACCTTTCTCCTTCAACCAATCCAAGAGCTCCGGCAAGTGGCGGCGCTGTATCAAAACCTGGCCCGGACAGCAGCGAGGAATGGATGCTGTTTATTAGTTGGATGAATTATAGATGCCTGGGACTGAGCGTAAGTGACAACCACTGACGTAAATGATGCATTTAAAGTCTGCTCCTGCACAAGTGAAAATAAATAAATAATCGTTGTTTTCAGTTGTGCATTTATTAAAAGAACGTACGATGTAGCAAAATGCAAGTCATGTCAAAATAACAATAAAATAAAATAAAAATAAAATAAAATAAGTAAATGGTGGTGGAATTAGTAAGATAAATTATGAAAATGTGCCAATCGTACAAAGAGAAAGTATTTCATTGCAAGTAAATTCTGCACCTAAAACCCATGTTAAAGGGGAACTACTAGCTATTTTTTACACTTAGACCCTATTTCTAGCACAAAATACCGTCGTTTACTCACCAATATCATTTTTGTTTCAGCAAATTGCAGGTAAACACCCGAGGGTCGCGAGTGCGCGCGCAGCTATGAGATGACAACGTCCAGGTCAGAAGAACTCATCCGGGTCCTGTAGGTCAATCTTCGGACCCCGGATGATGATAGCAGGTAAGTGGGAATAGCACTAGGGTATCATAACAAAATATTGGCGAAATTAAGGAGTTTCGCAGCAGATAATGCATTAGCCTACTTAGAGGCTGCGTTTCGGTGCCCTGATCGCTCTCACTAAATGGATATACATTAATCTAATTATCTCCTGAAGAACTGCAAATGTAACAAAAGTGATATTGGTGTTGTATTTTATGCTGGAAATAAGGTCCAGGTTGTACAAAACAGTAGTTCCCCTTTAAGTAAGGCAACCTAAGTACTCTGTCTGTAGTATATTTATTTTGATTTGTCTTTTTTTTTCTTTCTACATTCTAGCCATTAAAACCATCAAGGAACACATAAGGAAACCAAGTGTTAAACCAACCGCATTATGTTTTATATTTCAGCTTCTTCAAAGTAGCCACCTTTAGCTTTGATGACAGCTTAGCACCCTATTGCCACTCTCTCCATCAGGTCCATGCATTAGGCAGCCACCTGGAGAGGTTCTCAATTAGCAGGCGCGCCCTGTCAAGAGTGAATTTGCAGAATTTCTTGCCTTCTTTCATGCATTTGGCACCATCGGTTGTGTGTGTGCAGGTCGGCACACAGTTCTCCTCAGTGAATGGTCCTATTCTAATCCATATTATGCCAAGAACCACTCCATTTAGTGGAGAGAAATGAGAGCCTGTCATTACTTTAAAGTGCAAAGGTCAGTCAATGTGGTAAAAGCTCAAGAACTGAACCCTCAACTGCAGTTGCGATAATAATCAAATGCTGTCACGAAACTGGCTCTCGTAGTGGGCAAGCGATTGCCACATCAGGGAGAAGGAACACGAGAAGCTCAATAAATACCAAGGGCTAGAGAAAAAGGTGGAAGGTGAAGGCAGCAGCGGTCCCTGTGGTGACTGAAACACGTGTGGCAGTAACACAAGTGGCTTCAGCCGAGTCCAGGGACAACATCCGAGATCTTTGTCCAAAAGAGTAGGAAACGCTAAAATACTGCACAGCTTTGTACTATTGTAGCTGGAGTAACCAGCTTAGGAGATCAGGTTTCTGGGTTGTGAGATGATTAATTTGAGAGAAAAGAAGACATAAACAAAGCAAAGTTTTGATATACGTCTATATGATATATATCTGATTTTATTTTGTAACCTCTTAGAAGTTTGGGGTAAGAGCATCAGAACCATGTCAATCATTAAAAGATCCTTCTTTTTAGTCATAAAATACAGCAACTGTTCCAGCATCTGCACAATATTCCCTATTATAAATGTTGCACAATAGAAGAATAAAGAATAGCTGTAACTGGAAATGCATTTTGTTCAGTACAGCAGCCTGCTGAATGAAATGCGTGCCATATTCCACCCCAGTGAGTTGCAAACAGGTTCTTCCTTCTTCTGGTCACTCCATGTGCTGAGAACATAAATCGTCATTAATTTAGCGCGGGCACCGCAAAAGGAGGGCATAATTTATCTGACTGGGCCCTGCACTTGCCCTTGTTCTAGCCACTCTAATTGTTGTTTAGAAGTTGTAATGGCATGTCACAAAACCCCTGATCAATAATGTGCTCAGCCTAACAGACACACTTTCAAACACAAGCACGCTGGTGAGGGACTTTCCCTCCGCTTGGAGAAATTTGTTTCACGGATTCAGATAGAGGGCTGATGAGTGATTACATATGCATGGCAGATGTCTAGGCAATGCCCCTGTCACATTGATTAATGTGAAATATGAACTTGACACTTTATCTGCACCAAAATGAAAGTTTTGAAATATTAATCTAATTTAAGAAGGATAGTATTCTTCTCCCTTTCATCACCATTTTAATGGTGGGTTGACAATAGGAAGCTGTCATCTTGCAGGAATTTCAATTCCAGGTTGCATATGCAGAAAAATTGCTTTTCTTATGAACTCAAATTCTTTTAAGATGAGGAGCAGTAGCTGTTTTTTTTCAGGAGTCCCCTTTTGCTACACCAAGAATTGCCACCTTCGTGTTGTAGAGGCATTTCTGTGTCCGTGTGATCTATCCTGAGAACTGTGTTGACCCGAGATAGGGTCTCCCGAGGCACACTGGTCCCAGAAGAATGGCCAGAGCAAGAGCAATTTGAAAAACCCTGATGGAAAAGAATTCCCTGAAACAATTAGGGAGACCGGGACATCCACTAGTGATAGAGCAGAATGGAGCTGTCAGATGGATCAGATGTCAGCGAGGGTTAACTGGGACGATCTGGATGAGGCCTCTGTTCCCAGCATCTTTAGCTCCCACCTCCAGGCAAAACCTTTGGTGAGAATGCAATTTGTGCTATTATGGCTTCCATTCTTCATTGTTGCCTCAGTTGACAGGCTTGTTTGATTTTGCATAGACGTTGGGGACAGTGATTGTGGACCAGCACACCAAGGTGGTCGTTTTGCTCCATTTTCAAAAAATGGGGTGTTCTCCAGTTATGGGATATCACAGTGTTCAACCTCCCACAAAAAACGAATCCCACTGGCTGGAAAGTAAACAAAACCTCCACTGACTTGACTGCTGAACATCACATCCAGGAGGAGCAGTCTTCCTAGTCTATCTTAGAACATAAGACCAGCTCACAGGAGTCCATGCAGTCTACATGTATTTTGTGAAGAGGGTGTATGGCTGTGTCTCTTGGGGAGGCTTGTGGGTGGTACTGGGGTGTTGTAGCTGTGTCTGCATTCTCAGCATGAAGTCAAACACATACCCAGTTGGTGTCAGTCTCCACTGAGAGTGCCTCTTGTCACCAATTCTGTTTGGGATTGTCATTGACAAGATTTCAAGGCACAGTCAGGGGGAGCGGAGTGTCTGGTTTCAAGATCTCAGAAATGCCTGTATTTTTTATTATTTATTTATTTCAGACCGTGTGTGTTTTGCTGGCTTCATCAAACCAACAGCTTAGACTGGGGAACTTCATGCAGCCAAGTGTGAATCAACTGGGGTGAAAGTCAGCACCTTCGAGTCTGAGTCCATGGCTTTCTGCCGCACAGTGAAGGATTGGGGTTTTGTTTAGAAGTAAGGCAAAAACAGAGTGAGAGACTGACAGCAGATTGGTAATTTATGAGGAAAGGAAAGCTGGACTTGGCAAAGCTTTGAGTGTATTGCTTGAACTATCGTCCAACCTTCAGACAGGCAAAATTACTGTGGTTGGGTTTACCCTCAGAGACACGATAAATGTGCAGCTCCTTAGAAAAGAGCCATTTTAGTTGGTATCCCGGTGGCATCTAATCAGTGTGCTTAGGCACCTTGTATTGGTTTTCCACTTGGTATGAAATCTGTGGGACGATCCAGAGATTGTACATCTCATCTTCCCCTGCAGTCCCTTGGAAGCACCCCCTAGAAAAGTCCATTGTTAACCCAACTCTGGATAAGCAGCAGAAAAAGGATGGGTCTACCAACCGGTTTTGCCCCTGCACAGATGCATGGCTTCAACACTGTGTTATAAGCCTACCTCTGGGAAGGCTGGTCGATGCTGACTTAATAGTAATGCATCCATGCTGCTATGGCCCTCCGTATGGTTGAGATATGAAGTGCAAATGAGAAATGAGAGAAAAAACAAGGCCACTGCCATGTTCCATAAAAAAAAAAAAAAAAATGGCATGTTCTCTTATGTGCATTTTTTTTTAAAAAAAGGCGCCCGGTGACCATGAATACCACATCTCAACCCAGCCACCACTACAGTATGTCACCAGACAAGGGCTTTCAGATTTTCGTTTTATGTTTCTGCTCCTCAGCCATCCTGCTCTCGCTATGGTTCGCAAAACCTCGCTTTTCTTTTCTTTGCAGACTCGCGTGTCACGGCTCCGTGCCGCCGCAGCCCATCCAACTCAAGGTTAAATGATGATGTGCACTTTCTGAAATGTCCTTCCGCGCACTGCTGTTGTACCGAGCTGTCATTTGTTTGCGGCCTGTTAACTTGAATAAGTTCTGACATTCTCCTCTGACTTCTCCCATGAGCCTCTTGAGGTGCAAATTCTGAAAGCAGCAAGTGACATCCTGTGAGTCAGTCGGATTAAATTATCATATTCCCTCCGATGTTTTCCGTGTCGGCTGTTTAGTAAAGCAGAAATTGGAACAAATTAAAGGGTATTCAGCTGAACACATGGTAGGTCAGTTGTGTGCTTGAGAGGTACGCCTTCAATTAATTGCACCTTTTGCTGACAATAAACAGAATAAACAAGTCAAATCGCAATGCAAAATTTAAAAAGCTAAACCAGCAAACAATTTAGACTTTCTTTTTTTTTTACTAGAGGCTTGCAATAAATCTGAAATATTTATTTGATAACTCTGAACCGTAACTGCATCTCAGTGCATTTGGGTTGCCTGATATTTGGCTATGCGGTCTAAAGGAGTGATAGATGTCGTTTCTGTACATAATGCATAAGAGAAAGATGAAAGACGTCTCCAGTTTTTATGGAGAACCATGTAACTTTAAACATTCACTGCTGACATGTGTAAGCCTTTGAGGGGATATGTTATGCAAAGCCTTGGTATCACAGAAGTACTGACGTGTAAAAGCTTCCAAAATGATTAACATCATATTTCCAGCGAATGCGCGCCTTTGTCAGGAATGGAGCATTTTTGCCCACGGAACCGCCGCTAGATGGATGTTTCAGTCTTGCAGGAAACTTGACACCGTTGTCCGTAACAACCCCAAGAGGACGGCCGCGTCTTAGATGCTGGGAGTAGAGTGTCTAGAGCAAACATCTACATCAAGCTACAAGTCAGAATGTCTTTCCCATTTTAGCTTTCCATTTAAGAGAAACTGAACTCCTGAACCTTATCTGCAAGCTTCATAACCATGCTTTATTTATATGTGAGTCACTGTCTGAATCACTTGTTTGTTACGCTGCTTTATGCATCTGAGATGGCTGATTTTGACCGTGTGCGCTTTGTCCTTATTTCTCCAAATAGGACCTTAAAAAACCAAGTTTACTCCTTATAAATTATATTAAGAAAAAACAACAATACAATATTCTTTGACACATTTGTGCAAGACAAGAACAGGCAAAATAATCACATTTGTGTTGTCAGTGGCCGTCAATCGGTTTAGGATGTAATTAGTAGATGCACAAAAATGTAAATTGTCTCTGTCCTACTCAGAAGTTGGGGAGCTGAACTTTACTGACATTCATCAGAATACGTGGAAGACATTTGTGTAAAAGCTCTTTTGAGTGAATCTCTTCTGTACATTTACTTTAGCCATGCTAGTGGACTGGTGATATTGTGGCTGGTCAAAACTGAAAAATGTCAGCAGCTACTGGATGATTTAACATTACATTTTGTACAGACATTTGTGTTGCCAGGAGGATAGGTTCTACTACCTTTGGTGATGCAATTATTTTTATTCTTGGCCGAGCTGCAGATTCTACTTGATGGACTGGTCTAAAAAGATGCACGGAAATTGATGGTTCCCAGAGGCTAACCCTAACCTTCTGACCTTTTTTTTTTTCCATATGCCCTCTTTAGCAAAATGTCTCAATAGCTGCAAGACTGAAATTTGACACAGGCATTTATATCTGTCGTTACTTGTTTTGTGCTACTCGCCTAACGCTAACATGCTAACTCGAGCGACCATGGTTGATATGCGACACATTCACCTGCCAAAAAATGACTATTTTTGTGATCCTTTTAGCATGGCGGTGTTAGCATTCAGCTAAAGCCCCATATACAGTAACTACAGTCCCGCAGAAATGCTAGCATAGCTGCGGACTCCAGTTACACATACTCTGCATCCCTTGCTGAGGTGCATGTTTCTCAGCACTGTACATGTCAGACATCTCATATCCCTGCTGAGTCTCTGTCTGCTCCTCTGTCTCTCCCATCAGGCTGCGGATCAATTAGACGGCGTGACAGACAGACAGACAGACTGATGTGCGGACAAACAAACGGGGAGATATGCAGGCTGACTGATGATAATGCAGAGGCAATGTAATGCCATTTCTGCCCGGGACCCACTCTCCGGCTCAAACCCATCGCTCCCTCCCGCTGCCACACACACAAATAGGCCTCGGCTTCTTTCTAATTTTAAAGATAAACATCACTGAGTGAAAATGGAATTGGAAATTAATCACAGCTATAAATTAAGTCACCTTTAGGGGTATCCTTCTTCTGCATCCGCAGAGTTACAGGTGGACGGCTAAAGTTACTCTGTGTGCAGAGCTGCAGGATAGAGGGGAATTTGAATGATGACAAATGGCATAATTTGATTTCCACACAACGCATTGGTTTGGGGCAGAATTTTTATTTTTTTCACAACTGTGAGCCACAGAGAGACAGTGAAAGGTGGTGACGACGGTTATGTGCCACACAATAAAGCTGCTTTCCGTCGCTTTGGGCACACTTTACTGCTGCTCTTGATATCAGTATTAAAAGTGATTTGCAGCGCCGTATGTGGCAAGGAATCAAAACTTAATTTAGGCAGATAAAGATGCCATTTGGGAGGGAGATAAAGTGCTGCATCATGGGAGATGTGTTCCCTAGCTTGCTCTCAGCTCCTCACCCTTACAGCGCCCTCAGATTTACTAGCTCTTTTTTCCTGCTCCATAAAACAGCAAATCTGCTCGCCAGGCGACACAGGCAAATGTTAATGGATTCATTTGTCAAGAACCCTCCACTTATTTACAGTCCTCTTCCATTACCGTCGCTCCTCCTGTAAGAGAAAATCCAGTGGCCAAAGTCAAAATATCGATTTGCCTGTCCATCAGGCTGTGAGTCATCCTGTAAAACACACCAAGGCAAAGACACTGCTGCCACGAGGAGTGTGCTTCTACATGACAGTTACACAATCAGTGTACGAGCGTTGTTGTTGTTTTTTTCCATTTAAATTATGCATGCAGTACAACAAGGACATGAACTAAATCACATTGGCAGCCGTTTTAAACGATACCATCGCAGAATGAGTTTAATCATAATCTCGAGTGATCTGATGAAATGTACTGTATATTATCAACAATTAAATCTGTTCAATTATGTATTTATTTACAGCGATCAGCCACAACATTAAAACAACTGATGGGAGAAGCGAATGACATTGACCATCTTGTGTCAATGCGATGTCCTGCTGGGAAACTTTTGGATCTGGTACTTGGGTGGATGTTACTAGACACGTGCCACCCATGTAGACCAGCCCCCCCAACCCCAGAAACCCCAAAAAAGAACAGCACAAGGTGTTGACCTGGCCTCCAAATTCACTAGACTGCAAACTGATCAAGTATCTGTGGGATGATCCACAGAGGCCCCTTCCCTCAAAGGCCCCCACTAACAATATTCTGTTACCAGACACCACAAGACACCCTCAGCAGACCCATGTCCATTCTCTGATGAGTCACAACTGTTCTGGAGGCACAAGGGAGACCTATACAATATTAGGAAGGTGGTCATAATCTTATGCCTCATCGGTGTATCTCTGTGTCAAGAAGAAAACTTCATTAGTTTCAAGGACTCACATCTAGCTAATGAATTCCTGGCCTTTTAAAATTGATGAACCTCACAAACAGCTGGACACGTCTACATAGGGGAATTCATTCATTAATTCAGTAGTTTGTTTGATATGGTCCAGAGTGGGCTTTTAAATATTTTACACGGGACATAGGCTACTGAGCGAATAGTTCGCCAATGCTCCTGAATGTTGAAGAGTTTTACTTGAATCCATTAGAGAAGCCTGAAGAATACTGGGGGGCTGCTGTTTGGATTTACCGCACGTACTCTACGGTACTGGACGTCTTGGGGTTGATTATGTTGGTGTGCCGCAGCTTCTCAGACCACCAGGGTTGCTCGAGTGTGACTGCTGATGCAAGCCAGGCCTTGACCCTGTTCACCAGCCACTGACTTCTCATATGAACACTCATGTAGAGCCTTGGAGGAAGGTGCCATGCCGCGTACCAGATAACTCCCTTCAATGTACCTTATGTCTTCTCCAGAGTGGTCAAAGTCTGTTTACTACCTGTCCTAACCTTCCTAGATCCAATATCAACCAAGCTGATCGCATTCTGATCAGAAGTGTTGCCTTAAAAATTCATAGGTGCCAATGTGGTAGCGGCAATACAAAATCGCAGAAACATCGAACATAAGCAGGTCACACACAAGCCAACAGCTCATAAATATGTACAACGAATCAACTGATCTGGATAGTATCCTGTGTATCGTGGAAAAAAAACCAATACTCCAGATCCAAAGTTCACTCTTTGAGATTAATCAGTTCCCCAAGTTAATGTGCAGTAGGAGCCGTTCATTTTTCTTCACGTTAGTTTGGTATTTCTCGTCCTTTTGTTGGGTTTTACTCAGAAACCAAAGCTCATTAAGCGTCTCCAGACTGCAGCCCCTCAAAGAAAGACATCATTTAAGTTGCAGCCTGGAATGGTGGCATTTCAATTGGAGAGCAGCACGACAATATCCACAAGGCAGTGGCGAGATGTCTGTGATTCATTGTTTCATAAAAACTGAGAACATCCTTGAAGAAAAGTATTTACTCTCTTTTCAGTGCACGCTGTGACTCAGATCCACCGAGGTTCCTGTAGTGCTTTGGCTAACTGTGTAAAAGCCTCTGATTATCTCCCGCTCACCTCGGTACAGAGGCCAAACTCACATGGCGTATTCAGAGCGGGAGCGTCTCGCGGTCTGCCATTCATAGGTCTGCTTCATCCCCTGCTTTTCCTCTTTTCTACTCATTCTTTCCCCTTTTCCCCACCTCCCAAGCAGGGAAATGGTTTGGCCTTTCCGAAGTAAACAGCATTAATCACTTCTTGAGAGGGAATTGTCTGAGGGACAGCCCAAGGCATTTGAAGGGGGCCACACAGAGGCACATGGGACCAGGAGATAGATGCTGGCGGGGTGTGGGGTGTTATTGCCCCCTATGGGACGTGTACAGCACCAGCTGATGGGGTCAGCGTGTCCACCTTGGGTAAGTGTGTCAAGGACAGTGAGGGGAGGAGGTGAGTCTTTGGCTCTGGGTGAAAAATGCTGCAGTAAACTGGAGCAGTGGGCTACAAAGGGATTCTTTGTTTCATCTTTGTTTTTTTCCCCCCCTTCCTACAAGCGCTCACTCAAGGAGTCCACATATGTGGACGAGCCTAAATGAGCGATCCGTCGTGAAAATGGAGCCAGAAAAAGATCCACGTCTTCCTACAGAGTTAAGATGCGGAGGCTGCATCTTTTTTATTTATTTTTTATTCTTTGACATTTCAAATCCCTTATTTACCACAACATCAACTTCCAAAAGTGGCGTGCGTGGATAAAGTTTCAAAATAATGCAAATTCACACGGAGCAAATGATGACAAGTATTTAGGATTGTCTCTGTTTTTGATGTACTGTTTTCATCATTAGTTCCAAGGCTGAGGAATAATGCAATCTAACAGAGTTTATGAACCGTGAATGGCAAGTGTTCATTTGTTATTTGAATCATAATTACTTGTTCTTCTTGAGTGACCATTTTAAAGTGTCTTTTCACAGGCCCTATATAAATCACAGAAAATCCGATCAGTCAAATCTCGCTTTATATTGCAAAATCTACAGATACCGTTGAATGCTAATTGGGACGGTCATTTGTGTTTGTGTGCGTTCAAAAAAAACAATCTTTTTTTATCCATGTAAAACGCATAACTGTATTATACATCCAGCACTCGTCAAAACCGTCGCATCTTACACAAATCACTCTACTGAAATGCAAAAACATGTGCTAGGGTTAATGAAGTCAAGTATATTCTGAAACATAACAGTTGAAATCTCAGCTAATTAGTTTAAGTATAGTCATGACATGTTTTATGACACGCCGCGGCATAAACATGCCGCTCAGTGACCACAGACCATTGTCATTCATTTTAATCATCTACCATTTAATAAGCATCGGCAGTGACTGCAGACAAAAATGTGCTGTATGCTGCTCAGGATTATCCAGTCTAATAATAGGTCAGTTAGTCATGAAGGCATAAAGCAGCATTTCTCGTGGAAGGGAAAATTCTTCGACTTACGTTCGGCCTTAATTAAAAGAAGAACACATCACGTTACAGGTTAATTTTTTCTGTGATCCTTGTGAGGTGCCTTGGTGCAAAAAAAAACATACCGCAGCTATTCTTTTTCATCATTTTAATTATGATTGATGCTCCCGGGATGACAGGATGTTTCTGCACTTCAATTCCTATCCACAGCTCCAGTGGCTCTCGGCGAACTTTCTTTCTTTTTTTTTCTGCTCTCTAATCCAACAAATGATCTCATCTCCCGAGCCTTGTAAACATATGAAGGGGTGGGGGGGCCATCGTTTAATTCCACGTTTTCCAAACAAAGATTTTGTCGCGTCATTTTTACCAAATTTTTGCTTAATGGAAGCCCGAGTCCACCGGCTGGTCAGTTCATCAGACGCTGAAGATGAATTCTCTCTCTTTTTCTTTAGTGTTTCCTTCAGGTTGTTGTTTCTTTTGTCTCAATTACAATTTGAATGGATTGTCGTTGAATCACGCGGTTTCCTCTGGGGCTAAAGCTTGTCATGTGAATATGTTTAGTGGGAAGAATAGGGGGCCATAACACTCCCGCAGCCCTCCAGCATCTATCTCCCTTTGGATGACCTGGTTTTCTGCATAAATTGTTCATAAAAAGTGACCTGACCGCCACATATGTTAGCGCTTGCTCCAAAAGGGACATTTTTCTTAGTCTGAAGCCATTCTGTAGTGCACTCAGTTTGATTTAGAGCCATTGTCTCGCTGTTTCACCCAACTTTTGCTGAGCTTCAGCTGGTAGACTGCCACCCTGACATTATCCTGGGGAATTCATTTTCCCTTCAATGTTGGCAAGCTGTCCAGGCCCAGAAGCATGCGGATGCTCCCTCCACGGAATAATATTTTCTCCTGTCCATAGTGGTTATAAAGAAATCTTTTTTTTTCTTTTTTTTCCTAATGAGATTCCACTGGAGGAGGACAAAATCCACAGTCCCCGTTTTCTGCAAACACTAATTTAAAAGTTCAGCTGAGGCTGAGATGCAGATCAAGTGAATATCTAGCACAAACGCAGGCTTGCTATTATGAAATTCTGCCTTTATGCCTCTTTACAGAGCAGCAGCGGCGTCACAGCTACACAGAGAAGCTGCAATAATGAGTCGAATAATGACCAATTTCCATCACCCTCGCTGGAATGGCATTCGGAAAGGGTCTCTTCGTATAATTCGAATAATGTTAATGTGCATAACGTGGAAATGTGAGTCTCCTATTAAGACGGGCTCCTTGTTTACCTTCTGCATTGTTCGTGCTTGGTTAAGTTTTGTGAATTCTCCTCAGAGTCTTGCATGTCCTCAAAGCCATTACGGCGTCTGCTCGCCTTCGGCTTGTTACAACAGTAGCACTCAGGGAGACAGCAGGGAGACATATGTTCCTCATCTTAAGTGGTGCTTAAAGGGTATTGATGGTTTAAAAGCAGCTAGTAAGTGATCAATGAGGAGACTTCCCTGTCTGTTCCGTCGTGACGGCAGTACGGCAAACAATGGCCAACCAGGAAGGCAAACTGTGTCACATTACTCTCAGTAAAGGACATTTCAAACTGATTCAAATGAGCCTCAGTATTGCTTCTACTTTGTGTTGGCCATTTATTTTATTATAAATAAGTGTGTGTCATTAGAACATATCACGTTGATATTTTTTTTTTTTTTGTGAAATCGCTGTGGGAGTAAGCAGCATTGAAGGTCTTTTCGCTTTATGCGAAGTGACAGTTGGACAACAACTGGAGTCTTGGCAAAAGCAGGAGAGCAGCACTCTGATTGCCAGATGGCTGCCAAGCAATGTTTGGATGTAACCGGGAAGGCGGAGAAAACCAGATTCCATGCTTTAAGTTTATCTTTCAAAACCTATCCCTGTGAAGTTCTTTACGTTTCAGGCTACGCAAAAGCCTCGGATGATTTTGCAGAACAAAAAGCCACACTGTTTCTAAAAGGGCTCTGCGCAATTACAGCCACAGATATTAAATGGATAATATTAAACAATTTTTTTTTCCGATGCCTCTTCCTGTCCTGCAATGACTAATTAGCGGTTTCGCAATCAGCCTCATTCGACTGTCTTTTATTTGGCAGGCTCGTGGAAAAAAAAAATCTTAGTAGATGAGTGCCAAAAAGAGCAGCATCGTGTTCTGAGGCTTCAGATCTCTCCACTTTCTCTAAGACGCTTTCATCTCGCTCGTCTGAAAAGTCGGGGCCTGTTGTCCTTTGTTAGGGTGTGAGTTTCAGCTATGTTCAGAGCTGACACGACACAGCCCGGCTTGTTTGTACATCCAGCGTTTGAATTACAGAGGAGTTAGGGCCTGCGTGGTGATGTATGAGCAGCGTGTCATATCTGTCTGTTAACAATGATTTATGAACGCTCGAGGGGGAGGAGAGCGACGCGGGGTTGCGGTAATGCAGTCGGACTGAGAAAGCTACTGTAAACACAGCGTGCGACATCTAACGAAGGCTCACACAGGAATCCATTACACCCTTTCGCATTCCAGTCTCATGATATTGCATGAGAATCCGTCTTGAGTCAGGGCAACAAAGGGCCAAAGCAGTTCATCTAAACAACTTAGGAGAGAAACGATGCCTTACTGATGAACTACTTCCTGACTGCAGAAGTGAACTGCATTTTGGTACAAAGAGAAATGCAACAAAAGAAAGATCTGAATGATGGAGGAAATTTAGCTGTAACGATCTTTCATCCCCTCTCTCCTGCGATGCTCAGACGGACATGACATGAGTCTTCTCCAGGCTGGTGGAAAGCACGGATTGTGTTCTGCTGTAACTCGAAACTCGGGCTCATCAAAGAAATTCCAATAAGCAGTAGAGACATTTCCCAGAGAGCATCCTGTGGGGTTCCTGGTGGCAAGCTGCACTGATGGGTGGGGTCACTGTGTCAAACTACAATCCTGCCCCATTACTCAGCACAGGTTCCATTAATGCATCAGCCATCTGAGCTGCACAGCTGCGGAGGAAGGGGGGACATGTAAACAAAGGCCGAGGAACAGAGAGAGAAGGAGGTGGATGCGGCGAGCGGGGCTTTGCATGCTTGTTGCACAAAGTACAAGCTACTGCAGCTACTTGCTGCAGCACCGGCAAAGATGCGTATTGTCAGTGCATGGTCAAATCAAGCGAAGACCAGCTGACTGACTCTGCTCTGGAGGTCGTGAATGTGGAGAGGCGTTGTTGAATTGTGTCTCTGCACGTGCATGTGCTTGAAAGCATGTGCCTTTGTAGCCTGGATGTCTGTGCATGTGTGTGTGTGTGTGCGCCGAACACAAAAGAGGGCAAAAAGCATGTGCTTGTTCATGTGTAGTCGCATGGTAAGCATCCTTTTCTGGGAATGACCTGCTTGTCTCATTAATAGGTTGTTGCCGCAGGGAAGCAATATGCAAACCAAGCAGGAAAAAATGGAAATCAAAATATTTTCTCCCACCACTTACGGTCACACACACTCGCCGACACAACACAGGCAAGCGCACACAGTCACAATGCATTAAATTATTCAGCTCATAAAGCACTTGCAAAGCCTGATAGGTAAGGATTTTAATTTGTAAATAAACATCATCTTCCAGCGGGGAGAGAGACGGGACTCACTTAATCAAATTTTGTTGGCATACTGTACGAGCAGTTTGTGCCATTCCATTCATGTAAAAGTAAGTAACCGTAAATGGAAAATCTAGAGTATTAGGCCCGGGATTTATTTTTCTGCATTGTAAACATAACATATTGTTCCACAAATCAGTTTTAGTAGCTTTAATGCGCTGCAAGGAACGTTGTGAACACTGTGCTCACCCACCGGGGCCGCGATCAAATAGAAAAAAGTAAAAAACAAACGTTTAATAAAACCCATTTTTTTGAAAACAATTAAGCACAACATATCAGAAGTGCACAAAATGCCGCGGCTAACTCCACCTGGAAAAGCCTTCTCGTGCATATTTTGAAGAAGTGGGACACATCAGCCGACAGCGGTACACCACAAAAAAAAAATAATTAACAGCTTATACAAAAGACGATGTTCTAGATCGAACAGCCGTAGGAGTGGAAACCAGACATGTGAGGGGGCGCTGATGACAAAACAAAAGACGGCCCTAATTCCAGTTTTGTTGCTCCTCCGCACCAGATTGGAGCCCCGGAGAGCTTTCCACCACACCCCTGCTGAGATGGGCTGTGGCAGGAGAGCAGGGGGCTTTCAGTCGGGCTTCACTCCGGGCTTAGAAACAGGGGCGAGGGGATCTGGATGGGGTCCCTCCTGGGCAGGGGGCAGGCGATATCCCAGGACCCCTGCTTCTGTTTCTGCTCCGGGTTACACCGGCCACAGTAGGGGGTCCTCCCCTCTCAATCCCCGACGGGCGCCCTTAGCCTCTGGTTGAACCTCAATTAAAAAGAGGTTGATATCAAACGCAGAACACTTCACCTTCTTCAACCGGTCCTCAGAAGGACAAAGGAGATGAACTGCGAGAGATGGGTTGAAAACTTGGCCTGCAGCCAAATTGTGTATTATCTGAATCCTGCACTACTGATATGAGATTTCTATCTATTTATTCATCATTTGTTGGAGGGAAGTAGATGCCATCTGCCTTAATTGTATTATAGTTATACAACAAAAACATTGTCGCAGTCTATTGTTAGTGGTTCCATTTTCTTATCCCGATTCCTCTTTCTTTAATGGCAGTTGTGAGACTATTACAGTCTCACAGCCACTTTTCATATGCTAAAAAGTCCTGACTCTTTTGCAGAGTACAATAGCCTAAAATGGTTTTTAATGTTATATTTAGTTGCAAGAATCCCAGCTTATGAACTTGCATTCTGGCAGTCTGGGAGAAAATAACCATAGGGCAGGCTTCTCTTTCTTCACACAACTTTTTTTCTGCTGTTGGGGTAGCTGTCTTGTAGGTACAATGCAAACACTCCCGGTCTCAATTTCATCAACATTGTTGCTACACTTAAGTGCAGTAACCTAATCCCCTCTGAAACAGAAGGGTTTCAACCTTAGCCAGCGGGCTGGGAGGGGAGCAGAGCTGAGTGGAAGTGGAGGAGGGTGTTGTCACCGCACTTTACAGCATTATGGCACACTGTAGAAGTGGCAGGGGCCTCAGGGTCATTTAGATAGGGTTCCTCCACCCGAGGTGTTAAATTCAAAACCACATTTATTATCGCAAAAAAAAAATGCTTTTCTTTCAGCATCTGCTCACTTAACTTTAATTATAGCTTCCTTTCAGGGAAGGAAGGCCATTACGCTGGGCTGGGTCCTTAACTCTATCGCCGCTCAGTGTACTGCTGAGCACCGTGTCGTGGCTGGATACGACTCTGATATACAGAAAGGTGAAATTTATTCTTCCTTTTCACTGTGTCAGTAAACACTCCGCAAGAGTTAGTCTCAGATCTATGATCTCAAAGGACTGAGACGAGCATTTTGAAGTAGAAAATTTCAAAAGAAAAAGTAAGCAGCTGGTATGAAAGGCTTGGTCGTAGTCACTATAAACACAATTTATTTATGACTATACTGCATGTAGCTCTCTGCGTGTGACTGAAGCGCGTGTGTGCACTTTTGTTTGTGCACACATGTGTCTATCCATCTATAGGCCTTACACTTGGCCCATTTTTTCTCATTGTGCTACGAGTACCCCACTGGGGAGGAAGACGAAGGAGATTAACTATGTTTCCTGTTGGTGAGGCTTTGATGTTAAGTCCTGGGGGAAACGCTGTTCAGTCACATTTTCCCTTCATCTGCTGTATGTCATTCAACATGTACAACCACCTCCAAAGTCACCAAGCCCTTCATGCTGTTAGCTGCCTTAGATGAATTTAGAGACATCAGTCATGTTATAAGAGCAGCTCATAACTTTGACCTGAACAGGGTGAGAAAGCTTTTCGCCGGCTCTGTTTTTGGTAAGAAACACAAGGAGCTTAACTGAAGGGGAAACACAGGAACTGTGGGTCTGCACACATGTCTGTGCATGTTGCTATAGCTGTACCACCGAATACAGAATGCAAATCTTATGACTTTGCCAGGGAGTACATTTATCCTCTCACAAAACAGACATGCAAAACAGCACATAAACACAATAACATTCAACAGCACCAGAGTCCACCAATTTAACATTGCACAAACACTGCTGGACCGACAAAGGAGACTATTAAGGCCAACACTGAAACCTTCTGTGCATTCTTCTTGTTAGTACGTCACATTCCCCACAACGTGAAAACAGAAAAACAACAGCAACACAGTTCAGTTAGAAATTCTGGTGTGTTATGGTAGTAATAGCTAATGGAGCCTTGAGCTGCTAGCCTAGTGTCAAGATGAGGAATGGGCCTGGTAACTGTTTGTACTAACACTCTTGACATATATACAGTAATACTCCCAAAGACTTGTAAACATTATTTGATGTGTGTGTGAAATTCGTGGTTCCCCTTTAATCCATTTTGAGTTTTGTGGGTAAGGAGTTCCAAACATTGGTTCCCGGAACAAAAAAAATATAATAATAATTTTTCCAACAGAGGCATAACATTATGACTGTCTTTCTAATATTGTGTAGGTCTCCCTTGTGCTTCCAAAACAGTTGTGACTCATCAGAGAATGGACATGGGCCTTCTGAGGGTGTACTGTGGTGTCTGGTAACAGAATACTGTTAGTGAAGGGCCTTTGAGGGCTCTCTGTGGATCAGGCTTGTTCCAGTGCATCCCACAGATACTTGATCAGTTTGGGATTTAGTGAATTTGGAGGCCAGGGTTAGGGTTGGGATTAGTGATACTGAAGTGTATGTGATACTGAAGCGGTCTACCATGCTGAAGAAGAAGCATGTGAAACCCGCGGGGCCTTTGCTTTTATTCTAGGCTCTGAGTATTTTGTTTGTCATGACACAATGGAGACCATAGTGGTAATTTAAGATGAACATGAGAACAACGGAAGGATCAAATAATGAGAAGACAGTGTACAATACAGAAGATGTATGTAAGAATATTTTATCCGCTTTGTGCGTCCTCTTATCTAGGATCTTGATGCTGTAATTCAAGCTGACATGATATTGCAGGGAGGGCGTTGACATAAAAAATAGTCTTTTGTTTATTTACTTTCTAACTTTGTCACAGGCTTATCTTTATTGGTTTACCACTAATTATAACTGGAGCAATATTTAGTGTAAGAACTATTAAGCTTTCCGTTTCCATGGCAGCTGGAGCCCTCTTCCGAGCTGTCAGAATGATTGACGATTGAGACAGTACATGAATTTCAAATCCTAGAGGAACATACGGGGCTGGAAACATAAACAGGTACAAAACTCCCGTAATAGGACTCAGAAGTAGGCAATTAAAAACGCTAAATGTAAATCAGCCGCATGCACCATACTCCCACTTTTTTCCGGTCTGTGGACGCCGGTGCACTGAAGAGACCCCCCGCCCACCCCATTCACCCCACCCCCGCCATCGTTTGTCCAGTCCTCCTGCTCAGACACCAGGGACTGGCTTGAGAAAAAACAGGGATCCCGGCCCCTTTGCATTCAATTACGGGTCATGTTTAAATCTTCCAACCCTAAAATAAGAACAGAGGAATCCAGGATGGTGGCGAGGTATCACAGACAGATAGACAGACACAGCCACACACTGTTTGGATATCTGAGCATTGGCGTGAAGCCAAGCATAGCTGTGATCTCCCCTTTTTCACACATCAGCAAACGCCGTTTCTCCTGCGTGAATATTGGCATCATGTTCTGGAGATTTTTAAAAAATATATGTATTTTTTAGTATTTAAATGAGTGTTTTCCTTGTATTTTATAAAATAATGGCAAATCAATAAGACAACAAGGAATTAGATTTAAAAAAAACAAAAAAAAACTCATTGTACTTCTTCTAATAATATTTATTCATTTATTTTACAGTCTGTTCAATATCACTTTAAGAACTTACCCTCTGGTCAAACTGCCGTATTGATGTAATTTCTTCTTCTCTCTTTTTTTTTTTTTTTGAAAGACTCCAGATTGGACAGGGTTGATGAGAGGACTATGATTTACCAGATGGCACATTGTGTGTTCTTGTTTCTTGGCAGTCTGACCCTACTGAATATTGAGATGAGAGAGCAGCTTGGATTTTCTGGAAAAAAGTGTGAAATTTCTTGGAGTGACTGTATTGATCTGTCACCTTCTGCACCGGAGTGGATGTGCAGTCATTGACGGCAGATACTGTACTGCTATAGTGGGGAGAAAAAAAAAATGATCAGGAAGAAAATAGAGGGAAATGTTTATGAAATCCTTGCGATACTGAAGTTGGCAGTTTAAGGAAGTGCTTTATGTCATTCTGAGTATTATTTCCTGAGCTGCAGGTCTAAAGAGATCTGGGTCATGCATTCTTTGTTCGGCCTGCACAAACACATTAATCAAGGACTTGATTTATTATGGAGCACTGTGTTTAAAGGAACAATTTCCAGTTCCTCAGCTGGAACAGATATATCTCTCAGACATTTCCTCATTACTCAGACAAACGTATCTGGCTTGCAGGCCTGCTCAAGGTTTTTTTTTTTTTTTTACATAAGGTAACTTAAATTGGCCTCAGCACAGGTTGTGTCTTTTCATCAAGGGACCTGGACCCTTTCATTAACCTCTTACAACAGTGCAGGAGACAACAGGCAGCTGGAGTGCATTTGGGCACAGATTGGGACCAGCCATGTGTTTGGCCGGGAGTGTGCCGTTAGAGGAGAACTCGGATGTAGGATAGGAAGTTTCCTAAAATAAAACACTTGCCACTTAACTCTCCAAATCCCTGTGTAAATCAATGGATACTAACTTATACAGCGGCTAATCCCGTGGATGCTTGACGATGCAATGTTGTTCCAAACCAGGAAACAAAGCAGATTTGCTCATAACGTAGATGTGGAGCAAACTGCGCTCTTAAGAGTAACGATTCAGAGTGTGTTGGCAGATGGAGATACAGTGTGAGTGTTTGTGAGACGTCCTCAGTGGGAAGTAAGGCAGTGGCGGGGCTGCCACCTTGAGGTTTACAAATGTACTTAAATTTGTGGCGCCATGTCTGACAAAGTGTGGTTCATCAGAGAATGCTGACATAAGTGGAAAATCTTCTCATTTAAACTGAGTTCACTCTGCTTCCCAAATATATGTCTCTTTATGAATTGCAGTAGAATTAATTAGAACACATTTGCAGACTATAGTTTGATGGTAAAAACTGCAATTAGCCAGACAAAAATGAGAGTCATCCCTTTATCAAACTCTGTGCAGAGTCCTTGTATGTCCGCCCTATTCATTAACTCAGTGACTTTGCTTATTGTGGTGCTGGCCATAGGAAGACAGAGTGAACCTACTATAGATGTACTGTAGATATACTGCACTCTTCTCTGTACCACACAAAGGAAGGGGCGATGGGAGAGGGCTGGTTGTAAGTCACAGTTAGAGACAGTAGAAATGCATCGCAGGTTCAGCCTCCAACTGAACAGGACACACACACACATACGGGCAAATTTATAGAAGCATTAAACATTAAATGCTCTGATGCAATTGCGATTTCATGACGGGGAAATGGGATAGTTAATAACTGTCTCAGTGAGCAGCTTTCAAGCTCGAGATGAGCCACAATTAGGTCAAACTGGCTGGCGCATTAGCAGAAGGACATGAGGTAGTTTCAGGACTTTTCTTCTTTGGGACGGGTGAGACGCGGCATTAATCACAGTAATGTTGCTGCAGTGGCGATAGAGACAGCCCATGACGCCTTCTCTGCATAATATCCTAAAGTGAGCACTGCGTTCTGCTACTAATTTATGTACTGCTAGCAGGGCTGTACAGTACCACTTCTTCTGAAGATGCTTAGAGTTTGCAGAAAGGACGAGAATACATTTGGCTCAATGCGGAAACTTTATCATGGTGTCTGATGTAGTTCTACAACTACAGACTTTGAACTCTACAGTGCATCAGCAGCGGTTTGAAAGCTTCTTAATGAACAGACAAGGCTTAGTTCATTCTGTCCAAAATTTGCTGCAGTTTACCTACAAAAAAGTATAAAATCATAGGAAACGAACTGTAAGAATGAGGCACTAGACTGTGTTTCTGTTTGCAACCTCCCTTTCAGATCATTAATCACTGTGCAATTCCTGTTTATTTATTGCTTTGCCACTTATCCCCTCATATAATTTTGTTTATTTTAAATAATAAAACTGACTGTCACAGCATATTCTTGTAATGTGGCTCATGATTTAGAAGGGAACAGAATTCAATTTCAGAATTAAGGCAGTTGTTTTTCCATGTTTACATGTTTTAATTGAATGGCCTAAATCAGCTGCACTGTTGCACAAACAAAAGTTAATAAAATCACCAGTTTAACAACATTTGTAGTGCCCATAAGCGCACCTCGTCCAATTTAACAGATTAGGCATAATGTGATGATGCTATTCATAGTTCTAATTAAAAATAATCCGTTGTAATTTGAGTTTCACATCAATTCAAGGCTGAAAATAGTGAGTTGTTTGATGGACTTTTAAGTAAAACAATTAGAAAAGCCACATATCCAACTTCCTGCACATCTTATGAAGGATGTGATAAACAATGGATCTACGTTAGCATAGCAAGATAGCATCAATTGTACATAGCAGATGGAAAGGCATGAACACGAGACGATGCAGATTGAAATTCCAGATCCAATAAGCCGTCCTGTGGGTAACACAGTTTAAGAAAAAGTACAACGACAAAGATGCTCTCCTCCCCTGTGTATCTGGCACGGTAGAGTGCCGTTTGTGCTATCCATGGGATCTGCTGAAACAGCAGTGTACCTCTCAATGCTTCCCATCTACCGAGCTGACAGTCGGCCTGATACGGGAGACAGCAAGCAAGAGGGAATCAATTAGCGGCCCGTACGTTTGAATGGCAGCGGGGATGGAGTAGATTTGGAGAGCAGGAATTGGAATATTCACTGGAAATTGTCAATGAAGCAAAAATAATGGCGGGCAGATGTATTTTCACCCACACACACATACACAAAGCATTGTTTCCATCTCTGAAAGGACTTTCCATTGACATAATGTGTTCCCTAGCCACTAACCCTAACCCTAACCACAACCTCATTGTAACCTTTGCCCTAGAACAAAGTCTTTACAAGTTTTAACCCACAAAAAGTTGTGGAGCCCAGCCAAATGGGCCCCATTATGACATAATGTCCCCACAGTGTTAGTACACCATAAAAGATTGGGACATGCACATGTTTGTATGGCCATCTTTGTGAGAACATTCGTTGTCATAATGCATTCCGTAGCCCCTTACCCCAACCCTCTCAGCTAAGTGCAAAACACTAACCGTAACCTCATTGTAACCTTTACCCTAGAACCAAGTTGTAACCCTCAGACAGCCTTGTGTAGAAGTCCGGAGCAGCCTAAATGTCCTCACTTTGCACAAACGTCCTCACTCCGAAGGTGTAAATCTTACACTGAGTCCTCAGAAAGATAGTTGTACAAGGGCACACATACACACATTGTCTCTCTTTGTCTGCTACAGTTTTCCGAGGAACACATTAATGAAAAACTTTTTCTGTTTCTGATTTGATGTAGGTGACATGGCAGTCACTGGCAGCAATGTGACAATGGATTATGAAAAAATACAGTAGTAGCTGATTACTGATTGCTTCATATAGACAAAAGAAGCTCAAGTTCAGCCAATGAAGGACATACAGTATCTCAGCATATCAAATTGTAAAAGAAAAAGAGACAGGAAATTAGGAAAAGTTGTTAATTTGACACAAAACCACCGGAAATGGATGGAAAACAAGATAAAACTGTCCGTGTTAAGAAACTTCTTGTATCGAAATCTTTTCCTGTTCGGCTAAATTAAACAGATTTCATGAAAAAGAAACATAAAATGGTGCATGGGGATGTTGAACTGTACGAGGGAATGGCAATAATTTCCCACTGATCTGCTGGAAGGACACAGAATGCTCTAAATGTAAATGAGGACAACGCCAATGAACAATTTGCAAAACAGTCAGAACTAGGCCATAAGACACATGATCTGGAAAACCTCAACAGGTTTAATTGTGGCACTGAAAGTGGGAGAAATGTACAGCAAACCGCCATGCTCCCCACAACTTCAAGGACAACGGAGAGAGAGAGAGAGCTCTGTCTGCATTAATGTTTGGAATAATCCACTCCAAGCCTATATAAAAATTCAAAGGGAGAAACTTTTTTATTTACTTTCGTTCGATGACAAAAGGCAAAATGTCCACATGATGCATTTAATGTGCCGCCAACCAATGCACTGTAAAAGCATTTATTGCTCGGTAAATCTCTTTAATAGATGAAAAAGTAGGATAAAATCAATACTAAAAACAAATACGAATTAGCAAGCACTTCCCAACAAACACACCCTATACACGTCGTCCATCTCTTTATTTACCGAGCAGGAGCGTAATTCATTACCAGATAAAAGCTTTAAAGGTACAGGGCTGTACCTTTGTGACCTAATGGAAGATAAATTCATTATAAAATGCTCTCTGTAATTTTTCATCCAAAAAAAATCAATGACACCTTTGACTCTAAACCCTCATGCAGCACCCAGACACATGACACGATATGACATGCAGATGAGTGACGCGAAACCACGACTGATGCTCACAAGATTCTCTTAAAGATTTACTAATTGGCAGAAAGACTGGTGGGGGGCAAAGCTCTGTCGGCTGACGTATTAAGGATCTGCGTTCGTCTCGACTGCGCTGACGTCCTCTGAAGCCGATGGAACGACATGCAAATGCGCTAAAAACAGCAGTCTGCGTAAGATCACGGCGATGAAAGCGCCACTTTAATCCAGGAGACAGGACAGGGGAGAAAATTAGATCAATAAAATGAAAATTATACAAAAAAAATAAATAAATAAATGAATAATGGTTGCTGGAAAATATGTTTGACAGAAAGCTGAATAATCTGCAAGGGGGAAAAAAAAATAATAATTACAAGCAACAAAACAATCTCAAGACAAAAACGTATCTATTACCGAAAAAATAATAAAATGGAGATTGTATTCAGACGAGCTGCTCCATTGCTGTCTGAATAGCTAATGTGTGTGTGTTTTTAATTTATCAACTGGAGCTCCTTCTTGAGGAGGCCAAACAGATGGCTATACAGCTGTGTAAAGTCAGGAAATAATCTTTTTTAATTATAATTATAATCTCGGGGCCACAGGCAGGTCACACAACACGTAAGACCACCCGAAATAATGTCTATTTTCGTGTGAGGCGTTATTTACATCGTTTCGTGGATTAGGCGCGGTATGGAAAACAAAACTTTGTGAAGATGTGTGTGTCATGCAAACATACATGTGTCACACACCAAACAAGACCGCTGAGTCACAAGGAAGCAAGTCTTCTATGTTTTCCGCGTTGATAAAATGAACATGCAAAGGTTTCGATCGACAAAAGGCTTGAGCACACTGAGAAAAATAATGAAGAAACAACCCCACTGTTTCGTTATGAGGCGAAATTACAACCAATGAGCAGGAAGTGCACGCAACTACGGTACAATTAAACAGCTAGAGATCGCTTTTAAGCCAGGGTGCAGCCATCAGGCCCAGCGTATTTGGAGACGGAGGGTTAAAAATAGGCAGAATATATTATCATACCGCTAAGATGCAAATCAATACAGATTTTATTACAGCGTTTTATGATTTCTATTTCACAAGGTTTACTAATGAATAATATCGCTTCCCGTCCCATTAAGTGGGGTTATAAGCAAGTGCCGGGGCGCCAGTGAGCTGTCTGAGCGTCATAGAGCACTATGCCAGTGTGCTGTACACTCACTACAAAGAGGTGATCATTTTCCTTTCTTTACTGAGGAATAATATAATTTAACAAGCAGATATTTACCGGAATATACAGCCATAATAAGTTAAACTCTCAGGTGGGATGGCCTGCTCTGGCCACCGGACGGATCAGTCTTCGGTATACTTTTATAAATATATAAGGCAATATAAGGCAATACTTGGACATTTGTACTTTAATTGCCCAGAAAAGTGCTGGTCCCTACTCTCTCCGCTCACAAGATCATTTGTTACTTTCTGTTCCGTTTGCCTGTACTGAATTGGGTAAAGGGTGTTTTGTCCACTCTGCACCTTTTTGCATGGAGCAGGCTACAGAACGACTGGAGTTCATTTCACTTTGGCTCTTTTAAATCCAAACCGAGAGTACCTTGAGGCTGACTATGCACTTGTTTTTTCTAATCTGCTCGTAAATTTAATCTTTTTCTTGTGTGTGCGTTTCAACTGTGTAATTTTGTGACTGCGTTTTGTGTCTGCTGCTGCTGTCTTGGCCAGGACTCCCTTGAAGAAAAGGTTTCTAATCGCAATGGATCTTCATAGTTAAACAGAAAGTCTTGTATTAATCAGGAAATGCATCATAGAAAATATGCTGTAGAAGTATGTACTATTGTTGTGCTAAGGTGTGAGGATGCTCACTGTGAGGAATATCAGTTCAGGCAGCCGTTCAGTGAATGACTGACTTTCATGCATTTGGGTGAAATGATTCATTTCCTTCACTCGCCTCTCTCTCTCTCTCTCTCTCTCTCTTTCTCAGATACTACCCACATTCCTACACTGAGTGTCTGGTCTTTGGATTGCTGCAGAAAGTTCTTTGGGGAGCAGGGCTAAGGCAGCCACGCTCTCCCTGCTCTACCAGACTGGGGTGAAATCCACTAATCGGCTTTTGTGGTTAAACGTGATAAAGCTGCAACCAGGATAAGGCCAATTTACAGCGTGCCAGTTCTGTCTGTCTTGTGTGAGCGGCGCATCCACAGAGCTGCAGCTCAGCATCGTCCTCTTAAAAAAGATTCCATTACTATCAGGCCCGGATTGGCAGAATCTTGTGGAATAACCCCATTGTGAAGAGACTGCCTCGCTCATTTCTACAGCTGGTGGCTCAGTGGAAGTGGAGAGCTAAGATGGGGCTTCTCAGTGTGGGGTCTCTCCAGCAGCTCGCACATAAGTAGAGCTAACTATGTGAATCGCGACACATCTGTGCAGATGGGGATTGGTTTTCGCAAACACAACTGAGGACTGGATAAGTAGCATTATATCTAATAAAGATGGCTATAAAACTGTTCAACTGGCACTGGCACTGAAATATGTGACTTGGGCTTATTACAGTTTAACCCTGATCCATCCGGGATGCGGCACTGCCAATAATGATCCTGCAAGGATATCTCTTTTATTGAGAAAAGATGAAAATAGAAAGTGGATGGCAGGGACTCTTCTGGTGAACCTATAGACTGGGGAAAATGTCAGGCAGCTATACAGTAATAAAAGAGAGAGAGAGAGAGAGAGAGACGGTATGTATTCTTCATGGGGGAAATTTTGACATGTCACAGCAGGGAAAGCACTGAATGATACAGTGAAATGAATGATGGTAGAATTAGATTTCTTGCAGCTGCTTCAGTTTCAATTTCAGTTTTGTGTCGTTTGTTCTGGTCGTCCAGTGTAAAATGGTCACATTGTTATGAGCTAAACTTTCTTACTTATTTATGTGGGCTTAATGCAAGAGAACAATACGAAATATGTTATTTTTCCAGATATATATCTCACAAGGTCTGTTAACCACTGAGCTGTCATGTCCAACGCTCTTCCCATAGCAAATGTTTAAGAGTTGTGATGTTAGCAAACGAACCGAATATATTGACCGGCTCTTTAAACGAACACTGGGAACCGAGTCGCAGTTGTGAGCTGCTCTTTGTGAGACTTTATTTGTTTGTCTGTTTGTTTGTGCGTGAGCGTATCGGCACTCAGCATTCTCAACAACGGGGAGGACACGCTTCATTTGATGTGTGCGGCTGACGCCTCAGAAAGCACAGGATTTGGCAGAATGTGTTGTTGGTGGTAAAGTGGTGACTATAGCTGCTTTTAAAGTACCCAGGTTTGAACTCAGTCAGCCCTGAAATTTTCACAGAATTTCCCACGGGAAATTATCTGTCTAGAATCAATATTTCAGAATAATTAAAACTCAAATATCCCACCAGTGGAATACATGTTTGTCGGATGTCTACGTTTCAATGAATCCAAATCTTACCCTATCCTTCCTACCTGTTATCGTTTCCCGGATAGAATTAGTTACCCCCAGGCCGGCATCTGAAAAATAAATATCAAAATCTTTTGAACGGCTCTTTGAAAAGAACCGATCCACAAGACCCTGCTCTTTTCAAAGAGGCGTAAATCCCATCTCTGCTAATGTCCTGTGCAGGTCTGATTGAAATGCTGGGACCCTGTAGTGATCCAGTGAGGTTTTACTTACCTGAAACTTGTATCCTTGAAGATTTTGTGTGACTTATGTGTACACGGAAGCAAAAAAAAAGAACTCTTTCAAGTTTAGGCTCGATGTGGTACAAATGAGAAATCTATTAACTATGATAGGTGAAGGCCTCTCACAGCTGCACACCTTAAATATTTTCGTAATAACCTGCTGAATATTTGATCTCAGCCTCACAGACGGTATTGACACTGACAATTGTTTCATTAAACCTGAAATCCTTTCTTGACTTTCATGTTGCTTAAAAACTGTTGAGGGAAACGCAGCTCTTCCTAGACATCAAGATCAGTAGCATGGTCTCCCTTTGAGGCGCGTCAGCATTGCTCTAATGTCACTTCATTATCATATCCTACACCTGACTTCTTATAATACGTTTTCGACGAGACAAATATCTTATCACAGGCAATTATGTACCTGGGATGTTTCAGTTACCTGGAGCAGTGTGTTATGTAACACTCTGAGAGAATGGGCCAGAGCACGGAGATACGTTGTATTTTAATCAAGAGAGAACTAGAAGAAAAACAAAATCCTCAAATAACATCTTACCGAAGAGGCAAAGGATTTAGACCCAGATTACGGCAAATTAGTTCGTAACACCTCTGGGAACGGGAGCAGCAGCAGAAGGTGTACATCAACACGGAAGAGGAGCTCTTTATTTGGCTCTTAGACTGATTAATAGTCGCAGAACTCTAGATGGGTTCGTAGTGCAATTAATCACCGGTTTTATTGCGGGTCTTAAATCAAGAGGGGCAATTCTGGGCTCAAGTAATTTTTAGAATATTGCTATCATTATTTTTGAACAGTTGCTATTCGTCCCCAAAGCCCTTTTGTGGGGAGCAGTTATCCACTTAGAGTAGCAGGAGTGCACGGCGAGGCATCCCAGGTGTTAGATTGAGGAAAAGGGCAGAAGGTGCCTGCTCTGAGTTAGATAAGAAGATGCTTTGACAAACATCCCCGAAGACCATAAACCTCTGCCTCCAAACAGTGTAAAGTATTGGAAAATGTGGTATTGTTGTTTCAGCTGGCTTTCTAATGGTCCTAGCTTCTGCAAAGTCAAACCATGGAGCGTGTTGCATGCAGAGGTGGATAATTTAAATGTTCTGTCAGCTCTTTAACTTGACCTAGTTAATTATACCCACACTTCGCCTTCTGGGATACTGTGACATTGAATTTATATATTTATATTTTTATTATTACTGAAGCAGCTTTGCTCAGTCGAAACAGGTGCGGTTTAGATTGCAAAAGGCACGTTTTATTGTCAAGATGATAGGACGGCGTCAAACCCTGAAGTTATTATGTTTACATTTTCAAGCAGCTGCTGTTGGCGCTTTAAAAGGGTGGGTGGGTGGAGAGACTCTGAGTAAAAGACGACTTGTGAAGGAACTCGTGCACAAAAAAAAACCCAGAAAAGGAGGAGTTATTCGGCGGCGGCAGAGCCAGACCGAGGAGCCAGCCTGCAGGAGCGGGACAAAGATCTGAAACATAATCAGCTTTGGCTGTGTGTTAGGCTCGGCCAATTTATCGCTCGTTGCTTACAGTGCAATTATTTAGGATGAGGATATTTCTGAGGGAGTGCTGATGTTCAGTAAAAGGAGAAAGAAATGCAGCTCAAAAGAAACCCAGCACTGACATTAGCAGTTATCCGTTGCTCTGTAACACCTTTGGGATACAGCTGCATTAGTTACAATAGTTTTCACTTCTCGAACGTGCCCAGATTTATCTCTATAGCTGCAAACCTTCTTCGGGAGACTTTTATTGTCGGAAAGAGAGACTAAGCATATGAATGGACGAGGAAAAAAAGAGAAGGTATGGCTGCATTGTACGTGAACAGAAGGGCAGCACCATGGCTCCGACATCATTTTCAGATGGTGTGCCAGCTCTGCTGCCATGCACAGATTTCTGCCTGGCCCTGGAGCTCAAACACAACATGTGTAGATGCAAGGATCCCGTGCCTTGTGGGTAAATACGCCACGAGACCAGGCTGCACATTAATATCCACATAACACATCGAGTAATATCCACTCCCAGCTCTACTGGGAAAATACCACTGGCGCTCCATTTTTGAATTGGAAACTTCTCTTTTCATCTCACGTTATTGTGTGAGTTAGGGTTAGCGGGGGTTTGCAGCCTCGTATTCCTGCTTACTGCTTGTTTAGTAAACATGCCGACGCGAAATGCCAATAAGATTTCGTGATGTTTGCCGACTAAAAGCGAACGCCTGAGCTGATTTTTTCTTACCATAAATATAACATTCACTTTGCTGCATAATCAGAATAAATAAGCTAAATGATGGACGGAGGTTTATGTTTGTTTTTTTTCACTGCTGCTTGGCAAGTGACTCTGCCTTTGCCTTCTGTCTTTATACATGCAGGCATCACAAATTTAATTACCCAAAATAAACACAAATTTAACATGTCTGACACTTCGGCTGACTGTAATACCTCATAAATTAAAAACCACGGCGGCTTTAATAACTTGCAAGAAGGCTTCTTTTCCTCTTTTAAGTCTGTCCACTCCGTTCCTGTTTTCCAGTAACTACTCTACCTCTCTTGCCTCCTCCTCCTGACTAACTTCCAGTCTCATTGCCCCGTTGCCCTCTTGCGTCCGTCTCCCCTTCACAAAGACACTGTGGTCCGGGCTCAGAGGCGTCCTCTTTGTCATTGGCGGCGATGACCTCCGCGTTCCCTCCTGGCATAAGGTCAATTATTCACCGCACAGGAACTACACCTGTGTCCCTCGTGAATCTCCCCGACAACCAGCCGCCAGAAAAAAATGAGTCTATTACCATGGTGGTGCCAGGTGATGGATTTCATGTTCACCAGTGGAGTGCAGGTAAAAAAACCTGGGGAAGCCGCTGAAGGTGACCTTCACAGCTAAGGCATCCTTACCAGTCGCGCGTGTGAACGTACAGACTCCCAGGAGGGAATATGAAAGGACCGGAGCGGAGCATTGGATTCCATGTCAGACTTGTTTGTTTGTTGAGGGTTATTGTTGCGTGCGCTGTAAACCTGAACGACCTTGAGCCCCGAATTCCTCCATAAGACGTTCCCTGGTGGACTATAACGCCTGTGTAATGGCTATTAAACCAATAAAATCATAGTCCACTGGCCTTTTAGCATGGAACATACTTCGCTGTGTTTGAACTGTGGCATAATGAACCCTCACTGAATCTTTGAACTGGCCAGTGAAATATTTCTGCTCCTTTTTTTTTTCTTTTCACTGTAAACTATCACTCAGACCAATATGATAAAACTTTACGATCGCCATTAAAACACCATCGCAAAGTGTTAAAGCCGATTGTAAAGCCGGGTTCTCCTAGCAGTGAAGTATCTCCTTTCGCAGCGCATCCACATTACCCACTAGCGAGGTGGCATCTGCAGCGCTCAAGGCGGGATGGCAGCCGTGCAGGATAGCACCAAACCAAGCTGTTAGGCCTGCTGTCTGCTAATCCATTCCAGTGTGGCGGCACAGTCCGCGAACCCCATGCGAGCAGCACTTCAGGTCAACAGATATGGTCAATACATGTGGTCAGAACATGTGGTCAGGACAACAGTTCTACTGGACTGTGACTAACAGCATCGGTGATAGGGGGGTTTGGTGTGTGTCTCTTGTTGCGTGTTTGTCTGCCTCCTTTCCATACTTCACTTATAAGCCTTCATGTTTACGCTTAAAGCTGTACATACTTTTATTTCTATGAACCTGTGCTCGCTCATATGGGCCGCGTAGCCAGAGGACTTGGCCGCACGCACGCCCGACAGGTGAGACACGTCGAGGGGACGGGCAGGTTTTTGGAACGGCCTCTCCCTTCTGTAACTCTGGACCGTATACGTGTCTGTCTTAATACCAGCGTGCGTCAGCTGTCCTCAGCAGGCAGAGGCACTGGAGTGTACAGCTCCAGTCTGCTGCTCCTCGGCCTCACTCGTTTCCCAGTCGCTCCCGGCGCCCGCCGACCAGGCCAGACATGGGCGCGGGCAGACGACAAACGCCGCACGGCTCAGGCTTGGTCACCCAGATCTTGCCTTTGTTCAAAAACTAAACCTGTTCTAGTTTTTGCTCAAAAATTAAGCTAATTACTATATATGATATCATATTTTTCACTCAGACAGCGGAAACAATTTGATATGTCACTGCTAGAGCGTGTGCAAAGTCTTTATGAAGCCACAAATTACAGAGGAACTTGGTTTTCGCAAATTATTCCATCAAGTGGTTTGAAAGTTGGTCCGGAAATGAGACCGCCAAGTTATGAACTACACACAGTGAGGGTTAAAACACACAGCTGTGAAACGTTTATAGTATGCTTAGTATTTTATGGGAAGTTTTATTACCCATCTGCTACAGGCACAGCTGCAAGTGCTTGAATATACTGTATAAAACTCCTATAGAAATATGATTAATTTCTTGGTTTATGTAATGGAATACTTGCCTCTTCCTCTTTAGCATTTAATCATCGTGAAGATCAGATTCGGGAATGTTAAAGTAGCTGCAATCGATGGCCATTTTCTAATATCCCCTCCACGCGGGCTGACAAAAAAAGAAAAAAAAAAGCACATGTACAGTCATTTAATAAATGCTCGCGCACGCTAACCCCAAAAAAAGCCTCTTTATCCTCTAATCTTGTCACAGCTAATGATGCCTAATTTGAGCGTGTGACATGTGACTAATGGGTGTGTCAATTAATGAGACAATATGCATGTGTAACACGCCTCACGGTCTGTCATCAATCACAGAGACCAAGGTCATGTGGTTTGGTTTTACCCTGAAAACGGAACAGAACGGATGAAACAGAGCAAACGGTCAGATATAAATACGAAGCAGTGCAGCCGATTAAACAGTATGCTGGATTATGTTGTATTCCACGCTCGCAGGGCTTGTAATTTTATTTAGCTAACGAGGCAGGTACGCGTTTGTGGTGGACGATGAGCATGCAAAGTGAACCCCTCCATAGATGTTTTTTTAAATCCATTCTATGTGTCTGCGCTACTACATGCAGGAAGCAGTGGTGGAGCAACATTTTAAAGGTTTGCGGGCTGCTGCTGGGTTAAATAGCACTCCCTGAGGGCACAGATATGAATAAATATGAATCTAAATTAAAAACACAAAGCATGTCAAAGACACAGCGCGCCCATCTCAATCGAGTCGTGTGATGTGAAACAGCCGTGTGCCAGTTTATCCGGTGCCAGAATTACTGGGGTGTCGTGTGAACATTTGTTTTAGTTTTCGCGTTGTTTTAATGAGCTGATCCTTAATGAAAGCTGACTCCCATCCTGATGTTTTGAGCGTTCGTACAGTTGGGACTCCCCTTTTGTTTACGCACGGATCGCAGGTGGAGCCTTTAAGACTCGCCCGGGGAGCTCTGGTGATGAACCTATGTGTTACGACATTTAAACAGGCCGGTCTGGACAGCTTCTCATAACTCAGAAAGGTTATTCTCTGGCACCAGATATAGATAAATGTCAGCAATGTTGGTGAGGCTTTACAGAAATAGAGCAGACATGATGCCGGCTGCTGATATTTACAGAGTCAAGTCTGAAGGATGGGGGATGATGAGGTCTGGTTCTCACAGTAATTCTTGTCCGGCGATGGAGCCGATACCAGAAACAAACAGACTGAGCCTGTCGAATGTCAGTCTAGATGAGCTAAAGTGCTTTTACGACGTGTTCAAATACGCACTACGGTTTTATTTGGATTGTATAATGCCCTAACGGTTAATGATGCAAAACTGATAAACAGAAACAGGTTGGGTGCACCTTTTTCTCCTCCAGTGACATGGGTTTTACACCAGAACCCATCTCAGACTACTGTCATTAATCCAGGGGGTACCTGAGGCATGTCTCCGAGAGAGGCTGACCCCAGAACTCAAATGAGGGATTGCAGGAACGGAGGGAACAGAAGAAGGCCAATTTGTGTGTTAGCCCAGCAGCGGGACAGGCAGGCACTTAATTCTGTGGAAGCGCATCATTATATGCACCATTTACCAGATGCCTATTTAACATGCAATAATTAGATCACTCAGTTTGGAGAGGAAAAAAGGGAAGACGTGGGCTACTTAAATAGGGTCCCTTGCCATAACATTAGCAACCCCCTACAGGGTCACTTGTCAAACTGCTTGAGAGATTAATTCTTTGGAGTGTCGAGGAGAAAAAAAATGTAAAGGCCGCCTCGCTTTCTTTTTTTTGTTTCTCTCCTTTGTTCTTTGTTCTACGGTTAAATGAGACACGTTGTGACATGTACCATTTTCAGAGCACAAGCATCGCCTATTATTACAAAATGAACGTTTAACCAGTGGTGCGTACGAAACATGTTGCGGTTATGACTGACGGAATAATGAATCCATTCATATGATGATCAAAGACACGTGCAGACGAGTTATTATTACTTTTTTTTTTCGTATTTCTTAGGGGAGGTTTATGTTTTTTCCTCAAAATTAGTGAGTCAAACTCATCTCATGATTAATTTTCTGCACCCCGTAACCCCTCTCAACTCATCACATGACATTTCTCCACACTTGCAAACCTCTTTCATCTCCAGTGTCGATCGACGTTGCTGCAAACTGCACAAAAATCCTTCCCTGTTCAACTCTGTGTCTTACTGCCCATTCATTTCAGATTCAAAATCCCTTCATTTCTCTCAGCAGCCACTTGGTTCGCTCTCTCAACCGGGGATGGGATAATAAACTGAACACTTTGTAGCCAGGGTAGGCCCGGTCACCCTTGTGTGATGAGCCAAAACCTGTGCTGCTCCGTCAGCCCTGAGAAGAAGCAGATGCCGAAACCTCTCCCTTTCACCGGCGCTGTTACGGAGACGTTAATGGAGTAATTTATGGAAGAAATAAAGTGAAATAGGTCGTCATCGCCGGGTGTGTGGTCCGCGCTTCTTTGAGCCCAGGGCAGCATTGGAGCGCTGGCGCGCCCCCCTGGGCCAAGGAGAGCGAGTGGTACCCGAGGAGTTAAATGGCTTGAGAAGGACACGGTCCGCCATGCCTGTGGATCAGCCTAATACAGTGGCGGAGGAGTGGGTGTGCTTCATTTATGACCTGAATGTGTGCGTAGTGAGGCTGAAGACACTGAGGCCTGAGATGCACCACAGTACAGTATGCATATGCAATCGTAGATGTTCAGATGAAGCAGTTTTACCTCATAAAGCTTTGAGATGTTGAAAAAAACTTTAACTTTAACTTAACTTTAATCCCTTAAATCCTTCTTTCTCTTATTTCCCACTCTCTAAGTGGTCTTGGCTCCATGCCGTAACATCAGGTAGATGCTGGAGCGGTTTGATTATTTACCTATTAATAATTAATAAATGATTCTCCGACTAAAATAACTTAAAACAAGGTCAGGTTGATTTCTGAATCCAGCCAAAATCCATTCTAAGAAACATCACAAAGCTCTGTCACCGAGAGCGACGGTGCAGAAGCTCATCTTCACTCACAAATTAAAGGTGTTTTCTGAGTAATGCAGCCGTTGTCGTATGAACCGTCACTGTCATCCGGATATGATATACTCATTTAATAACAGAAAGAGCTTTTATATGACCGCGTCCCTGGGATTGGGCCACTCTGATTGGCCAGCGGGACCGCTTCGCTTTGCAGATAAAAATGAAACCACCTCCGACGTAATTTATTGATGCAATTTTGTTGCGGCCAGTCCTTAGCTCATATTTGATTTGACAGCTCGGAGGTGTGTGCGAGGGCGCGTGCGTGCCCGACGTGTAAAAGCGTGATAAATACCGACATTAAATTTTAAGCTAGTTGTAATTTGTACTGTTCCCTGAAAGACTTTAATAAGTGGTTTCAAACTGAGGAGGCTGAAACTCGTGTGACAATTTTACAGTTACTTCCTTGAGTTGAGTTGCTGCGGTCGGTTGCTCCCATGAGGCTCCTACTTTGTCAGTGAACAAGGACTAGTCCTCCTTCCAATGAGACTACTAAAAACAGACGTTACAAAATAAAAATGTGTCCATTTCTAACAGTATTTGTGGCTGTAAACAAGACAGTTTTACAGAAATGATCTTTCTAATATTAGCAGTAACCAAGGGGAAGGTCAAACAGTGCTATAACTTGAGCTCTTCACCTACAGCCTGTCAATAATAGTGTTAAATGTCATAGAGCTCCACAAAAAAACACAGTGCACGGCTATAAACCTGTAATGAGAACATAAGATCATGCAGCTTGTTCTGCAGGTGGCAGGGAAGAGGAGGCTCCTCCAGGCAACAACTGACACTTCTTATGCGATCCATTAAAGTTCAGGGGAGCCTCCTTGGGTCTCAAATCAAAGAGGAGGAAATTGACCAAAATATCTGTGAGGCAGGGGCATTCATCATCCCGAAGATAAAATGTGTTCTTTCCATATGGCCGTAATATTTTACGAGCACACGCGGAGCTGGCTTTGGCCGTCGACAAAGCCCGGCTCATGCAGCAACCGGTTGCCAGGACACTGGATTGATTAACATGTGACCTCTCCGTAAATCCATCCGTTTTTCATCCTTCTTCGAGAGGCGCCACGTAACGCAGAGTCCCTGCAAACCATTTTCTGTCTGTAAAGGACTATTATGTGGGCACTAAACGGCAAATAACATGAATTTCTTACCAACACGCTGGTCCCGAACGCAACATGATAACACGGTTTGGGCGGGTTTCTCTTTAGAGACCAAGGGGTCCTATTACTTAAATGAGCTCTATTAGTGACTCTGTGGGACCCACTGCATCGACGCAAACCTGCTCACCGACTCAAAAACAGCTTTTGTTATGCCACCCCTCCGTTGCCCTCCAGTTTCTTACTGATTTACATACAAATTGATCTTGAGGTAAATCAGATGTCACTTTTCTCCGGGTCACGGAGAACACGCTGAGATAATGAAATCAGGGTCCGCTGAGTGCTACACTTGCACTAGCTACCAGATGGGTCTCTCGTTTAATGCAATGCCTCAGATTCTGTGTGTGTGTGTGTGTGTGTGTCAGCGTGCATGCACTCATAAGTTGGTGTGAACGCACAAACACACGTGTGTGTGTTTGCTTATGTAAAAATGATTTAACATCTCCTATTTATTTTGCCAATAAGGAAAGTAAATGTGTGTGCTCATGTGTGATCATTTCTTTGACAGCTCCGTATAGAACACGGGCTTCCCCTGTGACTCTGAAGATTGCGCTGACTGGCTTGGTGAATAAATTTCCTTGCTTGCGAACTTAGTCTACTTCTGTTTAATAGAAGAAAAAAAAAATAAAGGAACAAAAATCTATCAACACCGTCCCGCAGTATTTCTGCTCCTTATTGGTTTCTTTTCTTTATGATATCGAAGATGAACAGCGTATGAGATTCTTTACAGTAATCAATCAGCCTCTTGAACGGATTCCTCCGGGCTCACCCCTCAGAAGAATAAATGACTGTCTGTCTCGAAGAACTGAAAGGACCGGTGAGGTGATGATTAGAAGGACAAGGAACCCGATGGACCGTCACATTGCGTTAATGTCGTCTGGGGAAAAATTAATAAGCAAGGCATTAGGTGCCATGTTTCTGCCGCGAGACACGCCGACACAGGGGACGGCCCAGGTGGAGAGATGATAAGCGCGGATAAAAGGCGTAAAATTGTTGTCAGCGTGTTATTTTAAAATCTCACAGGACAGACTGATTATTGAAATGGAGAGTGCATTATATTTACACTATACTAGCTAAACTCTTTTTATCATAATTTGTACTCATATGACACCGTAGCAGAGCGCTGTGTTGTCTAGGAGCTAAATCTAAAAACATCAGAGCTTCCAAAAGACTGCTCTTTTAAAACCAATGCATGACCACACCGAGATAATGGAGTTTTGAGAAATAGCAAAACTCGAAGCAGCGCATTGTGATGGATTTATCTATCTCCAGCAAGTCTTTGATTTTCACGCAGCACCTTTGCTGAATTGCATGAAGACGGGCGAATGGCTGCCTGCCGGGTGGGGGAAACGCATTTAAAACAGTGCACCTCTGAAAAAAAAAAAAAAAAAAAAATTGTTTTAAAATTGTATAAAACACACATGCATAAATAAATAGGCCGCTCGTATGGACCGCTCACGCGTTCTTGTGTTGTTTAAATGCACGCGCCCTTCAGAGGATAAAGTAACTACGGCTACGGCTGACAGTCGAATAAAGATTTGAAATAAGTGTTGGGAGGCTCTGCAGACCTTCTGTGTTGTAATTCAAATCATAAATACAATGAAAAGAAAGAGAGGAATGATGTGAGGCCTAGAAGTCATCAGTCAGACTGACAGCCTTGAAATGGAACAATACCGTGGTCTCCTCCCCTCCCGGGCTGCAGAATGTTTTAGAATTTGTTAAATAACTCCCGCGCTGATGAGACGCCGTCCAAGCACTGCCTCTAAATGTTCACAATGGCAATCAAGGGAATGTGTAAAATTGCAATTAATGTGTGTGGTTTAGACCAAAACACTTCTCCAATACGTTTGAAGTTATGAGTAACATAAAAGCATGGAAACTGAGTGTGATTGAAGAATGCATTGTTGAAGTGTGTGCTAAAGTTAGCCGTAATAATGCTTGAGGTAGCGTTATTGACACTCAGCAATGTTTAAAATATTGTTATTATATATCTGCGTGACGGCGACCCCTGTCATAATTGTCGATAAAGTCAGATTAACACACTTTCTACAGTTGAACGGGTCGACACATCTTCCCTCTCCATAATACTGCCACCAGAGGATAAGAGAGCTCATAATAAAGGAGTAGTTTATTTTACTCTCTGTGGTCAGAGGGGGCAGTCTCTGGCCATTTTCTGTGCTACGAGGGGAAATAAATCAAAGGAACAATAACAAAAATGACCAGGGACCTCTCAGGGACCAGACTGAACTACTAAGTCTGATAAAGGTGAGGCCTGACGAGCTCGGAGCCAATGGCGGTGCGGCCTCGGCATAATAAATTTAACACAAATTGCTTGCTTTAATTGGGTTCATGATCTGTGGACTGGAGTGTCATGAGCCTCTAGTAAAACGGGCTGACAAATGAGACACACACAGATATCCAGCGCCGTTTAATGCCGTTATAAAGACTGGAAAAATAGTGGAGGTGTCTGCGGAAAGAGATGGAGACGGTGCCAGGCTTTGTATCAGCTGGATGGGGAAGACCAGGCCGTTGTGGCACATGTTACCCATATGTTTAACATTCAACATGCTACTTAATATAAAGCAGCTATGGATGTTGTGGTCCCATTCATTTTCCATACATACAAGTACAACTCATCTTCATCTTCATAGTACATACAAGTAACCATAGTTCTTAGTTTGTGACTACCACTACTGTACATTACAGTAATATGAGCTATGAGCAGTAAGATATGTTTGCTGTTCCTCTGCTAAGTCTTTTATTTTTTGAAGTACTCTTGAAATCATATTGACTTTTTACAAAACATTCTCAGGCAATGTTCATTTAAAACCTTGACTAAATTTAAAGGTGCCCCTGGGAGTTTTTGATCACTAGTAGCGCTGTGGAGCAGAAGATGCACATGCAAACGGTGAAGCATGCTGGATATGCTAAAGGCTTATTTAAAGTACTGCGGGACTAGATTTAAAGTACTGCGGGACTAGATTTAAAGTACTGCGGGACTGACGCACTGTTATATTTGTGTGCTCGTCAGGCCAGCTCGCTCTGTTTTCGCTCTCTAAAATGCTAGTCGGCACTGTGACTTTTTCTCCAGTCTTTCTGCTTCACCTTCAACAATGACGACTGAAACCTTCGCCGAAATTTCGCCAAAGATGTTCGAACCTCCTCAGTCATTCTCAGTCAATATGATCAATCTTTATTGATCCAAAACAATCAATTTGAACATTGCGAAGATGGAGAAGCAGCCGCAAATGCTAAAGTGGAAATACGCTACTATCAAGCGGACCATTCACAGCTCTTGCGGTCTGCGTGGTTACATTTCTAGGTGCACATCAGGCTACGGCGTTAGCATCTGTGTAGGGTATGGCTTGTCAAATTAATGCATAACTATAAATCACTGATCTACAAGTGAAAGATGAAGAAATGTAGCAATGGGCTATCAAAAGAAAGATAGGAGTGGAGCAGCTAGCAAGTAACCTTAAATGTTAACAATGTAGGATTTGGAATATTAAAGGTTTCCCGGAAGTATTATAGAGGGGCAATATGCATTAAGATTAAAAACATGCATTTGTTTGGTAGGCCTAAAGCATATAAACTGTATTTTAGCCTTTCAGATTCCTCATACTTCCTGCTGTATCTGTTTCATCACTCTACAATTACTAACAAAAAAAAGTAATGTCATCAGCACGAAATTCCACCTTTTATGAGTTGCACCCACTTGAAACAAATGCAGTTTCATTTTGTTGAAAGAATGCACAGTATGTGATATTAATCTGTGTAACGTACATGTGTTCTGATCATTATCTTCAAGTGATTATTCTAACCGAGATAAGCCTTTAATGAGAGCATTATTTCGTGGTGCAAAATGCTGTCAGATGTACTGTACTGCAGCAGGCCGTGGATGTCTGTAATTCATCGTCATCTTAGCCCGAACTAATGGCCTCCTTTGAAGAAGCAAGAAGTAATTCTACGTGTTGGCGTGTGCGAAACAGGAATAAGGGCCTAGACTAGCAAACTGGAACGCAGTCATGAGGCATGATGACACACAACATCTGGTGTCATGAGGAAAACAGCATGCACCCCTACATCCAGAACCAGCAGGCCCGCAGAGCGACTGGCTCACACACAAACCAGCGTCTTAGCTGGCTGTGTGCGGAAGGTCAGTTAGACCAGATGTAGACACAAAATTTATAAGAAAACACTTATAATGACTGCACAAATGCATTTGAGGCATTAGTGAAGCATTAATAAATGCTTTTATATCAGAGAGAGAGATGTTCGCAATTTTGGTGATCTAATCCTCTAACAAATGTGAGCATTATTGAGTATTAGCATGCCGGCGTCCAGGAACTGCAGAGTAATCGAATAAAACTCAGATCGAGAGCAGACTGTGCCATAATGATTAAACCTGTTACTGTTTCTCATTGCGAAGGATGCGGCGCACGAGCCAGTCAGACTTCAACATAGTGCTGGTTATGCAGCGACTCTTGGCAGCTATTATCTCAACATAAACACTTGGTCTCCCAACAAAGGCAGACACACACGCGGTATGCAGCCAGCAGTGCTCCTCTACCCCAAGGGCCGGCTCAATGTCAGTTTTGCTCAGCAACACACACGTACTGCACCTGCGCACAGACAAACACACAGTCTGGACGGGGTCCTGGGGGCAAAGAGGGATGCGATACGGAAATCCCTGTCCAGTGATATCTTCCTCTGATAACTATGTGTGAAGGTCATTTGTCCCCTGCTTTGGCAAGACTCTCCATAAATCACAGTGGAATTGGCATGATGGCTATTCATTGAGGCAGCTTCTGCCTCCCAGTCTTTCCACTCCCCCCATCTTCTCCTTGTCGCCAGAAACCCAAGCACATGTGTACAATAAATAATGACACATCTGGACGATTTCATCTGTTACAGTGCACTTGGAGCAGACGCACCCATGGCCTCCATCCTACGTGAGGTGTTCATTTTTTTATGCCTTCCAGTATCTTGTCAGTGCGCTGAGTTATAGGAAAGTGTATCTTCGGGGGCTGCAGATCCAGAAATGCAATTTCTAAATGGAAATCCTTAAAAGCTGTTGGTATGGTATTTTAAATGAGGTTTGCTGGTGTTGGTTTATGAATGAGGACCAAAGATCTTAAGATCCTCACCTGATACTTGGCAATAACGGTGCAATAATCACATATAATATATAATAATACAGTCGAGGTTTGTTTTATTTCTAACACGATTTTACACATTTAATTTGTAATTTAATTAAAAAGTGCATTTTTACAGTGAAAGAGAGAATGACATGATATATGTATGCTGCGTTTTTACTCATATTTTTTTTTTTTTGGCTGCAGGCAGTTGCCAGGCAACCAGCAGAGACTCCAGGAGGTTACTGATGCCGGCCAAGAAATAGTTGCTTACCGAGCGCTGGAGCTGCTGGTAGCCAAATTTTTTCTTACCTGCGAAAAAAAAAAAAAAGAAAAAGTCAGGCTAACTGTCCCCCCCTTGAAGTCAGCCTTTTCTGCTAAGCTAAGCAACACGTCTGCTTGGTGTAGCTTCATATTTAACATACGAAAATCGCAGGACGCGTATTTCCCTAAATGTCAAAGTATGTCTTTAACCAGCTCTGGTTTAATGTTCTCTCCTCAAATTGTAGCTTTAAAACATGACATTTGTTATCTATTGCACCTCAGTAGAAGTCGATGGTTGGATATATTTGTGTTTCATTGACTTAAAATCTGCACAAAATCAACAGACCCAGGGGATACGATGCATTACGGTTATGCATGCTAATGTTAAAGTATTTGCTAACACAAAAAAATATACTGATCTAAGTCCCAGGAATGCCCATTAACGTTTTCCATATGAATGAATTACTGTTAAATCTATTAATAAAGCAGAGTCTTAAATCAGTCCTTTATTTAACCTCTGCAGCATGATGTGTTTTCGCCTGTTTCCCACACAACACAAAGACACACCAAAGGCACGCAACCAGGCTGAACCAAAATCGTTTTCTCACATTCTCATGCAGATGGCAGTCGGTGTGTGTGTGTGTGTGTGTGTGTGTGTGTGTGTGTGTGTGCGCGTGTGCACACATCTGCTTGCTCGTGGCTTTTATGCGTGTGTGTGTGTGTGTGTGTGTGCATGGGGTGTACTTATGAGAGCGGCAGGTTTGGCCCCCGAGGCGATGACAAAGCGATCAAACTCTATGTGTCACATATAAATTGCTTTGACCTTTTTTCCTCTCAGACTCATGGCTCGATGGCAACAAGGGACATTTTACCCAACTGGAAAGAGTGCTCAAGTCCGCAAAACTTGAGGAAATGGCAAGCGAGGAAATTAACAGTGGTAAGTGTTTGTCCTCTGCGGGGTCAAAACACACCACTTTGTTCCCTTGTGTTTACGCTTTACCAATTTCCCAGAAGACATCTAAAACACCTTGAACATTTATTTCAACACTTTGTGTTGGGAAAAAAAAATAGATTTCATTCTATTATACAGACAGTGTGATTGTGGAAACAAAATGTTGCTCTGTATGACAAATTCTTGCTGGAGAAAACAGACGGGTCAGCAGTGTTAATTTATTTGCAGCAGAGAGGCCCACTCATGTAGCATTTACCATTATACCTCTTAAGCCTATTAAGCAGAGTGGCCATTTTGTTTTGGAGTTCCCGGTTGTCACACCCTTGACCACTAATACATTTCAATTCTTGATAGCCGCATAACTAGACTTCATAAATGAACCTGTTGTCTATGGTGGCCATCTGGCCAGAAGTCATGTATATAAATGGACCTCAGGACACTTGACTTCTGTGGCTATCATCCCTGATTACTCTCTTGGCCTAATACAATATTCATGCATTAGAGTAGGCATGCATTACTTTCTTTCTCCTCCTCCTCATGCTGCCATTGGTAATTGAAATTTCTGGAGTGCGGCATGTTTAATAATGGAATTAATTTCCCATGCAGAGTGTATATGATCGCCCATGCACAGGGAGCAGAAGGAGCCGGCTCAGTTTCCAGAGAGGAGGAGGAAAAGCCATATTGTTAGATTTATGAATTTAAGATGTAAAAAAGTGATAATGGCGTTATTTAAGATGCTATTTACGATGATCGCTTTAATTGCTTTGTAGATAATTTAATTTAATTGCCTCACCGCAGCAACGAGGACACATATTTTAACGTAATTTGACTTTCCCTTGTAGATAGACAATAAATGACTCCGTGCCATAAACAGCTATTACAGCAAAGACAGCAGTTTGTTCATTTTCAAACGAATACGCAGCAACAGCCATCAGTTATTGGGAGGAAACTAAAAAAGAAGCTTAAAAAAAAACACCCGAAAACACTTTAAAGTCAATGCAAAAGGCAGGGGAGGGAGACCGAACTCCACGCGGAGGCTAATGATCAAGCTGGTTTGACCTCTCAAGCAGTTAATGCGGAACAGACTGTTCCTGACAAGGCAGGTCCAAATGACAGGCCGTCACAGGAAAAGAACAAAGGAGTCGCCCTCACGAAAGAATGGCAATCGTGGGGACTTGGCCGTAAAAAGGCAGGGAATCAATCTGTTTTCAGGAGCCCCCCACCCTGCGCTGTTAGTTTTTTCTTGTCGCCACTTTGATTAAAAACCACTTGTCCTAAAACAATCCCTGCCCTGTTTTCTTCCAAATAAACTGCAAAGAGGGACTAAACTGACCTGAATATGATGAATATGCAATAGAAACAGAAACTACTAAATACATTGAATAGTACAAATACAAAACACAGACACACAAAAAATCAATAAATGTATATGTTTAGTGGTTTATAAGATAATTCTTAGTCGCTAATTTGTCTGGAAAACAATGGACAAGCTCACAATTAATTTTCTGGCTTTACAGTTGACAGCGAGGGATGAGGTTAGCACACGGGGAGGGGTCAATGCAATGAGAGTGGGAAGAAAACAGTGGACTCAGCACAATAATACTGCATGTCCCAGCCAAGACATATTAGGCTAATGAAATGTTCACAGGCTGTAATTGTTGTAATGAGAGGACAGATCGTGTGGAAGGGTGAAAGAGATGCAGCTGCAATCAAGGACTGTGGAGGAGGAACCAGAGTGTGGACGAGCTAAAACGTACAACTGCGATGTAAGGTAAATGAAATCCATTCAAGAGCTGAGGTCAAGAAGAAGAATAGTTCGCCCGTAGAGAGCATTTCTGCACTAAAGTGACTTGTTTGTTATGAGCACATCTATTATTTATCTATTTCTTCTGAACATGCCCCAGGTATATTTATGAAAGCGAGTGAAAATCTAGCTCTGAACACAAAGCACTCCACAGTCCCGTCCACACATAGGAGAAAAAATGGCTACAGCTACGTTTAGCGGCGGAGATGCTAGCATCTTCCAATAAACAATCCAAATCCTTCCAACCATAAAAGGTGCCACCCGCGCGTTTTCCAACAATTTCACAGTTCAGAAATTAACACAGACTACCGACAAACTGTTTGCGAACAGGGCGCGCATCATTCAAAAACCCGCGAAAGGGTGAGGAATAAAGTGAAAGGGACGCGAACGCCGAAGGTGAGACGGCGTCAAAGAATTACAAGCCTCGAAAGAGAGGGAGCTGCAAAGAAGACATTTAGGGGCATCTCTTAACACGTCAAGTGCATTTCCATTTAAAGTGCTTGCTTAAACACCCATGAAGAGGTGTTCTCTGGCTGCTCTGCACCCAGTAATGACTGGGGAGTCTCCTAAGACTCTCAAGTCTTGCAACAGTCATGCGCTTCCTCATCAGCTCCGGCTTTAAAAGAATATTTTGTGTCTGTGAAAATGTGAGTCCAAAAAGCACTCTACCTCACTGCTGTTTTGCACCTCCTGCGGGGCTATGTCTCTCTAGTTCACTATGTTCATTAGCTGTTGCTAACTTGCTATTGTTGCTGTGCTGGTAGTGCATACTGGGGCTTTCAGAGCTGTTTTCCACTAAACAGCTGCTTGGGTTTGGAAATTATGGTAATGAGAGCAGTGAGCCTTAACATAAACAGCAAAGTTTCAGGCCATTAAAGGAAAACAATGAGTTGAAAGACACTAAAATGCTCTGTAAAGTGAAACTACAGAGTCAGCTAATAATTCTTACACATACACCGATCAGCCACAACATTAAAACTGACTGGAGAAGTGTATAACATTGATCATCTTGTGACAATACAGTGTTTTGCTAGAAAACCTCTGGCATTCAGTCATGTGGATGTTACTTAGACATGTACCACCCACCTAGACCAGACCAGGCACCCCCACCCCATAGCAATGACACTCCTTGATGGCAGCAGCCATCCCCAGCAGGATGCAGCCTGATGTAGGCACAAACACAGTTTAGGAACAACACACAAAACATGAAGAACAGCACAAGGTGCTGACCTGGCCTCCAAATTCACTAGATCCCAAAATGATCAAGTATCCGTGGGATTCACTGGAACAAGCCTGATCGACAGAGGCCCCTTCCCTCAACCCATAGGACCCAAAGACCCCCATTACCAACATTATGTTGCCAGACACCACAGGAGGCACAAGGGTGGTCATAATGTTATGCCTGATTGAGAACCTTGAGAATCACCCTGACTCTCATTCAGTATTTACCAGATAAAGAGTAGATTGCATTTTCTATTTTGTTTGACTGTCAATATTCACTCTCTTTCAACGCACCTGCTGACTCATACCAGACAGATTTTTTGCAGGTGTGGGTTAAATATGTGTCACCGCATGTGCCTGAAAGGTAAACTAGTCATTCAACCCATTAGTAAAAGAAAGGACATACTGTTAAGAGCAGCTTTAAATAAATGCAGTCAATGCTTGTTCCAGTGCATCACACAGATAATTGATCAGTTTGGGATCTAGTGAATTTGGAGGCCAGGTCAACACCTTGTGCTGTTCTTCATGTTTTTTTGAGTTGTTCCTAAACAGTTTTGGTGTGCGTGCCTGTGTCAAGCTGCAATCAAGGCATGTCATTGCTATGGGGTGGGGGTGCCTGGTCTGGTCTAGGACAGTGTCTAAGTAACATCTGCACTAATGCCAGGTCCAAATGTTTCCCAGCAGAACATTGTATTGTCACAAGATGGTCAATGCTATTTACTTCTCCTGTCAGCGTACAGCAAATATTACGTAACATTAGCCACCATGGAGGCAGTGGTCATACCAAGTAAGTCTTTAGCTGTGAAACCTGCTACCATACTGAATTTAGTTTCATGATGTTTCATGATGTTTTATAAAAGCAACAATACCTGATTTTGCCTTTTAAAAGATGCATACCAGCGATGATATTTACAGCTTTGCAAACAAATTCAGATCTTACGACTGTGCTCCTTTCAGAGAGCCATCCAAAACAACCATTCATCATTATTTTTACTTTCTGAGTGAAGATTGATTGTTGGCGCTGCTTTGAATTGAATTTTTTGTTTTGTTTGATTGCACAGGATCAAGGCTCTTCTCGTCGAAGTTCATCCAAATGTTGCTGTTTTTTTCTTAGTCTGGCTGATGCCGTCCACCTTGCTGGTCTACCTGTCCACAAATAGGACGGATGAGACGCATGTACGGTGCTTGGTTCACATGCTGCCCCACATGTGCATCTGTCTCCATTTGGCCACAGGTTGTAGCCTGTGGGAAACGCTTCATAGACATTTTCTTACAACAATAAAGAGAAAGACATTTGAGCTGTCACTATTAAATACACTTGGAGAGAGAAAAATGCCAACAGTAGCTACATTTACATCATTATGTCACATTGTTGTATAGTCACTGCTCTGTAAATTCAGTGAGACTGCACAAAACATCCCAAGTCTGAGCTACGCCCACTACAACATTCCTGCTGACTGCATAAAGCATTGACAATCCTGTCACTCCCCGCAAGTCCGCGTATTAAAATGCAGCGCTGCTGTTTGCCTTTGCGAAAAGGCCTTTATTATTAAAGTGCCCTCACCTGCTAACACATTACAGCCCGTAAACAACATGAATGATGTGCTGAGCGCTGCAGCCCTAACACACATTTATTAAATTACACTTTTCAGCCACACATCAGCTTTCCCCTTTGATTCATTCCCTTTAATGAGTTTGCTGATGTAGACTGGCATGCTGTAATGAAAAGGTAAAGACAAGCAAGCAGGAGAGCCATAAATAAGTCTCGGAGCATGAGGAATAATGACAGGAGTTTAATGTCCAATTAGATTAAAAGGCTCTCTGACACAAAGGCAGGATGCTGAGTGCACTGCCCAATGAGCCTGTGAGCGACATTGATTAACGCTAAACGGATCTATTACTCTCATCCATGGTGCTGATCAACAGCTCTACCTGCCACTTCCCTAACACCATAAATGTGTGTATAGCTGTGCCTATACGTGTATCTCTGCATCCGAATGTGTCTACCTGTTATGTGGAGTCTAGATTAAGAAAACTGGGACCTAATGTCCAAAAATACATCAGTTTCTATTTGCCAAGGGCACGTTTTGTGTTTTCTCCTGCTTTTTCTTATGAGTTTCAGTGCATACACAAAAGAAAAAAAAATGTGCAATCTATTATTACAGACAGAAGTTTCAGGAGGAGAATTTTCTTCTTGTGAAGCCGAGCTGAGACCCGATAGCGCTTTAGTTGAAAAAAAAAAATAAGCAGTCTGTCTATCATCATATTTGTTTTCAGACACTTGTCAGCCCTTAGCTTGCATCTTCCATTTGAGCCGAACATGAGAGAGAGGGGCTGCGGAGGTGTTTAAATCTGCTTTGCTTCGGGGGGGAGGAAGGAAACCACCTTGTAGTTGCGGCTCCTCATTATTCTGCCGACAGAGCTTTGTGGATCGTTCCTCTGTTGCGGGGAGATAGATGGGGTGATGAGAGATGTCCTCCCGTGGAGGGGTACGTCAACACCTCTGACATATAACACGGCCTGCATTAACATTCACACTTCACGGGCTCTGGTGCTGCTTTGCACTATGATGATCAAAGAAGGGAGATTATGTAACGAACTGTATTGTATGGATGTAGTGTGCAAGTCCCCTTTAAGGGTCTGACTTTCCTCTCAGGGATCTGTACAATATTTATTACAGGCTAGAAACCATGTGTGACTCATTAATAACATACATGAGAAAATGTTAGCTGTCTGCTGCCAGACTTTTCTTATTTTATTACAATGCAAATGTGCTCTAAATCTTTTCAGAATGACATAATGATCATTGTTCCAAGGCTGGTTTCCTAATAAATACACTGCGTGTCATGTCTCATTTCCACAATTCATGCATTGGGGGAATATTTTTTCTCCCTCTGCCTACTGCTGCACTAAACAGCAAGCAGGACAAAAAAAAAAATGCATTACGCTTCTGCCCAATGCAAAGAGACAGGGGCTTGAACAAGAGTGAGCCACAGTGATTCACAAAGGGACAAACCACACTGAGATGGAACAGACACAAATTGTTATAACAAAGAATGACATCAAGTCACTGTTAATACTGTCTCACTGTCACAGCCAGGAAAGCTAAACAGTTTTGAGTGGGCTTATATTCCTAAAGCCTGGCTGATGCCATTGTTTTGTTTTTTAGTGTGATGTGAATGCTTTGAAAAAAAAAAATGCACGTGTCTTGCAGTCATCGCAGATCACACATCTGGAGCGAATCAAATGTTGTCATTATATAGCAGTATGTCATATGTAGCGTGCTATAAGACGAAATGGATGTAAGTCAACACGTATAAGAGAACCGACGCCCACGAGGCACGGCACGGTTGATCTCTGTGGAGGTCAGGAGACGTCGACCTCTGTCTCCTTGACCGACGTCTACCTTCGACAGTGAGGAAACCGCCTCATCAGTGATTCTCAACCAGATAAGATCTGAATAGGGATGAAAACTGTGTGAAGCAGACATGTCCTACGATTCCTACATCCCAGTATGCATTTACAGTCTAAAGGTTGTATATTTATCATTACAAGGTAAAAAATAAATAAGCTGAAAATGTCATCGGAGAATTTCTGTAATATGCTGCAAAATATTGCAGTAAATTGCAGAGGACATACATTGAACACTTTGCATTGCATTAAAATTCAGACCATGCACGCTCATTTACATTGTCGCACATATTTGATTAATTACGGCATGCCAGTCACATAATGTTCTGATTACACACTTGCATCTGAAAACGCTGCTGCAGTGTTTTTGCATCCTGCAAAAGCCCTAAGTTATATCCACATCAAGCTGCGCCCAAGAACATTTTGATTGGCACAGAATTCATTGTGGCTGGTGGTTTGGAGCGTAGATGGTCTATCAGTCCTTTCTCCATTATTTATGAACCGGTCTAAATGAATCATTCGGGGGAAAAGGCCTCAAGAATGTTGGCTAATAGCTGTTTTTAATGGTGTCCAGCCTCATTTTATTCACACTGGACGAGGAATGGGAACGCAAGATGTGCATTTGTATCCCTGCACATCTTGGAGGACGTTGTTTAGACACGATCTCTAAGTCCCAGCTGAGGGGCCAGACAAGCTCCATCACAGGGACCTCAAAATATCCAAGGGGCAACTTTGCCTTGTAAAAATTCTCTCTTTCCTGGAGATGTCCGTGAGTTTTTCCTTCACTCACGCCTGAATTCATGAGTACAGCTACATTTTGCACAGATACTTTACAGGGTTTTACGGCAGTTTGTCCCTTTAAAATAGACCATATGTAATGTGGAATTGGAGTAGACGTATGAACTCTAAATGTCCTTTGCAGGGAGCATCAGGGGAGCTCTGCGGCTGCACTGTTGCATTTTGCTCTCTGTCTGGCTGTAACAAGAGCTTTACAAGCTCATTTGTAGTTGCTGCAATAATTGATTTATCATAAATAGGAGAAAGTTGAACTCCAAAGAAGGCTGACACACACAGTCATGTTACTGCGTACTATCGTCCTTTAAATGATTGTGTTAATATATGTCTAAGCCTGGCGACCTGTCAAGGGTGTAGCTGGGATAGGCTACAATGTGCACGCAGGTTTCGGTCACTGACTATGTTTAATGTCGGATAAGGCCTCCGTTACATCCGTCAGAGGTTTCCTGAAGAGCTCAACCCATCACCATCTTGGCTGTGTCTGACTGCCTGAGTCAAAAATGGGCAAAGAGGTGGAGCGGAGGCCCACGGGTGATGCCTAGGCAGACAGCCAGTAACCTGTGGGGATGTCTTCCTTCCACTCAAAGCATCCTTGCCCCATGTAATGAATAACTTTATGCCTTGATATAATTTAAACTAGAAATCTGCCCAGTGCTGTGTTAGTGCCATGATTTACAGACACCAAAACTTTTTTACTCCACTGTAAGCATGTTTATTTCTGTCGTTAAGGTTAACGGTTTCATGTGGATTCACTCGCTTTTGAAGCCAGTGAGTGGCCACTTCAGGAACTTCACGTCTTTGTATTTTTCAGCCCCAGGAGATTGCTGTTTTCAGAGCTTTTTTTCTGAGGTTTACTAATTGCTGCAGCCTGAAAAGAGATTAGTGGGATTGGTAAAAGCATTCAATCAGTGAACAAAGAGGATAAAATACATATGTCTGTAACACAACTGCACACTGCTTACATTCATAACATTTACCGTTTCCTTCTACAGTGCACAGGTGTCAAACATACGACCTGTGGACCAAAAAACGGCCAACAAGTGGGTCTAATCTGGCCTTCAGGATGAACTGCAAACATTACATTGAAGACATTAACTGCATTTTTTTCCCACTAAAAGTAACTGCTATCCCCAGGTTTCACTCAGTTTTAGAAGTAGTTATGGACATAACATAGCTGTAGGTTAGGACTGAATAGGACTGAGATAGCTGGTGGGAGCAGAGTTGCGAGTCGACGGAGATGGTTGGGGGATCCAGGTAAGGTGGGGTAGGTAGACTGAGAGGGAAGCTGGCGGACTGGCAGAGATGGGGGAGGCTTCCAGAGAGAGTACATGACGGAGCAGACGAGTTAATGGATCCAAGGAGATGAAGACCAGGTAGACAACAGTATGTAAATGCAACAAAGGCATTCTGAACTAAAGACTGGAGCGATGGCACAACACCACTAAGGTAAGCAGACAATCTGGCGACGAGTGGAAGACTGAATCAAAAAAGGGAGTTTGACACTACCAACAGAAACAATAAAAACCCACCAGGGTCATAGCTCATCTTGAAAGTCTTAAAGATCTTTTAGGTACAGCCGAAATAAAGGAAACTAGAAACAAATTACTTTGACTTGTCCTTGGATTGTCTGTATCCAAATGGATTCTGCTTTGTATCTGTGCACCAACATTCATAAAATAATTTCTCTTCACATGCATTTTAATATTTTCTTTACCAATGCAATATTTCTAAACTGGATATCCCCAAACTTGGGAGCTCTTTATTTACATCCCTTGACAATCTGAAAGTGAATCTGACTAAAAAATTTAGTCCATACTAAAGGTTATGCCGAGCTAAACAGATCTGTGATAATCCTGTTTGTACATGAGTCCAGGTCTTGCCATCTTTTTGGACTTGTTCCCCCAACAAACATGCACACTCTTGAAAGTACATTTTACAGTCTCATCCAGTGGTGGGCCGACAAAATCACTGACTAACATTTTAATATTTTCCCATTCATTTTATTAAATTGTTCCCAGTGGTCTATTCTTATCATTTTATGGCTTTTATCCAATCATATTTTCAGCTGTCACGTGTTGCCGGAGTTAAAGAAATCTGCCTGGGCCTTCACAATTAAAACTGCAGGCAGCAGAAGCTTGAAACACATTGTAACGACGCTGTTACTTTATCCAAGCACATAATTTCAAGTTCATATTCTTCCGCTCCGTAAGCCAAGCTAGCGCTTCATGTTCATTGCGAGCTGCAACAGACAAGCAAATTGTCGGTGTTAATGTTTTGCATTTTTTGAACTGACAATGGTGGAAGGAGGAGACACTATTGAGCTGGTTGCAGATCTTCTTAGAAAGTCATTTTTGTGGTGGACTTTGAAGGAAAAACTGGATATTGTGGGGAACAGCTGCCCAATCTTGGAGCGAGCTAGCTTGACAAAGCTAGGGAAAGGGTGCGTCCTCCACTTTCAGGGCAACAACTAAATTGTTACTTAAGTTCTGGTGAGAAAAATGAATTATATTAACTTTTTTTGTGTATATCTTTGTCATTTTATTCGGTCAACATTGATGCATCTGCTGGATTTGACTTATGTTGTTGATGGCGTTGATAGCAGTGGCGTCACAATGATCGTATTAAGACATGTTTTGAATAAGGCTGGAGGTCATTGAAGGCCTAGGCAGAAAAATGCATTTTGGGCCTGCATCAATTTACAGGCCTCCTTTAAATGAAATTACAACAACTATAAATCCGATTCACCCGATTAGTTTAGCTTATCCAACTAAAAATACGAACCACTGCAGTTTAATGAGTTCTAAATGCCTCAAAAATGCAAAGTTTGCAAGGCTGCGCTTCTCAGCTCCCACAGACTAAATACTGAAAAAAACGAAACGTAATGTTCTGCTCAGGGAGTGCAGAAAATAGTGCAGAATTAGCAACAGCAGAAAAACATTCAGCTACATTTTCCCCCCCAATCTAGGTTTGGATCAATTTATCTTTTCACTCTTCATAAGGGCCTCACCTAGCCAGTGTTAATACTTAATTTATTTCTTGGCAGTGGATAAAGTCACATACACACACCCACACGTTTTCTATATCTGGAGCTTCTCTTCCACCTCTTCGCAGAATTCAAGCTCCACATCACCAAGACAACTCCTCTGCACAGTTCGTGTGTACTTAGCAAAGTTGGGTTTTTTTTTCACTTTCTTCAGACAGTTTTTGCCTGAAGACCAAATTCTGATAATAATAAGAAAAAAAAAATCTCATCATATGACTTCAAGTAAGAGTCATATCTTAAACATAATTGCTGTGTATCGTATTGAGGCATAATAATAATAAAAAAAACAAATTCTGGTCCATATTAGCAAAGCATCGACATACATCACACCTTGAATGGCAGTAGAGAAAAATCAAAAGTTACATTGTTCTAATAGCGGAAAAACTTAATTAACTAGGTGAGCCTTGAGGGAATCTCGCAAAATGCCTCCCCAAGCAACAGCAGAGTGCAAGAATGACCCCCAGCTACCGCAGACCTGCTTACTGATACAGAAAATGTGATTGCTTTTCATATTCCAGTGAATTTTCAACGTTTCCCATTTTACCCCGGGACACGCAGACGCTCGGAACACATTAGAATAGGTACATCGCGGGAAAAGGGGCAGTGCACGTGGGCGTTATTAGCTAAATGAATTTTAATAAATAACCCTTGAAACATAATGAAACATAAGACAATATGAAAGACGAGATTAAGGGCTTGTTGAAGTATGCCAGACAGATGATGGGATACAGTGGTGAAACAGATGAGTTTAAGGAGGTGCGTAATACTGCATGTTCAATTTATATGTAAATCAATCCACCTAATAGAATGACCTCGACCGGGTGCCAGAGGATAGGAAAACGATCCCACCCAAAAGCATTTTTTGAATTTTCAAATCTCATGAGCCTTTTACGGGAACATGGTGTCAGCCTGGTGCTACAATAACCCATTAGAGAACAGGCTAATGAGGTGATTTATTCGAGTTACCACACAGCACCTGCAACAATCTTCCCATCACATACATTTATGGCTCAGTCTGCACGTGGCGCCCGTATACAGGCACCTCGAGGGTCGCCCTTTCCCGAACATGTGCATGCGAGTACGAGGTGGATGGATAGGTGACAGAAAATGCCGGCGCTATCTGCCGCTGCACCCAGTCACCTTTTTTGTCCTGTGGATGTCTGAAACAAAGACACTGTACGTCTGTCACGCTGACCCTTCTTGTTAGAGAGACAGCAGAGGATAATCAGGAAAGAACAAATGATGTGCTGCGAATCCCCCGCTGTGTGACCTCTGACCGGGCACATACTGTAGCTATGGCGGCCTATCCACATGATGTTTGTGACAGCTACATCTGTGGAGAGTAGATCAGAACCACCCCCCTGTACATATCTCAACAATTTGTTTAAATTAAGAGTTTTTCTTTATAGAAAAAAATGCATGGTGGGCGTGATCCGTGGTGGAAACCAGCTACAGTCCCTCTGTCTATCAGTCACTAATGGTGTGGAGCAGTGGGAGGCCAGGACACCTGCGTCTGCCGCTTGATAATGAATATGATGAAGATGGATAACACTTTACCCCGTCTGAAACCGTGCTCTCAGCTAGGGAGTGATTACTGCCGTAATTGGGATCCATGGTGACTGCCACCGGAGATACTTATGACGAGGCTGTCGCAGCTAAAGTGTAGATAACATTTACATTACTCATATCGGAAAGCGAGAGTTACAAGTTTGCAAATTACCGCTGACAACCGCCAAATCAAGTCCGCGACCTTATTTCACAGACGTTGACAAACAGCCAAAGAAGACGCGAGCTCTCGGGCACCGGGGTTAAGATGGGCATGTTTTCAGCTGCAGCGAAGCAACAGGACCCACGCGGCTATGGCATCCTGGCGTTATATCATCTGCGGCTTTCTCTAAACTTCTGACCATGTCTGAACACAAATCCATCCTCAAGTAATGCTGAAATGCATCAGAAGCAACGGAGGCAAGTAGAAAAACTGGATAAGGAAACTTGAAAGCACTGATGATTTTGCCTGCTGTTGGCTTTTACTTTCACCACCTGTACCACGGGGTTTGACGTATTGATCATTCTGCTGCATCCTTCATTCCACTATTTTGAAAATTTCCTAAAGGAGATTTATGGACTGGTCATTACCAGACGGCTCCATTTTTTTTCCCCCTACTGGGTGGTGTTTTACTGGGATTCCTAGGGGGGCTGTGGGTGTCCTCTAGGTAGTGTCCTAGTGCATAGTGGGTGCCGAGACTAAAAGAGGCGGGGGGCGCTGTTAATGACCATCTGTTCAGAGGAGCAACCTTTTTTAATGAAGACAGATGTTGGGAGGATCTGTCCAGGGGGCTGCAGGCAGGGGTCTAATGACACATCCCTCTATGTCTGGACCTTCTAGGTTATCTTACATGGCCTGGCAGTGCTCACCATCACGCTGGTATCAAGGAATTCAAACTAGCTTCCTGAAGCTGAAAGTACTCAAACACACCAGCATGCATGTGCCGTGCCACTTAACCAGGGGTAACTGGGGAAGACATCAAACATCTAGTTAAACTGAGATATCTCGCATCCTTTTTAAGAAAATATACTACTCAGTGTTAAACTGCTGCAGGAGGTTCAATGGTAAAATGCAACAAAATGAAATGAATTAATCCTCAAGTACAGATTCTGTCTTGCAGTCTGTATTAATCTCACATGTTGAGAGGGGTCATCTCTGATGTGACCACATGAAGAAGCTCTGGGTCTTGTGCATATATGTTTTACAAGCAGCACGAAGGCATTAAGCTTTTTTTTTTTTTACTGAGCTACTTCACGTCACGGCTGAGCAACACAGATTTAATTGGATTTCAGCTGCTTAAATTAAATTCTCCTCTGATCCACATCTTTCACTGTCCGCCGTTCTTTTGTTTTCCACTGAAGTTTCTGGGAATGCTCCTGCTGATCTGGGGAGCGTCAGAGCGAGTCCTGCGCTCAGGCCCCATCATCCTGGATGTGATTTCAGAGCCGCAGCGTTAATAACATCCCCCCAAAAAAGAGAGAAGAAAATGCGAGTTAAGAGGGGAGCTTGCAGCACTCACGCCCTTAGGCTTTGCCCCGAATGTGCGTTCAAATTAAAAACAAGCCCGTGGCCTAGCATGGTGTCAGCAGTCTTTTATTAGAGTGATTTGTTCAAAAACGCAGCAGGGAAGGGAGAAAAAGTCTGAGCCTGGCGGAGGAGCCGCGGACACGTGGGTTCTCTGCCGCCCTTCCTTTTATTTCATCAGTCATCACTTCTCTGCAGATTATTAAGAAAGTCAGCTAAGATTGATGGATGGGGACGGAAGACTCTCAGAAGTCCATCTCTCTCACACTCGTCTTCGTCTAGGTGTTGGTCCTGACAGTGGAGGAGCAGAGGAGGAGATGGATGGATGGGTCTTTTCCTTCTACTGTACTTTATGTACAACAGATGGTGCTGCATCCCTAAGACCACACTATTTATAGCCGTTTTTAGCTTCCAACGCGGCATTAATTTAACGCCACTAGCTGCAACATGAGCGATTCTTATGTTTATGGGAAAACTTTTAATGCACCCTCAGATATGGGCGTGCGTAACACTGTGCCCGTCTATTAATATCCTGAGAGCAAGTACGCGAGGTGCTGTGGGCTAATAGGAGCCGTTATAATGAGGGATGGCACCAATAAATTGATATCTCCTCCACTCGCTACTGTACTCTCCTCTGCTGCAGTTAAAAGGATTGACTCAGCCTCCACTAACCTTGTGTTTGACTTGAAACTGTCATTAGCAAATCAAAAGCAGATTAATTAATCACAGGTCCACCGGGGTGCGCATTACCGTAAGTGACTATTGTAATATAACTTAAAGAGAAATCGCCCACGATTTCTCTTTCTGACACGGGAATGAATGCCACGCTACTTCCAGGACTGCTGATGTTGTCATCAAGAGGGGGGAAAATGGATTCTGTAAGTGGTTGAGAGTCTATTACTGCATTAATTCTGCAACAAATGGAGCTCTACCGAGATGGTCAACGCTTAAATCTCATCTGGTCATCCCATCTCCTTCTTCTTCTTTTTTTTTAAAAAAAAGAAAAAATGCTTCCAGATAAGTGACGTGTTGATTCATTCTGACAGAACATGCCGTGAGCTGTAAATGCTGCCCACTACGGTGTGAGCATATACGTAAAGGTCAGACGACTTGTTGACCGCCCCTCCAAAGCGTCTGTGTGTTTGAGAGGTTCAGACGCTTTACCATCCTGTTACACGGTGACATTTGGAAACACACGCTGTGACTCGCTTTGTCGAGGGAAGAGGGGGCCGAATCACCACTTGCAGGAAGCGGGGACCCGGGGAGATTCTGAGTATTCGAGATGATTATGTAAACAAGTTGCAGTCTCATCTCTGCGACCTTCACGAGCATCTCTGCTTTTGTCCTTCATGGCATTTTTTTTTCTTTCATTTTATTTCTTTCTGTGTCTGAAAATGCTGGGTGCCGCTGTGTTTAACTCCCCATTAGTGTACTAATAGTATCCCCTGCTGGCAAGAGAGGGAACACAACAGAGTGATCGGTTCCTGCACTGCATTATTGTTTTTGGAGAACACGTCACTTTTTGGAGACATCAAAATGGGAATGAAAATAATAATTATGGTGGACTGATGGATAATGAAAGTCCTAATTTGCTTTTTGCTTTGACAGACTCAGTTGCTGTAATTAAACCCAATCAACCCTAACCCAGTTTTTAAATATACACTGTATATATTCACATATATGCTTAGAATTGATGTCCTCCATATGTAAGCAGCCAGATACAGCCAAGATAATACAGTGCGTGCACACACTTTAGCCAAAGCCCATCATTGTGATCAGCTGTAGTCTCAGCAGTAATCGCTACACCCTCGGTCTCCAGCATCTGTTTGCGGATTTGTGTAATTTCTCTATTAAACTATAAACTCAGATTGTGGAGCAGAGCCACGTCTCCATTTTTTTGTTCCACACACACACGCGCACGTACGCCAAAAAACAAAGTTACCTTCCCTCCTACTATAAACATACCGGTTTCCATGCCATCCTGAGTCTGGATCCACACAGAGCAAACACTCAGAGCAGCCAGCAGAGAAGAGCCTAACAAAGGGGTCTGAAATGATGTGGAGGGTTAGAGGAGGAGAGGGAGGAAGAAGAGGAGGAAGAAAAAGAGGAGAGGGGAAGTGTAAGGAGTTGAGATTATGACTTGTTAGGAATGCTTGATGGCAACAATGGGAGGAATCTGCGCAGAGTAAAACTTAATCAAATCAGCTTGTCATGATTTGAGACACAAAGGATAAACTGAAGAATGTCTTCCATTTGGATTTGGTCCAGCGCACTGTGAATTGCTGTGATTGCACTGAAAGGAATTTTGATAGCATTTCCCTCCCGGTCAGAACAGAATTTGGAATATTTTTTTATACAGTCTCAGTTTTACTGACAATAAAAAAAGAGAAATCTATTACTTAGAGTTGGAGCACAGAGGGGGCTCTCACTCTTTCGCTGCCTTCATCTGCAGCTGCATGCAAAATGATGTAGCCTATGTACTGCTGCTGACATGAGTTGATTTATATACCCCGAGCTCTTTCAGTTACCACCAAAGCTTAGTTGTTTTTTTAATGCTGAAGTTAAAACAAAGAGCCTGGAGCCATGTTGAAGTCTGATTTATCAAATCAATGCGAGAGAGTTTGGGTTTAGAACTTTGAGAAAAAAAAAAAAAGGAGGGATAAAGGTCGAAAGAGAGCAAAGAGTAAAAGTTTAAAAATACTGTAAAATAATATATGTGCATAAATCTGACACTTGGATGCAAATATCTGGGTAAACACTACAATTTTCGCACGTTAACACGAAGATGTGAACGCGCATAACACGTTTTATGCTGCAGTGCGCAACCACAAAAAAAGAAAAAAAAAAGACTTAATGATTTACTCTTAAGTTCGGCTCAGTTTGAAATGACGTCGCTCCCTTGAAGCACAGTGTCAAGGGCAAAAGTGTAATCGGGAAGGAAAAGAAAGAAGTTCCTGGAAACGGTGTGCGAGTCGGGACGCGGCGGCTCAAGCGCGGAGATTCCTCTGGGGCTCGACTTCTCTGCTCGGCTCTCACTCATCACAAACTCCCAGGGAAAACGCGACAGCTGATCTCCACATCCAGATTTCTACAGAGTCACTGCCCGGAGGACCCGAGGAGCCACTCGTCCTGTCATGTCACTTTGGGGAAAGTGTCGGCGACGACGGCAGTAGGTGAGTTTTACGCACCGTGAACAACGGCGCCGTGATGGAATAACTTCACCGTGAAGGTCATATCTTTGAAATTGTTTAGATTGAACTTCATTAAGCTCACTAGATTCATTTTATATGTGTAATACTGAACTTGGGACCTTAAATTTCAACTTACTTTAAGTTACATGATGTCTTTGTGGTCTGTTGAATCTAATACCTTTCTATTACTAATGTTGTAGTTTATTTTGTCTAATAAATATTAAATGCATTACATTGAAATAGGTCCATCATATTAAAGCAACATTTTATTAAAAAGGTGTTTTTCTGCAAACTTGTTACTTGTCAGTTTACTTCCATAATTTAATTTATTTACACTGTGTACATTTTATGTTTTGTTGTATTTGAATTATTTCCTAGGTGTCAGCATTGGATTACCAGTTTCTGTATGAGTTAAACTTTGCACAACTACTTTGACCAGCTTCCTTGTGACCACTTCTGGGGCGTCCTCTGCGTCAGCCATGAGCGGGAAAGGTTGCCAGCTCCTGGTGTCTCCTTGCAGCATGCCCCCGTCGCTGAGCATGATCAGAGGGCACCAGTCCCAGCCCGTCAGGATGCCTCCCCCGCAACGGACCAACTTCAGCCCCTCCACGGGGAGAATGGAGAAGGTAAAAAGAGGGACCATCCGTTCCTTAGCCTCCGGGAAACAAAGCGGAAGTCACGCTGCCCTGCCCAACCTGAACCTCCACAGGCAGGTGTTGATTAATGGAAAACATCAAACCGCGTCGACTGCATCCCCGCACCAGCAACCGCCTGCTTATCCTCAAAATCCAACTGGGACGACAACCGCACAGACGAGACTGTGCTCCTCTAACAAAAGCTTCAAAGGTAAACTCAAACCTGTACATACAGCAGCAGTGCTGGCAATATTCATCTTCACAAGATCCCATAGTGGTGTACAATGCTCAATTTCAGTCATAGTTCCCAGTTGTCCCAAAACCTCACAGTCATCTAGGCTGTTCTCTTATTTCTTGATAGTTTAACAAACATCAAGCTTGTCCCTAAATTTGGTGGAAGTGGAAGGAGGCGAAAAGCTCATTAGTGATTAACAGTGCAGAGTGTGTGTCTGGCCTGTTGAGCTTGGTGAAGGGAAACTCCCCAGTCTACTCTTTAATCCTTAGTTAAAGAAGACTGAATCTACCGCCTCTGAGTTTGATTCATGCTAGTAGTTGTCTGATATGATTTTAACACTTTCAACTGATTTGTGGACTTCTGTTAAATGTGCATAAAGAGTGTTGCTCTGCTGCAACTTCTACTGGAACAGAGTATTTTCCATATGGACGTGTATTTAATGAATTCTGGGCTTTTGTCCAGCAGATTGCTCTGTGTCTGGGCCGCCCATGGATGTATTTGGTCAGGCAGCTGCTGTTAATCTAAAAGTGACCAGTAATCCCGTGAGCGCTGTCACAGGTCAGCCGTACACCACGGGACCTGCAGCACCTCATCCTCCATCACAGTCTTATAGTGTGCCCGTTCCCCACACAGACGCCAGGTGAGCAGTATCAGTAATGTTGTGTGATCGTGAGCTCACAAAAGCAAGTGTTGCTAAAGTGAATAACAACAATGTTTTTCAGATCCTTACTTTCCAGAGAATCCCTGGCATCCACTACCCTCAGTCTGTTTGAAACGCAGTCCATGTTTAGTGGCAGACATGAGTGGCCATATGGTTACCGTGTGCTTCCTCCCCTGGGACTACCTCAGCACTCTGCCCAGGCCAGTGAGGGCGGTGAGCAGATCAGCATCTCCCCTGGCACGGCCATGTCGGGCACGACCATATCAGGTGGCACGAGCACCTCCGCCTCCCTGCCCTCGTACCTCTTCGCAGGGGAGGCCGGAAGCCCGAGACAGTCTCGTGCCAAGAAGAGGGCTCTCTCCATGTCGCCTTTGTCGGACGTCATGGGTATTGATTTCAACTCCATCATACGCACCTCGCCTACCTCGCTTGTGGCTTATATCAATGGCTCCCGCAGCTCTCCGGCCTCCCACGCCACACTCTCACCTGTTCAGTCGGACAGCTACGGTCACTTACTGGGGGTGAGAGGCCGCTGCATCCCCCAGACCCATCCCTACAGCATGCCAGGTCCTTCACAAGCTCTGGCCCCGCAATCGGAGTGTGAGCGCATGCAGATGCTTGAAGAGGGAGGGGGTCTCGAGGGCCAGATGGCTAACATGGTGGTAGAGCAGCAGTCCCTCCCAGATGAAGGAGGGTTGCTGGAAAAAAATTCACACAGACACAGCCAAACCACCAACAATACGCTTCCACGCCTACAATTAGAGCCAGCTCTGTTGACTACAGTCCAAGAAGCTGCCATTCCACAGGGGCCTCCGCCGCCCTACCACTCACACCAGCACACCCACGTCTCCAGGCATCATAGCAAAATAAAGACCCCTTCTCAGGACCCTGCCACACAAGCTCTCATGGTTCCTCCCAGGCATGGGGTCAGCTTTTTACCCCAGATCCCAATGCTGGAGGAAGAAGAAGGAGAGTTTGAGGACTATGGGGCCCACTGTTGCAGGTGGTTAGATTGCAATGCAGTCTATGACCAAAAGGAGGAGCTGGTGAGGCACATAGAAAAGCTGCATGTGGACCAACGGAAGGCCGAGGATTTTACTTGTTACTGGATGGGCTGTCCACGCAACTTCAAACCCTTCAATGCCCGATACAAGCTTCTCATCCACATGAGGGTCCATTCAGGAGAGAAACCCAACAAGTGTTCGGTACACCTAGCAGTCACGTCTCTTTTTGTTCATCTGAATCCAATGCTTTATTCACATACTTTACGCCTCCTTGAAATAAGATCCCGTATACCTCCCTTCTTAGAGATACACTCATAGACCCCCTCCATTCCAATCAGAAGAACATTTTCTTACTCATTTGTGAAAAAACTTAAGTGAATGCAGTCAAAGCAGGAACATGATGAATGTCAGAGCTCACTGAGTTTAGTTCTGAGGACTCCATTCAAAGCCACAGTGTCTAGTTGAAGGCTTTAAAGCCTTAGGCGGTCGGATAGAGGAAAAAAAAAATGCTTTTTTGCCATGAATACTTTTCTGCACTTTGGATTTATGGCCAAGGTTTAGATCAGAAATATATCCTCTCTCTCAAACGTAAGCCATGGGTAATTAGTGAAGCTCTGTGATAATTGACATGGGAGTGAACTCAATTATATAGTTATTAAATCTGCACAAAGAAGCCCTAGCACTTCAGATTTGGCATGAACCATGGCACTCGAGTAGCTACTGGGCCTGTCAGCAGCCCCGGGGTTGCCAGACCATCGTCTGACAAACTTGGATACTATTCTGGGAAGGTGATGCCCAGTAGTCTGGCTTTCTACACATTTGCTCCTTTGACCAAACAGTTGGAGTTTATCCATGGACCTGATTATGTATGATAATAGCTTTGTTCTCCTAAATGGATGAAGTAATTCTTTCAGATGGGCAGAACTGAATGATGTCTCTGCATTTAGGTTATTCTTAGTTTAGAAAGACTAAAAATTCATTTTTAGGAGTCAAAGTCTTGGTGTAAAGTTGCAGAAAGAAGACTAGTGCCTTGCTAGTGCTAAGTGCTAAGCAACAGGCTCATTATGACACCATATACAGATGTAAAGCAGGTTAACTGTGGTCACCATTTCAGTTTGACAGCATGCTAACATTTACCAATTAAGATCAAGACAAAATGACAGATGACACATGAGGCTTGTAGGAATGACAGTCCTCTTTCCCCATAAAAACGTCCAGTAGGTATTAGACATAAAATGGAAGGAACATTTCACCAAAGGCCATAAATGTTAACATACTTGTGAACCTGGTGAAAACGTTGGAGGTTTGCCCAAGTCATTAGGATGCATCATCTGGGGGCCATGAATGTTGGAACCAAAAGTCAAAACAAAAGCAAACAGTTGTTGAAATATCGAATTCTAGTGGTGAGCAGACTAGCCATCAGACAAACAAACCCGCTGCCACCCCCAGAGCCACGAAAGCTAGCGTCACAAAAAAAATATGCGCGGACTCTATCGCCCGCTTTGTCTTTTTCTCACTCCCACTGAAAAATACTTGAGACTTAGATGAGTAATTAACAACGCGCTGGCCAGACGTGCTTCGTGTCACTGCTTTCAACAAGTCAATTATTAACAGCTTGCATACCTGCAGTCGACCTCTTGCTCCAAAATACTCACTTATTAGTCGAAGGCGGCTCTGTTGCCATGGGGCTGGTATCACTGGATGGTTCTGTGTTCCCTGAAATCATTCAAGATGAATGATTCGTGGTCTCGGCACACAGACAAAAACAGAAGTGGCACAGCGTGTTTACTGTACAGTAACTGTTGTACTGACTGGTTTAGAGAGAAACCCCTTACAGACTTAGACTTATCGCTCCCCTGCTCTAATGAGACCTTACAAGTCAGTCAAGAGTTCAGGCTCTTTGTTTTTTTGTTCACTTTTAAATCAAGATTTTCATCGACCAGCGTGGGATCACTTCAGCTGAACGGCTGAAAGGTTGCGCTTAAAATGCTCAGTATGAAATAACCAGCCAAGTTTTTTTTTTTTTTTTTTTTTTTCCTGTGAAATGATTGTCAGGTGAACAAACCGCTGCATGATATACGAAATCCTCCAGACAGCTGAAGAACAATGAGGCTGCTCATGTAACACTGTGAACATAAAGGGCAGGCCCAGACTTGTACCTGTCATCTCACAATCTGTGTTTAATGATGATTGAGTAGTTTGTTCATATACCCTTGCCTCACCAGTCTATTTGTGCTCCACTGTGATTTAGGTATGTCAAGTTTTACAAGCAAAGTCTGAACCCAAACAACAGTTTTCGGTTGTCATTATGAGTCAGCACATATGTTCCAATTTTCTCTCAGTTGGTTTAATCTGCGCAAATAACTAAAATAATTCTGACCTGATACTTGTTTTAAGTATCTAACAATACGTTTAACAGCGATATAATAATAACATTAATTGGCAAACATTTCAAGCAAAATTGCCACCATTGTTTATCAGAATCAGTTGATGTGTACACATAGACGTGAAACGACGCCTTCCCAATCCACTCAGTTTTCTAGCCAAGGGAGCTTGTAATTCAAGCCTTGCTAACGCCAGTGAAGGCAGGCGTGATGAGATTTCAGGTTTGACGACAACTTAAACGGCGTCCTTTCAATTGTTTGGAGGGAACTCAATTTATTTTGGCACCTGGAAATGACGTTTAACAGCCTGGAATACATTTTCTCCGGCTCTGTTGTCAATTGTGTTTTGAAAAGAAACCATTTTGTTTCCACTGAAACAAGAATGTATACCAAGATGATAAATCACCATAATCCACATGCATATTCCTAAAATGAATTCATGCAGAGCTCTGAATTTACATTTACACTCCTCAGTTACATCCACTGTTGAACAATTTCTCTAATATATTTGAGTTAATTTCTGTTAACACTAAAACATTTTGTCCCATTTCATAGTGTCTCTATGATGTTAGGGGAAGAAAAATCTCATTTTCAATGCAACTCCCCTCGAGGAATTTGCAAGTCAATTGGGTCAGAGACTTAAAAAAAAACTATATATAGTATAAGAAAGGAGGTGAAACAAAAAGTCCAAAAGGGCTAGAAATATCACTGGTGAAACAGGGAAGAGTGGGGTCCTGAGTGAATTGACCTCAGAGTAAGACTGGGCACTAGACAGGGTCTGCTGGCACAGGCTGCAGCTGTCATTGTTCGGCCAGGGCATGAGTACCTGCCAGGACCTGTCAGAAGCTGGCTGTAACACTCATCTCTGCTGAGGAGCCATACTGCTTTCTTTTCAGCCCCAAACGTCCCTTGAGACAAACTAAAAAGCCCTCTATGCCTTATGAGAGCTTTGTGGGATGCAGTGTGTGTGTGTGAAAGAGAGAGAGAGAGTTGCACAGTTACCTACTTCTGGATAGTCCTGGCAGTAGTTTAGCTTTATGCCGCTTCTTTGGATCTGAGGAAACTATTTATCTCTGTCTGTGCTGTTTTTCTCGGGGCACTTGAGTTTGTTGTTAATTGTTCTCTTTAACATATATTTAGGATTGGTCTATTTTACCACTGAAACTGATTAACAGAGGAGAATCAGAAAGAGTGTGCATTACCCCGGCAAGAGGTTATGCGAGGCCTTTTTCATTTTGTGTTACTTTAATGTTTGTAGAGTTTCTCATCTAGTCTATTTTCTAAAAAAAAAAAAAAAAAATGCTGACTTCTGTATAACGTTCAAAAATAGTTGGATAATGGAACAATAGCTGCGCTAGGGAGGAAAGAAATTGCCAAATTGTAAATTCTTTTTCATTTTCAAGTTCACTTCCAGTAACGAGATGTGCTTGTGTGATTGTTAGAGTTATTGAGAATAGACGTTGACAGGAAATAGCTGTGTCGTGACGAGAAAGAATGGCAAGTATTTCTAATAATGGGAAGAAAAAAACATTTTAATTGGGCTTTGGCAGTGATGACTGAGGGGTATCAGTATGTGAGGAATCCAGTCTTGGAGGAAGAATAACAATATCAGACATGGTCTGTGTGTTTCGTCCATGAGGCTTACTAAGGACATTCCAAACCCCCTGTGAGCAGGAAGAGGGAGAGTAAAGTCCTGGCCTTACAAAAGAGAAGCCTTGATGATTCACATATTTGAGCGGTGAAGTCACTGCGGTCGCGTGATACTGCAAAAAAAGAAGAAGGGACCTTTTTTGCTTGTTAGGATTACTGTGGTGTTAATATCTCCCTAAAACCACAAAGTGTATGTCTAAGGCCTTGTGTGTGCTTCTGTTATAGTGTAGTCATTTGCCAGTTTTTGTTTTGCTGTAGATGAAGCCTTAACACTAAAAGTAACCATTTTTTTAAAACTATAATAGCTACCACTGCTGTCAAGGTGATGCGAGACAGAGGATTGAAAACACAAAGCCACAGTACAGTCATGTGTGTATAAACACTGACCCCTGCTGGTGACTCTGCGACCACCTAACGTGTTCAAATGTGATGAGAATTAAATGTGAAACAGAATGGTTAAAAAAAAGTTAAATTTAACAACTCAGTTTTTCTGTTTTAAATTAAATTACTAAAAGAAAAAAAACACTTTTATAAAGGTGACATTTTTCTGTAAACAATGTTTAATCCACTTTAAGCTCTTAGTATCACTGTGGCAGCAGAGTGCATTCAAAAACAGAAAAGAAGAAGAAAAAAAATGCATTTCTGAGATGAATGTGAATCTGTAAAGCAGTATTATTTACTAATATGAAGCTAATTAATTGATTCCTATTTTTTTTCTTTCGAAGAAACCAGGATTATGAATGTAATTAAACAATTAAAGGGGAACTACTGCTTTTTAAAACCTGGAACTTATTTTTGGTATAAAATACAATCATTTAATCACCCATATAACTCGTTCAGGAGATAATTAGATCATTGTATATCCATATGGGAGTGACTCGGGCACCGAGACGCAGCCTCTGTCGCAAAACTTGTTTATTTCGTAAGTATTTTGTTATGATACGCTAGTGCTATTGTCCGTTGAGTCCGGAGTTAGGCCTACCTGTTATCATCATCATCATCCGGGGTCTGTAGGTCAATCTAGAGACCCCAGATGATGTCTGCTGACCTGGATGATGTCATCTCTGAGCGACATGCGCGCTTACTACTGTCGGCTTGTTTACCTGTAATTTGCTACTGCAACGGGGAATAGCACAAGCGTATCATAACAAAATATTGGCGAAATGAGCGAGTTTCGCAGCAGATAATGTGCTGATCTAATTATCTCCTGAATGAGCACAAATTACGCAAAAGTTCAATCGTATTTTATGCTAGACATAAGGTCCAGTTTGTAAAAAACACGTTATTTTCGAGTTTGGTCATAAGTCGCTCACAACATTTGGTCAATTGTTCTACTTCTCAATAGTCGAGAAGCTCTCCTAAATACTTGCCTTGTTGATTTGTAGTTGTTCTCCAGTCAACCATGAAACTAGCAATGAACAGTAAGGACTTATTTGAAAGCAGGCTGAAACTAATTATTCCATTCAAAAGGCTTTCTATATTTCCTCCTCCACCCCCTCACACATACACACACATACTGAGGTCAACAGCGTTTTGTCTGTGGTGATTCCAGGAAAAACAGGCCGACACAGTATGTGAGGTGAAGAGATGCTTTTCGAGGTTTTATTTAATATTGTACTGGGTTATAAAACATAATTGACTTCCAACTGAAGGAGCTCTGTTTTGAATGCACGCATTTGAAATACTGCTAATCTGTGGCGGCTTCACACTCTGTTCATGTGCGCTTACAGTTCGAAGGCTGCAAGAAGGCCTTCTCTCGGCTCGAGAATCTGAAGATCCACCTGCGCAGCCACACGGGGGAGAAGCCGTATCTCTGCCAGCACCCGGGATGTCACAAGGCTTTCAGCAACTCGAGCGACAGGGCCAAACACCAGCGTACACACCTGGACACCGTGAGTGGTGGTAGTATTTCAATGCTTCGCACCAGTGTGGGTTTCCGTATGTGTTCATATGTTTGTGCTTGTGCAGAAGCCGTACGCGTGCCAGGTGCCCGGCTGTGCAAAGCGCTACACTGATCCCAGCTCCTTGAGGAAACACATGAAGTCCCACTCAACTAAAGAGAGACAGTTACGGAAGAAGGCAAGCATTAGTGTTCTTGGGAATAACATTTACTGACAATGACTAATTGAACTAAATTTGTAAAAAAAAAATATATAAATATTATATATATATATATATATATAATTCCTTTCACCTTGACTGTACCTCACTAGTGATGACAGCAAGCTGACAAGCTGACTTCCTCAGCATTGCAGCAAAGAACAGATAGCAAGCCAGATTAACACATGTCAAATGTTTCATTTCATTGTGCTTTCATTTGTCTTAATTAGCTGACAGCCTCATGTCTGTGACGTGCTCTCCATCCCACTCTGTTTGCACTGCAACCTGAGTGTACAGAGAAAAATAAATGTCATTCACTTTAACTTTTATTAACTCACAACTAGCTGGGCATGCAGCTAAATAAAAATACCCGGCAATGCGCCGTGTCTCTCTGGTGAACACAGACCTAGGGCACACAAAAACACAGACTATAATTATGTTGTTTGTCATATCTTTCAGTTCTGATTTCACCTCCTTTTTTTCCCACTCAGGGCCACTCCGTTAACAAGTTTCACTTTTAAGCACCGCAGTGCTGCAGTGAGGATTTTTACATGCGTGCGTAAAAGAAGATGCTTTTAAGCTCTAAGGTTTATGTCACCATAGATACAGACAAAGAAGGTGGGCTGTTACTAAAAAAAAAAAAAAGAAAAGTGGCACTTCACAAAGTCTCCCGCACATTCAACTTCTTTCATCTAAAAACGTCTAAGAAGACATTTGTTTTTTCGGTTAGCAAAAAACCTTTAACGTCGTAACTACACATTACGCTGTGTGTGGAAAAGTCCTATGGGCTCTTTTCTGCAAATACCAGACTTGAGTCCATAATAAAAAAGAAATACGACTTTACTATATAAACTCTGACTCTTTATTTGATGGTGGAGCTGCAGTAAATGTGAGAAGTGGGCATGTAAGCACTACGGACCAGATTCCTTAGATTTTGTCTCAGCCACAGATAATGTGGTACAGTCTTCTAATGATCAGAACTGCCAAATGAATTATAATTATTTCAATAAATTCAAATGTGTGAGGCTGTCTGAGTAATATCAGACTTATTAAAAAAATCCTACACATGACAAAAATACACATTGCACAATTGCTGATTTATGCATTATTAGCAGCGACCAAATGAAAATTCTGCCGTTTTCTGTTGCTCATCACCATTTATGTTTACATTTTGCTCCAGATTAAATCCTCAGCTGATGTGACCCAAGAGACGCTCATAGATTGTTTAACCATCCACCCTCTGCAGCCGAGCCTTTCTCCTCTGGCAAGGCTAGACAACAACTTGAACCCATCCCCTGGTGCTTCCCATGAGTCATACTCTGGTATGTCCAAGCCTTCAAGCCTTTGCCCTTCGTGTTAATGTATTACAACACACACACATATATATATATTAGATACGTGAGCATATCGCCCTGCAACCATGTGCACATAATAGGTTTATCCGTTAGATTTAGGCTGTGGTGGACAGCCCTGAAGTGTCTGTCATCCCTGTTCCTCAGCTGCTCCACAGGGACAAGACTCCTACAGCGGTCCTCACCTGCCTCGGTTGTTCTCCTTACAGGATAATTGCAGGTATTTTCCTTGTTTTGTGATCATCCTGTTACTTTTGGGGACGTGATATTACAGATTCGAAATTAAAAATATTGGATTTACGCACACATATGCGTGTGTGTGATGGGGATTTGTACAAAAGGTAAATACTTTCCATGTTTTGTGAGCAACCAGAGCAGTTAGCTTCACTAATCCAGCTTTTTATTTTGTATTCCCACTGGTGCAGTTCAGACTTTCACTGCGACTGATTTAAATACCCCACTATTCTTTATTCTCTCTTTTGATGAACTGTAACAATGAACTTAAACATTGGTTGTCATGGATTTAAGACTATAAGCTCATAATTAACTAAAGGGAAAGGAGCACTAAAAGGAGACCAATGGGCTGTTGGTGATGTTGTTGTTTATTTAGTGTGTATGGATGGATGCAGCGGTTCAGAACAGGCTTGTTTTTTTGCTTTTTTTGCTTTTTTTTTGGTTGGGAACAGCCAGCAACACATTTCCCTTCTCAAGCCATATGAAAACATCCCTTCGTCTATACACTTCAAAGCATGTGATAAAGGATTTCTGTCATCCCGAGGAGCCAGATACTCACGGCTCCTCACTGGCTTTGATTGTTCTCCTATCAGCGGTAGGCCAAAGCATTCACGGCGGGATTCTGCGTAGACAATCGGCCTGTGAAAGCAGGCCTCGCCTTGCCTCATTGGTCCCCGAGCCGCTAGCATTAATGGATGCTATAGCCACCGACAACAGCAGCTAAGGAATTCAATAAGTGAATCATAAAATCAAAAAAATACAATTGACGGTCCAATGGGAGAAGAGCGGGCGCTGTAATTACTTTTTTTTTTTTAGCTGTTAAATCAATTGTAAAATCCTTGTTGCCATTTTCTGTCCACTTTTCTCGGATCCCTTCCAGTTCCCACTCAGCTCCTTGTATATTGTCAGTAAACCTCGGCTTGTTTAATACACTTGTGACTGGCAAGTTAGATATCCAGACGTGCTACTCGGCTGCCATGGTCACTGGATTATTCTTAAATATATCATCTGTTTTGAACAATGCCTCATTTTGAAGGCAGGGTCCTTGATTTTTAGAAGAAAATAGTAACAATAAATGCCATAGACGTAAAACTAGAAAAATATGTTTTCTTGCGGGCAGCCTGCTTCACTGTGTTTACAGTTAAAGTAAAGGCAGAAGGAGAGGTCTTGATCCCGTTAAAAGAACGATGCACGAACATATTACAGGCATAAACTCGCACTATAGTGTTGGATGCTATGACTGAGATTGTTTTGCAAGGGTTGCAGAGGGCCTCTATTGATACACCCCGAGATGACGATGCCTTTTTTCATTTCTTTGTCGAAACTGTATTTTATTGCGAAACGGTAATACACCGCGGTAAACACGGAGCAGAAAATACCCTTTATGGGTTGCATCTCTCCATTGTTGTACCAGAGTTATGCCAAGCAGAAAATGAAGGGTTAAATCAGTAGTGCGGGAAGCCGTGATGCACAGGAAGCAGTAATTCTTTCCTCATTAGATGAACATGGCAGAGATGGAAGCAACTGAGGACACTTAGAAGTAATGACATTTTATCTGAATGGTCATGGAACCAGTACTTGTAAATTTACGCGGTTTGATTGACTGGACGCAGAATAATTAAAACAGATTTTTTTTTTTTTTTTATGTGAAACTGCCTCAGAGATGAAATCAGAGAAATGCATTTGCTCGTGAAAAGTGTTTGGATATGTTTGCTAATTTAAGTCAGGCAAAAGGATGGCGTCATTTGTAATCCTGGATATTTCTTTAGCCTTTGCAGTAAGTGGTTAAAAATGCGAGCATGATTACACAGACTTAGACTTAGATAGACTTCATTGATCCACAAGGGAAATTGCTTGCAGTGGCTCAGATGCACATAAAAAGAAAAGACTCTTAAAACAATGCTAGCAAAAAGAAAAATAGGTGTATGGTAGTTAATAAAATAAAATAATGGTATAAGTGTATATCAGATTTGCTTATATATATATTTACATACCAGCAAGCTGATACAGTTTAAGAGAAACTGCCAGGTATCGGGAAAAGGGAAAGGGAAACTACATGCATTGAAGCATGTGTAGTTCATTGCAGACAATTATGACCAAAAAAAAAAAAAAATGCGTGTAAAACAAACACCTCAAAAGTGTGATAAAACTAAATTGCTGTTCAATTTCAGGATTTAAGGCATTGATTGTTAGATTTTTTTTTAACACTGCATCTTAATTCCACATGCAGAGTATTTATTCTGGTTTGAAATGTTTCAGGTTTGTTGATCCTTCCCCTCACCAGCTCTTCCCAGGGGACCAGTGTGGGCCTTGCTCCTCCACCTGCCTCCCGCATCCTCCCATTGGGACATCCCTGCAGAACAACTGTGATCTGAAGCAGCCTCTCGATTTGGCCCATCACAGCCCAGGTACTCGGAGCTTTCTAATCACAATAATCTTGTCGAAGCCATCTCACTCCGCAGATGTAAACAGAGTTGTGCCAAAGGGGAGGTTCTTATGGAAAAAAGAAAAAAAAGGAAAAAGAAAGAATCGTGCAAGTTTCATATCTGAAGGGGCTATTAGCAAACGTGTGGGCGGTTTGACAGTCTGTTTTGAACAGATTTTCTCACATGCACATTAATCGTGCGGTATATCTTTATGATGTGTAGCAGGTGGCTGGTGATTTTTATTTTTTTCTAGTTAGACAGAATCAGGCAGCTTCACTCCGCGTACCTTTAAATAGATATCACCTATTTTCCCCCCAGACTTGACAGCCACCGTGATGGTGACATGGTGTTCAGAAACACACAATGAGGTCCAACGCTGCTTTTCTTCTGGAATGGATTGTTTAAAGGAAAAAGCTACAGCCTTAAAATGAACCTTTATTACAATAAGGATAAAAGATTTTCTCATTTACCCTGAAGGGCTCTCAGGGCTAATAAAGAGCCTATATTCTCGAGGCACCCTATGCTCACTGATGCCTTTGGTGACAGCCTCTCAATCCGCCCGTCAATAATCCCAATGGGGTGACTGCCTCACAAACATCTCTTAAAATAATGAAAGCACAAATCTAAACAAAATTGGTCTAAGATGATTTGATTTCACACACCTCACTGCGCATGCATGTGTTTTTTTGTGTTTATGTGTGCGGGCAGGATTTGGCGTCCACGTTCGAGCCGAGCACGCGGCCGCTAATCCAGAATTGCACGGAGGAGATTTCTTCAACGTGGTGGACCACTGTACAAGCCAGGTCTCCTGCATCTATTCAGAGGGATGATACTATCCCCTCGTGGGGTTCCTTCTTTCTTTGCACTATTTTGTCTCCGTGTCCCATTTTGTAAATCAAATGTTTAACAGGAAGAACACATATGGCCCTGCGACCCGATGGCAGCTTTGTTTAACAAAATAAAAGGATATTAGACGGCAGAAAAATCAACTGGTGCCTGGGTTGAAAAGAATAAAACTGAGGAACTGACTCTTAAAAACCCTTTCGACTGAATCTCTGTAAATGTACTATCTGACTCGGCACCCTGGCTTCTGCCTCCATAATCGATGTATAGTAATGACTGCGGCTGCAGGATTTTCCATGTTTACTTCCTCAGTTTTTATACAGATTGTGTGTGGCATGTTTTAAGTACTTCAAGTAGTTTCTGGTGGCATTTTGCACAATATTCAACACTGCAATCAATATGCAAGGGATCGTTTATTAAGGTTTTTCTTAGAACCATGGCTTTGTAACTATAGTAACAAGACAGCCTTACCATTTCACTGTAATGTCCATACGCATAACCTGTTGTTTGACTATAGTAATGTGCTATGAGTGCTCCTGTGCTTTGATCGTGAGGCATTCATCTTGCGTGTTTTTTTGTTTTTGTTTTTTGTTTTTTCACAACATAAATGCATTTGTGAACCTCTTTTCCTTTACAGGACATTTTATTAGAGTAAGAAAATGAACTTGTGGACACTTCAAAATCTGCTTGAAAATGGAAATTGTTTCCTTTTTATTCAGCTGCCTTACAGTATGAGTGTTACTTTAGGCTGCATGACCAGGAAAAGAAAAGTCACATCTTCACATCTTATTTGTGTTTTTGTGTGGTAAAAGCGACAATGAAACTTAAAACACCGTTCCGGATTACAAAGCAATCAATGTAAAGTGCATTTGATTTGTAGTCAATGGGATAACATGTGGAAAAATACACCGCTATCTTGCTTTGGAAAAAAATAGTCAATCATTTGTACCGTTGTTTGTAATTTATCATCCACTGGGTCTCGCAGAAATATGAAGATGCACTAAACTCTGTTGTCTGCCATTTTTTTGTAATCCATCACTTTCACGAATTCCAGTGAACAGTCGACTCAAAAGCAACACCACGTCAATAAAAACTGTGAATAGTGAATTTCTAAAACTGCTTTTAGTTGCTACTTTAAAAAAGGAGCCGCTTTGCGAGCTACAAAGCGCATTCAAATATAAAATATAAAATAAAATATTTGCCAGTGTGTTTCCCTGTTAGTATCTCTGCTTTATGTAAACAAAACAAGACAAAGCTACGGAACTACTTTGCGGCAGATGCAGTATATAAATAACTTCCCTACAGCGAAATTGTGGAGGCAATAAGCTAATGTAAACCACAGAAATAATTAGCAACCACTGCAGTGTTTCAATATGAAAACCCCTTTACAGGACCAGTTGGCAGCATTCTTCACAGCAGTGCATTCTTCTTGCTGGAAATTGAAAGGACAAAATGTTTTACTTGAAAATAATTCTTTTAGCAAGAGTGTCATGCTTCAGATGGGGGTTCCAGTAGTTGCTTAGCAACAACAACAACAGTTTTTTTTTTTCCAAAAAGCATCTGTTTAGAACTGCTAATCAAAAAAATAAAAAATAAAAAATAAAAAAACATGCCATGCAGTGGACACAGGTGGTTGGTTAAGCTTTGTACCCACTAGGAAGCCTCTTAATGCTTTTGTTTGCCCACTTCCTGGATTAAAACTTTTATATGCCATGTAGCAAAATGTTTGAACTTTTAGCATATTCATTTCAAAGATACCATCAACAAAAGACTTCTTGCACGTAATGGCTAGCTTTAATGAATAAGGGTGTCAGAAAGACAGTGCCCAGGTTGAAAATGAAACAAAGGACATTAGTTGTGAGGCAGTTTGTAAGTAACAAATAAATTTAAGACTAACATTTAACTGTTCACAAAGGTCAGTTAACTTTAAAACTAATTAGGCTGGTGAGAATAACAGGAGAAAAAAAAAATTACACATGGCGGTCAGGAGAACAGCTAAGAATGGAATTAACCTTCAGCCTATACAGCCGTCAGGTATAATGAATAAGACATGGTGGGCACTGCCTTTGCGCGCACACACACACACACACACACACATATTGGAGTGTATAACAAGTTAATGAACCGCCACCTGTTTTGCCCCATTTCTCTTCCAGCCGTTGTTGGCTTTAAATAATCCCTTTATACAAGGCAGAAGAAAGATGTTTTAAGATCTTTTAGTTTTTGTGAACGCTATAGGTGAACAGACGCTTTCTTTCAGCATGCTGGATTTTGTGAAATCATGAGAAAGTGAATCTTAAAGGAAACTCAGAGGTGAAAAAGAAGTCAGGACAAAAACATGGGAGATGTGGTTGAGACAGAAAGGGTTCAGGCAGGAGCAGATTTTTCTTGTTGATGACAGACCTGACATCCCCTGGTGTACAAATAATGAGTTCTAGGCCTATAGGCTGATGGATCAAATCTCTGTCTATCCCATTACGTTGTCTAGATATTAATAAAGTATTAAAATGGGCTATCATTGACTACAATTCTATTAGAACATCAAATTCGAAATATGAATGCATCAGAAAATTAGGTCAGGAAGTGAATCTTCATAAGATCTTGATTATATAGCACGAAAGACAGAAAGAAAGTTAAATAACAGGAAAAAAAATGCCTCAGTTTAAGAGTATCTTGCAGATTTATAAATTAAAGCCGTGTGCTGTTTATAGAACAAGCGTCGTGTTTACACCTGCAAGGACCTGAACTCAAACAAAAACCGTGACTTTATGTCTCAACATTTTTATTTTTTTTTTAAATGTGCGATCTGATGACTGAGCTTCTTAATACATCAGCCCCCCCTCCCTAAAAAAAAATCAGCATGGGCTCGGGTATAATAGGCAGCCTTTGTTAACATATTCGCAGCGAATCGAGAACAAGCATTTCCGTGTGATTTGATTTCTTTTAGGGTTTAAGTGAGCTTCAATCTCCTCCCACCTGCCTGGTAAGGTTGCGCGCTGCCGGTGAGTTTTATAGCAACTGTTGCCCAGTGAGGCAGCGCCATAGTCACCGTAGTCCTGGCGACTGTAACCCACCAACAACAACCTCTCGCTCCATCATTACCACCTCCTCCACCATCCTCATCTTCATCAACCAGTCCACAGCTCAGGTTTGATTAAATTCTAAATACTATTTTCGGCCCGAGTGCAAGTCGTTTATCGAGTCCCGGGATAACGTATGAAGGATATATTAAATCGCTGGTTTATTTTTTTTTTTGTCTGCTGCCGTTTGAGGGCTCGGTGAATAGCTGGGGTAGTTTGCTAGCGAGGGTGTTTCTTTGTAACGTGTTAGCCTGCTTGCTAACGTTGCCTGTAGATACCCGCTGCTGTGAGAGGTCCTGCTCGCTAGCAGAAGCTAGCCGTGTCCCCTCTCTGGCTAAAACTGAGCCAGGCGCGTTGGGTTAGGCGTAAAATGCCATGTCGGTGTAACTTATTTGTTTAAACATGCCATGTTGAGTGGTAGCATAGAGTCCGGGCTAGTCAATGATGCTAACTGGTCAGCTGGAGCAGAAGCAGGAGCAGGTGTCTGTTGTTGCTAGGTTGCTAACGCCAGCGATGCCTTCTCACAATGCCTGTTGGTATCTATTTTTTGAGGGGTTGTGCTACAATTATATCGTAAGTTTGTGTTTAAAGCGATTCAGCTCTTGCTGGTCGTGGAAAATCAGTACGTCGATTAGCAATGGAAAGTGCTGTGAGCTAGCTTTCCACACACTAACTGCTATTGACAATAGCTAAGCCATTACTTTCCCTTTTGTCTTAGGGAGCAAGATAGCCTCGCTAGCTTTCCATCTGCCCTCTTCATGGCATCAGATGGCTGTGATAAGCTATCTGATAACGCAAGGGTAAGTTTTGCAGTGGCAGCCTTTGAGTTAAATAACATAAGAATAAAATTAAAATAACGCAGTTATCTTGGATCATTTCGGTATTCTGCGTTACACCTTGCGTGAATGGAAACGGTCCATCTAACCCTTCCGCAAATATTTACATTAAAGAAATAATGATTCAAAGTTTCAAAGAAATTCAATTTAGGATTATATTCGTGTGTATTTCCCTGATGGCACAAGCAGGGGAAGGGGGAGTGAATATACTGAATCCATTATAACGCAATATAGGAAGTGATCCTTTGCCAGATTGATATTGGGCTCAATCAGATTGGCCTAAACCATTCTGTTAACCTCTGTTTCAGTTGTATATGCCATATATGTATGCACCTCCCAACATAATAAGAAAGTTACATTTGAGGACTCCTCAGTCTGGTTGGGGTTTCATATAAAGCCTGTTTCTTAATGTTGCATCACGATTACTTTGGAGTCCACTGGGTCTCCTGTTCACCTGCAACCTCTGATTGCCTTTAGGAGAGACATCAGGTGTGTGTGTTTGTGTGTTTTTGTGTGGCGAGGTGAAGAGAGGACAGGTGCACCTTTAGCACTGTGGGGACTCCTGACCATTTAAGCTCTTCACCCCTAGAATTAGGTTATCTCTTTAATTGTATGGTAGATGTGAATCATGTGTCTTTTAACTGCTCACGTGGGAAGCGGTTTGTATTTGCAGACGCCACCATAACATTCAAACTACCAACTGTTCAACTCTGCCGGTAAACCCCAAAACAATGCAAATATATTAATGTGTTGGCATATACAGCTTAAAATAGGTCATCCCTCCTGCCACACACACACACACAGACAGAACAGGATGTGGGGAACTGCTAGTTATCAGATCATGTTACCACTTACCTGAGGTCCAGTAGGGCAGAAATAGTACCATGCCACCTGCTGCCTGGATCCTGTTGCATTTCCAATCACTTAAAGAGGGGCTGATTAATTCAATTATTCAGTCGACCATTTTCATGGCTTAGCAGCAGTTATTTGCCACAACCATCTAATAATGATGTAAATGGGGGATGGATAAAGGTTGCTGCTCCTTCCCAAACCCAGGATTTGGAGTACATTTAGACATGTTGTAGAGACCTGTGTCTTGACTTTTGTTATATTTAACATTTCTGTTTCCAGCGTTTTGGTCTCTACGCCAACAGACAGAATCTTTTTGTACTCCTTGCTGTATCCCATATATGTATGCAATCTTTTGACATCCAAATCTGCACCAACAGTTGAACGTAAGTCTCTCGAGAAGTCCCTCCCTGTTGTCTTTATAATCTTACAACCACGCTAAACAAACACAGTACTTTGCATACCCCCCCACCCTTTCAGCTCCTAGATACATCTACCTCCACCTGTTTTCCTGCTGTATTAGCACCAGATAATGCCACTCTGTGTGTGTGTGTGTGTGTGTGTGTGTGTGTGAGAGGGAGAGGGAGAGATTTTGTGTATGGTGTGTTTTCCAGCCTTTGCCGCCAGCTCTTATTTCAAGACTCTGTGCATTAGACTCCAACTTTGTCATACACGATCGTCAGCGACGCACACTATAGTTCTTTGTGTTTTCCCGTAGCTGCGACGGTGAACCTTCCACGCTTCCACTATTTGTCGGCTGTGATGATAGCAAGAGGAACTGAAGGGAGAAAACTCGGGGCAAAATGTTGCACTCCTTGGTGGCTTTTGTTCCTCTGTGTCTTTGTAGGGCTTGCACTTGCTCAGTGGAGCACAGCATTTAAGTGGGCCACAAGGGAGTGCCTGAATGGTGTGGCAGGAGGTGTGTTGGTGTGTGTGTGTGTGTGTGTGCACGCGCGTGTGTGGATGTACGTGAGTGTGTGTGTGTGTCTTTGGAGAGGGGGGTTGAGGTGAGAGAAAAAGAGTGTGCTGTGATGCAGGGGCTCTTTTCCTCGATTAGGTGGGCTCAGTCGGGGCGATGCACTTCAGCTTTCAAACTGCACTGTGCAATATAACTCTATATTCTCCCCTCTCTGCAAGCCCTTTTTTTAGCGTCGAGATTTCGTCCGCTGACGGCTACAATTTGACAGTGTGATATGACATTTTTATAAGTTTTGTTCCCTGCATTGAAAGGCTTTCAAACTAAAGAGTAAAGCACTAGTGTGTTGTGGCACATTTATCAAAAGTGCACTTGCGGTATCATCACTTAAAGAAAGTGCTTACAAATATTCAAACTAAATAGTTTATTTTCCTGCTGGATGGTGACCAGTCTAATAATTGTCTGGTGACATGGTGACAAAAGCAGAAGGCTTTTTTATTAATGAGTGTCATCGTTCCAGTTTATTAAAAGAAAATAAAGTTTTGTTGCTGTTTTACCGTTTCTCCCATTTTCATTACACCTGCCAAGATTTTGTTGTTAGTTACCCCGACATAAATAAAGTGATAGTTTTTATTTTAAGAAAGGAACCAGTGTCATATTGAAGGTAAAGGGAAGGGGCAGGCTGTCCCTGGAGAGATTTGAAGCTGTTAGGAGACCCATCTTAATTAACCAAGAGAGGCTTGTTCATGGAAACTGTGATGGGGAGGAGGTGGCCTTTCCCTGGAAGGAATGGGTGATATGAGCCTTACTATTATTAACTCACAAACACGGGTTCACAATCAGCGTTTCTTCTTGTCCTTGGGTCCAAAATTGTTCACTATTGCATGGCTTAGTATGTACTGTATGTTCTCAGTTCCCGATTCCTGAAAGCACCTTCATTTGTAGAAATGAAACTACCTGGTCAGGACAAAATGAGACAATTCCCTAAAACTTTTCTTTTATACCGATCTTTGACTTTCAATTTCAAGTAAGGCTGAAGTGTGAGAAAGTGGGAACTGACAGAGAGACGGCAAGCAGCATCTATTTGGAGTTTGTTAAATATTAACTTGTTTTATGGCTGTGAACATGGAGACAAGACCATGTGTCACTGATGCATGAGGCTCTTAGTACACTGAGTACCACAAGGCAGAAACAGGTGCTCGGGTAGAATTAGTCTAGAGCGGCTTTAGCAGCATTGATTCGAGTAAAGCAGACCACTGTTTTACTCTGCGATAACACCTCGTGCTACCTATAATGCTTTGACTTGTGTCTCATTTAGCGAGATTTTAGATCTTTGAATAACCAAATTTTAATTACTGGATTTATCCTCCTCTGTAGAAAGGTTTTGTTTGATGACAGCCTTGTCTAAGCCCAGTATGTGCTGGAAACGTCTTAAGCATAAAGTTCATCTTCTTTTTGTTCCTGGCATTTAATATGCGACACTATTATCCGTCTATCTTGTTCAGGCGCCATGCAGACCCCTGAAGCAGGCGCTGACTCCACCTCCACTGTCCCTCTTCAGACCGCTGTGCCTGTCCAGCCTACCGGCTCCACCCAGCAGGTGCCTGTCCAGCAGCAGGTACAGTACATCCAGCCTGCCTGTGTGTGAATGTTCCTTCGCAAGCACGCTCAGCGCGTTCCGTACATTTCCGTCTTTGTCAGTGGAATATTCAAATTCTGTGAATTAAATCATTAATTTGCGACCTTTGCAATTTATCTTGCCAGGCCCAGACTGTTCAACAGGTTCAGCATGTTTACCCAGCACAGGTGCAGTATGTTGAGGAAAACAGTGGCGTCTACACCAATGGCAACATGTGAGTCAGTCTGTTACCCAGCTCCACAAATATAAGCGTCGCAGCAGCCTGTTCTTTCTCCTCTTAAGTCTCTTCACACCGTCATTCATGTCACAAGCACATGATGGTGGTGGGAGTGCATTTGTTGTTGTTGTTTTTTTTGAGTGTGTGTGTGTGCGTTTTCCTTTCTGAGGGCCGTGCAGTCGTGTGTTTGATTGTGCTTAGTCACCTGAACATGACCACAAGTTGGCGTGTCTGTCCTTTAAGTGCCGATACTATGCACGGGCCCCCTGGGTCTGAGGAATGGGGTTACGTACACATGCTGCTAACAAGCCCAAGCTGTGTTTGTCCTGCTGCGACACATTGTCGAGTACACATCAGTGAGTGTGTGTTTGTGTGTGTGTGTGTGTACAGGCGCAAACAGGCACACTGTATGACTTCTTCTACTGGTGGAAACACAGCGGGACTTGGAAATATAAAATCAGAACCAAACTACTGGATCTGAATACAAGATTTGTGTCAGCATAATATGTGACACATTTAAATATCTCATACAAACAATAGTTATTACTAAAGAAATTAACCATTAAATAATTAAATTGTACTAATTATGATATTGCTGTTTCTAGTATTTGACTGTGCCTAGAAAAATATAAAAAAATATGTGTAACTACTACAGTACAGGCTGTTGAAACCACACTCCATTTGAAAGGGTCAATTAAAGCACTTTCATCACACTAACTTTCTGCTGATCTCTCCTCTGAACAGAAGAACCTACTCTTACTCAGAGCCGCAGCTGTACAACCAGAACAGTGGAGGGAGCTACTTTGACACGCAGGGCAGCTCGTCACAAGTGTCCACTGTGGTGACAACTCATGGCATGACCAACAACGGAGGAGGCGGCACTGGAGGAATGAGCATGGGTCTGGCGGGGGGTCAGGTAATCAGCAGCAGTTCTGGGGCTTACCTCATGGACAACGCTGGACCCCACCCTGCCACCCAGACCGCACGGGCTTCCCCAGCTACTGTAAGTTTCACTGCACCCAACGAATGGCTCCCTCACTTACACTGACCCGCCTGCTTTTGTGTGTTTGTTGGTAGATGATCTGAGTAGCGTATGCAGGAACATCTTCTCTGTTGAGATTCACAAAGGTGTTGGTTTGTCTTGAATCGCCCTGTTAGCATAGATGCTCTGTTTCTGTCATACTTTATTGATGTATCCGCTAGTTACATCCAGAAAAATGTAGGTCACTGGTCTCTTAAGTAGAGTTCTTTATTTAAACTCAATATGTGTTTTAGACCCACTGTCGTAGAGAAACAACTTAGGGATGCACCGTAAATGCACTTTCGGGCCATTTTCGGCCAAAAATTGCTGGGGTTGTTGATTGCATCATCACAACAACTCCAGGGACTCGCCCACTTGCCCACTTGAGCCCTGTATTGGACAAAGTGGTATACATTTGTTTATATGTATTGCACCAAAAACAAAATTACGCCTTTGGCACAAATGTAGCAACAATATAGTGACTGGCATTACAGTATGTTATGTGGGTGTGAGTCATGGCTGTGCAAAAGAAAATAGAAAAATATATATATATATAACAAATTCATTCAATTTCATCATGAAACAGAGTGCAAATGTCCCAGAGATGCACTCAGCAGTTTTGCATTTTATAGTAACAGCCAGCACATTGCCTCTTGTTTTACAAACAGCTTTGTAAAGCTACGGAAAAAGAAAAAAAATGTCAATACCCAATTAGACTTCTCCCCTCGAGTTTTTTTGGTGAAACTCTGGAGGTTGATATATTGCTAAATCCTCTTGGCACGCTGCCTCAGTTCTCTTGTTTTTGTAAGGAGTCTGGCTTTGCCCTTGTACCTGAAAGTTGTTACAAGTGGATGTGCGTTAGATGAATCACAAAGGGCTGTGTGCCTGGGAGCCATCCACAGTCTATGTTGATCCTGTTTACCAGACGTTACCGTTCCACGGCTAGGCATAGGTTTCCCTGAGATGACGGGTTTTCCTGCTCTGCTTGGGTCTTAGTGGTGCTTGCTTCGGGATCTTTTCTAGATTCTCTTTATTTCTTTTCGCTTGTGGCCAGTAATGTGTTCATGTCAACTTTTTGTTTCCCTTGCTTTTGTTTTGATTTCCCCCCTCCCTCTTACATTTTGTTGTCCTGTGCTTCGTGGTTTATCAGATTGAAATGGCGATTGAGACGCTCCAAAAATCTGAGGGTTTATCCAGTCAGAGAAGCTCGCTGCTCAACAGCCATGTAAGTTGCTTTTAAGAATGCCTGCCCCTCACCTAAGCTTAACTTTTGCCAACTCGCTCTCTTGCTGTTCTGCCTTTTTCAGACCTCTGTATATTTGAGTTTGGTGTGGGGCTTTTTTTTGTATTAGTTTGCTGGATTTTAAACGTTATTATTTCTTTAAATTGTACCGGCTGCCATAGAAGCTTATGCAGAGCTGTGATGCAGCAGCCTCTACATTACCAGCTTGAGGAGTCACATTTGAACAGCATTAAAAAGAATGTGTTCGCCCCCCTGTAGCTCCAGTGGCTGTTGGACAATTATGAGACAGCAGAGGGAGTAAGTCTACCGCGATCCACCCTCTACAATCATTATCTGCGCCACTGCCAGGAGCAGAAACTGGACCCTGTAAATGCAGCCTCTTTTGGCAAACTCATCCGCTCCATCTTCATGGGACTCCGTACAAGACGCCTTGGGACGAGGTTCGCTAGTTGCAGATTTTATTTTGAAGCACAAGAAAGCTTGGAAATGTATGATTTACGATCTGTTATGTGTGCAATTTGTGAGTCTGTTTTATGTTTGGTTTTGTCTCTCAGAGGGAACTCCAAATATCACTACTATGGCATACGTGTGAAACCAGATTCCCCGCTCAATAGACTCCAAGAAGACATGCAGTATATGGCCCTCAGACAGCAACCTGTTCAGCAGAAACAGAGGTAAAACACAGACAGCCCAGCGTGCAGCTCTTGTTGTGACAAACGTCGTGATTTTCCTAGATGCTAAAGGTGAGCCGCGTGATTTCAGGTTTAAGCCGGTTCAGAAGTTTGACGCTGGCTCTGGGGAGAATTACTCAGGAGGAGGCCAGAACCATCCTGGAGCAGCAGAGCAGACGGTCATTGCACAGAGTCAGCACCACCAGCAGTTCCTAGGTTAGCTGCTTTTCTCTTTATCTGCGAGTGATTGTAACTAGAAAACAGAGGAACAAACTGAAATAGCAAAACTGTCTTTTTAAATTATTCTACAGTGGTTGTTTTAATTTCTTTTTTCCACCCTCATTAGATGCATCACGGGCACTCCCTGACTTTGTAGAGCTGGACCTGGGACAGAGCAATACAGAGAACATCAGTGCAGAGGATGTGAAAGCTCTCCAGTCCCTTTACAGAGAGCACTGTGAGGTTAGGCATATCCCTTTCTTTACTCACTGCAAAGTCATATAAGTACTACACAGTGGAAACAATGGGCTGAGTCCATCTAGATTGCTCAGAAATGACCGGGCAACATCCATCCATGCATTGTCTGATGCAACACAGGCATCGTAGTCGCCTTTTCTCCTAGAATCAGTTTGCCATCGCGCTATTTTCATAGTTTAATCTCATTTGAAGCTGTCTTTAGTAAGAAAAAGCCTGTTAAGTCTCAAGATACCAAGCGAAAGTTTTACACTTTTTCGGAAAAGTTGATGTGTTTAAGTGTGGGAACTTTTGGAAAGGTCGCGTGTTTATGGTGACAGAGATTGGTAAATGCCAGATGGTGACATTTGAGAACAGATTTCTCTTCATGTTGTGAATTTTTAAACACATGGTACCGAGGCACGAGTTGACGACCGAGGTCTTAAATGGTGATTTCATCCTAATTACAAAAAAGAAAACATTTTTGTCTCTAGTGGCGTCTGGTAAAGCAAGCAGTTTGGGCTTGATAATCATGTAGTGTATGAGATTCATCTCACCAGCACAATAGAGCTTAGTTTTTTGTCCTCAGAACTGTGGAAAAAGACGGTGATAATCCTAACAGTGAACAGGTTTTCAGAGGGACTGTTTCTTTATCTTTATAGAAAGTTATTTCAGTTGAGACGTTATATTCTTCTTGGTTCTTTTTCAGGCTATCCTGGATGTGGTTGTCAACCTCCAGTTCAGTCTAATTGAGAAGCTGTGGCAGACATTCTGGCGTTATTCTCCCCCCGACACTGTAGAGGGTGCCACCGTAACGGAAAACAGGTGAGGACAAGTCGAAGAGAAACGCGACGCATTTTACCGGCGGAAATTAGGATTTCTTTTAGGCTAATATAGAAGTACTAAATAGTTTGTTTTAAATGTGCTTTTGGTCATTTTGCAGCAGCGTAAGTGAGATCGAAGCACGCCTACCCCGATCGCAGCTATTGGTACTTTGCAGAAACGAGGCTGTTCTCAAGTGGATGAGCACCTGTGACCATTTAATGTACCAGGCCCTTGTGGAGATCCTTATTCCTGATGTCCTGAGACCCATTCCCAGTGAGTCACGATCACGTCAAGCAGACGCCTCATATCTCCTTGTCGCCGTTAAGGTTTGTAACAATCATTAACTAACTGCTGTTTGTTTTTGTCCCGCTGTTTTCCTTGCTCCAGGTGCCTTGACTCAAGCCATTCGCAATTTTGCCAAAAGCCTGGAAGGTTGGCTCAATAATGCCATGAATGCCATTCCGCAGAGAATGATCCAGACCAAGGTACGGCGTCAGTAATCAAATGTGTAAAGTGGTATTTGCTACAGAAAGGTATGTAGTAATAACGTTTCTTTTCACAGATTGCCGCTGTTAGTGCCTTTGCGCAAACATTGCGCAGATATACATCTCTGAACCACCTGGCTCAGGCGGCACGTGCCGTGTTGCAAAATACATCACAGATCAACCAGATGCTGAGCGATCTCAACCGCGTTGACTTTGCCAATGTACAGGTCAGGAGGGCTATATGTGTGCTTTTCTTACGCTTGTTTCCTAACAGCCGTTATATGGAAAGAATTTCAATCTGTGAACAGAGCGTGAACCCAGAGTCCTTTCTTTCTTCGTGTTTCTGCACAGGAGCAGGCATCGTGGGTGTGCCAGTGTGAGGAGGGAGTTGTTCAGCACTTGGAGCAGGACTTCAAGGCCACATTACAGCAGCAAAGCTCTCTGGAGCAGTGGGCAGCCTGGCTGGATAACGTGGTCACACAGGTGCTCAAGCCCTACGAGCACCGGCCCAGCTTCCCCAGGGCAGCTCGACAGTTCCTGCTTAAGTGGTCCTTCTACAGGTCTGTAAAAAAAAATGAATAAATAAAAAGTACATAAATACTGGTAGGTGTATGAGTGTGTTGCATTGTTTTAAAATGTTTCATCTTTGTGCAGTTCTATGGTGATCAGGGACTTGACCCTGCGTAGTGCTGCCAGCTTCGGGTCCTTCCACCTGATTCGCCTGCTGTACGATGAGTACATGTTTTACCTGGTGGAGCATCGGGTGGCTCAGGCTACTGGAGAGACACCCATCGGTGTCATGGGGGAGGTACACATGTGGCATGCCTTTTTTTTTTATCACTGGATACAGGTCTTATCTTGGTACAGTGTTTACACTGTGGGACAGAACAATATAAATCACTAATGGCCCGGTTATTATGTTTTTCCTTTTTTCAGTTTGACAGCCTCAACACCTTGTCCCTTACTAACATTGATAAAGGTATGTGTTGATTCTGACTCGTATGTTAAAAACACAATATATTTCACCACAGTTCAATTCAGTGCTCATTTACTTGACCACTGAAGCAAAATAGTGGTGATCAGCTCGTGTGTAATCCTGTTTTTAATTCATGCTCTGCTGTCTCTAGATGAAACGAGTGGGATGGACAGCGACTTAGAAGACGACACGGAGGAGTCCGGGGAACCGCTCGCCAAGCGGGAGAAGTCAGAGCATGAGGTAATCCAGGTGATCCAGGTCGGGGCGCTAGAGGACGGTTCCCACCCCGTGGTGGGCGTCGTCCAGCCGGGCGTGCTCCACTCGCTGCCCCAGCCCCCACAGGACCACACCGAACACATCCTAACCCCCTCCGCCGGCACCCCCACCATCCGCCACTGCAGCACCACAGGCAACACCTATGCGTCCGTTTGAAGGTCTGGGGCGGGGGGGCAGGCGGGGCACAGCAGATCTTGTCTGGCCTAGCTTTGCCGTCTCACTCTCCACATATCTTTCTCTCTGTAAGTCTCGATGTTTGCGTCTCTTTCATGCGTTGTCTCTGTTTGCACTTGTGTGGACGTGCTCCCCTCTCCCTGTCCAGCCCTGTCAGGGGAGACGGGGCGAAACGATGACACTCTGGCTGAGATGTGCTGTCCTTGTCTGACTGCTTTGATTCTGGATGTGTTGTCACCCCGTACATCTGTCGCTCTAACACAATGCAGCAGCTGGTGGAAGAGACCTGGAAGAAAAAGACTAATTTGACCCGTTAAACGTTTCCCCCCCGTTCAGGCACGACTTGCCGCCTCCGTCTCTGTGAACGGATGGATTTTACAGAAGGAAAATTACTTCAAACTGCTGATGTCTCAGAGCTCAAATCCATGTCACTAGTCCCAGTGGAGTTAAGGCAATGATTGACTCAAGAACTTCACTTACTGTACATAGTTTTTGCTGTACTCTCAATTGGTATTACCCAAAAGTCATGGTGCTATCAGTGTGTTTTCTTTTAATTATTTTCTAGTCATCTCTCCTAATTTTAGTACGATTCATGACTACACGCATTCCAACTGCTTTTAGTTAAAGAAGATATTTTTGAGTATTGTATGTAGCTAAAAAAAAGGGACAACTTTCTATTTCTATTTAAGTAAGGATCATGGGGCAGCTTTACCTGCTCCGTTTGAAAACGATTTAGTAGCCACCCGCCAATAACCACTTATAGCTTTCAGTCACAGAAAAAAGACACCCTTAACGAAATGTCTGTGCTGCTACTCCTGTATATAAATGAGATTGAGAAGAAAAGCTGTTTTAAAAAAAAAAAAAAAAAAAAAAGATGAAAAGGACTCTTTCTCAACGCTAGCTTTTCTATGCACCCCGTGCATATCGCTTGCCTTTGTTCATTTTAGATGCTCTGTAGTGCGGTTTATGTAACGACATGGAATCTTGACAACAACTCACCGGACACGTTCCCCTGGTTTTGCAGTTTACGTCTTAAAGGAAATTTTCTTAAGTTTGCAGTGGACCAAAAAGTAAAAAAAAAAAAAAACAACAAGAGGAAGCTGAGAGCGAGCCGTCTGCGCCGCACCAAACGCCGTTTTTTTTTTTTTTTTCCCCCGTCCCACAGTGCCATGTTGCAGAGCAGAAGGAATGTCAGGGATTTAATGTACCTCGGCTTTATCATAGTGCCTTATCCTTAAATGCAGCTGTCCATGTAGTCCCGACTGTGTGCTGTAGAGAGCCCACAGCCCCTCTCTGCATTGTCCCGGCCGCAGGTTTGACTTTCTGGTGACTCGTGGCTGGATTTGGGCGGGCTCATCAGTGTTGAGATCAAGCGATGCAGGCGCAGACACACCTGTTGTTTTTCTCCGGATCAGCTCTACTAAGCTCGTCGTCTGAATCACGGTCTTTAGCCTTGCTCCTGCCCTCTCGAGGCCTATTCTTGCATTAGCCTTTTGTTATCGAGTGAAGCATGTGTGTGTGTGTGTGCGAGAGAACGTGGATGCATAGGTCCTAGATGTGTTTTTATGTGCATATATGCCCGTGTGTCTGCGTGTCCGTGTGCGTGCGTGCGTGCGTGTGTGTTGGAACACATCCATCAGTCACCCTACCTCAAACCAGTGGTGCCAGCCCTTTGACGCGTGCAGCACAGTCACCAAACCTTATTGCACACACACCACTGTACTGCACAAATCTCAACGCGATAGAGAAAATCTGCATTGCTTTTCTCTCACCTCTGATACGTTTTCATTTCCGTTTTTAGACCATAAAATGCTTCATCCTTTGTTCCCTGTTTGAAGATCATCTTTGTACAGTGGACCAAAAGTAGATATTTTCTGATATTCAAAGAGATATATAGATATATATATGTATAGTATATATAATGACGATACACTACGTATATTTGTTGGCTTTTTATGTGGTTGATCTGATTGTTTGTTTATACGTGAATGTTTCTTTCGGTAGCGCATCTGTAATTACTTCATAGACTGTGAAATGGGAACGGCATGGGGGACTAACTTCTGATTCATTAGACTACATCTATACTTGAACTGTTATAGCCTTCTGTGTCGTGGAGAACATTGAGATTAATCCTCTGAATAGGAACACTTGGTCACTGAAATGATTTTGTTCTTATTTCGTCATGCCCGTTGAAATGGTCTGCACGACTTCTCTGCAGAAATGTTTTATTTATTGATATTTATTGTGGGATTTTTTTTTGTTTTTGTTTTGTTTTGAATGCTTACGTTGTAATGAGGATGAATCACAAAGAGCAGACCTACTGTACAGACAGACCGGACGTTTTCTTTTTCTTTGTAAGTCACGCAGAAAAAAGAGGAAGAAAAAAAAAAAAAGGTGTCAGCACCGTCTTTGCTGTCGCCGCAGCCCGTAAAGGTCCTAGATACGAGCAGTACACCAGATCTTTGCTAGCTTTTTGTGGATTTTCAGATGAGTTCCATGCTGAGTGCTTTGTGTCATTTATTCTCCTGGGTCAGTAGACACTTCATAGTCACAGGATCCCCCAAAGCCACGTTCTTCACTGGTTAAACCTTCACCTTATACCTTACCAAGGTCCTCCTGGCTTGACCAGGTCTAGCAACTCCAAAATCTGACTCTCTAATAACACCGATTAAAGACGGTTTGCAAGAAAAGGCCAACAAACTGCACTGTAAGCAGCTGCAAGTCGAAGGCCTCGGGCGTTTTTTTATTTCTTAGTGAACTTGAATGCCCTGTGACTCTTGGAATTAAACTGGAATGCAAGTTCAGGAGCACAGAAATGAATACAAAAACGCCAGGTCAATTTTCATATAAATCTTTGTGCACGTAACTGCAAAAAGAAAAAGAAGAAAAAGTGCCCGATTCAAACGCTGTAAAAAGTGACGGGGTACTGTCTGTTTGGAATACATTTGCAAATCTGCGTGTACTGTTAGGAACGAAGATTTTTGCAGGATACATTTACTATTGTATTTCCTCTTCCTTTCTGTTGCTAAAGGATTTTTAAAATGAATTGCAGCTTCCTTACATATATATATATCTATCTATTGACTTCAACACTGTAGATGGTACCTTGTATTATTTTTGTGCCTGAATTGAAAATGGCTTAAAATATGTTTTCTCAGTTGTGTGCTTTAGCATCATCAAGTGCTTTCTGGTCTGCTAGAAACACGTTTTTGTCATCTTTGTTTTGTTTTGTTTGTTATTTAACCAGACAGTGCCAGACAATGATTTAGCTTTCCGCATCTCAAAGGCCGCCTGGTAACCACACTGGAAGGACGTCAATGCTGCCAACACAATTGTACTTTATTTCTCTACTGTCTTTGAAATTGAGATGTAAGACTGTGTTTTGTTTTGTTTTTGTATCAGCTGTTTGCAAATGAGCCCATTTCCAACCATTTTAAAAAGAACGAACATATAAGCTATTCCTCAACTTGTCATAGGAGTGAAAGCTGAGAAATGCCTCATGACCTGGACGACACGGCAGCTTCACTGACCCCATAGCAGACTCCGGTGCCTTTAATTTCGCCCCGGCCAGAGCAGATGGCCTGGGTGACTATTGGGTCTCTGGTGGGCTACAGATAGAGGCTTCACAGGTGCTGCCAATGAGAAGACACCAGGGCTGAGGAAGGATAAAAAAAAAAAGACCCGTCCTCAGACTGGACTACTGATTATTTACTGGATGTGACGACACAGACACACACACACACACACACACACACACTTAGTAAGTTATACGTGGTAGATTACCTGCAAACAACTTTTTATTGTATAGAGCTGGTCAATGAACCAGGAGAGTTACTGTAAGTAAAATGCTCTGAATTGTTTTTGTTTTTTTTCATGATCGTGATTTCTTTTGTCAAATGATATTTTCTGAATGCTGTGACCTGTTTAGAGATTTGTATTATTTTTTTTTTCTTTTATTTTTTTTTTGTCCAAGTGCCATTTGACAGTCTAGTGAGTCGTGGCCATCTGTAGCACGCTCTAATGCAAGCACAAGCATTTGGCAGTGGCATTTGGGGGAATGTTTTTATTCTTGATTCACCCTAGACAAAAAAATGTGTATATATCAAAAGCTTAAAAAAAAAATAAGATATATTTATTTGTGTCCTAATTATTTGATTTGTTCTTTTTGGTGAACATTTTATCGGATATGTTGGCTAAAGTGCTTTTGTGATTTCTATTTTTTTTTTTTTTCCTTTGTTTGTTTTTGGATAATGTATAGTTATAATATATACACACAAACTCCATGTGACTTTCTTTTCGTGTGCCGTTAAGTTTTTCTTCATATAATGTATATTCTCGAATTGGCAAGCAAACCAATGTGTGTAGGGTGATTTGTATTGTGTATTTTACAACAGAAAACGAGGACAATTTGGGGGACTTTTATATTTACAAAGACATTATCATTTAGTGTGTCGTATTGATGATTATAGAAACTATTAAAGACACATGTAGTTTCGTTTTCTGAATATTTCAGATCTCAGCTCAGGCTAGCTTCTTAGTGTTGTTTTCTTAAAATTTGTGACTCGTCTTTGCAGTAATAAACGTTTTCTTGTTCAAAGCCGCCGCCACCGCCGCCTTTTGACTCGCAACACTGAACCAGTGACTCGAGGTTAGCCCATTAAATTTTATTCATACATATAAACACCAATAACCATTCAAACTCCAGATGTATTTAGATTGTATGACATGATTTTAAAGATTAAGATGAGCGTGAACGCAGATTTCCAGAAATGTGTACAGCGTTTTTTTTTATTTTTATCATTTGAGTAACTTTTATGATTATGACCGTGGATGCTTTATCGCTTAATGACTAAAAGGTAGCAAAAAGAAAAGAAAATACTGCAACAGCTGTATGTAAACCAAGCTCCACATACCAAAATATTGTTTGATCAGCGGTGCTGAGCAAAAACTAAAGTCAGTCAGGTAATTAAAACCAAGCTTTTACAAGCAACTTAATACTGAAATGACTGCAGTCTGATATCCTTCTCACTTAGTATATTTGGCATCAATATGGCTTACACTTCCTCTCACAGTTCATTCCTTGCTTACTCAGCTGTTGTCTACAATATGTTATCCTCTAATAATAATGAGTGGTAGTGAGATATCTTTAAGCGACCCAAAATGTCTCTGAGATCCGGCTAAATACACCTTTCAGTTTCGGGCAAAGTGAACCACATTCTTTGTGGGAAAAGGTAATTAGCAAGAAAACCTTTTTAGCTATGCTAAGAGATTATATGGATACAACAAGTAACCACAAATGAGACTACAAAACAAGACAAGATACAAATTATTAAAGTGCTAAAGGACACTATGTGGGCACCTAATTAAAAAAAATGACAATAACATAATATGAAAGCAAGTTTGTTAGAGTCTATTCTTTTTTTTTTCTTTTTAAATATTTCATCTGTCAATGAAATTTGGGGGAAGTTTCAGTACGAGAATAATTTTTCCTAACAGCCTTGACTGGTGGTGGACTAATAGAAGTTAGTTATGGGGTTGAGCTAAAATGGGCTTTTCAAATGCTCTCTGTGTCATTAAAAACAATTCAAAAAGAATATAAATCCAAAAAAAAAGAAAAACATCGAACAAGGACCGTCAGCATTGGAAAATATTTAAGATTACATTTTACAAGAACATGAGTAACATGATGATCTGCGAGAGGCGACATGACTCACATGGAGTCAAATCAGCCACGGAGAAACCAATGAAGGAGGATTGGACGGGCAGCATACTCCAGCTGAAATCACACTGGGGATGTGCTGAGAGGGTAAAGAGCAGGTTCCCATTGTACTGTGCTCAGCCTAACCATTTTGAAGCCAAACCGTTTTAATTTTAGAAAAGCAAGTTTGTCATTCGTTTAGGAGAAATCTACACTTCTTACAAATACTTGGTGTTTTAGAAAAAAAAAGGGACATTGTTTCAAGCTTCAAGTTATTTAAACAGTTCCAATTTAAACAATGTCAGAATACTGGCTTCCTTTTTCATCCGCATCCTCTAGGCTGCGTGTTTCCAGTGTACTACGACTCCTCCCAGGGTGACTCACATGTTCCTCCAGCTGTCGCTGTACTTACAGACCTGGAGTCTCGCTCAGTAAACTGGCAACAGCCTGCAGCGGTGGGTTTGAGTGAGGTGTCTGTCTGGAGTATACTGCCAGTCTTTGTGTCCTTGTTCCTGCTCCTACAAACTGTTTGTTGTCCTCCTTTGGCACCCCAGGCCTCCAGGTGAAGTGGTCTGTTAAAGAATAGTCTTGTTTTTTTCCTTTATTTTCTTTTTTTTTTCTTCTTCTTCTATGTACAGTTCGTGTCTTTTAATTCAGTCAAGAGGCTGCGGGTCAGCTATGGGCATGGTGTGCAGGACTTCATCCAGGAGCTGCAGAGCTCGGTGTAAATGGATCTCGATCCAGCAGGGCGTTTCTTTGATGCTTTGCCGCGGGTAGTCCGGCCCCCAGCCCTTCACGAAGCTCATCCGCAGGATGCACAGCCTGCGCAGGTCATCGACCCCAATGCCTGCAGCCGCAGACAAACCTGCAGGGGGATCACAGGCAGCGGCTTTTAGATCAATGCGGCACCACGGGCCCAACCAAAACAGAGATCAGGCTTTAACAAGTAGTCACTCAGACTACAACACATCTTTAATGCATCTGACTTAAATTCCATATAATATCTTGCTGTAAATGTAATTTTAGCATCTTCAGTTAATTTCATTATCTACATCTTTAGCTGTCAATTATAAAAATGCCAATTCTGAAACAATTTGTAAAGGAATTTAAGAAATAATGACAGATCCAATGTTTTTGGTGCGTATTCAGTATTAATGTGCTTATTCAGTAAAGGGTTGTTTAAACTAATATTAAGAGAGAAAGAAACAGTGTATATTAAATTCACAATTCTCCCACCTCAGCCGACGTAAAACAGCACTGACGTACAAAAAAGAAAGTATAATCTAGCACTCAAAACATGGCCCCATTTTGTTGCTAAATTGCTAAACTAAGTTCAGTCTAGATTATGTTGAAATTCATTTAGATGATTATTATTCAGTCTATATTATCACACTCTCTCCACTACACCAAAGAAAAAGTTGGTTTTAACGTTTAAAAGTTTCTTTTCAGTACTGTTTTAAACTGTGTGCTGAATGTCTAAAATCTGAGTATGGAGCATGTGCCTCCGATATTCATTGGTGAAAGGTGTGTTGATGGAAAACACATCCATAATCAAAGTACATCCTTCATCCAGCTTCACCATTAACTGAAACTGCTGGTTGACTTTCTTTCTCTGCATGCTGCTCTGTAATTCTCTTGGTCACAGCGCTGTTCAATCCAGCGCCATAAAGAAAGTTCCCAATATTAGTCAGGGCTCCAACACCCCCACCCCACACCCCGCAGATGGATCTTGATGAGGAGCAATCATCATAATAATACACTTGTTCAAGGCTAAGTGCAGCAGTAAGAGCACTCACTGATGGCAGGAGCAATGCCTCCCACTGAGCCGGGCCCTGGAATGTTCCCAGCCACCGCTGCTGCCTGAGCTGCAGCTGCTGCCTGAGCTGTCGCCGCCTGCTGCTGCATCTGCCTGTGGCACTGACGCAGGTCAAACACCTGGCAGGGGAGAAGACGGCAAGCTTGAACGACTTGGTCCAGGTTCGGTGTTGGAACATGTGCAGGTTAAAAATATTCTCAAAAATATTGACATATATTTGACTTTGAATGTGGTTAGTCAAAGTTTGAGCACAACTTCCTAACTTATATTACAATCTTAATCGTATGTTGACTGGATAACTGGTGTGCAAACTTAACCAGTGACAGAGACGACTATTTTTTCTGAACTTGGAAAGTTTCTGCTATTCAAAGTATGACATTGCTGTCGCACTCACCTTGATGTAAGCACTGGGATAAATCTTGTGGACGGCGTCACCAGGGGCACGTCCAGCCTCTCGGTCTAGATAATAGCTCTGCACGAACACTGCATGATCGCTCAAACAGCGCACCCAGACGTCTCCTTCACCCTTGCACTCGAGCTGCACACCTTTGCCGATGTGAAGCCTGAGGACACGAAGGAAAGAATGAGTGAACGCAGCCAGACAGGAGCGGTACTAGCAATAATATGTTATTTGTGGAGAAGCACTCTAGCACTAAAAAGATACTGAACATAATAATACATCATTTACTGTCAATTCTTGTTCATGCCTAGAAACGCACACTAAACATACATTAAACTACAGAGTAACATCCGTACCTGGCTCTCTCTATGTTCTCTGTCCTGTGGACGTTGCTCAGTTGACCCAAGCAGAAGCGATCCCCTCCTGACGGATCCACATACCCATCCACAGTCACTATCGGACACGTGGACGGCACCTTGAACGTCTCCCCAACCTGCACATCCATCTCAAAGTATGCAATGGAGCACCAGTATTCTGGGGCTGGAACAAGCAACCAATGGGCAAATGAGTCACACGTGTGAGAACATTAAGGGTAAGAGTATACGGATATTCTCCGACCTGCAGTTTCATACTCACCAGGGTGATTGGATATGGGGGGCTGGAATGCAATTTCATTGGTGACGGGCCCTGCAAGTACACGTCAATATTCAATTTGAATTAACTTCTCTTCTTATGCTGTGATGTACTACTCAGTAATGAAATGACTCATCTAGTGTTGGGTGAGGATGTTTACCATGTATAGTTAGCCTTCACATGTAACACAGCAACTGTCACATATTTATAATTGTATAGCGAATGAATGAATGAAGAAAACTCTTTTGATCTTTGCCATCTTGGTGCTATTGCTAATACCCATATTAAAATATATTAACACCAATAAATTGTTCCCTTAACGATATGCACATTTTTTATTCTTGATTTTTGAGTTTTGCTCTGCGTTCTGATGTTTTCATTCACTCACAGTAATGCCCCGTGTGAGGCATGGGAGGATGATGTTGTAGATGCCCATTCTGGTGTTGAGGCACCGCAGGGGTGAAGCTGCCGTTTCTGCTCCAGTTCGGGGGAGGATCTGAAAATACACATTTACGTTAAGTGTTATGCCAAACAGGCAACGTCAGGTGAATTCATTATTAAGTGTTGACCATGAGTAATGTCTCACTTGAGGGTCCAGCACTGATGGTGGAGAAAGCAGAGGTCGAAGCTGAACTGCTGCCCTCCGATGGAGGAAGTAAAGCAGGGCTGCTGAACGTCTCCTGCGGACCTGGCCTCGACGGTGGGTGCTGGATAGTCTGCAGGTGGCTTTCAGTGCTGGAGTGGGATTGCGGATTATCGTAGTCATACTCATCCTTTACCATGAGTGGACCTAGCACAAAACGACAGGCACGGTTAAGACTGGTGAACATCCTGCAAATCTTTGCAGAGCAAACAGGAATATTTTAGCCTACCTGAACCTGAAAGGGTCAATCCAGATAAGTCTGAAAACACAATAAAGACAATAAATTCATTTCACTCATGTTTAAGCAGGACCATATTTTAAGTCTTCAGAACATGATTTCTTTCAGCTGAATGTATCTGAACATGACTGATAATATTAAAAAGCAAATTGTTTGCACATGACTAAAACATAATAAATCTACACGAACTTGTGTAACCCTAAACAATCGTTAATTGTACTTATAATACTTTGTTTTAGGCTAACAAGGCTAACAAAATTTAGAGTCTTACCAATTCCTGGAGAGACCACCCTCTCATAGTGGTATGGGTTGACACAAACGTTGTCACATTTCAGGTCAAAGGCATACTGGCAATATTTCACGTGTTTTAACTCATTCTTGTGTAGATCAGGCCATCGCCACAGTCTGGCATAGACAACGTGGGGAAAACCTTTACGCCCCGCAACCTAAAGCACACACAAAGGTAGGCACGGTTAGTCACAATTTAACAAGCTGACTCAGGATCAATAAAGCGTTTCATCTATCACTACAGATCTGCTATTTTACCTGTAGGCGTCCATCCAAAGTTCGCTGTATTGTTACACACTTGCTGGGATGAGCTCCATTCGTAGTAATGGCCGTAATAAGCGAATCCAGCTCGTCTTTCTTCTCCTTCAGCTTCTTGACGAGACTCTCGATAGCTCGCTTAGCAAAGCTTTCACTTTCTCCTCCCTGTCGGTGGCACATGAGGCTGTGCACAATGCTCAGGCAGGCATCGTTACTTGTGGGAGTGTTTGTGATTGACATCTTGTTCCTTAGGTTTCAACCCTGGGGAGGCTTTCTAGTCGTACCCTCTACGCTTTTACCAGTAGAAGTGGCAAGGTGGAATTACTGTGGAGCCGATTCAGATTACGTTCACCAACCTAAAGGAGAAGGAGGGCTGTTTTATAAAAGCACATTCAAGTGTATATGCCAACCTGTATTAGATAAAATAAAAATAACAGATCAAATATGTGCATCACTCAAATTTACTTTCACGTGGGGGAAATAAAACATCATCACAGCCACAGTTCATAAAACTGTTTTCCAGAAACTCTAAAAAGTTGTACAGATAGTATTAAGTTATCATTTGCTAGCAACAGTGTAGACGTTTGTAACAAATGAGATGTACATTACAAACTGACAAGCACTGCCTTCAAGTTTACATTCGTGCATGCAAAAATACATTGTTGACTTAAATCCTCAAACACAGCCATTACCTCGTCTAAATTGCATTTTCCGATAAATTATTAACTATAGGGAAAACTACATTCTTCACGATTATAGTGCTCATTTGTGTTAAAGTCAAAACCGAATAAACATGTCTATCAAACTGTTTTGATTAGCATTTTCGCATCAAACGAGGCTAAAAGTGCCCCACTAGGTAATTTATCATAGCTCGTAGACAGAGTAGCATCTTTGTTAAATAAATAAATAATACCGCAGTACTTTGCAAGTCAGCTGGGCCTAATGTATATCGAATGGTTTAACCTACGACCATGCATTAAAGATTATATATATATTTAGCATAATTGCAGTTGTGAAAGAATATAGTTAGCTAACACGGCCAAGCTAATGTCGGTCGGCGCTAGCCATTACTTAGCTAACTAGCGTTAGCGGCAGTTAGCTGAACCTAGCACAGAGAGCATTAATTTATCCAATACATGAATCAAACACAAACAGATTTTTGCACTTACAGTGATTTCGCCGTGTGAGAGCGTTAACCCCAGTGGTAGACGGTGATACGCGAGTGTTTTTATCTACCGAAACGCCCCTTGCGCTTTTTAGCATTTACTAGCTTGCGTTTGTGTTATTTTTGGCTAGCTTGCTAACACGTACGCTAACAGACATCCATCAACTTCACGCTAGCTGACAAGCTAACCTTCCTCTGTGTCGGACCCGAATCTGCCGCCGTGCGAAGCGTTACAATATCATGTTAGTTAAAGTCTGTAACTCTTGTTGTACTTTATTAAAAAATGATGAAACTGTGCAAGCTAACAACAACGCGTTCTTCGGCTAGCTGCCCACGAAAATAAACAAAAAATTCTTCCCCACCCACAACGCTCCCACTGCGCATGTGCGCGTAAAATGTGACAGGCGTGGCGCTGCGGTGCAGGTTGGTGAGTTAAAATAAATTTAAAAACACACGTACTATTTTGAAGTTCAGAACCAAATATGACACCGTAGAAATACATTTTATACCCAACTATAGCGAAATTGCAACAATATGCCATTTCTTTTAGTATAAATCTGACGGTTTTCTGGGATGCATATGCTAATGAGAATGTGTGCCGCAGATGTCCCATTACTCCTTCATATTTGTTTCTTCCACTCCGCTATTTTTGTTTTTCTGATAACACTCCTATTAATTATAAACCCTGATTAAAAATAATAATAATAATAAATTTAAAAAACCACATCATTTTGAACATTTAAAGATCATCTCTGGAGAGTTTATGCTCGTATATTGCTTGAAGGTTTTCATTGTTATTTAAAGAAATCTATAATACCACTTCTTTTCTGGGTTCATGCCAGCAGTATCTTCTCTATCATTTAATATATGACCCAGATTATGAGGATTCCTTAAACATCAATGACATTAATACAATAAACCCACACTCTAATCAAAGTGAATGAAAGCAACTATGCGACCCTCTTTTCATTTGTAGTTTGACGGTTTTGCTGTAACATAAAGTCTCCCCCTTGTGGTTATAATATAGTGTGACATCGCAGTAATAAGTAGTCCTCAGTCTACTTCTCTTACAGTCATAGCACACAATGTAGCACAAATATCCACAGTACCAGACAATATGCGTATCTTTTTCTTTGTTTCCACCACAAGGATAACCATTCAATTATTTACTGAAATGTCTCAACAACTTTGAAAATGGGGGCGGCACAGTGGCGGGTGGTTTCTGTTGATGTCAGGAAGCTAGCAGGAAGACTAAACAAAATCGAGGGAAGAAATATTTTAATTTTTCCCTACATTTCCAAGGGAAATTTCATTGCTTTTATTTGACAGATTTGTCTCCATAATTAAACTTGTTTCAGATCTGAACATGTAGTTAAAGGTAGAGCAAGGTAACAACATCCATCAATGTAACATACACTAAGCTACTTTGTTGACTAAATCCATGTACTTGTAGTTAAGTAAACAAGTTGAGTACTGACAGCATTTACTGACGGCTCAGATAGCTAACAATGTTTGGTATTTTGTCTTATCGAAGGAGGCTTTCTTGTGTATGCTCACAGTGAAGTGTCCAGGAGAAAATGAACAACTGACCACTTGGAACTTGAGCAGACTTTAGAACTTCAGTGACAGTAGACACTGACGTACTATGGAATGTTGGATTGTGATGACGCTGGACTCCAAGTTCCAACAGAGAGAGAGAGAGAGAGAGAGAGAAGGTTCCGTGTTCAAATCCAGGCCGACTGGGGCCTTTCCGTGTGGAGTACTCCTCCTTTAACTGCAGAAGGCATGTTAAATAAGACACAATGAAATTATCTTTTAGAACACTTTGACTATAGCCTGTTCACTTCCAACCGATGTGTATAAGACGAATCACAACTAGAGGGATTTGTTCAACAATATAACTTTATAACTAGTGGTATTTAAATTCATGACATGACAAAGAACCGAAATAATGGTAAAACTAAAAACACAAGAAACTTAGATCCATTCCAAGCTTACGCAAAAATTTCAAACTGTTATTTTAGCATAAAGTCAGCTCAGTTAGTATTTTATACTAACAATAACAACACATACACTATATTACCAAAAGTATTCGCTCACCTGCCTTTACTCATTCTATGAACTGAAGTGCCATCCCATTCCTAACTCATAGAATTCAATATGATGTCGGTCCACCTTTTGCAGCTATTACAGCTTCAACTCTTCTGGGAAGACTGTCCACAAGGTTGAGGAGAGTGTTTATAGGAATTTTTGACCATTCTTCCAAAAGTGCATTGGTGAGGTCACACACTGATGTTGGTCGAGAAGGCCTGGCTCTCAGTCTCCGCTCTAATTCATCCCAAAGGTGTTCTATCGGGTTCAGGTCAGGACTCTGTGCAGGCCAGTCAAGTTCATCCACACCAGACTCTGTCATCCACGTCTTTATGGACCTTGCTTTGTGCACTGGTGCACAGTCATGTTGGAAGAGGAAGGGGCCCGCTCCAAACTGTTCCCACAAGGTTGGGAGCATGGAATTGTCCAAAATGTTTTGGTATCCTGAAGCATTCAATGTTCCTTTCACTGGAACTAAGGGGCCAAGCCCAGCTCCTGAAAAACAACCCCATACCATAATTCCTCCTCCACCAAATTTCACAGTTGGCACAATGCAATCTGAAATGTACCGTTCTCCTGGCAACCTCCAAACCCAGACTCGTCCATCAGATTGCCAGATGGAAAAGCGTGATTCATCACTCCAGAGAACGCGTCTCCACTGCTCTAGAGGCCAGTGGCGGCGTGCTTTACACCATTGCATCCGACGCCTTGCATTGCACTTGGTGATGTGTGGCTTGGCTGCAGCTGCTCGGCCATGGAAACCCATTCCATGAAGCTCTCTGCGTACTGTACTTGGGCTAATCTGAAGGTCACATGAAGTTTGTAGCTCTGTAGCAATTGACTGTGCAGAAAGTCGGCGACCTCTTTGCACTATGCGCTTCAGCATCCGCTGACCCCTCTCCGTCACTTTACGTGGCCTACCATTTCGTGGCTGAGTTGCTGTTGTTCCCAAACGCTTCCATTTTGTTATAATAGAGCTGACAGTTGACTGTGGAATATTTAGGAGCGAGGAAATTTCACGACTGGATTTGTTGCACAAGTGGCATCCTATGACAGTTCCACGCTGGAATTCACTGAGCTCCTGAGAGCGGCCCATTCTTTCACAAATGTCTTGTTTCACAGTCTGCATGCCTGAGTGCTTGAATTTATACACCTGGGGCCAGGCCAAGTGATTAGAACACCTGATTCTGATCATTTGAATGGGTGAGCGAATACTTTTGGTAATATAGTGTATTTACTGCTGTTCAGGTATTATGTTGATGTCTTAGATAAATGTGTGTTTTTTTCCCAAAAACATTAACAGGACTGAGGGTTGAGGATAAGTGCCTGTTGTTGTTCTGGTCAAATTAGTAGCTCGCTACTACTTAATAATACTGAATTTTATTCTCAAACATTACATTACACTGTGTTTATTATGTGTGATGTCTAGTAGTTTCTTTCACTCTGTATTGATTGTATTGTATGAGGTTATATACTAACCCACTCTGTGTAAAATGTCAAAAATAACACTTCAAACATGCATACATTAACAAATACATTTCCAGTCAAACTAAAGGATATTTCTTTGTGACTCTTTATTATTACTAACCAAACTGTATACCAGCTTATCCTTGTGATTGCGTACTATACAAAACAATTGCTGACCTAATATTTAAATTTGTTTATAGTTGTATTGTTGAGATTTTCTAAATTGGTAGTAGTTCAGGCAGAATCTACTTTCCCAGTCTCCTTTGGTGTTTATTATAGACTTTTCTGAATCCAGATTCTTTGTCTTTGCATCCAGCATCTCATTTACATGTCACTTTACACATGTACCATTCACCAAGTGTCTTACAGGACCCAAAACATCAGTAATTACACCATCCGACCACTTCTCTTCACCCCTGTAGCTTTTCACAAGCACCACCTGACCCATAGAGAAAGTCATGCGTTTATTCTTGTAGCCTTAATATCTTTAAATTAAGAAACAAAAACCGTATTATGTGTCATGATGTCCTTGATTAGTGATTTCTGTTCAAACATAATACTGTAAATGAAAAACCAGTGAGGGTTTAAAGACTATAGAAGCCAATGAAGAAGCCTCAGTTTATCCTTCAAATTAAAACAGATTTCTCCAAACTGGGTCTTGCAGTCAAATCTTCTTGTCTGTTTTAATGATAAATAAATAAACAAAAATAAAAAAGAGGAACTGACATTGTTATTTTCATTAGAATAGAGTATCTTACACAATAGCTAACCATCATTTGTACAAAAAAAGACACTTATCTAAATAGGATTTAAACAGTCATATCCTACAATCAATGGTTTTATAAGATATTAAATTAAACCCCCTTGTCAGTTCCACAAGTTTCAATATATATTCTTTACATATTGAAACTTAATTCCAGTTTTAAAGAGCCACCATGACTGGAAATCAATTTTTTCACTGCCTATCCGTATCTCTGCCCTGCACACTTGGCCTATGTAAATCGGCGCGCTGGGTGAGGATCCTATTAAGTGAGAACGTTCCACAGTGTTATTCCATTATTGTTATCTACTTCCGACTGTTAACAGCAGAAGCTAGGTGATGATGTGCCATGTATTTTCTTTCCATTTGTACTGTTGCTGTGGCCCTGATAAGCATAAGCGTAAGCATGCCAGTGTCAGAAAAGGGAAGTGGGATGGTTCAGAGGGCACCAAGCAACCTAACGGCAGGATTGTCAATAGAGCATGTTGGCGCTGGAGACCAGGAATCTGACACCACCTTCTGGCACTTGGAGTGGCGTCTCATCCTGAGTGATGGTCTACAGGACTCCAGGCTCTGACACCTCTTTATCACTGTGGCATGGAAGCGGGCAGCGAGAGGCCCGCCAGGCATGTGACGTTAGAGAGATGGGGATTAAGGTTGTTGGATGGGGAGTGCTGTGATTACCTGACAATGAAACATAGTGTGCAGGAGATTAGAAATTGCTCAATGAATGTGTTTGTTTTCAGATGCATTTTATTTTTACAACCATAGTAACATTCATGTTGAGAACCAGGGGCTGGGTATGAACGGCTGGTACAAAGAGCGATTTCACGGCAGCTGACAACAGTGTTAGTTAAGAGAAATGGCTTTTTTTTTTCCAGACGCGGAGCCCTGAAGAGACAGTGTGAAAATCCTCTCCCCCTCGAAAGCCATCGGAAATACATTTTCTGCAAGTTTGCCAAGTAAATAGGAGAGAAAAATGTCACAGTTTTTGAATTCATTTTAGTGGTTTCAAAAAAAACAAAAAACAAATTATACCATTTACAAATTTGCAGCGTGCACGTCTCTTTTAAAAGCATTCTGCTAGACTGATATTCAGTCGTGCATTATGGAACTCACACAATGCATACAATAAAAATGTCTTTTCTTTTTATTATATCCTTTAATGAACACGGCCTCTAAGTGCCATTCAAAGGGATTACTATGGAACTTGTCCAGCAACACTCTGAAACGCAAAAAACATGACAGACTATTTAAGAAGATTTGCAGCTTTACTTAAAACTGTTTATATTCTGCATACATTCACGTAACAACAATTGCACATTTACATCGTGTGTCCATCACTAATTTACAACTACGGTAAGTCCAGACCTGTGTTATTATACACCACTGTATGAGATGTCAGATACTGTGGAAAAAAAGGCACATTAGATAGCAAGCTAACAAGCTAGCTAGCAATATCTAGCTAGCGAGCTTGATAGATAGATAGATAGATAGATAGATAGATAGATAGATAGATAGATAGATAGATAGATAGATAGATAGATAGATAGATAGATAGATAGATAGATAGATAGATAGATAGATCCATCAGTGCCCAGTCTCTATCTCAACTTTCAGAACTATCTACAGCCACACTCTGCCACCACCATCCCCTCATACTTGTGGTTGAAAGTGATCACGCCGTTATCATGATAAAGGAGTGAGATTGGCTCCAACTTAGTGGGCACACAGCAAGCACGAGACGCCCTGTCTGGACTCTTGATGCTCAGCAGTGTCTGCACTATGGCGTGCTTGGTGGGCGAGACCTCGGAGGTCATAGGTGGGTTGCATACTCCGTTGCACTCGTACGCTTCGTAGCCCAAGGGCTGGATGATCCACGTATCCCAGCCAATGTCTTTAAAATCCACATACAGGGGTGTCCTCTTGCATGACTCGCTCTTAACATTGCGACGGATTCGAGGAGGTGTGTCGTAGATAAGGTTGGACTGCAGTTGCATGAGAGACTGTTCGTCCTGCTCGTCCTGGTTAGCGTGGCCAGTGTTGTGATTAACGTGCTCCCAGAAAGGCTGCTGGCCCCTGCCCATGTTTTCTGGAAGGTCACTCTCGTGTTTCATCATCTGGTCGAGCTCCTGCTTGTCCTGTTTGTGGCTTCTGCTCTGATCATCTGAGAACACGATCAAGACCGCGTTGTGTTTCCCCTCCAAGCTCCTGTCAATATCAACATCAACCGATCCCCCGTCCTCCTCTGCGGTCTCATGCGTGGCCCCTTCTTCCTCTGACCCCAGACTTGCAATATGAACCTCCAGGCTGTGAGTTGCGCACCCTGACTTCTGCCAGAGCGAAACCACATGAGTCAGGTCAAACGACACCCAGCTATTATCTTCAACATGGATTTGCTTTGTCACCAGTTCCTCCAAATCCCTCGTCTTCACCACCTCCTCTTTAGCCCTCCCTCTCCCTTCTTTCCCCACCTCTTTCGTCCAAACAACACCCTCATGTATTTTGTAGATTGTCACCTCGCAGTCATAGCCAACATACGGTTTCTGTGCCTTCTGGACCAGAGCGAAAAGACGAAGCTCGGCTATTGTTACGTGCTCATGGTGGGGCAAGGAGACATTGAACAGCAAGGGATGTATCCTTACACCCCTGTCTCTTATACTATAGGGGGAAGAATCTGAAATAAAAATATCAAAAAGTGTGTCTCAATGCATTTTGTATGTTTTTTTAACCGTATACTTCATAAATGCTATTCAGCAATTCCATAATCATAGATTCACTTTGACCTCCATAAATCAGATTAGTCCAGTTATTCAAACTATTCAACAATTACTTTAGAAAGTCAACAAGAAGTTTGTACCTTCATTCTTGAAACTGCGCACAATGTTGGCTGACGGCACAGCGGTGCGGTCGTTGGCGAACCTCTCGTACAGTTCCAGCATGTACTCTGGTGGCTCTGTGTGGACGGCAAGGGGCCTGGTTTGGGGCCTCAGCTTTGTGAGGTTCAATGTGGACAGAAACTGGTTCAGAAAATCCTGTGCATCGAGCAGCGGCGTGTCACCCTTGTCCCTACCAACTGGTGCCCTGTGATGGTTCTCAGTAGGCTTGGTGCGACTGCTCAAGCTCAAACCCGCCAGGAGAAGGACGTTCAGAGTGTGCACAAAGCCAAGGTTGGCGAAGGCTGGAGCGGTCATGGCTGCATGAAGGAAAGGTTTAAATCCAGAGGCTGAGCGTCAGATGAGAAGATGATCCGCTGGAAGGAGACGTTCTTAGGAGGACTTTTCTCCGTTAAAGGACAACAGGTTGCTGTTGGGGGCAAAGAGAAAACAGCTTTGCCCTTGCTGTTCTTGTCGTTTGGTATTGAGGGCAGGGCTGTGCTATCCAATGTGCTGTGCTGACATGTTTGGAGATGTCACTAAGGCCGTGCTCTGCCCTCCTCTCTCTCTCCACACCAGGAACTCACAGCTATCCAGAAGTAAAGTCCACTGATGTTCTTTTATTGCGATTTGTGCCTTTCTCTTCATTAAAGACTGCTAAAACTTTTCTGAAAGTGATTTGAAAATTAACGCAGCCCTTGGTTTATAAACTGATGTTTAAATGAAATCAAAAGATGGAGCCTGCTTTTCATGCTTTAACATGCTTCTTCAAAAAAACTATTCAAGTCAAACCTAAAACTTATACTTCAATTACCAATTGAGAGTATGTTGTTAATTCATGCTTTGCAATCTCCACAAGAGGCCACTGTAAACTCTGTATCTCAACTTGGACTGAATTAACCTGATTTATTGCTGATTTAATCTTATTTCTGTGCGGTTTCAATTTGTAACCCTGACGTGTGACTTGTTTTGGTGTAAACAGACTAAGGATAGTTGTTGCAGAATAGTCTAAGGTGCACGCTGCTAAAGCAAAAGGGGCCACAGGCTCGAGTCTGTCCCAGAAAAAGAGAACGGAACCATAAATGAGAAATTATGCACGTAATTTATTGTCGTTTTCATTCAACATCGCAATGCAAAAAGGACCACTGCAAAGCAGAGTTGTATTGAGTGTAGGATCACTTACTGGTATTAGCTAATACACATAAATAACTTTTAATTAATAACATGAGTATTACAATAAACGTTACAATATAAATGCCTTCATTTAGAATATTAACAGTCCTTTGTTACACATTTACAATCCCATTTTGCCTGCCGTGAAACAAATGGAATAGAGACTCATGTAGAGATTTACTAACACCGCCTACTTTGATTTATCGAGAATCATCTGAAAGTCTAAAATGTTCGACTGGTTAGGCCGACGATAGCTCTAACTCTAAATCTGCTGTTGTGGATAACAACAAATGAACAAGTCATTTTTAGTCTTAATAGCTTGACAAACTAGAAGTATACTGCAGATGAGGAGTAAATTCAAATTGTACACGTCATACATTCTTTGGAGTCATGGTTCACCACTGTTTGCATATTTGGGCTCTTTTACGTGTCACTCATAATCCATCGCACTGCAGCTCATCCCGGTCCTTGAACACTATTGCCAGCTAGCCTGCGTAACAAATACATGTAAATGTTTGGCACAATAGTTCCTGTAAACAAAGGAAATCCTTTTTTAACTGAAATGTGTTTGTTCATCTGTACAAGAAATGATCAGATGGCACAGATCCCTATTTCACAGATGGAAAGTGTCTTTAAGCGGCTCGCCCGACCTTGTTGCTCTGTCTACACCCAGGAGTCCAGCGGTGGAGGTTTGTTGTCCATGAGGCCCACCGAGGGCCTGCCAGCTCTGATGAAGTGTTTCCTTTCATTTATCGCCTAGTTCAGGGAGCGTACCGACATGTAATTTGCACAAGATACAAAAGTAAATACAGTTAGAAAAGTCTTATGAGCCACAAAAGTGAAAACAGTAGTGTTGTAGCAGGTAATTAAATCTGTGTTAAATCATACAGGTATACAGTCAAATACAAAAAAGATCTGTCATCTAGTCTTTTTTTTATAAATTATAGAAGTAATCAGATTACCTGCAGGGCGTCTCTTTCCACAACAGGCACCTTTCCATCGCTGACTCGATCATTTGGCTCTAAACTGGAATATACATCTGTGGGGGAAAAAATAAAATCTGCAGGGTCACAAGATTTACTTCCATCAAGTGTTGCATTCATTCTTCACCAAGATCTTGTATTGATGATGGGAGAGTCTGATCACTGAGCAAAGCCTTCTCCAGCACATCCCAAAGATTCTCAATGGGGTTAAGGTATGGACTCTGTGGTGGACAATCCATGTGTGAAGATTACGTCTCATGCTCCCTGAAACACTCTTTCACAATCTGAGCCCCATGAATCCTGACATTATCATCCTGGAATATGCCCGTGAACATCAGGGAAGAAAAAAAAACATTGATGGAATTACCTGGTCATTCAGTATATTCAGGTAGTCAGCTGACCTCATTCTTTGGACAACATAATGTTGCCGAACCTAGACCTGAGCAACTGCAGCAACACCAGATCATAGCACTGCCCCCACAGGCTTGTACAGTAGACACTAGGCATGATGGGTGCATCACTTCATCTGCCTCTCTTCTTACCCTGATGCCCCCATCACTCTGGAACAGGGTAAATCTGGACTCATTAGACCACATGACCTTCTTCCATTGCTCCCTAGCAAACTGAAGCCTTTTTTTCTAGTTAGCCTCATCGATCAGTGGTTTTCTTAAGACTACACAGCTGTTCTGTCCCAATCCCTTGAGTTCCCTTCACATTATGTGTGGAAATGCTCTTACTTTCTCTATTAAACATAGCCCTGAGTTACACTGTTGGTTTTCTTTGATTAGATTTCACCAAACGCTGGTCACGAAATAAAGTGTATTTAGCTAAAACGGCTTGAACTATATGCCATTTAGTTTGATCTGAAACTGATATGTCCCAGCTGGACTTTTAAAAAATGCATGAAGACTTGTACATAAGTTTAGTCAAATAGTATGTATTATCTGTAAACTCAAGGGTTGCACTGACAATATTTAAACCACCCACCTCTAAAGAAATATCATCAGCTAGACACTCAAACCAAATTTATTTAAATGTGGAGCTCTCTCTTCCAACAAGTTATCAAATTGACCAAATAGCATGCAATGCAAACAACATTTAGGACTCTATAAATATTTGAGATGTTGATTTTGATATTTTGCTATGTGAAAGGCTGTAAATTGTCTGTCAGTTAAGTGATACAGATTTCAAAAATTGGTAACAAATGCACTGAAATAAATAATTAATATCATTCCCTACTCAAAACGATGTTTAAGTCAGATTCATAATTCATTAGGAAACCTTGAGACCAAATCCCTGTTTCAGTGCGAAGCTAGAGGTCGCCCTCGACGTGGCAAAAGTGGGAGCCCTTTTTGAAATAATGTCCGAATGAAATGTAACTAGCGATGCATGAGCCTGTCCTGCCTGCGGGAGAAACTGTTCAGGCTAATAAGACAAGTCTGTGCACTGATAACCTTGGCAGCACATCATTGGTTTAAGGCTACGTTTCAGAAGAATACGGTCCGGGACTGAAAATGCACATTTCTTCGACCCTGACATGACACGAATGTCTGTGTGTTTTAAAGAGTTTTTCTATCTCTCCCTCAGAGCCAGAGGACATTTTTCTCATTTGGATGATGCTTTAATGACATTTAGCTGAAGGAACGCATGCAGTGATTTTCTGACCTTGGGTTTTGTCCATGAGAGGCAAGGTGATGTCATCACTGCCTTGCTTTCCACTCTTGGATTTTTTAGCCACTCCGGCAGTCGTGGGCTTTGAAAGACAAAGAACATTATATTACAGGGAGACAAATCGATCGCTTTCCCGACGTTCTGTTTTCATGAAAGGGCATTAAACTGTTTTTTTGACTGGAATGACGGCGGGCGCATCTTTTGTATCTCCTTGTGCTCTGGTTGCGGCGGGAGACTACACTCTCAACTTTATTGATCAAGGTTGCACGTTGAAGGGCAGCTTGTGTTGCTAAGTGGTCTACAGGTTATGGCAAACATTATTTCCTGAGTTAAAATCAAACTAAAACACCTCCACTCTTCTGTTTCAGTTGCTCCTTATACATTTGTGTTATTTCTTGACAAGCATCGCCTGGTGTAAACAGTTTTGTCTAGACATGCCCGATTCGGATGAGGTAGAAATATAACTCTGTCTCTCAGTTTTTTCGAGTTTCAAAATGACGCAAAACAGAAAGAAATACCTTAAAGTGGCTCTTGTTCCAGCCTGCCTTGATCAGAGCGTTTCTCAGGTCCTTGTAGGCCCATATTGTCTGTAGCACATGGGAGGCTGCCTTGGTCTCTCGTGCTGATTGGCTGGCAACAAATCAGTGGAGATGGTGGTGAGCAGCAGAGGACAGCCCTAAGACAGTACTGTCCCAGTGATTAAAATCATCTCTCAGTGCCTTGGGATATGATGCTTATATTATTTTGAGATGATGCATCGAGGCTGTGCAAGCAGCATAAGCATTAAATTTAGTAACTTTGATTTAGTAGATTCTTTTCAAACTTAAACGTACGAACACTTTGAAACTACCTTGACTTATGGATGGCTACCAGTTTCTGCACGGCGTGACCCTGGATGAGGGCTCTGGCGTTCTCCGAGTTGTCCGTGATGATCTCGTGAATTGTGTTCAGAACGGACACCACCGTATCCCCCTCCAGGTTCTTCGCCGGGTGCTGCTGCCCGCACGGCAGATTGCCGACGAGGTCCCTCAGAGCATAGCTCCCTGTAATGACGGCGAGAGACAGAAAAGTCTGAGCGAGAGTGCCCTGGAGCAGAGCCACGTGTGCGCAGGTGAGATTTAAATGCCCGTGCCTATTAAATCTTTATTCCTCCTGTCCATGGCCAGGTTGCGAAGAGCGATGGCCACGGCTCGCACAACTTTGTCCACATCCGAGCGCAGCAGCTCCACCAGAATTGGCAGCCCTTTCTCTTTCCTCACCGTCGCCCGAATGTAGCTGGACCACTACAGGTGGGAACACAGAACAAGTGACAACTTTTTGGGGATCGTCCTTTAATCAAACAGCCTTGATCCTAAATGACAGCGTTCATGCCACAGCATATTTGGGCAAAGCACGTTTTTTAAAAGACCCACTCGGGAGGGATATAGCGGGAACAGTTATTTTTGATCATGTCGACTGTTGACAAGGTCAGTCTAGAGAGTCCATTTAGATTAGGCTGATAAATAATGTCGTCTCAAAAACAAAACCTGCCAGCCAAAGAAAAAAGCTTTAGGCACGCATGCGCCGGTTTTTGAGTAACGGCCCAGGGAGGCTGTTTTGTTTGACCCTGCACCATGAAGACTCATTTAGAGGGTAAATCGTCTCTAAGTCTCTCCTTAAGCTGAATAGCTCAGAGGAATGGTGAATCCTGGATCTGCTCCATGCACAGTGTGTGAAGACACAGGCAGACTAGGAATGCAATCACGGTGACGTTACTTGAATAAGCACACCAATCAGCCACAACATTAAAACCAGGAGAAGTGAATAGCATTGACCTTCATGTGACAATACAATGTTCTGCTGGGAAACTTCTGGACCTGGCATTCATGTGGTTGTTACTTAGACATGTACCCCCACCCCATAGCAATGATGCTCCTTGATGGCTGCAGCCATCCCCAGAAGGATACAGCATGACTCTGACTAACACACACAGGAACAGTTAGAAGACAGTCTATGAGATGTGAGATGGTCCACAGAGGCCCTTCCACTCAACCCATAGGACCCATAGGACCCATAGGACCCAACGAACAACATCCTATTGCCAAACACCACAGGACACCCTCAGAAGACCCATATCCATTCTCCAATGAGTCACAACTGTTTTGGAGACAAAATAGTAGGAAGGTGGTCATAATGTTATGCCTGATCGGTGTACTTCAAACACAGCCTGATTTATGCCTAAGCCAGCGTCACTTGATAACTCCATAATCACAAGCCCCGTAGCTGTGGCTGAAAGAAATAACTTGGAACTAGTCCATCTGCTCACAGCCCAGTGTCCTGCAGCGAGGTTCTGCAGCGCTCCTGCGGCTGCCTCCAGGGTGTTGTGGTTGTGACTGCAGGTGAGGAGAGAGAGGTAGAGCCTCACCACCTCTGGCTGGTACAGCAGCTCCAGCCCTTGAACAGAAAGGCAGAGAAATGTGAGGAAAAAAAGAAATGTATTGTTGGGTGTCATTTACTATTAGCCTTCAGCCATTAAATGAATAAATATGTTTGCGTGTTTCAGTCAGTAGCTTGAATCTGTAGGTTAATAATACTGCATTGGAGAAAATTACAACTCCTCCAGGAACTTGCAGTTTTTTGTTTTTTTTTGTTTAAATTGTGTGCTGGATGGCTGAAGTATTTTAAAGCTGACCCTGAACCGTAACATCCTTGTCATTCTGATTTGCATTCACTGGCTGCAGCGTGGGAGGGATAAGCTCTGATCTGTTCTAATGGCAGCCAGATATACCAATGCAGTAGTCAGTCCTTCAGTGCTACTATGAGATTTTATTCACAGATTCCACATACATGCCACATTCTTGATAGTAATAATAAAGAAAAAAACATTCAAAGGGATAGCTGAGACGTCCCAGACGATAACATGCACAGTATGTGGGTCATGCAGTATTCTGAGTATGCGCCAGTGCACGTCTTATACCTGGCAACGTCCTCCTCTAGATGTTGCCAGGTAAAATTTTATCAGTCTCTCAGTTGATGGGCCATTTTGTTTTAGTAATGCGAGCGGTGCAGGTGCTGATGCGTGCCTTCGCATTTAAATGAATTCTCTCTGGGCCATGCCAACGTCATGCTTACACAGCAAATAGAGAGAGAGAGAGAGAGAGAGAGAGAGAGAGAGGGAGAGAGAGCAGGTACCAATGCTTGGTAGCAAGAGGATGTTGATGGAAGCTCTTCAAAATATATTTATATTCATTTCGACAATTAGGCTCATTGCAAATGTCACGGTGAGTCATACTGCGGTCTTTAATTTCAAATGCAACGTGAAGCAAACAACTTTTTTTCCTTTCTCTCTCCGCAAACATGTACCTTTCATCAGTTCTGTGCGTTTTGGCAAATCCAATGTACTGTATTTTCTGTCCATAAATCCATTTTTCCAACCTGTGCATCGCAGACACACACATGCACACGAACGCCGACGTCGTTACACGCACATACACACACACACACACACACACACACACACACACACACACACACGGAAAATGTCAGCAAATAATCAAATCATCGTATTGCTGCGTCCAAAATGCTCAGGGAGCAACGAGAGCACTGACCTTGATTGAACCACTCCTCTGATGAGAACGTTTCGAAGGGGAAAAGAAGAGAGAACAATGTCAGAGGACAGAGCAGCAGAAAACACGGAGCTCCTCCATGTGGTGAGACACTCATAGCAACTCATAGCTCGACACTAATGTTTAGGTTGTTGCCTCCAGAACGAACGGCTGCAGACCGTCGCTCAGCTGTGGTTGTAATTGTTACCCATCTATATGAGTTGCACGTCAGTTTTCACAAGTTCTACAAATTGCCCTGATTATTGCATCAGCTGCATGGTGTAAAACTGCCAAAAGAACAAAGAATAAGCAAGCAGTTTCAGCATTGGGACCTGGTAATTCCTCCAGCCGAGCAAAATCTATAGTCGGCTTCTACATGTGAAGGCATGTGAAATGTTCAGGCATAAAAGAGGATACGAAATCTGACCGCTCAAAGCTGGGATGTGCCGGCGGCTAATGAAATTCCTCAAACTGAGAAAAAGGTTGGTTTATAGAAACTGGTAGAGTCGATTACACAAGTGTAAGCTAAGTGTCATAAACTGTAAAACCTTAAGAAAATGGCTTAATGCTTTTACAATCAGAGACATCGCTGGATGTGTTCAGAGGCTTCATTTTAAGCCCCTTGCAAACGTGCACATTAGAGCAAATAGGATTCCTAACTTCGAGCGTCAAAAGCGTCTTATAAATCTCAGAAACACAGAAGACAGATGAAAATAAATAAATAAACCGACCTTTAGGCCTTTTCCCCGCGAGACAGTCGGGCTCATTCTTCTTCTTCTGGTGCCCCACTGATCTCATCAAATGGCAAGCGTGGGGCTCCTGAAATCGCTCGGCTCCTGGTATTTCTTTGTGAACATGATAGGACAGGTTTCGAAGGATGCAGACGCAGTTCTCCACCGACTGGGGACAGCGGCAGAGGATTTCAGTCAGAAGATGCAGCACGCTGGGCTGTCTTTTACGGTGAATTGTTCAGTAAAATGCAGATTTTTCTCATGATCAAGGGGAAATTACAGACTTTTCGGAACCTCGTTCATGCTTTGATTGCTCGGACGACTTGTGCTAATTGTCTGAATCAGAGGCAATCGTGGCTGTTAACTAAGATGCGGTGATAAATCAGAGACACCAAGGCTCTGTGGATGTTGTCCAATGTTGGAAATTGAGACTTGAGAATTGATTGCGGCAGAATTGAGACTTTATGGCACCCACAAAGAAAACCTCTTATTACTCATTAAACTGCCATTCTGCTTAGTTTGCCGAAATGTACCAGAGTGCCAGGTTTATTGTTGTCTTAATCAAAATGATGCATTCATTGACCAAGATTTACTTTTCTTTTAGAAGTGGGTAGCTGCTACGCTCAAGAAGACTGTAAGCACAGATTTAATGGTCCTTGGTTTTGATAAATAAGACAGAAAATCAGAAAAAAATACACATATATATAGTTTAAATGAGTTCAGTGACCTTATTGTCAGTGTCCTTGCTGACAACAGCTGACTGGAGGGCATGAAGGAGGGCGTCCACCAGCCCCTCACAGTCCCTCAATCTCTGTCGAGCCTCCGCCCCATCAGAGCTGACGTTCCTGCGGTAACAGCAGCGTTAGCAATTTCTGAACGAGCGCTGTCGCAAGTGAGATTTTACCGGATGATGTAGCAGCGGCAGCAGAGCGCCTCACCTCAGACATCCAGACGTGTTCTTGAAGACGGTGGTCCACTCAGCGCTCTGCAGTTTCGAGGGGTCGGCTGAGTCTCTCCTCCAGCCTGAGTGTGGGATGATGATTTCATCAGTCAGAGTTTGAAGGCCCTGGTTGATGACCATCATCTTTAGCGGTTCGTGCGATGAGAGGTTCCACAGTGTGCCTGCAGGGACAGAATTTAATATGAAGAATAACACTGTAGACTGGAGAAACTTGAAAGGCTGTCGCTTTGAGCCATACCTGTGACCAACTCTTTGACCTCCATGCTGCTGGTCTTCCTCAGCAGTCTGACTAAAGCTTGGATGCCATCACAGTTCTTGATGGCCATTTTGTTATTGTGGTCTTTTCCGTAGGATATGTTGCGCAAAGCGCCGCAGGCCTTGCGGTGCACCTCAGCTTTGGGATGGTCCAGCAGCTCCACCAAGATCGGCACCCCGTTCAGCTGCCGCACCTCCTGCTTGATGCGGTCGTTCTCATAGCACAGGTGCTGCAGATAGGCAGCCGCGTTGGACTTGACCGGGTCCATCGGGTGGCTGAGCATCGAGATCACCTCGTGCAAGTTGGGATCCCTCCAGCGCGGGTCCCTTCGAATGCTGTCCAGGCTGACCATGCTGCTGCGCTTGTGGGGTAACTGCAGGGTCTGCGCCCGGCACATGGCCTGGAAGAAAGGATTCAGGTTCCCCTCCAGCTGGGCCATGAAGGCGTCATCGTAGCCACTTCTGAAAACAGACAGTCATTCTTAAATATATCTTTGCGTGGGACAAATTTATTTGTGCAAAACAAACAAAGTAACAAAGTTACTATTTTTCCTGCATTTCTTTCCATCCACTCTTTACGCTTAGCCATGCCAACCCTCTCCTGGCTGCAGCCTTACACTTAAAAGACGTGAAAATGGTATCAGCCGTCTCATCGAACTCTCAACAAGAAAGCGAATAAGACTTTTTTCCCAAAATGCCAAGCTGCTCCTTTAAAATTCAGCATGAAATGAAACGGGTTCAGCGGGTTCAGCTCCGTCTCTATATACGGATGTATAAGGAAAGTCTCCTGGCAGGCGGTAACAGGTGAAACTTCCTTATTTATCAACTTTGCAGCAGGCTTCTGTTCCTGCAAAGACCAGCTGCTACTTAACTGTCCATCTGTCTTCCTATTATCGCGGCTGACTCACAGGAGCAGCCGAGAGGCGACCTTCGGACGTCTGTGCAGCGAGAGTTAAATGTGCATTATTATCGTGGCAGGTCCTCTGTGATAAAATGAGCCAGACAGTTGACTTGCACGCCGCTGCTGCGAACTGCACACGGGCACATTTTCATTTGTGACGTCTGGATTCGGTTTATATGCATAAGGCGTTTAGTCTCATTTTGATTCCATGCTGCAACACGACGCTGAAATTCTCTAACTTACTATTCATGTCAAAGGTCAATTGGCTTTTTTCCTATTCAGTGTGTTAAAGGTGAACTCCTTATCTGGGAACATGTCGATATTTAGTGACCCAGACTAATCCCTTACCTTCGCAGACAGAGGCTGCTGTAGATGACAAGGTTAGTGATATTATCATGTCAGTATGAAGACGCCTTTTTAAACTTGCAGTAAACTGACAGAATGACAAAGAGGTTCATTTGTTTTTTGAAATGTTGTGACAGGCGTGTATTTGCCCCAACCTCTGGGCATTGAATCTAGACTAGACAGTCTCCCTCGTGGAATCGGTGCAGCTGAAAATGTACCTTCCGCTTACCTGGTCCTCGAGGGCTCCCTGAGGAGCTCCATGGTGGTAATTGGCCTGAACTGGTGGATTCCCCCCAGTGTCGGGTAGCTGACAGCCGGGTGTTCTGTCTTCATGTCCAGGGCACTTTCTCCCCGTTCGCCGAGGCCGTCATCCTCTGTCTGACCGCTGAGGCCTGCGGGGGCGTAGCTGTCTCTGAGGAACGGTAAGGTGTAGTGAGCGCCTGGCTGGAAGTTTTTGTTAGGCCAGTAGCCGTGGAGGCTAATGCGGGACAGGCTCCCATATCCTGCGTATAACTCGCCGCCCACGCCTCTGTACGCATCGGGGACGGGGTACCCTCTGCTCTGGTTGTCTGGATTCACCGGCTGAGTCTCCCCGGGCTGCAGTGCAGGCTGTGGTTGCGGGGGCGCCGTGGTGGTGCTGCAAGTTGTCGTGGTCGATGCAGCAGTCTCGAAGGGTTCAGCGCCTGCTTCAGGAGTGGGTTGCTCAGTGGGAATGCTGTCGTGAATCACCGGAGTCGACGCCAGATCAGTTGTGTCAGATGTCTCGGAGTTCTCCTGCTGGGCCTCCAATTCCTGGGTGTCGCTCGGGACCTTGTCGCCCTCCTGTTCCACAGCCTTGGACTCCTACAAGGGTTGATGCACCATAACGATTATCTCTGCAGAAGTTTAATCTGGAATCTGTAAATCCCACCCATCTAAAAACTTTGCAGGTTTCCTCTTTACCTTTAAATTGATGCGTTGAAAGCCAGAGCAGGAAGCATTTGCTCTTAATTTACAAGGCATAGACCAAACATGTTACCTGCAGCGTGTGTTTGTTATTTCTCTTTAAACTGTACAGGCCATTCCTTTTCTTATAATAATCAGTCACCGGGGCTTCAGCATGTCCCTGGCTTTGTGAGCCTCTCGTAAATAATACATTCTTTGCTCCTGCCAAACCATAATGAATGCCCCTTAGTTGAAAATAAGTTCGGATTGGAGTCTGATGAAACAACTTGAGGTCCAGCCATAGCATTAGAAGTGGAATAAATCGCAGGAAATTCAATTGCCTGCTGTAGTAAACAGAGCTTCATTTTAACACATTCAAGAAAAACTTTTGTTTCTTCGGCTTCTTCGTCTTGCTCTGTAATATGTATTTATGTGGGAACTCAGTGAAACAGAACCTAACTGCATTACGTTTTATGGTCGCACTGGCCCAGAGAACTTTACAGCATCTTTAAAGGAGACCAGACTCATAAAAATCACCTCAATGGAGTCACAGAGGTGACAAATGCCATTTAAAGGCTCAGTAATGGAAGAGGACAATAAATACATTTAAATGATCCTAAAAGGCTAAAAAGAAACAGCAGTCATAGTTTGTTATTCATCTACAACTGTTTCCTGTTCTGTCGTTGCTTTAATTATGCCAAAAAAAAGCTATGATAAAGATGTTTGTAAATCAGTTTCTGGGTCAGCGGTCTTGCCGATCAATCAAAACATCTCTAGGTGGAGACAAAGTGTGAACCTCATTGTCCGTCTGCTGGGGAGTGTCGGTCTCTGTGGAGCTTTCATTGGTCGAGGTCATCACAGAGGCGATGGAAGTGGGCGTGTCCAGCTCGTCGTTGGAGGCCGGGGTGTCCGGAGTGGCCTCTTTGGTGTCCTGGGGCAGAGAGAGCGGCGGAGGCCCCTCTGCACTCTGCTCCTGAACCACACACACACACACACACACAGGAACGAGTCATCACGGCGGCATCATTTGAATGCATTATGTGCATGATGTTTACCTCATGCACAGACATGGAGATAATGGAGCGGCACGCGACACCGTGATAGCGTAACCAGGCGCACAGGATGAGGGAGCTGCTCTTCCTGGCTGCATATAATTCCTCTAAATGATCATATAATATGAAGGCTTTGCACTGTAAAATATATTGTTTTATATTTTAAATTCAGACCTTTTTAGGTTTGAATCAGCAACATTTTCTCTGTACCGTACTGTAATTAACGATTCAACGGTCCACCTACACCTGAAGGACAAAGGACACTCATTTGAAGATAACGTCCAAATCTTAGCCAGAGAAGACTGATGGTTTGAAAGAGGAGTAAAGGAAGCTATCGATGTCAGATTGGAAAACCCTTCTCTGAACAGAAGAGGTGGACTGAGGTTTAATCTAGTTACAATACAATTTTAACTTCTGTCCAGCAACACTGGAGCCTCTGATGGACAAGAGCACCACAGGGAAAGAGGACTGGGACAAAAACAGTACCCAACCGCAAATGGGAATTGGCTGCACCGGTTTCTGGTTCTTAGTTTCAGTAGAACCTCAGACTTTCCTCCAGTCCCCTAGAACTGAAGAAGCTAGTGATCACACGTAGAAAGCAAAAAAACGGAGGTTGTGAGGTCGTAAGGTTTCTACAGTATCATACATTAAAAGAAAAAAAGAGAAACACCTCCCGAAATATCCGAATCTTTAGATGTATGCACGATCTGTTTCTTATTTACATGTGCACCGGAGCGCGCTTTCATTTGTCTTTAACTATAATAGGCAATTCCCCAACTTTAAGGCTGTTCAAATGGAGCAATTACTCGCTGGTATTAAATGGGTTAAGTTATCACCCAACTTTCAACGCTTGTTAAGACTTTTGTTTTGATTCGCGGGAACCAATTTTCCTTCTTTTGATATGTACCAGAAATGGCAGACAGCCTTTCATGGAGACCTCAAAAGAGTAAACCGAAGAGAAGGAGCAGAAACAAATAAACGATGATGTGTGTTTTCTACATTTGAGCTTGAGTAGCTTCGCCTTTCTCTTTCGGTGAGTGCGCCGGGCACTTCATGTTCAGTTTAGAGGGTCAACTCCACTGGCAGAAGGGTACATTGTATATTTGTCCAGTTATCTACAAATGATTCCTAGATTTTGATGATTTACAAAAAAAAACATCCCGCTGTCAAAATGCAGTAACAGCGTAATGGGATTGGATGCGAGTTCGGTTAAACATAAAACATTTGGACCTGATTCAACCAATGCAGGCTTGAGTCAATAATCCAACTGTTGCTCGGGTAGAACATGTGGATATTTTGGTAATTTACTGTTGTTTTATTTCCCTTTTCAACAAAACGGGTTTCATTAAGCAGAGTGGATTAATTATTCAGCATGCCGGTCTGAAAAAAGGGCCGGAGGCCGTTTCTGACTGTAAAACGCTTCCTCGCAAGCCGCGTGTTCATTTCCAGACTGTCTACAAACATTTGCTTCACTGTTGATCTCAGTAAACAGCAAATTATCTGACACGGTGCCTCTTTTGGTTCAGCATTTACGTTTCTCTAAGATACAGAAAGATACAAGCCATTCAACAGTCAATCAAAACATCAGAGGATTGTAAGAAATAGGTTTTATGAAGGACAAAACCAGTCCCATTTTACTATTTAAATTTCTTTTCCTTCATCAAAATCAATTTCCATTTTCAGAAATATGGCCCAAACGCACATAATTGCATCTGCAACGTATCACTGAACAGCACAGATCAAATGTGCTAAATGTTCTGCAGAGATCAGAGAAAAAAAAGGCCAAAATAAACTGTTAAATCTCCCCAAACTCTCTTTTTTTCGGAGGCTGCGGCATTGAACCGAACAAGTGCTGAGAACTGAACTCCGCTGCATTATATCGGGCTGCGGTGAACAGCTGAGTGAAAGTGGAGAGGGGGAGAGAGCTTGATTCGCTTTTCAAACACCTCACCAAACACAAGAGCCCCTCATATCCGTGTGCCGAACGCGTCGGAGGGAAGGGAAGATGAAAGGGTCGCCCAGGAGAAATTGGCAGCCAGGAGATGATCCTGGCGTGAACACCTCCGGGAGGAGGTTGATTGGATATTGTTAGGCAGAACTAAACGAACGCTTGGCCAAAAGACAGACGGGGCACCACTGTCCTCTACAGGCAGCTTGATTAAGGGCTCGGAGGACGATAATAGGCCGGGCAGGGGCCTCCGTGCTGTCCCCGTCTGATTCGAGCTCCAGGGAAGGCCAGGCCACTGTGAGTCAAAGCTCATTTAAATAACTCAATGCACCATCACTAACTAAGTGTGCTCACAGAGCCAAATAGGTCAAGATGACGATTCTCAATGTGACTTAGCTTTTAAAAACAACAAGGTATACTACATGGATGCAGCGGTGCAGGAGACAGAATGACACGATTAGCATCTTGTTCCCATCAACTCTCAGTATTGAGGCCAGCAGCAGCAGCCGGGGTATTATTTTGGGAGACACTGAGTCTGATCTAACGCTGAGCGAGTTCAGATTTTGGTGGCCAGCTCAAGGGCATGACGAGCACAAGCCGCGACTCAAACTTGTCACAAATATGTTTTGGAAGGGAAAGATCGCTGGAAAAACTGGCGCTCAGAGTTGTAAATACACCAGTGGGAGGCCAAGTCATTTTGCAGAGATCAAGCTGGAGTATAAATTAGCTTGAAGAGGCAGCTTGTCTTTACCAAGGATTGAAACTCTACTGCTTCCACTGGGATAATAAAACATGACATCAGCCCACTGATGTCAGAGGACATTAGTCACAACTTTGTCACAACTCATCTGCCCTCCACTATCTGTTGAATCGAGAGATGCTGTCTTAGAATATGTCACCGTGGCACAGAAATGGCAGATGCATTCAAACACCGCTCTTATTTAAGACTAGTTTCCTGCAGAAACGCCATTGTCAATTATGCAATGCATCACGTTTAACCTTAAAGTAACCGGGCTGCTCTATTTAGAAGAAAAACAAAGGAAGGGGGGGATATTCTTCATCAAAGTTTCCATTTGGAGCCCCCCCCCCCCCTTCACTCTAGATTTCCCTCTGATCCTCAAACAGTTAAATGCTGCATGGTCAATTTTAATGTCTCACTGATTCATCACGGGCACACACTTACCAGAGTGTGTGCAGCATTGTACCCCACAGCAACAACCTCTCCTCATAATTCAATCAAAGATGAGCCGCTTCATAACACTGCCCAGTGGATTTAATCGCATGCACAGCCACCCCTGCACACAAACACACACACACACTTGATGAAGATGTTAGCACCATGTCCCCATGCGCACAAGGAGACCGCACCATCCAGCAGTGAGAGGCAAGGAGGTGAAGCGACTGATGCCTCCTTCATTCATCATGACAGAGGCAGAATGCAAAGCTGTGGATTGCTACAGTTCTCTGCAGGAAGAGGAAAAAAAAAACTGCTGGGCAAAAAAAAAAGAAAAAAAAAGAGGGAGGGTACAGAACAAATAGAGCCATTCCAACACACACTTACCTCTTTCACTTCAGCAGGCATTGCCAAATATTTTCTGCTTCCCCACAAATGATGAACAAGATGCGTCCCCCAGTGAGACGTCTGTTTCTCTGCTGAATTTCTGCCTTGACTCTCCCTTTGAGCATTTGAGGCAGTTCAAACATGAGCAGCCATCCTTCCTCCCAGCTCTCACTAACACACGTCCGCTCTTTCTCTCCCTCTCCCTCCCTCCCTCTCTCTCTCTCTCCCTCTCTCGCTGCCTCTGTTTCTCTTTCACTCACAAACACACACTAGACGCACCGTGCACACATTTGCTCCAACACAGACGCTCTCTCTCACGCACACACACACACGCCAAGCCGGAGCGAACGCCTAGCTCCCTGTCATTACTACACTCCTCCTCTGATCTGTGCTGCAGTTAATGTGCGCGCTATTAGCAAGGTGCTGAATCAACTGGGTGATGCTGAGCCCCGTGAATGGCTTAGGTAAGTGCAGACCCCTGCAATCCCTGCGCTCTCCCCATATTTTCTGCCAGCACCGGTGCACACATGCACACACACACGCACCATTCCCTGTGGGCTCACAAGCAGATGCAGCTGGAGCACAGAGCAGCCCGCACTAGTTCAGTCCTATGTCACCCATGTACGGCATAACAAGGAACAAGGGGGTGAGGAACGGATGGGGTGGTAAAGGTGCATAAACGCTGCATGCAGCTGTGCGGAGAAACACGCTCCGTGCTTGAGCAAAGGATTTTCCCAGCAAAGTCCAACCAACAAGCCGTTTTCACTGTCTGCCCACAAGCATACTTCATACTGCACATGTGTTGGCTTGAGAGAAAGGCAATACTCATGTTAATGGGGAATAAACATCTTGCAAGCAGCTCAGGGAGATGCCCGCCGAGGTTTTTAGATGTGATCCCTGTGACATTTTGTGTTACTCTTGATGTCTTTTCGTGCAAAGCCAAACCCACCGCCGCTCCGCTTGATTAAAAATGGCTTAATGATGATAAAGTCCACTGTCGTGCTTCGCTTTCTCTATTTAAAAAAGAAAACAATCTAGGACATCTTCCAATTTTCTGCCAGACCACTTGCACTGAGAGAGTAGTAATCCAAGTAAAAATGATCTGCCATCATCCACAGACCAGTGCCCTCTATCAGCTGTCTATTATATCGATTTGAGAGAGCTCTCCAGTGTCATCTGCCTTGGAGCGTTTAGAAATTCTTTCTTAGCCTTTTAAAGTTTGCAGTTTCTGAGGCTAACACCTCTGCGTCTTTGAGGTTTTCCACTTTGGTGCAATCAGTCTCGTCTCATTCTCATTAGTTTGTTAGTGGTAGTTTTCCTTTTATGATACGCCTTTGGCAGTGTTACTCCCAAACACAGCTGAAGTAAGATACAAATGTCTTTGATTTTGGTGTGAAAACATGATCTGTAGCTTATCTCTAAGATAGCTGAGATGCTATTCCGGTTCCTTTATAGCGGGAGCTAACATTTGACACACTTCCTGTAACTGCTTTTTGATTATTCCCCAGTGAAATCAAAGGAACATCCATGAAACACAGCTTTCACATTAGAAAGATTTTCTGACGTGTGAAAACAGACCCATTTGTTCCGGAGATCACTTCTGCCACTCACTGCACTCCCCACTGTTCCATCTCCGCGCTCAAGATCAACCGAACGGAAAATACCAACTTTAAGTGTCTTAATGGTTCGCATAGACACCGGAGGCAGCAGCTGCATCATCACTGCATTTTTAACTGTATGACTGTGTGCAGAATGTACAACGGAGAGGTGAAAAAAACAAACATAAAAACCATCTAGTGCAAACTTTAAAGAAAAAAAAAGGAGAAGGAGATAGAAAAAAAGTAGAGGCCTTCAACTAGAATGCCTGGTCTCTGACTCAAGCTCTTTAAACTCAAACAACAGCACTGTGCATCTGTCACAAATAAAAGCATTATTATGAGGCAGCCAGAAGATGATGCAACACTTTGTGAAGAGGACAAATGTGGGTTTTTAAAAGAGCCTCTGGTCTGCACTTTAACCAGCTACCTAACACGACCTTAGCGTCTTGATTTGAAATCTTTTCCTCCATTTCAACCTGATGTATGGATTTTTTTAGTGCCGTCCACCATCACCACCTAGTGAAGTGACTGTAGAAAATTGCACGTGAGACAAAAACAGACTAAAACAAACAATCATGAAATGCACTTGAGTCCCACGTCGATCAAGCATAACATTATGACCTAATATTGCGCCTCCAAAACAGTTGTGACTCTCAGAGAATGGACATGGTCCTTCTGGGGGTGTCCTGTGGTGTCTGGCAAAACAGTGTTGTCAGTGGGGGGCCTTTGGGTCCTCTGTGGATCATCCCACAGATACCTGATCAGATTGGGGTCTAGTGAATTTGAAGGCTTGTGCTGTTCTTCGTGTTTTTTGAGTTCTCCCTAAACTGTTTTTGTGTGTGTGCCTGTGGGATGGATGCTGCTATTAAGGAGTGTCATTGCTATGGGGTGGGGGAGTCTGGGCTGGTCTAGGTGGGGGCTACATGTGTAACTAACATCCACATGAATGAATGCCACGTCCAAAAGTTTCCCAGCAGAACATTGTATTGTCACATGGCAGTCAATGTTATTCACTTCTCCTGTCAGTGGTCATAATGTTATGCCTGATAGAGGATTTCAAGTTAGAATAGTAACCATTATAATAGTGTATATTTGCATGATTCCATTTATGAAAAAGAAGTCAAATGGTGATTGAGAGTCAGTTTAAAACAGTTCTCGTGGTGGACTAGACCTTTTAGTTCTTAAAATGATTATACTGCATTTATAGACATTTTTTAATGTTGTTAATTTTGGGAACTACTAATAAGGAGAAATATATTACACTTAATTTTACAAAATTCATTCATCTTGAGCTTCTTTCCACGTTTGTGCCGGTGAAGTTCACACACAAAGACGCATTAAAGAAATTTAAACCACAACGTTTGTCTTCAAGGACTTTCTTCTGCATCTCATCTGCAGGCTGAATAGAAAAACAGTTTCACGGTTGGTATGACAGTGGGAGCTGCTGTGACACAAAGAGTCTGTATCCACCTGATACGCACACATCTTCCAGTTTGTGTGTGTGCCTGTGTCTTGCCTGCAGGCTGCTTCACTTTCAATGAACCGCTTTTAACTTCCAGGCATTAGCATGAGTCTGCAGAAAACCCCTCACACTGAGCTCTTTGCTCGATCCGTCCTGTTAGGTGGGCCTTTTGGATAAAAACCCCAAATGGCCGTTTACCCTAATTCACCTGTGTGAGCCTTGATACACCAGCTACATTCATGGGTGTCCAGGCTGAATACTGAATGCTTGGAGCCTTTGAAACCACTCAAGGACACTTGCATAAAGGCACAAATAATCACAGCAGACAAGATTTTGGTTTAGTATACATTCTTTAATTTCTCAAAGGTATTTGGGATTTGTAGGACCTACAAAGTATGAAAATTAAGGAAATTGTTTTTGAAAAACAATATGTCCTCATATGTAGTATTGTATGTTGTAATAAAGTCACCTTTGTCTAACAAAATATAAAACAGTTTCTTTCAATACTTAAGCACTTGAGCAAAAAAAGAATCACAAACAAATACTATTCTTCCTTGCTCAAATTAGAAATTATTCATTTTTATGCCTGAACATGGCTGCGCAAAGATAGAACTGCAAACAATGAAATCCCAATGTCCTCAAACGAGTACTTTCTAATTAACAATGTTGTAGCTTGTTACTATTGACAGAATTTGTTAAATTTGTGAGTTATATCAAACTAGAAAAGTTAGAAATAAGCATAATAAGGATAAATAAACAACTTTCTGTTACGGCTGGAGCTTCACAAAAACAGGACTCAAAAGCACGACAGTTTTTGGGTTTTCAATAAACACGGTTTACTTTCCAGAACGTGGTTCGGTACACAAAAGGCAGTCCATAAGGCAAACAAGTCCAAAAGGGGAACAGGCAAGGGCAAAAGTAGAAACAGGCAGAGTCCAAAAAAACGAAGAGATGACCGAATACACAGGTAGGACAAATGCTGGAACGTCAGACACAGCGGTACAACTAACTGGCACAGAGAGGCGGACTAACAAACATTATATACACAAGAGGGGGGAGTGATAATGAGGCACAGGTGCAACCAATGAGGGCGGGGCAGACAATCAAAACTGGCGGGAAAACACAGGCAGGAAGTGAAGTGGTCTGAAACAAGAGGAGAGGTAAGTTTCACAATAAAACAGGAAACAAGACACAAGAAGGAAGAACAATGAAACATGACCTTACGATGAATGACGGGATGTCACACTTTCAACAGTAAAATATAATGAGGTTTTGTACGTTGTCCACTTTTGTCCTCTGATCGACTAATAGTGAGTTATCGTGTTTTACACCAACTAGTGTATTGACTGCTACTACTGTATGGCAGACACAGGTGTCTACTAATGAGGACAACAGGTCTACATGAAGCAGAATGCAGAATAAGCTGCCACAAACCTGAAACGTAGTGTCCACATATGAGGACGTAGGGTCTCGACAAAAGTCTGACAGCTATGGGTAACCTGTATTAAGGAGGGCTATAGAGGTAAGTAGAAGAATAACAAACACATTGATGACAATGTCCAATGTACAATGAGGAAGAGACTGAGATGGTCAAAGCAAGGTATACTCTAAATATTACACCAAGACTTTAGATCTGGTTGGAAACATGACTCTGTTTTCTTTGTAGAGATGTAGAATTGGGTGTCGTCTGCATAAAATGAGAGTACACCCCATAATAAGGAAGACATGAATGAATGTCCCAAGAATGATTCCTGAACCATGTGTAAAAGGGCCTGACTCTGACTGAAAACAAAGCATTCTGCCTGTTTTTACTGTCTGTCATACTTAAACAGGCACATTTAGTTTGAGCTCATCATCCATCAATCCATCAGTGTCAGGGTTTTTGCATGGGGTTGGAAAACTTCAACGTGTATTCAGAGAAAAAAAGGAGAAAATCCTTACTGAACCTGGTTTTACATTCACTGATTCTACTTCTCTATCAGAGGGATTCAACGGCCTTAAACAAGGAACACATTCTCCACAGACATTCCTCTTGTAGATCATTGTCTCGTTTGTCGTCATGCACCTGAATGTACAAAGAAATTCATCCTGACGGGGCATTGGCAGAGACAACTGCTGCCAATCCATGTGTTGTTTTTAATATATTCTGTACATATTCTGTGCACACAGATCAGATAGATGTAGGGAGGTGGTGAACCGCTGTGTCTTATAATTCTGCCAGTGCACAGTTGCAAATCAAAACATTTTCATTTCTACACATGGCAGCATTAGAAGCCCACAGGCTAAAACCTTAACAGCCGGCAAGTTCTCTTTACAGTGCAAGACGAGGATCCGGGAAGAGTTAAACCCTTCAAGGTTAAAGCATTTTTTCTTGTCAGTCTTTTGTAGTAGAATATAAAGGTCTAACTACTGCAATTTATTCATGAATAACTACTACTCTATTGATCTGCAACAGAAGGATAAAAATTGCAATATTAACTGGCAGGAGAAGGAGGTCTCTGCTATAAGGTGAATATTGCGTATTTCATACTATAGCTGCAACATCATGGGCGGTTTTTGAATGTTATCATGCTCAAACCACATTCCCTAACATTTCACAGCGCTCGCTGGTGTTTACCATCTGTTTACTACCTAATGAAATGGCAGCAAATAAAAATTCACAGCAGCAGCTACCCTGTGTGTTGTGTTTATTCCACCAAGGACTCCAGCTGGGTTTCCCTTTTAAATGAAGGACTTCTTGTTCTTCTGCAGTTTTCCTGCAATCTTCTCAAACCAGAAAATGTTTTCCCTTTTTCTTTGATTCCTGCACCCGTTTTCCGACCTGAAATCTAATTCCCATTACCCTTTTTGTCTACGTTAATACCGAGAATGAATCCTTATCATGGGGCGTATTGGTGAATTTGATACTCATCAACGCGTTTTTGCAGCTCAGCCCAAAGTGCAGATGTAAGTATTTTGTTGAAGCTCTTTCTTGCCGCCACAGTAATTGAACAGTGAATTGTTTCTACCATGACGGGGATGAATGTAATTATTGCTGCCCATTATCTGCACATAAACCGGGATGAACCGTCAACAAACACCCACAAAGGGAAGGATATATTACATTACGGCTTGTTTGGTGATGTATTAATTGCAATGAAATGCCCACACAGTCTTTGGTGCTCAGCAGGGCCTTTCACATCCTTTTTCTTGTGGACTCTGCAACACAGAGGCACAGTCAGATTGCAGATTTTTGTCCTAATTAAACCCCCGCACTGCCCACCTCTGCTCCGCTCAGGCTGGCGTGTGCAGCTGAGGCTAATTCATTTTAATACAGAGACAAAACATCTATGAAGAGTTTGCAAAAAAAAAAAAAAAAAATGGAAATCAGTGCCAGCGGTGTTGAATGCCGCTCATATTCCACATGGCGCTGCCACACAGAGTGCATAATAACGCTGGAAATACCAGAAAAAAGGTCACCGAATCAGCTCCAGGAGAGAAAGGTCACCTTTCATTTTGGTATGTTTGAAGGGGATCTACATGTTTAGGGTTAAGTTCAGACAAGCTGTTCTATTTCACAGTGAATACAACGTAAATCTGTGTAAACTCTGCTGCTTCTAGAAGAATCCCTGCAAACCGCGAGTCTGTGTTCAGAGTATAAATGGCAACACCTGACTTTTATACTGACTTACTGCTGTGCCCCGTTGGCAGCGTACAGGATCACCAAAAACCACCAGTCAGGATAACCTATACAAAACAGTACTCTACACCTTAAACAGCACTACAATACATTCCTTCCCATAGTCTATAGTGATGTAAGTATTATAAAATATGCCCCCCTGTGAGGGAGAAGCAAGCCGGGGCTGGTATTAATCCAAATCCTCCTTGTCAAGTGTCACTGCAGCCAAGTGCTTAATCACACCAACAGAGAGCCTGAAGAGGAAATGAAATGCATCAGTGGCACTGCAGCTGAAAATGACAATCAGCCAGTTCAGCGATGCCTCTGTTGATCAGGCATATCAATGAGCTGAAGAAAAAAAGAGCCCGAGAGAGGTACGCCCGCAGCTACGCAGAGAGTCAGCGGCACAAATGTAGGTCAGTCTGCAAGCGTCTCAACAAGTATCATAAAAGATTTACTTGACTTTAGGCTTTGATTTTTACCGAAATGTCAAGAGGTTATCGTGAGTGCGTGTTCCTCAAACAAAGCTTCGCGGCTGTTTGCCTCGTTTTCAAAAGCATAGGGTATCCTGATGGAAGAAGAACCATGGCAACAAGGAGAGTGTGATCGAGAAGCAGAAAGCAGTGAATACAACTGGACAACTGAACACTAATCACTGTTATTAAGTTATTATTACTCATAAGCTCAGATCAAGTAGTCAGAAGTTTTTTTTTTTGGCATGGGGATTTATCTTTATTCGGCGAGCCACTTCGACTCCACAAAGATACACACAAAAATCAGACTGAAACTATTCTGACTTGCTGTCTACATCAATTTCCCTAAAATCTATGTCCATACTTGACACAGTTAAATCCATTCTTGGTGCCATTCCAGTTGCACATCACTCATTGTGTGCATAAGTGGATATTTTTCCTTTAAAATCTCTCCCCACTTGATTTGCTTCTCGACACAGGGCGAGGATTATGGATTTGGAAACGATTTCCTCATTGTCAAATAATGACAAATAACTCTTTCCAAGTACTTTATGTATGGACCCTTCAACGTAGATCCCTCCCTAATTCAGCTTAAACACTTTAATACGGGCTCATTTTTTCAAGCTAATATTTAGGAGAGTGGTTTAGGGCTTGTTCTTTGAGATATAACGGAGACAAATGCCGAGTGTGAAGACACCAGTCTCTTCTAAGACACGCTTTGCTCTAAGACACATTGTAAAAATAGCATGATGTAAGATGGAGGGCTTCTCAGACACCACAGTCTGCGCTGAATACTTTTGATCCACTCCTCTAACTCAACGACCTGCAATCCCTCTTTGCACAGCAGCCGTGTCATTACAGTCATTACCATTTCACCTCCGGCTACAGAAACTGGGATGGGTGAGACAGCAGGCAGGGAGGGAGAGAAGGAAGCGTGTGTGCGTGCATGACAGCAAAACAACACGAGAGCGAGGAAGAGAAACATCAGAGGAGCTCCACGTCTATCCTAGCATAGAGGCATTTCTGCCGTATAAGCTGGGTGAGATTCTTTTTAGGTAAAATGAAGCGGAGCATGACCTTAATACATGTTATTTTTCTGTTGCTACTACTGTTGTTAGTTTCTATTATATTGGGACTGTATGCATATTAAATATCAGTATATATGAGTCCTTTCTGAATTTCAAATGTGATAAACTGAACCCAATGTGTGACTTTGAATCATACAGGTTATTTTGGGCACTTTTTGTAAGTTTCTGTGTACCGTGATTTATTTGTGAATATTTAGTTGTCACTTTTAATATCATGAAATCACTTACACCTCCAATGTCACTGCATACTATATACTTTACAGTATTTATGACTATTGTAAACTATTGTAAACTTATGTTCTTCCAACAAAATCTTCCTTTTACATTATTTGCAAAACACTGAGTAAATATTTTCACGACATCGTGAGAAAAAACAGACATAAAGTTATTTGTCACACTTGTAATTTCAGTTTATACTGTTGTAAACTATTGTAAACTAATGTTGTCTAACAAAATCTTCCCAAACTACATATTTACACTTACATTATTTGTTAAGACTAAGCAAACATTTTCTTGAAATCATGCGAGAAATGAAATAAAAACAGATGTAAAGTTATTTATCCCACACGCAATGTCAATTTATACTGCTGTAAACTATTGTAAACTAACGTAAACTAATATTTACAAAAGCAACATTTTTGCAAACAATGAGCTACATTTTTAATGATATCTTGAGAAAAATAAAATCGATGTTAAGTTATTTATCACACATGCAGTTACAATGTATACTGTTGTAAATTAATGTTTTCTAGCAAAATCTCCTCAAGCTATGTTTACAAGTCCCACCGTCCACATGTGTGGACCTCAGGTTTAGCAGCATAGTAGATATTAAACATACAACATTATTACTTAAGTTTCTGCATAATTCAACAAGAATCAACAATGAAGTTTTATTTTTACCCTGTAGACGTTCTGGTGGGATGTGGCTGCCTGACTTTTCTAATGTGTTCACCACCATCCTGACATTTTTCTGTAAGGTGTTTTTCTCCTCTGACACCACCAGATGGCAATGTAAGTGTCCACATTTGTGGACAACAGATTCCACTTGCCTGGACGCCAGGTTGTAGGAGGTTAAGGCCGTATGACAAGAGGCAATGGGATCAGTCACTGAGAAGAAGCTTTTTATAGGAAATGGTATGGACCAAAAACTGTGTAAAAACGACCTTTTCTAACCAGGAGTATTTCTGCTTTTATTGGACGGATATTAATGGAGAGAGACAGGAAGAAATGAGATGACCAACGGGGTTTGACATGCTGCAAAGGGCATGGGCTGGAATCGAGTCTCCACCACTGCACTGGGGTCTACACCGATCAATCAGGCATAACATTATATCCCCCTTCCTAAAATTGTGTGGGTCTCCATTGTGTCTCCAAAACAGTTGTGATTTAGCAGAGAATGCACATGGGCCTGTTGTTAGTGGGGGGCTTTGGGTCCTATGGGTTGAGTGGAGGGGCCTCTGTGGATCATCCCACATACACTTGATCAGTTTGAGATCTTGTGAATTTGGAGGCCAGGTACAACACCTTGTGCTGTTCTTCATGTTTTTTTGTTTTTTTTTAGTTGTTCCAAAAGCGTTTTTGTGTGTGTACCTGTATCAGGCTGCATCCTTGGGGAGTGTCATTGCTATGGGGTGGGGGTCCCTTGTCTGGTCTACGTGGGTGCTACATGTCTAAGTAACATCCACATGAATGCCAGGTCCAAAAGTTTCCCAGCAGAATCCTGAACTGTCACAAGATGGTCGATGTTATTCACTTCTCCTGTCAGTGGTTTTAATAATGTGGCTGATCAGTGTAAAGGCCCACACAGAGACTACTGCAATGAATCATTTCTACCTACTTGTCCCGTGCCTGTCAGAAAGATAGATCAATAAAATAATGTCATGCCATTAAAATAAGATGTCACTTTAATGTCAGCCTCTTCATGTTCCCCCTGGATTCTAACGCTGCATCGATGTCGTCCTCTTCTTTGTCCTCCTGAATTTCTTCAGGATGGCTTCAGTAAAAAAAAAAAGACGGTGTAAAGCAATCTCTGTTTGTTCGACAGTTTTTGGCAAGAACAGCTGCTCCAATTGCTACCAAACAACATTTTACTTGTTGCTCTCTGGCACTCAAACAGAGAGGCTTCTCACTCTTCCTCTTTTTTTCTGGAACATGCTCCACATCTTTTGTTGTCGGGGCTCCGAATGAGCCCGCACAAGAGAGAGCTGATTTTTGCATCCCGCTGAAATTTACCGGTCCGGCGAAAGATCCGCCACCTGCTGTAAATTCTCCCCCGCGGTTTAAATCAGTCAAGCCCGTTGGAGCATTACCATCATATCTGCCCTTCTGTCTGCTGTAAGGTCAAGTGCAACAATAACTCACGTGGAAAGTTGCCCTCAAAGCGTCAGGTGTGGTAATTTATCGTCTAAACAAAAATGTGCTGCTCTCTATTGGGGCTCGGGGTAATAAAAGTTGGAATTGTTGGAAATATTTTTGTCACAAGGGCTTGAAGGATTTATGAACCCATCCTGAAACTGAAGGACAGGAGAACAGACACTTACTAGAGCCCTTATTTGACCCTTCAAACATTAAAAGAAGCACCTCACACTGATGTTTTTTCTTCTTCTGAATTCATTTTATCTTGATTTTAATTAAGCCCTTGTGGAATATAGGGCTTTTCACTGAGCCTGACTTAGACATCCTGGTGGTTTCTGGCATTTTGCACGCAACAGCATCATCTGCTGGATCTGAAGGCTTCACAGACACGATGCCACCCTTTAAAAGTGTACACTAGAGGGTGCCACGTGCAAATCCAATGCACTGCACAGCCTGAGAAGCAGTTCACTTCACTGTTCAAGCCCTCTTTTGCATAATAATTCAGTTGTTTCCTGCAGTATCGCCATCACAGCTAAATAAATGTATGCATTCGCGTAATGAGGCGGCTTTAGAAGACAATGAATAAGCATGCTTATTCATCGGCTCCATCTCCATAAAGCTCAGGGGCCAAAATGATCTTGTTGCAAGATCTTTCAGGAGAGATTGATAGCCAGCATTATAATGCAATTTTCCCGCAGCCGCCTTGTTTTCATTACATTTTTTCGGTCCCCCCGTGGAGTTGCTTTATTCATTCCACACAATAACGAAAAAAATAAAATAAAATAAAAGACATGAGCGGAAATTACAAAATAAGTTTATTCATATAAACAACTACAAAATTCTATTAAACGAGGGTTTATTCTCGGCAGGAGATAAATTAGATGATGTGGTATTACGGCGTTTCACAAAAGCAATATAAAAACACAAACAAACAGAGAATAAGTTAATCTTTGTTCTTTACATAGCGCTTCTGTTTTGACTGAGTTTATAGAGCTCCCTCTGTCTGTAAGAGGAGGCACGGCTATCCTGAGATTTTATTTTATGGTTTTTTTTTGTTTCCACCACTTAAAACTTCGACGACCTTGCATAAATAATGAAGTTTATACATTTCCGCGTATTGGATCTTTTTCCACACAGACACTTTCCCACGCAGGAAAGCCCCAAGTGGCCTCCTATTTACAAAAGATTGTGGAGCTGTGAGGACTGAGACTAACGCTGCATAGATGATTCATTCACACCACCACAAACACAGATTTTTTTTTTATTTCAGGGCTCCCAGCGCGACGGAGTCCTTCCCCTCGGAGGGGAACGGGAGGGAGGAGCGTTTTGTGGTGGCGTATGATGTGTACTGAGGGGTGGAAGTGGCGGAGGAGGACAAACGGGGTAAGGTGGATGTAGAGGAAGGGAGGGCTTGTGTCTGCCTCTCGGGAGGGCAGTAGGCCGGGGATGACGACCTGCCCTTGCTCTGAAGGCTGCTGCTGCTGCTGCTCTGCAGAGGAGAGCTGGAGGTCTTCGGGCCGCGGGTCAGAGACGACGTGGAGGAGCTGGAGAGAGGCGAGGTCCTCATGCCGTAACCTATGATGCCCGTACTCATCAGGAACTCCCTGGAGCCGTAGGCCGGGGGAGTCGGTCCACGGGAGCCCGGAGGTCGAATGTTCTCCGGCGGTAGACTCCTCCTGCTGGGGATGTCATAGATCCCCACCTCTGGTCCGTAGAGCGCCTGGGATCTGGCTTGGAGGCGGAGCATCCTCTCCCTCTCCTCCAGCTCCCGTCTCTCCTGAAGGGAAGCCATGATGGTTTTTGAGAAGTTGTCGTAGCGCGCAGCGGCCGACTTCGGCAGTGTCACGTCCTGTGCAATGAGATCCCTCAGGTTGTCTCGAAGACCGTCCCGCAGCACCACGCCTGGAGGGGGGACGTCTCGCGATGTTACGCTTTGGGATGCAAGGTCTCTCGGCATCAGCCCTTGAAAAGAAGGAGATGGGTCTCTTTGAATGAAACCTTGAAACGAAGGGGAGGGATCCCTTGAGGTGAGACCCTGCAAAGAAGGTGAAGACTCCCGAGGCTGGGGAGACTGCCGGGTGACGCCCATGAACACAGGGCTGTAGGTGTGAGGAGGCGGCCTCTGCGCTGTCCCATCTGTGCCCATGGACATGAAGTGAGGGAGGTAGCTGACCGGAGGGGCCCCTCTCTGAGCCATGAACTGAGAGTCGGCAGGGTACACGAGGTGATCATACGTGAGGCTGCTGTTGCTGCTGCTGCTGTGATTGGTCAGCAGGCTGGACGAACCCAGGCCGTCGCCGTGCATGGCAGGAAGCTGGGATTTGTTGCCGTGGCGACCGCCCTGGTGCTTCAAGGTGAGAGAGCGGGAGTTGAGCTGCAGCGAGCTGGAGACCGTGCCGGTCTGGAAGGGAGGGTGGACGGGCGGGCCTCCTCTCGCGGGGCTTTCTCGCGACTGATGGCGGAAGTCGGGGCTTTTGTTGAGCCCTTGCTGCTCTGACGTCTTCAGCAGCTACGCGACACAGCACAAAACCAGACAGCATTCTCCATCAGACACTCACCAAAACCAGGATATATTGAGGATCATATTAATTAACTGAAAAGTCACCTGCTCTGGAGGAATGGGCGATGAACCTCTGGATATGGCCTCTAGGACAGGCCGCAGCTGTGGCACGGTGGGAATAGAAACAGGAATGATGGATTTGGTGTGATGTCCCATGTCTGGAAAAAATAGCCAACAAAAATATTCCTGTAAGAGCATGCTGTGACAGTACTGCTGCAGTTCTCTGTCTCGTTATCACAGGATATTTATGCGCGTGTCCTTCTACCGTACCATCCACAGCAGACACGTGGCTCTTCAGCAGGCCGTGCTCCGGTTTGGGAGGCAGCGGCGGCGGCGTTCGCGCTTGTTTGAAGTCTGACAGCTCGACAGCTCCGGTTGAGTTTCGCTGGTAGGGGGGCAAGAAGAGACAAAAAAAAGACATGAGAGACGTAACATTTCACACGACTTGACTGGTGAGGTCAGTATCCTTTACACGACGTGTGAGAGATGTTCTTGTAGATGTACTTTGTTTTGCAGATCCCGTATCTGTATCCCGTTGTCCCTGCCTTTCGCGGGCATCTGTCGGTCTACCTCTGGCCTGAGGAATGGAGGCTGAACGTGGACGGCTGTCTTCTTGCGGGATCTTTCTGTGTACCTGGCGTCCCGGCACGGACGGAGACAGACAAGGTGTCAGCCGACAGTTATTTCCAACAGTACGGAAGAGGACATGAAATGCGTCTTACTTTGGAGAAATAGGACTGCACACCAGATACTCAAGGTTGTTACAGCAACCTCGAGTAAAAGGATTGACTCCTCCTTGAAACTTCCCCGTCACCTTTGGGAGCACGAAGAGATGTGTTTAAACATTATATTTTATTAATCCCACTTCTTGACTGTGGTTAAGTATCCAGAAAAAAATCAAACTGACTTGTTCATTGGTGGTGCGACCCCTGGATACCAGATACAAGTGGAATCCAGTGAGACCCAGGACGGGGATCAGAAACAACCCGGATATGCTGATCACTACCAGACTGGAAACACTGATAAGGAAAGCACGGCATAAATAAGAGAATCGTTCACACGTGCAAAAGACAGACTCGCTCGCTCGAGCTTCTCTTAAAGGATACGTGACGGTGCAGTGCAGCTTCCACAACTCGTCCATGTGGTGCAGGACGTATATGAGGCCGAACGTGAAGACGGCGATCATGTGAAACGTCAGCGAGAGCAGAAAGAGAAAGAAGTAGCGGTAGTTTCGCCTCCCGATGCAGTTGTTCACCCACGGACAGTGATGGTCAAAGTCCTGGGAAAAGAAATGCGGAAAACACATTATTATGTGATCAAGTACACTGGATAATTACTGCATGGGTGATTATCTTTCAGCTGGTTAGTTATTTAACCCCAACTGATGAAATGAGTAGCTTCTCATTTCTTAAACAACCATGACTAAAGACACATCCCGTGGTTGTGGAAAAGATGTTGACATGCATCAAGCAGAGAAAACATCTAAGTGGATTACAGAAACTACTAAAACTGGGTTAAGAACTGTCCAACGCGTTATTAAAAAGTGGAAGTATAGTGAGGAACCATCGTCTTGGAGGAAGGAAAAAGTCCTGATTGATTTTGCCTATTCATCGCATTTCCACACATACAATGTGAAGGGAACTCAAGGGATTGGGACTGAACAGCTGTGTAGCCTTAAGAAAACCACAAATCAGTGAGGCTAACTGGAAAAAAAGGCTTCAATTTGCTAGGGAGCATAAAGATTGGACTCTGGAGCAATGGAAGAAGGTCATGTGGTCTGATGAGTCCAGATTTACCCTGATCCAGAGTGATGGGGGCATCAGGGTAAGAAGAGAGGCAGATGAACTGATGCACCCATCATGCCTAGTGTCTACTGTACCAGCCTGTGGGGGCAGTGCTATGATCTGGGGTCAGCTGACTACCTGAATAGAGGTAGTTCAAGGAGCATGAGACATCATTTTCACACATGGATTGTCCACCACAGAGTCCAGACCTTAACCACATTGAGAGTCTTTAGGACGTCCTGGAGAAGGCTTTGCTCAGTGATCAGACTCTCCCATCAGCAATACAAGATCTTGGTGAAAAATGAATGCAGCACTGGATGGAAGTAAATCTTGTGATACTGTAGAAGCTTATCGAAACAATGCCACAGCGGTCACGTGCTGTAATCAAAGCTAAAGGTGCATGTGACCTCATTTTATTTCGTGGCGACTTATTTTTTGGCCAGGCAGCGCACTTGTCGTTAACTTGTGGAATATTGTGCTTTCTAAACACTCTTTGTTCTGAGCCCTTTTTCAAATTGTATTTCTACTGACAAAGAATCTGAGGAAAGGATTAACCTGATTAATGAGATCTCTCTCTCTCTCCCTCATTCACCGTCCATCCATCGCTCACCCTGCAGAAATCCCCTTTACATTGATTTTCTCCACACACACTCGCCACATATTTCCTCCTTTGATCCGACCTTTCGGGCCTCCAGTTTAAGTTTCTCACTCAGTTTAAATTCCCCAACACATTTGTTTTGCTTGGACTCTCTTACTTGTGAAGCTTTTCTTCCTCCCTGCGCCTTGAATGAGTAAACGCCCTCACCTCCACACAGTGGTCGCAGACGCTGCAGTGGGAACAGCGCGGGGGCCTGTAGAAGTGGCACGACGCGCACCACTTCATCCGCACCTGGACGCCCCTCACGTCCACGTTCTTGTACAGCGGAGCGCGGAACTCATCGTCCTTGTCTTCATCCTCACTGGCTGAAGGGAAAAGTAAACAAACAGCGTGAAAAATTTGCTGAAATGACACCACAATCGTCATCTGTTAGACTGCTAACCCATCGGGAGCACGCCGGCGTCCATAAAGGTTGCCATGGTGAAGTTGGCCAGCACAAAAAGGAAAAGGACGGCGCAGCATGGCGGCACAGCAGGGCAGACGGTCACAGCCAGCCACGGGCATCTGTGTACACACACACACACAAACATTGGAGGAAAAAGAAAAAACATGAATATATGTACTCTCTCTGTGCTTGTGTTCATTCACAGCAGAGCTCCTGATGTAAATAGACGGTTTTTGAGCCTCGCACGTATCCGTCCCTTGGAGGCTGAGGCTGAACGCAGAATCACCTCCACCACCACAAAGATTTCAAGGGATCATCTTGATCCCATTTATGCTGATTGGAGAAGTTGATTCCAAAAGTAATTGTTTACAGGAAAAGATAAGCATGTACAAGAGCGTGTTCACCAGCGCCCACAACAAGGGATTAAATAGGGAGGCGGGCAAGGGGGGTTGTTTCTCCTCGCAAAATCTTCCTGGATCCTGCAGTAGAGGCAAGGCGCCTTCGTATCTGCGCCATCTTTTATCATCTTTTATTGTCCGTCAAAAGTTTCAGCGTGGATATGCCAAATGTGCATTATGAATTGAGTTTGTAATAGAGTGAAACATAGAAAAGGTGCATGCTCTGGATGCATGAGGCCAAATAAACCCAATTTCAAACTTTAGACGGACTCACAGGTTTGATGACTCCACTTTAATCCATCAGGTTGTCACATTAAAGAATGACCAGCGATCATAATTTATAGTCAAATACTCAACTTAAATGCATGTCAAGTTGGACCATTTATCTTTTTAATAACCTTATATGAACTCTAAGCACTAAAAAAAAAACTTATGTGCACCTTTTTTTTATAATAATTATGATCTAAGTCTCTGTCGTATAAAATAGAACCGCTAGAAAATAGGAAACCACGACTTCCAGTAACTATCAAGTTCAAGTATGTGAGTGGACATGCTGAATTAAACCAAACGGGTGAGCTATTATACGTCTGTGAGATTAGTGGGAGGAGCAGTTTAATCAGGTTACACTGGTAGACAGGGAGAGAGAGAGAGAGAGAGAGAGAAAAGATTCACTGGATTAATTCGAACAGTGTCTGATTGAACATCACTTACTGTATTTAACCTATATACTGCACGGGAATTTTACTGCGTCTGTTTCAGTGGAGACAAATGCTAAAATATCAGGCTACCAGGAAAATGCAAAACCGGGTAGATAAGACCTCACGAACAAGTCTGCATATGTGAGGGATTAAGCTCAAAGTCGTGAAAGTAAAAATACTATTTTTTTTTTTTTCTCCTTCATTTATGGACTTCATCCCAATCCCCAAACCCCTGGGCTGGTTTTTAGTCGGCTGGGGGAGGGGGTCTCCACCCCAGAGGAACGCCTGCTGATGCTGCGCCAGCTGCAAACCCAGTAATCCCTGGATTATGACCTCTGGATTACAGACCATTTCAGCCAGTACCGCGCATTGTGGACTCCTCACATTAGATGCTAAACAGACAGTAAGCAGTCAAGGTTAACCACGTAGCACGATGCTATATGATATATACCATGAGATAATCCAATTGATTCTCTGCTGGAAGAACACAGCTGCAGAGCGCTCCCCCCTCATTCCAGTCGCGGCCCTTGTTCGGCAGATAAGTGCCGGAAAATGGGACATTTCTCTGCAGATTTGCACAATGTCAGCACAAGGAAATTATTCTAATCTTAAAATGTGACAATATGTAACAAAAAGATTACGGAGCATAATATGATCCCACCTTCAGCCCTCTTTCCTGCTCTTGAGGATTTGTGTCCAAGTTTTTCCCACTAAGCGCACTCGTGTTTGACATGCCCTTACACCGTCACAGCTGATCACTTACATTAAGTCGTGTTACCCAAGCTGGTATTTATTATTATAAAATATGTTTAAAAGCTCAAATGAAGCCCACTAAAAGAGGGATTACCTCTTTTACCTCTTCATTGTTTTATGACAAGCTGAACGTTTATTTCCCCCTTTTCTGTCTTAAAATATATAGAACTGGAGCAGATTACGGCGTGGAGGCCTCGGCACGTACGGCGGGCCTTTGCCATTGGTCTGAGACCATCTGGACGGCGGGGAGAGACAGTTCATTACACTGCAGCGTGGAGAGACAAGCCTCCACCTAATGAAACGGCCCGGGCAGAGCTCTATTAAATCACACAGCGCAGTAAGCTGCTCTGCAATCTGCACGCCGCCCCTCATCCCCGCAGTGGGTCAGTGGCACGGCAGACGCCGCACTGTCGGTCGAGCCAGGACTCCTCGTGTAAAAATACTGCCACAGTTACACAAATGACATCACTGCCATGTGATGGGTACGATTTCAGATAAAAGTAGCGCCACAGAAAGCGCTGGCCGTGGATGGATGCCTACACAGTCCATGTGCTCACAATGTTGTCCAAGCTTTTGCACACAATCGGTTACATCCACCTTTCCCCTTTCATGTTCTCTGTGTCTAATTATCACAAAAGGGAAAATTTGCAGATAAGAAACATAATTGCGACGGGTTTTTTGATTTGACTTTTACTTTTGATGCATGCAAATAGGCCATTTAACCTTTTAACTGTAGTTATTTGAGTATTTTCTTTTAAATTCGTACACTTCATCTGATAGTTTAACTCCTTTAATCAGGAACAATTATTCCCTCAAAGGTTTTGCAGCTACAACCTAACTTGATCTGGAATGACCATTAGCCAACGGAGGCTAACGGTAGCCACATTTAGACACAATACAATGCAGTGCAATTGCTAACCTTGCTAACCCGTGCACACTGTGTAAATATTAGCATTAGCACAAACGTGTTACAACAATATGCGGTACATGTGCAGGATTCTTAGGATATGTCGAGCTGCCGCTTTCACAATAGGAGGCAACACGGGTTGCTCAGTACAATCGACATTTTCTCCTTCTGTGCAGAGCGGGACATAGCACAATTAACAAGGGGATTTTTTGTTTTTGGTCTTTCTAGCGTCCGTGATCTTCGACTCGCCCGAGTCAAACAATGCGCCAAACCATAAGCGCTAACCCAAACACAAGTTCACGGTCAGGGGAACAAAAGCAGGAAACTGGCGGCTGATGAATTTTTATCAGAGAAAGGAAAACAACAACAGAAAAGCCTCCGCGAATCTAAAGGTCACTCTTTAACTCCAGTCGGTGGGAGTTAAAGCGGCGCATGCTTGCTCTGTCAATGCTGTAAGTGATGAGTGCACGGAAATTAGCAGACGAAAGGGGCTTTATAAATGTGACACGTCTGCAGGGCTCAGATGTTCAAAGGATTTTTTTATTGACTAGTTAAAATAAAGGTTAAAAGAAATACCAGCATAGCAGAGGCATCAGAGTATAATACAGTAAGAACGAAGGCCCTGGCATTTCTTAACTACTGTCCTGTGCGTCTCCATGATTCGCAGAAACCAGGGTAAAGGCCACGATGATGTTATGGCTGATGACATGCAACATCCCTGTGACTCCATGGAGGGGCTGAACAGAGCACGGCTCCTCGCCATCTCTGCATTTCAAGGAAGGAAGTCACTCCAGCTGGAGAAATACGCACGATAAGGCTGACATGGACGGCAGAGGGAGCAAATAAACAAGACAGAGGAATGTTTAAGATACTCGTATGAGCCAGATTATGAGCTTTTGATCGTTTCGTTTCATATATCGAGATGCAGGGACGCATTGAGACGCGGTGATCAAAAGATTTCAAGTTCTGTTCTGCAGGGATGTGCTCATTTTAAAGCGTGTTTACGTGAAAAGGTCAGCTCAAACGCAGTCCTTATAAGAAGCGGAATCATCGGCCGTTGGCTCAGTCATTTGGAGCCATCCCAGTTTTGCTGGTTTAGCACCGCAATCCCGATTAAGTAGTCTCTTTTCTATCTATCATGTCAGTGGGTCATTGATTTTTCTTTCTTCTTCTTCCTCCTCTCACTGGAGTTCATCTGAGATTCTCAACCTTTTTCTGGCCAATGAACTTGCCTCTGTGTCCCAGAGGTCTCAGTCCTGCAGTGATTAGACACCTGTCAGACTGCCACGGTGACATACTTCGGCATTCTCACACAGAGAGGCTTGGATTAAAAAGACGTGGATTAAAATTATTACAGATTAAGTCGTTTTTTTGTGATAAAAGCACAATAAACAACTTTATATCACAACATCAGAGTGCAAGGTTTTCATTTAAACTTGGCAAAAGGGAACCTTAAGACGCTTTTTCGAGGGAATTAAAGGGAATAAGAAAAGCACAAGGTGCCCCTGCGCTGAGAACAAATGGATATCTATCTACAAACAGCTGATTGTAAACTCAAAGATTCCTGGCTCAGATTTCCCAGATGGGGGGCGATCACATGTCACCCTAATCCCATACCTCCAATCTGGTGTCAGATTCCAGTGGAAACGGTGCACGGATGGAGAATACAGGAGAAACTAGGGCAGATATGGCTACAGAGGTCAAGGGTCAGCTGCATGGCATTGAGCTGGTGAGGTGGGAGCCTTCCTTCGGCGAATCAATAGCGGATAAGAGGAGTTTTTCATGTTAAAATCTGATTATTTAAACAGCAGCGCGCTTGCTTCTTTACATAAATAAACGACACAAACCTTTAGTCTCCGCCTAAATTGGATTCTCAGGGTATTTTGGGATATTCAGTTTAATCTTGCCTTTTCGACCTACTACTATCCCTTGCTTTCCTCCCAAATAGGTCAAAACAAGAGGGCTAAAATTAACTTCTCCAACACTTCCAACCCAATGCTGCGCTGGAACCCGAATTTCAATCAGGATGTGTGATCAAACCAGGCAGTGAGTTTTCAGAGCCTTTCCACGCAGCAGCGTGCGTTTGATCTCCCTTCAACTAAATTTACGGCACATATGGGTCATAGTGACACGTTGGTACATGCCAGTTGTGGATGGCTTATCCCCTAAAGTGTGCTTACTCCGAGTCCTCCGGGTGACACCGGGCAGGCACCCAGACCGGCACCTACCTGCCAACCAGGTCAGATGTTGGCCGCCCCTGGTGGGTTTGACAGAAGAGTGAGACTCTGCTGCTTTAAGGCTGATTTAAGCAGATTTTTAAAAATGCATTTTGGATTTAACCTAACATTAAAAAAAAAAATAGAATAAACCTAGGGTCAGTATTTGATAAAAATAGGATCAGAGTTGAATTTATGACACATTTTAAAGTGAATGAATGGACTGACAGAGGACCTTTCCAATCAGTGCACGCCACCAGCTTTTTCCCACCACTTGCTCGCACTTACGTGAAGACGAAGAACAGGGAGGTAGAGCCGACCAGGAGGCAGGCGGCCGTGCACACCGGGATGAAGGCGCTGGGCTTCAGCGAGTCTGCGCCGCTGGCGGGCATCCTGTCCTCTCCGCGCTCATCCGCGTCTCATACCAAATGCCAAAGCGACGGCAGACGCGCCGCGAAAGTGCTTCCGTGTGTGTGTGTGCGCGCGTCGGACAAAGAGCCTCATGAACCGCGGACCGCTGTAAAACCATAATAAATAGTGGCAAGGAAAGCGAAAGAAATAATTAAAAAAAATTAGATCAACCCCGCGGGCACTGCTGCTCACTCCTGCGTCTCGTCGCGTCTGTCCCGGCAGGCAGCGGCGCACAGATGCCGCCTCTGGTCTGTCCCAAAGGTGGTGCCTTTACTCATGAATGACGTGAGGCACCGCCACACTGAGACCACTACTGTCATCTGATCAGCAGCTTCTTCTTTAAATCCATGCGTTTCCTGTCTTCTAAGTTCCTCCACAATTGACAACCATCACCGCTATGTAGCTTTTAAAACAGCTCCAATGAATAGTAGTTACAGCCTATCACGAAATATTTGAACCTGCTTCTTTACATATAGTTAATAAATGAATTCACAAGATTTTAATATTGACAACTTTCGGGAAAATTCCAGGAGGGCTTTTCATTCACCAGGAACCAGGATCTATCGCCTCTAAAAAGGTTTGAAGCTGGAGGAAAATCAAAGCAATCAAAGTTTACAGCAACATTTGATTTGTATTATCAAACCCTATTTGATTAAGTATTTATTACAATATTATTTTTGTATTCATTAATACCCAATTCCATAGACGTTTAAAAAGGCATTTGCAGATATTTCAGTTAAGATATTAAAATGTTCAGCTCCAGACAAAATTTAGACACTGAGGAGAATTTAGAAGATAAGAATTAGGAAATTACTAATGCTTCACTTACTGTTGTGCCACTGTTAATAAATTAAAATGAACTTCAGGTCTGGCTGACATTAGACAGAGAGTCCAAAAAGTGTGAAAATATTGTGAAAGTTCGTCTTTGTTCATATTCTAAATATGGGAAACTTTTGGACCTGGCATTCATGTGGATGTTACTTAGACATGTACCACCCACCTAGACCCCACCCCGTGATAATGACACTCCTTGATGGCAGCAGACATCTCCAGCAGGATGCAGCCTGATACAGACACAGACACAAAAATGCTTTAGGAACAACTCAAAAAACATGAAGGTGTTGACCTGGCCTCCTAATTCACAAGATCCCGAACTGATCAAGTATCTGTGGGATGATCCACAGAGGACATCTTCAGAAGACCCATGTCCATTCTCTGATGAGTCACAACTGTTTTGGAGGCACAAGGGAGACCTACACAATATTAAGAAGGTGGTTCCTGTTATGACATCACTGGGTGAAGTCTCATTATGTATATCATTTATCAGAGGTTTCAATAGCTCTTCACACAATCTAGCGTTTGCTTAGTCAGGGAAAGAAGAATGATCCAGCTCCATCTCAGTGGGATTACATGATGAAGGCTCCATGAGAGTCTCCACAGTGCAACTGGGCTGGGCTTCTTCTACTTCCCTATAAATGCCAAACGACCAAAGCATCCTTTCCGCATTGCGAGCTCCAGTGAGGCTGCAGTACCGCTTCTTTCATCTGTCGCCTGATCTTTTGAAAAGATGGATGCGGAAGAGCTGATTGAATCCATCATCAGAGGGCTCATGTTCTTAGCAGGGATCCTGGGGAACAACTGGCTGGCTATATGCTCCCTGCCCGGGCAGAAATCTGGCCTCCGCACTAACGAGGTGCTTTTCATCAACCTGGCTATCTCCAACCTCATCACCAACTACCTGGTGGACCTGCCCGACACCATCGCAGACTTTGCCGGACGCTGGTTCCTGGGAGAAACCTTCTGCGGCGTGTTTCGCTTTTGCGCCGACCTCTCTGAAACCAGCAGCATCTTCACCACCCTCTTCATCTGCGCTTATTGGTACCAGAAGCTGGTGGGCTCCCTGAAACGTGGAGGCGCACCGGTGAAGCTGGACAGCCTGCGTCTCGTGGGCTGCCTGCTGGCCGGGAGCTGGACGGTGGCGATGGTCTTCAGCATCCCACACTTCTTCTTTGTCAAAGTGGAGGGTGGAAACGAGAGCAAGGAGGACTGCATAGACGTCTTCCCGAGTGCCGTAGCCAGGCAAACCTATGAGATCATTTATCTGACCGTGGCCAACGCTCTCCCTGTCGCTGGGATTGTGTTTGCCAGCATCCAGATCGTCGTCACTCTTCTCCAAAGTCAGCGCCGCATACGGGGTCATAGCAACCCTGATCCAACAAAGGAGGTGGTTAAAGAGGACAAGGGTTTGGAGAACGCAAACGACGACAAATCAGCCAGCGCCGTTTCTGTTCCAGGCGGCTCTAAAGATCCTAAAGAGTCCCACGTTTATCTAGGTGTGCCTGCTTCTTCCTGTCCAAACGAAAAGCCTCACACCTCTGCTCTCAACAAGGAAACGGATGGAGACCGCCAAGCCGGAGCTCAACCAAATCATCCGAAGCCCGGCCAGGCGCCTCCCAAGCCCAGTCCCAACTCGGGCACTCAGGTGAGGGCAGCCAAGAGCGTGGTGGCTGTAGCCAGCGTGGTCGTGGTCTGCTGGGTGACTCATTTGCTCCTGCGCATCACCAGCAACATCCAGACTTCAGACATAGTGGTCGAGGTGGCCAGCTACATCGCGGCCTCCTACACCTGCATCATTCCCTACATATTCCTGCACGGAGTGAAAAAACTTTCCTGCTCGTGCAAAAGATAGAAATGCATACTTCAAGTTCAGCTGATCCTGAAACGTCTCCCGCTGTCTAGCACACTGCTGCTCCGGTGTTTTATTTGTATGTGCTCCTGCTGCGTTACCAAAACTAGGTCCAGCTCTGTCAAAGTGGACCCTTTGATAAATATATTGTGTTTAAGTCTTGCTGTATGTGATCCAGGCCATGTTATATCCAAAAAACAAAGCTGAAATAAGGGTCTCAGACCAAGGATCAAGACTTGTAGGGCTTCTTGCAAATGTTTTGCCACTCATGTTGGCGGTGTTACACACTGTATCTCTAAAGGTAAGGTCTTCATTAAAGCTGTCAGGCACACTTGGTACACATAGAGTAAATATTTTTAAGGGTTTGCATGGAGTTACCATTAAACATTTGAGGAATCTTCAAGACCTCTTGGCTGAGTCTTGCAAGGACCAAAAATTAAATCTGAAGTAGTCAGTTTTGTCTTTCCATTTTAGTGTTTGAAGCGTATCAGAAGCTATTGGCGAAGGTCTACCCAACATCTGCAACCGCTTGTTGAGTAGAGGGTTGCAGGAAATGTAGCCTGTCTATGTTTATCACAGGGCTAAGACAGCACAATGACGCTGATATGCATACTTACAGCCAGTTTAGGAAGAAAAGCCTAAGGATGGTCGGCAGGTTCGAAGCCGAAACCCTTCTATTGTTGTTAAAATGCTTATTAGCTGTTTTCCTTTGAGAGAAACTGCATTGTAGATTAAAAAAAAAACATCTAATGTGCAGTGTTGCTTTCCATCGTATCCAATTGATTTCTCATTAATTCAGTTTTTGACTTTCCAACTAAGAAATTAAACCTCAAAATCAAACCCTTTAATAAAGGGAAAGTCACGCAAACTGATGTGTTGCTACCCACAATGTGGATTTTAAAATGCCAAACTTAAACAAAGCTTAAAGCAACAATTATGCAACTACTTAATGTGCTTCTTTAATATTTTGTTTGTACTAAGGGTATTTTGAGTGGGACAATAATGCTATTTAAAATGTGCAGATGAAACTGTGAAATTGTAAAAGGTGGGAAATGCTAAACATAACTAATTCTTTTTTAAATTGGTAAATGTTCACTCCGTCATTGACATAAATCAACCTCTGCATCAGGTCAGAGTTATTTTATTTTCCACGAGGCCAAAGATTAAATATAATTGTGTACCAGAGCACGTAGCTAATTGCAGGCCTTTAGCAATTACTGCCTTGTGGGTGATGACGCTAACAAACCATGAGCGCTGTTTGAATTAAAGATAATTACATAAACAGTGTCACATTATCAGAACGGAGCAATTTCATGTCCCTTTCTGCTGATAACAAAGACACTAGACTGTCTAGTTCACAGATAATTTACGTCGTGTTTTCAAAAGATTCTCACACACAAACAGTTTTTTTATTTCTTTATATATAAAAAAGAATTTTTTTTTTTGGATCTCACAAAAGAATCACAAACGCACTCATAAACAACGGCCAGGGTAAATGTGCCACCTAAGTTAGACGACAGCTTACTGTAAATGACGCTACGTCAATTTTTAAGTGTTAATTGAATGACCTTTGGCAGAAGAGGGGACGTCCCAGCCAAGTAATTTACATAATTACAACACTAAACTGTTTGTTTGGAGGCAGTAGTAGAAATCATTCGTCCGTCATGAAAAGGCTTGAGTTAGGTATATTTACAAACTGTATTCATATGAAAATATTCCAAAAATGGCCACAAAATAAGTGCATTTCCGTATTTGAAAACATGACAATGCGAAATTGATTTCATGTTTTTGTTTTCCAAGAAACACAGGTAATTTAATATCTCGCCATTTTTAGATGTCCCACAGCTATTTGCACACAAGGCAAACAACTAATGTCTTTTTGTGTCAGAAGGTAAATTTGAGCATAATGTTCAAACAAAATCTATCAAATAAGTTATAAAAGCTGTCTCTGCATCCCACCTAATTTTCACCGGACGACTTTCATCTGCTCCCTCTGTCCCTCAACAACGAGCCCGTGCCAAGCTGCAACATCTGGCTGAAGACAACACTGCAGAACAGAGACACCCCAGTGTTGGGCTGGCCGACGACGCAATCACACTTTTAATCAGCTAAGGCCAACGGTGCGAGATCCAGAAGTCACCTGTCCCTCGTCCCGGATGGAGAATGTCATTAGTAAAGTCAGTGGAGTTTCTCCAGCTTCGCCTGCAGAGACTTGAAGTGGCCGATGGTTTGCTGAAGGGCCGAGTTAGGGCTCAGAGACTGCAGCTCCACCAGGTAGCCGCAGATGTTGTCGAGACATACGTTAGTAAACCGGCGCCTGTAAAAGATCAAAAATCATTTATTTACTTCTGTCCATACCGACAGTGTTTCCTTGCTGGGATCAGCTGTAGTCACATAAAGAGAGGGGTTTGTACTAAAAAGGGCATACTCTTAATATATGTTCACTAGTTATAGATGCTTCACACAAGCTTCAGCCCTCGACAAACAGGTCTGACATGGAGCAATCTACACCGATCAGGCATAACATTATGACCTGCTTCTCCACCGGTGCAAGTTTTGAATCGATTGTTTTGGATCAACAAAAAAACGGTAAGGTTAACTGAGGAGATGCAGACATTTGTATGACTTGTGTTTGGTTGTTTCTGTCGCCATTGTTGCAAGTGAAGCAGGAAGTAGAAACACAAATTAACTGGCTGGCATAAAAACACACAGTGCCGACTAACGTTTGGGTGATGGTGCGAGCCGGACTGACGAGCGTACAAACATAAATGGCTCGCTACGTGCATAGGTCCCACAGCACCATATAAGAGCCTTAAGTAACATCCACATGAAAAAACTCTAAAAGTTTCCAAGCAGAACACTGAATTGTCACAAGATCGTCAGTGGTCATAATATTGTGGCTGATCGGGGGTTATTGCTCATTAACACTTGATTTAGCGACACACTGGGTGATGTATGCAGCATAAGGTGTCGCAGGGATTTTAGGCTTGTGCCAATCTCAACTCCACAGTGGCCACTACAGGCGAACAGAAGAACAGCGGCGGTGATTACCTGTCATAGGTGGGCACTCTGCTGGGGTCGTCCACATATCCAGAGAGAAGCACGTGAATGCACTCCACCAAATGCAGAGGTTTCCTCAGCCGCTGCCAGCAGGGATCCTACAGAAAACACCAAGGCAGGTGATGAGAATCAGGGAGATAATTTAATCCTGCATTAGAACAACTTCTAAGACTGAGCCGTGTACCCGAGTTTTGAAGAGTTGGTCGTAGACCTCCAGCAGACGTGGCAGCTGCACGCCAATCTCCTGCATGGTGGAAGTCACAAACCCCACATCCCAGTTCAGTCGGCAAACCTCCTGCTCCAGGAACTTCACGAGGAACTCTATAATCACGAGAGACATGCCATTAACACTGCACACTCAGCAACATGTGAACTGCTGGGGACATGACTGATAAACCTGCACACATGCAAGCACAGGGGATTTATAAACAATGAAACACTGCAGACGAGTCTGAGCACGTCTGAGGATAATTCAACAATTACCCAAAGCACCTGCATCATACATCACTTGCACTCCACAGACGTGCTGACATAAATGACATAATGACATAATTATATTAGTTTTCTCAAAACTTGCACACAGCAAGCTGGAAAGTTCGGCCCAGAATGAATATAATTACAGCCTACCCAGTGGGAAATATCGTGGAGTTCCAGCGTAAATCTTTCCCAGGGATACCAGTTTGAGATTGAGGGACCTCATCCTGTCAACAGGACTCATGGCCACGGAGTCTCCCAGTTCTGAAAGACGTAAACACGGGATCAGAGACATATAATGATCACTGTAGCAGCGGGCGTGCCTGGGGCAGACTGAGACCGTTCACTCACCTTTCTCCAAGATCTCCTGCCACAACGAGTGCACCAGGATTGGATCAGAGTGCCCTGCGCAGTGAATGATGGCCAGCTTGCACTCGGACAACTTGAAATGGTCAGCAAACTCCCCGTAGAGCTGCACAAGATCATATATACTTTTAAATTTGCAATAAAATATCACCGTTCAGTTATTTATAATCCATAAACACTTTTGATGTTACCTTTGTGATATCCATGAGCTCAGAGTCCAGCTGAGAGATGACGTTTTTCACCGAGGGATGATGGGAGTACTGTCTGATCAGGGTTTCCTGAATCTGGACTTGGATACGCACGAGCTAGAAGATGGGAAGCAGGACGAACGGAAAATAAGCGTCTTTATTTTCAGCCTAAATTTCATGGAATAGGTTTCTCTCAGTGATCGCCACAGTGTAGGTACCTCCATCTTTTCCTCCAGCTCATGGAGGAATTCTCCGTCAGAGGCCTGAGCTGAGATGCAGGACGAGCTCTTAGCAGACAGGATGGCTCGGGCGATGTACTCCAAACGCTGCTTCAGAGAGATCTCAGTGCTGCAACGATTAGGGAACAGACAGGGTAGTGTTTTAAGTCAGTCTTCCATTGAGCGAATTTAACCTTGTCAATAAAGTTAAGTAAATTTTTTGGTCCTATTTATTAGATGTAGATCAGAGAGAGTGAACAATATGCAGCAACGAGTGCAGGTCGGATGTGAACCTGCACCAGTGCTTTGAGGACCACAGTCCATGTAAATAGTTTCAAATGGATTAAAGAAATCTCATCCACGTAAACATGGCTCGTGTTATTTTCTCGCTACGTGTCCTCACCTGTGCATGTCAGCGAGACGGGCCAGGACGTGAGCTGCTTTGCCAAAGTTCCGATTCTTCTCGTAGTAGCGCCACAAGAGGTCCATGTTATGAACCTTACTCTGGTCCTGCTTGATCATGTGCATCAGATGTTCTTCCAAGTATGGAGAATTCACCTGGATGACACAGGACACGATTTATTTGCAAAATTAAGCAGAAAACACTACAGAAATCCTTTTCTAATCTAAAATGTTTTCAAAAAAACACGATACCTCTAGCAGCTTGTCTGTGAGGTCGGCCTGAATCAGCCAGTTGTACAGAGCAATGTGAAACAGCTCATCCTGAGACCTCTGCGCCAGACCAAGCATCTGCTCAAACTGCAGGGGGACAAAGAGATTTCCATTAGAAATGCAGATCACGTTCACCGCAGCAGAAAGAGATAAGCCTCAACTGTCCCCTCCTTGCTCACATGGGCTGTAGCTTCCTCGTTGCTGAGCATGTTGGGGTCAGAGGTCATGACAGGAGGTCCGGGCTGCTTAGGGACGCTGGGGGATTGAGGAGCAGCTTTGCTCTGGTTCACCAGCTCCTGCATGGTGTCTGTGATGCACTTATAACATGAAAGTCTGGAACGGGGGAAAAGGAAGGATGGAAAAATGATGGCGACTGCAACAGCCGTATCTCTTGCAGGTGATTAGTTTATTTTCCGGTGTTTCTACCTTTCCTGGAAGGCCTGCTGTCCCACTCTGTCCTCCTCGGGCTCTCCGTTCTTGTAGAAGTGGGGCCCCAGCCTCTGTGGATCCTTCTTGTCTGCTGCTGTGAGGCACAACTCAAGGATCCCCTCGTAGAAACGCACTAAGGAGCAGAAACAGCATTAGTAAAAAAAATACTTTAACAAAAAATAAAAACAGAGAGAGTGGAGGTGTTTTACATGTCCCTACCTTGCCTGTACTGGGAGCAGACAAGTGGGAGGTCTGTGTGCTGACTGATCTGTTGGTAGAGCCGTAAAGACTCTCTCAGGGTCCTCTCTTTATCAAGTTTATTCTGGACCTGCTTAGAGCTCTGCAGCAACTCATTAGCCTGAGTGGGGGACAAAAGTAAATTCAGTGGTGAGACACATAAATCAATGAGGGTGGATCAATAACCTCTTAGTACAAGATCTTGTTGCTCCAAAAATGATCTTGAAGATTACGTGAAAATGAACGCGAAACCAAGACAGAGACATCAATAAGATTAAAATGCGACACCCACGAACTATGATAAATGATATTATACAATTATACAACACTCCTAGTTGGGGAGTTTTTGCCTTGAAGGAGGACTTTAAAATAGAAGAGTGAAGATACCTTGGAGCAAACGCTGTCGTCGCTGCTGTACAAGAGGGGACAGAGGTCGCGCATGTGATTGCTGATAGCATCCACAGAGGCATTATCTTTAATGTAAACATTAATGAGTCCTGTGATGAGCGCTCCAGATAGCTCCTTGCCGCGGATCACAACATCCTTAAAACTCGCTCCCTTCATCTGTTCCTGAAAATCCTGTAAATGAAAAATAAATAAAGAAATAAAGAAATAAAAAGGCAGAACCTGCAATCAGCACTCATAGAACAAGAGGGAACACACGTTGCTCATCGGGTTTTTGGCAGAAAACAAAGGCTACGCCGCAGAAGCATCTGTTTGCTAGGTAGATGAAGTGTCTGTGCTCTCATGTACCTTTGGCAGCTCAGACATAATGAGGCTAAACTGATGATCACAGAGAAGCTTCCACAGGGCCAGAGTCTGATAAGAGCGATGCACCAACTGCTGCATGCCCTGCAGGGACACTTTCTCATAGACCTGAGCCTTGGCTGGACACAGAGGCACAAAGACAAAGAGACAGATGTAACTAAAAATGAGTTAAATCAAAGACAAAAGTCAAACATTTATACTGATTTAACTTGAAAACAAAATGACTAAATCTGTACTCATAACTCACTGTGATATTTCCTCTGGAGTTCTTGCTGAACCTGCTGAGAGCTGGCTCCATCAGGACGCATAAATCCCAGCAGTCTCTGCTGCAGGTTGGCAGGAGAAGTAAAGCTAACAGGGAGCAGAACAGATGTTAAACCAAAGCAGATCTGGATCATGTTTTTGTAGACTACAAACGTGCATATATAGGAAACACTCACAGTGGCAGTAAACACCAATTAATTCAATGAAGAATAAGCAAGTAGAGGTGGATTTCTTACCTCGCAGCACCAAGAGAGGAGGGACTGAACTGAGAGTTTTTATCAAGGAACTCCTTCAAACCGAAGAGCTCGAGGAGGACAGACTCCAGATCAAATGAGCCGACGCTGCTTTCCAACTACAGAGATAAAAAAAATAAAATAAGTGTTAGTTTTCATGATTAGCATCGACTTAAATACTGTTGTAATTAAGCTACTTACAATGCTGACAGTCTGATTTCCTTTGCTCATGGTTTTCTCTACAGCAAGGCTACCATCCCAGATATTTCTGTAATAAGTATGTCAAGAGAATAAGAACACCATCATCAAATGTCAGCCTCCAGGGCTCTGACCCAGAAAAAAATCGCAAACTGTGACGGGATTTACTCACCCAAGAATGCGAGCAAAGTAAACGCAGATGCCGTTGTGTTTTCCAGAGAAGATCACCTCTGGGCCAGATGACATGGGCGTGATGGGGGCATGTCCAGACTGCATCGTTGCAAAGGGTGTGGCCAGTGCTGGGGGTATAATGCCTGATGGGGGCAAGATGTTTGATTTTGTTTATTTGCACAGATACGGTTCGAGTGCATGTGATTTGATCCCACAAGCCAGGCGACAACAAGATACTGGCTCATTTACCTGGTGCTGGAGAGCTCATCACAGGTCCAACTGTACTAGGGGACGACATGGCTGCAGGAAATCTCATCTGTGCTTCTCCTCCATATCTGATTACAACAGAAAAGGAAGAATGAATTTTAGTTTGTGTACCGTGTGAACAAGCATAAATATGTAGCTGTATGTATAAGTATTGTTATCTAACCTGAAGAAGGCTCTGGTGGCCCACTGCGCTACCTCTCGGTCGGCAGCAGAAGAGGAGCACGCCAGGATCAGCGCTGTAGCACAAGCCTGCTCCTCCTGTCCAGAACAGAGTAATAATGCAAATTCAAGAGTGTGAGAAAGATGCCTGAATTAATCCTGTGTCTGTGCATCACACAGGCTGTCACACATGTCAAGTGTCATGATTTGTACCCTGTGCAGCTTGAAGAAGCGTTCGATCTCTTCACTTTCTCCTCCAGCACAGCTCACGAGCAGGTGACGGAGCTGGTCCACTGGCCGCAGTTTTTGAAAGATGTGACTCCCCTGTTGGAGAACAAAGTCTACACTTTAGAAATGCTCTCACACAAGATTAAGTTCCGTACGTGCAACGTGGTGAGTCTTGACTGCAGTCTTAACCTTTGCAGAGAGAAGGACAAACTTCTGCGGAGGAACATTGTGCTGCTGGACGACCACGGGTGAATCAGTGATGGGGATGTGCTCCTTATTAAGAGGGGTAAAAATCTTGCCTGGCCTCTCTTCATTAATGGCACAAAGAGCCCAAGAGTGTCCATCCACATTGGACATCATCTGAAATACAATAAGGAATAAAGAGAGGCATGCTCTCACACGTGGTTCCAAGCTACACAGATTTGAATTTTGAATGCTCTCTTTACTGTGTGCTTCTTATGTCCAAACCTGTGTCTCCATTAAGGGTTTCTTGAAGGGGAAGGAGTCATGGTTGATGCACCACAGAATATCACTATCTTCTGTCTCAGAAGCAGCCATTAGGAGAACGCCTGAAAGATTAAAACATGTATTACAGGGAGCTGATACACTGAAGGGCAGTGAGCGGAACGCTGAAAACAAAATGCATCTGACTCCCATTACCTTTGCTGTGTAGTGCTTTATGGACCTTTGAAGGCTTTTGCAGTGTAGAGGATGCAGAAAACCCAGGCGGCAGACGGACGTGGACCAAAGCTAGAAGGCTGGGTCGGACTGGAACATGCTTTTGGTGCATAGGAGCAAAAGGTGTGGTGCTGAAGTAGAGACGCACGCCTGCAGGAAAAGAATATCAGTGTAAGCAACCGTAATAATTAAACATATATGATATGATCCAATTTATCAGTACAGGGTTTTACCTGCATGAGTGACAGCAAGCAGGTGGCAGTCCGAGGACTCTGACTTGTCAATCACAGAAATCTGGACGATGGGTTTGAAGACAGAACGGTCTATTGTCCTAGAAATAGAAGGGAGAAGAAAAGACTCTTACAACCCTGTGAGAATTATTAACGCGTTAAAAAGAAACTCATTTGAAGTTCATCAAAGTCAAACATGCCTGGCGATGTTTCCAGCAGCAGCAACTATAGAATTCTGTGACATTGTCGCCACGCGACTCATTCCCTGTCCGTCAGCACCCAGGTCATACACCTGAAAAACAGACGGATCATTTAGCTCACTGATGATCCCTACAGATGTAAATGCGTCAATGTGATCTCAATATGATGCCATACCTGCAGAACACCTTTCTCGGAGCGTGTGAAGAGTGTGTTGCGAGAGTTATCAATTGCAATCTGTACAATGGGATCTGTGGTGAAAGAGGACAACAACGTGTAAATGCAAAGTCTAATCTCATCAAGGACACGTTTCAGTCCACGTGGAAATGCTTCCATCCCCTTACCGTCTTCAGAGAACGAGAACTGGAGCACAGAGGGGACGAGGAAGGACAGAGAGCTTTTGGAGTGGTTGATTTTCCTGCAGCGTTGGCTCAGCCAGCCGGCCTCAGCCTGGTAGGCTATCTCGTAGAGGCAGCCGTCCTTTCCTGCCATGAAGATGCGTCCCAGGTCAGTGGAGGTGATGGACAGGATGTAGGTGTTGTCAGTGGGGATGGAGAACAAGGGGTCTGGTAGCAGCTGCATCCCACCAGACATGCTGTCATTCAGGCCTATGACAAGAGAGGCAGACAAATATGATCCATTTAAATCAGTACAAGCACATGGAGATATAATTATCTCCACCTTGATGCCCACACAAGTGTTAGTCTGAACTGTGTCCACAACACTTGCAATAAGACAGTGTTCTCATGCATCAGCTGTAATTCTCACATTTGTCTACGTAGCTGACGAATATCAGGCACTTGCTTGTACATACAGGACAATGTATGAAATTAAGACTCACCGGCTTGGCTTTTGGGGAAACTGAGCCCGAGGATCACTACGTCCACAGAAGTGGCCAATACTAAAAGGTAGTGAATGTGTGGCTGCAAAATCCCTGAAAAGATGAAAGCACAACTTATAAGCATTACTTAAACAAAACAAAACATCTACATAGACTGAGTGGTTAGACATACCTTGCTTTGGTTTTACTAGGCCCACTGCCAGGATAGTTTCAATCAGGCCATCAAAATAGGCCACATCTCCTCTGCAAGGCACAAAGCAGAGAAAAATAAAACAACAGTTTATGGGGACAGATAACGATGTAAAGGTTAATACTAATTAACCCTAATATATTTAAACGCACTGTGTGTGCACATCAATTGCCATAAAAACTAAAAAGTACACACCCATCCTCATAATTCCACATGAAGATGTCATTATCGATTGTAAGCCAGGCTCGAGAGATCTCAGGAAAAACTCCCATCATGCAGTTAAACTGCATATCTATGAAACGGTTAAGCAGAAATTTCCTCGACAGAAGAGCAACGAAGTCATCATTTTGCAGCATATCTAAAGAAAAACCTTCGGATGCACCCGAGAGAAATGAATCTGTTTTCCCTGAATGAGCAAAAGGATACGGCTGAACTGCTCCACCAGCTCAGGTGGAAGAGGGACTCGGCGGACCGCGCTGACCTCAGGGAGGTTTGGCACACTTAGTAAACCTGGTCCCTGGAGGGGGTAGTCCATGTCTGACACTCCAGAGAGGGACGGCATATCTGTCAACAGAAGCAAGAAAAAGAGTCAAGTCTTGTGGTATCAAAGCCTGCATATGCTCATACAGTTTAACCCCTTCGTATAAAAACATATTCCTTGTAAAGTGTATGAAATGTCTTAACGTCACAAATATTTAACCTAACTAATATAGAAAACTTTTTCATTTCAAGGTTTTCTGCACATGATTCGATTCACTGTGCAGGAGTGCAATAATTTTAGACCGACTGTGAAGCCTTGTACGCACAGATTCAGTAGGACAAGAGTTCACACCTTCACCTATTACAGGTTTTATTATTCACAGTTCACGTCTGCTTAAGTTGTATCACAGTTACATTTGCCATTTTTAACTAAGCTTCAAGTTAACCTCTGCCTCTTCCTTATTCATCATAAATAACACCAAATACCATTTCTAAGCTCTTTGTACAAAGACGTGTAAAGATTTAAGTCACTTTGACACTTTTATCCGCATCATCCAGCCTCCTACTTTTTTCCTACCACTGCAGTTTTCCATGTCACCCTATTGTAAACAGAAACAGCTTGGTAGCCAGTGCCAAGTCTTTCCGAGGCCAGGACTCACTGTGCGCAGGGACACCGAGTAGCTCTGACAGGTCAGGAAAGCACCGGTCCTCCTGGAGGTGTCTGTCAATCTGCCGGGCTGAGTTCTCCAGCGCTTCGGCGAGTGCAGCGGCGGGGCTGCTGGGTCCAGCGGTGGACGGCATGGCTGGTCAACCACCGCTGACTTTTCTGAAAGGAAAGCATTTCAACCCAATTTAAACAACAACAACGCCAGTGGTAGTTGGCTAAATGCCGTCAGTGAATAATGGTTAAATATAAATCAGCAAAACTTACATCTTTAACGTGTTGGGGTTTCAGTGCGAGCCAATGTTAGCAAGTTGATACAACGCCGGTTAGCTGCCTGCTAGCATTGAGACCGTATTATTTAGCATGCAAGCTAACTGCTAGCCAAGAGCGAAAATAAAGTCTTTTAAAGTGAATTTGTTGCCTTAGCCAAGTGAAAATATTCCGCTTGGGACTGGGTTATTTGGCTAACAACTTGTGCTGACCAGTTCAGCTGCAAAATTTAAAATAATACAGCCAACACACAGATTCAACTAACAGCCCGCCAACCTCATGCAGGGGCAGAGAAAGGTTTTTTTTCCGGTAAAGCGTCACTGGCTTCTTCTTCTTCGCCTCTGATTTTCCGCAGACTGAGTCAAGTGAGTTATTGTGCTGCCACCTACCGGTCAGTGTAATCGTGTGTATAAAATTGGCCATAAACACAGGTACAAGGTACCAAGTATATTCAAATTAAACACAATTTCAGTAAATAAAACATCCATAAACATCAACTGATTTTGTGCTATACCTTTCACCTGTATTATCCAATATAATTATGCATTATAGCTTGAAATCGATCATCTATAGGTAATTCCTATTGGATTATTAGGATCTTCTTTTCAGTTATGACAAACTTTGCGGCATGACTAAACTGCAGCAATAAAATAATACCTGGTATCGTTTCAGAGGCATGGACAAACCCATGTTGTAATTTCCCCATTGTGGGATTAATAAAGCTTTAATTGATTCATTTATCATTAGTCTCAATGTGCAGGTTGAAAATTAATTAATTTCTGAAAACATTTTCACCAGCACACTGTCCTTGATCTCTGAGAAAAAACTGAATCTACTGACTCTAAAAAAAAAACTCCACTATACACACACCGATGTTAGGGGGGAAAAAAAACGGAGCAAACAAGTAACAAAGACGTAAGAAAAATTTATTGCAGTATTTGTTCTACAAGAAGATCGGAGGGGTCACTTTTTTTGTTGCTCTGTGCTCTATAACATCAAAATCTATATTAAAAACAATGTAGGCACAGATACTGCACTGCTTTGAACATAAATAAATTATATCAAAGATCGTCCATTACACAGTGAGGGTAAACAACAAAATGTTTAAAACAAGAAAAGAAAAAAAAAATAAACGTTAAAAGTCGTCGGAGCTCAGGTCAAGTGAATAAATCCATCTGGTGCTAGTTTAAATTCCAAAAACACTTTATTAAGAACATCATCAATACACTAATTTCCAACATTCACTGTATTTTTTTTTTTTTTTACAGAATTATGTTCAGATATAAACATGTTTTTAGTTAAACTATGATACAGTGGGAGGAAAAAGAAATCAAACAACCGAGTTGCTGCACAACAGCGAAGGATCTCCCACACAATGTTTTCCCAAACATTTCCTTCTTGTGTTTTTCTTGTGTTTAACTTAAACATGTCTTAAACAGTGTTCACAATACTTTTCCTCCACCAGGGCCTTAAATCTAAAGAGGTTTCATTTTGTCTCTGTATGCAACATATTTGATCTGTAGATTTGGGCTGTGAGGGGTGTAATTTCAGTTGATTAACACTTAGTCCCCTCCTTAGCAGCATATAGCGACCGTAACGTCTGTGCCACTTTGTTTGAGAGCTTTTGTCCGCTTGTCAAGGAGATTTTCTTGTAAATAATGTCTGACTCCTTGATGTTATCGACCCAAGGCACCTTTTTGCGACCGTCCCGTTTCTTTGCCACGACCCAGGGTCCAGAGTAAGTTCCGGTCATCCAGTGTATACTGTAGCCATTTCTGGTCTTCTGGATCACCCTGGCAATCTGTGGTCTGTCTTTGTATTTGGGGCGGCAGATGGCAACGATGTCCTTTACATCCACTGTCTCGTTCAAGTGACCTGAATCCTCTGCAGAATCCCCTCCTTTTCTTGGTTTTCGCTGTGGATGAAAATGACAGATTGTTAGTTGTTGTTTTTTTTACACAGTCAGTGTGAAACAGGAAGTCTGACAGATAATATCTATGCTGGGTTAATGTGTGAAAAGGTCATACAAACAATATTATGAGAAAGTTGATCAGCTGTAGCAACAATCATGATAACTGATAGTTATATCACAATATTTTTATTGTGCATTGATGTACGGACACCAAGAACAGATTTGTTTTATAAATATATAAATAGAAACTTTGTGGTACATGTACAATAAGAGCAATTGTCCTCTCCGTCCACTAGATGGAGCTATTGTTTTATTTTCTGTTTGGGACAGCAGAGACAGTATAGCCAAGATACCCCAGGGCAGTCAGAAAAAATACAAATTAGAATAAATAAAATTAAGTAAGAAAATCTATGGGAAAGTACAACAAATATTTACAGCCGCTGTATGTTAAGTGACTAACATCGGTTAAACAGTAAGTGGGTTAAACATTTTAATGTGATGGAGGTTGAATATATGCCATGGACTCCAATGGGAGTGTTGCTTTCAAGAAGAACATATTGCATGGAATTACATCATATTATTAAGTAAAATACCTGAGATACAAGATTATAAAAACTACAGTTGTCTACATGTGTTTGCAAACATGGAAATAAATGTCGTTTGTTTGATGAAATGAAAACCAGTCAGTCTGTTTCAATATGGACGTACGAACACAGATCCAAGACGCATCATAAAGTCCTATGGAATCTGACATCTTTAGAGAAAGGACTAGGTCTCACATAGGTGGCTTCACAAATTAGCTCTGTAATGTCGTATCAAGCACGGTAGTGAAAAGTGTGGAGGGAAAAAAAGCAGTTTTATTTATAAATTCTTACCGCAGGGGGATCTTCATCATCGCTTTCCTCATCATCTGATTCCTCTGGAGCGGCGTGATTACTGTGGTTGTGGTTGCGGCTTTTCGGCCCCGTCAGCAGCGAATTAATAGCTTTGTTTCTGGCATTGGCGTTTGCTTCGCCCTCCTCTTCCTCTTCATCACGATCCAGATGCTCCATTAGTACCTTGAACTAAGAGACAACCGCAGACAAAGTAAGAAAAAATTGTTTCTTGGTGTGAGTATTTCTAGTAAAGGCAGGAGACCTGAAAATCACCAAGAGTCTACGACATATTCAAGAGACTGGGATAACACATTAATAAACTGAATGCTTACATCCAAATACTGTTTCACAATATTCTTCTTGATCTCGTAGCTGAGTTCTGTGTTGGCCAGGTCATTCTTCAGGTAATTCAGTGTCTGACTTGGGTTGAAGTGCACCTTAGATTTCCTGTTCACTGCCTTGTCGTATACTTTGGCAGACTCCGTCGGTGAATACTTCTGGATTTTGCTGTAACACAAATAAAACGCTCTAACAGGTGCACTATTAATAAAAAAGCCGACTACCTAGAGGTATTTGTTATGTGGCCTACCTGTCTGAGAAGCCGTACAGATTCTTCAGATGTTGTTTCAGCACCAGCAGCATTAGGATTCCCTGGGAAGCGCTGGCAAAGTCCAGCAGAGGGGCACTGTTTTCAGGCAGACGGTCCATCACTGCGTCCTCATCTTCTATGTCAGAGTCTGAATCAGAACCCCCAGATTTCTTTCGCCTGTGGACCACCTCATCATCATCCTCATCCTCATCACTGCTGCTGGACTGGCTACTACTCTGCTCATCCTCCTCCTCATCATCATCATCATCCGAGCTGCCTTTCATCCTCCGAGAATGCTTCTTCTTCTTCTTCTTCTTCTTCTTCTTTTTTGTCTTCATCTTCTTTTCGTGCCTTACAGGCTCTTTCCGTAAACACTGCACAGAAACCATGGATTACACAGAGTAGGATTTTCATCTTATCATCAACAGAACAACAAAGAGCCGTAAGTGATATTCAAACTAAACCCAGCTTCTAACCTCCTTGAAAGACTGGAGCAGGTTGCTACCAGAGACAGACAGAGTTATGTCTATATGGTGCATGATGAAAAGAGGCTCCTCCTGGGTCTGGTAAGGGAAGCAGGCCATGTTGTCTGCCACAAACAGCAGCATGTTGACCTCTGTTTTCTGAAGGGAACAAATTGAAAAACTATGTATATGAACTGTCCATGAGAAGCTTCATTAAACAAGGATATTGCATATCTTCCAACGTATCTCAAAACAAACGTCAATCAGTCGGGGGAACTAAAGACTTACTGAGCTGTCGTCAAACAGGTTGAGCAGGGAAATGAGGAAAGCCCGTCTGTGCTGACGGTTGCCACGGACCAGGGTGTAGAGATGAGCGCAGAGAGCCGCGTCAGAGTCGTCGCGACGGAAGCCTCGGATCACCGCACCTTTAGATCCGTTTATGGCCTGCTGCACCTGATAGGACATCTTCAGCCCTGCAACGGCCTTCATCTGTGGTGGGAGACACATTACACATAAAATGATTATATCTGAAATCCTTCCAATCAATTACTAGTCTTTAAAGCCGGTATTTTATTGTTTGCACATGTACAAAGTCATTGCATTATTAGAAGTGCAGAGTGCATGTTATTCCATGTATTTTAATTGAATAAATGTTATTATATTACATTTGTGCAATGAAAAGAAATGTAGTCTAATCATGATAAAGTTAAAGCAACACATCCCATCGTTTAAGCTAAAGGAAGCCACAGCACACACATTTCAAAATACCCTTTCTGATTATTATAAACCAGCAGCCACTCACATGAATGAAGCCTGAATATTTCTTGTCAATCTCCACCAGCTGTTGATCGGCCTTGTTCTTCATCGACGGCTCAGGGTCTGTTCCCATGGCAATCAAGTAGGGCACGCACTAAAAACACAATAATCTGCAATCTGTGAACTGCTTATGATGCATGATGTGGAAAGCTCACACAGACTGTGTTTGTAAACTACATTTAATTCTTAGGTGATCATGATCGGAGTGTGCTGGATTGTGAACGCACCTGTACGGGGTGGACGAGGCCCTGGCTCAGAGTCAGCGTAATGACATTCAGGGCAAAGTGGCGAACAGTGGACTGTGAGTGGAAGAAGGACTCCAGCACCTGCTTCAGGTAAATCTGCATTATGGAGCTGCTCATGCCGGACGAGATGTCCCCCATTTCTTTTAGATCTTCCTGCTTGGCTTGGTTCTTCCCTGCATAGACAGAAACATCAGCCTGATCAGTTTGAGGTTGTGCTATAGCATGTGACCGTTCAATGCCGATTACAATTACCGAACATGACGAAGATATGGATTTGTTAAACTCACATTCACGGTCAGCTTCTTGCATCCGAGAGTCCTCCTCCTGCAGGTATGTCTGCATGTTTTTGAGCACCTGGATCTTTAGATTGACCAAACTGTTCTCATCTGACAGGATGCTGTTATACAGAACCTTCACATCTTGCCCAAACATAAGCTCTGGGTGCATGATGAACTGGAACCCTTAAAAAGTGGAAATGTTTTAAATAAAGATGTTATTACAGATAAAGTCCAAGTTACAGGCAAAATAATTTATTGCATCTTAGCGTGAGTTGAGGCGCAATGTACCTAGACCTATGATGGCCTTGATCTGCACCTCCTCATCTTCATGAGTGGTAAAGTACATCAGAAGCTCCAACACTTTGTCCTTTATGATAATCTGAGAGAAAAGAACAGACAGGAAGGGTCAGCCATCAAAATATTACGTTGTACTCGCAACGTTTGGGCTAACAACGTTTGGCATTTACCTTGTTAGCACCCTTGAACTCTTCTTGATCAAAATCAAAGTGTCGACAAAGAGCCCCCACGGTGAACAGCGAGCGCAGAAGAGTAGGTTTGTTAGCAGCCAGAGTGGAGCTGCTGGGGTCCTCTTGGTGCTGCGTCTTGAGTTTTGCCAGAGCTCCTGTAAAACGATTCACTCTCCAAGTAAAAACTAGAGCAACAACGGCTGAATTTATTCTTTGAGTAGAGAGTAAAAACATGTATAAATGAACTTATCAAAAAACACATCATTACAGAGGTTGTAAAATATATGATGTACCTTCGCTTACTATTAGCAGTACAAAACACCATCAAAACACAAAATTAGAATGAAATTAATAATGTAAAAATAGAAATTATTAAAAAAAAGCAGTGAATATATGTGATCCTTACCATAATACCGGTTAAAACAAGCCCAAACAAACTTGTAGTTGTGTGTGACCTTGTTCACAACAGCACCAAGACAGCTCACACAGTGTTGTACAACCTGAGGAACACACACAACAAATTATATTTAATATTAAATATTCAGTGACTGTTTTAGGATCTGAGGCCACGCTGATGTGCTGTATTGGGAGTAGTCTTTGAGAGACTTAAAGAAGACTGACCGTCATGCCGTATTTGATGATAAGCTTCATCAGGTCTTCTTCTATGGTAGTGAGGAAAGTCTCACTGGGGTGCTCCATCAGAGGAACGACCAGCTCCAGGATCTTGGCCACGTTGCATATCACCATGAAGTCATTCTGAGTCTGAAACAGCAAGAAGATACCGTATGTTAACAGCTGCACAGGAACAACTTTCAATGTGTTGGACAATTGTGTTTTGTAGCAGTGCTTTAAATAACATAAACATTAACATTGTTCTTTTCTATCCTGTGGGTACCAGTCTCAAGACACCACACAAAAGACATTAAACCATCTAAACAATAAACTCACGTGGCAGGAAATGAAATGGTACTTACATTGCACTTGGTGGTCAGATAGGGTTGCATAGTCATGGCATGTTTGACCATTAACTGTGCCCTAATTTTACTGAATAGGTAGAGGGTGGTGATGCACGCTACCAGACGACCTGAAGTGACTCCTTTGTCCTCACAACCTGAGACACAAACAGAGAAAACATTGTTCAGTTCATGCAGAGTAATATCTAGCATGGTAACAATAAGAGTTTTGTGAAGAAATATACAAAACATATTTACTTGCAAGAGACTCCTCATATTTTATAATATGTTCCACTAGACTGTCCACCAACTGAACGCAGGCCTTCCTGGCAGGTTTGTACGAGGCGTTTTCTTCCGACTTCAGCAGCTAAACAACCACAGTCACGCAACAGTTAAAAGTTGGACAAAATATGCACTCAAGAGTCACACAAGGTAAACTACTCACATTTTGGAGAAGCTGTTCAAACCAGTCATAGCCTGTATCTTTGCATGCCAACACCTGGGATGAAAGCAAAACATCAATCAGATTATGAGAATGTCAAAAACCAAAATGTTTGAATAATTTAAACGACGGCACAGAAAATATTGTTCTCAAATCTACACACCACATCTGTGATGTTCAGGATCTTTCTTGTTATGGCATCTTTGTCATGACCAGGTGTGGGGGAGAACCAGAGTTTCTGGAATGTCTCATTCACCAGTTTCTGCATTAAAAAAAAAATGGTTTGTTATATAAGCTCCAAGTTCCACTGTAAAAAAACATTCATGTAAAAATACACGCAAACCTTGATCCCTTCTTCATCGTTGACCCTCCGGATCATCCTGACACACATCTCAGTGATCTTGTGGAAGTCTGGCTGCTCCAGGCAAATGTCCCTCAGGATCTTAATGACCCTTTTTCTCACGCTGATACCCGTGTCCTGTGCAGAGACAAAGGGACAGCTCAGTATAAACTGGAACGAAGGGGTTTGTCACTGATTCATCTGAATGGATTTTGGTGACAGTTTGCAGTGTTCAAGAGCAATGTGATAATTGAGATAAGATATTTACAAACTCAAAATAGGGCATATGATGCAACTAAACCAGTTCAGACTTTACCACAGGAAAGTGTTGCCAAACGGCGAGCGAGAAAAGATTAAGAAATTACCAATATCCTCTCAATGAGCATGTCATAGTACTGCTCAATGAGCTCAGGTCGACTTAGCACAAAACGTCCAACAAGTTCCACGGCTGCCTCTCGCACACTGGTGGAGTTGTCCATGAGGCGACAATGAACTCCACGCTGCATATCCAACTGTGAAACAAATACGGGAGATTAAAGAGGCACAGATGAAAATTACATAACGGCTGCAGTAAAAACTGGCTGTAAAAACCTATCAATCTAGAAGCCTACAGTCTAGGTGAAGAATGAACAGCATTAGGTATTCTGGTGCTTTGTTGAGGCTGACGACTGATGACTTACCCGTGCCAGAATGCTTGGATCCACAGCCACGACTTCAGACAGACACTTCATGGCTTTAGTTCTGACCGCGATGGCGCTCTCACCCAACACTCTCAGAATCTATATTGAGTGAAAGCAACACAAGATTAGGCCCAGTTGAGAGAATATACCATCGTGTTTACATTGAATTAATCATCTTACCTGTGATAAATAAATATCAAAGCTCTGTGCAAATGGCCTCATAGAGGCCAGATATCTGACAATCAGACAGGAGTCCTCATAGTCTACTGTGTCAGAGTTCATCCTGAAAGAAATGTCAAGAGGACCAGAATGAAGGGGGCGAAGTCAAACAGCAAATTAGTGCAGTGATCCAAGAGTAGAGCAGCATTTACCTCAGAGAACTGAAATGCGATGGAGAAGTCTTGATGACCTTGCGGAGGAACTTCTTCCGTGCCTCAGCTTTCTGCATAATCTCCCCAGTCGAATCAATATCCTTGGAATGATGCAGATCTCTTGAGTCCTCGTCATAATCCGTTTGAGACTTCATCGCCTTTTCTACCTCGCTTGTACTGTCCCTGAACCACTGGGCAATGTAAAACTTCCTGGCAAACTGCATGAAACCAAAACACGTGTGATGAAATATTCTGAACAAATAGCTCAATATCCAAAGCACTAAAGCGTTTTAAGCCGACAACTCCACAATATCCTCATGTCACCCTCAACTATTTGAGCTTCACTTACCACTAAAGACGGGTCTGTCTCAATGTTCTCATCTAGGAAGTCTAGCAAAGCCTTCTGGAGTTTCTGCACCTCATCAGTGTCAGCATCTGAAGTCTGTAAGGAGACAAATATACGTGGAGTGTCTCAAAAGTGTGTTCAGTCACTTGGTTTACATGCATTTAACTGAAAGGGGTAGATTATCTAATCTACCTCTCTGAGAATGCGGTCGATAGCCCTTTGGTCCATCTTGCTGGTGACAGCATCTTTACGCAGACGAGAGGCGACCGTGCCAAGGTAGTCCAGAGACGCCACCCTGAGTGCCATTTCTGTCTGCTTGTTACTGAACTGGTGCACCTGGGGCACAAGATATGGAGGAGAAACATCAGCAGCTTTTCTGGCTGGAGATACAGTTAGCAATGGCACAACATTTGAAGCTAATGATGCTACTCACCAAGAGCCGGCCTAGTAAACTGAGCAGCAGTTCAGCTGCAGGCCACTCCGGTCTGTTGACTGTAGACAGCAGGTCATGAACAAAGTTCTCAAACAGAGGCCTGTAATCCTCCTCTCCCTGTTTACTGCCACACCTGAAAAACGGGGGAGGGTCATATTATTTTAAGATACAGGTTATGGTTTAAACAATGACAATCAGGTGTATGTGTCATGTGAAAGCAGGAATAATGACTTACTTCTTGAGAAACACTGACAGGAAGTTCTGAGCAGTCCTCATGGCAGTTTCATAAGAGTTTGTAATGAAGACATCTTTATCCACCTGAAAAGAAAACATGTGAAACAAACACTCACTAACCACCGCCCCTTTTTCAGGTAAATGTGGTTTAGAAATGTGTTAAATCCTTAGAGGTTACCTTCTTATTGTGCTCCTCCTCTGTATCTCTCTCAGAGGGAAGGTGAACCACACACTGGATGAGCTGAAGAACGAGGGCTGTAACCATCTGGATGTGCACGGGTTCTCCATCTGAATCACTGCTGTTTAGCCTGTTGTGGAGAATGATGCATTAGTATTCATAGGTTGGCTGAGCAGCTGCAGGAGACTTCAATAATCAAATGTTATCTTTTATGTTGTTTTAGTTTATTCTTGTTGTACTTACCTAAAGTTCCTGAGGCTGCGTTTACTAGTAGGCAGTCTAGCCAGGGAGGTAAAAATCTCTTCAAGAATGAGCTGCCTGTGCTTTTCGTAGCGAGAAAACACCTAGCGGAGAGTAAAGTACAAGGATCTAAATTGAGATACACAAGTATAAACGCACAATCTGGATTAAGTTAAAAAACAAAGCAACGCTGGCTTACTGCTGTCACTAGTGTGATGGCACATAACTGCAGCTCACTGACGTTCTCCACGAAAAACGGTGTGATACCAAGCGTGGACACCTAAAAGGTCGGCACAAAAGCAGTCAGGTACAGCAGGGTTCAACAGTCAAAAGTGAGGTGAGGCCAAGAACGTGTGTGACGCAAGGCCGCATTCAGGATCGCACCTGGAGAATTGTGGTGTCAGTGAGCAGCTGGATCTCAAGGAGCTCCGAGATGTTGCTGATAATATCACACACTTTGTTGTAGAGTGTGACTACCACCTTCTGTTTGTGGGTGGAGCTCTTGGCTCGCTTAGACTTTGAAGAGTGGATGCCACCTGGATGAGGAAGAAAAGAAAAGAAAATTAGAGTGGGTATAAAGCCCGTTTTTAACTGCTTAAGCAATGTGTTCAAATGCGAAAGAAATTAAAAGAAGCCAAATAGCCATCAACTTCAGCAGAAGAGCATTAAAATAAGGAATGAAAACCTGAAGGTACAGAAGCTCCTTCCTGACTCATCAGTAGATTTTTATGAAATGAGCTCCCACACCAGCTTGTTAAATGTAAATGCAAATACATACTATATTTTTGTTTCATCTTAAATTTCTTCTGCTATTATTACCACTATTGAGTGGCTTTATCTGCCCAGGGATCAATAAATCTCTTATCCTGGAACAGCTTAGAAGAACAGGATAAAAATGTGGCTAACCTCCATGGGGATCCACTCTGTAGACCGGGTCATATTGAGGGTACACAGAGTTTTGAAGGTGGAACTTGGTGTACTGCAACACCCTCTCAATCACATCCTCTATGTAGACTGCTTTGGGCATGTGTGGAGATGTCATTATGTTGAGAGCAGTCAAACAGGCATCAGCGGATTTGGTCACCCGCTCCATGATCAGGTCACGCCACAGTCGCTCCTCATCCATGGAATCATTATCCTTTAAATGAGTGTTTTAAAAGACATTAAGCCTTTTGCCTTTTGAATACCTACAGTATCAAAAATATCAGGCTGACAACTTACATGGTTAATTAACGTGGAGAGAGTGACGCTGTCCTGAATGTTCTTCTCCAGGATATTCAAAATTTTCACCAGTTTATCAGATGAAAACTGTGGAGCAGCGAGATGGATGCTCACTTTAGTAACATCTTTACAACAGCTGAAAAATCTGTCGCGAACCTGAGAGTGAACGTGTGACAGTACAAAAGAACGCTTACCTTTTTAAAGATGCCCATAGCTTTAACCTTGGCAGAATCACTGCCCAGCTCACTCAACTGCTGCTTTCCAAGTAACAGCTCCTGAGGTATCTCATCATCATCTGTTTGAGTGACCAAACTCATCAATTGGAAATTTCTCAGCTTAAAAAAAATGATCTGTAAGTTTGGAGAGTTTGGAGCATTTTTTGCTCACCTGTGGCAGTGAGGTCTATGTCCTCAAGGTTCTCAAGTATGTTATCCACGCTTGCTGCAAATCTTTTAAATGTGGAAGAGTCCATCTTTTCTGTTAAATTAAAAGTAAACAAAAATATTAGAACAAATAGACCATTTTTTATACTGTAATTAAATCCATTAGTCTTATATTAGAGTCTAATGTGTCAAATAAATACCATCTGTCGTCAGTTTGGAGCTGTACAGCTTCCTGTTTTTCTGTTTCTCCTTTTTCTTCAGTTTTCTGGCAGCTAAACAAAAAGAAAACACCGCAAAAAAATTACCCAAAACCTTAAAAACAGCAACCGACTCTCAAGCAGTCGCTATTTCATACAGAAAGGCAAAGATGTTGTAATCAAACTACCCTAATGGATGATAATCAGAATGGAAGCCTTCAGAAACAATAATTGCAATTACGATATTTGTCTATTTTTCCCCCGTGTGACAGCCAAACCAATTTCAAGTTCATCCTAAAGTCCAAGTGGCTGTTGGAGCTAAGTTAGAAGAAATTCCCCCAATAGTCTTCCTGAGATAGCTTCACGCTGAATTATGGTCAAAAACAAATTTTGTGCGACCACAGCGACCGTGACCACCAAATTTAACCTTGTAACTTGTTTTAGAAAGGTGCTATATAAATAAAGTTATTATTATTATTATAAATTCTGCAGGTTCCTCTTGGAAATTTGAAAAAAATCTCTTTTTTTTTGGTCGGACAAACAAATGAGATGACCGGCCGCAAACATAACGGCTCTGACTTTGGACGATGCCAGAGCAGAGGTCTGAAAACACAGCCCACACTGACCCTGAAGCAAAAAGTCTTACCGTCACTCAGGCTTGGTGGCGGAGCTTCCTCATCAGAATCGTCTATCAATTCACGATGGCGGCTACCAGATCCCCGGCGAGCATTGTGAAGACCTCCAGAACCTTTCTTCTCTTCCAGCTTCCATGTCTTGTCGTGGCCTTTCTTGTGTTTCTTCCGTGCAGCTGTAACAATTACAGTGAATAACACATACATGTAATACATACACTAAATAAAATGCAATAATGGAGATATATTTGGTACATATTAATTACATATTAAATTGGACATGGTTAACTGGAGACAGCTTAGGTACAAACACTGTGGATTTTAAGGTTTAATTGCTTAATACTCACACTCATTGTCAGAGTCGTCATCATCATCATCTGAGCCCACCTCCGTGTATTTGGATTTCTTACTAATCATACTGTGCCTTCGCTTGTTTGACATCTCTGTAAGCACAAGAGGAGAGTGAGTTTTCAGCAGAGTCAGCATACAGCTCATAAATCAAGGACTGTTCTTTTTAATATGTGGTTTTGATAACAATAATTCCCAGTAGTTAAAGTTAGATTACAGCTGCACATACCCATCCCCTTTTTTGAGTTTTGTGTACACTTGCAATAAATGCAAAATAGATAGCAAGTGCACATCCAGTAAAATGCTGAGGGCAGTTTCCACAAACCTCGACCAAAATAAAGTACATCATACCTCTCGCTGATTTGTCACAGGAGCTCCAGTTCTTGAATTTGGAGCCGTGTTCGTTCTTGCTTTCCTTCATCATCTTTTTCACCTCATCAATGCTGAGTTTCTGAAGCACAACGACAGGCTTGGCTCCTTTGTTTAGGTTCTCTACCAGGGACACTCTCTCCAGCCGCACTAGTGGTTCGCTCCAAGCATCTACCACTTTGCTTGGTTGGGGTTCTTTCTCTTTTCCGTCTCGTTTCAATTTAGGAATCACAAAGTTCTTGAGACTTCCTGACTTGCCGCCCAGCAGGTATGAAGGGAATTCACACGGTTTTGTCTCAGTAGACTGACGTTTGTTTCCAGCCGGGCAGCTGGCGTTGCCACCCCCACTCGTCCTCTGTTCCTTATTTTGGGGAGCTTGGAGGCTGGAACTGCCTGTCCTTTGTCGACCATTGAGGTCAGCTGACTTTCTGCTTCCATCTTGCTTCATTCTGGGGCTGTCATGTTTAGCATCACGGTCAGGTGAGGTTCTGTTGCAGTTTTCTCTTGACAATTTGTGTTTCCTCTCTCTGTCTTTATCTCTATCTTTGCCTTTCTCCCTGTCCCTGTCTCTAACTTTTTCTCTGTCCCTGTCTTTTTCTCTATCGTTATCTTTTTCTCTAACTTTTTCTCTGTCCCTGTCTTTTTCTCTATCGTTATCTTTTTCTCTAACTTTTTCTCTGTCTTTATCTTTTTCTCTATCGTTATCTTTTTCTCTAACTTTTTCTCTATCGTTATCTTTTTCTCTAACTTTTTCTCGGTCTTTATCTTTTTCTCTATCGTTATCTTTTTCTCTAACTTTTTCTCGGTCTTTATCTTTTTCTCTATCGTTATCTTTTTCTCTAACCTTTTCTCGGTCTTTATCTTTTTCTCTATCTTTATCCTTTTCTTTATTTCTCTCTCTATCTTTGTTTCTGTCTTTGTCTCTGTGTTTGTCTCTGTCTCTCTGTTTGTCAGTGTTCTTGTCCCTTTCTCTATCCCTGCCTTTGTCTTCTCCATGTCCGGAGTTACGCTCACCCTTGCTCTTTTTGGGGGTCTCGAGTCCACTGACACTGTTGTTGTGGTTCTTTTCCTCTCTGTGGCGCGCGTCTGAATGCCTGTCATGTTTCCGTGGCGTTTCTGGCTGTCTGTCGTCCGAGTGTCCCTTGCCGCTGTCGCTTTTGTTGTCATGTTTGTGTTTTGATTCGCGCCGGCTTTCCTGCTTCTGTTTAGTTTCTTCCGGCTGGCCGTCTGAGCCAGACTTCTCTGTGGTGTCACCATGCTGCCTGATGATCCCAGGCCTGTTTTCAACAACTTTATTTACCTTTCCATCAGTGTTTGGCTTTGGGCAATGCAGCTGATCCTCACACAACGGATGTGCATCCAGGACCACTACAGGCTGTCGTATTATTCTGCCAGCTTGCTGTAGATCAATACTGACCATCAAAGCAGGCCGACTGGCACCGTTACTTGAAGCATTCGTCTTCTTGGGTGTCAGCTTGCTGACACTGTGTACAGTAGGTCCCTCATTTGCCTCGGCTCCAGGTTCCTGGGGATACGAGTCTTGCTTCCGTTTCTTCAGTGGCTTGTCTGCAATAAAAAAATACTATAGCTGAGCCACTCTACAAACACAAACAACCTTGGAGCATGAAAAAAATGCAAGAAGGGCTTTAGCAAATGTGGACATAAAGATATTCACCTTTATCCTGGACTTCTTTAGACCATCGTTCTCTCTCACTGGCTGACTCGCGTTCTATTCTCTCAATCTCTGCAATTGCATCTATCTCAGCGTCGTCAAACACAACCCCACTATTTGGCTGAACAGCAACCTGCTGACAGTTTGTCTGCTCCTCAGCCCCTAACTTGTGAGAAAAGTCCTGAGCAGTCCTTGACAACTGATTATCATTATTATTCATCATGACCGTTTCATGGTCTGAGTCCATATGTGCACCGGGGGGCAATTCTTGTGACTGATCCATCTTCACTCGGGAGAGTTTTAATGTCAGCTTGGCAGAGTCTTTTGATGGAGAACTAACTATGTCATACAAGGCATGCTGGTCTATCTGTTCACTTTCTTCTTTACTCCTATCCTTATGTTTCTTTTTTCGGTCAGCTGAGTTAAGGAGTAGTGCCGCACTTCGTGACACGTCGGGTGGAGGTGACTGCATGATGAGAGGAGGTCTAGACCCTGCTGAAACACAAATAAGCAGAAGGACAAGTGAGCACCAGAGAATACACCTGGGCATAAAAGGAATTGCAGAAATGAATAAAAATGAACTTGTCGCTAAGGCAGGATACCTCTCGCAGTCTCTTCACCCCCAGGAGGGGAACACTCGGAATGTGGCGATTTAACTGAATATGCAGCTGCCTTCATCGAGGAGTCATTCTCCTGTTGGAGCGCAAGACATTTATCATTACTTTAAAGCAGCGGTGTCTGCTGAGAGCCGGTTCAGGATAAGCTGATTCTCTCCATTACCTCATTTCCCAGTCTGTGAGCCACGTTCATGTAGTGTTCATCTGAGCCTAGCCTCGCGTTATGATTAGATGAATTACTCGATAGCTGTCCAGAGACTTTGTTGTCATGGATATTCCTCACACCACTACCAACTGAAACAAAAAAAAATAAGATACATTAAATATACAGTCACCTGCACACAAACTGAAGATTTAAAAGACTGCTTTTCTAGCTCGGCATTTGTTGTCATTCATTACAGAGGCGTGACACAAAGCTAATGACAATCCTGACCAGTCTTTGCACTCACCTTGCTGTTGGTGCTGAGAATAACTGGGTGGATTGTACTGCATGTAGTCTGCAGGACTCTGAGGGGTATAGGGACTAGGTATGGGGCTGTTCTGCTGGGGTACAAACCGAGTACCTGACGCAGACTGTGGGGATGCAAAGCATCTGTGAAAGAGGTAAAATTAACGTTAATAGAGGTATAGACGCCTCTCCTTCCTCATCATTGTGACAACAACAGAGAATTGCCTTACCCAGAGGGGCTTTGAGGGACAGAGGTTTGCTGATAATTTGACGCTGGACTTCCATGGACCTGATTCTGAGATATCTTGTACTGTTGCATCATTGGCTGCTGCATTACACCTAAGAGACAGGGATACATGGGCGCTCAACATATGCAATTCCCCAGGTAAATCTATGCATAACTATGTGTCATAAAGGTGTTTATTCAACTCTATGGTCATTTGTGAGGCCATTGTTTGCGAGGGAGGCTGCATTAGACAGAGCATGGTTTCACAATACTAGCATAATTAGATACTATTATGAGGTCATTCACAATGCAAAAACTGTGTTTACAGCATGGCGAGTTCAATCTTCAATCACTACTAAGTATCTGGAGTTCAAAGTGATGAAGATGGAGGTTATACTTGCAGGAAAATGATGAGGGTTTACATAGCCATGTATGTTCTGTCTAATTACAAGTACCCTCCAAGTACATCTTTGAAATAGCATTTCACTGTAACGCAAGGTCCTACTCCTGGCACATATAATGCTACACTGTCATATTTTGCTTGATGGTTTGTCAGGCTTGTGCATCAGTATTAATAAAAGGTCCTTGATTATATGTCTAAATGGGTAGAGAGTGTGGTCACTACCACAAACACTTGTGGTTTAGTTTTTCTTACTTCCGTCCATCTTGCAGTTGAAAACACTCCGAGCAATGCAGTGCACACACTGCACGCCTGTTTTTTTTCTTCTGTGGCATGTTAGTTTGTATGCATACTATATACAGTTACTACCATAATTATGTGTAATTTCTGAACAAAAGTTAAAAGACAAATATGAACATGTTTAAGGCAAATACTGATATCATTGCTGATGACAAAACAAATGCAGCAAAGTCTTGGTTTCCTGTTTATGCATCCCTCTGTGGATACACATGGGGTCACAGGTGCTATGTTATTAATGTCAGAAACTTGAATTACATTAGTACGGTGATTAAGCAAGTAGTGGATCTGATCCAGAAAATGCTCAAGCCAATAAGCAGTGAGAGCACAAAGGGTGCAACAAAGGACAGAGCATGCACTAAGCTCCCACCCCAAACCTTGTACAGAGTTAGCATACTTTTGTCCCTGAAGATTTTGGGGTCCCTGGACAGCAATGTTTGTAACAGCAGTGGCATGTCGCCCTCAGGTTCATCGTTCCCCAAGTTGTCCTTCAACTCTCTGGAAAACAAACATACATAAAGAATAGTTTAGTTACTCTCTGCGCAATGTGTTTTGTCCTTATGCGGCTAGTGCTGATCAATTCTGACAAACCAGACCATGAGCTGGCCCATATCAAAAAGCAAAACTGTGATGCGATCAAATGAAACAGCAACACTCAAATTCATTGGGTAAAAAGTGTCTTTACAGTGAAAGGACACTTTCAACCATCACTCCTGCCAATCACAGTCTCGTAACAATTTCCTTCCAATTCATAATAACGTTAGAACACAGGTAGCAAACATTTCACACTAACTGGTTCAGTGCTGTCCTCGCTTATACTGCAGCGAAGTGCGTGAGCGGTACTTACATGTGTTCGGTGGAGACCTGGTTAAGGCTATGAGCCAGCTGAGTCACCAAATTCTCATCGCGACACACCAGGAGGCTGCTGACCTCTTCGGAGATCCTTCCATTGTAGAGCAGACTCTTAGCAGTGGTGGCAGGGAGAGGAGAAGGCAAAGGCAGCTGGTTCAACACTGAAAGGATGATTGTAAGAGGAGTCAAATTAAGAGGAAAAGAACAGAAAGCTGGAAGAAATTATAAAATAAGATTGTTGGTGAAAAAGTATTTCTGTATGTAAGGACTTAAAATATGACTATACAGATGAGACTATACAGCGGGTTTACCGATACTTACTATGTTTTACTGTACATGTAGATAGATAGATAGATAGATAGATAGATAGATAGATAGATAGATAGATAGGATTCAAGGCCTCAATATGCCAATAATGATCCAAAGACTTATGTACCCATGTAAATAAATAAATATATAATTTTATTAAAATGCCTTAAACAAACGGAAATGTCAGAGGAAAGTCCCATACCCTTCTACAATATAATGTAAACCAATCCACAAACTTTGCTATGAATCATGTTTGTGAAATGTACGACGTTCTGTTATTTTTGTATTTTTCCTGTTTTCCTACATTAAAACTGGTTTTGAGTTGCCTACAACCTGCCATCTTCAGGAAGATAAGCCACTTCCCATCTGTCTGCCCGGAAATCACCACTAGTGATAAGCATTACAGTTACTAGTACGTAGCTCCTGCCCAGTCCAGTTCAGGCTGCTTGGCAGGTAGGTAATCCTTAGTTTGGCTGCGTCTACGTTTGAATGTCAGTGTTCAGGCTTTAGAGAGACGACGTTGCACTTACAGTCTGTTAGGCTAGCAATTCCAGCAAGAGTAGTGATGGGAACATGAGGCATGTCACCATTCATGCTGAAGATGAGGTCAAGAGGTCGTGTCAATGCACAGGCTGCTCAATATCACCAATCTCTTCCTATTCGTCACATCTCCAAAGTCCTGAAAAAATAAAAAAAATAAAGAAGTGTCAACAGTCTCTCTGGACAAGGATGGACACCATTAATATGCAGCACTGTTCATATCAGGATTAGGAATGATTGGGCATTATCACTGTGCCAGCATAACTGCACCTCTGATGTGTAAAGTCTATACAAGCCCTATAGCAAGCCGGGGCATGTCTTCATCAGTTATTGATTTAAGGTTCTGGTGAGAGAAACCCATCTTGCTTCTCGTGAAATTTCAACCCGCTACATTGGCATATGCCACGGCTGCGAAAACATAAGAGGCAGTCAACAATGATCCGCACTGCAATTAGACAACACTGACAAAAAAAAACCCCAAAAACGATTCAATTAATTATATAAAGTTGAAATGATTCTGTCTTGCGTATGTGTGTTTGCATCTCTACCCTCTCTTTCGCATGCAGTTTCGCTGCTGAAAACGTACAAAACAAAAACCAAAACACGGTTTACACAACAGTTAGCTATGCCAAATTCTTCCTTTTGTTACAGTGTCAGTTAAGATTCCCGGGACAGTCCGAACACATAACAGCGACATTAGCTTATCTTGACAACAGTTGCGACTGTATTACTACTATGTTGTTACTGTTGTCGTGTTTTAGACTCTTGCTAAAGGGACGAGCAGCGAAACGACGACTGTGAAAGTGACTAAAATCTACTCGCGGTTAGCCGGCTAGCAACAACTGGAGATGTAGCTAATGTATGCTAGCTGGCTAGGTGTAGCCTTATCTGTAAGTTGCCTTAGCTAGCATCACCAGGAGTGCATCAAAGCCAGTTAGCCGCGGGTTGCTCGCTCCGTATCGGTGTTTTTCCACCACACAGGTCGCGTATTGTTTTAAATATCAACCTCACACTTGCTATGGCCTCCGTCGACGCATCTGTAGCTCACAAAGTGGACCTCGGACTTGCCTCAGGAAGCGTAACCCCGACCCGACGCTAAGGAGGCAGGGGTACAAAGCAAAGACCCCATCACAAATCAGAATTACCCCCTTGGCTGGTTTCATTAACGGCTCCCAACGTCTGCCTCGGCGTACTAGCTGTCCAAGCGGAAACACGCAGGAAGGGAAATAGTCTGCCCGAAAGGAGGCTGTTACTGTTGAATCTAGCTTATTTACCTCTGGATGTGATGAGAAAGAGAAGTGGTTCTGGTGGAAGAGGAGGAGGAGGAGGAGGAGGGGGAGGAGCAGGAGTAGGATGGCAGCTGGAGCCGGAGAAGAGTCTCTAGCTCCCTCTCCGTCCCACTGTTCAAACAGCTCCTCCGGGTAATGGCAAACACAGCGGCAGTGATCCCCGACAGGACGGGTGGGGGTTTCTTCTTTCTCACGGCGGACATCTCTGCTGGGAGAGGGGGCAGCAGGCTTTTCAGACAGACCCGGCTTTATATTTTTAATAGGATGAAGTCTGAGACTACCAGTTCATTTACGGAGAAAGTAAAACAGAAATAAGTATTTTTACTCGCTGGAAACAACAGTCTCGCGAGGTCGTTTTTTTGTTTGTTGTTTTTTTGGCAACTGTTTTTAAAGATAATACCCTGCTTAATATGTATGGACGTATTTATTAATTATTTTTATTTTATTTCAAATTGCACTGTTGTTTTATCCTTGCGTTTTAGTATTCATGTTTTTTTGTTTGTTTTGTTTTGTTATATTTCTTATAGAGTATGTTCTTCTTTTTTTTGTGCTGTGACTGGACCTTAGTATTTAGTATTGAGTGTCGTTTACTTTCATATTCTGGAATAATAAACAGTGAAGACTTCATGAATGAAAAGGCGAGCTTTCTTTGTGTTTGGGATACTCTGTGTCTGTGCTTTAAACTCAACTAAAGTGCTGCTTATGACAGCAAAGGTATTAAACTTATTATAAATTATATGTTCCTTTTCACATCAGATGGCGTCCACTTGCGTAAAAAAAGAAAAAGGAAAAAAAAAAAAATCGGTTTTATCTGTTCAACTGGATGATTGTCATCACAACACATGAACATCCAGAGCCAATCAGCTGACTGCCCCCAACTGAAAACTTAACCATGCCTTGCCCAAAGCTACTTCCTCTTACGCTCCAAACTAAATGAGGGACTGCAGGAGTTTAAACGTAAAGGGCATATTAAAACGATCGTTCGTCGTGTTTAATGAGCCAAGAATAAAATCAGATGAGTCCAGTGAGACACATTAAAACTAACGAGTTTCACAAACAGAGTTTGGTCTCCCTCTGGTGGAGAAAGGCATGTTTTTGCACCCTAAAGCGAGACTCCCATGACTTCTTGCCTGTCTCCTTTTTGTTTGGATTGTGAAATTTGGATTATCTGAGGAAAATTTCAATGGAACACAACAAATCAGAAATGATAAAAAACAAACTAAATAAGGATGATGGGCTTTACTAAAGGTTTAAAACAATTTTGCACCTTCAAACTTTTGCCTCACATTTATAATTGTACTTCTAACACAAACTTTATATTTAAAAGACTGAAAAAGCAAACTCAAGCTCGAGCCCATCTTTAATGTGATGACTATAAGGTTGTGTTAGTGTTATGTTTGCTTTTATTTGCTTGTTTGGTTTGTTTTATATAAATGCTATCAAACTGCTGAGCAAGTTATTAAAGATAATGTGTTTTATTTGTTTAGTAGAAGCTGAATTCACCTTTATTTTTAAAATGGAAATTACAGTAAACTACCACTTTGATATATGGATCATATTACAATTTAACATTTCTTTAAACCTTTTTTTCATGTCAGGTTTTTAGAACAGCCCAATATTATTATAGGTTAAACTATGTAGTATTTAAGTTGCTTAAATTACATAGCGATAATTTTATAATATTACTAAGGCACTTGAGGTATTCAAATGTAAGGTATTGATCACAAACACGCACACACTTTGTTATGAAAGGCCAGCAGCTGATGCCCGTGTAGTTTCACGAGTGGATAATGATGCTGCGTTCAGGGCCGCGGGGGTTTCACGGTTATTAAGTCCGCTTCAGTGGGTTTAACCATGAGTCTCTAACCCGTGACGGTCATGAGGGTTTTTCTGCCCCTCTCTGCTCTCCGGCACACTGAGTTAAGAGATGTTTGAGGAGTGAAATAACACGGACCTCCTTCCACCAGCCTTTCTGAGTCTTTTCGAGAAAGCTCGCCAAGCCAGAGGAACTCTTCTCTGCCATCCCTATATCCATTTCGGTAAGATAACCGTCTATTGGACTTGTGCTTTTTCTCTAACGGAGGTACCCGTGTTACATGCGTACTTTATTTAGTTACTGAGAACATTTTACTTGCGATTGACTTTTCATGCATCATTGATTCATTTCATCTACTGTTGCATCTAGTGTTGTCAAGACATCCCTAGGCTGCCTTTATGATTCGACCCATTTACTTTATGTTATAGATTACTTTAAATTCCCAAATAGACTATGCAAAGTTGTGTTACAGGTAAACAAAGTCAGTTGCTCTGATCCAATGCTCTGCTCAGTGATGGCTCAAATACATAAAATGGTTAAATGTGATCTAATGATGTAAACTGCTTTCGTTAATAACTGTTTTAATATATATTTTTTAAAGACTGCCTTTCTTTCTTTGAGCGCCTCTGTATTATAGTAACTTGCCTATAAAATGACTTCTTCTTGACTTGCAGCTTGATGAAGTGTAATCGTACAGACGGGATGCCTCGTGGAGATTTCAACATTTATTTTTCCAGCGGAAGACGAGGAAATGTCAGAGCTGAAGAGTATGTTTGCCCAAGTCAAAAAAAAAGAAAGAAAAATAAACTGTGCTTGATTACTTTTTTGAATCTACTGTATATGCTGTAACCACATTGTAGTGACTGCTATAAAACTGATGTGGTTTTGTGCATCACAGGGCAGTGGGCATAGCCCTGCTGGTGGTCATCCTTGCGGCACTTCTCATCCTTGGCTGCTGGTACTTCAAGAAAAGGAGTGGCTACAAAATAATCAGGGTGAGATTATCACATTTAATGCCTCTGCATTTTGTACTTGCCATGAACTTGCAATTCCCAACTTATTTTCAAGACTATGTTCTATTTTGTCCCTTTGTGCGATGGTTCTCCTCGCTTTTTCTACAGTATACCACAGCGGTCTCATTTTTATTTTCTCACAACCTCGTCTCCACAGAGCCCCAGATCAGGTTCGCCAGGTCACATGGGAGGCCAGTACTCAGAGGCAGGACCTTCAGCAGATAACAAGATGGCTCTCACCGACTTCGGCAGCTTACGATCTGTGGTGAGCGATAGTTAACTACCTTGTGACTATTGGTGACTGGACTTCTATTGTAGTCCCCTGTGCCATACTAACTTAATGACTAATAAACAGACTCTTAAGTGTGCAAACAGACCCTCAAGACAGGGGGAATTAGTTTCATACAAAGCCTTAGGGCTCTGAATACAGTGTAGAGCACGTGAAGCCGATGCAGTGGGTGCCTGAAGGAGAGATTATTATGTCACCAGACTAGGAGTGGGTATTAAAATTTCTCATTCCCAAGGCAAATGTGTGTATTCAAGCATGCAGGAAATGGATGAAGGATCAGGGAAGCACACTCTACTAAATTCCATGTATATAAATTTGAATTTTGCATTTGAAGTATTACTTAGAAGCTGAGGAACTTTTTACTAGTGTACAAACATGACTGTCATGAAGCAAAAACATATAACCTACAGTTGCTTCATTTGAATGTTTCGTCCCTGTCTCTACAGATTCCAAACGCTCCTCCAGCCTATGAAAAGATTTCTTCGGGGCCGCAGCCTCCTCCCTATTCCCCGTGAAGGACTTCTGTTGAAGAACAATGTCTTAAGACAAATGAAAAATACTTAAAAACAAACTCTAGACCCGATTTGTTGGCTGGTGATAATCGGATTTCACTTTCATTATAGCTCTGAACGCTTTGTACTTTAACATAGACACGGATGAAGTTGCTGTATCTCTCACTTTGTGAAATGACTTACCTGAATGAACACAATTTATGTACTGTAGGTGATTTGAATAAACATTAAAGAAATTCACTTCACATATCTGTGTGTAAGGAATGAGCACAAAGACACTCTTTCGGGACAGTCGCACTGTTTATTTCCATGCAGTAGCGTCCACTAGTCTTCAATGAAAATGTACCTAGTAAATATTTTTTGAAAAATCTATATGATAAAAATAAATAAATGTGACTTCAAAACATTTACATGGGCGCCCACATGTAGTACAAATTCATCTATTAGTTTATATTTCTAAAAATGAAAATGTAGTTCTCAAACAGTTATTGATTGAAAAAAAGGACATGTCAGACTGGATGTTGACGTTTTGTTTTTTTTGTTTTTCAAAATGACAAATATAGTAGAGCAAGCAGAAACGAGGATGAGTAGTAAACCAATTAATACTTCTTGAAACAAAACCCAAAGACTAAAATGTTTATCTTGCAAAAGGTTGATGTGAAATCTAACCTCTGACTGTGTTGATGTGTTATAACAGTTGTAAATACTGGCCATGAAGCAAATCAAGGAAAGTCAAGAATCTATCATTTGTTTCCACGTGAGAAACCAATCACAGTACACATTTTCAGAATGTCAGACTGAATTTATCTATAAAATGATCTAACCATAAGGTAAAACCTACTACAAACCTCCTAAGTTATGAATCAGACTATAGATGGAAAAGCAGTTCTTTAAGTTTTGCCAGTACTACTACACGTAACAGATATGAAACCTTCAAAAACTATGCAGCTAAAAAGTGGTGTCTAAGCCCTGACATAGCTGACACCGTCTCATTTAATTGGTTCACTTTGTGTCTGCCCGTGAATGCTGTAAAGAGGAATCATGTGTCTGTAGTGCTCCAGTGGAACTGTTGGAGGAAATCACAAGTGCATCCAAAGGTTTGGGGAAGGCAGTCAGTTGTGCTGGATTGACCTGGCATGGAGCAGTACCCAAAACAGCACCATCAGGACTGATGAGAAGCTTGGATGTTATGTTGGTATGCATACCCAAGGTGGAGGTCTGAAGAGTGTGTTTTCCAAGTGCTTGATTGGTCAGTAAGACAGGAGGGTGGATGGTGTTGTTTGTCTTCAGCGGTGTGATTGGTTGAGCTGGCATGGTCGTTACGGTGGGGCTGGTTGGAGGTGCCGTTGCCACAGGTGTGGTTTCAAAGGTGTTGACAGTGCTTCCGATTGGTGGAACTGTAGCAATGGGCAGTGTCTGCATCCTAGACACTGGACTAATAATTGGTGGGACTGCTACTGTTGGCAATACTTGTGTCCGTGCGCAAGCAGGCACTGGCTGCATGACTGCTACTGTGTTTTTGATAGATGCGTTGCCTAATCCAGTACACACTAAAGCCTGGGGTTGTGCAGCTGACGGTGTTGGAAATCGAACTGCTGTCTGTTTAGGTCGTATGCCAGGGCTCAGAGATGTTACAGCAACCATCTGTTGGGCAGGAAGTGAACAATGCAAAGCTGCATTGTCTGCTACAATAGGAGCTGCAGCTGAGGAGAAAGGTGAAGAAACTGAAATGACGGGGCTAGGGAGGACAACATCTGATGGGCGGGACAATACAGGCAAGGATGATATTGGCCCTGATAATCTGGGTAAGGGAGGTGCTACTGCAGGTGAAATGGCAGGCGAACATACAGCTCGTGCTGGTGTACTGGTAGCCAAGTTGATCGTAGCCAGTGTTGAACCAAGACCAGGGGCACTGGTTACAAGTGGGGAAACTAGGGCTGGTACATTGGGTAACCTTGGAGGAGAAGAGACTAGAGTGGATGTACCTAATGAAGGCAATGTAAAGTTACCAGCCTGTGGAGTTGGCAACCTAGGAAGAGCTGACACTACATTTGTTTTACTTGTTAACAATGTTGAGGCTAGGCCAGGTGTTCCTGCCAGTCTGACTGGCATGACATTAGAAGGGGTTGCTAGCAAAGATGGACTGGCAGCAGGTGGGCATGATACAAAAGAAGAACTTACGGCTGGCATCCCAGGCAGCCTCACTGGGGACTGGGGTAAAACTGGTACCCGAGGAGGTACAATGGCATGGCTTGCCCCTTGGGGAGGTACTGATTCTCCAGTGCTGTTAGCACTGACAGCAGGCACTTGTTGTGGTGCAGGGCTAGAGATGATAAGGACATGACTGCCTGGACCCAAACCCTGGGGTGGGACCACAAAGCGTGCATTGTTAAGGAGGATCTGTGTGCCAGCAGCAAGCGGTGTAGAGGTGTTGATTACTATCCTCTGCTGGACTGTGCCAGACTGTGTAGCAGAGGCGGTAAATGGGGTACAGGTGGCTGGTGCAGAGATGGGAGTTTGTGTCTTATTGCAAGCAAGTTGAGAGGAAGATAAGAAGGAAGTGGTTTCCTCACCAATGCCACTTTGGATAGACGAGGACTGGCAGTCACGAGTGGATGTGAGGGTTTGGTCTGGGCTGCTCTCCATGGTAGTGGTTACCTGAGTATGAGAGCTGTTGGACAGTATACTTGCGGGCACACCTAGGCCCCGCTTGATTATGTTTCCCGCAGGCAAAGTGGCAAATGTTGATGTGGATGCAGAACAACTCATCTGGGCTAAGGAAGTGGTACCCAGGAGCTGAGAGCTGGTGGTCAGAGAAGTATGAGGAGCAAGCGGAAGAGAACTTGTGATGGCAATTGAACTTGTTACTGGGACCAGTCCAGTGGTAGCATCTCGACATCCTGAGACAGAGACTTGTGTGCCTTTAGAAGGAGAATGTGACAGGGCACCGATAGTCTGTCCAATAGTAGTTGTCTTCCCTGACAACTGGATTCGAAGCCCTGGTGAGATATAAGAAAGATATTTTATTCAATAGCCCAATTTTGGCAATGAATCAAATGAATATTTTAAGGAATCGGTTTTCGTACAATACTTAGAAAAAAGATGAGTTAAATGTTTACAATTAAACAGGGTAGTCAAGCTCGACTGGACGTTATACTCTTCATTTTACGTTCTAACATTCACCATTATGAGTTAAGTAGTGTTTTCACAGTAAACTCCTAGTTAGAAAAAAACCTACAACAAACCTACCTGAAGGAAGGGTGATGTTCTTTGCCCTTAATCCCATTTTCAGAGTATCACTTGATACAGATGTGGTCAGCAACTGTCCACTTGCACTAGTTGCCGTCGCTTGCTTTGGAATACTTCCCATGAAGGTGGTAGTTGACGTCACAGTGGGCTGGCTGATGAACACCACTCTTGAACTAGGAACTGATTTTGTTAATGAGGGCGCGCATTTGGGCAAAGCTACATTGGAGGCCGAAGAAGTGGGTGGAGTAACGAGGATGAATTTAGCAACTGGAGATCTCTCATCAGTACTGGCTCGTTTCATACCAGTCTTGTTGATGAACTCTTGTTTGAGAACTTGAGGAACTCCAGAAGTACTCACTGATGGGACAACAACAGCATTTTCTAAAACTGAAGCTTGGACTGGAGACCCAGCAGTAGGTGTCTTCACTAGTTGGGAAACCTTTGTTGCAACTGAAGACCCAACAGAGGTATAGGACCCTTGACTTAAAGCAACTGTAGTGTCTGAAGTCTTGCTTCCGGGGCCTGTTATGGGAATGCTACCAGTGACTGAAGTGAGAATGGGGTTTGTAACAGTTGAAGGGGGCTTTAATGCTGAAGGAATTTGCTTCTGAGGTTGGGCCACTGCAATACTTGCCATTGCTGCAACAGTGGAAGGGGAAGTCTGAGAGGGAGCAGCAGGAGACAGAGTTGCCGATGTCTTGGATACAAGGAAGGCTTTAAACTGAGGTGAAATAGTGATGACTGGACTGGTGGAGAAACACCCCAGTGCGTTCTGATCCGAGGATGTTTGGACTTTGACAATGCCTGTGTTGCCACCTCTAGTTGTTACCAGGATGGACTGTGAGTCGCGGATGCACACAGTCTTAAGCTCCTGCTTAGGATCTGTAGATTTAACAGACTCAGTAGAAATTGCACTGGAAGGTGTTGTGACAGATGAAGAGTTTGATGTGACTGCTTGTGATGTGCTAGCTTGGACACTGCATACTGGTGTCCCCTTAAACCCCGCGGTGCTGACAGACACTTGTTGCAAACAAGGGGAAACAGATGGTGAAGAAGTCCTCTCCGTCCTGGGATCTTTTAGGGGAGCCACATGTTGAACAGGAATTCTGTTTTCAGGAATGCTGAACCCAGGCACATCAGTGGACATACATAGAGAGCTGGCCACTTTTGGAACAGCAACCTGAATCCCTTTTGCCTCCTGTTGGTGTAAAGAGGATGCTGCCTTTGCTTCACTTTTGTTAATGAGAAGGTTAGAGGGAAGGATTACCACTTGCTGCATGATCTTTTCCCCAGTGTTCTGGTCCACGACAGGATGAACAGAGATCTTGACTGGGCTGCTGCTGCTGCTATCTTTCCTTACAAGGCCAAGTCCCTCGGGTACTTTGTACACAACCTGGACAGGATTTTTTGGTACAGTCTGGGTTGGGATGGCCTGGGGTGATTTAGGAAGAGCTGCCGTAACAGTGGCCATTCCTGGCTGTACAAGTACATGTGTTCGTTGTGGTCCTTGTGCCTGCATTTGTGGGCAGTCAAGCTGGGATGGAGGACTTTGTGCTTTTGAAAGTTTTGTGTTAGCCACTGCAATGGTGGGCAGGGAGACCAAAGACCCTTTGCTCTGTCCATCTACATTGTTAACGCTTCGAAAATCAGCAGGTCGTTTCATTAAGGTCACTTTGTTTCCCACACTCTTAGCCAGCAGGGTGGGAATAGGCGTGTAGCCCTTAGGTAGTCCACTGGTGGGGTGGAGGATGGGGGATCTCGGTGACACTGAAATATTGGCTGAGAGTCTCGCTATCCCTGTTGAATCCCTGGGTTGATTTGTTGGGGTCTGTTCAGATGAAGCCTGTGGTAGAGACTCGCTAACGCTTACAGTCTGAAGTCCTGGCAGCAGAATGATGCCTTTCTCTGAGCTTGTCAGAGGATGTTTAAGGTGGTTTGGAGGTCTGCATGTCACATTTCTTTCTCCAGGAGACTCAGCCACAGACTCCCTGGTACTTGCTAAGAACACAGCAGAATTGGCTATTAGAAAAGCAATAATTATTAGCTAAACTACTTCCTATACAAGTTCAACAGACACAATTTGAATATTTCAAATTGAATTACTTCACCTCCTCTCCAAAGGCCTCTAGGAACTATATGTTCCAGGTCTTCCTCTTCTGATCTTCCATAATGATCAGAGAGTGAGCACATTTCCTTTCCGTAATCCCTCTCTTCGTCATCTGATGACGATGATGAAATGCACTCCTCACGCACAAAGTTATTGTACTCTGGGTGTTTCTTGAAGTCATCAAATTCCTTCTTCAAGCGAAGCCTATAACATGAGAAAAAGTAGAAATAGTAGAGAGGATTTCTTTCTGATTTCAGCCATGATGATATAATACAAAGAAATGCCAAATCAAAGATGAGCTCATTATGTTCTACACTGGCCAAATGAGCAAAATCTTCACCTGAAGAGATATTAAAAATGAAATGAATTAAAGTTTTATCAAATTCTTGTTTAAATGTCCAACCTGTTCCTTTGATAGGCCTTTACAAGTTTGGGTTCCCAGGGCGAGAGTTCATTCAGTAGTCTAATTAGAGTGCTATGGAGGTCTTTCACTGCTTCTCTCCGATAATACCATCGACCCTGCCAGTTCAAACATTACATGGAAACATTAGTCAAGTCCACAACATTAAAATAACGGCACATTTAAGAAATCATTGTGACGGTAGCAGTCACATACCAATCGCTTTTTTGCGCTCTCCAGATCATCAAGTTCATCTTCTGTCTTGCTTATCAGCTCTCGCAGTTCCTCAAGACTGGTGCAAACCAACTACATAGGAGAAAACACAATAAACCTAACGAGCGTGTCTTTGGATGGTGGGAGGAAGACGGAGAGAGAGCCCATGCCGACAAAGGGAGAACCTGCAAACTCCCCCAGAACGCCCAGTCGGCCTGGATTCAAACCCGGTAAAGAAAAGAAGAAAAAATGTGAGTGTGCCCACCTTAAATGAAGGCTCGAGTGGAAGCTCGTCGTTGATGTTCTTTGAAGATTCAGGCTTTTTTCCTGACAACAAGTCAACAGTTAGTAATCAAGTTATTATTTTTCATAGCAATATACACTTCAATGAGCTTGATACCAAACGAAATCACCAGGCTGACATCAACGCTGCTTTTCCTCACCTGCTTTGTGTTTTTTCTTCTTGTCTTTTCTCTTGATAGCTGTGGTTACTTTTGGAGAATTAGCAGCCTCTTCCGGGGACATCCCGTCCACATGCTGCAGCTGCTTGTGCCCTCTTTTCATGCTCAGCAGCTGTTCTCTCCCTCGACTTTTCTTCCGCTTTTTTTTTTTAGTCCAGATTTTGTCATTCACCCTTTCTTCACTTGAGTTTTGAGTGCTCTCAGAGGACAATGGTGTTGCCAATGTACCACAGCAGCATTTGCACTCCTCCGACTTAAGGTGACTGGCTTTGCTTTTACAACATTCCAGACAGGAAGATACTTGGTTTTCCTGGCTGGGAGGTACGCCCTCCATTTTGAGCACAAGAGGCTTGGTTGGAGAGGCCAAATTCACTGAGCGGGCAGGCGATCTGCCTGTGTAGCTGTGCTCCCCTACATTCAGACAGGGTTCCTGTGTCTCTGCTTTAATGGTGCGCATTGAACCCAGTGACAATCCCTGCTCCTGCTCTTGCTCTATCGTGAGCCACTTGGATTGGTGCTCTACATGTAAAGTCTCTTCCTTTAAATTCATTTTCACACCACCTACTTTAATTGGACTAAAGTGTGTGACGGATAAGGGGTTAGTGTGCATTTTCAGGTCCAATTTAGAGTCTTCATCAGAGGACCCCGACTCAGACATCTCTTCCTTAATTAGAGACCACGATTTAAATGTTTCTTTTTCTTCATCCCCTTTTCCATTTTGCTTGTTGAAAACTCCAGGTGTTTCTGTTCTCCTTTTTCCAAAATCAACAGACTCTCCTGTGTCCATGTGAAGTCCATAACACACACGGTCATTTTGATCCCCCTCATCTTTTATTCCATCCGACTCTTCACCCTCTGTGCCTGGCTCATTTTCAACCTTTTTAACCCACACAGAAGGGAAAGGGAATGCAGGGGGTGTGCTGGGGCTCTGGCAATATATTCTCAAGTCTGCCCCACAGAAATGTGGGAAATGTATATAGGCGTTCTCTTTACTGTCATAACCCAAAATGGATTCCCTACATTCATGGATGGGCTGAGCCAGCACAGCGTCCTGTACATCCTTCTGCGTCTCATACACATGATCACACAGCCCCTTTAGAAGCCACACTCGCTGGTAGAAGGGCAACAAGTGAAAAGGTTTCTCCTCTAAAGGACTCACCTCCCCCAGGGTGCTGAAAAACTGGTGGCAAAGTCCAAGCTGTTCAGCCCGACCTGGCTGATTGTGGGAGGCACCGACAGATCGATACCAGCCCATGACTCGCTGCCTTAATTCTGACTCCCAGCGACGGTAAGGCAGGGCCGGCCGACGGTGTAGAGTCGCCCTCCGCTGCGGAGGTGACAGTAGGGAAGACATAATTTTGGAGAGGAGCAGGCTGCAGCGGGGCATCAGCAGACAACGTTCCAGCTCAAAAAATACAATCTCAGGAAGATTAAGTGCAGTCTGAGCCAGGCAGAGAAAGTGCCCTATAGCTGGGAGTTCCCACAGGGTGTCAACGGTCTGGGGAGAGGCCTGTGACAACAAGCTCTGCTCCCACTCTTCCACCTCCTTGGCTGACATTTCTTCTGCCTCCTTTTTCTCAAGCTCGCGTTGCCTGAAAAAGCAGAGTGCCGTTGCGGTTTTTGTCAACACACAGCGACATTTTAATATTCTCTTTCAAATTCTTACCTCTTCTCCTCCTTGGCCCTTTGCTGCTCTTCCAGCCGTAGGGTCTGCACCATGACAGACTCATGCCCACCAACAGTGAGGGTAGCGAGGCTGCGAGGAGCCAGCCTCCTCCGCGTAGAAGTGCCCCCTGAGGCCCGTTCCTCATCTGCACCGAAACGTCCTTTAGAAGTCACTGCTAAGGCCGTCTTCTCTCGCAGTGTCCTTGTTTGACAGATGGTGACAAGGCAGAAAAAAACAACAGATTTTTGATAAATATATGGTTGTGGGATTATAATTTGCCACTGATAAATCTATTATCGTCTTTATTATTAATGGCAATAACAATATGCATCATCAAGATTAATAATAACCATAAGGTGGAAACAACAACAGTGTAATTAGATGACTTTTACCTGGACAGCAATGTAAGCTTCTGCTCCAACATGATTTCCAGCTTTTGAGCCTGTTTAGAAATCCAGTGGTCCACCCCGTGGTAGCGATAACAGTTCTCCAACATCAGCCTGAAGTCCGCTACAAACTCTGTTATGGTTTCATATTCCTGGCCGATAAACTTCTCCTCCATCCTCCGCAAACACATCGACTGCCTGAGCTGTGACTGACCCCTGCCCTTAACTCCGCCAATGCCATGGTGGGCCTCCTGGTGCCCGACAGGCTGGAGGAACGGGCTGGTGATCCCTTTGTGCTTGTCCAGGAGAAAGCCAGTGAATATCCTATACGCTTGCTGGACCTCATAGTTCATGTCCTCCTCGAAGCTATTGCTGTTGGTGGAGATGCAAACTTCAGGCAGTGACAAGTCACTGTTAGAAAATTCTGACATGCCATCAGTGCTCAGAGTAAGGGAGTCACCCTCAGCAGGAACGTCTCCACTATCTCCAGGACAGAGTAATGCAACTTCACTGGCGCCATTACTCAGCCCATCTGCAGTTATGACCTGGTCGGCGTCTTCAGCTCTGTTGCTCATCCATTTGGACTGTGAAGACATGATGCCAGAGCTAGGCAGTGGGGGTGCGTGGTCAGTCACGGTCAAGTCTTGGTTGCGTAACAACAACTGGCTACAGGCTGCAGTGATTTGGTCTGTCACATCCTCCTGATCCATGACACAGGCACCTGAAGTGGGTAACAGGTGTCATGTAAGGCGAACTTTGATATATTAAACAAACGAGCTGCGACTGAAATCTAGGACGAATAAACACTGCTAAGCACATATGCTGTGAGTTCCAAAATACATGACAACATTGAGTTGAGTTGTTCTTACCTAACATCGCTAGCCTCGTTTGTTTTCATTGTAATTCCTGCCATGAAATGAGGTCATATTAATACAGACACTAGATGAAAAATGAGAATGTTTACCTCATATGATTGGGTCCACACTACTAACAAATTATCCCACTTTGTTTAACTGCACGATCTTTGCAAACTTTTCTTTTTCCCTGGATCAATGGCGAGCTAGCATGAAGTTAGCTCCTAGCCCGCTAGCTAACGCTAGTTAAAATAACAGTGAGAAAACAAAGTTTGTTTTGCTTTCTCCTAGGGGGGCACTTCCTTTTCACTTCTCGTACCGCGACCACGTGCTAACTAAGTGCACAACAAACTGTCCACAGACACAATTTGGTTTGCTCAACAACATACCTCGACGTTTTCAGTGCGGCTCCACACACACGCATGAAACGCTTTTAGCAGGCTTAGCAGCTACGACAGCTTGCTAGCTGGGTTAGCTTGCTATTGTCTCCAAGCTGGGGCCTGCAATTGCTGCGTTCGCTTTCCATAGTAAAAGAAAAATGTAGCAATTAAATGTCCGGCAGATAAAAAGTTATGTAGGGACAGCATGTCGTCATCGCACGGAATGATGTCAGTGACAGCAAGATGGCTAATGGAGCATTAGAAGTAACAGTAGCTGATTGTCTGACAAAGCACAACAGTTCATTATCACTAGCTATTCCGCTAACGAGCTAGGTTTTTAAAGTTGACATCTAGTTTATGAGACGTATAAATCCATACGTTCACTCCAGAGACACGTTTGCACCATGTGTTGGGTATATTCTGAACGCTGTGGAGTTACAAAAGGCTTGTAACCGAGCACCCTGGGTTGCTTGAAGACTACTGAACCGTTCACTTCCACCCTGCGTGCACCCGATGCAAATGTGCGCAGCCTGACGTAGGGTAGCTAGCTGGTTCCGTGTCACACTGGATTGTTTTGATTTTAGAAGCAAATGTCGACACACGCACCCTTTACGTTATATTATTCAGGGCAGGCGTTGCCACAGAAAGGCGGTTAGACAGAGACAGTTGTCATTTGTTTTTGTTTTTTATTTAGGAAAAAAAATACCCATATTGACAAGGCTACTGTGCATAACAATGAGTCGACAACATCAGAGTATTTAATAATTCATTCATTCATAACTTGAGCGCTAAGGGGGCTTTCAATGAACTACAGGAGACATGGAAGACACCGTAAAGCAGACGTCACACTTTTAACCGCTAGATGTCGCCAGTCACTAATAGACGTCATACATCAACGCTGAATGCGCTGGGAGATTTTAGCCCTTTCTTTAGCCTCTCAGGTGTTTGTTCTTACTTTTGTTTGCCAGGTAGCCCTTAACCTTAGTTCCTCGGCGCACCATAAATAGCTCCACCACCTGCTTGATCCGATTACAGCTATACAATGGGGCCAGTGTGTATGTTAATAATAGAACAAGACAGGATTTGGAAATTCCCGAACGCGAACCAACGTCCTGCCAGTCCTTACCCAGGGCATAAAAGTACTCTGACTAATGTTTTGGACTACTCCAGCACTATATGTAGGCCTAAGGTTGAGGCGGGGATGTGCAGGGGGAACGTCTTGCTTGAAACGTCAAAACAGTGCCCCTGAATTTATTTAGCACCATTCCTAAATACAGCTGCTATGTTTGAAAGTCACATAAGCAAAGGACTGAACCTGCAGCTTCAGGAGAGCAAGGAGATCCTGTACAGACAGTTATAGGTGTATGTCAGACAGTGAGGAGGTCTCCAGCTGGGACTATTGTTAATTAAGCAATTATGCCACTAGGGGCCTGTGCTTTACAGTGATTTCAGCTGTGAGGCAAGGGTATCTCATTTCTGTATAAGCCCTTATTTTGGAATAAACTGATAAGAAATAAAATAATATTAAATGATGTGCATTGCAGTGATGTGTAGTGCCTAGAGGCACACTGACATAGACTAGCCAATAATAGGCTATGATGCTATTGCGTGTTTTTGAAGGACTCTTAGATATATATTGCTGTATTATAATTAATGTTATGTGGTAACAGTTAAGGGCGGCACAGTGGTGTGGTGGTTAGCACTGATGCCTCACAGCAAGAAGGTACGATTCCATCTGGGGCCTTTCTGCATGGAGCAAAGACATACTCATTAGGTTAATTGGTGATTCTAAATTGGCTATCTGTGTTAGCCCTGCGGTAGACCGGCGGTGACCTATCCAGGGTGTACTCTGCCTCTCGCCCACTGACAGCTGGGATACGTGACCCTCCAGAGGACAAGCGGTTACAAAAAAATGAATGAATGAATGGTAACAGTGTGGGTTATGTTGTGTGAAAAAGACTTGAAAACACCATACAGTATGTCATTTATGGAAGACCACAAGTCCATAATAAACTACATAAAACTAAAGATACTGCATACTCGTTTCTCCAGTTAAACAAATGTAATAATACATAAATTGTCTACCCTTTTTTTCCCTCCTCCGCCTCCTCCGGAGATTGTGTAGAACATTGTTTAATTAAGGCTTTAGGTACGATTAGTTGACGTCTCCCTTTAAAGATCTTCAGTGCCTGTTAGGTCTATTTTTCATACATACAGACAGAGCATATTTCTTAACCCTCTAGGCGATTAAGTGATTTATAAACAGGCGGCGAGAATTTAAAATCAATTCGAACTGTAAGCCAGTGTAAAGATTTTTAAAAATCTAAGGAACTAGTTTCTTGTTTGAGCTCCAGGAACAGAACTTTGATTCTGCTTCACTTCTTCTGGGAAAGCAAGAGAATTGATCTTGTGGGATAATCCTGTAATATACAGTACACTATACAAATCAGTCATTGTGCCCCATGGCTCCAGGTTAACCAGACATAGGGAGAGAGCAAATATTGAGAACTTTCTCTGAAGCAACAATAAGCTTCCACGAGCCCTGCATTCAAAATCTTAATAGAAAACGGTTATTATCAGGTGTTTAAAAGTATAAATGTTAAAAGTAGAATAGAGCAGTGTAATCTATAAACTGCAGAGTACCTTTAAAGCACTTCCACAACTGAACCCATGAGGCATTTAACTAACATGAGGATCCAGATTTAATAATAATAACTTTTTTTAATAGTATCTTTCAAAACAAGTTGGAAAAGATAATTTAAGATAAGATAAGATGCAGTAGTTAGTTCTGATGTTGAAGACAGCTGTGCGAACAAAGAATCTCCAGTAGTGGTCCTAAAAGTGGTTTACAATAGATACAGAATAAAACACCAAACATAAATATAACAAGGCAAAATAATTCAAATAGTTTGCTCAAATACTGAGTGACCGAAAAGAGCCTGAACAGCAAAGGCCCGGTGCTCTTTGGTGACCAGTTGCCTACAGTTGAGATGCAGACACCTTGCAGAAAGGGTGCAAAAAAATCTTATAAATCTGTTTGAAAAGTTTAAGGGGGGTGGCTTCTTGAAACGACTGAAGGAATACAATCCCATAGGCCTTTGGAAACCTAGAAACTGTTACTCATGCCTTGTTCTCCAGATGTGTGAAAAGACTACTATTAAGTGGTGCACAATGCTGAGATACAGCTGGATATATTGTCCTTTAAGCTTTACAATAAAAGCAGCAATATAGAATAATTCAAATAGGTATCACCTGTTAAGAATAAGCCATGCTATAACAGTCAGTTTGAAGAGGAGACTAAAAAGAGGACACTGAGTTTGCATGTCCTCAGATTGAGAGGCCCAGTCCCCTTTAGTGACCAGTTGAGATTTTGGAACTAGTAGGGCCTTGCAGGAGGAGCTCAGCCAGTGATTGGGGTAATAATATGCATGTTTGTTTTGTTATGACAGGAAGAATATGTGACATAGGCCTATATAAACTGCCGGCCTTGCCTCGGTCCCCAGACATATTCAAAGAATGCTACGAAGTGTGTACTGTCACCGGACTGCTATGGACCACTGTATCATAAATCCCAACTCATTAAAGTCTGCTACAGAAAAAAGTGGTAAAGAGGTCTAACTCGACTTTTGGGAACTATAACAGGCAAATCCGTGCCTGGTTCGTGGTCTTATTATTTTCTACTGTAAAGGGAGTGCTGTGCCTTTAACTGCACACTGTCCTCGCTTAACGTTACTTCGCGAGATTTGCTTGGCGCCGCGACCTCATGTGAGACACCTCCTGCGCGAGCCACTCCGACGTTACCTCTGCAGAGGAAAACGGCAATGGAGCCCTGAAAATTGTTCATTTCAGTCTCATTTGACCCTGGAAAAAAAAACAAAAAAATAATAGCCGCACTCAAAAAAAAGCCCCCCAAAACCCCGCTGGTTTATCTGCTATTTATTTGAGGCGTAACAGGGCGGCGCAACGATGTGGATCCAGGTTCGTACCATAGACGGGAAGGAGACGCGAACCGTTGAGGATCTTTCTAGATTGACCAAAATTGAGTCTTTACGGTTGAAAATACAAGACATCTTCAATGTAAGCCCGCAACAGCAGCGCCTCTTCTACCGAGGGAAGCAGGTAAACTGGATTTTTGTGTCATTCTCGTCATGCAACAGTCAAATGTTAGACGCCTGGCAGGGTTAGGGGTGCTGGAGGATAAAAGTGAGTGGTCCTCTGGTGTTGGTAGCCGTTTCGGACCCTTGCGAGCTTCCTGTTTTGATAGGAATTCGCCAATAGTTGTTGCGCAAGAGACCCGGGGCTACGTTTTTTTTTTCTTTCTTCATCCTGTGGGGAAAACGTGGATGCGTGGTCCTTTCTGTTTGTCATTCGCACATTGTTTATGTCGCCGCTGCTCCTGCTGCTGCTGCTGCTGGAGGAGGAGGAGGTGGTGGTGGAGGAGGAGGAGGAGGAGGAGGAGGAGAGCTGCATGCAACAAATGTCCCAGCGGCGTAGACATGTTTGTTTACATTGCCGCGAGAGAGAAAGGAGAACATCGCCCTCTGTTTCCACATGTACACCGGAGTAGTGCAGCGCAAACAAACATCGCTCACCGATGTGCACTTGCTTGACTGCTTTAACGTCGGTCTGTTTTTTTTTTTTGTTTTGTTTTTTGGGTCGGTTTTTTAATTTGTAACGTGGCATCTTTAGGGAGTCGTGCATACGATGGTGATGATTTGAGGAAGTAGAGTGGACTCGCTACACGTGTATTGACATCTAAAAGCAAGTGTAGCTGTGTTTACACCCTGGCGTCGCTACTGTACGCACGCTGTACAGTAAAGACAGGCAGGACAGTCTACTGTAAAGACGACTGCATGCACTCACACATCTGCACTGTGCACACACTAATGCAACACTCTGATTGAAATGAATCAGTGGTATCTTTTGCTTTAAACCCAGAACTGCATCCAATCATTAATCTTTACATAATAATATATTATTTGCACGGCAGATATTCAGTATTTAGAAATAGTTAAAATACAGCCACCCCAGCAATGTAGCATATATATCATAAATGCAAAATAGGTCATAATCAGAAAGTCGCTCAATCTTTATTTTGTTGTCATTAAACAATAGCACAACTGCAAACATTATGTTACTGCAATCAATACTTTGGGCTTCTTTACCTCCTGCGGCCTGTAAAATAATCCGGCTGCGTTATTTATCTTCTTTCTCACATACAGATTACTTTACATACAGCTGTCAGGTCTGAATGAGTTATACGATTTCCTCAGAGCATGAGATGCCATTAATTTATATTTTAGCACTTATTTTTAGCACAGGTAAAGGCACTATTGCAAACTATATTGTCATGTTAAATATCTAATAAGCATAATGGAGTAATGACTTTGCCCACACAACCCACCTCAGGCTTGTTTGATATTGGATCATATTGGCTTCATATATAATGTATAAATCAGAATTTACATGGTTGTCAGTAATAAACTGTTATAAATGGCAGACTCAAACAGTCCCATTAATAATGTCACTCTTCTTCCCGTAATACGACCCGATATATTGTATTTGAAGCCAACAGTGTTTGGAGAAAAAAACAACATGCCCGGGCTGGTGCTATAGTGTCACTTTAGGAGGGTGCCAAATATGCAATAATTGTCAAAGACTAATTTGAGATTAAGACAATATCTCTCTGGATTTAAGGCTACAATAAGGCCGGTGTATTAAGTCACTGCCTTGGGCATTTTTATTCCGCACACACGTTTTACTCTGAGCAGAGGTTAGTGTGCAATTTATCTCCTGTGCAGTGATTGAAAACAAGTAACTTCCAGCAGCTATGCGAGACAGTGATGAAATGTGTAAGCTGCTTACGTGGTATGGACATGTGTCTCTTTTTTGTGTCATCTCAGGTGCAACCTCAAAGCTTGTGGTTCACTTTTTGAATACACACAGGCACATTTTTGTTTTGTTTTTTTATCTCTAAAGCAGCCGCTAACAGTACAAACGGTACGTGGAGGATTTACATCCAGATGAAATGTGAGTTCATTCCAAGTAGAAGTCTCGTTATGTAAATATTTAGCGTGAACCTGAACGAGCCACTCTTAACGTGTGCTATAATGTGTGAAAGATTACCGACTGTCCGTTATTATCAGTACAACGCAGACAACGCTTGCTCCTGGCTGAACACTGACGTCATGGTTATTCAAAATGTTAGCATAACATTACATAGCTGATATTAACACGCCGTGACTCAGCCAGGCGCATACGCCCCCAGGACGCAGACGGCCTACGTGATGTGTTGATCGCACCTTGTTTACATACGCTCACTCTTTCCTACATACATATGGCAGCATTATAGGCTAAGCGATTCCTTTAAAAGTTTCTACAGTGTACAGATTGTCTAGCCTACTTCCTGTTGTGTAATTAGATGATAATAAAATCTTCACAGGCATTCGATTCTGAGTCATACGCGCCACAATGGATTGATTTTTATCCTCTGTTGCGTGCTGTAGATAGAGGAAGGAAAGATCACAGGAAGATTTTAAGGCCTCGAAAGCTATTAGACTTCTTTCTTGTGTCAGAGGAACAATAGCAAACGTAAATTTGACAAACCAATTTGGTGAAAGGAAATGTTTGTTTTAGACCTTTTGCTCCACTTCTGCCTTTGGGTGGTGAGCTAACTAAAATCAACAACATCCTGCAAATCACAAACACCGCAGTGACAAAGCGTAAAGGAGCCGCGTCCCCCTCTAAATCCAAGCTTTGACTCAGCCGTAGCAGATATGCGGCGGCCGACTCGTATTTGCTTTATTGACAGCTCGTCACGTTGGAATTGTTACGGAGTGCTGTGGCCGTGGCTGCGAGCTGCGAGGCTGGCGTAGTAGTAAATCCTGTGCTTCCTTTATTCTGCTGGAAAATAAGTGGGGACCGACTGATTGGGGGATTTCCATGTGTTAAGTAATGCATGGAAGGAGCCAGTGTCATGCAGCGTACACTAGCTAGTGCCCTTACATGCACAGTGGTGCCTGCACTCTGTTAGGATTTAGACTTGTACGAGAGAGTCTAATTCTCTTTTCAAAATGGCGTCTTGTTTTCCCCTCCAGCTCACTGCTCACGCTGCCTCTCCAGTTCAAAGTCATGCTTGCCCTTCAGTCGGTCTTGAGCCAGGAGCCGCGCAACTTTGCTTCAGTGTTTTTTTTTTTTTGATTGTTGTCTTGTTGTTTCACCCGAGCACTCTTTGTTGTGTCTCTGTTTCACTTCTCTTGTCACATGCGCGATGGCAGGCTCACACACACACCTTCCAGTAGCCGTGCGGCCTTTCTGCTCACAGCGCCCGCGCTCACTCTCGCAGGCGGCCTCACGTTTACAAATTTTAAAAGAGGTTTTGGCTTTTTAATTAAGTGGTTAAAAGCTCGGCTTGTGCTGCGCCTGGGAGATTTAAGTATAAGGTTGTCGTTCGCTCGTGTTTTCCTTTTTCCACTGAGGCAGCAACATGTTTTCGTGTTTAAATAGTTGGCCTTTCTTCCACTGTTAACTGCTGCCTATTGTTGGGCTGTAGTTATTGGCTTGCCCTCTTTCACGCAGTCGGCCGCTGTGACCTAGATATCTTAACTTTGATTATGTATTGATGTTGGGACTCCTCGAATGGTGGGTTTCACTTGGGAATTGCTTAGCGCTCCAAGGAAGCGGGGTAGTTCTGCAGCCATGCATGTACACAGTCACACCCTTCTTCGGCAGATAGACCGGACAAAGGGCAAAGACAAAGAAAGGCGCCGAACGTACTACAACTGCTGCCTTTCCATCACTCCCACATGTTTTCACAGCTTGCCCACTCCCTCTCGTAGTTGTAATTTCAGCTTGCCTAGTGATCAAATGTCCTACCTGTTAAATACTCCATTCTACCGTCATTGTAAACGCAGGGGATTCAGTTTTTAGCTCAGATAACATGTCCCTTGGGTTTAGATTTTTTTTTTTGGGGGGGGGGGTCATTAGTAAACGTTAAAGTCAATAAAAGGGTTGTTTCGTAACCAGAATGCAACGCGGGGCTGCCGCTACTACAAAGAACGACAGGTTGTTTGATATTCTAATAGACGAAAGGCAATTAAATTAAGTCTATTCTGATTGAATATACGAGATCATTTTCAGTTCCAGTGAGCGGAGATGCTGTCAAGCTTTGCGATTTTTATACCCTTATCTCAGATTAATATGGTCGAGAAGAACTCGGCTTTTAAAGTAAATAATTCATTACATTTTGGTTGTGGCCACATTTACATAACCACGCATATCAATCGGAAAACCTTACAGTAACCGGCGTGGTGATTATTTGAATATTATATTACTTGACGCTATTAATTTTGCGCAAACTAGCTCAAAATAGTTCCTTCATAACCACCAATGCATATCTTATGAAAGGACCTGCGAATTAAAGTAAAAACAAACGAGCTTTATCGCCTTTCCAGATAATTTGTGATAAAGACTACGGGCAGAACGAAGGGGATAAACGACCAAAGTGGGGAGCCGGTAAATGGCAGCAGGCACGCAGACACACCCCGTGTGATTGTTTTTGGTAATATGACCTATTTTGTTCAACTCCTTGCCAACACAGTGGGAGGAGACAAGGAGTAATGGTGCAGGAGTGAGGGGGTTTGGGGCGGCCAGCCTGAGCGAAAGAAGCTAATTTCTGCTCCGCAACGGAATCTCCTCGCCACCTGCAGCTCCGGCTTGAGTTTCACACCTTTAAATGTCATTTCAGAATTAGACGCTCGCACTCGATGATTGATTTCCCCGATCTGTTAATTCAATTCCACCTTTGCTTACGGCCTCATTGTTATGAGGGGATAGATGCGAAGTAGGCTGCGTTGATGCCAGAGTGATTTAAGAGCCTTTAGAGCCTGACAGTAAGATACTGTGTGACAGCGTGTTGGCACAGTTATGAAGGATAATGCAATATTTTGGCCAAATCTCTCTTCGGCCTGCTTTGAGATATGCAGATTCAAAAACACCATAAACAGATTTGCTCCAAAACAAAGCAGCAGAGCCGATACAGACGAGACATGACGGTTTAATATCTGAACGCCGGTATCTGCGTGGATGTGGAGTCTGTTTTATACAGCAGCCACAGGTCTTTGTCTTTCCTTTGTTCCATCTGGCGTTACGCTCTCCTGTTTTCTTTGGCGCCCGCTACAACGAGACATTAGGCTTTGAGAGACCTGTCGAAATTCAGCCGAGAAATTAGCCTTGTGGATAGGTGTTAATTATATTTCGCTCAACAATGAAACACGCAGACACGCGCAGTCACATAACGCTGCTGCCAAGCCAAGGAGTTTCGACTCTGATTTGTTCGAGCCTTTTGAGAAATCCACCAAGTGTCTTCGGGTTTGTGTGAAGCTTTGTTGCGATGAGTGCTCAGGACGCTCCCTCTGGGACGTTGAACATTTCACAGAGTCACATAATGAAAATACCAGACGCGACGTGTTTTTAAATTATTTATTATGGGGGGGGGAGAGAAAATGTCACGTCCTTAGCCGGTGACATTATTCTGTCCGAGAGATCTCGTCCTCTGTGAATATATAAACCCCTTTCCCCCTAACATTTTCCTCTTTAGTCGGTTATTCTTTGTTTGGAGGATTATTCCGCTCAGTGTGACTGAAGTCGGGGATGTAACACCTCGCAGCGAAAGTCTGATCACACCGATGGTAATGAAGTCGCTGTGGAAAGCGGGTGCAAACAGCTTAGATATCATTTATGTGTTTGGTGCAGTGCAATTCTGCTGCATATTCTGATACTCTCGCTCTGTGGCTGTGAGATTCTCCGTCCATCCAAAGTGTACTTGTCAACAGTCGGGCTGCCTGCTGCAGGTTCCGCCGGCAATCTATTTGTCTGTTTACCTTTCTTAATGCAAAAAAACGACACTAGACAATTACTGAGTCTAAATCGAAGACCGAGCTTGGGCAGGGAAACAAAGAAACGGTGATATAGACTCCCACAGTGAGACAGACAGGTGAGCGTAACAACAACCAGTGTATGGCTGCGTTTGCACCACTGCTCCTCTGATCTAAATTTCATGAGACTATTAAAAAAAAAAAAAACGGGGAGGGATGGGGAAATTGTGCTCGCTCCCTCCACCGCTCTCCTGCTACACTTCCAAGCGCTCTCCTCCTCATTGTCAAATAACGTAGAAGGGAGAAGGGGAGCGAGAGTGGCGGCCATGCTTGTCTCTCCGGCACAATGGGCTTGTGGGGTTGAATGCTGAAATGAATAGCTGATGTCTGTAATGAGTTGGCGAGTCCGCCATAAGCTCCACTCCTAAGGCAGTAGCCGCACTGTATTCTTAACAGTGGATCGGCTGTGGCGGAAGAGCAAATTGGGTTTCTAATGGGTCCGTGTCGAGTTTTTTTTTTTTGAGCAAAGCATTTTCTGATGCCGCGCTGCCTGAAAGGGTCACGCTGATGATGGTGGTGGTTTTGTGTCGACAGCAATTGTGTATATATATATATGATTCGGAGTCGTGGGGGTGGGGTTGGGTGGGGTGGGGGTGTTCTGGTTTGGTTGTCATGGCAACCCAGTCACTTCTTTCCCCAGCCATATCTCCTATCGCTTTAATTCATGCGTTCATATCTTTTATTTATTTTTCCTTTTTAGAAGACCGCCGCGGCTACTAGCGAGCGGGGCTCAGCGTCTATTTCTGTCGACCCGTGAATGCAAATGAACACATGGCATCGGTAGTGCCAGCTTCCCCGTCAAAGGTGTTAATTGTCGCAAATATTTTCCCGCTCTCTCAGAATAGGTGGAATCAGTTGAAACGCTAACTATTATTTTAAGCTAAGCGCGCTGAATGGCTCCCTGAACACTGGCTAATTGAGGAACGGAGAGCAGATGTTGTGGCAGTTTGACTCCCGAGCAGCATCCTTAAACAACGCTTATTTGAATGTTCTCCGTTGAGTGAGCGCCGAGGTTACAGTGTGTTTTCTCTCGCTGCGCTCGCTGTTGTTTTCTTTGTAGCGCGTTTCTTGTTTGTCCTTGACAAGCAGCCTCGTGGATTTGTCCGAGGGCGCAGCGGTGTTCATTTCATATCGCGCAGATGTCCATTAGGAAAACATATTAGGGACAAAATTAAAATTAAATGATTGAAGGGCTGTTATGGACATTTGTGCAATTAAACGTTGATGTCCTGTAAAATTAGATGGAACTAATGATGGAACAACTATCTCATTTAAAATCTGCTCGTTAAAGTTTTTTTTTATGGATAAGATGATTGATTTAATAAATAAATAGCATCTGAATAAGCATCTGTACAATACTTCTTATTCCTACAAGCCGGTAACTTTTATTTCTATGTATTTAGATGGAAGATGGCCAGACACTGTTTGACTACAACGTGGGTCTCAATGACATCGTCCAGCTGCTGATTCGCTCGCAGACCGACCCTCCCGACAGCCCCGCCGCCAAGGACTCCGCGGTCGTGGCGTGCAGTTCCGCTCCCGTGTCCGAATCCAGGCCCGAAAGCCGCGACTCCCCGGCTCCCGTCTCCCCCGCCGCCGCCGCTGCTATGGAAACTTCCTCCAGTATAGACAATGAGAGCAGCAGCGTCACCACCAGCACTGTTATTGAAACCAATCCAGACACCAGCGCCACCAGTAACTCAACCAGTACCAAAAATGGGTTCAAGTCCTCCAGTCCAGCACAGGACACCCAGCCACCCACATCCAGCAGGAACACACTAGTCGACCCGGGAATCGGCATGTACAAGGTGAGGATGGGCGTGTCAGTATTTTGTATTAAAATAGCTGTTTTGGGTTTTAGCTGCTCACTGCCAGAAATTCTTGAGCTGCTCTGTGCTTGGACATCTAATAAAATTACAGACAAACAGTATCTCAGCTCCTTATGACTTCAAATTGCCTTGTATATATGAAGCTCATGCAACCTGATATAATTTAGCATGAAACATTGTGCTTTAGCAGACTTTTTATAGCTTAATATGAGCTCCATAACATTAATACTGTGCTACACCAGACGTCCATTACATAGTTAATCATCATTCTCAAGTTTTAGTCGTCTCTTGGTCTGATACACTAAATGTTTTTAATTTATTATGGCTTTCTACGACTCTACTTGTGAAGAAGGCACATTAGACCACACATTGGAAACATGTGTATACACCCCATCACTAACCACTTTGCACATCATAAAAAAAAGCTACAGTCCTAGCTTGGCTCCACCAAGCCCCATACTTGGTGAGTCAACGGTTGGCTATTGCATTTTTGTTGGCTGACCCACACGTCTGAGAACTGTGCGCGCGCGGTTACTAGTCTCTCTCTTTGATGCTTACAGTCTAGCCCGGCTCGTGCAAACGATCAATAATCAAGTAGATCAGCTGAAAAACTGCTCGACCTCACTGGATGTCAAGGTCACGTGCTTTTACAGACTTTAAGCGTTTGCCTTCAGGATGCACACGATTAACGTGGATGGGTTTGATTTCAAGAGGGCTTCTGCAAGATTTGTGCACACAAACATTTGAAGGTTAGCATCACAAAATATTTAAATTTTTTAAATTGCTACCAAGAGAATTAATCAAAGTCTCAGTCCATTTACTGCAAAGTGCCTGTAACTGATATTAATCGCGTAGCTCTAGTGTTTTAATGAGTTTATAGGCCGGAGTGACGTTGGTAATAGTTCATGTGTGTCTAACAAATCTATTTCTAGAGAGCAGACACAAAATAGATGAAATATTACAATGTAAATCAGAGTAAAGTTTCAGAGTAGTACCTATTAAAGCAGTTCTACCATCCAGGAATACAGCATTTACTAAAAAAAAGGATGGCAACACAATTTTCTGATGGATTCGTCTCTGAGATGTGCTTTTTATTATCTCCAGGGTACGAAATTGTGTATAAAATGCACCGCATTTATTTTAAGTACATGATTTTTAGTAAATGGTCCTTAAAGTACAAAAAAAACCCTGTGTTTTCTCTACACAACCCACAGCAGTCAGTGTTATTTTCGTCCTCGTGTCTCCTCAGATTAACGAGCTGGTGGACTGCAGGGACGTCAGCATCGGTGCCTGGTTTGAGGCCTGCATCGAAAACGTTACACGCGCCCCCAAAGAACAGATAACGCCCACCAAGGGCAAAGTGGGCCGGCCTCCAAAAAGGACTAATGGAAAGCTGGAGGCCGAGCAGGTACCGACCCACGGCCCGGGTCAAACGGACAGTAAGAGGAACAGTGTTGTGTTGAACTCGGAGAGCAATGGAGCCTCCACCTCTCAGACAGACTCTACAACGTCAACAGACGGCAAGGACAGAGAAGAGGACGTAATTTACCACATTAAATATGAAGAGTAAGTAACGGCCTGTTATAATTTTGGTTGCAGCGATAACAAGCGTATCATCTCTGATTTTAGTGAATGAATAAAAATCATTTCGGACAGAAAAATGCTGCTTAGCATCAGACAGAATAGTGCGAATATGTCCCTCCTTCACTGCATGAACTATTTTTTCTGTGAATCTAATGATGTTTAAAGATATTCACGCTGCAAACATAAATACATAGATGTGAGTATATGCGTAGGGACTGTGGTTCAGCTCTTTGGGAAGTGCAGCCTGCTGTCTCCTGGCAGTACAGGGGGATGGAGAAAAGAGGGTTTGTGTAGTTGATGCTACAATTTGGACTCTATCTCTCGCGTTCCCCTTCCCTGGCAAATTCATTCAGAAGCCGACGTTTCCATGGTAACTCATGAGTTCTCGGGAGCATTACTTCTTCGCTTGCCTCCTTCAGCTTTGTCTGTAATTGCTGTGAACATGCCACCGGTGAGACATAGCCTCCTCGCTGTGTCTGTCGTGGTGTGCATTTGCAAGTGTGTTTCTGTCAAGGGATGTAATACCAGAGAAATGGTATCAAGGTTTGCTGAGCAGTCATTGTGTGTTTTCTTTTATTCAAACTTCATTCCCATTTTACATTCTTCAGTCTGCCAAATCCCTGGTATTTCGCTTTGATGTGAGCCGTCGTTTGCAGTGGGACGGGAGAGTTCCTGCAGGGACAATCCAGTAATCCACACAGTTTTATGGCACTCCTTTTTATCCACATGTATATATATAAAAAAAATATTTGTCTGTGTAGTCAGATTATTTACTTTCTTGTCCTTATTGGTGAGAGGCAACAAACATCCCAAGCTCGCTTTAAATGCAGAATGTCACAGGAATATATGATTTGTGTCTTTGCCAACTGAGCCAAGAATACAGTCCCAGTTGTCGTGCGCCCAAGAAGCTGCACGGTTACGAATGCAGGAGATTTAAATCGTCAGTTTTGGTTGCGGCTTGTCTAATGTAATCTTTTTTGCCTCCTACAAAATGCGTAGTAAACCGCTGTGTCCCGAGCTCCATTCCAAGCTTCTCCAATCATTTTGTTTGCCACAGAAAAGTGGAGGGTGGGTAAGATTGCTCTGCTCTCCCACACGCGCACACACACACACACACACACGCACATACCCCCACCCTCCCAAACACCTGCCTGCATAGACAGACAGCCAGCCCCAACGAAGTAAACCGCCATGTTTTTGCATGAGTGTTCAGGGCTGCGTTTCTACAGAATAATGAGCCGCAAAAATCAAAGCGACAAAATCTGCTCTCGGCTGCTCCTAAGAACTGAGTTGGTGTAATGTGTGTGTGTGTGTGTGTGACTCACAGATATGGTGTGATGGTTCGATCTTGGCTGATTATGCATGCCGATAGTAAGAAATTCTAATAATATTTATGGATATTTGTCATACGCAAAGAGAAGCAGCTTGGTTTTTAATGCTACCTCATAATTTTAGAATTATTTTTGATTTATTGAAGTGCGTTAATGAGCCCAAGCAGAAACACCTAAAATGAAGACCCCAAAGCCTAAAGCCGAGACACCGAAAGAAATTATTATGACAGTTATTAGTACCATTCATGGCTATGACTGTGTACTAACCTCATTAAAATCAATGCATTACAATTGCGTAAATTAATATTAATGTTTCAAAGAATAAATCAATTACAAAATTATGAAAATATTTATTTAGCACATTCAAACAATGCACAATATAAAATAAAATAAAATGTTTAACTTGACCCTAGAAGCTTTTGCAGCTGGAAATCAGCATCGGTCCACTGTGCGGTTAGACTGAGCATTTTTTTTATTAAGAAAAATTGGTGCACTGCACCTTTAGAAAAATAGCACTGTCCCTTTAAGAAAGAGTAGTCTTAATTAAAGTTGCGCATGGCTGTGGATGTGTGTCACTGAACTGCCACGTCACAATAAGAAGTAGGGATGCTCGATATTGGCTTTTCTGCCGATATCCGATATTCCGATATTGTCCAACTCTTAATTACCGATGATTTCACCCGATATATGCAGTCTTTTTACACCAAAATTGTTAGGTATCAACATAACATATCACCTATTATGGAATTAACACAATATGCCTAATTTTATTGCGATGTCCCACTGGATGCAAATAAATGCAACATTGCTTTTCAAATCGCGATTGGCGTACGGGGCGCTCCTTCTGCCTTGGCACCGTAACTTGGAAACTTCCTTGCTTGGATGTTTGGAGTTCAGGTGATACATTAAACGCAAATCGCTATGAGTGGGTACTTATATATTATTTATATAATACTTTATATATTGAAATACGCGGCAAACATGCCCGGACTGGCTGCGGTTTTTGCTTGCGTCATCACAACATCCTGTTTCGGCCGTGTTGTTTCGGTGATAAAAAATTTTCGGCTGAATATTCGGTACATCCGTAGACAAACTGTACATCTGAACTGAATCAAATGTCTTAAGCTAAAGCAGAGTGTTTTGTGTGTTTAAAAAGCCAACTGAATTTATGGCTGTCTTTTCCCTAAAATATTTTATGCATATCTCTGCCATAGATTTAATATAGCTTTTATTATTATTGCATTAAAGGCTTCCAATAAACAAACAGGGTATTATTTTCCCTGTCACTCAACCACAAGACAGCGGGATCGTCCGGGACGGATCACATACGAGTTTTCAAAACAACACGGTGGCAGGTTATTACCAACATTGTCACCTTCCCGCTCTCCAATCTCTGCCCCTTGGAAGACCTTATTACATCTCAGGGTTCACAGGCTTAAACAATGGAATTAACAAAGGGCTGAATTTCATTTAGCTTCAGTTTCAGGGTCCTGATATTTTTCATCCTGCCTCACTGTCTAACAATAAAGACTTACAAGGGCTGTTAAATATAACAGACGTTACAGAGAGACATATTGAAAGAGTTTATCACCCCTTGTGTGAAATAGTGTTTAATCATACCTGATACTTATAAAAAATTCATTGACGTTGCTTTCCAAAAATCTTTTTTCGCCAAATGCTGTTTACCCCGATTCTATTTATAAAAGCAATAAAGGGGAAACATCCTAGGAGGTGAAAATTTTTTAAAGCCACTCCATGTGTTTAAGCCAAATGTGGAGGTTTCGATTAGTGGTTAGGGGGCTTATTTAATAGGTTCTGTCTTACTACAGTAATTTAAAAAGGATCCACAGCATGCAGTGGAAGAGATCTCACTAGTATTTAAAGTAGTGGCAGCTGGCCTGCTGTTATCTGAGCTACTTGACAACTATTGAGAGTTTTATCTACTGTAGCTTCCAATTTAGTAAGCGACAGAGAAACAAGGACGAAAGAAAGTTCCTGTTTCTCTGTCTTTTTTTTCTCCACGGAGCAGCCAGTGGCTACATTAACGTGGACAGTGGATGTTTGCGAATAACTTGAATGATGGCCAATCAGAACAGATGTACCTCGTGTAACCGGCTCAGTCGGAACAAACTGTCCCAACGCGTGTCAGTAGCAAAATAACGAGCCGTTCGAGTTGAAAACTTGTGTCTGCTTTGGTCATCCTTTTTCTGTTGAAGGAATTCAGCGTTGGCATTTAAGCATGTGTCAGAAGATATGTATGAAAAAGGTCTGTTGTGTTCAGCTGTGTAAAATTCTTCCTCATTACATAGTAACATAAGTTAAATTTCAGGAATTTTTATATATTGGACAGTCGAGGGTCCCTCAGTATTGTTACTTTGTGAGACTAAACAAACCACAAACATGTGTCTCGGTTGTAGCTCAGTACACCATTCATTGTCTCAGCGTATTCAGTTCTTCTCAGTATTTCAGATGTAGTCTCCCTTTGGCCTTTTAGAGTCGTCCAGAAACCGTTTGACGGACATTCGGGTCAAGCGAGAGTATTGGTGTGGCTACCAAACAGGACATAGTTGGAATGCACTTGAAAGCAACATCCACAGAGAGTAGCCTCCGCCCATTAACCATGAGCAGTTGTATGCTGAATCCGCTGAATTGCTGCCAAACGGTTTGGCAGCTGCCGTTGGTGCCAAAATGGTCCAACACAATACAGACTCGGCTTCCTGTTCCTCTGATCGTTGCAACGAAAAAAAAAAATGTTTTCAGCGGGTTTGACGAGTTATTACAAGGCATTTTGTTTACAGTTGTAGACTCACCCAGTCTGAATGGGAGTCATTGTTTTTCTATTAGTTTGTAATTGTACAATACGGGTCAGTAGACAGCAGCAGAAACTCTGGGTTTCCATGGTCATGGCGGTCGGTGGTGTCCTGCGTAGACGTCCGCATGTGGGCCCGAATTTACAACCATGCAGACACACTGGAAAAGTAACGTGAAACAAAAAACACAAGTTCTTCTTCCCTTTTTTTGGCTTTTTGAACTTTTGCATGCTGTGCAGCCTTACAAATGTGCAAAATAATCGCCTCCTTGCTGTCAGGAGGTGGCTGTCATGTTTTGTAGAGCACATGTGTGGAATGTGTCTGTGTACGCAGACCCTGGATTGCAGAAGGTTTCGAAACACATCTGCTATCCGTGCACAAATCAGCAGCTGTCTGCGATCGTTCTCGAGTGCTACTTGGACCTAAACGTGTAGAAATAAAATATCCAATAATAAAAAAAAAAATTGAATTTAATACACAGACGTATATAAAGCCGCTTTCATCAGATAATAAAATAATCCAGGCAAGAATAGCAAGGCCTTGCTAATTCACGTATCAAATTGCAGAGATAGTAGCTCCTGTTTAATTCATCTGAGACAGTGTGCAGTCATGTTTTCCCATTAAGTTAATTATAGTGCATCCATTATGTGATTCTGCTACATTTACGACTGTATGAAAACACAGAAATCATATTCTGCTGCAGTAATTGTAGGCCAGAGTGTAGGTCTATAAATGTCCGCGCAGAGAAAACTACATGCGTTCGTCAATTTTATATAACATCAAGCTTCAGAAATGTCTGCTTACAATGCTATTAAAATATTAATATTTTATGTTATTTGGTTTTTAATATACAGTTCTTCCGAAAGCAGGACAGAGAGCTTGTGTGGTCTTAAGTTCGGCTACTTCTGCTTCCCTTGTTTTGCTCCCTGTTCTCCTGCTGTTCATGCTGAGAGCTGTTGTGCTCCAAAGCAGATATTCGTCTCCCGTGTGTGTGTGTGTGTGTGTGTGTGTGTGTGTACACACATGTGCATGTTGGCATGTGTCTCGGTGTTTTTGTGTGGCTTGTGTTCACCCCCGTACTCTTCCTAAAAACCACAGTAATCCCTTGGGCCTAAAAAAGGAAATCCCTACACTGTGCCCCGGGCTCCTCTTCCTGGGAGCACGCTAGTGGTGCTGCAGCTCTTACAGTCTGTCTCTGTAGGTCCAGTCATTTTAAAATGGCTGAAAATATACAATATAGTCTTCTCTGTAAAAAAAAAGTAAAGCATATTTTGTAAAAACTTGACATGTTGGTTATTCCAGTCATTTTTATCCTAACCTCAATAGATCGTTGTTGGATATGTGTCAGTGCAGACTCTCTGAAAAAGTACCCAGCTTTGACTCAGCTTTCCCAGAAACACGCACGCACACTGCTCGCTCATGCACGCTATCTCTACTTCCCCAGTGACCTCCCACTGCTTGAGTGGACCTGAGTGTTCGGGCTGTTGCGCAGCTAAACTTCAGCTCTAACCCATTGTTCATCTGCGAGCGTAATCTCGGCTACTGGTGAAGCACGCAAGCTGTCAATTTATTTTCCAAGTCAGGCCTGATCCTTACGGCTCAAGGATGATTGGCAGGCAGGAAACCTGTGCAATTAACCCCACTCGATCCAGTTTGATAGACAAGGAGCCGTTTCACACTTATTCAGATCGCCGTTTGGCAAAGGAGGGGCATTTAAGAGTGTGCAGAACGTGAAAGTAGGTGTTCTTAAGAACCAAAAAAATAAAAAGGTTCACTTTCGGTAAACATGTCAGACTTTAATAACATCTAAAGCGATGGTTTGACATTTTAGAAAACATGCTGTCTGCATGGTGAATATGAAGCCAGCAGCATGTTGAGACAGAAAAGAAGAGCCAAGCTCCATCCAAGTGACAACATTCAACTATTAGCACTGCTGTGACTTTGAGGGCTTTATGGTGGGTTGCGTGCCAGTCAATGTCTCCGTCGGGCATGGTACCATCCTGGAGTTTTCCACATAGCCCATTATGAAAGATTGATGTAGCTACTGGGTATGAAATTTTAAGCCAATGCAGAAGTGGGTCAAAGATGTCCAGTAGACATTCAGAAATCGTCTTCTCTCATTAATTAGAAAGTCAATACAATGTTTTCCAGAGGTCATTATGCTGCAAAATCAGTACCTTTACTTCAAGTTGCTACATAAATACATATAGACCATCATTTTGATTTTGACTCAGCGAGGCAGGTTAAATACCGGTCTAACTGTTTAGGTTAGTTATGTCCCTGCTCCATTTACGTGGGCCAGGACCCTGGTATTTGCTGCTTTGACTTGCCAAAACTGTTGCTGTGAAAAGAGCCTATCAGGCCTCCAAGGACCTGTTCAGGCCTTGCATTACGATCCGATCTGGGCTATCCGATCAAAAGTGACCAGCTTTATGGGCGTGTGTTCAGACCTGGGTCTCCAGATCCAATCTCAGTTCTGCGCTCAGACAGCAGAGAGCGGCGAGACTGGCGCTGTGTCATCCGCGTGCGTCATGACTTTGGCACACACGTTAAGTTCTTATTTATTGATCCCCGCCCTGGTGTTAGCTAGACCTTCACATAACTCTTTAACCCTGGAAGTTTCCATGCGCGCTGTCGTCTCCTGTAATGAAGGGAAATGAAGACATTATTGGTGAAACACGTAACCACGCACGGCTCCTCGTCCATCAACATGACCGCATGCTTTTGCGTTATTTAATGACAGAATCACTCTTGTGTATTCGTATTAAACACTTTAATTTGTTAATTCTTGATGAGATAACAGCTAGAAGGAACGAACAACATCACTTACGGCTCTTTTTCCTTTTCAGACAATCATTTATAATAGCTGCCTGTTTTTTCCTGAATGAATGAGGCAGTCTGGACGCGTTGCTTTAACACTTCCGAAAGAATGCGTACAAATGGTCAGAGATAGGATCTCTCAGATGCGTTCTTAATGTGTCCTGGGGGTGTTCACATCCGTCTTTTACGCTGGCCACTTGCCATGGGATTTCCCAGATTAGATGTTAATGCCAGGTCTGAACAGGCCCCAAGATATATATGGTCGATGTTTCACATGAACCCCTCACTCTGCCCCAGCTCCTCCCTCTTATCCAAATGCCCAAAATAATAATAACAGTATAGAGAAAACCATTGCCAAACTCAGGGATGCTAAATGTTGTTTACCTCATGATGACAATTAAGACGTGTCAATCAATCGAAATGAGGTGACGGGTTAAAATCACTCATTTTTGTTTTTGTAGTGAAGGTTAAAATGAAACAAAAACAAGCTACTATTTCGGGACTTCCCTTTTTCATCCCATGATCCTAGGCACCTCTATGTTAGAGCTGTAGAGAGTACAGGACAGTGTTGTTTATATTATGTAAAAAGATAAAGCAGTCTAGTGTAGCTTTGATGCCACACAGTAGTTTGAGCCAAAGCTTTAAAACAGACATTAAATAACAAAAAAAACAAAAAAAAAACTGTCTAGCCGCGTGGTTGTTTTCTTTAGCCTGCTTTATTTTTGCCATTACTACGTATCTGCTTATGTTGGCTGCTGGTCACCATTAGTCACCTCACCTTTACGCACCCTGCAGCCGTTCACTGCGGCAAAGAGTGCGACACTTCCCAGAAACTATGCTCAGCGCACACATGACTCAAGCTTGATCAAACCGCACGGGAGATTTCTTGTTTGCTAAAATGTCTGACTTTAAAAGAGCACGCAGACGACAGTAAAGCCCCGGCGGCTACAGTGCAGCCATTATATGGAGTGATCGTTCACTGTTCTGTCCTACCCCTTTAAAACTACAGCTCCAGGGAGGAGGAGGAGGAGGAGGTGGGTGGTGGTGAGGGGGGCGTTTGAAAATTGTAATTTAGCAAAAGAATGTGGAGACAATGAACGTCAGTCATACATGATCTCTTGGAAAACACTGGTCCGGTTGTAAAGCGGTAACGAGTACGCTGTCCAAGTCGCAGTAACGCCGCTGTGTTAAATTGATTTTCTGTGTAGATTAATGTGGTGGAAAGCTATAGCGGTGAAAATCCTTCATAATCCCTCGCTCAGAAAAACCCAGTCAGGAAGCTGTTGTGGGGAAATTTGTCATGTTATGTGGAGACAGTTGTCTAAAAAGCCATAGCATGTGAACAAGTTATACTTTAGTGAAGAAAGGGGGAGGAAAGATTTGTAATCATTTTAGTTATCACTCCCTGAGACATATATGTCAAACTCAGGCCTGCGGGATAATTTCAAATGTCTGTTAGAGCTGGCCCGCACTGCAAATCCCAGAATGCTTTGCTAGTTTGTTGGCGCATCATTCCCACTAGATCCACAAGCGCCTTCTGTTGAACTTCATTAGCAATTTATTCGTGCTAACAGTCACGTCGGGCAAATTTAAACCACACCTCCCTCAAAAATGGCCAAACGAAAAATAGAAAACAGGAACTTTCGGGTGGGGGCAGATCATCTGTTCATGAATATAAAGAACTGTGCCAAAACTTGACGATACTACAAGGCAAGGACTGTTAAAAGCTGAACTGCTGAATTGTTGTATTTCAATAAACATTGAGTTTGGCCCGCAACTTTGTCCCAGTTTTTAAATCATATAGACTAGATGGTTTTCTTGCATCAGACAAAAGGCAGATTGAGGAACTTAATTAACCTTTAAATAAACTGGTTAATTGACCAGAGTCCAGACTTCCTGTCTTACTGTTGCTAGGTTTAAATAAACAATATTAATGCGGAGGTCTATTAAAAAAACCTGTCGTTAGCATCGAAGGTTGGATTTGTGATTCTTTAAAAAAAATTGAAAAACAGACAGTCAACAAGTGTGGGTACCGTGGAGGAAACAACCAGTAATCTAACCTAGCAACAGTAACGTAGGCGTCGGGTAGGAGCTGTCGGGTTGGTGGTCGGCAGACCAATCAGAAGGCCACAAAGCATTAATTACATTTGACCATAACAGAGTTCCTTGCATGCTCCTGTACAGGAAAGGTTATGCTGCTTATCAGCGGAGCCGTCTCAATGCATCGCCCCGTCTCTGACTCACTAGTCTGAAGAACTGCTTGTCGATTTTTTATTATTATTTTTTTTACATTGTTATGATTTTGTTCTCCAAGGTTTACTGCAACTATTACAATGTCAAGTGCTCTCTGGTATCTTCCATTTCACTTCCAAACAAAGAAATTTAGCCGTCGTAAAATGCATATTTGTTCGTCCTTATAATGAAAATGTCCCCAAAGAAAAATGTGATGCCATTCACCAAGTGTAACTGTTAACTTCAGACAGACTGTTTTCACAGTAGATAACATTATGAATGTGGGGTGATGACAAAGGTGATAAAAAATTCACGAGCCTCTCCTCTTCTCTCCTCTCCTCTCCTCTCCTCTCCTCTCCTCTCCTCTTCCAGCTACCCAGAGAACGGCGTTGTGGAGATTCGACCGGTGCATGTGCGGCCACGTGCCCGAACCTTGCTGCGGTGGGACCAGCTCCAGGTGGGCATGCACGTGATGGTCAACTACAACATGGAGACGCCTGACGAAAGGGGCTTCTGGTTTGACGCAGAGGTTGTGACCCTCAATCAAACCTCCCGCACCAACAAGGAGCTTCGGGTCAATATCCTCCTGGGGTGAGGATCTTCCTTCCTAGGTGGGAGGGTGATGCATTGGGTGTAAACTGGATGATTTCTGTTTTATTTTCTTCATCAGAATATCACTGTGGACATTTTTTATTTGTTTTTCTGCTTTAGTTTTCTGTTCTTTCATTTCTCCTTCTTTCTATCTGTCTTCCTCTTTCTCTGTATTTCTCTCACCCTCCATCCAGGGGTCCTGGAGATGTAATCGCAGATTGTAAAGTTCAGTTTCTGGATGAAATCTACCAGGTGGAGAAACCAGGAGCTCGTGCACTATCAGTTGCAGATGGGCAGTTTAAACGTACGAACCAGATCACAGGCACTAAAACACACCGTGAAAATACTGACGAACCTGCCCACATTGGTTTTTGAAGATGTATTGACGTGCATCAGTATCGTGATATGTTCGTCTTGCTCGTATGGTTGCCCAAATGTGTACGAATCTTTAGTTTTCGCTTCTTGGCTCCAGGGAAGAGCGGGCCGGAGTGCAAGCACTGCAAGGCCGACCCGGACGCAGAGTGTCGATTCTGCTCCTGCTGTGTGTGCGGTGGGAAGCAGGATGCTCACATGCAGCTGCTGTGCGATGAGTGCAACATGGCGTTCCACATCTACTGCCTCAACCCACCTCTGGCCACCATCCCAGATGATGAGGACTGGTGAGAAAAAAAGAGAGAAAGTTAAAGTGTAGCACAACAATTATCTTGAAGATTGTAAAAAGGCTGATTAATGATATTCTGCGTGGGCTAGTCAGTGATTTAAGTGGTGATTTAAGTAAGGTTAAAATGACTCACAACAGCTTCATAATGCTGCCACAGGTGGGAGCGACTTTGAATGGCTTTCTAACAAACGGAGGTGTGTGTGTAAAGAAATAAGAAAGCAAAGCTGAAGTTACTTCAGTTACTGAGAGGAAGAGAACAACCTTTATTCCTGTTCTGGCATATTTACTTAGAAAAACCCCTCCATTATCATGTGTTCAATGATTGCCTGTCGCTTTCATAGTATTAAAAAATGGGAAAAAATATGGAGAAGCTGCGTTTGAGACATTATATCTTGGTAGGAGACAAGCTCATATTACTGGCTTCAATATTTTGTAAATTTCACATGAGAAAACATTTTTATGATGGAGAAATTTACATTTGTTCAAGTCCTCCATCGAGTCAAGTCTTGAGTGTGTGAGATTGGTTTGATCAAACTTCAACCAGCTAATAAAAATACCTAGTATGTAACATTAGTGACTTAAAGAATACCCAAACAGCATTAGCTTCTGGCTGAGGACTCCCTTTGCAAACCCACAGACAATGCTACAAAATATTTAAAGAAACATCAACTTTTATAAAGTTTTTTTCTTACTTTTATTCACTATTCAATAACATTTTATGACTTTAGTTGGTCAGGAGTTATTAGATTTTTTTTGTTGCAGCAGTGTCCTCCACAGCAGAGCTGTTGGTCTGTTCCGTCTGTCTCTGTCTTGTCAAAAACCTGTTCATTTTGCGCTAGCTATACATGCTAGCTACATGCTAGCTACACGCTACCTTGAGGAGCAAAGCAGCTTGATAAATGGCACAAACCGCCAGGTCTATACATGAGGTCATGTTTTGACTGGCTGGGAATCAGAAAGATGAGCATGGCAAATAACATTTTAGATATAATATTATTAATAATTGTATTTTATGATAATTATTTAAAATTTAATTTGATTATATTTTATAATAATGATTAAAAATCATTCAATTATATTTTTTTATTTTTGCAATTTATTTACTTCCCTCCAATTGTGGGAGGCCCCAGTAGCGCCCCCTGGCGGTCCCCACTTTCAAAACCACTGGCTTAGCCATATGCGCTTCCACATTGGTGCGCCCCCTAGGTAAAACCCCGGAACTACATGTAAATACATGAACGCAGTGACTTAAATTAAAGATGACTACAAAATATGTAATGGCTCCAACAGTGTTGTTTAAGCTGTTTAAGCTGGTCCAACAATTGCCAATATGTATTCTGGACTTGACACTGCTGTCAAAAAACAAAAGGATTTTTTTTTTCCTTTTTATTCCGCCAGGTACTGTCCAACCTGCAAGAACGACACGAGCGAGGTTGTCAAGGCAGGCGAGAAGCTCAAAGCCAGCAAGAAGAAAGCCAAAATGCCTTCGGCAACAACCGAGAGTCAGAGGGACTGGGGAAAGGTGAGACCTTAAGGCACCCGAAGGCACAAATAAGACCAGGTGGACTGACATCTGCTCTGTAAGAATGAAAGTAAATTTTAAGAGTATGCCTGAGGGAGGGACTGCAATTCCTCTTCAGATAGCCTCGAAGGAGAAACGGTTATGCGCATGAATTTGAAGAATCTTGTTCGTCTCAGACGTTTTTCAGCAGCTGTAACTTTTCCGAGTTGTTTCTTTTAGAGGTCTGACATAAATGAAAACACCGAAGACAACAGAAAATGCTTCTCTGTGTTCTCCTCAGCACATGTAGTGTTCAAGTTTAAGTGGCTGCTCATGACAAGAAAAAGAAGAAGAAGAATTTTCTGTTTCCTCCCATGAAGTGGCTGCAGGCAATCCACTTTCAAAGATTGGATAACCCGATTACTGGCGGTGCTTGATGATCATGTGTCAACATTTTTTAATTCCCTCTGGGAATAACCGAAACGGTGTCGGCAGAAATAACACGAGTAAATATTGGACGTTTTCAAAACATTTTCTATCCCAAACATTGTTATTTACTTGCTTTTTATAAGTAAGGGTTTAAAGGAGTCCTTGTTTTCATGCCTCATAAGAGACTTAAGGTATTCTGATCTACAAAATAGACACAGAAAGTCATTCAACTTTAATGTAAACTGCTTTAAATTATGATTGCACAGCAGTCTGTGACTTATGGTTATTGCAAACTGCTAGCTCCAAACATTTAGGCGAGCTAATCATCTCCTCATTGATTCGTTGGTGTGTTTATTATTACTCACTCAGTTTCGTTTTCATGTGCGTAGTGTAAGTAATTTGTATCTCGCCAAGGGTTTGTTAGATATTCCTGGAACACATCACGTCAAATTGCCTTTGATTAGATGATAAGATCAGTTTTTTGATCTAGTCACTTTAAATCGAGTCCACGGAGTTCCTCTGTAACGTTGATCTGGGTCGTGTTATTTGTTTGCAGATGTGTACTATTATAAAATTACTGACGTATCATTGATTACTAAATGTTTCTCATATCCTCATACCGTGGCTAATGAGCAGTTTTTAATCATCCTCTTTTGCATGGCGTTAGAAGCTGTAAAATTACGTTGAGGCTTTTCACTTGGCGAAAACTAGAATTATATAATTGCAGCAGCTGAGGCAGGGGACGACATCTGACATGGATTTAAATTTGTTTTCTGAGCATCTGTTTCAGGCATACTGTTAAATATTTTTCCTCAAAACCTCCTCGAGAGTCTTCTCATGGCAACACTTTTGAGATACTGTGTGCATCGTTTCCACTCTGGCCCCGCTGTCTCCCCGACGCTCAGCTCCACGGTGTAATGTGAACAATGCCATTAAGCATGACTTAGCCACTTTCCTGGAACTGCCAACGGAAAATAACTCCTTTCTTTACCAGAACGCTCCCTTTCTCTGTGGACTAATTGAAAACAGCCCGGCTTGTGTGTTTGGGCACATTTAAGTGCTGTGACTCACACAGCATTTATACTTGACTTTCATATCATGGCAATTTTATTACCATTAAAATAAAATGCTTTGCCTTGCGTGATTTCTTTTTTTGTGTTATGCATACACTTTCTTACTCCCTAAATCAGATGATGATCATTTCTGCAATTATAACCCACTTTAAAAATATTCGCCACGGGTTTAGCTACGCTCGATATACACGTTGCCACCAGGGTCCTAAACAACTCAAAGAAATGCAATATGAATGCATTTGCTCTCATTTTGGTATTTAACAGTATTTATTGTCTTGTTTCCTTGTAATTGCAGGGTATGGCCTGTGTGGGGCGTACTAAAGAATGCACAATTGTTCCTTCAAACCACTATGGACCCATACCTGGTGTTCCTGTGGGAACCACCTGGAAATTCAGAGTACAGGTCAGATTTTTTTTAATTAACTGTGCATTTCATTATGATCAGATATTTTTGTTTCCCCCCCTACACTCCCACCTTTTTGCGCTTTTGTCACTTCAGGTGAGCGAGGCAGGTGTTCACAGGCCGCACGTTGGCGGCATCCACGGCCGCAGCAACGACGGCTCCTACTCGCTGGTGCTGGCAGGAGGCTTTGAGGATGAAGTGGTGAGTTCCAACTCTCGCGTTTAGCGCTCTTGTTTGTCTTCGCTTGGCGTGTGACGAGTGTGACGAGAGTCCTGTGGTGACCGTTATCTGTTGCAGGACCGGGGAGACGAGTTCACCTACACGGGCAGCGGGGGTCGTGACCTCTCAGGAAACAAACGGATCGGGGAGCACTCTTTTGACCAGACCCTGACCCACATGAACAGGTGCAGCACTTAAAGGACAAAACACTCTGTCGCTGTCTCGGTTCGATTTGCTTTCATCTGATTTTTCTTGTGCCTGACAAACGTCTCTCTGTATGACTTGGTTCCTGACCCATGCAGGGCTTTGGCCTTAAACTGTGATGCACCCCTGAATGACAAAGACGGTGCAGAGTCCAGAAACTGGCGGGCAGGGAAGCCAGTGAGGGTGGTGCGCAGCTCCAAGGGTCGGCGTATCAGCAAATACGCTCCTGAGGAAGGAAACCGCTACGATGGTATTTACAAGGTACTGTCAAAGCTACATTCATTCATTCATTCATTTTCTGGAATCGCTTGGTGGAGCTTATCCCAGCTGTCATTGAGCGAGAGGCGGGGTACACCCATGACAGGTCGCCAGTCTATCGCAGGGGTAACACAGAGAGACAGACAACGATTCACACTCACACCTACGGCCAGTTTAGAATCACCAGAGAACCTAGTGAGCAGCATATGTTTGGACAGTGGGAGGAAGCTGGGGTGCCTGGAGAGAACCCACGCAGACACAGGGAGAACATGCAAACTCCACGCAGAAATCTGTAACCTTCTTGCTGTGAGACATCGGTGCTAACGACCACACCACTGTGCCGCACCTGTCTAAGCTAATTCACCCAAAACATGTCTGCGTTCTTTACGTAATATTACCTTGCTGTCTGTGTAGACTGTAGGTACTGAATGAAAGTAGGGAACCGAAGCGGTTAGAAAGTCTCCCGCACACTAAAGCCGCGTTGGGTCATGCCCTTATTAACGCTGTAAGTCAGCTCGGCATTTAAATCCATAGTATTTCCACCTGTCTTAATTTAGACCGGCTTCAAAGACTTAAAAACAGCTCCTTTCTGCAAGATATTTAACCTTGTTGTGGTCGTTTGTTGCTGCTTTCAGGTGGTTAAGTACTGGCCAGAGATTGGAAAGTGTGGCTACTTGGTGTGGAGGTACCTGCTGAGACGGGATGATCAGGAACCTGCACCGTGGACACCTGAAGGGCTGGAGAGGATCAAAAAACTGGGTCTTGCAGTTCAGGTGACACATATACACACATATATATCTTACATTTACAAATCTCTACATCTATATTACTATATATCTTCATGTCCATGTTATTGCATTTATACATATAGATACATTTTAATATATTGTATATTCTATGCATACTTTTTATACACTCTTACCTCACTTTCATTTTATTTTTTGACCCTTTTCGCTGACTGTAATTCCTCCTGTCTCTGTGTAATGATGCTACTGGATACCGAATTTCCCAGGGGATAAATAAAGTATCTATCTATCTCTTATCTATTTTCCATTCTTTTTACACATACCGTCCAGTTTTGAGACGTGCAAAGCAGAAAAGAAAAGTTTTAATTCAGTCGAGAACGTCTGTGCCCACACCTCTCCCTGTGTGTCTGCAGTACCCGCCTGGCTACTTGGCGGCCATGGCCAACAAAACAAAGAAAGAGGCCTGTGCTAGACCAGGCCGCGGTGGCAGGGGCAAGCACTACCCCGGGAGGGGGAGGCCACGGAGGCAACGCAAGATCAAGGAAAAAGAGGACATCGACGAGGAAGAGGAGGACGAGGACCTTCCGCTGGGCGATATGGAAGAGGAGATGCCACAAAGTAATGGAGAGGAGAAGACAACCAGAGATAGTGGTGGGTGCTTTTACAAATGAAGCTCAAAGCAGGTCAGACAAGGTGTTGTGAGAAGAGGACATCAGCTCGGATCTTCTTCAGGCGTTCGCAACTGTAAATTTTAGCTGCTGGTTTTGATACGTTTCTAGCTGCTAAAGTTTTAATTTGTGTCTTCACCAGAATCGTCATCAGTGGATGAGCCTCCCCCTAAACGGGTGAAGATAGAGGAGGCGTTCCAGCTGTCAGAGCAGCAGCAGCAGTTGATCCGAGAAGACACAGCCAACAAGAAACTCTGGGACGAAGCCATGGAAAACCTTAAAGAGGGGCCGGTATGAATGGCACTGCACTGCGACACTAACACATCGCCACGGCCTGACGTGCATGTCCCCAGAAATACACCTAGACATCACGGTGATGCAGAAACACACCTGTGCGTGAAACTTGCACAGACAGAGAAAGCAACAGACCTGACTAGCTAGCTGGCTGCTAGCATTTTAGCAGCGTACCGTTTCAGAGCACAAGCGAGTATAGACCCATCCAAGATCTAACCACTTCACTTTTTATTTCCTAATTTCATTTTCTCAAAGTAGGATTCACATTGGCTACGACATAATTCATAATAAATAAAGCCTTGATCAATTGTGCAGTTTTCCCAAATTTAATATTGTTGTTTGTTTATTTCTAATTTCCCTCCTTTACTCCTTTTAACGTGTTCGCGGCCGAAGAATTTCCTGCGCAAGATGGAGCAAATCTTCATGTGCGTGTGCTGCCAGGAGCTCGCCTTCCAGCCCATCACCACCGTCTGCTCGCACAACGTTTGCAAGGTACGTCGCATTTGATTTCTAAAAAAAAAATGTAAAATACCTCTGCGTCCTTGTGTTTAATCTCTCCTCGCTGCCTTCGCCCCCTCAGACTTGTCTCCAGCGGTCATTCCGAGCGAAGGTGTACACCTGCCCCGCCTGCCGCCACGACCTGGGCAAGGACTACATCATGACCCAAAACAAGACGCTTCAGTTGCTGCTTGACCAGTTCTTTCCCGGCTACAGCAAGGGCCGATGAGGTCGAAAATCACATTTAGAAGTAGGATACACGCACATAAGGATCCATTCTGTGCACCCCTCGTATACCATCAAGTACCTAGAGCTCCACTTTAAAAATGCATTGCACACACATACTGTACTTACCCACGGGCAAATGCATATTGCATATACAGTACAGCCATTTATGTATACAATCATTCATACACAAACAACCTCAGTAGGGACTGACCTCATCTGTTGAACTTGGACTGTCTCCATTAACATCACCAGCCTGAAATTCAACCAAGGACATTTTTTTAACCTCCCTACTCCTGCCACACGAACGCGCACAAAATCAAACGCACAAAAAAGAGTCCCCATCTCATACTCCCACTTGCCATCTTGAGATATTTTATTTTTAGTTTTCCCTTCTCACGCCGTTGTCCGTTAATTGACATAACAGCACGTTGCTCGAGCGCAAAATTTCTTCCTGGCAATATCATGAAATCAGCCGTTTCAGATTCCTGCCAACCTGTTTTCATTTTGTGTACCATGTATGCAGTTTTACACCAAAATACCGAGTCGGTCTGATGTGGAGAGGTAAAATCAAGAAGGACGAATAATAACCTGTGACGAAGCACACGATATCTCACGCCCTCGAAGCACTTTATTCTCACGTATGCAGCAGGTTTGTTTTGTAGGTTAATTGGGAGCTTTCGCTAGCATCCTGCTAGGTGCTCACTCATGTCACTTGGAATAATGCCATTGCCCTGCCTTGAGCTAACAAGCGAACGTCTCACCAGGGGTAGATTTCTGTGTGCTGGCAGACAACAGAAATTGGCAGCTGTGTCCACTTTGTTTGGAGCATTGGAAGATTTCTGGCTCCAACAAAGCTCCAGCTTTACATACAAATACAGTGTACCAACGATCACAGAACAGAACAAAGTCGCTCCTTGAGTCAGAAAAACGTGTTTACTTCAAAGAAACAAAAGGCTGCCGAGCAGATGAGGGGAAAAGATTTCAGGAATTAAGTTCCGTTTCAATGCTAGGCTTTGTAAGTCGGATGACATTTACTAAATAGCCCCGGCTCATTAGATAAGTCTGATATTTTCCTTTATCGACCAGAGAAACGCTCTCATTTGACGCATAATTAAAGATTTACCCGCAGCACCTCTGAATGCGTGAAAATGTTAGATGTGCACGCACATGTGTTCATTTCAGCGACATATAAAAGGGCACGCTGTGGTTTGTCCCCGGTGTTACCAAGCAACCACAATCAAGCAGGACTTTCACACAAAGATGCTTAGCATATATTGTGCTGCTATTGTTCTGGCTGTTGTGTTCGCCGCTGAGCCGCGGACATCCAGCGCGTTGTGCTTCTTCATTTCAGGAAAGTAGTCTGATGAGTAATTGCACACTCAGCCGGACCGCTGTGGATTATTTATCAAATTACGTCCGAAAAAATGGAGATGGATCTGCCTCGGCTGAGCCTAGCACAAGGCCGCTGATTTCTTTTCCCCCGGTGAAGAGCTTTCAATTTAACGTGACGGTTATGTGGATGCACACATCAGAGGCTCGGTGACACTGACAAAATATGCAATGTTACCTGGATTACAGTATATATACCAGATAGAAATCAATCCAGGAACAGCTGTTATTATCTGATGAGTGTAGTATAATGTAATATTTACAGTACCAGTAGAAGGACGTGTGAGAAAAAGGCTTATAACCACTACAGATGTTTTGTTCGAGGGTTTTCTTTAACAAATGCAATAGCTTTTTTTGTCTACAGGGTATGACAGGGCATTCTTCTCCTCTTTTTTCTCCTCACTCAGACCTTTTTGCATGCATGCATGCAATCAAAGCCCACTCAGATAGGATCGGTCAATACTGCCGGGACAAAAGTGGAAACCAGAGCGTTTCCGCTCCAAACTCTTATCCCTTTCCTACAAATTCTGCATCTTCATATGCAGATATCTGTTTCTAGAGATTAGATAGAACCTCATTGTGTGACCAGTCTCATAATATCAGAAATTATGATTCACCAGTCCTACCCCATAAAACAACAGGAGACTCATAAGAGTATCTTGTAGCACTTTCAGTACCCGAAGCTAGCACCCCGTAAACGGCCAGTTTCCTAATATTGTTATTAGAGGAAATGTATATACCTTAAAGTAAGGTATCAAAAAAAAAGAAGCTAATACTGAATCTCAGATATCATATTGATATCACATTGACACTAGTACACGTTTTAAAACAATGCTCTAGCCAAGACTGCGGGGTATTGTGAGAACGTTTCCGCGACGTAAAAAAGGTTTTCAGTTGTTCGTGTGTGAGAGTTTAGAACAGATTTCAGTAGTTTTTATAATACACAATTTCATATTTCAAAATAAAACGCTCTTCGTTACACTCGCAACGTAGCACGACATTTATTGTGTTTGCCGACGCGGTGAGGTTTGCATTGTGTCCTTCACCGAGCCCAACCGGTACAGGTGGGGTAGCCGTGACCCTTATTGTCGCGCGCGCGTCGTCACGTCTGCAAATGAGAGAGCAACAAAAAAAAAGGAAGGAGCACTTTTAGAATTAACTAAGAAAGATGATGGAAATGATTTTTGAGACTTGTTGGCTGTGCTGAATGTGCAGACTTTAGATGCATGAATACGGAATTTCGTTTGATATTCACTGATGCGAGAAGTCGCATCCAAAACGACAGGATCTTATGAGAGTAGTTCACATTTTAGATGAATAACAAGGAGGCCTGTTTACATACAGCAGTACATGTTTATAAGGATTAACACCCCGTGTGGCAGAAGGAGATTTTTTTTATTTTTTTATTTTTTATTGTTTGCCTGAGTTTCCTGGCTTCATATGGACAGAGATTCCAGTTAATCAGATCTAACAAGCAATGGTCCATGGCCCAAAATACAAATGGCAGCTGTGAGCACGATTCAAACACAACCACAGATGTGTGAGTGTGTGTTTTCCTTAGATGCGGCATGCCAAAATATCTTCAGCTTTAACGCTCTTAAAACAGGTCTGAACAAAACTCCAGATCAGTTCTTGGGCTAATTTAAAGCTACTTATTTGGTGTAAAAGTCTATTTAGCTGGTCTGGAGGTAGCTATTGATCAGGACTAGTTACAGAGAGAATATGCTGTTTGTTTTTTATGTGGATATCAATTAGCATTGATAGTTAGTTGAAGCCGTAAAGGAGAAATTCCAAGTTGTCCTGCTCGTGCAAGAGTTATTTCACTTCCTACATATACCAAGATGCATTGCATACAAGCGACTCGCCCGGCTAACGGAAGTTGCCTGTAACTGTGATTCTGTGGGCTGAACATGACGTTACACGACAGAATTAACCACAGAGTGGTCATCGGACCCCTTGACCCTCTTGGTCTCGGTTGTCTTTTCCCGTTTCCTCTGAGAACCAGTGATGTCACCGGTTTCCAGAAGAAGTTTTATAGCCGATCCCACCGAAACTCAAAGGACAAATGAGATTGGAAGTCTGTAAAGTGCTCTTTTAATTCATTCTTTGTATAATTTAGCTTGTTTTGGCCTCTAGAGGACCAAACTGTCATAATCTTAAAGATTTATTCATGTTCTTTTTTCTTGCCTGTTTGGGCTTTGGTTATCTTTGTGGTTTTTCTGCTACCGTTGCTGATAAGACATTACTGACAGTAAAGGATTGCTGCACATAAAAAGCATGTGCCGTATATTATACAATCAGAAAGTCCATTTTTCCTGGAGTTACAAATGTGTTTTTACAGTGCGTGGCTGACGGAGATTAGCATCTCTCCCAGTGCTGATATGGTACTTGAAAATGTCCAGGGTTGGCAGGTCTGATAGGAACTAAAAAAAAAAAAAAAACATCCCATGGAGAGCAGCGGCACAGTCTCTGCGCCGATCTGCGATGTGGACAGAGGGTCACCTGGAGCGCTGACTTTTCAGATAACTTACCTGAGTTGGGTTCGTTGGGGAAAATGTAGCCCCGGTTCGACGACATCGTCACGTTTAAGTGTTACCAGCCTTCGAGGCGAAGCCATGTTTTGCGTCCCCTCCCCTTTCATTGGCAGGCTGTTTGTTTGTTTGTTTGTTTGTTTGTGGTGATGTCCTTGTTTCTGTTCAATCATTCAGGATTTTTTTTTTTTTTTATCAACAACATGCAAGTACAAATGCTACTATGGTCTTTAAAGCTAACTGTGATGTGCATTACTTCCACTGTTGCTTAAACTTGTTCGGTTTATTTTCTTCCCGCATTGACTGGCAAGCTGATAGCTCTCCTTTCTTTCTCTGCTGTGACCTTTGCTCCCTCTCCTCTCTTTTCCGCTGTCTCCTGCCCTCCGTGAACCTACAGTACTAACAACTTTTAGACGTCTTGTGGACGCTTGGCTTCAGTGCTGTGTTGTTTTTATTTCGATTGCACTCTGTTGAAGAAAAAAACAAAAAAAGAGTTTGAGATGTCACATTTAATTTTCCTAGAATGCTTACTACTATCTATGTCCGTACACCATTTTTCTACCATTTTAGTTGCTTCTCTTTTTAATCATTAGTCTTTTTTTTTTTTTTCTGTTGGCGACCTCAAGCATTTGCAGCCAGTCTTTCATCGCTTCATATTGTGATCTGAAATTTTATACATGTCATAATAATACTTGATATGTAACTATTAAATATTTGGATTCAACAAAAAAAAAAGTCTGTTTTCGTTTTGTCTTTTTATATTTTAACAGATAATTAATGACCAATTTAACGACGTGCCTTTATTGAACACGTGTGAACCTCGGTGCTAACAACTTCTCCAAAACTGGAGTCGGATGTTCTTGTTAACAAGACTATATTGGAAGTGTGAGTTGTCGAGGTTCCCCACCCTATAAATAAAGACGCACAAAATGAAATTAATTGGCTCTACTGAAGAAAGACACAAACAAGAAATGTTATAGGGTTGCATGAAGCTTGGTAAGTCTACAAATGGAGGAAATTCACGACTTTTGCTACTCAGGACTAAATTAAAAGAAGAAACGAGCAGTAAAACCCCTCTACATCTAGCTCAAATCTTTGTTCAGTTGTCCAGAGTGTAGAAAAAGAAAAATCTAAATAACAATGCTGTATTTGATAGTGAAGCATGGTGGAGGCAGCATCATGGTTTTGGGGCTGCTTCGCCACCTCAGGGTCCTGCAATTATAGAAGGAAAGAACCGGCATCCTCCCACTGTCCACAGATTTGTTAGCTTAACTGGTGATTCTAAATTGGCCGTAGGTGTGTACGTGAGTGTGAATGGTTGTCTGTCTCTCTGTGTTAGCCCTGTGATGGACTGGAGACCTGTCCAGGGTGTACCCCACCTTTCTCCCAAAGACAGCTGTGATAGGCTCCTGTGAAGGCTCCAGGGGACCAGGCGTCACCAACGTAGTGTTTTGCATAAAAAGAGCAGTACATGTCTTTACTAAAACCTCATCCCAGCTGTGAAGCACGGCGGAGGCAGCATCACCGTTGGCGGCTGCTTTGCTACTTTAAGTTGAAATCTGGTTCAAAACCGCGCCAGGAAATCAGCGTTGCAATGAGACGGTGACCTGAAGCGCGCAAGTAAACCGGCAACAGAATTGTTGAAAAGGAAGAAAATGAAAATAATGATTAAAAATGAAATAGTCAACCCGACCTGACCTTGAACAAGCTGAGATGCTGTTGACCTGAAGAACGCTGTTCAATCAGGACGCCCCAGAAATATTACTAAAAACCTGCCAATGACTGTTTAAAAGTCGACTTAATTTCCTTGACTGCACTTGATTTACTCAGCGTTTGGCAAAGACTTGAAAAATAAAAGTTTGTGTGTTTATTCAGAATACATTTGTACATAATTGTGAATTAAATGAGGACAAGACCTTGTTTTAATCAATACAGGAATCCTGGTTATAAGTAGCAATGTGGGCTGTAGTTTGCCGTCACAAAGAGGGTGCATATCCTTTTTATGTCATAATTGTGATATCCAGGAGTGTTTCTGTTGGCACCACCGGTTGGCCTCTGTGTACACACACCCGTCCTGCACACACACCCATCCAGGTCTTTCGATACCGATGGGACATCTTCTATTTGGAAGTAAAGAGTTGAGTTTTCTCAAGACGAAGTGCCGTTGTGCCGCTATATTTAGTTAGAAGCATGCATATCAAAGACCTGAGTAAATTAGAATATTCTTTTATCACTGTACACTGTAAGAAAACCTTAATGATAAAAGGAATAACTAAGATGCCTCTGTAAACTATCAAATATCTGATGCCAATTTAAATAACTGTAAATACAGTTTGAAAGAGAAATCAGTTGTATATTAGAGACAGTAGCTGCATCTCTTTAAAACCAGCTGCTCAACGCTCCCGTTCCCGTGGAGCCTCCTTGTGGCGCGAAGAAGACGACACCCGGCTTGATCTGGCCGCCTGCCCCGATGCTTTTATAACAGTTTTTGCAGCACAGATTGTGCGCGTCGCCGTTTTACATAAACAGGACACAAACGATAAGACGCGCAATAAATTTTTACTTTCATATTTACTACCGAGGTCGGCGTGCACAAGGTTCAACCCCCAGCCGGTAAAGCTATTAAAAGAAAGTGATCTAACAAAAGACGTGACGCAGGAGCACCGGCTCCACTTCTCTTTTCAGGGCCTCGTGAAACAAATCCAAGGAGACGAGAAGGTTGTTTTTTGTTGTTTTATTATCACAGAAGCACAACAGGTACCACTATGCAGGTGAACAACTCAATACTATCAAGAAAGAAAGTTAAAAGGAATGCTAATCCATGAAAAACAAAAATCCAATCATAATATCACAGCATATATTTTTTTTTAACCTCCAAAAACAAAAACTCTACAATAACATCAGATATACACGGCAGAAAGAAGCAAAAAAGCACTTTGGATTATTCACTTTCCTTTCGCTTTGTACCAATAAACGCATAAGATCTTTAATGAAGCGCCTACATCAGTCACGTGCAACAGCATTCATCTTCTCACTCCACCTCTAGTCTAAAGGGATATACTATCCGGCTATGAAGTACCAATTATTGGGGCGCGCAAGTTGAAAAAAAAAAAAAAAAGCCCTAATACTAATACGAGGATATTAGTGCTACAGAATAAATCAACTGGTCCTGCTGAAATGTTTGCGATTCAATTCAGAGAGAAATGAATTTAAAACTTAGCCAATCAGAAGAAAGCTGGAGTACCCGAGTAAAAACCTGATGACCTATTATTTTGTTTTTAAACTGTTTTACATTCAAAATAAAACAAAAGAATCCTCCACCTTAATTTCTCGTGAAAGGAAATATCAACAAAACAAACACAAGAAATGGAAATTATAGCTGACAACTGCATTATGATTGTAAGTTAAAAAAAACAAGAGTCCCTCCTTTCTTTTTTTTTTTTTAATTTAGACGTCAACACAAATTAATGAGAACAACTTTAATAAAACACACAGAGATAGATGCAGGGAGAGGGAGATAAACGACTTAAGCGTTCCCTTAAACACAAAAACCACTGGGGAGGGATTACTTGCGTACAGTCCGCGGTTTAACAGATGGCCGTGTACGCCGGGACTGTGGGGGAAAACATACAATGGGAAGGGAAAAAAAAAATTAGGTGTAAGCAGAAGGGGGAGGGGAGGGGGGGTGGAGAGGTTGTCCGGAGGGCTACTCCTCGTCCGAGGAGTCCCTGTCAAAATTGTAGGCCATGAAGAAAACATCGGGTCGAGGTGGGACGAGGGCATGGCCCGGTTTCACAATCTCAAAGCCCAGGAAACTGAAGGTACGCACTAGTTTAGCTGGAAAAATAAAACAGGGACAATCATTTAATACTTGGAGTCACCGTAAATAAAAGCCACAGTAATTAAGTTATCAGCAAATGGATATTCTGAATTAAATGGATGTGCTGAGGGGGGGAAAGAAAAAGCCGCTGGCACCTACCACGATCATCTCGGTTCTTGTAAAAGCAGACAAACACGCTAACGACTTTCAGATGTTCTTCTGCATACTCCAGGAGAGCCGCGAAACTGGAAAGGAACACAGAGAGAGAGGGGGGGGGGCTTAGGTTAGAAAATATAAAAACTATTCCGTAACAAGCAGGCAAAACAAAATCGAGTCTCTGGCTGAATCTTGAGCTTATCCTCGCGGGATTAGACGGGCCTCGCCGATTATTTAACGGGCTCTGCTTTGGCTCAGGCGTTTCCAAGTGAGCAAAATAAGATTTAAGGAGGAATCGAGATCTCAGGTGGCCCCGCGTGAAGCTGCCAGGGTCTCATCACCATGACAATGATCTTAACTGAAACATCTCTACTCCGCCTCGAGTTTCTCTTCAACTTTCTGGCTACTGCTAGTCTAGTCTGGCCTCACCTCTCCTTGCTGCCTTCAGGGAGCGGGTCAAGAGGTATCTCCACATAGAGAGCGCTGCTGCTTAACACAGCATCCCATTGTATTGTCTTGGTAACGGTGGGACGACTTTGGAAGTGGAGTATGCCAGGGCGTCCGTTCCCTGCTGGCTCTTCTGTTACAGTCAGCGCTCGGTCCTGGTGAATAAATGAAGATAATAAATATAAAAACAGCAGCGATGCGACGTTAAGCGTGAGAAAATGTTTCTCACACGCGCTCAGCTAAGATGAAAACATGACCTAAATAAATGCATGTAAACACGGGAAGGGGAAAAAAATGTGTTACAAGCAAATAAAGTGCAACCACTGTTAAATGTCTTCTGCTGCTCTGTCAACTGTGAAGCTGGATCACATGACAGGAAGTGGTTTCAGTGAATACAAGCACACAATCTTGAGAACCATCTTCCGCTTGAAACAGCAGCTTATCGCCGCCGCGGCATTACAGACTGCGCTTCAGCAATAACAACGCCGCGCGCGACTTACCGAGTAGAGAGGCCGAGCTGAAGGAGTGTGATCCCGTGTGCCATTCCCTCGCCCACCTGGGATCTTCAGGGGTGGGAGAGGGGCATCAGGAGCACCACAGAGGCCCCGGGCCGCGGGTACTACTACAGTGCAGGGACAGGCTGAAGGAGGAAGATGGAGGAAAGGATTTATTACAAAAATGCACATCTTTTTCCTTTACAGCTACAGCTTTAAAAGACACAGGACATAAATAACACTATGGACACGCCACTGTATGCCAATATATTACTTTTCATACGAGTCATATCCTGGAATTATACGGCAACTACAAATAAATGATGGAAGAAATTTGGCAAGAAAACTCAATTATTTCCAGGCAGGTCACTCTAACGTTGGGTTTGGACCATTAAAAAAAACCAACTGCGTCAACGCCTTCTCAGACTTCGCATCGTGTCTGAGAAGCAAAACTGGTTTCATTTCTTGTCCTTTGTGCGAGCGTGCTAGTTGTTATTATAGAGTCAAAAATTGGAAAATGCTGACTTAAAGAGGAACCGTTCTGTGAAACAAAAATGTCTGCTTTGGTTTTATACAACGGAAGATACAAGGTTGTCAAATATTTTTAGGCATAACGGTTTCTGCAAGCCACAAAACATCTCGAAGCTCTAGCCACAACATGTGTTCCACCACCGGGACTGCACGCCGCTTCAATCTGTTTATAGTTTATGTTCCCCAAAACAATGACACCCAAGTTTACAGAGTTGTTAACAGAACGTTTCAGAGTGGCACATGAAGTGGGAGTCGACAAACCGCAATTATTTACTGCTAAAACGCGATCGCTGACTCATTCTTAAGCCGGAACGTCCGAGGTTAGTTGAAGCAGACAGTTTAGCCGTGAGCCAAAGACTACAACGCCAAACAAATGTCCACATTTGCCGTGCCGCAAACTGTTTTGTCAACGCCGTACCTGACGGGGCTCCTTCATATTGAAAAGTCATGCCTTTAAGTCTAATAATATTGCATAGGTTGGGATTTGGGCTGCAGCTTAAAGCATCAATTGATTTGTTTTCTCACAACACACAACAACAGGGTTTTAAATAATAAGATAAATACCCATCATTTTCTAAAGCCAAAGATAATTAAAAAAAACTCAATACATGTGGTTCAATGTTTGATTTTTTTTTCAAAGGCAAAAAATCAATCAAAACAAGCAAGAATTTGTCTTTATTTTTATTATCCAACTATCTGTTGACGATTTCAAAAACGTTTTTGTCTATAAAATGACTGAAAACTGTAAAAAATCACGTTTTACACTGCAGCAATCGAAAGTTATATTTATTATTATTAAGTTTATTCATTTTAATACAATATGTATAATAAACAATCATAAAATCCTGCCACGGTTGAACTAATAACCATTTTGACACCTCTTGTTTCATGTTATCTTTCTTACATTCAAAGTAGGTCAACTGTAAACCCCAAATTACCCCTTACCTAACTACATTATAAGGTCTTCTGTTAACATCATTCAATACCAAAGTTCACCTTATGTCTTGCCAGTAAGGAACGGCCCACTAACCGATAAAATGGTAAAGGATAAAACATTAAGTCTCCCTCTTCTCCGCTGATAGCGTTTCTAGCATAGGGTGTTGTTCATTACAGTATACGGTAATGTCGTAGTGTCGTCACGACGCCTGCTGCAGTAAAATGTCGGTTGCGTAATAATCAACCTGACTCAGTTGTCAGCTCACGAGGTCAAAAAACACAGAAACGTGTTCACCTGATGTTTCTTTCTTCTTTGAATATGGTGTCATTTTACTTTTGACTTTGAGGAGGCCACCGGTGATTGTCACGAGTTAAAACGGCGACTAAAGTCCCCTCGACTCATTTAAACACTTCTTGGTATGAAAAGAGCCCGTTCACTTTAACTGACACCGCTGAGCGACAATACTATCAATGTTTGAGTTTGTGACCCGTGAGCTATCTGGAAGTCTCATCAAAACGTTGAAACTTGACTGACGCGAGAAGACCGTAAATTGACCTATTTAAATATTTTCTTTTTTTACGCGACATATTTATTTATTTATTTGTTTTTAAACTTTCCGAACAAAACAAATTATAAAAGATAAGCTAGCTGGCGCAGATGATGACGTGACGTAAGACAAGTTCGACGACGGTCGCAGCTAACGTTAGCTAGCTCTTCTCAATCTCTCTGGCCACAAATGAGCGACCGTAATTTTAACGTGACAGTTTTTAAAATAACATTATAATAATAGCTAACATAATGTATATGGCTAAAATGTTGTTGATGCGACACTAAATATGTAAACTGTAAGGTTATGGCTAACAGTTATTTACTTCCGCTTTTCTGTGTTTGCTAGCTTGCTTAGCTTAGCCACCCCTCCCCCACACCGCGGCTAGCAGCTAGCTAGGTGAAGTGTTTTTCGGCGTTTACTTACGTCCCAATCATGTCACAGATACCGCTACTTAAATCCGCCATGGTAGTAATGGGCTGCTGTTTTCCTTCTTTCTCGCGAGCAAAGCAATGACTGTTTAGGATCCGCTGGAGGTTGGATTTTACCATCCGGCCTCGAAAAGAGACACGACGGGCTGACTGCTCTCTGCTATGCTTGGCAGGGTAATGATCAGTCAAAGAGTCGAGAGCTGGTTAAAAAAAAAAAAAAAAAAGGAAGTGAAGTTTCGATTTACGAAGCTAACACCACTTCCTCTTAACGTCAAAATAATTGTGAGATGGAGGACATTATTTTCAGAATTGTGTTATTGTTTGGCATAAAAATAATATTTTAAAATTGGTCATTGCTTTTATGTGAAAAGATGCACAATTACAGGTTACCAGTTACATCATTTGTACGTATAGTGCATTCAATAATACTCATTAGTAAATAAACAGGTTTATTTTTAAAAGAGTTCTGATATGCTGTGTAATGTATATAACATTTAACTTTAAATAGATAATTAGCTGGAAGGCCTACTACTATTACTTTTACTTGAACTTTAATATTTTATTGATGTAGATCAGATAACTCCATTTATGCTCTCTGTAAGTTATGTTTATTCACAATACTAATGATGTCAATGACATTACTGCAGAAATACACATTTTATCATACTGTTATATTGTCAGAAGAGTGCGAGATGTCCTAAGTAAGTGTATCTGCTTGTATTTGCGATATTATGATAAGCACAATTGACACTTTGACTCTTAAGTAAACTATTGCAATACAGAAGAAAATTCGGATTTAACACACAATGTGTCAAAAACATGCAGTGCTATGTTTCATTGGGCTTAATTTAAAGATAAATTGATGGTACATTTATGGCTTTTTAAATCTCAAATTATGGACTTTTATTTTGAAAGAGGAAGTCAGTTACGTCTAAATTTAACTACCTTCAAGCTAACGTTAGCTAATGCTAGCCATGCTAATACGCCAAACTGGAAGGCTGGGTCAAGAGGCTACTACGGTACATGATCGTAATTTGTTTCTAGGAAAACCGACTGGCCTTGACCCGTGACCGTGAATGGTTATCTAAATGTTGAATAATCTTCTGAGTGTCGCCACTCCGTATCACAGTAAATGATTTAAACAGACAGCGGTTTCTTTCCGTTTATTCTCTTTAGCTTTAGATGGTGAGCCGAGAAACATAAACAGGTTAGCTTGTTAGCCGTCAGTAGGGCGGCTGTTTTCTTGGCCAGGGGGCGTTTAATGGAAAAGTACCAATGACAGAAAAACTTGAACAAAGACACCAGAGGCAAAGGATTTCCATACGATAACAGAACTCACTTGGCTCCTTATTTCATCCTATTTAATATTTTAGAAGATACATTTTTTGAAAAACAAAAAATAATTTACATCACTATATTAGGGCATTTACTTTTAATGGTGCATTTAAATTTGTGGTACTTAGTAAATTGCATTCTTCCTCTGCTGAGTCTCATAAACGCCATTTTAATTTTAATCTTTCAATTTTAGCAAAAAAGGCGTATAAAGTGCACCGAAACATTTGGAAGAGCATATGTTATATACTTATAAGTGTTACTTTGAAGTTTGGTTTATTGTTTACCTGTTCAAAGCGCAAACCTATACTATGACTACTCACAGCAGTGAATTAATTAATTAAAATAAGTTAGTTTAATTAAAGGCATGCATTTATTTTACTTTTCTGAGCAGAATAATCCCACAACATGCAGTGTACAATACAAATTAAAACAATTTAAAGAAAAAAAGCTACACAAATTTTCATGCCATGATTTTGCAGTGACTTAATTGTTGAACATAAAAGTGGCACCGGGTTTGCTCGTCCTGTCCACAAGATGGCGACAAAGCAACGTTATTTCTTAACGTCTTAATGACATGCAACGTGTGAAATCTGTTTTTGTTGTTGCTTGTTTTAACTGTATAGTAAGGATGAGTAAATATGATGATCATAATGATAAAGTGTGTCCCAGTTGTACGCGCAAATTACGGAAAGTGTAAAGCTGCTTGTTAAATCTTTTTCTTTCTGGCTTTCTAAACCTTATCAGTCTTTTTACAGCTCCATACAAGGAATTAGTCTGATTCCATTTCAGTGGCCACGTGATACATTTACACATACAAGGAATCTAACTCTTAGCTGATTCTTAGCAGCTTCCAGCAACTTCCAGTGCTCAGTGCTGAGAGAAACATTAAAATAAATACACAGATATAAAAATAGAGTGGAGCAAAACAAAGTCAGATGTGTTATAATATAACAGGAAAGATGTTTACACTGTATAAAAAGCACATGAAGCACAAGAACATGACTGTTTCTTTTGTTCATTTTCTTTATATGTTGTTCTAATTATAAAGAGTTATGCATGTATTTTATGTTTAACATGGTACAGGCACTTTAGTAAAAGAATAGATTACATATTGTAATCAGGTTAATTTTAAACATTTTTAAAACTACTTAACCAAATATATCAGTGTGTTCAGCACCCAGTGCCTCCGCACCTGTCAGTAAAAGCTAGCCAGCAGCTAGCGTATCTTAATACCAAGTGTGGATGCAACGCAACGAAAAGGGGGGAAAAAAATAACAATAATTTATGTTATAAACACTAAAGACAGTTTGTAAAAAAAATTATGAGATGAGAGGACAGTCACTATTTTTTAGTTTTTTACCTTCAGACAGAACTAGGCTAGCTGTTCTCCCTGCTTACAGTCTTTGTGCTAAGCTATGCTAAACATCTGCTGTGAAATTGGTCATATTTATTAAACATTGTCAAAAATAGCAGCCAAAAATGCAGATTAATGAGATTTTAATATATGCTTCTGTTTGATAAACGTATTATCTGTCCTCGCTTTCTCTGCTCTGCGGTCCAAACACATTCTTCCATTTATCCAGCGCCTCCTCCGCCCGCCCTCTCTTCAAGTTTGTCCCTCAGTGGGATCCGTAGGTCGTCCGGGGAAAAAAAAGAAAAAAAAGAAAAAAGAAAAAGAAAAAGGCAACGGCAACGGCCGAGAGCAATACGCCTGCTGCTGATGTACCGCTGGCTCAAAAATGGAGAGCGACACCACTGTCCGGAGAATAAAACCCTTCGGGACACAACATTATGTTGCTCAAAGCAACGACGGAGCCCCGGACCGGTGCGGGGATAACGGCTACAACGGTGACCCGAAGAGGAAGCCAGAAGTGAGCCTCTACTTACTGCGGGAAGGGCTGGCGGCTTCCCTGGTCTGTGTGTTTATTTTTGTGCTGTGGGGACTCGTTCATTTATCGTTGCAGCAGCTTGTCATTGGGAAGCCGACCGGCGAGTTCAACGCAGTGAGAGCTAGGTGAGTTTTCTGCTTATTGTGATACCCGTTTTGCTATATGTGTTGGTTTATAGTGTCAAAGCGGCAGAGCTCCTGGTAACCTTTCCTCCAGTTTAACAACAGACCTGCCTAGAAACCACTACCGGATCTCTCTTCCGGGCCCCCCCTACCTGTACTTCCAAGAGACAGGTGTTTCTGCGTCGTTTAACAGTTAGTTTTGAACAATAGGACAGGCACAGCAAGCGTTAAGTCTTCTGTAAGTGTCGCAATATGACCCTAAGATGAATAAACACAAATGCTATTCCATAAAGTCATAATATAAACTTGGGTAGGGTAATTTTTGCAGGTAAGCTAACATAAGTTTTTCTATATGACACATTCATACATAAAGGTAATTGACATGATAAAAAACACCACATTTAAAAAAAAAAATATCCCTATAAAGTTAATCATTCATTGAAGTTATTTTATAAAAGTGAAATAGTAACGTCCTCCCTTTAATGAAGGAAAACAGCAATTTCAAGATGTCAGCTTTGGGAACCAAAGTAACTCAATATTGACAACAATCATTAGTAGCTGCTTTACATTTATAGACTTTGAGCAAGCACAGCAGGTTGATTAATAATAAACATGCACCTCTGCAGGAAAGATCATATGTTGTCAGATTAAAGCGTCAATCAGTGCAGCAGCTTCTGTCTGTTTTTTAGTCCCTTTGATGAGTAGGGATGGGGGGATTACTGCTCTGAATCTGAGGTCAGCAGGGCTGTGGTTGAGCTGTTGGAAGTGCTGGGCAGCAATGATTTGCCATCATTTGGCTGCTTGCTTCATACATTGCGCCAGGCAGGCTGCATTTGAACTGATTAGGACTTTGAGCTTCTTTGGTCACAAGTGTGGCTTTCGGGATTATGTGGCCTGCAAATCCAGACATGAATTATGAGCATAAAACAATCTCTTGGATGCTGCTTAGGCATCTGTAAAATCATTTGGTGACACTGTGTTTGAAGAAAGAACTGAATACTCTGTGGTATTTTTTTGTGGGAAGAAGAGCAAACAGACAACAAAATGTTTTCCATTTTAAAACGACAAGGTAGAACACATAGCGTCACTCACCAGGACATTATCATCTCAACTAGTGTACAGTATGTCTAAAGTTTGCCTTCTTCCTGGTAGCTGTACACATCAGTTTCCATTGCAGCACTTGTGCTGGGTTGGACTTTGTATGCAACAACTGATATCTATTGAACATCTGGGGCCACCATGAACACCTGTTTTCTTTTACAGAAAAAAAAAAAACGAGTAAAATCATCTGTTCTCTTTTTTTTTCCCCCATGCCCATACTGAGCATCTTTGTTTTATTTTTGTTTTATTTCCTGGTCTGTTTCCCTGCCTGTGCAGTGACAAGACAGACACGATTTTATCTCTGGAATTTTATCAAACATAGGTTTCATCCTGTTTGTGTTGAAATGATTTTTATTTATTTTTTTCAGCATACATTTTTATTTTTTGTAGCCTGTCTTTGCAGGGTTGTCTTCATCTGACTGTTCAGTCTATAGTCTCTAAGGGCACGTCAGTTTTTCTCAACCTCAAGACCGCCAGTCTTTTGATGTCACTTCAAAGGCTGCAAGAACTGATTGATTTCTTCATTAATCAATGAATTGTTTAGTGTTCAAAAGATCAGAAAATTGGAAGAAGGCAGAGTACCATCAACATTACTTTCTGAGCCACTAGAAGTCTATGTTTGAACATTGTTACCCTTGGAAAACCTTGTTTAAACCTGCAGTGAGAGGGTTTGCACAAATATTTTGTTAATCAACACTTGATTCATTGTCTGACACAATGGAAAGCGTTTTTGAGTTGTGTGCTTCTTACACCAACGCACACACACACACAGACAGTGTTGTCAGGAAGTGTTCTTAACCTAGTTTTAAAACCTCAAGATAGTTTTGACCACACATACTTACTTGCTGCTTACAAGTTTTTCACACTTTTTGCAGATTTTAAATAATAAAAATGACTCTAAACATCTTGAAATGAGCCAGTTTTGCATATCTGTGATTTGCCAAAGTACGTGAACCCTTGTTTCCAGTATCTGGTTTGACCCCCTTGTGAAGCAATAACAGCAATTACACATTTCCGGTAAGAGGTGATCAGCTGTCTACAGCGGTTTGGAGAGTTATTAGCTAATTCCTCTCAACAGAACCACTTGGTGGGTTTCCTCACATGAGCTTCAGGTCCTTCCACGACATTTCTATAGGCTTAATATCAGGACATTGACTTGGCCTTCATAGAACAACTTGTATCCTTGTGGCCTTTGTCTTGCTGTATGATCCAGTTTCTCTGAAGATTGATGTCTTGACATTTTATTTTAGAATCCACTGGTACAGTTCAAAATTCATTGGTCCAGCGATGATAACGCCTCTCATTAACACCAACTAATGACCAAAATACTTTGGTTTCATCTGTCCACAAAACATTTCCCAACAGTCTTCTGGCTTGTCCACATGTTGTTAAGCAAACTGTGTGGCAGAAATGTTTTGGAGGAGTTTTGTCCTTGCCACTGCCATCACACCATGGTTGTTAATGTTCTACTGGTAATGGATTCACGGGAAGTTACCCTGGGTTCCTTTGTTTCCTTTGGGACTATTATGCAGATTGCTTTTGGACTGATCTTTGTTGGTCAGCCACTCCTGTGGAGGGTAAAATAAATCTCCTCCATTTGTCTGTCTATGGAGCGCTTGATTCCAGACCCTTTGGAGATGGTTTTGTAACCTTTTCCAGCCAAGCGACCAATAAATATTCTTTTTCTGAAGTCCTCAGAAAGCTTATTTTTTCCATGCTATACATACACTCCCACAAACCTGTGTTGTGTAGATAAGACTGTGACGAATCTCTGATTTTTTTCAAAACAGAACGAGGCACTGAAGTCACCTGAGTCGCCTTACATTGATTGGAAACACTTCTTAACAGATTCTCTTAAATTTAACCTTGAAATCAACTTGTAATGCTTGCAGATATGTAATATTGGCTCATCAGAGTTATGTGTATGCAGTAATCTAAAAAATTTGAATGGTGCTTAAACGTTTAGTTGGTACAGTACATACATTTAGAAGCGAACAGAGAGGTGTGTTATGCGGTTCTTTGTAAAAACAATGACGCGCTTGTTGAATTTGATTAGATATGCTTTAACGAGATGCAACAAGTAGGCTCGGTTTACTGTCCTTGCACAGTTTAAAGGGCTGCAATACTCAGTTTCTTTCTTGTTGTGTCTTCCCTCACGTCACGATCTAGACAGCACTTGGAGCGGATCACCAGCGTGGGCCCTCGGCCAGTGGGCAGCCCGGAGAACGAGGTCCTGACGGTGGGCTACCTGCTGAAGCAGATTGAGAACATCCGGCTCGAGACTGCAGCAGGCCCTCATCAGCTTACTGTGGACGTGCAGCGTCCCACAGGCTCCTTCTCCATTGACTTTCTTGGAGGCTTCACAAGCTTCTATGACCGTGTCACCAACATCGCTGTCAGGCTGGAGCCCAAGGGCGGCTCGCAGCACTTCATGCTCGCCAACTGCCACTTTGACACCGTGGCCAACAGTCCAGGTAAAAAATTCTTGTCATCGAGCAGATTTACATTTTAACTCGGTGAATTCTGAGACATTGAAAGTGGCCAAACTCCTTTTCAGATTTTATTATAAATGTTGGTAGCAAGCTGCTTGCATGTAGGTGCATGTAGGTACATGTGGAAAATGCCGTGGGCCAGATTTGAACCGCCAGAGAAGAACTGTCTTTCAAACGTCCGTCTTTGATTAAATGAAACACACTATTCTCTTGGGAAGAAAACCCTGTGAATTTTAATAAATCAGTCTTAAATCAGTGTTGTAAAAGCTTAAATGTCATTTTTAGACCTTCATGCTGCAGGCGGCAATATCTCACAAACCTTCATTGGACTCAAGGATGAACTGATTAGATTCTCGTCAAATGTCAAGGTCGCTGTGACCTCAACAAACCCATTATCAGCAATAACTCAAGAAGCCAGACACTAATAACAATAAAATTCCACACACAAGTCTAATATGTATTCACTTTCTCTCCCTGAATGACAACCAGGACAGACCTGTTTTTCCGGTCATCCACTGCAAGCTCATTGGTTGTGCTGGGTTGCTTTGTTTATGACACTGCGCTTCAGGAGATTGTCGTTGCACCATGTGCTGAATCTCTCTATCCGTTTTTGGTACTCCTCTTATATTTCTGTTTGCCGATTAAATGCTTAGGTCCAGACTGCATCATCTACTAAAATCGGTTATAAAATTGGGTATGAAAATTATGAAAAGATAGTGTGATCCCCAGAGGAGGACTTTTAAAATAGTTTTTTTTTTTTTTTGGCTGTCAGAAATCCTGAAACAATGTTCCTTGTAACATGTGGAAGCCATGGCAGACCAACAAGGGACTGTTTACAGTTTTATTTTTAGTGGCATCAAGAACAATCCAAATAGTGTAACAAAAAACAAAAAAACACGCTTTACACACCCTGCAGCCTGAAACCCCCCAGGGCAACAACTAAGGAAAAACTCCCCTTTAACAGGAAGGAACTTTTAGCAGAAACCAGCTAAAATTGAGGAACCCATTTGCTTCGGTAGAGGGACGTGGGACAAAGGAGAGTAGGAGAAGAGAGCAGCAAAAGGAAGCAGAAGAATATATATATGCATCTACATAAAGAATGCATACAGTATATATACAAGATACAAACACAAGTGCATGATACGAGGTGATGCATGACGCATAAAACAATGAATAGAGACGGCATGCAACATATTAGGTGTGGAAAAGTTACTGTTATGAGAATAGAGCTCAGAAAGCTGACAATAGTTCCAGTACAACTCAGTAGGCTCGTATATGTATGAATATGTTGAGTGTCATAATCAGACTGGGAAATTATGCTTCACATTTAGTTGTGAGTAGAAAACTGAAAGCAAGCCAGTGGCTTTTTACCCCACTGCAGCGTGCAGTCATCGCTTTGTCTGGTTTTAATTCAAGATTGTCTCACTGTTTTTAACTCCACGCCCATGAGCCTGTGTAGAGAGTTTGGTTTTCACTTCACACACAACTCTACCGGTAAAAGGAAATAGGTCCAAAAGGTGTGGACCAGGAAGAGCTACACATACATTTTCATGTCCACCGCTGCTCGCCAAGCCTTTGATTTTGTGGAATTATAAATATTTGTTCATGTGAAAAATAATAATGGGGAAAGAATAGAGCTGCATGTATTTTAGTCCTCATAGGGTGAAGTTGTTATAATAATATTCTTTCGCTTTAAAACCTACATTCAAAGCTGAACTTCTCAGCCTCTGATGATGCATTGCATTTCTTAAAACTCTCCCAGAGCTTCTTGGGAACAAGGATTAATCATTTGCTGATTTAAGTGGCAGGGACATAAGCATGAATGGTACCCAGACAGACGATGAACCAACCCCCACCTCATGAGCACGGTTGGTCTAGAAATCTGGAGCACATGATGTCTCAGTTTGGCTCTCTTCACATATATTCTCTGCAAATTCTGTTCCTCCCCGCTAACTTGTCTAATCTTACTGCGTCACATGCTCTGATCACATGCTCTTTTATTCTCGCTGTTTCTTTGTGCGCTCCCCATCGTACAAGCAGTGGGAGCTGAGTTTTTTAACCAGCTTGTTGCATTCTTCACATGTTTCCACACCGAGCCTACACCCTTCATTCTTATGTGATTTGTCCTGGTGTACTTCGGAGTTATCAGCTCAACCATCTGTGGTTTTATCTCACACTGCTCCACCGGCCAAGATGTACAAACTGTACAGCTCTGTATGTAAAACTTAGCAGAGCTAAGCTGAGTTTTTTGTTATTCTTATCACACACACACTGGTTTCCTTGTCTTAGGTGCCAGTGACGATGCAGTGAGCTGTGCAGTGATGCTGGAAGTCCTCCATTCTCTAGCCAACCAGTCCACCCCTCTTCACCATGGAGTTATCTTCCTTTTTAATGGGGCAGAGGAAAACATACTGCAGGTAAAAGGAAGAAGGCTGTGTGTACGTTCGTGTACGGTAATTTTTTTTTTTAAATTTCATTCTCTGTTTCTTTTCTTGTCTCTTTCATTTTCTCTCCATCAGGCCAGTCACGGTTTCATTACACAGCATCCGTGGGCCAAGCAGGTGCGAGCCTTTATTAACTTGGAGGCTGCAGGTGTTGGAGGCAAGGAGGTCGTCTTCCAGACAGGTACAGTACTGCTCATGTTTGATGAAGTGCCCTGCCTTGTTGGCATGCTTTACCACCGCATGCTCTTTTTTTTTTTACATCTGCAAACACTGTGGTGCAGTATTTCCCTGTTTCTGTGGGGAACTGTGTGAAGTTGAGAGTCAAGTTATCACAGTCCAAACAATCACTATCAGATTTTGTAGTTCGCACCTACACTATCTGCCCTTGGGCGTACATTACCAAACTATCAGGAAGTAGTAACGGCAGCAGATGCGAGGGATATAAAACCCCTGATAATATATCTTTGTCTACGCTGTTTCTTTTTTCTTAAAGGTCCAGAGAACCCATGGCTGGTCCAGGCATATGTCCATGCAGCCAAACACCCCTTTGCATCTGTGGTTGGCCAGGAAGTCTTTCAGAGTGGCATCATCCCATCTGACACTGACTTCCGCATATATAGGGACTTTGGTAACATCCCAGGTAGGAACTGTTCTTTTCAAGTACAAAAATGATTAATGAATTACTGCACTTTTCTATACATCCTATCAGATTTCATGCACTGTCCCATAGTCTTGTTGCAGTGGCAGCAGGTTAATCAAGGTACACCAGACCAGAACAGCCCCCTCTTTCTAGAAACGTTTTCTAATTCATTATGAAGGATCCTAAGGCATTTCCGACCCAGATGAGACATTTAATTCGTCCAATGAATTCTGGGTCAAACCCAGGGTATCTTCCCAGCTGGCCATGCCTGGTAAACCAAATCTATTTGCTAAATTCAAGTGCAAGGTGACCAGGAGGCATCCTTACATGCCCTCAACTGGCTCCTTCGGACGTAAAGCAACAGCATCTTTGCTCCTAGCTACCCCAGATGTTCAAACCCTTTTTTTAAAGGCTGAACCCTGTCACTTTTTTGGAGAAAACTCTTGAATCTGCAATCCATTTATCTCGCCCACTACTGGAAGTTCACAACCATAGGTGAGGGATGGGACGTAGATAGACTGTTAAACTGAAATCTTTGCTTTATGGCTCAGTTCCCTTTCCATGACAACGGTCCAGTACAATGCCTGCATTACTTGTTAACATGTGTATGTTACAAGAAAAAAAATCTTAAATATAGACAGATATACAAAGCAAACATTTACTACATAGTTGATGTTTAATTGTATTCTGTGTTTGTATTTTTTCTTCCAGGCATAGATCTGGCTTTCATTGAAAACGGTTTCATCTACCACACTAAATATGACACTGCTGACAGGATCCTGACAGACTCGATACAGAGAGCCGGTATGCAGACGACCACACGTGCATACATTCACACTTATATGGGTCATGCTTTTATATGAGAGTCATTGCAAATGTAATCTGCGGTTAAGACCAAACACAGCAGCACCATTTTTCTGTCGCAGACACAGAGTGTCTGAGTTTTATCCTCCAGCCTGGTCAGCAGTCCCCTGGCCTTATTAATTCCTCTAGAAATGCATACATGCACAGCAGTCGCATACTGTTGACCTCATTTACCTTCTGCGTCTGTGTTGGTGAATTATTTTGCTTTACTTAGCAAAGAATCCAGTCAGTCAGCACTAAAATCCAGAGACAGTTGGCATCTCTCCCCTCTCCCTCAGCAGCTACTGGACATCTCGATTCTCTTCGTCTGTGCGCAGCAGCTCGCCATGAAAGGCATGAATTATTAGAGAGAGAAAGTGAGATTTCAGAGGGAGGTTGAAGGTATTTTTAGTCTGTGAAGAAGAAGGCAAAACCGTTTTGTAAGGTGGAGAGTAGGACACGGCACAGAAGAAGAAGATAGATACTCCAGTAGCTCTGCTTTTTTTTTTTCATTTAAAGATTGTGATGAAGACAGCAGATTTTTTGGCCTCCTCCTAAAAATCTACTTGATAGCTCAGCTTTTGGAGAAAGTAGAGCAAGTTGCAAGACTAGCAAAGCTTGAACATAGCCCTCTTTCGATCTCAACAATAGAATGGCAATCTGATGTATATAAAATAATTACATATAACTTATTTAAATCTTACTACTCTGAGCAGGTTTGCGTGTGTCATTATGAAATTCAGAAAGGGAAGCTGTGGTAAAGCAGTGAACCTTACAGGAACAAGTACGCGCTCATGTTTACACTTTCTGGCTACAGTGAGCCTACCAGGCGGAAGAACAATGGAGCTTTGTGTCGTCTGTTCGTTTTGTGTGTGTGTGTGTGTGTGCGTGCGCACGCTCTCAACTGTGCAGGCATAGAGGCGTAGTAGGGTAATACAGAGAGCTACACAGATAAAAGAAACTTGCAGCAACACACGCATTCACTTCCCACTGATCCTTCACATAACCAGATTTCTGATCTGTATTCAATTCCATGATTGGGAAGTCCTCAGTGACCTGTAAACTGTGTTGTGTAACCGAGAGCTGCAATAAACTAGACGGACGTGCTCTCACACAACAGTTTGCCACCATACTCTTTTGCACACACTGCCGTTTGTAATGTGAATCACAGCACTTGTTTGTGCCGCTGTCATTCTGACTTACACAGATCATCCTACTCATGCATGCACCATTACACACTCTGCAATAGTTTATGTAACTGAGACCATTGGTATGTGAAGAATAAATGATTTAATAGGCTGCAGTTTTTGTAGCCGAAGCCGATCAGGATGCTGTTGTAATCCTCATGCATTCGTTTAATCCAGAATTTAATCTAATTTAATCCGACATTTTAATTTAATTTGAAAATTAAAGTATTAATGGAGATTGCGCAGCCCCTTTTTGGTCATATGATTGTGAATTTGTCACTTTCGTATTCAACCACACAAACTATTTACTTCCTCTGGTTGTGGATTAATAGAAAACCCACAATTGAGCAATTGTCCTGATTTGTCCATATCTATGATTTCAGATTGTCTCAGAGTGAGTCAGGGTAAATTAGTATAAGTGTCTGTCAATACACAAGAGGTTTATTGTTAATATTTCTGGATCAAATCCTGTTTAAGTTTACTCTCGCTTCTTATTTATAGGTGACAACATACTGGGAGTGCTTAAGTACCTGGCAACGTCAGAGAAGTTGCCAGATTCCTCAGAGTATCGTCACGGCAACATGGTGTTTTTTGACCTGTTGGGTGTAGTCGCGGTGGCTTACCCGGCCCGTGTTGGCACCATCCTCAACTACATGGTAGCCACGGCCACCTTCCTCTATCTGGCCAAGAAGGCTTCACTGCCTGGCAATAGAGGTAGGTTCCTGCAGTGCATGTACGAATGTTATGCCACTGTAGAAAGGTTTGTCGTTTAAAATCGCTTTAATGCTACAGAGGTGACGCTGGTGAAAAGTTAAAGCGTCTCCTTCTCTCTCTAAGGTGGGCGCTACGTTCGAGAACTGGCCGGTGCCACCTGCGTGGCGCTGATGAGCTGGTTGATCACCCTGCTGTCGGTGCTGATCGTAGCGCTGCTCGTCACCCTGCTGGGCCGGTCCATGTTTTGGTACACCCATTTCTACGCCTGCGTCTGTCTGTATGGAGCTGCAGCCACCGGCAAGATGATCCTCATCCACACGCTGGCCAAGAACTTGTACTACGGGGTGAGTGAGTTGATTCGCAGATTGTTGTGAAGTAAATTTATTGTCACTTTCAAAGACGTGGCTTCTTTCTGAAATTGAGTTGTACATGAATAAGGGAATAGGATTGGGAGAAGGGATTTTTTATAGTTTGAGGTAAAGAGGAGGCAGACATTTTTTCTCTGGGCCACATGATAACTCAGTAAACTCACATTTGTCAAGGAGAACAATAAGTATACTGCAGAAAGTAGAAAGCCTAGAGAACAGCAGCTCTTCTTGTTTGTCTGTGTATGCATGATTTAAAAAAAGATGTGTTAGAGAGGAAGTCATCTGTCAATCACATGTACACATGCGTCTTCCAAAAAATTACAGTACTCAGATAAAACACTGAAAATCAGCTGACTCCTCTCGCTGTTGCTCAAGATCCTTTTTACAGGAGACAGCATCTTGTGGTTTTTCCAGCTATCAAATGTCAGCATGTGTGAATGCAAGCAAAACTCCTCTGAAGATTTTAGGAACAGATGTTTGCGGTTCAGTGGACGTATTGTGCGTTAGACTTTGAGTAAATGTACAGTAAGTCTCAATTTGAGGTTGAAACAGATAGTCGATTTTCATTTGGAGCTGCAGTTTACCACAATATGAACTCCGGCTTACCGTGGCCGTTTTCCAGACAGGGCACAGACAAACCTTTGTCCCAGATTATATAACGCTTAAATGAAACAAAATCTCTATTGAAAGCTCTGAATGTATCTTTGGCCTAATTCTGAATGGTATTTTCGTGGTTTGTTAGAGGGAACACAAATCATAAGTCCCAGAGGAAGATAATTAAATCTAGAAAAAGCAATATCCTCTTTCTTTTTGGTGTGAAAAAAAAAATGGGTAGCACACCACATGATAGATACTTTCTTTGTTTTTCTTAAATCTACAACAGACAGTTAGTGGTTACCTTATTTGCACTTTATTTAAATATGTAACAAGATGCCACCACGCACTGATCACTAATGACTTCATCTCATGAGCTCACATAGTCCTTGATTTTCAGTTTGAGTTATTGCACTGATTATTTGTTCTATATTTAGACGTTATGATCAAGATAAATAAAAATAATATATAAAACAATTAAACATGAATCGATAAACTAAACAGAATTTGAATAGTGGCAATCTAAATGATGAATACGCCCCCTTTCTGATCATCACTTTGATTTTGCCTCCACGATTTGCGTGTCATTCGACTCCTCGCCACACAGCACAGCACACACCGAGGTCCGCTCATGCATATTTCATGCAAGTTGCGTGTTTTCCGCTCAGGGTGTCCGTCTGGTGGAGCTGGGTGATCTCTACTTCGACGTGAGCTTGCTGCTGTGGTGCTGCAGCCTGGTGTGGCTGACCCATCAGGGCCTGTGTTCAGCCTACGTGCCAATGCTGATGGTAGCTTTCCCCCTGGCCACCAGACTGCTGCTGGCCAAAGAATTTAAACACAGAGGTAAGAAGTTTAAAATGAGTGTCTATATGCAGAATGAAAATGCTACATTTGGGTCATAAAAAGTAAGGACTCTTGGAAACTGGTGCATTCCCATTTACTCAGCTGTATGCTATTGCTAGCTCTTATTAGCATGTGACGGCTTTTGAAACCTGCTTACAATCAAATGCAAAAGCCTTGCAGTCCTTAAAACGTACAAAATCGTGCAACCCCTTTTACTTCAACGCAAATTGACAAATCATTCTGTTTTTCAAAGGAGCATCTTTGAAATACAGCGTGCTCTACCTGCTGGGCCTGGGGTTGCCGTATGTGCACTTCATGTTCCTCATCTGGGTGGTGTTTGAGATTTTCACACCCATCATGGGCCGCAGTGGCACAGAGATTCCCCCTGAGGTGGTGCTGGCCTCCTTAGTCACCCTGGCAACCATCTTCCTCTCGTCATATTTTGTGAGTATTCCCACATTGTGCACAACAGTGAATTACAAATCTGCATTATTATATTTCAGAAGAAAAGCATTTACATTGCAGTGTTTTTGAATTAGAAAGTTTAGGCGGGACCAAAAATATACATGACTAAAGAATTGATTTTAAGGTTGTGGCAGCTGCATTTGTTGGATATTTGAACATTTAATACTTTGTTGTAATTTGACTGCACCGTAGTTCAATCCTCCAGCTCAACAACTTATCTGTGTCTGTCTCAGCTGCATTTCATGTACCTGGTGCGGAGCACTAAGTGGATCCTGACTGGTCTCGGCTCAGTCTTCATCATCACGCTCCTGTTGGTGTCCTCTGGCCTCTTCTTTCCTTATTCAGGCAGTCAGGACAGCCCGCGACCAAAGAGAGTCTTCCTGCAGGTTCAGAGTCACACTCAGACACAAAAAAAACTATACATTGTTGCTGTTTTCTCTTCCTGTAATTTGGCTAAAATGTTTTATCTTTCTTCTTGCAGCATACAACTCGGACCTTCCACAATCTCCAGGGCCAGGTGGAGAGTCGAGACTCGGGTCTTTGGATAAACAGCTTTGACTTCACAGGTATACAGCACATCACACCCCTCATCCCTGAGATCAACGACAGCGTTCGGACTCACTGCCAGGAGGACCGACCCTTCTGTGGTTACCCGTGGTTCCTGCCTGTGAAATTCCTCAGCAAGTCAGTGAAACAGTCTTATAGCTCACGCTTTGTTTTAACACCGTTGGTTACCTCTTACATCAGCTTATAGGTTACTTTAACTTTACATTTCTTACTTTCCAATTATTTGGGGGGTTTGTAGGAAGAACTGGTACCTCCCTGCTTCAGAGGTGTCTCCGAGTTCTCCGGTGGAGTTCAGCCTGCTGTCCAAAGAGGAGACGAGCTGGGGAACGGTCAAGATGACGTTCAGTGTGACAGGTCTGGAGTAAACAGAGATCTAGACACGGGGCTGCAATAGTCATGGAAGTGCTCACATTAGTAATTCATTTAATGCCTTCAAAACAAAAGTGGCTTCAAGTTTGATCAGAACACAATTAAGTAAATAAATAAAATCTTTGGCACGTGAGCTCGGGTCTTTTCGGGTCGCCAACATAACACAACTCAAAACCTGTTTTTTTTGCAGGTAAAAGTACAGGTACTTAGTTTTGTCCTGTGCTGTGTCATTCAGGCCCCAGCCACATATCTCTGTATCTGATGCCTCACAAGGGGGCCAGCCTCTCCACATGGTCCTTCGGTGACGGGACGCCTCAGTTCGACCTGAGCGGAGAATATTTTGTCTTCTACTCCCACGGCCTCAACGCCCCTACATGGACCTTCTGGTTTGAAATACAGGTACCATCTGCAACTAAAGACACTCTGTGCTAAATGCACTGATTAACATTTCATATCTCACGTGAATTATTGAAAATGTTTTCTTTCTAAGGTTAGTGGAGGTATCATCAAAGTGGCTCTTTTCTGTCAGACTGTCCACTGTTTTTGAAAGTACACAGGTTAACATGATCAGTAGTAGCTTCTGGTGGTCAGCCAGACTCGCTGTTTATCTGCTAACAGGTTTTATGCTAAGCTAAGTGTCTTTAAGCTTCACAGTAGCATAAAGACATGGGAGTGGTACTCTCAGGAAACGGGAAAGTGGATAAGTGTATTTCCCAAATTGCTGATCAATACTTTTAAAATGGTTGACAGTAAAATCATCAATCATAGTTTTCTTTTTATTCCTGACATTTCTGGATTTTTGCCCATGATCACTTTACAGCATTAGTTATTCATTTCTGCAAGAGATCAGTTCGTTCCTGGAGACGTTCGGACTTAAAAGCAAAGTGTTAATGTCACATGAAAACCTTTAAACTCAAATTTTACTTCTTTGAATGGCATTAAAGCCTACAACTCCACAATCATCAAAGACTCACCTTAAAAACACGCAGCACTGCTCGTTTGGTTCTGGTCTTCTCTCATATATTGATGGTTTTGTTTATGTCCTTGTGTCTGTCAGCCTCCCAGAGACCCGGACCCATCTGGCCCAGAGGGGATGATCTCTGTTGCCATTTCTGCTCACTATTTCTTTGGAGAAGACCAGAGGACTGCTCAGCTGGAGGAAATCCTCCGAAGGTTTCCCACATGGGCGTTTCCCTCTTCTTGGGTCAGTACCTATGATATGTACCGATACTGAGGACGTCACACGTAACAGCGACTGATGCAGAGGAAAGCTGAGGGTCACGGGGGCCCAGAGGAAAGAGATTTCAAGGAACAGTACTGAGGACAGGCCCTGACGCCTTTACACTCTGACAGGAATACGCACAAACACACACACACACACACACACACACACACACACACACACACACACACACACACACACACACACACACACCAACTCACGCTCCGTTCCAGCCTGCCTAAGACCTCCATCACTGTGTCAGTAGGCTTAGTAGCTAACCGAGCAGGAAGACGTGCCAGAGGTGAGCTGACCAGAAAGCTCACAGACCGATGCACTGGCTACCGCAAGGCTCAATCCTGGGTTAGTGAAACGAAGGGGTTAAGTTTTTTCTTTTTCTACTCAATCTTTCGTGCCTTTGCTTTACTCACTTTCTCAGTCCCTTCCTCCCTCTCCCTCTCCCTCCCTTCCTCCCTCTGTTCCTCCTCTCATGCAAACACTGTCCCTTGAATGATCCACATTGAATGGCTACCTCCCCTGCCCCGCTCTCTACTTATCTGCAAACCCCTCCGGCCACTGCCAGACTTGATGTGTCCGCGGCTTCCTCTGCAAAAACAACACCACTACCGCTGTCTGCACTGCGTGTGGTCACGCGAGCTGTTTTGTTTTTGATCCCCTCGTCTGAATTTAACTGGAAACTCTGAAATTCACTTTCCATCAACATGCACTAATAATAATACATCTTGGATAGTTTATGCATTGATTATCAGTTAACTGTGAAAACGCTTGTTATCATTCCTTACTAAGACCACTCATTTGCAGCAAGTACCCACGTGTTTTAATGAGGAATGTCCTGCAGACACAGAAATCTGCTGGGTCAAATCAAAATGTCAAGGTGTCCTTAAGTTCTCCTTCAGCGTGGAGGAGAATGAAAGAAACGCCGTTGACATATCTTAAAGTTTTTCCGGACACCTTAGGAAAAATGCGTAATTTTCGTTTCATTTCATTTAGTTTATGAGGAAACAAGGCAGTCTTTTGGTTTGATTTTTTTTTTTTTCTCCGAGCCTTGCAGGTGACTGGGTGGAAAACCAGCAATGCAGCTCCACAGTCATAAACTGCAACAGTGTCAATCACCTTGTTTCACACGGAAGTGAAGCTTATTTATATTTGCTACTACTGTAATAAAAATAGGTTTGTTTTTGTTAAACTGTGCTCCGAGCTGTCTCCAGCAGCACCAGTGAATATCTTTTGCTTAATAAAGAAAGTATTGTTGTAATGATTAGTTAGTGAGTTAGTGAGTGATTAATTTAACCTGTCGTATTTAAATCTGCTGCTTCAAACTTTTCAGATGTTTCTGTGTTTGCTTGTCAAAAAAGAAATCTTTGGGTTTTGGACTGTTGGTCAGACAAAACAAACTGAAACCAGATTCAATTCTGGACTCTTACTAATTAATACACTAGATGAAGAATTTTTCTTTTAAAGGTTAATAATCATTGGAAAGTTAGGAAAGGATTTTGAAGGCTTGTGAAGCTACGTTGACTTAAGAGTTTTCATTTTCTTGCGACGGCTAGCTAGGCCGCCCCGTCTCCCTGTCCACGTGGCAAGGTCTGTTCTAATTGGTCAGCCCCAGCAGCCTGAACAGACTCTACTCAAGGGGGAGGGGCATTTAATTTAAGAAAACTCCTCATTGGATGCACAGTTAGTACACGCCTCTTAGTGCAGGATGACTCATCAGCATTTTTTTCAGTCATTTTCCAGAAAATAACTAAAACATTTTCCAAAGTTGGACTCGATACCAGCATATAGGCAACACACTTTATAGTAAAAGACATATCACGTATGAACGCTTAAACTTTAAGATGAACTCCTGTAACTTTCAAGAGACTCCGCTGTACCTAAACCACAATGATGAAGACATGTGGAAGGGAAGCGTAGATGAAGCTACATCGCTGACAGTGCTAGCATCCACGCAGTCGTGTCCTAGAATGTACAACTGGTGCTGCTGGAGAGAACCTTTAGTGCAAACTGTGTCGATTTTCACGTGGAGCTGCATCTTTCCGTCTTAAAACCCGAGTGTCATGACCACGACCCAGTCACGATGACGACTTTTACACGCTTCACATTGTTAACGCACTGTTACAGTCGGCGTCACCGCTACCTCCACACAAATCAAACCTTAAGTTCCGCGTTACTAAAGCTCCTGGATTGAATGTTATTGTTGGAAAGGCAAATAATATTGAGATAGCTAATGCTAGAGAGATTAGTGTGTGTCTGTGGGCGTCCTCTGGTTTCAGAAGATTTATATGAAGAAGTCTGTGTCCATACTGTTTTCATAGATGAGCTCCACTGTGCCCTCCCTGCCCTCAGTCCCACATGTTTATGAGTCTGGTAGTTGCCTGTTTGTGCACCGCCTTTTTTGAATTAGGCTGTTAAATGTTGGGAGATGATGAACTGAGCTAAAGCGCCTCTTGTCTTCTCTGTGCTGCACCAAGGGAGGCGTGATCCGTGTCGACTGACATATGAACGCGAAGGGAGGCCTTAAAGTTTTGCTTCCAAAGATACACACACACACAAAAATAAATAAATGTTTACTGCAGTGGACGTCACGGTGGTCTTAAAAGCTCTCAAGTGCCACGTCGTGCAGCATTTCTATGTGTATTTGTCCTGGAGGGTTCAGAGCCTTCAACAGGTGTGCTCTTCATTTTTATGCACTGGATGAGGATTCATGTGCTCCAGCCTCAGTGTCCCTTCAAAATACCAAATCCATATCTGCTGTAACGAATTTGGAGGGGAAGACATGACGAATAATTGGTCAGCAGTGTTTTTTTTTTGTTTTTTTTCTAAAGGACCATACCTGTATTTTTTGTTTTGCGTCTGGGTCGTCAAGATCTGCCGGACCAATCGAATAATTTCTCAATCTTTTTGTGCTCGTAGAGAGAAAAAGTAAATGTCTCTAACTGATTGTTGAACTATCCAATTGCTTGAATTTTCTGTAATGGTTGATACATGCCTCATAATGAAATCCCAACATCATGTCATCAGACTCATTCTCTGATCAGACTTGACTTGATATATAATCTGAATTTGCAGATCTTTTGGATACCTGCTGGGAAAAAAAAAAAAAATGTAAAATAGTAGTTCTAAAACATCCCTGACGATGCTGCTGCTGCTGACTCCATGCTTCTCCACACCTGCTAGTAACATATCACAACTTGAACAGAAACACTAACAGCTGATCGGGACTTTCTGCACCTGGCCAGGTGTTTTTCTGGGTCAGCTTTTTCTACTCCGTCTCTAGGGTGGTTGCGTTTTTCCTCCTGTGAAGAGACTATAAAACCGCTACCAGAGAGAAATGTCTTTCATCCTTTTCATTTTAACATCTAATGTTGAGGAGTTAAACATCTGGCTGTGCAGTGCAGCAGAAACCTTTATTAACTAATGTAAAGTGATATTTTCTAGAGTTTAGAGACTGAAGAAAAGCAGAGAAAGAAAGAGAGGGTTCTTGTTCTTATTTCACTTGTTTTGTGAGTTACTGATCATTTCGAGTTGTCACATTAACTGTAATGAAAACTAAAAGCACAGGAGGAGCTGCTGTAAACGTGGGACGGAGCAGGGAGGCGACAGTATTTGACACGAACGCTGTGAAAAGGCTCATCCTGCACTGTCGGTTCAGACTAGAGCTCACACCGAGTGCTGCTAGAGAGCTTCAAACACAAACTAGTTATAGCGCAAAAGTGAGTTTAAATGTGACAGAATCTTATGTATTAATGTAAACTCGGTGCGTTTTTTTTTTTTTTTTTTTTTTACTGCCGAGGGGCAAACTTGGACATAGCTTTACCTTCATAGCAGCCGGTCGAGGGTCACTCACATATCAGGTTGAGAAATAAACTTGTTAAATGGATACGTTATGTGGGATACACGTCGAAAATGTCTTAATGTTGAAGGGTGTCCTTTTATTTTCATTTTATATATATATATGTATTTTTTTTTTTAAAACCATGTTCCTTTCTCTTAACTGTTCAGTTTCTGGTCTGAAAGTTAAATTAAGAGTTTTTTTTGTTTTGTTTTTTTAAACATTTCATTTTCCTTGATCAACACACCAAGTTTCTCCTTTGAAATTCTGTTTAGATTTTTTTAATTTTATTTGTCTAGCTAGCTGGACTTGATCGATATGACTGTTGTGATTGGGATTATTGGGACTGATCTGGTCAACAGGGTATATCTGTCAAAACGAATGGGATGATTTTACATTATGCAAAAAGCTTGAATTAATTTAGCACTTGTACAGCAATTAAAAAGCTTCTTACTATACCGTTGCAGCTTGTGTCGTCCTTTTATGCACATATAACAGCCACGCTTAATGACACCAAGGTACCGTTTTAAAAATAATTTATTGATCTTTATGTACAAGGGGAAAAAAATGAAGTAGAAAACCAAATATGAGTAGAAAAGGCAAATGTACAAGAGAGTGTCTTTACACTGCATTGATGATGCCTGCTTCCCCAGAATTACAACTTTATTCTGAGTAAATGGGCAATAAACTGTACAGAGCAGGGAGGGAGCGCTGTCCACCTCTGAGGGACACCCAAGTACCACGAGACACCTGACCCACCGCTCCTCACCTGCACGAGGAAACCATAATATCTGCAATATTCATTTCCGTAGGAAATTGTCTCGTATGTCGTCAGCATTAGTTCTGAGCAATGGTTGTTTCTGATCAGAGGGGCTAGGATGTGTGTGTTGTGAGCAGTTGTTCCCTCTGCTTAATGACTCTTTCAGTCGGGTTGAAACAGAAGGCCTCTGGACGTTAAGTCTTTGGTTCATCAAAGTTACCGTTTTCAAGTAAAGCTTACGGCGGAGCAGCGTGGTGTGGCTGCGGCTGCGGGCCCGTTACACACAGACATATGTCCATAGTCGCCTCATTGAGCGGGTTGGCCCGTTGCTGCGATACGTCAACGTTGCCGCCATATTGGAGGAGGCAGCTCTGTCCCGCGAAACAATACAAGTTAATGGAGTGAACTTTATTAAGCGTCTACTACAAAGTGCTTTAAGCATTTACACATTCACACACGAACGTATATATTCAGGAAACCAATAGGAACCAAAAACAACGTCTGTAACATTCTGAGTAGTTGATGTTACAGACGTTGTTTTTGGTTCTAACGGTTCCCTGGATATCCGTTCGTGTGTGAATGAGGCTTCATAAAGTTCATTCCATTCGTATGGTTTGGCGGGACAGAGCTGCCTCATCCAATATGGCGGCGACGTTGACGTACGGTCCAGCGCTCAATGACGCGTCTATGTATATACGTCTATGGTTACAGAGGGCAACGAGCGACGGCAACGAGCGACGGCGGCACGTCAGCGACGCTGCGCCGCGTAGTCAGTTTGCCCTTTCTTGTGTAGCGAGTGTTCAAACAATATATGAAGCAAACTATTTCAAAAGGATTTGGTCTATGGTGGAAAGCAAACAGCTGTAGGGGGTAGTGGGAGGGGGAGAAGGGGTAAAAGAAGTAGCTAACATGAATAAACTAAATAAAGCTGAGTAACATTTCTTTCAATACATTGCACAATATAATACTGACAAGTCTGGGATGAACCTTTTATAGCTAAAGGCGGGGGGAAGTTTCTCATCAGTGTCCTTTTGTCAATTCAGCGTTTATCACTCAGCTATAATGCTAATAAATAAGAGTCATAAGGAGGACTAACACGATTAAATCACCCAATCAGGTCAACACATTATGAATACAACGCAGTGCACGCATTCAGTTCAATCCACACAGATCAACGTCGTCTCGGAGCGGTTCGCACGACGACGAGCAATCCTTACCGATTTAAAAAAAACAAAAAAAAGATACTGACGTCTTAACACTGCTGATAAGGGAATCAAACAAAGCTCTTGTTATAAGAGATAGGTACAAATATATAGAATGGCTTTAATAACACAGTAATGATCTGCCCTGCTGACGACATCCTCTCAGATAGGGACACACACATTTAAAAAGCTGAATAAAGCATCACATGATTTGGTTTTTGTAGCATGTTGGTTTTTTTTTTTTTTTGCCCAAGCATGCCACAAACTTTAAATCTGCTCAACACTGATCTGCACGCTGTCTGAAAACCCGGCCCACGCGTTAAAAGAGCAGACGGTAAGATCTGGGCGCATGAAAAAGAAAAAGAAATACACAAATGGAGGTACTGATCAGTGGTAAGAAACTAGTCCGCACTCACAACAGTGGATTCTCCTCAGAGAGCGTTTTCTTAGAAACCTTAAGGTCGTCGCTTTTCAAGAATTACACAGAATTCATACCGCGAGCGTTTTCTTTTTCTTATTTCTTCCTCCACATGAGGGGGGGAGGGAGGGGGGATTCGGGAGGGTCAAGGCCTGACTGATAGAAAAATACCGCTATCCTGTACACTGATACGTCGTCCAAAAAGGTATCACAAAATATTTTAAAAGCAACATGAGGTATGAAAGTATGAAAAACACCTCCCGCGCGCAGAGCGGAGCTGCACGCTTGCTGTGGGCTCAGACACACGTCAGCGCATCTCGTTGCCGGTTTCACGGCCCGGAGCTTTGTTCGACAATATGCTTAGTGACGCAGCATGATGATCAAATAGACTCTCTGAACTGATTCTATTGCGAGAACGAAACTGCGGAGCTTTTAGTCTGGATCATCTTGGATTTAAAAGAAAAAAGAGAAAGAGAGAAAGAAAGAAAGCGCAACAAGTGGAAAACAACTGACGCAGGACATTCTAGTGAAATTAGTCCTGAACCCTGTCTGCTGTCTTTGTTCCAGTCGGTAGCTCGTTATCCACAGGCGCTCTACTCCACATGAAGGGCAAATCTGAAGAGTGGATAATACTGACTGGGGTAAGAACCTGCAGGAGAGGTACTTCCTGTTCACACACACACAGATGCACACACGCAAAAATACAGTCGATTTCCAGTCAGCCACAGCTCCCGCTCCTCCTTCTTCTTCCTCCTCCTATCTTTCCAGTCCAGAGTTCACAGGTTAGAGTCCAGAATCGGTTCAGGACAAGGTGCAGTCGTAGGCGCCCTCCTCCTCCCCCTGCTCCTCCGTCTGTTCGGGAGGACAGTCCTCGGCGGCGGGCCGGGAGAAGCCTCCTGCGGGTTCCAGGGAGGGCAGGGCCAGGCCGAGCGGAGCAGCCACTCCTCTGCTGTCCTCCACCCGCGGCGCCGCGGATCCTCCCAGCCCTTCGGAGCCGCCGAGCTTGGAGGTCTGGATGGCGGGCTGGAAGGCTTCGGGCTGCACCTGCTCGGACGCCGACTCCATCAGCTGCTGCAGCTGCGGCTGGATCAGGTTGAGAAATGGTTTGTATCCCTGGCTGTAGAAAGATAAAGAACAAGAAAAAGGTTAGCGAGATAAGACCAGTGCATGCTCTTATCTTAAACTGCAATAAATAAAATATCTAACAAAAGTGATCTACCCACCAGTCAGTGGAGGCCCACGTGTCGACAGCCAATAAGCCGTTTCGGACGCTTTGCACCGTTTCTGAAGGAACCTCTGGGTTGTCCAGGAAGCTGATCACCTGCTTGATGACGTTTGCGTCCCGCAGGATCAAACCGATCACCACACACCACTCCAGACAGCCCGCCTCCATGAACACATGGAGCAGGTACCTGAAGGACGTGAAGAGACACAGCTGTCCAACACTAGCACACACATCCAAATGAGAACATCTCCGTCCTTTCAATCAGCCGCCATCTCACCTGAGCTGCACCTGCGACTTGTGCGGGCCTTTGTTGGCCAGCTCCATGGAGATGTGCTCCAGCTCGGCCTGGCTCAGGCTCAGAGTGGAGGAGTTCTCGTCCACCATCGTCCAGTCGCCATCCACCACCGAGCTGGTCTCCGTCAGGTCTGTGGCCGAGCCGATGCTGTACTCCTCGACTAGAGGGACGAGAAGTTGAAGGTAAGAAAATAAAGTCGGCTGAACGCGGTGAACATGAGCCCCCTGAAGGCAGCATAAGTGTTCAGCTCTTCTTACCTTTGTTGGTGAGCAGCGACAGGAAGGCGTCGTGTGTCTGCGGTGAGTGCTGGTTGGAGTGGGCGGATGAGGCTGCGTCCATGTCTTTGGGTCTCTGGCTGAGCCCGTCCATCCAGGTGTGGTTGGAGGGAGACGTCCGTGGCGGTGCCGTGTCCATGTCGCTGTTCAGCAGGCTGTCAGCTGACTGCGACTTCAACAGCCGCGTGCTCAGCACTTAAAGAGCAAAACACAGCGTGAAACAACTGCAGCTGAACAGCTAGTGAGTTGCACGGCAAATATCTTTTGCATTATCCTCTACTCACCCGTGCGGCAGCGTCCGTTCTTCAGTGGCGAGCTGAGACTTCCCACGGGAATAACGGGGAACGGCCAGAGGAAATCCTTATGGAGCTTCTTCAGCGCCGAAACAAAATCCTCAACTCGGGCCACGCGGTTCCGCTCGCGGCACAACCAGCCGATGAGCTCGAAGCCCAGCTGTGCGGAGAAGCACCCCAGGTCTCGAAGGCGTACCTGCTCCAGGAGGTGGCGGGCGTGGCGCCAGAGCATCATGTCGATGTACATGTTCTCTGCGCACTCCACATCCCGACTGGCAGGAGAAAATGTACAAATGATTAACATGTAGGATACACGGTTTGTGTTAACTAGTGTGTATGGGTGTGTCTTTACCCTTTAGCAGACGCTCCAGTGGGCATGCTGAAGGTCTTCTGGAGGTTGAACTTTCCTGTAGTGATGGAGTCGGCTGACTGAGACAAGCTGATGCTGCGATTTCTAAAGAACTCGAAACCCCCAGTTGAGCTGGGTTCCTAAAGACACACACACACATTCATGCTCATGTTTCAGTGCAATGTTAGGGTGTAGAGAGCATAAGCAACCTCACGTTTACTAGGTCACGCACAGTTGACTGGTCATTACCGAGAATTTTGTACTGAAATATGAGGTAACAAAAACTGCAGTACCACAAATGACCACTTGAGGCTGACTCCACAAACGAGTGGAGTTTTTAACGATACTTCTACTGATCTTACTGCAGTCGTTGCGACATTAATCACAGATTTTGTCCATTATTTGCATCAATATTAAGATTATGAAATAGAAAAATCCCTGAAGGCGGACGTGACCTTTCTCTTTACTGGTTATTAGAGCCAAGTCGGTGAAAGGAAAGAACAAGTTGTACCGAGATGATCTGAAACCTGAATCCTCACCTGAGTAGTGGGTGTCGGGGGCGGAGTTTCCATCTCCCCTGATCCAATGGCTTTGAGGAATCGGATCATGTGCCGGCAGAGGTCCCACTTGCCCTGCTCAAGTGCTGTGTTGAAGAGAAGAGTGGCATGCTGTCTGCTGACTGCTGGGACCTCCATGTTCTTCACAGGAAGAAACGAAAAGAGAGCAAGAAAGAGTTTCTATATTTCTGTCTGAAGATATAAATGATCAACAGTTTCTGCAGGGTGCATGCTAACAGTCCCTACCTGCAGTATAATCAGGTAAGAGGCTGCCGTGTCCAGATCCTGAGCCATGAGACACTCCTCAAACAGGTCTTTGGGGTTTCCCACGGCTGCAAACAGGTAGTTCCACAGGGCGTACTCGGTCTTCCTGGCACAGTGGACGATGGTCTGGAGGAAGAGGGGGAACTCGGTGATGAACTTGGCCACGGTGGGCAGCAGAGGGTCGGGTATGGGCTCCCGCGACGTTGCCTCCTCTTCCAGTACCACGTGAACCATGAGCTCCATGACATGAGGGAAGTAGGGGAGGGAGGCACAAGACTGAGCCAGCATCAAAGCCTGAGAGGAGACATTGAGGAGAATGAACTCAGTAAACGATCCACACTATGAAAACAAAGAAACTAAAGGACTCTACATACCTGTTCACCCAAGTTGCGAACCAGCAGCTGCCTCAGGATGTGGTGGAGGTAGATCTGGGAGGTCCTCTCCACGGTGCAGTAGGGGAACAGAGCCTCCAGCGGCTCCGAGGATCCCTGCAGCCCGTCGTAGAGCACGGTCTCGTTGGTGGCCCCCAGTACCAGGGCGTCTTCAAACAGCACGGCCAGCGGATAGATGTTGATGTGGAAGGGCAGCATGATGCGCCTGGAGAGGAAAGAGTGGGGCTTGCGATGGTCCCGGGGGAACAGCGGCAGCCAGACTTTCATGCCCGCCTCTCCACAGGACAACCACAGCGCCTCCAGCAGATGCCGCTTCTTCTTGTTGGAGCGACAGGTGGTCCACACGTTCTCCACGCACTGGGCCAGCACCACAGGGGGACAAAAAGGTAGCTAATGGAGAAAGAAAGTTAATTAATAAGTAAAATGCTTAACATGCAGAGTGAAATCTGAAAATCTCATGCTCAGACTTACAAGCTTCTTGTTGATGGCGGGCGTTTCTTTCTCTCGTACTTGCGGTCCTGAACGGTCCCTCTGTAGCATGATCAACTGACCAGCCAGATTCAACATGATGCTCTCTGCCATGCAGGCCTGACAAGGACGCACACACACACACACACACAGTAAGTATCAATACACCTGTAGGTATGTCCCAATGAATGGTTTGGTATGTGTTGCTGTGTTACCTGCTGCGGGGCTTTTAATGTGATGCCAGTCTCCGTGCGCACCGACGTTAGTGTGACAGAAACCACGAGGGCTGGGTGAGGGATGTAGCGGGACATTGACACTTCCTGCAGTAACTCCACACTGGCTGTCGGGTTTGGACTGGAATTGTGAGAGGAAGACAAGATCAGGATATTAAAAAAGGGAAAAACAAATCAAGTTTAGATGCAAATGCACTGATCTGGCATAACATTATGACCTAATCTTGCATAGGTCTGCCATCAAGGAGTGTCACTGCTATCTGGTCTGGTCTTGGAGAGTGCTACGTGTCTGAGTCACATCCACATGAATATCAGGTTCAAAAGTTTCCCAGCAGAACATTGGATTATTTACTTCACCTGTCAGCGGTGATAATGTTACGCCTGATGAGTGTATATTTTATCCAATTTACTCAATGTTCCTGAGTGAAAAGTCCACAAAATAAAATTAAAAGTCACTAAAAAGATTTAAGCAAGCAGAAATGTTTCAACTGAATTAAAGTGTCTAAGCCTGATGACAAAGCTGAGGCACAGATCTGCCATGTGATGCTTTTAAGTGAAAAGCTTTCATTAAAGCCTCTTTTCCCAGGGGAAAATGAGGCAGAGTGACGCGATTACCTAACGATATCATGACTAGTGATGACAGGGAGAAAGAAAGGAAGGAGCAGACACCATCTGTTCTACACAGTATGAGCATTTGGTTTGAGTATTTGATAAAGAATTTCATCGAGGCACAAATTACCATCATGCTCCAAGTTAAAGGCTATAAGATAAAGTTGTATGTACGAGCGCCCACCTGTCATTCCTTCTCTCTATGCTGTAGAGGCAGATGGAGCAGTCCGCTCTGAACAGGATGACCATGTCTCTGAAGACGTTGAGCAGCAGAGTGTCTGAGTGCAGCTTAGTGACCGAGGCGAAGGCATTGTCCAGGTTGGTTGAGCGTTGATAGAGCCTCAACTACATGAGACCAAGACAATTAGACACACATTAGTACACAGCACATAACATCGAGGGATTTAAATGAAATCATGTTAACATAAAGAGCGTGCCACTCTCACCTGCTCTTGCTGGTCTATGAAATTGTAACAGGCCACCACCACGAAGTCGTTCCACCAAGCCAGACCTCCCGTCACCGTCATGTTCTGCTCCTACGGAGAAATAAAACGTATTGATAGTTGTGCTGAAGCCCTTGAGAGAGGCTTTTACGCCATTTTTAATCATTTAGTCCAAAGTGTAGCCATACCTGAGTGATATTCCCAAACAGCTTCCACTTCCTTGTGAATAAGGAGTAGTGTGCAAACCCCCGCCTCCCTGCTACAGCCATGTATTGTCCTGCTGTGTCTATGGCTGCAAACTGTACACACAGACACATACAGTATAAGGCGTACAGCAGAGTGACATCAAGTGTTGACACAGGATTAAAATAACCCCATAAAACTAAACCTACAGTAACAACCGTGGCCAAGTGCTCATGTATTTATATTTTTATCTCACTTCTACACCTTGTATTACAATAATGCTGCTCGTGTACACACACTTAAGCTTGGAGCACAATTAGATTACTATGTAAACACAGGAATGTCGCAGGAGGCCCTGACCTACTTCTTGACACATGACCTGGTGGACCAGACATCCTGAACACAGATTCACACACTTACCCGTATAGGCCAGTTGCTCTCTAGGTATGTGCTGTGAATCTAGAAGACAAAAACACAAACATAATGAACTAAACTAAATTTGTGACATGTGACGACCAAGAAATATGTGCGTGTCATTACCTGGACCACGTGCCAGTGCTTGTGTCCCAGTAAAGTGCTGAGTCCCTGAGAGAGAGAGGAGTCGGGGTTGGGGGGTTGGTGCGGCGGGCTGCCGTCGTGCGGGTGTATGTGTGTGTGCGGGTGTGTGTCGGAGGCGCTGTGCATCTGCATGGGGTCACCGCAGGTCAGGTAGAGTCGGTCTTCGCCGTGAAGCAGCACCTGCTCCTGGTTGCTCTGCGTGGCCCGAGAGAGGATAATAAAAATTAATGTTTAATGTGTGTGTGTGTGTGTGTGTGTGTGTGCAGTGATGTGCTGTACTCACCGTGCAGGGGTTGACTGTTAGGGCACTCTTAATGAAGTGGAACTGCAGTATGCCGGCCTGCAGGGACGAGTGGGGAGCTGCAACCATCTCCACGTCCTCCTGCTCCTCTTGTCTCCTCCTGTCCTGTTTGTTAGGGAGCACCCACAAGTGGTAGCCCTCTGCTCCCCAGCTCTGGAAAAGGGGGCAGGGTGCAAGTTTTAGTGAACACAATAAAAACAAAATGGACGTCACAGACAAAACCCAATCACCACTGAACTTATGTCCTTTAGTTTAGCACTAAATACTTAAACAAATAAGAGCTTTAATGGATGTTTATGTTAAAACAAGTTTGAATAATTCCACAAACCATAGAGCTGATTTTAAGAGGTTCCTTTTTGGTACCATCAGAACGATACCTGAGGGAAAGACACAAATAATAATACCTTCTTGAAACAGATTAAAAATCAAATTGTGTGTTAAACTGATGTGTGAAATGGGTAGATTTGAGCTTGTGTGTGTGCGTCCGCTTACGCAAAGTCCTCTCCCAGAGTGCAGATGAGGTGAGCTCCAAAGACACTCCACAGCGACAGGCCTCCACACTCCCACGTAACCATGGCAACGCTGTAGTCCGGCGACCAGCAGATTAGCTTGACCGCGCCGGTCTTGTTATAGATGTCTGGACAGGGAGACAAAGAATTCAGAGTTACTACTTTTACTGTTTTCCAACTTAGCAATATGGTCATTTGATGCAAACTGCATCAAGCATTTTTAAATTAAGTTACGCCTCTTTTATCCTCCTGCAAAGAAGAATTTGCCCACATAAAGTATATATTTTAGTGCATGAAATGTTAGGAAACCTATCACAATTTATAGTATAATTACATATGAAGCATAGCTGCTTAAATGATCGGTCTATATGAGAGTTCGTCCACTAGGGGGAGCTATGGGTTTGGGTCCCATAACAATCTGATTGAACCAGATGTGAACTGAGGGAAACACAGGCATGCAAACCCGAGAGAGAGAGAGACAGCTGGAGGAATGTAAGTAATCTCAAAGAGGAATTTGTGTAGCGTGTGATAAGGCAAGACAGGTAAGATAAAAATGGAGATAAAACAGAAGGGACAGAAGGGAAGAGACAGATGGAGAGCATCGTCATACCTGGATAGTGTTTTGGGGTGAGCTCCAGTTTGTGGGAGAGCTGCATGGATCCCGTCGTGGTGTCGATCATGTACACCAGCACTGAGCCGCTGCAACGAGAACAAGCGCTTTAACGGCTGCAACATAAGGTGAGACGTATCACACGTGAACAGACGCAGCTACTTTTGCGTGTGGTTTGGAGCGCTATCTCGGAGCTACACGTTTATGCTCGGAGCTGCTCTCAGCGCGTCTGTGCGCTTGATTGCACATTCATCTGAACGGCACGGCAACATCACAAGGTGAAGGTTATTCTTTCCCACTGAGTTTGATTGCAACTGATTAATCACAAAGGATTTAATTTAATTTCTGCACAAGCTGCCTACTGATATTTTAGTTATCTATGGAGTAAAAAGCCTGCGTATGTGTCGTGCACATTTAAAAGACATCCTGTCCTTTGTACAGTCAAACAGCTTGAAATGAAGCCATACTTTCTCTTCCAAGGACCACCCTGGTCAATAATTACATAAAGAACACTGTGTGCTCATATTATTTCAGTGTGGTTGAAAATCAGAAAGGTGGAGAAGCAGAGTAGGAAGCAGTGAGGAGAGAAATTCCTGCCAACACGGCAGAATGCATAATCCATGAGGAGTTCCTGACAAGCACACACTAGGTAGCCTCTGCAAACACAAACTGACAGATTCTCACACTGGACACACACCGAACGGACAACAGTCTCCCTGTAACACGCAAATGCAAACAAACACAAGTGTTTTTCCCAACACTGCATTGTAAAGACGTAGACAGAGAGAGAGAGAGAGCGAGAGAGATACAGTTGGACAGATATGTACCTGGCACAGCCAAATGCCATCAGCCTGTACTTGTTGTTGACAGCCACACAGGTGCCATCGGTCACATCTGCTGCCCAGACGCCCTGCAGCTGCTGGACACACACACACACACAAATGGGAAACGACTCAAAAGCTGCTTCATGGACAAATGTGGGATACTCCCTACTTATGTTTTCATCAATGAAGCGGGTAAACGGTTTGGAGTTGTTTAAAGTGTGGCATTTGGATTCAGAAACAGTAGCTGTGAACTCACAACATGCATGCAAAGGACCTCTGAATGCAAGTCAAACAGGCTGCTAAAACAAATCTACTCATAAGTAGCATTTGAACATTACTGTTGCTCTATTACAATGTGTGTGCAATATTTGTTTTAATTCCTCCAATTTGACCCTTGATTAAACACACAGGCTGCACAATCTCACCTTAAAAAGCTTGACTTTTACCTGTGAACATGTAGCGGCGTGCATTAACAGCAGCCTGTTTGACAGAATCAGTCACTAAGTATGCTGCTTCTGTCTGTGCAGATATTTAATAGCCCTTCAGGCTAGAGTACTATATACTGTCCTTGGTTTAAGCCGAGTTCTCAGTTCTTGAATCACAAATATATTTTTCCACTTCTGTCCATTGTTATGTTTTATTTTGATTTTTAACCATCATGTTGCGTGCATCCTTACATCTGCAGTGATTGTGTTGCTCAGTGGCGTGATAAAGCCCAGACGTCCATCACTCAGTACCACAGCAAAGCCGTCCAGGGTTACACAGTACTCCATGCAACGGATATGCACTCCCTCCAGATCCAGAGAGGGACCACCTGCACGCACAAAAAAATTCTACATGAATGAAAAGAGCAGTGTTGTTTATGTGATAACATATTTAGAATAATAGCAAGTAGCAAGGGAGGTCCTGTGTTTAGCTGTTTGTGTGTGTGTGTTCTCTAACCTCGAGCAGACTGCAGGTCTAGTGAGAAGGGGATTGTAGTAAGGCAGATGGCCTTGCGTCCGTTGCTGCCTAGCCCGTCCCAGTGCAGCACGTGGAGGTAGCCGTTGGCGGTACACACCAATAAATCCTCCTGGAGAGACTGTAGACTGGGGGTAAGAAGACAAAACACAGGATTTAGCTTTTTAATTGAAACAAAGAGAAGTCACAGTGAAGGAGGTGTCAGGAAGGTGAGAAGAGCAGGTACAAGATAACATGATAGTGAACAGAGGACTATTCTACATCCAGCTGCCCAGAGTGAAGCCTGAAGGTTTTACTAGCCAGCTGTGGTGAGGCCACGTGTCTGCCAGTGCCAAGTCTCACTGTCTTCTAACACACACAGGAACAAACAACAGTGTGTCTGTGCGTGTAAAGCACTTCATTGTCATCCAGAAAGCATGATACGTTTAACACCAGCACAATGGGACGACCAAGAGGAGGCAAGCAAGAGTCAGAAAGCGGAGAAACGAAGAGAAGCGAGAGGGACAAGCGCGGTGGACCGTCGCCGAGGGGGGAGGCGACGTCTTTTTACTGCAGCTTCGCAGCAGGAGACACCCACTCATCTCCTGCACAATCAAGCTGTGACTGTGAAATGCCAGCAGAGTGCTCTCATTCAGATGACTACCCTGTAATCTCTGTCAAGAGCAGACAGTGGAGGAGAAGCGGCGAAGGAACGCTGCCTGGGACGTGAAAGACGGAGACGATGCAAACACGAGACAGACAAAAACACGGGACAAAAAGAAAGTTGGTGGAGCGACAGTTCTCGTCACTTGGCGAACAAAGATGTCAATTTTTAGGATGAGTGGGAAGGTGAGCGACTGGAGCAAAGACAGAATCTGATATAAGAAAAAGTCAAACCACCACAGAGGAGAAAACTAAATCACAGCAAACTGGAATGTATCAAACAAAACTACGTGTTGTTTATTGGTCTTTTTGTTAAATTTGCCAATTGGGCAGACACCTTTGTTAAGAATTATTCAATCAAACAAGCTAAAGGCTGAATGAGCTGCACGCTGTAAAGGCCCAGTGACAACAAACTGTTGTGAAAGTATTTACAGCCACAAAATGAGGACAGCTCACATAAACAGCTCGACACTTCACAAATATTTACTTGGGTTCCCCAAGAGATGAACAGTTGTTGGGAAAAGCGAAATTAGGCGCAGACACACAAACTACTTCCCTGCGATGGGAAACCATTTACCAGCTTCTATGGTACCAATGCAGAGTCCATTATTAAAGTTGCTTTACTTAAATTAAGCTGTGATGCTATAGGGCTGCGTCAGTTTGACAGTTATCTACTGGATGAATCATCAAACTCTCATATTTGAGACTTCACTGCTTAAAATAAAGAGAAGCCGAATGAGGATGCGTCGGCTCCACGTAGGCGACTTAAAAAGAAGCTTCCAATTTCGCAGATTAGCTCGAGCCACCTCCAAAGATTTCAAGGATTTTCGGAGAGAGAGGAGAACACGACAAGCGACCGATCTCACGTCGACGTTAAACAAAGTAAAAGAGACAAATTAAATCTGTCGAAACAGTTTGTATTCTCCGAATGCTTTGTGACTATCTGAATAAATGCTGTCCAGAAAATAAACAGACTGGCTGACTGGAATTAGAAAAGCTCCAGGCAACACTTAACTCCATGTTACTTCTGTCATTTTTGTCAATCACCAGTAAATTCTTCCACCCACTCTCTCTGCTCTCAGCCCACCTCCATTTCTGCAGATTCATGAGCTTCTCTCTCCTCTACAAATGAGAGAAGAGGAGCTTAGCTTCTCACAGACTTTCTATTAGAGGAAGAGGGACTTTATCAAACCGTTATGGACACACATCGTGAACAGTCTTTAAATATCCAATAGCTTGAGCAAATCAACATAAATATAGTTCTTTAAATTGATCAAAATGTACCAAGACCGTGCAGTTTTAGGCTTTAATGGAAGACGCCCCCGTCTGTGTTTAATTCACTTAAAATTAATCATTTGAAATGACAAGAAAATGTGCCTATAGTTTACAGGAAGCACTTGCATATTCAAACAGTATGAGTAAATGTTTGTGTGTAGGAGCTTCTGCTTGTGCGACGACACAGCCGCGCTCCAGACTGAGCGAGGTTCATGTGGTGATGTGTCTACCTGGTGATGGGGGCCTCCAGATCCACAGGCTTCTTCATTTCTAAAGACAGCGCCGGCGCACATTGCTCCTCCTTATACCCCGGGGTCACCTTCACGCGCGGACTTCCTCTGTGCAAACACACCAAGGGTATTATTAGAAAAACACTTCTTCTCGATGTGCAGACTAGCTTGATAAAATCCTAATACTTATTCTTCAGTTGATAGAGCTGACTAAGATCTCTGACTGAATACGTCCCGACTTGCCCGACCTCTGCAAAGTATGCTGCCTAGGAATGTGGCGCGCACACACCGACACCGCGAGCCACACTAATGCAAGCTTGACACCAACCGCAGAAATGGCAGGATTAGTAAAGGAAGTTCCTTTCTAAACTTGAATGCATTCAATTTGCCATTTTGTCTCATTAATCTAAACCCAAACCCCTTAGAGAAAAGGAGAAGACACGTTTTTAGTTTGTATTTATCACTTTAAAAAAAGCTGCCACACTGTCACTTCCCGCTGCAACAATACCACCACAGAAGATTACATATTTAGCGATAAGCAAACATAACGGGATTTATCGCCAATTCCCATAAGCACCGTTGTTTTCCAGCAGGACTGACAGACAGCTGCTTGGTTGACTGCTAAAGAGGCTCAGCTGATTGCACACTTAAGGGGTGTAATGGCAATGCTGAACTTGACACTATCTTCAAAGTCAAACTGCTGCAAGCATAAAATCCCCACAGGAGAAAAGCAGCTGTTGTTGATAAATGAATCCATGTCGGTTTAATTTGTCAAGCTGGACACGTCTATCAGGATATACAAGACTTTAACTGATCAAATAATATAAGTAACGTACAGTGACACCTGTGTTTCAACATATGTGCGAGTGAATGTGTGCTGCACTCACTTTGGATAGACAGGCTCATAGAGGTTCTTGTCATCCCCTGCACCCAGTACATCAAACAAGAGGATGTATCCTTTGGCGGTCTGCAAACAGAGAGATAAGAAAGGCATTAATAAAACACATCCATTATTTTATCATCGCACAGGAAGATAGAGAGGAAAAAAAACAACAACCTGTAATAGTAGACACCGATGCAAACGGCAATTTAAAAATAAAATGAAAATGAATTGAATGTCATCACATATCACCGACTGCTATTCTGGAAGTAAATGACATAATGACGGGATAGGAAAGAAAACAAACCGTGCTAGAAATAACACAAGAAAAACATTTTTTGTTTATTCTGGTGAGAGGAGAGCAGACCTATGGGAACAATAAAGACTGAAATAGCCTAAATATGTCGTGAAAGGCCACAAGCCGAGTAAGTGAAGCTCTTTAAGGTCAGGCTGACTAAAAAATAAAATAAAGCATCACTGTGTGGCTCAACCATAGCTCTACGTTTTGCTGAATCAGAAAAGATATGAAGGGAATGTAACATTTTTTAGGTTCTGCACAAAATATAAATTCAGGATGCAGCTATATTATACTAGACAAATAAACAGAGCTGCTGCTGCTGATGTTAGTATAGTTTGTTTGTATGTGTATTCTGAAAATACAATTAAGGCTCAAGCAATGTTGTCACAGCAGGGCTGCTTCCATAACAAACGGCTCCATCAGATCAGGTGACCAGTCAATAAAAACACCACCATGGAGGAGGAGGAGGAGGAGGAGTGCTGCTCTCGCGCCTTGGCTCCTCAGTGACTCATTAAAGGGATTGGAGGATGAAAGGAGGGAGAACACTTTCCGGGTCACTGCCGGAGGACGTAGGAACAATGAAAACTGTAACCATATACTATAATTGTACAGGTTACATCAGTAGAGCTACATCCACGCATAGTTTTAATTTCATGGTATTTCATGTTCGTATTAGTCTCTTAGGAGAACAGTTTGAAGGATGATCATTTCTAACGGTTGTATTTTGAAGAAAAACATACTCATGTGAAGCCGTAATAACTCGCTGACTTTATGCTGGCTTAAACTGTTATTACTGACACTAAAAGGTTCCATAATACAGTGAAGCTCACAGTGTATGAGTAACAAAAGCAAACGGTCCAGTTCCAGTGATTTTTCCACAACTGCCCTAACATACATGCAGGTGCACGCCGCTGCCAGGGAAACTGCTGAAATTGGGCCCGTGGACTGAAACCTGACACGAAACCTGATCTAGACTCTAAAGTCGCTAATAATGTTCCCGTGGCTGCACATACAACAACCTCTGCCACGCTAGAATGATGATTACCTCTGTTTACATATTCTTCTCTGGCTTTACCATGTCAGTGTTTTGTTTAGCTGTTGGCAGTAACCCTTACGTTTCCAAAGTGTGGTAAAAGTACTGCGGGTAGCAAGTCAACACATCACCACAGCAATAAGAAAAGCAGCACTAAAGGGAGGGTAAAGGCAGCAGCTGCATGAAGCTTGGCTTAAAAAAAAACAAAACAGAACAACCGCTGCCAGAAACAGGAGAGGGAGCCAGACTGAGGTCTGGTAAAGCCATCAGCAGCTTTGAAGCTCCACAAACAAAGACGTAGGAGCTACAAGGGCACTGACTTCTAAACGACACTCCAACATGCATTAAATCTAAATCAGTGTCTTTTCAAAGTCCGGATACTTATGATATAATGAGCTAAAGAAAGAAATATAACTTCAGGATGAAATCCAGTTGCAGTGTTTGGTCAACCACTGGCATAATACAGGGCAGGCATCGTCACTGGTGGTGTGGTAAAGCTGATCTAACCATCTAAAAGTAAAGCTATGTGGTTCCTTATCCGATAAAACACGAGCTCAGACGTCTATCCTACAAAACTGAGCTTCTACAAAACGCTTATGGAGTACGTTCGGTAATAGGGAGGGTTTAAAAATAATCTGTTTTCTAAGTCAAGTCAAACTTCATTTTAAAGCTTTGATATAAATTCATAACATCTTTTTTTAAATACAGGCACTTTCCAACAAACTCTTGAGATCTTGCTGCGGTCTTGCAAGATCAACATATCCACTAGTCCCGCGAGCGTGCTGTGAAATTAGTCCAAGCGTGTGGGAGATCAAAAACATGACAGGAGCTCAACTCCAACAGCGCCGTCACTCCTGGGAGCTGATGTGTGGGAGCATGTTGGATTTTAAAAGCGTGACGATAGGGAAGAGCCCGGAAAAAGCAAAGCCGTATGCAAAATGTGCCAACTAGGTAGGCAAATGTATTATGGAAATACCACAAATGCCTGAAACTATTTATTTAAAAACTGAGAGATTTCTAAACCAATCAAATCATGGCCTTGTGAATTGAAATCAAATCAATTCAGGAAATCAGCAGTGAAACCCAGTCCTAATAATGATGTGGCACAATTTTCAAAGCCAATTCTTACAGACAGAAATGTTATGCAAATATGACAGCTTCAATATTTGTTAAGGAATAGGCCGATGCCAAGGTAAACATTTCACACACAGTCACAGCTGTGGTGAACTGAATCATTATGCTGACTTCGAGACATATAAAGAGCTCATATGATATAGTAATGAATCTTAAAGCATGCCAGGAGACTGATAAGTAATCTCTTCACTGCCAAAGCAAGATAAACGGCCCGTTAAAAAGACATGATTTACCTCCCATAACACAATGCAAACATAAAACGCATCTATGCACCACCTGTACTTGATTAACAAGTGCCATGACCTGTGTATCAGCACCACATAATGTAGTACCAGCCTAAGTGACTGTGTAATTGAATCAACGTGAGACAAGCAGGCTTAGATAATTCACTGACTTCAGTCTGTTAAGGAGTCACTGTCAGTGAGGCTGTAGTTATAAAATAGCCTCTATCCTTTTCATGTTAGCACTATATATAGTTAAGATGATCGCAGTAGTCTCCTTGCAGTGACCTAGTTAGTTATCGTAGCCTAACATGCTTGAGCAGCCTAGAAGTATAAATACAAGTAATTACAGAGGGCACTGTTCTCCATAAGTGCTATCTTTGCAACAGGAAATGTTCAGAATTTTTTAAATTGCATTGGTTTCCAGATCCGCACAAAAGCTGTTTGACTTTTACAGACATGCACACTTTCAAACTGAATATATATTTTGGACATGAATGATGAAACAAGCAGCTTAGGTTTAGCAGCGGTGACAAACTTTGCCCAACACATTTTTTATTTACAGTCCTGCTTTAAAATCTAGTATTTTGGTATTTGTTTTAGTGAGTTTGAGTAAATGTAAACAGTTATATAGCATCAAGTCATTCAACTGGCTTCTTCGGCTTTGAGGGAATGCTTGCCTTGTATTTTTGAACAGTAATAAAGCAGGAAAGGGAAAATGTGCCTTTGCCATCAGACATACTTCGGGCCAACTCGCATATATCCACATATAAGATGAAGGGACGGTTCACGTTATGACTCTGGAGTCAATGTGATGCCTTCAATCCCAGGAGCCGCAAATTCCGACCAGGCTTCTTTCCCAGAGGGAGGCCATGTGGGCTCAGAAAGGAAATGTGAGTGTGACCAGTCGTCTACTGTACTTCAAAAGCATGTCATTACAGGAGGCAGGGAATCTCACTGAAGTATCAAAGACAAGAGGGGGAGGGAAACCACTTGGCAACTTAAGAAGAACTTCAGCACCGTCTCCAGCTCTCAGCCTCTCCTGCCTTTCATCTGCAGACTGATCACACTAATACATGAAAGTGTTCACACATCCATTAGTCTGTTCATGTGACGATGATTAAGTTCAGTTTAACGCAGCTTGTCAGAGAAGTGAAAACCCCTGTGGATGAAAGGAATGGCATTGAGATGCATCCCTAGACTCTTGGCACTCTTCCAAAAAAGGTTTCAAAAAAGGCAACTGGACTTGTAGATTTTGGAGAAGACGTTTCACCACTCATCCGAGTAGCTTCTTCAGTTCTGAGGGACTGGTGGGAAGTCTGAGGTTTAAATAGGAACTCTTCCTGAGAAACATTGCTTGTTATGCTAATAACCCGAAACTGGTGCAGCTATTCCCACTAACGACCGGGTACTTACCTTTTGTGAGGGGGGGGACTGTTTTGGTCCTGTTTTGGTCTTACCTATGAATGGTTCTCCAACGACTCTTGTCCGTCTGGGGCTCCAGTGTCAAGGTGTGAAGGAGACTGAAACTTCTTGGGGACAGAAGTTAGCACTGTATTGTAAATAGATGGCAAATTGAATCTCAGTCCACCTCCTCTGTTTAGTGAAGGTTTTTCCAGTCTGACATAGATGGCTTCCTTAACTCCTCTTTCAAACCATCTGTCTTCTCTGGCTAAGATTTGGACGTTGTTATCCTCAAAAGAGTGTCCTTTGTCCTTCAAGTGTAGGTGGACTGCTGAATCGTTACCTGATGAGCTGGCTCTCCTGTGCTGGTACATGCGTTTGTGGATAGGTTGTTTGGTTTCCCCAATGTATAGGTCTGTACACTCCTCACTGCACTGAACGGCGTACACCACATTGCTCTGTTTCTGCCTGGGTGTTTTGTCCTTTGGGTGGACCAGTCTCTGCCTGAGTGTGTTCCCTGGTTTGAAGTACACTGGAATACGGTGGTTCCTGAAAATCCTCCTGAGTTTCTCGGACACTCCAGCCACGTAGGGGATGACGATGTTTTTCCTCCTGTCCTTCTCCTCCTCTCTGTCCCTTTTGGGGTATCTTTTTGAGCCTTTCACAAAGGCCCAATTAGGGTACCCACATGTCTTGAGTGCCCGTTTTATGTGTTTTTGCTCCTTCTCCTGGCCATCCGGTCTTGTGGGTACCGTCTGTGCTCTGTGCTGGAGCGTTCTGATGACCCCTAGTTTGTGCTCCAGGGGGTGGTGGGAGTCAAATAATAAGTGCTGATCGGTGTGGGTGGGTTTCCTATATACTTCGATGTTGAGGCTTCTGTCTTCTTCCACATGCACCAAGCAGTCGAGGAAAGCCAGATTACCCCCGCTGATGTCCTCCCGGGTGAACTTGATGTTGCTGTCCACTGCATTGATGTGCTCTGTGAAAGATTCCACTTCATCCGTCTTGATTTTAACCCAAGTATCGTCCACATACCTGAACCAGTGGGTGGGGGTGCTTCCAGTAAACGAGTTCAGGGCTCTGGTCTCGACCTCCTCCATGTAGAGATTAGCCACAATAGGTGACACTGGTGACCCCATAGCGCAGCCGTGTTTTTGTCTGTAAAAACCTCCATTAAACTGGAAATAGGTGGTCGTCAGGCACAGATCGAGTAACACGCAGAGTTGGTCTGGGGTGAGAGTGGTCCTACCAGTCAAAGAGTCATCCTTTAGTAGTCTTTCCCTTACTACTCTTGTGGCTTCTCCGGTGGGGATACATGTGAAGAGGGAGGTAACATCATAGGATACGATGGTTTCCTCTGGACCCAGCGTGATGTTTTTAACTTTGTGGACGAAATCCCTGGAGTTCTCAATGTGGTGGGGGGTGTTGCCCACCAACGGAGACAGGATGGATGCCAGGTGCTTTGCGATGTTGTATGTGACCGAGTTTATGCTGCTGACGATGGGTCTGAGAGGTGCTCCTTCCTTGTGTATTTTTGGAAGTCCATAAATACACGGGATGGCATCTCCAGGATACAACCGGTAGTAGAGACGTCTATCGATTGCCTTTTCCTTTTCCAGCTGTTGTAGGTAGGTTATTGTTTTTGTTTTGTAGGTGCTGGTTGGATCTCGCCTAAGTGTCTCATATGTGTCCTTGTCGCTGAGGAGGTTGTTGATCTTCGTGTGGTATTCCGCTGTATTCAACACCACAGTGTCTTGTTAAAATCAAGACGGATGAAGTGGAATCTTTCACAGAGCACATCAATGCAGTGGACAGCAACATCAAGTTCACCCGGGAGGACATCAGCGGGGGTAATCTGGCTTTCCTCGACTGCTTGGTGCATGTGGAAGAAGACAGAAGCCTCAACATCGAAGTATATAGGAAACCCACCCACACCGATCAGCACTTATTATTTGACTCCCACCACCCCCTGGAGCACAAACTAGGGGTCATCAGAACGCTCCAGCACAGAGCACAGACGGTACCCACAAGACCGGATGGCCAGGAGAAGGAGCAAAAACACATAAAACGGGCACTCAAGACATGTGGGTACCCTAATTGGGCCTTTGTGAAAGGCTCAAAAAGATACCCCAAAAGGGACAGAGAGGAGGAGAAGGACAGGAGGAAAAACATCGTCATCCCCTACGTGGCTGGAGTGTCCGAGAAACTCAGGAGGATTTTCAGGAACCACCGTATTCCAGTGTACTTCAAACCAGGGAACACACTCAGGCAGAGACTGGTCCACCCAAAGGACAAAACACCCAGGCAGAAACAGAGCAATGTGGTGTACGCCGTTCAGTGCAGTGAGGAGTGTACAGACCTATACATTGGGGAAACCAAACAACCTATCCACAAACGCATGTACCAGCACAGGAGAGCCAGCTCATCAGGTAACGATTCAGCAGTCCACCTACACTTGAAGGACAAAGGACACTCTTTTGAGGATAACAACGTCCAAATCTTAGCCAGAGAAGACAGATGGTTTGAAAGAGGAGTTAAGGAAGCCATCTATGTCAGACTGGAAAAACCTTCACTAAACAGAGGAGGTGGACTGAGATTCAATTTGCCATCTATTTACAATACAGTGCTAACTTCTGTCCCCAAGAAGTTTCAGTCTCCTTCACACCTTGACACTGGAGCCCCAGACGGACAAGAGTCGTTGGAGAACCATTCATAGGTAAGACCAAAACAGGACCAAAACAGTCCCCCCCTCACAAAAGGTAAGTACCCGGTCGTTAGTGGGAATAGCTGCACCAGTTTCGGGTTATTAGCATAACAAGCAATGTTTCTCAGGAAGAGTTCCTATTTAAACCTCAGACTTCCCACCAGTCCCTCAGAACTGAAGAAGCTACTCGGATGAGTGGTGAAACGTCTTCTCCAAAATCTACAAGTCCAGTTGCCTTTTTTGAAACCTTTTTTGGATTACCATGACCTGGATGACTGAGAACCTACACAGACATATTGGCACTCTTGGAAGGTTAACACATGCAGAGACAATGGTACAGGAAGAGGCAGGATGCCAGTCATTGTCGACTGAAGCCCAATAAACAAGCAGGCACTAATATTCAAAGGCAGTCGGCGGCACAGGATAGGGGAAGTTGAAAAAGTGTTTTTTCTTCATGTTCTCTCGCTAATGGGACTTGCACTACAGCGCTGCAGCACCGGAGCCGGGCTGTGCTACCCACAGATTCTTTCATGAGCCTGCAAAAAGGCTGCATTTCAAGAAAAATTGCTTTACCTCTCACTGTGTCTGTGCTGTGAATCAATAATCAAGGCAAAACACGCTACTCTTGGTTTCAAAGGAGTGTAGTTTCAGATTAAACAAATTATTTCAGTGCGTCAACATGTGTTTTAATGATGTCCTGCTTTCACCTGGTTTTGAATAATAGCAAGGGTGGACACTTAATGACTGGTATGTGAGATAGTAATAAGCAGTTTAGACTTGCAAGCAAAGTAGATACAGAGGCTACAGCGGCAGCACAGACACCAATGCAGAGCCTAGTGCCGTAGCTGATGTGCACCACGCCAGAAATGTAACTACGCGCCGCGGCGACACACAGTGCAAGAGCTGTGATTGTTCTGCTTGGCAGTACTGTGTTTCTGCTTTAGTATTTCCGGCTGCTTCTCCATCTCCGCAATTTTAGAATTGATTGTTTTTGATCAATAAAGAATCACCCAGGTTAACTGAGGAGGTTTGGCGATGCAGACATTTGTTTGGCAAAAGTTTCAGTTCCCATTGTTGCAAGTGAAGCAGGAAGTAGAAACAAAAATTAACCCGACTGGCAAAAAAAGACCCAGGTTGATGAGCGCACAAGTCTGGCTATGTGCGTAGGTTACTGCGTCTAGGTCTCACAGGACTCTGAAAGTCCCTTAAATCACATGATAATTACAGTACCAAGCACGGCTACAGCTCTTCTTGCGCGACACTTCCTCTTCTTCAGCTGGCACTATCAGCGGATGGACCTAGTGCTGCTATAAAATCACAAATAAATACACATGGCCGAGTGGTAACAACTCAAGTTCTGGCTTGCAAGCAGAAAGGGGAACTTTGAAGGTTTTAGCAGGGAAAATGAGAAGTCAGCAGAAAAGCTTGTGCTGTGCGATGGTGAACAGAAGCCTCTCCTCTTCAGCGTGTCTGAACAGGCCCCAAAGGTCCACACAAAGAGACAAGGTTATGTTCTCTACAGTTACAGGACTACTTAAAGCCTCGTTTCATTTTTTGTTTTATTTGTTTTGCAACTGGGCACCCCTACAGCTTTTGTAGCAGCTCAAAAACTAGCTCCAATAACTTGTCTTGCAGCTTATTACATTTTCTAAACTCTTGCTAGTAATTGAAGCCTTTCTTCTTCCAACAGGGCATAGAGATAGGAAGAGATCAGCAGTGGCATGGCGACAAGAGACCATGGGATTTTAATGAATTCCAGTGAGCTGCAACGAAGATAGGTGAAAAAAACCTTTGGCGAGGTGAAGTGTGCAGGTAGCGAGTTTATTTTAATCTGAACTTTGAGGCCACCGGTGGAAGAGACTGATGTGGCTGATTGACACATGGCGCTAAATCAGATTTCCCCAAGCTGCAGCACAAGGAAAGACTGCAGCTTTGATTCCATCTGATAGTGGGCTTTGAGCTCTGGCTGAAACAAGATGAAGCAACACCATCGTTGGCAGCATTTTCCTTTCAAATTAAGAGGAGTGATGGCAAGCGCTTGTTCTTGATTACCTTAAAAAAAATGGCATAAAATATTTCAATGTTCTGCTTGCTTCACTAATCTGTTTAGGTGGGAAATTCACAAGGCAGTTATTAAGTCATACACAGCCTGGAACATCCATTAGCGGCGGACTATCAGCAAGGCAAAGGGCGACAACCAAATTGTTTTATATGTGGACGGGGCTTTTCCATGTCTCGTGGGTGATTACGCTTGACCAACCCAAGTTACATATTGTAAGAATGGGCCATCTGGACATGGAGGGAGTGTGACGCAGGCCCATTTCTCCCCTTTAGAAGTCACTGTAGTAGTTATGCAACTAATTTAAAGGTCAAAGTAGTTTCATAATGTTGCTTTAAGTGCACCTTTCAAAACAGTATAAAATGCAACGCACAGTTTTTAGAATCAAACAGACCATGAAGTCCTGAAAGAGCAAAAGTCACGTGTTTTTGCTGAGAAACAGTAGCTACCTGCATGGACTGCAAACAAGTGTAAACAGTGCAAACAGGGCAGAGCAGAGACATGTGATGTGCAGACAAATGCAGCATGTGTTAAGTCTCACTCAAACTGGTCTGGAAGCCCACAGCTGTCAGTCGTCTCAACTGAGGCTTGACAAGACGTCTATCTCTCCGCTGTTACCGTCAGTGTACCGAAAACTGATTACAAGAGTGGAAACATGACAAAAGACGGTAAAACGGTCTGACAGTAGTTGTGTCTTTTCCTCGCTGTGCAATAGATGGCTGAATCTTCTACATCCCCGTTGGCTAAACTGGCTAACCACCTGGAACCGAACATGAACAGCTTAGCCAAAGTTAAATTGCAGTCCAGGAAAACCATAACAGGGAATAGTAATAAAGCATGAAATGCTGATCTAAATAATCAAACTCTTCCAAAACCAGATCAATCTGTCAAATAAAACACCGTCTACTTCCAATTACGGAAAATAGCAGCCATGCCGAAAGGGAAGACCAAACGCAGTGCAGGCACAGCGCAGTGAAGCCCCTGCAGAGTTCAAACACCTCTCTGATGCAGTCCCGACAAAACTATATTTACTGCAGAACAAATGTATGCTCCCGTCACTGCGTCTACATCCTGCATGAGCGTGTATGTAATACAGATAAGGCTGGGATCTGAGGGTTGTACTGTGTTTACCAAACATTAAACCCTGACAAAAAGGCTGACATTTCAATTTAAGGATCTATTCCGTATTTTTAAACCCCTTTTCACCCTGTTGATCAATTACGTTTTATCCTCTTAAACCCTTTTCCTTAAAGCAGGCTAGGAAGAGTACAAAAACTGCACAAAATTCTTGGTCAATGAAAAACGTCTCTGGTGAAAACACTTTCCTGAGTACTGCTGCGCGAGTCTAAAAACAGAGAGGGAACATTTTGGCCTCGGACAGATCCCAAAACACACACACATACAGAAGTAAAGCTAAATGGTAAAAAAAAAAGTATTTCCCCCCGTTTGAAGAACTTCATCCTTTCTTGACTCCAGCCACACAAAGTCTGTCCCTCACGCTTTGTCAATTGCTATAATCATTTCTCTTACATTCTCGGCCTCTCTCTCTCTCTCTCACACACACACACTCGGCTAAAGATAGTCCCAGGCATGGTTAAGGAGGGTGATTACGTTAGCCTCGAGGTCTGCGGGGAGCGCGAGTAGCCAAACATCTGGGAAACAGCTGGTGGCTGGAGTGAAGACTACTGCCCGGGCCTTTATTGTTATGTAATCCAAGATTCTTCACCCTATAATTAAACTACAGTTCTAATAAGGGCGTGAAAAGGTACGGCTTCAGGAGAAAATAGGCAGATTGTCATGATACCGCAATCACTGAATAATTTGTATTAAGACGTGTCATCATAAGTGTGTGTTTCTTTGGATAGAAAAACACCTCAGCTTTATTTTTGAAGTGTCAAATTGGCAATTAAAGTTTTAAAAAACACACTGAATATGTGAAAAAGATGCAGGCAGATTAAAGAGTGAGTTGGTAGAAGTTCTGAGCAAGCATTTCCTGCAGATTGTGATTTTTTCAGTCTGATCTTTAGCAACTATGTGGTGTTGCTTTAATGATGACACAACAACATCAATCACTGCTGCCGCTAAAACGTCTTGGGTGCGAAACACAACAGATATTTCAAGCGCAGTCCTCAACTTTTGTTCTGACTCAGCTTTAATTTCAGCCTCAACAATAGGGATTTCTTTCCTTCTAATATTTTCCTGGTGAAAATTGAATTGGACTGCCAACATCTTAACAAGTGAGCACTAAATTTCAAAACTTAACTTTCACTGCGAATTGTGAGACTGAACAGGGCATGCATCTTAACTGTTGCTTCAAAGTTTATAAGTCTGCGGCTGCAAACATTTCCTGTTTGAGTTATCGGAGGTAAAAAGTATAAACCTGAGGAAAGAAGGAAAGCCAGAGCATGTTCCCAAAGGTGATGTCAAATTCGACTAAATTAAATAAAGCTGAGATAATCATCCAGGACTAAAAGATAATAAAATGAAGCTGCAGCTCACATTTAGCAAACTTCGACATTATTGACATTAAAGAGGATTTCCTGTTTGTAGACGCGCTGAATACTTTTCACAAGTCAAAACCAAAACTCATGATTTGTGAAGGCCAAGAATCGAGTGTGATGCCTGAGCTCTGGTATTTTTAACTCCTGCACCTGCTCCCTGTTGCGTTGGACTCGGTGGGCCCGGGACAGAGCTTGACGCAGTGCTTTCGCAGACACATTCACGGCATTCATTCATGTGTACTTTGGCGTCTGTACAAGAAGGAGACACAAAAGGAGGGAACGTTGTTGTGCTCAACCAGTCTGGACTTCTGAAGGAATCGCTGACTAATACACAAAAATATGTGCTTCCTGAAGGACTGTGTTTCAGCCTCAAAACGCTCATAAAACTATTTAATATAGCTAATTAACATTAGCTTTACATAACTGGCTCTTGTGTATGTGTCTAATGATTCAGTTTTTTTCAGTTCAGCGGAACAGCTTCAAGGACAAGAGGGGGTGTTTTGGGACAAACATGTATGTCCCTCTGCCATTTTGTCTTTTGAACATCTTGCGTCCTTGAGACAATTTCCAAGTAGTGTTTATACAGACATGTAGGATTAAAAAGAGAAATATCCTGCGAGTTGTTTGTACTGGTCCCTGTTTTTATTGCATTTTATAGTAGCAATAAGAAGAAATATGGTGGATACATAGGTATTCTCAGATCATGCATGGACACAAAGCACACGCGAACCAGAAGCAGTGAATTTTTGGAGTCCATGCTAATGATTGTAATGAATCAACCCTCTATGTCCGGTTTGTTTTCACGCCGTCTGCTTCTGTTGTGCGACTTATCCTGTTTTTTTTCTAATACCGTGGCCTTTGGAATATGATTGAGTCATCAGCTGACTCGGTCACTTCACTTGTGTGAGATTTCTCAACAAGACACTTCCTTCACATAGTCATGTTAATGCCAGAGCGCTCAGCAAACAATCGCAAGAAACAAGGGGAGACAACAGTTCCTGCCTGTGCCACAGTGGTCTCGCTTTTAGATAATCTATATTAAATGGACGGTAATGTTTTGGGTGAATACTCGAAGTAGATGAGGAGATTGGTTTAATTAGAGCTTCATTCACACATCTTAAGCTTTTTATTTATTTCAAATAATTATTCTGAGATAAACAGCCTGATTCTTACACCGCAGCTCAAGCGCCTTTGTCTGCTACAACGTGTTTGACACACCAGATGCAGCATCCGTCTGTTCGCTCTCTGAACTCGCAGTGCGCATCAAGATCAAGATGTCAGTTCAAAACACACAGGGATCACAGACATCGACACCAGGGATCATGTCTGATAAGAGTGATTTACATTCAGTCCTGATAATAAATGGCATCGCAATCTGTCAAGGCATCAGTTCCCAATCAGGGGTACTTGTACCCCATGGTGCATTTCAGCAGTTTCGGCGGGGTACATGGAAATATTAGCTGAACTAATTAAACAAAATTAAAATGTCTGCAGTGAGTCATAAAAACTGGGTAGTAGAGAAGTCTAACCAGTTATCTCAAAGCTATGACTAAATGCTCGAGGAAGACAGCTAATAAGTGGATAAATGGTTCAAATATGTAGTTAAATATGTGCTAGATGCTCCATATAGACAGCGGGATACATTAAAACACTGAAATGGTGTTATTAGTGATACAATCAAATAAAAAAGTTTAAATATTAGCTAAAATATCTAAGCACAGCTTTCAAATTTTAGCACTATTTGAAAAATGAATTCAAACCACATTTCAACATCAAATCAAAGTAAGAAATCTGGTACATGACATGCAGTAATGAGCGCTGGAGCTTATCTGACAGGCCTGTGTGGGCACGTTTGACAAAAATGTATATCATCAGAAAGATAAACTGCAAAAAGTCGTGATCTGACAGCAGGCATAACAAGCAGAGGAAAGGTATGACTAAACAAACATCAATAAGCTTGTGTGTGGGCTCGCACACAGGAAGAGGCTGGCGAGAACATGGATATTTCATCTCCATGGAAATGAGCACGGCACATTATTTTGTTGTGGGTTTACCTCAGGCAATGATGTGATCATAGGAAAGGAGAACCTGATTACTGAAACTGAAACAATCTGGTATTATCGAGTAGGTGGGTGAATTTTAGGGCTGCAACTACCTGTCAGAGACATTGTGAATATGTTGATTTGTACTGAATGAGGCAACGCACGAGGGCGCAAAGTTTTTGAGCGCCCAATTATGGCGACTCCCGCTTTCAGGAATGTTAAAAACTTGAAGTTGCATTCTTATTAAAAATGAAACAGGCCGCCACTGTGACACAGTCGCTATGCGAGAGCACCCCAGCGACTTTACGAGCTCAAAACAATGAGACAGCAGGCTTCAGTATCTGGACTACAACAGACATTTTTGTGTGATTGTTGGTTGGTGGTCAGAGGCCAGAAGTCCCTCAGGACGCAGATGCTAATGGCTAGTAAGGCTGCACTGCTGTCTATCAGTTTGTTTTTGCGCATACACAGTCCTATTAAAATGAAATGACACTGATTTCCATTAAAATGACATTATTAGCGCGTGTTTGCAGATAAATGATGCTGCTTTTCCAATTTAAATTAGCATAAGTCATTAAAGTTAAATCATACTCAACACCGCTAATTAATGACAGAGAACAGTAAATAATGTGCTGATAATTAGGTCAACATAGAATAGACCTTAATGCTTGCTGAATAGTATCATTTGGCAAAACTTGAAATTAAATAATATCATATTAAAATATGTTATTTTAGTTTAATAGGGTAAGTTCTGTTTATTATTTAGTGGTTAACCTGAATCAACAAGTTTTTGAAAAATAATCTAATTTGTTTCAGCATAAGCACATTTACACTAAAAACATACAACAGGAATTTAGTTTTCTTTGTCTCCTAAAACAACTGATATCCTTTTAGACAACAGGTCACTCGTAACAAACTCACCTACAAGAACATCCTGGGAATGAAGTTCAGAGACTGATACCCAAATATAACCAAATTGTACACCAAAGGAGTTTTCTGACTACTTTGATTAAATCTAACAAGTGTGAATGATGGTACAACAACCTGTTTGGCAAAGAGCCACTGTTTCGCTTTGAGTACGACAATCAGGAGCAGGACAAAGTACAATAGTACAGAAGATTCGAAACAGAGCATTCAGACGTTATCTGAAAGGGCAATTTGTTGAATAACACTGACTGACTTACCTATGGGTGACAGTTGGCTGCTATTTAGCTACTTCTACCCATTTCTTTTCCATAGTCACCTTCATCCAACATCCCCTGTATTTCGCAACATGTACACAGCTAACCTACAAGCTAAGTTCATCACAGCTAGTTTATCCTGACCATTGAAGCCTCTCTGGCATTTGTTGAAACAGCTGCCAGCAGCACACCTACACATACTTGCATATACGCCTGAAGCGCCACATCTAGAGTTTAAATTGTTTTGTAAATGGCCACTCCACTCCTGACAGCAGCATACCTCGAGCCACTTGTGGCCTTCTGCAAGACAACAACCTGAGGTGATGACTCTGCAAGTCCAAACATGCATAGCTTCAGGTTTCAAACGTAGACATGCCTTTCCTTAAACGCCTGAAACAGTTTCTCAACACATCCTATGAAGGAAGCTTGTTATTAAACTACTTTCATTTTAATTGAGCTAGCAATTTTGTGGCTCACATACTGTTTTAGTGTGTGGTACTAACAGGACACATAAAAGATGAGTGACTGATCACCCAAACTGCAAGGAAGACAGGACAAGATATAATAGAGTGATGTACTTACCGCCACAGCTATCATGGAGTCGTCTGGTTTCCATTCTGCCTTCTGGTAGAAGCCAAACTGAGCTGCCGCCTTTGCAGATTCAATATAGCTGACTATCAAAACGCTGGGCTGTGGATGGGGAAAACAAGGACAGGGGGAAAGAAAGTGAGCACTTAAAAGTTCTGCAGGTCACAAAAACCTGACTGCCTCCTAACGTAAGCATTTCACTTTCATTAAAACTTAATATGGCAGCCCAAAAACAAATGGCAGAAGCACTTCAATCAAGTAAGCGTGATGGGTAATCAAAATGCCAAAACAACAGCGGTGCATTAAGAGAAAAGTGCACTGGGGTCTGAATGCAAGTGTGACATTAGAGCTGCAGTCTCAGTGATCCTTCTGGTAAAGAAAGGCCACTATAACCCACTTTGTGACAGTTATTATTTACAGTGACTTGCAGCGATCATTTATTCTTGTCAACCAGTGCACTGGAGAGAGACTTGTTGCTATTGATTTTTCCCTAAAATGTTGGATCGTTGGCAAAGAAGCAAGACAGATTTGATTTGCAACTCTCTGCCAAAAACGGGATGACTATATAAGCCCTGACTGCAGCCAGACTTCAAAAATATATTTCAACTGTGCAAACAAAAGCATGTTCAGGCTACTGTGTAATGCAAAACATTACAGACACAGATTAACTTGTGCATAGGCATAGACTTTGACCTCCTCCGTGTATTACCGTTTATTTGCAGACAGACATAAGCCGTGTATGAAATGTGCAACCAATAAATCAGAAAAGGTTTGAGCAGATCCTGAAGAAAAGATCTGATAATGAAGTCATAAAAAAAATGAACTGAGGTGAAGCGTAGTTTTTGAGTCATTCATGGTAAAGATAACCGACAGAAACAATTTATGGTTCATTCATAAAACTGTATGTATAGTATTAACAGAACAGATCACAACTAAAGATGGAATGTAAATGGAACTAAAAATAGGATAGCTAATAGATGCGCTACCACTCTGATGACCTCTTTTTGATTCCACTGAACCTCCGTCATTCCAGACACATCAGTAGGAAGTGAAACTGCATTTTTAGAAGTACACAGTGACCTTGCAGCTTTTCGTTTAAGGCAGCCAATTCTGCTTTCCGTGAGGCATAACAGGGCTGTGCGCCACAAATGTAGGACACTGTATAGCAATGGACAGGTAACAAAAGCAGGGAGACGTCTCAGGTAATTCCAGCCATGCAACGCTTATCCCGATACCTCGTGGTCACGGTAATCGGAGAGTGGTGTTTTAGCCATTTCTGCCCTGCGGTGTCCCTTTTGTGGAATTAAAATTTAATCGTGCCAATGATACCCACACTGGCAAGGCAACAGAAAACTCTCTCCTGGTCTGGAGTTGTTCTTATTTTGTCTCTATATTGTCTCTTTGCTGTATTGAAATGAAAGAACAGCGTCTTGTGAATTTGTATTTTTTGCTAAATGGATGGGAAAGAAACCAAATAGTGGACACTGGCTTCATACAGTTCAATGTGATAAACCCCTAGGTGATCAGAGTGCATGTTTCAATGGGTAATACACTTGGGAAATATCTCATAATAGAGAAAATTATCTGCTAAAGATCATTTAATTTACTGACGGGCATAATAAAAGCTACCTACAACCTATCTGCCTTCCATAAATGATAAACCACTAAGCTCTGTCTCTGCAAATGCACAATACCTAGACCAGCAATTGTCTAGGCTTTGCTTCCCTGGTCACTGCCCTCTCTGTTAATATTCCCTCCACTGTGTATCTGCAATTAAGTACTGTCCGTTGGCTGATCTGATCTGTCAGTGCAACACAAATACAAATGTGTCAAACATAACTAGAATCAAGAGTAAAGCGCAAAAGGACACAGAGCGGTGAAAAGAAAAATAAGGCCTTGAAAGGCTTTAGTTTGCTCGACAACATCCAAAATAAATAATCAGTACACGCTGTTCTCACTGAGCTAAAACTGAAAACGGCTTGCAGAGTAGCAGAGACCGACTTGAGCTAATGTTGTTTCTTTTCCATTGCAATTTCCCATGCACAACCACAATTATATAGAGTTTGTTTGTGTATGTGAAGGAATCCCTGGGGAACATGAACGATTACACACACAATTACTTTTAATCATATGCGGACATAACATACAACACCGATCATTTTCGCAAGTAGCCCGAGCCAAGAACGAAGCTCTGCACACACATATGCACAGATGCGGCAGGGTGACAGAACAGAACAACAACAGGGCTAAGCTACTGTGCTACGCGGATTAGTAATAGCACCTCGAGTGAACTGAGCTCGCGCTGCACTGACTGAGGCTGAGGGTAGATGGGTTCAGAGAGAGCACACGTGGTGTTAAAATGACAGCTGAGAACTGCACAGTGAAAAAATGTGAGGGTAAAAGGCAGGTTTATAAGCACATTACTTCAGAAAAAAAGTGTGTATGAGAGGAATCATGTAGGAGAATGCAAAAGATAAGAAGCCAGATGCAGAGAGTATTTAGTTGCACTGCAAAGCAGCTTGATTCTTGCAAGATAGTTGACTCTCCATCTTGCCAAGATTCAAGCTTTGTGCGTGTGGCTGATCCACAGAGGTGTGGGTTAATCAGCCTCCAGTGAGGAACTATTAGCAGCTTTCGGAGTAAAAACTATCCTTACAAAGCCTCGCCAACCTGCATGCCAACTACAAAGCTAGCTAGACTTGCTGTTCTGTTTTGACTGTGATAAACATCTGGTTTGTCACATGCCAAACATCTTTCTGAATGTGGCTGCCACCCCCTGCTTCCTGGAACAACATTACACAGAAGCTGCTAACTTTACTTACCCTTTAAGAAATTAATAAAGAGTAAACCGTCTTAACAAAATCCTCCTCTACAACCCAGTGTGCAGAGTGGTGCGAGGTAGTGAAATGAGGCAATATAATGGACTTAACAGATGTGAAAGGTGCGTGTCAAGAGGAAGACGTTATCCCATCTACAAGGGTGAGACATTCCTTTTGCTGGATGCTTTCCTCATTGATTCTCAAGAGTCAGGCAAAGCCCATAAGAAAGGGGGGAAACAACGTGACGTCGCATCCTGTAGGGGCCTCAGGAAATTAGCAGTGGCCCTGATCCATTGTTGTTGGAACTCAATAATATACAAACTGCGCAGAGCATAGATTGTTATAAACAGTGCACTCAATGGCAGGTTATCAAAACTCAAATGGCCCTTCTGAATGTCACCTCTGACAGTTATTCCAAACAAATGAGTGCAGGGCAACAGAACTCATAGCTCTGTATTTGGATGTTTTTCTCTTTTTATGTTTGTGATGGGTTTCAGTCATTTAGGTCATGCTATGTAGAAAAAATAAAGCCGAAAGAAATGCAACTGGATTTGTTTCTTTGTGTCTTTGGTGGATCTACGGGTTCTGATAATGGAAGAGTTGGGGTGGAGAAACCTTTCATGAGCCATTCAGCATTTCCACCGATTTGTTGAACTATTCGTTAACCAGACACAGGAGTGCCCTGGTAGCAAATTGTATGAAATCTAAACAGAACTTTTTTTTGGCAAGTTAATATATTTTGAGTTCAAATAACCAAACAATGAAAAAACACGACTGTGTACATATCCTGTTCTGAACGGTTATTAAATTACTGAAAAATGTTGCTTGTTCCAACAACACCTCCCGGCATACAGTTTTTTAATATTATTATTTGATTTCTCTCATGGAAATACTTCCATTAAGTCCTCTTTGACAAACGAATGACCTACAGTACTTCCATTAATTTCTGTAATTTTATTCCCCCCCAAGTCAGACCTTAAATGTCACATTGCCTATTACACAATGAGTCCAGCCATCTGGCCATCTATGCTTATAACATTACCCCGCACCAAACCTCACTGGTCACCTTGGCTCATCTAGACCAGCAAATTCAGTCAGCATAAGGGAATGAGTCATATATAGCAATAAAAAGCATGATCTTGGTGAAAAAAGACTGATAAAAAAGAAAAGAGAGAACACGTCAGGAGAGGCCATCACCCACACTGAGGCAATTCAGAGAAAAGTAGCTTCTTTGACTGTGAACTGTTCCTATTAGACGCTAAAGAGAACAATTCATCTGTTGACACGGTTGTTTATGTTTGTCAGTGCTGAGCAAAACACGCCACAACATGGGGTTGTTTTGAACACTACTAAAAACACCATGCTGATGATAATCTTTGAAAGTGAGCAGGTGTTTCAGGGTGAAAAACAGTGTGACTGAGGGGGTACAGCCTGTCCTTCGCCTGATCTACAGCATTCATACGGTGCAGTTCAGTTACTGTGGTTGAGAGAACACCGCGTTTGTTATCGATGAAGTGAGGACTGACAGGAAGGACGTAAACTCAACACCGTTCAAATACAACGCACCGGCTGTGAAAGGTGCATGTGGCCGGATACACTCAAACGGTAACGGTGCGTAACCACGTCACCTGTCACCTGTGTGACGGACGTGTAGGTGGAAGCGAGTGCCAACACATCAAAGTGAACATTTGCGTCGTTTAATGCACCGCTGCTACTACCCTTATTTTTGACTGTAATTTTAACAAACGTGAAGGGCAGATTGCATCACATGAGCTAAAGATAAAACAATGTATGTTGTATTTGGTGAAACAGGTTAAATAGCTCACACTTGGCGCTAATCTTGGCTAAACTGAAAGTAGCTACTACGCTGATTGTTTGTGTCGGGACAGCTGAGTTCATGGTCAGAAGCCTCGGTTGGTTGACTCAACTTACCCGGCTGAACCAGATACTGAGCTGCGTCTCTGACAGGAGGGCGAAGTAAAACCTCTGGGAGCTGGGCTGGACGTGGAACGGCTCCTCTTCACTCCTCAGCGGACAAAGCAGCCTCCGGGGCCAGCCGGTGAGAAAATACATGACGGCAAACTCAGTCTCGGCACTCAAGCAGTGCCGCAATGCCAAGTCGTCGGTGCCCCGTAATCCTCCTTAAGTAGTATTTTTTTTACCTAAAGGGGCTCATGAGCGGCTGTTTTTGTAGGAAAAACTACAGGTATTTACAGTCCAGGCTTAGCACTGGTCAGGCTATCAATCCACGGATGCCATGCAGAAAGGTCCGGGCAGCCGATGGAGCTACGCGGCTAGCCCCGGGCTAGCTTCGGCTGTCCAACTTGAAGCTAACGAGCAGTCCGAGGCAACGGCAGTGCAACCGAAAACAAAAGCAACCACATAAGCAGCGTCAGCACACAGCACCGAACAGCGCGTCGCCACGGACAAATGGGTCGATTAACTTTTAACTCCCGGTGCCGTATCAATTCTTCCCGTGGCTGGACGGGTGGTGTTTAATAACGGCAAAGCGTCCAGTTTTCACTCCACTGTGCCTCACAGTCGCCATCTTTACAAGAGTCTGCCTGAGTCAACGCTGATTGGCCACGACGGAGAAGTTTGCGCCGTGTTGACATCTGACGTCACCTCTCCGTTATGTGAATGTTGTCGCGAGGAAGGCAACGCGGCTCGACGGCGACATCTACTGGCGTAAATATAAAACGTCTTCACCAGAAACAATAGATGTTTACCTCCGGTTGATTCACGCGTCGTCAACAAGTAAAGAAATAAAGTGATTTGTTACTGGTATATGAAAAACTACACCGACACACACATTTTGTACCATGTACAAAAATGTACTAGTACCATGGCAAACAACCCTTCTCATTGCTATCCTGTTCCGAAGAAAATGTCATAAATTTAAATCGCAGACAAGCTCATCTCATAGTAGGCAGTGATTTCATACCCTCACTACTGAGACACTGAACCCCTAAGACAAACTTCAAGTATGATAGCAAATTATTACATTATAACACGAATATGTTTTACGTGATATGATTTGATTAGCAATGCGCTGACTTTGTTCACAGCTTTTAACCAAGCTGATGCTTTATTTTATCACCCTGCGTGGACATGACCTAATATGAAACATAAAATCTATATTTTTTAATGTGTTACATTACTTTAAATGTATTCTATTATGACACTAATAAAACCATATGGGGAGGTATGATCATATTTATCCAAGAAGTCTTCAGCTAACAAAATTGGTGGGGGAAATAAGGAGATAATGATAATAATAGAATTTGTGGAACTCACTGTGCCACAGAACAAGAACAAGAACAAGAACAAGAACAAGAACAACGTTGGGCTTATCAATTCTATGTATTGGGGTAAAATAACTTTTCCCCAAGTTATTTTGGCAAATATACCAGTTAGCTCACGTACAGTAGGTGGCGGTAAAACCTCTAAACTCGCCTAAAGTTGCGCGGAAACCGACGACGAGAAGAAGAAGAAAAAAACAAGCAGCATGGCCGCGGACATGAGATTACCGACGTTCCATAAAACGGTGTCGTTATCAGGTTCTGCTTTCAACCGAAGAGATCTAGTCGTCCCAGGAGATGTTATCACTTCAGACACCGGTTTCATGAGGTCGGTAACGGGGTTGTTGGGGAACTAAATACAACAGAATAGCATGTTAATCTTTGGTGCTGAGGATTTCACTTGTAAAACTGATCACAGAAAGGCTGCTGAAGCTGGATCTCTTGAAAGTGTGACTTTTACTTTTTTGTCTGATTGTGCTCAGACAATAATCATTTACCTGGCGATCATTTTGTGAAGTAGTAATCAACCCAGCCTGTCTGATCTTCTGTCAGTTATACATTTGGTGAATCCTCTACTTTATGGCATTGCACAATATCTAATGACAGTTTAGTTGTGAACAGGAATAACATTTACTCCGTTAAAATGTTGTCTGTAACTTCTCCTACAACCTTTTCCTTTCCATTCCCCTCTGTGTCTGTATTATTTTTAACAGTCCTATGTTCCATTTTGTCCACAGGGGTCATGGTACCTATGTTGATGATGAAAAGCTGACAGCTTCAGTTGCTGGGGAGGTACAGAGGGTAGACAAACTCATCTGCGTCAGACCACTGAAAACCAGGTGAATGATTGAAGTGAAGCTCTTGATATTTCATACTGAAATGCTCCAGTTCACTGTTTTTACTGGGTTTATGTCCTGTTGCTTTTTTGAGAAATGATGTAATTACAATTTCATTTACTGCAGATTTAATGGCGAGGTTGGAGATGTCGTGGTTGGCCGAATAACAGAGGTACGACCCTCTAATTTTCATAATAAAATGTCAAAACATTCTGATTGGTAACACTTTTTTTAAATACATTTTTTATGTGTAGGTACAACAGAAACGGTGGAAAGTGGAGACAAACTCCCGGTTGGACTCTGTCCTCCTGTTGTCCTCTGTCAATCTGCCTGGAGGTGAACTGGTAAGATGATGGAGGGAAAAAACAGATTCACTGGCAGAGGTCTTTGTATTACATTGTATGTATAACTCGCCATCCTTTTTTATTTTGTCTTTTAGAGGAGAAGATCAGCAGAAGATGAGCTCACCATGAGAGAGTACCTTCACGAGGGCGATCTCATCAGTGTAACTAAGAATTTATTGTAATCTCCCATTGGTCAAGCCATCTCCTTGTTCTCGATGTATAATGTCTGTGTATTGCTTTTCCTGTGGTTTTAGGCTGAGGTACAGTCTGTCTTCTCAGATGGAGCCCTCTCACTTCACACCCGCAGTTTAAAGTATGGAAAAGTAAGTTATGCCAGTCCAGTGATAATCCACCTAAAGTTTGCTGAAAAACCTTGTACGAGACAGGTAGTCACCTACCTGGCGTTTATCTTTCACCTGTGATTACTGACTACTTTTTTTCTGTAAGATGCAGATACCACAACAGACTTAGCCAAGGTTTTAAACTATAACTATGCTATCTGGTATATAAAGGACATAATTCCAGTTATTTTTGCTCTTGCACATTACAAAATGTAACTTTAAAAAAAAGTAAATATTATTTTTATAATGACAGCCCTCCTTTAACCTAACATCCAGTTTCTCTTTCCTGTCAGCTGGGTCAAGGAGTGCTGGTGCAGCTTTCCCCCTCTTTGATCAAGAGGCAGAAAACACATTTCCACAACTTGCCATGCGGTGCATCCATTATCCTCGGGAATAACGGCTTTGTGTGGTTGTATCCCACACCGGGGCAACAGGAGGAGGAAGCTGGGGGCTTCTACACTAGTCTGGAGGTAAGATTAGAAATATCATTAAAATCTGCAGCTTGTTTGAGAAATCCACTTGGTCTTGTTTAGTAATACCTAAGTATTCTACAGAGATGAAACTGTTGTTTTTATTCATTTTCATTTATTGCATCCAAATTCAGTGGTATTTCTGGACATTTTTCTTCATGCTCTTTGATTTAGCATGTTGCAAATGGAACAAAACAGTGGACACTATATTAAAGTGCCAAGTCTCAGCTTTATGTAAACATATTTAACACGCTGCACATTTTAAAAAGAAGTGTGGTTGAACTGACAGAAGCTGGATGAGTGCCACGGTATGCGGAAATATTCTCGCTTAAAGCTCATTAAACGTTTTATCATTCAGAAGAAGGATCGTAACCGCACTGCCAAAGCAACTAAATTTCCCCTCGAGGTGTGATATCCTAGAGTCGGTCAACTGATCTCAATCCAGTTTGCATTCCTCTAGCTGGAGACTAAAGGCAAAGAGGCCGCACAGTGAAGATCACTGTTAAAGTTAGACTGAGTTAAAGATGTCACTCCTTGACAGGATTTTGTCCACAAAATATTAGATGATGTAGTTTAACTACTCCGTTTGCTCCTGTTGGCGTACTTCTCTTCAAGTCGGTGCTGAGATTTGAGATTTGTCAGTGTAGAATCCACAATTTTATTTCAGGTTGATGTGCTGAAGAGCATATAATGTGTATATGTACTGTTCTGTGGTGGTGGTGTGAACATATTTGTTTGTGTGTCTCTGTCCTCTCAGCCCGTTAGCCTGTCAGATCGTGAGGTGATTTCCCGTCTGAGAAACTGCCTCCTGGCTTTGGCTGCACACAAGGTCCTGCTGTACGACACCAGCGTCCTCTATTGCTACGAGTCCTCACTTCAGCACCAGGTACGGTGGCCCTCGGGTGGAATTTAATACTCTGCAGTTGTTCTTAACTAATTGGACCGTACCATGATTTACTGTGCCATCTGGTGGCCATATTGGAAAATCCACAACTGCCGGGCAACACCAGTGGAAAACGCAGTTTGCAGTTTTTACTCTGCTTTTCTTGCTGCGTGGAACAGGCAGGGTTGATTTTTATTCTCTTTATGGGTAGGAAATAGATGACTTAATCACTTACGCTTCTCATAAATCTGTCCTCTAATATCAGTGTATGCTATCAATAGCTCACAGGCAATTATCATTCTGTTAACACATTTACGGGGAACTTTCTTTCCCATTAGATTAGCTTTAGCCCAGTTTATTTAAATGGTTGCAGTGCAGTCTAATCTTAAGCTGTTGTTTCTTACTTCTCAGAGTAACCGGTGAAGACATTTTTTTAATTTTTTTTATTATTAAATATTTTTCAAAAGCATCAATAAAATGTGGGCATATGTGTTGAAATCTATAATTCTTTATGCTTTATGCTGTCTCTGCAGGTCAAGGATATCTTGAAACCTGAGGTGACGGAGGAGATTGTAATGTTGACGCAACAGAAGCTGCTGGAACAGGAAGGTTAAGGAGCTCAAAATCGCATCGAGCAGCTATGCGGCCTGACCGGGGACCACCTGTGTGAAGAATGAAATGGCATATTTCGAAGATACTTTCAAGTCAGCTGTGCAGTTCAAAAAGTTGTCTTGGTTAGCATTGTTTGACTGAACAGAGCAGCTCTTCTTACATTTTACTTAAGTTTAGTGGCACACTTTTGATAACCCGTGAAAAAGAATGTATGCAATAAAGTTTCTGTAATTTCTTTGCATTTTCACTACCTCTCTTGTGTGGTCTGAATTTCTGGAAGAAAAAAGAAAAAGAAAAAAGGTGTCTGAAGATGTTTATAAGAACAAAAAGATCCCCAGTCATCCTGGGCAAGGAAAACAGACATTCTAGAGAAAACATTGCACTACCAATCCAATTGGGGAGTTTAGTTTTTTTTTCCATATTATTTTGAACCATCTGTGGTTGGTTCACATTTACGATATATAGGATGCTGTTCATATAAACCTGTGTGCTATTTTCTTTTTCACAATTAGTGTGTCTCTATCTGCTCCGCACTCAAGGTGTGAAACGTGTGAGCTTTCTTTGCTCCTCTTGCAAACCACCAGGCTTCTCTGATCAAAATGCATGTATTGGTGTTTTCTAATGAGTGTCCCTTGTCCTTCAGGTGCACGTGGGCAGCTGAGCCACGCATTTGTGAAGGAGTTGTTTTATTCCCCCACCTTACAGGTCTCTGCGTTCTTCACTGCCCTTAACTGCATAAATGGCATTGTTCTTGCTCAGTGTTTTTGTCTTGGGGCTTGCAGTCCACAGCTGTAATAGTAATAAAGATACATAAATGACCATGCATCTTTGGCTAAAAGAAAAAACAGCCATTTACTATTAAACTGTGGCTAAACAACCTTTTTTTTCTCTCTCAAATCGCTCACTTATAATGGCCTGTCATTACTGTCAGTGTCCATAATTCAAAGGGAAAACACTTAATTCCATCAAAGTTTACTGTTTAGCAGACCAGAGATCAAAACCCTGAGCTTTCACTTAATTATAGGTTTAGTAAAATCCCCCAGGATTTACAAGTGGAATAATCCCTTTACAATAAAACCTATAAAAGTATATTTTGGTGTGAATGTTTATCATGGATAGTGAAAAGCAATATTCCTCTGAGGTCAATAATTTGAATACTTGGAATACACCCCAAGGATGTTATCGGAACAAAATGATAGATTTTGGAGGACTCCAAGCAGAACGATAATTGTAATATGTTGGAAAAATGCTGACCTGCCATCCTTCAGAATATGGGAAAGGGAGCTGATGACATGCGTTTGGCTGGAGAGCTCGACACACTGTATATTATTAAGAGCAAACAGAAAGGGGCCGCTTCTGTTTGAGGCTCATTTATGTCTAACTTGGCCAACAAAACCTTTACCATGGACTGAACCGACTGGCTGTGGATGTATTGATCTTTTACTTTAAATTTACTATTAACACAATATTGTTGTAGCTGTTTGACTGCTGCGTCCAGAGTTCAAGAGCGGCCGCTATCGGATGATCATGTCATTCTGTGCAATATCCGTTTTTCTGAAGATCAGTACCTCTGTTGGAGCCATCACTATTCATGGTATTCAGTCGTCCATCGTGTATATTTAAATTCCACTGCTTGAGCATTGTGTGTTTATGTTCACTTTATTTTTGCACCGTCTTGCCCTGTTGCTACAACACCTACATTTCCCCTTGTAATATCAGTAAAGTCTTCTTTAGTTTTGTAGTCTGTGAGATTTGCACTTGTATTTGTATTCTCCACAAATTGGTCAAGAGTAGAGTACGCCTTGGAGTCCGGCCATGAATTCCTTGTTTATGCAGCACACAGTTGCTACTTAAGCACTTGTACCAGCCTTCATCACGTCATCCTGTAGGTGTCTTGAGTCTTTTTTTAGTTGTCCTGACTATTTTTGGGCTCTCTTCTGCCGCTAGGCAGGCAATTCAGGTGTGATGTAATAATCCTCTCTCAGCTTTTGTTCAAGCTTCTTTGTCTTTCCCGTGATTGCAACTCACCTTGAATACTTTCATTTGCAGGGTTTTATATACACATCACAGCTGAGGCAAATGAAGGATCATTACAGATCCTTATATGTCACCAGACCTTATTTCTGGCATAAAATACGATCGATTACTCACCCATATTACTTTTGGTGTCAACTGGAGTCGTTCGGACGATATTTAGATCCACGTATATCAATATCTAGGGAGTGACTAGGGCTCCGAAACACAGCCTCTACACATGGTATTATCTGCAGCGAAACTCGTTCATCCATCATAAAGAAAGTCGTCGTCCACAACCTCAGAATAGGAAAAATATTCAGCAAATTACAGGTAAAGAAGCGCCCAGGGTCAAAGGTTAGTGGGTCAATCTACAGACCACGGATGATGATAACAGTTAACTCCGGACTCAACGGGGAGTAGCACTAGCGTCATATCATAATAAAATATTGGTGAAATGAACGAGTTTCGCTGCAGATAATGCGGTTGTTTTGGAGGCTGCATTTCAGTGCCCCAGTCACTCTCGCTATATGGATATCCGCAGATCTAAATATTGTCTGGATGACTCCAAATAACACCAAAGTTATATGGATTAAACCATTATATTTAATGCAAGAAATAAGGTCCAGGTTGTAAAAAAAAAAAAACGGTAATTCTCCTTTAACAAGATATACTGTTGCGCCACAAAATACCACATCATGCCTTTTCTGTGCTGATTTTATGTATCACTGAACTCATAAAGAAGTAGTCCAAAGCAGAATCTTGCTCTTTGACAAAACTTTATTTGATAAATCCTTAAAATCTCGACTACTAGTGACTGCAACTGCATAGTTTAAGCACCAGTTTTTGATCTGTGTATGTGTGTTCCCCTCTCTGTCCTGCTCTCCCACCATAATAAATCCGTCGCTCTGCTCCCAGTGTACTAGCCCACGCACGCACCTGACGTCACACGTCGCCCCACCCACATATTTCTGTAAACCACCTTGCGTATGGAAGTATGGCGGCCCCAGCGACATAACTACCACTCGGCCAAAGTTTATTGCACAGGTTTTCACGTGAAAGCGATGAATAAGTACGCGAACCGAGGGGTCGGTAACGAAGAGCTCGGCGACCGCGAACAGAGGAACGGACTTCCAGGGAGAGTCGTCGGTCTCTGGCCGGCTGAGTTTCCTCGAATTCCCTTCGCCTCCTTGATTGAAGTGCCTTTAGTCCGGGTACCACAGGGGAAGAGACTCCGCAAGACGGGAAGAGTGGACACGGAAGTTTGAAACCAACTCTGGGAATAGTGGTTGCCGTAGTGTTAAAACCGCGGTGAACGCAAATGTTTTTTTTTGTTTGTTTGTTTTTGTGAGGCGTTTCAGTGCAGGTTTGTTACCAGCGTGCTAACGGCGAACCAACGAGAGCCAACTGTTGACTGCTCGCGGTGCTTTTAAGGGTCCGACGCTGCATACCACCAGCAGACGTTAGCTTTCATGGCTACCTTCAACGTTAGCTCGAGGTCGCCTGCTAACCACCAATATATAGGTTTCTATGACCGTGTAAGTTACTGTCTTTACTCCTTGCTTTTGAAACTACAACACGAGTTTGAGTTATGTGGCACAAATCACTCTTTTTCACTTCATTGCTGGTGATGAAATGGTGTGGACATGATAAACAAGTTCCCTACGGACAATGGAGTTAAGAGTAACAATAGTTAACGGTCTGCTGCAGTTCAGTGGTCCTGATGTTTATGGTCTCTAGCTGAAAAAACACGTTTTTGCACTTCTAACTTTGCATTTAAGTTATGCGTGCACACTTTAAAAAGCAAGGTGTCCATTTAAAAGAGCACATGTGAGGTTGACAGGTGAAACCCAGACAACAAAATAACAAAATGAAATAGTTTGGTTTATTTTTCTTTTCCTTTCTTTATCCTTCTAGATTCCTGTGAAAAACCATTGTTTGTCCTTTGAAGCACTCGGGCTCCATTAATGATAGACAGAGACATACTGGCGTTATACAGATCTGTGTAGGTGACCGCCATCACCCACACCCCTGCAGAGGACAGTCTGAGCCTGGGAAGGAGGCTCCCGTCTTTTCCCGATCCCCTCCCCGCCTTGGTGGCTAGTTTTTGGACGGCGAGCAACTGGGTCCAGCTTGGAGAGTCCCGGCTGCGGCCTGGCACCCTGCCCTTATGGGGCAGCAGCCATCGAAGTTTGCAGGGGACCAGAGGAGACCCAGTCTGCCAGCCTTCATCAAGGGGGGAAAGAGAGAGTCATCACGCCATGGGACCCAGCCCTGTAATGTTTTTGTTGTGCACGGTAAGATCAAGCGCTTCTTTTACGAGGTTCTAGTTTCTGAAGCTACCATCTTTTCACTAAGTTTGTCTTTGCTTGTTGAAAAAATTGGCCTTTGCAGCTTTTTGAGCATCGTGTGTGTATTAGCCTAAAATCAAGGTCTATAATACCTCTCTGTCTGTGAACCACTTTATCAGCCAAAGAGAAAATTAGCTGACAATTATTTAGAAAAGTAATTCTTTTTTTTTTTTTTTTGACGATAATGACAGCTTCTTGATGGTTCCAGTTGTTTGTAGAGTTTGTTTGTTTTTTCTTAAATACTTATTGCTACCAGGAAGTGTGTGAGAGCACGAGTTCAAGTTGTGGAAGATTTTACGTTGCATACGTAAGAGTGTACAGATGACACTGGGCTTTTGTAGTTGTATTATTTTGGGACTGATGCTTGTGCAATATTGTGCACTTTAAAGCATGCAGTATTACATCTTAACAGCTTATGATCACAACTACCACAGTTAGTAAAGCAGCCAGTTGACAAAACCACTCTTGGCTGTCAAATTGGAGACATCTGGAGTGGGTTTGATGTGTCTTTTGTATCTCTTGTGCTTTTGATTTGTCTGTACCTTGGCATCACTTGACCACTCTGCAGTTTAATGCCTCTCGACTCATGACTTACTGCCTCTGGAATGGCTGTTTTTAATCAAGCATGTAACATGCAGTAAATCACAGCCACTATGGTGCTAATATTGGTTCACTTGGTATCGCTGCCATATTAAACCGATTAGCAACTTAATTACACTCAGTGGGACTTAACAGTGATACTCATTGAAAATCTATTGCACCGATGGAACCATCAAATCCATCATCATTTGTTGTGTAGACATAAAAATACATCCCGTAAGGAATAGCTTTCAGTTTGTACATTAAGCAAAGTATTTCACCCCCCAGCCTTTAAAACATTTAATAATAAGTTAATTATCCAATAGAGTACAATATCCTGAGTGTATTAGTTCATTCTAATCTCAGTAATACTGTAAAACAAACAAGTTCCATAATACGCGGGAGACTTTTTCATGATGAAAACTTTGCCAACGTGGGAGAAAAAATGGATGTGCAGGTCACAAAGTCTGGTGTTCAGTCTCACCTAAACGGTCATGGGAGTCAAGTAGAAGAGCATGGAGGCTGTGCCTTGTGTAAAACGCACAATATGGACGACGAAGAGGCATACTTAAAAAATAAAGTACACAGTAAGGCTGTGCAGTCGACTGTAATTAAACAATACAAATATTTAAACAAGCTTTTGTAGTTTGTGTCAGAGGTCAGCAGTGCATCTTCCTGTGTTTGTGCAGGATCTTGTAGTTTGTGCTCAGAACTGTATATTACACTGATTAGGCATAACATTATGACCACCTTCCTAATATTGTGTTGGTCTCCCTTGTGCCTCCTAAACCGTTCTGACTCATCATAGAATGGACATGGGCCTTTTGAGGATGTCCTGTGGTGTCTGGCAACAGGATGTTGTTAGTGGGGCCTTTGGGTCCTCCGTGTTGAGGCGAGGGGCCTCTGTGGATCAGACTTGTTCCAGTGCATCCCACAGATACTTGATCAGTGTGGGATCTAGTGAATTTGGAGGCCAGGTCAACACTTTGTGCTGTTATTCATGTTTTCTGAGTTGTTCTTAAACTGTTTTTGTGTGTGTTCCTGTGTCAGACTGCATCCTGTTGGGGATGGCTGCTGCTATCAAGGAGACTCATTGCTATAGGGTGGGGGTGCTTGGTCTGGTCTAGGTGGGTGCTACATGTCTAAGTAACATCCACTTAAATGCCTGGTCCAGAATTACCCAGCAGAACATTGTATTGACAAAAGATAGTCAATGTTATTAACTTCTCCTGTCAGTGGTTTCTGGTTGTGGCTGATCGGTATAGATGTAGTAGAAAACATGCAGTTTGTCTGAAATTAGGACTGAAACACACAGTTGTTATTGACTAATCTCCAGATTATATGTTGATAATTGTGGCAATTATCGGTCTGTGTCAGTGACGATTTATTTATAACGAACATTTCAAACCAGCTTTAGGCCAAAGTGCTGTACAGAGTAGTCATGTAACAATATATAAAAACATATAAACACAGCCAACAGTCTATAATCTTACAAAGCAGTCCATGTATTTTCCTTTGCTGGTTACATCCTCTTTTCTAATGCCCCTGTTAGATGACTGTTTTGTTTTTTTTTGTTTTTTTGGAAAGCATTGCAGTGAACAGAAAGCAGACTTTTCAAGTTTTGAACTTCATTCACATAAATCAGTGGTGACCTCATCTGTGACTTCAGCTCTAGTTTTTGTAGTCAGTGATTTATTATTTACCAGCTTTGGCTCCTTAAAATGCCCTGATGGCGGTGTCTGTCTTAGTCTGCGGCCCACAAGAGTACAGCACATAGTACACAAAGTACAGGAAGCAATGTACTTAACACTGAAGTAAAAATAAAATGGTTAATTGAAGTTTTTTCTTTCCATATGTGCCTATAAATATGGTCCTCACCTGCTTCTGCTTAGATGTTCATATGATACAGGTGGATAGTTTCTGCATAAAACATTTCTTTGAGTGAGAAGAGAGGGAAACAAAAATATATTTATCAGTACAGAGCAAAAAAAGGTTCACACAAGATCACCCCTACCTTATCAGTTGAGCAGTAATTTGTTTTTAAATATATCATTAGACATTGAACCAGAGGCGTGCCGTGCATCCAGCTAACTGATAAGTTTACCAAATGTGTCTGTAGGGTTGTGATTGCCTTGGCAGGAATACTTTCCACTGACTCGAAGTCTTGCATAACACAGAGGGGGGACAGGACGAGAAAGGTCAGAAAAACAGAATGAAAGCTTTTGCCGGTAAATGGATCAAATTTGGTGAAGGGTCAGTGACAGGGGGCGTATTTGTTTTCCCTCTCTGCCCCTTTCCTCCTGCCACGAACAGGTTAGGCCATGAAAAGGGATGTGAGTCACAGTGCAAGAGGAGGGCAACATCAACACACGATTTTATGTTTTTTCTTCTTCCTGGTGAGCCCCAGCTAGTTAGAACGAGGATAGCCAGCACCATGCTGCTTCTCAGCAGGCAGGTTCAGACCTCTGCATGCAGCTGCCTGGGAGAGAGACAGAGGCAGGCAAGCAAAGACCTGTCTCTGTTTTTGGCACCTCTGTGTACTGTACAGTGGATAGAGATAGTTATGATCTCACTGGTTAGCTAGCACAGATTTTAAGGAAGGAGAGCGGTGGTGAATTTCCTGGAGCTGTGTCTCCTGCAGCTTTCTCAGCTTTTTCTCTGTGTATGGTTCAGATGACCAAGTATGCTCTTACCATGCAACTCGAAGAATCATGGAATTAATAGCTGCAGTATGTTACCAGGCCTGTTTTACAAACAGGTCTGAGCATGACAAATGTACTTGATCCCTTTTTTTTTTTCCTTGCTTCATTTAGTGCATAATGTTACCGATGCAAAAATGCACCCTGGATTAAAAGTATGTGTGTTCAGCTGTGATAATTGCCGAGCTCACGCATTCTTATTGTATCTGTATGCTCACAGTCTGCCGGCCTGTCATGGATGTTTAAAAAAAAAAAAAAAAAAAAGTAATCTGTTTGGTGTCAAAGGTTTTTAATTCAAGTGGCCACCACTAGCAAGTTTAACAAGCTGCAGGAAGTGGAATCGCTGTAGCTGTAGTAAATAATCAGTGAAGGAATAGTGCGCCTTTCTTTTGTTTTCCTGCCATTCCCTAAAAAGGCATGACACGGGACAGCTGAGAAAGATTAGGAGGCAAGAGAGTTCAAAAGAAGGAGCTGACGGTACAAAGGGGGACATTTGCCCCCTAGTGGTTGCATTTATGTATCAGGTTGGTGTGTTTTGTTAGAGCACATTGCAGTTTTGACCTCCATTTTCTATGTGATTATTTCCTCATAAAGCTGTTAGCAAGTGTGGCACGAACAGAACCAAAGTGAAGCAGCATCGTGACAAATCGAATCATATTTGTACCTAAACGTAACAGATAAATAAGATGACCTGCATCTTTCACCAAGTTGTTCCTTTTATGGAAAACTACACTAAAGGGTCTGACAAGGGTGGTGCAGTGGATGCCGCAGATGAAGTATGACACGAAAGAGTTTAATTTCATCAGGTCTTAGTTTAAACTGTTCCTCTGCAAAGAAAATTAAGTTAGTTTTTCCTTTAGAACTTTTCAAAATGGTTTGTAATGATCTGTTTATTCAATCGTATTGTTCGTGGGAATGCATCGTGTAAAGAAAAACAACAACAGCTGGAAACGGTTTAAGGTTAAGGTTTTTATAGATGATCGTTTGGCATGTGATTGCTTACCACTTTAAATTGCAGCAATCTTTCACGTGTAGGCAACGAGAAGAGAGCGGTGCCAAGCCATGGTCACCAGCCAGACGGGTTGGGTTACAGATTGTGTGCGGACCTCTGGCATGTTGCTACTTGCTTGGATAGGTTTCAGTATGGGCACAACGGGGCTTTTCTTCCCACTCATAAACTTCACCCCGTACTTCTGCCCTGCTTGATGCCTGGAGTCCAGCCTGGCAAAGCTTCAAGTATGTTCAAGGCACAATGAAGTGTGGGGACTGTGGAAGAGGTTGTCCTAGCTGTTCATTGTTTTTATTTGCTGATTTCTATTCAGGGTCATGGGATGCTGGAGGAACATCGTGGAAAACGGTAAAATGTGATACACTGATTAACATGATAATTCGCAATTCACACTCATCTATGAGCAGACAAATAACAACCTTCATCTAAACGTCTAGACACAAGAACACCACTTAATTTTCTAATGTGGATCTTGACACTACAACGTCATAATCCGTGAAACTGGAATAGATATCTGGAGCCCGGCTTGCAGATGCACAAACAAGTTGTCGGGGTCAGCTGTAAAACTGGTACAGTAGCACAGTGTACAGTCATAGATTCCAGGAAGTAAAGCTGATGCCCCAAGTATGCAGAATTAAGACTGGCCATTTAGTCATAGAGATGACTAGAAGTATTTTCCAGTAGCATAATGCAGAGCTGGGATATCCAAGTTAATAGAGGTCGATTCTTACATTTTTAAAGGATGTAAGTTGCATTTGGTACAGAAAGTAGACGGCATGATCCCCCGCCTCTTGTGACGTCATTTGATGTCCGAGCGTGTGTGTTTGCTGCAGCAGCTGCATTGGGCATGTGATGCAGTAAGTGGATCCGTTTCTCTTCGAGTTGGTAACTGGCTCTTTTTTGGCTGGAACTCGAGGAATCTATAGAGTCTAGACACCAAATCTCCTCCCATGATCCCTGTGGGTCCTGAAGATGGGAGGAGGGGGTCCGTGTACGTGTTTGGGTCTTAGTGTGTGTGCGCACAGCTACTTGTGTACCCGGAGAGCAGGCGCCTCATAGTCATGCTCATTCAGGCCAGCTGTTAGGCCCCCGGTGGCCCGTCTCATTGTGGCTGGTCATATCTCTAATGGGCACACACACAGATCCAGTGCAGCTATCATCTAAATGAACTTCTCTCGTATTTATCAGTTTATTTCCCAGCTTTGACGGTGCTTAAATGGCCTTTTGTGTTTAATTTGTGTGACGCACATTTGTCCCCTGCCAAACGACACATTGCTGATTAGTAAGTGTTTCCCCCCTCTCATCAAGCCTTGACCACCTGGAAAAGAGTCCACTTTACGGCCACGCTAACCAACGACCCGCCAAAACAGCTGTGTGTATAAATCAAGGTAGTCAAGATACCCCGAGCCGTTCTCTCTCTGCAACTCTTGCAGTCCAGGTCCACGAGGACACAAGCGGCAAACGTGGGTCGATGCATGTTGCAAAATATTGACTGCGCACCGTTTGATCATGTGCAGATCTGAAAAGGACAACGTGCCAGAAGATATGAGTAATGAAGTCATGGCAGTTCTCCACAAATAAACGTACACTAAGGAGGCTATTGTTTAATGGCAGCAGTTATTCAATTCAGGCCTATTCAGTTTAGCATCGACAGTGTGACGGTGATTCAGCACGCACAATACAAGGAACAAAGCGACTAAATATAACTGAGCTGTCGTTAATTATTTTCACCTCTGCTCTTTCCACTCTTAACATGTCGAGATGTCTCGCTGGGGGGGAAAAAAGCGCTATTGTGTAACTCTGTTATCTGATCAGTATGACTGTATCATCAATGGGCTCCGGCCAAGTCCTTTTCGTCCTCCGTCTCTTGGGCCAGTCCGCTCACTTTCCTAGAGATTCAAATATGTGATCTGGTGCAGCAGAAGAAGTGAGTTGAGTAATGTTGCCTATTTTGCTCGGAGAAATGGGGAGAGAGAGAGAGAGAGTTGAACATAGGGCAGGCTACAGCAGTGGAGTGAAGAATGTGACCTCTTGTGCATTCCTCTCTCAAATAACTGGTGTAATCCCCCCTCTCCCTCCCTCCCCTCCTTTCTTTCGTTCTTTCTTTCTTTCTTGGATTTTACAATGCAAAGAACATTTTTATTGACGTGGAGAACAAAGCAAAAACAAAGAGCTAACGAAAATAAGACAATGGTGGTGCATACAAAATAAACTCAAAACAGTACACGAGCATTTAGGGTTGTGCGACAATGAGTTACACATTTCTTAATGGTTGGCTGCCATCTGCAACCATTTTTATGCTTTTTTTTTTGTGGTTGATATTTACCCGCCATAATTCTTGGCTTACTTTGAGACTTGATTATGTGAAGAGGGTAACAAATATGAATCTGTGCAGGGTCTGCACAGCATATCCATGCATTACTCTAATTAACTTCCCGTTTGTTGATTATGGGTCAGCATTAATCTCAGGTTTAAGGTGAATAGATATTTATGAAAATCAAACCAGGAGAAGTGATGTACAATAACAATTTTCCAGATAGAATCTCATCACGAGTCTACAACTGCATCTTTGTTGTGATTATTCTCACTTCTCATCAGGAAGTCATCGTACATGTGATTTTGTCCACACTTGCAGCTTAATTTTAAATTTTAATCATGTAGACATCAAAATTTTGTGTTCTAATCATACTTGAAATCTATCTGCTAAACTCCTGCTGTAATGAAAAGGCATCCAAAAGGAAACAAAGGTGGAAGAAATAAAGGCGCAAACCAGAGCCTTTTCCATATACTTAGCCATGCTGTGTTTTGGACATAACAATTGGAAGTGCATGAAAGTCGCTCCAGGACAAACAGTCCTGTTGAGTCACCGACTCTCACCCTGATTTTTTTTTTTTTTTTTACTTCAGCATCTGAAACGCTCTGTTGTGAAATCTGCGCTTGTAATTGTTCAATTTCTGCCAAGACGATAATTATTTATTTATTGAAAGATTGTGTAACTAAGTTAGATTTTTTTTTTTTCTTTTTTACTCGTAGATTACACAAACTTTCATTGGCCTCCTCGCCGAGATTTCTCGGTCATTAAGCAACATTTGCGATATTTGTCATCACTGGTTGCTACCCTCCCTGGTTACACATACACACGTAATACATACAACACTTGCATGGTTACAGAGGACCTCCATGCTGAGTTAAAGAATGCAGCGTGGGGGCTTGTCGCCACCTGGTTCCACGTGCACACACAGACATGCACACCGAAAAAGAAAGGAAAAAAAAAAAAAAAAACATTCCCTGCTCCATGCCCAAGCAGGCAGACCCAGCTCCAGACACAGCTGTTGTTTTTTCTGCAGACAACCTGCTACCTCGGATCTATCTTTCAGGGAAAAAGAATGTCAGCCTTCTTGTTCGTAAATCTTCTGACCCCTTGCAGGTTACAGGATCCGGTCTGAGTCCGATATAAGGGCATGGTTTGACGTTTGGGAATTTACCTTCTCTTTCTGTTATGGTTAGGATTCTGATTTGCCCACCAACACCAGCACCAGTCTTGTTTATACAGTACTGCTATGCTGCCGTGTATCTTTCTGTTGCATTAAGCTCTTCTTCATAACGCTATAAGAGGATAAGAGGGGGCCTGCAACGCTTGCTGCATCTGGATCCACTTAGACACTGAGAAGAACCAAAGCAGCAGCACTGCAGCTTGAGAGTCTTATAGCCAGTGTCGCTCTCCTATGTATCTTTTGCTGTTTTTACTCCCGTGTGCATTCAGACAAATGGGGTTTTCCCCCAGACAGTTAAGGCTGATAGAGTCACAAAGACTGTCCTTATCTCTACTGTTTACGGTCTGTGTCAACTCGTATCACGGTGTTGTCCTTTTTATGCTGTTGAGTCAAATAGAAGTTTGAACTTTCTCTTTTGCTTTGCTGCACCATTGCAAACCTCCTACTCATTTCTCTGCTGCTTTCTCTTTCCATCCTGGAAGATTCTGGCTCTCATAGGCAGCACACTCGTAAAACAAAGGAATATAAAAAAAAAAAAGTTGCGTTTTTATGCCAGCACTCTGGCTCAAATTGAGTAGTTTAGCTAAATTCTAAAAAAGTGACTGGATTAGTACCATCTCCCCTCCACACATATACTTTGTAGGCTGCTATTTCGGAGTAGAGCTTTGCCTGCTCTCTCGTCTGCCCTCTTTATTTTCATGGTCCTTTTCAACGTAGATGATTAGCACAGCATTTCATACCTGACAAGTGATGAACAGTTGTGTTTATTTAACCTGCCTGTCTGTTTGCTCAAACTTTGAAATTCTAACCGGGCTTGCGTCCATGCATTTCAGTTCTCTGCAGGTTTGCATAATTCTGGCACTCGTGCGTGGTTTTGCATGTTTTTGGCGCACAGTAGACTGGTCTGCGCAAAGGAACCTGCTCTTTGTTGCCCTATTTTGTGTCTGTCATCGTGATAATACGGTTCCTCGAGTTCTTTTTCCAGCGGGCTCATCTGGATTGAACAGCTTGCCGTTTGGCTCGTCGGCGTGGCACACTCCGAGTCCCTTCAAATAAGGGGCTAAAGAGATGTAGATTGTGTATGTGCACATACAGAAGAGCATGCACATAAATAGAATTGCATAGCCTGGAAGCCGGCCCAATTTTCCCCCACCCACTAAAGTTTTGCTGGGGAATTTTGGTCTGGAGTTCTGCCTGGCGAAGATCTGCCGGACAAATCAAATTGTTGGGTGGGCTTTATGCGATAATAGACGGAAGAGTCACAGCGACGGTGTTATACACATCTTCTAAGCGCCAGTGAGTTGATTTGATTGAGTCGAATAAAATGGCGACCATTGGAGAAGCGAGATATTTGAAGGACGGACAGTTAACGGAGATAAAGGCAGCTGCCACTCGTAACACTATACAGTACATCATTTGTTGTTTGGTTACGAGACTCAAATAATTCTTATTGAGTCCGTCCATACAAGGCTAGATTATAATGAATGACCTCTGGGACAGTTAACAGTGGGGATAACAATATAAATACATTTGTCTTTTTCTTTGTATACATTTCTTGGTAGAAGTTTTAAAAAACAAAAGTTTTTGCTCCTGTGTTTACATATGTGCATGTATGCTTGGTTTCACAGTCGTCAACATTGGTGAATTATTTCCACCACAGGCTGATGCTAAAACCTCAACCTTGAACTCGAGCAGTGACTGTTTTGTTCTTAAGTGTCCATTTTCCCTGTGGACAATACTGAGAGGAGAATTATGTGGAAATCTAAACCCCTTAACCTCATCTGTCGGTCTGCACGCCTCAGACACTCTGGCTGCATTCTCAAGAGGGCCTTGAGTAAACAGCCACATGTGCGCGCGCACACACACACATCCAAACGCCACATTACATGGTACCTGGTTCTGCAGTGTCTGGTATTCGAGCACACTTGACGGTAACAGATTGCTGTGGCCGCTGAGTTAGGCCCAGCCGTGAAGTGATGAGCCGTGCGCAGCGCAGAAATCACAATTAGGAACCTACACAGTTTTGTGTCTCGCCCTGTTTCCCACCCCCTTTCCTACTCTGTAATTAGCAAACTTTATTAGTTTAAAAGCCTAATAACTCTTGTTCCATAACTTAGATGGACATAGGGATGTATGCCAAGTTTTGGCTGGCTTGCATTTCTGACATTGTTAGACAGTGTGATTATGTTTGTGTGCATGCTCTTGTGCATGAAGCTGGGAGGATGGAAATCGGGCAAGAGTACGTCTTTTCTACCAGCTTTTAATTTACGTCTCTTACTTGAGCATCAGCTGGATCAATTGTAATTCATCATATGAATTAATGACCTACTTCTGCCTTCAGAAAGCAAAAAGAAACATCAGTGACTCGTCTATAATTAGTAATAGGGCTCAGAATACGAAATATGGAATATGGGTTACCTTTTGCAGTAGCGTAGTTTGAATTGCTTGGAAATACAATTTGTCCTTTACTTTAAGAAAGGAATGGGGAGATCCTGAGGGGGTACACGCGAAACAAAGAGCCAAAAAAAAACATCTCGTGGGTGGATGTACGTCAGCTAACTGTTAACATACTAGGTTGGGATTATAAAACGCGGAGCGAACGATTCCTCCTATGAGCTCACTTCCAAACAATGTGCTTCATGTTTCTCCATCTGCAACCTTTTTTCCTCTTTCCTCCTAACCTCCATTTTTATAGCCCACTCTCCTCTTCCCTTCATCCCCTCATCTCCCCGACACTTTGGGACTGCGGTAAGTTAATGGGCCTTTCTCCGAGTTTGAGGATGCCTGCATTTCTTCTTAATTGGCGTTTGGTGTGGTGCATGAGAGGAACACAAATGTTTGCCATACCAGCAGTGCAGCAGCGATGATGTAGGGCCTGGTTGCATGTGACGGGAAGTTCAGGAACGACTGAGATCATTAGAGACTGAGGCATCATGAAGGATGCACATAACCGCTAATGAGACAAACAGACACACTTTTTGGTTTGCAGAGTTACCTGCGATTTTGAGTTGTTCATTTTCCCCCTAGTTCAACATTTCCTAATCTGAGTTGCTGTCCATTTCCCCACACTCTTTAGTACATCATCACGTCTAGGCTATTGCTGCAGATGTGGGCTGATTTCTGCAGCTGTTAGAACTTTTGTCACTCTTACAGGGTTGCACAAATACTTCTTGTTTACACACACTGATTTATTACAACCGGTCGACACAAATGTATGGCTGATTGATGGCTTAATTTTGCTAGCTGACCATAACAAGGACTCTCTATTTTATTATCCATATGGTAATCCTTGGTGCTCATCCATCAGCATCAATCTACACATTATTTGAGGCGTTGATTAAATTTAAATGTTTTTCCAGATGCAAACTCGTTCACGATCCTCGATGATTAAAGCTTCCATTGCATAAGATTTGAAAGCCATTTAAAAGCCACTCCATTCTAACTCCAGCCTTTAGATCTACATATATACGAGAAGTTGGTGTTCTTTCTGGTCTTGTACATTATGCTAATTTGAAGCTCAGTCTACAGGATGTTTGTGCGGATTTATTATCTGATTCACTCCCTCCAGTATGCTCCTCGCTTAGTGCTGAGGTTTGAGCCATATTATATAGTGTTGTGTGGTGTTGACAGCTCTTAAACCATCCAGTGTGTTTGCAGACTCATCTAGGCTGGCATTATGAATGTCTACACATGTTTGATATTCAACATCTGGATTATCATGTCAGTATTTATGCCGAAATGAGAAATGAACCTACAAAGACAGACGGGTGTTGTCAAGGTACAGTCAGGGATGTCCGATAATATCGGCCCTCCGATATTATCGGCCAATAGTGAGTTAAAAATGTAATATTGGGAATTATCGGTATCAGGTTTTTATAACTGATGTTTGTTCTGTAGGCTTCAGCATTTCCGAGTCTGCATGAACGCAGCATGGGACATTAACAGGCGCGTGCTTGATGACGTATACCAACAACATATGCATATATCGGTATCGGAAATTAAGAGTTGGACAATATCGGATATCGGCAGAAAAGCCAATATCGAGCATCCCTACCTTAGGCTAATGTTAGCTAGTATGGCAGTGTTGGAAAACTCTTTGGGATTATTTAGAAAATCAGTTTTTGTGTGTCTTGTAATCAGATTTCAGAAGGTAGGATATTAATGCTTCTGAGCCCAGCTTAAAGCTACCAAGGGAAATCTTACCTTCACGAGGTTTAGTTTTTGTTGAAACTGATTTAGACTGATGTTTATTCAACTACACTGTCATTTTGTCATCTTTGGATTGTATCACATTTCACTGAGAGTTTCTACTGTTTAGTCTACTCTCATTTGGGACAAAGAAACGTTTCTGTTTCACATTTGCCTGACCTAAAGTTTGTCTTTACAAATCAGTGTTTTTGAAAGCTGTTTAACCCGATGTAATTTGTATAATTTGTTGTATGGAGTGTATTTTTGGACTGCACCTTCGCTCCAATGTCGGAAACTCCTCAGACAGTATCAGCCAGTAAATTGCTTGCCTTGCAGTCATTATCAGTTATTGTAATGTCATCAAGTCAGCTTCCCAACAGTACGTTATCACCCTCTTGACTGGACCTCTTATCTCTGAGCTCAAACACGTACACGCAGTCTAGGATGTTTGTCATTTATATGGAACATTTTTGTTTGAGGTAGTCAGTAGTTTGCAGCTGCTCTTGTGTCCATTGTGTATTCAGCCTTCATTGTAAAGACAATCCATAATCATTTTAGCCCGTATAGCACGAGTGACCACGAGTGGCTATTGTTTTGAATTGCAATAAATTTAGTAGGTGTCCATGTTGTTGTATTCACCCTTGGCAGACGTGTACATGGAATGAACAATTCTCCCTTGTGTTATCCCGTAACGATGAATGGGCAACATTTTAGCTGAATGTGAACAACTGTTAAGCAGTGCTGTGCAGAAAAAATGCATCTTAATGTGAAGTGCAGGTATTGTACAAAAAAAAAGACATTGGCTTCAAGTAGTTGGATGGAATAACAAATTAACAACTGGGATACGTACAGACGACACAGGCCACAAAGCTGTACTCATTTTCCAGATGCCATTGACACTCCCAAATGCATTTAAAACCGCAGCTATAGTCACATTCCTTTCTTAATTGCTTTTATCATATATTGTGAATTTTTCCAAGGACTCACTTCAAGTTACTTAAGAAGTATGACTAGAGGTCTGAATGAGTTGTTAGTCCTGTGTCACTCCTCAGATTGCTGGGAAAAGACTGGCTTTGCGTCAGCCAGGGGTTATTTCTTCCCTATTGATATGTGTTCTAACTCTTCCTGCTGTTTAAAATCACATGATTACACATGTTTCTATAGAAACATATTTGTGGCGCGTGTTTCATTCCTATGTGGAATGGCAAATGAGCCTTGTTTAGTCCTGAGAACAGCAGCAAACGTTATCCTTTCCTCCGTGTTGATGGAGAGCTCCGGCTATGCCTTTAACAACCCAGTCCTGTTTCCATAACTGATTCGTCTACCTGTAAACATTTCAGACTGGAGAGAGAGAGGGGGAAACCATGGCCGAGAAGGAGAGAGAATGGCAGAAAGACAGAGGGGGGAGGGGATAACAAAAGTTGGAGGAGGAGCATTTTGTAAACCTATGACTTCAACAGAAGGAGAATAGATTTATTTTCAAACTGTACTGACTTGAGACTCTTTTCAAAGTGTCAAAAGATGCCTCTGGAGCTTTTGTCTCTTGTGTTGGCATGAATTTTGGATGCTGGTGAGCCGTTGTTTGTATTCTTCTTGGAGAGTGTGTGTGGTAGCGGCCTGTGGTGGGAGGGCTCAGCTGATGTCATTGAGTGCAGCAGGCAGAGCCTGAAAGAGGCCCTTTGTTGGCAGCTGTAGCACGAGTAGTCCCTGCGCCTCAGATACACACTCACACAGGGGACAGGAGAGAGGAATGGCACCGCTCAGACTGCCCTTCTGCCTACTCAACTGACACTTCTACACAGCTCCCGAGCTTTTAGGCCGAATCTGGGCTGTTGGATCCTTGTTTTTTTCTCACAAAAGTGGAGCTAACCACAAGCCCTGAAGCCAAAGAAAGAAAAAAAACATGGAGACGTCCCTATGAAAAAGTTGGTAGACTTTACCGGACAGCGGACTCTTTCAGTTTTGGAAAGGAACGAGGAGAAAAAGAGGATTTACAGCGACGGGAAGAAACCACAAAAAAACGAAACCGTTTACATTCGGGCTTGATGCGGTTTCTTCTTTTGTCTTTTTTTTTGTGTGTGTGTATGTTTCATTCCCTCCTCCCCTCTTGTTGGACACATGTAGACGGGAAAAGCTCGAGAGACATCTGATTTGAACAAACAAGGACATTTTCAGCGGGAAGGGAAAGAAAGCAAATGAAAATGTTGGAGATATGCCTGAAATTGGTGGGGTGTAAATCTAAGAAAGGCCTCTCGTCCTCCTCCAGCTGTTACTTGGAAGGTAAGGATATTTAGTGGCGGCTCTTAGCTCGGGCCTTAATTTTAAAAGTTAAAGCAATATCAAGGGAGAGTAAGTAAGAAATGGAAAACGGCTTGGGCTAGCAAAGTCACTGAGAAGGACAAAAGATGAAGTATTGCTGTGTAAAAGCCTCAACAATGATTTCTGAGCGGTGGAAACTGAAGAATGGGGAGGGGAAAGCAGTAAGCACAGGGGAGGGTGAGGGAGGCCAGACACACTGGCTAGCAGCAGAGGAAAAAAGTGGAAAAAGAGACGGAGAAGAGAATACAAGGAAATCTGACTCCTGGCCATGTCCCACTTAACTCTTGTTTATGAGTAGAGGGGATCTAATCTCGCTCCGCGCTCTCGCTTTCTATTATGCTCCACTGCTTGAATGCTGTTTCTTAATTTAATTAGAGGATGATGTGGATGTTCATTCGGTGTTACGTCTCTCTAATGTCATGCTCACTTGATTTGTGCATGAGGTATGGAACACAAGGGCAGTTCGAAGAAATCTAGGACACATTGACTCTGCACATAATCAGCATGGCAATTGATTAGCACTGGAAGGTTCAGAGAAGTCTTATGTATGCCCGACGATTGCGCAACCAAATGATTTAATAGAGTTAATAGTCCTGGTAAGCTCCCCGTTGAAGCAGATTAAAGAGTCTCTAATTGTTAGGCCATATGGTAGAAGGCACAACAAATCTCATGCTTCATGCCACATGTTCCAGCCCAAATTCAACTTTCTAACAGGGAGGCTTTGTTTGTTTCTTTTGCTCATGTTAGAAAAGCTGTTTGAAATTGACTTTGAATCCTTTTTCAGAGTTTATACGCTGGGGTTTCTCCCATTGGATGTTAGTGTGAACATCCTCTCATCATCATAATATCCCCTACGGTGTTCTGTGCCACCTCCTACTCGGGTGATGACAGGTGATGCAAGAGAAATATGCGTGCAAGGGTTTCCCGTAGCCCTCACAGATGCGTGTGGTTTGGGATAAGGGCCGACCACACTGTCAAGGCTTTGGAGTCAGGTAGTTGCTTGCGTTTGTCTTATGCCCAAGGTGTAAATCGGCTCATTTATGATGCCTTTAATCCCCAAGACCACGTGCAGCCTTGCTTGATGTTTGATGTTTTTTTAAGTAGCCCCGGCCTTTGAAGAAATTCCTGTCCTGCACCAGTGCGTGACCGTCACTGCATTCTTATTGCTCATAGGAGTGCAGTCACAGCTTTGAATTCTTTACAAGTTCCACACATATTTAATCATTTTGACTGTCATCTCAGTAACGCAGCCAAGACATGCTGTAATTTCTCCCACTCCCTGACTCTGGAGAGCCGCAGTCCGATAAAGGGCCTTCCTCGTTCTTTAGGTTTCTCTCTTAGTTACCTCCCAAGTTTCCTTTTTCATGACGTTTCTTTTTCCCCCCGTCTGTCTCAGAGTGCGTCTTTCCTCGGCCCATGTGTCAGTGTGCTGTCGCCCTCTCTCAAAGAGCTGTGGTATTTGTGGCCCGTAAAGTGGACATGTGTGCCATCGGCTGCTCAGATGCGAAACTCTCTGCAGTATAATATGTATTTCTTTGCTCTCAGGTCTTTTTCATTGCCGTTCCTTTTCTGTCTCGCTCATTCTGTGGCCTCGGGCTTTTTTCAACCTACAGCGTTCACTGGGAAAATGCCACCTTTGTTTGTGCAACCAAGGGAGAAACTGAAATGGAAATCTTGGCTGCTATTGTTTGCAGCCCCATTAAAATGTAGCTAATGCTAACCTTGTTGGAATGGTTTGTTGTGCAAGACTGGACATGACCTAATTCTAGACAAATTCAATCATTGTTAGTTTAAAATGAGGTTTAGAAGATATGAAAGAATGACTGATCATGCTTTTCAAGTTTTCTACTTTAAGCAAAGACTATATGACTTTTAAAGACTTAAAGTACTGAGCTAAAACAAAGGAACTGCCTGGATCTTCAAAGGCTTTGGTTTTAGTTTGACTTTCTCCACAATATTTAAGTCGATACTTGTTCATCGGTCGTGGTCGTCGCTCCAAAATGTAATAGTTCTGTGTATTTCAAGGTTTAAACACATGTAAACATGCAGTAGGTCGCCGCAAAAGAAAGCCTGGTGTGTTTTCATAAAAAAGAAACCCCACATTTGGCTTTGATTGTCAGAGGGCTTACACTGGTGAGCCTGACTTTAGAGAAGTGGCAGTGTGAAAGTCTTTCGATTGGCTTTCCAACACACTGATGCCTGCAACTTGTCAACAATGTCATGTGACAGGCTGTGGGCCTGTTTACCTTTTTAGGGTTGTACTAGTTTTAGTGCTATATGTTAAAATCTCTGCTTTGTGTGTGTTAAGGAATTTAAAAGTCATATCATCTGTATCGTGTCCATCCCCTGAGCTGAAAAGCTGGTGCATTTGGCAAACACAGTCGCTTTTAAACCTTGGGTTTGCTCTGAGCATATCTGTGCTTTTCCACTGAGTATCATTACGGATTTGTCAATCAGCTCTCTGCTTTGAAATTTACCGAATCCAGCTGTGCCGCCGTTATTTATTGCGGTGCGTGTCGTCCTTTTCCCGAAGTCAAGGTAATGGTCCGTATGTATTGAATAAATCAAACTGTGGCACAGAGCGCAGGGTCTGGATGATTGTTGCCAGTTTTTGCAGCTTTCTCATTCAGATAGGCAACACTTTAATACTACCACACACATACAAACCGTAAAGATGGATCACTTTGTGGCAACCTTTTTTTTTTTTTTTTTTTTAAGGGGCACACTGTGGATATCTGGCATTTCCTCGGCTAGTATCCACTTATGCAATAAAAGCAGTGACTAAGTGGTAATTTTTTTTATTCCCAGTGCTTTCCAGTATGTGACGAAAATCTGGTATCCCGTTTTCTGAAAAACAACGAAGACAATTGGATGTTTTTTGACCTAATCGGGTGAATCCAATATTTTTTTCTATCAAGATTTATTAAGATGTACTTAGATCTATTTGATTTTTATTTGACAGAAACATAAGGCTTGTCCCTTTCCATCTTATTTATGTTTGCATGTTGGCGAGTTGGAAATTCCTAAGCCTGGCAGTTTTCCTTCCTGCCTGCATGGCACAGCACGGCATAATATGACGCACTAATTTTATTACGGTTATTGAGTACTGGTTTCGTTTCACGTTGCGACCAGAATGCCAGATGTGCTGGCAAATGTCTACTTATTGACTATCCTGAGCAAAAAGCCTCTACAACTTTGCACGTTCTGTGAAGATCAAATTTGTGCCAGCAGGCCGTATTTGTGCGGTAGACACAAATTCTCACTTGGTGCTATCCACTGTAATTTTTTAGGAATTATACATAATTGGTTTTGGCTCCACACCTTTCAAAGATCACAGTCAGCCTGTGTTTATATGGTGCCAGCAGACAATATAAGACTTGCTTTTTAATTCCCAATAGGTGTTATAATTAGCTTCATTTCAGTGTCTTTTTTACCTTGAGGGAACTTTGTCATCGGAAGCTCTAATTTTCCAGTTCAAATAGTTTTTACTGATGCAAATATCTCTGTTACGGGATGTGGTTGAGTTTTTAAAAAAGGGTTGTTTTGAATTTTATGTCAGGATTTCTACTCCTGTTTTTAGTTTTGTCTGCCATTTCTCCAGCTCCTTTCAGAGTCATAATTGTTGAGCGTAATCGCTGGATTACTAAATAAATATATTTGCAAGTCAGTATTTGTTTCCCACTGTTACCAAATCCTGAGACTCTGCAGGTCACCAGATGGTTTCCTGTTGAAGTATGTTTTCAATCAAACTTTTAGTCATGTGTCTGAAAAACTGCCAATACACACAAATGGTGCAGTTGCAAAGCAATTGAGAAGTGTGACAAGGAGAGAATCCATGCGCTATTCCTTGTTGTTGTTTTTTTTTACATAAAGTAAACTATTTTGAACAAAAATAAACAAAGTTAAAAAAAAAAAAGCACTATCAGCAATGCTAGCCATGTCGGGACAGGTGCTGAGGGTGCAAACAAAGACGCCGCGATGCAGGGTGAATGTCAGCTGTTGCAAGGGAGGGAGAAAAATGGGCGTTTTATAGCCTGAGACACCCAGGTGAACCAGATAAACTGACAAACGCCCCGTATCAAGCACTTGCATGCTGAGCTCGTCGCGAACAAAAAGTAGCTGGCTATTTGTTTTTCCAGTCATATGACGACTATGAAGAAAATAAGTGAATTTAAGTTACCGCTCTGAATTATCTCCCACTCTTATCTTGCCACACTTTCTCACTGGAAAGAGAAAACCCAATGCTCCTCTGGCCTGTTGTCTCAGATGGAAAGCTGTGTGAACTGGGGGGGATGAAATGTAAGACGCCTCCAAAATATGTGTGACAACAGCTGAGGGAAACCACACAATCAGGCTCACGATTAGGCCAAACAGCAGTTAGAAAGTGCTGAACTTCTCCCTCTTACCCTTAAACACTATGTCTTTTTTTTCTTCGATATATCCTTTCTCACGTTTGGTGATTTTTCCATCACTTTACTGCTCTAAAATTGCTATAATTCAAGCAGCGTCTATAATTAACATAACTGTAAGGGAAAGCACTTTAAACTTGTCACATTTCCTGTGAGAGTCGGGCTCACTGTCTTCACAGTTTCAGTAAAGATTCATGCTGAGACGTATTCTCATGGTCTGATGTGGGCTGGTTTGGGGAAAATGAAAACTAAGCAGGGATAATGCAGGAAATTAAATGTTGCAGAGACATGAAGGACAGGGTAAGTCACATGACTCTAATCCCACGGTGGGATCACAGCTGATCTGCTTGTTTGAGCAAGGAACAGTTGAAAGGCAGTGTCAGGGAGTTTAAATGGTACACGGGAAGGCGAGAGCTGAGCTAACAAGAGATGTTAATGAATATCACATTGAAAAACTTTCACAGAATTTTCATGCAGTCTTGATCTCTGTAATGTTAATGTGTTTGCTCTTGTGTCCTGACGTGCTTGTTCTTGTTTTGTTCTTCCAGAAGCTCTCCAGAGACCAGACTTTGAGGGTCAGGGTCTGACAGAAGCAGCCCGCTGGAACTCCAAAGAGAACCTGTTGGCAGGACCCAGCGAGAATGACCCCAACCTGTTCGTCGCGCTCTACGATTTCGTGGCCAGTGGTGACAACACACTAAGCATCACCAAAGGTGAGTAGGGGGGGAGAAAAATTACATTTGGTCAATAGTGGTATTAGAGAACCGATAGGAAATGTGCAGAGAAAGGAAATCTGGATTATATGATGCAATAAAATCTGCAACTGGATTTGAACCAAGACATTCCTGTGAGGGTCACTAGGGCACCCTGAGGAAAACACAATTAATCCTGACTGTATCCTAGCCTTTTAGAAAGCGTTGTTCTTGTTCAAAACTTATTTCTTTAAGTAGGGCCACTATTAGTGGACTTTTGATTGAAAGTGACATTAACCTTACTGAGACCTGGGCTATATCCTGAAGCGTGACTCAATTCAGGGTCTGGGCTATCTCCTAAAGTGAGTCACCCTTCAGGAGATGGCCCACGGCTCAGTAAGGTTATGACTATGAATGGGAATCTGCCTATTTGCGTCCCGTCTCCTTCCCTCTATGTGTTCATTCCCATCTGACTCTCACTTCCTGACACTGGTCTCACACATGGGTCTTTTTCCACTGAACAAACTATAAAACAATACTGCAGATGGATCAGACAAACAGAGGAAGGAAGGAGGGAACATATGTGCCGGAATAAACAAGAAAATGTCCTGTAGCGCTCCACTTTCCTTTCTAATATGGTTTGTTGCACAGGAAAAAAAAGTTGTTTTTCATTGGGATCTAAATACCCAAATAACAAGGAGTAGATAATTACTTTTACACTTTAACTGAGCTCTGAAGTTCATCCTGTTATTTAAGATGGATCACATTAATGTGAGCTTCTAGTCTCATATGTGTTTTTCTCATATCCAGTGACTTCCTGATTGAGGAAACATGACATTAAACACTCTGAATCCTGGCAGGATTTTCAGCTAGCACGTATAATTCACGTATTTTAATTTCACCCGGGTTCTAGGAGAGAAGCTGCGCGTGCTGGGGTACAATCACAACGGCGAGTGGTGCGAGGCGCAGACCAAGAATGGCCAAGGTTGGGTGCCGTCCAACTACATCACCCCGGTCAACAGCCTGGAGAAGCACAGCTGGTACCATGGGCCCGTGTCGCGCAACGCCGCCGAGTACCTGCTCAGCTCTGGCATCAACGGAAGCTTTCTGGTCCGAGAGAGTGAGAGCAGCCCCGGCCAGAGGTCCATTTCCCTGCGGTATGAGGGGAGAGTCTACCATTACAGGATTAACACTGCATCTGACGGCAAGGTAGGAAACACACACACACGTACTGTGTATTATACACACCTAGAATTGCATTCAGTACCTTTTTCTCCATCAAAGTCCAGTAGGGACAAGAAGGCGTTTTATTTATTTTGGCTAGCAGTGGCAACGGTGCTACAGGTCTGACTGCTTTGACTGAAACACTACAAATTAAAGATTAAACAACCTTGTGCTTGAACTTGTAATCAGGAGTCCTGGGTTTTAGGTTGGGTAAAGATGGCAGTTATATTAAGATTAATAAGATGCAGGGTGTTGGTTATGATAGTAAAGTGTCGGTCATATGTCCCTGTAAGCATGGCTGCATTTCTCAGGGAGGGATTTCCCCAGAATGCTATATCAGTCAAGTAAATGCTGCCATTTTGGCCGTGTCACCCTCCCGTGCATGATGCAGCGAGGTGAACTAGCTCCAGGAACGCCAGCTATGACAAGAATTCCCCTAACCACCACTGTGCCGCTCATAATGGCCAGCAGACACGAGGCCTGGCCAGACACTGACGCCCATGCTAAGACATGCATTAGCGCAGACAGATGCAGCCAAGAATGCGGGTGCACGCCAAACGGACAAGCGCAGACGGCAAGACGCACGAGCGCGCGCACGGTTTGCTCTCGGTTCTCCGTCTCATGTTGTTTTCCATCCTCCCACTGAGCTACAAGTCAAGAGTCTGGTATGATCGACTTCTCCAGTTTGAGATTACCTCAGCGCTCCCTTTAGCTGGAGCTTGTGTTTCACACAGACCCTGTGATTAACACTAAAAAAAAAAAAAAGTTTTTGTGTTAGTAACCACTCTTTGAGGTAAATATTTAAGCTGGGAGAGCGGCCAGCTGACCATTAAATCCTCTTTTAAACGACTTCAACAATCTTTTCACTACGGTCAAGGTTGTTCCATTTACTTTTCCATCTCTTGCCTTCAGCTTGTGAAAAGAACCGGTTCACAAGTTAAAAAAAAAAATGCAAATGGCAGGTTGTAGAGCAAATCATTGTTAGGGTTATGTAATACTTGGATGATGAAAAGCACTGTCCACTGAGCCCTGACCAATATCCGTCTGTCCACCAGCTTCCTGACTAAATCCTTGCAGCTTGGACTGGGCCATGATCATTTTTTTTTTTATGAAGGTCATATTCAAATGTAGTTTTTATACATTGTTTTACTATAATTTCCCAGATATCACTGGTTTTAATGTGTATTTAATGCCAAATTGTCATAACGTCTAGATAACAGTTTTAACATTTGGCCATCTTAAGCCTGCCTGAGCACAGAATTTAAAACACTAACACGATGAGAAGTAATACTGACCTCACGTATGCGTCCGCTCAAACGTAGAATCTCGTGTTCCTCCAGCTGTACGTCTCGTCAGAAAGCCGTTTCAACACACTGGCGGAGCTGGTGCACCACCACTCCACCGTGTCCGACGGCCTCATCACCACGCTGCACTACCCGGCGCCCAAACGCAACAAGCCCACCATCTATGGGGTTTCCCCCAACTACGACAAGTGGGAGATGGAGCGCACTGACATCACCATGAAGCACAAACTGGGAGGCGGCCAGTACGGGGAGGTGTATGAAGGCGTTTGGAAAAAGTACAACCTCACTGTGGCCGTCAAGACACTAAAGGTATGAAGAATGTCCTGATGTCGCGGAGCATCTTTAATTTAGCTGAATAATGCTGCCATCTGGTGTTATATGGCGGTAACTGCACCCTGCTCATGGCTTTCTTTGTGACATTAACCGTGCAGGAAGATACGATGGAGGTGGAGGAGTTTCTCAAGGAGGCTGCTGTAATGAAAGAGATCAAACACCCCAACTTGGTGCAACTATTGGGTACATAAACATCGTATTTATAACACTTTGAACCGCCGAGCCTTGGCAGATGTATGTGGCATAAAAACCCAACATGTCCGGTTAATATTGCTGTGTTTTCATGCTTGTGTCCTTGATAGGCGTCTGCACACGGGAGCCACCGTTCTACATTATCACAGAGTTCATGACCCATGGTAACCTGCTAGACTACCTGAGGGAGTGCAACAGAGGGGAGGTCAATGCTGTGGTGCTGCTCTACATGGCCACACAGATCTCCTCCGCCATGGAGTACCTGGAGAAAAAAAACTTTATCCACAGGTTGGTGTTAATGCTCCTTATTTAGCTGTAAAGATTTGGTTTTAGGCTTCAAGTATCGCAGGGTTTTCAGACAGCTTGTTTACCAGTTTTAAGCGGAGACGTCTTAGTCATCCCTGCAAGAGAACAAAAAAACATTTGGCTTTAAATTTCATTATCTCTCTTCTCTCTCATTCCTGAGCAGTGCTCATCTTTCTCTTGCTCTCCTTGTTTCACAGCCTGAGTCGATGTTGTAACTTCGCTAGTTTGTTCTGGCACGTTTAACAAGAGCCTTTAGACGTGATGAGATGATTTATGTCTTTTCATATTTGCCCCACTGCGTTTCAATTTTTAAGCCTGACAAGACTCCACTTGTGACTGTGCTTCACACAGACCATCTGTTGAAACCCAGAACCTGAGGAGAGGCTGTGTGAAAGACGGACTATTTATATTTCTTTTCCTAATCTATCTTTTTTTTTTTCTTTGCATGCTGATGTACTGCACTGATACTGTGTCTTCAGATCAGCTTACTCCGTTTCATTACTCCTTTATCAGTATTAGCCTTCATTCCTCATTCTTCTCTTCTCCAGGGACCTGGCTGCCCGTAACTGTCTGGTCGGAGAGAACCACCTGGTGAAGGTTGCAGACTTCGGCCTGAGCAGGCTAATGACCGGAGACACCTACACAGCTCATGCCGGGGCCAAGTTCCCCATCAAGTGGACTGCTCCGGAGAGTCTGGCCTACAACAAGTTCTCTATTAAGTCTGATGTCTGGGGTAATTTTGATCCTGACCAATTTACTCACTGCGATACGTTGAAGTAGTTTTTGACTTGATTGTTGAACCGGTCGTCTTGTTCCTAAATCTCCAGCATTTGGCGTGCTGCTGTGGGAGATAGCCACCTACGGCATGTCCCCTTACCCCGGCATTGACCTGTCGCAGGTCTACGAGCTGCTGGAGAAAGATTACCGCATGGACCGGCCAGAGGGCTGCCCCGAGAAGGTCTACGAACTCATGACGGCCTGTGAGTGCCAAAACGCATCGATATAAAATACGATTAAAGGCACTGTTTTTGTTTCTTTACGATTTCCAAACCTCATATTTTGTTCCTGCTTCTCAGGTTGGAGGTGGAACCCTTCAGAGCGTCCATCTTTTGCTGAAACACACCAAGCCTTCGAGACCATGTTCCAGGAATCCAGCATCTCTGATGGTCAGTGAGTGCTGCTTTCTTTATCTAAAACACCTTCAGGTGATTCTTGGGTCTGATCCACACATACTGTAATAATACACTGGTGTGTTTTTGCTAAATCTATCCTTACTTTGTTTTTATTTTCAGAGGTGGAAAAAGAGTTGGGGAAGAAGGAGAAGAAGTCAACATTAGGCCCCATCCAGCAGGCCCCGGAGCTTCCCACCAAGACGAGAACTATCCGCAGAAATATGGACAACAGGGAAGGAGATAGTCCAGGTGGGACACACTTAAACACAAATGTCCTACTAAGATATTGATAATAATTGGTTGCTGGATCAACTGTGCTTTATTAGATATGTATTTTATTTGTCTTTGTCACTGATGGCTCGTCTTACTCTACCTCAGACCCAGTGGAGCATGAAGCAGCCGTCTCCTCCCCCATGCTCCCCAGGAAAGAGCGCCCCCTCCTGGACAGCAACCTGAATGAGGATGACCGCTTGCTACCCAAAGACAAGGACAAGACACGTGGCAGTGGCTTTCTCAGCCTCATCAAGAAAAAGAAAAAGAACGCACCAACCCCACCCAAACGCAGCTCCTCCTTCAGGGAGATGGACGTTCAGAATGAGAGGAGGGTTGTGACGTCAGATCCTCGGGACACTGAAAACTTCAACAACGGTGCATCTTTGGCTATTAATGACAACTCACACTTCTTGGGTACTAACAATAATGGTGCTGGAGGTATCACAAACGGGGCTCCGAACTACCCGGGACCTTTATTCCCCCGAAAGAAGGGAGCTCCTGCAGTGCCCGGACCAGGAGGCAAGGCAGCCACGACCCCACCTAGCGAGGAGGAGTCCATTTCTAACTCGAAGAGGTTTCTCTGGTCCTCCAGCATGCCCACTGGTTCAGACGTCACTGAATGGAAGTCACTGCCGCGGGATCTGGGTCAGCGTCACTTTGACTCGAGCACCTTCGGGGGCAAGCCAGCTTTGCCACGAAAGAGGACCAATGAGCAGAAAGTGGAGAACGCCCCTCGAATGGGCACCCTGACTCCCCCACCACGTCTGACCACATCGGATGTTTCCTCTGTCTGCTTGGGCAAAGATAACGATCCCAGTCCTGGTTCCAGTCCTCAGGCGTTGACCCCTAAGGTAGTGAAGAGACCAGGGTTGCCGGGGCTGGAGAACTCCAAGACCAGCGCCCTCCACGCTGAGCTCCTTAAGACCAATGTGTTCCCTGCTTTGGGGGCAGCTGGAGACGAGTGCAGGGCGCGCAGAAACAAGCATACTGTAGAGTCCTCGTCTTTCAGGGAAAGAGGAAAGTTGCAGAAACCCAAGCCAGCGCCGCCACCACCGCCCACCAATGCCAAACCATGCAAGGTCTCCCGCAGCCCCACTCAAGAACTCCCCTCCCCCTCGTCTTCCACCTCAGACAGCAAAGCTAAGTGCCTTCCTTCCATCTCAGATACTCACCACACAACCACCACCACTGACCAAGCCCGCTCAACCCTCAGTGAAGGCTCCAAGAAGCTGCCCTTGGGCTCCACCTCTAAACCTCAACCGTTAAAGACCTCCACCTCCTCTTCTTCAGTGACCACCTCCCCTTCCAGCCAGAGCCTGGGAGGCTTATCTTCCTCTCTCATCTCCCCGGGCGACCAGAGCTCGACCCCAGCGTTCACCCCTCTGGCGAAAACCCGCTGCTCGCTCCGCAAGACCGCGCCGCGGCAGACCAGCGAGCGCACGCCAAACTCGGCCGTGACGCGGGAGATGGTGCTGGAGGGCGCCGAGCTGCTGCGCGCCGCCATTTGCCGCAACTCGGAGCAAACGGGGAGCCACAGCGCCGTGCTGGAGGCGGGCAAGAACCTGTCCAAGTACTGCGTGAGCTACGTCGACTCCATCCAGCAGATGAGGAACAAGTTCGCCTTCCGCGAGGCCATCAACAAGCTCGAGAACAGCTTGCGCGAGCTTCAGATCTGCCCCACTGCCACGGGAGGCTCCAGCTCGCAGCAGGACTTCAGCAAGCTGCTGTCCTCCGTCAAAGAGATCAGTGACATTGTTCAGAGGTAGCGCCATAAAGTCCCTAAACTACCAAGATGTAAAATTGACATGAACTCTGTGTTACTACCCTTTTTCCTGAGCGTGAGCATGAACTGTAGCCATGCTGGAGGGTAAAGCCTCGTGGAGAGCAGCAGCAGCAGCAGTGTAGGTTCACACTACAGCACGCTCTTAACACTTAAGCCTGTGGTTACTACGGATGGAATCAAAGGAATCTTTATGAATGATGATGATGATGGAGTCTGCAACAATGAAAAGCCTTAACTATGAATGAACACTGTCATTTGGCCTTGATATGAGGCTTGGGGCCAATTCTTCATCAACATGACCTTTCACCAATCATTTTTGAAATGATCATGTCTTATGTATTTTGCTTTTCTTTCCCCCTCTTATCACTGACATTGGTATAAATGAAAGGCCCGCGACATTTGTTGCCATGCCGACGACAATGAGGGAAAAAACCAAATCCTTCAATAACACACGAGCGGCTGATGTTTGTAATCAGTAAAAGCAGCCTCTGTCCAATGCATCCCAACATTTCCCGTTTCTTTTTACCGTGTAATTGGTCGTGTGCCGAGTGGTGACATCGTGTCAGTGATTGTTTTGTATGAATGCTTTTTTTTGCAGTATTTGCAACCATGTGCCATAAAGTAATAAAGAGGAGGAAGCGAATGAGGCAGAACGAGCCTCCGGGCCTTCACCTCTTTGCTTCCCTGCACATTTTGGTAACAAATAGTGCCTTAAACACTATCAGCAGAGCTGTCGTAGACGTGTGGCTTTGGCTGAGTCGTGCCATGTGGTTGAGAATAGCTGTTTATTGGATTTAAATGTTTTGACATACCAAAAAAACTTTTGTCTCCAGCCTGATCTGGAGAGGGACCAGGGTGCACGATCTGCAGCTCAGTGGATCTTTTGTTTTACGTTGTCCTTAGATTGGACTACTTTTTTTTTTTAGTTTAATTTTCTATATGCCAGTCACAAAAGCCATCAGTAGCAGCAAGCCGTTTGATCGGTTAAGAGGGGTAACAGACTGAAACAGTGTTTCTCCAGGCTTTATGTCACGTGGTCTAAATGCTGTTTCAGAGGCCTTTCCACCCCAGCTAGAAACATTGATCCTGGGGGAAACACTGGAGTGAAATGTTTATGGACGTTACTTGCCGTCTCACAGAACGTGTGAGGTGACCATTACGGACCCAAAGCACCCATGAAATTCCACTGTAACATCACACGTTCCTTTCTCGCCTGCACCTCTTGGACGTTTTCAGTTGGTGCTGTAGTCGTCTCATGCCGTGTGCCCTGTCTGACTGCGATGCCTGAGGACAAAAGTCAACCGCTAGCTGCCTTGACTTCTACATGGTACTGTCAGTGTTGGCTTTCTTAAATAAATAATTCCTCGCCTGTACAAACCACTACTCTACTTTTGTGTCTAAGCCTCCTCACCAATTTTGTAGACAAACTTTGCTTTCCTTTGATATGTTTCTGTATCCCTCTCTAGCCTTGGTGCAATTTTTGTTGCAATAAAAATACAAAGCAGATGTGCTACTTGAAATACAACGACCGAGTCCGGTGGTTTTTCCAACAAGGCCGAGAAAAGAAAACTCAAGACGCAAAGCAACAGGTTATGTATAATTTATTTTTTCTGTCTAGAGTATTTTATCATTAAAATCAAAATGTCAACATTTTAAAATCATAAACACGCAAGAACGCATTTAAATGTTAGCACAGCTCCTTAAAAATTTATACATATGTACGTTTTTTGTTGTTTTTTTGTACTTGTGGACAGACAAAAGCAGGAAGTGGTCACTCAGACTGCAAAGAGGTGGGACACAGGAAAAAGGAAGACCCAGCCCACCCACTTCCCACAAATAACAAACCAATCCCCGCTCCCCGAAAAGTTAAGACAGCGATGCAGACCCCTCCCATGCGGGGAGGAGCGACGAATGGGTGGAGAAAAAAGAAAATCGACGTAAAAGTGCCCCGTTCCTGACTCCGTACAGAAATGAGAGGAATCAAGTCATAAATACTAGTCTGCGCGTCATCTCCATCCACTTCCTCTCCCCTCAACCAATTGGCAGGTTCAGTAGTGTGCGGATAAGATAGGGTGGTTTTAGGGGGGTTGGGTGTAGGTGTCTGTCCTTTACATACATTTATTAATAGAAACTATGTTACAGAATTTCCCAAGCATGAATTACAGGCAACCCACTAGCACACCAACTGTACAGATCTTGGCAGAGCCACCAAATAAATTTTCTAAATCCAAAGTACAGTAGCGAGGTCATCACCAATAGTTAAGAAGCAATATATACAGCTGTCCAATCAGGGAATCACTATGATACAGAAACTTGAAAAACAAAAATAAAACAATTTGATTTAGACATTTTCATTGCGTCTCGAGGAAGAGGGGGAGGGGGGCATGCTGCTTGGTGTTGCATTGTGGGAGGCAACTCGAATGAACCAAGAAATCAGCTCTTCAGTGCGGTGTCATTTAGATAAAGGAGTGTGAGTTAGTTTTGTTTTTTTAACACCCAGATAGTTAAAGATGTGGGTGCAGGACCATGCTGCTGATACTTGGCCATTTGAGATATGACGACCATGTGAACCATTTAGTATTTAATTTTTTTAAATATTATTTTACTGGTAAAATGCAAGAGTTATTCTAAAAGACTGGATTTATTGAATCAGGGTGAAGAGCGAGTGCAGCCAAACAGATTAAAGAGTAGTAACATTGATTTATAATAAGGCAACAAACAATGACAAAGAAAATGCTGGTAAAGACAGAATCTGTTGATATGATGAGGAGGGGAGGAGGAGGGGGGAGGGAAAAGGAGAGCTGGTGCAAAAACAAAATAAAAAATTAAAGGACAAAAAATGGAAAAGGATTTCTGTTTTGTTAAAGTGTCATTTTAACTTAGTCAGAAGAAGAGATCATTCAACTTCTTAACACACGAACACGCACACAAACTGGAAAACACCCGATATTCCTTCCTGTGATTTCCCAGCGGAGAGACTTGGGAATTACCCCAGAGGAGTTACAGGGTAATTCCTTGTTTTCTAAATAATCTCTACTGAGATCATCAGTGCTGCCACATCTGGCAAGGGAATTTGCTTTGTGCCGAGCAGCAAAAATAGAATTAAAAGCCAACAAGCGGCACGCTCAGCTCCTGGACTCAGGCTTAGGAGCCTTCACGGCCGCACCGTACACTACTACTACTACTTCATTGCCTTCACTGTTCCCACACAAATTAAGCGTGAGTGAGATATCGCAAACCATGCAGGTGAGGCGGAGAGGACTCTGGGAATATAATTTAGATCCGACTCGTACAGAACTGATCAGTGCTGGATGAAACTTAATGCAGTGTTTACATTTCATATATAAGCTATAAAACCAAACATAAAAAACAGTCTCGGTTTATCATTATCGTATGAACATTACGTCTATCTAAAGTGTCAGTGACCTGTGTAACGCGTGGTGGCTTCTACAATACTATGACGAGGAGGGGCGAGAGGGGCGGGGGGCGAGAGGAGAGTTATGACACGACAACACACTGACAGAATTTAGAGAGGAGGAGGAGTGAGAAAGCAACAAAGGGAGACAGATGGGCATAGAGGAGGAGAAGGAGGAGAGGGAGATGTAGTCCACACAGCTCAGCTCAGTCTGGCCCAAGTCGATATTTGCCCCCCCGTGTTCCTTCCCTCCGCAGCCCTGCTCTCACGCTCTTGGTGCAGTGACGGATGAACGTACAGAGGTGGCGGAATGGATGGAGAGGGTTGGTTGAAGGAGGGCGGGCAGGGCAGGGCAGGACAGACAGACAGAGACAGAGAGAGAGAGAGACAAAGAGAGGGAGGGCAAAGGGACGTTTGCTTGGTCATTAGCAGCCGCAGCCTTCCCTCTGAGGCTGTGGTTCGCTGGTTAGCCGGCCGCCCTGTGGAGCCGACGGCTTGTGCTGGACCCCTGACTCGGCCGCGTTCAGGTCCAGGCTGCCATCTTGGATGTTCTGGTAGATCTTCTTAGCAGCTTCCAGGAAGGCGTCCTCAACGTTTTCACCTCTGAGGACGGAGGATGGACACAATGTAAGAAACATGAAAGAAGACAGCTGCGGGCACGGTTCGTGTTTTCCAGTCGAGCAGACTTACGTTTTTGCACTGGCTTCCAGAAACAACAGACCTGTGCAACATAAAGCAGACGCAGTGAGCCAGTTAAACAATGCTCCCAGCTCTCGTATTTAATATACCACTTCCTCAATCGCCCACTCTTTAGTTAATGCCTCCTCAGTTCTACTGTCTCAGCGATATAAATATATAAGGATGTTCATGGTAGCTCCCGTCTCTTCAAATCATCAATGAGGGCTTCTAATTTATCAAATACAGTCTAAATAGACCTCAGAGGGGCAAAATTATTATTATATCTGCTGCGACTAAGAACCTCTTCCCTGACTTCTCATCGTGCAGCATATTCATCGTCTGGCTCACCGTTCTCCTCAGCGAACTGCTTCGCCTCCTCGTAAGTGACGTCCCTCTGGGCCTCCAAGTCTGCTTTGTTTCCTATGAGGATGATCACCTGACGATGCAGACACAGGAAGAGGAAGAATGAGACGCTCCCCGGAGCTTTTCCCTGGGAGAAACTTGTTTTCCCAACCTCTAAGACATAATTAAGCCGGAGGCCGCGCAGGAAGACTAACGCAAACGAGCCGAGCTGTTTGTCAAGAGATTGATTTAGAGATGCACCGTGGGCCGCGCTGGCACACCAGACAGAGCCCCAAGCTACTGTGATGTAATTAGTCCAGTGATGCACTGCTGTGAGGAACTTCTTACTTGTAACAAAGACAGCATTTCTGATGACTGTCCTCCGCAGCAGGAACATGTTCACTAGGATGCTAAATGTAATTATTTCATGATGCCCTCGATAAACCTTCCTAATCTACCTTCCCATCACAATCATGGTGGCACTCAAATGATTATCAATATATTAATTGTCTCTCTATAAATGTCTCTACGCAACAGTGCCACCACCTGGTCGTTATGTGACACTTCAGCAAAAACAATCAGGACTCTTGTCTGATTGCTTCTGTCGTCCTAACACAACAAACTGTTATCACGACATAAAGGACACATTAAAATAACATTTAGAATACTTTGGATGTCCTCTCAGGTCTCATCTATTCATAAAAATAAACACTTGATAACACGAGTCTGGACTAAACCCGTTCGTGTGTGTATGATAATAGCTGGCTCTAAATGTTTTGGTTTCATACGGGATATGAAAAATGTGATGTGGATGTGGCCTATGGCACAAACACACTCCTCTGATGGAAAACAGAGGTCTGTAAGTGAGAGCAGGATGTTTTCGAGCTAATCATATTTACCCAGAAAAATCTATTTAAGAAATAGATGGTGATCTGTGGCGTCAAGGAGGAGGGAGAGCAACGGGGAAGTAAGCAAAGATAACGCAGAAGAACAAGAAAATATAACATCACTTGGCACTGCATTAGGGACGCTAGAGAAAATACCATAACCCCGATGAAGCTAAGATTTAGCGTGGGACTGTTACATTAGAACATATTTGTTTTCACTGTACCTAATGAATTGGCCAATAAGTCTAGAGACTGAGCTGTGTGTGTGTGTATAGAGAGGTGCTTTTTGAAACCTGCCTGACCATATGGCCGCTTTGTGTACTCACAGTATTGGGATTGGTGAGGTTTCTGGCATCAGTCAACCAGCTGCTGAGGTGGTTGTACGTGCTTCTCCTGCGTGACATCAGACAGAGGTTACTATGACGACAAGCAAAGACATAACATCCTGCCGCCTCCGAGGAGCGATCAGAGAAGAGGCGGCAGCTGCGACATAATAAAGACATCACTACAGAGTAAAGAACTTTATGGCTGCAGACACATGTGAAACTGGAAACTCTGGGAGTAATACATGTACACACAGGCACGGCCACACCCTTTAATTACAGGAGATGGATATGATCAGCTGGGTATGCACAGAGGCCACGTATACCGTGATAAACGCTCATCTGTGGCCCTTACATTAGTGCTGGTTCTCTGTTCCCTTGGGTCAATTACTGGAGTTGGGTGCAGTGTGGTCAGACATTCCACATGTTCAGCTGTGTTTGTTTGGCGTACCACTGATACCATCTAACAGTTTGGGTAAGAAGGTCAGACACAAAGCTGCAAAACAAGCTGTTCATATTTGGGGTTGGACTGTTTAGTTTCCAGCTTTGCTTTCACCTAACTTCCTCTTACATATATGTTGAGCTCAGCGGCTATTGTGTACGCTGTGAAAGTTTCGGTGTCACTTCGAGGCCGAGTACCTCCACAACACATCAATCCTGTACCTGGTAATGTCGTAGACCATGAGTGCCCCTGCAGCTCCGCGGTAGTAGGAGCGGGTGACGGCCCTGAAACGCTCTTGTCCTGCTGTGTCCCAAATCTGCAGCTTGATCTTCTGCCCGCTCACCTCGATTATCCTTGTACCAAACTCCACGCCAATTGTATGAGGGCAGTCTGCCATGACTGGGGAGAGGAAGTGGGGATCAAGTGGAGTGTGTTTGAGTTTTGTGTCCGAATTTCACTCTTGTCATGTTCAAAACCTTTAGTGTTCGGCAGCATGTTCAGGCAATTTGCCTAATTTAACTTATCTTATGAACATGTGAGCAGTCTCTCCCTCATTTCTACTGTAAGCCAGCAGCAGTTGCATCAATAATGAATCAGTCTTTAGAGTCATGCCGTTTTCTAAATTGTATAAACATCCAGAAAGTATCGCGTTTCTATAAAACTGACACTGAAAACCTTTTCATAATCCCCAATCCCAGTGTATGTGTGGATATAGGCAGGATGTGATCGTGGACAAGTGAATGAAGAACACAGCATCTGGCTCGTTAATAGTAGCACTAAACAAAACTGAGCTGAATGGCAATGGGAGGCTGCAGCTGGCTCATGCACAGAGGAAGAGACTCTCACTGTTGAGCTCACACTTGACTTCTATGCCGCTGACTTCCTCTGGCGTATAAAGAAATCTAAAGTGATTTAGGCACTCCAGTTGAACCTGGCAACCTTACATGCACTGAGACTCACACGCGGATGAAAAGGAATCAGAATTAGGGCAGCACTTACATTTCTTTTCTGTGAACTGGTGAAGCAAACATGACTTCCCTACCCCCATGTCCCCTGTGGAGAGAGAGATACGGAGAGAATCTCAGGTCAACCAAGGAAGTGGCAGGAGAACAACAATTGTCTATTCATGCCTGCAGCGTTGCCCCATGCATGATGTAGCGATCCCTCTGTGACAGTCAGCAACAATACTTAAACTTTCATATTATGAGGAAGAGACGTAGGAGACAGCGCAAAAGGGACATATTGTAATACAATGACAACTGAAAACAATATCAGGAACAAAATGTCTTTCACTGTTGTAGGTGATAAAAAAAATAATGAGAAAAAAGTAAAACAGTGACATATTTAGCAAACTACTAACTAGATCCAAGCTGAGTGTTAGTGTTTGAGGCAGCGTGTTTTGCAACTGACATGAAGACAAACAACCCGGAGGTGTGGGTGAGGGTGTATACGCAGATGTCCGTCTGTAAATGTGTGCACAGGTAAGAGCAGCAATGTGTACAATGCAGTAAGTAATGAGGTAAAGAAAAGAACCTGCTACCATATGTGAGTAAAGTCAAGTCGAGCCATTTAATGCAGCCTGAATATGGCTTAACAGCTGATTCATTGCTATCAGTCAAATTGTCTTTCTCTTGCTATATGAATGAAGTTATGATGACACATCTTCTAAACCACTGAGCGTCATTAAAGAGCCATGCAAAACATAACATTCATATTATCCTTGAGATCTTATATTAGAAGTTAGACAGCTTCAACAACGTGACTCGCTGAAGAGCGTTATCAATGCTCACTTACCGATAATGATGTATTTGAAGATGTAGGAGTAGTTGTACGGTGCAGTGGCCATTGTGGCTCTGAAAAGGAGAAGTAGAGGGAGGAAATTAGCCGTTTAAAGTTTCAAGGACAAGTAGCACTTTTCCTACAAGAAGACTTTTAGGTAATGCTAGCAAAGGCAAAAAAATAAGTGCATAATAATGCCTTTTTTCATCTTACAATCAGTGACCTCAGTCACCTGCAGCACTCAACACAAATTCATTCCAATTGCTGGGCTTTATCAGGAGGATTTCCACTGGTTTTTGCTCCATGTGCATAAAATAAACATTAGGAATAGGAAAAAAGAATAAGATATTTATTCTACACTGACTTTATGCACAAATCTATTTAAAAAAAACAACATTTACGACAGAAAGATAATTTGACATGTACAGCAGAAACCATTGATCAGAACAGTAAAGGAGACTCTTTCCTATCTAGACAGATAAACATACAAAATGGCAAAGTTGTTTTGAACACAGCTGCATAAGCCTGGGAAATGTCCTTTGAGATGTTGTTTGGCAGATGTCTGGTTTAGCTAGCTATGTGGAGCTAATGCCATACTAGCATCTTCACTGGACAGCGAGCAGCTACTAGATTAACACGTGCCAGGAGACGAGTGTCAGACAGCAGGGAACCAACACTGCTAATGTTCAATACCAACAAAGCTGCACAGATGGCCCACCAATGACTACACTTTAGACATACTTTACATTTCTGCTAAGAAAAACAAACAGGAAAAAAACAACCATGGCCAAATACTTTCATACTGCTTGATATCGACTCTATAAAAGCGTCCACATCACTGTTGTGAGCTTGACTTGTCTACCTGCATCATCAGCACAGGTAAACCTGGACACAGATTTATTCCACTGGATCCTTTCTACCAAACACAACAAGAATCAATATGTTGATTCAAGAAATGAGACACCATCATGCACATAACCTACCCAACATAAGAAGTTTTTCCTTCAAATTATGCCACATGGGCACTGTACTTTTAATGTGACAATAAAGAAAAGGCCAGTAACGTGACTAAAAAATAAGGCTGCATTTATTATATGCACTGACTTTATCTGTTACACTCCCACCAGACGGGATGACAAAGAAGTCTTAGCTAGTCATTAGTTAATCCAACCTTAAGTAGGCAAGACAGCTGAGACGATGAATAATTTTTCACAAGTATGGGAGAGGAATGCTCTTCAGTGGTCAATGAGCCACACCTCTACAGATGGAACCACATTACCCCGTCCTGCTGTTTCTCCGCTGTCGGACTTCTCACAATGATAGCGTTACTCTGGCTGATTTAATAGCAGAGTACCAGTTACTCTGGCTGAAGGCATTTTTTTCTGATGATCAACTTCAAAATAAAATTCTCTTTGAAAAGCCATCCGCTGACATCAAGCATATTTTGTAGTCGTGCTGACTTAAGGCTGTCTCATAATTTTGTATTAAGGTGCTGCTGCACAGGGTCGACTGTAGAGAAGTAAATAATTCAGACTGAATCAGTAGCATAATCATTCAGTAGCCTGGGGTGTTTCTATTTCACTGGCGGAGATAGTCTGGCTTAAACCACAGCTTTTCGGTAATTTAAAGCACAGCTGCAGTCAAAGCAGTTCCTTGGAAGTGAAATCACTGTGGCCCATCGGAGCCCAGTGTCGGTGTTATGCTCATACTTCTACATCTGCAGTTCAGTGACCATGTTTGACCGACCAGATTAATGCTGACACAACACACGAGAAATGTGGATGCGGTGTGATAAGAGAAGCAAGAGAGAGAGACAGAAGAGAGAGAAGCGGAAATAGAGTGAGTAGACATTAAGCAGTACAAGAAAATTGAGTAAGTGGGTGAAATATAGAGGACTAAAGACACTAATTTGTTAGACAGGAAATACAGAGGGTCACCAAGGATACTTAGCTGAAGTTAAAACAGATAAAGGAGTCATCTAAGCCTTTGCTTGAATAAAAAGCGTTGGGTCAGGTTACAGGTACAATCATGTTGGTACATACTCATACTACAAAACACCCAGAACATCATGATAGAAGAATGCGCTCGCAGTGAGACAAAAGCTGATGAAAACTAGACAGCTGAGACTACTCAAAATATGTTTGTATAGTTCTACTTTGCGGATGTAAAACAAGACAAGAGGAAAAAAAGCTTTTATTGTTGTAATTTGAAGCTATGTAAACAACCTACAGGGCATCCAGGGCAAAAAAAGAGCTGGATCTTACTTCAGAGTCTTCCACAAACTCTACAGTTTGACCCGAGTAACTTAAACTAACAACCATCCTACTGAAGCTATAAACAGTGACTTACTGTGACTTGCACCTCCCTTTTTGACACTTTCAGATGATGTAGCTACCTCTGATGTTACAAAAGCCTTGCAACTACAAGCTTCTTTACACTAAAGACTACTTAATGTATTAATTCCACTTAGCGTGTATGAGTAAATGAAGTGCCTGAAATTGCAGTGAGCATGTCCCTCACAGAGATGATAATCAAGTTTAAAGATGAAACAGGGGTCATAAACTGGTCACACACAATTGCTATCCTCAAACATAAGGTTTCATGGCCTTTTCTCTAGATTGGCTCTTGTCACATGACCATCATGTGACAGCTCTTGCCCCAATGTGATGGAATACTGATCTATTAGAAAACTGTCGAGCCAGAAGAGCAAAATTAAGATGGGATTCAATACATGACTCATTTAACGGCTTTTTAACGCACATGACGGGGAAATAAAGCCCAGCAGTATCAATCATGGAGAAGGCAAGTCAAGACCATGTGACCAGGCTGCAGCCTCAGCACTTGTCCGTTACTCCCCAGAGCTCTGAATCTTTCTCCAGAAAAACCATACCACTTCCTTTCAGTCTCTCAAAACGCATTCCTCATAAAGGGACGTAAGGATGACATGTGGGTAACTCGAACACAAGCCTACGGGAAATCATGACACATACAGGGTCACAATGTCTCCACAGTGGCCAGGCCCACTATACGAATCATGTGACTCCTTTAAAAGGAGAAACAATATCATGAGAGATAACATCTGTGGTTCACAGGTAATGTACAGCTGCACACATTATCACAAGGTGAAAAAAAATGTGAAACGATCATATATTTTATAATTATAATAAACTAAACACAAGTTAATAAGTAGTAGGTTCAGAGTATGTCTGCCAATGTATAGAGGACTGGCACAACAAACAGAAATGATGCAGCATTTTATGGATGCTCAAGGTAAACTTAATAATAAATATTTCAATCTCTGAGGCGACAATGGTCTAGTTTGTTGCCGGATTCAGTTCCTAAATGATGCAGATGTGTTGTTTGAAAAAACAAAACCAGAGGGTGCTAACACATCGTTGGCTAAGTAATTAGCATTGCACCTAATGTGCAACACTGCACTGCGAATTGTTATGATATCTTCCACGCAAGAAAAGAGGATGAAAAGGGGATGGTCAAATCCAACAACAAGCCCGACCGGGGTGTCTGATGTTAACTCTTTAATTTGACACAGCAGCGTTATACCTGATCCCCAATGACTAGCTCAACGTTAGCTTCACAACCGGCATAATGACAGCGTCGGTTTTTGTTTTGATTTTGGATAGTGGACTAAAAAGCAGTGACGCTGCTAAGCGGCCGATGAAATAAGATAACCGACACTGACTTGGTTAGCTAGGTAGATGGTCGCTTCTGATAAAATTCAAGGCCCCTATATTGGCTGTGTTGACAGCTAAGTTTACGATGGCTAGCATTCTGCTTGCTGACATCAACTGTATCTTGACAACAAACCCCCATATATCACAGCACGCAAGGCAGTTGCTCCTATGGACACACAAACAATCGATTAAATGCCACTGATTGGCTTAACTAGGTTAGAAAACAAACTTGGCCTACGCCTAATTTCAGAAAAAAACACCTTATAGCAACTAACGACAGCTAGCGATAGCTTTAGCTTGCTAGTTTGTCAGCTGATGATAGACACGGAGCTGAATTATCTTGATAACCCAAGATGGACACCTTCTCCTCTGTCTGCAATACTAGTATTATCTACTTCCATGGGTAAAAAAAACCCAAACATATTGCGGGATTCCTGGCACATAACGGCACAGGCTACAACCTAGCATTAACCATCTGTTGGCTAGCTTCGTTAGCTTTCCACTTAGCTGACTCCTCAAACACAAGACAGCTAAACAAGTCATTCGTGGTATAAATATTAGTTTGTCTATCTTTTTTAGGCGTAATGTACGTGTGTGGGGTGTCTTAAATTATTTCTCGTTTTCAGTCCTTACCAGAAATTAAGTCTTTAGAGCTTGGGCTGATCAGAAGAGGTATGCAGGTTATCCTGGCTCAAGTATGATCTGTCTATCCAAGATGGCTGCCCACGGCACAGGGTTTCCTCCGCTGTATACAATGGGCTTGTGGGACAAAGAGCCTCGTATGCGGCGATTTGCAGTTTTTGCACCAATAGTATTCACCGTGTCCTGGAGGACAACCACCTTTACAGGTATATCCATGCACACCGTACCGGTGTAATGTTTAATGCTCATTAAATGCCATACCAATGCCATACGAAATCGTCACTTGGGTGAGATCATGCCATACATCACTGATCGTTGAGGTATTTGATTTACTAGGATACACCTGTCTGACCTGATTCTAAAGTGAGAGGTATAGCTTTAGGGATCAATTTTTTTTTTTATTTTTTTTTAATCAATTTTGGCACGAGATGTGTTGCCTTGAGGTCATACATTTATTGAAAATAACTGCAGCAGCACCCTTGCATTCAAAAATAAAATACACCTAACATGCACAAAGTCAAACATGCATTTTATTCATTTATTTTTCTATAGTGTTGGGATTTCCAGCATGTTAAAGTGTTCTAGTGAGATAGCCTGTAATTTGCATTTGTCTTTGTTGGTTTCACACTTGACTGTTGGAAATCTGTTCATGTGTTAGTGAAAAAAAAAATGTCATAAATTCAGAGAGAACAGTCAGCATAACATAAGCATGGCTGAAAGCTGTTTTGCAGCATTAATTATGCCCAGAATTACAGAATCTCTGCTCCAGCTCTGTGACTGCAACTTTTACACAGATTTTATTAATGCGTTTGTGTATGACATCTTAGAATATGCAAAAGATGTGCTTCATTTTCATGTTACTATATGATGAAAATGTATATAATAATGGAAGTGTATAAATGTCTGCTGGTGCATATTGCCTTACCTCATATGATCATCCTACATTAGCCCATGATGACTTGAATTTACAGTTAATAAATGCTGCTAATCTATTTTGTATCACATTTTACATGTTTACTTTTTTTTTGAATCAGCTGATCAACTTTTTACAGATTGAAATTACACATTTTCATTGCCCTGGATATGTCATGTAGTCGTGGTGTGTCTTTTTAAAAACAGACGAGTCCCGGTCATTTTTCTTTTGAAAAATATGAAACATTTTAATACATTAATTTCACAATACTACATGCTTCCACTGAACAACATGTCAAACATAGAAGAACAGCATGCAGTGTGCTTTCCCAAGCTTGGCCTGGAGAACAGTTTGCACAACAAACTAAAAAGTATCCCTCATCTCGCAAAGTAAACAGCCTGTGACTTTAAAAGAGGTCTTGAAAAAGACAGATGACCCCCTAACAGAGAAAATGCATGTCTATTTTTATTAAACAGATAGAGCTAAGCTTTTATAAAACAGAAGAAGCGTGTTTCCCCGTCGCTTATACAACTTATATCGTGACTATGACAAAGATGGCAATAGATAGTTCCATAAATTTGTGCAGGTGGATGTGTACAATGAATTCACAGATGACTACAAGCTGCTTTGTTCCTTGATATGATCATTACATTTGTTCACAGGTTAATTTTGTCATTTCTATGATTGCAAAAGCTAACAAAAGCTATGACAAGGTGCTCACCGGTAACACCATATCAAGTAAAACTCTCTTTCAGCTCTAAACACGAGCAACTACAAGAGAAGAGTCCACAGATGTTTCTCTCCAGACGCACTTCACATCATAACCCCATCCTCAGCAGCAGGAGACTGAGCAGCGCACATATGTAGTGGAGTTTGCTCGGATGCCAGACGGGGGTGCTGTTACATAGGTCTGAGTCACAGCAGTGGATTCGCACCCCTGGCAGCTCTTGTTGCTGGCAGTGTCTGGATGTAGCACAACCGCTGGTCAGGACGATACCCAGGGCCGCTGGAGGGACAGAGGGGGGGAGACAATCAGTCAGTCACGAAAGAGTGATGAGCTGGTGTTTGGCTCAGCAGGAAAAAAAAAAAAAAAAAAGCACAAGTAAGCAGCAAATACTGCAAGTGCATAATGAGGAAGACATTTAGAGATCTTAAAGACACACGCCACTGGGTATGACTACACAGCCGTGAAACCAGTACTTTTAAAAAATTTAAATTTAAATAAACATATTAAGTAACCGAGTGGCCAGTCTATTCTGTGTAGCGTACACTCCTATTTTTATACGTAGCTGGGAAAGTACTTAGAATACATACAAACAGGGACATTTTAACCATTAGAAATGTCAAACCCTCAGGGTTACACCGGCACTAGAGATTATCTGACTTCTGGAGGTCACGCAATTTATATTTTTAAGGTTAAATCAAACCATGTCCTTTGCATTTATTTGGCATGCGCTGTTTGGATAACAGGGGGCTCTGTTTGTTAAGCAGTCTGTGACATTAAGATTTATTTGAGTCCTGAACCAAGAAGTTAATATATTGATGTGTCATTTGCATTTGATAATTAAAACAAGCAGAAGTGAGTTATAAATACGGTATATAAGGAGAAGCAATTGTGGTCTAGTGTTATGAGAAGCAGGCCTGGGATTGGATGGTAAGTCACCCAACTCCCTGAACTGCATTGGCAGCCCACCTCCCCAAGTGTCCTCATTACCTTGTGTGTGTACGAATACATATAGAGAACAAATATCCTGTGTAGCATAGGATAATACAATGTCTTAATCTGCTTTTGAGTCTCTGTACTTCTTTATCGTTTCTGCACTTTTTCAATTAAAATATATATAAAATGAGTTATTGCTGATCATCACCTACTTGATTAGCACCTGAGGACATCTATTTATAATCTCCTGAAAGATAAATGACAACCTTGCACCGCCACACCAAAATATGGTTGCTGTTTCTCCAAATCCAATCTTAAAATTGACTAATTATACATTTTTGATGAGAGCAGCACGTCTAACATGAAAAGACCAGCCTTGCTCAGTCATCCTGCTTTTAAATGGTCTGTAAATGTGTCATTCCATAAACATTAATTCAGCTTTTCTGGTGTGTGTTGGGATTGTTTGAGACTGTTGATTAGGGCAAATGGATGAAGCACCTAACTGTCTTTCGTTAATACTGTCTGCCTTTACGTCAGTTATAGGTTAGAGACAGATGGGATGTAAGAGGACATTACTTAGAAGCGATGGATTCTGGATTTGTTATGCATAAAGGACAGATGTCTTGTATCTGAGGACTAATGCGACTAGAAATCCAAGAGGTTCTTTTTAAACTCACCAGGATCTGTTTGATTTGCATTAGACGGGGTCACATGTAGATTAACAGGCCAAGCGGCTACAGATTACTACCAAGACACTGCTATGAGATTTTGACGAAGTGCTCGTCCCACCGTGTGTGACGGGCCGCTGTCAGTTCTTCTCTGAGCTTGCTTTTTTTCTCTCTTGGCCAATGGGATAAAGTGCCTCATCAGCCCCTTTTGCAGATGCTGCGAGATGTCAAGCAAAGAAACAGCTGGCTCGTCCACGCTTCCACGGACATCTGACCATCACCGTCCTGCCATGGATGTCCACATCCTCCATTTGACTTAACGTCAAACAGTGAATGACTTATAATTTACTCAGCAAAGCACACCAAAGCAGAGTTATGTAACCATCCTCTGCGCCCTGGAATATTCACATCAGCGGACAAAGAACATTTTCATGAAAGTATGATTAAAAATGATTATGCCAATGTCCAGCGGCCCCTCCGCCAGAGGGAATTCATTATGAATTTAATAATCTGCCCCTACTCCATAAATATTCTCCAAATAAGTATCCAACACAAGCGCATTAGCAGACTGATTTAGGGGATAAAGAGCGAGAGAAAATAATCATCGAGTCTCATTCGCGTAAGATTTACTCACTGCTCTCTGTCTTGATGCAGAAACGGTGTTTAAAGCCCTTGTGTGAGTGGGTGCAGGTGATGACCTCTGGGTTGGAGCAACCCACGTCCACGTACCTCTGGCCCTGGATGATGTTACAGCCATAGCACTGCAGCCCCTGGACTGCAAGGTAAACAGAAAACAAATTCATTGTTATAGTGCAGTTTGAGATCACGTGCAATAGATTTGTTGCTACATTTAGTTATAATATAATCACACAGAATCGCTGTTGTACCAAGACATTGCGTATAAAATGATGCGAAGAGATCACAATATCAACTGTAAGACGTCAAGGTTTCATTTGTACATATTACGAGGGAACATTCGAACTGATTTGACAAATCTGGCAAACTGATTCTACAATTCAGGGTCAGGACAGTTGGGGTAATTTGTCAACACTTTGTGTTTTTAATTTAAAAGCGGCCTCTCCGCGATGCCTACTAAATGTTTACAATCTTCCAAGTTGTATTTTCTCAAAAGTCCTTACACTAAATACAATTAGCTTTTGTTGCTAATTTTAAAAATCACTCCCCTTATGTTCCTCCTGACACATTAAACCTGTTTTTGATTTGTTTTGTTTCTACTTCCTGCTTCACATTCAACAATGGCAGCTGAAACTTCGCCTGCAAATTCGCCAAAGATGAGTTTTACAATTGTTTGTACCTTTGAACCTCCTCAGTTGTGTTCCATGTTTATTGATCCAAAACTATCAATTTGAAAATTGCAGAGATGGAGAGGCAGCCAGAAACGGTAAAGCCAGTCATAGCTCTTGTGATCTGCATCGCTGTAACGCGTAGTTACATCTCTAAGGAGGTGTGCATCAAGCGGAGTTTATACCTCTGCGGGACACAGACGCTGTAACCTTTGCGTCCAGCCTGCGCCGGTGTGAGCCACTTATTTACACTTACGCGCTCATCGGTCTGGCGCGCTCTGTCAAAACGGCACCCAAACTCTAGTCGGCGCTGTGTCTTTTTTGCTAGTCGGGTTCATTTTTGTTTCCACTTGCTGTTTCACTTTCAACAACAGCGAATGAAACTTTCGTTGAGTCGTACAAACATTTGTATCGCCGAACCTCCTCATTTAACCTTTTCTCATTGTGGTCCATCTTTATTGATCCAAAACAATCAGTTCGAAAACTGTGGAGCTGGAGAAGCAGCCGGACCAACTCTGGGGAGGTGCACACCAGCTACAGCGCTAGGGTCTGCGCTGTCGCTATAACCTCTGCATCAACTTAACGTAAAAGTACAAACTGCCTATCAGGCTATGTCGTTAGGGTCTGTGTACGGTCTGGGCTGTCGCTGTAGCTACACCGTCAAATTGACGCAGAAGCATTTACTGCCTATAAGGGTGACTCAGCCTCGATAGGTTACACCCCATCTCAAGCTGTCTTCAAGGCAAGCTGCAGCTTGTGATCTGAAAGCCACATCTGTACCACTCAGCACAGCAAGGGGTGAAAGCTACAGCAAAGAGAAGGACTTGACAGGAACGAAAACAACATGCAGATACTCTATGCAGTGTATTTTGTCTTCTCAGCCTGTAACTGACAGAATCAGTGAACAGGATCACTTGCCAGAATAGGTTTTGACCCCACACTCCCTTTAAAGTGGAGCATATCCGAAAAGAAATAAAATGCACATTTCCTTTTAACTTTCCCTCTTTCCTGAGACAACTGGCTCACTTCTTAAAATCCCTTAAGAAAGGACTAAGAAAGGCTAAGCCTAACCAGAGCAAATCCACCAGAGCTTACAGGGATTGTCCATGAATGCAGACACCTCACACACCTGGGCCTGCCCTCCAAAAGCTCACACACGCAAGATGGCTCCAGCTTTGGCTGAAACCAATCCTCCCTCTTTATCTGTGCAGCCCTGTGGACTCCAGCCTCTCACCGCCTCTGCTCTGTTAAATAGCCCACCAAAAGCTCTCATGGAGCTTTCAGGAGCAAACTAATCCCAGGCAAATGCTCTTACAAAAATCACTTTAGAAATCGTCTGGAATCAATGTAAAGCCTCGCTGGGACACAGAACACATGCCAGTCTGTAGGGGATGTGCCACATTCACCGTGTAGTGCAAGCACTCATAAATTCTGCAGTGTTTCATTAGAGAGAGGTAAATGTTATGGAAATTAGAAGCAGCGTAAATAGTCATTTACATCCGACAAATAACATCTGACCGGGCTGAGAAGCTACAAGCAGCACGTAACGTCGAAAAAAGCTTCACGGCATGAGCATTTGTCAACATAATGAGGTTATATTATGGTACAGTGCATTTTTATTATGCGTGTACACCAGGTCCTCTCTGAGTACGCACTGCAAATGTTGCTTAACTCTGAATCTGTTGTGACCTAAATCCAGTTTCATAAATTAGTTTTGAGCACATGCAGACGCCATGGAGCCAGTAATAGTCATAATACTGTTACGCTTCATACATTCCTCCATGAGAATGAATTTAATAACAGGACAGGCAAAGATTTTAAGAATTATTATATAAAAAAAAAACCTTTAGTGGAGATTGCTGCCTTCCTGTCTCATTATATGGGGTTATTGTTTTTATTTTTCCATTAGAACAGAAATAAAAGCCTGCTGCTCTATATTAGCACCACAGAGTTAAAGATGAGAGTAATAAAAGGCTCAGCTGCTATTCTGCTGGAGAAGTTTGAATTAAAAACCTTAATATAATATATAAATAATATATATATGTGTGCGCGCGCTCAGCAGGCGTTGTGGTAGTAGATCACAGGTAATGGTTTTACTGATTATATTCCTGTGTTACATTATTAATGCAGCAGTGTTTAAGCGGAAATGGCTCTCATTTTGACACCTAATCACTGGAATTATGAATGGGTGCGTTTGCAAGCCGTTCGCGGATGCAAATGCATCAATAAACAAAACATCATTAATCAGCCCTGGAGCTTTCTTCACCCCAGCGCTCGGAGTTGGGATCAGAGGTTATCTGACTCAGACCAAAAACACAGAAATTTGAATAAAGCAAAGCGACGTCTCAGCACACAGTATCACCCCGTTTTCTTTTGGTCTGGCACCCACTGACACAGAGGTTACAGCCAAGGCGAGTCGGGTCAATCGCTATTGCTCTGCAGGGAAATTTAGTTTGCCTCTTATGGATATCACCTATTGTTGTGAGACATGGATTTTAACTCCCAGGTCAATTACAGGCAGAACAAAAGGAACATGGTCGTTCATTATATTAATGCTCTCCCGCTTTCAGGCTAGAATCTTCACCGGGTTGTCTTTCTGCACAGTTGTACTTCTTTCTTTAACATTTCGCAGGTTCTTACAAGATGATTGCAATAAAGTCACTGTATCTGCACAGTGCTGTGTTCAAAGTGTGTTATTGTTCTGACTGTGCGTCACGTTATTGATTGCATGCAAAAGGCTGTTGTAAGTGAAGATTATTGTCTCAGGGATATCATTAGTGCTTAGTGCAAACACGGACACAAACACACACAGATACGCATGCACACGTGCACAGCTCACATGTCCCCATGCACTACGAAATCCAACATACATTTAAAAACCCAAATACTCACCTTGTGCCAAGCAGAGTGCCCAAACCAAGATAAATCCAAACCCATACACCAGCCAGGTATGTAAAGTCATGGATGCAGCACAGTAGTGATGGTCAATAGTCTGTGCCGGAGGAGGTTTCCCCTGCTCTCATCTAATAGTCCACCAAAAAGAAAAAAAAAAAAGACAGAAAGAGAAATCTAGCAGAGAGAGATCCCACTTTCCAAGCCCGACAGTCTCTCTGCACCTCAGCCTCAGCGAAGCTCGCTCAGTTGTGTGAGTGAGCAGCCAGTGAGCGTCCAGCGAGAGAGGGAGCCAACCACCCAGGCAGGCAGGCAGGCAGGCAGTCAGCTCAGCAGCCAGTCAGGCAAAGAGACTAGGGGAGGAAGATGATTGAGTGGAGGAACTGTGATAAATAAATGTATGTCTTCCTCAGCGGTCCCCTCACGTCCTGAGAAGGAGAAGCTGCTGGAAGTAAAAAGGAAAAAAAGAAATCCTCTCTTCTCTCATGTCACCTCCTGGGGGAAAAGGAAAAAAAAAGACTTTCTCTTATCACAGAGGCATTCAATGTGTTCCTTTTCCAGTCGGGGCAAACACATCAGCCAGGATTAATTCCTGATTGATAATCCATCTCTTCTAATAATAGCCCTATCACATTGCGTTAAAAGCCCAAGTGCTAAATGGGATGGCACAGCAGAGGTCCCGGCCGGTCGTGTATGTGTGTCTCCGAGGAGAGCGAGAAATGCCGAAAAACACACACACACACGCTCACACTTTCCCCAACAGGGCAGGTTATCTGTGCTTGTTGTATCACTACACTCGCGCGCTGGGGAGAAAATTCTATCTAATCAAGAATTAAAGACTAAATCCTTTCTTAGAGACTGTAATGCCAGAGGATAAGGCAGGCTTTGTGGTAAGCCCTCATTCCCTCCCCACCCAAAGCAACATATGGTCCGGGCCTGATAGATGGTTCCCAGTGATTGCTATCATTCATATTGAGACATATTAACAGAGGGGGGGCGGATTTTTCCACATATGTTGTAATCACGGCCGAGAGCCATCGTCACATACGCGCTCATTTAGAAAACAAACAATGGCTAATCATGTCCTGCAGTTCATCTTTGTGGTATGCTTCTGCACACACACAGGTGCCTCTTGTTATTTGTAAGTGTGTGCAGCTGCGTGTGAGTCGTCTGCTTTTATTCATGAGTCATTGTTTGCGTGTGTGTATGTGTGCAAGAGGAAAACAGAGCGAGAGAAAAGGAAATGCCAGCAGTGTGTACTATCACTGTGGAGCATATGTTAGGTAGAAAGAGCCATGTGAACAGTTGTTGTGTGCGTAAGGAGGGAAGGGACGGGGAAGATGCTGTTTTTAGCCACTTTAATGAATATTCCTGCAACCTTAAAGTGAGTGAAACACAACTCGGCGCTGCAAGGTTTCCCATTTGCCACGGACGGAGGTGATTAATCTGTAATGTGAAGTTCTTCCTTGTGCATCAACTCGGCCAAACTGAGTGGCGTGAAGCATGAAAGAACAGTCCTTGTTAAAGTCCCACCGCTGGCGTGCTCATGCAATTTTCGTCTCGACCTTTTTCCTCTCTCCCTCGTCTTTACAGCCCTTATTCATTTATATTCTGCTGAGCTGCTTGAGCCTTTGAGTGATAAAGCCATGAAAGAGGGAGCGCGAGAAGGGTGGAGAACGGGGGGGGAGAGGAGGTCCAGCAGTACAACAGTGATGAAAGTGAGTCTTCCCCGAGCTGCTCCTGCCTTATCTTGTGACACACAATAGCTGCTTTAAATACCCTTGAAGTCCCCTGCGGTGGCTAGTTTAGAATGACGCTGACAAGAATAGGGAGGAATACGTGGCTTTAAATTCTTGATGAAAATTGGAATTAAAACACCCGAAGAGGAGGGGAGCCCGAGGTCGTGCGAGCAGCGACCAAAAAGAAACAACAGTGACGTGAGGGGGGAATACATGAAAAGTTAATTCTGCTCTGTGGGCTTTAATTCTGGGCGTCTGTCACTGCGCATAACCCTTCACGAAAACTGTACAAGAGATGAAACTGAAAATGGTCATTAAGTCCTAAACACGGCCCGGAGGTTTCTCTGCAGTGTTAATTAGCAGTGATCCTGTGGTGTTTGACCAAAACATGGAGGGTTGCTCGTGGAGGGTGGCGGAGGAAAATCCAAACAAAGCTAACATGAAGAGCAGAGAGGTTTGAGACTGTCGCAGGAACGCTGGTGCCCGACCAGCCCGTTCGGCTGCTTGCAGAAATCCTCAAGGGCCTCCTTCGCCTCCCTTCGGGGACAGTTTTTGTGCATTTGTCACATGTCCCATGATTATCGCCTTAATGCTGGCGCTAGCGCTAAGATTAACCGCAAGAGCCTTGAAGGGAAACTGCCTTTTAGCACCCAGAATATAATTGAAAGTTTGACCGAATGTATGTGCCTCTGCAGTTTCACACTGAAGGCAGCGCAAAGCCGGATCCTCCTTATACAGCAAAGGAGGCGTCTAAGGCGAACGGCTTAGGCTCACTTGTAGAAATGTAAGCACTTCTGAATTTTTGCTTTATTGCCCTTTTAACTCGAGCTCCCACCATTTTTACACGAATAACAAATGGTGAGATTCCGGCGTGCCGCATCGAGTCCCAAAATATATTGTTTCCACTTGAGTTCATGCATTTACGATGCATGAGCTACAATGCATCTTGCTGTGAAATAATAATTCATTCTTGTCTTCCTGCTTGTGACTGAGCATCAGGTTTTAGGCTTTTTGGCGTTTAATTCAGCAGATTTCTCTTACACTTTGTTTTTTAGGGGTCCGTACAAGCAAAGTTGCAGGATCCCAATTGATTTTGTTGCGATTTTCTTCTTCTTCTTCGCTTTCACCTTAATTTTCTGCGTACCTACAAATGTCTGCCCAGGACAAACTGCAAGGGCGAAAGGCATTAAATCTGGTAAATTGGTAGAAGTCCTGCCATTCCTCTTTGCCAAGGTGTCAATACACATGCCTGCAGCTGGGTGGCGCTATAACAAGTCAATTTCTTTCTCCCTCTGATTCCTTACATAGCCCTGGTTCTAATGGACTAGGTCCCTCGTACAGTCCCTTAGCCAATCACGACGCAAAAGACGACACGCTTGCTTTCCCTTACGCAGGATACAATGCGCTGTAAAAAAAAAAAAAAAAAAAAAGAGGGACGCAAAATTGTGCTGAAAAAACGCGAAACTGCGAGGCCACGAAAGGTGAACCGGGTTGTAGAGGGACTACCCAAACTTTATCAAACTTCATATCATTGATAGTAATATGATTCCGTACAAGCACCCCAACTTTAGTGACCCTTGGTCTCTAGTGGATGCTACAAAAGCAACATTTCAATATCTCAAAAACTGTATTAGCTAACTTAGCCATAGCTAAATTCGGCATACATAATCTGTAACATATTGTGTAGACGCCCATCAAGTTGCGTGACACTACGTCTACAGGGGGCGCTACAGGTGATACAGGAACATTTCATATGACTTTAAGCCCTACAACTTTGGAAGTATTCACCCAATCCTTATGAAACTTAGCAACTGTGATTATAATATGTTTGCGTACAATCGTGCCTAGTTCCGTGAAATTTAGGCTGTAGGGGGCGCTACAAGAACTACATGTTTGTATCTCATAAACCACCAGTCAGCCAAAGGATTCCTGTGCAGACACTTTGCTTCCTTTCAGGCCATGTCCGACCCGCTTATGCCTCTGCATCCCGCTTGGGGATGGCTTTGCCATGGCTCCAACCCCTTTTTGATCGCTTGCGATCATCTAGTTGGATTTTGATCTTTGTAGGTGTCTTTTATTTATTGATTTAGTGTTGTTAGTAAGGTAGGTATGGTCTAAACTGCTGTTGTTTACTGTGCCGACACATATAGTATGTGCATTCCTTTCATTATAATGGTCCTCTAATCAAAGACAATATAGGTGATATAGTCCCATCTAAAACATTACAGTGTGTACCATAATGTGCGAGTGAAGGGTCCAGAGAAACTACCGAGTTTCCATAATTATAAATCTTCTCAAGCATGTAAGCGTTGCTCCTCTCCAGCATCTTATCAGCCCGTGGCGCCGAGTGCAACGAGGTCCAATCAGTGGCCAGACATTTTGTGCTTGGCTGCGCCGTCCCTGTGCCCAGGAGCCTGAGGGTGGAGCCCAGGGTCTTCTCACCATCTGCTGCTGTCACTAAGGGTGGCACTATTACATTAACAGTGCCATGCCAGCCCAGTGAGCCCAAGACCAGGCCCTGACCCTCTCTTTGACTGCCCTCAGACCTATCTTCATCACGGGGTTACTCAAAGCAGCACGATGCACGCTGGTTGTTTGTCCTGAGGCATACTGTGCTGAAAATAGAGTAAGGACACTGTTCTCAGTTAATGTACAGTTAAGTGTCCAAATATTTAAGATTTGTTGCTCATAGTCTTAAAACTGCTACATGTGTCAATTTTAGATTAGATTAGATCAGATTATGGAATAAAAAAAGTTTAATAAAAATGACCAACTTGGTCATTTCACAACTTGGTAATAACCACTTCATGAGATGCGACTCCAAAGCTGATATTTCCTCCCCATGCAGCCAGTTAAAACTTTTTGAAGAGCCGTTATCAGATTCCTGCGATTAATTTGCCCCTCGGATGTGCAGCGTCTGGCGTGGAAAAATCAAAACCAGCATTTGAAGGCTTGCTGGAGGGACTTGTCTGCCTGATATGCTGCAGAGCATCAGTCGCAGTACTAATTGGATGTTTGGCCTATTTTTAAAAGGTCCGCTGAACCCGTGGCCAGCTTTTTTTTTTCTTTTCTTTTTTTTTTGGAAGAGCGGCTGATAAATAATTGAATTGACACAGATAGGACGGAAGAATGTTTAACTGCTACCCCCATTTAAAAGCTTAGCTCTGCAAACCATCAGCTCAGTAATCTCTTAATTTAAACATTCCCCTCAATCTCAAAGGATTAGAGGCGGCATCTGCTAGACAAACACACACGTCTTTATGAAAATCCAACCTGAGACTTGTTGACATCTGCTTCCCTAATGACTTTTATTCAGTGTCCATTTAGTCACTGACTGCTTGGTGAATGAGTGTGTTTGTGTAATAGCTGCGTAATAACGGTCAGATATTCCACCGTAAATCCCCTGCACTCAGGCTGCATCTTAACTACGTCACATAAATCAAATATAATGTTTGTCATTTAAAGATCTTATCATTACACTTTGTGGAATCAATAACCAGGCTCTCGGGGGATTTGTAAGAGGACTCATTTAGCCTCGCTCCCAATAGGAAAATCAAAACACACTACTCTATTTTCTTTGTGCTTAAGACACACATCGACAAATCCATTAAAAGCTCCTCCTCATGAATAATAAGCAGCATCAGAAAATGTCCCAATGAAGCAGTGCTTTAGAAGAGGTTGACATAGAGAGCAAAGTTAAGACACTGTCAGAGGCTTTGGAGTGCACTGATGCCAATATGTCTGGGAGCCAAGTCAAATCCACCACAATCTTCCCAGTGCTGCCAGCTTCATATCCTAAACCCCTCTCGCTTTATCGCTTAAATTGCACAAAGTGAATCCTGCATGCATAGGTGAGTTGCTGCACCTTTTTCGCCTTTGTGTGGAAAAACAAAAAACAAAAACCTGCAGCCCCCTCGGCTTCCTGAACAGATTTGGTTCCAGGCCATCGCAGCCAGGCTGTGCGAGAGAATATGAATGACATTAGCTCCGGGCTGTTGCCATGGTGTTGACTTATTTACTGTACATCAGCCCACTGACTTCAAACAGCGCGGCACGCGTTTTGGCTGCCATATTAGTGTCAGTGTTATCATCCAAAGGACACATTTCCACTGGGTGATTTAAAAAATGTAAACTGAGGCTGGTTGTGAACAACTGAAATTCACAAGAAAATGCAAAATGTGCCCTAGGCTAAGACATATTGACCAATATAGGAAAGGCACCAATTTTATACACAGTTATTATTACATATTCTCAATAAGCAGCATCTGGTCCAGCTGTTTTCTTGTCCTTTCCATTTCTAATTTCAGTTTTTCACAGTATTCATGTGCAAAAGAAGCAATTTTAAGGACTTCCAGGGACACCTTTTGACAAATTTACTTATTCTAAGCTGGTTTAGGCTAAATCAAAATGAAAACAGAAGCAAGAAACTTGTATTTGATCTCATGTTTAGTCCCATCACCCTTCATCCGGTAGTGTAAGATTAATTTTTAATTCAAGGCTGTCACAGAAAGATTTAGCTCTGTTTTGTAATAGCAGGCTAAGGAATTATAAAATATGACTTTGTGGAAAACTCGTGACACTTAAGTACATTCATTCATTCAGACAACCATTTACACTCACATCGCCAGTTAACCTAACTAAAATGTCTTTTAACTGTGGGAGGAAGCCGGAGTACCCGGAGAGAACATACAGACACAGGGAGAACAGGCAAACTCCCAGTTAAGTACTAAGGTTATGACATTACACAGTACAGATTCTGTCTCAGAGCTTATCTTTATGCTGTTTCTTTTGGAGAGATCTCGTAGCATATTTGAAGTGTGACAGGTGTTGCATGGATGCGTATGCTTTGCCAAAACACCACTTATAGTAGCTTCATGAAATGTTTTACAACAGAAGGAAACGAACTGATAAAGTGAGCTATATAAATATATTGTCATCACAATGAAGCCAAGTGTGCTCTTTATACTTTTGAAATTCAAGTGCTCTTCGTGAGTTTGCAGAGGTCAAAATATATCAGGAAAAATATATTCAGACATCTTTTATATTGTAAATATAAAAAATAAGAGATTTTCATCCAGTTTTAATTAATTGATGTGACTGATGTGTTGTATTAAATATAATGACTACATACAGACAAATAATGTTATGGTATAGACTTTCTAAAGAAACTGAGGATTTGAGGTAGTGTTCATCCAAATCCTTTGATATATACAGGGGAAAAAAGTCTGTAAATTATATATCATTAGACCAGAAATGAGGCTGTATCGTAGTGTAAATAGTTCAGATAATAAAAAATAAAACGATGTGATCTTAATAGCCCAAGTGGCGGTGATGTGAACACAGTGATGTGACCTCCGTATCAGTAGGAGGCAGTGTTGAGCTACGAGCGACGTAACACCGGTCACAAAAAAACAGAAGAAAACAAAAAAATCCCCACGTGTTTCCAACATGGCTGCGCACCGCGTTGTTGTGTGTTGATTTGACACGAGCTGGTCTGATAAAACTAGATATAGTTATTAATCTCTAAAGTCAAGTTACCGGGCCACAGGCTGAAGGATCTTCTAAGCGTCAGGATGGCCCAGAGGAAGAAGAAACTGACGAAGAAGAAGAGACACAACGCCAACATAGAGCAGGAGTCTGACTCTGACACCGGACACTTTGAAATTAAGGACGATGATTCTGTAAGAAACACAATTTACTCGGCCTGTAGCTCCTTCTTGTTATGCGACTACTGACTTTAATGTAATTGAGTTCCATATAGTGTAACGCTGCCACTTTGAGAAATGTACACGGTGTGGTACTATGCAACAGGGGGTATAGCTCAGTGGTAGAGCATTTGACTGCAGATCAAGAGATGTATGTATGATCATGGTCATTTTGAAAGATCTGTCAAACTCTTGTTTATATTTAATTGAATTTCAATATGAGAGCTGAGCGCATTATTGTACTTATCGAGTTGTTTGACATTAACATTAAGTTAACAACGATTGTGTTGCTAAGATGTATGTATGGTCATGGTCACTTTGAAAGATCTAGTTGCTGGTGCTGTTTAATTGTGTTGCTGACACATGTCCACTCCACTGTATAATCCAGTACATTACTGAGAGCAGAAATTTTAGTCTTCAAAATTATGATAAAGTTTCAATGAAAGCTGAATCTTGTAACCTTCAACAAAGTAGGATTGATTTCATGACTATTCCAGTAGGTTGCATTGTCTTGAGATGTCGGGTAAAAACCAGAAAATTATGTTTAGCAGTAGCTGATCACATCTTAACGTGATTTTGCTTTAACTTTCAGGGGAAAAGAGCCATGCTACTGCTTAGCAATGAATCCACTTGAATTTTCCACTTGAATTCATGTTTTCTTATTCGCCTCGCAGCCTGGGAGGAAACTGCCGCGATTCCCGGCGGCATCAGACGCATTGTCAGATGTGGAGCCCGACACCAGGGAGCTGGTCAGAGCCCAAAACAAGAAGAAGAAGAAGTCTGGAGGGTTTCAGTCCATGGGTGAGAGCAACAAATAGCGCTGCATGTCCACTGTTTGTCGTATCCATCCATTTTACCTGCAAGAAAAATAATCAGGCAACTCTGTTTGACCACGCTGTGTGTTGTCTTAGGTCTCAGTTACCCCGTTTATAAAGGCATCATGAAGAAGGGCTACAAAGTTCCTACTCCCATCCAAAGAAGGGTAAGTCAGCGTGCCTTCAGGATCCCATAACTATGATCATGACTTTGATATTAGTTCTCAACCCTTCTCTTCATCTTTTTAGACTATCCCAGTGATTTTGGATGGGAAGGATGTCGTAGCCATGGCGAGGACCGGCAGCGGTAAGACGGCTGCCTTCTTGGTGCCCATGTTCGAGAAGCTAAAGGCCCCTCAAGCGCAAACAGGAGCCAGGGCCCTCATCCTGACCCCCACCAGAGAGTTGGCCCTGCAGACCATGAAATTCACAAAAGAGGTCAGTCAGCTTGTACACTCACATCTGCTCTCTGTTCATTTAGGTGTTTAAGTTGGCTGATGCTGCTGCTCTTTAGTTTAGCTTCATCTAGTAAATACATATATTGACGATGTTTTCTTTATTTTATTTATTATTCTAGTTGGGAAAATTCACCGGCCTCAAGACCGCTTTGATCCTTGGTGGAGACAGGTTTGTGTCTCCTCTTCACGCCTTTAGAATCACAGTTTTCTTTTTTTATCCCTGGAATTTATATAATTGTCTCTGCTGTTTTTCAGAATGGAAGATCAGTTCGCAGCTCTGCACGAAAACCCCGACATGTAAGTGTTTAATTGTAGTGCTACTTCATAAATGTTCCCATCAGTGCATCGTATGAAAATCTCTCTCTCCGTCCTCCTCTTGCAGAATTATTGGCACCCCCGGTCGTCTCATGCACGTCGCCAAGGAGATGAACTTGAAGTTGAACAGCGTGGAGTACGTGGTGTTTGATGAGGCCGACAGGTGAGAAACTGCATTTAAAGGGTTTTAAATTTAGCAAATATGAATTCACTGCTGCATGTGCGTGAGCTTTTTCCGTGCTTGTTCGTCCTCCGCTCAGGTTGTTTGAAATGGGTTTTGCCGAGCAGCTCGAGGAGATCATCCGGAGGCTTCCTGACACCAGACAGACTCTGCTGTTCTCTGCCACTCTGCCCAAACTGCTGGTGGAGTTTGCCAGAGCTGGTGAGATGGTTTTAGAGAGGTTTTTGTTCATCTGACATTGTTACTGGTGTTTATTTCCAGCTTCACTAAACAATCTTAATTTCCAGGTCTGACCGAACCTGTGCTGTTACGTTTGGATGTGGATTCTAAACTCAGTGACCAGATTAAGGTACGTAGACGATGTTTCACAAGTTCACAAGAATCAGTCTGCAGACACACACCGATCAGGCATAACATTATGACCGCTGACAGGAGAATTAATCTTGTGACAATACAATGTTCTGCTGGGAAACTTTTAGACCATTCGTGTGGATGTTACTTAGACATGTACCCCTCACCTAGACCAGACCAGACACCTTCACCCCAGCAATGACGCTCCTTGATGGCAGCAGCTATCCCCAGCAGGATGCAGCCTGACACATTAAAACATTAAAAAACTGCACAAGGTGTTGACCTGGTCTACAAATTCCCTAGATAACAAACTGATCAAGTATCTGTGGGTTGCACTGGATCAAGCCTAATCCATACCCTCAACCTATAAGACCCATAATGGCACAAGGGAGACCTACACAATATTAAGTCATAATGTTATGGCTGATCGGTGTATACTATTTGGCCAACCTTTTCAAAATGTTTGATTTCCCCCTGTTGTCCCTCAGCTTGCATTCTTCTACCTGCGTATGGACGACAAGCCCGCACTGCTGCTCCACCTCCTGAGGAACGTAGCGAAGCCTCAGGAACAGACGGTGGTTTTTGCTGCCACCAAGCACCACGTTGAGTACCTTAAGGAGGTGAGACAACATCAGAATAACTCAGTTTTGTTTCTGTTTGTGTGCACTCTCACAGAATCCAGAGATTTAATTAAAACGTGAGCTTTTATTTAATGCCATCTTCATTTTTATTCGATCTCCAGCTGCTGTCTTCAGAAGGCATCGAGTGCGCCTACATCTACAGCGCCCTCGATCAGACCGCCAGGAAGATCAACATTGGGAAGTTTGTGCATCGGAAAGCCATGGTGCTTATTGTGACTGACGTTGCCGCCCGTGGTATAGACATCCCCCTGCTGGATAACGTCATCAACTACAACTTCCCCTCAAAGTCCAAGCTCTTCTTGCACAGAGTCGGTGGGTAATTCATGCGCGGGATGAATATCCTGATTTTCCTCAGATTAATAAAGTGACCAGATAAAATAAAATAATCTTCTCTCTTTCCTCGCCAGGTCGTGTGGGACGTGCGGGTCGCAGCGGCACAACCTACAGCATGATTTGTCCAGATGAGATGCCTTTTGTCTACGACCTCCACCTCTTCGTCGGGAGACCTGTTCAGTTTGCCACAGCTGAGCACATGCCAGGTAAACTGTGCAGAATACTGTGCCAAGTGTTGATCTTTTAGTGAACTCTTGGATCCATGTCCCACACGTTTAAGGCTGCTGATATATTTTATGTTTTGCTCTTTGTATTCTTCTGCTGCGTCATCACTGCATCCTGTCTAAACCTCCCCCCTTCCTCCTCCTCCAGATTCAGACGGCGTGTTTGGTCGGGTCCCTCAGAGCATTTTGGATGACGAGAGCGCTCACCTGATCACGTCTCACGAAAACTCAATGGAGCTGCAAAATCTGCACCGTGTCTCAGAGAACGCCTACAAGCAGTACCTCAAGTCCCGGCCAAACCCCTCACCGGAGTCCATCAGGCGGGTCAAAAACACAGATCTGTCCACGATGGGTGTCCATCCACTGCTCGGTCAGTTCAGGAGATGATGAATTATGAAAGGAACATAAAATATAAAGAGCGATGACGGAAGTTAACAGGATTTCTTTTTTTATCTTGTTTCAGGGGCAGGTTTGGAGAAAATGGAATTGGAGCGTCTTCAAATAGTTGACGCCATCAAGGGCTACAAATCCAAAGCGGTGAGTTAGAGGAAACGATCTCTCAGCGCTGTAATGTTTTATGATAAAACATATATAAATATGTCCTTTCGTCTCGATGTAGACCATCTTCGAAATCAACTCCAGCAGTAAGACGTCGGCCAGCGAGGTGATGCGGGCCAAACGCACCAAGGACACGCGGTTAGTGGACAAATTCAGCAAGAAGAAAGAGGTCCTGGTTGCAGAAAGCAAGCTGTATCAGCCGGCCCTCCCCACCACCAGTGCAGCCTATGACCACACACAAGGAACAGATGAGGAGGAGGAGGAGGAGGATCTCAGTGTAAGAAACTATTCCTTTGAGTCACTGAATTATAGTGCATTTTTGTATCATAAATACCAAAACTGCAAAAGACTGTTTGCATCTCCAAGCAGAACATCTTTCTATAATTTAATCAAGTGCAGCCAAAGAGTTTACATACACTTAATAAGAAAAGAGAAGCATCTCGACACTTCAATTCACTTTCTTACCTGTAATTGTTCATGTGTCCACCAGGGGGTGTTCTCGGAGGTAGTCGGTGGTAAAAGAAGAGGCCCTCAGGAAGACGATGGAGAACGTCCCAAAAATAAGAAAAGCAGACAAATGGGCAAAGACGACAAATATTACATCCCTTACAGACCTAAAGACTTCAACTCTGAGAGAGGGTGAGGCATGAAACAGTGCAGTTCAACAAATGCAAAGTAAAACGCAGTTTGTTTTAACTGGCGACGTTGTCTTGTTTTCGCTGTCATCAGGTTGGGTCTCGGTGGAGAGGGCACCGCTTTCGAGCAGCAGGCCTCCACGGCCGTCCTCGACCTCATGGGGGACGAGGGAGACCGCTTGAACCAGCACAAGAAAATAATGAAATGGTGAAAATATTAATTCAGTCCTTCACCGTGTCCTTTTATTTCTCTTTGTATGTTTCCAATTTTACCCATTTCCCTTTGTAATTCTGTCTTTTTATATTTCGTTTGTAGGGACCGCAAGAGGAAGCGCTTCGTGAGAGAGATGGGAAGGGAAGACCAGAAGAAGAAGATCAGAACAGATGGTGGCCAGGTCATCAGTAACAACAGGAACAAGAAGAGCTTGTATCCTTCCAACGAAATGTGTCTTTGTCGTCTGTTCTTTCTCAGTCTGCAACATTTAGCCGACTTGTTGAGGTGTTATTTCACTTAACGGCATGTCAGTTACGAGGAGTGGAAGAAAAAGTACAAATTTGACGACGGAGGATCTGGCTCAGATGGAGAAACAGGAGTAAGAGGTAGAGGAGGAGGAAGAGGAGGTAGAGGAGGAAGAGGAGGAAGAGGAGGAGGTAAGACAGCATCTTGAATGCCATTTCTTTGCCACTCATTAGATTACTCTAGAAACCCTTGCCGCACCTCCAACCCCATAATTCTGTGTTATTCTCCCAGGTCGTGGCCGGGGGCGAGGGCGTCAAGGTCCTAACTTCCAGAGCCCACAGCGGACGCCCGGCGGAAGCAGAGTACGCTCAGAGCTGAAAACGAACCAGGAGATCCTGAAGCAGCGCAAGAAGAACCAGAAGCAGCAGTTCCTTCAGAGTGGAGGCTTGAGGAAGCATCGTAAGGGCAAGCAGATGGTCGGAGAAATGAGGAAGTCAGGATTTGGACGGGGTGGACAGAAGAAGGGCAAGATGAGGAAGAGACTGTGAGGAGGACAGAGGGAAGAACGACCACTCAAGGCTGTGATGAGATGATAAAATGGAGATGGAGAGCTCCACGAGGAACTGGATGATGAGGACCAGTAATGTCTGAGAACACCTTAAGATTTTCATCCTGCATTGTTTGATTGTGGATGAGTTGGAGGAAGTGTTTCTGGACTATAGGGATGCACTTCGATTTTCTCCAGTGATTACTCACTGAACTCTTCATTTGTCACAAGAATTTATCCAGAGATCTGGATTTTCAGTCTAAACATATTGGCAGTTTAATCTGCTAAAGTGTGTTTGAGTATTAAAATATGTCTACACAATTACTGACTGATAGTAAAATACAGAAGTTAATAAAATAACATTCTGTGTCTTGTCTTCATTTGTGGTTTACAAAGTGATGCATGGCTAATATCCAAAACAAAAAGATAGTTGGGACGGATGGTCAAGTAAAGCATCTTCAATGAAAGTCCAGTTGCCTTGGGTGAAACTTGGTTATACAGTATGCAATGATCTGAATCTCTTAGAAATGAGAAGGACAGGTACACTAAAACAATTACTAGGTAAAATGCACTAAGTTCTCAACTTTTTCTAAAATGAATTGTACTGAAGCAGTTTGACATTATTTCTAAACAGCTGGGTGACCAGACAATATCAAAAATAATGGTGAAACTTTGAGATATACAGTAAAGTCTGAGATATCCTTAGTTTCAATGTTAAAACACGCTTTGGAATTAATAAATTAAAACAAATATTATGTCCTGGAGTACATGATCCTGAGAAGCTGCATTTTATCCCGGTTGTTAAGCTTTGAGGCTACGCAGTCTTCTGCCTGAAGTCTTCTGATGATGTGCTGCATAGGTGGCGTCCTCCATATTACTTTAAAATCTCACCATCCCGTATTGAAGCTAGAAATATTTCATAAAGGTGTCTAACAAAATTCAAGCATACTACTCATGCACCCGCTGGGGTAAATCCTAAGGAAGGAAGGCTGCTACTGACTGCTTTTTTGGGTTATTGATATTACAACTGTGGCTCTATCCTGTCAGTTGCCTAAATGGTGCATCCATAATGCTTCATTTTGAATGTCTTTCAGACTCTCAAGACGTTAATCCCAAACCAAGATCACCCTTTTGTTACATCTCCAAGATGAATTACTTTAGATGAGTTAATTAGATCAGACGGATAACTAACTAACTAACTAACAAATTATACAACTTTATCCAAACTAATCTTTCTGGAAGTTTGTGTATTTTAGGTTATCTGAAGATTCATTAGAAACAGAATAGTTTATTGAATGAATAAAGACTGCTCCTTCAGTTTGGTTACCTGTTCTGTTGTTGAGATGGGACTCCTGTGTATTACTTTAGGAAAACCAACCGGAGGCAGCATCTGTGCATGATTTTACTCCATTATATAATAAATTAAGTAACCCTGCAAGAAGACTATTGTCATGGCAGCAGACAAATGACGACATTGTCTTCTGTTCTGTTCTCCATTCCAACATTTTACTAAATATCCCTTTTCACTGTGTTTCTTGTGCTATCATCTGTAGAGACTTTGCCAGGAGGAGACTATGCTACATTAATGTTTGAAGAGGGACCGATCAGTGTAAATTATTTCCAGATAAACACGATGAATGTGTAGATGCACACACAGGTGCGCCCACGTGTGCCTGTGTCATATGGTGCATAGTACACCGAGCAAAGTTCAAACATGTATGCAGCTGCACATAAAAAAAATGCTGTTATTATTAAAACATTTGTTAAATTATTATTTCTAGTAGGGTTAAAAATATTTGGAAATACACTAGTGGACAGGTGGGCAAAAGGACCCCCCGTCACGTGATAGCCAGGGCTCAAAGTTCAAATATGGTTTAAATGTGCGCGCGGTGGTTTAAGAAGCCAGCTTCAGGACGTGAAATTGAATTAAAATGCAAAGATGGCAAGTTTCTGTCGACAGGTTTGCATCGATAAGGAGTAACAGACGATTGTAGTCCTAAAAGAACTGTATGGGGAATACACGGACGCTGATTTCGGGAATATACTTCTACCTGTTGTACCTGCTCCTCTAACCCAAACACCACCACTCCAGCCACGGCCTCGGCCCGGGACGCTCGGATGTCGCTTCGATCCGGTTCATAATGCAGCAGGTAAGAGAGGCCTCTCTTCTGTGGTTGTGTTGTTACCTATGTCGTTAGGAATCTTTAGATGCTTGTTCCCTGTTGCAGGTATGCAGCCAGCAAACAATTGCAATCTCCAGAATTTACCTTTTTAAAAATTAAAATGTTATTAGGAAAGTCCTTGCGGTTCACTTCTGGAATTTTATTTTTCAAATGTTTCAAAAGCATCTGATGAAATTAGTCTGCTATTGACACAGTGTTTACAAACCTTGAAACTGAAAACTGAACTGAAATTTTAAAGCTGCAGTGTGGGATGTTTGTCTCCCCCTTGTGGTAGTGACATGAATTACTCAAACCATCTTATCATGTACATAGATAGATTATTTTTTAAGTTAGTTTATTTATCTTTATCATGAATTTATCTTTATCATAAACGTTTCTTAGACCCTTCTGCCATACTTTTTTTTGTGACTGCATTGTGGGAACTTTTTTGTCAAGGGCTCTAACGTAACAAGTGTTTATATGTCTCTCTAAAAGTCCCAGACTCCAGCATTAATATAAGCTGTTACTTTTAGTTGTTGTGTTCTTGCAAGACATGCATACACATTATAACCCACATACCAACCTGAATTAATATTTCCTGCTACAGTACTGCTACTACTGCAACACACAATAACTGTCGTGATCCTTAATGGCTTTCTTAACATTTACCATGATCAAAAAATAGAATGTTTTTAAGATTTGTCAGCAGGGTTATAATTCATTGAGCTGTGTTTGGACTTTCTCTTGTAACGTGCTCCTTTGTATTTGGAGTTTATGCTTCGACAGCCTGTTTTTATTTTTGATAAATTGTTGCTTTCTGCTGTTAACGGCGCATTGTTCCTCACTTGTTCTCTCGGGGGTGCTGTGAATGAAGAATTGAGTACTAGTTTATGTGAGTTCACTTTCTTAGAGAGACTGAAAGGTCCAAAATGTTCAGCAAGTCATACTCTTTTTAAAATAATCATAATATTGACAAATGAAATCACTGTTGGCTGTCTGATTCTATAAAATGTAAACTCCTTCATATTGTGCATTATTTCTAGCTGAAGTTGTACTTTCATCTGGAAAAAGTACAATGCTGCACTCCTTTGGTGAAAAACTGGCACTGCACGTCACAGTGGTCCAAAAATTGTGACTCTAGGGATCTACCGCTGCTGTTTTCCACGTTTTGCTCACTCTTACTTATCATGTGTCAGCAAGAAAGAAAGAAATGTCAGAAACGTATATGTTATTACATATGCAAAATTATTGTCATAGGATTAATAGCCAGACTGCAAACTAAATCAATCAAAACTTATGCTTCTACTCACACTTGTCGTCAGTTGCTACTATTTAATGCTCAAGTTGCATTGTTGCATTTAGCAGTAACTATCCACTTTAAAAAAAATCTCTTATTTTCATCAGTAATATCCTATAAGCCTGAGTTTTTTTCTTCATTGGTGATGCACTGTGTCGCTCACATCTGAGAAGCATCACATTCAAGTCTTTTTTCTGGCCTCATCTCAAATGATCGTGTAATTTATTTCCTGCAGAAGATAAAATAGTCAATCATCCGGCAAAGGAGAATGCTGTCATTCCTTCAGCTGCTTGGAAGGTGCAAAACATGACCACATGCACAGCAGCCTGAGAGGAAAGCGAAGCAACGCGCCACTGTAGTGACAGAGACAAGTCGCTCAGTCCATCTGGATGTGGTTACAGCGCTAGCTGTTTTTTGATGATACGCGTACATCCTATCATAAGTTATTCACGGCCGCAGTTACTCGTGGGCCGTGGCTCCTCCATGTAGACTTGTAGCTTCCAAGCTTCCATGCTGCTAAAGATGGAATAAAAAGCCGTGGTAGGTGGGTAATGTATTTGGTCCAAACATGACATGTCGCCATGGAGATTGTCACGGGACACGCACCAGAGCTCTGTCATGTTTCACAGCGGTAGGCTCTTCCAAATGACATCCATTCATAAAACAGAGCAGCTGCTCTGTTGAGAGTGGAAAGCACGCAAACGCATATGATCACTGGTTCAAATACTTTTAAGTCCATGGCTGAGGTTCAGTCAATTTCAATTCAATTCTATTCATTTGACGTCAACAACAACACACATTGTCTCAAGACGTTTTACAAAACCCAGCCTGAAATCCTCAGAGCAAGCACCTAAAGCCATGACGAAATCAGATGCAAAAATATTGTTAGAATGCAGTTTAATCAAAACGTTTGTGAACGAATACATACTAGACTATAGACGAGCATTTTGTGATGTTCATATAGAGTGTATGGTAATTAAAACGTTTGCAATAAGAGCAAAAGAAAATTACTTTTAAAATACTTTACACTTTTAAATGGCGTCTCAGTTCACATTATTCATGGGATTTGCTTTCATATTGATATCTGCTTGTAGAGTATCTACTGTATACGCATGTGCACCCTTGGAAGTTAATCTTCTTTAATGAGCAGTTTGCAATACTTAACGTAAAACACATCTGGAGTTAAATGTGCTGGTAATGTGAATTCAAATGAGGCTTTAGAAGATAGTTTTATTTGACTTTCTCTTAAAAATTTCATCTTAAGAGGGGTCACTTCCTGATGTATTGTATATCTAACTGGAGTATCTGAATCTTTTTGGGCAGACTGGGTTAATAAAGCTGCACACTGTTTAACAAGACAAGCAATAATAAAGGGATTTTATGATGAATCTGAAATGAGAGCCAGCAAGAAAGATAGGTGGACTATGAAACACTTTATCAAAAAGATTGCAAAATGATTAATCCTCCATTGTTCATAAAAAGGGGAGGAGGTGCCTGTTGAAATACGCACTCATCATACTGCAGGGTTGCTTTAAAAAAGAAAAGAAAAAAGTAGAATAACATCCAGATGGGGAACTTGCATCGTCTGTCCCCGAACTATCTGGGTCCAGCACAAGCTGGAGTGAAGGAGCGTATGATGCCTCGGGTATCAGTTAATCCTCATGCAGAGATACAGAGACATAGTCTGCTTTTACCATATCCCGAACTCTGTGAAACCATACCTCAACCCATCCCCCCCTTGTCTATCTGATGGCCCCCCTCCCTGTCCCGACTCTCTAGTGCTACAGCAGCTCTCCAGTCATCAGGAACGGCAGCTTTATCTTTGTTTAGGGTTCCCAGGACGGACACAGCATCCACTTGAGATATGACAAAGAGCCTGAGCTTCAGAATACTGCTGCTCTCATGACAGTGGGATAGAAATGCAAAGCCATAGTTACATAAACACGTGTGCGTTACTACTGGACTGGACACTGTTATGTTAACTTGCAGTATTTCTTTATTCCTTGGTGCTAGAAATGCAGGAATGGCTCCAAAGCTTTTAACACCTTGCAGACTGTGTCATCAGTTGGATTAAAATTGCCCATATATGCTTCATGCATTAACAGGGAGAGTTGTGATGATGTATGGGTTTGCAAGTGCATTTAACAAAGCTGGCAATTCAGGTCTCACCACAATTTTCATTATTCATTGTGAAATCAGTCAACAGTGAGAGAAGATCCTATTAAGCGCTTATCCTAAAATGAAACTAAAGAGACAAAGTCAAAAGTCGGACAAAAGATGCTTAGCAAGTCATACTCGTTCTGATAAAGCATGTCTGGATCTAAGAAAGAACACACTGTATATGCAAAAACATTCGGTTGTGATCTTTAGAATAGAAACCTTTTGGTGGACTCCACTGAGCCTTATTTGGGATATAGTAGTCAGTAGTGATAGATGGACAGCGTTTTGATCAAGAAGATAATCCTGTACGTCATGAAAGTTACAGTTTGTGTTAACGATTCATAGCACAATATACTGATCAGATCATATACTGACATGTGTAGGTCTCCCTTGTACCTCCATAACTGTTGTGACTCATCAGAGACTGGTTCTTCTGAGGGTGTCCTGTGGTGTCTGGCAACACAGTGTTGTTAGTGGGGGCCTTTGGGTCCTATGGGTTGAGGGGAGGGGCCTCTGTGGATCATCATGTGGATCAGTTTGGAGGCCAGGTCAACACCTTGTGCTGTTCTTCGTGTTTTTTGAGTTGTTCCTAAACAGTTTTTCTGTGTGTGTCCTGTGTCAGGCTGCATCCTGCTGGGGATGTCTGCTGCCGTCAAGGAGTGTCATTGCTATGGGTCTGGTCTGGTGTAGGTGTAGGTGTGTGGTATATATCTAAATAACATCCATATGAACACCAGGTCCAAAGGTTTCCCAGAAGAACATTGTATTGTCACAAGATGGTGAGCGTTGTTTACTTCTCCTGTCAGTGGTTTTAATGTTGTGGCTGACTTTCAGAATGACAAGTAGTGTTCAGTATTTCTGTGTATCACAAAGCAACCTAGATAATGAATCTGATGATTTAATCTAATCTTAGGGTTTGGTACAAACACACCAATAGTGGTAGAAAATACAAAAGTACATTTACTCAGTTAATTGGGCACAGTTTAAGGTACTTTACTTGAGTACTGAGTATTGTTTTATGTTTCTTTATACTTCATCTTCACTGTGTATCTGATGAAAAGCTTGTACTTTCTGCTCTCCTGAACATCTGAGACATCTGAGATCAAGATGTTACACTGTGGATACTGCAGGTGTTTGAAATGCAACCAATTCTTAAAGATTAAATAGACTTTTTTTTAAGCTTGTTGGCTACTGACATCCTTAAATGTGCAGTGTGTTGTTGGAGGCGTCTATAAGTTGTTGAGGGACTTGCGTTTTTCCATTTTATGATAAATTATACTTCACCTTAACCACATTTTTGAGGAAATTATTCTCCTTGCTACTCCTACTACTTATGTGACAGCTTTGGTTACTTCTGAAGTGACAATTTTTACGCCACATTGTTAAAGATTAAACCAGCACTTTCAAAACTCGTCGGCCTCTGGCGTCTCAAACTGAGCCGTGCGTTGTCAGAGTCGCATTACAGATGTCTGTGATCCGTTAACATTTTTCCCCTCTAAACTACTCACATGGTTTCATTTAAATAAATACTGAAGTAATCAAATGTCTCAACCAGAAATCAGAGATTAGAGATGAAGTCAAAAACAAAATGAACACAGGTTTGTGTTCCCTCTTTATTATAAAACCGTGTAAAAATGACTTCACTATTGATAACAGTAACGGTTACAGGGACCAAACCAGTAATTTTAACACTTTCACTTCATTTGCTTCTTAATGTGTGTAATGGAGTGTTTATATATTGCTTTATTGACACTTTTACGTGCAAGGATCTCAATACTCGCCATGTAAAACATGCACACGGTGCTGTTAATGAGCTAGATGAAGTTGTACGACTTTCAAATTAGGACAAAGCCTCCTTGACATGTACGAACGCTATATTTAGATTTTTCCCGTGGTTATCTCGTCCATCTTAATCTATGACCAAAGCAGTTATCAGTTTGCAGATACGTGTGTGTGTCTTGTGTCGGTTTGATTCCTTCCCGAGCGGTCGTTCCTGCAGTCTGGCTCTCCTCCACTCTCTTCTCTGCTCCCTGCGATGATAAGATTACTGCCCTTTCTCAGGCTATCGCTTACAAGGCAAAAGGCCACTTGAGGAATGACAGGGCCAACATGACTGACGTTAGCCGCTCTCGCCTCAGCTATTCCATTCTTCTTCGGAGAAACTTGCTGACAACTCGTTAGCCGCGGGACATCTTCTATAGTGTGCTATTTACTTTTTTTATTTTATTTTTTATTTTATTTTACGAAGCGCTGCCCTCTCACACCAGACTGGGTGGAGCTGAGATGTTGTTGGGTCAAGCGCTGGTTAGCTCGGTTTATTGTCAAATTATAATTACAGTGCTGCGGCCTTGTTTTGGAAACGGGCATGAACTCATGAAGATGTTTGGAACAACCTGCCACGCAGATGCTTCCAGGGAGCCTAAAATTAGCTTGATCACAAGGGAAAGACCGTAGTTAGCGGGGCTGTCTCCGGGCCAGAAATGCGTCCTAATTGGAAATGAGAATGTGCGTTGGGGTTGTGTTTGCTGCGAGCCCTTTACAGTTGGTTGAATAAGAACCAGCTCTGTACACTGATCAAACCCATCTGAAGCCATTAAATCTGAAATTTCTATTATGAAGTGTGACGAACTGAAGTTCAGAAGTGGTGCAGTTAAACCAACTGAGAGTGAACTTTTGGAGACGTGATCTAATATCTTTTCTTTTTATTTATTTATTTCTGTTAAGCATCTGCAATAATTCTGGACAATAGAAACGCATAGCCTACTTCTGACAGGTCCTCTGCTCGTATAGGACTTAAATGCCCGTCTTATAGTAAATCCTTACTCTGAGATGTTTGGTAAATTGTTCAAATGTCAAAACTATTTTGTAAAACCACATTATGTATCACTTTAATATGACTTACGGCGGATTTGAAACCGTCATTTGAGATTTACTGATGAACGATATAAACAGCCATCTGTCTCAACGGAATCCCTTCTTAAGTATCCGAAATATGCCTTCTGGTCTAAAATCACGGCATGCCAATTGCAACGTAAAGAACATCTTTCGTTGCCCGAGAGTTGCGTCTCTGCTATGATCTGTTGCTTCTGTCAAGCTGTAAATCTGCGTGCACCCTCTGAGGGAGGAAAGAGGCTTTTCTGCGGGGGCTGAAGCGAGCTGCAGCTGAGCGCTTGCACTGTTGCTTGTGTGCCGCGAAAAGTGTAAATGCAGCCCTCGTGCATTTTTATAGGTTTTGCACCTCTTCTTTTGGGAGCGTCTGTTGCCAGCATCTTGTGTCGTTGATTGGGTAAATATACAACATGATCCTACAGGTGCTAAGACACACTACATTAAAAAGAGGAGCTGTGTTTGTCTTAGAGTACATGAGAGCCCGCTGGGTATTGTGCTGTGAGGTGGGAAACATGTTGGCACGGAGCCACAGCTCATCAGCCCATTGGATTAGGACTCCGAGAGGTTTATTTTTGGGGATGTTCAGGTTCCTGAGGCCCCGTCAGAAAGCCCTTATAAAGAGGTCCTCTATGGGTGGGTGGAAAGTGGGTTATCAGCTGCGCTGTCGCTCTTCGATGGGGCTACTCGTTTGCATCTAGTCATCACCTTCCACTCCTCTCTTGCACAAATGCGACCCAGGCTCCCTGAAGCGACCCTTGGCCTTGCTGAACGCTCTTTGAATGAATACATGTCATGAATTTGAATTTCCTTTTTTGTTCTCTCCCACGTTAGGCTTTCCTCAACCCCTCCCAGGTGCTTTCTGTCCGTTTATCTGACTGCATTACATTATTAATGAACAGCAAGAATAAAGGTGGCTCTAACCATATCATGACAACGTGGTGCTTGGGGGGTTAATAGGATTTCACTGAAAAGATGAACATAGATTGCACAAAACAAAAATATATAGCAATATACGTACATACAGAGCAAAATAAAAGCAGTGCAATTCATTATTTTAAGCCCTATGTCGTTAATCTTCTTTAATTTAATATCAGTTCTGATCCAGGGCGTAACGTCTTGACTCATCGAAGACTTTTATTACCACAACTTTCCGTTCTTCTTCTTTTTTTTAACCTTCTCTCCTTTCCTTGTCTGAGGAATGTTTTCCCAGACTCTCTTTTCACCCTCCGTGAGCTGTCTGTCTCTCCGTGGCCACGCACTTCATTTGTCTTCCATGGGATCAGAGAAACGCTGAAAATCAAAATAATCGCGGGACATTGAAGCAGTAGGACGCGTAAGACAACCCCCGGATAACAAGATGACAGAGCTTGTTAAGAGCGAGCCGGCCACGCCGCTATTATTTTATTAGCCGTATTTAAGAAGTGTTTCTGGAGACTTTATACAAGTTATTATTTTTTATTTTCCGTCATTATTGAGTTACGTCGGATGTTGAAGAGTTTTGGAAAATTTAGCTGTGGGTAGAGAATTTATGTACGACATTTTAATCTCATAAACGGTGTTGATCACTAATTAAATACACATTAACTGAAAGAAAAATGGAGTAAAACAGATCAACTTTTTCAATTCTCTAATCCTACAAATTACAACAGTGCAAATAAAGCAAATAAAGTTGATGTCTTTTATTCACATATAGTCCGTTCCTCGAAGGTTTTTCCAGTCTAAATTTAAACTAATTATAAGTTATTGCCATACATTTAAACATTTATTTGCTCTTTTGTTTGATTTTTTTTCCAAGCTTCTTTTAAATTTCCTTTTTACGGTTAATGTAGAAGGAAAAAACCTTTTCAAAGTTCCTCCTTTCCTCATACGCTGCAGCACTTGCCATAGTTACCAAAAGATGGCGCTGTAGCCTTTGTTCAAGGTCAGACAGAGGCCTACAAAAAAAAAAAAAAAAGAAAAGCCAGTGAGCTGTTCTGGGCCTCCCAAAGTGGTTCTGGATGTTTGTGAGTTGATCTGAATGGCCATAGAGTGTCAGAAACAACTTTAAGTGCGGAAAAGTTTAGAGCAAAGAGCCGTTCATCGGGGACCAATCAAATCTAACCAAATGCTGCATCTTTCAAACAGCGGCCTCAACTTTTTCAGTTACGGTGTGCAAGGTTGAGCGCTCGAAGGAGTCGCTTGAAGATCAATATATGCAAAGCCAGGTGCAGAGCCAAGCCAAGGTTATATACTCTACATCTGGCCTGTTGAGTAACATAGAAGTGTAGGACAGAGTGACCTAGAATTACAGTTACAGTACAGGGACTGGAGAGCTGGACCAGGAGTGCTGTAACCTTTTCCATAAGGAGAACTAAGGGTTCTGATTGGCCGAAGACTATTTTCCCATCACTCACTCCCTCCCGCTTCCTCCCCTCTTTCCCTCACACCAGACCCCGGATGGCACGCAAAGGCCCTGACCACCGCCGCAGCGTGGCGCCGAGGGGGTACGGTGTGTTTGTGTGTCGGCGCGCAACGGTGTGTGTGCGTCAGCCAGTTTCGAGGGCCGAGACCCCGGATATGTTGTGGAAGTGTGCAGTGGACAGGGGCCAGACAGGACGTGACCTTCTGGAGGAAGCTCGGTCGGCCCAATAGGCCAAGTGGCTATCAATCAACACCGTTTGTCCCGCCCCTAGTGGACCACTTCAAACACGTGGCCAGAACTCTTTATTTAACTTCTATGAAATGACCAAATTATACTTTAGAATTGATAAGAAGTCTTGGATAGAGAGCTTATGAACTGATAAGAAACTGTAAATATGCAAGAAATCTGTCGAAAGAAGGTTTTTCCTTTTTTAAAATCCATTCCAAGCTATTGATCCGTCATTATCTGCGCCGTTTAATTGCTGAATGTGACCCAGATCTGTGCCAGTCACCTGTAGCTGGTGGACACGATTATTTATTAGTCGTTTGAACTCCACTGTAATTTAGCAGAGGCACTTTCATTACTCCCAATCAGATCAAAGCTGCGGGTAGATTTTCCTCCTCTGCAGGCTGTCCAGGGTCGAACCTGCGCTTCGGACAAATGACCAACATGTCAAGAACTCAGTTCCGCTGAGGGTAGAGGCCAAGGGTCCGGGACTGACCCTGGACTGATGCCACTGTGCTGTGAACTGTGTCTTGCGGCTTTCAGTTTCAAACGGAGCAGTTTGGCTGATTTGGGCTTTGTATTCCACGGCGTTGCGTACATGGTGACAGCACAGATGATAACGATGAGATGCCGGCCTTGTGTAAACCCAGCTTTAGGTTTTTAGTTGCACTGTGTGAAAATAACACTTTGAAAATCTTATCTTTGTTATATATGTTGTTATACTTGCAACACAAGATGCTATGGTACCGTTTTTAAACCACCTGTCAGTTCAGTTCTGACCAAACATGTTGGACGAAGGACGACTGTCGAATGCCCACGTATGAATGTGTTGTCCAAGTCTGGGGGAAAAAGGGGCTAAAGGTGCTAATTAACAGGGCTGTCAGTGGTTCCTTGAAGTGAAGTGAACTTGCCGATAACCAGAGTGGCTGGTGGAGGGAATCTGACGGCGCCCTCGAGCCATCTGGAACTTGTTCTCCTAAAAAGCCTGTGGCACAAAATAGGGTACTGACAGTGAAATCTAAAGAAGAATATATTAAGGACAAAAGTATTTTTTTGTTTTGATCAGATTGGTTTCTTGTAGCACCCAATAAATTAGACTCAAATGTTCATAGCGTGTTTAAAAATAAAAAATGTAGAATCATGCTTTTTGCTAATTTAGCCTTACACGAGGCAGGAAATTGGTAAATTATGTGAGGTCCTATTTTCTCGTCGGTTATGGGAAAGAAAAAAAAAACTCTTTAACGCGACAAAGATGGATTTTCTCCCTCAGCGTTCACAGTCGTCTTCATCGGCGGAGCCCTGCGCTGCTAGAGTGCTATCCTGTGACTCTGGAGGGCCAGTGTAGCCCATCTCCTGCAGGTAATCAACCATCATTCTTTCATGAGGCTGTGAGTGTTCAGGAGAGACCCTGGATCTCCCCTGCTGCTTCTGCCAGCAATACATCCTGCTACACGTTGGGGAACATGACAACTGCACTCCCTCCCAGTTCAATGCACCTGAACACACTGCTCTACCTCATGACATGATAGGTCGGATCGGATCTCTCACTGCTGCAGCTAGCTTCAAGGGAGCCGAGGAAGGAGCGGTATAGGTTACGGATTTCTATGAAGTGACACCTTGTGCATAATCATCCTCCGGCATGTCTAGTTTATGGTTTTCTGCACAGAACGCACGATTGTCTGTTAGTTTAAGAAAACTGAATTGTCCCATTGACTAACTTCCTAGCTGGTTTATCCTCAGGGTAGCCACACATTTGCTGCCAAATTAAAAACGTTTGATATGACAAATCAGTCTGACATTATTTATCACTGAGGCTGCGGTTTCTCAAACCAGTCTTGTTGAAAAGTATTTGGGGAGCACTCAGGAGCGATAGACTGATAAGAAGCCACTTCTTGCTGTAGCTAAATGCTAACAGGTAGCGCTTCAATTTTGTTAAACGGCTTATCCAGCAATGCTGGTTTGGTTCAGAAACCCCCATGTCTTTTTCAGCACACAGAAAATATTACCGTGGCATTCAAAATAGTTTCGGTGTGGATGTTTAATAATTGTTAATCGGCCATTTTTAAATGTGTTAGAAAGATTGGCATGCCATAAAGCGTGACCTCTTTGCTAAACATGCGATAATTTGGTGACAAATTTCACACAACCTGGGTATAATCATAAGCGAAGACAATTAAATCTACTTCTTCCTTCTCTGTTAACTTGATTTAGGTTGAATATTTTAAAAACTACTTTCAAAACTGCAGGTTTTGGGCTCTGAAACTCACTTGTTGGATGTATGAAAAGCACTGATTGGGTTTTTTTTTTTTTAACTCGTCCTTTTCCCATTGTTTGCTGCTGATGTGGATAAAGTTTGAAGAGTGTAATCTCATGCACATCTATTACCTTTATCCTAGAAAAACAACGCTTTCTATTAGTGATACAAATTACATCGCCTCCTTTCTATAGAAAAGCATTAGTCCTCAGATGAATACACACTACTTTTTAATTTTCTAATCTATTCTGACATTCTAGCCATTGCAAATTCATACCCTCTTCGTGTTTCAAAACCCTCTTCGTGTGTGCTGAAAGCTTCGGCAGTGCAACAGAAGCAAATGCTGCAATTTGCTGACAGTTTTGCTTTGGTTGTGCTACCATTTCCTGTACTGGATCAGTCCTCTTCCTAACAGCCATCGGGGAAAAGGAGAGATCACAACAGCTCGCACGAGTGGTTTTGACACTCCTTTACCGCTGTTTGAACAGAGTGTGGTTTGGATCGTCTTTGGTGACACCGAAGGGGCTGGCATGCATGTGCCTCTCATGTCTGAGGCGTGCTCCGTGTCGCAGAAGTTTCATAGTTTGTGGTCTGTCATCGCTGAGGATGACACCGTTTAAAATCTTTTAATTGCGAACATGCAAGCATGCCCGCTGTCGAAGTGCGGTGTGAGAGACGAGCTACTGGCAGGAAGTGAGGTTCTCTGCGTCTGGGTAGCCTCCTAATTAGTTTCTGAATGTTGTATTTGTTTTATGACAAGAAATAAATACAAATATTATGACTGACATCAGTTTCATATTTTAGATCTAGATTTAAGAAGTCAAAAAGACAAAAAAGGAATCAGCCAAATGGGGACTGTGTTGAATAATTTATTGTGTAATGTATAGTCACTTAAGAAAAACCCAGCATGGCATTTACACCCGTGTGAGGAGTCCCATCTCCTCTGAGCCGACACTCTTGTCTCAAAAGCTTTTTATTCAAGTACATCTCAAATGCATTAGGATTAATACGGCTACAGGAAATTAAATCTTAATGTGTACACGAGGAAGCTTCCTGGGGTCAAACATCTTTGTCTTACAGTGTCCAGATTATTTCAGTCTGCAGCTAATTTTGCACAAATTTGTCTTTTCTTTTTTGGTATTTTACATGTACTGGTGACAACGTACTCAACACGTGCTGATTATTTTCTCATGACAACGTGTTCGTCTAATGTTTGATAATGTAATGAAAAGAGAAATGGCCTCCACCTACATCTAGACTGAATGAGAGGAAAGATTAAGATAAATAGCTACATCTGGCTCTCACTTGAAACTCTAAAGGAAGTGAAGATAACCAAGGAGGGTCTGGTTATTCATCACCATCCAGACATGTGCCCGTACACCACTGTAACGGCTTAGAAAAACAGACACACAGAAACTCGCCGGCCATCCATGCTCCAAAGCACCACCTGACTTTGGACTGTATTTGAAAGAAAAAAAAACACATTCTCAGAGTTTTATTGTCGAGGAGCAGAAGGTAAAGCGATGAATTGACAGCTGGGCCAGGAGGGCACCTGGTTAACGTCACCTATCATCTAGACTCTTGGTGCCCCACACATCCGCTTGCATCCCTCTCTCTTTTTCTTTCCACTCTTTTTCTCAAGGGAGCAACTTTTCCTCCAGATCCTGACTGACATAAACCCCAGAGCCTCAGACCCCAAACAGAATTCGCTGCAGACCCCGGGCTGCTTGTCTTCTGTCTGCTTCATCTATCTCTTTCTTCCACGATTTCCAACCCGTTAACCATCGCTCCCTTTGTTCTTGCAGTCGATCGATGCACCATAACTCAACTGGCCTCTGGTGTTTGATGTCTGAGCTCTGGATATCATTTCAACCATTTTTTGCTGAACCAGTGAACCACACTGATAATACCATGTCTCACGAACGCCGGCCCGCAAATGATGTGTGCATGCACACACACACACATGCACGTAATGGCACAATATACAGACACTTCATAATAAAAATATATGGAGGCAGGGAGATAACTTGAGCAGAGAAGAAAATGAGACTCTGGTAAGTTTTCAAACACGCATAAAGCCTGAAAACAGTAGTCCATATGTCAAAGATCTACCAGTCTGAGTGGTTCAGGATCATTTAGATAAAAGCGAGTATGTTATACGCTGGGTTCTAGTGTTAAAGCAGTAAAGTCATACTGAAGGCCGTTCTTTTTCAAATGGTTTCTTGCTGCGTACAGAGGAACGTGATCAATAACTCGTCAATCAGAAAATCAAGGTATTTATTTTTACAATATCTGAGCACAAATATACATTTTGTCTGTTTGTGTTCTATATCCAGTGTGGCCAAGTCTTGTGCAATAGTAGTAGAAAGCACTGGGGTGATAGATTACACTCTTTAAACTTTTATCCATGTCAGCAGTACACAATGGGAAAAGTAATAATAAAATACAACCATTCATTTCCCATCAGTGCTTTTCCCACTACCGACAAATGACACTGTTGCTACTTCTGTGTCACTCTGTTCGGTAGCCACAGATTTTCAGCTTTTTGGACCTTTCTTTTGCTTCGGTTATCTCTCCTCTCAAACTGATAATTAAAACCAAGGCCCATTGGACATTGTTTCTGACACTGTTGCGTCTCACAGCACATTAAACATTGAACCATGTAATTGAGAGTTTTGTAGGAAGCAACAGAGGTGTGTTCAGACAGCAGTAATGAACCAGGCGAGCGAAGAAGAGAGGACTCTGTGTGCACCGGCCATGTGCACATGGCATGCAATCTGTGCAGGGAGGCCCATGGCTGCAGCACATGTATGTATGTTCACAGTGTGGCTGCATTGTGCTGTGGTAATTGATAATAAACAGGTCTCATAGCGGGGATTTTATAGCTTTTCCAGTCTTGTTAATTCAGAAAAGAGATGCATTGGTCCTTTCCTTTCCTGATTTAACTGAGGTTTTCGTTGACTGGCTTCATGAACATACCTTTGTTATGGGCATCGGTGGTCCGGCTGCTTTAAATGGCTGTCACGGTACCAGAGACGGAAATCTGGTGGCTGCCATGTCAGGTCCAACACTGCACAAAGTGTTCAATAGGGGAAGACTGTGTTCCTTGGCCTTGTAGTGTACTTTTTTTTTTTCTTTCCAACAGCTTGTTGGTGTTTTATGATATGAAATTACATTTTGCTATAGTGAGGCCAAAAGAAGAACTTGGGAGCCTTCTAATAGATAATAAATGTCCTTAGCTTGGTACCAAAGCCAAAATGTGCCGCCCATGCAGCAGTGCAAAACAAGTAATATTCCTAATTGAAGATTTCTGTGAGCTGCCCTATTTTATGCAAATGAACAAATGAGGTTTGTATTCTTTCAATTAAGCATGTAACAGGCATTATATAGTTTGCAGCTTGAATGGTTTTATTTGCATGCATGAATAAATTGAAACAATTCAGTGGGATCACACACATTTTCACACGCTGATTTTTTATTTTTTGTTACAAACTATCTGAAACTTTATGAAACATAAAAAGTTATAGTCAACCTGAAGGGGCAGTTTTTTATTTCCAGTAACCAACTTTTTTTTTTTGTGAAATCAACCATCCAGATTACGGCCTAACCCTAACCTAGCCCTTTGTGTGGGGGATAGAGGTTGGACGGTGGTGAGTGGGGCGGCGGGAGGGAGGGAGGGTTTGGAGCGAATTCTTGTCCAAACATTCTGCACGCGGATTTGTATTCATTGCACCCCTGCTGCTATTGATATCATTACGCAGGGTGCTCATGCTGCGAGGAGGGGGCTGGGACTGGCAGCGGGGAGGTCATGGAGCTGCAGGCCCTAACGAGAAGTGACACTGGCTCCAGGTCGGCCAAGCATCCACCGGATTTCAATGGGAGCCGCACTTTCCCAGTCAGCGCATTAGATCAAAGATCATTACCTGCTAATCAAAACACATGAACGTAAGGGCTTCCCTTTTTCTTTCGCTATTATTCGCTGAGCTGGGGGTCTGGAGGCGATGCACCGGGAGACGAAGGAAGAGACAGCACCAGCTACTGGACTGGATGGACCTCCATGGCCCCATATAAATGGACACCAACCCTATTACTCGCTGGAAGCGCTCTGGCGCCTCAGTTATTCTCGTAGACTTAACTGTTTTTGCGCTATAACACATGCCACATCTGATCGAGTTCCAAATTCTGAACTACAAGTTTCTGTTTCGGTCAATTGAATTTCCTGCATTATCAACTTTTTCATGGTCATTCCCACCTTAGATCACATCGGAGCTTTTGGGCAATTTGCACGACTGCATTTTGCGCTCTCTTTTCCTGAGCTCTGTTGTCTCACTGTGTCCCCTGTCACTGTTGTGAGAGTGCTGTCTCCAGCGAGCTTTACCAGAAGACACAGTCATGGTATATGTGCCCTGTCTTGATGGGGACAGATCTTTTGATTCTTGTAATAATCTGAACTCGACTGGATATTTGCCTGTCATGGCTGAACAGGACTCACGATAGGGAGGGATAGTAAATAAAAAGGCAGAGGTGGATCGGTGTTACTGTTAAATCAATCTCCTTTGCTGCACAAGGTTCTTCTGAGATGTTTGCGATACTTACGCTGTGTTGTCCGCTTCCATCAGTCCCGAGTCCCAGCAGAATTGGGGTAAGAGGGTGGCAGAAATGTGTCGCCTCGGGGTAGAGCCCTGGGTCTTGAAATGTCAAACCCCCTAGGCCGACATGGGACAGAACGAGAGCGAGGGGGAGCGGCGGAGGATATTTTGCTGCTGTACTAAAGGTTCCATGGCCCATTAATCGTTTGTTTGAGTTTCCGCCCCGGCGAGCATGTCATGTCTCCATTAGAGAGGGTTTGTTTCTTCTTCCTGTCCGCCTCTTGGCAGCAGGGGGCTCTCACACATCTCATTTGGCTGTGCACTGCTGTCTGGTGCCAGGCAGACTGTCCTGCGTTTGTGTGCGTGTGCGCACATGTATACGTGTGTATGCATTTGTGTGCACAATTGTGCAAGATGAATTCAACGTCTTCGGACTACTCATCTCCTTGAGGCGAACTTTAATACTAATCGAGTTAGCAGGGTCCAATGTGATCTGTTGCACACACCAAATCCCTCCTAAAGACTGTTGTCAGTTACTTAAGCTCATCTGACTACTGCAATTCGTGGATTACTCATAATTGGATTACTTCAGTTATTTTTCACTTACTTGGCTCCACTAATATACTAAATAATTTATATCAAACTTTTACCTGAAGTACCACTGCGGCCCAAACTGTAATTTGTTACAAATCATACTTTGCACAGCCTTTCACAAACTAGATATTTATAAATTCTTCATACATTTAAAATATAGTTTTTCTTTATTGTAAATGTTTCTTATTTTGAAGATTTTTCGACTTAGTACTTTAACATATTTGATATTTTCTCTTGTTACACACAAAACACACCAAGACAAAGTTTTTGTATATGCAGAAGTACGTTGGTGGTTAATCTAATTCTCATTCCTAATCTGTTATTGAATTAAAAGTAGATTAATAATATTACTAGTAAAAGCTGGATGGATGAAAGGCTAATTCATTAACACATGTTTTTAGGCTAATTTTACCAATCATGTTGTGACAAATAATATGAACAAAAACTATGGCCTTTATAAATACGCTGCTAATGAAATTAATAACCTCATTGGCTTGATGTTTAAAATTCTGAGATACAACATTCCACCGAGTCTGCCGACTTGGGCTCGTTGCTGTAGGAGCTGACCCACGCTGCCACGGCCTATCTTGATGTTAGTTTGACCGTTGACCTAAGACTATGCTGTAGACATCAGCCTGCTGACCTGTCAAACTGGCCCCTTTATTCCCGTGACCCACGGAGCTTTCCCCTTTAAACTGAAATATGGCCGCCAAGCCTACAGAAGCCAGCCAATTAGGAAGTGGAAAGAAATCAGAGTGGCACAATGAGCCGAGACTAATAGAGCCCTCTTTATCTGCCGCCTGCCCGTCTGCCTGCCTGCCTGCTCCTTGAACGCCCCATCACTGCTGCCATTCTGATGCTTGAAACAAACCTGTAGATCATATCTATTCGTTGTGATGGATTATTCCCTCTTTACATTTAAACTACCCCTCACAACTTGATATCTAGAATATAAATGAGTGCAGCTCAGATGAGGCTAAATCACGGAGAATAAGACAAGATATTATGTCATGAGGCAATTAGCAGAATTTGTTTGCTACAGAAGGGCTTAACCCCCTTTGATATGGCAGTTTTAAAGGAACATAATGCAGCCAACAGAGCTTGACATGACAAATCATCTCTGCCCAGACAGTGTCAAATGTCAAAGGGATTGATCATTGGCAAAAACAGACTAACTTGAAAAATAAACTTGCGGATGTAACTTATTCAAAATCACATTTGGTCAACCTTTGCAGCAGCAGCTGCAGTGAACATTTGTCCATCTGTTATACATTGCTGGCATTCGTTTCGCTGTTACCGTTTTGCCAGAAACGCAGGTGAAAATGCTAAAATGAAGTCAGATTTGACATTGAAATGAGTAGGACAGATCTCCACTTAGATATAGTAACGGCACAGGTGGACACTTTTCTAGACAATAAACAATTTAACAAAGCTCACTGTGTAATTGCACAAAATCAGTATTGTAAGAAATCTTCACTTAAGCCAGCTGGCCAAGATCAATAACCCAAAAAACTGATGGGGAACAACATGAGCAACCTTTTTGCTTTTAGAAGATTTGTCACCTAATACAGATACTGGGACTGGGTGTTTATTAAGCTATGCTTCTGTCTGTAACTTTAGAAATTGTGCCAGCTGTAAATCCTATAACAACTGGCAGCTACATGTCTACATACAGTTGACCCCATATAGTGAGATATAAAGAAAAAGTTGCCTGGCATATTAGTTGCTACAGTGGCCAGTCACATTCCCTCCTGTTCTTTCCTGTTCTTACTTTTCTTACTGATGTGTGTGTGATGTACAGACATACAAGGTGCACTCATTGCATTGTTCGTTCCCTTTCCACTCGTCTTTTTATTTTTTTCGTGATCTCTTTCTCCTTGTACTTGACCAACTGAGAGCAAGTGTTTGTATCCCTAAGCAGATTAGGGATTCCTCAGCAAACTAAGAGGACTATTAGCTCAGTTTAAAAACAAGGGCTGCCATCTCTGGAGGTGTTCCCCTGAATGATTTGCGACTCACTCGAGTTGCTTGTTCAGCGGCGTTGTCCTTTTATCCCGCGTCCCAGAGGAGAGCGAAAGAGTGCCACCGAAGGCCGCGGAGTGTCCAGGGCCTTGGAAAAACTGGGGACAAAATCAATAACTCATCAGAGTGGAACTATAGTAGACTGTGAGCTTCAATTTCTCACCTTGTTCTGAAACCCAGCTAATGTTCCCCCTCGTCTCCGCTCTATGCTGGATTGATATCGGTTGCGCTTCATGGATGGACAGGGTTGTTCCCATTAACCCTTTTACATCATTCTCAAAACTAAGCTTTGAGTATGCCTTCACACAATTGTTTATGACCTAGGTTGTACACCAAATGAAAGTTAGAGTTCACATAAAAATGTATTGGAACAGTGAAGGGTAATGAAATGCATTGTATACATAAACATTAAAATGCCATCGACACAGAAAATGCCTTCCCATGCAGCTAGCTTTTGTGCAATGAATGCGTTAGTTTGTATATAAAGACACGTGTTATTGCCACCCTTTGGTCTGTATTGGGGCCAAACCGAAGACTTTATTGTCAAAGTAATCTGTTCTGGTTGTACCTTTCAGTTTTGGGAACAGTGTGGAAAACATAGCTAATACCTACATGTTAGCTAATGGCCAAGACGCATTGTACACATTCTATTTAATGTTAAAATTGCTTAGAAACATGTCCATTAAAAATGGCAACCATTAAGAAAACAGAGAAACGATTACTTACCAGAATACCAGACTAGTCCAGTTAATCGAAGAACAAGCAATACATGCTGAACTAAAGAGGAACTACTGTTTTTTACAACCTGGGCCTTATTTCTGCCATAAAAGATGATCGTTCACTCGCCCATAATAACTTCTGTGTCATTTTTTGCCATTCGAAAGATATTTACATCCGTGTCTATCCATATAGTGGGAGTGACTGGGGCACCGAAACACAGCCTCTAAATAACACATTATCTGCCGTTCCATTTGAGATGGGCTTCCAGACACTCGTTCATTTCACCAGTATTTTGTTATGATACGCTAGTGCTATTCCCCGGCATCAACACTTGCGGAATAAAAATCAGAAACAGGTCAGGAAAAGTTTACAGTTTGTGAATGTCTTTTTGATCCAACACCTAGTGGCCATCAGTGGTATTACAACTTAAGGTACTTGCACATTGGCACTTGCTTACAACCCATATTTACATTTTACTCATTCACTTTTTTCTACCAGCTTCTCCAGATGTTTGTTTATACTCTAAAACTGAACATTTGAAATGGCGGTCGATGAAGATTAGCCGCTTCCATGTTGACTTAATTTTTTTTTTTTTACCCCCCTGGGGTGCTGCTTGGTTTTATTGTACCATTTTATTGTTTATGCGTTATTGTGAGGAGGTGAGATGACATAATTGTAATCTCCATGTAAGGCAAAATAGTGTCTCAAGTTTTCCATGACTGCTCCACAACCTTAAACTGTTTATTACTGTAACCATGACAACAAAGATCCTTCATTCTAGGCCAAGCCCTGATCTTCCCCCAAACCTCACCAAATCTTTCCCATGGCCTTGTCACATGATAAAAGATTTAGTTATACGTTTTGTACCACTGGTGTGCCCCCTCCTGCGCTGCTCATTTCAGAAAATGAGAAATAGTTTGTAAAATTTATGACACACAGTGCGCGCACACACACACACACCTATGTGTACCCGTGCTGCTGAATGTATTTCGAATGTCAGATAAGAGCATCACATTGATGAGAAGCAGGCTTGGATATTTTTACTTCAGGATCCACTTCTGTCTATTGACCAAGATAATAAAGATGGACTCGAGCGAAGATTACCCACAAACCCTGCCAGTCCCCCCTCATTTTTTTCACTGCACTCTCGCTGAGCAGAAGATACTTTGTTAAGTACTCGTTAAGTGTTATTCTTTGTACACACAAACATCACCCTGGTAATGGCGCAGCACTTGAATGTTTTGTGTAAGTGTTTTTGTGTATATTTGTGCAAGGACATTGTATTAAATGTTGCTGAGCTAGGACACCTGGGTGAAAAAGTTTGGTTTACTTTCAGTACAAGTAGTTTATGCTTTCATGCAACACAAAGATTACGTAACAGTTAAAACTTAATTATGTTTTTCTTGTATGCATTTACACTAACTCCATTAAAAAACCAAACAATTTTAATTAGAGGCTTTGTGATTAATTGATCTCGATTAATCGCATTTTAATCGTAACAATATTTTCCCCAAAAAGCAACATTTTTCAATTTAAATGGATTTTAGTGGACAACTGACTAAAATAATAGACACAGACATGAATTTTGTAAACTCTAGCTCTTTTAACATCTGGAAAAATGCATTTCAGTTCAAAACGGTAAAACAAGCCGTTAGCAGAGCTCTGACGTGTTCATCTGTGTACCAGGAAATGGCGCACTGACAAAAGTTTTGCATTGTTTGGAATGCAAACTGCTATTAAATGCGTTAATTTATGTAACGCGTTATTTTTTGTAATTAACGGGTTAAAGTCGAACCCCCAGTAAATACATATGTACATCTTTAAAAGCTGACATGTGCTGTAAATGTCCTCATGAAATTATTCCAAATTTGACTGTCTGCAAAGTAAACCTAATATATATTACTGTCTGAATTGCTTATAGGAGTAGGAGAATCGTTTCCATTAGTGCTACAATGAGTTGGATACATATGTGGGAATAATCCAAATGACCGTAGATGCTGGGATGAACGACTACCCTCAGTCTTTGAGCGCAATGCTGTAGTTATCTGTGCTCAAGTTTCCATTTGCGCTTAAAGGCCCAATCTGTTGCTTTATTCTGCAATTTTTCAGTATCAGCGCTCAGATTGCCATCTACAGTTTATTGTATAGTGAAGTATTTTTATTCTCTCAAAGCTCTGATGAATATGCCAATACTTATTTAAAGTGCGTCCCCAGCTTCATCTGCAGCTTTATAACCGTTCTGTTGCCTCTTCTGTTATCGCTCAAATTCTGTCTTTCCTGTTTATTTCATGTTTTACACTAGAAGTGCTAGTGGGCCTTGGTGAGACCCCCCCCCCCCCGCTTTTTAACGTCAAACTGTAGTGCTTGCAGTATCGCCGTTCTGTAGCACCAGCACTCTGCACATTCTCAGTGTTTTTCTCTTGTCAAGGCGGCCCATGTTTCAGCACCCAAACTCTAAGGGCAGATCCAACGGCAAGACGGCGGGTCAAGAGGGAAAGTGAGTCTTGAAAGAGTGTACCGCTTAACCTTGACCTTGGGATTGCATTTCTCTAAATGTGTGTGCGCAACTACAGCTGCCCCGCTCACCACTTCAGAGAGTGTTTACATTTTAGGAGAGGTCTTTATCTCTCCGAGGCCTGGGGTCCCTCTGGGTGAGTTTATACTGCCAGTACGCACATACACATACACACACACACGTTGCATGGCTCAGCGTGAGCCTCCCATAGAGTGAGTAAAGGGAGAGTGCTGTCACACACTCATCCATCTCCGCTACGTTCTGGACTCACGCCGGGTGCAGCCGTTCGCTCTCTGAGAGCTCCAAACACTGTGGAAGTAGGTTACCTACAGTCTGGATCTTAGACAGCAGGAAAAAAAAAGATTGTATAAACTACACTAGTAAGAGTATTCACAGACAGAGCAGGGAATTTCTGTAACATTATACTATCCGCTGGGCTTTAATGATGGTAACGGACTTCGGGGATCACCAGGTTTTATATCTGCAGCCTTTAATTTTTACGACTTCTTCCTAAACTCTTTATTAGTTTTTTTTTCCCCCATCACTTTTAATGCATTTACTGCAAAGGCCAACTAGTGTAATCTAAATGACACTTAAAGATTACAGTTATGTTTGTGCGAAGCATTTAAACACCAATTTATCACGGCTGGGGTCTGTCTGTTGTCCTATCTGTGAGTTTAGCCATTTATTGTCCTTTCAGACCCATCCATCTTGATAGGGCGCTCTGTTAAGATATGGGGCCATGGGGTGTCTTCCATACTGTTACTGTCAGCTGTCAAGCGTTAGCGTGATATGCTAACCATTAACCAATGCTTTCAACATGTAATTTAAAGTTTAGTAATGGCCGCAAAAAGGGCTGCGGATTTGTTCCCAGCTTGACTTGTGTCGACACTCGCTGCTACGTAGAGAGAAAAATGTACGTCACATACCATATGAATCTTTTCGGAGACTCGGACCACTTAACTCTCAGAGAAGAGCGTGGATTAAAAGATGGTTTGAGTTGCAGCTTCACGGCCGATCTTGCAGACGTTCTGGGGAAACCGGTTCTTCGGAGATCTGTCTTGCTGAAAAGTTGGTTTGTTATTCAAGTGTGAGAAAGAAGACGACCACCAGCTTGATATCGCAGACGGTCTCGCTCTCTTGCACACAGACGCGCAGACACGCACACACTCATTTAGTGACGTGTGACCTTTTTCACATGCGTAGATAATAAGCTGTTACAAAAACCAAACAACCTGCCAGTGATAAGATAAAAACAGAACAGCTGATTCACAGACACAAAAAGCTCAGTAATCACCCGTCCTCAGTTATCCTGCTACGCACCTTTACCCTCAGCCTTACAACAGCCATCAACTTCACCACATACCAAATGCACAGCCATGATCAGCTTTCAGATATTTATTTTGCAGAATTCCTTTTTTTCTCTCTCTCCTTAACTTTTCCTGACATCCATTCACTGCTCACTTTAGACTTTACTACTTTTTACCCCAACTATGTGTTTTTTTTTTTTTTTGGTTCAGTGTTGATGCTGACTAACCCAGAACCATTAAAACCTAAGGTACAAAGCAGAAGAAAAGCAGAAACATGAACCAGTATGGATCCAAGGAAACCTACTGGTGAGATATTGAGTGTTTGCCTCCTCGAGGGCTTGCCTCTATCAAGGTGATTCATCGCGGAGGGCCTGACTAACTGTGTGGGGCGTGATGGAAGCCCATCTCAAATGGTGGTTTTATTGATGGCATCAAGTCACACATCGGCCTCCGTGGAGGTGCTACGCTGGCTCCTTTGCCCGGCTGGTGGGAGAGAGACACGGAGTGGAAGCAAAGGGCAAAGGGGGGGGGGGGGGGGTTGAGGGTATACTGACGGGCCACTGTGTCTCTCCAAGAGCAACATGCAGACACCTGCATTTAGAGAGATCGATACCGTGCCACAAACAGCTAAGAGTTCCTCTGGGGAATAACATTTATTGATTTTCAGCTGGTGTTAATAGAGAGAGACGATATTTCTGATATTGTCCGCTCAAGTCGGCTCTATTTATGTTTCCAGAGCGTGACTGTTGTAGTCCCACAAGAGGCAAACCCAGCCCTTTCAACTTGTAATAATCATTCTGTTAACAGTATGAAACATAATATAATTAACTTATTATGACCCATGCCAATGCTAATGCGTGTAGCATGTTTTCAAGATGCAAACTGTAGAAAAAGTAGCGACTGATTGATGGAAATGTAATTAAACCTAGAACGCAGCCAACCACAATCCTTGAGACATTTATTTTCTTGACCGATTTAACAGGATTCATATTAAAAATTTTCTCAAGGCTGTGGCACGCTTGATAAGTCAGCATGCTGTCTCTGAATGTGATGGCCCCATACTGCTGCTTCTAGACTTATTGACCTGCTGTGCTGGCACACGGTCTCTGAAGACACTGGAGGGGTCATTCAAGGTTGTAGCCTCACTACCCTTGGGCTTACTTTCTCTGAAGGCACGGTATCGATCCCTCGGCCGTTACAGAGCTCCCCGCTGAGTGTTCCTATAGATGAATGGCAGTAGTCGCAGGGTATCCCTTAGCTGGCGCATAGCATGCGGCGGGGTTTTTGTACGAGGGTGTGGTACACTCTTGTTGTGGCGCTGCTCAATCGACAACTTTGTATGACCAGATTATTTATGCCCCGTGTGTCCTGCTGCTATTGGATTAGGTGTGATCAGTGTTCACGCAACCTTGTTTGACCATGAGCTCAATGGTGAAAGGTGGAAAGGTAATTGGTGATGATTGGGCAAGAAACACAGGCAGTGAGGCAACCAGACAGGTTGTAAACCAGCGACAACTTGCACGGATATCCAAAAGTAAAGTCAAGAGTTGCAATGTAGTCAAGTTTTTACTAGGGATGCTCCGATCAGGGTTTTTTGCCCCCGATCCGAGTCCGAGTCCTTTGACTTTTGAGTATCTGCCGATACCGAGTCCCGATCCGATACTCTGTGTTTGTTTTTTAAGTGCCGAATTAAGTTTGTGGTATTAAACGACGCTTTGTCCTTACCACCCCTCGATATTCCAACTTTGCAAATTTGACAGTTTGCGACTGCATCGTTCTCCTCACATACTTTAAAATACTTCCACACAGCAGACATGGTGCGCCACAACTCGCCACTCCGCTTCAAAACAAACTAGCATGCTGGTCTTCTGCACATGCGCATGCCGTAAACGGTGGTAGTAAATACTCATTTTATTTTTTATTTTTTTGAATCACCAATAGCCCATATATCAACAATCTAATACAAATAATGACTAAATAAATATATATAAAACCGATCTCTGATCGGGTCGTAACGTCCGAGTCCCGATCGAGTCTTCAGTTGCGTGATCGGCCCCGATTTCCGAGTCACGTGATCGGATCGGTACAACCCTAGTTTTTACATTTGTTTTTGTGCCTGAAGCGTCTTTTTACAACTCCAGCTGAGGTTGCCTTCAATGTACTGACTGGAGGTTCATCACCATCACATATAGCTGCCGTCTCCCTACGCAGTCAATATTGATTATATTATAATACCCCTGGATTCTATGAGTATAGTGTAGTATGTTGCCTGGATGTGGTTGTGTCAAGAGGCATCTCTGATAATGTGCCTGTGATAATAATGAAGTTGTGTAGTTGCCAAACTGTAGCAATGGATAGTTTGCCATATAACTTTAATCTGAACACTTTGCCTTATCGAATTCACTGTTGGCCAGGCCTAGAAAATGAGACTTCAGTGGTGACAGAAATGTATATAGCGATGCTGTCAGGAGATGACTCATATTTTGTGCCTCTCTATTAGTTCTGCAACCTGCAGCTGCACACTGTAGAGATCTTCCCAGGACAAAGTTGATAAAGATGTTTAAACTGAAACAAACCAGCATGCTCATGATCTCAAAGACTGACACAAGTCTAAATGTCTTCCATATGGAGAGAATACTACCCAGGTGGATGAGGGGGGGAAAAACAAAACCTATTTTCTACTCGCTGGTACCTAGAGTCTGTACCTGTAATTCCCACAGACTGAGAGAGGAATGAAGGGAGCCTGGCCCCGGAGCCTTATCAGCTTTAATGATGAGGCAGCTGGAGGCCATTTTCCAGCTGGGCCCAGCTTTGACATTGAAACACTTATGGTCTACCCTGCCTAGTCTCCCAGTGACAATGATAGATGGGACTTCTGCAATGTTAACCATTCATTCAAATCTGATATGATAGTTTTACTGAGCAAATGCTATAGTTTCACTCAGTCTTTGCTGTTATCTTCCGTGTAGAGGCCTTTTTAGTTAAAAATTCCCTGTCGTTGCGTGGTGGTGTATCTCTTTCGTTTGATGAAAACGTAAAAATCGAATCCTGATTAATGCGAGCCGTGATTAAAAAGAGTCTCCACCAAGATGTCATTGTGCGCTTGATGAATAGAAGCGCGTCCTTTGTACTAACCGGAATCGCATGGTTGGTACAGCATAAGAATTCACTCAAGTGAACCGGCTTTTGGGATAAGAAAAGTTGCAAAGTCATAAATTACCTGTCATGGAAAAACCTCATTCAGTTACTATAAATTGATTTGGCCCGGTTTCACACAGGGTTTCTCGATATTTTTTCCCAAAATAATCTGTCTCTTGCCAGGCAAAACTGCATCCAGGATCTTCCCTCCCTTTCTCTTCTGTCTTCATATCAGTCAGTTTTCTAATTTATTGGTCTCAAAACATTGCCAGTTTATTTAGTTATGTTGACATAAAGCTCCGCAAGGTCCAGATCACTCTGTATACATTAAAAGCATATTTTTATAGTGTATCTACTGTATGTATTAGTTATGTGATATATTGAATTGAACAGTCTTAATAAAAAACTGAGTTTAAGAGTGTGTTTTCACCTCTCCAAGGGAAACAAAATTGTATTCCAGTATTAGAATTAAACTTAGATTTTAACTTTTGAAGGAGTTAAGTAAATGTGCAAACACCTTGTGCTTGTTAGTTGTATCAATGCAGCTTATTAATGTAAATAACAGGGAGTTTGTTATTGATCCCTGTGGAACACCTCGGGTAGATTAGAAGCCATAATGTGGTGTTTTATCATACAAGAAAGACTTATTATTCTATCTTTGAGTTATGTCGGTGGACAGAAGATATAGGTGGATGGTTGTTTACTGATGTGCAAAACATACAGACAGTAATTCCAGATGAAAGTTTCCCCTGACTGCATGTGCAAAGCTTAACACTGCTTTTGCACTGCTCTATGGACCTTCGACACTCTCTGGTTCTCACCCTTTCAACACCGCACCATCCCTGTCTGCCTCCCTCAGAGGACGTTCCTCGCCCTTCCCATCCTCCTCCCACTGTCTCCCCAGGATTGTGGCCAGGAGTGGTGCTGAAAGACCGAATGGTGGAAGACGGAGGGGTCTGTTCTCCCATGTCAGCGCTCAGGTCCCAGGACTTGTCTGGGCCGGCTGCTGAGGCGAAAAAACTGCCGTTGCGCATGGATGCAAATTTCACAGCGCGGTGATGCATGTCTTCGTTGATACGCTGGACATCTTTACATGAACCAGAAAACGTGTTATCTGATGGAAGGCTCTGCTAATTCCACACTGACCACCGCTACTATCCCACCACAAGCCTCGGGTCAGGTATAAACATCTGTCCTGGGAACGTGCCAGGAAAAGTGTGCTAGACTTTATTTTATCTGCCGGCAAGAACAATATTAGCATTTGCCTCCTTATGTGGATGGCCCAGATGCTCTGTCGATTGAAGCCCAGGCTAGCTCGCCTTTATTGCCTGTGGTTGTTAGGAGGACTTGTTTCTTTGTCTTTTGAGCCAGACTCAAAAGCTAGACTCACAAGGGAGCTTCCAGTTTTTAATGAAAGACATAAAGTTGCAACGGTTTTAAACACATATTTGTTACTCCTGCACGAGATGGATTTGATTCTCTGAAAACCCTCTTTGTACGAGGCGCTCATCCATCTGTGGTGATCTGTGTTTCACTACATCTTAATAAAGTAATCCCTCCCCTCGTTTTTCTCCTCCTAGGAATGCTCTTGTTCTTGCACTCTTCTCCTTTGTCATGCGGGGCACCCAGACTGTGATTTGTTTAGGTTTAACATTTAAGGTTGACTTAGGCCATGACTCATCATTACTCTGAGATGACTTGTTTTAATTTTCTCTCCGCAGAAGTAACAAAATGATGTAGGGTCAACTGTGAGATGCTTGAATAGGAATTCAGTGCTGTTCGGCGTACTAATTTTAGTGTAACAGTATTAGAATAAACAAGTCTCCCTATATGCACATTTTTCCTTCATTTCGTCATATTCTATGAGTTAGTAGACAAAAGCATTGTTTCTTTTCGGCCTGTCCAACCCTATCAGTACTGGTATGGCAAAGATATACACTCATAATCTAAATAAACCAGTGATGTGCCAGCGTGACGATTCATTCATTATCCGGCCTATCCCTTCATTAGACATTCATTTATTTTCCCCACTGACGTATCACCAGACTTTCAACCACTGACCATGATAACTGAAGCGGTGGCCAAAGGTTCCAGCTCCTCCCTTTGAAAAGCTGACCTGTTCTTTAAATGTTTAAAGAGCCTCTTGCATCATCGGTCCTCGCCCACACATGCATGTTTGGGTGAATCTGCGGGGATGTATGGGGGTGGGTGTTGTGATACATCATGTGTATAAGCAGTCTAAGGGAGGCCTGGGTTGTGCGGGGTTAATGACTGGCCCTCTCTGTGGGCTGTGCCGACTCTCGGAGAGGATAAGACCGGCGGTGTGGGGGCATCTGGAGCGCAGGGGTCACATCACTCACATCAAAGGAGGCAGGGAGTCTAGGTCAGTGTGTTTGGCCATGGGGTGGTGGAGAGAGAGCAGAGGGGTAAGTTGGAGGGATTGGGAGCAGGGAGTAAAGGAGATGAAGAGGCGTAACGATGGGTAGAGACAGTAAAAAAGACAAATAGGACTGAGAAACAATGAGGCAGGGAGGGTAAAGTGGGACAGTGTTGACACAAGTTTGACAGTTTCTAATTTTCTTCATATTTCATATGTGACCCTCTTCCAGTTGTTTATATTCACTTTCTCAGGTTTTGCATTCACTTAAAGCAGGCAGTTTTTTTTGGGTAAAACATCAATGGTTAAGTTTGAATGGGAGATAATTGACTTGTCATTGAAGAAAAGCACAAGGTTTCAATTAATGGTGGCTCTGTTCTACTGACTTTCAGCCAGTATTTAAATTAAGCATTTAACCTAAACACTTCAAACACACTAAAAATACCCACATGCCATTTATTTCAGCTAAGTCACTCATGCATAACATTATGACCACCTGCTTAATATTGTAATATTCTCATCAGAGAATGGACATGGGCCTTCTGAGGGTGTCCTGTGGTGTCTGGCCGCAGAATGTTGTCAGTGGGAGACCTAGGGGTTAAGGGGAGGGGTCTTTGTGGATCATCCCACAGATACTTGATCAGTTTGGGATCTAGTGAAGGGAAACGAGGAGGCCAGGTCAACACCTTGTGCCGTTCTTCATGTTTTTTGTGTTACTAAACCGTTTTTTTGTGTGTGTGTGTGTGTACGCCTGTGTCAGGCTGCATCCTTCTGCCATCAAGGAGTGTCGTTGCTATGGGGCGGGGGGACCTGGACTGGTGTAGGTGGGTGCTCCACACGAATGAATCCCACGTCCAGATGTTTCTCAGTGGTCAGTGGTTTTAATGTTGTGGTTGATCGGTGTATAATGCCGATGTGTCAGCTTTTTTGAAAATGTTCACCTTCAGTCATGTAAGTTAGTCGTGAACTAACATATAGTATTGTTGCACCCTATGACCTCCAGGAACATTTTTATTTTATTTTTTTTACCTATATTTACTAAAGCAAGCAAACGACAAGAGGGAAACGACAGAAAAATTTGGAAGGGCTGTTTATGGTCCAAACATGTCCTCACTTTTCTCCTAGCGTCTCCCAGTTGTGTCACATCAGTCGCTACTTGTCAGTCACGTTCCTCGCTGTTTTAGTTATGACCTGCCACTGGCGCTTTCGCACCACAGGGGATTTTTCATTCGCAGAAATGCATCATGCTTCAAAATCTCAACTCGGTACGGCTGCAATACAGTATGATTTACTGCGAATTACTCCACGAAGGATTAATACAGACATGTGTAAGGGATTTATTGGGGGCGGGGAGTGGGGGAGAGTAGCTCTCGAGGAATACATGGTATAGAGGATGTCCAGACTGCAGACATTTAATCCCTTGGATTATCTGTTGGATGAATGGGTGCTGGAAACAAAGTGTCATTTGTTGTTTACAGCAGATGCATTTAACTCCTTCGCTGGTATCCAGTCAGCAGAATCCATGCACTAGTAAATACAATAAAGGTGTAATTTGCCATTAACGTGTATAGAAAATCTATGACATCAGAGACGATGAGGTGAGTCTGGTTCAGTCTGGGTCTAGTCCTGAGTGGAGGCCAACAATAACTAAGTATTCTATTATTTTGGCCCATTTCAATCTGTGAGTTGTCTGAAATGATCACCCTCCCCTTTCCTCCCTGTAATTCTTTTTCTCAAACGTTGATGTAATGAGTTTCTATGAAGTGGTTTTGTCTATGTGGCGATTCGATCCACACACTGTCTTAATAGCAATTTTTTTGTCTTTGTTGTAGTAATTTTAAATATACCGCATGCGACGCACATAAAGTCAACCCCAGGTCAGCTGTGCAGTCGTCTCGTCAGCAGAGAATGGACGCAGGTCTGAAACGAATACAGCTTCGGTCTGCTTTCCATTGGCTCACGCCGCAACCAGTTGTCTTTGTGCAGCCAATTTCACTGAACATCTACTGAGTAATGCAGAAAAATAATAAATCCATAAATGGCTTTCCTCCAGCCTCTAGCCTCCAAACCCCTGGTAAACAAATCAAATAAGAATTTATCATTAAAGGAATGCCAGTGTGTACACGACACTGAGACTCTAGACTGGAACTGGATCAGTCCATTTTTGAAGAACGCGTCACCCGGTGCACTATTAAAACGCGGGAGCTACGTGGATCGGCTTCCATGCTCGGTTTAGGTTAGCATAAACATTTGCTGCACGTGTCTGTGCAGAAGCACATTGCCAGCACCTCTGAACAAGTCACTGAAACGAGCGCCTCGTGTTTACAGTGCAGGAAAAGTTGACATACCTTTAAAAAAAACAAAAAAAAAACAAATAGAAAATATAAATCCTGTATTTATATAATGAACTGAACTCATTGTTGACCTTTTTGTATATGAATTTAAATGCTGTGTGACAATGAGACCTTTTATATTTGGGAGAAAAAACATATCTGGGGTAAAAAGGAACACAATTTAGCAAGTTAATTTAATTTTTTTTTTAATTTATTGCAGGTATTCTGTTATGTACATGTTATTTACAGTTACGCATATTTTTATGTTTTTTTTCAGTCTTGTTTTGACACTATTAGACAGCTGTAATCTCCCATTTTCTATATAAGTATGATTAGAAAATCCTATACAATCAAAAAAAATAAAAATAAAATAAAAGCAGGCTATTAAAGAAAAGAAACTGGACCATCTATCTTTGATACATGCAGGAACAAGCTGATTTACACAGTCGAAAAATAAATACTATTGACAAAAAACATTCTATCGAACTACAAGCATTTAAAAATTAGCCTTTGTCCACGTGTGAAACAAACCTCTACGCTCATTTGCGCGGCGAAGCCGACCCTTGCTTCGTAACTTCGTGTATCAAGTAAATTTTGTTTTACATTTTCAAATTCATACTCTGAGGCGTCCAACGGCCGTTTTCCAGAGAAGTGCCATTTTGAGGGTTAATGCAAGATGTCACACACACACACACATTCACAGGGTACAACATGAGACTGCATAAAACACACACTTAGAACTTACATGAGAAATATCCTTCAGATTTTCGTTTCATGTCAGAAAGGTGGTAAACTATCTGTAGTTATTAGTTAAATCATTCAGATATGGTTGATCCAGGGGTGCAGCAATGCCACCTCAAATGATGACCCAAATCTGTGTGTACAGTTGGAGTGTTATCATTTACAGTCCAAGTAATCAATAAGCACTTTTTGGACCAAAGTTAAAAGTGACATGTATGCACAATACATGCATACATACATGGCAAGATTTTGGCAAAATGACAAAGCATGATCTTTTTGAGACTGAGATCATAGAAACACATTTATAGATGGTCTGCACCAAACATTTAGCTTTCATTCACGTTTGCACATTATTTTGCACTTTATTAGAGACTGTCTGTTTTAAGCCATCTACGGTATGGAGTTACAGCTGAGGCCAATTGTACTAAAAGCTGTAAAGAAAAAGTGCCACCATGTTAACGCCGCGTATGTTTTATGGGTGTTTAAATCCTCCGTAATGCTTTAATTGCATTATTGGTGTCATAATGAGATTAGCATAAGGACTGCTGAGAAATCTGCCTTTCTGGAAATTATTGTTTTTTATTTTCTTTTCTGAAAATCTTTAAATAGCTGTCATTGAATAATAAGATGCATTTGTTGGTTGTTGCCCCATCGGAGACAAAGAATCTGCACAGCAAGGTGACAAACATAATATCCTGTAGCATAAGGCTGTTAGCAACCAGTTCTCATTTATACATCCATACAGAAAAAACATTCATTTTGTGTTGTGATTCTGGTCACGACTTGAACTCTCTAAACTATGGATTAGAGATATGTAGTCAGTCTTTAGGTTCTTATATATGTCATACAGGGAGGACAGGGCACTATTTTGTTATTCAAGGTGTGTATTGTGAGCTGTATTCAGACTTGTGTTCCTAAGAGCAGGTTGCACATCTGGATACAGGGAGGTTAGACTTAATTGTTTTATTATGGTGCTGTAAAGGATTTTGTTTTGGTGTTGAGTTATGTTATTAAAGCGTGACTTGACTATACTGGTGTGCAGTGCACTCTACAAACTGAATGGTAAGTATCTCCAAGTACTGAACATAGCCGATTAAATCATTACCAGGTTGAATACGGTTCAGGTTACTCTCTTGTCATCGTTTACATTTTTGCACCTCTTCTGACAGTGTTGTCACTTTATTTAAGAAGGAGGACGTTAGCCTGGAAGGTCTGTACGACTATAAACATTTTAGTTGAACAGCTTCCCTGTTCCTGTTTTTTTACAGCCACGACTTTCATAATGGAATTAATATCACGTTTTTTTGATGTGCTTCTGAATGTACCCATGAAACGGGAAATGCAGTCACCCCAGATTTAAGAGCAAGCAAATTCACCAAGAAGCCACAACAAAAAGCTCACATCTGCTTATTCACTTTTTAAACATATAGCAATTCTACTAAGTAAATTGTTAACTACAAAAAGAAAGAAAATGAGAACTTGGACTTGCGTGACAGAAGCCCAAAGTCCTTTTTTTTTTTAACACAAATTTGGGACATGGATACAAAACAAGATTCTTATTAGAAAAGACTTCAAATATATGTACTTCTCACTTCAAACACCGACGTCCAAAAAACACCACTGTGCGAGCACACGGCCAGCTTGGGGACTGCTGGCCAAGCATCCGAGGCATTTCTGTCCTTCTGTTCAGTGTCAGTGTTCTGCGCACTTGAGCAGTCTTTGTTCAGTTCCAGCTCCTCTTTATTCATGCTCATCCCATTTGCTTATAAGTGCAGATGCTGTCACAACAAGTTAAATGATGAGATGCCTTCTGTCCAAGTCAACACCACTCTATGAATTTTAATTGTTGTCAGTGAACTGAGATGGACCTCATTATGATGAACAGCAACACATACTCAAAAAATATAAATATAAATTCTTCTAAACCCTGCCTTATTTTGGTCCTTTTCCATTTTTTATTTCAATATTTGTATTTGAACGATAAAAAAAACAAACTCTTTTAGCTGTTCTCGCTCCACTCTGGCATGAGGCTGACACTATGTACGGAGTGGTACTGGTGTGGCGATAGTGTACGTGGTATGCCATGCGTATAGAGGTACTCGTTTCCCTGTAGGCCAGCTGTTGGTGACTGGATACCAGCCCCGGGGCTGCACTGGCGGCCCAGAGTCTGGTGGGTCATGGAACTCTGGTACATAGCCGCGTGGTGGCCGTCGCCTAGCTGCGGAGAGGCATGGCCCCCCACCCCGCCTAGTCTGGACACCAGAGACCCTGAGGTGAAGTGAGCAGAGAAGTGCTGGTAGGGCAGTCGCTCCATTGGCTGCATGGTGGTGACGGAACAGCCACCGTAGGGTGAGACGCTGGCCCAAGTGTTGCAGCTGATGTCCTCCAAACTGGGAACGGGCTCGGCGCCTTGCGAGGCGGTGGCATACATGCAGGCCTGCCGCTGGCTGGATTCGCTGCGGTAGGGCCCACCGGCAAGGCTGAGGCTCTGGGCGTAGCCAACAGGGCGATAGTAATGGTCCTCCTCGCTGGACGAGCTCTCCAGATAGGCTTTCTTATAGCTGTGCTCACCTGAGTGACAGTCATCCTCCACTGCAGGTAGAGTTACAGAAGTGAACAGTGTTATTCAATTCAAATCCAATCTACCTGTGATGTGTAATATAAAATGTGGAGTTTGCATAGAACTTGCATAGATCACTTGTTATGCAGATGACACCATACCTTCCTTCAATGTGCTGGTTAGTTCCATACATTACACAATTTTCGTGTGATTTAATAATATTTAAAAAATACATCCACTTATAATCTAGTGCTGCAACAGAACCATGCTGACTTGTCCTGAATGAAGGCTCTATCAATCATCTTCTTGATGCATCAAAGTCTCTCATATTCAATAAAGCCACTTCAGAGTCTCCTACCTTTCCTCTTGATGCAGTGGTACTCTTGTCCATGCTCATGTGGCAGGGGGTAGGAGCCCGACTGAGGCAGCATGTCCTGTGAGGTGCTCGTGACACCGTTCTCACACTGGGAGTACTGTGAGCTCAGGGTGCTCGGTGTGGCCATGCCCTGGACCTCCCCGCTGAACGGACTGTGGCTGGAGCCGACTCTCTGTCGCACCGTACTGCGAGGCACTACCGGATACTCCTTGGTGCTGTGTGGTTACATGCACACATGAATGCAGTTGTTAGAAATTATTAAACATGTCCAAGACTGAACAAGAAGTAGCCTCTCAACAGAGAATGGCTGTTTTAATCGTTTTATTCTGTACGGTTCAGTTCATCGTAGAGTCATGGAATCAATCCGCAATGTTCAGCGTCACAATTCACAGCGATTCCCTCCCACTTAGGACACACAGAGAAACACTCCTCTGGGGAAAAACCCTTCTGTTGAAAATGCTAGCATGTATTTCTCTCCTATTAATCCACAGGATCCATCAATAGATCATTTCGCTACTTTGGGTTCTTTGATTTCAGGGTTACATTCAGTTGAAAAAGTGACCTGGTTTTGCAATAAGCTCTCAACTTAAAAGTGTAACCAAGAGCAGACGTGCTTTGCTTACTGGACTCGGCAGGAATGGACTAAGGCATGTTAAGATTGATAGTGTGGTTTGGACTCTCACCAAGTTCTATACATTTGCAAGTCTTGATAGCTGAAAAGAGCTACACTAAAAACGTCCTATTATCTTGTGGCACGCACCTACTTACGGTAACTTAACGTGTGTCTGGTACAATCAAGTGTGTGATTTTTTTTAGAACCACTTGAAAGAACAGAAATCTATTGAGTGTTCAGGGGTTTTTGCTGCAAAGTTAATCATGACATTAATCTTAAATGCTTGATCATAAAGAGTTTTATTCGTTGGCTAGGAGTAAAGGTTACGGGAAGGATGCAGGTTTTTAACACCTCGTGGAAAAGCCAAGCGGCTTTTCCATTTTTGTCTGATTTGGGATTTCTTCATTTGAATGCACACAGTGTCTGCATGGGCTGCTCAAGTGGGGGAAGGGGGGGTGGGAGTTTTCAAAACCAGATTTTCTCCTTTGAAAAAGTGTTTTCCATGCAGTATGGACTCCATCCCTCATCTGGACTGAATAATAGCGAGGGAGAGAGCGCAGTGTGGTCGTGCATTGCCTTGGCTGCCTGACCGAGCGATACCAACAGTTCAGCACAAATGCACATGTATGTACACGCACGCATGCAACAGACGCACAAGCAGTTGGAACATCCGGGTAGAAAGAGCTTCATGGAAGAGAGATGTTACAGTCATGTTTCAGAGGTTCTGCCAGATCAGCCATAAAAGTCTTCAGCATGAAAACTGGCCGGCGATCAAGAGCTACACTTACATCACTGAAAATAACACTCACTGAAAATAACGCTCATTGCTGGCTTGCGTTTGTGTGATTGAAGGATTAAAGTGGGGCTTGTTAAGTGACTGCGTGACCAGGATGTCAGTAACCCCTGCCTAATTGAGGTAACATTTAATCTACTAATTTGACATCATTCAGTGCGTGTCAGAATTTCCATAGATCAGAGCCCGCAAGATCAATTAAATAAACGGCTCTCGGGCAAAAAAAAATGTTCCAAAAATCAACAGATGGTCATTTGAGATCTGCCGCTACCTTTGCATCCTGGACATACGGTGCAGCTCCATGTCGTCGCTTCCACGGAAACCTTTTGCAAACGGGTTGTTCTCGATCTTCAGCTGGGTTATCTGAAACGACAAACACGCTTTGCATTAGTAAATTACATTGTTTTGCTTGGTTTATGCCATTTTCAATTTTTAATAGCAGCTATTGCATATATATAAATATACAAAGAAGAGTCTTGTTTGACTTAATGCATACACGTGTTAAAGACGTGTTACTCAAGAGAGTGTAATGACAGATGAGGTCTACAAACAGAACATGCTTTTACAAATCCTGTAAGATTAATAGCTCAATATAAATGCATTTCATATTTTGAGTGAGTCATTTATCTTGTATGTTATATAAGACTGCGTCAAGTTTAGCAGATAGTTGCTAGCAAGTAATTTGACTTATGTTTTGGGGGTAAAAATGTCTTCGTCAATACCAGACAAAACAAGTGCAGAATTCCTTTTTGAGTACCTCACCATAACAGTAAATTAATCCCAAAGAAGTTCAACTCAATCCAGGGATATCCCTCCCGTGAGCAATGGTTTCTGGCAGGTAATTAGTTGGCAGCTCTCGTGTGCTTCCAGCTTTTTTTTTTTTTTTTTTTATTCTGACAAGAGTGGAGGTTTGTCTGCACGCTGGCTGACACTCTCACCAAACCTTGTAAAATCTCCTGTGTGACACTTTGCAAGCTTCTTTTTAATAGGTGCCCCCTGGCAGATCATTCATATTCCATCATTTGTAAAAAATGAAAAGGAATAAAGAGTTGAGCGTTTGCATGCACCCCTCCCCTGCAGGTGTCCCAGAAATCCAGCTAGGCGACTGCATACCAGTCCCGAGGTAGCGGGCTGAGTTCGGTTTACACGAAAAGAAAATATGTTGAACCGACCGGGCTCAGAAGATGGGAATAATCAGAGCAGAGAATATGGTTAAAAATAATTTGGGAGTAGACTCGAGAGACGATTGGGCGAAATTCATTCTCAACTTCAAAGGCTGCAGTTTTACTAGGCAGTGTGTCCAAACTATGCTCATTAAAATAACTGAGGCTACATAAACATAATTCCAGATGCTTTGGGCTATTTTAACCAAGAGATCGTACTTAAAATAAGATTTATTTAATATAACTTAAGATATAGAGTTTCTGGCCTTCGTTCGAAAATTCAAATTTCTTAAGAAAACACGGTTTGGAAAAATTGTTTTAATTACAGCTGCCAGGAAACCAGAGACTTTTTTTTTTTTTCTTTTCATTAGCTGAGAGTCCAACAGGTGAATTGGACACATGCCTGCAGCACATATTGCTCTGGCAGATGTTAAACTGTTTGATTAGACAGTTGTGGTAAAGCGCCTGCAAATCACAAATGCTTGTTTTGCTGCAGGTCTGGAAAGCCCCAATAATTAGCCCCGGGGTTACGATGTCAGACCCCCAATAACATGTTTGAAAATAATGAATGGTTTCTACAGAATATGTCGGTCATTTGTGCTTCCTGTTCCCAGAAGCGCGGAGACGTCTCATTGGCTGCAGGCACATTATGAGCTTTCGCCCCTTTCTCCCGTATTCCCCAAACTGAAAACATATAGCTAGGCCTCCGTGGTTAAATGATGTTAAACAGACGCTGTTTACATATACTTGCATTTTTTTTTCTCCTCCAAAAATTTGGACGGAATAAACACCGAGTTGCGTGTCTGTTTCTTTCATCACATTATTAGGCTAAAAAGTTCCAAATTATTAGTATGTGGAGAAAAAAAGAGAATTTCCCGAGTAGTTGCAAACAGCAAGGTGAATTTAATCTAATCAATAAAACTTAATTCATCATGTAACTGTAACAAATGATGATCAGGATATAGATTATAAACCGCAGCATTTTCACTTGTGCAGGTAAAGTGAATTTAATCTTCTCAAACGAAGCAGGACCGTCCGGAACAGAAAGTTTGGGCATGTTGCGCATATTTTACGCAAAGCATTTTTTTTTTTTTTTAATAATAAGTGGATAAAATAAATAAAGTAGATAAATAAAGCAGACGAAAAGTCAAAGGCTATAAAAATTAAGGGATAATCGATTTCATGTTTCCCTCACTACACTGTATTCTCTCTGAAAATAAAGCGCACGTTTTCATTTAAGTAATTAGGCCTGAGCTTGGGTGCGCACCAATTACTTATTTACATCGACTTGTTAGCTTATTATTATTATTATTATTATTATGCTGTTGTTGTAATCTTATAGACGGTGCTGGGACACTGGGAAAGTCATGCCAAATCTTTATCCGGTTTATCTGCAGCTTGTCTCACTCTGCAAAGCGCCGTGAGCCTGCAACTTGGAAAAAGTTGCTTGAGGTCAGACGTCGTCTAGTCGGGGTATCTGAAGTTATCCCCTCGTCTGTCAGTGGCTCAATGTGATATCAGCGATTTCCAGCTGACTGCAGGCATTAAACTCACAGAGAGCCGTGCCTTTCATTTTCTCCCCGTCAATCCAGTTATCTGGACTGACGGGAGAAAAAGGAAAAAGAAAAGGGAAACTCATTTGATTCCATAAGTGTGGAATTATACTTAATTTCTATCTCTTTTTTTAATTGCTTAAAAGGTTAATTATAGACTTGCATAATATTTGCATTTGTTCTGGTAACATTTTGAGAGCGCAAAGGGCAGAGTTACTTTGGAAAAAAGTTTCCGTACCTAGTTTGAGACTAAATTAAACCACCTCATAAAATACTCCTTTGATTTTAAGGTTGCTCATTTACTATGTCGCTAAAACTGGCGTCGAACAAAACAATGCGAGTGCAGGCCCAGGATTTACCTTGTGGTTCTGATAGGACGTGACCGCAATGAAGGCTGTCTCCGGGAACACGTGAGTGCAGAAGGCCGTGTTTTTGGAGCCGAATCCGTTGTTCTCGTCCGCTTTCACAATGTGGATCCTCGGTTGGTACTTGTGCATCGAGTTTAAAATGATCTGGGGGGAAAAAAACAAACGGAAATAAATCCGCGTCAACATGTTGTAACAGAAAATCATTATTTCTTAAAACAAAAACAAACATGGCAGCGTTAGATGTAACGAGCAGCTAGGAGTAAAAATATTTTAAATGGCATTCGTACATTCTTTCGGGGCAAGCTGAGAATTTAATGCAGAGACGACTTTAATTTCCCTTTAAATCCATTTCACCAGAATACACCACAGCTGCAATTTCTGACACTTTGGTTTAATTTAGAGGTGTGGGCAACTGTTGCGCATGTGCTGGCAAGTGCCGCAAACCGTTTTTTTTGTGTTTTGTTTTTTGTGGATCATAATGTAAAACCTAAATCCTTCAAAAAGATAAAACAAATGTTATGGGCCTAATTTTTTAATGATATATTTGCATATATATTAAGTTATTATTATCATTAATCTCAAAGACAACTAATGATGTTAGATCAACTGTACTTTTTTTTGGACAAACAAAAACTTTCATTGGACTATTTTTTATGTTATTGATTTTCTAAATATATTACAAATAAAACTGGGCCATGTGTATTCCCAATTACTCAAAAGCCTGAATGTCTGATGTGTTCTTTATTAAATAAGTTATTTTGTAAAAAAAAATAAAATATGGAAAGTCTCAATGCAATATTCCATTACTGTATTACTGTGTTATTTAAGTGCAGTTCCAATGGCAGCACATGTCCTCTGTCTTTACATGATGGCTGTAGCTGAGACTCGGTCCGCACAGCTGAATTTGAACCTTGACCTTCTCTGCTGAGGCCCTCTCATTCATGGATCTCAAATCTTATATTTTATTTTTAATGGATTCGTTGAAGAAATCTAATAGATTTTATTCTTTTTCTTGCCCTCTTCTTATTGCCTCCACCTTCGTGTCCCTATAGTCATTCATCCACTCTGTCGTCTTAAACATTGTTTTTGTACCAGCCTGCATGTGAAGTGGCAGTGAAGTCTTGCAGTAACTGACATAACCCAAGAGTTTTTTTTCTCCCCTTTTTCTCAGAGTTGAGTGAACCGCAAAGGCCTAGAGACAATACAGTAGTTACCCTTTATTAATTCCCAGTTGAACTTGATCTCATTTTATGGTGCAGCATGTTTTTTTTGTATTTTACAGCAGCTGGACAAAGGTTGCATGTATGGTTTACTGGAAGTTACTGACATGGTGCAGAATATGTCAGATTTGTTCAGCTTTGGCGCTGTTTGTTAAATGACATCATTTTCATATTCAAGTGGATTATTTCTCTAATAAGTTGTCTGTTAAGCAGCACTGCTCTTCCGTCTGTCTGTTTGTGGCACTTTCATTGAACATGGTGCAGAAAAAGAAGTTCGTAGAGGCGAACGTGTTCTCATGCGTGCACTCATTACTGTCTTATTTGTTGGTTTGCACTGATTTACTCAAGACTTGGACGAACCACAACAAGTCCATCAACGTAAACGTGCGTCATTCAGCACAGTGCAGAGTTTCAGAAGCTAAAAATGTCTGACATTATTAAGACATATTAGAAGTTGCGTGGACGAGGGCTGTCCAAAGTTTCACGCTGGAACGGTCCACTGACTGTGGGTTCCCAAAGTCCAGGGGGGTTGCGGTGGTAGGGGTGAAGCTGCAGACCACCCACAGCATATACGCCTCGTCTCCGTGGCCCAGTCGCTGCCCTGCCTGGTTCCCTGTATCTCTCCGCCCACCCCCACCCCACCCCACCAGCCCCTGGATGATAGTATTTAATGATAGTGAGGGATCACTCCGGGTCTCACGCCGCTGCCCTTTGCTTTCAAGTCCCACCACATCAGAGAGTTTCGGGATTAGCAGGCTTTGTACACCGCCGTCTATTGCTCATCGCACACTGCCATTGAAATATAAACAGTGCGATCCTCACACTCCACCCTCCTGGCCAAAACATGTGTGGGAAGACTGGGAGACGAGTGCAGGAGTGAACTGAAAGAGGGGGGGGTGAATAACACTAAGAAATATTCTGGGAGACGAGGGGGGAGATCAAAGAAGAAGCTTGGTATGAAACTTGAGACAATAACAAAGTATATTTAGGAGTTCAAAATACAAGAAAAACACCAATTTAGGACCTGTAACCATGGGACCAAATCAGTACTGTTGTGCAATAGTTTGACAAGTATTTACTACTGGACGTAACCCATATAAGTAGAAGTGGTGTAGTTAGTTTTCCCAAAATAAAAGCATAGAGGTATTACAAGGAAAAGGAACTTGCATTACTTGCACAATGCCCTAGCCCTGTGCTGTATTATTAGATGCAACAAGCTATACGTGACTCACCAGCATTTTAGTTGCAGATTGTTATGGTGAAGTTAATTTGAGTCAGCAGTATTTTCAAGTAAAATTAAAGGCTACTTGAGTAAAGTTAGGTGAGTATTTGTACTTGGCTGATCTACAAAACTACTGTATATGTGTAATACAACCATTTTTACAATGGCACGTAAATAAAACTTATTTCTTCATCTTAAAACCATGTTTAAAACACATTAACTAAACAATTATTGCGGCTGAATGAAAAAGTGATCTGTGAAAGTGACATATACCTTGAGACTAACCTATGTGCCCGCATGTAACCCATTACATATATAGTTAAGAGACTAGTTTTCATGGCCCATATGAACCACTAATTCTACCAGAAAATATCCATATCTATTCAATACAACAAAAATCTTGCAATTCACAACTGACTCTTTTTCTGTGTGTTTCTCACAAAATAAATACCTCTGCTCGTTGCATTTTAGCCTGATTCACTGTGATTAACTTAAATAATAAAAATAAAAAAACCCAAAATGAATGTCTCCAAGCAAATAGGCTCCATGGGGCTTAAGTCCTCCATGTTTCCTGTTAAACTCCTTTACAGCAGCCCTGCGCCGCTGTGCTCGGCCCTGCTCGGCCCGCTGACGTGTATCTAATTTACCAGACGTTTCTGGAGGAAAAAAAAAAACCCAGCTTCATGGCCCGTCCGTGAATTTGGTCCAATGTGCACCAGCAATATGTTTTGGTCTCATGTCACCCTGCTAGTAATTATAAATCATCTATAAGTTATTTCAACCAGCTGGACCAACAAGCTGATGGAGCGCATTTCTGTCCAGACACCAGTGTTTCATTTATGAATCCCATGGTGCTGTCTCCCAGCACGAAAGAGGGTGAGCCAGGAAGCGCTGCAACCAATCAAAAACGCACTTTAACCCAGAATTTACAACGCTGCTCGCATTCCGACTGAGCTCCAGTTTCACTTCACCAGCTGTGCCTTGGCAAGGCACCTATAGGTGCCATGTGGACAGATAGCGACTTATGCGTATAGCAGTACACGTTTTCCTGAGTACTGTAGGTGTCAAGGGCTGAAACCAGTCTAGCTTTAGATTCACTGCCAATCTGGAACCGATGACGCAAGTGTTTTAAAAGAATAATTGCAATAATAATAATAAATGAAGGTATAATCATTAGAATGCAGTTAATAAAACACAGGTCTATATTTTAAGAGTTATTTTTCCACCTTTCTGTGACGAAAGAAAGGAAAATTAAATAAATTCCATTTTTCTCATCCATGAGTGAACCATGTGCATTTTTCACCTCTAATAAATAAAACATTCACATATTTTAATAATCCTTAAAAAAAAAGCTTTCGAAGCACCATTTGTATCCCTCAGTTTTGCTTTTACTTTTTTCCTCCAACAATGGCCTGTTGGAAACAAAACTAATCGTGTGACTGCTCTGTCAATAATGAGGCCTCGATGTGCCCATCAACTCAAGATTTTATGAAAACTTGCCGCCAACAGCCTTGTTTCTTGATGAAGTAAATTATGCTGTTGCGTTCCGTTCGGGGTAAGACGGTAATCACAAAAGCCTGGGGCCAAATAGTGAGTAATAATGAGGAGTTAAGCAAGGAAATGGGTACCGTGCAGTCCCTCATTGGTGGTGGAGGAGGAGGAGGAGGAGGAGGAGGAGGGGGCAGGGGATTGCCTTTTTCCTTTTTAGCTAAAAAGTGCACAACTGCTTCCCTCTACTTATGCAAGATGACTTCCAGGAGGTCCACAACTACAATGCACATAGGGAGTGCTATTATGAACCCGGGCTGCAAAAAGTGCAAAGAGCTCCCAGGTTCCTTCTATGAAATACTCTACTGTAAAATAATGATTATCCTTTTCTGTTCATGTACTGATCAGAACATTATTAAGTTGCAATCAGTGTGTCGAGTGTCAGAGACAGGGATGGACAGGACAGAGGACAGACAACCACACAGGATGCGAAATGCATGCTAATACTTGCATATTTGAAAGTTATGAATTTAAAATTCATTTTATATTTGCAAATGCAGTTTGTATTATCATTTTGTATTTGTTGTGTAACTTTAAACCTGCACATGCTGCAAAATCCTCCTCCCCTGTGTCTTTTTCCCCCCAAAATCTCCACTAGCTTACTTACTTTATTTTCTTTCATTTACTAATTTTGCAGCTGATTCCTGCCTCTTTAACTTCTGTTTTGTATTTTATTGAGTTTTCAGTTAGGAATGAATTGCTAAAATCAATGAAACATTTATCAAATTAGTAGAGACTCATTTTTTCCTGCATTTGAAATTAAATAAATAATTACATTTCTCTGACAGAAAAGTAGTTTTTAATATATATTTTCATCGTTTTTTCGCCCACTGCAACTTAAAACTACAGATTGTGGTACGTTTTCTCTTTGCAACAATACAAGGATGATAACTTGTATTGTTCTGACCCAAAGTCTCTTTGTTCATCAACTCTTAGCAATTCAGAGACAGGATATCTAAATAGTATCCCCCCAAAAAATGTGAAGTTGAGAAAAAAATTCAAACATGAAATCGCAAAATATAAAAACAAGAAAGTAGCAAAAAATATAAATAATAATAATTTAACAATTCTTTAGTTTCACAGTAATTGTAGCACCAAATACCCTGAATATATTAAGTGAATGTAACATAAGGTTTGTGAGTCTGTTAGGCCTTCTGTGTCCCTGAGTGAAAGTTTGCTCACTTTTTAAAGTCAATTTAACAAATAACATCCAGGCTTAAATGATTAAATTGCATATTTTTTTTTTACAAGACAGTGCCAGGGGGCAGTTGTATTATTTATTTCTTTATTTTTAATTAAACTGTAAGTGGTAATAGTTTCATTTCTGAGACTATTTGGCCACACAGATTTTAAACTTTTAAACTTAGTAATAATGCCAATTATAGTAATAATAATATAGTAACCATCTTTTTATGAGTTTTAAAATGCAGGACAAGTAAACGAATAAACTCTATTAGACAAAGATCATCTATTGATAACCAGCGTTAAACCCTTCTTTAGTGCCACTGAGCAACTCATCAAGCCCAAAGACAATCCCCGCATTGGGCTCAGCGCAGCCCCAAGTCACTGCAACATTCACGGAGATACAGCCATAGTATAGATGATAGGCCTAGGCACCTACGTGTCCGAACGGGTCCAGGTGGTTGTTGGTGAGCTTCAGCTTCTGGAAGGAGACGAGCTGCCGCATCCAGTGCGCCCCCGTGGCAGGAGAGTCCGGGTGAACGTAGAGCCTACCGGGCATGGCGGGCTCTGCCTTGCCGGTCACAGACCTGACATACAGACATGAACATAAGTCACTAAGCAATCCCAATAGTACTGTAATTTATAAAATGAGTAGAATACTGCAACTAAAACTTGAAGTAAAATTAGTGAGATTAACATGAAAACTCTGATATACGGGGACACTGTTTAATGTCACTTTCACCCTTTTTTTCAAAACTTGTTTTCGAATTGGTCAAACGTAGAACTGGTAGACAAGTCAGATCTGGGAGAATTAGTTCCAGGACATGCTCTGGGACAACGTGGGCAGGTCATTATCGGCAGTATAGACATACTCTTTAAGTATCCCCTCATTGAAAGGCGCTGACCCAAAGCAAGGCATTCTTGCCCAAGGTCGGAGATCGACATGGCACTAGACAAATAACAATGTTTACGTGAAAGACGGCCTTGTTGCAGTGCACATAGGCCGGCGGTAGCTTTAGGGAACACCATCAACATTCATTCAACACCGAAAGGTCAGCTCCGGCAGAGACGTGTCTCCCTGTTGACTCTTGGCACCCATTAGAAAATGCACAGTTAATAATTCTCTTGGAAATAATATGTTCACTTCCGATTTTCGTCCATCACAACAATGTAAAATTCCCTGTTAACTCAGAAGACCGCCCCCCGTTTTCATCTGTGCGTAAAAATGAAGGAAATGCGCTCCAGAGTGAGTTTTATTTTTGTTTACGTACCATTTGTTGTCGGCGAACTTGTATCGATGATCGTCCGCGGGAACAACATCCATCAGGAGAATATATTTAGTTTTGGGGTTTAATCCCGTGACCTTAACTTTGAAGCTGGGGAACATTCTCCTGTGAGGAACAAACGAGTGTATTTCAGTCAAACTGTGGGAAAAGCTGGCAACGCGCACACACAGGCAAAAAATAGATGAACGTGTGTTTTCATGGTGGTTTTCTGATCTCTGGAAGAAATCGCTAAAATGTACATGCAAATTTATCCCATTTTAAGACCCTTATCAGCTTATGCGCCTCGGATGTTTAACAAAATTAGGAGTCTTTATTTTCTAAGACTGCAACTTCTAAACTAAACATAATTGCAAAACTCGTGTGAGATGACTTTATACAGGCTGTATGCTTTTATTTGTTTTGGAGAGGAAAACTTACTTTCAGGGCAAGGCGTTGGGTCTGAGAGGAACTATTATAAAACGTTTTTCACTGCATGCCAGATTTTTTTTTCTCCAAGATCCGTTTAGTAAATCACTTGGATATTTGATAGCTGTCATAGTCCAGGCTGAAATTCATAGCCAGTGCAGCCTCACGAGTTGAGGGAATGGGGCTGAGGACGAGGAGGGATGCTGTGCAATGTCAGTTCTCGCCAAAATACGGGAGTGAAATGATTGACGGGAATATAATGGAGACTTTCTGCAACCATTAAAAAAAAGCGCAGTGAGATGCGTCTACGTTCAATTATTAATATTCATCATTTAAGAAAACACATGTGAGCCGCGGGGCATCTGACAGGACGAGATACCGGTGGTTATTGCGCATTTATGCGAGTTCACGCTCAATTCGGCGTGAGCTTGTTTTGCCTGGATACCGTCTGAGTTGCACCCGTGGAGCTGACAGTGGTTCACGGACGCCGTCAGCAAGAAGCCTCTGTGTGTGATTTTACGCACGCAGGAAACGGCAGAACATATGCTCCAAAAATGTTTTCAGTCAAGTTAAAACATAAAGGGGGAGACTCGGCAATATTTCACACCGGAGAGCGGTTTTGTCCGTTTGCACTCTCTCGGGCTGAGTTGGTCGATGGGATTGCATTCCCCAACGAGGCCACCCAGATTAAAATGTAGGCTGTGCGGTGGTGGTGTCGCAGAGCGTTAAAGCTTCCACCAGATGCTCTGAGTGTTTTCTCTGTGGTTCCTCGCAGTGTGTATTTCAAAATCCACTCGCAAGAAAAAAAAAAACTCCAATCCTGCCTAAAGTTTACATTTAAATCCCAGATTTAAAAAAAACAACAAAAAAAATCACAAACTGCCACCAACGAGCAGACATGCAGACATGCAGACATGCGTCAATCCGTTTCTGCTTCTCCAGCCATAATAATATTGCTCTTACCGTCCGGCTTTGGTTATGATCATCTCTGTCCCCACTTCATGAAACTTCGACCATAGTTCCCTTTCGTGCAGGTAGACTTTTATTCCCTCCATCCCCTTCAAAATAAAACAATTTCACTACTTATCACAGTTTGAATTGTTGTAGTAGCTAGTTAAAAACGGATGTGTCATGGCTTTAAGGCCTTCTGAGTTCAGTGTTTTCAGTTTCCAAATATAAAACTGCAAACTCTAAACATAAATTTAAAAAAAAAAACATGCAAAAAGACTTTGCATCACAGAACTGATTGACAATTAAGCGAGTAGTGAGTAATCCAGAGTGCAGTGATTACGAATTAGCAATTGATCTGTGTGTAAGCTGCCATTCTGTCAACTTTCTGCACACGCGTTTAAACTATAAAAACTAAAAGACCACACCTAATGTGCGATGAGCAACTCAGCCTCCAACAGAATTGATCAGTCACATAGCTGGAAGTCTAACATGAAATTGCAAAATTGCTTTGAGCCACTTTTAAGTGACAAGAACAAAATTAAATGTCAGATCCAACGAATGTTATATCTTCACACAAATATACACATAGGAAAGGGTTAATTTGGTAGAATTGCTCAGTTCAATTGGCAGCTATTTTCTTTAAGATTTAAAATGTTTAACGCTCAAAACATACACATATATTTTTAAACTCCTCTGAGTGTGACCCCCAAACTTCCAGCAGTGAGAGTGAGGCCTGCAGGCGGATACTGACCTGCTGAATGTACGTTGTCTGCGATGACGGGGATTTGCTCGAGGTCCCGTTCTGTTTCTCTGATTTATTATCGTTCTGTAATTCCCTTGAATCTGAGCCACCTGGAGAGTTTTGGAGGACAAACGTCTCCTCTTGGTCCGCCATGGCCGGGGCTCCGAAAACGACACAACGTCCCAACTGGAAGAGCGAAGCAGAGAAGTCAGTGTGTGTGTGTGTGTGTCTGTATGTGTCTGTGTGTGATGTGCTCGGAACTGATTTTTAATAAGCTGAACAAAAACAGATCCACAGAAACTTTATTGCCACAATATGTGACCACAGTTATCTTACTACAGAACAACAACTACAAGGACATCATTATTAAAAGGAAATGATGACATCAAAATACAGGCTATAAACTTGATCTAAAGCGTGAAGTTTGTCTGAGTCTATTTTCATCAATAAATATTTGAATGATAGGGAATTGCACAGTTTAGAATTGACATTTGAACTATCATGACCACATATTGTAGCAGGCCCAGGACTCGTCGCTTTTGTGCAACTCCATTTCCTGTTCATGTTCCAAAAACTAAAGACTAAATGAGCTTTATTAAGACGAGATATAAAGTCCAGAGCAAATGGAAACAAAATGATGACTCCTAAAAACAATCGTCTACGCTCCGACGGTCTGCAGAGAGGGAGGGAGAGAGAGAGAGAGAGAGCAGCGATTCCTGCAGCGTTTACTACGATGCTACGAGTTGCAACCACAATGAACACACGTAGTCGGATCAGAGTCAAGATCAGCTTACCTAATAACAAAAACACGTCGTAGGCTAGAGCTGGACGCGGCGATGGCACAACAGAGAAACGCCGCTTCGCCTTTAAAACGTCCAGCGCTCTGTCCCAAACCAGATAATCCAGGCGTTTTACTCGACGGAGCTGCGCCGAATCTCCATGAACCCTCTTGTATCTGTCTCACACAGTTAGTCCAGATTTCAAAGGAGCGGAGACGAGACCGTGGAGATCCTCGCCGAGCTATGTGACAGCTATAAAGCGTCACTCGGTGCCTTTATTGTGCATTTTGCAGCTGAGGTCCCTTTTGTGAGCCGATCCCGCCGATAGCTCCTAGCGGTAAGCTACAGTCGAGTCCCAGTGGAGCAGGTCCGTCACCTCCTTCTTCCCTCCTCTCTCTTCCAGGCTCTGGTTTGTCAATTCTACGTCTCCCTCTCTTTCGTGCGCGCTCCCTCTCCAACCCTCCAGTGCGCATCAATGACCAACCGTGCGAAGCGGAAACTGAGTCCGCGACGTAGAGGTGGTGGTGTGGGGCGATGGGGGAGGAGGACGGGGGGTGTTGCCTGCTCAAGCAATAGCATTGGTTTGTATCCCAAATAATAATTCCTTCCAGGTCTCCACCCCAGGTCTTCTTATTTATCCACTCCAAACCTCTCCATAATCCGAGTTTCTAATCCAGTTGATGTTTGCAGTCTCATGCGCCTTTACGCGCAAACCTTTCCCTCCAAAGTAGCAGCTTTCAGACAGTGCTGAATCAAGTTGTCCCTGTATCACCATCAGTAGCCTATACATAGACCAAGAGCCTTTCTCGGTTTATGGCCGAAGGAATTATTGCAATTTCTACTGGTGTTTGGGCAATTAATCGTACCAGTTAGAGGACAGTTTACTGGAGCAGTTTCTCTCAGAATGTTATGAAAACTTAATTTACAATCCCGTTAATTCCCCAAACAGAACAGCCTCCATGGCAGGCAAAAAAGATACACACTGATCCAAATGGTATATTTCTAAAGGGGTTAACACAGGGACGTCTGCGTTTGCCGTCTTCTGGCCTGTGGCTTCACAGGTTCAGTCAAGCTATCCATAATCGCAACAAGTCGCCAGATTCATTTGAATTAAATCCAACGATGCAGTCCTCTCTTTACGTGAACCATCACCAAACACGTGCACTTATCTGACTGTATATTGGCGCTGCAAATAGACACTGAACCACGTCCTGCAAAAACAGACACTTTTACTTTAAACCTATATTGTAGCACTGGTGGCGATGGTCCCAGCGTTTTAGTTTGCCTTGTTTTACAACTTTAATTTAGTTGACAGAGCTTAACCCTGTCGTAATCGAGGGAAAACACTGCAAACAACAGACTCAACCTAAAAACAAAACACCTGATATCAGTGATTTGCGTGAGCGGTCTGACAACATGGAACTTGTCATTTTTTGCAGTGTGCGCCTGAAATATCTCATTTGCATTTTCGTCTGTTATCTCATTACGCAGGCGCCCACAGAGTAACTTTTCTCACCAGTCAGCGTGGCGCACAAAGATGGCATGGGCTGTTTGTTTGCCCATTAGGAAACTGTCAACATGTCCACTTCTTCGGTTACTACTCTGTATCTAACGTTTTCTTTCTTTGGACCCGTGCGCAGAGGAATTGTAAATCATTGGCCTAAATTTGCCATGGAAAACAAAACCTGAAAGTAGTATGTAATTTCTTTTGATTTGTTTTACATTTGTTGAAGTAATTTTCGTTGTGTATGCCACAATTAACTGTTGCTTGTGTTGAGATAAGTTGATGGCGTTGGTTCAACCCTGCATCTCACTAAAAACAAATGCAATACAAGAAAACGAAGTGAAAAGAAACTCCGAGGAGCTCACACATATTTTTCCGCCCTGTGGAATTATTTTATGAGTTGCAGCCTACAGGTAACATTCAGACTTTTGCAGAGCGAGCGCGCAAACACACATCTGTAGACGTGGGGTACAGCATGTTCCTCTGTTAGACTGTGTGCAGAATTTGGGAGAGAGCTGTGGAGGACTCTCGTGGTGAGCTAATACAGTTGTCAGTGCAAATATGACACATTTGTCAAATTTGGTCCAAGAACGCGGCGAGTAGTTACAAAATTATTGCTTAATAATACCCAAGGCGACCACCACGGTGTGAAACGGAAAAATACACTTAAGAACAGCAACTGGGGAACAGTAGATTGATAATCAGCACACACCACGTGATTACACAGATTAGCAATTTAAAAATGTCAGATCATTCGTTAGATTTGAGCATAGTTTAAATGACAGTCTAACTAAAATATTGGGCTTAGGATCTTACTGGTCTCAGTATAATAAAGTGTGAGATATTACTCAGGTAAGAAATCGGAGAAGGCTCGTCCTGGAGGTCAAGATTCGTAAATGAATGAGTTTTATAATCCAGCAGTTAACATCGTCATGAGCATTTCACCCTGAAAGTACTAAAAGTAGTCTGATTTTTTGTTTTGTTTTTGTGATCTGCCATTTTTTTTTGCCAATTAGCGTGAGAACTCGTTTTTAAAGAGATCATGCGTATTTGAGCCATAGGTAGAAAAAATACCAGAACAAATGTGTTAAATACAAAAAAAAAGATTACTCATGCTCTAATTATTAAGCTGTAAATAGATCTTTGAAACTCAATCATTAAACAATCAGAGGTCAAAAGCAAAAACAAAAGCAAAACGGCCCAACGACATGAAATAATGAAACGTTTCGAATTATTTAGAGTTAAAGGCAAACCTCTCAAACTGATGATGTGCATGCAGAGGTGCAGCATCGCTCGGGCTATAATTATCTTGCAGGCATCAACTTCATTTCCTAAAAAGATCTGCACAACAAACGAAAATGGTAACATTAAAGCGAAACACACACGAAGTAAGTGAGGCTCTCTCTCACTTTCTCGCTCCGTCTCTCTCTCTCTCTTTTTCTCTTTCTTTCTCTCCCTCCTCACAAACACACACGCGCGCAAACAAAACAACCAACAACGAAAACAATGATAATGCTTTTACAGGCTATAAAAGAGCAATTAAAGGGCTGGCATTTATTTTTGATCCAGAAATAAAGATCACGCACGAGTGTTTTCGCATGTGAACAAGCGGTAGTGACTTAACCAGCTTATTAACAAGCACAAGAAGAACGAAATGACGGTTCATGTGCCATTCGTTAGTTTGTTAAAGAGTCTGGTCGAAAGAAATCAGCCTTGCGTGCAGACGGGTTAAAGTTCACCTGAGGCTGCCGTTGTTATGCGTAAATACGCGTAAAACTGTAAATGCTTCTACGCACAAAGCGATTCAGGGAAGATGCAGACTTATTGATATATTTAAAAAGTTAAATGTAAAATTAAAGTCTAAACAGAAAAAACATTTAAAAAATAACTGCATTTTATAGATAATTTATTTCAAAATAAAATCAAATAAAAAGGGACTGTTTGCGCAATAGCAGTAGCCTATTTATAGATTTTCAATTTGTAGAATTGCGAAAACTAAGAATTATTTCACACATTTAACCACATTTGATAGGTTTGGTAAAAGGCCTCAGGTTGGGATGAAATGGTGAGAGGCAATTTACAGAAGTTTTCTTTTCTCTCTTTTAAGTCAGGACAAAGTCAACCCTTGTGGAGCAAACTAAACATTTGCTGCAGCCAACGGTTTTCCACATGTCACAAAGTGAAAACAGTCATAAAAACATGAATATAGGAACCTTTTACATATAGTATATATAGGAACACGGAGTACTGGGCATCAAATAACAGATTAATAATAAACGACAGAGGGAAAACTGCACCTGCTGACCTTCTCTGAAATTTTAATCAAATCTTTTCCATGGCTGAATATAATGATCCTCCCAAACAGCCTGTTCATATATACAGTAATATACATTAAACCTGTCCTCACGTAGTCAATCACTAAATAAATAAATACATCTCAACATGTTGCGTGAGCACGCTGGCTAATTGGTATTTACTCTGAAACATAAACTCTAAATATAGCCTGGAAGACATACAGCGCTTCAAGCAGCGTGCTTGGCATCTCACCACTGCTCTTCTTATAGATTGTAAATCTGCAGCGTTAGAATCGAACAGTGCCTGAAGCCCATTAACTTCCTCTTACAAATCCCACTCATCCAGGAGCAAATGAAAACGGTGCCAAAAAATAGAGTGATGTATTAGGTTGAAACTTTAAGTAAAAGAAACAAAAACAAAAAAAAGTGCATTAAAAAAACCCATGCAGGACTTAGAGTAAACCCCCAGTTAAAGTTCAACATGCAAGACACACACACACATATATATACATGCTGCCTACCTCCTGGCTGGTCAATACTACTGTGTGTGTTGCCACTTGTTTAGAGCTGTTTCAAGTCTGGTGGTGGAGGCAGGTGAAAGCTCTGCTGTCGCTAACCACCAGTCCAGCCAGGGCTCCTGGATCGGGGGAGAGCGGTGCGGCCAGATGATCTGCACCAAACACCAGCTGTGAGATTTGTGGTTGAAACACCATCCACAGGAACAAGGGAGAAGAGGGACATCAAAAGCTGCAGACTTTTAATTTTTTAGGCAGAATCTTTTCCAGGTGAAGGAGTAGTAGCCAAATGGGATGAAAGAACTATGATTCTATTGACACTTTAAGAAGCACGCTTGTATTTAAGTCTCTTAAAGCAAGGAGACAAGTCTGTGTTTGCAGATTTAATGAGCCTGAGACAAACACGGAATGGATTTATTTGACCAATTTCTTAAGCACAAACAAAGGAATATCATGACTCATCCTTGTGTGGATTAAGGTCTGTTGCTTATGAATCCTCAGCTGTTTGTATATTCAGCAAACATTCCTCTGTCAAATGAGGAGACAAATCCTTCTCCACAGAGTGCACCTTTAAAGTCCCACCCCTTGATCCGAAATCTACAAAAACGCACAGCTCTCGCGCTTGAAATTAGGATCTTCAGATTTTACAGGAACTGGCAGCATTACACGACTTAAGCTTAAGTGCCAGAGGTGAAAGCACTGTGACAAAAAGCCAGAGACAATAGAAACCATGAGAAAGCTGCGGTTGTTATGGTGACTGGGGAGATTTATACTGACTGATGCCTCATTTGCTGGTGAGTTGGGTGCGCACTCCCACTCAGCCGCCACCATCCTCCTCCGTCTTTCACTTTCTCTATATAAAGATGGAGAGTTGTAAACTCTCTCCTAATCCAGTATGGTTTCACCCTCCATGGCCACACATGGGCCTGTGGTCTGCCACCCGCCCCGAGTCTTTTTGGCTGTCTTGTTATTCCCTCCTCCTCACCCTCGACCTCGTGAATGAGTTTACCCTTGTTCCACTAGAAGAGGCAAAGATAAGGTATCGGGGCCTCCATGGCAACGCGGGGTTAAGCGGTGTGTTGTGCGCACGCGGATACACAACACACACATGCATATTCACGTATAGAGCTTTACAACCTGAGCAGGGCTGTGGGCTCCAGGGTGGTGGTGGTGGTGGTGGTGGTGGTGCTGGCGGTGAGCTTGGGCCTGACACATTTCTGCTAACAATCACATCACACACAGGGACCCACATTCCAACTTCCTGATCAACCCCCTCCACCTACAGTCGTCGTCATCCTCCTCCTCCACCTCCTCCCCCGACAGGGCTTGGGGGGGACGGTGCAGTTGTGGGGCAGACTGTACTTGAAAAAACATCCAGCTTTTTATAAAAAATGTGCAGAAATACAAATTTTCTTTGATATTAAGTTTAGGAAAAATCTGTTTAGCTTAATATTTTTAATAAACAAGTGACCAACCCACACTAGAGCGTAATTTAGATAGAATAAATAGAATTAAGTCATTAAAATTAAAGGAAACATCTGGATGTTGTTCATCTTGACATGTTGGTTGGTCAGTTATGCGACTCACTTGTGTGACTGTGAGTTATACTGCATGTCGTGTACTCTGCTGCCCTCTAGTGATCATTAATGATATAACGTGGTCCACTGTAGAAAAAGTAAAACTAGTCCCAAAAAGGATTTGCAATTGCTTATAGATTATGTGTCCAACTTTCTGTTGCGCATGTGTATTTTGTCTGCAGTAGTTCGGTGAGGCCAGGGTTGCCAATGTCCTGAAGAAACTGCGGTTTACTGAAAAATTAAAAACAACACAGTGGAAAATATAAAGCAGCTAATACGCAAAAAAACACGTAACCACACTGGATTTACCGCTTGATTTTGGGAATTTAGGAAACATGCATTCTTACTTACTTAATCCTCTTCGGTCCTGGTGGTACATAAGGCTGCGACTATCTGCTTCCATCTAGTCCTATCCTGTGCAGCATGCTCTGGGATAGGTTTGCATTTTCAGTTCTGAGGTCACAGTTCTGCGGCAGGTGATTTTTTCCGGCCTCCCTTGTTTCCTCTTCCCAGGTACAGGTATTCATTAAACATGTGTGCACATTGTACATTTTAAAGTGATCAAGCCTGAATAGAAAGAAGTATTTAATAAAAACATTTATATAACGATTGTAATATGATTGCAAATTGTGATTTTTGTTATAGTACAGATTACTACTTGCAGTAGTAAGAAAACTAGAAACTTTGTTCTATGTGCTTGTCATTTATTTGTCTGTATGTGTGCATAAGAACATTGGCTTTGCATCATTTATGTAATCACATGAAATTACCTTCATTTTTTCCCTTTGAACGCCAGGATACTCGACTGTTGAGCTGGTAAAATGGGATTATAATAAATAAACACTCAGCAGACTAACAAAAAGCCTCGAGGCGTTGTAGCCACAAAGCTAAATGAAGTGCTGTGTTAACAGTAAATATACCGTCAGATCGTTTGATGCAGATACGGTTGTAATTACACCCTCAAACCTGCTCGGTAACGTGGCTTCTAGGATGGCATCATGTTATATAATAGAGCAAAAAACATACTGAGCCTTCAAAGTACACGATCACACGCAGACACATTGCTATTATCACCAGCACAGATGCAGGCGCCAAGCCACCTACTGAGCTGGGGTAATGAGCATGGGAATCATGCGGTGTGGTCTGCTCCAGCCAGGGCCACAGTCGCACACCGTGCAGGCCTGTGGGCCATCATGTCTCACTTCAGTGAGGTCAAACCACCATCAACTCTGACATGTTCAGATGCACAAATTATGGCCCTGTCAAATCCAGAAATTATGAATTTGTTTTTTTCATTCGCCTCTTTTTGGCTCTTTGGTGTGTCCAAGAATGGAAGTGGACCCTGGGAAGTTATTTTCAAGCCCATAAAAGGGATGAAACACGCTGCAGGTACAAGTCTAGCCCAGATAAAGATAAAAGCTGGAACTGAGATGCACTTTGGCTCTGTCTTTTGGCTTCCTTGATACACCTTGGAGGAGAACTTGGTGAACTGTGCCAAATATTGACCCATATATTGACCCATCAATGAGTTATATGACATAGAAGATGTTTTAATATTCATTCATTCATCTTCTGTAACCGCTTGTCCTCTGGAGGGTCACGGGGGGCTGGAGCCTATCCCAGATGTCACTGGGCGAGAGGTGGGGTACACCCGAGACACCAGTCTATCACACGGCAAACCCTGACCCTAACCCTACAACCAATTTAGTATCACTAATTAAGATAACAAGCATGTCTTTGGACAGTGGGAGGAAGAGTACCCGGAGAGAACCCACGCAGACACAGGGAAAACAAGGCCCAGTCGGCCTGGAGTCGAACGCGGAAACTTCTTGCTGAGAGGCATCAGTGTTAACCACCATTCCACTGTGTCGTATGCTTTAATAGTGTGTTGAAAATAAAATTTTGTGGAGGAAAAACTAATTTACATCTGTTATTAGTTTGTAATTAAGCCGGATCGTTTTTTCTCAGTTTGAAACATTTCAGTCTGAGCTAACCTGCATCCTCCACACGTTGGTTTTGGACAAGCTGGCAAAAGAAGCCAATAAAAACGCAGAAAGGAACATTGAACTTTAATCACACAGGCATAGTCAGTAACAAAACTAGAGAGTGGGAACAATTCTGGGCGTAAGAAACTGAGATGAGAATGCAGCTTCTTCAGTTTTGTGTGTGTGGCAGAAAATTCAGGACTGGTCACGGTATACTACACTGCAGCGTGAAGGCAGCAGGGAAATGAGTTTTAAGGAGAAAACACCAGGAGGTGGCAGCAGTACAACCTCAGACACTTGAAGAATGGTGGTGTTCATTCAGAAAACCAGGCGGGAGAATTTACTATTATAGTAAAGATTCTGTCCAGAGGGTAGCGATAATGAGAAGTGGTTTACCGACAGCCATTAAACAACAGAAGAAATGATTCACATACAGCCTCCCTAAGTAACCTGCTGCCTTGCTTAGATCCTGGCTCTTGGAATATTCCACTCCCTCCACACTAGTGAGAGTGAAATGCACAAACTTTTCTCTTCTGACTCACATGAGCGTGTAATAGTAGTAAACATGTTGGGGAACACAAAGCATTTCATTCAACCTGTTTGAGCGTCTTAAATTTTCTCTCCGTTGCACCGGTTTGTCCTCTTTTGCAGACGCTTTTACTGGGCGGCTTCTTGGGGAATGAATGAAGTGTGGGATAGGTAGAGAGGAGGGGAGGTGTGCTGCCTCTTTCAGAAAATGTTCAATGCATTTGCACTGAAACTTGTTTAGGATCAATTCTAATATTTGTGCAGGGAGAGATGCATAACCTTTGATGCTCATTCAAGAGTGTTTACTGTGGTGGAGCAGATATGTGGTATAAATGCATTTGGAGAGCCTTCTCCCAGACGGAGGACCATACATTGCTGACAAAGACGGGCTGGAGTTGCAGAGACAGCAAGAACTAATGAATAGTTTCCGTTATGTCATCTGTTGGAAGACTTCTGTGTCGTCAAAACACAGCAGGGAATAGGAGACATTATTGAGCCTTCACCGCTTCACCAGTCCTACTCACATCTGTTTTACACAAACAAAAACCGTTGCATTTTTTCCCGCGTCGTTATTTATTACCATGATGTAAAGGCAGAGGACGTGAGAGCGGTGAGACCGGACAGCGTTTCAGTGTGTATAACTGCTGGGTCGGTTATGTAAATGAATCTGTTTATTCACAGACCTGTGGGTGACGCGTCTGACTTGCAGCTCAGTTTTCCGTAGGGAGGAGGCCAGCACTGTTACAGCAAGTTGGCGGCTTTTGTAGGAAACCTGACAAACACGAATGTGAAGTATTGAAATCGACGGCGCACACGGCGGCTTTTGCAGCAAATCTGAGCGTAAAATATTGGAATCCGTGTCAAACGTTGGACGTAAATTACATGTCTGACGATGTTGGAAGTGAGTGTAAAAAATGTCCGCCCACTCATATTTGCAAAACTCTTAATTGTGGAATGATTTGCACCCGCATCTAAAGGTTTTCAATAGCAAATAAAGATTCTCTTTACATGGCCTGTGGAGAGAACAAGATAAAAGTTTTCTCTGCTGTATCTCTAGTGCTGTTTGTGAATAACCACCAATAGCAAAGCACCACCTGCAAAGCCTTATTTATTGTAAACATTATGTTTTCCTTTATTAATCCACCACGGGGAAGGATACAACATGAAGAGAAGCTTTATTTTTAGCATCCTTGTTATTGCAGGCTTTTTCCACTGTGTAAATTGCCTTCATGTCAACACTTGTTTAATTTATTTCCACCGCCCTGTCTCTGTGATGTCAGCACCACGGAGGAGTTGAATACAGCGCTGAAAAACCTTTACAAAGTAGGCGCCTTGGCTGGACACTTCCATCACCAAACAAAGTTGCATTGTTCTTTATTTAAAAATGTTAATCAATGAGGGATTCGTATACACCAATCAGGCACAACATTATGACTACTTTCCTGATATTGTGCAGGTCTCCCTTGTGCCTCCAAAACAGTCGTGACTCAACAACAAATGGACATGGGTCCTAAAGTGTTTTTGTGTGTGTGTGTGTCTGTGTCAGGCTGCATCCTGCTGGGGATGGCTGCTGCCATCAAGGAGTGTCATTGCTATGGGGTGGGGGTGTCTGCTTTGGTCTAGGTGGGTCCTACATGTCTAACTAACATCCACACCAATGCCAGGTCATTGTTCACATAGGCTTGACTGGTGTAGCCTCGTACTTTACAAGAAAATGGCAGCACATGTTGTATTTTTGTTGTGACTGGCTTCTGTCCACCCAGCCTCATTCTCAGTGATGTGCAGAGTGTGAAGGGCATTTTTAAAGCTTGCGTGCATCATGGTGGATTTTGGTGGGTTACGCTTTGGATCATTGTCGCATTGCAGAGCTTGCTACAGTCTCAGTTTTGTTGACGGACTGCGTGGTATTTGCGGCCAGAATGTACTTGTATTTTATTGTGAATTCTTCTTTCAATCCACTGAGAAATAATCTGAGAGTGCCGGTGACATCTTTGGTATTATTAGTAGTGTATCCCGTTGCTCTGTAATGATCTGGGTTTTTATAACAGCTGTTTATTTTTACTTATGTGAGGAAGATGCAATGTGAAATAACTGTTGATTCAGTGGATCAGTGGGCTGGTTCTGGGAGACACCTGAAATCCACAGTTAAGGAAACGGAGATGTGGATTCAGGAAGGGAATTAATCGGCTTGCAAAAAAGAGACGTTATTAAGTATTACTAATAAAATGCATAAGCTTACAATGCTGACAAGAAACCAGTGTTTAGAAAAGGTACGACATGAGGTATGCTACCATCCACGCTGGTGATGGGATGTGCAGGTCTTCCTTGTGCCTCCAAAATCAGTTGTGACCCATCAGAGAATGGACATGGGCCTTCTGAGGGAGTCCTGTGGTGTCTGGCAACAAGATGTTGTTAGTGGGGGCCTTTGGGTCCTATTGGTTGAGGGGAGGAGCCTCTGGATGCGTTGTAGCATGCCTACCAGCCATTCACTGGGATGGGTGTTGCTGTCATCTGCCGCCTCCACAGATCTCTCTCACACCTTGAGGGAGAAGAAAGCGCTGTGAGGATCTTGTTTTTTTCTTTCAGAAGTTCTGAAAACAAAGTGGTGTGGGCGGTATTGGCTTCATTACAAGCCACAGTATACCCCTCCCTATACATCAGACTTCCCGTGTATGCCGCTATCTACAGGTGATTTCTGATCACTCCGTTGTGGCTGGGTGCTTCATAGACGGAGAGAGTGATGCATACAGAATAGGAGATTGCTGATTGGTCCAAAAAGTTTCAAAAAAGGCAACTGGACTTGGTGAAATGTCGTCTATAAAAAAATCTACAAGTCCAGTTGCCTTTTTTGAAACTTTTTGGACTACCATGACCTGGATGACTGAGAACCTTCACAGACATTGTTGATTGGTGTAATCGGAAGTGCCTCCAGTCCACTACCAACATACAGAGCTAGTGGTGGATTTCCATACGCAGGTCCTGCTGATTGGACTGGTGAACATCAGGAAGACAACACAGAGGTGGTTCAGACATAGAAATACTGTACCTGGGCGTTCACTTTGACACAAAGCTTGGTTGGATTGAGTTGACTTAGAGTCTTGTTGTGATCAGCCAACAGTAGACACACAGTCTCTAACCCTAACCCTGACCCTGTGCTTTCTGGACTCCCTTCACGTTGCTGTACCCATGGTGGATGATGGAGCACTACCTCAGCCCATTGCCCCTGCTGCTGTTATATCCCCAGTCTACATCACTGCTCCCTGAAGACCACAACAACTGCAGTTGGATCCTGTACGCTTTTCTTTTTCATGTGTCTGCTCGCTATCTATCACCACTGTCTGCACTTTATTCTTGCCTATACTGTATATAGAGGTGCCACTTTCTGATTATTTTGCATCATAAATCCTCAATCCCACAAGCATTTTGGAGCTTTGCACAAGAATTTGCTCGAGGTCGAGAACATGGTAATAGACCAGACATCTGCAGCATCAAAAACACCAAAATGTCCGTCAATCCACACATAACTATAACCAGTTATACCGAGCGAAGACGAAGACACGTCATGGAGAACACAAATACAATAGATTATTAAAAATGATTACAGTCACGCAGAAAATAAAGTGTCACAATGACAACGGAAGAACCAGTGCAGTACGTTGTAACAGGTGTTCCTGCCCTGTGAAATAGCCTGCAGCGTGTCACACTCCCTAGCGGGGAGAGTATACAGTACTTTAGAAATGAAGAGTTGTAGGTGTAGGATCTTTGTTTGGTGTTTTATTAGTCATTCACAGATAGCTTCAGGGAGTGGTGCTGGTTGTTCCTGTTTTTTCTTCTATGCGTGTGTCCTTAATTGGAAGCGGTGTTTTTTGTCATGTTTTATAATTGAGCAATATTTCCCTGTGATGTGGGCTTTGGTGATGAAAGCCCTGCGGCAACTGCGAAGTCAAACGGTTCTCACAGACCACGAGGTAAGAAGGTTTTTAACTTCACTACCACGCCTCAAAGCAACATCAACACCATGCGATATAGTACACAGTCCAGACCATATTAGTATTTAGACAAGGCTTTGCACTTTAACATATTCAATAGCACCTTCAATATCAAAATAACTACATGTAGTGCCCAATTCACAGCGAAGATGTGCATAGTGTGCACACAAAACCTAGTGGATAAAAAAACAGGAAGTTTTGTGGATGAACAGAAAATCATTTGCTTTGTGAAGAAAGAAAACTTTTATAACTGTTCAGACATTCAAGAATATTATTTAGCATTTAGGCATGCACATTCCCTTGTCAACGATCAAGCGAAGATTTCATCAAGAGTGCATTCCTTAAGCCCAGAGAATTCACATCAATACAGATGGGCAAGGTTGCAGTTTGCAAAATAAATAAATAAATAAATACTCCAAGAAAGAAACGAGCAGAGTTCTGGAACAAAATTGCTTGGACAGATGAAATGTAAATAAATTTATGTCAAAAAGAGGAAGAAAGACAGAAGTGTGGCGGAAAATGGAGGAGATCATAACCTGAGGATTCTCACCTCGTCTGTCAAACATGATGGTCCTGTTGTGGCTCAGTGAGTCATGTATGGATGCCGAGAGAACTGGCACGCTGCCCTTTATTGATGACTCCACTGCTGATACAAGCAACGGGAAACATGCAGTCTGCTCAGATTCAGTTAAACGCATCACAAAATTCCATCATCCAGGAAGACGCTGATCCTAAACACAAGAAATGCAGTCTGCCAAAGGCAGTGAAAACGAGACGAAAAAACATCTGCCAGTTTTCATATTCAGCAGTAACTGGCAAACGTTCTCTTTTTTTTTTTTTAGAGGTGTGTTTATGGCCTAATGTAGTTCCAGGAGTTCTTCTTTAGTGCTGTTTTGGATTCCCCGGGGAAACATTTGCTATATTGCTGCCAGAAACTGTTAATCTGTGCCCTTTATTGTCAATGCACAGAAGACGTGCAATGAGATTTTGCTGTGCAACTCCCCATCAGAGCCTGGTGCACAGTGAAAAACACTTCTCAAAGAAGAAATGTAATCATTTTACAGCAAAATACAGTAGTTAAACATATATAAATGCAGTAAAAGGGTGCATTTTTGCAGGTGTGCAATAGAAGTATTGTGCAATACTATGCAGTGGTATTTGTGCAAAGTTATGCAATAGTGCACGTTTCAACGACAGTGGGGAAATACGACGGTTCTGACTGGAGCACTTAATGAACTGATTGAGAGCGTTTTTGGCTCTTATTATATTGTTGTCTTGATGTCTGCTTCCTTTGATTGCTGTCTGTTATGTTTCTGCTGTTTCTGCTAAGCACCCTTGTTGATAGGTTTTTGTAGTAGTATTGATGATCTTTTCTCATTGCTATGCTAGGAGACCTTTATGATCATGCCCTTATGGGGTTGGTCCATCGTAGTTGAAGGGTCCATGGGTGTATATAATGGTGGTATGTAATTATATTTCCTCAATACCCTTAAGTATTTAGGTATTTTTATCTTCAAGCTTAGTACAAAGTAGTTAAAAATTACCTCTAATTTGACCTAAAAATAATTAAATGGACATACTTTTACTTAAGTTAAAATTTCATTCCACAAATGTACTTTAATGGAGCTTTTAATGGCACGGGCACTTTTACATACGGTAATATTTTGAATGCATACATTTATCCTGCAGCCAATAGAGGGCTCCACTTGTGTCCAGATGCAAGTGTTACCAAGCGTTCCCGTGCTGTTTAGAGGATGTGCACCTCCCCTGTCACAGCTTGCATGCTGTAGATAGATGATGGATGACTATGTACGAAGCAAAAAGCGATGTCCTTGTTGCGTGATATCGTTTTACAGAGATGGAGTGAATATGCAGCGAAGACAGCTGCTGTCATACAGTCACAATCAAAAAGAACGTGCATGTGTGGCTAGATTTTTGCATCGGGAAGTCGTGCAAATGCACTTGTAAATATCAGAATCTGCGCGCTTAACTTGGTGTACTTCAAACGGTCACATGTGTACGCATGCCCCGAATCCACTAGCATGTTTACTGGTGTGTGTGTCTGTGTTTGTGGTGAGCCTTCTTTCTAATCTGCCCGCCAGCGGTTGTGTATGAAGTGCCGCTGATGGTGGAGACTATTAGGCCCGCGAAGGGAGACTTGGCTGTCTTCTCCCGTTCACCCACAGCTCATTTAAACTTCCATCTGATGGTCGAGATTAAACGTCTTCTCTCGGATGCAGGGATTCTGCGGCTGGACCCGGGGCTTCTACTTAAGGAACTTGAATGAGTGAAGAGCATGTAAAGAACCCATTTAGCCGAAGACAACAGAGCAGCAGCGTGGTTTTGCATGTGCAAACAATGTATCATGCCTCACACGGCATACAGTACCACACATGTGGCCTGGTTTTCCTATCCATCTGGCAATCTACTTTTAGGGTTTGCAGATGTCAGGTATGCATACTACGGAATAGTCTTGAAAAAGTTACATATATTATGTTGTACCTTCAGTTTTTCAGTGCATGTTGGAAATCTAATAATTATATTTACTTTATTATTGTGAAGATTAAATTGATATATTAAGGAAGGATAGTGGTGGAGTAAATTGTAGTTTATGAGGTAGTTTGGAAGGTTGCGGACTGACAAATCATGTTTTCAGGGAACCTTTTAGCCAATCAGTTACAGAAATTCATGAAAGCTGAGTGCACTTAAAGCTGAGATAAACAGATTTGCATCTTCCTCTTTTGAGTACAATTGACATGACCTGGCACAGCTGCTGGTGTCATCTTAGACATAGAAATGCTACCCGCTACACTCTGTAATATGATGTGGACAGAGATTGTTGCACCATCGCGTTCTGGAGCAAGCCATAACACACCTCCCCGACAGCTCCGGGGCATCGCATTGTGATGGAGTAGAATTAGAGCTGACAGCAACAGAAATGGAGAATTTAATTGACTGACAAGCAGGCATGTCAGCGAGCTACAAACGCCTCAGAACAGTGTAACTTTACCCTCTGATGTGATATTTTGAGCTGCACAACACCCAAGTCCGATTTACTCCTTCAGGGGCTTTTTCCTCTAAAACAAACAATCGCGCAGGTAGAAATCACGTTATCATTCCGCAGCTTTTTTTGGAAGCCAGGAGTTTCAGTATCACCTTCTGTTTAAAGTTTTGTTTGGTTCTGGCACGCTGTGTTACATAACCAGTCAGAGCACATCTAATATGTTTTGTATCGTATACTATGATGCCAATGTCTAAAGTTTCAGTTGCAGGTTACTCAAATGAAAGGATAGAATTTCAATTAAATGATCAGAAAGAGAATTAGCAGCTGAATTTAAATGATAATCGCAAGAATAATTTTACTTCATGGAGCAAGTTTGATCTTGTAACTTTAAAAACTAAACCAAAACCCAGATGATCTGTTTCCAAAATCCATGAAAATTCTCAGTAGAAGAGAAAAAAATAAATATTGTAAGCCGCAGTGCTTTGTTACAAACAACATCTGGTAATGTTCTGGTATTTTTTGAAGCAAAAAGTAGACCTTCTCTGCAAAATGCCAAATGTATGCACCAAAAGGCGTAGCCTCCTCCAAACTCATTTTAAAATTTACCAAAACCAGATACCACTCTGAAAATACGCCTACTAAAAAGTCCTCACTCGTCTGCTGTGTGTCACATCACAAGTTCACACATGCAGTCAGGGTTCGACGCAAAATGGAAAACAAACGCATTACTATATTTCAGGAAGTCTATTCATTGCTACATCTCGTTTAGGTCAGGTCACAGACTTTTAGCTCTGCTTTTATTATTAAAATAGTTTTTGAGAAATGCGGCCTTGGAATGACCACAGCTGGATTAAACTTGTAAGAGCCTCCTTCAGCCATTTAGTGTGAATATGAACCCTAACCCTGAGTTTGCGTTAAGCCCTACAAACAGCAGCTTTTATTTGGGCATATGCTCTACACTAGGGCACGGTAAATCTTTTTGATGAAAAAACTAAATGCTGGATGCCTTTGGACTGCTCTTGAACTTCTGCACTCTCTGTAGCATCCAGTATGTTTGACAACAAGCTGGTCACCAATGTAGATTTATCCCAGCTTAGACCGAGCTGTCCCAACAACCTTTTATTTTTGGTTTTGTTGTATAGCTGCATAAAAGATAGACAATAAATGTGGTTTTAGAACAAAAAAACAAAACAAAGTAACCTCCAGTTGAGTGACATGCACCAGAGACTGGTCCACTAGGAGTCAAACCGCAGAGGGTATTTTCGTATGCACCCTAACCAATCGGCTGTCAGGTCATCCACGACTGCCTTTTCCACTTTCCTTCAATCCAGTTTTTTTTTAGCAGTTATATTTTATAGCTTGCTGCTGTGCCACTTTCAATTTAACTCTGGCTGATTATAGAACCAGAGCATTTGTGCCTTCCTGTATTCTCGTGCAGAGAACGTGACAACAGAACAGAAAGTAGTTGCTTCTCATTAAGAACAAGTGTGGAAAGACTGTGAGCTCTCAGGTAGAGGAAAACTAAGTTCCCTGATTTTTGCGAAGTTGAACATCGTTAATTGAAAAACTTTAGAAACACATCAAAGAAGTGCATAAGTAGAAATGTAGTAATGCTTCTTGGACGCTAGATGGCACTGCCACGTTATAAAAGAACAAGCTCCCATGACTGTTAAAACCAATGCCATAGCACTATAGCACATAGTTTTATGGACGCCTCAGTGCAATTTCTATTTCAGTCTCTTTCTTCTAACAGCAAAACATGTCACTTGTCTGGATGCATGCATCAGTTTTCTTCTTAGTTATACGATCATCATCTGCAAGATTTCTGTTCATACTTATAATGCAGGATAACCTACGGCTTTGCTTTTTTCTCTAGTATGACATTGTCTGTATTTCTTTCTTCTTTTCTTTTTTGCACAGCCTCAGTCTTGTCTCAGTACATTTAAGAGAATGACCCAAACATGGAGCCGCAAACATGGCAGTCACAGGTGATTGTAACTTAGAATAAATACTACGGAATACTAAGGACATTTCCTTAGTTCTCCAGTAACCCTCTTGAAGTATCTATGTGAAGCTGTTAATTTATACTGTAGTACATCTGTTTAATTACTTTTAATGAGTGAAATTTGATGAGATAACATATACCTAAATACAGTCACAAGAATTTATGTTGCATGTTTCTAAAAAAGCTTCTTGCAACCCTATGCACACAATGTAAATGCAAGGGGAAGCATTTACATTCACGAGCGATATCATAAATATGCGTTCCCTGGTTGCCATCAGAAGGATTGTGTTGAGAACTGCTCGTGCCCTTACAAGAAGATTTGCACCACTACAGACTATTTTATTCATAAAATAAAAACTTTAATACTGTAATTGGCATTCATCAGTGGAAATGTTTAAAAGATGTGCCGTCATTGTTCTTGGAAAAATAGTTTTAGCCATCAGTTATGTTATGCCGCCTTAACTTGTGTGTGTTTGGTTTACAACCTGTAATTTCTGTATGCGTAAGTGTTTTACGTGTGTGGTTATAAACCTTGACGGCACAAATGTGTAAAACTGAAATTTACAGCTCAACATTATGTGACTAATTTATTACTTCTAATAAGGAACCTCTGAGAAATGTTGGTTATTTTAACACAAAGTGAAACAAATCGCAGAAAACAGCAATGCCACACACCGAGTAACCAAACATCCAGTGACGTACTGACTTTAATCCCCAGACACAATGAAGAGAGCTGATATCGGATTTATTTTGTGACCAAAAAAAAAATCTACTTTATGCTGGTCCACGACCCTAGAGACACGTATACCGTTTTAAAAATCAACAAGTTCATGTGCACAGAGGCACCTCCAGTGTAATTTGTGATCTACTCAGCAACGTCTCAAATCAGAGATCGTGTTGGGACACATTCTTGGAATGCTCTTTGATGTAGAAAACATGGACAATTTTAACATCTGATGAATTTATTATTTTTTTTTTAAACCAATCCTGTGCTCGACTTAAACATTTTGTTTAATGTAAGAGACATGGAAACACATATGCACCCGGTCTCTGCACCTCTGCAAATTGTTTCATATTGTGGTTGAAAGAAGTAAGAGTTGCATTCAAGAAAAGGTATAAACAAAAAAGTCTGAACAATGTTTCAGTATAAATTAGGTTTCAAATCATTTGGATTTTCTTTTAACTAAAACATCTCCAGAGCTGCTTTGAAAGCTTCCTTCTTAAGTGATATTTTGCAACCACAAACCCCCAAGATGTACATCTATTATCCCATTTTCTAGACAATACTTGAGATAAGCATACAGCAGTGAAACTGGAGAAATTATTCAGTTGGACCATTTAATTATGGGAGAACAACCTGTAAATACATTATAAATATGCAGGTGACCAGCACTTTCGGGGATCGGATGATAAATGTTCTTTCAGAAACTGATTTAGCAGACGTTTTCAATGATGGAAGGCATGAAGTTAAAAAGATACACGCAGTTTCTTTTTTAAATTGTTCGTGATTTACAGCCACTAGATGGCGCAACTGACCGCAGTTGAGTCTCAACAAGCCGGTCGACCCGATGATAAAAATACAGTGAGGAAAAATCAGCCTGCCGCCAAACTTGTCTTGAATCGAGGATAAATGTTAACATTATATTAAATTTACTCGTGTTGTGAGGAGGTGCTCAGGGCTGCGAGGCTCAGCCGATTCACTTTAATGCACTTCATTATAATGGTCAATAATTAGGTTGTCTTTAGACAGAAAGCAACATAAGCTTTGGTAAATGTGCTAGAGTAACTACAAGGTAGTGCAACGTTTTTTATTCTCAAAACTAACGGTTACAACGAGTTACTGTGCCTTTATCAGTTGAGTGCCTTGTGTCATATTTCCATGTCTGCGGCTCACCACGTAGACTCATTATCTTAAACCCACATGGGATGATAATATAGATTTTAATTGAAACATGTTTCCATGTTGTTTTCTTGTTGTTGTTGTTGTTGTTGTTGCATGGAGCTGGATGGTAACGCATTTCTTTATTAGCCAGTGAGTGCCGTACATTATAGAATTTACAGTAGCTGCGTGACCAAGCCCAGCAACTTTATCGCTTTATCAGTGTCCCCTCGGTGAGCTCTCGCCCAGGCTGTGTCCTTTGCTCCGTTCAGCCTCTGCGGTTACCAGGCCGGCGCTAGCATAGCCGCTTGGGGGCGTCGTATGTGGGGGCATGATCACAGACGCATTGTCGCCTTCCGTGCAATAAAATGGAAGATATGCCCAGCGAAGGCGCCAGGTGAGCAATAAGACAGACCAATTGAGACAGTTTGTATCGTGATTACAGCTATTCACTAGCGCCATGCTCGCTACACATTAACCAGACAATATACAAAATAAAGATATGGTGTTGATAAACTCATGACACGAGGTGCAGTCAGGTTTCTGCTCTGTCCGAAAGTAACACTTCGTCAGTGTATGATGCTGCGCGGTCAGTCGTGTCAAATCCCCGGGGTCCTGTCTCCAAACGTGAATAAACCCAATCCTTTTGAGTGAAGTTTCCTATTCAGTTATTAAATCAAATACAGGCCCTCGTTTTAGATGTAACTTCCACACACATGTTAGGCTTTTATAAATTGCCACCCTTCCCACTGTTCATTATAAAAACTATTCATTTTTGCTGCAAATATGTTTTCTTTGCAGCTGACGCCAGTAAGACCAATAAAAACGCTCAATTCGCCAATGCCCAGGTAGACATCTCAGGTATGATATCTGGAACTGGGTTTTGGGGGTCTTAACTTCGCTTTGAGTTATCTTAATTGGACTCTTTGCCCACTTCAGTGAACTCATGTGGACCGTCTAGGCTGTGTTCAAAGAGGCTTTCCTCACCTCCCCAAACCGAGCATAAACACGGTGGCAGCAACTTTTGCGCAAGGCTGCACACTCTCGGACTTCCAAGCGAATTTAAAGAACAATTTCCAGCTCTTGTAATTGGATAAAGCGAGTGACACACACACACACACACTAAGAAATGGCATTTCAATGTTTTATTGAAACTTTCAAGAACACGATGTCGATGTTGTAAACTAGACATAACTCCAATACAACATAACCCACTGACAACTTAAGAAACACAAAAGAAACCTTCATATTTTTCGATTATGCGGCACTTTTACGATCAGGTTCGCAAAGTATTTTAATAAGAACAGAAACAAAAAAATGTCCACTTTTGTCACACTTCAACAACACTTATTTTACTTTTCTCCAAAAAAAAAGAAAAAAAGAAATAGAAAAAGAAAATTCAAGCCATTGGTGCAGTGCGTCGTCGCTTTTTCCATTCGTTTTAAACAGTAGCACTTCACACACGGGGACAACAAGTGAAAAATACAATGGCACATGAGTGTGAATAACTAGCTCAGTGGATATTTGGGAAGAGTCCATATTTTAAAGGGGGAAGGGTGGGGAGGGGATGGGGGGTATAAATGCGAATGGCAACAAAAGGATAATAGCCCACAAACTATTTTTACACTGATATATCGACAATAAATTAAGAACAGATCCCTAGAAACAAACTACTCCGTTGTATTTACACGCAATAACAATATGAAATAATTACATAAATATCTTATATATCCCTATTTACACCGATGATCAATACTACCTTTTATTTCTTTTCTTTTTTTTTAATATTTACTTTCAATTTCTGCTTCCCTTTGCCATGTTTGGGATAAATTACGCATGCTTGGGGCCATAGTTTTGTCCCGCAGCACCATTTTATTTGGCCTAGTCTGATTTCAAAAAGGCATGAAGAAAAATAAATTTGGTTCTAAGAACTGACAACCTGATTCAAAAATGAAATGAAATAAAGGAAAATAATTCTATTTAAAGCTGAATATTTTCCATTCTTATGTTACTTTTTTGCGTTAAAATTTGGTTTTAGAGGGCATGCAACGTTTGTTCAGTCAATTAATGGCGTACGACAAAATACAGCAGTCCTTAAAAGGTAGGTCAAACGGTAGTGAATTCAAAAAGAAGTCGAATCAGTTTCAGAGTGCATATTAAAACACATTTCCCCTCGTGTACAATAAAGTTAGGAGACAGGACACAGCAGCAACTTCTCCTAAATCTGTAAGTCACACCCATGCCAACGTTTCAGTTTCAATACTTGTACGGTATTCAAATGACAGGATAAGTGTTGTTTAATTTAACAAAAAAAAGAAAGAAAAAAATTAAAGAAAGAAAGAAAGACATATACATATCAGATGTGTATTAAACAAAGTGCATTTCAGAAACTAAAGAGTCCAACAGTTCACGATTTTAGTTCTTTTTTTTTTCTTTTAAAATCTGCTTGAATCTACGAGGGTGTCCTCCTAAAGTCTTCATCGCCGTCAACACTTTTCAGGACAACAACGAAACGAGAAGCAGGTGGTGTGTTTGAAAAGAAAAGTGAAAAAAAAAATCCTAAGGGGAACCGCTCCGTGGCCTGTCCTGATTTGAGTCGAGTCCACTGACCAGACGCTGGATGCTCTGAAGCTCGTTGGCGGCGTCTTTCTCGGTGCAAGTTTTTGGGGACATGGAGACCGATCCGGAGGATAATGTTGACGAGTGACTAGTCACCTCTGACGTGGAATCCAGGGTGACGGCAGACACCGGGCTCGCCGGGACAATGCCGTCTCCTTTCAGATCAGACCCGCTGCTTGCCATGGAGGGCATGGCGGTGGTGAGGAGGGTGCTGTCCGGTACCGTCATGGGGATGGAGTAGGGGCTGTACCTGAGTCGGGGGCGCACTGCGTTCAGGAAAGGGTGCCGGTGCACCGAGGAAGAGGCAGCGGAGGAGGCTGCCGCGGCTGCTGCCATATAAGTGTACGGATAAGGGAACAAACTGCCAAACGGTGACATGGCAAGGCCCTGTGGATAAACAGAGAAGCGAAGTGTGAACCACAAATTTGATAGCATATTGACAGCACACATTGCCACACAGATCAAACTCGCAATTGTGCCAAAATACATCTCTTTGTTGTCTGATTAATGCGTAAAAATACTCATTCAACGTGATTTTACTTTCACGGATCCAAAACAATGATCTGACAGAATTAGCCCGCCGTGCTTTCTGCTTCCATTCACACACTCTTTGCAAACTCTGTCCTAACAAAATATCCTGCAGGTAAACCTTAACAACATCTCTGGTTCATAAAAAAAAAAAAAAAAAGTAATGCAAATGTGAATTCCTAGTGTTAAGAGAAGCAGCAGCTGCAACAACTGTTTGGACTTCAGTAGGGAAAAAGGACACTTTTATTGTCTTTTTAAAACGTAATCTTGTTTCCCTCTCTGAGTCATTTAGGCATTTTCATTGTAGCTCTAAAACATCAGACTTAATGAGCTCATATCAAAAGATTGCCTAACATGTCTAGTTGTTGCAAGGTGGTCTATGTCTCTGAAAGTCAGTATGAAGGCGATATCCACAATACCAACAACAACAATAACTCAGACAGAAACAAAAACTAATAAAACGTGGTCTCTAGTCAAATGCTAAATTCAGCTGCCTTGCTCTACTCAGAATACTAATAAAACAAAATAAACAAACTGCAACAAACAAACAATATTCACACACACATCCGGTCTCAAAGTTGTTTGAAACACACATAAATTAAGTTATGAACTTTATATTTATCTCCGTTTCTGACATATTAAACATGCCACATGGGCCTCCGAGGCCTAGTCTGCAGTACTGTACTGTACTGTATATCCAATACAACATGTGCTCTATGAAAAGCTCTAAGTACAGGCCAAAGAAAACAGGTTTTACCTGTGATGCCAAGACATGTTGCTGCAGATGAAAGGGAAGGCCTGGCGCCCCCGCCAAGGTTTGCTGAGGGGATGCCATGCTAGTTGTGTCCATGGTGCTCACCCCTCCCGTGGACACTGCTGCCAATAGTGGTCCCATGCCTGCGGCCATGTTTGAAAATGCGCCTCCCATATTGAACTGACTGGGGTGCAGGAGAAACGGATGCGCACTCCCCAGGTGATTGAAAAACTGTTGTCCCGAGAGGCCTGTTGGAAATCCAAAATTATGCAAGTGGTTGTGGCCTATGTGTGGGCTGTCAGTCTGAACCGTCAACGGCATGAAACTGTCCTTGCTTATTGACCTACATTCGTCCGTTTTTGGCTGATCCAGGTTCGGGCTCTTGAGGTCTTCTCCAGAGCGGGTGGTACTGGAGATGACAGTGACGGGGCTCTGTCGTGAGTCTGCCTGACTTTTCTCAGTCCTATGACCGCTTTCGCGGATCCTGCTAGAGTCACTGTTACTAAAGGGATGTCCCTTAGCTGGGCTCGCTTCATGGTCCTTCCCGTCTTCCGTGGTAGTGGAAATCTTGCTGGAGTCCGGACCATCTTTATTGTGTCCATCTTTGCTCTCATCGTCGCTGTCCTCGTCGCTGTCACAGAAATCTGCAGATGTAAGAAGAGGAGTTGGAACCGTCAGTTGTCTTGCTGCACATCGGCGATTCATGAAAATAATACATCCAACTATCTGCCATACTGTCGCGTAGGACACTTATTGCACAATATGGGTCGACATGTGATCAACAAAATGCACTCTTGTCTGTTGGTTCAACAGCCGAAACATCGATAAAGGCTACTATTATTTCCAGTGACGTTCGAGTGTTTACTGCTAATTGTCTCTTGGCTTTATATTTTTGAATTTAGTTTGAATTTATTTTTGCACATTATCCGAAAACCATTAACAATAGAGAAATATATCTTCTAGATTATTGTGCCATCAATTAGTGAGGATATTCATTTTTCGTTTAATCTCAATTAGACAGTAAAGGCAGATGGCTGCTCTGTTAATTTCCGAACTGTGGATGGATCGAACATAAATGATCTGCTATTCATTTACATTCATAAACTTTTCAACTCATTGCGTGTATTTTGTTAGAATCCTGCCTCGATAGAAATTTTACGACTTGACGCATGACTTGTGGTCGGAGCTGTGACTGACGGTGGGGTCTGTCAGCCTACCTTTCAGGTGTGGGGGGCCCACTGTAGACACGGCGGGGGATGAGGCCTGGCCGAAGCACTTAAAGGAGGCCTGCTCTCCAGAGGAGTCGTCTGAAGCCCCGTTTTCCTTTTTCTGCTGCTCCTCGTATGAACGCATGGATTGCAGCGCCAGCTGTTTCCTGTGCACAAGTACCCAGGTTATTATAGGTGGAGGTCACAGTTCTCAGGTCAGAAACAATATCACCAGTAGGATGAATGATGTAGAAGCGCGTTTAGACAATGTGTTTATTCCTGTTCCACGCTTTAACAATTACTGTAAATTCTTGCCTATTAAGCTATTTGATTAAAATGTGTGATGAGCCAAATTCCATGCGGCTCACCCTAGGGAAGCTTAGACGCAGATTTAATCCGGCAAGATCATTGTCTGTCTTCACGCAAGGCTTATTTATTTATATATTAAATTTTTTCGCAATGCAATTTTTTCTTACCTCTTTTCCCTTCTCCCATTGCCCGTGTCACGGAATCCTTTGGCAAATGGGTTGTGGTCGATTTTCAGCTGGGTTATCTGAAATGAGTGAAAATGTGCATAAGTATTAGTAAATAAATTGAATTTTGCGTAATATGTTCCGATTCGTGATCAGTTTGAGCGCGATTCTACAATAGCCCACATAACATGTTGCACCACTGTCCAGAGCTGCAGGTTGCAGTAAAATATTTTAGGTTTCGCGGCTAAAACACACGTTAAACAAAACACACGAGCGCAAAAAGACCACAGGAGGCCTTCCATTGGCACGTTTTCCCATGATAAGTTGCTTTGTTTTTAACTTTTTCAAAACTTTACTCCCGTGTCATCGTTTGCCAACAGTTTCAAAGAGATTCTTTGATTATTTTTTTTAAATATTTTTTTCAGAAATAAAATAAATGTTACCAGACTCACAAAATGTCCCTACTTTGAGGTTAAAGCGAGGAAACAAAGATTTGCCTCTATTTGTTTCCTCATTTCTTAGCCCCTTACCCGTTTTGCACACACACACACACACACACATATACACACTCTCTCTCTGACGCACACACACACACACATAGACACGCACGGGGAGAAAGAGGGTCTGGATCTGTGCCAAATCCGTTCCACGTGATTAAATAAAAGAAAGATAACCTGTATAACATTCCTCCGAATTATGACTTTGTTACCACAGGCTGGTGAATGTGGCACTTACTCGCAACATCACCCCCACTATGATACCCCACTCTCGCAGTCTCATGCAAATATGACGTCTTTCATATTTTATGACAACAAAATGGTGCGGGTCGTGAAAGGAAAAGAGGAGAGCGCTTGTGACAGGGCAAGGGACAAACCAGCTCCGTTTGAGAAGATATCCAGGATATATCATAAGGCCCCTCAGCAATAATTGCGCTTACCTTGTCGTTCTGATAAGCAGTCACGGCAATGAAGTCCGTTTCGGGAAAAACGTAAGTCCTGAAGGTACTGTATGGTAATTTGAGGATATCGTTGGCCCTCACGATGTGGAATCGAGGCTGATATTTGTGCATCGAGTTTAGAATGGTCTGCAACACACACAGTCATCAGATCATTAATTACACATCTTAAAAAAAGGTCGAGATAAAAAAATTTGCGCACGGCTTAAATGCCGCACTGACATTTGTGTTTGTTATTACAGAAAATGTCACAAATTCTTTTAAAATGTTATTCTGAAATCAGATGTGATTTTACAGAAAATTGACAAATTCATTGTTATTAAAATAATTACACATATGGCATTATTTTAAAAAAACATTACTTCAACATAATGGCATTTTTATTTTTATATTTTGTTACTCAGCTCTAAAGAATTGTGACTTTCCAATTAAAATAAAATACAGACAAAAACATTTAATACAATGTGTATGTTAAAACGGTTATTGTTGATAAATAGGAAAATGGACATACATTAGTTGAACTTACAAATCCATGCTTGTCGGAGATGTTGTTCGTCAGCTTGAGTTTGTGAAAATTGACGACTTTTGACATCCACTGTTCGCCAGTAGCCGGACTGTCCGGGTGAATGTACATCCTCTTTGGCATTTCGGGGTCGGCCTTTCCTGCCACCATCCAACGGGAGTTATGAAACTTGTACCTGCAGTCGTCGGCTGCAACTATATCCATCAAGAGTATATACTTGGCCTTCTTGTCCAGACCAGTGCACCTCACTTTGAACGGAGGGAACATCCGCCTGTGGCAGAGGGAAACAAATCGTAAGCACTGGTGTTGTGGCAAATAAAACTGCGTAAAATATCAAACAGCACGACAAAGCTGTACTATTCTTAAACAATGAAAATGTAAGACGTGTGTTAAATTAGTGCAAAAATATAAAACAAGCTAAGGTATCTGTGGCAAAACTAAGTCAAAAAGTGTGTGAGCATTCTGTGTAGCAAGTAAATTTATTTTAACGCTAAATAAACGTCCAATGACTTGTGCCTTATTTTTAATGCCTCGAAAGGCACACACACAGCAGCCATCTTTGCGTACTGACACTACCACGATGACGAAAATAATTTAGTCAGAGCTTTACGCACAAAATTGACATTTACACGGAGGCAACTAAACTTTTGCCAGAAAGGAGCCATAAAAATAACACGAGGATTACACTCGAGCCACATTTTTCATCTCTAGGCTTGTGTGTATATATCTCGTGTATTTATCTTTGGAGTTGAAAACTACTGTAATGGGAGGCCTAATAATATTAATAACAACTATATTCATAATGCCCTCCATTGTATTGTGTATCCCACCATTAAATGCGTATTTGTGACTACGGAGCCCTGACTTTGCTGCAGGTTGAATGAACACACGAGATCTCTGCAACACTTTAGCTACAGACTGGGCTTCATTTTCTCTGTGAAACTAAATATATAACTTTTAATAGATTTTTGGTCCTATTACATATATATATTTAATCTTGTTGGAGTTACATAGTATCGTGCACTAAAAGTTATATTTCCATAACATTTGCTGCTGACAATAATTCTGCTAAGTAGGTTTAATGATCACAAATTAGCCCAAGAGCGTTTCATTACAAATGTATGTCATGTGCCTGATATAGTATATTCTATGACTGGAAAGAAAACACACACAAAAATATATAGATATAGATATTTCACCTTCCGGATTTTGTGATCACCATCTCAGTGCCCCTCTTGTGGAAAAGTTCCCAAAGCTCCTTGGCTTCCAGGTGAACTTTTGGGTCGTCCTCCACCTCTTCCTCAGGTTCCAGAGTTTTCAGAGGCCTGAGGTGGGCGGCCGCAGCCTGGTGCCCCAGCGAGGAGAAGTGGAGACCGGTCTCCGCGGCTCCCATGAGCTGGTCCATGATCGGCTTTCCCAAGGCGCCGGGCAGAGACAGGGAGCCGCTGGGAGGGAGAGCCAGGGCCGGGAAGAAGGGAGGCTGGTGACCCAGCATTGCACTCATGGCAAATTCCGGACCCCGGTGAGGTATAAACGGATGATATGCCATACTTGATCCTTGTATGACTGGATCTCTCATCAGGAAGTTCATCCAAGAGCAGGCAAGAAATGTAGACGACTGGTCGGATGAAGCACAATGTTTCTTTCAACAGTGGAGCGTACGTACAAGAGCTGCAAATAGGGACAAAATAAAAGAGAGAAAAAAATAAATCTGAAGTTTGAAAGCTTTGGGAATTCCTCCTTCAGCACGGCAGGAACAAGCATCCACCGTTTCTCAGAAGTTGCTGTTCAATCTCTACAGACCGTTGCCGAATTTTGATCAAAAGTCTGCCAATGTAAAAATGTTCTCCATTAATCTTCAGGAGTGCTGAGAGACCGAATTTCTTCGGAGGTTGACGCGCATCGGACACCTTTCTGAGTGTCGCTGGCTCTCGGACATTAGTCGAATTAAACCAACTGGGGTGAGTCACTTAATTGACTGCAGCGCATTCTTTCTCTTCTGCCGCTGTTTACAATATCGGCATTCCTGTTAAAATGGGTTCCTTCTTATTGGCTTCAGTCCTGCAGCGAGGGCGACGTGTTGAAATATTTCGATAGCGCCGAATAATCCCCCTGCCTTTACTTGCTCCGGACATGCACCCTCACACGCACACACACACTTTATTCCTCCTCTCTCTTTCGCGCACACACACATTTCAGAGAAAGACGTGTGCAGAGAAAGGAGTCCGCTGACGGCCAGAGAGAGAGAGAGAGAGAGGTGGTAAGGTCCCAGCTCCGTGATTTTCCTAGCGCCTCTGTGGCCCATAGGGCTTCATACTGTATGGATGTGTTGCATGTTACGAGTAGCTGCGCTCCGTTTGATTGGCTCTTTGACGCTTTCGGACCAATTGTGTGGCTGCGTAGGCGTGGTTTTAACAGGTCGGGTGGAGGGGACAGACTTCAGACTTATAAAAAGGTGTTTGGAAACTCAAAAGGGCTTTGCCGTGAAACACCACCCTGCCTCAGCCAGTGTTGTGTGAATATGTCAACATCGTTACAGAACTTGCGCTATCGGTCGGTCTGTGAGACCCAGCGAAGGGGAGCGAGCAGACAAGCCAAGCCGGGAATTCGGCTCGCTCTGTCGGCGTGATGTTGTGATCTGTTGCGCTGCTGCTGCTGCCGCTGTCGCTGCCGACTTCCCCTCGCTCTTCCCCTTTGCCATCCATATTCTCGCGATTTAACAACTGTGAATGCGGCTGTGTTCATTCATAATTATATGAGTTTTATGATTTTATAATGTTTACTTCGTGGTGTGCAACAAAGATTTAACTGCAGCGTTTCCTGTAACGTCCTGCTTTGAAATATCAGGGAAATATGACCGAGTGTCGGCTGTGAAGCGCTCCATGATAAGTTTATGTGATGTTAATAAGAAGGTTGTGAGTTAAGAAACTTAAATAATTATGTATCATATTGCTTATTTTTTATTTTGCATTGAATGCTTATAGATAAATCGTTTACTTATTTTTTCTTAGCTTATATAGTCATCTTTAATATGCGCATTTACGCAGTTAGATCCCCAAATACTCTCCAACCTTAACCTGGCTTTGCGAGTCTTTTGTATCAAAATTGTATTTTCATCTATTATATGAAGATCTGAGTCTTTTTTGGGGGATATTTTATTTTTCGACTTCACGTAGTATTTTAAAAGATGAGATGAGTTTTCAGACCAATAATACAGCCTTACAAGTTTGCGCGGAGACATGCAAGCAGGAGCATGGGTCCAGCAAGGATGTGTTCACCGCTGCTTCTGCATTATCAATTCTTCTATCAAAACGTCTGTGTTTTGAATCATACCAATCAATTCTGCTGTTAAATATAGCATGCTTTTCCCGGCACAGCTGTCTCTTGGAAACAATTCCGTTTCTGTCCTCCTCTGCAAAGTGCGAACTATGCGTTATTGATAAGGTTATGTTTTAATGCTATCTGGGACAATGTTTATACTATATGACAGCTGTCAGTCTATTTTTATATGCACTATAATATTGAAGCCCATGAGGATCTGGGCTACTGTCTTATAACTATTACGCTATGAATAAAGATGATACAGGCTATACTTTACACACGCTGAAACACCATTCAGAACTTGGCTCATAATTTGGTGCAGCAACATTGCTTCTCTGCTATGCGTCTGATGTGCGTGCCAGACAAAGCCGCGCTAGTGCTCTCCAAAATGCAATTTAACCCCAAAATTCACAAGTAAACTAGAGAGCCGTGGCCGGCCAGCCACCTTGGATAAACATTGACCATCAATTCTCAGTCAGTTGTCTGTCTCCTTGGATGCAGGCAGGGACGCAAGCATGGAGCTCAAAGTCCTTGAGGAGGGGGCAAATTGTTAAAAAAGAAGCCACAGAGGTCTATATTGAATCATGACTGCGTTCAATACTTCACATCACTCATTCAATATTAATGCATCTGCAGCCTCGGCCAAATTCTTCTGATATTAAAATGGTAAAAGATGTTATGTACTTGTTTGTTGCTAGAAAACAATGGAAGGCTTTTTTGTTTTGAAGTTTTGGGCTTGAACGAGTCAGGCAGAGCTCATTCTGGGAGGCAGTGAAGACACTGATTTAAAATGCTCATGTCTGCAAGTATCTGTGAGAGACTAGTGCGGCCATGGTTGGCAGGTTTTCTTTACTGTGGCTTAGTAGTAATGTATTAAAATGAAGTGCCCTCTTCGTCATCTATATATGAAGCTAGGTGTTGCTATATAAAACTACCCTTCTTGTCTGTGTATGTGCATATACCATTTGCATGTGTGTAAAGTGAAGTAGTCTGCTTGGCAATACAGTATATTCCCCACAGGAGACACACAAGGATATCTGGCTTATGTGCTGTGTGTTATTGATTTGCTATAGAAAACAAATGCAACACTGTTGAAAAGCCGCAGCACCGTATGACTGAATGAAAACGCTACAGCCCTGGCTTGAAGGCGCTGCTTTCTACTATAGCCCACACAGGACCTTGCAGTCTTCTCTTTGTGTGAGTGAGGTCAGGTCTGTGTCAATTACCGGGGCTTATTCTTCTTTAAACACTCGCCCCCATTAGCAGCACATTTCAATTTAGTGGAAGGTGTCATCAAATAGGAAGCAGTGTTGACTCTGTGGCAGCCTCTCAGACTCTGCGGCCAAGCTGGCTTCATTAGCTAAGCAAGTAGAGAATGGTCAATACACTATATAAACTTTTACAGGGTTAGGGCTCTCAGGGACTTGGAGAGGCTATAAAAAGGTCCGAGCTGACACTACTGATTGATGAAGCCAACTTTGTCAGCGCTTCCCTGTTATACATCTACAAAGATCACGCATATCAAAATCAAAAGGCGGGACTGTATGTGACTGGACAGGCTCTAAAATTTCTCACTCCATGTGGGTGGCTGATTTCTGGCAGCGCAGACAGACAGCTTGTGTCTGATGTGTAAAAGCATCTTGCAGTAACTGTCCACGCAGTTGGCAGGAGTTATCCTTGGGAGAATATGCTGTAAGAATCGAAGCGGAAAAGCGGCTTCTTTCACGTGCTTCTGCAGCAACCTTAATGAGTAATATCCTTAATTCAGGCTGCGACCACTGTGCGTTTTTATTGAATATTCCTATTACTATTCGCTAACCTCACAATATTGCCAATGATGAAAAACTGCATTAAGGTCATGGGTTATGAGCCTTCCATGCCGTGACTACACAAAACAGCTACACTGTGTAGGTTCATTAAGCAAAGCTTCAAAGACATTCCTGGAATTGATCATGGAGCTGCAAGTGATGTAATGTATGCTGTCCTGTTTATTTGCAGATTGTTAATGATAAGCAAGGACAGACTTGGTGGCACCGCTCCTGAATGGAGGAGATTGTCTGGTGAGAGTCATCAGCCCTAACACGACATGATAGGGAAAGGAAACATGACAAGATTAGTATATTCAACGACTATAATGACCCCAAACTTCGTTATGTACATCCCGACACGAAGAGGAAGGGGAGATGTTCAATAATGACTTTCTAAATGTAAACCATTTACCTCTAAGATTTAGCTGGAATTGATCTGCCGAGGCCCGCGCCGCCCCCAAAAGAGAATCGACTGTAAAATGCACTTTCCAGAATCACGTGCGTGTTTTAGTCAATTGGTTGGACGAAGGATAAACTCCTTACCTGCCGATGAAACGCCCCTGTCAGGCATTTTTAGTCATCTCAACCCTTGCTCTCATCAATTCCTGTGCTGCCCAGTTATGGGTATTGATGAAATACTAGTTTAGTTAATTAGGGGATGTGCTTATTGATGGCAGGGCATTGACTACAGATTGACAAGGAAAATGGTAGTGTGCAGGGGAGACATTTGCTCCCCTGGGTTGAGGTTGTTTATCAACTGTGAGGCAGGCTCATAACTTTTAACTTATTACCACATAGTTAAGGCGGGGGCTATAGAAAGATAAAAATGGCATGTCAAGCTTTCGATGCATTATCCACGCATGACTGTGTTGACGCTAACAGACTTGACAGTTAAAAAAAAAAACCATAAACTTAGATCAGTGTTACTGGATTTTTTTGACTTAAATCGTGACAGTTCTCTCACATCTGCATTGCATACATTTAAGAGTGTTTGAGAGTGTTTATGAACATGTTTGCGTTACATTGTCTGGCTGGAAGCCCAAGCTTGCTTAATGGTTCTTATTCATGTAAAACGACTTATGCTCATTATCGCTTGCTGCTATAGGCTGGAGTAAGGACTGACAGCTGCGTTTTAATACATTGTACACGGCACTATTAGGACAAACCAGTCCAGTGCATGCATCACCTGTAGAGCATAATGCAGGGGATTTGTCTGCTCAACCCCATAAACAGCCGTCAGGCTTTCTGTGCAGCTACACGCTGTGTGATCAAGATACTCATGGTGAAAGCCTCAGATGTGGACCATGTGTCAAAAGTCTTTAGGTTGCCTTACGTGCCACCACTTGCCAACATGGGAGATAAGCATCTTTCTTCTTATATTCTGAGCACTGGGAATCGTACTGGAACTTTTTTTGCATGCTAAAAAGCAAACAATAGCAAATGGGAAACAGAAAAATCCTCAGGTTATTTGTCATCAAGTTAGCACTGTATAAATATATCCCTGGTATGTTAGTGGCATCAGTTAGAGACTACTTTGAGTTTAAATCAAAAAGTTTTGGGAGTTGCACAGTGGAGCGGGCAGGGAGGTGCCCTAATCTGCTGTCCATTTATCTTAGCCCACAATGGCATCTGCTTTGAGCAGCTTTGACTTTACAGTCTCACAACGTTATAAGGTTTTGCCATTGAGTGCAACCTCAAGACTCAGTGCTTTTAAGAGCAGAGTGGTATAAAGCAGCGCATTCCTCCACCGAGGGAATCTTGGGCTATGGGGTTAGGGTGGCTTCTCTCTAGAGGTTAAGTGGGATAAGTGTGTGGCTCATGTCAACCCCACTACCCCCCAATAGTTTCTGGAAAATTTGCAATGGGGTCAGATTGGATTACTGTGTTTTGGTATTTACATGGAGACACAGGGCTTTGAAATGGAAAACCATAGGCGGAAAAGCAAGTGCCATGCAGTCTGGAGAGCTTGGTAAAAGAAACCAGCACTGATTTCCACTGACGGGACGGTTGGATACATGTCTTTTACGTCTTTTTGTCCTACAATCAGACATTTTGTTACAGAGAATGGTGATTGAGGTAAAAGGATCAAGTGCAGCACCGATCCACCATGCGTCCATGCTAAGTACAGCAATAGTCATTCAGCAGGAAATGGGGAGGTTTCAGGCATCGTGCTTGTGCTCGCATATAAACCACATCATAGCCGCGACTGTTGCTTGAAGGGAGCTCCTTAAACGCGGTGAAGGAATTTTGCAGCATTCATAAACTGCAGTACACCCCATCCCTAAATGACCTTGTAAAAACTAACTTAGGTGTCAGTTCCCCTGCAGGTAAGCCAGATCTTCCTGGATTTGTGCCTCAGGTGGTCTGTCATTTTTCCTGTTGAACCTCGCTGCAAACCTGCTGGGATAAGTTTTCCAGGTTATTTTGGGAACGATTCTCCAGCCACTCCCTCCAGGTGCTGTGTGCAGGCCTGAGCCCATAATCCACCCTTTTCAGTGAGGATTTAGCTGCGCCTCATCCCAACTTGGTTTTTGTTTTACTCTGCTGAGGTGAGGCAGTTGCTTAAGATATAAAACAACATAAGCTTATGTAAGAAGCGTTTGTTTGAACAGAATGGGCCACATACCTATTTTAACAGATATTAAAGGGTGCATGGTGATTCCAGTAAGTTGCAAGAAATGGAGCCAATGTCTGCTAAAATTCCACAAACCTGTAAGTGTGTATTATTAAAAAAAAATAAGAGTGAAAAAAAAATCAAGAAAAACAGCTTTCTCCACAGTGATATGGCAATGGTCAGATTTGTTGTTTGATTGATTCTTGTTCTCTGCTGCTTTGAGCCAAATGTCGATTTTCGGGATTTTTTTTTTTTTTTTTTTTTTTTTTTAATTCTTAAATTTTAAAATATACAACATGTCAGGCTATCGTTCTCATTTGATTCAACTGTTCTTAACTGTCTATTAATTCGGTCTCCAATATTTTAAATGCTTTTATTTCAGGCATGCGTGTAAATAAAAGCAACAGGTGTGAGATGTTTAGCCCGTACGTATAATATAAATATTTTTGCAGCGTCCAGGGCGCACTGGAGCTCTTTGTGTTCGCAAACCCTTTTGCGATCTGACGCAAATGTCCCTGCAAGTCGTCGGCCACTCTTTTGTTTTTTCTTTTCTTTTTTTCCCCCTGCTCTTGCTGAAACTTGACCTCCCGTTTCTGGGTGAATTAACGGTTTTGTCAGTAGCGAGAACAACAATTTGAAGTGTATTCGGCAAGTTGAAGCGGCGGCAAAGTTGAGTGCGGTCAATTGAGTCTCCCACATGCTTCTCTCTGTATATGGATGGACCCTTCTAGTAGCTGTTGAAGCAATAACGCACTGTAAATGTTTTCGGAAGCATCCATATATGGAGCCTTGCGTTTAGTGGCCTGGGGAACAAACGCTACTATAAAAATTACGATTTATTAAAAAAGACATCTTGCATACATTTTTATTCAGAATATTTTCAGTTGCACGGTTTAACTCAACTTTTGTTTGCTCAAATGCAAAGTTGGAGCCTTTAAGCATTATTTGCAACTCAGTCATTTCAGAAATCTTGCAGCGTCATTTTACCAAAATAATGTGCACACTGTGCGTTTACACTGAACGCAAACGCAGTTTTGTCTTTGCTTTATGGTGTGAAATGTAGCCACTGATGTTGAGCATAAACAGGTTTATCTGGCTTCGTGTACACTGATAGGTGTATGAACAGCCGTGTTCTTCTGAATGCATGAATTGAAAAACCTGCTGTACTTTTATACACTACACCAGTTAGCCCATTTGTCCATTAGTTTCAACATAAAACTACCAGTTCACCATCTCAGAGGCTGCACTGACCTGGAATAATAATAGTAATAGGTTAATGATATTAAAAAAAAAAAAAACAGCTTTCTTTTGATGTATTATGTGACTTAAAAGTTTTAGAGTAGGCCAAGTCCTTTTTTCTTTTTCTCCCTATAATTATTATTATTATTATTACTAGCTGTTTGCCTTTGCTTCTTTTTCATGTTCAAATTGCAAGTCGTCAGAGACTTGTGACATTTGAAATATGAGACTGACCGTATTTGCTAAGTTAGACAATACACGAAAACCACATGAAAAAATAAAAAAAAATAAAAAAGTAGGATGCGGTCAGTAGCTGGGCTTTCATTTATTGAAGTCCCTACAGATGTTTTGCATGAGGACATTTCTTTGGGGGGGTAATGAGGGGGAGTATTTGAACGTAAACTGAACCTGGTCGGCTTAACTTATAGGATTGTACCTCGAATAAGCACGGAGGGGTCTGAATTCATGTTGCAAACAAATAGCCTGCATTTGCAAAGGGAATAAATTGTGGTTGTCCCTCCATTTGTGGGTCTAAATGTTACACTGATATACTGCCAATTGCGGTATATAATATCTAAATAGTCTGGAGTATTGTGCGTAAAGTATATGTGCTTAAAGTTAAGTATAACCGAGTATTTCGGGGGGGGTATTGGGGTATTGCAGGTGAGTGATCGAACAGTTGAAACCGCTTAAAATGTGTCATTAGTTCAGTTAACACCTGTTGATTTTACTGCAAATTAAGCTGCGCGTTTCATAAACATAACAAATGACAGCTTACTGATGACAACTTTAGATCCCATCCCTCTGTTCAGTTAGTCCATGATTTCCATTTTAGTGCATCCGCGCTGAAATACAAACACAATATTCAGCCTTGCGCGCACCGAGAAGACACAAGCCAACCACCCAACCAACCAATTAAAATCCGATTAGGAAACATCTTAGTTTTCCAACCGAGGGCAGTGAAAAAGCCCGTAACCTTTCCTCGCCGAGGTCATTCACCTAATAAGATCCATTGCCTATAGTGAAGCCGCAGACCTTCACAAATGTTCCTGGCGACCGAGTGTGGCCCCAGAGACCTTTGGCATACATGGCAGTTTAATTGGTCACTGTATTTAAAAATAAGGTGGGATTCCAGTTAATTAGTGGAGAAGTGAATACGATTGAACATTATATGATTTGCTCCCGGTCCCTGGTTTGTTAGTGCGGATTTGGGGTGGATCAGCTTTTGTGCTCGACAAATGAGAAGTGAGTAGCGTGGTGCCGATGCACAGTGTCGTTTTGTGGACTGGCGACAGTCTCGTTTCATGGGAAAAACTTAAAGGAGGCCCGCGTTATCACAGGACCTCATTATCTCATGTCTGCAACCATCTTTTCGGAACAAACCTTAATCAAGTATGGCACAGACCTACTTTGCAGAACTTTGGTATAATAGCCCCCACAACCCTCTCTCTCTCTCTCTCTCCCTCTCACTCACTCTCTCTCTCATTACAAACACTCAGATACACACAGACACATACACATTTTGCGTGTTGCAGGGTGCGCAATGTGGCTGCGAGCTCCTGGAATACTCACAATTATAATCACCTTTGGGGATCAATCCAGATGGAATAATTGCGTGCGTCAGAGTATTCACACAGAGGCACTTTCGCCTGTTAATAGACCTAGTAAGCGATACAACTAAGTCCACATTGTCTTTAGAGCTCATATTTTTGGTAACTTTAATTGTTGTAAGCTAAAGTTATATTAAAATCTTTCAGTCGTAGATATTCTTGAGTGCGTAAAAATGCTGGAACCTGAATCTGCAAACTGCTTTTTAAACTTTAGGAAAAACTTGAAATTATTTGCATTTGTCCTTTTGTCAATTGTTCAAACATAATATTATCGAATTCTCGTTTACGTGTTTGACTTAATACGTTTACCCCATAGAAATTAAACTAAATAGCTTATCATTGTCCAAATTTACATCAACTATACACTGGTCGTTTTCGTTCTGTAAACTATAGCGCATGACAATGACATATACCCGGGGGCTGTTCTCTTCCTGTGCACAAGCCCACAAAACGAGAGAGGTGCTTCATTTACTTGGCCATAAACCATTTATTTACCTTCAGGTGAGTGTCGCGCAGAGTGCAGAGTAAAGATCGCAGGAGAGATTTACACCTGTCTCTATCTGCTCAAATAGAGAAGCCCATAGCCTACAGAGATGGCCTCTGGAGCCAGCTTGTCTGGGGCTCTCCTAGACAGCCCACCCCCCCTCTGCACTGTGGATTAAACAACATCATAAAAAATGACCATCAACGCGCACACACTGTAAACAGATTATTCCCCGCGCTCGCCTGGCGCACAAACTCCACGCTAAAGGCAGAGACGCGTCCACCAGCTGCGCGTTGCTGCAGCGCTCGCTCATAATGTTTCGGTCATTTCCACACCTGTTTGGACACTTCCCGGTCCAATAAATGCGGACGAGCGTTTGATGTCGTGCCCGCGCGTTTGAGACACTCCTCTGAAACTGTTGATGGACATTTGTGAAACGTGTCACGGTTATTTCACCACAAACTTAACAAGGAGCTTTTTACACTTTGTTTGAGCGGAAGACGGCTATTGCACTTAATGGTTTAATTAGAAAAGCATTAGTACACATGACCTACTCTGATATACATTTGGAATTAACATCTCAAACAGGTTTTAAACACATAGACTATGAGTTCTTTTGACCCTTGTTTTACCTGTTTCTGCGTTCCTCCTTATAACTGATGAGGGCTGTCACCTTATAGGCTTCAAAACACTGCTTCAGTGACTATGTATGGTTGTTACAGCATGTTGAAATATCTTTAAAATACTCTTTTCTCTCATTTTCCCCCCCAGAGTAATATGCATGCATATGTCTGCTCCTAAACCTTTCAACTTGGTCAGATCCATCCATCACTTTACAGTAACAGCAGCAGCAGCAGCAGTGTCATCAGTAGTTCACTACTGCAGGTAATCAGCCTGATCTCAATATTTGGACCTGTCCTCCAGCATTCACTGCAACGCTTTAAGGCACCTTACAAGGCTGATGATATGTCGGTATTTCACAGGTATCACATCTCCTGATGCACAGAGTGTGTAGCCGTCAGATTTTGAGCTTTTGTTCCGATGTGAAACAGGGTGAAACCATGACATAATGCCTAACTGTACAGCAGTTAGCAGTGATACGGCCTATATTTTCAAAATTCCTTTCTGTTAAACACAATTTCACAAACGGTTAACACTTTGCCAAAGCCCCTCTCATTTGCAAAGGCAAACTTGCACTCACCTGTTAAAATAAACACAAATATCAGCCTCTATGTTTTTTGTTTTTGTCCCAGGCACACACACACACATACGCCTTAATTTCCTCCTCTCTTTCTGTTACTCACTAAAACACAATTTCCACGCAGAGACACTGACACATAACTCGAGTGGTCACTTTGCTGTCCTCGAAACAGGTGGGGGCGTCCAGCGGTTCTGCCAGTGAATTTAATGAAGAGAATATTGTCCCTCGGTGTGAGACTGACAGTGTGGAGGTTACAAACTTAAGCCTAAACACGCAGGATGCTGTAAAACCTGCCTGCAGCTACCTAAGTCGCCCACTTGTCAGCATCCACGTCACGCTCAGGTCTTAAATATCTCAGATTTAACGCAGTGTTTTCGAGTTGGTTCGGTCATTTTTTATGTTGCTAATCTGGTAAATGAAGCTTTTTTCTCTCTAGTCCTTGGTGTGTTTTTTTTTTCTTCTTCTTCTTTTTTTTTTTTTTCAGCCAGGCTGCTGATTCACTGATAGCAATGTTTGTATCATACTTCACTCTTGAAATATGGGCCAAGACACTAAATGGGTCACGGGCCCCTTTTTAGTGGCTCTTTGTGTGACAATGTGAGACTGTTTAGATGAGCCATGGGTCACAGGGCCAGGGTGATCTTATTCAAATTAGGTCAGAAGCTTACAAAGCCCCCATATGGCAAAAATAGCTAATATTATATCTTACAAAATAGGACATAGCCACCGTTTAAGGAAGGGGTTTCTCTTTTTTTTACCATAACCTAAGAAAAATTCCTGTTTAAAAACACTAAATAAGCATGATTGATTATTTGGCAAGGGATCTCTTGCTAGATCATCATTAGTCCCTTCTTGTAATTGAGGATTTTGTAGCTTTAATGCAGATACGTAGAGGTCTTAAGCTAGAAACTCTCCTGGTGGGACCCGGTTTGATTATGTGGTGAAATTTTAAATAGCTTTACCAACATGTCTCCTGCAGTCTGCTGACAGTTAACGGATAAAGTCAAACAGCTTTCCGCTTATTTTTTACTTCCATCATTGACTGATTCAATCATTTTACATTTGCCTGTACTTCTGAGAGGGAGGGGGCTGGCAGCTTATGTGCAACTTGGAAATTATAAAAGGAAACCTTGCATCTAGCGCAGCCATAAGGGAGTACACACAGAGGGAGAGGGAGAGAGAGAGAGAGAGAGACAGAGAGGCAGCAGGAGTGAACAGAAAGCGGTGATTTCCAAAATGGCTTGGCCATTGAATGACAATAGCCAGGCCCCTCTGCCTGTCTCTTTCTCTTTCACTGCTGCAGACTACAAAAACTAACATAATAAAGGGGGCAGAGAAAATTACCAAATGTGATTTATTCCGATTTTATCAAATCATTTGTGATTTAAATTTGCCAGGAGAGATATCAACGGTAACCGATTTATTTATTTTTTGAGACTAGTGTTTTTTCGTCTTTGTTGTATTTTTTTTTTTTTTTTTTCATGTTTTGACCATCGCCAAAAATAGACACGGAAAACATAAAAAAAATAAAAATATTGCAGCCACTGCTTCTTCCCTGCGCAATTCCTGACAGTCCTGTGAGTGGGAGTGCACTGTGTAAACTGAGGTTTATCATATTTATTCAATAAGATAAAGTTTGTAAAAATGCATCAGTCATGCATATTAACGGGGCACTGACAGGCTGACACGGCTTTGGGAGGGCTGCATGAAAAGCACACAACGTAAACCTCTAAAGGGCTTGATAACTTTTTAAGTGCTTGCTATTTTAAAACGTATATTTCCCACATTCATTATTACCACTTCAGTTTCTCTCCAGGTCATTTTCTCGCCGACTGCGCCTTCACCTCAATTTTATGATTTCAGAAAAAATAGAGATACTGTGCGTTTTTTTTTTTTTTTCTATGAAATTTCAATCAATGCTTAACAATGTTTTCATCGTCCTTTGAATGAACGGCACAGTCAGTGAGGAGTCCTACATATTCTCTCATCCGTCAAGGAAAGGAAGATTTTTTTCAATAAATAATTCACCACTGATAGCCAGGCCTAATGCCTACATGAACAAATCTCTCAGTTACAGCCATCTTGGGAGTAAGCCAGTCCAAGAGCATACTTAATAAACAAATACAGAGGCTGACAAGCTCTGGTTTCACTGATGTCTTTCCGAGAGGAAAGTATTTGAAGACAGTCGGTGAAACAACATCCTTTCTGTGGGTGAAGGTTTAGGGGTCAGGTGTGGGTTATTGCAGCAAGAGCGCGTCATCCCGTTGCGCTGTTACTCCTGATACTCTGGATAGATTTACTGTCTGTTTTACGCAGTGTGTAATTTAAGTTTTTCGTCAGATAAATCTGACATTTATGCCCAGAAATCTTATGATCTCGCACCGTGTTGAGGGAACCAGTGTAATGCACAAAATACACCAATAAGTTTCTGTATAAACACGTATCTCTTGTGTCTATGTAACAGGCGTTTTAAGCGTGTTGTCCTCTGTGTCCACTTTTATAACCGGGGCTGACTCAGTATCACAGCCTTACATCGACCACATGTTCGCCGAGACTAGAAACATAATCCAGACATGATTCCTCTAACCTGGCCCTTTGGGTGAAGTGGCCATGTGTGTATGCTCGTGTCTGTGCAATGTCTTCTCACAGAGATTATTTGCAATATATTTGCTTTCTCGGTTGATCATTAGGGTAGTCGCTTACTTTTTCGTTAGCCTGGAAGGTAAAATTGGAGAGCTTCGCTTTGAGGTCTGCTCCTTTTTGTATGTTATGACATTTATTATCACATTTCTTAAGCGTGCACTATCAGGTGTTTGTGTGTGACTGGATGTGATTGTTGTTATTTAGCCCATCTGTGCGTCTGCTGCAAGACTCCCTACATGAAATATTCAAAGTCGAGTGAAAATTGATCTGCTGATCTGAAGTCTGCCTCTCTCTCCCTTTCTCCCTCTCTCTCTCTTTCTGACCAGATCCCTGTGGAGCCGCCGCGAAGAAGGATCCTAATATCACGTATCAGTTAGATGACAAAGTTAAGGCCCGTATGATTGCTGCAGCTCAGCCTGGAGCTCGGATCAATGGAATACTGTTGGGGATACAATGGACCACACCCACATACTGATCAGAGCCTCTGATTGGATATGATTGGATGACTTGACCATTACCATGGCTTTCATGCAAATTGATCAAGGTAATTTTAGCCCCTTAAGTGAAACTGAGTTGTGTCAAGAGCACTTTTTCTTTTTCTCAGAACGGTTTTGATTAATAGTCTGGAAGAAATATTATCAAGTGAAACAGCTGTTTGTCATCTGAGTTAGTTAGTACGTCTTCCAGGGAAGGAATATTAGATTTCTTCAACATACTCTCTACTCAAAAATACACTGTTAACATGACGACTATCATGTCTGAAAGGACGTCTTAGGCTACAGATCAACTAGCACCAACAGCGGCTCAGTCATAAGCTTTAAGGTCATTTAAACCGAGACAACGCCGCGCTTGGAGTAAAGCATACAGCCGAAAGCTCAGCACACACACATACAGAAAACTAAAATGTTATCAGCAAACCTGAGTGCTGCTATACCATTGTATCCACCTACCCAGGCTGTAGCTGTTACGTGCTCCCCTAAATGTCTGCGACACTCCACCTCACCTCCTCAGAGCGGCACAGCGCTGCGCCCTGACTAAATGAAAAACAATTTGAGGAAACAGGGAACAATCCTAGGCAGGCTCCAGCGGGCTGCCATAAAAAGAGGGGCTGCCTCTCCAACCTTTCCCTTATGCCTTCAGCTTTAACTCTATGGGCTGATGAAAGATCAATGGGCCGACTGGGCAGCCGCTGCTGTGCCTGCTGTCTGCCACTGCACCAGGAAGCGAGCCAATTACAAAACACCAGGAAAAAAAAAAAGGAAGAATGTCAAAACCCCCAGTCTTTGTGAATGCAAACTGAGTGATTAGTGAAATAGTTTTGTGTGTGTGTGCGTGTTTTCTTGTTATGTGAAGTCCAGTCATTACAGCCCGACTTACTTTGAAATGTTTCCATCGCGTGGATTATATTCCAAACTTATTTTAACCCCTATAGTCCCCCCACCATCCTTACCTCACTCTGTTTAACACTCCTTTAACCCTACACCCCATGCCTCCTGCAGCCTCGCTCCAGATCTGCACCAGCTAACCACCCCTCTGGATCTCCGGGCCGAGGTAATGGGGGTTGGTGCTAGTGCTTGGTGCAAACATGCAGCAGCAGACAAACAAATCATGTTAAGTCTCTGCTGCCATGGCTGGCAGCACACTCAAAGGGGAGTCGGTGCCCTGCCAGGGAGGAGGGTGCACCCATTTTCCCAGGGAGGGGGTGAGGGCGAACACGAGGGAGGGTAGCGTGGAGGGGAGGTCTGGTCCTTATCGAGCCCGGATCACAGACACCTCCGCCCCTCCTGGCAGGAATGCACACAACCTCGGTGGGAGGAGAGAGGCAGACGAAAGGAGGAGGAGGAAACAAGCAGACATAAAGAGGGGAAGTGAAAAGGGAAAGAAAAGAGCGAGTGAGGGAAAGTGAGTGACTGAATGAAGGAGGGAGGCAGACTCATAGATAGAGAGAGAAAAAGGCCCGGCCAGCTTAGAGGAGGGAGTGTCTCCGAACATACACACACAGACAAAAACACACCAATCACAACACTCATGCTGGGTTGAGAGCACCTCTGAGAGAGCACATAGGAAAACAAACAGGGCATTAGGGCTTCTTAAATACCATTCGAACCATGCAACTGTGGTTATCATTACCTCAGTTCAGTCGCAGCCTAATGTGATGTGTCACTGATGACAGCTGAAGAGAGATTAGAAAGCCAACAATGTGGTTACACACCACAGAGGTGTTAAATGTGAAGACGTTAAGACCATCGCAAAATGCTCTCACTGTGTGTGTGTGTGTGTGTGTGTTTAGGTCAGTTTGAAATAGAGGAATGTCGCAGTTAAGTAAATTTGCTGTTTAGTGATATTTCTGGTATTTTCAAAATTTGTTTTTTCAAAATAAACACGCCTAATCTCAATCTGACAACACTCCCCTTATTAGGTTGTGTGCCAGACAAACAGAATGGTAAAATGTTCACTTAAAATCTTCATTTATTTTGGATTGGGCATTTCTGCACCCTCACTTGTGATGGAAATATTTATTTTCAAAGCCTATAAAGATCTTAACTTGGCATTCCTACATGGTGGCTGCAAGCGCTTTGCGGCTGCGTGTCAGAGAAAAGAACAGACTTTGTCAGGTGGAGATTGGGGTTTAGGGGTTCATTTGCAGTTCACACGAGAGCATTCCTTACAGTCTTTACATTTTCGTTCGCCCCCGCTCTCCGCCGCCTATCGTCCGGTTCTTTTTGGGCTGTCTTTTTTTGAAATTCTAGGCGGTTATTTCTGCGCATTTCGCCTTTCACTTAAAAATGCGGCGGACTTTGACGTGCTGCGCTGTACAATATTGAGCATGCTGTGCTGAATGGCCAGGAGTGATAATGCCTTGTCAGAGGGCGTGCGTCACACTACGATGTACACGCTGTGACACAATGAAATCATACCGTATAGAACTCTTCCTCTAACCCCCCAAATTTAACAATTCAGTTGGCTAAACCTATGTGAAATCTCTTTGATATGTTATGAATGGGACTAATACAGAGACTGTTATCCTTTTGGCTGAATTTTATTTTTTATTTTTTATTTTGCTCAAATAGCATAATGAATTTTAAATAAGCATAATTAATGTCCATGCAAATATTGTTATCTCATAATAGTCAGCCAAAGTATGTTAATTACTAGCCATCATTGCACCAGATACTACGACACTCAGTACACCCGGAATATATCCCTGAATCATCTTATTTTAATTTATTGCCTTAAGTACTTGTAATTTGATACGCTATTTTCCACTGCTTTGAATTAAATGATTAATTAATTATTTTTAAAATTAACTGTCAGATAAAATGAGCTTTAAAAATGTCTTGAATTTAAACTTAGGTCAGATATATAAAACAATATATAAGCACAATACCAGCTACAAGTGTTTCAGAGCCATTTTTTATATTATTTTATATATGTTTTACTTTGGCTGATGGCATTTGTACAGCCTCATATGCTTTATTTTCTCCAGCATTTTCTTCTATTTCCCGTCTCGGAAAAAGTCCCGCAGCCCATCTGTTTGTCTGTCCAGAGCGGCAGCGAGGCTAACTTATTGCTAGCACATGTGACCGGGTGAGTGTGTGTATGCGCCATGGCCTATCACACAGCATCCCCATCGCCTATCAGCACCCCCAGATGGATCTCTGCCTTCATTAATGCAGGCCCACGGCGAGCTCAGCGTCTCCACATGTTAGCATGGGACGCAAACATCTGGCTTATTTTGAATGTTGTGGGTCCCCCTTTCCCTCCCCCAAGACCCTCTCTCCTGCTCTTTTGGAGTGTCCTAAAAAAAGGGACAGCTCAGCGTTTGTCCTCCTCGAGAAAAGGAAGCGGAGCTGGTGTTTTTGCGGTGAGGGACATCAAAGAGGTTGGGACGTCAGTCACGAGCAAGCAGAGGGCAGAACTTGGTCAATCGCGAGGATTTGTCATCTAATAGCCCCTCTGGGGGGAGTTTAGGTCTAATTTCAGAGGTGCTGAAAGTAGGATTTTATGGAGTATGCCATGTCCAAAGGTCCTTTTGTTTCACATGTTCTTTTCATTACACCCCAGCTAATTGCATTGATAATGGGGAAGTAAATACGTGTTGTTTCCAATTTTGAATTTTCAGCAGATTTACAGATTTAATTGGAGCATTTTGAATGTACCACTCAACCAGTTTTGCTCCAGAGCATTAGTGGATTCTGATAGAAGTTGTAAATGTTGATAAGTCACAGAAATAGGGTTTAATCACATGCTCGCGTTCAAGATTTACACCTGAGAATAGCGAAAGTTAAGAGTCGCGCATTGAAAAAACACTGCGTCACATCTTTTGTCCGCTGTACACCAAGATAAATTCTGTAAATGTGGAAAAACCTCCTTACTAATTAACCTGCTCCTGATTCATAAGTGTAAATTCATAGCATATATTTGTTATCTATCCCCGCTGGTGATGTCACCCAGGGATAGCCTGTCACGTAGCCTAGGCGGCAGTAACTCCAGTTCACTTTAATATTGATGTTTACCTCCCCTTGTCTCTCCATCAGCAATATATTTAATGGTCACATTCTGTGCTTATTCAGCACAAGAAAAACGAGAGCAAGGTAAACATGCCAACTTGAGAGCAGGAGGCATTAGTCTTGTAGCTTGAAATAACTGGATTGCATTTAATGAGACGTACGTAAGTTGAGAGGGCAGGCATTTGTTTTGTTCCTGTCTGCATGTGCCGAATTAACTGACAAACAGTGAACTTCTCAGACTTTGGGACTGCGTAGTGTTCCATCAGCCATCAATACAAGCTCATGATCTGTAGTTGTTGTCAGTCAGGAGGCCGTTTGGAAAAAAATGCACATTTAATGGCTTGATCCATTGTGATTGGAGTGGTTAACTGATGATCTGGTTGTAAATTTCTGTCTCATGGCTGTCACGGTCTCTCCTCCCCTCCTTTCATCGTTCGCTCTGTTTATCCTTCTTTGTCTATTCACTTCCCTCAGCCATTTGCTCCTCCTGTCCTGCGACTTGTATCCAGATCTCCCCCGCTGTCCTGATCTGTCCCTTCTCTTATCGATCGGACAAGTGAGACGCATCGCTCTCTTGAAATGTTCGCAGTTGAAATTCGTCTCATTTTCCCAGTTGAGATTCATCTCATAAAATTATTCCCAGTTATGTAGTGAGAACTGTTTGTGTTGGCTGCCAACCAACACCAAGTTCAGAGAATGCCAGATCCAGAGGTCGGGGGGGGGCGGGTGGGGGATGCTGGGGTGCCGCCGCCGCCGCTGCTGCTGCTGGTGCAGATGTGCTGCCTAATTGCAGATTCCACCATGCGGAAACTATTCTTCTCAACCATTTCAAACCATCTGCAATAGGTGTCACCGCAAGGTTAAACCAACTTCAAAATGCAAGTCGTGTTTCCACTCCTCGCCGCTCAATTGATTGTGTAGTGCCCTCGGAAAAGAGGAAAAAAGAAGTATTGAAAGAGAGAGATTTGCAATCACGGTCATGACTCGCATTAGTTTGCATGTGTCTGCTGGTTGTTCACAGCCTGGCTTAGACTTGAAAGTAAGAATGTGCATTACGCTATGAATACTAGGTTGCATTACAAAGGTCAAAGTCATTTTTATTCTGTAGCTAAAAAAAGTTGAGGTTCTTGTACAGTATATATCGCTTTAAATCTTGGAGGTAAATTATTGTAAGACAGGATGTCGTCACATAATCTCCTCGTGTTTATGACCAACATGTAAATAGAGGAGTGAAAAAAGAGCCAAATACTTTTTCCTGCTCTGCTTTCGATGCTTTCTGGGAAGATATTGATTTGGTAAATTGCAGTAGTTAACGGTGACTGTAGATGCTAATTGAAACCTGGAAAACAAAGGATAAGGTTTCATATTCCTGTAGCGAATACGATGTAAACTAAACAGAGGGAAGTCATTGTGTACTCACATTAATCACTCAGTGCGGCCCATACCATAAATATTTGATGTAAAATACGCCGTGAGAGAACATACCTGCCAGTTAATTTTAACTCAAGCAAATAGGAATTTATCAACAGATGGAGGATGTGCTTTTTTTGCTTTTGATAACATGTCAACATCAGATTTATGCTGAAATTCAAACCAGGTGACTCTGCACAGACGCATGCAGGAAGACAGCTGAGAAAATAACACGGAGAATTTATCATGGGAATGAGAAATAAAAGGTGGAATTGTCAATGAAAGAACATGCAGGTTCTGGTGGATCCCTAATGTGATCTGGACTAATGTTTTTGAGTTTTTTGATTACACCAGTACGTGGCTGCACTCTCTGAACCTGTTTGCGCTTTGCCGTGTCGCTCCTGTATTTATCTTGCCATACGTACATTTTTAACGTTAATAATTCTGACGCAAATATATAAATCAAGTCTCTTTATTTTTTTTATTTTTTTTGTGTGTGTGTGTGTTTTGCACATTTATTTTTAAAAGACTGAAAAGGAGAGTGAGAGACACTGCGCGTATTTGCGTAGATTTATGTGTATGCCTGCGTGTGTGTGATCTTATGTCTGGCCAGCCATGGCCACATCTGTTTGTCATGTTAGCACTTAAGCGCCTGCAGGAGCCACGATACTAAGTGGAGACAGAGTCCTCTCTCCCACTCTCTCCATCCACCCTTTCTCCTAATTACATTTGTTCATTAATCCATTTTCTGCCCACTTCTCTTTCTTGTTTATGTTCTTGCTCCAGTGGGCTTTTGCCTCCTCCAACCAGCAGACAGTGACCTTTAAGGAGATGCCAGAAGACTCTGTAAGACAATGTTACCCCTTCACCCTTTCACCAAATGCATGCACACGCATACACACACACACGCTGGTCCCATCTTGGCCCCTCAGTATCCCCTCAGGCCATCTCCTTCAGAGAGGCTAATGGAGTTAGCCTAATGTCTGCACAGCGCCAGTCATAAAACTGATTTGAGGCTAAAGGCTTGGTGCCGAGACCACCACTCTGCCTACAAAAAAGAGATGTGAGTGAGATGTTAAAAGAGAGCGAGTGTATCTTTAGAGGGAAAGAGGTTGGGGTGGCGGCAGCGGTGGTGTGGGGCAGGCTGGCGTAACTACGGCAACTGCAGACAATCTAATTGGTATTGACATCCTTGTCTCGGAGGAAATTTGACATCTAAGGGCAAATCATTCTATTTAGTCGCCTGAATAGTCTCCAAGGCGGGGCCTGAGGAGCACAATCACGCTGTAGCGTTGTTCTGGTCCTCATGTCTGGGCCAGCTCTGCCACGCAGCAATCGATCCTAATCTGATCGGGGGAGGGGAGGAGGATAAGCGGCGTGGGGAGAAAAAAATGAAAATAAAATCAAAAGCTCTGTTGGGGTAATACTTAACAAGAGGGAGTACAATTGGGCCCTGCTGGGGCGGCAGCCTGTAATGCACTTGTGCTGCTGTAGCATGGTTAATGTATAGAAAAGCCCAGGAGTAATGGCTCTTCAGCCAAGGTGGCCAGGCTTCAAAGAAATCTGCTTGCTTTAGCTAAAAGACTGCCAGGCCGGGCCGCCAAAGACCTTCATTCTGTTAGAGCATCAAATATTGCCCCCTCTCAGGACACACAGACACCCTGATTTTATTATCCTCACTCCCCTGAGAAACTCATCTCATCCCTCTTTTTGTTTGTGTGACTGACCATCAATGTGGAAGACTGAAGTGGTGCTGTCCATCAAAAGGCACACGCTGCCTTTTCTTAGGTCAGAGAGGAGTAAAGGCTATCTGCCGTGTGTCTCCACACTTTGACAGGAGTGACAGTGGTGGCGTAGGCACTTCTTATTAATCGGATGCGTCGGTTTTATAAGACAAGTTAAGGTATATGTATAAAAGTCTGGAATTAGAACATATGAGTTAAAGCAATGTCTTCAAGCGAATGCAAATAAATGCAATCAAATGATCAAATGTGCCTTTCTAATTAAATTAATTATTTGATGACAACTATTTCACGAGTATAACATGTAGAAATATAGACCAGTTAGATGTCTCTACCTAAAGGTTAGTATAGTGTAAAGAATATCATACATCTGTTCTGCAGTATAGTTTAAAGTACTCAATCTGGTGAAGCTATACATAGTTTTTATTTTCTCAGGTGAGTGTTTCATGTTCCTAACAGTCCACGTTGTCCTTCACCAAATGACCAAATGCAAAATCTGGCATTTACATGACCGCACCCAGCCTTCCTGTTGTGCCGATTCAACGCGTAGCATGTACCTTTTATAGTGGCTCACCTTCCGGTTAAAGCACTTTAATTTGTCGTTTTCTACACATTTTTGAGTGTGTTTTGGGGATTTTATTGAATTAGAAGGACGCCGATGTTCTGAGTCGCTGATTTACTTTGCCATTGACAAAAATAGAGCGGTAGGGTCAGTTAGTGTGAACATGACCCTGAAGGGCCTGAAGGGAAAATCCTGCCACTGTGTTTTGAATGGCAAAGCCCAGAGCGTACACTGTACACTCAAACTGTCACGGTTTTAAGATACTTAAGCCGCAGCAACAATAGCAGCAGCGCGGGGGAGTATATACAAGGCAAAATGGTATTTTATCCTTTCTGTTGTGCATAGGCACATTTTGAAACACTAATTTCATTGAGTCCGCTAAACTAAATGCTTCAGAGCTTTAACTCTTATTAAGTAAATTTGCTGTTGAATAATAAGGTGCCAAAAAAGCTTTATTAAAATAACGAATGCTAACAATGAGGGACGGCGGCGGCCCAGCATCCTCATTGTTCAGCCGCTCCTGCTCTTTTATTTGTCTGCATCCCCAGCCAAGCCTATTCTTAAATCACATTTATGCAATAAACTTGTCACAAGTGTGTACGAGATGAAAGTATTCAAAGTCCAGACTTATATTTTTAGACATTCATATGGCAGCTTTTGTATTGGGTCCGTTTTCTGCATCACATAATCTCTACATTCTGACTTTTATCTGTGCCCACTTTTTCTTTTTTTCTTTTTTTTGGCTGCTTGATGCAGATACAAGTGTATGACTGCCAACGCGTCATGCATCTGGAAATCCCATTACACGTGGAACATCAACAAAATCACCTGTAACCTGGGTGACATATGCCACACATATGCATTGCTGTCTGTGTTAAAGTGAGTGATTGAACGTTTTGTGATTTTTTTTTCCTGCATGTTTTCCAGTGACATGACTTGTCTGTATCTACTCTTGTACATGCACATTACCTATGTAATATTTACACAAAAGATAAGATAAAGTACATGGAGTTTTTAAGCATTTTGTCAACATTGGCTTGGAATTAGATCTAGGGTTACTGGGTTTAACGTTATTAAAGTTTGTTGTTAAAGTAAGGGTTGATGATTAAATATAATTTACTGGGTTAGTATTAAGTGGTTAGGATTTGGGGCTAATGAAATGCAAGTTGATTCAAGTATTTATGTACCGTCTACACAATATAGAAGCCCCAATGTGTATATGTCTCAACAGAAATGATTGAAAGTAGAATAATAAGAGTGAGATTGCTTGCATGTGTGCACGGACATGCATTCTTGTCCTTGTGTGTGTATCTGTAACACGGAGGGAGAGTGTCCGAGTATCTGTCTGTGTAAGTATGTGATGAGCTTGCATTGAGCTGATGGCTGCAGATATCAGACCCAGATACTTAAGTCGTAAAAGTGTGTCTTGGAGCCCCGTGGCTGTGCAGGCCCTGGTGCCTGATGTTATCAGAGTTAACCAGTGGCCACTATCAGAACAGAAGAGTACAGAGACATTCCTGTATTACTCGCTGGTGTCAGGCCTGTGACTGTGACTGGAGGCTTTACAGTGTGCTGCAGGAGCGCAGTAAGACAGTTAGGGAGTGGTGTGGGAGGTTGCCGCATTACAGGACAGGCTCCCGGATTATTTACAGCAGGGTGTTGTTAGGGCTTTGCTGTGCCTCCATGTCAGTCGCTTAACTTGACTAACAGGACAACAAAAGGAAACTGAGAAGTCCAAATGAAGTGTTGCATTTCAATATAGCCTCATTAATCTCCAGGATCATGACAAAAGGCACCGATCACTTTTAACTTTCGCCTCGAACTACGTGCAATTCAGGTTTTCCAACTGACACGGTCCTTCCTTCATCAGTGTTTTGTTTAATTGGGAAACACAACACCTCCAGAAGGCTTAGCAGAGTATTCTCGCAGCATCACAGGAACACGATAGCCTTTCCCAAATCTCAGCAGGATAAATACGCTGCACACTATTGTCAGCGGCCCTTCCTATTCCGAGAAGTTTGGTGAGGCATGCCGTTTCGTTTCATTCAGGTACACGTGTCAAATCGTGCCACATTGTAGCTGACGAATATGTGATTTTGTAATGTACAAATTGATTGAAACTAATATTAATAATGAGTGTAGAGTGGTGGAAGACATATTTATGTCCCTCTAAATACTGGTTCCAAAATGTATGTATATAAAAAAATATGCCTATTTCAGTGTAATTTGATGTATTTTTTTTATTTGATTATTTATAATGACTGACATCGTAGCGTAATTGCAAAAGTTGCAGCTGGTAAATGTGGAGCTATTTTCAACAACCTTATACTTTTATACTGTTGGCCAATACCTGCTGTGTAGCTGCCAAGTAACTAATTAAACACAGTTTTCAAATGCAGTAACAAGTAGTAAAAGTAATATAACGTGTATTATATAAAATATATAAAAGAACAAGTCTTTTTGTCTTTTATCTTTGTAACATCTCCATAATTCCTGACAGAGCATGCGCTGGAGGAGCAGACATGTTTAGAAAAGCACATGGCCGCTCTAAGAGTGAGGATGACTTGACAGATTACGTCTTCATCATCCCCATGTCCTCGCTCATTCTTCCCCTCTCTTTGTCTCAGACCAGTAGCAGCGGGCCTTCGTGCAGAAGTCAGAGGTCTCCTGACAGAGACAGCATTTCGTCAGAGGGGGGTATCAGCACCTCCAGGGCCTCAGTGTGCCAGCAATTGTCTCTGGCCTGGATTAGTTTTTGTATCTAGTTACAGACTTTTATTCCCGTGGAGTCAAGTTCAGCATGGCACTGAGGGCCAGCAGTGCCGCTGAGAGCCCAGTGATTTATGTGTTGCTGAGTGAGAGCAGCAGGTTCAAGTCAGAGGTCTCTGGGCAGGGTAGCTTGCCATATATGTTTGTGTGTGTGTTTGGATGTCTGTATGCGAAAGTGCGGACGAGCCAAGGCTTCTCTCTATAAACATAAATGTGTGTGAAGCTGAACGAGGGCCAACTCAAAGCTCTCGGCAGGGTGCCTCAGTCTATTTGGCTTGGAGAGTCTCTATTTGTTTGACTGTGAGCATGCCTGGAAGGGTTTCGGTGCTGTAAAAATAATGACCGGTTTTGAGGGGCGGGGCCATCTGTTTATGAGCTGCACTGATTGGTCGGGGAGGGACACTGAATGATGAGCTTCGGTGACGGAATAACTGAGAAATCTGGAGGAACATTATCACATATGCGCGCATTTGTCCTGGCAGTTATTAAAGCGACCAATTGGGCAACTTCTGTGCAACATTAATCATGTAGCTTTTGGCTGTCATGTGACATATTCATTCAAAAGTGGAAGAATGCTGCAAATGCACTCTGAGACCCTGTGACTTAATTACTCGGGCACACAAGTGAGGTCACTACCTCCTGGTTAGGGCCCTCCCCATTTTCTTGTCTTTTTCTGGACATGGGTCACGGTCGGCTGCCAATAGCAACAATTTGGCCTAACGAGACATACAGTTCTTTATGTTTGGTTTATTCTTTGACAAAAGACAAAATGACACGTCCTTGAAGATGCATAGTCAAAGAGAGATTTAGCATTTGCCACTAGAATAAAATATCTAGGAAGTTTTTATTTTTGACATGCAGTCTAATTTTACCTACCTGTCTGGTTTGACATTTCCCCGTCCTTTCCTGTTTTCCCCTCAAATGAACAAAAAGTTAAATAGTTTACGCAAACTGAGAGAGCAAGCTGTTGCAACTGCACCAAGAATCAATTAAGGCCTGGTTAACACAGCCGGGATACGCGCACCCAATGTCCACCCGTATCCATATCCATATTCCTTTGAAATACGATGTCTTAAATGGAGCCATATTTATTCTCGATGGTCCGTTTTGGATCCCTGAGATATTTTAAAATGAAGCATCTGTGCCGTGGCCTGTTCCGCCATCTGGATAAGACGGGCCAGGGAGAAGATGTTAATGCACTTCATGATGAGAAAGGAGGATGACACCTTTGACCTTCCCTAGCCTTTGACCTCTGCAGCCAATATGGAGCCACTGATGCTATGGGTTTCCTATATCTGGCATATGCTGGCTGAGCCGATTCCCTAAAAGAAATTCTTCATTTGCCACACACTGTTTATATAGCTGCTCCCCCCTGTTGTAAACAGTCGGGCTGTAAGAAAATAGATATTTACTTCACAGGCTTTCTATTTGATTAGAGCGAGAAAAATTGACATGCATATTGGATATGTTGCAGTGCTTACTGCCACAAATGCTAATGGAAGGCTGGTTGTTGATACCTGAACGATGTATACAACATAGAGTTGTGTTTGTGGACTGTAGTATCTTCTGTATCCATTCCCTCACATGTGTACGGCTGCACGCTAAACCCAGAAGCGATTGGGTGTGCACATTTTGCCAACCCAACAGAGTTTCAGTTTCATATCACAGAAGCTCATGTCCACTGCTATGTAAGAGGATCCGACCCTAAATCACGGCTGCATTGCCAGGAACCACCACTAGAGTGGCGGAAAGAAAATCTCCTGTACTCCATGTGTTTCCCCCCTTGGCGGCTGTGGCTGTTTCAGTTGTCAGTGCATTGACATTTATATAGTGTTTCCCTTGGGGTGCAGCCCAGGAGCTCAAGGTGGCTAGGGTCCAGGGGTGGTGGATGGGAGAGTTATGAAGGTGGAGGCTGATCCCTTTACGTGTGAAGCCCTTGTATCTGAGCCCTTGTCAATAGTAGCCTTTGGGCAATGACGGATCACTTTTCCACACAGCGATTTAATTAGAAATTAGAGTGCACATCACCTCTGACCCCTAATCCTGAACTGCTCTCGTCACAGGAAGGAATTCTGGGCATATTTATTTGTGAACTGGGACCACCGGCCCCATATAATGTAAAATAATAATGCTCCAATAAAGCCGTTAGAGCTGATGTTATGATGAGAAAATCAATGGAATGATGATAAGTATTAAGAAGGTCTACGTGCAGTGTTTATGTTAAACGTCATTAAAGAGAATAAGTAATAAAAGTTATGAATCGCATGAACTTAAAGGTTAAACTAGAACATTTACAAGACAATAAATTGAAAAAGAACAACTTTTAAGATTTTTAGTTATTTATTTATTTTCTTTTTTTGGGAGGAACATTTGTTACAGTGGTTACTGTGTAAAAAGTTAAAGCCCAGAAATGAGCTGATACTGGATTTCAAGTGGACCAGCAAAAAAGAAACATGCCTCACTGATTTTACTTAAGCCGCATAAAATGTTTGGACAGAGATTAAAGAAAAGCCGCCTGTCAATCAACAACAGGAGTATCTTCATCTCCGTCACACATCCAGTCATAGAACTGATGGTTCACTGCCCAGGATGCATTTCCAGTCATCTGGCCAGTCCTGTGTCTAAACATTGACCTTGTGACCTCTGCTCATGACCCCTGACCTGTGATGTTGACCCCTTGTACAGGGGGATGGGTTTCTTATATATCTCGACCGGCCGTCTCCATTGACTACCTGCCAGGCACCTGCTCTGAGAAATGAAGCCAAGGCGAATGCCTCTCTTGGGAGCCTTTTGGGGCTCAGCAGACAACAAGGCCTGGCCTCAGCCCTGCATTTGAATAGGCTTTGAGTGGCCCTGGTAAACCAATCTCCCTAATTATCTATTGAAAGAACATTCTTTTTCCTTGCCCAGTCATTACCTTGATTTCAATTGCTGAAAAGTAACATGGAGGAGCTGAAAAGAAAAGAAGGGAGGGAGAGGATGTGGAAAAACATACATGCATGCATGCATGTGCACTCACACGCACTTACCAGACATATAGAAACACAAAAAGAGACCTTCCAGATTTCATTAAGGTTAATTGTGGGTCAGAGGGAGCAGGTTTTGGATATAAATCCTGGATATGGGTGCAGGCTAAGGCAATGAAGAGGAATTAAACATGAATATATGGTCTTTTTGGGGCTATTAGGGCAGGTTTGCCCCCAAATAGTTAATCTCGTCACACTAGAATAGTCTTCTCAGACTCGCCATGATGCATGTAATGAGGTCCAGCTCCCCACTGATAAGAAAAATAGGGTTTATAAAGAGAAACAGCATCACAGGAGTGTTCCAACACATATGTAGAGAATATAAATTCAAGTATATCACCCAGAGGTTCTGACACCAGTGGTACAACTACTGATTGTTTGTTTCAGTTCTTTGCACACTTTGTTAATTAGTCTCTGTAAGCTTGTCTTCTGCTGCATATTACTTTTTTTGTGTAATTATATCAACAAAATCAATCCAGCTTCTAATATCAGAGCAAAATTAACCACTTGAAAAACCACAACCTTTCGCTGCGCTTGGGGGATAATTTCAACATCAGAAATTTTAAGAAATGAATTTTGTTTCTGTGCATCAGTTACCATAGTTATAGTTATCTGCGTGCTGTTCTGCTGGGTCAAGGGCTTGGAGACAGTCAGTGAAGAGTAGGCTCTCGGGGCTCTAGGGCTGTTCTCAGAAAGCACTCAAGGCTTGCATGCAGTCACCATGTAGTGGAGGAGATAAGAGGGCACAGAGCTACCCTTTGAAACTAAATATAGGATATGACGAGCAGCATTTAGTTTGTCTCTTGTTCTTATAATGGCTCTGTTTTGTGGCCATTATTCGTCTAATGTTGTGTGAGTAACTTGGTACTCCATGCTGGTTGAAGTATTCCAACGCGCGCTGCCAAAACCAAAAGATAACGAGGCACGACGACACAAGGTGGACGTTTTCCCGCGACTAGACATGCAGCAGGAGAGAATGTGGTATTTGCTTCGCAGACATCTGTCAGTCCAAGATCAAAATGTTCTGAGCAGAGCAAAAAAATAAAAAACAATAACTTGTAGTAAGATAAAGACATTAACGCAGTCCCGTAAGTGTCTCATAAGTACCGCCGTGGTTGCTCCGTCAGACATTCCTCCATAAAAAAAACTGCTATACCCCAGTCTTTGAACTTCTCCGAATGACCGTCTATCTTGAGTTCTTTAATCTCCACCAGTCTGTCTGCCTCAGCAGCAGCACCTCTAAATCTCCTCCCACATTTGGACACTGACTTGACCCTGACCTGTCTACTCTCTCTGATCTCAGAGCGCACACACACACGCTCACACTTATCAAGTCCACTTTTATTTTTACTTTTTCTGCGTGAATAAACCTATATTTGGTTCGTTATGTGTCCCCTGTTATGTGACCCATGTTGCAGCCATTATTAGTAATCTGATATTTTGATTAATTTCCCCACGCTGAGTGGTTAGTGGTCCCATTATCACATTATCATTACAAATCTCTTCGTTGCGATGCTTCGTTTTTTTGTTCTGTGAAGAGTTTATAGATTAAATTGTTATAAACTTCTCTCGAGCATGGGACATTACTGTAATATTTATGACCTGACTTTTAGTTCTAAACTCAGACAGTTTCAGAAAGCAGTCATTTCCATATTTCTGAACCTATCAACTTAATATTTCATATACAGAACACATTTTAGTTCCCAAACATGTTCCTCTTTCTCCACCAGATCTCCAGTCTCCACTCATGTACTGAGCCGCCTCTCTCGAGCAAAGCTCTCCCCATTTTCATATGACCACAAATCTTTTATGAACGCCTGCAGCCGTAGTTGATCTCCAGTTTCCTCCGACACCCGGTCAAGACCTCTGACCTCAGCCAGAACGAGGAGCAAAATGCTGCCAGGCTTCGCTAGCTGGTTAGAGTGGTCAAAATAACAAACCGATATCGTGATGTGGCGTTATTCTCAGCAGCTGTGACTATCCTCACAGCCTCAGTGTGGTTCCTGTCAGGAGCAATAAGCACTGTAGGTTTCAGCTCTTTCTCCTCACAGTTATCTCTTATGCAGCCTCTAGGCTTCTGTCCTCTGCATCAACACCGCGCCACACAACGCCGCTGCCTAGGACCGGCGCAGACGACGCCTGCTGATGCAGAGGCATCATATCCGTATTTCCTCACATTTGTACGGGCGTAAAATGTTCACACGCATGCATATTTGAAAATGCAAGAGACCAGGATTAGACCCCATGGGGCCCTCTACATCAGCCTGCAGAGGTACTCCAATAAGCTCTCTGTAGACAGCAGTTCCTCACTCACATCGTTTATCTTCCAGACCAGGACCACTTCAAGGCCCTGAGAGGTGCATGGTGCTGAGGTCAGTGGTGGGGGGTGGGTCTCTCCAAAGATGTAGAGATGTGAGCTCAGAATGAGCACACGTAGCGTCACAGTGTGTAAAATGTAAGAGTCAAAGTTGACCGAATCTGTCCTGGTCTTATTTTATTTACTTGTGATAGTGCATAATTAATCTAGCTCATCATTTCTTTATGTTTTCAACAATTGAAAAAGAAATTGCAAATATCATATGTGCTTGGATCAGTGACTGACGCTCTCCTAGAGCAAGTGTTCGATTCAGTCGTGTCCTTTCACTCAAATACGGATGCAGTGTTGGTGCAGTGAATCGAATCCCTCATTCATGAACTCGATTTCTCTCCTTCCCGCCAGATTTCTGGTTTTCTCAAAGGCTTTGAAAGTTAAAAAAAAAAAAAAAAAAAAAAAGCTTGAACCTTTTCATGCTTTGGCAGAGCGGTAATGGAATCCATTCTTCCCTGGCAATACTTCAAAAAAAAAAAAAAAGAAGAAACTAAATATGTACAACTCCCGATTAAGATTAACTTTCATCAAACAATAAGTCAGTATTCAGTAGCTAAACACTTCCATTCACTCAGGTCTTCATTCAAGCAACCATTTCTCAATAAATACTCTCCACAAATACACTCCAGTAGTCCCTTCAGGCACTGTCAATTTGTGTGCGTGTGGCTACTTTTATCTGGCTTGTTTACATTTTTGAATCAATTCGATTGATTTATTAAAAGGACATGTTCAGTGGAAAGACTGGATCAGGATTCTGCATCCAGAATCCAACTTTCGTACAGTTCGGTTTTCATCAGGAAATAAGAATTAAGCAGTGGCATTGCAGCGGTCAGTGCTCCTTGCCGTATATATAGTTTGGAGCGCAGTTTTTTTTCTTTTTTTTTTCTTGAAACCCTCTTTAAGTGCGTGTCAGTGTTTGTGTGTACTATATCTATGGATGGAGGTGGAGCTGTGGGGTGAGTGATGACACTGGCGGTGTAATCCCACCGACATCTGCTTCTAATCTGCAACATGAAAAAGACATTCTTATGACCCTATACCTGCCCCCAACCATCCTCTACCCCCACCCCGCCCTGCTCCTTCTGCCTGATGTTGCTCTCTCTCATTTCGACCCAAATCAAACTGCGTATCAGGTTGCGAAAGATTTCTACCACAACTCCCAATCAAACGTACAGGGTGGAAACAAAAAAAGGGAGTATATGTTTGTTTTATGTTTTCTCATCCGTGCCCCTCAATGTGGAATTAACTGCGTGCTTTGCAGTAGCCGCGTTTTTTTTTCTTTTTTAAAGAATAAACAGAAAAGGGGTAGCAAATGATGGTAATTCCGCTCGCGAAGCTCAAGCCTTTTAGTTTTCAAAGTTTTAAGTTGCATAAAGACAACAAAATCAACTTAAACGAGATCAAAAGTGCCGACGCGGCATCCGCTTCCTTTCAACGCCGCTCCAGGTCCAAGCGTTGGATGACATAAGAAGAAAAGGAGGGAGCGGAGAGGGAGAGAGGGAGAGAGAGTGCTTGGGTCTGGGGAGAGTGTGGGTGTATGCGCAACGTGTGGGGACTTTCCAGTGGATGAAGATTGCCTCACTAGAGGAAAGTATTTATTCAGGAGTAATTGAGAGAGAAATAACTCCGCAGCCAAAAGCCCAGCCTGAGCGGATGAGCAAGGAGAGGATGTGGGTGATTGAAACATGGCTGCAATTTGTTTTAACTGGCTGTAGAAGTAAGCATGGCAGAGCTCTTAGGGCCTGCTTGTTGTAAATCTGGAGCCTTGCAGTAGTATTGTCGGTTCATAACCTCTCTTTGTTGCTTGCTCTCTGTCCCTCCCTTACGCTTCCCAGGGGTGCATTTAGCTGGGGAAATGGAGCTTTTCTTCCCTTTATTTGACTTCCCTGTCACTGGCAAACCCTCTTTCCCTCTCTATCACTCTCTGTCTCTCTTTCTGTTGTTGTCCGACACACACACACACGCGCGCACGTTCCCCTTGACCCCCGTTTTGCAGGACCCCTAACTGTTTCTGTGCAGACCCAATCGTGGGAGGACAAGGACACAACACAGAGATACATTAGAGGAAATCACTTCCCCCCTTTCAGCAGCAATGGCTCTGGGAAGTTGTGTAATTCGTCCGTGATCTGCGTTCTCTCCGTCTGCCTATAAATGCCTTTTTAAATGCATTATGCTATGGGCCGCCTTCATATGTATAGACCACAGCTTTGCAGTGCGTGTGTCCATGTCCGAAGATGTCATGAAAAACTGCATGCTTGTTTGGAAGAGCAGCAGTTTGATGTCATGTTCTTATAACAAGATTTATTAGAGGGCCAAACTAATTGATACAAAGAAAAAAAATGCAGGATAGTTTGGTATTTGAGATGACGGTTTTAAGTACAATTGCCCGTTTTGCAGCTCATTTACTGATGATATTTTAGATATATTTAGATATATTTCAAAATAGTAGGTGTTTCTTCAGTAGAACCTGTATACTTATAGGAATATTAACCAATACATGGAAAATAAATAAATAAATTGAGTTTTCTTTGTAAATTTTCACTGGTTTCAATGTTCACACCTGAAGATTTTTTTTTCTTTTCTCTAATTTGGCTGATCTGATCCTTTAATGATCCCAATAAACAAAACAAATTCCGTGTGAAGAAGCTAGAGATGGATATCGGCCAACTGAAAATGGCAAATTAGTCACAGTCTACAAGTGTGAGCGGATCTCTCTGTTCACACATCTGGTTCAAGGCCTTACCGGCCTCCCGGCCTGTTTTGTCAACTCTTCCCCCAGAACGCACACTTTCATTTTCTCCTTCACCTCCAATATTCCCTTTCCTGATTCCTTCCTTCCTATGGAGCATTGACTGAAATGTGCCCGGGCCGCCGCTGTCGTAACATTTGCACACTCTGCTGCATCCCAAAAGAGCGGCGTGCTTCTCACTCTCCGCTGTGGGTCAGTACTCAGGGTTTACACAGGGGGCAAAGGTGTTAATGCTACATGCTTTAAAGAAGTACAAGATGTCTTCACTTCAGCCCTAACAGGCACCCAGGGTAAAAGCTGGAACTAATCTGAGGTGTGTGTGTGAGAGCGAGCCAGCCAGCCAGCCTACGTGTGCATGAGTGCATTTTTAAGCGAGTTAAGTTTAGAGGTGTTCTCTCAGTGCAAACGTATCGACTACACTCTTTTCCTAATGCTGTGTACAAATAAGAGAGTGGCTTACACTTATTTGCTTTCTGAGCTTTTCCATTTGTGGCTGTTTTGTTAAAATTAGAGCAATTATTCTGCACTGCAAACATTCACATGGGTCTATTTAATGTATTTGCCAGTAAATGTGTAAATGGACAAAGCACATTCACTGAAATCAGAAATAGATTAAAATGTTTACTTGCTATTGAACTTGGCATCCATTGTCTGTGTTATTATACTTTTTCTACTACGCTGATCTTGATTGGCTGAATGAACAGGACAGTCTCATTATGCGTCCTTTGCATGCTAGGTCATATTCTAAACTCTATTTAATAGCGCACATGATCCAATATGACCTCTTTTTTTTTCTCTCTTATTTGGTATCATTTCTATAACTTTATCTTTATCCTTATCCTGATTTATTTATTTTTTTTGCTCTTCAGCATTGGCGCACACGCCCAAAATAAGCCGGTTGCACATTTAGTTCTGCAAAAACTTGGCTTAGGTCATAGCATTGGTAATGAATGAAAACACATTTGCGAGCGAATCAATTTTTATAACCTTTGCGTGTTTATTAGATATTCTGAGGCAAATGCAATAAAGTGGCCAAAGCCAATATTGTATGCCATAAGGAGTGGTGGAACAATTCCAAACAGTAATGTCACCTCTACAGACTGGGCACAAATGTTACACACGGCCCGAGGTTTGGAATCAGAGTGGTGTGTTTACGAGTGAATATGTTTGATTAAACCCACGCAGGCCTGGAAATGACAAAATGCTCATTTTTGTGCAGTGATTTTTTATTTATTTATTTATTTATTTTTTTGAGACACACACGAGAGACACACAGACCCTCCCCTCTCCTCTCCTCTCCTCCACTGCACTCCACTCCCGCACGCACACAGGCACGCAAAAACACACAGACACACACACACACACGTCGTCCTCCCCTCTACAGCCAAGGGAAGTAATGAAAACAAATGGCAGAGTTCTATTCCCACTGGGACCTGAGGAGGAACTTAGTCATCAAGCTAATTTTATTCTTGTCTGGCCCAGAGACTCCATTTCCTCTGGGTGTTTTTACAAACGCTGGGCTGCACCACGCCATCGGCCAGTGATGGATATGAGGGCCTGATGGCCGGATGGCAGATGCTGGCCCTGTAACTCAAGCTCCAAACACTTGCTGATGACCCCCCTCGCACCCCTCACTGTGCGTTCCTCGCTGTTGCTGCTTGAGTGTGCACATGCAAACTTGTGCTTTCCAAACAAATTGTATATTTATTTTCAGTGGGTGTTATAGACTCATAGCTACATGAGTGTGGACGTGAAAGCTGCCATATGCAGATTAGTATTTTAGATCGTTATATTAAAGTTACAAGCTTTGGCTTTTTTAAAAAATATATATATATTTATATATATATATATATATATATATATATATATATATTAAAAAATACAAGAACTTAAATCATTTATCTCATCTTTTCCCTAAGGCAGGCGCTAAATATCCTAAACAAATCACAGATGTGTTTGTTGGAGTTACATAATTAGTTGCGACTAATTGTGGCGTTTGGTTAGGACCTCTTTCACATAACAAAACTCTAAGAACGTCCGATTACCTCCGTCTTTGCTTCCCCGGCCTGTTACGAGCAAGAATCATGTTACAGGCAGTGGCAGGTTGTAGGTTAGCAGCTTAAGCAGTCAGCGCTCTCATTTCTGCTGCGGGCTACCGAGCAGAAATTTCAAAGGGCTGCTTAAGCCTCCAACAAATTAATTTATTGTGTAATTTGTGTCTTTCTTTCTTATTTTTTTATTTTTATTTGAGTAGTTTCCAAAATAAAGGGGAGTGGGAGTTTAACAGAATGAAATAATTAAAATCCGATCTGAATCAAAGTGTACTTCTTTGGCAGCAACATCTCTGAGTTTCAACACACGGTCAAAATGTTATGACCTAAACTACGTTCATGGCAAAATGGTAAAAAATTATTCCTTCCTCTTTAAAATATAATGTTAAACAGCATATGGTACAATCTGTTTCCCTGAGTTTCAGACATAATCACTTGTAACTCTTCATCTAAAAAGCTGTGCGAAGCATTCCTCATAACTGCGTCGATTAATAATGAATGCTAAAAACTCTAATTTTGCCTGAAGTTGTGGCTCAAGAGGGACGGGGCATGTCACAATGCTTCATTGGGTTAGCTGGATTAGCTGGATCATTATTACATCTTCCCTTCCTTGCTCGCACCAAAGTCCCATTCTGTGACATGCACACAGCTGGGAGCAGAGGACACTTGGGACGAGGCAGAAAGAAAGCCAAATGGCCTCCTGTTACGACTCCTCCGCTACCAGCTTGAACCCTTCATTCCAATGCACCAATTCATGGATTATTCAGTCGCTGCATACGCTTTTAGTCTTAACTGTGGTCCACAACAGCAAAGAAGAACCTTATTGTTGTTGATTTGCTAGTATGCAACAACTTTCAGGAGAGAAGGGAAACATTAAAAAGCAATTAATATACCGGAGTGCAAAGGAAGAGGGGAGTCGCCTCGGCCTCCAGTGGGACTGGCGATATCTGCAGCGCGGCCTGAAAACGCGGAAAACATGGAAAAGATGGCTTTTAGTGTGACTTTTGCTCAGCCCCGCAGACGGATGACTGACGGGAGGAGGCGAGGGACAAACAAAGGCAGTTTACGATCAGCATAATCAATGTGACATCAGCACAGCGACATAATGTGCGGGGGATGGAGCGGAGTGGGGCGGGAACACAACATGCTCTTTTTTAATAAAGCTACAACTCGTTCCTTTGCGATTCCACCTTCCTGTTCTTTGCATGAAAGAAGTTTCTTTTTTTCCTGGCTTTTACCACCCGTCAAAAGAAGCCTCATCATCGTGGCAGGATATCAGTGGCGGCCATTAAGCGGCCTTTAAAAGCAATCAAGTGTGCATTTAAATTTCAACCTGACAAGTCGAGCTTTACAGTCCTGGTTCATTTTCTCTCTCTGTCTGAAAGCACACATCACAAAGATGGAAAAAGCCCAGCTTGAGATGAAATTTATTTCATGTTACTTGAACACATACGGTACACATAAATAATATTTGTGTGTTGTGCTATACCGCACTGTTTTTTGGCAAAGAGTCTCAAGCGATCCTCACCTCTGTTCAAAGACATTTTTGTCCCCATTCTTCAACATGATGAGGTTTTTCCAAGATTTTTTCTTGTTTGTCATTGAAGCGGTCTGTGACCACCACCACCCACTCTGACACACACAGACGGAGGTGTTTACGAAACAAGTTTTTGTTGGTCCCCCCTCGCTCTCCTGCCATTCATGCGGTCCAAGGCTAAGAAGAGGAGGAGGGCGTCGCTTCTAGTGGGAACCACTCAGAGAACCCCGCGTGCCCCTTTACCCCGTAACAATAAAGGAAGAGGAAATCAATTTTGGCTGCGTCTTCTGTAGTAGGCACGGATGATTTGAGAACAACCAAGGTGAATCGTGCCAAGCAACAATGCAGCACTGAAAAAAACACACACATTCTACACAGAAACGTAGAAAGGCTAACCTTGGTCTGAATACCATGGAAACGGGGCACATAGAGCTAATAGTGATATTTGAATCCTGGGAACTAAACACCTGAACACGGAACTGATTGCAAAAAAAAAAAAAAAAAAAAAAGGAAAATGGCTGTCATTTTGAATTTAAAGTGCCGGTATTTTAAACGTAAATCCTACTACTAATCTTGAAAATTTAAGAGCATGCAAATCTGACACAAACTATATAATATATACCAGTGTTTGAAACATAGCACCCATCTAAGCTCAGGTATGACTCATTTCTTTTTCTTTTCTTTTTTCCCCCCTCTTACCCCTTTTGCTCTCAGCTACATGATGTGACATGTGTTGGCCTGTGCTCCAAAGCCCAGGTGTCATAGAAGCTACATGATGGCTTTTTCCTGCTACAAAACTCGTTCATCATCCGAGGGGCCTGTTGGGTTTTTATCTCTGGTTGGCTTACTTTGAAGCACTTGATCCTCCGTTATGTCTGCCGTTTGGGGCTCACTGTGTCATGGAAGAGGTCACAGGTAGGGCAGCGTCGCCGGCCTGCTCCGATCCATTCATCTCAGTCTGCCGAGGCTTCACATTTAGCCACAGAAATATAAAGACAGAAAGAGGCAATGAGCGAGCGAGGCGGGCCAGACAGAAAGACAGCACCAGGCAGAGCTGAATCAATTAAGGCACATCAAATCAAGAATTCATGCACGCTGAAAGTGACAAATATTGGCTGAGGCGCTCGAAGCTCTCATGGCATAGCTTAAGCCCCCCCCCCATCTCTCTCTTTCTCTTCATATTTCCTTCTCATCCCTTATCACACATTGATGAAATGGTAGACACAGAACAAGAAAACAAAACATTATATATCTCTAATGTATCTTTAATATTGTTGTGAAGTCTGTCGGGTACAGTTCTGATTTGAGCCTTAAAAGTGTGATTCAGTTTGACCTGGCTGGTGCAGCCATATTTAAAAGCGGAACCTGATATCTCTGCATTATTTTATTCTTTGCTCATAAATAGCATGCCAAACAGATATAGGTTGGAAATGCATATTTGCAGACACTGATGCAGACAATTAAGACAGAAACAGGTAAAACTGTTTGCTTTTTAAAGCCAAATTTTGATTTACGTTCATTTTCATCACATGAAATATCCTCCATAAGATTAAATTAGCTTAAAATCTTTTTAAAACCTCTAATTTTCATATTTATGATCATTTTCCAGCACATCCCGAGTAAAAAACTGCTTTTACATCAGCTCAAGTGAAAGCTGTCTTCAGCTCTTGTTGGAATGTTCAGCACTCCATCAAAAAAAAAAAAAAAAGCAAAGTAAAGAGAAAATTCTGTGTAAAAACGTAGGATACAATAAATCAGTCCAGGCGCTCAGATCCCAGCAAACTGCTGAACCCAGAGTATCACCCATTACAACATTTGTGGGAGTTATCAGCCCCTTTGTGCCCCCATATCTCCCCTTACTCCTCCGGGTCATCCTGGTGTCATCAGCTGGCGCGAGCATATGTCTGACATCTCCGTCTCTCTGTCTGTCTGCTCCTCTCTTCCTTTCCCTCCTTGTCGGCAGTCCAACCCCCCGAACGCTCGTGTCGCTGTCCCTGTCACTTCTTTCGGCTGTGGCCCTCACAAACATGTAGCGACCACTTGATATGTTTGTACGGGGATTTGGGGTTGAACGTTACCATGTTTTGAGAGAGGAACATCTGGTGGGGGGAAAAGGTTACAGTATAGGGATACCACTAGAGCAAGAGCTCTGTGCAGAATTCCTTCCATCAGATAAATCAAGCCAGCAAGTCACTGCAAAAAGGGAGGGGCTGCGCAGGGATGAGAGGGTGAGAGGGAGGAAAGGGACATTAACTCAATCCCGCCTGAGAAGAACGGAGTGCTTTGTAAAAGATGGGCTCCTATAAAATGGCCATCTTTCTTTTGCTGTGCTGGTCTCCCTCTGCCTCGGCCCTTAAAGGATCAGTTAACCCAAATTACAAACAATTGCATTTGGATCTCGCCATGTAAATAGTATAAAAAGTGAATAATTTAGTTTCAGTTTTGAAAAATGCCTTAAAAATATCTGCCTTTACCCCAGGACTAATGCACAAATGCTCTCTAATCTGTGATCTCCAATGCTCTGAAAAGGAATATTAAAATATTAAAATTTCTCACCGTGAAAGGATTGTTGAATTCATCACCACCGTACCCACGTGAACACGTTGGTGTCTTAAGGCCCGGACACACCTTGTGTCGCCTGTGTCAGGACTAAAAAGCTGCACTTGAACACACCGCAAAGACTACAGCCAATGCCCATCTAACGTGTATGTGTTGCACCTATGTGAGAAGAAATAACGGAATAACGGTTTGCACGGAAGCTAGGAAGACATGGCTGGTGTTCCCTGAATCCTACTGGTGTATTTTTTATTTTCATTCCAGATCAGACCTCGTCATTGTGATAATATTTGCACACTGGAAGGAGGGATCCACCGTCACTGATGGCCCAACACCAGCAAATGGTCCGACGTCGCAACCTTTAGAAGTAGATAACTCACTGCTTGAGCAGATAAAATTAGATGTATGCATCTGCTCACGACAAGGGAATGAGAACGTTAAACACATTTCTAGTTTCGTCCAAGGTTGCTGTCATTGTCGAACTTTTTAAAAAATCCAAAATGATCTAAAGTAGAACCAGACAACCACCCATCATTTCTGGCAGACAGTGGCCACTTTGAGGATGTTCCCCAATGTGCCTCTGCTTTTAACAGAGAAGAAAAACAGCAGAACCACTCTCAGTGCTACATTTGCTCAATGACGTATCACTAAAGTAACTCTTCAGTTATGTTAACAATGTATTTTTGACTTATGCTGTATGTTGTGAAAGTCATACTATTGGGCCATCTTGGCACACAGTAACTTCTTCCTTATTCTTTACGTTTCATTTACTATTAATGACGATTATTAATTCTCTTAAAAGCCATTTCCCAGCCTCACTGTAAGCCGATGACAAGTGTGTCCACTCACTCCTTTTTTGACCTTTGATACCAGCCTCCATTGGCCATCATAATATCCTTCCTTCCCTCTTCAACTGCCCCTCCTACCATCCCTCCTCTCCCGTCAATTTGAGGGACAGGGAATCGAGGCAGGGATGAGTAAAGCACATGTCAGGAGACGTAAGGGCTTCTGTGGTGGCCTACGAGACGAAGCTGTCAGAGGGAATGCTGTCAGCGCGACACCCAAGTATCAAGGGCATCTTTGTGTCTTCTCCTCCCCTGTGCCCGTCCTCTGTTGCCTTGCTTAATTACACTGCATGTATGCTACTACTGCTATTGTCAGGGGCTTGACATGGCTACACTGTTGGCATGCAGAGAGCCAAGTTTTGACACGGTGCCCCGGAGACTGCGCTGTGTTGTTGTGATGTGCTGTTGAAGGCTTGTGTGCGGAGGCAAGTCGGTTGCGATTGAGAATGGGGTCATGTGGTGTCTTTAAAATAGTTCCAAAGACTTGGAAAAACAATGCTTCGTATGCTTAATGCAGAATGCTTGCCCAGTACGTGTGCCTGTGCAAAAATCTGCTCTGCTGGCAGTGGAGGCATACCTCACACCCCAGATTTACCAGGAAGTAGTTGACAGCTCTCAGTGCCCTGGCCTGCCGCTAATTTCTCCACTTCCTTCCTGCTAGCCTAACTTAGCATCAATCACCTCTCTCCACTCGCAGCGCTAGTGCAAACCAATTTCCTTAATGCTGATTGCACTGTAAACCAACTCTCCTCACCCGCTCTTGCTCTTGTTCCGTTTTGCTCGTTCATTCTTTCTTTCTTTCCTTCCACAGCTTCCTCTTGACTTGACAAAGCAATGAGTCAATTCTTAAAAGCTTTCTTAGCTGGAATAGATGACTGGAAATGTGTCCACACTTGGTTCAGAACATGTCAGAGTCATGTCATTTTCAGCTACAGGCTATAAAAAACTTTTTTCTTTTTTTTATAAGGTTAGAAAAATACCTGCTCTTACTCTACAAGAGCTGCCACAGCGTATACCTAGGTGGCTAATTCATATCCAGAATATTTCCCCCTGCATAACATGACTTTTAAATCTACACGTGTTGAATGTGGAGAGCTCACTGCTGAGGCTTGAGAAATTCCCTGGATGTTTCTCAAGCTTTAGAGTCGTCAGGAACACAAGAGGAGGTTAGCTATTTCTCACCTTCACTGAATATGTACACCCGGCCTGCATATGAGGCCAGGAACTGTTGCCAGATCATGTACATGTGTCTGTGTGTGCTTCCTTTTACCGCAGTCGGCGAGGCCCTCGCGCGGATGGCATTCCTCTGTTTGGGCAACAAAACGATCACAGGCACACCAAACTACATTTTGATTTGTTCCGGTAGCGTCACGTGCAACCGGGGCTCCGTCGGTGCCGCAAACAGACAAAAGTACATCTTGGCGTGAGAAGAGTTATACTTGAATACAGCAGCTATCAGCTCTCACCTCATCAGTGTCATTCCAGCCAATTATGGGATCCAGCACCAGATCTCCCCTCTTCCACACCCCTTCTCATACTATGGACCCTCCCACTGACTGTGGGAGAATTAACACCACATAAGTCTATAAAAAAAAAATTCTTATGTGAGGTTTGTGTGTACAGTGCATATATTCAAAGATTAGGACATGTACCTTACAGATGCTCTGTGAAATAAAAAGACTTCGCTGGTAAAACGTTAAAAGAAGATAATGAAAAGGTCTGAGCCTATCAAGTGAACCAGCCAAGATGTGGTTATGCAATGACGCCTTGAAAACAACCGCATGAATAGAGGTTAAAAAAATATATATGCCTCCGTATTGACAGATTAGAATAACTGATTGCTCTACTTTTCCTTTCTGTCTGTGTGAGCCCCATTGTGTGTGTAAAAATCCTGAGATCCAGTGGCAGGCCTTTCCCAGTGGACAGATTGATGAAGTGCAGTGGCCGTGGGGCCAAGGGAGAAGTAGTCCCCTGCTGGGACTTCTCTCTGGCCCACTGAGCACACCACAGCCACACAGGATACATCACTCAATCTGCTGCTAGCACTCACACACACACACAAGCCCTGCACTGGACAACATAAGGGCTGTATGGCTAGGAAGAAATCGTAGCTGCTTCAACTCTTGTCCTAATGGCTGGTACAGAGTGGTTCATGTTTCAGCCTTGCTTCAGGGCCCACCGCTGACATGCTGCTACATTATGTTAGCCTGTGTTTTATTTGGCTGTGTTTGGTATAGTGTAGTTGGATAGGAAGTGAGGGGGGTGCACAATTGAAGGCCCAGCGGGAGGGCCACCCCAACACAAACAGTAGGCGGCTGAGGCTTGGTGTGCTTTGCTACGCACAAACTGCCGTGTTACGTGCAGTGCAAGTCACAGTGTTTGTGTGTTTTGAGTGTGTGGTGGGATTTGCCAAGTAAATGTCAACAGGATCAGGTTCCAAAATCATCTAGGGTGTATGGTCTCCATTGTATACAGTGTCTGTGCATGCAGCGAATAAGTGTTTAAGGGAAAGGGGCACAAATGCTGCACGGTGTTGGGTGGCATGAATGTCACATCGGGGTGATGGATGGCTCAGACTGCCATGACCAGGATGCCCCAGCTTTCAGTGCGCGGCTACAAGTGCGATCACTGCTTACGCAGCCACCGACAGTGACTTGTCTGGGACCGCCTGGCCTGGCGACATAGTCTGAGAGATTCCCAAAGAAAGCCCCCGGTACATACACATGCTTGCCTGCTGACACACACCAAGCATGGAAAGCAGGGGTTGGTTTGCCCTGACAAATTACCTACATCCCAGCACTCTGATGTCTCAGCATGGGGGAAACTTGATGGCCTGGTAGGAGGTGGGTGGCTAAGTGGAAGGTCAGGGAATTGAGAAGAGAGGGAACCTAAAGCCCATGCTTTCTCTGCATAAGGAATAGAGGTGGAGGAGGACTTGGGGCCAGGACGCATACATTTATTTTAAGTCTCTTTATCCAATCTATCACCACAACCTATGCTCGTATGTGCACGGGGCACAGAGACTAAGCGCAGAGTATGTCAGAAGTGCACATGTTTATGTGTGTGCGGGCATGCATGTGTAGAGCACTGAAGGCTAGCGTTCCAGACTGCAGGGAAAGGATTAGGAGTCTGGAATGCAAGACACTCCTTGACCCCAGTGTGACCTTTGAGTCTAAATCCCTTGCCCATATCTGTCCCTCATGGGTCATGATCCAATTGGTCGCCCCTTTAGAATGCTGACCTCTTATGCACCTCGTCACTCAGTCTGCTTGAAACATCTCCATTCACTGACAGTGGGGCCTAAGCTAGCTCGCTAGGATAACAACTGGAGGGTTCTAGTTGTAGACTCGGTCCTCGGGGTACAAGAATAACATTTCAATGCTGAAATTCAGAGACATTTTTGTTAATGCAAGCCTACTTAAAGGAAAAAATATCACTCTTGTTCTGCCTTTCAAGTGTCCATGTACACCTAAAACATAAATGAAGCGTTTCCCTCTCCCCTATTTTGGAGACCTGCGCGCCTTTCCATTTGCGAGCGTGTCGACCAAGACTGACGTTAATGGAGGTGGAGAGGAACGAACACATCAGAACGGCGGGTGAGTGGCAGTGACACTGAGCAGCAGCAAAGAGCTGGGTGGCTGGCAATCAGAGAGGCTCTCTTTCTCTTTCACTCCGGTCCCTCATGACATGGCTGACTAGAGAGATGAGAGACAGATGGGTGCCCCGCTCGCTACTGAAGGGCCCCTGAATAAAATATCACACTTCTGATTAATTCATATTTCATCTGCATAGAGGAAAAGCATTATTGTTTTCAGATGCGGTTCATCTATTGTTGATGCGGGCCGGTTCGTTACATTGTTTTTCTTTAAATAAGAACACTTTTGATGTTATTAAATCATTGATGCTTGAGTTAATAATTGACCGGTACAGTTGAGTTCCTGAATCACACACTCAATTGATACCTTTGGGCGAGTCATGGTGATGATAAATGAACGATTTTGTAGCAAGTACAACAATGAAAAAAATTACACTCATTCCCACTCATAAGGCCTGTAAAATCACAAATATTACTCATGTACTAAAACGTGTAATTTACTTTAAAATTAAACAAAATGGGCGGCATAGTGGCGTAGTGGTTAGCACTGATGCCCCGAAGCAAGAAAGTTCCGGGTTTGAAACCAGGCCCTCTGGAGCCTTTGTGTGTGGAGTTTGCACATGTTCTCCCTGTGTCAGCATGGGTTCTCTCCAGGTACTCCGGCTTCTTCCCACCATCCAAAGACATGCTCATTAGGTTAATTGGTGATTCTAAATTGGGGGCGTAGGTGTGCATGTGAGTGTGAATGGTTGTCTGTCTCTCTGTGTGTTAGCCCTGCAAAAGACTGGCAACCTGTCCTGGGTGTACCCCACCGCTCGCCCGATGACAGCTGGGATAGGCTCCACCTAGGTCCTGCCTTCACTTTCTCTTACTTTTGTCTCTTTCTCCTGCTCCGTTAACGCCTGGCATGTATTTCTTTTCCATAAACTAATAGATAACCTTGCTGTCAACTCCACTGTGATGGTTCCTGTTACAAATGTTAATCTTAATTCACTTGCTATGATGCAAATTAATACCCACAAATGTATATTATGACGGAAACTGTAGTATTATTCATATGTCGCATGGCTTATTATTGAAGGATGCTGAGCCAGACGACAGACTAGCTCATTAGTTCATTAGATACATTAGTCGACTCCACATTAATTGATTCAGAAGAAGAAAGGCTGAAATACGCTACTTAATGCTAGGGTTATCTGGAGTTAAATGAGCATAAAATGCGATTAGAATGGGTGCAGAAGGAGGAGAAAATAGAGATTTAAGAGGGGAGTAGAGAGTGACACGGTCAGCGGTTACATCAGGCACCTGTTATGGAGTTGTGGGAGTAAATTAGGAGGGAGGTAAAGGAAGACACAAAGCAGTGGAAGCTGGTCAATAGCCAGTAACTCTGTTTGAGTTTATGAATCTTATGCGTATGCTAAAAGGTCACGCAAAATGAGGTCTTCCTGCAGCCAAAACAAATCTACAGCAACTATATGGGTGCGTGGGTGTTTGGAGGAGCTCCTTACTGAGAAATAAATAATTCCCTACAGCAATGAGGAAGGCTACAGATGAGCTATGTCATCTTGGCTTTAAGAAACCGTGTGAGCGTGTTTGCTCAAATAAAGACACATGATTGCGTTGTCTCCGGTGTAAGGCCGCTTCCCTGTGCATCTGTCCGACAGTGGCAAAGAAGCAGCTGTGAGGAGCCTGGAAGGTCCCGCAACTCTGCCCCTCACCTGGTTCACCTCTGCCTGGCAGTGCCATCAAGGTGCGTCAGTCTTCCACTCTGGCATCTTGTCACCTGTGGCGCTGCGCCGCTGCTCGCCCAGCCAGCACGCTCCTACTCTCTCTCACCCCTCCCGCCTTTTGTTCCTCAGGGCGACTGTCACTCACCTGTCATTTCTTTCATCAACATCATTTGCTCCCACCTTCCTGCAACGGCCGCAGCCGAGGCGGGAGAGGACCCGCTGGAGCGGAAATGGTGACCATTTTGTCCCAGTTCCAGGTTTTGCTGCTGCAGAGGGTGACACATCGGGGAGGTGATGACTGACGGGCTTCACTCTGGAACAGGTTTCTCAGAGGAAACACGGAGCTTTGAAGAATCTACAAGTTAAATATTTGACAGTTTTAATTAAAGAACATAATATTTTCATCTGACAGGAGGACATGTGTTTTTCATGATTATATATTAGTGTGATAGAATGATAAGCTAAGTAGATGAGGTGTATGTTATGAATTTAGTACAGCTGTCGCCATGTGTTGAGTGCAACATTAATTATTACACAGTTGTTCTTTCTGTCTCACAAAACCTGACATTGATGTATCTGAATTGAAAGAAACTTCTGGAAACAACCAAAGCTTTTATCTGTCCAGCTGCCTTGTAATAAAAGTACGAGTGTATGAAAGAGTAAGTGACCGTACTGTATGTTTATTCATGGTAATTATGGTCTTTTGTAAAGCCTTTTTAATGTTTGGAAAGCAAATATCTACAATGTGTACATATCCACACATGATGCAGTGTCATTCATCACTCAACCTGTCTTCCATTCACTCCTTTTAGAGCGAGAAAAGACGTTTCTATGTCTTGTCCTGATCTGAGTATCCTAGTTCAGTCATTTCCCATGATTTCAGAACAAGCAATGCACACAAACACTCCAGCACATTGATTCCCAAACCCCCCATAGCTGTAAGCAAATACTTCACTTTTCAGAAATTTGTAGGCAGCCTGAGGGTCTTTGACCTGTCTTACAACTCTGTGGAGAACGATCAAAGCACTGCTACCTCAAGGCTTAAAAACATCACCAGCAACAAATTTGCCTTCACTAAGCCCACCGCACAAGTTAATTTTCTAAACTATTGACAACCTTGCTCAAATTCCTGTAATGGCGCTGTGGAAAGACCCCACAGGTGAAAGTCATGATTGAGAGGCGATACTGAAGACATCTCTTGAGGCAAAGAGAAGGAGGGGATAGCTGCTTCCTAACATCCTAGCTTCTTCTTTCTTTTTTTTTTCCTCTTTGGGAAAAAAAGTGTATTTTCTTGGAGTCCCCTCAGCATGGCAACTCTCACACGAGCAGGGAGGAGGCTATTTCAGTGATCAGAGGCTTCCACGGGCCCTTTGTGAGCACCGTCTGAAATATTGCCCAAATAACGATCAAAGCAGCTTCCTGAACTAGACACTAAATCCAGCCTGGTGAGGGCCAGACAGTGATTTTATTTCACATTTCCACCCAAGACGCAGGCACATGCAAGGAAGGAGAAGAAGATAAAATAGATCGAAAAAAGAGCCCCTGGCTGTGGCCCAAACTCCGGCCATATCAGTTAGGCTTTGCTGCCACGTGGCATATGGTACAAGACAAACTGTCAGCCTTTTTCCCTCCTGCCTGTGCTTGCTTAGAGATGACAGGAGCAAGAGCACGTTTGTGTCCCGGCAGCAGGCATCAGGCAGGCTTAGCGGTGATTTGGGGGGAAAAGGGGAGAAAGGCAGAGCATCTTGCTGCGGCGAGCAGTGATGCGTCTGCACGGCTGGGCATGGGGGGGCTACGCAGTAGCTGCGGGGGACAGCGCGGTGCCTGCGATTGTGAGGAAACTGCAAATTGATCAAATTGTGGAGGCAAGACTTTGGGCCTATTATCTGGGTCATGTCAATGTCTCTCTGGTCTCCAGTTGGTCATAGGGGCAAGTAGTGCATGTTTGAGCTTTAAGAGCCAAAATTGAATTTTTTGTACGTATGCGTCTAGTCGAACCTTCATGCGCATGTTGTTTACACTATGCCTCTGCAACAAATAGCTCCAGCAAACACCAAACACAGCTTCCATTAGCGCCCGAGTGCCATTTCCCAACACTTAGATTTGAAGGTGAGTTTGAGGTCAGATCCTCCATATCACCAGTTTTAAACAATTTCAAGGTTCTTATTTATCTAACATGGAGAGTTTTGTTTAAAAAAAAAAAAATCTCTCCAGATTTCATTGCTCAGCTGAGAAAAAGGTTTCCATTTGTTTATATGAAATCCAGCATCTACGAGTCACGTTGTCCCCCTATCAGCAGCGATCACAGCGCCGTCTGTGCATCAGAGCCGACTTCAGCAGAATATGCAGCGGCTATTAGCTTAGCATGGTGCGTGATCGCCGTCTTGCCCTGTTGCTGAGGGTGCTGTCCCATGCGGTTTAGGGACACACGCATGGGGGAGGGCGTCGTCATCACTTGTCACCGCGCTTCTGTCACAGTCCCCAGAGTTTCAGTGGCTCCCTCCGGTCCCTTGTCACTCTGCCTGGCTGCAAACAGCTGGTTACCAGAGCCACTGCCGTGCTACCATGGATGGATGGATGTTATGTGCTGGTATGAAGCACTGGTAACAGGTTATGTATTTTCTTTGCTTTTGTTATATGTTTTGTCACATTGTATAATACATGTGTATGTTTTTTCTAGATTTTCATGCTAGCTAATGCCAAACAGGTTTCGTGGAAGCAACTCCTAAGTCCAGAGACTGAACAACCCAATTCCTTGTAAATCAGCAGTGCTGATATTAGCTGTTGAAGGCTAAATGGCCATTATGAATCCTCAACACTCTGACACGTTGTGACCTGCCTCCTCTGGTGAGGTATGTGGCGCTGTGTGTGGGAAACACATATACACACACACACACACACGTATACATGCATGGACCCTGACTGCTCTGTGTGTGGGCCATGTTTGCCACCACTTAGTGACAGGTCAGACTCCCATAGTGTGATCAAACAGCAGCCACAACTCTCTAGAGTTCCCACAACACTCCGCCTGGTGGAGAGTGGACAATAAAAACAGGAGTGGTGGGCTTTCATCACAGGCTTTACCAAAGCCTGGCCTATTTTTGCTCTCTCGTTTGGCCTGACTCGGTAAAGGTTACATAAAAAATGTAAACAGGGTCTAACTGTCTGCTGGCAGTGGCTCCAAATAACATATACAGTAGTCTCTGTGCGTGGTTTACGCAACCTTAATGCTTGAAAGTAAATTATAAGGAAAATTAATGTTTTTAAACCAGTTGGGACTCTTGTATCCATTGTTTATTGTACTCACCAACATAACTACTGAATCCTGGGAACACGCAGATATACCTACGTCTGGGCAAGAAATGCGTATAATCAGAACGGTTGTAAAACATGACAAGTTAGCGCCTTTCCTTGGAGCCAAAAGCAAACGTGAGCGTGTCCAAATCAGCATGAGTCTTTTCTTACGGCACTAAAAAAAAAAAGAGTGTGCACATAAGATAAGGTCTTCTCCCTGTGATACAAATCATATAGAGGAGCCAAGTACCTAGAGCCTGATGACAATGCATCGTTGTATGTCTACCACTCAGGTGAAAGGGGCAGATGTATTTCGACCTGTGCAAACAACGCTGATTAGCGCTATAAAACTTAAGGCAAAACAGGCTAACAGCCAGTCAGCCAAGAGGTATTGTAGCAAGGAGGGAGACGCTATCTGTAGCGCTATCAGCCCCAGCCCCTGTCCTCCACTAATGGAATTGTCCTCCACCCCAGGCTGTGTATTACCATAGATCTGTGGGATAGTCTCAATCCAACAGGAGAGCCCAGTGATTTAATTAAGGGCCCCTTTCTGACTCACTTACAACACAACAACATCAAGACGGGCAAGTTCAGACATATAGCAAATAAATAAACAGGAGCCTCCTTCGGAAAAGGGACGTGTAGCTCTATCAGTGTGTGTGCGCGTTTGTGTCTGTCTATGACCAGACCGATTATTCAAATAAGCTGCTCCTTTTAGTCTACGGAAGAAATCAGAAAAGACAAGTGGTTGATGGTGTGTAAGCCCTGTCAGTCCTCGGTTTGTAGTGACTGTTGTAATTTATTGGAGCCCGTTAAGACATTTCATGTAATATTATGAAGCATTTTGAGCAGCTTTAGTTTCAGTTGTCCCAAAGCACATTTAGATTTAGTTAGTTTCTCACATCTCTCAAGAATATCTGAAAAAATCTGAGCTTGGTTTTTAAACCAAGGGAGAAAGACTAAACCTTGTATCTGCAGTATATATATAGAGATACATTTATAGGCTTATGTACCAGTGACTTATATGAATACGCCCCTGTCATATAGAAATTCTTTTCCGGCTTTGTTTTCAGCTGGCTGACTGCCAGGGGTGAGTGACAATTAACAAAACAACAGCGTACAGACAGCGACATAATGCAATTGAATCCTTCCCACTTGGAATCGATTGTTACACCTTGGGGTGCAACATTTTTAACATTATGTTGCTTTATCCAGGACTTTAATATATTATTTTTGAAGAAGCAGCACATTTTTTCGCTCGTTCGCTCATTGACTCTAACAAAGCAGCAACCCGCGATCTGTCTGTCAGCAGAATTTGGACTGCGTTTTATTACATCAGTGGTGTGAAAGGTATGGATTGAAGAGTTTACAATCAGTTATTTGCTTTTGTCTACATTCGCTCCTACTCTTTATTCACATCGCCCAGCAAATCTATATCTATAGATATATATATATATCTACCAAGAAGTAACCTACTTATTTTATTCTTCTGTATTTCGGCACTATCATATTAAGTTAGCTCCTCACTAAAAACAATACTTCTGACCGCGTAACCAAAGGTTGGATAGAGGCATACCAGTGCTGTATCTGTGTGGGCTGGGCTGGCGGGCAGCCGATGGGCCTCTGGCTTGAAGTTATGAGCTCCTGGTCCCTGGTGCCATTACCTACACCTAATGAAGTTATAGCAGGGCTGGGCCTACAGGGCAACGACTCCCTGTAGAATGCTGGGTCTGGGTCTGCCATGGCCCACACACACAGAAACACATGCCTACATGAGTATACACACAAATATACACACGTACACACACACACACTTCTTCTGTGGATAGTTATGGTGCGTGCAGCCGCAAATTACTGCATAGTGGAAGGTGTAAAAAAAACGGCTCCTCTACTTCCATCCTTCCTTGCCTTCTTCCCTAAATTGGAGAGGTGGGGCAGGCTGATGTCTTATCTTGCCGTCTACTCGGTGGCTACGTATAGTCTCAGTGTCTCTGTGTCATGGTAAATGCACATTAAGTCCCCTTGGCCACCCTGGAGCACTCGTTGGCTGACCCTTAAAAAGCCCAGGCAACACAATTATCTTTTATGACCTGCCAGAAAACACTGGCTGTGGGGAGGCTATGGAGGTCCACATTTGGGCCTTAAGTAGGAGGGACGCAGGTTGTCACCTGAGTCCCTCTTTCCTGCTGCAGCAGCCCACCAGCAGTGATTATATAGACTCAGGTAGTGGACTCCCCACTCGTTGTTGAATAGTGAAAATGTAGCCATCCACATTCGTTCCAGTCTATGAAGTACTCATTCTCAAATTATCTTAACAAAACTTCATTCACATTTTTTACAAGTAACAGGAACTAATGTAGTTTTGCATGCAGGTATACAATCTGGATGTAAAGGATTTCAGTATATCCAAATATCCATGTTATATCTGTAATTCCGATTGCTCCGATCTGTGTTCTGTCTGATTATGAATTGATTATGAATCTTCCTTCATTGAGACGATCGTCTCTGCTGTGAGTGTTGAGCGTCAGCACTGTAAATCAGCACTCCGCAGTTGGTCGTTATATACAGCCCTAACCTCCCCTAACTGGTGTACAGAGGCAGGAGCAGGAGGGAACCTACAAGAATGTCAGCCATCAATCCCCGGAGCTCATTTCATTAAATGGCGGATGGATGAACATGCTGGAGCCAGAAGAAACGATAGCGTCAGAATACGTCAGAGATGAAGCCGGACTGGTTTAAAAGCCCGCCGAAGGAATAAAATACAGTTTAAAACTGAGACTAGATGGTGATGACTTCTCCCGTGGTTATTTTTCACCTTTTTCCTTCTCTTGTGCACTTGAGTCCACCTTATTTTATCCTTTCCTGTTCTCCAGCCCTCCTGTATATTTCCTCCCTTTCACTAACATATGGTTCTTATGTTCGTTATGTTTTCTACCTCTTAGTGCCTCGACCCCAGGTCTTTGTTGCCGGACTTAACTCATGTCTCCCCTAATTAACAGCAGCCTAGATACGTTGTGACAACACCAAACCGAAGCTCCACAATTTCTGTATTACTCCGAATTACAGCAAGAGTTCCTCCATTAGAGAGTTAGATGTGGTGGGATTGCTCATGTTAAAGAAAACTCTTTCTTTCTTTCTTTCTTTCTTTCTTTCTTTCTTTCTTTCTTTCTTTCTTTCTTTCTTTCTTTCTTTCTTTCTTTCTTTCTTTCTTTCTTTCTTTTATTGCTGGGATTGTGCTCATAACTGAATTCTCTGAAGGATGATTCAATTTAAATATGAAATTATGAATGATAACTTAAACTTAAACTTAAACTAACTTCCATGTTAGTATTTCATGGTAAATCAGTGATTGTTTGTGTGTAATGTTTGAACATGCTTCAATAACTCTTAAATACTTTTGTGCCATATTGTATGTTTTCCATTAATTTTCTTAAAGGCCAGCGTGTGTTTGTTTTTCCACTTAATCGTTTGGTATAGTCCTAACAGGACCGCATGTTTATTTTTAATAAGTTCTTATATGTGTGTTGGTAAATGACAATGCGGCTCTCAACCCACAAATGCTGTTCTCTGATCGCGTTGTGTTTATCATGGTCATGATCAGTGAATGCTGCTCTGACCTTTTGTTGCTATCCACTGGCAACAATCTTTTCAGATAATATCCTTGAAATCGGGGAAAGCTGGGGCCTTCACTGAAGGACCCTTATTGTAGTGATGTGTGCATATGGAGGCCGTACCACTGCAGGGGAAGAGCCGGGTGCCCGTGTTGGTGTATCATATGGGACAGGCGGTGTCACACCAGGGCCTTAACAGCCCTACTGATCGTCCCTGTGGAGAATAAGGATAAGACTAAGGTCTGACTCCGATGTGTCCCCAGGCCCTGTGTATAACTGGGGAGCCTGCCCGCAGAAGCTGGTGTGCCTGTTTACCATCTTACCAGGGGTCCCCACAGTCGACGGCAGCGCCTCGTCTGCACGGACTAGAAATGTCTTGTGAGTACGGGCAAACACGCTGTGAAGACAAGAATATGGAAGCTGACAGAAATAAACGCGGGTTGGGGGTGAGGCGAGAGGCAGAGAGGGGAAAGGGAGAAACAGCGAGCGACGGGGGTCCCGAAGTGCTGAAGAGATTGTGCTGGCATGGTGGCCAGAGGCCTTTCAGCTGAGTAGGCACCACTACCTCTCCCTTCTCGCTCTGAGGAGCTGCATGCTGGTGCTCAGAAGTGTGTCTGCCACACAGATACACACATTCGCGCACACATACGTACCGACAGACACCACTGTGGCCTCGCCGCCTGCATTCACCCGCCGCCACGATTATCTCTGGCTGTGTCTGCACAGAAAGGCATTTTTTTTTTTTGTTATTTAGTGTGCTTGCTTGTGTGTATATTCATTTTATTTTCAGTTTATTTTGTTACCTCTGATCAGCCCTTAGATCTCGAGACCACAGCATCACTTAACTGATGAGATTTCTTACAATGCCAGCGGGCAAACTGTGCATAATGCATGACAGACTTGATATATGGCTTGATATAAGACTTGATATGGTAAATCTAGATACGGGGCAGAAAAGGACAACATATATAAACACACCCACTATTTGTCTGTAATACATTTTTAACGCAATCAGTGAATGCTCCTCTGACCTTTTGTTTCTGTCCTCGGACAGCAATCTTTTCATGTACCGTCTCTGGAATCAGGTAAGCTGTGGCCTTTCAAACTTTTCAAACTAAAAATGGGTTTTCTGGATGTATATTTAAGTTAAAGCCATGTGTTACAGGAGATCAACTCTAATTTTCTGCTTTTTAAGATGTTTCCAATTAGAGGTGGAAATGGAAGTGCTTCAAGCCAAAGACATGTCAACACATCCTGGATTAACTAGGTTTTTTTTCCCCCCACTGGGGAATCCATTCCAGTAGCATGGCTCATTCTCGAGGTATTAAGCAAGTTAGCTCTACATCTTGACAGGTTTCTGTCCCTTTTTTCCTCTTTAGTTTTCTTGCATTTGATCCCATTCCTCATCTCTGTTAAATCTGTCTTTGTTTATTCCTTCTGTCTCTAAAAACAGCCAGAGTCAACCTTTACATTAATGGTAACTCCGGCAGAATTCCTGCCTCTTTCTCCTGCTTTCTTCATCTCTTTGTCTTTTAATATTCAACTTCTTCCTACTTTGTACCTCACACTCTTGTGTGTTGCTCTTGTCACCCCAGCTACCCTACTTCCCCTGCCTACTTCTCACCCTTAGTTTGGGAGGATAGTATAGCAGGGCAGAGGTTTGGGGCCAGGGTTAGGGAGACCGTAGCGGCGCCGGGGCGCTGACGATGCGGTAAAGCGATTCTGATTTGTGCCCACAGCCATCAGTGTCACTCTGCTCAGCTTGTCAGTCTCTGGGAGCATCAAAGCACGCTGTCTGGGACTGCTGTCACTAACAGTAATAGATATCATTTCAAAATCTTCGGTCCTGCCCATTGTGTCTGGCTCAAGCCTAGTAGCTGGGGCCCACCTTGACCACGGTTGGATGGGCCCGCTCAGCGTGCACCACACAGGGGCCCCGGCGCCGGGCTTAACTGTTGGGTCACGGTCTGATATGTAGACGTTCATGGATGGTTAACTCAATAAATGCGTTGATATGGCCAGAGAGCCTGAGTGAGGGGATGGCTGAAAATATGGTCAAGCATAATCACTGTCACGTGCAGCGGCTTTACAAATTTTGGGATAAAGGCACTGATCTGGTCCTTGTCTGGTTTGGTTCCGGTCACCGTTTCAAATTTCACATGGAGGTGTCGCCGATGCACGCGTACACGCTCGCTCACATTGTCCTTCTTCACCAATCAGAGCCCCTGCACAGGCTCTAATAGCCATTAACTACCCAGCCGGTAGTGCAAAGAATCTGACATCACAAATGTCACCAGGCATTAGGCCCACATGACATCAAGACTCCCTCCAAGATAACTAGGCTCCTTGTCAATGTGTGTGTATGGGAGTGGATGCACCTACATTTTTGAACTTGCTGGTGTGTTGCCGTGTTTGTGTGCATACCCGTGCACAGTTTATGTGCAGTCCTTTTTCATTCACCACATTGTTTCTACATGCTACATCTATCTGTTGCAAGCGATTGTTGTGCCTATGCATTCCATAGAGCAGCCACACGGATCTAACCTTCTGACGAGTCTGTTTGTGGCATTTCGTGTTGCCAGCCTTGATGGACCACGATTTATAAAAGCGAAACATCAACATCATCAGCACTGTGTATGCCCTTTGCTCAATGCAGCTACAATGACTACCAGACTATCACAGGAGGTAGGACAACCAAACAACACACCGCATTTTGCTTACATTGTGATAGACAACATTTTTTTTTTTTTTTTGATACGTACCGTGGAACATATTTATTTTTTGCAAATTACACGGTAGAGCAGGAAGGGCATCGGTAGGGAAGAACAAATGCGAAAATGAATGTGTAATATTCCCAGCCCAAAGTATTGGTTGTTATTTTTACTGTACATACAAATTACATTGGTTCCTTCCACATATACACATTCCTTTCTAATTAAAAATCTGGTCCTTGAATGAATCACTAGGATTTAGTTTGAAACTAAATCACAGATCATAGAACGACCCGGGGCTATGTTGTGATGAGGTAGTGAAAAGAAAGAATAAACTGATGGTTTCAAATAGAGAGAAACTGAAAAAACACCGAAAGACAAACAGAGGAATGAATGGACGAGAGAGACGGGGAGACGGAATTGAGATCAACAGTAAGTTGACAGAAAGTGCTTACGACGCACTGCCACTTCGCCTCAGCCCCCCTCCCCCCACTGCCCTCCATCCCTCCGTCCCTCGCCTCCCCCTGCCCTCTTACATGCTCTCGTCAGCTAATTATCCGGAATTAGAATCTTCTTTCACACCAGTGGTGTCAGGGTGCCTTAGCTTGATCTGTCAAGGCCCCTCATGACTGGGTGCTAAACTCACGACAGTTGATGAGTGCGAAGCCCGCCACAGCTAATTGTAAGTGAAAAGCTGGACAGGACTGACAGCACAGGGAAAAAAAAAAAAAAAAAAAAGGACGGGAAGAGCTCTTTGTTTTGAGGGCACATGAAGGAAGGAGGTTTTGTTTGTGTTTTGCAGGTGGCAACAGGGTGGCGTTGGGAGCTGGTGCCCGTGTTTGATGAGTGGTTGAAGGAAGGGTGAGGGAGGATGGGGGGGTAAGCGTCCTGCGGCAGTGAAATATGTGCTCAGCAAGGTGAAAGAAAAATGGAAAGAGGGCTCGGAGAAAGGAAGGAAAAGAGTAAAAGAAGCCGAGTGTGAAAAAAGCAGGTAGGTGTGATGGAGGAGGACAAGAAATCCTTTCTTTCAGGGCATGTCGGCCAAGATCTTGCTCATCAGTCCTCATGGCCTGTGACCACCATCATCGTGACAACACAGGGACAGAGTGTGTGCTCATACATATTTACACGAGATATTTTTGCTATTTGTGTGTTAGTACGTGGGGGCTGCATGCCGCTGTATACGCAAACACACATGCACACATGCATTTGTTTGAGCGTGCACGTGTATACGCACAGGGTTAGCGTTTTACTGTGCATGTGTATGACCGAGCCTATGAATGAGCACAGCAATTATACGGCAGTTTAAGCTGTATCCTCCTTCACATTTAGGATAGCCTTTCGACAAAAGCCTCGTTTTCTTTATGCAAATGCGACAGGATGTACAGGTGTGCGAGTGCATGTGCATGTGTCCGTGTCTTTGTATGCCAGTTGGCCTAGAATGTCAGCTAATGTATTCTTAGGTTAAATGCTTACTGTACTTGCCAGGACAAATTAAATGTGTCACCAGCACAGAGAGGGGGTGATGTGGCTTGATGGGAGGTTGTCACCTATCTCCTCGGGGCAACTGAGTGTCTAAAGATGGCAGTGTACTCTCTTAGTACAGTCCGTCGATAAACAAATACTTGAATACTGAAAATACGCGAATCCGAAAGCAGATTGTATTTTATAGTTCAAAATCTCACATATTAATTATGTCGTATTTTGCACAAGCATGTGCAACATTTTCTCCTGTTTGTCATGTGAAATAATTTTGACAAATGTCACATTTAATCATCCATATAAAGAAGTTGAAAGTTGTTGTTTTTTATGTTAGTTCTAATTTTCTATATCTGAGCTGGATGTATTAAGCACAAACAATACCATTTCTTATATTCTCTCAGTGTTTGAGAGGATCCAGCGTACGTGCTGGGGCGCATTTTCCGTCTCCTTTGACTTTTTTTATTTAAAAATCTGCGTTTTCTCCCTCCACAGAGGAACTGTGTTAATTATCTATGATAATTCATTGTTGTGTTAATGATTGTGCCCATTATCTTATAAATCCGAAGGAGCTGTTGACCTTCCATTTATGTGTTTGCTCGAAAGCTAAGCAGGCAGCCACCAGGATTCAGCAGTCAGCCAGCAGCCTCCACTCCAATAGTACTTTCACCCACTTGAAGACTGGAAACAGCTTTTCTCGAGCTAGTGTAGATTTGTGTGGATTAAGCCTCGGCTCTACAGCCGAGGGCTTGGAGAAATTCTATGCAGAATAGGCCAGGAAGCTGTTTGGAATTGAATGTTGTTCCTCCCCTCTCATCATTACCCTCGAACCCTCACAAAGGACCCAAATCTCCCAGTGCCTTTGAACCTGTGTTTCAAAATGAAAGACATGTCCAATGGAGGGTCTTTTCTTATTCTTCTTACGAGTGAAAGGAGGGGAGAGAAAGGGAGAAATAGAGGAAAAAAGGGAGCTTTAGAGCCTCATTTTCCCTCCTGCTCTACCGCCTTCGTTTTCTTCCGGCCTTGAGCCACTTGTTGGAGGAAAAGGCAAATTTCTGGAAAAATTCCTGGAGGTTATTCCCCTAATCAACCTGCGCCCTCATCCCTTACTTTTTGACAGAGAAGGAGAGAGCAAAAGGGCGAGGGGGGGAAAAAAAGCATGGGACACATGGTTAAAGGAGAGGACAAAGAAGAGGGGTCTCTGGAGACAGCTGTTGGAGAGGTTAGTTAGAGATTTCCAGCCATTAGCTTCAGTCCTAGCCAGCTCCCCCACTTGAAGCAGACAAGAGCTAGAGCAGGCCAGAGGCCCAATATGAAAAGGGACGGGACCCAGCTTGATCTCGTGGGGAAATTGTTTACAAGTGGGACCCTCAGTTCTACAATAGAGCAGACTGCAAGAAAGAGGGGCAACAAGAGAAACGGAGAGAAGGGATGGAGGTACGAAGAAAATAGTTTATTGAAAGAGTGAAACAAATCTGCCAAAGCACGGGAGCAAAAGTGAAAGAGCACGGAGCGAGAGTGATTAAGGATGGACCAATGAGGGATTTGGACGGGTGCAGTTGGTGGGGCAGGGAGGGGGCTTGGGGTGGGGGTTGTGACACAATAAGTGGAGGACCTGTGGGGGTGGAGGGCAGGGGGTCTTTCTTTCTCTTTTCAAAGGCAGGATAAACAAGGAAATGAGTCTGTAATCATTTCCAGAAATTGCCTTCCTCTTTGCCTCTCCTCTCCCCCGGCTGTCTACCCGCCTCCGTTCATTAGCAGGCCATGGCCTGATTAAAGATGTTCATTGTCCCAGAGAGAGACACAGAGAGTGGATCTTGAATCTTGTGTCCACGTCACCGATACGTCAGGTATGGTTTGCGTTTTTACTGCCACCCAGGCCCGGCTATCGAATAAAATGGAATTTACATAAATAGCAGAAAATAAATGTCAGCAACCCGTTTACGCTGATAGAGATGCTGAAATAAACTTTATCTCATCTGATTGCAGAACATTTATCCATCATGGCCTGACGAGGAAAACCTGAGCTCGTCACACGGAAGTGTAAATTATAATTTATTAATGGGACACTGCATCCTCTCCCCCTCCTCTGTCCGGAGATACGAGGCAGTCATCTGCAGTGATTTTGTTGACATAATACAAACGTCAGATACCCTTATGGACAACCTTTGACACTGTCTGAATAAGAGTGGGATGGCTGGAGCCTATCCCAGCTGTCATCTGGCGAGAGGTGGGGTACACCCTGGACAGGTCTGCAGTCTATGGCAGGGCTAACACAGAGAGACAGACAACCATTCACACTCACGTGCACACCTACGGCCGATTTAGAATCACCAGTTAACCTAACGAGCATGTCTTTGGACGGTGGGAGGAAGCCGTGTTATCAAGGTAGTCATTATTATAATGATGTCAGCTTGCTGCCACTTTGCCGTCATCTACAATTACATCATATTTTTACCCGTGAAGCCTGTACTTGTTAAATGGTATATGGTTTTGTATGTATGTATATAGTGCTTTATAACCTATTAGTAATCAGTTACTCAGTAATGTTATCTGTGTAGCTGAACTTAATTTTAAAACAGCAGCCATTTTAATCTCAACACTGCAAAGATAAACTACAAAACATATATAGTTTAAAAGTTATGATAGTGTAACCCTGCTTTCTGGGAGGTGTGTTCTCCAGACTCTCTGGGCTGTGGGTGTTATGCAGGTCACAGTTTTGTAATATAAAAAATATATAAAGTAAAGTGCAAGAGGTGATAAAGAAATAATTATATGATAAACTTAATCCTGTAAAGTCCTAAAATAACATGGCACAGCTAAATACACAACATAATTACAATAAAACTATAATCTTAAAATAATCCAAAAACTGCGCGATAAATGAGGTTGCTATACTTGACTCGACTACACTTGATGTCTGCATGTGTGTTTCGCTCATATTCTTACTGCACATCATTGTATTGCTTTAAGTCAGAACGCTGCTGTGTGTTTGTGTCACTGGAGGATTATGCATGTACTGTAGCGTGCATGTGGTTCTGCTCCTTTTCACCTTAATCCTCTCATGCATACACACACTTCCTTCTGCAAATGTACAGCATCTCCCTTCCCTTAAGTGTAAAGGGGTTTACATGAGATGGAGAGAGCGCATGGCCTACAGAGGGCAGGAGAAAAGGCAGAAAGTTGGAATAAATCAAAGCCTTTGTGAGAAACCGTACCAAACAAACAAACCAAACCAAATACAGAAAAATTAGAAGCATAAGGGCGGTCAGGCTGGACGGCAGAGGTTGAGTTGTGGTAGGTTAGGAGGCCTTCCCCTGCCAGGGAGGAAGTATTTGGGTTTTTATTGGTTTCATATGACACGACAGAAACTTTTTAAGATGTTGTAGACGCGCTGGTAAAAAAAGCAGTCTGCCCACCCCTGCATAAAGTGCCCCTGTGATCTCGGCCATATTTATAGGCACTGTCTTGTGTCACATGGCTTCCATTTCTTCCCTTGTTGGGACCCCCTGTGGCTGCTTTTACAAGCACAGGTATGAAGAGGTCAAGAAGAACATGGGGAGGGATATACACATTAGTATTTTTATTTACAAGAAATGCGTTTTTCATGCGTGTTTCTGTTAAATACGCAGGTCGTAATGAAATGAAAAGGAAAAAGCTCCACACTGTGATCAGCAAACAAGTGAATGCCATTAACTGACCTCTGGACGCTATCATACATCTAATACAGAGTTGGCAGCTGATTAGAGCTAAAAGTCCACAGTCCGCCCACACTGGAAATGTTGCCAGTGTGTCCGAATCAGTCCAAGAAGTATACATATCTTGATAGTAGTAATTTATGACCTTAATTTTAATATCAGTTATCTCACAGGTTTGTAATCTATTGGTAAATGTCCTCTGTGGTTGTGGTCCGAGAGTGTGAATCTCCAACTGGCATCCGGCAATGTAGCATGGGCAATAACTATTATATAAGTGTACAGTCAAAACTAGGTTAGATTACCAACGACTTCTTGTGGTAGCAACTCCAGAATGTCATGTTGTGACTTTACAACATAAAAATAAATGTTATAAGTATGGTAAAATGTATACTTGTATATATTCTACACGATCCACACCGCAAAGCTGGACAAGGCCAGAAAATTCACACCTCCGTCACCTCAGTGGCGGTAACACGCCACCTACTCACCTCCAACCCCTGCAAGATCTCCTCAGTTTGCATCGCAGCAGTTTCAACTGCATATAGGAACTCAACACAGCGGCGTATAAATCAACCCCAGCTAGCATTACGGCCGCGTAATTACAGCACGACGTAGACCAGTACACATGTACGTACAACGGCATAAGCCTACTTGCGCAGGCTACAATTAAGGCTACTGTATGTGCAGATTTGTGGCGGACGCTTAAACCAAGCTTAAGTACGGCTTGACACTCTCCATGCAAGGAAGCACACATTATCCAAGTAAATCAATCAAAGATATCAGGATGGCTCCATGGGAAACATCAGGGGATTCATTCAGGTAACACGAACATTTCACAACAAACTTTATGACTATCCTGGCACAGCTTTTCAGGTAACAAGTATTATAATAAATTGACTGGTGAGTGTCGCTAAAATTGTGCTAAAAATGTTTATATAGTATATTAACGGGTAGCTACTGAGAGAAAGATTAGATTGGGTGCTGGATAAATATATATGACACCAACTGACCAATGACTGACCAATCATTGTCCTCCTTAAGCTCTGCTTGTTCATTAAAACTCAGACAGCCAAAACCTTGAGTCAAGAAAAGGGCACCAGAGTCTTTGTTGATGAGAAGTCCCTCCTCTTTCTCTTTATCTCCCTCCACTTCTCTCTCACTCCGTCCGACGCATGCATCTCTCCCTCTCGGCCATGTGGTGCGGTGTGTTGGTTTTAGTGGGTACTAAAAACACACTGTTAAACACAGTTTTAAAAGTTCCTAAAAGCATTTTTCCCTCTCTGGGACTGGCACTTTAATCTACTCTCGGGTTTCACATGCCACATAGGCACACCTGGGGAGAGGAATGAAATAAGCTGGATACCACATACCCGCTAGCTCCCACACATCGTAGACTGCTTGTAAAAATGAAGAAGGAGAAACTAATCAGATTTATTGTTTTAATCATAGAGGGAGGTGTCTTTTTTTTTTTTTCTTTGTGCAGATGACTTTATGACCTCTGGGCTCTTCACGAAAGAATCTTCTGCAGCATAGATGTAGGACAAAGAGCTGAAATCCTCTGAGGCCTCAGCTGTTGCTCATTGGCATTTAATTCTGACTTTAACTGAGTTATGATAATAAATGCTCTAAAAGTAAACTGGCAAATGAAAGCGGATGTGTATAGCACAGATTGCAGAGAAAAGAATGTCCTCTTGAATTTTTAATCCGTCTCAAAGTATGTCTGCTGTGCGTCTTTGCAGACACTTCTAATGCTGACTCAGAAAGAAGGGTGTACAATATGGTCAAATCCAATCTTGACAAGGCGCACGGAGAGGGGCCTCTTTCCTCCTTCTACCGTCTCATAAAAATTATTTTTATTAGCACTTTTTCCACTTTTTATAGTCCTCTCTGTGTGTGCAGGCAGACATTTGAAAGCAGGGGAAGGAGTAAAAGACGCTCTATCTTTCTATCTTCAAGGGAGAGGACACAGCGGTTCCAAGAGGAAGGGGCCATGACTGAGTTCAAGGAAGTTCAGCATCTCCGAGGGGCCAAAGGTCAGGTTCAAAAGGGATAGAGGTGAGTGGTTTGGAGTTTAAGGACTTCTTTTTATCTAGTGTGAAACAGAGATACTGGTGAAGTGTGAGCAGGGGTTGTTAAATTAATTCTCGCCAGAGAAAGAAGTCGGTCGGGCAGCAGAACAACAGAGCAGCTGTGCAAAAACACGCTCATTAATATTCATGGCAAGGAATCATTTCTGGGGTTTGGATTGTGTGATGTCTGCTCAGTGAAAAGAGGAGAGAAAGTAGGCTTTGAAATCCACTTGGCTGTGAAACTTGGGGGAGACCCTTAGCAAGGTCATAGGTTTTTGTCCTATTTCAAATCCACATTTATAAATCCTAAATCACTCTCTGCAGTAGTGGACACATGTTTATAAAGTATAACTTAAAGAGTTTGAAGAGTTTTCTTCATCTCTGCAAACAAGAGGAGGGTCTGCAGCAACATTATTAGATCTGTAATGCCATACCTACGCACAGTGACCCTATGAGCTAAATGCTGTGCTCACATCTTAATTTTACGTGTCAGCAGGGTAACATTCATATGAATGATGGAGTCATGGGAATGTTATTAGTTTTGCAGACTGACCTGATGATGGATAAAATGTTCAGAGGCCGTCCAAATTATTACAGAGCACCTTGTGGGATGCATGAAGGTCTGTATCACGTTTCCAACATTTGTGAAGACATTACACTCTGAAGCGCTTATGTTAAATGCTAGTTGGCAATAGAGACATAGTTGGTTCACCAAAGTCACTTCTCATGATACTAGATGAGAGGGTCACCAGTGTTATTGAAGTACACCCCGTGGAGAACCCAAAGGTCTGTACCATAACTCAGATATAGTCATGTTGTGGTTTTAATCTACTGTTTCATTAAAAACCCAAAATGTCAGCCTCACAGCGGTGCAAGAGGAATAGTGTGGTTATCATCAAAGTCGGCATCATCGGTGTCTTCATCAATGTCAAGGCCTGTAATCTTATAGTTCTATGTGTCCCACTTCATGCACATTTTGCATGTCAGGACCGCGCATTTTACACAATTTCCAAAAAGTGGAACACCAGTCATTCAAAATCCCCGAACAATTTAATTTTGGTCGGACAAACCTCCAGACAGGCTTGAACGGATTATAGGTATAGTTTGCCTGTCAAGTAAAACCCCTTCAGGGGTGCTATACCAACAAAGACCTTTATTTACTGTTTTGGGGATTGTAATCAGGACCAATCCAATCCAAACCACAAGCCATACTGCCGCTGTAATGGTTTTTTTTGGTGGGGTAGGGGGGGCGTGGCTTGGATGATCGTTTGGCTGATCGGCTCTGTGGTCAAGAGTGGCTACATCTGTCCAATGAATGACATCTCATAACTGCTAAGCCTTTATGATTGGATCTGGGAATCAAAAACTATGGGCACTTCACCAGTCTGCCAGCCTGCAACAGCTGTACATGACATAGTGCCCCATGAGTACAAGTCTGATTGGTACATTAATGAATAAAAAAAAAAAAAAAAAAAAGCAGGGGGCGGGGGGATTACTGCAAAGAAGGCTGAAAATGATCATGTTCTTGTGACTCTATATTTGTGGAAGATGGATTTCTGGGGAACAGCTGCATCAAACTTCAGACCAAAGTAGAGTGTAAATATACAAATGCTGTATGATATTAATGATAAATGCTTGTTTTGCGTGTGTGTTTTTAGCCAAAATATGGCCATGATCCAAAAACAGATTATTGCTGAAACACAAAATGCAAAAACACGATACGTAAATCATGTATTTAAAAAACAAATCCGAAATCTGTCTTTCTGTTTTGACGGAATCCTAGATAAGCAGCAATCAAAGAAAGATGTAAAAAAGAACCCCCTCAGCTCTCTGAGGCAGTGTGGAGGGGTGGTAGTGTTAGTTTGGGCGGCTGTGTAAGAACGTGATCCCCCTGTCAGTGATCACTGTAGATGGGATTAGATTAGGCCAGATCAGATTAGGGATTGTATGGGCATAAACATTCAATGTGACTCATAAACTAATCTCTGCACAAGAGCCACTGATGGGGGAGATGAGAACAGTAGCCTGACCAGTTGGAATGTTTCGCTCTTAATCTACTGTGTACTTTGAGTATTTCAAGTATTTTCAAGTACAAGTAGGAGTGTAGTATCTAGAGGAAGTAATACAAGGTGCTGCATATGTAATAACACAGCATACATGGACAGTTTTTTTTTTTCCTAATTGACTTTACAAACCAAATCAAAACTGACAAACAAATGTACAGCAGCAGCCTCTGCAAAGTCTGCAGCGTGCAGAAATTAGGAGGAATGTTAAAAAGGCTCAGAAGCTAGCAGGCTAACAAGCATTGACTCTACGGTTTGAGTCCGGTATGTGAATGAAGCCCTTGATGCCCTCCAAGTGGTCTCTTTAGTATTCCTTGGTGTAGGGGCTGTGGTTTGTCAAGTGGGAGAAGGATGGGGGGCAGCAGGTCTACGCAAGAGTTGGTATCTCCATCGGCTGAGCCGTGCAGGTTTACAACGTAAAGCTTTGTTGTAGCCAACTGAACGGCCTCAGCAGCAAGCATGCACAGCTACACCGTCAGCCCAGAGGAGAAGACATGAATCATTCAGTCACAACTTGTCACACTGATCAGCCACAACATTAAAACCACTGACAGAAGTAACATGTCCATCTTGTGACAATGCAATGTTCTGCTGGGAAACTTTTGGACATGTAGTGCCGACCTAGACCAGACTAGGTACCCCCCACCCCATAGCAGTGAACATTCCTTGCTGGCGGCACACAAAACTAGTTGAAAACACAAAAGACATGAAAAACGGCACAAGGTGTTGACCTGGCCTCCAAATTCACTAGATCCCAAACTCATCACCAGCTCCTCCCTTCAACCCTTAAGACCCAAAGGCCCCTCTAACACATTCTGTTGCCAGACACCACAGGACACCCTCAGATATCCATTCTCTGATGAGTCACAACTGAGAAGGCACAAAGGAAACCTGCACGATATTAAGAAGGTGGTCATAATGTTATGCCTGATCAGTGTAAAGCAAGCTACACATTATCACACAGTACTCTGTTGGATTTCTAACACAATTTAAGCTTGTATGTGCTTCCATTTAAACAGCTGGCAGTTTGGTAGGATATAGAAATCAAGTATGAGCAGGAATGCTAGAGTTTTTGTTATGCTAGACTTTATGCTATGAGTAGACAGCTATTTTCAGAGAAACTCGATCTTTTTGGGTGAGCACTAGATGTACATGAATTCCGTACATGTAGGAATTCAAATGTCACACTACTGTACTGTATGTGACAGTTCGTCGTAGGATATAATTACAGCTGTAATATTTTGTATGTCAGTAGAGGTTCCTGGTAATCTCATCTGGCATAAAGTGGCGGCAAATGTAGAGCGTATGAGTATTGAGCTTTGCTTAAGAGTATTGAGTGACGAACGCTCAATCCACTACTGCAGCCTGAGCCCATGTATGGATGCCCTGGTGAGCTATCATCCCCCATCTTGGGAAAGGGGTTGGCTGGGAGTGCTGGAAGAAGTACTCTGTTTAAACCTTTACTGTAAAAGTCTCCAATACTCCAATACATTATTGTATTAAAACTACTTACTCTACATAAGTGCAGGAGCGCTATCAATACGGTGTACTTGTATCGAAAGTGAAACTGTTGCTGGCATACATAACATACTGTATTGTATCTGGTCCAGGTGCAGATAGTTTTAAAAAGGCAACTACCTTATATCTGGTATAAAATATGATTGTTCACTCACCCATATAACTTTTGTGTAATCTGTAGTCCTTCAGGAGATATTTAGATCAACATATATCTAAATAGTGGGAGTGACTGGGGCACCAAAACGCAGCCTCTAAATAACACATTATCTGCTACAAAACTCGTTAATTCACCATCATCATTTTGTTATCGTACACTAGTGCTATTGTTATCATCTGATGTCTTCTGACCAGGATTATGTCATTTGTCGGCTTGTTTTCCTGTAATTTGCTACTGCTAGTTTTTTGCAACATGGCGGAATATATTTCCAATTCTGAGGTTGTAGACAAACCATAGCAGTAGCACAAGCATACAAAATATTGGTGAATTGAATGAGTTTCGTAGCAGATAATGTGTTATTTAGAGGCTAAATTCGGTGCCCCAGTCACTCCCACTATATGGATATACTGTATGCCGAAATTACACAAAAGTTATATGGGTGAGTAACCGATCTTATTTTATGCCAGGAATGAGGTCCAGGTTGTAAAAAACAGTAGTTCCCCTTTAAGAAAACTGGCCCAAAGTCTCACAAGAGACTTTTCTGGAAGTAATGAAATGCTTAACGGTGGAGGAAATAAATGTTCCACTTGTATTTTTCTGTTATCTAGAAGTTTACCTCGTATTATTATTTAAATATTTTTCCAACACTAAATACCACACGCTGCAGAGCAAGTATAGTTGCAGGCACAGTAATGCCAACCAGAGAGAGCATCTTCTCAGCTCAAGGACTTGCATTTCATCCAATTATTCAACCTCTAAAGTAGGAGTAGTAAACGAGTCAATCCTTCATGATTACTGCAACACTAGGAATAACAACTACTTTGCAATAAGATAGATAAAAGAAGGAGATAAATGGCACAAATAGAAATTAGAAAGTTCCTTGTAAACTTGAAAAGCTAACAAACATATCTTATCTGGATATCTGAACCTGAGACTGCATAAGATAAGAATGAAGTGGCTAATATTTTAGCCTATCTATCATAAACACAGATAACGCAGCTTTGTGCCAGACTCCTCCTTAAAAACGGCTGCAATTAAAACTGTGATTTATTGTGCATTGTGTAATTTGATGCTTGACTCTCTACGATTTATTTAACTTTACTGAAATAAAAAAAAAGAATGGGTCAACCACAATAAAAATATTTTTAGTTGTTTATTCATTTACTCAGAAAATACAGAGAGAGAGAGAAAGACAAAGTCAAGACTTGTCTGAGCACAGAGATCAATTTTTATTTTATGGGCTGGCATAAAATCACGGCAACAGCAGTCCTTGTCCTGTCTCGTCCTTAGCTTCACATACGTTTCCAGTGATTTGTCATTATTTGTGCCAGAAGATCAAAAGAAAGAAAGAAAGAAAGAAAGAAAGAAAGAAAAGAGACTGACAAGTCAGTCTGAAAATGTGATGTCATTTATGGTCTGTCTTGGTAACACTTTATGAGCTGGCCAGAGTCCAGGTCTTAATCAAAAAAGTGTTCGCTCGAAAGCTGTTCCCACCCTGTTTCTCTTGCGCACTAGGAAATGTGTAACTTGCTGAATTAAAATGGATCGGCCAGCTCACGTTTTGAAACTGCTGTCACAAGCATACGCGCAAAACTTACACACACACACACACTTTGAATCAATTCCTGTCTCCGCTATCAATCCATATCTCGATCGTTTGGCCTCGTGATGCGAATAAACCGGCCTATACGCCTAACAGCAACCCAATACTTTATATATTTTACCGATGTCAAAGTGTCAGAATGAAGTGCTGCCTGCTGGCGCTTGGCAAATCTCCCCTCTCCTCTCTGGCCAAGTGTAGATCAAGTTTCATTTGCCTTGTCAATGTACAAATGTGTGAGGATGAAAAGTTTTGTGACATGTCATGTTACGCTATTTTCAGCTATTCGGTGATTGTGCATTTTCCACAGAACAAAATATCATCGATTCCACGGAAAGACAACTGTAACTATTTGTTCCCTTCAAAACAACTTTACTCACATTACTTTTTTCTGAAGCCTTAAATGACAACGTTGCAGCAAAATACTGAACCAGGAATGGTGCATTAGGGTTCTTGCTCTATAAAGTAAAAGGTTACTCAGGTAACCAGCATGTGTAATTACGAGTATGCCTGATCCCTGTGAATGCTCTTCCTGGCCACTTTCTCCTCTATACTGAAGGCTTTGGCACGAGTGCCGGAGAGGGTCACTGTTTAATAATGAACAGGTCGAGCCGGCTGTAACGGATACATGCACCTGCTTTATACATCAGTCAATTACCTAATTAGAACTCTCCCTCAGGGGAAAGCTAATACCTCGTCCTGGAGCAGGAGGACAACCCCTTCCATGTGAACAGAGGCGCTCGCGAGTCAAACAGATACCTGTACGTGTGCGTGCGTCTGTGTGTAGTCGCCGCGCTTGTGTGCGCGCATTCACATCTAAGTGTGGGGAACAATGGGAAGGGGGTCCAGTTTTCTTTGCACGGATCAGGTACCCAAGGACACACATGGGAAATTGTGCTCAAATGCGACTGTGATCCAATAACAGTCCTTCCTCTGCCCATCTCCTCGCACACGCTGCCCTTAGTCCCTCGCCATTCATCCTTCCTTGAGAAAATGATACGATGGGTCTTTCCTGCTCCCTCTCTTGAGGCACAGATTAAATGGTCAACAGTTTTTATTTTGTGTGGAAAGTAGTTTCAATACAAAAAAAAAAAAATTCGGAGAACAACTGTTTCAAGGATGAGATGCTCCTGATGAATTTACTAATTCTTCAGTTCCGAGGACACTTTCTATTCGCCGCCATTGTACAGAAATATGAGATAAATAGCCAGAAACTCACGCAAACACAGTCAGATCTTTCTACATGGCTTGCACTGATTTTCTGTGAGTGCTGTAAATGAGCATTAACAGTTATCTCAGCTCCACACATATAGAAGAAGTCCCATCTTCACATTGAAGCTGCGATATTCACACTGTGTACTGACATGCAAACAACACAGCTTTGGGGTTGCCAGTGGTCTCCTTGCCTCGAATCCAGCCCTTGGATCAAGCCAACAGGTTCTGGACCTCTGTGATCCTTCAAACTCATGTCAGAGACAGAAGCAAAACCAATCCCTAAAATATTATAAATATGCAAGATAGTAGCTCAGGTAAGGAGACAAAAGAGAAAAAATGATCTTGTAATTTGTGCGCTCTGGTCCTCCAGTGTGAGTATAGGTGTCAGAGCAGAGGTGTGGCTGATTAATAACATGATCAGACAGTCTGCTTGCACGGACAGTACTGGTTTTGTTTAGGCCACGAGCAGCTCCGAGGCAATCAGGGACACTTCAGCTGTGATTAAGTCATATACTTTAGCCTCTGGAGGATGGGATGTGGGGTGGGGGGCTGCCGCTGCTGCGGGTTGGTGAGGGGGCTGAGTGATTAAGCTCTCACTTCACAAAGAGGGAATGGGCAAGGGTTGAACGTTCAGGATCACTAACGTTAGTCTATACATCCTCATCTGTGTTTCCCTCATGACCTCTGCCCCGCCCAATCCTCTCCATCAGGCAAAGGCAAAGACTCCACCCACTTCCGCAATCCTATATCAGCGAGGCCCCCCCGGTCACCGACACCACCCCTGACTGCTCATGTAATGTTTTTACTACGCAGCAAAATCAATTTCTGCTTATTAATAACAGCTACAGTGTAAATATATGTGCTGCAAAGGAGATGGATGGAATTGAAAGAAGAAAAAGCGGACTGGGATTGTGACGGTGGCGCTAGGGGCTCGGGGTCATGGAGCAGGCTCCTAAAAATCAATTTTCACACAGGAGGACTATTAGGTTATTGAGAAATGGCATGACTGATTGGGGGCTTTAGCCGGTGCATGTGCATGTGTGTGTGTGCTTACTGTAAATCACCTAACAAGTTTCAATAGAGAAACTTTACACTTGAGAGTTACGAGTTATTAAGAGAAGCATGAGTTAAGCAAATGCGTACTGCAACCAATATATATTACAGCAAGACCCCTTTGCTTAAAATCAAAAAGCGTTTTTAACATAAAACAGACATTTCAAATAAAACGAGTAGTCCTTCCTGCTTCGTTTAAAGGTTCCTGCCTTCTGTCCCTCTTTCCCGTGAAAAAGTGCAAGATTGAGCCCATTTCTGTGCGGTAACCAGAAGGGAAAGAGAGGAATGTGGCCTGCCTCAGCGAGAAATCCCAAAGTGCTTGCCGACTCCAAGCTGCTAATACAACTAATGCAGTAATGTAAGGGCCGAGGCGATTAATGAGAGCGCTCTGCCCCTGACATCTCAGACACCCTAATGTTGCTGCAGCGTCTCCCTAGCCGTGCTTTAATCCATCACTGGTCCCTGTAACCCAATTATGGCCTGACGCTTTACTTTTAGCTCCTCTGCTGGGTCCTTCACACACATCTATAAAAGGGCAAACAGGCGCACACACGCACGCACACACTTAAGCGTGTTTGAGCATCATCACACAAGAACATTTAGGGAAAAAAAAGACATTTGTGCACACACGCAGTCATCCTAGAGATACCCTGCATGGATGCGAAGTCAGGTGAGCTCTCGTGATATGTGTCTAAGCCAAACTATCTCATTTAAGTGTTGCAGGTTGTCGCGGAAAAAAAGAATATTGGTTAAAATGTAGGGATCCACCTTAGTCATGTACAGGCCCACTATTACGTTGACTAAACTTCCTCCCAGACTACTATTAACTCCCATAATGTTGTTTGCATATTCGGAGTTGAGGCCTTTAGCTCGTTATAATGACTCTGATTACTTAGGTTAACCAACTTCCTGTACTTCTAACATCATCCCCGTAAATCCCCTTCTTGTTATGACTGTAATCGAAGCATGATGCTACACTAACATGCCTCGCTCCCAGAGGTCCATCAGTGCTCAGTTTTAGCTGGGAGGGGGTGTACGCGCTGCATTTTTCATAAGGTCCCCCCTGCAACATTTATGATTCACCCTGAAGGCTTTAAAACAATACTTGACTTGCTTTTCCCACCAGGATAACCTTAACATCTGGAACATACGGTGCCCTGATACGTTGCAGGAACTGGAGGGCCGATTGCGGCCCTCCCAAAACCCCCTCCTTCTTCCTCGCTGTCAGTCAGTTATGTCACACACAGAGTAACAGCTCTGTCAATCAAGAGATATATGTACTTGCTTCCTCTAAATCAGGTGGATTGACTCCTTAAGAGTTACTGGAGTAGCCTACTTCCATTAGCCACTCCCAACGGCAAATTAACTTAAATGTACTCGCTCAATAAAGTTCAAGACAATCATTTGCATGTCAATGTCCTTTTTTCTCTCAAGGCCTTCCCAAACATACAGCTGACTCGTGCAAATCCAGAGATTGCTGTGATTCTTTTGCACTAATACCAATTAGCCAGAAAGCTAATTGCAAAGAGGAATCACTTGAGGTTACTTAGGGGGGAATGTTGCACTCCTGTGTTAAAATACCTAACAAAATAACCCAGTACAGAAAGCAAGTCGTGGACTACATAGGTAATGATGAATCAGTCAGATCCCACTGATATCTTACTCAAACAAATAAAAAGATATTAGATTCATTAGACCTTATCCAGGTCTATGTTGCGGTACTTCATCCAAAGTTGCTTATATTTATCCAAGCATTGCTTTTGATGCTCCATTTCTCAATCACAAAATTGCTTTGAAGTGATTTTACCTCCCATCATTTCCTGTCATCTATTTGTTGTCCTTATCATGAAATGTTCCACTTTGGGTTTTTGGAGCTCTTGTCTTTGCTTGGCTATCATGCATCATACTTCATACAAACAGATAAGAGAAAGGCTGCTGTAAAGGGGTTAAGACCGCGGCTCCACATCACAAAGAGGTGGAGGTCGCTGTGGTTTTTAAAAATATCTAAGTAGCTTGCATCCGTACAGGAAGCTGACCGCGTCGGAGTGCAGTTTGCCGCGCGTTGAGAAGGCCGAACCTGTCGAGATGAACAACGAATGATCTGGGTATTACGTCTATTTGTGTATCATGGTCTCGGGACAACAGGATTAATGCTGTTCCACCTCAGCGCTGAGAATCTGCTTATGAAGGATTTGGATCACTACGATGACTCTATTTCATCTATTTCACAGTCATCTTTTTTTTTTTTTATGTGTACTGTATGTTTGATCCACTCATGTGAGGTTTGTTCACGCTAAACAACTTGCAGCCGCTGTTCACCTGTTGTAGAGCACAGCTGTGCTTCAGATTTCTAGCGATCCGAGTAGCATTAGAAACATGGCATCAGAAATCACAGCGAAGTTTCTAGTCTTTCTTCTTTCTTTCTTATATCTAGAGTGAAGATTTCCGTTGCTGAATTATTCTGACTTGCAGATAGCTTCAGATACTACTTTCTTCCCGCTTGTAAGATGCATGCAAAACTGGTGCCATTGTGGAACGGTTTCTGCACAGACTTTCACATAGAACCTTGCATACGCCACTTGATGGAAGAATTCATGTCACTCACATCCTAGTGGACTATCGTACGCTGCACGATTCACTGTGCAGCACAAATGGGACCACATGTCTTCTAAGAGTTAGAAAAAAACTTCCTCACATGCGGAGTTTGCTAAATATACAACTTAAGACATTAGCAATTAGAGGGTGCAGTCTGTTAGTCGTCTCTGAGGATGAGTAGTGATCTGTAAACCACTAATCAAGATGGAAAACTCTGAGATACAGTTAGACTTGGCTAAGACATACCAGCACTACACATTAATCCTAGTTTAAGATTGGTGGCTACAACAGAAGGGTGTATGCAAGAAGGTGGACAGGAGATACGGCAGTGTATCAAGTGAAACACAACAGTGGGAATATTCACTTTTTGCCTACTCTGTAGTCAAACACCTGCACCAAATCAACTATGCCCAGACCAATCAGAAGGAGCACTCCAGTCTTCAAAGACGTGCTCTGGTTTGCATCTGTGAGAAAAAAAGAAGAAGAAAAAAAGGATTCATATTGTTGCAGGATAATGACGCCAAACACACCTTGCGTGAACTTCTTGAAGCCCAAAGGAGACAGAGGAGTTTTCTCCACAGTCACCTGACCTTAAACCCAGTAAACATTTATGGGGGCACTTGAAGACTGAAAAAGCTCTTTGGAACATTGGCCGTGCTTGGATACAATGGGTTTGCATTGTAGTCTGCAGTCCCTGCAGCTCAAGTGCATGTTGTAGAAATATTATGAAAAAGAGCGACTAGCGACACTTCAAACCACGTTTCCTCTCCTCTCCTCTCCTCTCCTCTACTCTCCTCGCCTCTCCTCTCCTCTCCTCTCCTCTCCTCTCCTCCAACCCCTGGGTGTCTTCAGCATCAGATGTCATCCTGCCACAGACAAAGTAAGTCAGACAAACATGCAGGCTGGACCTCTGAGGAGAACCTTGCCGCATACTCAAGTGCTATAAGTGCCTGGGAGTCGTCTTACAAGAAACACTTATTGCATTTTGTATTGAGCATGATGTTATGAAAAATTAATACCGGGATGGTGTGTCTTCCTCTCCTTAGCCTGCCTCTGTGAGAATATCTGTGTCCATTTGTATGCATGTAAACGCACATGCACATGTCTTTCTTTCTGTATTTATGTTTTATCACACACGTGCATGCTTGAGTATAAGAATGTAGGGCTGCACGCACACATGATTATGCAACGAGTCACAAGTGCTGCATGTATAATAATATACGTATCACTAAGGTTTCCATCTCAGTGTCTGGTTTCCAGCTGCTCTGTTGACAATAGTTACTGCGCAGGCCTCAATCCATTTGCTGTGTTTAGCCGTTTTATTCCCTTCGGTTAGTGCTTATATTGACTACACTATTGACAAAGCAATAGGAAAAAAATACTATCTTAAAGTAAATTGATATGTACACAAAACCAGACTAGCTGAAAACAACGGAAACAGTACACAAAATCAAAGTGCTTTACATTAGTTTATGTGAAAGATATTGTGATAGGTTATACATTATACCTTGCCAGGATATCCCAGTAACCAAATTTATGAAAGAACTAAAGCGATTACTAAGTACCTTCTGAACTAACTTCGTATCTTTTTTTTTTCTTTTTTTTTCGTGATGAGGGATGGCGGCTGACTTTTTCCTATCCTGTCTTTATTTCATTTCATTTTGGAAATTAATGCAGCCAACCTGTACTCTTTAAATTGCGGGGGATTATTTTGAGTGGATAAACGGAAATCTCATAAAAACGGATTGCGCATGAAAACAGTGTTCTGCCCGGTTTTCCTAAATATAAGTTTTCAAATCTGTGTGCTGGTATTTAGGATTAGGAGATTTTCCAAACCCTTTCCCCCGTTTGATTGTTAAAGGACATTTGCTGCTCGAATTGGTAGCAGATAATCCCCTTAAAATGCAGTGTTTTGCTGTACCCATGTATTCAGAGCAGTGTTTGTTTAGGATATGTTTGAAAAGCCAGGTCAAAGCTGAACTGATGATGTATCTGCTGTAGAATCACTCGCACTGACATGGTTAATAGTCTGCATTTTACATCTTTAACAATCTGAACTGCAAATGATGGTCTCTTCTTCTCCTTTATTCCTCTTCTCTTCTCTTTAAGCCCTTTTGAAAAACATGCATCAGATCTCTCTGAGCAGTGATGGATGGACCGTGAACTTTTGACCCAATGACATGTAACAAGAGGGACTATCACAGCACAGCATGGAGTATGTCAAAGGTCACAATGGCGAGTTAACAAGCTGTCATGGAGTTGTAACACTGTGCATATCCTACACCTAACGTATATGGCAGGGCGTGCAGTACCAGTGCAATGACATGCGACCACATCCGCACAACAGAGCACATACAGCACATACAGCACATGCATGGACACATATCCGTAGCTAATGTATGATGAAAGCAGCCATCGATCCCCAGCTGACAGGAAGTCAAAGTGTACCCCAAAGCTACAGGCTGAAACGGAATTGCTGATTGACTTAGATCAGCAGATACTGCATCTGGAAACAGTCTACCAGTATCAAACATAACTACAAGCTTTAGCATCTGTTTACCTTGCAGCCGCCTGTCCTGCTCACAACAGGGTAGCTAACATGCTGGTATTTTGCATGTTTAATGTTGACCATAGGTGCTTTTGGACTGGAGGGAGTTAGTCATAGTACCTATACGTCGATCAGGCATAACATTATGACCGCCTGTCTAATACTATGTAGCCCTTGTGCCTCCAAAACAGTTGTGATTCATCAGAGAATGCCATTGGTGGTGTCTGGCAACAGGATGTTGTTAGCGGGGGCTTTTGGGTTCAATGGGTTGAGGGGAGGGGCCTCTGTGGATCAGGCTTGTTCCACTGGATACCACAGATACTTGATCAATTTGGGATCTGGTGAATTTGGAGGCCAGCGTTTTAGTGTGTGTGTGTCAGGCTGCATCCTGCTGGGGATGGCTGCTGCCATCAAGGAGTGTCATTGCTATGGGGTGGGGGTGCCTGATCTGGTCTAGGCGGGTGGTATATGACTAAGTAACATCCACATGACCGCAAGGTCCAAAAGCAGAACATTCAATTGTCACAAGATGGTCAATGTTATTTACTTCTCCTGTCAGCGGTTTTAATGTAGTGGCAGATCAGTGTATAAAAAAGTGTGCTCCGTCATTACTTATTTGTACTTTTGTGTGTTTGCACTGCAACAACTGAGACTGACTGCAGTACATAGAACTCTCTTTTATGGTCTTTTTTAGCCTCTATTAAAAAGTACATATGTACTTGTATGATGCGCAGTAAATGTACAGTGATTGATCCAGAATGTACGTCCTTGTAGCTCTCAATGGTGGCCTTAAAAATAAAACAGAACACAGAGAAACCAACTGAGTGGGAAGTCCAGCCTTTATCAAGCCTACATGTTGTTATATGCTGTTGTGTGTCTAGCACATGGTTATTGTATCACTTCAGGGTTCCTATTTTCTGCACACTTGATAACTGACAACAAGCCCCTGAACTTACTGTATGTGGTTCACGGGGTAGCGGTGGGTAGCTATCCTTGGAGGAGCCACAACTGTTTGGCCTGCATGCGCTATATGTCCCCTGTCTTAGCGCTGTAAGACTGAAGACACCTGAGGAAAGGGACAATCAGGCCGCTGACTAACCATTCCTATAACAGTACAGCAGAATCAAAAATAAGGTTTGAAATTTAACTTAATAAACTTAATTAATTTTGTTCGGTTTATATGACCTATTGAGATCTTAGCTATGGCTTTTCCATGACAAATATTTGTTCATTATGTGAAAGCTTGGATGCTTGGGTTTCCCCAGTCGAGAAGCAGGAGCAAGGGACACACATCTTTGGGGTTCAAAGTTTGTATGGGTTTGATTTTGTCGTCACTCTGCCCTTAAGGTAAATGTAAAGATGCTATAACTTGTCAAACATGCAGTAATCATAAGGCCAGATAAGCCACCGTCCATCCTCTGTGGTGTGGTTCTCCCATTTAATTTCTATTTGTTTTGAGAAAATGACCAAAGGCTTGAGGCACTGGCCTCCCGCCCCTCTCAATAATCTTAATGGCCCTCTATTCTTTTGGCCTTTCTTCCTTCACCACTGACCCCTCCCTCTTTCTGTGTCTCCTCTATCCCAGGTTACTTCCACCACAACGGAGACAGCTAAACACACCCCTTCCCAGTCCCAAATAACACTCATTTATATCCCGAGGGTAAATGCAATTTGTCCACTATGTGTTAGCCGTAGCGTCTCCCCTCTTGAGTCCCCACCTCAGCGTGTTTCTTCATCCTGCCTCTGGGGCTAGAACACGGACTCCGCTCTCTTTCTCTTCTGTCCTCGGTCCAGAGATAACCTTATGTGTCGGACATGGCAAGAGGAACCCACACATAATAAGCACGTTCACTGTCACCGAGAAGACAATGGGAGGCTCGCTACTGCCGGCGTCATCTCGGGGGTTTATTCTCTGAGCTGCAGTGACGATGAGGTGTTGGGGCAGTCTACTTGGGCCTGGCAAGGTAGATCCTGGGTTAGCGAGAGTTGAACGTATCACATTTTCTATATTTAAGTTTTGCTTTAAAGTGCTGGAAGGCAAAGAAAAAGGCCGGAGCCGGAACACAATGCAGGGCAGTGAAAGACCATAAACTTGTTCATCTCTCAATAACATGAGAAACATGAAGAGTCATTTTCATATTTCTATAATTTAGAGCCCTAGTCGTATTATCAAAGTGTATTTGCCCTTCAAATGAAATACGCACAGGGAAAATATATTATGTTTGCTTATGCTATTGATTCCATGTCTCTGCCCACTCAAGGCTCTCAAGGCCAACATTAAAATGTCTTGCTTCCTATCTTCATCTTTATTTGATGGTGGGTATTGCTCTCATCCACGCACACTCAATTCTCCGCTCTTCACTCCTTGATATTAAGTGTGTGTGAATGTGTATGGACTGTAAAGGCTGCTTCAGTGCCCTTCGCTGGTTTCATTCTTGGCCAGACACGAATAAGGCAGTTATGGCCGCCTTAAGAGCTTATGGATTAAAAGGAGGATGTGCGCCGTGAGTGCAAGACAAGACATTAGGAGGTCTTTATTAGCTAATCACGCAGACAATGGCCTTAAAGCACTTTTATAAAGCAATATAATGACAAAGGGATTATTCGCAAGACCAAATGCATGCTTGTTCCATTTGCATTAATTAAGAGGGTGGTGATCTGTATTGCAGCAATTAAGAGAGTGCTGCTGATAAATTGAGGGAACGGCCCGCTATACGTGAGAGATGATAAGACGGCGCTGTTATAACTGCGGCGGAAACTTGCAGAATTGGCGTAGTGCGTCCGTATTGTCAAAGGAAATGAAAGTATCAAGCGAGTTACAGAAAAGGCAACATTCTGGGCATCTGTCAATATCTCAAAACGTTCTCAAGCCATCAACTGTCCGTCGGCCGCTGACAGGGTGTGGATGGGAGGAGATGAGAGGCGAGCAGACAGATGTGTGGTCATTGCACCGCTTGGGTTTTTATCATCTTTCAGCCCCCTGCGCGGCGACGATTAGAGAGCTCGGAGGAAGTTTAGCACACGTCTGTGATGAGTGAAAGCCTGACAGGACCTGGCTGCTTTCACGGGAGGGGGGGAATATTTTTATGTATAATTTACCATGGAAATTACACAAATCGTGTCCGGCTTTAATTCGAAGGGTGAGGGGAAATATTAGTTCCTTTTTCCTTTTTGATAAATAATCTAAATATAACTTGTTTCACATATAGGTTTTGACAATCAGACTTGTAAAATGACAGCACGCTCCAGGGGCTTTACACACACACCTCTGGATGTCACAATTTTGGCAACAAAATTAAATCAGGTCACCCAACTTGTTAATAAACAGTTATCATCAAGGGTGTGTGTGTGTGTGTGTGGGTGTGTGCATGTCCACTCAGGGTGCATTTTTACTGTGTGTGTGTGAGAGAGCGTTCCTTGAGGGCATGACTGCAGTAATGATTTACTAAATGTCAAATGAACAGTAGTGGGGAGAAAACACCATGCAGGCGTGTTGGCTGGAAGCTCTTTAGCATTTCACGCCCTGATTGTGAGACAGCTCCTTTGGTCAGCACACAGCACTGAGGCGGTGGCGGCATGTTCTGGGGATTAATGCCCAAGGATTACATGCACACACTCTCGGTCGCTGCGAGCGCCATGCTAAAGTCTTTATATGGACGCAGAGTCACAAACAAATAAACGCGTGCAAGCTCATTCAGCAGCGTGACGTGATTAAGGCAAGAGGCTGAAAGGAACTTTAGCGTTTTCTCCCCAGATTGTTTCCCTATTTCTCTTTCTCTATTTTCTCCATAGTCGCCACCAAATGCTGAATTCTGTCACTGACAGCGTTTGAGTAGAAAAGAGCACAAACCATCTGTGCAATAATAGCTTTTATGAGTTTGTTCCCTCTCGTAGAGAGCATGCCGTGGTCTCCTGGGTGGGCATCACAGTCAGCGACAGCCTGATGTGGGTTGAGAGGCTGCCATGTCGACCGCCTACCCCCTCTCAGGCTCATCTCCAGGGTCCGCAGAGACCGTGAAGAGAGGCCTATCACCGGCACTCCTGGTGCCTAATCACTGTCTTTCTCTCTTTTCTTCGTCCCCTTAGCATCTCCTGCCGCCGCTCGCATTTGCACTCTGTCCCCGCGCCATCATTTATTTATTTATCCCCTCTCCAAAACTGTTCATCTCGCAGCACTCTTATTTTTTCCGATTTGTAAGGAAAAGGACCCAGATGGCACCAAAGGCGAAGTCACGCACAATGAAAACGCACATGCTCGGAAAAAGCAAATGAAAGTCTGTAGTCACGCCCCATCGCTGGCCATTAATGCTCTTCTCATCGTTACCTCTTCTGACAGGTGTACTTGCTGACCACCAGGCAGTGATTAGCGGCTGGATTTGTTGACCTATCCAATCTGCCAACGCAGTCTTTATGTAAATGTAGGTCATCATGCTTGGCGCGTGCAATTAGTGCAAAGGGCCTATTGGGGTGAGGGGGTAGCAGTGGGGAACTGAGCAGTGGGTTCACTTTAGTGAATCTTGAAGTGACAATGGCTCTCGCTAACGAGAAGCTTCTACCTTCTACCCGACAAACAGACACATGCAGAATGACATTTACTCATCACTTTGGCCTCATTTTGAATGCCTTCCCGACAGCTTGTTAGGTCGGTGCTGGGGCAGGCAGAAGAAGGATCTGGATAAGTTCATTTGGCATGTTGCACCAACATTTTAAAAAGAGACAGACACTTCAACCTGCCAACCTACCTTCTACCTAATTTAAAATTTAAAATGTAGATATTTCAGGTATGATATAAGTCAAAGTGCACTATAAACTTGCTCCTTTAAAATAAAGGATGCTGTCATCTCAACATTCAGACTCGCATACAGTCCCCTGAGGCCACATGGTGACTGGGGAGCATCAGCAGGTTCATTGCAGGCATGTATACCACCCAACCACCACACAAACAGTACGTCATGCCTCCCAGCATCACCGTCACCTTCATCACAGGGCTTCCAACCCCCCTATGACCCTTGAGAAACCATCTCAATTTTACCTGGTATACATATCCTGGCAAAGTTTTTTTCTTCTTCCTAATTTTAAATAAAAATGACTGTACAAATGAAATGCTCAACAAATTGCTGGGCTTTGGTAAACGTGAGAATGTGAGGATACGAAAAGAGAAACGATGAAGGGGTTGAAAAAACATGAACACAAGGAAGGAAGTCATGGGCGGCATAAAAAAAAATAGTGCACTAAAGTGTTCACGTGCGGATCCCTCACTCAACATTTGGTTATCTTTCATCAGCAATCAAATGCAAAGGGAAATTTATGGCACTCCCTCACGAGCCTGTAAACCAATCTGTAAGGAGTGGCAGTGAAGAGCAAGGTCTCTTATTCATATAGAGTTAAGGTTAATATTCACCCCTGTGCCAACTGACATAATTAGCGTATATACATATAATAAACTGCGCACGCTGCACATGTCACCTCCCCACCTGGAACAGAGAGCAGAAGCAGCCGCCAGGCCAAACAGCCTGCTGCATACTGCAGTTGTCCATTTGTGTTCAGCAGTTAGTGATGTCTCAATCTGGGTTTTTTTCAATTTGCATATCAGTTTGTGACACGCTTGTTCATTTCTCCTCTCACTTATCTTGATTTCTGGACACAGGAGCTGACAGGTGTTCCTGATTGGTGTTGCTTTCAGGCAGCGAGAGTGGTAAGATAACACCTTCAGCCCAACTTTCATCCATTTACCCAAACAACTGTGCAATAGTAACATAACCACTGTCCACTATGTGAAAGTGTGTGTTTGTGTGTGTGTGTGTGCCTGCGTAAGTGTGTTCTGTTCTTGCGTTCGGGGGCTGGGGGTTAGATTTCATCCTGATAGCAGGGGCAGCCGTGGAGGGGGGCCAAACATATGTTCCGAGGGCCAGGAACAAAAGCACTGACACGTTAGCCTTTTCACGGAGATGACCTTTCCGCCGCTCCCTGTCCCAGCCTCTCTGCCTGCCGCTGTCCTTTTGTCTGCCAGCCTGCCCCAGGCCCAGCTCAAGCCAAGCGCTAGAATATCTCCTCGTCTCCCCAAATCTCCCTTGACTAAATGTCAGGATTACATATTTCTCTGCTCACACTGAGGGCTTTAATTAGCACTACTGTGTGCATGTATGTGTGACTGCAGTGCGACTGTGCACGTGAGGGTGAATAAACATGCGTAAGTCATATTACTCTATGGAGGTGGCGTATATCGCGTAAATGTTTTTTTTTTGCAACCGTGAGGACTTTCCCACTTGCATGCATTACTGAGCAGATTTCTCCATTCAGTATCCTGTTTCACTCTAGGCCAGATTGGGGTGACAAGATGAGGAAGGAAAAGGGAGGAGGGGCGAAAAAAATGTGAGAAAAAGATTGAGAATCACGCTTAATAGCGGTAGCAGGTTTGCTAATGTGCAAAAAAAAAAAAAAAACGACGCACACACACGCATGGCACACGGATATGAACACATGAAACACAGGGTCAACCTGAGGCAGGCAGAGGGACACACGTACATATGTCAAAATTAATCGTATCTTGTCGTATTTTGGGGTTTGAGTGTCAGCTCCGCCATGGTGACTAACCCCTCAGCCGTTTGTGCAGCCGCTGTGATCTTTATGGGACGGTAAATAATTTAAGAGATAATATCGTAATAAGGGCAGCCTGTATGAAGCGCACTCACTAATAGTTGAACGTCCTGTCCCAAAGCACCATAACAAGCCTGTCTGAAAAATGCTATAGCTGAAGATGTCTCAGGGTCCAGTAGCTGTAGGATAATGTGTTACTGTAAAGTTCATCCTTCTCTGTCGCTTTACTGCTGAATCTAATTAAGTAGACCAAAGGAGAGTTCCCTCTCAGTGTCACGTATCGTGCACTTATTGTTGTATATGCTTTGCTTCTCTGTGCACATACGAATTCAATGGATATAACAGCTTTCAGGGTAAATGTTGCTCTTATGTGAACAAGACATTTCAATTGTTCTCAGCTTGCAGGGCTATTTTGTGTCTAAGGCCTGATGTTAATTAGGGAACAATGATTTAATATTTCACGCTCGTCTACCCTGCCCACTGACACTGTTCTCAGCAGCCCCTCCTCTCTGTCTCAGCATCACGCCATAATAACAAATCAACAGCAAAAAAAAAAAAGTCACACTACTCTGGCAATACATAACACCACCGAGACAAAGAATTTCCATTGTTTCAGGGGTCCTATAAATATCTAGAGGTTATGCTAATAGATATGGGACACAGCAGGCACATGATTAGTGTGTGTGAGGCAGAGAAACTGTGCGAAGGCACGTCACATCACACTGTCAAGACAGGCCCTTCCATTCCCCCATGCACTTGGAGAGGCTGGCACTTACCCAGTCCTGCTTGAGCACACGCTGTGGACTGGTTCTGAACTGGTTCCCTCACTTGGGGCTAGCCTGGGACCAAACCCTGCGTCGCCTCTAATTAGGGGAGGCGCCCAGGCGCAGGCATAACGAGCTGATGAATAATTAGAATTGGAGGAAATTGTGCAGCCAGGGTGGCAAATCTGGAGGGACAAGTGCTGAAAACAAGGCAAGCAGCATTAAGTCCACAGTCAGTCAAATCTGTGAACTTGGCCAGCGGCGTTAACACTAGGCCTGTGTGAAGAGGAATAAAGCTCTAGCACTGGTGGCGAGCCAAGGCCATAGTCAGACCCCCAGGGTCGATTAAAGGAAACAAATAAGATGCGGGTGATAAATTAATCCATAAATTGTCAGCGATGAATATTAATTCTTTAGTGCTCTGACACTGTGAAAATGCTAAACCATGTGCAAAAGGATGTAGCGCGCTGATACTGTGATCCCATGTCAACGTTTTTGAGGCGGCATGTCAGAATCCAAGTCAATGATTGACAGTCGTGTTTGGCTGCAAGTACCGTTCTCACTTCCAACACCCATGCTGAGGCAGATTTAACCTAGCCATTCTTTATTTGTCAGAGAAGTCAAAATGTTGGATGTGCAGTTTCCATACGTAAGGCCTGAACATGTAAACGTCGTTTACGCCATAGAGAATGTATAATGTAGCTCTGGCTTCCCACATAGAGTTTTCAAGGTGTGAATTTCCAAAAGTAGAACGCTGAATCATCGATGGAGTGGCGGTAAAGTGAGGTGACAGTAATGATGATGGGGTGTTAGCAGGCTAACATTTAACTGACACAGTTTGGGTCAGTATTTTCCCCTCGCAAACATCCCCCTCATTATCATGCATGGGGTCAAGGCTGGCGTAAGAGGGGGTGAAAATTCCTCCTGAGGGTCTAGTTGGGGGCAGTGGCAGGGGAGTGACGAGGACATCCACAGGGTAGAGTCTAAGGATTGTGCCCCCGTGACAATCCCTGACAGCCAACAATGCTGCCCAGCGTTAATTAGTGCTGGCCTTCCCCAGTCACCAAGGTTGTTCACGTCCCTGGGTCATTTAACACGCTGCCTTGCTTTCTGCTTGCTCTTTTCTCTGCCAGCTGTGCCACTTTGTCTGGCAGAGTGGAATCACGCCCCGGTGATGCAGGGCATTAGACGTGTGACTTTCATGCTTTCACGTTGAGCGTTTGGTGGGCCTGTTTGTCTAAGGTGCAGATACGTGAGCGGGTGACATGCAGGCATTCATCAAAGAGCCATGACTTTTATTTCATGGCTTCAAATGACTTTTGACATCATTTGTTGTCATAGTAATGAGCAAGGTTTTCTTTCACTGGGGTTTTGCCCTTGACAGCACCTCTTTCACATTGACTGCATGAGGGTAATAAAGCTGTTGGCAAGGCGATCTCTTGTAATAAAATATACTATGAGCAATACATTCCATAATATTAGAGCAGTGAATCTGTGTCCGTGAAAAAAACAGGATTACAATAACAAAAGGCTTTTCCTGGTCCTATTGAGACTAGTGGAGACACAGGTGATATGGCAGCGCGAGTTCGAGGTCAAACATGGAACAGTAGCCGGGGAATTCGAAGTTGAAAAATGCGATCTGCCTTTGAGAAGCCAGCATCTTCGTTTTTCTAGCTAATCACGTTGTTCCTCTGCTTCCGCATCTTTCTCTCACTAAATGGATTTTTTTCCTCAATTTCCCCAACCACTCGCATAGGGAAAGCATGTTTCGTACATTATAGTCTTATTACACAATCGCTGATATCCGAAAACATGCGGTTAAAATAACAAGCAGTCTTTGTGCAATGTGAAGCAGAAAACAGGACCAAATCATGCAACGATAAACACGACTTTTCCCCCTTTTCCCAATCTTCCAACTCATTTGAACTTAATGCCGCATTCATCATTTTGATAAGCATCAGCATGCAGCCAATATGGTAGTTGAGGAAGGCAGAGAGGAGAGCGAGGCCAAAGCTCGTTAGGGCCACCTATTATAACGTTTAGGCGCGTTCTTAATAGAAACATGCCTCAGAGCTGATGGCTTTTAAAAGGAGAGGAGTTTTTGGTTTCCGTGCTGCACGTCATATCATTAACTGCAAAAGGAGGAGTGCAGAGTGTCTCACATCCCTGCTTTCCGTCCCTTTTCCACATACATTAGTGTCCTCATGTCACATTTCATGTGTAGCGGAAGGGAAAACGCGTTGGTTCCCCAGCCGAATGTGGGCTAAGGGGAAAAAGCGGAGCCTTGGGCAATCAAAGCAGGAGAGAGTTGTGGCATTAATGGTGATGAGTAGTGATCACAGACTCTGGTCATTAGACTAATAAGACTGTATTTAAATTAGCCAGGGATGTTTTTCCTTTCTCCTTTTTTTCCCTCTTCCCCTCCTCCAGCCCCCCCTGTTATTTTCATGCATTGGAAAACACACATTTCGATCAGAGTTTCTCTCTTTCCTCAACAATAGAACTAATTAAATGAGGCAGGGCTTCTTAATTAATAATTATTTTTCTTCTGTCAAGCGTAATAATCTGTGTTTATGTCCCTATATATAAATGACCTTAACTTGTTTGTACACTCTGCACATTTACTGATTCTGCCTTTACGCTGAGGTATACTCCAAAAAGATTTATTTATTTATTTTTAAAATCAGACATGAAGATCAGTAAAGGTCTACTAATTTTCCAACAAATTACTTTCAGTCAGTATTTGAATCTTAAAAATGTTATTAAATCCTCTTTTGATAAAATAAAATGACTTATACTGTCTATATCTACTTCCCTACTTCTCAGTCAGCAGTTTTTAAGAATAAATGTGTGAAAATGTGATGTATTTTTTATATATTATAAACATACCTTTGTATAATGTGGACGGACCTCAAGTCTTACACGAATAAGCACAATAATGTGGCTATTGGCTATAAACTGTGCTGGTAAGTATGCTCCTCCACAACAATTACAAAGTTCAAAATAACATTTTTCTATCTTCCCAAAAAGACACTACTTTGGAAATGATCTTTATCTTCTCTGTAAGCCCATCAGTTTCTATTATGGCTTATAATGCCACAAGAGTCATGTTACTGCAGGTAAAGGCAACATAAAGGTCTCTGTGGTCTGTCTGCGTTTAAGCCACGCTCGCTCTGTGTGTACAGTGATCACGGCCGACAGTAGCACTGATTACAGTGCGATCGACTGAGTGCCCCCAGTGATACTGCGTGCCGCGTAAGTGGCATATTTTTGCTCAATTTCAGCCCCAAACTCTCTCTTTTGGCTTTCAACCTGCTTCACCGCCGCGCTGCCGTTTGGGCAAAAGCACAAACGGCAGCCTGAGCTCGCTTGCTCGGCTCCCTCGAGGACGATACTTCCGGCGCTGGTGTGATTTTGCAGGCTGACAGTGACCCTGGCAGGGATGGGGTAGGACCTCTCTGGTCCTTTCCTCCCTAGAAATATCCAGAGGGTGTGTGCGTGTGTCTGTGTGTTGGGGGTGTTTAGGGGAAGGTGCTTGCTAGGAGTCAGTTTATATTGTGACCTTGCAGGGCTGCTTTGCCCACTGGGGAGAGCAAGGGAAGGGGAAGTGGAGGGTCACGATCCCTGCGGTGCACGTGTTGGACACAGATGCTAACGCAGCCTGACGAGGGTCTATTGGAAACATATTCTCTGGGCCCTCACCACTTTAGCCGGCTCTTTCCTTCTCTTTCTGTGTTTTTCTCTGACCTGACGGAGCCGAACAGCAATAGCTGACCTTTTCTCTGACACTGAATTGTTCCGTCCAGCACCATAGGATCACTGTTTACGCACCCCTGGCTAAGCCCTTAGGGAAGAAACTGTGCTGGCTACACCACATAAGCACATGCAGACACACACGCACGCACACACGTTTCAGTACAAACCCTCTCTTCCTCTCTGTGAGCCCTTTGTTTCTGTAAATGTTTCTGTCATTATGCAAGTTCACCCAGGAGACAACTGTGGAGAAACGTCTGAATACATAATCAACAATGTCTTATTGTGCTGAACCAGTAGGGAATCTTCATATATTCAGAATCTGACACATGCTTCAGCTTTTATACGCTGGAAATTTTTCTTACAAGCTCGGTGTCTAACCCAAATCATACAAATGTGTTTCATTGTTTGCGCCGTGCCTCCCCAAAAGCCAGAGTTTAAATTTCTTTTTGTGCTTTTGTTTGTTTGTTCGGAAGATCATGATGTTTCCCATCAAGACAGCAGGCATCTCCATCAAGGGGGAGCAAGGCAGTGGACGGTGTGGGGAGTGTATGATGCTCCATCGCTTCACCACAGTCCAAACTCCCATCTGGAATGTGTAAATCAAGACTCTGTATATGCTCAACTCTGCAGCCCTGACAGATTTATACAGCACAAGCTTGTGTTTCTGGGACTCCAGAGGCAAAGAAAATGTAAACTTTTCGAAAACAGTTTATCAAAGGCACCAGTGTTGTTTCAAAGGTTGAAGATCATAACCGCTTTGGGTGAGAAATTGGTTGTTTTCAGGGTTTCCGATTCATCTTTACGAGTGTCATTTTGGCAAGCACGTACATGCAGAAATATAACTGCCCGCTATAAGAATATTTAAATAGATCGCTGGCTGCTCCGCGAGTGTTTCTCTTTACCTCCGCAAGTTTGAGGTCACAACTTTAAACAGTTCATGCATCGTGTTTGGTGTCAGGGTTGGGGCGATTGAACGGCGGTGGCAGGGGAACTGACATCTAACATGAAGGTTAAGTGACAGGTGGGGCACAATAAGGTCAACATCGGCGTGTCACCCTTCTAGACCTCTCAGGAGCAGCGCGGCAGGAAAAGGCCCAGTCAACTGCTTGCAGATGTGTCTGGACGCATGTTTCACTGACAAACACGTGGCAGGCGCCGCTCTCTGATGGTACTACTGGTCACTTCTAATCTGCGTCTCGCTGGCAGGGAGAGTTACAACACTCCAGTCAGGACTAGTGTGCGTAATCTCAGACACCCAACTCATCTGACTTTGGCTCTTGATGGAATATTTTAAACAATGTCCTAATAGCTCATATATTTATGCTAGTAGCTTCCTCGCTAGTCGGTGTAGCTTGTTATCTTTTTTTTTTTTTTTAAAAGAGAGAGAGAATTCTACATACCTCCTGACTACCAGTGGTTCAGATTTGACCTCTGTGGAGGACATTTGTTAACCTGAATATCTCCCACCCACTGCATACTACTTAAATAACTCATTTGCAATCTACTAGGATATTTAGGGCTTTTCAGTGATGCCAAATGTGAAGGGGTGGGGCTTTGGTGCCTTTCTCTTTCTCATTAAGGAAAATGATGCCCATCAGTTATATGATTCCTTAAAAATAAAAGTTTTCAGCATTCAAATTACCTTACAAAGATTGGGGAATGTAAAAAAAAATAAAAAAATTTACATTTTTTTTCTGGGTAGTCAGGAAGATATAACACGTTTTTATTCTCTTTTTATCATTTGCAATTTAATTGCATCTTCTTTTATGTTTCTTTTATGCAAATTTTTTCTCATATTGCTCCATTTTCTACACCCATCCCACCTGAATTTTTTTTTCCATTCAGCTGCTCTGAATAACTCCTATTACGCTGTAAGATGCTGTCCCACTAGTGAGTTTTGTGTTTACTCTTATAGATGTCACTTGATACTTAAAATAATTATAATAAATGTAAAATAAGCTGCAGTTAAAATTCGTGATCACGTTATTGCAAACAGATTTTGCACACGATTCTGAGAATTAAATAGTGAACATAATGTATACAGACAATGTTAATCCTTTCCTTATTGAGGGAGGAGGGTACATACTTTGAGGGCCACTGGTAGGAAACACCTCCTGTGGCATCCAGTGGCAAAATGTTTCAAATACTGAGGAGTTTTCTCAGCATTTTCCTCAAAAACACATCCACTAAGGGCTCCAGCTCCACTCCCAGGACAGGGCCGGGCTCTCTCATAAGCTTGGCGAGTAGATTTGCATTGGCTGCCTACAGATGACACCGGCTGCTATCAAGTAATCTGCGGCATGATTCTGTAGCCTATGAAAGACTGGCTCAGTGGCTCCCATACAGAGCATCAGTGTTTTTGGTCAGGTCAAGTTTATTGTCTATGTGAACTTCTAGATATTAGCTTCCAATGACCACCTCAGCAGTCATGGGTTCAAGGTGGGACCTCTGCGCCCTAAAATTGTCATTGTGATGTCGAGTTGCGAGTGGTTTTGTCTGCACTGCTCCATAAAAATACAGAGGTTTAAAAGTACAAAAACACTCATTTATTTTTACAGCAATGAGAGAGAATGTAATTTGTCTCTACCATGCCTGCTCAAGTAGAAGTAGAAGTGAGATTGAAACTTTACTGGCAATGGGAGAGAGTAGATTGTGAATAATTGAGTACATTAACATGAGTTACACAAATAAAACTGGCAAAAGCTGACTGGGGAAGGCGGACTAAATTAGCCAAAAATAAAAAGGCAATCACTTATTGGAAGGTGGACTGCACACTGAGGGCATCTGGTGGACAGGTAGGACAACACACTGATCTGAAAATCAAGAACACCGGAGGCGGTATTAGGTCCTTTGCATGGGTTACGCCACTCTATCATTCCACAGAGACAGGCTGTGGCTTTCAAGGGCGGCATGATCAGAACCATTGCTACTCCCACAGATGTCTAGAAGGTGTCAGAGGAGAGGAGAGAAAAAGAGACAGGCCCTCTCCTTCCTGACAAAATGATGCAAGTGTTTGTGAAAGGAGGAGGGAGCACAGCTCCGCTGCAGTTACTGTCTGTGGTATGTGTACACACACACACAGTCAGTAACAGCGGCCCAGAATGGTGAAAGCATTACATCGTGTATTGATGAACCCCCTTGCGCACACACAAACACACTCACAGAACTCTTCCACCCCACCTCTTCTTGAGGCACTTTAGACAATGAAGACTACAGACTGTAAGAAGCAACCTTGGCCTGAAAAGCATAGCAGCATGTGTGTGTGTGTGGTTTTGCAGTGTGTGTGTGTGTGTTAAAATACCCAAAGGTGAATCCTAAGACTGTCTCTCTGAAAAGCAAAAAAAAAATAATTTCTGTCAATATTTTCTGCCCTCTGTCGTCGTCTCAACTTTTTTCCACCATTCCAAGTCTTGTTTTTGCCTGATTGTGTGCACCTATTGATTGACAACTGGCTCCAGAGCCACTCAGGCCTCTTAAAATACCAGGCCAGGGCTTCAGGTTTCAGGCCCCGGCCTCGGGCCCCGCTATTGTCTGCGTCTGGAAGGCTGGCTCCATTAGAGCCCAGCCCAGTCAGCCCCATTCAGGCTGCCTGCTTTGTGTACCTCCACCTCAGCCGGCTGCCTGCTACCCACAGGGCCCTGGCTAGGTGGGGCTGACAGGGTGTCAACACTGACAAGAACATGGCAGTTAGGAAGAGAGACAGGTAGACAGCACACAGCACCAGGCGCCTATCGTGGCAGCCATTCTCAAGGGTCTTCCTTTTCTTACACTTCTCACTCATCCTTTGTCCCCTATGGTGTTGGCATTCTGTTCTTCTTGTTACAGCTTCACAATTTCCCCAGCTGAGTTGTTTACAGAGATGGCTATTAGTGTGAGAATGGCAAGAGCTTTCATTACGTATATTCCCCATACGATGAATGTGTATTTGGCAGATGTCCAGTTTTTTGTTTTTTTTTGCAATTGCAATTCTGAACAATATTAAAACAGAGCTGACAGGAAACCCTGCTGATATGATGCTGCTTTGGTTAGGCTGTGTTCAATTTAAAGCGTTTGCAAGTCATGTATCAGTAATATAACAAAATCACCCACATGCTTTTCTTTCGTGCGAGTTGAACATGTCATCTCAGCCGTCCACCCTACCTGACGTTTTAATCAGGCTGAGTTGTTGCAGTGCCACATCCTCTTAGCCAACAGTCTCATCCGGAGAATGCATGTAATGAAATTTGCCCTAAATCATGGACATCAGGCCGGAGGTCCAAAAGGTTAAGAGGACCACAGGGTCAGGTCCCATATAACGCTCCCTGGGCTGAATTAAAAGGGAAAGGCTTCCTTTGTCCAAACCACCCAGCAGGTCAAGAAGGTCAGGAGGTCAGTGTCAGGGGGAAGGCCCGGCTCCGCCGCCGTCAAATACTAACGCAGCACCCCCATCCACAAAAAGAAAAAGAAAGAAAAAAGAAATCGAACACACCTCCGCAAAAAATTAGCGTTGTTTTTTATGGTCAGGGTTCAGATGGGGGCACGCTGACAAGATTTGGTGTGCCTTAATCGGGAGAAGAGGAAGTCTACCTCGGCAAATACGCACACTTTTGTGGGTCAGAGGACAGCACAAGCACCTGTGACATTATTGTCAGTGACTGCATGTGTTTGTATGTGAATGTAGATGACACAGGGACAAGAGGTTTGGAGGAGCTAATTGGATTCATGTCAGACCTTCTCCTTATTGATAAAGATGACAGATGCTCGCATAGGCATGGCGGACCAGATTCAGACGTTAACACAGTTAACTGCTATTTGCTCACAGTGCTATTATTCTAAATGGCATTATGGTGGGATGTGTGGCTGCAAGAGATGATGGTGCGCTTCTGGTGGGCTCTGTTTGCATGTGTGTACAAGTTTTAATGTCTGAACTAGGAGCTGCTGGTTTCAATATTGAATGGGCGTGCAGGCCAAATGGAAACAGTGGCAGCTGATTGAGACAAATGGCGTTGAGGCCTGACATCTCAACTGGAAGAGAGAAAGAGTGCAAAAGATGGACACACTCTGCGTAATGATATCATGCTGGATAAATGCCACATTAGGACCTTTGTTGCCTGCAAGGACACACTAAAACGCACTTCAAATAAATAGCTAATACAGTATTATAGGGGGAAAAAATGAATTCATCTGAAATGTTTTTATTTGTTAAATATTAACTTACATGTTCCCTAATATCAGAGCGGGACAAACAACAACATAATCAGTTAAAATAGTTTGCGTCTGGTCTTGTGTCTTCAGGGCAGATCAAGAGATGTCTGCCATGTTTACGTGGAGTGACCCTCATTCTTTTTGTCCATCCCAAGGGCTCTCCCTCTCTGTCTCTGTCTTTGCGTCTGTCTTTGCCTCGTTCTATCTTATCTGACTGTCTGAGCTTGTTGACCCCACCTGAGTTGGTTAGTCATCCTCTCCAGGCGTCACTAAGGCAATTTCAGGGATCCCCATAAATCAGCTGACAGGCTCCACTATCACTGAGTGACACATTCAACATCTAAGCAAAGTTTAATGGTGAGCCATAAACATTTATGAGTATACCTTTTTTTTGTGTGCAACTCTCTGCTCAAGTATCTCTCCGGACCTCTATCAGTGTCTCCTTATCATGCGCAGCGGTGTCACAGATAAACTGAATGGAGATGGAATACGCTATATTGTTCAACTGAGTGCTTGGACCCACACAACCTGTTGGTTGAGACCAGTTTCTTTCCAGTCAGTATTGATTTTGTCTACCAGCGGTGACTGAATCTTTGTGGGTGGGAGGTGTTGATAAGAGCACAGAAAGGCGTGAAAACACTGCTTTGAAAAACATGAGGCATTTGTACTGAGTAAGAGGAATATAAAATAGTCCAAGAGATCTGTTTTTACAACACTCCCACTTAGTAAACACTTTAATCTGATAAGACTAAAGGAAAAATGTTGAGTGGTGTGGACTCCCCTACCATCGTAGCTATTAACCAGAACTGTCACACAGGCCCTTCTTGGTGCAGTAAGATCCCAGATCAGCAATACGTAAGACTCTAATACATGATTAAAGAAGTGAAATTAGAAATTAACAAATGTTTGTCTGTGGCATTAAAACATTTAAGAGGCTGGAACCAATAATAACCATTTATATCCAAATGCAAAATACAGAAAAACAAGAACGCGTATCTGGTGATTCAAGAAAACTTCACAGACGTCGACTCGCTTGTCATTGATTAGATCTGACGGAAGGTTAGAGGGGAATTTTGGACAGATCATCAGTCCGTCAAAAAGCCCGAAAGCTACGGACCTGCTGGCAAGCATATCAACAGACTAAACATCTGGGGCTAAATGAACTATCTGAGGGAGAACTCCATGTACACAGGAACAAACCGTCGATTTGAGAGTATAAGCCAGTGCTCTTTATTGTGTTGTTCTTCTTGTATTTTAATTAAATGGTACCGTAGTGTGTCTGTGTTTTACTGTGATTTATTTCCCTTGTAAATAGACTGATCTGTTGTTGACATTTTGTGCAGCGCAGCGTACCTGTTGGCATACAATTGCAGAAATACATGTCAGTTTTGTGTTATCATTAAGCATGAAAGAAAAAAAAACAAAAGTCAAAGTTTCCTTATTGTGCAAAACTAAATTATAACTTTTTTTCTTACAGTAGAGAACTTCCAGGACTAGTACAGATCAAACGTAGCAGTAGTGGGGGGCAGGTGAGACCGCGTGGGTTTAATTAGAGCGTCAACACCACTGTGCTGCACATGCCAGCTGATAAGGAGAGTAGACAGATGACAGGAGGTGCGCGAGGCCGGCTGGAGTCAGTCTTATCTTGGGGCGGAGAAGGACTGCAGTCGCCCTGGCTTCCTCACGCAATGGAGGGAGGGGTAGGGGAGGAAGATGTGGGAGAGGTTGCGATAGGCCAATTACCTGTGAGTCACCGGTCTCTTCTTCCCCAAGCTTTTCAGATAGTCAACAAAAACTGTCTCGTGTCATATTGGCGGCGCACCGGCAACCAGCAAGATCTCAGTGCCACCTTGTGTTGCAGACATGTCGCTTTGCTTGCCAATTAGCGTGAACCCGGTGACATATCAAACAACCTTGAATTTAAGGTAAAACAGAGACTGCGGTCCATCAAGGATGAATTCCCTGCTTTACAAGGTTATCTATTCAAGCAGTGATGAATCAATGAGGTAGCCGCTCCTTGAACAAAGAACATATTGAGTTCAACATGTACTTACAGTCCTTGTCCTATCCAGGCTGTGTCTTAGTAATTACCAGTTCAACCTAATATCAGGGAGGGTGAAAAGGTTAAGATGGGAGTTCAGTGCTGAGTGAAACGAGAAAGGTGAGACAGATGTTCAATCTGTTTTTTATCTAGTCTGGAAGAAATGAATCTGATGAAGTGTGGGTAAATGGGTGGCCATCTATTTCTGTTTGTGTATGCTAACTTTTATGAGGATATTTAGTCTGTGAGTGAGATATCCATAAAAGAGGAAAAAAAAAAATCCATATAGCATCGCTGCCATGGCTGAGTGTGTGTGTGGGTGTGTGACAGCGTGTGTGTGTGTGTGACGCTCTGGCTCCTTGCTGTCTGCGCCTTGCTCCCCGCCGCTCATTGCACACCACATTATTTTTAACCCACTGCCTCCGAGAGGAAGCAGGAGACGCTTGGGCCTCTGAAGTCCAGCACAATGAGGAGTAGGCTCGCACACATGCACACAGTCACCAAGTCGCACACGTGTGCCGAAGCGCCGAGACACGCACACTTTTGTCATCTGCTGACAGACGCGCCAAACGTACCTGCACGCACGCACGTGCACACGGGCAGACATTGCCTCGCGCATATTCCCTCAGCACCAGACATCCATCCTCCAGCCCTCGCACACACGACAGTGCACTCTTGCCCAGACAGAATGCCGTACCTTGAGCTCCACCCGTCTCCCCTCGCTGGTTTTCCCTGTTGACCCAGATCCAGCAGGTCACCCTGGGTCAGTGGGCTGTAAATGAACTGATACTAATTACAGTAAACAGCCCCACATTAAAGAGTGGGTTCCTGAATGTGTGTTTGCATGCATGCATGCAAGTAGCGAAACTGGACGAGATTAATTCACGGAAAAGGAAGGTACGCACATCAGCCCGGAGCAGCTATCACGAGTGTTTAATTGTTCATGTTGATCGTCTTGGGTGGGGGGTGTTGAGGTTTGAAGCCCCTCATCCATTTTCTCACTTCCTCAACATTTAATCATCACTGTAGAGATGTGTGTTTAGATTTGGGTGTCGTGAGCTCAGGTAACAGCAACTTAAATAAATGAAAAGGGTTACCCAACACTGTATTCTTTGCCATGTCTCATTTGATGTCACCCGGGATATTTTGATGAAAGCTGTAAGCCACCTGTTGATTTGGGCCGTGACTGCATGATTCCGTCTCCTTTTTTTCTTTTGCCCACAGTATCACATGACTCCGCGCTGTCTAATTGACTCCACTCTGTGCAACTCACCCAATCAAACGCTCCCATGATGCCTCACTAGGAAAGAGACTGACTGACTGAGTGGTGCCTTGTAAGTATTTAACCTCCTGCAGTAGACACGCGCACACGTATACACGCACACACAACAATCCAGTCACTCAGTCAAGGCAGAAAATCAGATTGACTCAACCTCTAAAGGCAGTGCCATTGAAATCAGATTACAGATGAGGGAGCCCACAATTTCCAGAGCACCGCATCCACCACAAATGCTTTGGCCTTGAAAACATACACCTCTTCCTTTCTCTGTTTCTTTCCTCTCTGACATACTCACATTAATCCAAGTACACACACACACGAGGGGAAAAGTGATCAACAGGGAAAGTGATGGCTGGGGGAAGATTGAAGGTAATTAAGTCCAGCCCTCCTTGTCTGAATCGATGAGATGAGGGCTAGCAGGCCCTTCTCACATTGCACTTTCCTCTTATACCCTCCACAGCCCCCACGCTTTTTCTTTACCTTTTTATTTCTCTATAAAAGCCCCTATGTGTGCTTGTATATCTATTTATGAGTTCTTCAGGTGTTTACCAAGGTTTTATATTACTATAACTCTAATAAGAAATATTATTTGTTCACTCTTGCTTTATTGTAGCAGCCTTCAGTTCTCTCCATGAGGGCTGATGTTGACATCCTGCTTCACAGCCTGTCCAGCCGCCACAGTGTGTAGCCAAACGCCCTGAAAGTGTCTGCCACATTGTTCTCCCACTTGAAAGTCAGCAAAGCTTTGTCAGCGTCCTCCCCTGTAATCCTTTATCGTATTCACACGCTGTGCTGTATTTTTAGCCCATCCAAGTTCGTTCCCTTTGTTCCGGCAATTCTTGAGCAATCTTTCAGACCTCCCCACCTCCTCCATTGTATTTTTAGACAAAGGTGAAAAATGGCAGACCTGACAGAGAATAGTGACGGACCTTCCCTTACATAAGGGTCGGGTCTGTCTGAGGGGGGTTGGGGGGCTTGAAACTAGACAACTGGACAAGCTGTGTCACAGAGAACTAAACCTGGCTTAATGCTTTATTTTAATATAAAATATAAAGTGAATCTGGTATCCATTGTCAGAAATTTCACTAATAACAGATGCATAAAAAATAATGGTTTCAGTAGAGTATAAACACCTGTAAATATGAATCTTTGTGCTGTTGTCAGACTATAAAGGTTGGGTCCATGTCACTTTCTATACGGAGATCATGCTTCTACAGCCCAGAATGAACAAACCAAACAATGTCTGTTGGTTCTCCTTCACCGCGATCAGACAGATCAGAGATTAGTCAGTTGGTTGCAATTCGCAACCTCACCACTAGGTGCCACTTAATTCTGCATGCTGACCCTTTAAATAAAACCAAATTTAGTTTTTTGGCCTATTTTAGGAAATGTAATTATTTACCTTCTTGAGATTAATTAGGTAAGACAACTGATACCGCTAATGTATGCAAAAAGTGTAAAGCCGTTTGGTGTTTATTTGCCATAGAACTGTAGAAGGTGCAGCCCACCGTACTGGGATGACTGCGGCCAGAACCTGTGGTGTGGGCATGCTGCCAAAATCCCTCCGCACTCAAGAAATGACACAGTGAAAGGCTGTGCTTACCATAATCACATGATAGAAGTCTGAGGTTTATGCACACTGCAATGTGTCTGTCATCTGCATTTCCTAACTGAGCTGAGCAGAGCAGAGGCAAGGAAACACTGAAAAATATCTAAAATGAGTAGAACTTTATTTAATCGGTGAGTGGTTAGCAGTCAGTAACCAATATCGTTTTTTTGTAAAGCTACCCAATGTAATATAAAAATGCCTTTTGGGAATTTCTGAGTTGAAGACTGAGGAGTGATCGATCAGCACCAAATGCTGGAAAGTTTGCGTTTTTGTGGTTTTACTACGGAGGTATGAGGGATGGGTTTTCACTCATTTTCACGCTGCAACCTTTCCTCTACATGTCATTTAATCCTACATGCTGGTCTTTTAAATGAAAAGGATTTAAATAATTATTATTGTTATTAAGATTGTATTACTATGTTTGCCATTTTGGAACAGATACCTCTATTGCTTTATTGGAAATTGGAAATATGGCAAGTTGTTTGCATAATTTGGGGGGAACAATATATCATATCAGCGAATAATGAATAATAATAAAAAAAATTCTATAAAGGTTGTTTTTCACTTCAGAAAATCCAGATCAAAGAAATGCTGGGAGGTATCCTTGAAATTAAAAAGGACCTTTAAGCTCACTTTACCGCCTTAAATATTTGTTAGCCCTTTTTGGCATCACTGTTGTAAAGTTTTTAAAGATGATGTATTTGTTGTCACCCCAATAAAAGTGCATCAGTAAGCCTGAGTAATCTCTATTTAATATCCGCGCAGTATGTTTAATGACTCCCAGTGATGTCAAGATGTAATGGGGATTGTTCAAGGAACAGTCACCTGTCCAGCTAGAGAATATGGCTTTATAAGCAATTATTGCATTTGTGTGTGTGTGCGTGCAGAAGTTCAGGCCTCAAGAGTAAAAGATACAGCCAGATACAGTGCCATTTACTCCATTAGTTTTTCTACTTAGCCATGGTTATGTCTAAAGCTAAAGAAGGGGAAGGGGTGTGGAGTTGCAGGGGAGGTTGGGTGGGGTGGGGTGGAGTGGGGGGGTCAAGTCACTGCTTCAACAATCCATGTTAAGGAAACCGTGTTTCATTTCCTGGTGCCTGCCTTAGTTCCCCCCCTAAATGGCATTACCCATTGAAGCCAGTTAAATCACTGACAGCATGATTAGAAGGCCACTGAGGACCCAGTGTCTGGGCAACAAAGCACGGACTGGCCTTTAATTTAATTTATCTTTATAAACATACACATCTGCCTCTGATTTACCACAAATTTCCAAGATGTCTTTTACTACTTTGACAGAAAAGTTTGGGCTCAATTTACTTTCTAACTAAAAAACACTCTCTCCTTCTAGAACCACATATATCTGGATATTGATCATTTGGCTCATAATAAGGTCTAAGGTAGTGAGTGCTGCATAAAACAGTACATAAAATATAGTCCTAATGGCGTATTAATGACTAGGATCAAAAGACAACTGTATTATGCAGGATGATATAAATTTCCTGGCCCAGTGTATTGTTAATGAGGATGTATGTTTTCTGTATCAGAGCAGATATAGTAAAATGTTATGTTGATGAATGAGGGCTCTTTCCGTGTTCATGATATTTTGTCAAAAAAAAAGTAAGAGCAATGGATTTTTTTTTCCTGTAACTGCAGACAAATGTTATTGTATGCCAGACCCCCTCTCATATGCATTAACACAACAGAACTAATATTTGCACATTTAAAATTCGCACATATATTAGCATTTGAAGCGTTGTCCAGATGCTAATTTGCTTTCCCTTGTGTTTGTGGGTTCAAAATGATAAAAATTAAATAAATAAATGTACCCCATTGTGGGGTTAAGACTGAGACAATATAGAATTAAAACATAATGCACACAACCTTTTGAAGCTCCATCCAAACATCATGAGCTCTTGGGAGTCACGGAGCTGAAGTGAACAGATGGATGCTGGAAGATATCAGCTGTGCCCCGTTAGCCAGGTCACCACGCTAGCCATTGTCACGAGCAGACTCAAGCCTCATGCCTACATTCCCAGGTCATGTTCTGGAAGTGTAGGGTCGTGCCCCTTCACCTTCACCCCCACCAATGAGTTAGGAGCCAAACATGATGTAATTACACCCATTTGGCAAAGTCCCGACTGTAGGACGGGGAAATGGCGTGTCTTTTGCCTGCGTCCCCAGACAAGGCTACTTAAACAAGGGCCATGACCTATCCCTGTCAGCCACAGACCTGTGATTATTCTCCCATCAGCAGACATTTGTAGTAGACAGTGGCCACTGTGTTTCGGAATACAAATTGGATTTTATTCATCGTCTTTCACTTTTACCTTGAATATAAACGTCATAAACTCTCAGACCAAAGGCGCAGTTTTAGAGATAAGACATGAAAACTGTTTCCGGATATGACACATGTTACAACACGTATGGTAAGCCACAGCAATGCCACAGATCATTAGGGTGTTATCTGTGGCTGCATCAAAGGATGGGCAGTGGGAAAAGTGTAACAAATCCTTGGTGCTTTGAGTATGATAAGCATCATTTATCACTGAGAGTGCTGCTGGCCCATTAACAGCCACGGCTCCATTAGCACTATCTGCAAGGCTTTTATAATGCCTTGTCTGCCCACATCTTTATGTTTGTAAGAGGAAATCATTAAACATTGTTTGTGTGAGACACATGCAACGTTTTAGGCTATCTAACAGCTAGGCCAAGGCCCCTGGGGTCCTTCTGGTGAAGATATGGAAAGTGTTTTGATTTCCATTTTGTAACAGCAGTGAACTACGTTGTGAGATGCTGCTTAGTTCCGTTTGCCCGCATGTTTCAGGGGCCTTGCTTCAATCCACTGACATGGAGACAGTGTATAAAAACTATTTTACTTCTCACAATTTCTGCAGTTTAATTAAAAGTTTGATAGAGGCGGACAAACAGTATATTTAGTCAGCAGGAATAGCACTGACTCACCCAGTGATCTGTGAAGGCGACATTGCTTCTAGGCTGGTTGTCTTATGAAAATGAATATTCCACCAGTGACGGTATGTTTTTTGCATCAAAATGGGAAATTTTCCTTCTACAACCTTCAGGACAAGAGTAATATTTAAGTCTTTCATTAGGTGTGTTTTTCCTACTAGCCAGAAAGATTGGATTTTCATTTGTGCATCTTTACCCCTACTTTTCAAAACATTGACGGGCTGGCATGTTAACAATATTACTATTTCACACATGACCCGTACCCAGATCAGAATATTGTCATATTTGTAATAACAGTGGGATCTACAGATGCTGGCCGTTGTCATAGGTTTTGTGCATAGAAGAATTACAAACGAAGCAGTCTCCTCAGCTCATTCAATTCAGTGCCAGCTCTCTGCTGTCTATCCCAGCATCTTTTTTGATGAAACTCCTTTTGGATTATGAGTTGTGTTGAGTTATCACCTTAAAGAGGAACTACTGTTTTTTACAACCTGGACCTTATTTCTGGCATAAAATACGGTCGCTTACTCACCCATATAACTTTTGTCTAATTTGTATTCCTTCGGGAGATATTTAGATCTGTGTATATCCATATAGTGGGAGTGACTGGGGCACTGAAACGCAGCCTCTAAATAACGTATCATCTGCCGCAAAACTCGTTAATTTCACCAATATTTTGTTATCATACGCTAGTGCTATTCTCTGTTGAGTTCGGAGTTAGCTGTTACCATAATCCGGGGTCTGTAGGTCAATCTAGGGTTATTCCACAACCTCAGAACTGGAAACTTATTTAGCCCTGTTGCAAAAAACCAAGCAGTAGCACATGACCGTCGCGGGTGCACACGGCGCTCAGAGACAATAGATGTATGACGATAACAGCTAACAGCTAAATGCGGCTAACAGCTAATGGGGAATAGCACTAGCATGAGCACAATTTTTTGTCTGTATCTGAACAAACTTTTGACCAGATAAAAGCACAACAACAGGTAATTCCAAAAGGTTCCCATAGGTTTTATTTTTTTTCTTCCGCCGCTGTAAGTAATGGGCGAGCTGTGGTGGGAGAAGAGGGGGAGCGTGGCTTCTCACTCAAACAGATGATGGAGGCAGTTACCGTTGTATGAACAGACACTGGAGTTCATTGTCCATGTTTCCTGCCTTCTCCGCCCCCGCCAACATGAAATGACCCCCCTACTCAATCTGGCGAGGTATCTTCGCCCGTGAATATATGCACAGACGCACACACAGAGCCCATTTTGAACACACAAACACACATACCCGCACACATCCTCTTCTCCTGATCAGATGACATCATTAACAATCATTACTGGGACACCAGGAAGTGCAGAGATCTCCGGCTCAGAGTCTGGCTGCATGGGATCAGGTTAGCCAGCCTGAGATGAAAGATTTGAAAAGGAAAGCACCCACCAAAGCTATTTTGCCTCTGGATTTCATCAATGCCTCAGTGTTAACAGAAGGCACAAAATATAGATGGTTAAATTCAAGAGAAATACCGACCCGCCGTCACTTTTTGTGTACTTTGTTTACATGGATTTCCTTTATTATGTTTATGAAAATCCTTTGTGAAAGCCGTAAACTGATGTTCCCTTGTCTTCTGTGTGAAAATCAGAAACATGCCCGTAGCTGTTTGTTTCTTATGGTTTGAAAAATGCCAAAGAAAGTAACCAGATGGTGGCAGGATCAGATATTAAAGCGTGTTTACTGTGTTGCACAAGCATATGGTGTATACTGTATAGATTCATATTTAGAGTTTCTGTGATGCTGAATATTTCATTGGAGTTGGGTATTCTGTGTTTTCTTATCCTGCCAATTTGAAATGGATTCAGGGGTATGTGGTTTCTGTGGCCAGGTCAGTGATTCGGGGCTGGGGCTGGTGTGTGTTGTGTGCTGGAGCCATGGCTCCTCAGAGTAATAGGCCTCCCCTTCAGGCCCAGAGAAAGCTGACACACCATCCCTGCGTTAGTCAGTGACAGGCCCTGGCAGGAAGCTTTTCTGAGTCCATAGGCATCTCAGTAGCTGTTCTTGTGTGACACTAACCACAGCTACCGCAAGACAAGCAATACTGCTGTTGTTGTCGGAGTCTGTGTTACTGCAAGGCACGCAGACCTTTCTGTCGGGAGAACAGCGCGCCTTTGAATCTGTTTGATGTCTGTGACCATGTGCATGCAGGCATGCAGCGCTGCAAACAAATCTGCATGCATATGCGTATGATTGATTCTTTGCTTGCCAGTTCATGTGTGTTTGCGTGTGTCAGGCCTCTGATCTAAAAGCTCCACCAGGGAGGAGAGAAGAGTGACCCCTACTGTTAAAGGAACTACACACCAGCTCGGCACTGGGAAGGCTCACGGTGACGCCGCACTGAGAAAATGAACTGCTCTGAAAAGGATTTACCGAATTAAAGATAGCTGTGATTGCAGATTATCACCTAAAACAATTGAAGTATTAATTTAACCGTGTGCGCAAGCTGAATCATGATTCTGCATTTAACAATGAATCCAGTATTTGACATGTGGGTTGTCTTTCCAATAGCCTTTCGGAGCAGACAGTGATCATCAGTAAACATCACAGCCAGAGTAGTACATTTATATGTTCCATCACCATCCACTTGAGCTTTCATTTTTTTTTTTTTATGAATAGGGGCTATGATTGGAGCAGGGAGTGCTGGAAATCCTTTGAAAAGGGAAAACAAAAGGTCTCCTCTGTTGTGATGAAGCATACCTCTCAAGAGACCGGGCCTGGGCCTGACTCAACCTTTCACACAATCGACGGCCAACAATACAACAAACCCTGCCCTTGCAGACCTACTATTGTACTGGAGCACGCCACAGCTGTGGAGAATCACATTTAGGTGTCAGAGGCAACAAATGTTTCTTTAATTGGAATAGTGGTATTAGCTCATGTTTCCTCCCCATGCTTTATGAATCCCCTGTGCCTATTGTTTGGAAGTTTGCGTTGACGTCGCCTTGGCGGCCCCAGCTAATTGAGAGAGTGTGTGTTTGGACCAGGTTCAAGAGGAACTAGCGTCTCTTGGTTTTGTGTGTGTGAGAGGGAGAGTAAGTCTACGTGCAGGATCCTGGTGCTGTGTGCTCTGTGTCCCGAGTCTCGTTTACAGTAGATCTTGTGTTATACTAAATCTAAATGAGCGTGCACGCACTGATTCTGACCGTGGGCAAATGTGATGTTTTCACTCCATTTGAAGAACCCCCGCTAATCTGTCTTTCAGGCAGATTAAATCATGATAAGGGATGTATCCAGTAAACTACATGTACCTATTTTATAATAAATGCAGTTATAAACATTAATCGGTTTCCAAATGACATGTACGCTTAGTATTAAATATATTAAAAACAAACAAACAAAAAACACTCAAGATATGTTGTTTTAAGCTTATTGAATTTTGTGTAGTGGAATCAGTGCAATACAGGTAATGGAATTATATTAAAGCTTCAATTAGTTTGAGCTTTTCCGTCATATTTTTAACAGGATGTCTTCATTACTTTTCTCATAATGTAGAGAATGAATCCCCATTGGCCCGATAAGTACCAGATTTTTTTGCACTCCCCCTTATCCGTCCTAATCTGAGGAGATACGATTACTGGTAATCTAGGGCATCAAAGACACACCAATCCTCTTTCTAATATGGGATCTTAACACTGGATCAAGACAACTTGGCACAATTCAGGTCACAAGCGTGGATGAGAGCGATAGAGGGAATTCTTGTATTTACAGCTTTCACTTATTCTATAAATGTGAAGTGATTCTCAGATGTCCAAGGTTTAACGTATACAGTCTTTCAGGTAGTGTATATGTTTTTATTCCCTCACTGACACTGGTGATTTAATGATATGAAAGTCACAGGCACACAAAGATTAAGTATTTTAATAGAAGAAATACGTTTCAAGATTTTACTCAAAATTTTCATATTGTAAAAAGAGATCTATATGGCGGTCCCAGTTATATTTATATAATGACTCTTTAATCTGATGTTAAATCAGATCTATAAAAATAAATAAATACCCCAAAAACAGACAGAAGAAAGTGCAGTGTGTTTTCTCTCATCTTGGGACGGAACAGGTGCTGCTGGTCTCGGAGATCGGTGTCAACCGGGGATTACAGCATGTGTCACTGAGGGATTGCGAATGCAGCCCAAGAATTAGTCACAGGAACTGAGATTACAGATATGGATTGGGAGCAGAAGACACAGATAGTGCTAAATTCACGGGATGATCTGTCGACGAGGCTTCGCAGGAATGTTACATACATGAAAACAGAATTAATGCAGCTTCAGCATGTGCGCGCGGGCGTGCATGTGACCTCTCTCACACGTGCTTGTGCGCCGGGTGAGATGCGGATGGGATTACGGCAGAAGAGCATGAACTTGGCAGTGTCACCGATAGCTATTATCAGTTAATTGGTACTCAAATCTACGTGGCATTTTGAATGTAAACACGAACATTTTCTCTCGCATGCATTTTTCACGCCTTCTCTCTCTTTTTTTTTTTTTTTTCCGTGACCAGACATCTGAGGTTCCAAAACTAATGTGATCAGAGCAGAGGGAGCGAGCTGGTCTGAGTGTGCTGTGCGTGCAGCGGTAGCCTTAGAAGTGAGTGGTTTTGGAGAGAATTCATTAGCGTGTAGACAGGTGGCTAGTGTTACACTCCACTAGTGAAAGTCAGCAGCTCAAGCTGTCCTGTACTCCGCTCTCTCACTTTTCTCTCACCCTCTCTCTGTGTTTTTGATTTCCTCTCTCTGCGAGCAGTAAAGCTACACCAGCCTGGATGACATTTCCAAAGACAGCAGGCCACTGATTAGAAAATGGTCTGCACTGAAACAACAGCCTCTGATCTTTATCAAAGTTTAACGTCTCCCCCCTTTGTCTCTTTGTCTCTCTTTCTCTCTCTCTCTCTCTCTCATTCTCTCTCTCTCTCTCTCCAACCTTGCTATCTATCCGTCTCAAAGGCCTGTCTCTCTTGGGAGCCAACTATAAGTACTCCATCAGGCAAACCGCATTAGTGTAATTTCGTCCCAGGAAATTAGCAGAGCAGAGCGGCGCCAATTAGAAGTCAATAGCTGGCTTTATTAATCGAGCTAGCCATCGCACTTGATTAGATTAAGCTGAGCCTGAGCTCTGTGTGTGTGCGTGCGCGCCGACTTCAGCGTGTTTTTTCATGTGTGTTTATACGTCAATGTATTGCTTGTGCATCCCCGGCTGTGTGTGGGGCCTCGTGCAGAGAGCGGCAGGTGCTGCTGACTTGCTGATCCTGTCTCATTGTGACTGTCTGCGGCTCTGTTAGAGTCCAGTAATATGTTGATATTGACCCTCCTCGACTGCAGGCTCCCATACGATGCACTGCAGAAGGGGTCTGGAGCTCGGAGGCATTCATTTATAAAGAGACAAGCCAGCCAATTGGATGAATTAAAATCACATTATTACAATAACTATTGTAACCGTGTAACTGCAATTAGCAGGCCACATAGGGATAAGGCGTAATATCGGCGTTTTAGCCATGACGAACGGATAACAGTCGCAGATATAAAGCTGTTTCTCAACCCAAATCCGTTGTACATCTGTACCTGCGACTTCTGTGTTTATGAGTCCATATCTGGGATTATGTGAGAAGCTGTTTTCAGGCAGATAGATCAACATGGATCAGTGGATTTGACAGCTTAGGTGGCATTATTCACTGATACTCCAGCGCAAACATAAAAATCTTGAAAATGTGGGTATACCCTCCTCCCCCTCACCATATCCGATTGGCAGATCTTCCACATGCGGATTAAAGTGTGAATTTCCTGTGTTATTGCTGCCCCTGCCCATATGTGTAATCTCAATATCTAAGCCCTCGCTGACAATCTTTCACAAACTTGTCCTAATCCGTCCGCCATATCTGCCCGGCTAACACCTGTTCCTGAAGTAGCACGAGGCACGGGGACGCTGGAGAGAAAGGAGGCTTAGGAAATAGCACGAACTGAGAATTTGGTGCTTCTGTCATTTCTGTCAATCTGTGTATAGGGCAGGTTGAAGCTGTGTGTTTTTTTCTGTCTGTCTGTTTACATAGCTGTCACTCTCGTATCTGTCAGTTTGCCGCTTTCTCCTAAGAAATAATCTTTGTAATACTTATCCCAAAAGCAAAACACTGGAAAAGAGCCTAACTTTAACCAAACAGTCTTCAAACACATGTGGTTAAGTAGCGTGTGTACAAATTATTCATTTCGAAATGGAACAGAAATATACATTAGAGTGACAACATTGTAATTTTCTCTGTGAAGAGGTAAAAGATCTAATCACAGTTCAGTGCTGCCACTGAATAGGAGGGTGGGAGTGTTAAATTTCCATCTGAAAACACAGGGAAATCCAAGGTCCCGGCGTGTCTTTAAAACATGGAGTTAGGGAACCACAAAATGATCAACACAACCCAACCACAGAAACCCCACTCCCTCCACACACACACACACACACAGCACTGGCACGGATCTCACTACTACCAGCAGTGGCAGCCCTTAAGCCAATCTGTAGATCTAGGCGCCATCGAATTTCAAACACAGCTGGCACTCTTAGACTAGAATTCATTGTGATCTGTGTTGAAAGAGGACAAAATTAGTCTTTTTTACACCGATACATCCCATCATTCCATCCGGATAGAGACATGCTAACATAGCCGAGGCCCCAAAAGAAAATCGGGCTTCACTGGCCCAGAAAGGACAGCTCCCCCTGGGCCATGTCTGAGAGCCTGGTGGCTAAGTTGCTCTGACAGCTACATGCTTTAACAGATGCAGTTCCCATCCAGCGAAGCAGTCTCTTTGGGGGCAGTTGAGCTAAAGAGAGAGTTGGTATTGCTATAGTTGCATGGGTTAGAGGGCAGCAAAAGGTGACTATGGGTAGCCAATTACTAGCTGTAGCTTCTGGAGATAGCATGTCCACCGAGCTCATTATTTGTTATGACTGATGGTCACGTGGGAAGCAGGATTTCAGTAAGTTCACTGATCTGCGAGGGCACGGCCGAAAACGTTTGATTCAAGAAACGTTGAAAAATGAAAATGAGCAGTTCTAAAAATGTTGAAATGGCCCAGACAGTGCAAACGCCAAGTGCATCCACGGACAACGCGCACACAAGGAGCCGATAAATTCGGCTACGGAGGCCAGCCCATTTGTGCATTATGCCAAGGCACTTTCTGAACGGTGGCAGTCTTACACTCCACCGACAGATTGTCTTACCGTGCACTTCAGTCTCAAATCTAATCACAGCAGCAACAATAGCTGCAAAGGAAAACAAAGCAAGAGGCATTTCATATTCATCTCCCCTGTGTCAGGTGGACTAAATGCCAGCTGGACTCAGAGGCCTGGCGCGGAAGCAGGTGATGCTGCTGACTGCAAAACAGTCTTGGGTTACAGAGTAAAAGTGAAATCATCGATCAGAGCCGCCAGGGGGGAATTGTAACTGCACTGTCTGAAGACATAGAATTTAAATGTTTCTGACAGGGGGAAGTGAAATAAGGATTTTTCTTAAAGGGCTCTAAAATGTTCATTCATTTTCTATAACCGCTTGCCGGTGAGTAGGCAGGTTTGAGTCAGACTGAATAAGCCAGAGAAAGGCTCCTCACAGAACCAGTTGTGGAGGTGTATACTGTTGGGGTTATGGACCTCTTACCCACAACTTACATCCCCTTCAAAACAAATCCACAAGGAATACCACAAGCCTCTCATAAAAGTGTAAAGTTATGGTGGATCACTTAAGTAAGTAAGCTCTTCTCAAAAATCCCCCAAATCTGACAAAGAGCCCATTCCTTGCCCATCCCCAACAAACAGCACCATTCACTCTGGCTAAATCATGTGAAGCATCGCAAAGACATGACCAGTTGCTAACCTCATCTCTGTAGACTCAAATGTGCCTGGGGAGAAAAAAAATGAATGACTAAAACCCAGCATAAATAAACAGAATCATAATCCAGGGCTTTTTAACACGATACTTACAGAGTTGTTGATATTCCCAATTCCTTCCTTTCATTTATGAGACTCGGTGAGGACACGTAAACATGAAATCAAAGAGTGGAATCAGACAAAATAGAATTTATCTGTCAGTGCTGGTGGTTGTTTAAAATATCATGCAAACAAAATGAGGAAAGCCAAACTATTTCCACACTACTCAAAACATTGCAATATGGAGGCTGGAGGGAACAAAACCTTCCGAGGTGCTTTCACTAACTCCTTCCCTTCGCCTTTACATCTCGTGCCACAAAAGCCTCGCCTCTCTTTTATTATTCTGAAAGCCTTTGGGCCCCACTTTCATGAGTGCGTATGTGTGTTTCTGGGAGAAAAACACCACTTATTAGGTGTCACGTCACGATAGAAGCTGTGACCTGTCAGGGCCCGTCTTGCTACTTATCTGTCACCACCGGCCTGTTCAGCGTCTGCGGGTGGCTTGGAATGGTGCACCTCAATACACATATTTGCTGTTCAAGCATGGCCCGAGCAACAGAGAGGTCAGTCATCGAGATGACCCCGATTGTCAGGCACAACAAATACAAAGATGTTTTAGAAGCTTTTTCACCCGGAGGCTGCATGGCCAGACGTCCATTTGCAACAATTACCATGTAGCTGAAGAGCCAGAGAGATTGTACAACAAATTACCAGAAAAAAACGAAAACAAAAAACAAATTGCATAAAAACCCAGTTGGTTTCGGGCATTTTGACAATTTAAGAAACTAAAAGTGAACCCAATTTCTGGAGCATTACCGCTCTGTTCACCATTTTCCGAGCTATAAATCATGTCCGTGATGGGGCCTTGAGAGAATGGAATGTGAGAGCATGACAGTGATGGAGGTGAGCTGCCAGACGGGGCGTCAGGTAGCTGCCACACAGGGTTGATCGGCCCCGTGACACGCCAAGAGGCCCGGGCTGTGACGTGCCGTGTGGTCCAACAGGTTATGAAAGCAGGCAGGATGGCGTTGAGGTGATAGGAACCAGGGGCTGTCAGGGAAGAAAGAAAAAAAAACACACGACGGACGAGATGTCATGTCCGCCATGTCGACCAGGCGCCACCATCTTTGATTTTGCTCAACCGAGACAGCTATGAACAGTGTCTCTGCGCGGGGCTGATGTGTGCTGCATTTCAAGAATGAGGACTCTGTATGTATGTGTGTGTGTACTGTAGCAGAAAGCAGCTGATTTCACAATTTCTCACGGCGACCGCACGTACAGATTGTGTGAGCTTCGGGTTTTGAAACTTCTCTTTAAGACAGTAGGTGTGTTGTTCTCTCCAGACAGGGAGAAAATCTTTGTGTACTTACACATCACATTACTGGCCTTCAGTTCAGTCATGGCGTAAAAAAACCCCACTAAAAGTTAGTTTATGAACTTAGTATGAATTGATTTCAAAGTTCAGTTTGTTCTACCATTTGACCCCACAACGGCTCTTAGTCGTCAGATTTGGTGGTTAACTCCTGTTAACTCCGAGCCCTTTTAACACATTATTTATCCAAGTTGATGTCAATAAAACGACAATTGTGAAACAGCAGAACTTCAGTTCAGCTCAATGTGTTTCTTGTAAAGGATTCTCATGATGTCGAGAGACTGAAGAAGATGTCTTTGTTCTGTGTGTTGCTGTTCAAAGGCAGCATTCAGAAAGTTTGTACTCTGCATCCCCGGGGGCTTTTAAAAGCTCTGTCATGGTACAACTGATTTTTTTTTTTTTTTTTTTTTTGGAATGGCAGGGGGAAGCAAACTGATGTCACTCTCAGTGTGTTATTGTACGAGGATTATCACCAGGCTTCAAAAGGTAGACGGAGTGACAAACCGAATAATGGATTCAGGCAACAGTGCTGTGTTTTTGGAAGCAGAGAATGATCTCTATACTTTAGATCAAGGAAAGCTCTGAGCACGATTTCCATCGAGCGTGTGTTAGCAGTGAGTCTTGTTATTTAACAGTTACAAAATTACATCAATTTAGTAAGCTGATAAAATCTGTTTTTCTCAAGATCATATGATTTAAAAAATAGTCCACATGCCTTCTGATTTTAATTATTTTTTGTGACCTTGTTGCGGCAACAGCCCACAGCATACACCGAAACTACGATCAGTATGTTCATTTGATTATCCTAAGTCCAAGGGTGATGTGTTTGATCTTACGTCTCATTAAACAGGTAGATGGTGAGGTTTAGCGCGCTGGAAATATGAGCCAAAAAATGCAACGTCAATGCAACAAAAGTGAGCACTGCCTCCGTTTGTGAGATTTTTTGAATATGAATGTTTGGACTTAGACTTGAAGACAGACTCAATCCTCGACAGACCTGGACAATACCAGCGTCGCGCAACAAAAGGTGGAAAGAATCCATTCTTCCCTGGGGACTTTTCAACGCTGGAGGGGTTTTGTTGCACTGACCTGCACAGAAAATATTTAAAATTTATATAAAAATAGTGTCATCTGTAAATGTCACCCCCCGTACACCTGTTGCATTCATGCATCTCCATATTAGCACAGCCCTAAGTCCTTGTTTCATGGTCAATTCTATACAGTGTGCTGCATATGAAGAACTTTCTTGTCGTCTGTACTCGCAAGGTATAAAAATTTAAAATAATTAATAACCACTGTAAAAACACAATCCAGTAGACTGACCTCACCAAACATTAGCTCCTTGCAGACTGATATAATCTTACATATATGCAATTAACATATTATTATTTATCATATGCTTTATGACGTGTCCTAGTGTATTTTTCTTCTAATTTTTAATTACGTCAACGTATTTAAGGGCTAAACCGTGCATTCTGTTTCACTGAAGTCCACCCTCCTGAGTCTAAACTGTCCTTTCAGCTTGTTTCTGTCTCCACTTTGGTGCGTCGCATGATTCATGGGTCCAGTGATGATACATTTATGCATTTACAATGTCAAGTAGTCATGTTGGGCGTGATCCCGGGCTACCCCAGGCCTCCAACCAGACAACCAAATCCAATGCTTGGTGAAAGACAAGTGGCGTTATCAGGAGCATCTGTTGGACATACTCCAGACATGGCAGAAGTAAAGTCATCAAGGCCTCCGACTGATCACAGCACCTTAGGGCCGTGCTTAAGGCGCCGCGTGAACTCTGTGACGAGGGCATCCTCTCACCACATGTTCTTGTGATGTTTTGAAACACGTACTAGCAAAGACCTTGCACAATGCACGCTGAACGGGTAAATACTGTACAGGGATCCGTGCAAAAACAGACAATACATGCTGAGATTTGGGGAGGAACCCAGGCAACGTTAACACACAGACAAACCCCACCCTTTCCCGGCTCTTTCCTTTTATGCTTTGTGTTACTGTTTACCTAAAACCCATCCCTTGTTAAATCGCAGCCTGCTGCTGACTGAAAAGTTTAATGATAGCTGCAGGGACTTATGAATTAGTATCTGCTATTGGCAGCCATTCATTTCTCTCCTCTGAGTCTTTCCTCATCCTGCCTCTGAAGGATAAGGGTTGAAGTCACGGTCAGGACCCCTTAATGAGGCTGTCGTTCCTGTCTTTCCGCCAATCACAAGACCTGCTTTTCAGAAGTGTTGGTACGAGGTCAGATGACATGCAGCAGAAGCATGACACTGCTCAGTGCCAGCAGTGCAGTACACACACACACACACACACACACACACACACACACACACACACACACACATACGCTCTGTGCTCTACATATTTGCTGATAGTTAAGTGATACATTCTGTCATGTGCATCACCATATCAGATTTCACATTTATCTGCTCACTGACAGCTCCTTGTATCCAAACCAGTTTTGAAAGTTCAGCTATAAACTGCTAAATGATTTCATTGATTAGTAAAATGTGCATGCAGGCAGAAGGTGCTTTAACAGAGGAGTCATTTAAGGGAAGATTTGAGGGAGTCTGGGTGAGTTCATACACAATAATTTCACAATATTTCAATAAACAGGGTCTGTTAGGGAACCGTTCTTCCTTGTCGCTAATCCACATCTCAGAAAAGCCTCCGCTGTATGTCCCGTCAGGCCATGTTTGAACTGTCTCCATGTCAAACAACGTGAAGAATAGAATAGGAGATGAACAGAGAAAAGCAAGAGTGATTTAGTCTGCGGCAGAGTGCCCCATGCAGTAACAGACAGGAGATCAATATTTACAGACACTCCCCGGCTTTAGGAAGCATTCATGTCACAGCGAACAAACAGTCCTCTCTGCAAAGGTAATGTCCAGGACACACACTGCACAACACAGACAAAATGTATACCCTCTTTCTCTGCCCCCTCTCTAAACCGTACAGAGACAGTCCGCCCTGAGACAAAAGCACAGGTAAGGGCTGACAAAAGGTGTGCGTGGCTCTTTTGAGTAACACACACGCACACGCACACCCCAACCGACGTCTACATGCACCCTGCAATTATCTCCTCACAGACCTAATTCTGGCAGTTAAGTGGCTGGCTAAAAGCATGTGTACACAAACAGGGCTGCAGAGAAAGGTTGTGCGGGCCGTTTATCTGTCAGCTCCATCACACACCTGATAGATGGCCATCGCCGAGCCCGACAGGAAGCAACTGAATCTGACCTCACAGGTGAGATGAGCTGCAAGCGTAATGCATACTGTACACGCACTGACGTTGGGCACAAAAACAAACAGGATGAATGCATGTTAAGCTGGCAATTATGGATAATAATAGATTGCTAAAGGTACATTTTCATGTTATAAATTTAGTCAGTCACCACCGGTCAGGGAAATGCGATTTGCTGGAGCCAGCAACTTGTACGAACATGAGTGTTTGTTTCAGCACTCGTGGCCTACTACTGGAGACATCCGTTACAGCGCACAGCAACAAATCAGTCCTGAAACTTGTGATTGGCTGAAGCCCAGAACATTTTTATTTTTATTTTTTTACACTGAAACCATTATACAGCATGTAAAACAAATGTATTTCTGTATCCAGCATGTTATTGTTTTATAACAGTGCTGAGTTCATGGGAACAAACCGCAAAGGTACGTAGTTAACGAAGAAAGCGTGTAACAATATAAAAGATAACACATTCAGTGGTCGCATAATAGGAGCTGGCAAAATGGCTCGACAACATCTAATCTGCGCCTGAGCCAGGAGCCAGTCATGCTACCCTGGCTAAAGTGAGCAAAACCAGCTCTAACGGGATGGGTGAGGGTGGTAACTTGAGCCAGTGTGAATGGACTCATTGTTGCTTTGGCTTAATTAGGCGTGACAAGCGAGGCGTGAACAGATTCCCATCATTAGGCCCCCTAAAAAGCCCATTAGAATCAATGGTCCACGCTCCGGTCAGACTTTCTGTCTACCAGCCAGCCTGCCTCCTGCCCCTTTAGCAGGACACTGGATATAGTTACAGCCACCTAGACACGGCTAACTCAAACAAGGCAACTCTATAGCTGTGGCCCTAACACCCGAGGTAATGCAATTGACGCCGTGTTCAAGGCAAAAGGGGAGCATGATGAGAGAGGTGGGGACGTGCGCGAGTGCCGCGCGAGAGAAAATGTGTGTACAGGAGTGTCTGTGTGTGAGAGTCCAAAAAAACAAGCCCGTCTGCCCGACGGAGAACTGTACCAGACAGCAGGCAGCCAGTGTGGCTGATAAACTGCAGGGATTAGCAGGCACTTCTGGAGCCCAAGTGGCCCTATCAATACAGGACCGGGCCAATTGATCTGTTGTCTGGCCGGGTGCTGGGGCTAATTCCTGGACCTTGGCTCTGAGTGCTCCTCACTAGGGAGGTGGGAGGAAGGCAGAGGTGGGGGAGAGACTGGCTGGCTACTGGTGGCGCCATCGTCAGACCCTGCTGGATTTTAGGGCTCAGTGCTTAACGTATACCGACTCAATAGCCACATTACCGCAGCACGGCTGGTTAATGCTCATCAATCCCAGTAACTGTTAAAAGACTCATTTATTTTAGATAAATGTATTAAAAATCGCATCAGGAAGTTACTTTTATAAATATAGTTGCCCAAGCTTGACGATACCTGGTCTGTAGAAATTATGAGCTTAATATTGTCATGTAACAATTGCACTATATCATGTGCAATCAAGCTACAATGTAATGAAATCAGATTAATAGAAGAAGGAGATGCTGCTTTAATACACTTTGATAATTACAGAGTTTAAATTCATTCCCCAGTTCAGTTTTGTTTTTTCAGTTGAGTGTTTTATGGAAAGAGAGGAGCCTTGTCCTCAAATAATTACCATTTTACTATAGCTACAAACTTAACTTAGTAAATTTTCTTGTCGTCTTGTTGGTTTGTCGGTGTCTGGTTAAAAATGTAGCCTGTCTAAAGTATAGTCACCCACAGTAGCACTGGTGCTGTCCATCACAGTCATAGCCAGTGAAGGGCAAGGAGTTCATCAGATCATGTGATCGTCACACGCGTGATGGTAGAATCGATACCACCTGAAGAAAGCCAGCAAGAAAGGCATCAGTAGTGGAAGTTAAGAACGCACAAAAGGAAGAGAGAGTGGCTCTTTGTATCGAGGAAGCATGTGACATGACAGGCAATGCGTTTTGCTAGTGTTTTTCCCCGATGACCTAAGGCTGTTGTTTTAGCTACGCGAACACTGCAGGGTGCCACGGCTGATACTGCCAAACACCAGCACACCGCACATAAATCTGCAAGGCTGTGCCCTGCGGGGGTGAAATGTGGTGAAGCTGGTTAGCACAACGTACACATGTCCAAATATGAAAAACAAAAGGAACAGTAAAACAGACCACGATGGGGATAGTATGACTTTTATCAATGTGGCAAAGGGGAAAGGGGGGAGAATAAATAATAGACGTGGTTTAATATCGCTGCCTCGTTTGTTGGACTTGAAGCTGGAAGATAAGCACTGCTGAATATTTCATGGCTGAAGCGAACTGACTGCCTGCTTGTCAGTCGGAGTGAGTGACAGTTTCATTTTGCCACACAGGTGAATGGTACACTGTAGAGCCGATGGAGACGGTGGAGCACACATGCTGCTCACTAAGGAGGAATATACTTGCATACAGAGCATAGACAGAAGGAGAAAGGAATGTTATCAGACTGAATTATCAATTGACCATTTGACAGACATGACTAAGAAACATGTCCACCTGTTATAGCTGTGTGTGTACGACTTTGTGGCAGCCTGTAGCACATGTGGAAGAAAGAGAAACGTAGGCCGCTCTGATGTTTGTGCTGCCGCTTGCCTTTATCAGGAAAGAACTGAACAAAAAACTCCATTGTAGCAGAGCTCTACTTCGTCGTCTGGGCTACTGTGTTTCTTTTCAGTCATTCCTTTCCAAAAACCTTTGCAGATTGCTGGAAAGGTGCTAGCTACGTGTAGGTTACGCCGTCTATGTCGCGCAGAGGCATAAACCGCACTTTAGCTGTAATCAAAGGTGAGCCTGAAGTAATTTGTTTTGCGGGAATTTGGTCACAAGCAAAAGGTTTTGACTTTACGACACTACTGTATTTAAAATTGACAGGTGGCCAAATCAATGTCTGTACCAAATTTTCTGGCAATCAAGGCTGCCTAATGCTCTAGTAGTAACGATAAAACCCGTCAAACGTCTGGTGGCACTGCAGAAAAAACATGGGAGATGCCAATTCAGCAGGATTCATCCCTTGGCCACCACAAAACCTGTACAAAAAAAAAGAGAAAAAAGGAATGTATGCAGCTGGAAAAAAGCACAAAATAAACAAGAACGACTTTCCTGACCTGTCAGGGCTGTGATACCTTCGTTATACCGCTGTTCCTGTTTGAATGTAGTGTAGTCAAAAGTAAGGTATATGTTATCCTCTTGTTTCAACCCCCATTCCACCTTGTCACCAGATTCCCTCATCCCCCCCTCTCCCCCTCTGCCCTTACTGGGTCATCTCCATCTCTCCATCGACTCTCATCTTTCAGGGGAACCATCCCCATAAAATCAACTCGAACTAACTTTTCACCTCCAAATTCCTTCCAGAGACATCCGCTACCTCTCGGCGCCCTTTAGAGAGAAAACCCATTCATATTTGATTCACGTCTGAGCCGAAATGGCAGTAATGTCTCCAGTAATCGCGACGAGTGTAATCAGGCGGGCTTTTGATGGACTAACGGTTGGACGCGCACTCCGCTAGTGTGTCGGGAGTGATATTACATTTGGCAGCTGTGTCATATTTTTCTAAAAAGCTCTTCTTTGATTTCCAGACAAAAAGCATCCAAGATTCAGTTGACATTTGGATCAATTTTCCTTTGTTTCGCCGCTTTTCTGTCAGAGGAGGAAAAAAAGGTTCCGTCTCTGAGAAGAGAGCTGTCCCGCATTCTTCAGATTTAGTATTTTATTTTTTTCATGGGTTGACTGTTTATTGTTAAATTAGTTTTGAAGGATCTTTCATCGCAAAGGAATAATTTAGTGGTTGCCTGTGAAGCTGTTTTGACAGTAGAGGGCTTGGAACAATAGTTTACTTTCAAGATCATCTTGCAAAATGGTGAATTATAAATTTTACTAATTTTGTATACCCCTATCAGACTGTATTTACTAACCCAGTATGTACAATTTAAAATTCAAATGGAGTGGCTGTGATGGATGTGGTGCTAACATGGCAATCTATGGAAAGTGTGAACTTCAAAGCACTTCATATACTGTCCACTATATACTTTTTTGTACTATTTCTACCCAAAGCAAAAGTTATTTTCTAACATTTAATGGTTTTCTTTTTAACTTCTCCGCATTTCACCGTGCCTCACTAGTCGGAGCCCCACCTTGCTTTGGTTTCACCAAAACCTGCCTGCATGTTATTATACGCTGACATTCTTACAGGTGGAAACTGTCTGCAATGACTGGCAGGGAAAGGGGGGGAAAATGTCAGCGCTGAAATGGCTTTAATGTGTCGTGTAATCGCAACAAGTGTGAAATCAAGCGGGTTTTGATGGGCTAGCTGTTGAAGTGCTCTGCGCTCACATGTCAGGAGTGATATTGCATTTGGCAGCCTTGTCACGTTTTTTGGCGTAAAAGCTTTCGTCGGATTTGCCGACAAAAAGGTGACAGCGAGATCCTGACAACATTTACATCCATTTCCTTTTCCCGGTGTTCGGGAGAAGGCTTCAGCCAAGCATGTCTTTAAGACACATTGATTTGGGATGGGGATAAATGGGAAATCAATGAGAATTCCTTTTTTGGCTTACCCACTTCCTGCACAGGCATCATCTTCCTTTGTGCCAATCCTTTCCAGAAGACTGTAAGACACAGACGCGGCCACATCTTTGCACATAGGTGTATGGACATGACTTTTCACACACACGTTTTTGGTTGCACGTAGTTTCAGAGGCCCAGGATCCTCCTAATCAGACCTGACACCAGACCAGAGGCCCCCTATGCCCCTCACTAATTTCAACCTCACCGGCAACCTCTCTCCACCATCCCTCTACCAGGCTGACAGGGGCCAGACTGCGGCTCCAATCAATTGACTCTGATGGTAAATAGCTTCCAGAGCTGTACCTATTATTTCCCACCCAGAACCTGTGCAGACTCAGGTGAAATTGGCCAAGCTGAAAAAGCAGGATGGGGTCATTTAGGGGCTAAAACGTTTTGACGACCACACTCTCATAAACACACACACACATCAGGGCAATCAACGCAACATTCGCTGGGATTCTGACAACGTAAGTGCAGTCATAACCATACAACACGTCAATGCTATCACAAGTATTTAAATTTACAAAGGCACCAGGAGGAAGTAAGGGTTCTGGCCTAAACAAACTCAGGATGCCAGGGAGTGTGGGTCTTAAAACACACTTCCACAAGGGATCAGATGGCTTCTGATGAGAGCTTGTTAAAGTCTTGGATATCCTCCTCAAGTGCATCCACATTGCCCAGATAATTATGCGGCGAAGATCAACAAAACTGAGGGAAATATTACGCCAGGTTTCTGTGATTAATATCAGAAAAAAGTAAACTAAGGCTATATTGAGGGACTTTATTAAAATGAATCTGGTTCAAACCCATGCCAAACCAGTTCACACAATGCTGATTGAGCTAATCAGCTCTCTGTGTTTCTCTGTATGCCAGACTTATAAATCCATTGTTTGCACTGGTTGGATTGTGTTTCAGCCGAAGGAACTAACAACCGTAGGGACGGATACAGGGTAACTGACTACAACTAGGAATGCAAAGTTACGGATGTAACTTGGGTTCTGTGACCTCACTGGCAGTCAGCAAAACGGAAACTGAACCTTGGAAGCGTCACATGTTGAGGCTGTGTGGGTGTAGAGCGCTAAAGAAGGGAAGGACTGAGCGAAAATTATGAATCTGACGTCTTATGAAGTGACACCGTAAGCTTGCCATAACTCATTATCAACCACATGACCCGTTTTCCTTTCAAAAGGCACTACTGAACTTGTGGTGGTGGTGTAAAAGAGCATAACCATCAATGCTATGATTGATTACTCAATTTGCTTTCCCACTCTGAAGTGTCAAGTTTCTTGTCTTTTTCTTTACACTGTTGCTAAGGACATACCATCCCACTGTATGCCTGCAACAGCCAAACTGACCCGGGTATGTCTTCACCCCTAAATCATCTTCCAGATCTGCTCCATTGTCAGATAAGAGTGGCATGTTTACAAAAAGAGAGAATGACCTTGCTCTTTAGGTGTATGTGAGGCTGTAAATTATTTCCAACACTGACACACACCTGCAATGATTCTCTTCGATAATGGCCAACTGGGGTTGAACAGTGAACAGTTTTCCTGTCTTTTCGCATCCTTTTTCGGCTTGTTAGCGAAGATGTTGATGATGAATTATGTTGTGTTTGTTTTAGTTGGAGACAAGAACATATTTCACCATGCTGAAGGCCATAAGGCCAAGTCAAATTCTATGTGGCGAGGAGAGGAAATATGAGCCTTTAAAGCTCTTTAAGCGATTCCCTCACTGTCTTGGCCTCAGGGCGAGGCTAGACTTGTTTCAACACACCTAGACGTGAACACGGCCCAATCTATACATCAACGGGGAAGTGATTTGTGTGTGGTTGTTGGGGGCAACATGTGGTCACAAACTCAAGGAGGGCATAAAATCATTATAGCGCATTTTATAATGTGATCTAATGATGTGACTATACAAGAGGCTCAAGGATCCAGACACTTATGAGCACTATACCTAGCGTTGGTTGTGGCTACAAATGCTTATAGCTCAGCTCAGAAACCTCTTCACCAGTCAAAATCTGCTTCTGAATAGCTCTCTTTCTTCTGCTGCAAATGCAGAGTTCATCTCACGGACATGACCTTCAGAGTGATAAACCAAGGCTATCACTATACTAAGAAATAACAAAGAAACAAATCTGGGAAACCACAGTTGGGGTTTTCCTGCTGTTGAAGTCAAACTAACACAAAAATCTGATTGGTTGGACTGGTCAAAAGCAGAGAAAAAAACATCCAGGGACTAAATAATGGGCAAATAAATGACTTTAGTGTAGTGGCTGTGCTGTGTGTGTGTGCAGAATCCCTTGTGCCCATCTTGGCCCTCATCCAGTTCAACTCAGCTGAGTTCTCAGACAAGGAGGAGATAATTGCTCCACTGATCACTGCATGAGAGAGATTTAGTGTTACTAAGAACGAATGAACGAACAAATGTCAAAACAGCCCTGATCCTTACAACCCATCAGTTGTTCCTCTTATGCCCTCAACTGAAAGCCTTGTGGTTAGCTCATTACAGGATTTCACACATGTGATTACACTGTATATGTATGACTGTACTGGGGCCTTGCAAGGGAATCTTTTCTGAGTGGGAGTGCAAATAAGAACAACGGCTCTCTCTGTTGCTCTCTTCCTCTGGCTCCCTTTCCCTCCCGTCTCTGCTCTCTGTCTCCTTCACCTCATCACCTTTCAGTGTCTCACCACTGTGAGGGAAGGAAGCCATGAAGAGCATCACAGCCTGATTTGTTTAAGGGGCCGAGTTTGTATATGAGGTGCGTGCTTGTGTGTGTGTGTGTGTGTGCACATGTGGGAGACAATGAATCAGTCAAAGAGGGAAGGAGAGGAGAGATGAGACTAGATATATGTAATAGCATGGCATATTTGACATAAGCCCTGGGTGAAAAGGCAGGCTGGATGAGACCCATGGCAGACATATTGTGTGCATACGCACACAAAAACACGCATGCACACACTTATCCCTGGAGTGTGCCTCTCCTTGTCAGCCAAGTGGTGCTGTGCTTTGATCTTGACACTGTGGGTCAACCCTAGCCCCCATCTCGCTCCTCTCTCTTTTTTTTTTTTTTTTTCTCTGTCTCTCTTACACTTTCTCTCCCTCTCTGGCTCTGTTTCCCTCCCTCCAGCCGTCTGGATGGCTGGCCCGACAGCCTTGGGGTGTTTAGGTTCTGGAGGGATCCCAATTTCCTCTTCTAATCATGACATCATCCCGCCTCAATAGGTTAAAGATGTGGCCAGGATATTCCCTGCTTCCTTGTTCTGCAGCCTCCCATCAAATTACATACATTACATGTTGCCGGGCCACATGAGCAGGCTCTATTAATTTCTTGAAAAACATCGGCAGCTGGAACAAATGTGAAAAAGAATGCATGTAAATGATGTTCGGTTGGAAGTTAAAATCACGAATGACCAGACTCCGTATGTGAAAATCAGCATGCGTGCATTTTGTTAGTGTTGCAGGGAACTTGTGTTTCAATGCAGCCCTTATCCAGATCATGAGGTAATCCAATAGTCCATCCGTTCATCAGCAGTTTGGAGATTGTGTCCCAGCCTCAGACATGATTAAAGGCTAAGGCTGATTAGAGGTGAAGAGTAGCCGAGGTCTGTCTGGCCTGTCAATAGCTGTTAACTTCACCTCCAACCAGCCCAACTAATCACACCAAGAGGAGCTCATCTGGCCTTTTGGATGCTGAAATATGGCTCTTCTCTTTTCTTCTCTTCTCTTCTCGTCCCTTCTCTTCTCACCTCTTCGTCACAACACTTCGCTGCATTAAGTGAGTAATGAGAGAAGCCCAGATTACAATCAAACTCTTCATTTTCTGCCAGGACAACATCTGTGCTCAGCCATCAAGCACAAACAGCGTTACTGGGAAAATCCGAGCAAATTTTAGCTTTGCCCTCAAAAGGCCAGCTCCATGTCATAGCAAATGGTCATACTACTCCCTGTGTTCCAATTTTATTTCTTCTAAAAGTTAAACTGAAGATCGCAAACCATTCAGTGTAATTTAGTATAAACAGCACAGGAGTTAGGGCTTAATTAGTCGCCGTTAACCCAAAGTGTTTTGTGCATGTGTTTGGGGTCTTTAGGAATCCTGCCCAGTGCACGTCTCTTAATAGATCTTCCCTGACAAATGCTTTTCTGCTTTTGCTTTGGATTCCCTGATAAATCGGAATTTATGTCCATGTTGATAATTTATTAAATATCCCATCCTTTATTGCTTTCTTGGCATGCGCACACGCTCTTAAATGCACGTATCTGTTTATACTGGGGGAGGCAGGAATAGCAAACAGACCCAGACTTTTGATCAGTGGTATGAATCATTTTATTACGGCATAGGAAACGCTTGTGGGGAAAGTAACCGAACACAATTTTGAATCTGAATTAATCGCAAGACACCTGAAGGGTAAACCTGAATGTTGCCAGGCATTAAAAAAATAATAAATAAAAAATGCTACTCTACCCTTTTATTTGTATTTTAGCTTATATCTTGGACACGCGATAGCCGGTGATGTCAGTGCAGGCGGCTGATAGCGTGCAGCGGTGCGATTTGAGCACACAGAGGTGGTGTACACCTTTTATTGACCCGATTTACTGTTGAAAATATGACATGTACCAAGCATGTTTCACACCGCCGCTCGCCACGGGTTGGATTAATATCTCCCCCACCCAATCACTACCACCTGCTCGTGTCCGACGATCAGCTCGAAGAGATTCATGGCCGTGCTTAGTATTTACACAATATGTAAACAGTCCAACCAAATGAAACATGAAACACAGCCGTGAAAAAAACACCTGGAGTGACAGCACTGGGTGTGGCTAAAGTCACTGACAAATGCCACAGAATATTTTTAATTAACTAATTCTGTTTTGTCCTTTTGAAATTCTCAAAACTGTGCTAAGCCATAATATAGTTTTTTAAGCTTATATACAATATACAAAAGCATGTAGTGCAGCTACAATAGTGATAAATGTGAATGTCACTGTCATTTTACTAATTTTATCCAAGGTTATGGGACTTTATCCTTCTAAAATCGACAATACAGTTACATGAGGTGCATGGGATCTAACCAAACATTGCTCAAGTCAAGGAGGACAAATCCTGCTTTTTCCATCGCTGCAGCTCATGGCACGGCGGCGGAGTCATCAGTATCCTCGGACCCACCAGTCAAGGAAATGGCTCCATCGATGGGAGCGGTCAACGTCCCCATCCACCTGTCTTTGCGTCGGCTAATGACAGGGTCTCATGGGCTCAACTTAAGGAAAGGTTCATTCTACACCCCGTGTTGGGAAACCTGAACCCTGAATTTTAAGTCCACAGAGTGCATCTTTCAACTGAACGCGGGCCAAAAAGGATTTGCAGTTCTTAAATAGATTTCAAGCTCCAAGGAGGCCCTGAAGACCTCATCAACCCCTGCCACCTCCAGCCTCTATTTCACACAACATGCCACACTGTTTAATATCTGCCCGCAGGCCTTTTATAAACTGGGGATCAATCTATGACAATGCTGTAACACGTGCTGGCCAGTAACGTGAAGAGTCTCACACCTACGCTTGTGACTGGAACTGATTTGCAAAAGATTTCAGGAATTCTTATTAAATCCTAATTTTAATATGATTTGTTTTAGATGGGTTCAGGTTTTAAAGTAAGTGTGATAGTGTGATCCTCTTGTGCTTGCATTGTGGCAATTAACACATCATAGCTCTTAACAGCAGGCCACTTTCAAACCCTCTTGGTGTAAGACCATCATCCACTGTTTAAATCTAATTAGTTTAGCTTCACTGACTTACTGTGAGAGTGCTGCACTTGAGATGTGATTTTATTTTTTATGCTTTCATTGCCAATATTTGGATTCGGCAGGTGATGATGAGTCAGCCACGAGAAAAGGAAACTCGTGACCCGTTCGGAGATGCCTTGAGAGAGTCAGTCTGTGGAAAGTTAGCGCCGTAACATTTAGAGGGCTGGTAAAGCACACGGCGCACTGAGTGTGTTTCACATTAGGGAATCAGAGAGTGACACTGTGCTTGAACCTGGCATGTAGTAACCTTTATGGAAGTATGAGAGGCGGTTAAAGTCAAACTCTCACAGCCGTTTTTCATTCTTTTAACTTTTTCATGTTTTCGGCGGAGCTCGCTCCGTTGAGATTACGCTTTTCTCACGACTGATCCTTGATGCCACGGCAACACCTCTCGGATCTTCTGGGAAAATAAATAAATAAATAAAAACCGCTAAGTTGACATTCGTAAAAGACACATTATACGGTCGGAAAGTGTTCCAGCAGAACAAACAGCATACCTTGAGTTTGATGACCAGTTAGCATGTGTATTCACGCACTTACGAGCATATCTCCTCTTTTATTTGCAAAATGAGAAAGGTGGGAGAAGCAGGGAATTGGATTCCTCCGAGCCTGCTGTTCTTAGTCAGTGCGGCTGTAGACAGCTGGGCGCCCACTACAGTTAAGATCAGAGGCCTTGATAACCTGGGCCCTGATTTATGGAGAGCAAGCGGCCTCTGCAATCACCTAATGAGGTAGAGAACGCAGAGTGTTTACATGTTTATTAGATAGCCAAAACCAGCTGGGGACACTATTTTCCACCACCTCTCTCTTTCTCCCACTCCCTCTCTCTCTGACTGAGCATTAATCTCCAGTGTAAGGGGTCTATCTATCTATCTATCTATCTATCTATCTATCTATCTATCTATCTATCTATCTATCTATCTATCTATCTATCTATCTGTCTAAATTAATGGACTGTCATTGAGCATCAGAATTTTCCAAAATGAATGGAAAACAAACCCAACTTTTATTTTTTTCACATTGTTGCCAGTAAATGCTGGTCTGTTAATAGAGATACACCCAGTGCTTTCTTCCTAATCAGTCTCACACAGGTATTTTATGATCCCCAGCAGACCCCATTGTCTGCTTCCCCAACCGAACTGCAACACATACTTTGCTGTTCCCGTTACAGGAGGTCATGGAAAGTGTCCTCAGTAGAGAGCTTGTCTAACTCCCGGCCCTCTCTCCCTCAGCTGGGTGAGACTGCAACCTACGCGGCTCTGTAGCTTTTTGGTTTTGCGCACTGCGACTTCAGCATTTAACAGTTTCACATCCACCTGTATAAACAACTTACACTGGTCTCCGTGCTGGTAATTAAGTTGATGACTATGTGTATGCATGCATACTCACTTGCTTCCATATATAGAGATTTTCAGTAACCAGACTGCACTGGAAATTAGATCTTCTAATCCCTGCTGCTGGCTAGTCTCTTAAAACTTAAATGAGGAACAAGTGGTGGTAAACGCCTGGGTGGGCGTGCAGTAGAATTTACGCATTTGTATCGCGTCGTATGCGTATGCACTCACAGATTATCTCTCTTTCAACAATGTCCTTATGTTGTGGTGATAAATAGTAAAGTAACACGTGTAAACACACACAAAAAACAAGCGCAAAGCACTAGCACACTCTCCCATCAGCATCTCTGGAATCCTTCAGCACCTGGGAAAAAGTCATCGCTGTCCAAAAACGTTAATGCACAACAGATCGCATTCTCCCTCTTTCACCATCTTTTTTCCACCCGTTTGGCCTTGTAAAACCTTCACAAATCAAATCCGCTTTCCTTCACAGTGTTGTAATTGTTGTTTTTGTTAGAGGAACACGGTTCTGAGGGTTTTCATAGCTTGTCTTTCAGCAAGATATAATCTCTGCTGCTGCTTGATGCGGCGGCAGTGAGCACACAATGTGCAACGGGGAGCCGACGCTGGACACAGAGGAGGTCCACAGGTCTTTGGAGTGGGTGACCTGTAGGATTACTGTGTGAAGCTTCTCTAAAAGTTTACAGCTAAGACTTTTGTGAAAATGTCATCGGATCTTTTTCATCATTCATCCAGATTCCGATGAAGAAGGGGAGCATGATCAAACGCACAGTGGCTTAAAATGTACTTTCCTCAAATTGAAATGTTAATCCACTGTGGCCAGCAATGGCACTATATTTTTCCTGACAGCTCATGCTCTGCTAATATTTGTGTGAGAAAGGCGAGTTTGGAAACGCCTACTCATTCAGGGATTTGTCTTTATTCTTACTATTAGAACAAAGCTGAGAACAACAATCGATAAACTGAGAAATATCACATATGGAACTGTGTGGCTAACAAAGAAAAACATGTTTCTTATTTTAGATTTCTCAAAGTATCTTCTGTCTGATTTCAACATAACTTTGCACTCTACTGGGAATAACTCAACGGGTTTCATGAGATACACATGCATTGGTTTACAGGTTTGCTTTTACAAAAGTTAATTGATGGAATCAGTTGTGTTGTGTTGGCATACCGCTGTTGTGATCGTTGTCATGACAAAACCGTGTCAATTAACTAACATCAATTGCAGTCCATCATTACTTTAAGACTTTATAAAGGTCAGTCGGTCTGGAAAATTTAAAAAAATATGGACTCAAACCCTGCAATGAAACTAGGTTGCATGAGAACTGCCACATGAAAGACCAATAGTTCCCTCCAGTCCAGAGGATATGTTCATTAGTCTCAGAAATTGTCCATTAACAGCACCTCAGATTGGAGACCACATCAAAGCTTCCCAACGTTTTAGGTTTCAGGCCCTTCTTAACAACAACTGTTCAGAGTAGACCGTATAAATCCGGCCTTCATGGCTAAATAGCTCCAAAGAAACCACTTCTGTGGTGACCCAGTGGCCGAATGATTAGGGTGGATACCACATGGGCTAAAATGGCCTCAGAGTCTTGGTTCAGCTCCTGGCTGACCAGACCTTAACTGCATCTTGACATTTGCGGTTCCAGTCACTGAGTCTTTGTGGGCCGTATGGACGGTATCACCACGTGTTTCCTACCACGAAGCATGAGGCAGGAGCTGTGACGGTTAGGGGCAATTTAATCAGAATTCAAGGCTCAACTTAAGAAGCATGGGTGCCACAATTTTCAGCTGCAATGCCCATCCCATCTGGTTTGTGCGTGGTGTGTCAATGGTTTGTTTTTCAATAGAACAATGATCCAAAGCCCACCTCCAGGCGATATAAGGTCTATTTGACCAGGAAGTGGAGTGATGAGGTTCAGTATCAGGTTTTCTGGCCGACACAATCACCCACACCAAACTCAGTTGAGATGAACTGCAGAGTGAAAGGAAAGCAGCCGGCAAGTCGCCCGGATATTTGGCAATTCCTTCAAGGGTAGTGGAAAAGCATGCGATGAACCCATGAAGCCTGTTGAATAGATGCCAGGAGTGTGAAAGCTGTCATAAAAGCTTAAAGGAGGCTATTTAGCATATTTGTTTACAAATTTGATATGTGCTTATATGAGATAATGACATCCTTATACAAGGACACTCACCATGTTGCTGTCTGTCTGCAACTGTGAAACATTAACAGCTCAGTTCCTTTAGGGATTCTTCAAGCAGCAACACACAGACTTCTGGTTTTACACAGTAACCTACAGGCAGCTGGAGGAGTTTGCTTATCAAAGCCGGTTGTCTCAACTTCTTTCTCTCCAGCTTTGCCCTTAGATGCCGACCGGCCGGCGCTCCAAACCAGCCCCGACCTCAACAAATCACTCATTTTTATACAATTACCTCGCGCTCCCTTCCTGCGCATGGCTGGGTGCAAGTGTCGCCCGTCTGCCTGCCATTGTGTGCTAATTTTAGGCCCATTATTTGCTCTAACAAATGTGCAATGGGCAGAGTCACTTTCACATTAATAGTTTGCACCCAGAGGGGAAGTCTTCCCCCTCATCATGGATCAAAGGTCTTCTCTATTGTATCTAACTTCCTGTTTCCCCTTTTAGCCACTGTGTGTTGTTTTTTCTCACTCTCTCAACCTGGACCAAAAGACCCTGGGCAGTTCAGTGCCTCGTGCTGGACAGGACTGTGAGTGACAAGCATGAGGAGATGCCCTTTAACACTCTTGGCGACTGCAGGAGAGCTGACAGGTAATTTGTGGAACTAGGAGGAGATGAGAGGAGAGCATAAAGTGAAAGTTGGCTCTTGATATCGCGTGTCCACAGACGGGAGGATAAATCTGGATTCTATTGTTGTACTGTCAGCAGAGGTGTCGGAATTTGATAAAATGCCACGTCACTTTTTTTCTGGTTCAGCCCGTGCAGACGGTAAATGACAGAGCTGAATAGCTGAGACTGCCGTGACCCCAGTCTTCCACAATAAGCCTTTTTGAAGTAGGAAACGCTTCCTCTTCATTACCTTTTGATAATCGTACCCCATCACAATGTAAGGTTAATGCCTACTGCACTCCATTCATCACTGGAGATTTCAGCCTTACATACTGTATAGCCTCCAGTAAGTTACTGCTATGCATGAATGATGGACCTGCGTGTCACAGGAAGCTGTACACTGCAGCCGACAAGGAAGACCCTTATGTCACAAAGCTAAACAAATCTCATCATACTGTGAAAAACTGACCCAACACATGTCTCCTATAAATTACGTGGACACATTTGTAAGGAAGAACAAAAGTGCACTGGAAAAGTCACCATTAGTGGCAGGATGAAGCAATACACTTAAAAGATAACCTATTTATAAGAGCCATCATATATTTTCATTTATTTTATAGGCAGCATTGATGACAGCACAAGAAACTCGAGTCAGATGATGGGGCCGGAGTTTCACAAAGCTAAGGTTAGCCAAATATTTACAAAGCTATCAAATCATGTGTGGTTTGCTTCAGCATTGTCTCCTGTCTCCTCTAAACAAGGCTTCCAGTGTATTCTGCCTCATGCTCCGTTACATGAGGTCGTGCTTTCCATGTTCCCTAGAAGAGGTCATGTGAACGGTGCCCTCTTGTGGTATTCACAACCTCGTAAGTGGAAATCTTTCCCGAGTTGTGATGTGTTTTCTGATGTTTTCAGAAATGGATGAGGTGGATGGCCAAGAGAACATGTTGGAATTTAGTCTTTCAAAGTTTTCTGTGTCATTTCAAGATACTTGCTGAACTGCTGCCCAGGACTTCTTACAACTCCCGGCTGAGGTTAGCACTTGATCGGCAAGCATTTTGTGTACACGACTCCTCGTGTTGTAACCACAAACTCACAAGTTCCATTGAAGGCTCCCTTAAGAATGGAAAAATGTACATTTATCTTGAAATTAATTGATTTATTTGTCTTAATGAGCAAAGATCTGTTTGCACCAGGCTCCTTTAAGTGCCACTCTCGTCCCTCCTTCTTTGTCTGAGGAGTGCAAATAAACAAGTGAGGATAGCGTGGCTTGGCTAATGGATATTATGAAGAGAGCCCCACTCTTCACCAGTCTCATCAATACGGGGTACGCTAGTTTATCCTTTATCAGACACTCTCCATCGAATGGAAAATATGGACGCGCACAAGTACAGCTGCAGAATTTGCAAACATGTTTCACACGCAGTCATGCAAGTGCTCCACGCATGACACACAGTAAAGCTGTTGTGCTGTCAGATGAAATATTAGAATATGAGAAGGACAGAGCAATTCCATCACTGCTCGGTGAGGAAGCATTTCTCCAAACCCAGAGATCCTGTAATTAGAGCCAGGGTGAAAATGATTGCTGATTGCTAAAGGGGATGACCTCTCGGGTGATGGGTGGGGGGAGATTTGGGGTAGGGGGTGGAGGGATGTGCAAGCTGCCGCCAGTACTGCGGCTATGGGACTTTGTCATCCTTCGTCATGTGATGTGTCCATGGTAATGTCTTCTGAGGGACAGGGAAAAGAATGAGCCCTGCAGACGTACAGGACTCTCAGCGGTTTGCTCATGATATTTTATGTCAAATATTCTCCTCACAGCAGTCAAGGTGGATGATTTCACAGAATCTGTGTAGAGAGGCACAGCTAACACTCAAGTACTGGGCATTTGAATTAGGCAATATTTTGTAGTTGTTATTAATTGTGATATTGGTTTAGTGTTTTACGTATTAGATTGACAGGTCAATCTCAACATACGTGTTCTCTCAGAAGTTGATGTGATGTTAATACTGGTTGATCTCAAGATGAAGCTAATTTTCTAACAATGTTTGCATCTGCAGGAAAGCATGCAGTAGTGAAGTGAACTGGAACTGCACTGCAAGTGTCTAGTTTTTATTTTATTAAACATTTTCTAACATCATACATTTCTGACACTGTTCATTTCAGTAGCATTTTGTCAATGTTTTAAATTCAACTGTTGTTTGCACCATCGCTTGCAATGATTGGAATTGCAAGAGCAGAGACCAAGAGCTGGAGTGTGACAAGGCAGAGCTAACAGGTACCTTTAACTGTTAGGTAAGTGGTTTTAGCCTTTCCTGTAGCATCTCTGGTGGCTATTAAGGTGTACGCTATGATTAAGTACCAACAGTATGTATTGATTAATAGAGTTCAGTCCATAAATCATAAAAATACGCAGTATATACATCCACAGCCATACTGATGTAAACCTAATGCAAACAAAGGGCAAGTATGGACATAAAAAAGGTTATACACAACATTTTACATTATTTAAACTAATACAATAAGCAAAATCTAGTCAAGTTATGCCTGTCTATGTACATACACATAGCATAAACATGGGAGAGTGGCACTTATATCTATACAGTATCCATGATAGGATAGTAAACTGCTTCACATCCCTAAATAATCTTCTTTGAATTGTCTACATTTTAATTTAAATGATGATTTCCCTTTCACCGGTCATTTCCCACTACTGTGAAACTGATATTCATTCCAGAGAAAAGTGCTTGGTACGCAGGTGTGTGTGTGTGTGGACGCACAGGTGATCGTTCCTGGCTAAAATCATCTGCAGTAAAGACACAGCTGTGACAAAAATGTGTGTCTGCACACAAGCTAAATTACAAGCTTTTAATTCTCCTGGCTTTAAATTTCCGTGAAACCTTCAGACACTGCGACTTGTTTCTTAGCAAGCCACCGTGTGCTTCTTCTGCCTCGGTGCTAAAGCCAGCAAGTCTTCCTCTGTTACCCCTCAAATGGTATGACGTTGCAGCCGCACTGCCCGAAAAGAGCACAGACGGGAAAGTCGACTTTATCCCTTTTGTAAAGTTCAGGGGTCTGACAAACAGACAGACACACACACAGATTGGGATGAATATCTCTGAGCATCTGTATGTCATGGAGTCACGGGGCATGTTTAGAGAGTACAGAGCAGAGGGTTGCGAGGCTATGTGGGGGTTAGCGCTGTGTGTGGAACAGAGCAGAGTGAAGGGGGGGTGCAGGTCATCGTGCCTTCAGGCAGGTGGGGGTGGGCTCAGGAGTTAATTGGTAGTTTGGGGTTTGATGATGAATGGTGGTGACAAGTCTGCGTGGCCAGACCCAGTGAGCCCCTGCTGCATATTCACTGTGTCGCAGGGCATTGCGGCAACTGTCACAGCTCGCCAAGCCGGAGAGACGAAAGTAGTGAAAGGGGCAGTGAGGGGTGGAAAGACAGAGAAGGGGCGGGAGAAAGAAGTTAAGACTGACCGACCACTCTTTACTCTTTATCTTACTTTTTGGTCCAAAGCACGTCATGTCATTTGATTTATTCTAAGTATGAATTGTTCTGTTGCCAGAACAGAGATGTGACAGTTTCATGGCAGCTAATAAGATGGGGTAGGGGAGTTGGGGGTCAGAATGAGCTTCCATGGAATCATGACGCTGTGGTGACTCAGTGAAGCCCTGGTCCTAATTGTGGCCCAGGGAAATTGTTGTAGCCGGGGTGCAGGTCACCCCAGGCCCCAGGAAGGTTACACTGGCCCTCTTAAACCTGTTGTTGCCTGGCGCTCACATAAAAATTACACCTCGTAAATATGGACAGCCAGGGAGTGTGTGAGGCAGGACAGGGTCGGTTACTTTTCTGAACCCTGCCCTTTAAACTTGCAGTCACCTTGGTGCCGCTGCCGACTGCCCGTTAGGGTTGCTCACTCAAAGCCATGCGTGGAAGAATGGGAGGCAGGCAGCTACATATTTACAGGCTATAGGTAGTTTTTCTGGCACCTCAAGTTGCTCTTTTTTTTCTCTGAACAGTTCGCCATAATGTCTCCCGTGCGCACATCTGCTTCTTGGACTTGTTTTGTAGAGAATCACAATCAAAGGGGCACGAACGTTCCTTTGACCCTCAGCTGGTCATACATTCTCACTGTGCAAAAATACGAGTATGTGTTTTTCAGATTCAGTACTTCGTTCGCGTTGATATTTTTTCAATAGATCTTTAATTTAAATATGACATTTTAAAAAATATTCCACAATTTACTGATTGATTCTTAATGATTCTTTTTGTGTTTAGGGCAAAAGTAGTTGAGTGCTGCTGGGATGGATAGGTCAACAAAAGGCCTTCTTTTCTAATACAGACCACACTTGTTCCCTAGTCACAATAAAAAGTAATTTCATTGTAGCCATCACAACAGAGGTCTCCTAACCCAACAAAACACTAATTTCATTACTCTTTTTTGTTTATTTATTTTTTTCCAAACCTAACCATGATTAACCCTAAAAATTTAAGAAAGGTTTCAAACAAAACATATGTCACATTAAGGCAATTTTCCCACATACATGCATCCTCTTCCAGTTTCTTTTCCAATGAATGAAAAACTGTCAAAAATTGTCTTTTATTTTCTGTATCCTGGGTCTGTGGCATCCCCTCACATCAACATACTCAATTGCCTAGTATGGCCACATACTACCACTATGTGCATGTGGTACTGAATTGCATGTGCATCATATGTGTGGAATACATTTGTTCTAATAAGTGCTCTATTGTCATTAAGATGATAACTGGGTTACAGACCGGAGCTATCGGAACCTCTGTCAATCTGATTTTGTTTTAGAAATATTTATCCAGTTTCAACCTCATCTCTCTCGCTCTCTCTCTCGCTCTCTCGCTCTCTCTCTCTTGCTCTCTCTCTGCCTTTCTCCCTCTGTCCATTTTCTCCTTCTTTGGTTTCCCAGGAACCTATGTGGGAACAATAGATGTACAATTAACGTGGACCAGGCACAAGAGAGCGAGCTTTTGATGTTCCTGTTGAGTGGCCTCCTTGTTTGGAAAGCAATGTTTGGCTGTGCCGGGGCATCACTGTGTTTTCCTTCTTTTCTGAAGCATATTAGCTCCCAGATTATTAAAATTCAGGCCATAAATAATAGCTGATTGCCGCTGCAATATGCCAGAAATAATGTTTACAAAGCCAAGACCCTCATTATCTCCCCAAGACCTAAAGTAGGAAGACAAGGAGTGGGAGAAAAAGAGAAACATGCTTTTAGCCTCCTGCTCTTCCTCACTCTCATTTCCTTGTGTGGCACTTTCTCTGCGACGTAGTGGGAGGAGGAAGACGGAGCAAGTTACAATCACGCTAATGCTAGCAACAGTAATGGTAATTCTCTAAACTAGTTCCTTGCAGTGAACAGAAGATTCATTTTAACAGTACTTTAATCTCAGTAATATGTGCACCGTTTGTGCTGCCTTATATGCAACGGCACTCCCATGATACAAATAATCTTGTCTAATGATAACATTGACTGTGGCAGTCGTTCTTCCCATTTATAAGGTGAGAAAAGTTATCATCAAACGTTAAGGATCTGTTATTTTATTTCTGCCTCACTTTGCGTCTTATGGTTTATGAGCGCAGTGTAGTTATAAAGACAGACTTTTCTTTCATCAGCTTTCTATGTTGTCAGTTATAAAATTGTAAGAAATCAGATGCGGGCTATCCCAGCTTGCACATGGGAAAAAAACAAGGAAACGTTCTGTGCAGGCTAGAATGCACTGAAGAGATAAATCCATGCTTCTTGGTTTATGTCCAATTAAGGGTGCCGAAGTCATTGTGGTGGATGCATTTGAAGAATGTACGCACTAAGTTACGGGGTTATGATGTTCAAAAATTGCTCCTCATGCAGATAAAATATTTTCATGTTTACCATGAGCACACTGCATTTGCTATGAGTACTCAGAAATACAATTTTACTTTTCCAAGTAAATCCTTTTCATTGCCATTGAGAATGTTGCGTCAGAAACCCACTTCTTGGTAATGAAAATACGCAAAACATATTCGATCCACACCAGACTCTGTCATCCACGTCTTTATGGACCTTGCTTTGTGCACTGGTGCACAGTCATGTTGGAAGAGGAAGGGGCCCGCTCCAAACTGTTCCCACAAGGTTGGGAGCATGGAATTGTCCAAAATGTTTTGGTATCCTGAAGCATTCAATGTTCCTTTCACTGGAACTAAGGGGCCAAGCCCAGCTCCTGAAAAACAACCCCATACCATAATTCCTCCTCCACCAAATTTCACAGTTGGCACAATGCAATCTGAAATGTACCGTTCTCCTGGCAACCTCCAAACCCAGACTCGTCCATCAGATTGCCAGATGGAAAAGCGTGATTCATCACTCCAGAGAACGCGTCTCCACTGCTCTAGAGGCCAGTGGCGGCGTGCTTTACACCATTGCATCCGACGCCTTGCATTGCACTTGGTGATGTGTGGCTTGGCTGCAGCTGCTCGGCCATGGAAACCCATTCCATGAAGCTCTCTGCGTACTGTACTTGGGCTAATCTGAAGGTCACATGAAGTTTGTAGCTCCGTAGCAATTGACTGTGCAGAAAGTCGGCGACCTCTTTGCACTATGCGCTTCAGCATCCGCTGACCCCTCTCCGTCACTTTACGTGGCCTACCACTTCGTGGCTGAGTTGCTGTTGTTCCCAAACGCTTCCATTTTGTTATAATAGAGCTGACAGTTGACTGTGGAATATTTAGGAGCGGGGAAATTTCACGACTGGATTTGTTGCACAAGTGGCATCCTATGACAGTTCCACGCTGGAATTCACTGAGCTCCTGAGAGCGGCCCATTCTTTCACAAATGTCTTGTTTCACAGTCTGCATGCCTGAGTGCTTGAATTTATACACCTGGGGCTAGGCCAAGTGATTAGAACACCTGATTCTGATCATTTGAATGGGTGAGCGAATACTTTTGGTAATATAGTGTAAGATGTCTTTGCTGTGAAGAGGTGATGATGACCACTCTTCTATCCATTCTCTATTTTTATTTTCAATGTCACTGTCGGCGCAAGCCATTTCCAGCATTCACTGAGTGAAAGGCAAGATTTTTCACATCCACATCTTGGTTAGTTGGCACTGGGAGACTGCTAACCACTGAATCAGGGGAATCAGGCTACCACATTCATTGCAGATTAAATCTGACAAAGGCATTGTCTGTAAAAGTGGTAGGCACATGAGGGCACATAGAAATTAACAGAATTGATACAATAATAATAAAAAAAACACTGTGTTCCGATCTGGTTTTGGAAAACATAACAGCATACCTGCCCGCTACTTGTCCTCAATTTCTGTTGTCAGACCTATTTTGCTGGCCTCAGATGGTTGGAGGTTCTCCAGAGCCATCATCGGAAAAGAGTAACGCAGTAAAACAGCCAAAGGAGGCCTCCATCCATTGGAGTGGTTCAGCCATGGACATGAGGAATACAGCCAATTCATCTTTAAATGTGGTCATGATTAGAAAGGACATTCAATTGCATGCACGCTTTGTGATTGCACAATAGCCATTCTGAGGAAAAATATTAGGGGAGCTATGAATTGGTTTTGGTTGGCTGCCCTGGCAACCCAAGAAATGAGCAGCAGGTTTTATATGGCACCGGAGGCCAAGTTCATAGGACCGAGGCTGTGAAAAGAGTCACTTTCACAAAGACACACTTATGTGGTTTGCATAGAAATATATATATTATTGAATATTCAATAGGAATAGTTTTAAATTTTCATTTAATTAATCTGAAATGTGGGAGCTGTAACAACGATGAGACACAATTTGGGCAACGCACAAAACACAGTGGCTGCGCCCAAGTGTGCACACACACTAGCCAACTAGTGGCAAACACACACGCATGCACTCGCACATGCACAAACATACTAACAAACCGCAAGGATACACTTTCAGCAGAGTTGTGGCAGGTGCTTGTTCTAAATTCGGCTGTAATGTCAGTGTCTTTGATCAGGCGCTGAGGGCCCGAGTGTGTTTTCATAAAAGATGAGGGTAAAAGACAAGACAGCGTGTCACATAAAAGCCTGTTGCTTTGTTGGGTGGGAAAGCGGAACGGCGAGAGCGTACACTGAAGTGTGAAGTAATGAGAGGGATGTTGAGTCTTGTCAGGCAAAACATAGGCAAATCCCCATGGATACAGAGAATATCACAAGTTCTACAAACAGCAGATGCAGTGAACAGGGAAATTTTAGGGGTGCCACATTACAACTACAATATTTATTTACAATTCATGTGTATCATGTTCTAGCTTTACTTTGCCAGAGATGTTTTGGGTGAAATAAAATTGTTGCAATACACCTGTAGCAATTAAATCAGCACAGTTATTAGGTGGAAAGTAAAGACGTAGTACTCTATGTTAGCCTCCCTGATCTGGCACCTGACAGCGGGCCAGCAGGATGTCATCATTTGTTAGAGGCTTCTAAAATCGTTACAGTTTGGTTTGGCTTAGGGATAAAAAGGACTTGGCAAGAAATAAACTATTGTTTTTCTTTAAATGACTACCAGGACAAGGTTGGGGGGAAAAAAACTGTGTTAAGCTAATTGGGCGCTTTGCTGCCATGGTTACGGTAATAAGTGCTTGGTTAAGATAAAGGGAAGGATTTGTTGTTGACCGTCTGTAGGAACTGGAAAGCAAAATAAAATGTTTTGGTGATGTGTATAATATTACACTACTTCCCCTCTTGCTCTGGCTTGTGCATTTCAGCGGATCGCTGGGATTGCAGTCTTAAAAAAATGTATTCCATCTTTTGCTTTATGTTTTTAATTTTCAACTAAGCCCACCATCCTACATCCTTCTTTATCCATAAACACTAGCTAACTTAAATATAGCCATAAAAATGAAAATGTCAATCATGCCTTTAAGTGTCATAGAGAAGATGTTACACTGTTAAAGATAAGCAGAAATACACTGGCAGGCTGTGACAGTTTGCATGCCCATTTAAACATAACTGTAATCAAAGGGGTTGAACGAATTTGTTTTTTTAAAGTCGACTAATATGTAGTGACGTCAACTAGTCGATGACGTCACACATAAAACATGAAATCTATATTCTTGACCTGAATACATATTGTAAAAAGAGTAATTTCTGCAACGTAATTCAAGCTACCACAACACAACAGAACCGAACATAAACGTAGGCGCTTATCAACACTGTGCGCTGCAGATATGTGTAGCCTATCGTCAATAGCGTTTGTGTTGTAAAATATGATGTAGAATGTAAAAAAAAAAAAAAAAGTAGGTATATCTCCGAATCCGTTTAGCAGCTAAATATCTAATACATTTTGACAATTAAATTTATCAGCAATTGTTAATTCACAGCCTCCTTCTCTCTGTTACCTGTTAAAAGACGTTTGGTGAAGTTGTTAATTGACTGGCGTCGAGATGATTTGGACCGCTCCTCTGCCTTTTTCACATGAGTGTGTAGAAATTTTGTTGCTTTCGCAGACTGACTTACATTTTTTGTGTGTCAGGGCAGAATGGGCTTCATCTTTAGTGAAGTATTTCCACACACTTGATGTACCGCTGCTAGTTTGCTGCAACGACCAACAGGGCTCCTCACCGGTCTTCTCCGAGGCATCGGCGCTGTTATTGTCACGTGATCGGTGACTAGTCGACTCCCTGCTTAAAGCGTCAATGCACACCAGTAAAATCGACTAGTCGGTACAACCCCTATTTCCTAAAAAACATATTTGACCAGTGCGGTTTTTTTAGTGTTGCTTTTGGGACATGAGTTTGTGAACCTTTCTGTTGTGCCCCCAGCAATAGACTCTATAGTGCCAATCCCCAATGGGAGAGAGGAGAGGGACCGTCTCAAAAGAAATTATTAAGAAAAGAATGTCCAAGGCTAGCAAAGAATTGAAGTTCATTTATAGAGGTGGAAGGAGTGAGTCCTTTTTTTTGTTTTGTTTTTCTTCCTTTTCTTCACCGTGGCCCGTTTCTTTAAGTGTGTCCAAGGTTTTCCATTTGGCTGTCGCTTTAGATCTGCTTCTCATCTTCTAAGGATTCATCTACTCCTCTTGGCAGATAATGGAAGTGGTACAAGGTGTGGCACTCAGATGGCATATTCTGTCGGTAGGGTGGCTGTAGTGTTGGCATGGAGGAGTATCTTCAAATGATGTTTTTCAGGGTCACAGGTGAAGGAGGTATTGTTGGGTTGGGGAAAGAGAAAAACAATATTTCATTTTTTTAAAAGTCAGGTTGAAATATTTAAGTCCAGACAGCCATGGAGCTGTTCTATGAGAAGGTTTTCTTGTCAGTCTTGTTAATGAGACAGGAAATGTGCTAGACATACTTTTCTTGTGACAATAAAAAGCTCTCTGTGAGAATATTAGTAGCACCAAAGAGTGCTGCTAATTTTTCGGCGAAGTCTAAACAAATCGGCAAGATGGAAGGACTTCAGTAGTATTTAATGAAAGAGATACTCCCCTAATGCAATTGCATCCAGCTGCAGCCAGCTTTCCATTTGCAGGTGAGAGGGAGAAAGTATAAATCAGGAGTCAAATGCCAATACGCCATCGGCCAAATCTCTCAACCCGATGAAACACAAGCATAATCTGATTTGGAGACGCTTTTCGGGAGTGCAAGTTCTAGGAGAATGGGAGCTTTGGGTGATGATATGAGCAGAACAGACAGAACAAGGAGCACTTTTTCCTGACTGACAGACAGCTCCAAACAAGGCCGTTCTCTGAGGGACGTACGAGAGAAGGGGGGTGTGGGGTGGGAAGGTTTCGTCCCCAGACTTGATCCCAGCAGCTTGGTGAAATAACACGGAAGGAGGAAAAATGAAGTTCTTTGTGAAGGACAGAAGATGCATTGGTTGATTTGTGGATCCGATAAGGGCGGAGAAACTAAGTGGTTGACAGATGAATTAGTCTTGGCAAGTTTTGCTATATCATATTTTCATGTGCTTGTGTGTTTGTTTGTTGTGCGTAAGGCCAACAGAATGTGTGCTCGTTCATGTTTATGAGCACATTATGTCTTCTTCTGTTGTACTTTTGACATGCATAATTGCTCAGCAGTATATTTACTGGTGTATTTGTGTGTCTGCCCGGAAAACCCACGCAGAAGTCTGTTTATGGACGTCCGTGGTGACAACCAGAGCAGGTATTTCCTCTCCCGGTTTCTCGGTTAACACAGACACAGGCAGAAAAGCTTGTAAAGAAGCATAGCTGCTGCTCCGTGAAGCCGAACGCGAGACACCTCGCCTTGTCATTACGTCTGCTCGATGACGGGCCTCTCTTATCGCGCACTTGCCGTGACTTGGTCTGCCACTCACTGTTTGCATACGTTTTGCAATGACGTGCATTTATCTGTAATGAAACGCGAGATTCCTCATGAACGGGGCAAGTAACCGTTTAGGACATGATTCATCCATCACAGGCAGAACATGTTTAGACAGGAGAGTTTGTTACACCCGTCACAATATTCTCCAAATTCGATGCAGTCAGAGTTGTATGACTGGATAAAAATACACTGTACAGTTGTGCAAATTATCCTGCAATGTCTGAATTAATTCCACCAGCATATTTTATAAAATGTAGAACTTTACATTGTCTTAAATAATATTAACTGTATGTTTAAGTGTGCATAAATACTGTTCAGTGCCATCAGAATGAAAAAATAAAAATAAAAACTACAAACCCTGGCACAATAATAATAAAAAAATTATATTATTGTTTTTGTAAATTAAGCAGATTTAAACATTTTAAACATCTATGGGTATTTATGTCTGGAGTCATCTTTATCTGGGTTGAATATGAATGATGTCTGGACTATTTTTGAGGGACCCAAGAATTAACTGTCACATATGGAAACCCCAGCAACTCCACCTGTACACATTAGTAGGGAATAACAAAATACCTTTTCTTCTCATAGGCCTATTGTTTTTCTTTTTGCTAAAGTTGTCAGTAGGCTGCCAAGCCACGTGTAACCTCCTAGCAGCTCTCATGATGGGTGCTGTAAATGAGCCATCAGAAAACTGTGATAACACAAACGCGCAGTCTACACACGGTGACAAAGTCAAACCGAAGAGGGGGGAAATGGGGGGGGGGGGGGGGGGGCTCTCTTTCAGATGATGTCAACGGGCCAGCTGTTTGTGTGACTGTCGATGATCCATACTGTTCAGCTGTCTGAAAGAGAGGAGTAGCAGTAGTGGAGAGAGAAAGCGAGAGCGAGAGTAGAGGGAAGGGGGGCAGCAGGCTACTGTAATGTGGAAAACGCTCCTGTATTTGCAGTGATGATTTTCTTGTCTTTCAGTCTCACTTCGCAGTGGCACTTTGATGTTGTATATTTTGTTCTGGTGTTTGGAGCTGCAGAGAATAGCGTGAGAGACAGTGTGTGTTGATGTGGTTGTGTGTGCTGATGTGGTTGTGTGTGTGTGTGTGTGTGTGTGCATGCCAGCCGTACAGTGTACAGTATCACGCTGCAGCAGCGCCAGGTAGGCAGCAAGCACACCGCGCACTGTCCGTGGAGCATGAGGCAGAGAGAGAAGAGGCCTGCGTCCGATAGAGTAAGATTTGAACTAAACATCCTAAAGTTTATGAAGACAAAACGGCGGCCATGTCATTTTTGTGTGTGTGCTTTGATCGTTTTTACGCTTTGACTGAGCAAAACGCGGTTCAGGGCTGCATGTGACTGGAAACAGGCCCTGTTTGCATCGGCATTCCCTGATGCTCAACCTGGAAACGCGTTTTTTTAACGTAGGCAGTGTATTTCTATGCAAGTGTCTTACAGAGATGCAAACGTGTTTATTTTTCTTTTATTTTTCTTTATGTTTTGTTGTTTGTTTTTTTACGTTTCAAATTAACCTCGTAGCTTTTTTTTTACTGATTTATTTTTTATTTAAAAAATCTTAGTTAATCTTTCACAGAGTACGCTCTACTTTTCGTAATTACGTTTATTTGGCTGAAAAAATAAAAAATAAATGTTGCACGTTCAAAGCAGAATGCGAGGAATGTTAAAAGTGAAACAAGGTGGAATATATTAAATATTGTTGTAAAAGTAAACCACTTAATGACAATAAAGGCTTTATTTCAACCACGTAGGCTATGTTAAAAATGTCAGAATACTATTTTTAATTAAATCATTTCGTATTATAATTTAACATACTGGAAATCGGAAAATACATAATAATAATAATAATACAATCATTATTAATAGGCGGTATTATGTCGAAATGTGAATGAATGTATCCTGTGTCCTGCAGTTCCCTAGCGCCATGCAGTGGCAGGAACATATTTCCATTTCATCCAGGTCTCTAAACTTCCCCAGTAGTGATTTATGCTCCCCGTGTGTGTCGATTTGTGATTCTTGATTCCTTTTTTTTTTTTTTAAACCTCCTTCCACTCATACCTCATTGATAACGCTCAAAAACACCGATCAATCCTGGTTCGTACGAAATGTTTTCTGGCTGTAAATTCGGATTCCACACAATTATAAGATAATGTCTAAAACAGCCGATTACTTTCAGATTTTAAAAAGTCTGAATCTGTTTTGTCAAAAACAATATATACATATATATATTATATTTTTTTTCGACTCAACTTTGATGTCAAGAATCAAAAGCGCTTTAGCAGCAAAATCCGTTTCAGGAGGAAGACCCTAATAGCCTAATTGGGTCTATCAAGTCAAATTGATACAATAACATCCCCTCGCTCGGTTCAAAGAATGCCCAAAGAAAACTGTGACACTTTTTTCTGTTCTTTTTTTTTTTTCCTCTCTCTCTCTCGGTCTAATGACCCCTGCAATTTTCTTCCACCCACACTCATTTGCCGAAGGAGGAAATATTACATGGGACCGTTTGAGGAGATGGTTTTTCTTTGAAACAGTTTCTCCAGGTCGCTCCTAAGGGGAGTTTGAAAACATGTCGACCCCAATTAGCGCTTCAGACATCACGCACGAGTCCAGGGGTTTCTCCTGCTCCGGATTTTTAACATCAGAAGATATCTATATATAAAATAAATAAAAATAGTAATAATAAAGTCATTTTCCGTTCCAAAATAAATCCGCTTTTTTTTTTCTCTCCCCGTTACTTATATCTATTATATGGAATATCGTTTTCGCGCAATCCTTATTTTATTTGCGTCACTTCTGTTGTTCGTCGCAAAATTTCAAAGCAGACATTGGGTTCAGACATTTAAATCGGACTTTAAACGTAATGTTTTAAAACGTTATGGTATGGAAAATGTACGACGCAGGAGTAAAAATTAAAACGTAAGTAAATGCAGGGATGCAAAATAAACGAGTGTCGCCGTTAAATAGCCTATGTCCCCGCGTTGATGTTTTAAAAGAGGAGAGACGAAGAGACGTCGCACTTTAAAGTCTTGTTAAAAGGTATTTCACTTTTTTAAGTTTTCTTTCTTTTCTCTTTCTTTCTTTCTCCCTCAAGCAACATTTCACAATAAAATGCCCAAATACAAAACAAAAAACATTGTAAAATTATGATTATTCATTTAAACGTTCTTTAAAGGAAATACATTTATATTAACATAGCTGTCTGATTCTTCATGATTGCAGCTTTAATAAGCACACTTTTTAAATATGTAGCCTAAATTTTAAAAAAGGTTAAATCATGATTTTCTCCATTATTTTACATTTCTGACCAACCTGATGTAAAATGAGCCAATAGGAAGAATATGCATCATTGCTGTTTCAGTTACATCAGTGATGATACCAGTATCATAGCAGTCATTTACCCCAGTTGCCTATTAATCACCTTCCATTAGTGTCTTTCAGAGGCTTTCACAGGGGCTCCAGGATCCCAGTCTATCTTTCAGGATAAATTAGTCATCACCGCGAAAATACAATAACTTACTGCCTTTTGTTCCTGTGTGTCACTCCAGCGCACTGAATCATTTGGGTTCGGAATATAAACACAGGCATCGATTAAAATATGTTTTCCCACTATCGGGGTCGGACGTGGGACGGTGTGCCAAGGGATCACAAAGGTTGGTGTGTGCAGAGGGGACGAAAGGAGAGAAGGGGGGACTCATGTGCAACACTTTAAAAGAGGAGGGTTCTCCATCTTGCTTTGTCAGGAGGCCTGCTGACATGGGGAAACATCTGCTGCGTAGAAATAGAGACTGATGACTCAAATTATGTGCAGTCAGTGGGGCTGCCAGCTTACAGTAGATGGGGAATGAAATGGCAGAGAATATGGATAGACAGCATCCGTTCAACCTCGTGCCCCGAAGGGCTCAGAGAATACGCAATGAAACCTTTCCACCTTCATAAACTGCTAATCTAAGGCGTGTATGGAAAAATAAACCAGTGTGTTCACTCCGAGCGGATCCACGTACGCCAAAGGGAGCCTCACCTTGCGTGCTTACTGCACAACCACAGCACAACACGTATATCAGAGCTGTTTGTTGTCCGTCTCTGATAATGAACCTCTCGGCCATTTGATCTGGCAGCTGAGAAGTCTGCCTCTGCCTACTGCATGTTCCTTGTTGTGTTGGTCCACTTGAGTGAAAATGGAATTTTTAGGGGCACGTTTCACCTCTTGGTTTACTCTGCAACAGCAGCTCGCTGATGCTTTTATGATTAGGGCGGCTAAATTAGAACCAGAGAAAGCGAATCAGGAGAAAGACAGAAAGCAAGAGAGGAGCTGTCCAAGCAGCCAACTGAGGATCACCTCTGCCTGCTGGCTTTTTTAGTATCGATTCACCGAGCCAATAAGCCTTTGTTTTAGACAGATGAATGTTGTCATTGTTATTGTAATGATAATTACTGTATACAGGGCTCGTGGCATGAAGAAGCACTGTTCCCTGATAGCATGTCAGCTGCTATGATCATCAAGGCAGACAGGCACAGCGTTGGCCCTGAGAATGTTTCATCAAATTTCTCCAACACAATAATGTTGATTTACATGCAACTGTGAATCCTCCGCGTGGATAACAAAAGGAAGCCAAAAAGCAGGGAAAGCAGGGGGAGCATGTGCTTATGTTCTCCGTTTCAGTCATGCTAGTAAGCTGATTTATCTCACCATAAGAGGCAGATATTGAGAATATGCAAGGAGAGAAAGCTAATGGATCATTATTATGTGTTCCTCACTCCCTATCTTTTCTAATGACTGCAGGGCTTTGCAATTCTGGCTTTGATTTGGAGCCCATTCTCCAATGTGACTTGAGTGGACTAGCTGAGCTAAGACACGATTTCCAGAAGATTGCGGAGTAAGTGCCTCTGGCAAGACCTTTTTATTTATTTGGCACTTGACTTTATTCCTCTCTCCTGTTAAGAAGCCGGAAAGCAAATAAGGTTAAAAAAAAAAAGAGAAAAAAAAGGAAAAACCACCATGAACGTCACAACAGATATTCACGGTTATTTCTCAACAATCCTTAAAATAATTTTTATTTTATTTAGTCTGTCTCACTAAAACTAGCAAAAATCTGCTGTATTCGCTTGCATATGGGTACACGTGTCGCAGGAGGACAAAATAAATTCCTGCTCAGCATTGACACTTTAATTTACGCCCAGAAATTGTACAATAAAACAACCTTCCATTTGAACGGATCACTGGGACTCGGTGGATTTTGCTGCAGTTTAAATGAGGACACGGAACCGGTCGAATGGCGTGCCGTTCCCTAACGCGTGTTTGTCCCCTCTAACTCCAGCAACCTTGGCATTATTTGTCTTCGTGTACGCTCGGTGATGTGAGTGTTTGTCGCCTGTTTGTGTCCTGAATGCTTCCTCATGGCAGGAAGTTTGGAAATCTGCAACTCATTTGGACAGGTCACAAGTCGATCAAACAATGGGAAGGTTCTAGAATTCATATTGTGTTGAACCCTCAGTCTTCTGTGCGGCTCCTCTTCCAACAATTGCCATATGCAAATGCATAGTTCATGTCTTGACTAACAACTCTCCCTTGTGGGCACGGAGGACATTGCATGAGTAAAGAAGAGCTCGAACGTCACCTTTAACCTTTAACCTTCTTCACAACTTTTACCTCCGACTGTTAATGCTTAATACTGGGGATACTTTAAAACGTCACATCTAATATTTTGTGACTAATCCAGATGTGTATTTCTTACTTTACTTTGGATTTATAGGAATAATAAGCGTGTGCTGTTCAGAAAAAGTTATGAACTTTGCTATTTTATTAAATTTACATTTAAATAGCAACAAACTCAACCTATACCCTTGAACAATAGGTCATTGCTCCAGAAAACACCGCTGTTGCCGGGGCAACCCGAGAAGGAGTGTATAATTACCAGTGTGAGTGGCAGTTTTCCATCAGCGTATGTAACATTGAAATTCACCGCGGTTCAGTCACAGGTGTGCCGTTGTTGCGCGCTTTACTGCGGCTTCAAACATGCCTCAGCCAATCATAGCTGCTCGCTCCCACGTCCTCTTAATAATTAGGTCAAATAATTAATGAAATAACGGAACAATGAGCCTGGAGAGGCCGTGTTTTACATCTCAGAGGCGTTGATAGGCCTCATCGTGATGCCAAGAGGCGGCTGAAGTGTCCGATGGCTTATTGGTCTCAAGAACCGGCGGCACACTCCTTGTGACGGAAAAAGAAATGTCCAGCAAACGTTTGACAGCCAGCGGGGAGTTTTATTTTATTCTGAAAATCCCGGGCTTTAATAAGTTACAGGGGCGCTTTGATATGTCTGTGATGTGATGATCAGCGACAAACATCTGTTACAAGCTCACAGTTGGACTCCTATGACGATCGGCTTTCTGACAGACTGATGTGGAAAATGTGAGGGCGCCAAATATTGAGACAGAATATGCTAAAGTCACACTCACACGCACAAAATGATAGATTATCTCAACAGATATTAATTAGCCTGCTGGAGCAATGGTTTTAATTTAGAAACTAATACCTTTTTTTTTTTTTCAAACTAAAAGGCACATTAGGGACGTAATTACTCCAAAACAGAGTACTGAATGCACCGCCTGCTGCACGTACAGTACGGTGAAACTCATAAATGATTGTGTTTATGATTCATATTTAACCAGTTCAATTTCTGGATGCCACTGGCTAAATATCTTTTTGTTTATGTGTCACACAAATTGCCTTTTGTACATGAATTCATATTCAGGTTACTGAATATGATGCAATTAGAGCTTTAACTCGTGGAGGTAAGGGTTCATTAAGCACCAAGTAAAAAGTGTGAAAGTTTCTCTTGGTTTGCAGGCAGTAGCAGATAATCGTTCAAAAAGGAAAACTAAGCAAACATACCAAGAAGACATACGTCACAGGAATGTCATTTAAAAATGAATTCATCTCGTGCACTTTATCCCGGCTGCCTCTTCATTAATAATGCACACATAAAGCGCAGAATTAGCCACGCTGAAAAACGCCGATTCACAAAATTAGTGCAAGATTCCATTTATCATTCTTGATTTTCTTCTAGTGCAACGTTCCCCACTCAGCCTCCCTGGATTGCTTGTGGCATACAGTCATCAAGGGGATTAATGTCCTTCAAACTTTTATATCCGACATAAATGACAGATTGTTTTCTCTCTGCCGTTTTTGATGTGTGCAAGAGAGGGGCACCCGGCGACCGCTTTGAAGTCCGCAGAGCTTTTATCTTCCTCTATTTACATTGGCTAAAGTGTTAAGTGGAGTTCTCGTTTGGCTTGAAGGATGTAATACCCTGCAATGAGAGATTTACAGGAAGGGAAATTGCAAACTCTGTGTTCCCCTTTTTGGTGGCCCCTTCTAACAAAAACTATTTATGCAAATGCAAAGGCTGGAGATGGAAAGCACTCCCAGACAAAATCAGATGTTTTCAAACAGGCTGCCGTGCTGAGTTGGCAGATGTTCTGTCGCTTCAGCGGGGGACCCTTTTAAACAAAAGCCGTCGATGGCTCTCTGCGTTGAGTGTGAGCCGCGCCAAGAGCTGCATTTCCTTGGAGCCATCTGGAAGATGGCTGAGGGTTTGCTTGGCTGGAGCTGGCCTTGCCTCGCACAGGAGCACGGGGGAAGTGAGGGCACTAATTGAAATGAATACTGATGACCCAATGACAACAACTGAGCTCCCCTGTTGATGCACATTTCTTTCTATTATTAAAAAATGGACGGATAGATTAGAGCAAACAGCAAAAAGGAGAGCTGAACATTTTTAAGGGCCAGATCACCTAATTATGAGAATGATGTGCTTTAACTAGGACATCTGTAGAGACAGAAATCATCATTATGCTGAGTTTTTCACTGAAATAGGCAGGTAGCAAAAGTAAAAACAAATAGAGTGAAATAAAATAATGTGTCTAATGCTTGTAGATGAAATCATTCAGATTAAAAAATAAGTACCTACATAGTTCTCAGGAACTCAATTGCTCTAAATACATTTCAACCAGAGACACTAGGGTTTAAATATTTTCAAACAGGGAGTAATGGATTTATTAGATTACAAGATCTTTTGAATTGTGCTTGTAAAGGTCGTTGGTCGATCAAATTGAAGTTTAATGTAACCCCGTTACATAGTCGGCATTATTTTAAAACTGCAAACACAGGTACACCACGTGTATTTCCAGGACATTAGTTCTTGGGAAAGTCCTGAAACTTGTAACGGACCATCACATCAAATAGAAACAGGAGCTATAACTCTCACTCTGGATGGTCTTGACCCTGACCTGTACCACCCACAGCTCTTGCAGAGCCCTGCTGAACCCTCCCTGACCTGGCTGGCATATCAGGGGGTCAGACAGTCTCAGGACCTACCACGTTGTCCCCCCACCCCACCCCCACGACCACTGGCTAAAGGCTGCCATGACAGACACCAGGCAGACAGCAGAGTATCCGAGGAGAGTGTGTGTGTGTGTGTGTGTGCGCGTCTCTCTCTCCCTCTTTGCTCCTCTCTTCAAGTTTAGGAAGATCAGCAGCGTTACACCATCTACAAAGCGGCGTGAAGCTACAGCCCCCAGCTGCCTCCACTTTAGAGGGAGAGGGCATGTCAAAACAGCACATGGCTCTGCCCTGGCGAAGTCACGCCTGCAAGTGGAGCACTTTCACGGGTCATCCGGAGTGACAGAGCGGCTGCAGCCTGCTCCTTCCTTAGAACGGCAAATTCTGTTCAGATGCACATCGACAGAAATATTAGCATGACATGAATGCATGCTGCAAAATAAATGAGGATGAGCCACTCTGGGGAACTTTGAGTCGGGGCCTTTGTTTTTCTCTCTACACAGTTTTTCTTAACTGTGTATCTCAGTAGCTCTATTATTATCATTACTATTGTGGATGTAATGACGACGTCACATTTTGAATATACAGTTAAATATATTGATATTAAACTAAAATACATTTATTTTAACTTTCAGTCTCTACCAACAAGCTAGTTTTTATTCTTTCTTTTTTTCTTTGGAACAACCTTGTCTACTCATGTGGTGCACTGGCCCACAGGAAACCGACATAAAACGTAATTGACTTCTAATTGTGTTTGCACTAATGCTATGCCAAACCAGACCATGGGCTCTACTCTGTCCAGTCTGTAGGCCATTTGGCTGCAAAAAAGCACTTGGCAAGCCTGATAACAGGTGAATGGCCATGGTCTAATAGGCCATCTGTGGAAAACACATTGCAGTCAATTAAGAGTCCACTTCCTCCAGTTGTGATGGCCATTAGACAGCTTCACCACGACAAGTGACTCTTCAGTGGCTTTTACTCTTCAGCTACCCACTCCTTTTCATTCACGGTGTCCTCGAGCTGCCCAGTCCCTTTAAACGCCGACTTTTTGTCTAGTTTTCTTGTCCACTATTTTTTTTTTTTTTTGGGAGGGGGCTCTTTTAAAATGCAGTTTTCCACTCGGTGATTTTATGCGACCCTGATGGTCAAATAGGACCTCCTTCACAAACTCCTCTTCTCTCGTCTTTACATGTTCTAAAAAAAAACCTCGGCCACTACATCACACAAAAAGAGAAATGCTCTTACCTCCCTTCAAGAGGACATCTTTTAGAACCATTACATCCACACAGTAAACTCATTTATAAGTCCTCAACTTTTGTTTGACAAATGCATTTAATATTTTTCATATGTAGCCCTTGACAGTACTGAAAACCCCTAATGGCTCCCCATATACACGCCATAAAAGACAGCTGACTGTCATATATTTGATGCCGCCTCTCGCTCTGTACTAATTTTGAAATTGAGCAAACTGGAGATGAACAGCAGGCTTGTGACATTATAAAGTCTTTCTGTTTCTTGCAGACTTCACAGTGACTAAAGTACAAGTTTAATGAGGCACTTATTTTCATTCCTCTGTTAGTATTTTAAACACTGACACATGCCGGCTGCTGCTTTAAAGTGACAAAACCCTGCTTACTTTATTTACGTTTCTCTTCCTGAAGGAATCAGCCCTTTTATTTGCGAGCGTGAGCTCGGCACGCTTTGGAAAACGAGACTTTCTAGTCGAACTGGACACGCAAAAAGCTGGATGAATAGTCGCTCAGGAGTGTGGTTCATTACTTTCATATGCTCGATTGAGCCGGTTAGTAAACACTTCAAAGGTCGGGGTGTCGTCTTATTTCCACGTTCAGCCTAATTCACGGCAGAGGCCGCAGTGTGTATCATTACGGCGGAGCCACAGATGTAATCTCTGTCGCGCAGAAGACAGATGTTCGCACCTCTTAACAGTATAAAGCAAGGCTTATCTTCCTCGTCACGCAGCTTGTTCTGTGGCACTTATGGTTGTTCTTGCTGCACATTTTCTCACACCATCTCATATCTGAGCTGCTGATTTGTAACTGGAGGAGAAAAACAAAGAGATAAATCAAAATCAGCATTCAATTAATACTTTGAATGCCGGCTCTGTAAATCCATTATCAGTCTCCCATGTATATCACATATCTCCTACAGTATGTATCATGTACTCCTGTTTGTATAGTGTAATCAGTATATGCTACCTGCAGATGCATGTATGAATTTATCTGCTCGCTTCCGATTCCCTCTTTTTTTTTTTTTTTCTACCCCGCAGGCCTCAAGCAGATGCCTCCCTCCCCAATATGAGCTAGCTTCTGCGTGTTAAAAAGTTGTTTTTTTTTCCTCTGCAACCATCACTATTGTGCTCGCTCTGGCGGTTTCAGGCTGAGCCACAATAAATAGGACCGAACGCATCAGCGGAGTGATTGTGAATGACAAATAATTGGATGGAAGTCTTAATCTAAATGTTAGCACGCTGGAGTACGACGTGGCGCAAAATGGAAGCGATCAATCGGCAAATACTTTAAAACCGAACGTGGTGCGGTACTTCGGTACATTTATTTGCATTCCACCCAGCACTACCAAAATAAACCGCGACTAAAATGAAATAAACACACAGAGCAGCCTGCGGCTTTGCAGGTTTTGAAAGAGGACACCGAGCGCAAACATCATTTTCAAGAGTTTTAATAATTTACTAAAAAAGAGTGTAAAAGTAACAGATCTCTCCCAGTTGAGTGGATCTGTTTGAGATTCAAAGTGATGACAGATGTAACAAATCTCTGCAAACTTGCCCTTGTCTGTACATTTGTGTAGCTATAACTGTACTTTACTTGGAAATGTAACCTCTTGGCTGTAATTAAATGAGTTTAGCACTGTATGCTTTATATAAAAAAATACTCAAAATCGAAAAAAAACCAAAAACACTTTGATATGAATTACTTGAAAGAAACCAACCAGCATGAAATGTACAGCTTTTAAGAAAGCCCCCGAAAAAACACAGCTGAAAAGTGTATATACAAACATGCTAGGAGTCTAACAAAGAGCAGACTGAGAGATGCTGAAGAGACAGGCCTTTCTAAAAGTTTGCTTGACATCATTTAGGAGAGCCAATGAAATAAAGCATCATTCTTAAATATTTAATAACCTCGCAATAACGTGTTGTTGTTTTTTATTTTTTATTATTGCCTATTTCAAGTTTGTTTTAGCAGAATAGGAATACCTTATAAATATACAGTATACTGTATCTCCTGCATCGATTTAATTTAAACTCATTAAATAAAAAAAGGTAACATGTTCAGTATCAGAAAATAAAAAAGGAACTTAAATGCAACTTCTTTGATAAATGTTCATACTGCGTCCACTTCTAAAGAGACAGTTCTGCCCATCCCCTTATCATTAAGTGCCTGCTTGAAAGAGGTAATATATATTTATGTATATACATATATATATTTCTATATGAAATTCTATGACATGATATAATTTGTATAAATATGCCATCTTTACAATTGCAATAAAATGACAAATTTTATTTCAGATCCCAAGACAATTAATAGTCATTTGGGGGAGAAAAAGGCCATGTTTCATTTTCTCGTTTTCTTGTTTTAAATATTAAAAAATAAGTCTCAATTCTTTGTAAATGTATGCCTTACATTATAAACAACACGTCTGTCTGAACTGCTCAAATATTTTTTTTTTTCCATTGTGTTCGTATCTACAACACTCTGGAAAGGTGAAGGGGGGGAAAAAAAAGTGCCATTATCAAATGCTCCCCCCTGTTCAGAAGGGGGGGGGGCAGGTGGGACGGTTGCCCCTCTCGGAGTAAAGGTAAAAGTTTCGGCAACCGACTGCACGTCCGGAAAAGCTCAGCAGTGCAGTTCTATACAAAAAAAAAAAAAATAAAAAATGTAAAAACATAACTGATGTAACAGAGCCATGTGTTTGTGTTCTCATGCCGTTTTTGCTGGTTGTACGATGTGGAGTTGTGTGGCCCTGTGTAGATGTCCCTTTTCACAGGTGAGGGGGTTAAAAAGTATCCTACAGAGCTCATCTGTAAATATCATCCACAGATGCTCCACACGCTGGACGAGTGAGACTCAACGCTAGTTTGACGTTCGCTGGATTGGATGCGTCCGTTTTCCTCAGAAGCACCGCAGCGGCCACGGAACCAGACTTGAAGGTACACGGCGCACCGGGTTTCCACGGTGCCACGGACGGCCGTCATTACTGTTCAGAGCGCTTCACTCTTCTCATTCATTACATTCCAGGCAAGGAATAGTCTGACCTGCCCCGTCCTTGTGTTTTATTTGGCCATGATATCCTCTTCGACCTGAAACATCTGAAGAGCTCTGGCGCTCTCTGGTGGTCAGAAAGAAGCGTAGGCACAGGAGAAATGAAGGTGACCATCAGGAGTTGTCCTCGGAGCTCTTCACGCAGCTAAAGCATGTTCAGGATGGCGTTGTACATCTGGGTCAGCACGGCCAGGTGGACGGGCAGGCAGGACTGGCGATCTTGCGTGGCGGGCGTGCACGTCAACCAAGAGAGGGCGTTGTACTGCTCCAATACGAACCTGTGTGGGGGGGAAATACATAATGATACTCAGGACAAGACGTTCTGACATTTTAAAAAGATTCCCAACAAAATTGCTGAGCTTTGCATTTTCAATATAGATTTTGCAGAATTGAAGTGAATCAGTGAATATAATGTATTTACCTGAGCACATCAGAGGTGGTCTTTGAGTCTAAGGGGTGAGGAGTCCTCTTACTCTTTTCAGACACCATCTCATCTGACTGTGTAATGGAGATGTGGTGGTGGAGAGAGGCCTAAAGTGAAGAAACACAGGCTTCAGATGTTGAAACTGAAGTGAATTCCCCGCCTCTGGTTTTAACAGTACGACACGCGCAATATTTCATGTACCTTAAGGAAGAGTGGACACTGGCTCTCGGCCTGTGGGCAGGACGCCCAGAACCAGTGAGGAAGTCCGTTCGCTTGCGCCGTCGAGACGTAGTAGCCCAGAGCAAGGGGTTGCTGCTTCAGCTCCTCTGGGGGATTGTCCCTGGACAGCAAGCGCTCTCCCTGGCTCTACAGACACGGAGAAGGCCAGAAAAGAATTACAATCACGTACAGCTAATATTTCTGAGAACTACGTCAACATTTTAGGTTCATAGTAAAGTAAAGTAAAGGTAGCAAAGGTTAAAATCAAAGTCAAATGATCGATTCCTACATCGGTTCTGCTTATTACTTGATTGTAATTTGGTTTTGAGCTACACTTGAACCCAGAATTACTCCTCAGTTATAGTGTGTAATCATTCAAAAGATCAGAAATACTGTATAGAACATAGTATCGTTTTAAAGTTAAACATAAAACTCCAGCAGCTTAAATCCTGCAGCCCAATGTAGGGGATGACATAAGCCGGCACATGGAGCTAACACAAGTGAGCTCCGTGTCCTGGAGTACATGCAAACCTTTGTCCATGTTGTTCCCACAGTTTGTAAGTACTGTAATAAATATGGTGCAACATCAGTTGTCAGACTGTCTGTTCCCCCGTGCCTCCGAGACAAATTCCTCTGCATGTATTTTACTTGGCAAAAATAAGACTTGTCTGATGACACGAGGCGTCAGTCAAAACGGTAGAGAAGGAGCTCCCATGCGTCCAGGTGCAAAATCTAATCTGAACGTGAAATATGCATATTTAAATAAATTAACAGTTCTCCATTAGCGAGAAAAATGCTTATAGCAATTTCTAATTTGTATAAACAACAAATAGTGGCGCATTTTTTTCACCTTTAACATGCAAAGACCTTCATTTTTTTTTTTTTTGTTACAGGGTGTCATTTCCTTCAAGCCACTGTAGGATTACGTCTTTCCACTGATCCCTGACTCACCCTGGTGTGTTGGAAATGTGATCCCATTCCCATCCCGGACGGTGAGCCAGGCGAGGGCACGGGAGAGGTGTTGGGGGAAGGGTGAAGGTTCCCTGTGATCAGCATCATGTCATGGCCAATGTCATTCTCCAGCTCATCGGGGAAGGGAAGATCAAACATGTCGTCTGAGGGAAGAAGAAACAAAGTTCAAAATGTCAGCACGGTCGTATTTAAACTTTGTCCATCGGCAGCTGAGGCTCCAGTCTGGGCTCACTGTTAACTAAGATCATTAATATTCCTATAAAATAAATGTCTTTAACTTAAAAAAACAAAAACAAAAACACAGAAAATCAAAAATTACAAAGACACCACCTGTTGGTGGGACTCTTTTTATCTAGTATGTCTCAGTGCATGTAAAATAACCACATACTGTAGAGTGACTGCTAGTTTGTAACTCGTTACCATTATTATCCTCTGTTGGGTAGGCGCTGGATGCTAGCTGTGTGGTGGCAGAAGTCGGGAAGACTAGAATGTGTGTACAGGAAGCATCCTGAGGTGTGTTCAGCTGCGACGTCTGTAAGTTCAAAGCGGTGCTGCGGCCAAACACTGATCCCATGGTCACTGCGTCTGGACACACAAACACAGAGCGGATGAGGTTTAGATTTATGATACAGCTTGCATTGATGTTTATTTAAATAAGATATAAAATTAAAATGAACAGCACATATGTAAATATACAGGACGGTATTAACTGACCACTGGCACCACTGGTCATACAAAACCTTATCTCGGGGCTAACTTACATCTAGTATAATTAATGGTACGACCACAAACATGACCGACATCACATCATAACTTTTATGTTTCTATTATCCTCTAACAGACAGCTTGAGCGAGGTACTTGCCAGGCATGACCACGAAGGAGCCCTGGGGCTCCATGGCTACCAGGCAGGCACTGAGGATGGAGGGGGAGTCGGCAGCTGAGATTCCACACATGCGACAAGCCTCCCTCAGCTGGCGTCCTATGGAGTGGAGGGAGTGCTCTCCAAGGAGCGAGCTCCAGTCTAGTTGAGAGAGAGAGAGGGAAAGAGAGAGAGAGAGAGAGAGAGGTTTGCGTTAGAGAGGAGCAACAAAATGAAAGCAGAGATCTAGATGGAGAGGGACGTGGTCATTTTATCTTTTTAAAACATTGTTCAGGGAGAGAACAAATGAAAAGATAAAGAACATAACAATAAATAAATTAACTTCACTTGAATTTAAGAACCGAGTTTGTGCACGTGTAGCTGGATAACTTTCTATGCTCAGGATGATTATAAGTAGCACAAGTGGATAACTGGTGACTGGGAAAATGCCAGGGTAGGAAAATAAAGTATGATGGGCTGAATACAAAGAGGTTTAGAGAGATGACGTCTCCTCTTTACTCGTTTGTGTTTATTTATATCCAGAAATAGTGAATTAGAGTGGAAACCCACAGCCCCCTTACTACAAATGATAAGAGTCACAGCATATTTTGAGTTAATGAAAGTAAGGATAGATGTACATCGATCATTATGACCTAATATTGTGACTGTCTCCCTTGTGCCTCCAAAACAGTTGTGACTCATCAGAGAATGGACATGGTCCTTCTGAGGGTGTCCTGTAGTGTCTGGCAACAGGATGGTGTTATTGGGGCCCTTTGGAGTCTATGGGTTGAGGGGAGGGGCCTCTGTGGATCATCCCACAGATACTTGATCAGTTTGGGATCTAGTGAATTTGGAGGCCAGGTCAACACCTTGTGCTTTTCCTGTTTTTTTTTTTAGTTGTTCCTAAACCATTTTTGTGTGTGTGCCTGTGTCAGGTTGCATCCTGCTGGGGATGTGTCATTGCTATGGGGTGGGGGTTCCTGAACTGATCTAGGTGGGTGGTACATGTCTTAGTAACATCCAGGTCCAAAAGTTTCCCAGCGGAACAATGTATTGTCACAAGACGGTCAAAGTTATTTACTTCTCCTGTCAGTGGTTTTAATTTTGTGGCTGATCAGTTAATAACAGTACATAACGTGAATCGTGTCTTGTTGTAGCTATGTTCTCTGAGCGTACACAAAGACACTTCTCCCACTCACCTTTTAGCTCCCCGTGGCCCAGCCTTCCTAATCGACCAATGACAATCCTCCATGGCAGCGAGGTCATCTGAATGATTCCGACACACCACTCCCACAGCTTCTGCAGCCCCATCTTCCTCGCCGATACTTTGGGACGACGTGCTCTGAGGTGAGGAAAAAATAAATAAATCTCACGCTAAACATCTCCTTTTCTCGATTAAAACACGACCTCTCAGCAGACAACCATTTCCCACCTGTTGGGTACATCAATGTTGATAATGCATGTCTCCAGGAGCTCCCCCTGCTGGTCGGTGCAGGACACCAGGATCCAGCGCTGGTCATGAGAGAGGCAGTATCCAACAAAAAGCACATTGTATTTGGGAGGGATCTCCGCCCATATCTCTCCTGGCTCTGGCTGTTTGGGACGGGTCGGACCAAGGATGAATGGCGGAGAGTACAGCTGTAGTGGTCTGGGATGCTGAATGAGGAGATTCAGATTTAAATAGTGAGTAGGCACTGAGCATATAACAATATATATGTAAAATATAGCTGCAAGCAGCAATGAAGGGTTCAAGCAGTTCATTTGCAATAGTGCCGATAGTGTCAATGCTACCAAATGTGGTTGCAGTGCACCAAATCGTTGCAGAGATATGAGCGCCGCCTTCGCCACCACTTTTGATTGGCTGTAGCGGCCAAACGGTTTCGAAGCTGCAGACGCCTGATAGTAACTTTTGTGCGCATTGGTCAGAAGACAGCCTGTGCCAATTTCCGTGAGAATCGGACAAAATTTGTGACCGCTGAAAATTAGTTTCGTTTTTCAACAAAATCGTGAATTGCGAGAAATATATCCGATGCATTATGACGTCATAGGGTGCGTTGCAATCGTCATGATCCAAGGATTCCAACGATACCTTGTTTTCAAAAATCGGACGCACGGTTCAAAAGTTACATGCACAAATGTACTTCGAACTTTGACCCGTTGGTGGCGCTAGACCGTACTTGGCGCTTACATGCAACCCAGTCAAAGTAATATTGAGACTGGCCTTAAGCTATGTGCCCAATTTTTACAACTTTTTACCGTACGGTTCTATGGGCTGCCATAGACGCCCATGGCGGAAGAATTAGGAATAATAATAATAAATATAGCTGCAAGCAGCAATGAAGGGTTCAAGCAGTTCATTTGCAATAGTGCCGATAGTGTCAATGCTACCAAATCTGGTTGCAGTGCACCAAATCGTTGCAGAGATATGAGCGCCGCCTTCGCCGCCACTTTTGATTGGCTGTAGCGGCCAAACGGTTTCGAAGCTGCAGACGCCTGATAGTAACTTTTGTGCGCATTGGTCAGAAGACAGTCTGTGCCAATTCCCGTGAAAATCGGACAAAAGTTGTGACTGCTGAAAATTAGTTTCGTTTTTGAACAAAATCGTGAATTGCGAAAAATCTATCTGATGCATTATGACGTCATAGGGTGCGTTGCGATCGTCATGATCCAAGGATTCCAACGATACCTTGTTTTCAAAAATCGGACGCACGGTTCAAAAGTTACATGCACAAATGTACTTTGAACTTTGACCCGTTGGTGGCGCTAGACCGTACTTGGCGCTTACATGCAACCCAGTCAAAGTCATATTGAGACTGGCCTTAAGCTATGTGCCCAATCTTTACAACTTTTTACCGTACGGTTCTATGGGCTGCCATAGACGCCCATGGCGGAAGAATTAGGAATAATAATAATAATAATAATAATAATAATAAGAAAACATAGAATCACAATAGGGCTTCTACGCAGCTTCGCTGCTTGAACCCTAAATATAGCTGCAAGCAGCAATGAAGGGTTCAAGCAGTTCATTTGCAATAGTGCCGATAGTGTCAAAGCTACCAAATTTGGTTACAGTGCACCAAATCGTTGCAGAGATATGAGCGCCGCCTTCGCCGCCACTTTTGATTGGCTGTAGCGGCCAAACGGTTTCGAAGCTGCAGACGCCTGATAGTAACTTTTGTGCGCATTGGTCAGAAGACAGTCTGTGCCAATTTCCGTGAGAATCGGACAAAATGTGTGACCGCTGAAAATTTAGTTTCGCTTTCAACAAAATCGTAAATTGCGAAAAATCTATCATGACGCATTATGACGTCATAGTGTGCGTTGCAATCGTCATGATCCAAGGATTCCAACGATACCTTGTTTTCAAAAATCGGACGCACGGTTCAAAAGTTACATGCACAAATGTACTTCGAACTTTGACCCGTTGGTGGCGCTAGACCGTACTTAGCGCTTACATGCAACCCAGTCAAAGTAATATTGAGACTGGCCTTAAGCTATGTGCCCAATTTTTACAACTTTTTACCGTACGGTTCTATGGGCTGCCATAGACGCCCATGGCGGAAGATTCGGAATAATAATAATAAGAAAACTAACAATCCCTATAAGGCTTCTCGCAGCTTCGCTGCTTGAACCCTAATAATAATAATAATAAGAAAACATAGAATCACAATAGGGCTTCTACGCAGCTTCGCTGCTTGAACCCTAAATATGACTAAAGCTGCTTACCTCTGGACTCGTGAGTACTGAACTGACAGTAGACACCGGGCCAAAGCCGGTCAGGGACTTGATATGTGTTTGCTGGGGTAGCAGGCGTCTGCATTGAGAGTAGCATGAGAAGGCCAGGGAGCGCAGGTGTTGCAGATACAAATGGCTCTCTCCACTAGCTGGCTGAAGAAGATACTGGCATGGCACCACCTGAAATACAGACAAATGATGGAAAGAAATTAATGAGGATCATGAATTCTGTTTATCCTGTCCAGTATAAATCAAATCCTACATTCCTACCTGTAGCACCAGCGCAGGTCTGATCGTCTCAGGCAAAGTCTGCAGCATCTCTGTGTAGCAGCGAAGAAGTCCTAGTAGCCAAATGCTACCTGACTCTACCTCATCGCCCTCTTCCTCTTCTCCTCCTTCATTTCTTGCTCCACTTAAGCTCAGAAAAGCATCCACTATGTAAATGACAATAGCTGGTGGGTTGGCGTGGCTTTCCATTGAGTCACCAACAGTGGGGATGCCGATTCTGGACTGCTCAGCTGAGCTGAAAAGGAGCAGAGAAGAAAAACGTTGTTTTGCAATTGCACTGATTTAACATTTGAGATGTGGTCATTTCCCGGAGGGTCTTGGTCTTACAGTTCAGGGGTTTCTGCTGGTGGGTTGGCTGGTGGCGTGGAACTAGAAGGCCCTTTAGAATCGCTGGCTCCGCCTTGGGTTGTCTCCCCCGTCTGGCCTGAGTTTGCTCCAGTCGGGGTCGAAGCATTTGCTGAGCTGACAGCACCTTGAGCCTGTTCTCCATCAGGGGCCCAAGCTGAAGGCTGTCCAGAAGAGGCAGGCTGAGCTGAGGATGTGTTGTTAACAGGGGACTGGGGTTTAGGAGGCAACAGAAGACTGCTATCCAAAGGCAGTGCTGAAAGCTGGGGACCTGAAAGAAGGAAAAGGACGTTAATCTTCATACACTGATAAAGAAAAGGACAGGTAATAGAACGTGACAGAAGAATTAGATTAGACTGTTTAGATTTGCTCACCTAGCTGCTGCTTGCAGGCGTAGGCATAGAGTTTAAGTTTATTGAGGTTGTCAGTGTGCTGCTGCCCAGACCACGGTCCAGTCAGCCACTGGTCCACCTCCAGCTCCTCCAGCTTTTCTTGCTCAACCTCTTCACCCACACGGACAAGACCATCCCTGGACACCTTGGCTAGAGGACGATGCTTCCCAAGTCGACATGTCTAGAAGTGGAGTTTATTTTTCACATTAAGTATTCTCAAACCATGCACAGTTTATTTGATTCAAATATGAGTTGAAATTAGACTGCGCCTCCCATTCAACCATTTCGAATTTCCTACCTCATAGACTGCACTGAGCTCCTGGAAGAAGGACCGGGCTGCAGCCAGCAGAGAGGGGCTATTAGGACACACAACAACATAAGCAACATCCCGCTGCCCACCATATGGTTCTAGCAACAACTTCTCCCAAAAAGGCAACGCCAAAGGGGACAATGCCAAGAAGTCCCGCTCCCGGTCGTAGCCCAGCAACACCGTAGGAATGGGCAGGGGCTCTGGTGACTCCTCCGAACCTTAGAGACAGATTGTGACATTTTTAGTCATATATATTATTAAGACACGCTGCTGATCTACATAAAAGCAAACAAAAAAATGCATTGACTCACCGTAAGAGCCTCTTCCAGCCATCTTGTGAAACTGCTGCCAGGTGAGTGGACCCTGAACGTGCTGGATGTTATCCCAGGTCCGTCCGGTTCTCTTTTTCTGGATGGCGTCCTGCAGGAAAGGCTGCAGAGACAGCAGCATACGAACCATATCCTGTGACGACAACATGCTCATATCCACCACTTTAGAGAGAGAGAGACACACACGCACACACACACACAGACAAAATGCTACGTGAACATTTGAACACATGTTAACAAGATTCTGTACACCGAAGAAACAATTAAACACATAAAACACATCATAGTTCAGATAACTGTTTATCACATTTTAGCTCTAATGAGGCGTAAGGTGTAAATTACTCAAAGCCCCTCTTAAGCAGCCAAATCGCGCTTCTTACCATTAGTGTGGGCCCAGGAGTGAAGAGCAGTACTTCTGACAACAGCTGGATCTACTTTCCCTCCCGTGGGGTTATCTACATACTGCAGCCCCTGCTCCAAAGCATTGTAACACTCCACACAGGCATCACCCCCGTCGGCCCACTGCTTTTCCGACATCCAGCTTTGGAGGAGCGCCCCCTTGCGGCCATGGCACGAGCAGCTGAGGGGGAGATGAAGTGATGCCAGGGAAGAAATGGGCTGCGAGCATTGTTCCCGCAAAAGGACCATCACTGACGGTGAGGCGGGGGCAGCGTCCTGCGGACGCTTGGCCCTGGAGTCTCGCATAGTTGGGTCCCGCCGACAAAGAGCCAGCCTTCTCTCGGCCGCTCTGCCTACTTCTGAATTCCGACCGTAAATATCCAGCTCATCCTCCACGAAGAGGCCTGTGCCGTGGGCGAGCCGCCTGTTCACAATGGCACTGAAGCCACACATACAGCGGTACTGATCTTCGCAAGTGGAATCCGGGATATACACTCCCACATCTGCTCCTTTGACATTCATATTGCAGGCACAGATACAGCAGCTGTCGAAGTTGCGGTCCTTGAAGACGCTAAGGACGGAGTCTGACAGCAGGAGGATGGCATACAGGCTGTGGGCCTCCGGCAGAGAGGGTCCCGGCCGAGCTAGGGGCTCCACAGAGCTAAGAGGCAAACTGGTGGAAGGGGTAGAGACTGGAGAGCTAAGCTCAGTTCCGTCCTGTTTCACTGAACCCTGCCCAGAGCTGGCAGCATTAATACCCCTTGGTGTCCGAGGGGTTCGTGGCGTCGGGACAGAGAAGCGTGGTGTGGCGGGAGAGGGGAGGATGCCGATATTTGTGTTTGCAGAGGCAGTGGTGGCGGTCATCTGGCCATACTCCTGGTCTGTGAGGGTGTTGACACTGGGAATGTTTCTGGAAAGCCAGAAAGAAACGCAAGATTAAACTAACGATATAGATCATGTAGGTCCTTACACCTAAACAGAGGAGAACCCTTTGAACCAGCTGACTGATCAACTGACACTACCACCACCATTAGTGAGCCTAAAAAGTACAGGACAAAGGACGTCTGTAGTGAGCTTGCCGTAGCCGACTACTTACGTGTATCCATCCTTGGTGAAAGCCACATTCTGCGGATGCATAACCACGGGGAAGTGCTCCATTTTGGGCAACAGAGCCCAGGAAGGACGGTAGTAACACTGCTCAGGAATCTTGAGTGGCGGCAGACTCTGGCTGGGCAGGCAGGATAGCGGCGCAAACATGGAGGAGGCTATCTGCGGCTGGGCAGAAGGGAAAATGCAAGTCAGGCAACATAGAGACACGTTTGATGTGGGTTCTGCCGGGTGCACATCCATTGTCATGATCTTAAAGGATAACACTGGATATCCCATTAAAAGACCAAAAGCCCCAAAGCATCAATACTCTCAGTGCCTAAATGATTCCCCTACAAAGAAACTCAGTCACGGATGTACGGTATATTTATAAAAAGGATAATTAATGTCCTTAAAGAGTGAAGCGCTGTAGTCTTTCATCTAACATCTAATGAGTATTTACAGCAGCAGGATGGTTTAGTGAGATCAACTCAAAATAAACTACAGTGCCTGTGTTTATTGTCATTAAGGAACATAGCAGCCAGTGTTAACACTGCGGCTCACAGATGGGTTTTTAACTGTTTTTGGACAACAGTGGAAGTCTATCACATAAACAGCTAAGCAATGCCAGGCTTTGGCTATAGACTCAATACTTGGGTTTTGTTTTTCCCAGCTCCCAGTTATTCTGCTTGTATCGTTCACGTCGCATAGAAATTCAGGATTTTTAAAGATACATCGTACGCGCGGCATCTGACAATGCACGTTGTTTAGAGGAGCTTGTTTGTGTTAGCAAGCAGATGCAACTAATAGTGGCTAAGTGCATTCTTCTAAAATTAGCATTTCCCAGCTCACAAAGCCTGCAGTCAGTACAGATGTCTGACTCGCAGCACGGATAGCTAATTAGCAAGCTAAAGATATTACTGATGCAATTCAAACATGATATGTGAGCCTAAGCAGATGCTCGCTATAGCTAAATGCCAGTCAGCCAACAAGTCCTTGTATTGACTTTCCCTTGATGACAGAATTTTTGTTGGATTTAAGTCATTTATAGAGCTCTCAATCCACGCGTTAATGCATGCTGTGCAGAGATGAATACCAAATATATGTGCTGTTCCCTCACCTTGATATCCTCCTGTCTGGGACTAGCCAGGCCCTCCTCCATCTCCATCCTGTATTCGATAAACTGGGTGGAGGCCAATGATTGCAGGTGATCGGACACTCCGCTGGGAGCCGGGGGCTCTTGACTCGGGGTGTCACGATAAGTCGTGTTGGGGGAGAAGGCCGGGTGTTGCTCTAGGGACGGTGGGGTGGGGAACATGCGCTGGAGATCTGCTACTGCTAAAAGGAGACAGGGATAGAGCGAGAAGGACACAGATGTTTAATGGAATTAAGAAATTATAAGAGCTATGTCATCGCCTCACATGCAGTGACAGCACACATTAGGATTTTTAATCATAAACTCAGCACTCACTTGATGGATATGGTACTGCAACTCTCCCTTCTTTCCCAAAAGGCCGATCTTCCGTCGACACTGGTAGCTTAGCTGAGTGCTGGTTCGGGTAAACGTTCTACAAGTTTAAAGATCAGAGGGTCACTTCTACTTCATATGCCCTAAAGGAGCCGCGTTAAAAGAATATAACATGCAAACCATGACATCTCACCCCTAAATCTTCCTCATCTTCATCAAATATATTGTCCAGATCCGAGATGTTGACCACAAGATCTTTCTCTCTGGTCAGAGAAGGATTGGCTTTGGCAGCTGCGTCATCCTGGCTCGCTTCATCTGGAACAACGCACCGACAACGTTAGAGCAACAGCGCACAAATACTCATGAAATAAAACTCATGATGATGATGATATTTTTCTTCCGCACCTGATTTTGGACCCGAGTTAAAAATGGACATAGCATCTTTTCCATCAGGCAGTGCACCGTTGCTGGTGATTTCTTCACCCTGGAAGATCCATTAGAAGAAAATTCTTAGTTCAGTCCAGTTTTAACACAATAACATGCTGCATTTCGTACCAAACCACATATCATTTGTGGTTAAAAAAATACCTGTTTGTCCAAATTTATGTGGCACAATATTAGCAATATTTGTACTTTAATACACAATATCTGAGGTTGATAGCTGAAAAAGCAGTGGAAGACTACAAATGATCTGTCAAGTGATTCATATTTATTAAAAAGCCTTGATTAAAGCTGCTATACATTCATGTCGGTTGCGTCGTCTCACCTTGGCCTTCTTGCTGGGTTCTCGCCCTTGACTCTTTAATCTCTTGGAAGTGGAGAAAGTGTACTCAATGTCGCCTTCCTTAAAGTCGTACGGATCATCCCCGCTCTCCCGCAGAGCCTCCACACCTGGCTGCTGGAACAGGCCCAAAGTGTGGATGTGATTCCTCACCCTCTCTTCTGAGATTTTAAATCTCTTGTGAGTCTGCGTGTACAGTCTGGAGGAGGCAAACAGACGAAGGCGGCAGTAGTTTATTATTTCCAAAATATGCTACACATATTGTAGTATCTGCAGCACTACACCTGAAAATAAAACCCAGTTTCTGTTGTTTATGTCTGATTTTGTCTCAGGAAGCATTTTACTCCTTGTCTATCCTACTCTACTCTTTGTCCTTCACATATCAAATGCACTTAAGATTTTGCAAAACACAATTATTGTCCGTGTCTCCTACCTCTTAAGTGGAGCTCCCTCAGCGGTTGTCTCTGTCTTCATCTCCTCTTGTTTATCGGCGGGGAGCTCAGGGGGTCTGAAGTCAGTCTTATCAGTCCTGGGAGTCCTGAAGCCTCTCCACCAGCCGGCCCCATTCTCCCTCTGCCTCAGCATAGCTGTGTACACAACTGTCTCGCTGGTAATCACCCCCATCCCTGAAGCCCCATCTGGACAGAGGGGCATATCCACAGGTCCATCCAGCACATCTGGGTCCTGTACCCGGGGGTGTGGGCTGAGAGTGGGCGGAAGCGGAGACATCGGTGAATGGAGGAGGGACTCGGGGCCCTTTCTGCCATTCGAGAGGGGCTTGGAATACTTGCAGCTTGGCAGATCAGCCAAGGGCTCGATGGGCTGCTCCAGCACCACAAGGCCGCTAAGCTGGGGCCCTCCCGATGAGTCCTGTTCCAGAGGGGTCTCCTGCGCGACGGACAAACGATGATGGAAGGGAATCACAGCTGGCCTCTTGGACTGTTTGTCGGCCTTTTCCGTCTTGTCGCTCGTCTTGTGTTTGGGCAGAGAGGGAGGGTGTAATGACGGGCCAGAGGCCTGAGTGGGGTTGGCACTAGTCTGGGCGTTGGCAGTGGATGTGGTGGTCTGATTGAGCTTCAGCTGTTTTAACCTGCAACAGAAACAAATTACCTTTAAATAACCTGTTTTCGGGTAACATACAGTCATAAAATGTCATCAAACATTTTGTAATGTCATGTTAAGAGTCTTAGGCGTCAGGTTTTAAAGACTATATAATGCATTGAGTTAAATTTAAAAAAAATCCATGAGCTTTATCAGATCTTCCAGTAACATGAGCACATGCCTCAGATACTGTACACATAAATATAAGGCTTATATTGAACAGCTTGGGTGCAGCTCCGCGGTACCTGGAGCAGCTGCAGGGTGCTCTGGCTCCCAGATCATTGAAGTCCCACGTGGTAACTCCATTTGGCACTTCCTTCCTCGGCGTCATGTCAGTTGGCTGATTCGGTCTGCGGGGAACAAACACATCCATGAGAGCACCGGCTCAGCTGCCTCGCTGCACTTCAATAATAATCACGCCAAGCAGAGGAAACGAAATCAGGTTTAACTTACGCGTGCTGCGGCTGGTTGAGATAGCACTCTCTCCAGGCCTGATGGACCACCTGACAAGTCAGCTTCTTCCCAGAATGCTTAGGGCTGATGCTGGGGATCCCCATGTTGCTGTCTGACGTGGGGACACTGGAGACCAAGGTCACAAAGCCACTGTCCGCTGAAAAGGCGAAAGAGCGAAACAGATGTCGTAACAGCGGACTGAGGACAGGCTTTTTTTTTAAAGGCAGTAGAGTTCAATGTAGGAAAGATTATAGAAATTCATGTGCCTATTTTATGATACTATTTACTCCCTGTTCATAAATTAGATGTCATTTGGTTGAGTGAGTCTGATATATATGTATATAAATGTTATTTTAGACGCTACACATTTTCTGTAATCCTTCAATATGCCTGTATAACACTGACTGTAGTGTCCTGCACAATGGCGCAGTTATGTATATATGTTACCCGAGCACGGCTGTTCTGGTGACGTCGGCGGTGTCAGCGGCACGCTGCAATGGTTCGACTCTTTGTTGAGGCCCTGAGCTGCAGGAACAGGTGGAGGCTGCTCCGCTGGAAGGTCCCCTTGGGCGATCAGCACAAAAGCAACTGGGTAAGTCATCCTAACTCCACCTAAGAAGACAAAAAAAAAAGAAAAAAGATGGACGGTTAGAAAACAACAGGAGGGTTGCAGATCACATTTAATTGCAAGGTTAATTAAAACTGAACCATTTGTAGGAATCAATTTATTTATTTTTTAAATCCTGCACTACCCAGGTCATTTTTATTAAGCCTGAAATGCCTTCACTAGACGTGCCTCCTCTAAGAAAGTGATGTCCCAGAGTATTCTTATAATTAGCCATTAATACGGTAGCTACATGCGATGCACTTACTCCTTATTCAATAATGCAATCACACTTTCTCACTCACCGCTCTTATAAAACTTAATCAAATCCCTTTACACTCACTCTTTCAATATCATTTCAGGCTTCCCTCTTTAGACATAAAAGCCACTGGTATCCAGAGGAGTTTTGATTGTAATCAGGTCAGACCTGCGCTGTGGGATCAGACTGATTAGACAAAGCTGTTAGAGTTACTCCCTGGGGTTTTTAACCTCAACTTCCCTGTCGTTTCTCTCCGTCTGTCCTACTCTCTCCTTTGCTGCCTTGGAGCCATTTCCCCTTTTCCAATTTCACATGTGCTAACACACTGTGAGGATCACTGCAGTCAAAGCACCCCATCTACTAATACCTCAGCTGAAACTGCCAGGGAGTCAACATGGATACTGAGGGTAATCAATACGAGGCTGATCCCTTGCTGTTTGCTCTAGCCGAGCAACATCGCTGTGGTCCGATGTGTTTATTCATCGCCGTTCTAAAGCTGAAGAGCATGCTCTGCAGTGTTCTTAACAACAAACGGTTTTGTGCTAATATAATATGCGGTACATGGATTTCATTTTGGACTCAGCGGGAAGGCTCTCGTTTTTCTTCCCCACAAAAAGCAGCGAATTCTCCTACTGGAGACGCGTCTGACCCCGTGTTTTAAACCCCTTTCCAGTGCATTTTCCATACCTACGATGACCTCCACCGCCACGTGACAGTTGCGATCATACGCCTGGGCGGCTTCCTCTTTTTCCTTCTCTCCACTTCCCTCTTTCTGCTGAAGTACCATGGGGTAGAAGTAGCTCCACTCCTCCATCAGCTTCCGTGTTGCCGGGTCACTCATCTTGAAGGCCTGACCTGTGAGGGTGCCGCTCAGACCGTACGGACTCAGGACCACTGAGGGATGAAACAGATTGGAAGAGTTGTACGAAAGATACTTTATATTTTTCGTATTTTATTATATTGCACAGCAAAGACAGAAGGTACCCTTTATTTTGTACATTATATTACCACTATTTAGCCAGATACTAGCATGAAATAACCATAAATAATTCACAAAATATGGAACTTTACTACTCTGGAGGCTGAAGGTGTTTTGTCTTTTACACAAATACATGTATTGCTGGCAGCCACAGGGACTAGTAACTTTCCAAAATAAAATGTTACATGCAAAAAAGGTGAACGCCCACCCACCTCTGCATGGGAACTGTATAAATAGTTTCCCTGTGTAGTAGTTTCCGGTAAAGTGAAAGTGAAGTTTGCATCCAGAGACATGTTTTTATTGTCCGCTATCATCTGCGCACCTTTCATGACCCACTTCATTTGAACAGTAGGATGTGTTCTGTGTGGGGTTTTTTTTTTTTTTTTTTTTTCGTCTCTGTTTACAAAAGCACGAGTGGAAAAAAGGCGGGGGGGTTTGTGGTATTACCTTGCACTGGTGTGACGGAGGTCTGCGCGAGGCGGATGTGGTTCTCTGTGATGTGGTACGCAGGCTGGTGCTGGGCAATCTCCACGCTCGTGCACACGTTGCTCTCCCCGTGGAGGAAGAAGGAGAAGGAGCACGATAGGTGTTCACTGGGGACAGAAGGCAGTGAAGACTGAGATAATGAAACCGCAGACGGTGGCGTGCATCTTCTGTCTGTGCGTGTGCGCGGGGGCTGATTGTAACAGAGGCACGTGAGGGAAAACCGGGTTAAACCTCACATTTGAGTCGACACTAGTCCCTTTGTCCACTTTAATTACACGTGAATTCGCCCTCATTTCATTTAGGTTTAAATTTAATTAAACATACATTTAATTATATTAAACATCAGATTAAATAAACCCACAGATCAGATCCATTAAAGAGCAAAATGTAAAACATGACTAGGCCCGACATTCAGGCGGCAGCGTGACAGATGACGAGAGCTTTTCTCCAGCCAGCAATTTAGAGAACACACTCAGAACGTATCGCTGTAAGAGCCTTGCTAAGCTCCACCTTCATTGATCATCTTCATCAGTCCCCACATATGCTTCTTATTGCAGGTATAAATCCTCATTTGCTCATGACTGATTGTGGTGACGGGATGTTTACATATGCAGCGCTCTCTTTATTACAGAGCCTGCGAATGGTTCATCATGCATTGGTCTTTTTTTTTAATCACAGCGGAGTAATTGTTGGGGCCTTATTGCAATCTATATACCAGTGGGCGGGCTGGACATCATTAACTACAGAGACAGCCTCACTGATGTATATTTTTAATCTATAAACCTCCTTAGTACCTTGGTTTATACATATCAGACTGACAATAAAGTCAGCAGGTACTGTAATCTCCTTGTGATTACCCTGCTGCCTATGCAATATCTCCTTTGCCCTGAGGGGGCTGGACCTCCATTTGAGCCGTAATGGATCATCAAATTCAATAAAACGGCCAGTTCCACAGTCTCTCATTGGCAGAACTGAACACAGTCTTGAGGGGAGCCACAGATTGCGTCTTCGACGCGACGGCCTCCAGATGGCGCTGAGCGCACCCAAAGACAAGACGATTTTTATTTATTTTTTCCTGCTTCATAAACATCCCTGATGCTCTCAGAGAAAAACATACCGTCATAACAGCAGGTGGTTTGAACACAGGTCTGCACAATCACAGGAGGATGAGCAGAGCTGAAGCGCATGCATATGCATGCACGAGCCTGCGACAAACTGGCACAGGAGCACATGTTCACACCTACAGGCACTGTCCCCCTCTCTCTCTCTCTCTCTCTCTCTCTCTCTCTGTCTGTCTCCCCCTTTCTCTCACACGCACACACACACGTACGTACACAGCTAGTCCATCATCTCTGCAATTCACATCCCTACAATGCATGAGTCAAAATGCTTTCAATGTCACTGCCCTCCAACCTTGTCCTCAGTGCATCATACCACCATATGAAGAGCTATAAATAGCTGCACACGGAAGCTCAGGGGAAACAGATGCAAGTCGAGAGTGCCATCCCAGCTAACTGCCCGACCACAGTGGAGGTCTCTTCAGCGTCTGTGTGGTGACAAATGTAAATTACTTTCTGAATATGTTTGATTCTCAGTAAAGTCGCCGGCCTTTGCACAGATGCAGCTTCAAGGTTTTTAAGCAAGTCAGGAAGTTTATTTTAGTGGCGGATTGATTTTCTGTGCCTCATCAATACATGAGGCACACGCTGATCATTCTGTTTATACAGTTACATTTTTATGAGAAGTGTTCATATTGATCTGGACTGATGTGTGCACAATACACGAATCCCTTAATGCCTCTCATAAACAGCTCAGGCCAGATTCCAGTGCTGGAAATCATCTCATCACTAAAACTCAAGACAGTCATCCAGCATTAACGGCTGGACACTTTTGATATTTCATCTGAACGTATTGTGCCACCGAAAGAGAATTGTTCATATTGGCACTGTCAATCAAGCCGACCCGATACGCGAACAGCGCTTCAAATCAGAGTCCAAAAATAGCGTGCGCTGGAAATTATTTAACTAATCTAATATTTTAGCACAACTGTTTATTAAGCAATCAATCAAACTTAATACGCAACACCTACTGTAGCAGCAATAAGGTGCAGCCACGCATTCCAGGGAAAAGCCGAACTACAAAAAGAGCATCAAACTGCAGGCTGATGCAGCTCGGAGATTGATGCTCCCTGTCCTTTTACAAAGGGCATTTTCCTGCACAGTAAGCGGGTGCGAGTGTGTGGACACACTGGGCTCCTCGCATCCTCTGGGGCGTTTGTGCAGTCGGCAGGCAAGTGTGTGAGAACGGTGCCCAGAGATGTGAGGCAGCTGTGTGTGCCGGGCTGTATGAGTAAAGGTATTAATAAATGAAGAGGAGTGATGGCTGAGACTTGCCTAAGGGCTGACAGTACAGGAGAAGGATAGAGAGGAGAGGAGACGGAGAGAGAGAGAGAGAGAGAGGGAAGGAGCGCGAGGAGGTGGAGAGGAAAGACAGGGAGCGAGGGGAAGATGGAGACAGAGTGAATTAAGGGGCATGCACGGATAAGATTGAGACCGAAAGGGGGGGGGGAAGAGGGACAGAGAGGAAATTAGGAAGACAAGGCGAGAACGGCGCTGTAAGAAAATGAGGCGCGAGGGCAAAACGAGCGTGAGGAAAAGAGGAGGAAGTGAATAATTCAGGGCCACGCACTGCAATCGCTGCACACATATCGATGAGATCAGAGTTTTAATGGGTGGCTACTGAGCATAATTTTATGGCGAAATCAATCAGGTAATGTGGAGCCAGAGAACATACAGACACAGCAACATAGGGTCTCTGTGTGTGTATCATACCGTATGTGCAGTGTCTGAGCTCATGTGGCAGAATTAACAACACGGATGTGATTTAGTGCACAGCACGGATGCAAATATGATGCATGGGAGTTTGTTCGTGCAGAGGGTGACACACTACGTATGAATGCGCATAAAGCCGCAGTTGTAATCGTGCACGTGTACAGTGCATGCATGTGTCATTTGCAATTAGGGAAAGAGAGCCGTGTTAGGTTCATGTGTCTTTTCACCCCATCAAAACGCTACCAGCCAACCAGCCAGCCTGCCAGCGGGGGAGGCTGGTTAATGTCCGACATGCATCACGGACTTGACACACATGCATCTGTGTGTACGCACATGCTCATAACAACCGTTATCTCGGCTGTTGGGGCGACTCTCGTGTCTAGCTCAGTGGGGGGAAAAAAAAACAGAACAGATAAGGCAAGATTAGACAAGAGGGAGATTGAAGGCAGTAAACAGTTAAACAACCACATGCAAGACCCGCACACCGCTTCTATTTCCACCCTCAGAGGCATCCAAAGCCAATTATGTGATAACTGTGTTTAGATACTATTAACTATAGTCATAAGCACAAAGCAGACATGATTGTTTCTTCTCTCGATTCTCTCAAATCTGGGGGATTTATCCGCTTAATCTGCGCCTTCAATGATCTGTTTGCCGCCGCTGTAGCACTTTTAAGAGTCACCTCCTGCGTAACCCTTCCCACACAATCACAGCACTTGGAAACCCAAGAGTGTATACGCTTGCTCCGGTGCATGCGGACCAGTGAAGAGGATGTTTACACTCGTGTAAGCTCTTGCGAGCAGCGTGTACACACGCGCTCCGGAAGGGTCCTTCCACCGCACTGCTGCGCCGACCGTTTCTAAAAGAGCATTTCAACACTGGCATGCCTAACATGCTCAGGTTTACGGCGTAGCATACGCAGGTGTGCGCGAACGCCGCCGCGTGTTCACCACCATTAAAAGTAGCATAAGAAGGATGCAGCGAGTTTGATGTATTATTCAGCAGCCCCCGGTGAGCGGCTTTAGCCAGTATTGCAGCCATAGTGTTTGTGTTCAAACACGGCTCCAGCTGTTTGTATGGACTCAAAATGAAAAGGTGTCACACTTTAAGGGCACAACCTGTAACGGCCCCTTTGTATGAGGTGCACAAATAATGCCAGTGTGCTGGAACCGATGTGAGATTTTGCGTATTTTCCGGAAAAACAGCGGAAAGACGCTGGGAATACTCATCACCGGGCTAGATGAGCACAAATGCTGGAAAAGTCCCTCACCTCAGTACATGAGCTACCACGGGCTTTTACTTTATATCTGTGCTCCTAATTAAAAAAGAGGAAAGAGATCTGGTGGTAGGTTGTAGCTGTGATGTATCACCATCTCCTCTATTGATCTGTGTGTTTTTCTCTCTCTCTCTCTCGCTTTCGTCTCGCTCATATGCCCTCAGCGGTTTCTCACCTGGTAATTTGAGAAATCTGGAGGATAGTGCATTACATGTTTTTTTTTTTTTGTCTCCAGGGACGCCCCAACACACATGCAAAACATGTTCGAGGGCCGAACACGCCAAGAGCTCACCAATCCAAATATTTAACAAGCATTCCTCAAAGCAGGGAAACTGTCTTTAATGTACTTTAATCAGCGACACACCATAGACCTTCAGCTAAATACAGTGGGTGCACCTTTTTTTTTTTTTTTTTACTGCTGATGGAAAGAACAGTCAAGTCAGTGACAGCTGAAGCGGCGTTACAGCTTTTCATGATTTGTCCCACAGATGTCCGTCTAACAATCCGCTCCCCGAGGGAGTACTTTTCTTGTCAGACACCTTTTTAACCCTGACCAAAAAAAAAAAAAGAAGAAAAGAACGCGCCAACCGCTAATTATGCCATTTCTGGGTCCTTACACCTTTTATCCATAGCTAATTTTGCTCTGTCACTCTTAACTACCATCAGCTCTGCTAAGTCTGAATTTGCGCAGCCCTCAAAGGTCTTAAATTACCACACTTAGCATAGTTCTGCAGTTCTGAAATAAATAAATGAATAAAAATAAAATGACTTCATGTCTCTTTCGGTGCACCTGGGACTTGTAGTGTTTCACAGCCGCCTGGAAGCACTGGAGGAAAGAAAGAAAAATTCTAATATGAGCAAAATTAGGTCATTTGGAAATTATTTTACCTGCTCGTCATCACATCTGCCTATTTATTTATGAGCGAATGCGGCTAAATTTAAGATTTATTTTTTTCACCTCTCCGGCGCATATCTGTTAACCATTTATCAATAGCATGGACCATAAATCTAAATAGATGCGTTTTTTTTTTTGTTCTCTTTCTTTCTTTCTTTCTTTTTGTTTCTGGAGACTCTGCGACCTTGTAATGTGGCCTAACACCAAATGTCTGTTGCCTAGGCAATGGCTAATATCTCAATGTCATTTGTCCCTGAGGAGAGGAGAGGAGAGGAGAGGAGAGGAGAGGAGAGGAGAGGAGAGGAAGGGGAGAGGAGAGGAGAGGAGAGGAGAGGAGAGGAAGGGGAGAGGAAGGGGAGAGGAGAGGAGAGGAGAGGAGAGGAGAGGAAGGGGAGAGGACTTGTAGTATTTTTATTCCGTCAGGTCAGGTGAGGATTTCTGAGATTTTGTAACAAGCTGTTTAACTGGCAAAGCATCTCGTTTCTGTTTTGCAAGTGAGGACAGCTCTGTTACACTTTAAAACATTAATATTATTATTTATGCATGAGTATATGGCCATTAGTGAAATGAAAGCACCTATATTCACAAACAAACTGTTCTTGGCATGGGTAGAATTGACTGAACTAATGAGAGAGACAGACTCTAATACATCCATTGAGCCGTCTAGCAATGATTAATTTAGGACCCCCCACCTCCTCTGATCCCCACACACACACGCACTGAGCCTCTACCCTGCTCTTCCTCCTCTCTCATGCCTCCCCTCTCTGTATAGCTCTCTCTTGCATGCTCCCCTCAGCGTCTGATGCAATGCGTTACCAACCCAGAGTGCTTTCCTCCCATTCAGACACAAAGAGAGCAGGAGTGTTGGGTGGAGAAGAAGGGGAAGGGAGGGCGGAAGGGGGGGGAGCAGAGGGAGGAGGAGGAGGAGGAGGAGGAGGAGGATGGTTTGGGAATCTTCTCCTGGATGTACCAATCCCTGCTGCGCCCCAGGGACACATACCAGATAAACACCAGATAAGCCTGACAAAGGCAGCAGTGCCAAGGTGCAGGAGTTGGCACGAGCAAGGCAGCATGGCACGGATGTTAGCACCAAAGCGCCCCCTGTTGGGGATAAAAAGGCACAGTGTGGAAGAGGAGAAGAAGAGAGACAAAGGAGGTGGTTACAGCTGAGGCAGGAGGTCATTGTATGCCTAACTGAGCAATGTTCCCTCGTGGCATGAAAACACTGATGGCCAGGGAGGCTGCAGGGGTTCTTGAGATTCACACTGTCAACTGTGGGGCAACAATGCAACTGTGAGAATAAGGGATGGTGTGTGCAAGAGAAGGAGGGGGGTATTTAGGACTGCTGGAAGCCAGCAGTGGAGATATGTTGCGGAGAGAACAACTGCTATGCCTCACTTACACAGCGCGAGACATGCAAGAAGCAGCGGAGTGCAAGCACAATATGTACAGACGTCTATATAAGAGTTGTTTTTTGCGGTTTGTTGTTTTTTTTTGTGCGTGCGTGTGTGCACAAAAACATTTCTCTCCCGTCTCCCTCTCCGTCTTTCCTCATAATTCACAGAAAGAACAAGTCAGGATTGGCTCAGCAGGGGGCGTACCAGCTGACAACATACTCATACAGAGCAGCCGAAATGAGGAGGAATTACACGGTGCACAGAGAAAGTCCCACGCACACACACACACACACACACACACACACGTGAGGCGCTGCACACACTCGACCTATGTTTATACTTTTCTCAACTCTGCTTGAATTCACTATGTGCCTCTCCTGATTTCTAATCAGTGTGCATCATTTGTGCTTCATTTCCATCTTGTATCTTGTAAAGCTGTTTAGATTAGAACATTCTGCAGACTTTTCAATGTCAAACAGAATAAACACAGACACCAAAAGTGTAAAAAAAAAAACATCCAAGGTAATTAAACCTGGGGTCACCTTGTGGGACTAGTTCAATGTGAGACGCACACAGAATACAAAGGCACAAACACCGTGATAGCCATTAACCTTATATGTGCACATCTGCATGAGCCAGCGTACGGCCCATTAAAGGTTACTGCGTGAGCGTGCGCTTGAGAAAATAAATAAAAATAAAGTCCGGTAGGTGTCAGGTGCCAGACACAGTGCCACAGCTCCCGCGCCCGTTATGATTTGTTGCCTCTGAGTCTATTAAAGTCTATTACTGAAGGCATGAGCTCATACGACATTTCCTCATTTGGTGTTTTAACGATTGCGGTGAGCAACACTTGTGATTCACATCCTTTCCTCTCTCACGATGCCATTCAGCTGAGCTTCTCGAAGCGTTTATTATTGTGTTGTTATTCCATTTTGCGCCTTCATCTTATCGGCTTTACTGTATGCGCAGTGCATTTTACCATGTGAGCGCCTGCTAGGTACAAAGATGTCACGATCACATCAGGCTTCCTCTCAGTGTTTCCCAGATATAGGCAGTGCAAGTGACACACACACACACGCTCACTCTCTCTTGAGAGAGAGAGAGAGAGAGAGAGAGAGCGTCTCACAGAGGGACTTCCACCTGCTCTCAACAGCTAAAACCCAAGTTTGCCACAGCACATCGCAGCAGACTGCACTTGTGTCAGCAAATTTCCAGAGCGAGAGTTTCCTGTGCATCTCTTAATTTGCACCGCCTCCGACTGACGATGAAATCTAAAGATCTACAATTAAAGCAGCTGCACAGTCCGGAGAAAGAAATAAATAACAGTTGCCTTCGCTCGCTTCTAAGCAAGAAAAAATAAAAAATAAAATAAAAAATAGAAGTAGCATTTGACAGCTAAGAGGATCCCCAGGGGCCGGCTGCTTAAATACTTAACATTTGAGCGCCACTATGTTAGAGATGTAAGGAATGTTGCCTCCTCACCAGCAGGGAAAGCTGAACAGGGCCAGACTGAGCTGTGAGAAGGGAATTATAATGGCTGAAGCAACAAGTTGAACTGTCATCACACCCACCCTTCTTTTTACTCTGTTTCAGTCTCTCTGTCTCCCACACTGCCTACACAGTTACACAGCGTGACACTGACACACACACACACAAAAACAACAACCACCCTCCCCTCACCCAGAGAGAGAGAGAGAGAGAGAGAGAGAGAGCGCTGTGAGAGCTCAGCAATGCTCTCACCTCTCACCACCGTTCACCGCTCTGCTTTTTAATAGTTTCACACCACGGGCCAGCTGCCGGGACATCAAGGACCGACTTGACTTGACAAACACCGAATCACATAGCTGCGTCACACTTGTTGGCGTGCCCGCGCACACGCGGACGGAGGGGAGCCCGCGATTGGACGAGGCGCGCGTTGAGCGAATGTCGTACTCACCTGTTGCCCAGAGATTTTCCTTCCAGCTCGTACGGCTTGAAGAACCATTTCCCAATTCTCACGAACCCCTTATCCATCAGACATCTGAAGGCAGCATTGAACAGAGAGAGAGAGAGAGAGAGAGAGAGAGAGAGAAAAGCCATTCGTCAGACAATAGAAAAGCCTTCTCTTTCATCATTTACAGAGGGGATGAGCGATTAAATGCAACACCCGAACAATGTCCAGTGCAACAATCACAAGCAATTAATATTCTCGTTGAGGCTCGGAGGTTTTGATTCATCTCACCAGCAGTTTTTGAGACTTATGCTAGTGTTTTGCAGACTGTTTCTCAATGGATATGTTACATGGACAATATTCTCTCTTCAAGTTGGTAAAAGAATGCATTTTTGGTACGTTAGGCTCAACGTATTAAAAATGTGAATAGCTCTAAATTGAGTCACATAAACACGTTCACGCTGGTTAAAATAATTTTGGTTGTTTCTAATAATGCAGCAGCTGGGGCTGCCCCTCATCTGAATGTGAGCCTCCGTCTCAGAACGGAGTGGATGACAAGTGCACACGCAGGAAAACGGACCGTAATCTTCCGCTAATCTGCTTTCCCCACAAAGTGTTTTGCACTTTTGCACAGAGCTCTCCAAAACCCTCGCTTTCATCTGATCAAAGTGTGATCACATCAAGGTTCGGGTTCAGTCTTCGCGCTCCCTTTTTGGCTATCCCGCCATCTGTGCACTTCTCCGCCTCGTTTTAGGCTCCTTTCAAAGACAAACCACGGCCCTCTCGGAGGTTTGACTCGTCCCTGTGTACAGGTGCCAGTGAATTCCCCGCTGATTCCTCTGACCGGGGTCAAGGAATTACCAAATGATTTTATGGCGGGCCGGGCTCAGCTTTCCTAAAGCTTAGGTCTCCAGGTATACCGTGTTAGGTGCATTCTTATCTGAACGCTTTCTTATCTGATCGCTGCTACTTATTGTATATAAGCTCTCTTTTAATTTTATAATAACATTAGCAAAGAAGGTTTACAGGATTGGTCACATTGTGGCCTGTAGCTAATCCGTTTAATGAGGTCATTATAGCCCCGCGTTACTAACTGGGCGTATCGTATCAGTGCATCAAGCAGAGAGACCGTACAAGAATATAATGTCAGGAAACAAGTGTATTGTATCTATTGAGCTGTCACTGGAAGAAAAGTCTGATACTAATGCTGAAGGGCTTCCTGACCCTGGTTCTTTGATAGCTGCTAAATGATTGCTCACTGTTACGTCTTTCTTAGCTTATTTTTGATGCTATAGTGATAATATCTCCAGTGTGAATGCAGCACACCAGCATTCATTGATTTTAAGTCACTGTAAACTTCACACCGTCCAACCACCAACATATATTACAGGTGTTAATTGCTTGTTTAGACATCCAGCAGACGCGGAGCAACCCTCTGCATCCACTTGGTGTTTCCTTCTTGCCTGTTTGTTTTGGTTCCCACCGACTCCTGAGGGAAATATTCACCTGCTTAGCTGCTAAACGCTCCACGGTTCATCAGCCAGTCATCACCTTAGTCTTTGGCATAAGGTGCTTTTGAGCCTTGAACTGATCACGCTCACTGCCAGTAAAAACAAAACAGGGGCGTAAAAGGCTGAAACGCTCTCAGGTGAGTTGTGGAGTTGCACAGTAGTAGTAATAGTTGCTACTGTGTGCTAATTCAGTGGTTCTCAACCTTTTTTGGGTCCTGGTCCAACGGCATATTTTTAATCGACCCTGAGGAACCACCACACGGTTTAGGGGGTGGCGGTGCAGTTTGATAGAAACAGCAGAAACTGCATTTTGAATTGCATTTTTGCATTTATTCAGTCTTTGAGGCAAAAATGAGCTTTCAGTTGTGTTTCAGTCAGTTTTGAATCAAATAATGCTGTTTCCATAAATGTCATAGGAATCTTTTTTAATCTTTTAAAATCAACTTTATTTTCAAGGACCACCTGCAATTACACCACTGACCACTAGAGGTCTGCGGACGCTGGTTGAGAATCTATGTGCTAATTGATACCGATTCCTGTTTAGCAACTTAAAAGGATTGTTTGTTTGCAAGGATGTGAGCCTTATTCTAGGAGTTGTAGGAGACAGAACTGAATATAATATTCTTAATTTTATTTTTAGTGGTTTGCATGTTTTTATTTACATCAAATGATGAGGATGTCTCCAACAGACTCATCCTTTCGTTGCACCTTTACACTTCCTACATTAAGTTACCTGCTTCCTGGCCCTGGAGGTTTCTAGACGGTAACAGTAGTGTAGCGGTGGTGGAGTTTTGTTTACATGACTTCCACAAACTCCAGTCTCATTTGAAGGCCTACTGACACAGGTTCTTTAACCGAAGGGAGTCGTAACTCCCAGCCCATCTTGGCACCACTTTGTTTCCGAAATGCCAAAAAGAGTAACAAGCAGTAAACCCTAACTTTTATACATTTAGCCTTTAACACAGACTTTTAACAATTAACAAATGTTGCACCACTAAATGGCTCAACTCCTATAATATGGCAGTGTAAACTGTTCCAATAATGTCTATATGAGGCTATTTGACTAATGACTATTATCACTGTGTACCATATTTCTTTTGTGTCTGATCACTCTGACGCTCAAACCTTTTCAATAGTTTCATAAGCTGATCTGAGCAGCCTAAGGCTCTGGGGATAATTCATGTCCACTAATAAAAAATAACAATAAAATAAACTCCATCTATCTGAAAGCCCGCTGCAGTGGGCTGTACATCTATAAATCTATTAATCTATAAATTCCGGCGGCAGATGTCTCACTTCTTCAACGCGACGAAAAACATCTGCACCATCAGAGCAGCCGATTTCCTTAAGACACCGAGGCCCAGACTAATTAATGAAGAGTACAACACAGCTCTCCTGACGATTACATGCCTTAGTAAGTTTATGATAACAGGAACCCTCGGCTCCAGAGCTTCAACTGGCTAATTCAGCAACATCCTTAAAAAAAAAAAAAAAAACGCACACAGTTTGTATTGCTCATTAACTTTGTAACCCTGCTTAACATGCCCTGTTTTTGTTTTAAATTACCGACTAAGAGAAACTCAAGTGAAAGCTTTTTGTAAATAATTTCCATATTAATGATACCGACGTCAGAGCTCGGTTTCACGCGCAACGCGCGAGAGAAAGGTGGAAGTGATCCCTCTAGTGTCGAAACGGTGAGCCATAAAAGGAGTTAGCTTCAAGGTAATAGGAAGGTTAATTCAGCCTGCCCCCTATGATGATCACTGATGCTTAACTTAATAGAGAGCAAATATGTGCTGCTTCATTTAACAGATGGCTCTGACTCAGAAAGGAGAGCTTTGGGTACTTGAGCAAGTGATTCAGCGCTCAGATTATAATTTCATTAAGGTGAGGCTTATGAACGAAAACCAAACGGCGTCTCTCGGTTTAGCCCGAAAAAGCGTCACGCGATTCGGTGGCTTTTGGGATGAGAGTCAAAATGCGAAACAGCAGCTCATGTTAAAAGAGATAAAGAAAAAAAGTTAATAAAACTAGTTAACATCCCTGTTTAGCATTTATTAGCACCATTTTACCAAATGGTTTATGGCGAAATGACATTTTAATAACTTCTGCTATGAAGACACGTTCTATATTATTATAACTGGGCTTTATTATATAGTCAGTGATTACATTCATTACCTGCATTAACAGCCTCCTCTCATGGATTAATAAATAAATCTATTGTGATGTACCGCTTTAAAGTGCAAGTTTCATTGTTACATGACTGTTATGTAACATTGTTTCCAACTCCATGTCTGGCATTTAGATCACGGCTGCAGTGTCAGCGCCCCTGATGCAAGTGCTCATGTGTAATGGTGATGGTTTTACCTCTCCAGCAGGTTGTGTATGGCCTTGAACAGGAGGGTCCTGCACTCGTAGGACAGCCCACACCCCCACAGTCCCTCCTCAGCCACTGAAAGACAAGGACATGTGTTTTATTATTATTATTGTTAGAACACATCACGATTCTCTTATCTGATGACATTTTCAGCGACGGTAAAACATCTGCACACGCCTTAACGATAACAGCCGACTGCACGTGCCGGCTTCGCCCGATAACGCTGTCAAAAACCAGGGCGATGCTCGCGCGTGTTTCTGCGCGCGCAGAGAGCTTGCTCGGCTGTACAGCTGTCACATCGGCTGCGGCGACAGTCCAGTCAAACCCCATGCAGTTGTCAGCCTCGGTTAGCCGGAGAGCGGGAGTGCGCCTGCATCCACGCGGGCCAACACACATGGCTCGCGTACTCAGGTCTTCACGTGCGCACAGAGTTTTTGGACAAAAAGAAATTCCAAGACATCATCATCTAGCCCTCGGACGTGTCGTCGGCCGGTTTTCGCAAATGTGTCAAGTGAGTTGTGAGCAATTCTGCTGCCTCCTTGATTTCTTTAACCCCCCCTTTCCGACCCTGCCCTGGCACTAACCCCCACTGCCCCCCCACCCACCCCCCTAAAGAAAAAAAAAAAAAAGAAGACACACTCTGACAAACACACACAGCGGCCAGTTAACAGTGTTTCTCTTTGTTCTTCGCCGTGTACCTGCAGGGCTGCTGGAAGAAGTGGAGGATTGTGGGTGGGTGTTGTGTTTGCTTATAGGGTGGCGGCAAACAAACCAAGCATCACAGAGAAACACAAGAAGAAGAAAAAAAAGAAAAAGAAAAGGAATGAGAGAAAGAAGAAGCAGAGGCAGACCGCCTGGGGGATGGGTGGCATAAACACCAGTAGAGGTATCCTCTGTCTCCTTATTCATCTCCTTCTTGATTTTTTTATTTTTTTATTATTATTTATTTTGGTTGTGTATTCCTTTCTCCTCCTCTGCTGCTGCTTTGTTGATATTTCCCTCCTGTTTTTTTTTTGCCCCCCCCCTTCTTCATACCGGAGTGAATGAAATTTCCTTACTCGCCAGAATTACCCTGTAACCATGGAAACGCTGGCGGTGAGAACATGGCGCCCTGGCATTCAATTTCAACACTGGTCCCTCCCGCCCCTCACCCTCCTCCTTCTCCTCCTTCCTCTGTTCTATTGCTTCCAACACCCTTCCACCACCTTCTCCTCCCACCCCCCCTACCCCTCATTTACTCCTGCTTCAGGGCTCAGACAGGAAGCTCGCTCTAGCCAGCTCCTCTACAGAGGAGAGAGACAGAGCGAGCACCATGAGCAGAATGCCAAGTCTCCAGCAAATCCAGCTCATTAGCTCTCGCTGTCTCTATATCTCCTTCTCTCTCCTGCTCTTAAAATCCCCCCCCCCAACTTTTTTTTTCTTCCCCCTTCCCCCACTCTGTCAATCCCCCACAACCCATTTCCATTCACTCTCCTCACGACTAGCTCCACGGCACGCGTCTGACCCCTATTACTCCAAAAAAAAACAAACAAGTCACCGACTCCACAGCACTCCTTCCAGCACTTTCACCCAAAAGTCGTCAAAAACCAAACCGCACGCACAACCCACACCTTGCAGGAGACTTTCCGCGTCCGCTCCCCTAATTCCTGCGCGTGATTTCGCCGCGCAGAGAGAGAGAGAGGGAAAGTACAAGGTGCGTGTCAAATCCCAACAGTGGCGGCGGCGCATGCTTAGCCGCTTGCAAACATGCGATCCACATTAGACGCTCATGTTTGTGGTGTAGTTGACAAAGAGCCAGCTCACTGCACCACATCAACGCGCGGTGTGACAAATCCCCGCTGCAAGAAAACAAGGTCAGGCACCCGCGCAAGCAAGCAAGCAAGCAAGCAAGCAAGCAAGTCCGCACAATCATGATAAATATAGAAAATGGAGTGTGAAACAAAACAATGATCTGACACATTAAAGCGGAGCTATCCAGAAAGGGATGCGAGGGAAAACGCCACGGACGTGTCACTTCACCAGCAGTCAGCCAGTAACCACCATGCTTTTGAGTTTTTACTGCCTGTTAATCAGAGAAGGAACACAGATGGCCCAGAGGGAGAAGCGCGCTGTAGACACTAAATGCACAGCTAAGTGCAATAGGGCTTTACAGCATCATGATCCATCATTCATCACCGCCCGAGCTACAGGGAACAGCATCATGCCTGAAAGACTTTAAAGGAACTGGATGTAATCAAGCTCGGCCGCAATTAGATTCAACTGAGCGCTCATCATTTCTGGTTTTGCTGACAAATAGTCCGTTTTTAAAGAGGCGGACCAATTTAAAATCAGATGGCTTTTAAGTCTCGCAAGATGGAAAGTGGAAGGAAATGGAAAAGAAAAAAAAGAAAAGAAGTAAATGGTAAGCTAGAATAATTTGTTTGAGGGCAGCCACTGACGATTATTTTCATTATTTATCATCAAATCTTTTCCCAATTAAATTTTTGAAGTGTTCAATAGTGGAAATTGTGAAGGACGGCTACATTTCCGAGCCCACGGTGGAGCCATTACGGGGCCTAATAGAGCTGTAACGTTCCCCTAAAATGCATTAGCTTGACATTTTTATTTTGCGAGTGCGCCGAAAGTGGCAGGGGCAAAAAAAAAACAAAAAAAAACCATAACAAAATGCCTCAGAAACGTGCTGTCAAGTCACATATTTGTCACGTTTCATTCGGAGCTAATAACAGTAGGAGAGGAACAACAAGAATACAATCACTCAGGGTTGCGACGGATAATTATTCCTCTCAACAGATATTTGATTATGATGAGCCGAGGCAGATCGCTGCAAATGTTTTCAGACACGTTCGAGTGAATTAAGAAAAGAAGAAAAGGCAGTAAACGCTCCCTCTTAAATAAAGATTAATTGAACAATTAGCAAATTAGATGCTTATTAATGACGTCAATCAGCTCAACGGTTAATCTGGGATCGCTAAGAACGTGCGGCTCACTTTTTTCCCCCCAGTGCTGTGCGTTCACACGTGCGAGCGGCCGGCCTGAGTCTGCGTGACGGCTGCGTACAGTGAGGTAGCATCCTCACAAATACATGTTTATTTCACACAACCTTCTTCCTCCCCCCTCTCTTTCCCGATCCTCGTGCCACAGTGCTCTTAACTGGCGCGCCACCCCAAACACAAACGAGCAGTGATGGAACTGGGTCGCCACTCTCTCTTTTTATTTCCACCTCTCTTTCTCTCCATCTTCTATATCTAAGCCTTGCTTTCCACCTCTCTCTCTCACTCTCTCTCTCTTTCTCCTGCCTGCTCCTCCTCCTCCCTCTCTCTCTGTCTTTCCCCTCTCGTTCCCTCTTCCACCCTTCAACTCTTCTTCCCTCCCTCGTTTGCATTCTTCTTCCCCGACTGTGCTGGTGTCGCACCGCTAGAGGGACTGGCCCCCTCACCACCGCAGTGGTGTGCTAACAAACACAAAGATGGTATTGATCTGAGAGGGAGAGAAGGCGGGAGTTGAGCTGTGACAACACTCCGTCTCGGACATGATGACCCCTCTCCACACGTTTCCTTCCTCCCTTCCCTCCCTCTCTCTCATTTGTTCATTTGTCTCGGATCAATAGCACCAGCGGTCTTGGCGTCCGGCGGTGTCTCTGCAGTGTGCGCGCGCTATGAGCTCTCGCCGGCCGATGTGTGTGCGTACAGTACGCGTACCGCTGCCACTTTACTAATTAGCCGCCCTGCTGCATGTCTGAGTAGAGTTGAGTTGGTTTCTTGTTTGCTCCTTGTGTGTGTTTGTGTGTGCGTGTGTGTGCACAGGCATGTAGTGCGCCGTGCATGGCAACATAGCTCAGCGTGCGTGTGCGCCTTTATTAATAAGAGAGACAGATTTCAAGACTGCACAGATGGGCAGAAAGAGAAACAGAAGAAAGAGTGGCACAGAGGGGCGGAGGGATAAAAATGAAAATAATGATGATAATATGTCTCATAGGTGGATACTTTCATGAAAGTAAAATTTGGAACACATTTGGGCTTGAAAGTAGAAAGCTGTAATAATTATCTATCGCCTCTAATATCGTAATCTCGCCACACTCGTATGTAGTTACAACTCAGAAGAAAGAAAGCAATGTTATAGAACGTTATGTCACAGGGAACCTGACCTTTGACCTTTGTTTAACCTCCTGGGACCCGGAAGTTCATTTTTGTCCTCTGAGGAGGACATGGTTCTCTAATCTTTTGGGACTACCATTCAGAACCACGACTCCTTGAACCTATGAATCCTTGCATTGACTAAACTGTGAGGCTGATGACAATCCAGTTAAGAGTTCAGGTTAGGTGTCTTCTACTGACATTTGGAAACTGCTGATTTCTCATTCTGATATTTGACTGCTCAGAATACTGCCATAAAAAGGTAAATAAAGTTAATTAAATTTCAGTTACAGGTTCTGATTAGCTTCATAATCGTGTTAGCCGTTGCCGCTGATGCTGCAGCAACAATTTTGATCAGGCAAGAATCGGCGAATTTAAAACCCGTCATCCACAGTGAAGGACATTCCATTCTAACGCCCAATATAAAATGTTTATGAGATATTTTGCCATAAGCAGCGTACATAATTTAACCATTGCATCACAATACAGCGCAAAACCTGTGATGTAACGTAAGCGCCGAGGGAGGAACTGCCGACACAGACGCGCACCTGCAGACGCGCTAGTGTCATGTAAAGCCCACGCTACATATTTACGACACGTACCTGACAGTCAGACTGACACGAGTATGTGTGGTTTTATGAACACCCCGAGGTGCTGGATGAGGTCTAAAAATGTCATGCAGGAGAATTAAACACAAACTGACAATCAGCAATAAAAATAAAATAAAATAAAAAAACTGCAGGTTTGGATATATCACTTTAGTAGAAACCATACAGCCCTAAACTAAACTAAACATTTAATTTTGTTTTATTTTATTCATGTATTGACTGATTTATTCAGTTTGTGACATCTGAAAGCAGAGTCACACTCTCTCGTTCTTTCAGATTAGATATTTTTTTTACATTCTCTGAGTCACCTTGAACATTAAAAGACAATAGCAGGTGTTTATGCGACAAAAATTTAACAAGATATACACACATTATGTTAATATACAGCACACGCTGCACCACACGTCGGTATAGTAAAGAACAATCGTGTTCCTGGGCGGACAGGACGTCCTTTAGGGATTACCTATAGTTTTTACCTTTGCAGCAATAACAGCAGTTCACTGTTATGTTATGTCTCAAAACCACCACCGTCCTCCAGTTAGGAAGTTAGGAACAGTGCCTTTTTAAAGGAGCTCATGGTGACACTTTTATAATGCAGCCTTCAGTTTACATGGTAATTTGTATGAATCAGGTACAAGGAAAATACTAGCTTGTTCCACCCGAAATCCCAGAGAAGAACAGACGCATTACTTACGTGTCTGTCCTCCACAGCTTTTCTCTTTAATTACACACTAAGCAAAAAGCGCATTCAGCCCATTTGTTCCAACAGATGTAACACTTAAATTATTTCTCATTTCTTACAAAACACCACGTTGCTACTCTGTTGTTCTCCACGGTCGTGTTTTCTCCTTCCTCCTCCAGTTGGAATTATTGGTCGGTATTTAATTTGTTGTACCCGATTCCCTGGAAATATCAGCCTGTGTTATAGAGTGTTCGCGGAATCATTATTCAAGATATTTACCTCGGACGAATATGCTTTTAATTATTTGCTGTGAGGTGCAAACCGTTCAAATGGAAAAAATATTGGATGTAAAAAGAGCATCAGAATTAGAATAATTTGCTTCCATAGAGTGACGGTTGCAAGGAGATAGAGTAAAATACAAAAAGAATAAAAAGACAATATATAAAAAAAAACTAAATGTTGCGTAAAAGTATTTTCAATTTGCAGAGGATGGTCCCATTAAATTAGAATAATGTAATAGTCAATAACATCCTCCCAATCTGTCTTATCTGTCCTCCATAGTAGTATAGTGGGACAAATTTCAGGAGCTGTCACTCAACTTAGAAAGACTGACTTGAAGAGTCCCCTGCTCCACAAGTTAGAGCATCCCGAAGTTGGAGATTAATAACAAGTTAAGGACTTTCCGGACGTTGGAGACTCTCTCAAGTATCATTGTTGGTTATTTCTGAACCATAAAAAGCTTAGATTGTCTTTTGAAGTGAATTGAGGTCCTGCTAGACAATGACTGCTGCCAAAACCGAACACGAGCGCCTCATCTGTGCCGAAGAACAAGCCTGTTTGTCATCAGACATGCTGCACATTAGCGCTGAAGCATTAGCCTTACTAATTCTTGAATAATTAAAACATCAGAGCGGCTTTTTGCGCATTGCTATCCCATTTGTACGACGCGGTCAATTCCTCTGCATCAGTTTCCACGGTACGGCTGTCTCATGCAACAGTGGGGAGCTTTGTGCTCTGCAACAGCCCGCTTTCTGGTCGCCAAAACAAACCTACATTTACGTCTGTTATTTGGAGGGTGATGCGTAATAGGCTCGTTTGAACAGAAGCTCGAGGAGGTTGCTGAGATGAGTGGTCATGGCGGTTTTTAAAATGAAAAGACTATCTAGCCAGAGTTGATCTGTCGAAGACTCGCCACCTCTCTGTGGCTGCTTGCCCCAACACGTCTCCTTAGACACTGTACGTCAGGGTGCTTTAAATATCCACACAGAGGTGAGCGCGTTTCATGAGATGTTCGTGCCGTCACATTTAAAAAACAAAGAAAACAGCGCTTTTCTTCACCTTCCGTAGCTGCACACGCATTCTCACGCTCTAGTGACACCCTTCTTTTAAACTTGACACCTGTCAGACCGACCACTGGTACTGAACATTTTAGTAAACAGGAAATGTTGTCGGTTTTTGAATTCAACAAAACTGCAAGATTACTTGAGGGCTTGTTTCATCCAAGGACTCATGTTGGACTGGGTTATTTTTGAGCTAGAAAAAATTCGAAAATTGCATAAACTTAATTGCAAACGAGGTGAATGCACATCTGGCAGGCACTGAGACCCAGAAAGATGGGGAGACTCGAAGGGCAGCGGTGACAGCGAGAAGGAGGAGGCTCAGAGAGAGAGAGTGAAGGGAAGAGGGGGAGAAATCTGGAATCAATTAGGTGACTGAGCTGGAGTTGCTTGCATAGTTGTGGGGGTGAGTCAGGAAGAGAGGCAAAAGAAGGGACCAGGGTGTGAGCGCTGTGCCATGACTACATGTTTTTATATAAACATAAGCTCACAAAATAAACTGCGTGCCTTCTCGCCAAGCAATCGCAGAGCCGTATCTTTGTGTGCGTTCTGACCGAAGGGTCGTCTCTTTCTCCCGACTTGGACCATCGGAGTCAAGTTGCAGCCAGAAAAGCCCCACCTCTCCTGGGCTGGGGTCAAAGTGGAGGGTAAGAAGGGATGGCTGGCACAGACCCAGGCCAAGTCAACACAGCGGCTCTCAGTATTCCCTCACACAACTTCCTCCCTCGTCACTTCTCTGCAGATTCACTGCACACTTTGTTTTCTATCACCAATGACGGGGGGCGGAGGGGGGGGGGGGTTCACTTTGAGAAGAAAAAAGGAACTTTTTAAGGATGTGCCTTAAAAAGGTGGTTGGCACATCGTGCAGCTGAGGTTTCGTCGTGAACGAAAGTGAGCGCTCAGAACATATGAAGTCACGCGTTTAAGAAAAACATTGTGGTTTATTCACGTGAGCTCTATTATTATTGCTGCAAAGCACGTCAATCCGCTGCCAGCGATGACCTGCTTTGAGCAGTCCAGAGCACCTCTGTCGGCGTGCAATAAAAAAAAAAAAGCGCATACTGATGAGAAGAGGGAGACGACAGAGAGGAGAAAATAAGAAAACACCAGCGCCACTGTATAGTGCGTCTGCTCGCAAAACGCAGAGATTAACCAGAGATGGAAAAGACCGGGCGTAATTCTCAGAGGACTCAGCCTCTCTTTGCGCAGACACATTTTATGGACTCAAGCGGGGAGCAATCAACATGGGCACGCAGGAAACGGGGGAAGAAAATAAATTATTGAAAACAACAAGGAACAATCACTAAATGCACGCGGCGGCGCATCCGTGCTAAGACTGGGAGACGCCGGCTCAGATCTCCTCACGCAAAAAGGCATCACCGAAAGCCCAAGTTTATACTTTAATGCTAATTGATATTTTCTACGTCTGACAAGCGTTTCAGCTACTTTTCATTTATTTTTCATTTCGGTAAACAAAAATGACACATACGCTCCTTGATTTATTGATCGTCTCACCAGTCGGTCCGGCGCTAATTTGGAGTGATGCTGCGTGTGATTCCAGGGCTTGTCATTAAAGAGCATGTTGACAGCGTAATTTATAATTTACAGGATGTTTACTGTATTAATGTGGAGTCAATGGCGTAATCAGAGTGACTGAGGAGGATCTAGCTCGGGCTATTATGTCTACAACAAGGACCAAATGAGATTACTCCGGTCTGTAATATAACCTGCTATAAAAAATGATGCGTGCGAGAATGTGTGTTTAGAGGTTTGGCGCATGTGATGACGGCGGCGAGAGGCGTACGAGGGCACGGCGAGTGTGAAAGAGAGAGAAAGGAAGAAACACAGGCAGGAAAATAGAGTAAAAATAAAAAAAATACGGCAGGAGAGCTATAACAGATAAGGTTAGCGAACGGGAACGGGCTCTGTTGCGATGCTGACAATGGAAAAAAAAAAAAAAGGAGCGTGTTTGTGCGTTGCGTGCGTTGGCCTCTCAGCAACCCCGACAATCAAAAAAAAAGAGCCAACTGCGCAGAGAAAAGCCAACAGAATTATCCCACACCCTTACGTAATTTGACAGTCACTTAGTTCATTCAAGCCCCAACACACACGCGCACACACACACACACGCACAAATCTTTTGATGTCTGGGATGCTGCGGATGGATGGATGCTAAGTGCTAAGTGCCAAGTGTTTTCCCATAAGTCGCAGGCAAATAAATAAATGAATGGGGACGCGGGGTCTGAACCGTCTCGCGCACATTGTCATGAAAACACATCTCGTCTCGGAGGACGCGCACGGTCACGATCGGCCTCTTGGATTTCAGTGAAAGGAACAATTTAATTTAAAACATGTCCAGAATAAATGCTGCAAACTCTCCGCTGAACCACGTTAAATGGATATTAATTAAGACGGAAGGAAGTCCCTGAATGCTGGATTATTCCTTTTATATTCCTGTACTTACTTCATATTCCATCCATAGTACACTGAACCTGAAGAGCTAACATTAAAACTGGCCTGTATGATTCATGATTTATTATGTCTTTTGCATTTCTTTAGACATCTTTTACATAAAGAGAGAACTGCAGTAGCTTTCTCTCCGTGCCTATTCACATCTAAGGTGTTTTTACTGCAACTTTAATGAGTTTGTTAGCCGACTATTAAGCCTTCGCCCGATGAGATAATTATTAGTCATCTGTATTGTTACACTGGCACGTATTCCCTTCGCAATTTGAAGTTTATGGACGTCAATCTGCAGCAAGCGATCAACAAACCATCGTCCCGTGTAGGAGTATGCCTCAGCCTACTGTGTATTCTCAAAATTAACCCCGTCCGTCTTAATACACGGGGACGCGACGGGATCTGCTGACATCGCCGAGCGTGGCGAGGGTGACTGGGGTATTTACAGTTTCAGCATCGTCAGCAAATGTTCCGCGCAACTCGAGGGTTGGAGGAATCCCACATTTGTCTTGGATCACTTGCACCTGGATCTCTGCTTTTTGAGGTGCGGAGGGACGGCGGAGCCAGATATAAATAATCCATGGGGAGATTAAATAAAGCTACAGACTGAAGGGCGGACAGAAAAGGCTGCCTGTGCACGAGAGGAGTCGGTCACAGCGACGGGGCCGCAGAAGAGAATCCCAGCCTGACTTTTCCCGTGAAGTTTCGTGGAGCTAAATAGGAACTTTCTGCTCATTGCTCAGCGCAGAGTGGGTGTGTATCGGACTGTCAGTTTTGGAGAGGTACAAAAATAATCGGACATTCCGTAGAGGTGTGGGTTTTCGTAGCATCCAAAAAGCAGTTCTGACAGACCGTGGTGGCAGCTTAAGGTGAGATATAAATTTTGAGATTTGGAGCCATCCCGCCTCCATAACATCCCCTATTTTGTCCAAAAACGTCCAAACTACACAGTTTGATGCACATTTGTTTTCGAAAACTAGTGCATGTTCAGTGTCACAATGCCTAATTTGCATATTTAAATATAAAATATGAGACGTGAGGGCGGTTTCTTGGCGATATATATTAGTTAAATAGTGGATTCCAATAAATGAATGTTTCGAATATCGTAATACACGCGTTCAGTGGGTGCTTTCTCAAGTTTCTCCAGAAGTTTGAGACATTTGTTCATATGTAAATTGTGCAAACTGGTGAATATGCAAATAAATACCATGCAGGTAAAACTTTTACGTATTTTAAACATGCACATTTCAGAAAATGTAACATAATCATCTATTAGTTAACACATTTCGCCTATAGTGTCTCTCCAAGTGTACAAAAACACTTAAGGATGAATAAATAATTACCCAACAGAAATCAGGCTGCACGTTTTGTAAAAAGAAGTACAAGAAAATATTCAATGCCATCAAAGGGACCAGAAACCTTCACCCCTCCAATAATCCGCACCCACTTCTCTTTTTCTTCTCATTTCCTTTTTTTTTTTTTACGTGTTGTTTAGTTGCCAACCGGTCTCCAACAACAACCCGACACTGAAGCCTACCCGTGCCTGCCCGTACCTGTTTAATCCGCGTGTTTAAATAGAGGTGGACTCTGCGTGATTGCGCAATCGCACCGCCTGTCCTCGGTTTATGCCAGAGCGCCACATCGGGGGGAAAGCTATTGACGAATGATCAAAAGCAATGCGTCTGACTGATGGTGGCGGCAACTTAAAGCGGCTTTTTTTTTCTCCTAATGCTGTCTCCAGGGCACGAGGTCTTTTTCGGGCCTTGAGGTTTTGATTGTCGGTGGTTGAGCAAGGTGATGCTTGCTTTGATGCCCATTCATTCAGTGAATACCTGTGGACGTCATATAATGTGAAGGAGACAGCTGTGCTGAGGTGTTGGCTGAGGACCTGAGACATAAAGATACTGAAATATGTGCACGCTACAAAGAAAAGCTGCAAATATTCCGAGTTTGGCGAGGGTTTTAAATGATGCACATCAAAGCGAGACACTTGTAGATTAAAACATAAGAGCGTAATATCTTTAATCACTTTAGCATTTGCCTGAGTGGCGGAGCTAGCAGCGTAGAAAGGGACCATCCCTGTGTGTTGACCCTCATGTTAAGCCACAGACACTTGAGCACCTCATTAGAAGTGAATGGGCCTCGAGGTGGGAGGCAGGGCAAGCCATTGAGAGGCTTAGCAGGACTCCACAGGGCTTCCTAACTGCCACTAGAGGGGAGACAAGAGAGAGAGAGGCTGGAGACTCTCTCAAGGATGAGGGAGAGATGGATAGTTCCCCACTCTTTCCAGACAGACCAAGTGGCAGTTCATTCATAGCAGTGTCTGGGGTGTCTGTGTTAGTCCTTGTCTGGTCCTTAGAGCACTTACAGTATGAGGACACATTTTTCAGCGAAGTCCTGCAAAGTACTGCGGAGATCAATAGTTTGCCAGTCAGCAAATACGTCTGGTGCCTGACATCACTAAGTCACTATTCATCACGTTGAATTTAATATCTGTATAGCAGCAGCAGCACATGTTTCAAGCGCTGTAAGAACAAAAATGCTCAAACGGCAGCCATAAATCTATGGTAATGAGCAACATCAGATAAAGTGGGATTGAATTTTAATGCGGTTTGATCCCGTTTCTTCTTCTTTCTTACTTAAGCACAGTGGATGCAGTTTCAACTATTAAGAGGAAGGAGGAAAATATATTAAAACTAACACAGCTGATAGATTAAGATATTTAATCGGAATTAATCGCGTGATTTGCATAGTTAGCATGCGATTAATTTATTTTTTCCTGTAGTAAATGAATCTTAAAGATGTACCTTAAAAGCTAAGTGGACAAATATGTTCATGCTAATGTAGGTTATCAAACAAATCCCGTGCAACGGCTGTCCAGGATTTTCTCCAGAAAAAAATCAATTTAACCATCGTTACTGGAAGTTGAGTTGTAGAGCAGTCCAGGCATCTCTGTTGCAGTCTAAAGTTTGATGATTTGAAGACTGAGCTTGCCATTCATATTTATTTATTTATTTAGCAAATTCTGTTCTGCTCGTTCCTGCCTGCTTTCATCTTCTTTTGGGATCTTGAGGATTTCTGGCAGCTTCAATGCTCCAGGTCATAAACACAATGCAAAAGTACAGTTTCCACAGGATGGTATGAGGAGGTAACTTTAAAAAAACAAACAAAAAAATTTGCACCAGAATTGCGATGACAAAAGCAACATCACACAGACACCGATGATGAAAGAACAGCCGACTGGGAACACGTTTAAGAGGGAAGCAGTGTAAACACCCAGTGCTTACAAGAGAAATTAAAAACCAAACAGCTACGAGGTCATTTAATTTATTGTTCTGGCGAATGTGTAAGTTTACCAGCCGTCCTGGCTGGATGCATTCCAGACAGACAAGCGGAGGCTGAACGACGACATGCGGACGTTTCCACTTATGCAAAAACGTAGTTTTCCTCGTAGCTAATTGTTTTAACAAATGGCTGTACCCCCCCCCCCCATAGGAGAATAACAGGCCATTGTGGAGACACTGATTGTGTGGTTACTGCAACAAAATCAGCATTTCTATGCTTGTGATAAAAAAAAAAAATGAAATAAATAAATAAAAAAAACGCCAGGGGAAAAAATCAATTTGGCCGTTGCAGTCATTTGATGCAAGCTGAGGGGCCTCACAAACTGCAGATATCAAAGGCAGCTGGCTCGTCTTCAAAAAGGAGGATGGAAGGCAACAACAACAACGGTATTCATTCCATTTAATCCTCGACTGTTTATTTAAACGTATGCGCTCATAGAGCTTCGTTTTTTGAGTCATTTTTCTCTTCTATCTTAAGGTTAGACTGACAGAAGATTTGAAGAAGAGCTGTCCTCGTTTGTTCTTGCTATGTTTTTATATCCCAAGTAGTGTTTCTGATCATTATTTTCACGTGATCACAGTATTAGACGCTCAGATCTGACACCACACACAACCCTCCGCGGTGCTTTGGTGTGACCTGCCCTCCTTTACTATCGGATGCTTTTAAGTTTTCATTGTGCGGAGGTTATTGTGGGCAAGACTGTCAGATGAATAAATAAAATGCGCTTGCACTTGGAGTGGAAATGTGAAATGGAAGTGTATCGTGGCTGCCAAACTGTCAGCCCGAGGCGGCATTAACGTCAGGCCGCGATCTATATGCCTATATCAAACATTAATCTTGCATACATGCAGGCACGCCAAAGGTGGAAGCCGAGCGACTCCTGTTCGTGCCCGTTTATGGCGCTTCGCGAGCGTCACATAACAGGGCTGCTGAAGTTCCGACAACCTTCCCCAAGGTTGGAGGAACATTTTTTTTCTTCTTAGTTTTATTTCCCTGAAAGGCAGCTTCTCGTCACCGGCGCCTTCGTGAGGAGCTTTGTAAACAAAGCCCACTTCTTTTTAGGGATTTCTATTAAACCTGCAGCCTGTATTTAGCGCTAACTTGTTGATCTTCTTGAGCGCAAACAGAAAAGTGATACTCTCATTTCCCCTGCTTCTTCCCTCCGCCGTCCATCTCGCCCCACCCTTCAGCGCCGCTTCACACTCTTACACTCGCCGTCTTCGACATTCACGCCCACACCTCCGACTCCCTGATTCCCCCCTGACCTCTTATAAACCCCCTTCTCCTGTCTCCTGTCCCCTCGTTTTCGTCTCTACATCTCGTCTTCTCTCTCAGAGATACGCCCACACGCGCGCACACACAAACACACACACACACACACACAAAGCTCTCATTCTTTCAGTTTGTGGCTTTTCTTTCAAAACTGAAAGCTTGCGAAGGAAAAGCGTACACTCCCGCCCCTTCTCCGTGCAGCTGGGAAACTTCACCCCTACCATCACATCTCTTTCTCTCCCTCTCTCTAGCTCTCTCTCTCTCTCTCTCTCTCTCTCTCTCTCTCTCTCTCTCTCTCTCTCACACACACACACACACACACACACACGGGGGTCAGGAGGTCATGGGCCACGCCCTGACAGCCCACAAGGGGAGGAGAGAAAAGGAGGAGGAGGGAAATCAGAGATTCTCAGTCCTTCCCCACAAATTTACAGACAAGTAAACATGACTGAGGCAATTTTTTCCTCAGTCCTTGTTTGCTAGCTCATTTTCCCCTCTCCTCTCTCTTCAGCACGTCAAGGGAAAGCCAGAAGCTGAAGTTTCTCCCTGCATGAAAAACTACATATATATATATATATATATTTTTTTTATCCGAATCTGAAGTAAATCTGTTAGAGAACAGACTTATCTTCTTCGCACAGATACGAAACGGGAGAGATGCAAGCAGGAGGTGTGAAGTGACCAATTTTGAGAAGTAAGTGCGAGCTGTTTTTGCTCGCGCCATGAGAGAAAGAAAAGAAACATGTGCAGAACAACCCGCCAACTGCACGGCCTATCTAACTGCCCAAAGAGAAATCACAGATGTTCTGCTCTCCCTCCAAACAAACCACTTCTTTTCTTCTTTTTGAAGCATGAATTCCCGTCTCTCTCTCTCTCTCTCTCTCTCTCCCTCTCACACACACACCCTCCCTCCCTACATGTATCTCTGCCTTGTCCTCTCCCTCCCTCTTCTTCTTCCCACTCTTCCCGCCCCTCCTCCCCTCTTTTCTTGCTCTGTTTTTTTTTTTCGCTATCATGGAATTGCTGCTTTCCACATGTGACTCACTTTTTCACCAGCCAAAGCCAGACAGGGAAAGAGAGAGAGAGAGAGAGAAAAAAAAAAAGTCAAATGCATGTGTCTTCTCATTGCCTCTCTGCAAGTCCCTCTCACCAGCGTTCCTACGGGGCCTCTAATAACCTCCGTAGGTCTCTCTCTTTCAGCGAGGGCTGTTCCCCATTGAGACGTGTGTCAGCCGGCGACCTAGTTCCCGATTCAAGCGAAATTTGGGAGGCTAATTATTCATTCCCTCTGTTTGAGTTTTGCTTCTGAGAGCCGTTCCTAAGACAAACCCGGGAGGAATAAAGAAGAAGGAGTAGGCCTTGATTGGCAACCGTACACCCACACCTTTTATTTGCCAGGGAACTGAGCGTGCTTGCAGACATTCGCCACCCCTAACATCACAGAGCGCAACCCCAAAAAAACAAGGGAGGAGGTAGAAATAAGGCAACAAAAGCCCCGAAAAGGAGGAGGGGAGGGGGGATGGAGAGAGGGCTGAAAGAGGCGAGCGTCAGAGGAAAAAGCGGGTGCCAAGTAAAACTTGTTGACACAGAAAAGTGGCTTGGCAGTTGTTTTAGATCAAGGCTAGATTTTAATTTATTTTTTATTAAAATCACATTGTGAGAAGAAGCCGTTCCAGCGTTTCTCCGTTATGACTCAATAAAGGTTGAAACCTGAGTTGTGCTCCTTTTTATTTCCCTTTCGCCGGCGAAGGAATAGAGCTGAGTACAAAACAGTCGCGCTATTGAATCTTTGGAGAAGGCCAGCGATGATGATGATGGAGATATTTTTTTTTCGACCCATGAAAAAGTGTGAGAAGCTCGTCGCTGTTCTCGCCATGAATATTTCTCTTTGAAAGCAGCTCATGGAAAAAAAACAAAAAGAAAGCAGCGTCTCTCGCTTTCATTGACTTTCTTTTATACGCTTCCTGTAAGTTTTATTTTACCATGATTGACCTGGGTGGCCTTCGCCTTGTTAATCTTTAACATCCAGTTCCTATTTACCGATTTATGACTACAAGTCATAACCTTAAACGCTTCTCTCGCAAAAGCCGCGTTTGCAAGGAAATTACCTCCTTCACCCACATTATCAGGTCAGAAACACGCTCTCTTTCTCTGCTCGGTGGCACCTGTTCTCTGCGACGGCGTTCGACATGCATCCTGGGGGGGGGAGCGCGTTCGCTGCGCATTTTGCTGTGCATGCAGGGATCACACTGACACAGTGCTGAGCAAGGGGGAGGCGATGCTCTTGTAACGTCGCACGTGACAACTTCTCTGCACTTGTTAATTTCCCTCCATACGGCGCCATTGTGAGGATATCGGCGACAGTGGCTCAGCGAAAAGTAATACAGGAAAAGAATGGGAGAGCTGGCGAGAAAGGAATCATTACAGCTGCCGCGTGGTGAAATTTAACATACTACGATGAACCTGAGAAAGTGTCAGCCCCATTATAACTTAAAGGTTACGGTGCGCGGCATATTCAGCTGCTCGCTGTCATCAGCTTTACCCCAAAAGACGAAGAGGCGGCTCCTCGGGATCGGCGGTTTGGATCTGGGCTGTAATAAGCAGGGAGGCGAAACGGACACTTGTCACTTAACAACTGCTGCCGAGAAGGACTTCAGCAAAACTCTTAATCCGTCAACGATTCCAGGGGAGGCAGAAGTAGAAGACCTGGCTGCACGGCACAGAATATAATAGTGCCATTAGGTGGGCAGGTGTAAATATCTGTCATTGTTTTGGGAAAGGATTGCACGCCCACTCTGCCAAAAAAAAAAAAAACGGGGTTACAACCATCCACCTCGTTACAAAAACTGCGAAACCGGCGCTTTTATGTGGGTAAAATGCGACTGTCTCATCATACATACCTCCACATAAAAACCACAAATTACTGTTTTCACACTTCATTAAGCGCATTTGCCAAAATGTCAAGACCGATTGCTTGTTTTAACCGGAGAGGACACGCGTGCGTAAATACCTGTCCTGGATGAATTGAATTATCGTATCTGATGTCGTTCCAACTGATAGTAAACTGGTTCGTGCTCATTTTCATCCGCCGGCTCTTTATTCTCTCCAGGAGTAACGAGCGCAAATGTTTGGACGGCTGCAGACACGCCGACTGTCATAGTCCATCTCTTTAAAACATGTAAGTAGCAGGTGCATACATTGTAATTAGAGCAAAGCGCGTATCTGGCGCGGCGCTTTCTCACTCACATAGCACTTGAAATGCTCACACACTGGAAAACCGTGCCCGGAAGATACACGAGCTCGCTCTGTGTGTAAAATGCAAATCCAGCAGAGCCGAGCCGAGCCGCAGAACACGCAGGAAATTATGCATGGCACTTGTAACATAGGTAACTGAGCATTCTTGCCAGCAGATCCATAACAGTAATAACCTCAATCTAACCTGTATTTCTGAAGCAGGTGGCAAGTGGTGAAGAGGGTTTGTCTCCACAGGCCAGATTATGAGTTCACAGCCGGACGTGGACAGATGGAGGCAGAGGTTAGCCTTCCCTCCTGCGCTCCGCTACACACACACATGCATTTGGCAACCATTTTTCCACAGGACAATTACCTTGCGACCTCTGCCAGCCCACACATACACACTCATGGCCAATTACGGACACACTAAAGGAATGATAACGGTCACAGCCGAACCACACACAACCTGTCATGGAGCGTACATGCACACTCCCCACAAACCCCTATAGCTCCGGAAAATATGGCAAGCCGCTCTGTTTCTGAAGGACACAGCATCCAGCTGCTGCTTTCAAAACACAGAAGACAAACTATCGGACTCATCCTACATACTTGGCAAGAGATTTGTTTTCTGTTTCACCCTGTTTAAACCCAGAAGAAGTGCAAATCTCACTCTTCCCTTCTGTGCTGTTAATTCCATTGTCTTTGATTATTTTCTCATAAGCATTGCTGCTCTAATCCACTTGTCAGTGACATATCTCGCACCGGCAAGCCATTGAACTGATAACGGATACGCACAAGCAAGGTTTCTAATGCACGCCGTCTGTATCTCGCTTTGCTTTCACGTTCACCGTAACCCGTGATGACAGCAGAAATATGATGTTGAAATACATCTGGAAGTAAAGTAATGGGGGAAAGTGCTTCACGTGCGATTGATTTCTTAGTCAATTCTGCAAGTCCAACGCCATGCATTCAATTTGTGGAGCATAATTATCTCTTCGCTGCCTTGTACCTCTGTGAATTTTTAGTTTGCACTCTTTAAAATCATCTTTCAAATTAAATATGCACATAATTTCCTTGAGACACTGTGGTTAAGATTCTCTGAAACAACATTCACCCCCAGCTAGGATTGATTCCAGTCAGAATCTTTTTTCTTTTCTGCTGGATTTCCCCTACTTTGTATTCCTCTCAGCTTTACTACAGTTTCAAGACCGAAAAAGGGAAAGCTCAGGATGGTGGAAGTCTTACTCTTGGTTGAATTAAAAAAAAAAAACAGATTTGTTGTGCGTTCATCTCCAGTGGGAGCTTTAATATGAGTGTAATACAAATGTCTTAAATGGATCTGATTGCCATGCCCATGATAAATATTTCAGCCTCCTCAGATGGAAATATTCTGATCATACAGCATAGATTAAACCGCTAACGCCTGCTACGCAATGCTAAGTGAATAGCCCTCTAACTCTTCCTCCTGCACCTGCATTCACCTTGACCACATGCTGCTTTGGTGGCACACAGGAGCACCGCCTATGGTGTTATCAAAGTCATCAGCCCTCGGTTTTTCCGCCGGAGAAACTCCTCACTAGATAACACTACACCCACACCCTCTTCAGCAAATCCGTAATCAATCCCATTATAGTATTCTTGTCCCATTGTTAATTGAACACATTCGTGGGCTGACAAAACAAACTGACATTTCCATTTTAGTGATCAAGCTGATGCTTTTATACGGAGCAACTGCCGAGTGCAACAGCAGAATAATTTGAAATTCATAAATCCCCAACCCACTGCACAGCGCATGTAACACTTATTACCGAGTCCTTATTCGTTTGAAAGGGCGTCTGCAAATTAACGACAGCTACGTTTGAATTTTTTAAACTTTTTTTTCTTTTTTTTCTACCGAATGGAATAAAAAAACGTAAAACAAACAGGATTAAATTAAATTAAAATGTATTTCTGTGACAAAATATGACACCCTAGGAATACAGAGAAACATTTTTGGAGACTCTCTTGCATCTAGTCATTGCAGCCTCGTATTTCACTTTATGTGAGACCGGGTACGCTTTCAGTTTTGATAATATGCTGCATGAATCTTGTATAAAGCAACAGGTAACTGGAGAGGTTTAATAAAACAGGTATGCAGGTAGAGATATGACTAAGGTGTTTGTTTTTAAGTTGTGATGGAGGAGGGGTAATGAGTCATCCTCATCCAACTGAGGTGGGAAAGTCATTCTACCACAGGGAAAGAAGGAGACTGCAAGGCCGCTGCAGGGAAAAGTATAAATAATTAGAGAATTGCACCAGAACAGAGCAAGGTGCCTTGCTCGGGTCATGACCTCAAAGTATGAGTTTTGTTTTTAAAGTCAGTATGTATAGCTATAGCCATAAATAATTTGGGGACACCAAGGACAATCCGGACTGCAATTTTATGGATGAGATGAAGAGGAAGGTTGAGGCGGGAGATGTGGCAGGTTGAGATCGCCCCTCTGATGTGGCAGGCATGCACAGATGAACACAGCTCGGCCGAGATGACACTTTACCAGGCTCCATGTGTCACATTACCCCGCTGTCGTGGAGTGTAAAGGTAGAGTTTTGCTGGTCTCCGAGCAGCAGGAAAAAGCAGTGTGATTTGAAGACACAGCCCAAGTCTAAAAAGAGAATGAAGGGGCCCAATATTGTACCCTGGGGAACCCCTCTGTCTAAAAATATTGGCCATGGAGTTAAATGAAATAATAATTCCCATAATACAATAGAATACACTGTCAAATCAAGATAAAAACTGATGGCAGTTACGAAAATGAAATCCGGGAATTCCTTGTCATATTTGCAGGTGCGTGAATGAAAGGTAAAACTGTAAATCTTGATACTTGACACCGTCATTCATACGAGCGCATCCTGTTTAGAAGTTTTAGGTACTTTCTGTAAGTCCCCAGCTGTGTCCATATAACTTGACGGCAAATATGTCAACTCCATTCCTCATTTCAGGATCTCTACATCGCGTTATTTGATCTGGTCGAAAACATTTCTTACCACTGTATCATGAAATTCCCATTTGGTGGAACAGGAAAACCACAAATTATAAACACGGCTGAATATTGCCTGTATGCGCGTTTGCGTGCGTCACTGTTTTGTTTCAAAAATAATAAATTACATATTTACCTTGAAAGTGGGTTTATTATTTGATCTTACTGAGAATGTCTTTGGCCGGTGCGATGTGCCAGCTGACTGTGTGCCTGTACGCAGCCAGCTGTGACTAAGGCCTTGTTTATACCGGACACAAGTCAGACACATTTTTTAGCGATTCGTCTCACAGACGAGCAACACCTTAATTTTAACCAGCGGTGCCGTCTACGAGAGCTTTTCACAGATTCATGGTCCACCGCCCTCACACGAGCACACATCTCACAGTGACCTGAAGCATGATCTGTTTAACACGTTTGATTACATGTTTACCTACGGACCAGCCCCTTATTAACCATTTTAATTGGTCTTTTCTCACAGGTATTTGCACGTGTCACAGCAGGAAAATCACTAATCACATTAATGACGGCTGCATTCCATTTAGGTGTACCAATGCCAGTGGTCTGGAAAACGACACGCTGGCTCACTGTCATGGTTTACAGAAGGTTTAAAATGCAACTGTGTGATTCCCTATATGATAATAATAATAACCAGTAATTTTAAAACTTAACAGAATAGTAACTTCAGACTTTGTTGACAAACCAACAATGCTTTACATATGCTTTCTTAAATAAAATTAGGTTGTGGTGCTTTTTTATAGGGGAACACCCGCATATTTACATTCACGTATATCCATATAGTGGGAGTGAATGGGGCACTGAAACGTTATTCTAAATAACGCATTATCTGTCACAAAACTTCACCATTTCACCAATATTTTGTTATGATATGCTAGAGCTATTCCCACACGGGTCAGGCGTTACCCGTGAGCTGTTCGCGGACGTGCAGCGGTTTGTTGTTCTTTGGCCAGCTGTTCCTCTCTCTGTCTTTTGCGGAAGATACCGTGTTATTTAGAGGTTGTGTTTCGGTGCCCCATTCACTCCCATTATCCCATGATCTAAATATCTAACGAATGACAAATACCACCAAAGTTGGTATGGGTGAATAAATGATCTTACTTTAAAGCCAGAAATAAGGTCCAGGTTGTAAAACAACAGTTGTTTCCCTTTAATGACTTAAATAACTGCTGTCAATTAAAACATGCAACAGTTCCACTTTTAGACAAATGATGACACATTCATCCTTGCAAACTATCATCTTATCATCATTCAGTCGTTACACACAAAGAGATGTGCGTGCTTGTGTAGCTGTGATGACAATACCCACCACAGATGTCCTTTATGTCTCTATAATCAGGTGGACAGTAGGTGATGCTTCTGTTGTGTAATCACAATGTCCAGATTGCGTGTCCAGTCACCACATTAACCACAGTGTGTGTTTATGTATGTGCCTGTACATCCTGAACAGCCTGCGTGTGCGAAGGTGTGTGTGTTTGCGCGCGCTCATATTTATGACCATGTCCAAAATATGTCACTTTTTTCTCGGGCTGTGCTGGCAACACGCTGATGACTCAGCCCATTCAACACATTAATCCTGTTTCCTCGCAAACTGCACTCAGCCCACACTGTGCTTTAATATGCTGCATACATTAACGGGCCGGTGCCATCTGATTTTTAGAAAGCAAGTCTCGGCGAGTTGAACTTGATGCCTTAATGCTTGTCATTGAACCAAAGACAATAGCGGAGAGTGCTGCACTACAGCGAGGGAGAACAAGAGAGGTAACACTGGATCATAGCCCTGCCGCTGTCTCAAAGCCATGATTAATTCAGACGTAACCACTGCTCAAAAGATTCATCACCTCGACACGTTCACATTCAACAGTTAGCTGCCATCAGTATATTATATTAGATCATGGTTCTTGTTTTTTTTTCCTTTACTTGCATAATATACTAAGTATACTCTTGCAATCCTTTATTAAACGAATGCAATCAGGGAAGTTAGCCAAATTTGTCACCTTAGATCAAACGGGCATCCAATGGGCCACTAAGTGTCACTGGATTGTTAGCAGAACAGACAGAGCAGGAGGTGTCTTTGTCGTGTTAATAGGATGAGCTTGTAGCAGAGGCCAAGCAAGAGCAAATAAAAAGGCTTATCTCCCATTCCTGTGTAAATATTACTGTATTTGCTTGAATAATAACCAGCAAATATATCACTGCATCTCATGTTTCCACTGTTAGCACTGATAGCCTTAATGTGCAATCAGAGTGCAGCTGATTTGAACAGTGTGTCGAAATCATTCTGGCCGCGCTGATCATCGAGATCTTGCAAAACAAGAGTCCTCGTAATCGAGAAAGAGGAATCATCGTGCATTGTGTCAGCACATACGTTATGCAGTGGCCAGGTCAGCTGGCCTGGATGGAGAAATCATAAACCAGAAAAAAAGTCTGGCTGCCGTCAGAGAGAAGGAGCTCCAGGAGAGAGAAACCTAACATCATTCGGGTGCGTAGCTCTTTAAAACTTGGTAAAAATACAGATATTCCCTGTGTTACAACTGATTGTAATTTGGAGGGAATCCAGCTTCACTTTAATTAACAATTATCAACTCCTTTTTCTCACCCCATGTGCTATTTTCAGTGCTTAATAGGAATTATACAGAGAGAACTGTGAGGTTTTACAAGAGAAGTAAAGAAGTCTTATCTTTATAATTGTATGCAGAATGTGTTTAAGTATGAGTGTGTGTGTATGAGTGTGTGTGTGTGTGTGTGTGTGTGAATGTCCGTACATCTGTTGTATTGTACAGTAATCTTCCTCAAGAGCCTCTCCACACGAACACAAGCTCTCCATAACTGGACAGTGTGTGATAAATTAGTGGAAACACTGACGCCAAACCCAATCACACTTTAATGAAAATTTCACACGAACCATCCAGTTCAGGGGGGACTGGCATGGTGAGAGCAGAAAGAGTACATTTGAGAGCTAATGAATTAATGGGTTACATTACAAAACACCACAGTTACGGCGGAACACAAGGAGAAGAAGCAACACTTGGCGGCTCAACCCGGAGAACGTGTAGCTTTTTCTCGTTTCTTAACGGTATTATGCGTTTTTGATTTATGGACTCAGGAAGAGACCAAGGAATGTTAATGAAATTCAGCGAGTTGTAGCAATTACAGGCGTAGAAACCTTTGGTGATGCAAAGTGGGCGAGTAGCAAGCTGCACTAATCTCAATGCAAAATGAGTTCCCCCGAAGGGCTACCTCACAGAAACACCGTCCGCGACTTTGCTTCCGAGACCAAACTCAGGACACAAGAGCTAGCTCTGTACATATGCTAGCAATATTTTTATGTACTGTTTGTTGGGGTTGGGGTACTCCGGCTTCGTCCTACCGTCCAAAGACATGCTCGCTAGGAGCTTCTAAATTGGCCCACGACCCTTCACAGGACAAAACGTCCTAAATGTAATTAGATAAGATTATTTTAAGTTAATTTGACCTCAGTGCGCTACTGAAATACTGCCACAATCAATATTTTAGTCCACCACTAGCAGCTTGTATACTGGTGAGGTATTGCTAAACCTTCACACTGCTAACTGCTAATTGTTAGCTGTGTGTTTTTGTGATCGCTATAGGCCTCCATAGATATTTTTAAAATCATTCATTCATTCATTTCCTTGTGCATTCACTATCTGTAACTGCTTATTTTACAGAGTGTCAGGTGGAAAGAGGCGGGGTGCACGCCAAATCATTTCCAGAAAGGTCCCATCCCATCAGAGTTGGATGTTGGCAGCTTTGAGGAAGTGATAAAAACGAAGTTCCCCATGTAAGTGATGCAAACATAAGATGATTAAAATGTACTTTTCTCCATTACACGTGTTCATGCAGTGCAAATGGTTCTCCCCGGCAGCGGTGAGAACATCTGTCAAATACCTGCTACCCAGCCTGAGAAAGCCTTTTCACATCACGTCAGCTTTAATAGGCAACTGAAGACTGGAATTCTCACTCATCGCATCAACCTCTCCATCCAATATTCCCGTTTTTCTCCCTCCTGACTGTTGCACTCGCTAAACCAAACCCAATATAATCCCTCTCCTGTTTCCTCCTCTCCCCGTCTTCCCGGGGCTTAGTCGATATGTTAGACTTCCACACACGTGCGCAGCCAGATAATGCAAATGTTTCTATAAATAGGGACAATAGTGCTGACAGTGGCGCTCTCTCTCTCTCGAGTGAGATATCTCAGTGTAATTTTCACCAACACACACACGCACAGTAAATACTGGCAAGAAATATCTTCTCCATTGCTGCGTGCTTCATCATAGTGATAGTCCTGAAGCAGCATATAAACACTTGAGTTGCAAAGCAAACACATTTCAGATACGTGCTATATGAGGCTCAAAAAAAAAAAACAGGACTGCACCAAACAAAACAGATCAATGTGCCCTACACATCCTGAACAAACAGCGCACGGCTCAAATGCGCAGCAGACTGAACAGCTTGAATCTACATAATACTGAACTCTGCTATACGTTGGCTCATGTATAATTTATAGGCATTATCCTGCAATATGAAACGCGACTTTATGTGGCACTCGCGCAGCTCAGATTCGTGTCGTACATCTACATATCTGCTAAATGACTGCATTCCATGTGATAACACGCGCCTGCTTAATCCAGCACAACATAATGAAAGGCAACCTTAACGTGATACAATCCGCACAAGCTTCTAAGATAAACTTTCAGAGCGCAACAGCAGCTGAGGTGACGGCCGACCAGATAAAAAAATAAATAAATAATTGAGACGAATAGAAAGCCTCTCACCGTCCAGCTCGTGATGAATGACGTCGGAGAGGTTGGGCTCTTCACCCCACCAGAAGATCCACAGCTCCTTGCCGTCGGGCTTGATTTTGCGCCGCCACACGCACAGAAGGTTGGCCTGCACGCAGCGCATGAAGCTGCGCAGGACCGGGTCGTCCTGAGCCGGGGCGGAGATCACGGGCCCGTACTCGCCGCCACTGCGGAATCTGTAGCAGCGCCATTTAATGCCCATCAAGTCCGCCTGGAAGAGGAGAGAAGAATAATGATTAAAGCATCGCAGCAGTAAACAGCCCATTAAACAGCCTTCAATTAGTACTTGTTAGGCGTCGTTATTATGTGCAGCCACTAATAAAGCAATTTAAGTCAGTTCAGTCCAAACACGGTTAAATACAATGTAAATGTTGAAACAATTTGTTAATTTACTGAGAATTAAGACAGCAGAAATTGAACCTGCCATTATTTTAACAACTGCATAATAGTTTGACTAATTTTACAAGCAAAATTACTAGATGTTCTCAAGCTCCAGCTTCACAAAAGTTAGAGGATTTGCTGTTTTTCTATAGTGCACATCACCGTACAATGAATGAGGGTTAATGAGGAACCATGTTAAACACTCCTGCGTTTGCATTTCACCAGAAGTAACACAGCTGCGGCATGGATTTTTAACAATACACAATGCGCCTCGTGTAAAATCCATGATGCGGCTGCAGAGTGAATTATGTTGTTGAAAGTGCACACAGATATTGCGTTTCACATGAACGGGCGCATCATACAACGCTGACTTAATCAATAACTGCTCAGGCGCCGTCCAATTATGTTATATTTTCCACCGGCTTCCTGTTCACGCGGCTACGATCGTTGTGTAAATGCTCATTCAACGTCTCCCTGACGTGCTGTTTTAACCTTATTTAACCGATAGCTTCGCTCGCCGCCGCTGCTGCCGGTGCTGTAAAGGTGTAATGAAGCCTGTGTAACTATTGCAGAGAGAAGAGCTGTAGAGTGAATCATAAAGGACGGCCTTGAGTGAAATACATGAATGAAGTACTACAGGAGAGGCTGCATTGAAATACAGAACTAAGCCAAGAGTTAGAGAGGCATGAGAAAAGGAAATAGTGCAGAGGTCAATGGTTGGAGTCTGGCCCAGCAGCTGACAGTGTCTCCATTTAACCTAATGAGATGATAGGTGTTTATGTTGCCTACTGCTGACTTGGGTGTGAAGAACACTTGGACAGTTTGCGACGAGCCGGGGGAAATAATTCTGTTTCCCCAAAGCCAGAAAACCTCAAATGTTATAGGTGTAGAAACATCAGTGACCCTGTGATGCGCATATATGCTTTGGAAACTTTGTGTCTTTGTGTTTGCGTTTGTGCATGAATGAGCCCGGGCGCACAAAGGCATTGTCGAACAGGACAGAGATTTGGCAGGCTGGGGGGAGAAATCTCTCGCTGCCCTCCTCTCCTCCTCCTCCCCCCGTGTTCACCCAGCTGTGAGGATCATGTTTGGCACACTGGCCCAGGCACCAAGCCATCCAAGACCAACTGAGAGAAGAAAAACACTGACCCACTTTAACGCGGCGACAGGTAGAAAGGGGGCAGCTCAAAGAAAATTAAAGCCTGGAGTGCCTTGGAGTGATGAAGAAAAGGAGGCTCCACGGCTTTGATGGCTGCAGAGAGGGAGAGGACGCTTGTGTGTGCAAACACAGCAGGTACCGCATGTGTCCGAATCAACCGCTTGTATGAGGAGATCACGCGCATGCACTCTAATCAACATATCCACGTTATCTTTTGCTACAGATTTGCTCACAGCAAACACTGCAGCATCTTAAACGCTGAGTGAGCTCACTGAGGTACATATATGCATGTGACACCTATTAAAATCCCAACTGCAGAATGCACCCATAATTACAAGCGTGTCCCTCCTCTAATGACAGTGTATGTAATGGAAGATATAAACATTGGCGCTGCGATAAGCCAAGCCCTGAATATTAGCCATGACAAGGTCAAGGATGCTGTTTGTCCCAAAGCAAAGAGGAAGACATCTGCTTGCACTGCCTCGTCACTCCCAGTCAATGTCAAAAGTTCCTCCACTGTTCGCTGCAGCTGTCTGCTGCTACTGAATCAGGGGCAAAGATGAGGGGAAGCGAAATGTCAGAAAATATATTCAACAATGAAAGCATACGAGTTGTTTGGTAAAGCAAAACATGATCTCTTGTGAGCTGACTGTTAAATGGTCCCCTCCAGACATGTTTGAAGAGAAATACTCAGCTCGGAATTTGAGTCTGGTGTATTTATTTTGCCAGGAAAACAGTTATCTGTTTAACAAGATTGGACAAGCATCTAGAGCCATGCTAGCAGCTCTGGAGAGCTTTTGCGTGTGCGCAGCACTGTGTTGAGCTAAACTCTAACACCAGCAAGTCACAGAGACAATGTTAGGATGCTTCAATAAGAGTCATAATTTTTACCACTGTTATCATCTTAATTTAGTATGCTAGCATGCTAACATTTGGTGTTTAGCACTAAACACAGGGTACAGACGAAACTGATGGAAATATTAATACTTTTTTTTGTAAGTATTCAGTCATTAAGTTATTAACCAAAATTGGAACTGCTGTGACATTTTGTTGAAAGCCACAACATTCAGGTTAACATCTGGTTAACATCTATCCAGGACTAACTGTTGAGGGGTGCCACAAAATACCACGTTACGGTGAAGTTGGTAGGATTTATCTTCTGGGGATCGCGAATGTGTGTGCCCAATGGCATGGATATCTATCCAATAATAATTGTTGTGACTTTTCACGTAAAGCCACAAATTTCAAGCTTGTGGCATAACAAGCAGAAGAAGTCAACATATCACCACAGTCAGTAGGACTTATTCTCTAGGGACCATGAAAGTGTGTTTTCAGCAACCCGGCAATGTATCCAGTAACTGACCACTACACTGTTGAGACTTATCACTAAAAAAAACAACAACACTAAATTTAGTCTCACAGTAACAAGTCATGAGATCAGCAAAGTTGCTGGGCGATGATTTATCCTCACGTGCTAAATACGGCTAAATATATTCAATGTGTCACCGAGAGCCACAAAATGAAATCCTGTCACAATAGAAAAAGTCATCAGATGACAGAATATGCTCAACGCTAAACAATCTGTCCAGTATTTGCTGATAAGTGTCACTTTGTGTCATATTTTGTGATAATAGAGGAAGTCATTACATCACCGGAGTCAGAGGGATTTATGCTCTGGTGACCATGAAGTAGTTCAATCAATAGATGTTGAGTCTTAAAATGTCTTTCTTGCTCCTAAATATGAAAAAAGATGAAGCTACGAATCTCTGAATATAACTTTTATTACATTTTTGCATAACATCCCCTACTTGAGACAAAAAAGTCTGTTCTCAGTGTGCGTGGGTCTCAAGTTTCCACATCACACTTGTTTAATTTGCATACCGGAGCAAGATCAAACATTCAAGTTAACAATTACTACAATGGTGCACAAACACAGGTGCCGTGCGACTGTTGGCCATGTGGAAACCACTAACATAACACCCTGCAGGATTAGCTGTGGCACAGTTGCGGGAAGAGGAGCAGAGCCGCAGTTACACGCTCGCAGGCAGATCCTAACACATGCCTGCACACTAACGCTGGCAGGCACGCGCGCCGCACGCACGGCAGCTGTGATGATGTGCAGACCAGAAGCGCTCAAAAACACTGACATGCATCAGGAGGCAGACGTATTTTCCGGCTGACGTCCAGTTATTTTTCAGCAAAGCGACAGCTAGGATCTGCTTGTCTATCTGCGAGTGCTTCGGCGAGCTTCTCGTGACTTCTTAGACCTCACCTTCACCATCACACTTCTGGGGTCGGTTATACCAGCGCTGACAAACAGCAAATTCTCATTGCATGAATAAATTACCACTTGTAACACATAAGAGAAAACCTGCCAAGCATGCAAATTCAGACGGTATCACAACGAAGCGTGGAAACAAAGTGAACGCAGTGCTATTATCTCTAAAACTTCAGTGACAAATCCGCCAGAGAGCCTGTCGCGCGAATACAATGCAACTTTTAAATCATTTAGGTGGTAAATTTACCAGGGAAAAGGGAGTGAAGCTGTTGAAATGTAGACTTTAATCTCCAAATAGATTAATCGATAAAAGAATTAATTATTAACAAACTGGTTGTAGTATTTTAGATGCTAAATGAGGCACATTTGTAAAGAAAATGTGTGATAATGAGAGGATTAGGAAATTCAGATTTCACTATCATTAATCAGATCAAAGCCCTTCTGTGCCATCAGCGGTTCTGATGGTGCGAACGTCAGCCTGTCAGAGCGGCATACATACATCGCACGCAGCAAACTCCTCTCCATCCTTCAAGGTGCAGAAGAGCAAATCAAAGATTATTCCAGGCAGCACTCTCCGTCTCTTTTAAACACTACCGCAGGGGTAAAAAAAAAAAAAAAAAGGCAAAGGGGTCAAGAGAAAAAAGGCGGGTGGATTTTGTTTCACTGTCAATAAAACCCACACTCCTCCAAAGCCCCTTGTTCTGCAGGTTGGCTCGGTTCAATTTCTGATTGAGTGCAGGACCAAAAACAAGAGCTTTTCCTTCAATTGCTAAGACCGACCAAAGCTCTGACCTTACTCTCACCTCTATTATCTTTCTCGTCTCCTCTCTCCCTCTCATCTCTCGGCACTCTCTCACTGTCACAAATACAGCCAGGAGTATCTCACGCTCTCTGTTTTGGGCTTTTTTTAATATATATATATATACACCTCTCTTTATGTCTTTTTGTGAAGTAAACAGAGAAGCGATAACTGATAACTAAATGCCTCCAGTATCTTTTCAGGTTAGTGAAGAAGACGCAGAAGATTTTTTTTTATTCTATGTGATTTTGGATGTTTTAAATAGCAATCTAAACTCTAAAGGAGACAGCTAATCTGAGGTCAGCCTCAGTCCGCCAGGCATGTGCTTGTAATCAAAAGAAAATATGGAAGTCCGTGCTTTAATCTTCTGCATTCGCTGCACTAACAGAAAGCAGAGAGTAAAGTCTGAACCATGTGACTTGAGCAGAAAAAGAGGATCCTGTTTCTACAAATGTTTGCCACACTAGAACGCCCGATACGTCGTTTGAAAGGCCGGGAGCTTCACGGCGAAGAGGACACCGTCATTACACCCGGATAACAGGCAAACGCACTCGGCGTGCACTTTTCAGGAACGCTCCTTGAGTCCGAAAATATTTTGGAACCTCTTGTTTTTCCACTCATAAAGTCGAGAACGTCCCTCTTGAACTTTCCAGCACGCACCGAAATGTGTGTTTGCGTAGCACTTCCAGGAAGGAAAGTGCGCCGACACGGAGAGGAGGCATGTACTCGCGACTTATTCAAACATGACTGCGCAGAGCAGAGCACATACTTTCACTTTCGTCACACGCGGCGGTTAACGTCGAACATAAGCGCAGGAAGCTGCCAGAAAAGAACGATCTTTCAAAATGCACACGCAGAACAAAAATATGCTGACTCTGAATCCATGCACTGATATACAACGGTCAGGCATAACATTATGACCACTGACAGAAGAAGTGAATAACACTGACCATCTTGTGACAATACAATGTTCTGCTGGGAAACATCTGGACCTGGCATTAATGTGGATGTTATTTAGACACGTAGCACCCACCTAGAGCAATGACACTCCTTGATCATGTATCTGCAGGATGATCCACAGAGACCCACCCCCTCAACCCATAGACCCAAAGGTCTCTCACACCCTCAGAAGACCCAGGTCCACTCTATAATGAGTCACAACTGTTTTGGAGGCACATGGGAGACCTACACAATATTACTCCAGATGGTCATAATGTTATGATATTTCTTTACCAGGAATGCAGCTGACCATCTGAGCGTCCATCTAAGTGGAGAGGTGCCTAATGCTCTATCAAAGCTGAAGGTAAGTATTTAGAGAACCTCCAAGATAGAGAGAGAGAGAGAGAGAGAGACGCTGCTTCTTTAAGAATCTCACGACAGCGTAAGAGCCTCGTAGTCTGATAGTCTGACAAAGAAGGCACTCTAGGCAATTGAGAGACAGCTTGCATCAGCAGTTTTGCCTCCTTTGGCACATGCAAAAACGCTACCTCTGTCAGAGTGGCACAGCTCTCTCATCAACGTCAAATCTGGTTAGGCACTTGACAAGCTGCCAATATTTCGGGGTGTGTTCAGAGCTCTCGTGATGCCTGCGAGTCTTTAGATAAGACCTGTTGTCTTTATCAGACCCACACAAAGGTATCCATCTCCCTTTGATTCAATGTCAAAGGACGGGGGAAATTTAATTATCTCTAACCGACATTACTCTCTTACGCTCATTCAATAAAACGCTTTGAATATTTTTACCAGTCGCCATTCGATATATTGACTTTCCCCTCTTGTCACCTTTGCCATGATTCAAATGCCTACATGTAATTTTATTTCGCTGATAAAAAAAAAAAAAAAAAAAAAAACGTGCCTTCATAATTAGCGATAGCTCACAATAAAAACAGTTAACTACCCGGACGTTTTATTGTGAAGGAGCCTGAGGAACGGTAATGGTTAACTGCATTTATGAAAGAAGAGAGCAGTCATTTGCGTATTATTTGACAGCTGATCAGTTAACAGTATAACCAGCCAAGACCTTTTAAGAGTGCGCTGCTGCTGCTCATTGTGTGAAAATCTACTCACCAATCGCAGCATGAAATCGGATCACTGCCGCTGGTTTCGTGACGGAAAAGGTGAAATACTTTATAATTTATTTGCCCGTACTGCAAACACATTGCCCTTCCTGGTGTATTGTTGACAGAGGAGTTGCTCAGTGATTGCCGTAGCATTCAACCACGCTTGCTTGTTACCACAGTAACCGTGGTGCCACACAAAATAACAGGACTGAAATCGTACAACTTTAATGACACAATTTTCTTCGAACGCATCCGAGTTGACGCAGTAAATAGAGTGCAAGATAAATATAAACAAAGAGCATGTAAGCCGGGTGGCTGTGATACTAATTCAACACTCAGAAGTCACCAGTTAGAAGAGCCGGGGGCAGAAATCAGAACAGGCAATGACTCCCCCTTCATCAATTAACCCACTGAAATCAAATTAACCCACAAGGAGTCGTACTCCCCTCTGGCATTTTACAACACAAATGAAGAGCGATGCACATAACTGCACTTGTGAGGGAGCGAGAGCGACACAAAAGCACCAAACAGGTGTAGAAATAAGGCCTCTGGGGCTGCAGACACTAAACAGATGCCTTTCCTCTGCCTCCTGCCACCACCTTTACAAGTCCCTACAAAACAAGGGGACCGTCATTTGATCTGTGTTCCGCCGTAGCATCCAGCCCTGGGAGGTGAGCAAGCCAAGCGACCTAATTAGAGCAGCGAGAGTCCCCTGGGCTGAGTGACGGATAGACCTGCCAATCACGGCACGGAAAGCCTCCATCAAGCCATGACTTCTCACCTGACACAAAGAGAGGCAGGAGTGGGAGGAACAGCGGCGCGAGACCAATGAGGACATCGAGGCATTGTGTGCAGCGGCGCTGCCACATCCGAGAGACAAGATCTCCAGCCATTTGCCAAATGCAACAACACAAAGCTGCAGCGTCAGGCTCCTTTTAAAGCATTAAGGGACAGGCTAAAGCAGTGGTCCTGCTCAGCCTAAATTATTAACATGCAAATAAATAAACCAGTCCCTGCTTTACTGGTGTCGCTGGTGTAACTTAATTAACTGTGACAAGCCACGGGGTGGGAGAGATGAGGGCGAGACAAAGACAGAAAACTGAGAATCACAAAGAAGAACAACAGAGGACAGAGAGACAGAGCGAGAGAGGGAAGTAAAAACAGTTGCTAGGCAACATACAACATCTGTAGGAATTCAGGAAGGTATTCAAGTTTTGAGATATCTGTCTCCAGGGTTACAGTGGAAATATAACATTTCATGCACTTCTTTACTGTACTCTAAAAATCACAAAGGAGCACGCTGCATGTCTGTGCGTCGTCTCCGCCGAGCAGAACTACGCCTCCGTTTGTTCCCGTAGCAGCGGCAATTCACGAGCACAAACGTGGCTGCAAAATTACTGCTGTATAGGATTACTCACCGAGTTTCTGTAGCGAGAGCATGATTTAAATTGTATTAAAAAATTATTCAGTGGCGTAATTGTACAATTAGCACCGCATGGAGGCTTCTGAAACAGGCTACAAGTAGTTAATAGTCTGATTGTTCCCGAAATTGGGCAAATGGAGCATAAGCGGTATGAAAAATATCTCATTTGGCCTGTAATTTCCTGCATTGATTTCTTCCGCAGGGGATGCTATCAGATAAAAAGGACAACCCGGCGCAAGTCAGCATGACTTTTACCTTGTTTCATTACACGCCAGATAAACAAAATAGAGAGAGAGAGGAAAACCTGGAAAGCAAGAAAGCGCGCATGTAGGTGTGTGAGCATGACATAGACAGGGCAGTGCCACTAACTTCTCCGCAGGTCACACCTGAACAGGTTTCAACCTGCAACTCACCTGGCTGCTGTCTGTAATCTGTTGTTTGCTTACGAAGTGGGAGTGGCGGCCAATCAGAGCGTTAACGCTAAAAGCCAAATCACGCACACACGATCTTATGTAATCCCACTCAAGTCCTCCTCTTGTGTCCATTCACTCTTTACAACAGATACAATGGTGCCGTGGCATGTTCATGTCTTCCCTAGGACCGCCCTGCCTAAACACCTCGTCCTATAGCTCCATTCTCACTCAGTCATGTCTGGTGAATACTGGTAAAAAAAAAAAAACTTTTGTGCCTCCCCATTGTGCTGCAATGTCCATTTATTCTATGAAGCAAGCCAGGGCTGAAATTGAGCTGTACAAATTGTCATTAGCATCCGAAAAATCATGAGTGTCTGCCCAATTCAAGATGAGAGAGAGCGCCGTTTGGCAGAGGAGCGAGAATCAATGCACCACAAACGGCGGTGAATCAACAGTCTGCACATAATGTGTTTGTTCTCATCAAGTACCCCTCTGATTGGTCGCAGATAATCTCTCAATGGAACATGAACACATGATAATTAGAATTTGCAACAGCACAGCGGACAACATTAATGTTTTCTCTCCCTCTCCCTCCCCCCCTCTTGTTTTGCAGCTCTTTAACCTAAGTGTGGCTCTAACTGCAACTGAATCCCAGCCAACCATGATATTGGCAAAGCTGTCTGGCTTGCGGAAAATATTTGCCCAGTTACAAGCAGGGCAATATCTCCCTTTAAAGAAATTCTCTTTGTCAGAGCGCCCGCAGTCAGGTGAGGAGACTGCAAACAGATCTCCCCCCCCCCCCCCCCGAAACAAAGCCGAGAACTCCCGTGTGATGGCAGTCAGACCCGCAGCATCACAGAACACAGGCTTCGTCTGTTGTTTGAAACTGATCGGCCCACCAGGCAAAGAGTCAGAATCTGGGTTCAGTCCAGGGTTAGTGTGGCAGCAGACATCTAATAATTAGAGATTATAATTATATTATTTGGGGGGGAAATGTGTCTGGGGCAGGGGAAGGGCTCCACTGAGGATAACTGGAGTGAAACTAGATTCTATTACGATGGGAAGGAGCTAAACACAGCAATCAGGCATAACATTATGACCACCTGCCTAATATTGTGGAGGTCTCCCTTGTGCCTCCAAATCAGTTCCCATCAGAGGATGAACATGGGCCTTCTGAGGGTGTCCTGTGGTGTCTGGCAACAGGATGACGTTAGTCGGGGCCTTTGGGTCCTATGGGCCTTTGGGATCTAGTGAATTTGGAGGCCAGATCAACACCTTGTGCTGTTTTTTATGGGTTTTTTTTTAGTTGTTTTTGTGTGTGTGCCTCGGTCAGGCTGCATCCTGCTGGGGATGGCTGCTCTAAGTTGGTAGTACATGTCTAACATTGTATTGTCACAAGGTAGTCAATGTTATTTACTTCTCCTGTCTCCTGTCTGTGGTCATAATGTTGTGGTGGATTGGTGTTCACACATACTGTACACGTAATAAAATTAAAATAAGACTAAGTTTTTTTAGGATTAAGGATTCAAAATAACCAAAACGCGTATCCATTTAGAGGAGACATTAATATACAGCTAATTCTACTCATCGAGTATTTACCACAACAAACAACGAGCACTTTCGTTTTTGCATATTTCCGTGATAACGGCGCGTTAAAAACAGAGCGGCAGCAACACTGTGATGGTTATTAATATGTATCTCTCTAAAAGCCCACCAGCCTGTATGCCAGCTAACTAGCTAACTTTCCAGCTATCACAGGCACTTGATGGCACCAGCTCCTGCCCATTCCTGCCAATCCTCCTTTCCCACTCAGCCTTCTGTCGCCCTGCACACATGCAGGAACACCAGCGGGCGCTAAGAATAGAACACAGCTGGCACTGCGGGGCTTACATATTTCACACTCAAGTCACCGTGCTCCAAAATACTCCTGCCCCATCCTGTCCCATTTCCAGGTCCGGGACCAGCGGTGGTTCCCCCTCCCCGTCCCTCTCTCCCTCCCCCTCGGCCCGTCTGTCTTTGAACCGTTCTTCACCTCTGTGGCAGGTCTCTGACAAGCCTGCTGCTCAGATAAGATCCATGGCTATACTCGGGAGAATTTACTAGAAAAGAGATGTGCAAAAAAAAACAGAAGTTGAGAGTGGAGATCCCCGTCTTCCTGTTTCCAACTTATTCTCCTCCCCGTTTCTGTGAGGCCGCAACTGAAGCTCGTGCACGGCTCATTTTGCAACAGACCCGTACGCCTGTGTTTCCCATACACACAGGAAGCCATGTTCGCACGGGTGGGCCACTACCGGGATGAGTCCCATTGTGATGACAAGGGATTCCCACAGCAGCGACGGGGGCAGATTAGTGGGAGGTGCCACGCATAGGCTCTAGGTGAAGCCGGCAGTAGCTGTCGAAAACGAACACGAGCAGAGCCAAAAGCCCAGGTTGGGCGTAGGGGGGTGGACTGTTTAACGAGGAGCAACCAGATGGAGATGCTCCATAGGGCGTGCGGCAGAAGACGGAGAGGCTGCCTTGGAAACCTGGACCGATCTCCTCCTTGATGCTGCCATAGCTTCACTGTCATCCTTAAATATCTTCACACAGTCGACTGCAGAGTTTGCCTTTAAACACAGGTAAAGAAAACCGCCACCAGCAGATGACACTGAACGCCCGCATTCAAAATCTTGTTTCCTCCAGCTCTTCTGATCAGATAGTCCCTCGTTTGAACATTTTTCTTTTTTTCTGAAGCTAAAAATAGTCCAGTGGATTCTCTACTTCATATCATATGTTTGTTGGTTTAAAAAACAAAGCATTGCAAAGCTTTTGGTTTAACTTTTCCTTTCAAAGAAAATGCAGCTAATTAGCTTGACTCATTTATTATTATACAACAGCTTGTACAACATTACAAAGACTAGATTTCTGAGGCTGGCGCTGATATTTCATTTGTGAGCTTAACATATCTTAATTGTAATCAGATTTCTGTAAATCTGACTAAGACAAAGCTGTTATTTGTGAAAAATACACTGATCAGTCACAAGATTAAAACCACTGACAGGATTAGTAAGTAACATTGAGCATCTTGTGAAAGTTTAATATTCTGCTCGGAAACTTTTGCACCTGGCATTAATGTGGATGTTATTTAGACGTGTAGCACCCACCTAGACCAGACAAGGCACCCCCCACACCTGACACAGACACTTCAGTAGATCCCTAACTGATCAAGTATCTGCGAGATGATCCACAGAGGCCCCTCCCCTCAACCCATAGGACCTAAAGGCCCCCACTAACAACATTTTGTTCTGAGTCACAACTGTTTTAGAGGCACAAGGGAGACCTACACAATATTAGGAAGGCGGTCATAATATTATGCCTGATCAGTGTGTACTGTATGTATACACTGCGGATGTTTGCCTCGATTAATATATCATCCAGACTCTTATTTGCTCATCTGAGGACTTTATGAGCCTTGGCTTCTTCTTCTTCTTCTTCTTTTTTTTTTTTAAAGATTTTCTAAACTTGTTTATACGTCTCCGAGTGAGAAATCAAAAATGGTTTCGTTTTGCATCAGCACTAATTGAAGAAAATTTCAAACGACTCCCAGCTCTGTATAAACTCCGAACGAGCGGCTCCTCGGCTCGGCAGACCGCGGCGCGCGCCCCTTTCTCTATCCCCTCGGCATCCCGTGCCGTGTCCACCACCATTAATAACCAAGAAATGCAAACAGTCGATATTAAAACGGCACCGCTCTTGATTACCTGCTCCCTTCTCACAAGCTGCGGCCGCTCACCTGCCATAAATCAAGACGCTGCTCTTAGTGGTGTTCCCTCAGCCTCATCTCTTAGTACTTTATTTCCACGCCAGACCGCGGCATCATCATTATACATGCAAGATCTCCACCGGAATACAGTTTGGCTAATGAGCACCTCTTAGTTGATCACATTAGACCTCTACTTGAGGACACTTAATTACCAGTGTTACACTGCACGCCTCCGTCGAGGGGACAGGAGAAGTCCTTTAATTAAGGCCTCTGCATTCTACCTATGTTTGTACAAGGCCACATCAGTGGGATATATGTCCCATATTCACAACCCAAATAAAAGGCGACGCACGCCGGTGTGTGTGTGTGTGTGCGTGCGTGCAAGTGTGGGTGGAAGATTTAGCGCGCGCGTTGCAGTTGTGATACATATGTTTGTGTAGGCATGTGGGTGTTTATTTTTTCCCTCTCTTTGTGTCGGTGCTTGTGTTTGTGAATGCATTTGTGCGTCTGTGTAATATGATGGCTGTTTGAAGTTCGTCTCCCGAGTCTGCGGCGTGCCCAGTACAAACACACTCGCACACTGAGGCTTCCTGTGTTGTGAGGATCTCAACTGTCTCCTCCTCGCGTTTCATATTCAGGCTGGGACTCAGTGTTACAAGAACCTGCCCAGTCCACAGAAAGATGACTGTTTTTTCTCTCTCTCTCTCTCTCTCTCTCATTACGCTCTCCCTCTTTAATTTTCTCTCTTGCCTCTGCCTCGCTCTTGCACTCTCAGTTTCTCTCTCTCTCAAATCGGCTGAGGCCAGCAGTCAGGAAATGCACATCAGTCATAATACTTTCCTAAAATGAAAACAGATTCTGCTGCAGTCCTTCGGCACTCGCGCTCCTCCAGCTGAAAACATTCCTCTGTTTCTCCCCTCGTCCTCCACCCTTCCCTCCCTTCGCCGCCACCCCAGCTCGGCTCGTCCGGCCCGGCCCCCTCTCTCTCCCGCTTACGGAGGTCTCGTTTGCTTTCCGTCACAGACGGATGATCGCCGGCGCGCGAGACAGTCGTTCTGTGGGTTGCGTGATTGCGCCGTTCCCGGAGTATCTGACACCGGCCTGACAGTAATCTGCTGTGCCCCCATAAAAGCTCCACAGTATGGGCACTTAGGCTTCCTGAGGTACTTTCTTACTGTTGCAGGTTGCAATAACAGTCGGCAAATCGGCGTGCGGGACGAGGTTAATGCATGCTGGAATGCTGTTTAACAGGCTGTCAGACAAGCACGCGCACCGCTTACAGCCAACAAGACCTTTATGTAAGAATACAGCCAATATAACCTGGAGCGAAAGGTTAAGAAATATCTCACCTTATGTCGCAGCTAATAAATTATATCAATATGACTTATTTATTTATTCCCCTGTCTATCTAGGCAACATTTTTATTGTTGATTTTACTGCAATAGCAAGTAAAACATGGGACATTTCCAGCAGGAAATAAAAGCTGTCACTGTTCAGGTGACTACTGTCGACTTCTAGTGACATTAAAAGCTACTTCTGTGCACATCTGTGTCATTATCAAGATCAGCATGTGTTCCTCGTCAGCACGCCTGTCTCTCTGTCTCTGTCCTACCCTCTAACCAGGACACTTGGTGTGTCATTAGCGTTCTGCCCTGTCTTGGACTTTCCCTGTAGGAGCCCTGCCAGTGAGTAACCGCCGAGGCACTAGCCGGTCATAAATATTCTCAACAAGCCAGCTGATGGATGGTCTCTTTCTCCCTCGGTTTGAAAGGGATGCTCACGATGGCCAATAACGCCGCGGCGGGGTGAATGAAAGCTTCTTTTTTTTCCCCCCCGCGAGGGAATAGCCTCGAACGAGACGGCGACAGGGGCGCAATCACTGTTTTCTGTTGTGTCAGGCTGAGGAAATTTAAGGCGTCGTGATGCTGGAATGCCGCTGCATGTGTTTCAGCGTCAGTGCACAGAAATTCAAACACGATGCTCTGGAACAGATTAACTCTGAATTCTCCGCTTGTTCTTTTTTTTTTTTTTTACACTCACAAATAGAAATGCATGAGCAGGAAGAACTGCCAGTGGTTTCTGCGAGCTGTGTGATTACTACGAAGTTTATTTTTCCTCCCTGATGGCACCAAAATAGCCATCAAATCCCATGCCATGTGACGCGTGTTTATATAGCTCCGGCGCGACTTGTGCAGTGTAACAGGGGGCTAACTGCTGTTGCTGGTCGAGAACCTGAATGATCACCTAAAAAGCCCTCAGGACCCCTATGTTGTGGTTCACGGCTAGCCTCTGCCTGGGCTCAGTCTACCGCATGCCTTTCCACTTGGCTGCATGTTGTAGTAAGACAGTTAACTCGCTGATTGCAGGATGAAAACTGTGAAAACACACGGCTCAGCTTCTTCCACTCTCGAAAAGCAGCGAGTTCTGCAAAAATGAAAAGTCAAAAACACCTTTTTTTTCATCATAAACGGAGTGTGAATCTGTTGCTTCCGTTATATGTAGTCTGAAATCTCAAGCCATTTATTTTTTTTTCTCGTGTGACAAAATTATCAATTTTCTTCTGAAATAACTATCCGCAGTTCAGATTCACTTCCAATTAATTACCCAAATATATATATTTTGGACCGTCACACGCTGGGTAAAACTATTATTTGCTGAAGATGATAAAAATCTTTCCCCCTATTCTCTGGCTGAGGAAATATTTGAGCAGCAGCAGCAGCAGCGGCAGCAGCACGCCTTCTTTCCAAGTTAGTTGCTTGGCAATGCAACAGAGTTCCAGCAACATTTCCAGTGAAATGATGATTTAGAGGGGAGAAGGAAATGAGCCAGAGCAACTGTAATTTTCACGAAACAACGTTTTGTTTTTGTTTTTTTAAATCTATCGTTTCTCTGTATGGCTGCAATCACATGCCAAAATGTTAGGTCAGTTTGTTTTGGTAGCAGCTGAAATTTGCAATTTGAGCTGAAGTGGATTTATTTTGGATTGAAACCAGATGAAGTTGGCTTGTTATTGTCAGCTGATTTAAGCCTCAGGAGGACTGAGGTGTCTTATTATAACAGGCTTAGTGGTGAAATGTGGTGTTTCTACCCGGACCACTAACCCGTGTTAATGATTGCCTAATAACAACACCAGCAATTGGGTTCACCTTTGTACAGCAGGCACGCATTTAAGCGTGCCTCCCGCGGTCTCATGACTTGTCAATCACTACTACCGCACGTCTGCGACGAGCACGCTTTATTAATACTGTACCAGAGAGAAGATGTTGGAGTGGCAGTCCTCAAGGCTTGCCCCGTTAGCCACCCAATTCGCCGTTGTAGTCATAATCGTCCGCCTTTGGGGTCGTCAGCGCAGGGCATGTCGAAATCCTACATCGGCATCAAACACCGAGCAGGGGCTGACAAATCGGTGCCAAAACAAGCAGCCGGATAACCTCACGAGAGGTCCGGATAATAGGCTCGGGATGGTCGCTCGGAGGAATGGGCGTATTCAAAAAGAAGTGCAATATGCATCCATAAATAAGCCCCCAGCGGATCTGTTGTAATGTTGTAAATCCAAGCGTGTGTGCGGGGATCACAACATTGTTCCAATCCAGGTCAGGCGATTCCAAATCTGATCATTGTCAGAGCGCAGAGATGTATCCATTTCAATCCACACACGGAGGGAGATCAGCTTGTTTCCAAATCAGTCTTTCCGCGGATAGTTTCATCATTGAAGGATCATAATCCATAGGGAAGCGACTCCTTTCTCCTGGAACAGCCCTGAAAAAATATCAAATTAAGAGTCTAAACTTAAATATAATAAAGGTGTCCGTATACGCTGCAAAACAATCAACTTCGAGACGAGACGTTATTACGCGCAGGATATCTGATTCCGTCTGTTCCACAAGCTGATGCACCACTTGTGATAGTTTTCGAGAATTGCATGTGCTATTTATAGCCTTCTTTCTTGCCACAACCGTTCCTCTCACAATGTAACCCAGTCTGCCTCACACAAACGGGCGCTTGCGAGCAGAAATGTTTAATCCCTCTGTTGCTCTTGAAGCCAAACGCACCTCGGGCGACGAAGCGGTCGCCGAAAAAGAAAAAGCCCCCGGTGTTCCTCCGTGGCAGGGCGGACAAAAGTCGAGCGGGCTCCCAGTAACCCCCGAAATCATGAGTCAAAGCGTTCAGACAAGAGAAACTATTCTTGCGCTCCACCACCAGGAAAACGAGGCGACAAGCCTGCTGCTCAGACTGTAGACGGAGGTTTGAAAAAAATCCTTCCTTCCTTTCAGTTTTATATCATTACGAAACGTCCTCTCGCGGCCACAGCAGCCTCAGCCTTGCACAGAAATATCAGATAGGATTTCTCAAATGAACAGTTCAAGCAAAAAAAAAAAAAAAAAAAAAAAAAAAAGTGGCCGTCCTCGCCTGGTCTGGCGCCGATCACTGACATAAAGAATATGTTGCATGCTGCAGATTTTTTTTCCCCTCCTCATAAACCGCCTCGGCGTTTATATCCTGCTCCTTCTCGAGAAACGATTTGATTGTTGGATTAAATCCTCCAACATGTGCATGATTTTCCTCGGCGGCGGCCGCTTCCTCGTTGTTTATGTCTCAGAGCGCCGTTGCCGTGCTGCTAAACGAGTGTGCGCGTAGCCTGAATGTGTCATTCTCGCCCTCTGTGGCTGTTTGTTTTACGCAAAGCGCCGGAGCATTTCTTCGCGCACGGTTGTCCAGCCCACCACGCATTGTAATGTAATGGCGGTCGGAAGCGTACTACCAGAGACTCGCCTTGCCATTTGGCCAAGTTTGCGCTCACGTGATCAAAGTCTGGGATTACAGTACTATTAAGTATCTTTGATATGAGACTGGATGGACAAGCCGTGCCTGCTCCGCGGGACTCCTTTACTGCCGCACTCTGGCTGTAATTTTACAGCCTATTAAAGAATCCACAGAGGGATTATTTCACATCATTTTGTCAACATTGCACGGTGACATTCTGCGTTGCACCGCTTACATAATGCAAGTGTGTTCTCACAACAGAGAATGTGACAGAATAGAGGTCACACCGTGTTTCATAATAGATAAATATCTAGGTTAGTGTTGCGCTCAACAAATCTATCACGTTTTATTTCGCACAATTTGCCAGTGAAGAAATCCCAGAGGACTAATCAGTAGGAATTACGCTCAAATTATTTGCTGTTTTCCAGATTGGTCATGTTCAGGGCCGTAGCCAAGATTTTAGAGATGCTGAGGTCATGATGAGGTGAAGCCACCAAAGACACCGAAAAGTAGGTCAAGTATGAGTTTCTGCAAGTTTTGCTTAAAGCAGCACAAATCAATATTTCTATATAAACAAATGTGGAAAAATATAATATTTTAATTTGAAAGAGGTCACTCATTGGGGCAAATCTACAAAGGATAATCAACAGCTCTGGAGCACTCTGAGCTCGGTGGAGCATTTTTTATTTTTTATTTATTTTTTTTCTGAGTGTGTGTTTTTCAGCTCATTGTTTTAATTTTCCGGTCTGCTGCTTTACTCCTTTAACTCTCGCCGATCTCATCAGCCTTGTTTCCAGCAGCAACTGGCAGCTGTTTTTAGGTCCTCAAGTTGCGATAAACCCGCTGTTTTCGCTTTGCCTGCCATGCGCCACGGTCTACAGCAGGTTTATCCTACGCGTTTAATGAGTAACTGTTGAACATAAAGGCGGCTAAAGAGACAGCTATTTCCATCAACAGATAGTGAAGACCAAAAATGGAGCTAAAACGAGGATGAACTTTGGACTGGCATTTTACAGGTGCACATTAATGTTAGGTGTCAGGTGGGTGTAGGCGACTGGAGGCTGATGTGTCTTCCGTGATCATCCATGACAAAAAGTGTCCAAGAAATTCAACAATTTTTTATTTCAAGTAGGTGTAGCATTAAGCTGTCCCAGAATTTTATTGCTATTACCCCTCTCTAAGTACCAGATTATACTGCTTTGTCCAGGAAATTACAGACAGTAAACTCCTTCCCCAGTATAGCATTCATTTATTTTGTAGGGTTAAAACTAATCAATTGAACATAAAGTACATTTATATAACCATGTACTCTAGAAAATGACGTCCGTGTCTTCACTAGAAGGTACTGCCCTGTGTATTTTTGCTTGACGTGATTCACAATTAGCAGGATATATTATCATATCCTGTCAACATGGTGCATGCTGGCTATATTTGCAGTGATGACTCATTGCTGGAGGTTTTGTTTACCCTATCTATAAATGTTTAGTTCGGGTCCGTCTGTTCTCGAAGATCACAGGTGGTTGAAGAACAAAAGGTACACCACCGAGGCCATTCACAAGTGCATCAAATACAGTGTTTATGTTATTGATAATCACTCAGCAGAGTTACTCGTTGTGTGTGCTATACATGCAGTATATTTACCTAGATTAGCCTACAAATATAACTCGAGATCACTGCAAAGCCTATCCTTGCTAACCTGGTTCTTCTTTGCGAACGTCTTCCTGAATGTAAACCATACCACAGTGATTACACTGCACAAGTCTCCATAAAATGAAAAACTACACTTTCGCACATGGATCCCCCTAGAAGTCTTTAAGATTCAATATTTAGTTTATTCAGGGAATAAGCTTCTTATCCCTTAATCCCATTGATCCTCACAGAAAAAAAATAAAATAAAATATATTCAGTTGAAGTAAACTGAATGGACTTTTTCATTTACAGCCATACAATGATTACACAACGGTTTGTTCTCTTTAAGTGAGACGTTGTCCCCAGAGCAGCAGCGTGTCAGCGCTCCTGCATGATTTGAAAGTTAATCGCTGCAATTTACAGACATTACAAAAAACATTTCTGGAATACAATATATTCAAATTGTTGTTTTGCTCATTACAAGGCTACTTAACTGTGTAATTTTTCTCCTTACTAAAAGCTCTTCAAAATAATCTAATAATAGGAGCCACAATTGTCAGATGAATACTCGAGACTTTTTTCCATGTAGCAGCATCAGGAGTTTTACAGTTTCTGAGAGAGACATTTATTCCTCTTGTGAAGTGTGTAAATGGATGGTTTGTTGCAGTTATTTGATTTCTATCACATAACCTATAGGCTGTTCCAGGCTCACTGCAAGACCACTTCTATATGTAAGAAATGTTTACCTTAAATTCTGGGTCTAACATAGTGATCTGTATATTCCTGTTGCTGCCCTATATCTCAGAAAATGCTCACCATACGCTGACATATCCAGTCCATTGTGATATAAGTGCAGTTCTCACATTAATCACTTCCTACAGCTTAATGTATTTGAGGAAACAGCTTGTAACTGGCACATATTGCTGCAGAGTGAGGGCCTTTAGTCTGGCGATTCCTCTTATATCTGCAAAAAGCGAGCAGGGGGGAAGATATGAATCAGATGGATGAGCGAGGGCTTAGCCTGGCGGTTATTGATCCCTTTGCTCCTGCAATGATCCAAAACTCATTTGGACACTTTTGTTCCCCCCTTTGTTCGATACATCCTTAAAGGCTTTGAAAAGACTCTCACACAGTTTGGCACACTTGGTGTGGAGCTGATAGGATGAGATGCTATCAGCTTGAATAAATCTATTTCAATATGCCACGCATTTCCCCTCATCAGGCCCCTGCTGACTTGATCTGTGTGCGAGGAGAAAAGATGCATTACTGTTCTGATTAAAGATAATGTGTTTGTCCAGACAATCTATTTAGACTCACTGGGGTTGAAGTGGATAGGCATTTGTGTGTGCTTGATTGGGGGAGCATTTGGGGACCTTTAATTTAGCCTCCTGTCGCATAAACTGAGAAGAAGCTGTAAACTATGAACATATACCCATGGTATATCATTTAGCGCAAGTGTTTTTGCAGCATATAAAATATGTTCACTGTCTTGTAAATATTTTATATTCTGGTTTGTCTTTTTTATCCTTTAAGCAAAAGAAAGGATTTAAATAGGAAGTACTGGATGAAACATAACACAAGTGTTAGTAACAGTTTTTTATCCTTTTTGCTGGTTTATTAAAGCATCTAAAAAGCTTTAAATTTCATATATTTCCATAAAGCCTGAGGAAGAGATTTACACATAAAAAAATTTATGAATAATTACTAAATATCTGCAGCCATGTGTAATTGTTGTGGAGCTAACTTGCTACGGAAGCTAGCTTGCTAAGGTATGACTCGTCGGTGACTCAGTAAACTGGCATAAAAATACATTACGCTAGTAGAAGCAAACATCATGTGTTAGGTTAACTCTTAAAGGGGAACTACTGTTATAAAGAAGTATAGTATGGCATAAAATACAATCGTTTACTCACCCATGTAACCTTTGTGTCATTTGTAGTCATTCAGGAGATAATTAGATCAGTGCATAGTGGGAGTGACTGGTTCACCGAAATGTAGCCTATAAATGATTCACTGTCTGCCGCAAAACTTTTTCAAAGATGTCACCTCTGAGCGCCGCGCAGGCCCGTGACGGTCAGCTTGTCAACTTGCTATGGTTCGTCCACAACCTCGGAATCGGAAAAATATTCAGCCATGTTAGCAAATTACAGGTAAACAAGCCCACCCTCGCCGGTTTGTGCGGCGCTTAGAGATGACATCGTCCAGGTCAGAAGACATCATCCGGGGTCTGTAGGTCAGTCTACAGACTCAACCGGGAATAGCATTAGATAACAAAATATTGGTGAAATTAATGAGATTCTCGGCAGATAATGCGTTATTTAGAGGCTGCGTTTTGGTGCCCCAGTCACTCCCATTATTTGGATATACACTGATCTAATAATATGGGTGAGTAAACAATCGTATTTTATGCCAGAAATAAGGTCAGCTGGAACAACTCTCCTTGATGTTACCTGTAAGTCTCCTAAAGAGAAGCTCTGTGTGGTGGCAGTGGACGTCGCCACCTCAGCAGCACCTGAATCCAACCGTAAGCATTATAATTGTCAGAAATGAGGAAATTAGCTCCAGCTATATTATCATACCTCTCTTTAGCTGCCTCTGGAGGAACTGAAGTTTGTGACATTCAGTTAGCCCTGGACGTTGCAGCTTGGTATTCCTTCATGCATTTATGCATGTATGAATATAACAAAGCAGTAAATACATTACAAAGAAATGTCAGTTAAGGTTAATATAAGGTTTGACCTCCTAAAACAGATTAACTTTTAAGTTATAGCTTCCATACATTGTTGATTGCTTTTGAGTGGATATGAGTACAGATGTTCCCAAGAAAACAATTTACACATTACTAATGTCTTTATGAAAACATTACTTTGAATCTGGTCAGTAAAATAGCTTTTCAGTGACAGGCCATAGCGATATGTTGTTGTTGCGGTATTTTGCACGAATGCAAATACGAGCCTTCTCATTGTTATTAATTCAAGATGAGCATATTGCAAGGGGATTATGGGCATCAGAGGGAGCTCATCATTCACACCCAGAGAGGAATGTGTTTCTTTTAAGACCGAGCAGTAGCCTCACAGTATCTTCATTAGTGATTGATGGATTACCGTGTGCCGAGTTAACACACACCTAGCAGCAAATTCTCTCCATAAAATCAGATGGGAGTCTCGCCTCTCTTTTCGTGGGTCCAATACCGCTCTGGCATTTCCTGGAGCGCGGAGAGTCTGGCTGAGAAGAATAGATGGTGTGCATTATAATGAACATGGGCTGACACCGCCTCATCCATCATTCCACCCAGGAAAATTATAGCAGTGCCAGAGAGAGAGAGAGGGAGAGAAAGAGAGAGAGACTTTAAATCACAGAATGTCTACAGGTCTAACTCCTCGGAGACTGTCGTCAGCTCATTGTTGTTATTTTCTTAACTGCTCAGTCCACTTCTGGTTTTACTCTCAGAAAGAAAGTGTCTAACTGTTTGTCTCCCTGACAGGTTACTGCACACACACTGTAACTTTTAATGTATGTGAGTCTCTTCCCTCTTATCTGAATGTTATGTGTCTATCTGCTTGGCATTTTGACTGTACCAGTTCCCTTTTTTGTTAACAATGCAAACGATATTATAAAATCACCGTCATAAATTTAGATAGACGAGGGTCCAAAACTCAGAGCTGTTCAATAATTCCAACATTTTAAAGCTAGATTTGCTCACTGCTATCAAACTGAAACATCTAGATAGGAGTAAACTACCATCACATTCTGCACCGACATTAATTTTCCCCTGAGGATTCGTGATCCAGAGAAGATGAATCTCGCTGACTGTGATAAGCCCTCCACTTCTGTTTTTTTATTTAAATGTCTTATTGGACAGATCGCCATGAAATTTCATACAGTCATGGTCTTAAGGGATGAGTTGTAGTAACTCTGTCTCCACGGCCTTCCATGCTTTGGTTTACGGTCAAACACATGCGAATCTCATTATCATCTGCTTTGAGTTTTTACTTAATTTGCAAATGTTTAGATTAGCTTAGTGATCGACGGTTACAGTCTTACATAGAAGCAAAATTAAGTTTTGATTCTTTTTCAAGTCACTTTGTGGTTGTTTTTGCATCTTCTTTTGGTCTGCGTAGTTTAGTTTTTAGTTCGCATCCCACTCTGGTTGTTTTGAGTCTCTAAGTAGTCGTTTTAAATCTTGTAGTAGCATTTAGGTGTCTCTTTGCAGACCTTATGCATCATATTCTGTTCTTTTTGTGTCTCCCACTGTGGTCATTTTGAGTCTCCTTGTCGTTTGTTTGACATTATTTGCAGTTATTTTCTTCCCACTTTGGAGTCATGTTGCAGCTTTCTACTAGCATCGAGCCTCTCTCGAGTCATTTTGTGTCTCTTTGTAGTCGTTTGATTGATTTTCCAACAGGGAAAGGTTGAGACCTTACCATTTTTATTGTCAGCATGTTAACAAGGCGACGTCACCATTTGGCTAAATGACTATGATCTTCTTTCTTTCCACCTACGCACTTTTCTTGCCTTGTTCTCCTGTTAGTTCAGAGTCTGTTCAGCCCCCAGTGACCACGATTAGATGAGCCCTGCGGGGCTGGAGCTTATCCTAGATGGGCTTCATGCTCTGGGAAAGAGGCCCATCTTTTTCACAGTATCCTATTCTAACTTCTAATGTTTTTCCCATTTGCTTTGTGTTTTGTGTTAAGTCAAATGTTAGATTCAATTCAACTGTACTGCCATTACAAATGTTTAAGTGCTAGAAAACAAACTTCAGTTAGCATCTAATCACATGTGCAGAAGTACATAGCACGTGAGCAATCCATGCGTTCGCATAATGGTGAATGTGGTTAGAAGAATTAAGCCTGCTTGTTAGAATTGTCGTTAGCATGCTACAGTTAGCATTTAGCTTGAAGCAGCCTTACAGAGATGTTAACAGTTATGGACTCTTCTGTGGAATATGGTAAGACAAATTACTTGGATGACTCCACATGAGGCAAAACATATTTTAATACCATACCCTTTGCTGTAGCGTCTTATTGTGGAGGCCAGGTGACTGGCTACAATCCAGGCATTTCAACTGTCAATCACAGAGAAGAGAAAAACAGCCATTTATCATTTATTAAAATTCTAAAGTTGAGATTACTGTCTCCCCCTTATGTCCACTACGTTACATCTTGATGCTAGTTCTGATCTATTTGTGCATTTCTTTCATTGTGCACCGAGACACAATTAAATTACACTGAGCACTCTTGTGCTTTCTGGGCTTTTGAATTAGCCTTGTAATACGGAAGAACACAGTGGAGGAGGGTGTGTGTTTGTGCACCTGTGGCTGAATGTGTGTGTCTCCTTTGTCTGCCCGTGTGTACTTGCTTCATCTGTGATCTCGAGTGATTCACTCAAGCACTGTGAAGACTGTTGTAATGGTGTTTCCGCAGCATATTGATTTCACGATGAGCAGACGATGTCTTTGTAAGATGACTCAAGAGATGGGAAATTAGATGTTATCTCATAACAACAGAAGATGAGGAATCATATGGTGTGTTATCTGATTTCAGAACTATGTCAAGCTTTCAGACTCGCTAATAAACAGATGACATGTGCGCAGGGAGCCCCCACTGTTGCAGACGAGCGTGATTACCACAGATACGGCGTGATTAGTAAATCAAGCGCAAGGCGGTAAACAAAATATAGATTTTAATTTACATTGCAAATAGTAGTTTAAAGTTATGCAGGGTAGAAGACCGCCTGAAGGTTAGAGCAAGGCCTTTAATCCCCAAGTTGCTCCAGTGAACCTCCTCTGTGGCCTCCATAGAAGCCGGGTTGTGTTGCATATTTCACCCTGCGAGTAAAAGACTATAGCCCGAGCAGCGTGCGGCGCTTTCATGTAGAAAGATTACCACAGATAGTGTGCTTTAAGTGACCGGGCAGCATTTCCACTTGGCTGCACCCTCTGATGCCACCTGAACAGAATTCAGTAGGAGCCTTCGAGCTTCTCATACATAATGTATTGCTGAAAGTCTGCTCAGTTTTCATGTTCTCCTAATTCATTTCACAAAGAGAGAGGGAGAGAGAGAGAGAAGGGGAGAGCTCTGCCAGCATATGGAGCACACAGCCTGTATCAGACATTGTCAAATCAGGAGTTACCACTACCACTACCGACAGATTATTTTTTTTATTGCTGTCATCGTGTTGCTTTTTGCCTGGCGTTGATCTTTAGGGATGTCTATGCTGATCAAGAGGAATCAGAAACATTAATACAATCATTATTTATCTATGTAAACATCCATATTCACCCAGTTTACATCAAAACGGCTGCCAAGCTTAAAATACTATATCATCTGTCATTCAGTGACGCTTAATCTGCATCTTTTAGTGTTGAATGGTGCATTGTTTGACCCTCACTTGAACCTTAGTAAGTATTTAGCCTCTTTTCCCCCTAATGTTACTATTTCAAGATAAATCACAAACTTTACAGTGCCATTAATGTGCTAATTTTACCAACTTCAAGAGCGAAAGGCTTTGATCAAATCAACGGAACAGCTTAATCCAGCAGGATCCTCCACACTCTTTGTCTTCACCTGTCAGAGACACAAACTGATATTTATTAGTTTAATGCTCAGTGACACAGCCCCGGCCTTGCCCTTCATTTTTTATGCTGCCTTCCTTTATTTCCTTTGTGGCGTGATCAGATGCGCCGTGATTGTCTTTTGTTTCTCTGCTGCTCACAGCATAAAAATCATTCATGAAAATCAATCCAAACACGGGCCCTCTCTCTCTTCTGTTTTTCAAAAACGCAGCCTCCTGGTGACCTCAATAAATCGACCGGCGGACGTTAAACATTTCAGTTAGTGGCCTTAAAGCCGTCTTTGCACAAACACGGTCCTTCAGCAAAGAGGGGGGGCACTAAGAGCTGCGTGTGTGTGTTTGTGTGCCCGTGAGACAGAGACGGAGCAGTGTAGTAACCACCGCTGTAGCGTAATAAAATTATGGTCCATTGCCCATAATGATTGTGTCCGTTCCTTTCGGTTTATGTTAAGGAGAGGGGTGCTTCGGTCTTCCCTTTTATCTGAGAGTCAAACGAAAGCAAAGCCCAGTCATTGATCCTGCTTTGTTTGTGAGTTCCGGGTAATCATTTTCACCGACGCTAGTGGCACGGCCTTAGGCATGCCAGTGTCAGATGTTAAGCTGGTGCACTTCTTTGGTCATGATTGAAATATCTAAGTGACCATTAAATTTCACATAGCTTCACAAGAAGGACAAACATTCAACCATTTATTCAGTGGATTAGCAACAAATTTTGCAAAGACATTTATGGTTTCCTGAGTAAGAACCTTATTAACTTTGCGCTATAAGCTTCACATTTGTGGACATATTGCTCAGAAATTTGTTAAAGACTGGCTGTAAATGTTGGTACACTGACACATTAACTGCTGTGACTGTAAGTGGTGAACATAGTAGACATTACAGACTTTTAACAACTCTCCGATTCCTCCTACACAGGAGCAAAAGAAACACACAGACACAAAACTACGGCAAACATTGCAGACGAGTCTCTTTCAGGTCTTTTTGCGGTTGTTTTTGCACCTTCCTTTGGTCTGCGTAGTTTAGTTTTTAGTTTGCATCCCAGTCTGGTTGTTTTCAGTCTCCAGGCAGTCTTTTTGGTGTCTCTTTGCAGACATTATGCACCATATTCTGCTTTTTTTTGTTGATTTGTGTCTCTTTGCGTTGTTTGTGTCTCCCTGTGGTCATTTTCAGGCTCTTTGTAGTTGTTTGACTCCATTTGCAGTTATTTTCTTCTCACTTTGGAGTCGTGTTGCAGCTTTCTAGTAGTATCGAGTCGCTCTTGAGTCATTTTGTATCTCTTTGTAGTTGTTTGATTGATTTTTCAACGAGAAAACGTTGAGCTCTTACCATTTTTATTGTCAGCATGTTATCATGCCGATCACAGTGATTTTAGCCATTTAGCTAAAATAACTATGATCTTCTTTCTTTCCACCTCCGTACATTTCACGCCTTGTTCTCCTGTTAGTTCAGTCTGTTCAGTCCCCAGTGACCACGATTTGATGAGTCCTGTGGGACTGGGACTTATTCTAGCAAGGTCTGGGCAAGAAGCCCATCTTTTTCATGGTATCCCATTCCAACTTCTAAGGTTTTTTATGCGGGCCAAACACCTCTCCACCCAGTGCCACACATCTTTTGTAGCTAATGAGATGAGGTGCAGCAGCATCATCCTTTACATCCAGCCTTTGTTCGGCACAACTCCTGCATTACCTACAAGTCAGATTAGGCAGTTTTATCATATCGCTCTCCAGCGCTCTCAGGCAGCAGATATTATCTGGTAACTGATCAGATCTTAATTTGTAATCCGCACATGGCACAAAAGCGGCGAAGAAATCGGAGCCCGGTTTCCTCCAGTGAATCCCATTTACGCACCTGTGCCTTTAGCGGGACAGCTGCCTTTGAAGGGGCAGGTGCTTAAGAGAAACAAAGGAGACTATGACTCAGAGCCAAGAAGGTGGTCCCACCAGTTCACAAGCTTTACTTTAAACAGGTTGTGTATCTTTAAAGAGGGAAATTATCATAAGGTACGGCAGCCCGGTCTGCAAATATGGGTTACATTTTGTTTACGTAAAATCTTAAATAGCATAGCAATGCTACATGCTAATTCTGTGGCTTTAAGAATAGCTTCTTAAGGTTTGGAAGTCCAAACAGGGCAGCTCAATAGAGAGGCCCAGCTAAAAGTGAAGCTCCTCCACTTTGTGCTTATATGGACCTTACCAGTTAAAGCAATAAAAGGGGATTAGGAAAAGCGCTATAAAAATAAATTAAGACAGGTCACAACTGTCTCCGTGTTAAATATATGTTTTAATTGAATATTGTACATAAGCTCACAGCAGATCCTGGGTACAATAATTGCAACATAACCTTGCAGCAAAAACCACATATGCATTTCTTTGCATCTGGCTGCCTGACTACTAGTGTGGGCAATGGGGGAGCAATTGAAAGTCTGGGAAACCCTGAAAAAACAACAGTGAGACGAGCGCGAAGGAGAGAGGGAGGTCTTTTGGCCACTTGTGGCCTTCACAACCCAGGCACAAATCATAGAGGGACATGGCAATTGGAGTGACAGATGAACAATGCGCCCATTTTCCAGCCCCCTGTGAACGGGCCCATCCATCACAGTGGGGGAGATTAATTCAATTCATCAGCTTTTTGTCTCCTTGGGTCCCCTAATGCCACCTGATATTGCTCAAGGGGGACTTATAAATGTTTGTGGATTCGATGCGAGCTCGCTTGCCTGACACTGAATTAAAACATTACTCTTTACTCTTAGCAGTACACCGGTTTTGCCAGCAGCCTGCCAGCCACTTCAGCCATAATTCTGATCAAGATTAATTCTTATGAAGACGAAAATGTTTGCCGAAGGCTGCTAGCAACAATATTAAGTGGAGTTTTCGAAGAGGAGATAAATCTGGTAATGGGGCGGCTTATGGACAATGATTAGAATTTAAAGGCAACGTAATTGCATGCAATTAATTTTATTTAAACATTATCAAAGCATAAAAGATGTATGGCAGCTTTAGACATGTTGGCACAAGATTGTTTAAAGATTTACTAAATTAATAAATTAACCAATGAACATCCCATTTCTTAGTCAAAACAATGTATTTAATTTTGAAGGTTCAGGACCGTAAACCAGCCTGATACTGTTGCAGATTTACAGTCTGCTGGTGCTCCATGTTATATATACACACACCTTATATAAAGTATATACTTACTGCATAGTGCATTAGAGTGACTACAAGTGTGCATAATGGGAGTCCTGAAGAGGTGCACAGGCAGACCGAGGCACAAAAAACAAGGTTAGTGGTGACACCTAGCGGCCATCATACGATATAGCAGGTCAGCTAAAGAAACGTTAACGTTTGTGTCCAAGTATTCAACTTTCATTTGAATATGATGAACCATTAATGCCTCCGCTGAGATGAGAAAACTAGGTATTGGCTGCAATTTGAGATTCCCTTCTTTTGCATGCATGCAAAACAAGCAATTGTGACGCATGGCCTGTACACGAAGCTGCATTTCAGTATATTTAGAAAGGTCTCATTTTATACAGCACAATATGCAAAAACTACAGTTATGTCGCTTTGAATAATTTTTGCATTTTTGTTTCACATTTAGAGGCCTTTGCACAAAAAGTCAAGTGTCGGTATATGACTGGGTTTTACTGGAAGCCCCATTTATCAGGAAATATCTGATCGGCTGTGGTGTTAAAAGTCACAAGTGTTCTATGTACAGAAGGAAAATAAAAAGGGCAGGCCTGCAGGAAACACAAACGTTGAGGAAATCAAGTCACCCTGCAAACTATGTGCATGTTTGAGAGTGAGCTGGCTAGGATATAGTTTCAAATACGCATGCAAGTAAAGGGAGGGACAGATCAGGGTGTTCATTATTAAAATACTAAAAATATTCCATTCATAGATCCTTCCCGTGTGTGGGGATTGTGAGAGATACTCAATTACCATATACACAAACACAAACCTCTCCATGTTTCTGCACAGCATTCTCTTTATTTAAGCATAGTCCTCCTTCTGAGGCTGAGGCCGATAGTGAAACCTGCCTCCTCTCCAGATACACAGGTAATAAGCCGTGCTCAGAGACCCCACCACAGACACCAGCAGGACAGCCGCAACCAGGACAATTTTCCACACGGCCGATTCTTCCACTTCCTTACTGGTAACTAACAGAAAACATAAAGAGAAAATCAGATCACAGTGAATATAATGGTATATAACTGCACCGCCGCCTCTGCACCGTCCCACCTTGCTCCTTCATCGACGGCGGCTCCGTAGAGGTCAACGGGTTCTGGCCCTCCACCGTCACCGGTTCCGTCACTTCTGGTGAACTTGTCGTCGATATCCTCTCCTCTTCTGCTAGAGGCTGCTCGTCAGCGTCGTCATACTGTCGACCGTCGTCAGTGAAAACCCACTGGCCCTCGTCGTATTGTGGAATGCCTACAAACGTTAATATATCAGGAGGATAAATGCACATCAAAACTTTAGAAGATGCATGCTGCTGCTGCTGCTGCTGCTGCTGCTGCTTTTACTCTTACCTGACTGACTTCTTGATATGACCAAAAGGGCCAAAAATACAAGATTAAGCACAAACATGACTGTTTCTGACGCCGCCTGGCTCTCCTTCGCTTTTAATGTGGGCCCTTCATCTGTAGAAGTGGCATCAGCTGTGTTCTCCTGACTCAATCAAGACAAATTACCGAGACTGGGACCTCAAATCGGTCTGATGATGTTCTTTTGAGCGAGAGCTTCCATCTCATTGGTTTAAGTGTCCCTGAATTACTCCTCTTTCATCTAAAAGTGACAGTTGGTTAAGCTGAAACTGCTTGCCTTCTGAAATGGCAGCGTAGAAGTGTTTAGCCTTTTAATCATTATTTCACAATACTAAAACTCAGTGCTGAATTTCTTTTTTTGCAAAAAAATGCGAAAAAACAACAAGAATCTTAACGTTTTTGTCATATAATTTATTTCACTACAGTTTCAGACAGTACAGAACATCAGGATGGTTCACTCTTACAAATGGAAACAGTTTCTTTCACATTTAAAAAAATAAATAAAAATAAACTCAGTAAACTAAATAGTATTTCGAGGTTCGACCCTTTTTTTTTTCTGTCAGTCAAGGCTGAAACCGTAAATTGAACTCTTAAACACACTCTCCAAAAACAATCCACAAAACAAAGTAAACCGTCTCTTTTTCCTTTTGCAGCGTGCGACAATAGAAATACAGTGAAGCTATGTGTAAAATCTGAAACGTTAAAAATGAATACGAATATAGAGATTTTCACGAGGAGAGGCACCAATACACTCCTTTATTTTATTTTATCTCTTTATGACATTCTGACGTGTCGTAGCAGGAAAAATACCGGCGCAGTCTGTGACGTTAATAGATGCTGAATTATATTTAAGTGTCTCAGTGGCAGGGTCGTGGTTTTATACGCTGTTAATCACTGGCATGGATTACTGGGGCTGCTTTTCCTGCTAAGACAAATCAAACCATCGGACTTAAACACCGTTTCACACGAGGTAAAGTATGTGCTTAAGTGAATGAAACCATCATATTCGGAATACACTGGACTCTCGAGCATGCATTTTAACCATAAATCCCTCAAAGTCAATTACTTTCTTAAACATAACTGACTCGGCTGCATAAAATCTGTGTCAGCAACTCCAGTTTTTCACAGGTTTTTCCCCTTAGCATAGTCCCCTCCAAGAGGAAGAGAGCATGAGGTGACACAAATACATTAAACGAATGTTATTGCTAAAATACCCCGGTGCAGACTGACATTAAAAACATTTCCAATACGTTCCTTTTTATCTTAAAGAGGCAGCTCATCCCCGTGTCGAGCTACATTATATTTCCCTTCTTATTTTACGTGTGCACATATTTTCTTCTCTTGCATAGTCCAGCATGTGTATATACAGCACTTAACGTGGCTCTTCAAAATAAGAGCCTTGGTAACTGTAGACGTACAGTGTCTGTACATTTCTCGCTTGAATCACTTAAGCCACTTATCTGCATAGATATTACACAGGCCTTTACAAGTATCTAAGAAGTGCAAGCCTAAATTTAATGTGCGTTGAATTGAAATTCTCTTCGGCATTACCGTCAATAAGCTGTTCCACTTGTGTACCAGCAGCATAATGTGATCATTTTAAGCTCTAATTCGCCAGGAGGAAACGTCTCAGAGAAGCTGTTTTAAATGACTTATAATGTCTCAACTGGCATATATATCTACACTTTCAGACTCTTTTTCACACTGACTTCTATATAGATTCATATAACTTTGGCGTAAAGGATGTCTCAATGACTTTCGTGATTATCAATAAGTACATCAGACACTTCTTCTCTATTTTAACATTTTTCTCCAAGTAACAGAAACATATATATATATTTTTTTTTTAAGCTGGTAATGAATAAAAGGGACATCATGGCACACTAGCTCTTCGGTCTGTCTTTACAGTACCACTGAATATGGCTAATAAATGCACCAAGTGTGTATAGAACCACCTTGATATCTGGGTAGTAACACCCGGCAAGTTCCACCTCGTTGGCTTTCTCTCTATAAAAGGTCCCAGTAGTATAACAGGACACTGTACCCCCCCTGCCGAAAACACAAAGATTTGCTTTACGCAACTTTCCTACTGCTACATTCCCATTTTAAACATTTTTATTTATTTTTTTTGGTGTCGCAACCCAAACGCCCCTGAGAGGTTAAAATTCAGTATCCCTCAGAGGGATATTTCACACAGCAGGATTTCACTTTTAACAACCTAACCTAATATAAATGTTGTAATTTCAGCAACTATTTTTATTATAGACGTATTTGACTAACTGTGGAATTGCGCTCCATGAAATTCTTCTTTAAACATCTTGCGGACAATCAGCGCCGCTCCGCAGAGACTTGGCTGGTGTCTAAGCGGGAGCGGACGGCCGGTCCTCCTCCTTATTTGTGCTTCTCCTCCTCATTGTAGACCTTGCGAAGGCTTGAGTCCAGCAGGTAATCCACTGACCTACAGAGCAGAGAGAGTGGAAACCTTGTTATGTTAAACACATTCTGAATCCGGCCTTTGAAGCGCTTCTGCTTTTGCTGCGGTTCGTGTGGAACTTAAATCTGCTACCACTGTTGGTGATAACAAAACCGTCATTGCGACTGATTGTAAAATCAAGACAAGTTTATGTTTTGCCACAAAATCCATAATTAGCTGTAATGTCACTTGTCAAACCAAGATATGTGAAGTAGTGGCCTTATTAAATTTTCTGGTACCATTATGGTTGACATATTTGGCCTGTTACACCAACCACGTCAATGCACGCCAACATAATCAATGTCCACCTGAGGACTAAACACGCCAACTCGTGCCGACCTGTCTATTGGAGTAATGATGAAGGGGATCGTGGAGAGGCCTATAGCCGTAGTGGTCCACTTGCGGACAGACAGGGGCCACTTGGTGGTTCTGCCCAGCAGGTACAGCGACCCAGCACACACGCGGTTAATGGTGAAGCCTGGGATGATCACAGAGGCGAGGGCCTGCCAAACGAAAGTGTCCACCACTGCCACCGCTACCCGCGTCGTCCTCCCCGGGTTGTCTCCGTGGGCCTTGAGGAAGAGAAAGAGGATGAGAAAACGAGCGTAGTAACAGCTATCAGACGCTAAATCAGAGGTGTCAAAGAGATAGCCCGCTGGCTGAAAACAGATAGGTCAGATAGATCTAAGCTGGTGTGAAAGTTTACGAAAAATTTTCAATAAAATCAGTTCTTTAAATGTAACTGCTTTCATAAAGTACTTCTTTGCGCTAAAACAAAAGGAAAAATCTGCTGTTATTTATGGTTTATTATGTTACTGGTCCAGTCCGCTTGAAATTAAATTGGGCAGCATGCAGCCCCTAAACTAAAACGAGTTTAACAACTCTGCACTAAATGATATTGGCATTTGTCCATAATATGGACTTGAATTCATTTTGTATTTGATGATCTAAAGTAGGGATTCACAACCCGTTAAAACCCAATTCTGTATGTAAAAATGTCAGTAAATGACAGAGTGATCTTTAAACTTAGCTAATATGATTATTAATGAGGTAATATCTTACCACAGCTGCTTTCTTCCCTTTGTCCACAGCATCAGCGGTAACATAAGCAGTGGCCACAGCATAGCTGCCCCAAACAAAGCTCACCGGTACCAGAGCACGAAAGGCCTCCCCAACTTCATTGGCATAGCCTGAGGGAACACATACACAGACAGGTAAGACCTTCTTAGTCCCCTCTAAGTGCAGAGTAGCCTTAGCTAGCAACTCTGCTATTAGACGCTAAGTGTCAGGTCTATAAAACCAACCATTAGTGCCATTTGTTTAATGACGCAGCTTTTCACTGGCACTCCACGGAAGGGCGGCACTTTTTAATGTGAAACTGCACTGTCTGTATCTTAAAATCCTAAAACACAGCTGGTAAGCTTTACACCGTTTTCTTTTTGACACTGTCCTGGTGAAAATGCAGAGACAAATTATGCAATATCCATTTCACGAAGGTCAGAATGACTTAGACGCCCTTGATCTCTAGTCGGCGTGTCACTGCCGCCATATGCCACGCCGACGGTACCTGTACATTACCGGTTAAATTAACTCCAGTCACACAGGGAGCATTATCTGTGGTTCAATGACAACAGAAGCATCAGAGCGTGGTGGAGTCATATTATGCTGCCGCCTTATGATTCCATCACATGAGTACCGCAGGCAAAACTGAGGCTACTGTGCCGACACTGCGTTTACAAGCAGCATCGCCCTTTGAATTTGGTAAGCGTCAGTTTAGTACCTCCAGGATAAAGGTCATTGCCTGAGTGTAGGTCGTTGCACATTACAGATTTCAGCTTATTAAAGCTCATAGTTATTTAGTGGATAATTGAAGGACCTAATGTGTTTATTTTTATGTGTCAAGCAGCTACAATAAGTGCCTCTTCATTTAGTTTGGCGGTAATTGTCTTAGTTGGAGTATATGTTAAGAATTTGGCATTTGTTTTGCCTTGTACATAGAATAATAGAAAGCACAGTTATTAAAAAATATTCTGTAGTAAGAAAGTGCAGCAGAAAGGTCTATGTTTGTATCGCTGTAATAAATCATACTTTCTTCCGTATTCATGTCTTACAGGGTTAACATGTATCCCAGGTGAGATACTGTAAAGGTTTTCTATTTTTCACAGTCTCCCTCCTATTAATATACTGTGCAAAAACCTGAACTTGCAATATTTGTCTGCAGACTCTTATTTTCACAAAACTGAGAGGACTTACACGATAATCCTTACAAATGCAGACGTAGATGCACCGCCTGCGCGCAACAACTGCTCGATAATTTATTTTTACACGTCCGCTTTAAGTGTTCACTTACGCGCTGCCTTTAGTTAGTAGGATGAGCTGGAATGAATCATACTTCTGGCTCCGCTACAGTCGATATGAGTCGCAGCAGGAGGCACGTTAAGCAATGTGTTTACATTTCGCAGTTATTCAAAGACAAGGACAACAAGGAACACGGCATTACTTTTGATGTATAGGTTTATGGAAATTTCTCTGACAGCCCCCTGTGCTGTGGGGTCTGCATTTGCAGTAATTGGTAAAGGTGCCTCATGTTATCTCATCTTATCTTATCTGAATGGTAGTAACTAAACGGAGCCATGTTTAGCAGATATAAAAATGCTCCTTATTCACTGTAAAAGTATAATAACTGTTCAGCTAGTGGATTAGGAAATCTCGAAGGTGCGGCCATGCTGAGCAACGTGATAAGAACCATGTAGGCACAGATAAGATTATCTACCTAATGAAATATTAATATGTTCAGTGCCCTGGTATAATAGAAAGTTATTTGCCCTTTAGCCCTGTGCCCAGAAAGGCATGAAGGTATGTTAGAGAGTGGGAAAAAGGGTGTTTACAAGCTGTCGCTGAGCTAAACCGAAACTGGGGGTAAGGAACTGAAACACTAAAAGTGAGAAAAAAAAAAAAAGAAGTAGGATTTGGATGATAAAAGACAGGCTTGTGTATTTCGTAGCAACACTGACTCTCTAGACAAACACAACAACCGTATCCTGCCTCTGATCTACTATTGAGCGCTCCTGCTGTGTCGGTTATCAGCAATGGATGTTTAAATAGACCTGCTACCGTCTTCAAGGGCACCAGGCTCACGTATCTCTGCTCTAACGTTATCCACCTTCAATTAGCTTAATGACACCAAAACTCTTCGATCAAGCCGGTGGGCCCACAAGGGTTTAATCTGTGCTCAAATAAGTCGGTCATTACAATAGAAAGTGTTGTTTTTGGATTTGAACGAATGGATGGTTCTGAATAAAAAGGTACATTTCAAGGTTTAAGGGAAGGCTGAATAAATTATTATTATTTTTTACATTAATCAATTGCAGCTTTCTCATAAAAGCATGGTTACTTACAGGACATAACATGAGTAAACATGAAACTATTATGAAACACTTTTATCCCAAAATGCAATGCTATTCTATAGATATACATGTTTTACAGTGAGATGACTGGTTTAAATGCACAAATATTACAAAACTCACATTCCTGCTGGCACACTCCAAAATGTGCACATGCAGATTATTCTGTGCAGACGGGATTAAGACTGAGAGCAAACAGATTATGATTTTATGAGGTATTCCCATGACATTACATGTCAAACTATAGAAGAGCCGGAGATTAATGTAAAGTGGGAACTGCAGCAGCATAAACGCCCTTCAGACAGGTTACTGCACACCTCAGTTGGGTGAATAAGCAAAACCAGACAGTTAGCGAGGGCGATAAGCACCGAAACTGAATGTTGTAGCTGAAAAACACAGTCACAGTGTTTCAGTCAAAGTCTGGTTAAGCCTACGGGCGTTTCTTGGTGTTTGAGTCACTGCCTCAACTTGCTAAACAACTACCTTTACAAGGGACAACACCTTATATGTTACGTCTCATTAAAGTTACATTATGATGCGGAAACAAAGACACTGCTAACCGGTCTCGGACGCCCTTTACGTCGCACTGTAACAAAGTGCCCTTGAACTGCTCGCTACTATTTAAAAGAGAGGTTAGCCAGCCATGCTAACTCCTAGCTAGCTAAAACACGGATCCGGTGCACCTCCTCTCTCTTACGTACTATTAACAGAGTAAACGAGTAGACAAATCAAATAACACATACCCAGGAAGCGGACCCACGTGTCGCGATAAATGTCAACAGTTTTTTCTTCTGTGGGATCCATAGCTTGCTCTTTTCACTCCATCCCCCGGTGCCGTACTATAAACTCAGAGAGCGTGTCTGGAATCCGACGGAGGGTGGTGACAGTGAAGGGGGCGTGGGCTCAACTACAACACCAACAACTAGGACATTTTACTTCATAACGCAGAAACTGTACTTGAAATACACGAGATATCTTATATATATATATATATATATTGATTCAACTTTATATTGATTTTTAAAAAACATATTATTTCTGACAACTACATTTTAGTGTAGTGGGCTGGGCTAAATAACAGAAACGCTTATGTGTTAAAACAGCACCACAAACTACATCCTTCACAGTGATAATATGGTTGAATTGCCAGCTTTGTGGCGCTGTTTCAGCATAAACTGAACATTATAACAGTCATTAAGGTGGGTTTAGTGCAGCACTGTTATATAATACCTACCTAATGTTTTTGACGAGTGAAAGGCCACTTTGATAAGTGGCGAAACATTTCAAAACAGTTCAAATAAGTCCAGCTCCCTTTGTCTTGTTTTTGTTTTAGGATATACTACGACTTGGACACATCTTCACAGTTATATATGCACCAATTACTTATTAAACCAGAGGATCGATTTTTCCCGAATAACAGTCAATTAAAATCCAGTAGTTATAATGTTCAACGTCTTAATTAATTATTTAAATCACAAGCACAGTACGTCTAATGGAAAGCGTTCATTCTGATTGACAAACAATCTGACCAATAGCTGCGAGCCATGCAACACAGTGGACCAATGAGAATGTAGGGGGCGGTTCAGTGGGAGGAGTCAGGACCCACCATGGCCGCCGCCAGCAGGAGCAATCATTATAGCGGCTCACCAGTCAGCTTCATTTACAAAAGGAAAACAATGCCCTTTAAATTGTTTTTGACTGTCGCCTTTTTTGTTTTTGCTGTAAAACGTTGTTTCGCCGACGATGATCACGAAATGGAAGAGTTTCTGAAGCGGGAGTTTTCCCTTTCCAAGCCTTACCAAGGTATCTATCGGTTGGGCTGTCACTGGTGCACAGGGGCAGGCGGAGGGGCAGATGTTTCCAGAATAATGCATTCAGCGACCACACCAGATTTATTCTCGAGATCTTATTCTTGTGTGATATAGTTTGTTCATCAACATCTTCTGTTTTCTGATATATATTATCGTTTGACATTCAGCTATGCCAGTACAATTCTCTGTGCTTCATTGGCTTTTAGCTGTGTGTTTGTCTCCGTTCTCAGCTCTTTTGTTCAGGTTTGACGTCGACTACTTGCATTGTACTGTGTCAGCTTTTTTATTATTACTACTGTGGTAACTTTACCTTTTGTGTTCTCAGGTGTGGGATCGTTAGGCTCCTCCCACTGGGAGCTGATGGGGGATGCCATGGTAACCACCGAGCAGGTGCGCCTCACACCTGACATGCAGAGCAGGCAGGGGGCAGTGTGGAGCCGCATCGTAAGTACTATACGTTTGGATGAAAGATTTGATCAGCTGATTCATTGTTTTGTCTGTAACAGAAACAATCCATAGTCCATTATCCAGCTAATCTTGTAAATTTATAGAGGAAGACAGGTTACAGTTAAATTACAGTAAAAGCCAGAGACATAAGATGCATATGGAGAGCAATCCATACAGTCTTGTACTCTCATTTCCTGTTTATTAGCTTCACTTAGCTCAAATTGATGCAAGCTAATACAGAAATACTGTAACAGATACAATGATAGTGAATATAAAAATGCCCATGTATATATATTAAAGGTTTAAGAAGAAGAGCTGTGAAAGAGCCTATTTACAGTCATATTTGGAGATGAGGTTTGGATATTGTCAGTACAGTCACAACATGATAGTGATAGTTATATCTGAATAAAGTAAATCTTCATCCTAGCAGTGGCACCTAACGTAGCACTAATGCCAAATTTAGGGAATATGCTTAAAAGTGGATGTATTGTGCATTGTTTTTTTTGTAAATCATTTTTATTTTTTTACCCCATCAAATTCATTGTTAAATGACTCATTATTGTGGTGAACATTTTGTATTTCAGCGACCGTAGTAAACCTGTTTGTGTTTCTAGCCTTGCCATCTTAAAGACTGGGAGATGCAGGTGCACTTCAAGATTCATGGGCAAGGAAAGAAGAACCTGAATGGAGACGGGCTGGCCATTTGGTACACAAAGGAACGCATGCAGAAAGGTAAACTAATGTTAAACCAACTGTACTTCTTATCACTTAAGAAATAATATGTTCTATGTTAATGGCATCTTTGTCCTCGCATGCTTTTATAGGTCCCGTGTTTGGGAACATGGACAACTTCACTGGCCTGGGTTTGTTTGTGGACACTTATCCTAATGAGGAGAAACACATAGAGGTATGCTGTAGCAGCTCTGCTTAGATCTCTACCATTGTGTGGAAAAAAGTCAGGCTAATGGACAAGTGCCACCAGTGTTCTGGCAGTTTTGTGTAAAGGGGCTGTATTTGTGTTCTTTTGTGCAATCATTTGGACACAGGCGCAGAAGAAGAGATACACTCCCCGCACACAGGTAACCATTCTTTGGAACGTCCTTTGACAACAACCTTATGTCTCACGTCTTCACCCAACCAGTATCAGTGCAGTATCTCTGAGGCAGCACTGGCTGTGACATGTTTTTGTCCCTGCATGTTTGCTGTGTGGTTACTACAAAGTAAAAGTACTAATATCACTGTGTAAAAATATCGGGTGCAGAATTGCTGCAGTAAGTAGGTCCTCGGTTCAAATGCTCTTGTTTCCTCCCACCATCATCAAAAAAACATGGGTGCTAGGCGCCGGGTCAGGTGATGGCATGCTCGGTTGGTGGCTCTTTTTCGTTGTACAATTATGTAATAACAAATAGTATTTAAAATATTCATTATAGAGGACATTTTTTCAGACTTTGTTGTCACTGTCACTGTTTTTTATTTTAGCATCATGAGACACCATTAAACCTCCTCAGTTTGCATGGCCTTCGTAATATAAAATGCCTCTGCATGGTCATCATATCTCAGCGCGGCTTTGATAAGAGACTAATCTGAATCCAAGCCCCCGCCTCATGTCCCTCCTTCCCTCTTGTTACCCCCAGAGGATCTTCCCCTTCGTTCTGGCCATGGTGGGGAACGGCACCATCAGCTACGACCACGAGCGGGACGGGCGGCCCACGGAGCTGGGCGGCTGTAACGCCATGGTGCGCAACCTCAAACACGACACCTTCCTCTTCATCCGATACATCCGCCGCAGACTCACGGTGAGTGAAACACGTCTGTCTTCATTTAGCTATGGCAGTAACAAAGCATACAGCATAGTATTATATTGAACAAAATATTGTAGACACCAATTGTCTTTTATCATATAAATTTCACATATAAACTAAATTTTCTGGTCTTACTATAATATAAATCAGTTGCTTTGTCAGTCCACTAGATGGTGCTGTTGATTTTTTTCTGGTGAGGTCTGCAGAGATGACTAGACAATGAACTTAATACATAAAGCAGATGTCATTTAAGGATAGAATTTGCACAATTTGGGTAATAAATAGGAATATATTACAGTATATTCTGTTGCAATATTAAGGATATTGCACAATAATATATGGCATATAAATAATAATGGCATATTCTAATTTAAGTATTATGATTACGCTGTATACTCTTAGTAAATTCTAGTAGTAAACATATTATTTAAATGAAATCCAGAGCTTAAGAGAGTTTAATTTATAATGTTCTAGGATGTTTTTTGAATCCACTGTATAAGCCGATGAGATGAGAAAGACACTTTTGTAAGCCGGCTTTTGGGAACAGGTGGCAAGATATTTTTGTCCCGCGATCCTCAACATCTAACTACCGTTCCCTGATTGCCTCTTTCGAGCAGGTGATGATAGATATCGACGGGCAGCATGAGTGGAGGGACTGCCTGGACTTACCAGGGGTGCGGCTGCCATTGGGCTATTATTTTGGAGCTTCTGCAGTCACTGGGGATCTCTCAGGTAAACAGCCCCGGCTACAGCTCTGCGTACTACTAGAGCTTCCTAAACGGTTTAATTATATTAATATTAAATTGGTTGTAGAGTGCCAGTGTGTGTTAAGAAAAAACAAATGTCTATATTGTTTAAAATCAATATTGTGTCCATGAAGGTTGCTTTTATATGAACATTTGCTGTCAATGTTTGCAACTCCCAATCACATTTCATCACGTCTAATTCACATGTGTCAGTCTTTTCTATCTTTTCTATTTTTATTTTCCGATTCTGATTTAATTTCTAGATAACCACGACATCATCTCTCTGAAACTCTACCAACTGACCGTGATACGGAGTCAAAAGGAAGAAGAAGGGGAGGAGGAGGATGAAATAACCATCCCCAGTGTAGACAATATGGAGCTGCTCAGATGTAAGTTTCCTGTAACCGCTCGTCCTCTGGAGGCTCACTGGAGCCTGTCACAGCTGTCGTTTGGCGAGAGGCGGGGTACACCCTGAACTCGCACACCTACGGCCAGTTCAGAATCACCAATTAACTTAACAAGCATGTGTTTTGACGGTGGGAGGAAGCCACAGTATCCAGAGAAAACCCAGACAGATGGAGAACCTGCAAACTCCATACAGAAAATCTATTAGTTGTGGTAATAATTATAACTTGTACCTCCCTACTTACATATTCTCTTCTCATCGCCTGCTCTGTCTATTCCCCTGTCTCTCCCTCTGCATGCTCTCTTCCCCCCGTCCTATTTATTACCTTCCAGTGGGTCAGACTGAAGAAGGGATGAGCGGCATTGCCATTTTCTTCATGGTGCTCTTCTCCTTGCTGGGCTGCATCTTCCTGGTCATCATCTGCCTGGTGGTGTACAGCCACTGGAACGAGAGCCGGCGCAAGCGCTTCTACTGAGGAAGACGCCCAAAAGGAGGCTGCGATAACTACTGAGGTCCACGGACCCGACTGCACTGAGACGAAAGTGAGACGCTGCCGTGGGCAGGTGGAGCGGTGTGGGTCATTTTACCCCGAGGACAACACCAGTTTGACACTAGACGGAGCTGATGTGTGCCCTGCTACGAAAAGCCATTGTCCAGCCTGACATTTAGTAGTTGTGAAGAAGTAGGAGGACGTGATTTTACTCTTTGTACTCAACCCCTTCCTCTCACACACACCAGCTCGGCCTTACCATCTCCACCTTTGTACCTGTCAGCACAGCAGACGTGCAGTATCTTACATGACTTCTTAAAAGCAGCTATATTTATTTATTTTGTTACTATTTTCTGCAGCAGCTATTAGTTCCCCGCTGTTGATTTTATTGTTAGAGAGATATAAATATTCAAGTATCGCGTGCATTCCTGCTCGTGAATCATTTACCACCTTCAATACGAAGTGCTAACCAAGTATAAGTATAAAAAACTCTAATTTAACCATAGCCTCTCGCTAACCTCTCTCATTTTCTTTGCATTATAGAAAGTCTATTATATAATGTACGGTATATTCTTGCATGACATTTGTTGGGGCTCTACTCTCTTGAACTGTCAAGGCTACTCCTCTGTTTTACGTACATCATGCGTGCCCTTTGTATGTGTTTATATGAGCGTGACCTCACTAGCCAATGTGCTGATTTGGGTTTTAGCGGAAATGTCTGTGTCAAATATTATAGGCTCACAAAGTGTCTATCTGTATTTGATGGCTTCCCCTTGAGTCCATGTGCACATTTCAGAAAGCGTCTCGATCAGTTCAGAGCGAATTCCTTCTAAATGTGTTTCTAATAGATGCATGTCAAAATTGTAGCTTTGCACCGAAATGGAGAGCTGAGCAGAGCGATTCATTTCTCAATCGTGGATGCAGATTTTCTCCGTCACTGACATTTCTTTCTTTGAACACTAATTTGACCTTTTGCGTTTGTTTTGTTGTGTATGAAAACACGGCCTCTGGTGAATGCGTCATACGTGCTTTTGCAGCGAGCTGAGCAGACATGCTGGTTTGGCTTCAGGCTGCCCGCCTCTCTCACCGACCGAGGCGTTCTCCAGCTGTTGTCGACTCGCCTCCCGTATGCTCCGGAAATGGTTATTGTGCAGTTTCTGCGAGGACCTCCTCATTCTTGACAACCACACTACCTTATTTTAAATGTATTGTTTGTTGCCTTTGATTTGTTGCTTTGTGTGACAACTCTGTGCCTCATGTATCCATTCAGTGAACCACAAATTACAATTTATACATTGAACAATCTTCTTTGTCCTCACCTTTTTGCTGCGACCCGTTGAAGACCTGAACACTGCAGTGTTTGTGAATGAGCTCAGTATTGCACTGATCCTCGCTGGAGCAAAATAATTTAAGAATCGTTGTTGTTTGATGAAGCGTACCACAGAAACGCCATGATCAGTCTGTGTGAACAACAACAGGCTGTGCACGTTTTTGTTGGATGACATAACATCCATCGATAGTTTAGCCCAACAGCCCGAGGTGCCTCTCACACAGAAGTGTGATGGCCTCCTGATCAATACCTTAGCTTTGTCACATGCCTCATTGGGACAGTGTGAGAGTAATTGCACAACATTGTTGATGCCTACAGTCCCTCAGTCTTTTCCTTTCAGCCATCTCCAGCACGGAGAAGCCACATCAGTGTAGGTCCTCTCTTGTTTACACTATAATCCTTTAACGTTTCTTTTTTTTTTTGGTGCATTAAAACCTTTCAGTGGATGCTTCACAAGGCTCCATCATACTCCTAGCTGACAGGCTGAGGCAATCATTGGTAAGACGCAAAATGCGTTGCCACATCTACATTAGTTCGGGAATGTCACAGTTATGTGAAGATGGACAAACCCTCCGTGACGTGACAAGATCATTTTGAAGCTCCGTGGGTGGCTCCAGCTGTTGCCATGTTTTAACCTGACCCAACAAACCCCCATGGTTACACTTAACAGGAGAATTAAACATGTTTACCCTCTGGTACAAAGAATGGTTTTAGTCTCACTAACTAAATTCTCCATTCATGACACAGCCGTACAAAGGGATCTTTTTTTATATATACCGGTCAGGCATAACATTATGACCACCTTCCTAGTATTGTGTAGGTCTCCCTTGCGTCTCCAAAATAGTTGTGACTCATCAGAGAATGGACACGGTTCTTCTGAGGGTGTCCTGTGTTTTGGCAACAGAATGTTGTTAGTGGGGGGCCTTTGGGTCCTCTGGGATGAGGGGAGGGGCCTCTGTGGATCAGGCTTGTTCCAGTGCATCCCATAGATGCTGGATCAGTTAGGGATCTATGGGATTTGGAGGCCAGGTCAACACCTTGTGTTGATCGTCATGTGTGTGTGTGCCTATATCAGGCTGTATCCTGCTGGGGATGCCTTCTCCCATCAAGGAGTGTCATTGCTATGGGGTGGGGGGGTGGTCTGGTCTAGGTGGGTGCTACATGTCTAAGTAACAACCACATGAATGAATGCCAGGTCCAAAACATTCCCAGCACAACATTGTATAGTTACAAGGTAATCAATGTTATTCGCTTCTCTTTCAGTGGTTTTAATGTTGTGGCTGATCAGTGTAAATTTCAAGTCAAAGAGCTGCAAAGTCGGTCAGCAGAGCGCCAATGTTGGTTTTATTAAAAAAATAAAATACAAATGATGACCCAAAGAGTACACAGCAGACTTCTTACTAAAACCAAAGCATTTTTATGTGTCAGTCAGTGCTTCAATTTGCTTTTTCTCTTTTTCCACTTCGCTCATTTTGGCTTGTTTAAAGTTATTAGGAACACAATGTAGAAAGACTCTGTGTTTGTAGATGCCCGCTTCCCGTTCAAACTAGAATGGTTCTCATTTTGGCAAAAAAAAAAAAAAAGTCCACATAGCTCAACCATAACACCTCCACCTGTTGGGTTTTATCTATGGTTGAAGAAAAACAAAATGAGAAACAATCACACTGATGATGAATACAGTGTTGAGTATCACTAATATGAGCTGGTCAAATGCAGGCCGACTGTGTTCCATGTTGAGGTCTTTCATGTGTACGTTATACATACATATATATATATAAAACTGACGGTATTGTGTTAACTGAGGATTAAAGGCAACGGTTAAATATTCAGTCTGAAAATTCATGAAGATGGAAAAAGAAGAAAACCAAAAAACAATCGGTGAATGAGTGCAACAGAAACGAGGGGTGGGAAAGTGGCAAATACAGACGTGAGTGTACTGTCAGCATGTACAACGTGGTTTATCCTTAAGAGCAGGAAGTGTTAGTGGTTGAGGGAAGCGGACAGTAAAAAGCCAAAAACAAGAGGGAGGAAAAAAATACCTAAACTAAGAAAGGCTTTTTAAAACAAGCCGCTCAAAAGACACTGAAGCATACATACGTCATTGTATAAGCATTACAAGTAATATTTTTTTTTAACAAGTTTTCTTAAACAAATACATATTCACAGACCAAGTAGATTACAGTACAGTGCAGTGCTGATAGTACTGAGAGTTATATTGCTTGTACGGGTGCCCACAGATAAGTGACAGAGAACGTGAGAAAGGGGTCGCAGCATTTAACAGTAGGTTTATGGTTTTTTGTTTTGTTTTTTTTGCATAGCCTAGTTGAGATTACAGAGGTGCGTGATGCAGAATGAAATATCAAACAACAACGGGGAGAGGACAATCATGAATCAACTGCTTTGGCTTTATCAGACTCGTGGGTCAAATGTGTTGATTTCAAAAACAAAAAAAAATCCTAGCACTGCTTGTTGAAGATAACCCTGAGAGTGTGAAACCAAACAGAACGAGCACACGCACGCAACAAACGCACGGCAGGAAAGACTTTGGCTGATTGTTCTGTCGACAAATCCGCATGGGTGGACGTGGCCTTTTCTGTAACCAAGACACAGCCGGGCGAAGGGTGGAGTCACGGTCCAAGCAGAGCCAACGGAGCGGAGCAAGATAACTCAGCCGCAGCCACACATGCAGCTAGTCGTACAGGTGAAAACCGTTGTCGGCGGGCGGGCGGGCGCGCGCGTGGGTAGAGGAGAGAGGGGACACGTTGCATCACGCACCTCTGTTGAGGTTGACGAAAACAAGAAGGCAAAGTTAAAGCCTATAAAACAAACGTACACGGTCGTATACAATCAGCTATTGGATACATATGAGCTCCACCACGGCATACGTCCGAATCCAAGCAATGAGAACGTTACGCATTTCTGACCCCGTTAAGATAAAAAGGTCTCGGCAACTGCGGCTTCAAATGAACAGCACACAACAGCTCACAAATAAACGGATGGGTGTCTGTCAACAATCCGTGACCGATATAGCCCTTACTCTCAGTAAACATGTGAAAACCAGGGAGGCATAGCAGTTGTTTGGCAATGGGAAAACTATGGACCTCCAGTTCACTCATGCACAAAAAGAACCCCTTCCCTTCCCCTGTTTTCCTCACACCCCTCCCTTTTTACTATTAGTTTTCTACATAAGTAAGTATACAAACAAGCAAAGATGCACCTTAGCAAAAAAGGTTACAGAGCAATCTCTTGTTGGGAGTCCGCCCTCCAAACCCAACACACGAACAAATTGAATCACAACAAAGCCACAGGAAAACAAATCTTCCTCATGCTTCCGAGTCAGTTAACGTCACAAACTAATCTGCCAAACACATCGACACACAAACGATCTGGTCTCGACAAATCCCATCAGTGCCACAACTACCTAGACACAAAAGTATTTTTAAACCCAACACAGCCACCCCTCGACTACAAAACCAATGTACGTAAAACTGTACAGAGCGTGTGACAGTTTAAAAGCCAGTGGCTGCAAAAATGTTTATGAACCACATCCTTTTCTCAGAAAGCGAGCGCACTTTCTCGTAACGACTGCCATTTTTTTATTTTTTTTTCCTTTTAACTGATACAGAAAGCAACCCTCTGCTTTTAAATCAGTCATGCTCGGAGCACAAAGTTCCCAAAAGAAATCAAGGACAAAACCACTTGACCATGTCTATTTCTAATAAGGCAGTATAAGGACATTTGCGCTCTAGAAATGCAGCAAGGCAGCTTGAGGTGTGTTGTCAAAAAAAATAAAATAAAAATGTATTTTATTACTTCTGCTAATGGGTGTGCAGTCATGCTCACAGTATAACTGCTCCTCTGAAAGGGTCACTGTCATGTTAGTATGGCTTCATGTTTAAGCACTGGCTCAACAATGCAATAAAAGGACTGCAAACCTTGCACTGCTGCTGCTGCTGCTGCAAAACCGGACAGCAGCATGCGTGGCAAACATGAAAATAAATCTTTCAGTTTAAACTGTAAGCCAGCTAGGTCATGTTTCTGAAATGTTTGGTGCAGTGGCCCTCTGCTGTTGTTTCCCGCAACGCTTTAGGCAAAAGAGTAAGGAAAAAGGAAACACTTGGATGGGCCACTGGGCTGCACGGGCCCTAAAATGAGATATATTCTTGTTAGGTGTCATCACTTGATAAGAGGCCAACATTTTGTCCTTGTCAGAGTCCTCTGTGCCGAAAATAAAATAAAGAGACTCGCCAGCCAAGTCATCCAAATGAATCTAGCCGACAGTGAAGCCAAAACATTATATTTGTCGTATTCTGATAAATTCATATAAAGCATGAGAAAGAAGAAGAGCAAGAAGCGGTGCTTTGTGAATGAGTGTGCTTGTAAGAAGCGGAATGACTGACTCAGGTCTTTACACTATGCCCGTTTTCGACATACAGTATCAGAGTATCATGTAAATAAAAATGCAAATTACTGTTCCAAACTAAAATGTTTACCGACGCATCAGTCTCTGCTCGTCTCGCACAGATCTTCATCTTGCAAGGTACACGTTATTTATTCTGCAGTGGTTTTCCTATTCGACAACAACTGGAACAAACACTGTACAGTATATTGGGGCAAGCAACATGCAATCCCGAAAACCATGCAGTCAATCGCAACAGATTCCATGCCGAGCTTGCGTCCAGCTCAACTCGCTAATGCACAGGACCTCTGCTGCCAATGGAAAAATACCACCGCATATCCCTCTCACTGCCAAGAGCCATAGGGGCCACCAAGAGCCAAGGCAGCACCAGCTAACTAACTAGCTGGCTGAACTGCACGACCACATGGCGCGGCTCACGCACAACACAATGAAACTAGATCCACACATGTAAAGTTAAACCTCAATCCATTTATTTTTTTTTTTACCCCATCCACATCACATCTGCACACAATGTTGAGCAGCTCGCCGTCACTGCTCGGGAAAGAAAAAACCTCAAATATAAACACAGAAAAATCATGCCTCATGCAAAACACCAGTGCTTTTAACTGTTTATCCTCCGCGTTGATTTCTAGCAGAACTCTTAAGATATACACCCGCACGCAACTCAGCCCTTCCCTACGCAGCACACGCTCTAGCAGCCCATCAGGTGCCTCGCTGCACTTAACGGTGACACCCGTGGCATTCGCTGAAGCACAGCTTGTTATAAAACTAAGAAAAAAAGCAAACACGTCCTTCAATATTAACATCCAAACTCTATTACCGAGTGATAAATTCCCTCAGACGCAACATAGTAAATAAAACGCGATATCACAGAGCCACCGCTTTTTATCGGTTAAAAAAAAAGTTGGTGGCGTTGCCCAGTCCGTTATTATTATGAAATTAACACAGTCAGAAACTTGAGCGGGGAGATGTCACGAACCCCATCAATAAATCATTGAAGCGCTGGGCACCCCTCGTGTCATGCTAATCTGTGACCACAATATGGATATCAAGTAGGTCCGGGGAGGCTTTGCATGACATTTAAAACCCAGAGACTAGACAACAAGCTGAACTCATACCCTGCTATGTATGAGCGTACACTCTCCCCGCACAAGTCCCACAGACACCAGAGGAGACCAGACGCTCGTTACCATGACCTCAAAGCTGACATCACTATGCAGCTGTGCCCTAGATTTCATGGCGTTCAAACAGTCGCACACAAACTCAGCTTTTTGGGGGGGGGGGGGGCTAAATGTAAGCTCTCAGGTGTCATACTAGGTTTTTAGGAGGGTTGTTTTTGACTTATCTGCTCATCCATACAAGGGATGGGGGAGCAAAGTGGTCGACCGTGCTGGTATGTTCCTGAATGACCATCCCACCGGAGGTGAACGTCGCATGGAACGACGGCCGGAAATGTTCGGACCCAAGGGACAGAAACGGAAACATGACAGCAGTGCTGAAGGAGAGGGCATCGGGAAAAGATCAGTTCTGGTTTGAGTCACAATCAATTGCTGCCTTCTCTGCCTTCACACTGATGTTCCTAACTCTAAGAAGAAAAAAAATAAAAATCAAACAGGGCAAGATAATGTATTTGCTGGTTCCCCCCATTAAGAAAAGCAAAGCAAACAAAATAAGCCGGGAGTTTGTCCACACGTCGTCGTTATCTTTCCTAAGCAGGAGCCGTTAAAGATTAGTTATCACCCTCATTTTCATGTCGTGTCTATGTGTTAGTTCAGAGAATTAAAACACAGACAGTCCCTGTTGCAATGATGATGACAACAGCTATTCGTTGTCCTGTGTGATCCAGGGAGGTGCGCTGGTTGGCTGGTTAGTTGACCTATCAATCACACCATGTGGTCTCCGGTGCTGGTGCTGGTGGTCTGGCTGGGCAGCTCCGAGTTGTGCTCCTTCTGTCTGAAGGTCTGCTGCTGGTGCCCGGAGCAACACTCTCTGCCGGCGCCGTTGCACATCCGCTGCTCCTCATCGCTCTCCTCCTCGAGCCCCGAGCCCTCGTCTACGTCCAGCTGGCAAACGCACACCTCAATCCCTGAGTCGCCGGTCACGTGCCGACGCCTAGTGACGAGCTCTTCGTCTTCCTCGGCCGCCGCCAGCAAAGCCTCGCCGTTCCCCTCCACCACACACTGAACCCGGATCGGGAGCGGCGCTGCCTCCTGGTCCGAAGATGAGTCCAAGACCTGACCGTCCATCATTGGGTCCGCTTCAGACGGGGGTTGCGGCACAGAGGCAGAGTCAGGTAGATTCACTTGTGGAGGGAGAGCTGAAGTTGACTCAGGAGGGTTTTCAGAGTAGGGAGGAGGTGGTGTCGGAGGGTGGCCCACCACCTCTTCATAGTCGGGAAGCTTGCAGTCGTTCCAGAACCCTGAAAGTCAGAAAATGTAAAACCTTTAGTCTGCAACTATTAAATAACTACTACACCAAAAGGAAATATTGTCACGTCATCCACATTTTAATGACCCCTAACTTTTGTAAATGAACCCACAACCTAATCACTGCTGAGACAACACACTGGGATTCAAACAGTCATAGCTCTTCTAGAAAGGCAGCAAATGCTACCTTTACTGGTGGCTGGATAGGGCTGGGCGATTAATTAAATTTCATTTTCGATTTCCATTCTGACACACGTCATGTCTTGTATGGTAAATGCAGCGAACCCTTCCATCTCCACCTGTGCACTCCGCCCCGGCCCGCCCCCGCCCGACAGTTTTCGTTTTCAGCCACGGCGGTGCATATTGCCAGTGGGTGTTTGGAAAAAACGTGTAGAAGACGACGATGGAAGATGGCCTTCGGTCGGGAAGAAAGGTAAAGCGAATTCTGTGGTGTGGAAACACTTCGGTTTCGAGGAGTCTGACTCGGAGCAAACGAAGATATCATGCAACCGTGTCTGCACCTCAAGGGAACATGACCAATTTATTTAACCGTTTTTAAGTCCACACACAGAGTAATGCATGACCAAGCAGTGAAAAAATGATATACTGATTATTACTAGTGTTTTTTTTGCAGTACTAGGTAAGGTTGTTGTAGCAAGTGCATTACACCATGTTGTTAAAATAAATATAGTTAGTTTCCCATAATCAAGCAGCCCTATGACCGGATGACCATCTCTGCAGGTGGCCAATTACTACTTTCTCCATGATATGTAGACGGACGAGTAATAGCCAGGGTATCTATGTGAGTCACTGTCTAAGTATGCCTTCAGTCAGAGTTGTGTTCACATTCTTGACAGTAAGTCAAGAATGTTCACTGTGAGCTTTGGACTGTGTCAAGTGCGCTTCCAGTCAAAATCCTGTTTGTGATATTAGTGGACATAATATCCGATTACAGCCAAGGTCCAGAGTGACCACTGACATTAGGGTGGCATCTCTATCTGCTGTCCTTCTGGCAACCTCCGACCAAGATACACAAACACATACTCAATTTACAGCTACACCGATCAGCCACAAAACTCTGACCACTGACAGGAGAAGTGAATAACACTGACCATCTTGTGACAATTCAATGTCCTGCTGGATTCTGGACCTGGCATTCGTGTGAATTTTACTTAGACATGTACCACCCAACTAAACCAGACCCAGCAATTACACTCCTTAAATGCTGTAGCCACACACAAAAAGAAAACAGTTTATGAACAACTCAAACAAACAAACAAAAAAAAACAGCACAAGGTGTTGACTTGGCCGCCAAATTCCCTAGATTCCAAACTGATCAAGTATCTGTGGGATGCACTGGAACGAGCCTGATCCACAGAGGCTCGGTCAGGGGAGACCTCAAGTAGGAACTGTAACTCTCTCAAGGAACACAGAAGGATCCCATAGGATGCGCTGCAGAAAAGAATACCTGGGCCTTTGTGTTCACACCATGACAACTTTGTTTGTCGATCCTAATCTGTATTTATAGCCACCTATGTTCTGCACATAAATTCTGGCATTACTCACTCAGATTAAGAGGTGGAGGGGAGATGAAGGAGCTGGACGCTCCTTGGTAGGCCATGAGGCTGATCTCACGTTGACGCTGCTCCTGCTGCAGACGCATCTTAACCCTCCGGTGTCGGTAGGCACAGCAGCAACTCAGCATGATGATCAGGGTCCACACCAGCCAGAACCCTATCAGAGGAGACAGGCCCATTGGAATCTGATCATTAGCACTGTAGGCTGATTGATCTGTCTTCACATGACTCTTTAAAACTCTAGTGTTGAGTTAGGTGTGCCGTTAAGCAGCATTTTGAATTTGTTATCATAAGAGACATATTACATCACATCTTTCTTTGCTTTGAACTAAAATTGGGCTTCAAACTTCTTGATAAATTCAGCTTCCTGCTCAAAACATTTTCTATGTTTAATATAGTATGAAAGTGAAACTAATTTGAGATTAAAACCATACATCCGTCAAACAAAAACCAGACCTAAATTTCCATAAGCAGAAGTGAAAGAACAACAGTGAGGGTTTACACACACATAGACAGTGCAGTGTTTCTGAATGAACAGATGAATTGAAGATTATCTTATCTTAAATAAAGAACTGTACTTACACCAGAGCTCATAGTAGTAAGTGCAGCACTCTGTCTCGCCACAGCAGTAGCCCATCTCACAGCGGTACTGTTCATTATTTACCCCGAAACAGAACTCCTTCCCCTTGAATACACACAAGAGGTACACATAGTGAAAGCCTGAGTCAATATTCAATCACACGAGTCAACAATAAAATGAAATGCAAACTACTGATGGAGTGAACTATTTCCAGGATCTGTTTATCCTTACTCGTTGTCACTTCGCCGTCACTTACTGTGTTTGCACAAATAAGTGTCAATTTTCTGTCCTGTGTACCACTGAAATCTGTTCAGAGGCCTAGGCACGATCAGCTACTACTGCTGGAAGTTGCCGACGGTGGAGTAAAATGAAAGCGAGTTTAAAAACTACACAAAAATATTACAAAACAAAAGATACTAAATGAGTGGTTTGGTTGGTATATCGACGGCATAATTTGATACAACAAATAACCAATGCGATACAATGTGTAAAGTGCTAATAAAACCTCAAACTTCCAGGTGTTTGGCTATGTTTAATTTAAATGTCAAGGCTTTGATGGCTGCCGGTAATAAAACAATGACGCTAGTCTTTTACACTGAAGAACGATGTCGGTACATTAATAAATATGGCGGTAATAAACTGCTCAACGGCCATTACGGTGGTTCATAAGTGGTTTGAGTACGTTTAAAACAAGGATGCAGTCCGGCTAACATCAACAACTATGAATAACCACGTCAATTTGCCAGGTAACAGTTAGCAACAGGCTAACGATAATCTTTGACAACCTTGATTCAAATTGTAAAATGGGGACGTTAAAACACATCCGCGGAGTGTCTCGAGTTACGACCCAAATTTGACATCGAAATAGCTGTCGAAATATAAATGAAAACTTTTACAAACTGACGTCATCCACGGTATACAGCAGCGAACCGTGCCCAGTTTCCTTTGTGGAGGAGACAAAAAGGCTCCGCACAAGGCCTTCACCCAGCCCAGGAGCAGCGGTCTCGGCTGAAACCATCAGCCGACCCCGGGAGCCCTAGCGCCGGCTTACCTGCACCAGACACGTCCCGGTACAAAGAAGACCTACAATGGATCCCAGTGCTTTCTGCGGCATCTTTCTGGGTTTTCGGCCGATGACACGACGGGAATCATATAGTAGTCGGTCAAATCGACGACTCGCTGAGTTGACAGCGGAAGGCTGGAGCTAGTAACGGTTCATCCTACTCGGACATGTTTTTGTTGTTCCTCTACCGAGAAACGCCACTGGCGTTAATAGGAAACACGGGCGGCGGATGGATGGCAGGGGGCGCTGTGTACGTGAGTGTTAAACTAGTATATACAGTCAATGGTGTGAAAGCACATGATTTCATATAACGCAGGTTCAAGTTCAATGCGGAAGCTGCTACTCACCGACAGACGTAATGTGATGATGATGACAATAACAATATAATAATAAAAAAATAAAAATATATTTTTTTTATTAAATGGCTTAATCGTAAGGTTCACGATTAAAGTCGGACACAAGGAATAATTACTTTAACTATAACAACAACTTTTACTGCACTTTAAAAGTAGTTCTTATAGTATTTAAAACTTTTAAATACTATAATAATTTTTACCACAATAATAGAATGCAGATACAGAGTACAGAAAATAAATATTTAGAGTTTACAAGTGGAATCTATATATCTGATATATGACTGCATGATAACTACAGAACAAAATCTAGCTGTATGATGAATGTACCGTGGTGTGCAGAGGTGCCACAGTTTCCTCTTTTAAAACTCTACGGTTGTCGTGTATACTGTGTATATAGTTCTTGTATATTTGAGAGGCGAGTTTCCAAAGTTTATTTTATTTTACTTTATTTGTTTAAACGTAATGGGTGCAACAACACCAAAACAAATTCCTTGTATGTAGCCTACAAACATGCTTGGAATTAAAGTCTTTTCGGATTCTGAATATTGTGCAAAGCTTGTGCAGTGTTATGTGTTTTTGTATAAATATGATCCCGTATGTATGTGTTGGGGAGGCTATAGTGAGGACACCATTTCACTTATTAATTAGAATGTTAACCATAGACTTAACACATGAAAATAAATCATGTATTGTTAATGGGGCACATACAATTCATGAACAGAGAGTAAAAACCCAATAAGAAAACGTATTACAATATCAAAAGAGCGAGAAGAAATTAAGTTTATTAGTTATTTGACAGGTAAATGACTCAAATATTTTTGGGGTACACATCCGGGTTACTTTTCTGTCGTCGCAGCGCGCCTCGACGTCTCAGCTGCCAAGTAGTTTACGTTAACGTCATGGTTCCCCTGGCAACACAGAGCCTGACCATTGAGCCTGACAGCTGCTGTCCCAAGAAGCATGGTCAGAAGGATGTTAATCCACTCAGCCTGAGCAAGGACCACAAAACCACCTGAGGAAAACATGGTGAGTTATCGTGATTCACAGCCACAGCAATCTCGGAATTACAACATGGGACATGTTATTTATATTTTCTCTCTAACGTAGTTTTTGCTTCTAGACATAATGTGCGTGGCACTGGAAACTGTTAGCTATAGCTGGCTAACAAGTGCCAACAAATGGTAAAGCTAGCTAAGGAGAATGCCATAACATTTAGTTTTCACTGTCAAAAAGATGTAATTCTTAGGTTAATATTTGATAAGATTGAATACCTGGCACAGTTTCAGTATCTGGAAAAAAGTCTAGTGGGACAAGTTGTAATATTCAGCTGTGTTTAATTTAACTAGTCAGCTTCATTTAAGAAAAGGTAAACAATAATATACGTAAATACATACATATTCACACACATATTCACCACTTTTCATAATCATTCAACAGTTGTATTATAAAATGAAAGCAAGTTACGACTTTGAAGTTTGTTTTTAAAGATGTAATACCCGGAAATCTGCTGAAATAATTTTTCTCTATGCTGACTTGACTGTAACTTTTAATTTGGATGCATGGTGTAGATCGCAGAGTGCGTCCTAAAATACACTGCATGATCATTAACCTGAGTCATAGATTTTCTTGCCGCTTTCTGGACACAAGCCAGCGTCTGTGCAGACACCTAATCTTGGCTGACCAAAGAAAGCTTTTGGCCGGATACATTTGTAGGTCACTGCCAGCAGCTAGATCCTCGTACTGGATGATTTTAGCGGTGGCCTGAGGGTTTACGTACACACTGAATAAGGCTTCTCTCTGACTGGTGCTTTACCTGACACAGATTAGGTCAGGACTTTTTAACAGAGAGAAAATGCTTGCAAATTTCTGATGATCTAGATTGCTGTGCTATTGAGGCTAATCACATCTAATGTGCTCTCTGATCCACCTGCAGGGCCTCTTGTCCATTCTTAGGAGACTGAAGCGGTCTCCAGAACAGGAGGTGCGCTTACTGCTGTTAGGACTGGACAACGCTGGCAAGACCACTCTGCTAAAACAGCTGGCAGCCGAAGATGTCAGCCACATCACCCCCACACAAGTACAGACAGACACACAGCGTTAGCCACACACTATGGAAATTACACATTTTCCCCTCTTTTCTTCTTCATCAATTCACCTTTTGAAAATAATAAATTACACATTAAGCATTTATCTTTCCACAGGGTTTTAACATAAAGAGCGTTCAGTCTTCTGGCTTCAAGTTGAATGTTTGGGACATTGGAGGTCAGCGCAACATTCGTCCGTACTGGAGGAATTATTTTGAGAACACGGATGTGCTGGTAGGTTCAGTTTGATTTACTTAAAGATTACATGTTACAGTCAGCAGAAATTAATTAATTAAATTAAATGAACAGGCCTCGATAGTCACTACGATATAGTATTGTTCTTCCTGTGATCAGTTTGTGACTCTGCATTGCTTGCAGATCTATGTGATTGACAGCTCAGACAGAAAAAGATTTGAAGAGACGAGTCTGGTGAGATATGATTTACATTTTCTTGTTATAATTGTATATTTTTTGAGTGACTTGTATCCACAAACTACAGAACATTTTTAGGGTGAGGAGATATTTTCATTATAAGACTCCACAACAGTAGGAATTGAAATTTGATGAAGGATAATTACGTATAATATTCCAGTTTTCATTGTACCTATATTTTCTGAAGCCATTAGCTGAGATTTATGCCGAAAGTCGTAATACTTAATACTGATCCCCCTTATTCATTTTCCTCCAGGAGCTATCTGAGCTGCTGGAGGAGGAAAAGCTTGCCACCGTGCCACTGCTGATCTTTGCCAACAAGCAGGACCTGATGACGGCCACTCCTGCGTCTGAGCTGGCAGAAAGTCTTAACCTGCACACGATCCGGGATCGCATGTGGCAGGTGCAAGCCTGCTCAGCAGTCACTGCTGAGGGAGTGCAGGTAAACACAGCCTGTCTACAAACACAACATGCATACACAGCAAGAGGGGCTGCAGAGTGGTACCAGTGTCCTTTGCAGTCAGTTTGTCACTTTAAAATGAAATTATGTGAAACTTTGTGGGAAATATTTTGTTATTTAGCTTCTTGATTAGCTTCCTAACTCTAAATTGAAGCAGAGAGCAATTCAAACTTCAAACTTACTTCTCTCTGCTCAAACTATACATACTATTAATACAATTATTATTATGTATTATTTTTAAAGAACCAGGCTTCTTTGTGTCCACATGAGTAAACATATATCTCTGCCTTGCTTTGCTTTCATGCTAAATTTTAGTGGCTAATGTTAATAAGGGGCACAAACATTTTAGGTTATAAAACAAATAAATACAAAAAAGTACATAATGAAATTACCCAATTTTTTTAGGCATAATCCCCGTTTGTTTTCTTCCAGGATGGCATGACCTGGGTTTGCAGAAATATAAAATTTTCGAAGAAATAATTCAAGAAGAATTGCACTTTACTCTTGACTTGACCAGCACAAGAAGTCAACAGAATGACATTATCACTTTTATGAGTACTAATTGTTGATACACATATTCTATACATAACTAAGTTCTTCTTCCTCTACATAACTTAGGTCCCTGTATCATATATTTTTAAATGTATATACTGTATATAGACTGTTTTATTTAAAGTGCTGTTTGCACACATTTTTTGTAAGGTGATAATTTATTGCAAATGTATATAAATTTTCAGAATAAATAATCTGCATTTCATTGGGTTGGATTCATGACTGGTAGGTGCTGCAGGCCTGCGAGTCTCTCTAGTCAAAGCTAGAGGGCGCCGTTGCGCTAGTGTTATCAATCGCAGCCCAATTATTTCATCCTGTGCTTTCCATCAGTGATGTGGAATTCTGTGTCATGTTTCATTTGTTCATTTCATAATCACATAATCATTTTTTTATTCACACACTACAGCGCACTGCTCTTTATTGCCAACCTAGAAGTCAGATAGATTCAAGGCCACACACACACACACACACACACAGTAGGAAGCAGTGATTCATGTAGTGTTGCTTCAGCGTTAACACACTGCGATTTCTCACGCAGCTGCTTATGTCTGCGCGGTGTTCTGCTCAGTTACAGAAAGAAAAAAAAAATCCTATATCATGAACAAAATCAGCATAAACACACAAAACAGACCTCAACGTGTCCACGCAATACACCATACAGAAACACCTTGGCCATTCAATTACTCAACTTCTCACCTTGTTCACTGTGATTTCCCACAAGGCAATTGCGTTTTCTGTCTATTTTTCTATTTTGTCTTTTGCAGCACATTTGCCACAAACTCCACTAATCTGAACTGGATGAGTGCTCCACTGTGGTCCTATAGGGCATTTACATACAAACCTTTTCCAGGACTAATGGCTCTCCAATACAATTTGCATTTATATAGCTCCCTTCATACCAACATGATTTGGCACCTTTGCCCATGATAAAAATAAACCTCCTCCTTTGGCCTTGAGTTACTGCCCTGCTGCTGCCGGTGTGTGTGTGTGGCTGCGTGCACTTGTGTGCCCCCTCTACGTGTGTAAGGTTGGCTGATTTTAATATGTCAGAGCTGCTTGGTTCTCCGATGGAGACTGAAACAAGTGCAGAAACCCTCAAAATGGGCTTCGTAATGATTCGGCCGCCTGTGTGAGCTTTGGTCTCGCGCTCGGTGTGCACACGGCACATTTGAATTTTGTCGATGCAGCAGTGTGGGACGCTTGACCAGGCCAAAAAGTCATGAGGTAAATATTAAGCAGCAACAGATATTGTTGGACAAATTAAAAAAAGGGAGTCCTACATATATATTTTTGAAATACTGCTTACAGCTTGTTGGTACAAACACATTCAATTATTTTAGAAAGCTCAGTTGAGAATACAACAAAAGATTAAAAGAAGACAAACTGGTAAAGAAATGAAAGCCTACAATGTGAGACAGACGATAAAAGGCCTCCTCTCTCCTATGGATTGCTTAATCATTAACGTTTTATCCGCTCAACAATCGCTCAACCTGTAAAAACATATACCCAATTACACAATAAAAGCAGTTTGATTAATCTAACCCACTTTATCCAGCAACAGCACACAAATCAGACGACACACGCCGGGAAGTGAATGCATTTAACGAACACAAGAGTGGATTGGAGCAACCGGTCCTTGTTACCTCTGGCTCTGTCATCAGTGAGGTGAGATGCAGTCAGGCCTGCAAAAGGCCATAAATCACGGGACTTTCCCAGCTACTCAAGCCAACACACCAGCCTCCCACACAGGGGAAACGAAGGGCAGCGGCTGATCGACTCTCGGGGGCCAGGCAGCGCAACAAGAGGAGAGAGATCCTGTGACTTAATTAAACCGTTGTGTATATCATGCACTGTAAGGCAGTTATTTTTGTGCAACGGCAATTGTGTGGGAACATCAGTAAAAGTATGTTAAACTGAACATAGGCGCTAATTTCTGAGAGAAATCTTAGCATGAACCAGAATGGTGGTTTTATGCGCTACTTTTATGACAAATTTGACAAAATTTGTTATGATGAATGTCTGCCTTATAAACATTTTGGGTTTAAAAGTATTTACTAGGATTTAGGATGCTGCAGCCTCTGTCGAACTGATTCTGACCAAATTCTTTGTCTTTCTTTGTTACCGCAACCTTCACCTATATGTGCAGGGCTATATGTTTTGATGTATAGAGCTTCACAGTGAATTACCCTTTTCAGTCGTGCCAGTCTCTATACATTAGACAAACCATAAAGAAGTATTTATTCTGAGACCAAATCTTTGTGTTCCTGTGTCTGTCTGGCAGCTTGGGTGAGGTTATTGGATAATGTGCGTTTATCTGAAGAGGAAAAACTCAAAGTCACTGCTTTTAGATATGGCATAATGTTTAAGCAACGGCATCAAGCCTTAATATATTTACATAAACAAGTACGTAAATCTGGAGCGATAAAAAAAAAGTGGTAAAGACCCAGATAATAAAAATATGTGTCTGTAATAATAAAGGAAAAATTCTAGTTTCTCTAATATGTGGGTTTGGTTTGTTGTATTTCACTGTAAATTAAATAAGGTGAACTATACCGTCTCAATTTGGAGTCTCCTTCGCAGTCCAAAGCTTAACTGAACACTTAATACTTATTGCCAACATACTGACAGATATCAGTGCGGTTTAGCAAAGAAAACGTGCTACAGCTCTGCCTCTATCAAGCCCAATGAGAAGCAAATGCACATAGTTGAGACACTCAGGCACGTGCTTCCAGGTTTTGATGTTAAGGTAAACTGCAGCCTCTTATATTCTGTTTTTCCTCTTCAAAATTTCCCCTTGTAAGCAGCGATGACCACAATGAAGCTGGCACATCCCTCTAGTAGCAATTACAGTGTTGGGAATAGTTTGTTTGGCCAGTGCAGCCTTGATCCCGCCTCATTCCCTGCCCAATCCTTTATGATTAAGTAGATAAGTGCCGGTACTGGATGATAAAACAAACAACAAATGCCCACATTCCTCTCATAGCTGCTTTGATGATGTGTGTGTGTGTGTGTGAGTGCCTCTGCAGGGTTCTTACCTCTTTGCTATAATCAAACTGCAGAGTCATAAAGAGCGAGGGATGGGGACTATAAAAATGATCTGGAGGCTCTATCAGCTGGGGGACAGGAGTTCACACCTCGTAGCGGGTCAGTTTCAGAGCGGGGAAGAGGTCAGCGTGGGGGTCGGCCCGGGAGGGGGTCCGGGGCTCTTTTTGATGCAGCTAAGACAGAAAGCAGAGAGGGAGAGATTGCGTCAGGATGAACTAAGAGGGAGTCTGTGGTTGCTACCGGAAAATCTGGCAAATTTTTGCAGGAGGGTTTTAAATGTTTATGTGTCCTATTTCAGATTATGTTTGTTAATAATTTAGTTTTGCACACTAAGCCTATCTGATATTCTGCTTTATGTTTTTCAAAACTGGTGTCTTATTGCTTTACGTATTCTTTCGTAAAAGAACTAAGCATGCCAGAAAGGTTTCTTGCAAAGGCTCAATTGCAAATCACTCCAATTGGAAACCAATCATGTTCAATAGATAATAACATGGGTAAACCGAAGCCCATGAATCAATAACTAACTGAACGGTGTCTCACTCTTCACTAGCATGAGGTCAGAGGCCATACTCTTGACCCCTCACTGACCCTTGCACTGGTAGGAAATAACACTTTCCATCGTCCGAAACCTTCCCCAGATTAACTGATTGCCCTTATCATTTGACGAATCAGGTCCAATTCTCTTTCCCTCTCACTCTCTCTGACTCTGCTCCCCCACACTCTTTCTTGTCCCTCCCCAGCTCTCACAATTTGACTTTTTATCCCCTCTCGCTGAAACAGAGACCCGGCGCCATCCGTCATTACAGCACACGTTGACAGCTCCTCACACATGCTTGGATTTTTACATCTGACTCAATCCAGGGGCTTACTTTACTGTAACTGATTCAATATTTCTCAAATGAGCCGACCGATCTATATACACGCCACAGTGGATGGGATGATCTATTGCATTGCCTTAATAGATTTCCCAGGCCTCAGAGCCCGGCTAGTTTAGGGGAAAGGGTATAATCTGTGCAATAAAAACATAATTATTCATTTGAATTGCCTGATAATTTATGTGAGCTGCATGTTCTTAGCCATTAAAATGTGCATGTGGTCACATTGGCGGCTGATTTATGCACACACAAGATATTTATGAATTGAACATAACTGATTTCTCAAATAGTTCAAAACGATTGATTAAAACTTGTGTCTTAGCTGGTAAAAACAATATAAATCGGTTGATGGTTCAAGAGTGACTAGGTGACAATGTAGTGGGCTGCTCTGGCCTGTTTTGTAATTTTTGTCGCTCCTGGTTTGAATATAAGGGAAATGTTGGTCACATCACAGCAGTCTGGATTGAGCCGTAAATGCAGTTGGTGTGCACGTGGATAGTAGAAGTGTAACCTGCCAGACCAAATGCTTTTACAACCTCATTTTCGGGACAAAGTTACCAAACTTTTGAAGTATTTAATCAGATCTGACAAGAGATTTCATGCATCTTTTTTTTTATGGGGCCACTGAAATAGCTGTTATTGCTCCCTTGCAATTCATTTAGACAGGGACATGTGCCCAAAATAACTGTCCTGAGTTGTTACCAAGATTGCTACCAAATGGTGAGACTTGCCTATTAGTTTTGTAGCCATCTGCTAACATTAACCTGAGTTTGTAATTTAGTCAAATAGAGGTTTCTTTTTCTCTAATATTGTGTCTGAGAAAAATGTTGATATTCTCAGTGGCCTCATCATTTCATTATATCCCCACTTTACATTTCCTACAGTAGATTACCTGGTTGTAACCTTGCTAGCCATTAGCTTTGTTGGCTTCTAGGCATAGTTATACCATATTAGTCATCTGATTAATCTAAAAAGCGATGTTCTGCTTTAGGCTAATATTTTATGCTGCCTTCAAATGTCATGTTTACTATTTTTTCATGATTAGCCCATACAAGTTGCCTCCTTTTGTCGTAAAATTCATTAAGGTTTGAGTTCACGAGGTGTGACATGTTAGGGGACGCTTTCCAGAAGTGGCAGAGGTGTATGGTAATGAACCCACTGTGATTTAGTTTTATAAAGATCTCTACTTGTTTAATTTTGTGCTTTCATTATATCGCTACAGTTTCCTACAGTAGATTGCCTGGTGCTTGCTAACTGTTAGCTTTAGCAACAGCAGCTATTGTTACTACTTGAACGCCAGGTTTTTTGTTTGTTTGTTTTTTGTTCATGTCTTCCCACATTCTGCCACAAGCAGCTCTTGAAGTCTCAAAAACTTTTTTATAACTGCGGTTTAAATAAGATATATGTTAGCAAGCTAGCATTAGCTTTTCAGTCGGTAGACTGCAGCAAGCTACACAATGGCTGCACTAGGAAGTTATTCGGAATATTTAGCAGTAACCAGTCTCTACACTACTTTGTGTGGTATAATCCTCTAGAATTTAGTGATTTATTCTGGGTAAATACAAGAACAACAGCTAATCTGAGAGCCAATTCAAAAACACAAAGGGCATCATCCATTATTTTTCTATATCTTTAAATACAACAGAACGTATCTTTCCTGCAGTCATACAAATGAAATGGTCATTCTTATATTGCTGGTTTCATATTATAAATACATCTAAGCCAAATCCATAAAGAGATGTGGGTATTTCTGCTCATATCGTCGTACTGTTCAGTGTGACAGAGTGAGAGAGAGAGGGAGAGCGTGCCAAAGAGGGAAAAGGAAATATTGTTTGTGTTTTTATTTTGTTTATATCTCCCCGTCTTTTATGTCCTATACCCGGGCTTTGCGAGCGCCAGAGAGGGTAGAAAAGAGGGAGCGAAAGAGAGTATTCTCAATTTCCTTCTAAAAAGAAAATTCATTTGCAGTTGCTAATGTAATGTCATCGTTGTGTTTACTGAGCGTGGATGATGTATAGGGGATGTTGCATTGAGTGAGACTGCTTAATGATGCATAGAATTAAGTCTGTGGCTTTCAGCTGAGCTCCCCTCTCTCTCTCTCTCTCACACACACACACACACACTCCCTCCCTTTCTCTCCTCCATACACACTCCCTGTTCTCTTCCTCTTTCCTTCCCTCCCTTTCACCTCTCTTTTTCGTTTAATCCCCACCCTCCTCCTCCTCCTTTCCTCCTTCCTCACCACACCAGCCTCTCTCTTTCCCTCTCATGCAGGCTGTCTTGGACTGTTGGCCACACGTTGCTCTGTGTTCTGTTGCCTAACTCCATCAATCACTGCGAAGGGAGAGAAGAGAGTGTGCGGGGAGGGGGGGCGGGCGATAAAAAGAATAAAAATAAGATATGGTAGGGGGGGAAAAATGAGCGAGATGAAAACAGACATTGGGCGTAGACATTGCACAGGATCAGCTTTGAGAAACCTGGAGGGAAGTGAGCAAACGAGTGGGAAGAACACCTCTTACATTTAATGATCCGCTGTGCACAGTGCCAGTCCAAATAACTGCCGGGAAAAACTGTGTGAATACACGTTTGTGTTGTTTCTGGCTCTCGCCATCACGCTGCTGTGCAAGGAACCAGCGACAATGAAGATAATGATGATGATTATGATGATGTGATTTTAGTGCTTATGTGTTAATGGTTATTACCTGAACGAGATGATGGCTACCTGAGTGGGAGGACTGTGGATGAGAAACAGAAATGGAGATGAATATTTTATTTATTTTAGGTAGCTAAAATGTTTTCTACCTGCTGATATTTATGTCTAATATTTATAATTACATATGCTGCTTTCTTTATTATAGCTGCAGTTGATTTAACATTACCTCTACGGATGTTTAATCTCGCTTGTAGATCCTGCGTTCATCTTTGACGTTTAACCCTTTACCCTTTTTGCAACAATCACAAGGACACACAGTAAACTGAGAGCTATCCTCAAACCATTTGGAGTACAGATGTCCTTTTGGTCTCTTTGGTAAGATAAAACTCTGACGTTTGTCATCCAACAGTTAAAATCCCTGACGCGACCACTGCCATAGAAATATTATTAAATTATAGAAATATGATCAGACTGAAATTTAAGTGTTTCATTTTTGCCTGAATATTTCTTTGTGTCTGATGACTGCAGCTGGGTAAAAGAAATTAAGTAGTTCCTGCAATATTGCTAAAAGTGTATATTTTACCTTTTAAAATTTTTTAAAAAAAGATATACAAAATAAAATTTGATGTTATGACTGAATCATTAAATGGTTCACCAGAATCTTAGCTTTCCAAAGAAACGCAGCATGAGAACAGTCTTATGCACTGGAGCTGTGTACAGACGGGCAGCAAATGAATCACGCAGCCACACATTAGATTAAAATTGAAACACAGAAGTGGCTCCAAATCATAAGATTTGTGGCAACAATATTTGGTTCTGCAGTTCACTTGTCATTAGGTGTTTAACTCCATTGTCCATCTCCTTTACTAGCCAATAATCCAAATACTAAGAAATTAGAAAAAATGATCAAAGGGAAAGTGAAGTCACCTGAGCTGCAAATTCACTGGACGCTGTCCTTCGAACTTTCTAACTAAGTGCAGTATAATTTGGTGCTCTGTGATCGGTTTAAGGAGCACAATTTACATTTATACTAAAGGATAATTAAGAAGTTGTTTAATCTGCCGTGCAATAATGAGCTTTTTTATACATATACATAGAAGGGACAAAGTTAGAGGGAAGTGATAATTGGTAATATTAGCCCAAAATGAAACACACACATATATATGGAGTCATTAAATGTTCTTTTAGTTTCAAAGAGGTATATTGTTAGCTTTACTTATTCACTCATTACTTGCTGTCCACTAAGGGCTACAGTAGTAGTTCCTATTTTTTATTTCTTTTTTATTTTGTTGACGTTATTGTTTTTTTTGGAAAACTAGAAACTAGAAAAAAAAATAAGACAAAAACTTGTTTTGTTGGTCTCTAACAACAATGATCAAGTGAAAACATGTAGGATTAGAAGAACAGCTCCTGCAGCAGGACCTCATTTCGGTCCAGTCTTCACATTCAAATAGCAAGAAGTAAGCACGTACACTCTATCTGACAAATGACTGTCAACTCACTCAAACAACGGCTGCTGCATGATTTTTACTCAGTACCTGCTCAGCTGTAGCAAATATTTACAGTAAACCGATTTCTGGTTGTGATGAAAAGTGAAATGATGAAAAATCTAATGCAGGTTTTTAAAGTAAGCATCCAAAAAGCTTGTAAAGGAGTGTGACAGAGATGCAGGCCTTCACTGCTTCGAATGCAGTCTACACACAAACATTTGTTAAAACTGAGCAATTTCCAAATTATTGCACGTAATTAGGTGGTGGTGATATAAGGTGCTGTTCTGATTCAGACTTGTTACCAATTGGAAAACCCATCTGTATATACCTGCAAGTAAAATAGAACACTTCCTTTAGATTTAGATTGTTTAATGTATTTCATTAACAAACATAATAGGTTCAACATGAAAAGAAACCTTGGTATGAAATCTGACAGCATCTGGAAGGACTGAATCTGACCGGCTTTGCACAGAGGGACCAAGAAACACAACCACATCCAACACCTCCAGGATGAATTAGAGCATCCACTGAGTGACAGGCAGTGAACAACCTCACTAATACTCATGTCAGGGCCAGACTTCCCAGAAGGCAAAGTTTTTGACTGAGATGTCCGGTAATCACACACGTGTTTAATATCTGGGTCAAATCCAACTGAGCCCGTTCCAAAGTTAGCCTGTCACATAACACGCGAAAGCTTTTCAGTAGTCTGACAGTGTTTTGTTTGCGTGTTGATTTTACAGTTTCTCTCTCACATCCTACCGCTTCATCTCTCTTTCTCTTTCTCTCTCTCTCTCTCTCTCTCACTCCATTGCTCCGCTGTGATCCAGCTGTCCACCCCATTCATCATCCCGCCACTCTCCCCCGCACAGAATTATTATTTCTTTGATGTGTTACTAGTTGAAAACAAATCCATTTTTCTGGCCATCAATTTATCATTTGGAATGGGGAGTCACACTTGAGTTGTAGGGGCAACCACATTCTCCCAATTCCAACTTGCACAGTGTGTGTGGGTTTGTGTGTGTGTGTGTGTGTTTGTGCACATACTGCATATTTGTGTGTCTATGCACGTGAAATGCATGTGTCCTGTTGTGATCAGAATTGCGATCTAAGATGCAGGCTGAGAAAGAATCGGAAGTAAAAAGGAACGGGGTTGTTTGGGTAAAGTGAAGATGAGGATGAGAGAAAGTGTGTGTGTTTGTGTGTGTGTGTGAAAGAGAGAGAGAGAGAGAGAGAGAAAGAGAGCGAGGGCTTCCCTCTTCTTCCCGTCGTCCTCCTTCACCTAACGTCTGTGATAATTTATCACTCCTCCTAGCTTGGCTGACAAACTATTTGCAGGAAAATGAGTTTTTCCGCCACGGATTTGTCCTCTGGGAATAGAAAGGGGAGCTGCTGTGTTTTTATTCCATCACACACACACACACACACACCACACATCCAGATGTATGGTTGTTCGCGTGCACACACACACACGCGCGCGCACGCACGTACTCTGAGGTCTCCAGTATTTATTGGGGGGAGGGGGAGGTGGTTAAGATAAATGAGGTAAATTAATAGAGTCACTGAGGGAAAAGATCTGCTTCCACACCAGCAGATCTGCAACTGACACACCAGAGATGAGCGCACACACCCACCACCACCACCTCCACCACCACCACCACACTCATTCACTCCCTCTGTTCCTCCCTCCGTCACCTGCCAGGCCGTCTCTCCTCTCTCACCCTCCCTCCTTTCTCCCTCTCTCACCCCGCTCTCCAGTCCTCCTGATCCCTCGTTTGCCCTCCCGCAGATGACAAATGTAACACTCAGACAAACAGCGATCAGGGCCATACAGCATAATGTCAGCTTAGATCAACACTGGGACAAAAGCAAATATCACAGCATCGACACTGCATTACAAGCACTATGCCTGTGTGTGTGTGTGTGTGTTCCTGTGTGTGTGTCTGTCGTTATTACGGCGGCTGGCCCGGGTCACTGGATTCCAATCTCACTTTCAACCTCATCAACCAAGATATCGACAGTGTGCTTGACGGAGAATTACATGACAGTAAAGGCCTAATTACATTGCTATTACCCTGGGCTATCCATAATCGTCAAACACGACGCATCAGTGGGACATCACAGCAGTAAATCTGAAGGCACTCTCTGTGTCTCTCTTAATGCCTGTTAGCATTAGAGTGTTAACATTTCTCTCCACTTTATTATCTGTTGACAACAGAGGCGGACGAATACACCAAAGTGTGTAGCGCTTACACAGAAATTTGATTGAATGGAAATAAATGGGTTACAGTGGAAGCTGCCTATAGCTATCTACCCTGCTTAATCCTTGCAGACCTTCCCATGTTTCCCACCCACACACTGCAGGATGAGCATGATACATGTATACTGTCTAAAAGTGACCAAATCCATTTGCCTCTCTCGTATTTGATGCGTTAACCCTTCACGTCACGCGGCATCTCTCTGTGACGACACAGCGAAACGTCTCACTTTGTCTCTTAGTGGGTTTCTTCTGTCTTGGTTGTGTTGTCTTAACATTAATAATGGCCGTATTCTCTTTAGGTGAGTCAGTTTCCTGCAAACTTTACCTGTAAATCAAAATGTCTCCTGTTAAAAAAGGAGTACTTCCGTCATTCATATCATTGTGCTGCAGACGTAGATGTTCTCTTTGAATTTGAAGCAAGAACAATTCCTGATGCACATGTCACAGGATAGCAAGTGATTAAAACTGACCGGGCTCCGATTAAGTCGCAATGCTAATATGCTCATGACGTGTTGTTAGCAGGTATTATTCTTACCATGTTTACCACCCAAAGGGCGATTTATGGTGCCACACTGGTGTCCAGTAGCTTAGGTTTTTATCTACAATGCGCAAAGTGAAGGAGTATGAGAATACGACCAACATGGAGGCTGAATTCAGTCCTCAAACAAGCTGCTAGCATGCTAGCAGAGAGAAAGCTAATGCTGAGCTCTGTGTGAGACTATTTGACTTTTGGGTTTATTTATCAAGGGAGTTATATGGTCCAATAAAGACCTTCTTTTGTACTAATATTTGACAAAGACTATCTGGTAATCTAACTAAAGCCAATGATAAAAGTCAGTCTACAGGGGTAGTATCAAACAACAACATACCTTCTTGCTCTTGAAGCTAACGTTGCCTAGCTAGCTTAGACAGAAACTAATACTTGCAGTTAAAATCTCATCTCCAGTGCTTGGGTAACAGTAGACAGCCCATGGTGTCTAACCTGTTTTTTTCATCCACACTTGCTTAGCATCATTAAGCTCCGTTTTGTTGAGATCACATGACGTGGTGCAGTCAATGCCCCCTGATCTGATCTGGTGCAGTGCTATCTAATACTAATCGAATATCTTGTTGCAGGTTTGCGATTAGAGAGGAGAATGACGATGGAGTATATGCAACGGTTGACGTGTATACAAAGCTCTGTGTTGCACCAAGGCAGTATAATGATGGAGTCTTAATTAATTTAGCTTGTTAGCATGCTAACCTTTGATAATTGAGTGCATACACAAAATACAACTGGACTGATGAGAAGGTCTTTATTTGTGCAGATTATTTGGTTTGAGAATTAGAAAATGAACCGACTATGTGAATGTTAAGGGATCAAAGTAAATGCAATTCATCCCAAGCAGGACGATGAAATCTTCACTTGTTTGACAGATTGAACCTTGAACATGCAAAATTGCTGCTGAGATATCTCAGTGATGAACCAACCAACCAGCTGACTGACATTAAGGTGAATTCATGCTGTCACACCACAAACAATGAAAGTTGACATATGAAGAAGAACTTCTTTTTGTCCTCATTAGTCGGGATAATCCACAGACCTATGCTGTGAACTGATTCCACTGGAGCCACTCTTCACCGTGAAGGCAGACTCTCTAAGTACAGCCGACGGTAAGCCTCATCTGTTAAGAAAGAAAACATGTTGTCTATTAAAGTTTTAATTACAAACGTGGTCCTTCAGAACAAAATATCATGTAGCCATGTAACATGCTGTTTTCGAGTCTTTTCTGCAAGTTCATTAGACGCAGCGAGTAATGAGACAATAATCCAGAAGATGACACTAAGAGGTTTGGTTTTCTCGCCGACATCCACTCCGGCTCCTTTGATATTTTCTGCATTGCCGCTCTGAGGATAATGAGGCTCTTTACTCTCCGTTTGTTTGACTCCGGGGTCTGTCCCTTCACTTGTGAGAGGGCCACCTGAGTTCCCATGAGGACACTCGGCTCCACACCCCTCCAGAACGCTGCAGCCAATTGCCAACTATGTGATGCCCGTCTCCACGGTGATCGCCTCTGACTGACAGGCATGAAGACAAGGTCCACCAGTCGCTCTGATCAAAGTCTCCAGCAATTACTAGTGTGTGCGGTTGGGTGGGGGGGTGCGTGTTCGCGGCCTGTATCACCCACACCGAACTCATTCATGTAAATCATTAAGGTAATGACTGCACATTTTGATATGTTCCACTTTTATGTCTTTCTAGGACAAACTGAAATGCAAAATGAAGACAGAAAGAGGCAAAGAGCAGACAGGAAATTAAAAACTTTGAGGTGAGAGTTCACATCCGACCACTGGTCCACGTTCCATGTGGGCTAAACACAACTAAACATTATGCGCGCACCAGGCCCCTCTGTTGCTAATGGCTATTACTGCCTGTATGCCATTGTAGGCCTCACAATAGCAATCATGCTGGGATTTTGTGTGGAGCTTGCTGGCAACAGTTATTAGCCTCCCAAAAGAAACTTAAAGGGGAAGCAGTCAAGAGAAGAACAAGAAGATTTGGGGGTCCCAGTCGGGGTGGGGTGGAGCGGGTCAGGAGGATGGAAGGAGCTGGGGAGGGGGAGGCGGGGAGTGAGGTCAGAGGGTAACACCAAAGCGGAAATGGGGGGCACAGGGGGAACAATGGGCTGGGCCGGGCTAAGACAGACAAAGCTTGGAGGGAGGGTGGACAGTGCACAAAACACAGGAAGATGAGGAGAAAAAGATGAGGGGGACAGAATGGAGGGGAGCCACAACAGATGGTAAAGGCTGGTCGGAGAGAGAGAGAGGGAGAGAGAGAAAGGGGCGGCACTGAAAGGATGAAGAGGAGGGGGGGGCGAGCTGAAAAGCTGTTGGCAACACATGCATCATGACGGTAACAGAGAGGAAGAAAGACGGAACACCTAAACATGTCTGGGTCCCATATGGTGACGATGTAGAGCAACAGGGTTCACATGTTCGCAGCTTTCGGGGCAGACTAAACAAAACTCCTCCTATAAACCTAATGTGGACTGTTTCAGCCTCTCCTGTTGGTTACCAAGTGATTACTTAAACACCTAAAGACCTTCAAAAAAAGCTTAAAACAATCACAACCCACAAATTAAGATCCAAAATAATGGAATTATAGCGCATAACCAATGATTATAAAAGGAAAACTTCAACTGCAGGCCAGTAAACGACTAATCCTTCGAGTGAACACCAGTGTGGGGGGGCCACGTCGAGCAAGATCAGCGCAGAAAAACACACGTTTCAGCACTTGTGCACTGAGAATCATTGCCTCTAATGGGATCATCAATACTGAGGTGTTTCTCCAGCTATTACGGCCTAATTATGTGGCTCATCTCGACTCACTGACCGCAAAGAGACATGCGCCCGCTCGGCTACATTTATAAAACTTGTCATTAAGTGGACGCATTTATCTTTGCGGGAGCGTGCAGGGGGAGCGGGGAGGCGGTGCGGGAGCGCGCACCGAGACCGACGGACGGTCAACTCTGCTCAACGTGAGCGAGAATAAGAAGATCTTGCTGACAAGTGTGTAAAATATTGTGTTGTTTTAGACATAATTTGTACTTTTGATTTGATCGTTCTTGCCGTTTGGGTTTCCTCATTTTTAAACATATATTTTGTGTTTTTTCCCCATAAATTTCCACCCTTATAAAGACAGTAGGCTACAGTTGATGGAGTTTAAAGATAAAATACCTGCATTATGATTTGTGATCTCTGAAAATCGTTTCCAGTTCCACTTTTCAGTCAGGAACCAAGCAACGAGGCAATAGTTATGCATGATGTCTTATCTCTGGAGTCGGAAATGTTTGCTGTGACCTTTTCCCCTCAGCTCTTGTTGCCACCTGTCGCCGCAGGTTACATGCCTTTTTTTTTTTTTTTTTTTTTTTTTTGCCAACACACAACTTTGCTCGGGGAAGTAAATCCGGAGATAAACACGACACACCCGTAGGAAAAGAAAAAAAAAACGCATGGCATGTATTATTTTAATTTTATTTTATCATTTAAATTAGTTTAAAATGCGTATAAGAATCAGCTTTCAAAGTCCCTGGGTGTAACTTATATATAATTAACACCGAATCAGCTGCACAACAATACGATGAAAAATAACTTGGATCCCACATTTGGATGCACATTAAAATAAAGGAGGTGTAAAGGTGCGTTCAAGGCTGCAAAAAGTCAAAAATGCGTTTTTTACGAGTGTTTATGAGACACGGTTTAATGTGGAAGGGTGGCACAAGGGCTGTGAAATTCAGAAAACTGCACATCTTGTCTGGCGAGGATTAGTGTTGGGTGGTCTCGGATTTATAATCTCCATTCTGAATCAAAATAAACTTATTAAATATTATGTCTCAGCGTGTATGCTAAAGGGAGTTTAGCAGTTAGCAGGTTGCTCCGTTTGGTGTCACATCTGTCAGAATAGAAACATACAGACCAGAGATAAAACATGACAAATCCCACATCGCAGCTACATCACTCTGTTTAATTACAAATGTAATTTATAGGAAATTTATAAATAGTAAATATAGGCACGTCCCATGATCATTTTTACACTTTTTAAGCGTCGATATTTCAATTTCTATAAAGCCCAGAACATGCATATAACTCTAACAGTGTTTATTTCAGTGTTCCGACAGTCCAAAGTGAGAATCTATAGATCATGACGGAGTTTTTATTCCTTCTCTGTTTCTTTAGTGTCTAAAAGTATCCCCAATGAACTAAAATAACCGAATCCTAAGCGCACGAAATCCCTATCTGATCCCTGACAGCCTCTATTTGACATCTCGTTTAAAAACTTTTACAAAACGAATCTTCTGACTTCCATTTACCTCCTTCCCAGTTGGATATTTTCTTAATATTAGTGCCTGCCTTGCGTTATGAGACACCGGATTTAGGGCGTGTATGAATTCTGCCCCTTGGCAAGTGGACCCATATAATTAAGATCTATTTTAATTCACAGTATCATCGCGATAGATACCAATCTGTGAGTTTTTAATCCCTTGTTAAACTCTCGGTAACCTCCCTGTCTCTCCTCTGCCACGTCTCCCTCCGGGCACTTGTCATTTTCTGTGCGCTGTGGTCAGTTTACAGGGGACTGTCTCTGTTTCCAGCTAATGTTGTGATTCCCTTTAATCTCTTGACGGTTTTATTTATTTTAAAACAGCCTCCCCATTGTCTTGCAGCGGCACTGATGTATAGTGGCAGAGCTGTTCAAAGACGAGCCACGAAGGACTTCAATCGCGAACAGAGAGCCTTCACATCTTGTGTCTCCTTTATCCATGTTACAGAGGCATTTCTCTCGTTTTCAACTTCTCTAAAAAATAAAATAAAAAGTCCATATGGCTGAATAAACCCTGACACAGACAACGCGGTGCCATGGATGGGCGTCATTAGAGGTGTCGTGTTTGTTTTACAGGCTTGTGAGAACAACATTGGGAGCGTTTTAAACTCACCGGGTTCCTGACACCCTGGTGTGACATCACGCTTATGCAGGGGCCTGCTTTACGCACGCTGCAGAAAGTAAAATCAAGAAGCTTTGAGGCTTTAATTTCACCCACGAATAGAGAAAGGTACCTGAAAACAGTCGCATTAAAACGCACAAGTGCATCCTCGCCAGGCTAAGATAGAAATAAATCACTCACAGGGTCATCAAGGAGCAAAGAGGAGCTCAAAGTGAGCTGTAAAATTTGAAGAAACACAATTTAAGTTTCTTGTACGCGTATTTTGGATTATGTTTGATTCGTTTTCACCTTGCAAAGACAGAAAGGTTCAAATTATTTTCTGATTTAATATTTCGAGCTAAATTTAAGTCAATGAGGAAGTTGAGAAATGGAAATAAACCAAATTTATATTGTCTTGTAGGCTAAATGCAGAGCCAAAAGAATCAAACTGTCACAAAGCTGCAGATGCTGTCCAGAAGAAGTCATCTGGCTTGATTTCATGATTACACATGTTTAAACTTGTACGAGAATAAAACAGGAGAGGTAGATTAAGTCATCCACACTTTCTTTACACTAATAACAAATGGATTATTGAGATTTAAACCACCAAAAAGTGAAACTTTTTAGCTGTAATATTTCGTTTACATGCGTAAAATTTTGGTTCGGTTATTTTGGAACCAAATCGCTGCTTTCTGCTCCACGCTCAGGTGTAGTTTACCTGTCGTGGGTAAAACAGTGAGGCACATCGCAGAAAATCTTGCACTAAACTGCGTGTGGAAGTCGGGAAGCCTTGTCACAAGCCTGCATACAGTCTAATCAAAGCGGGGCCGTCGCTGGAGGTGAATGGAAACAAGCCGTCTCCTTGACAAGTGTTTCCGTACAGTCTCTCAGTGGGTGCAATGCCATCAAAACACGGGGTCAGTCAGCCTGTCTTTTTTTTTTTTTTTAAGTTTGAGAGGCGGTACACTTCTTATTCTTGTTCTTTTTTTTCCAGCAGACCACACCTTCCCATCCCCCTTCGTCCAATGGCTGCAGTCCTCAGTCCTCTGCGCAGCCCCGGTTGGATAAAACCTGGCTCAGCGTTGGCTGCACGCAACACAACACAACACAACCGCAGACGTCTTGCTTCCTCCAACACAGATCTCGGACACACGCAGCTCTACGCGACAAGGGTCCCGTCATTTGGATAATATCAGAATATTAACTGGGGGACGTTTTCGATTCGAGCTCCATCGCGGATAGGAAAGGTAAGCTCTCGCCTGTGTCGCCCGAATGAAAATATGCCCTGACATCACAGAGGAGACTTAATTGATCCAGAGAATGTGGAAGAAAATAGATGTGGACTTAATGCTGTTCTGTTTGGGTCAATCAAAGACAAATAGCCGTGATTAATGGCGGCAATTAAGGCGTAAATATGTGACCAGGAAAGCAGAAAGTTTTTGTTGGGGGAAAGTGATAGTGATGCGCAAAGATAATTGAATTTACGCACGACCCATTATAAAATAAAGCCTCTAGACAGGGTCATTTGTTTTTCTCTGGTGTTAAAAATACCCCAAAAATCAAGTAGGTGTGCGTGGGCTCAGTATAAATATCGATTTCTCAGGCTGCATAGCTTTTATCAGTTTACAATCCCCATTTATTTTAAACTGCAAAACATGGAAGGTAGAGAAAACTGTGAAGCAAGAAGCGTAAAATACCAAATTTACCACAGAATCCTGCTGGCATGTATTGTTCAAATTGTTCCGTTAACTTTTAATAATCTTAATTAATATGCACAAGTAATAACAGTAGAAGAAAAACGACTAACATGGTAATTGTTACATAACCTAATTTATTTTGGGTTTTTTTCTGGATCTAAATTAAATAAAATGTTTTTACTATAAGTACACTACAGAAATGAACTCGTGCTTCAAGCCTCGTGTTTTATTTGGTGTTTTCACCAGTCACTTTTATTTCTGAATTTTGTTTCAGCAATGTGGCACAGACAAAACGCTGCAAAACGCAATTAAAATAAAAAATGCGAATAGATATTCATTAAGGAGGCGCTTAGAAACGACATTAAAACGATGGTTTTCCACAAATATTTGACTAAATTCCAATAGTGCCAGCTGAGTTAATTAACACACACGCATTAAAAGATAAAACTGAATTAAGCCTGGCAGTGCACAGTGGGTTTCATTTCTAACAGTCAAAATAAGCCTGAATCAAACCACTGCAGCCCATTGTGTGCTGTCAAAGTGTGTCTTCCCGCATCCATTAAACGGTGTGACAGCCCTGCTAATTGTTTGGTTAATTTTAAGGTGCCCACCCGGCAGGACATGACAAGAGTGACATGACGCTTTAGAAAAGACAAGCTCCATTTTAAAACATGACAGAGCCACACATGAATATAGTACGTTTCCTGTTTAAAGCCAGAGATCGTGGGCTTTTCCACAATTACTATGAAATCCACAGCAGTCCTTTCTGTGAGGTCTTCATCCATGTGCTGCCTCTGTCTCATTTTACCAAACCACCTGACGTCTTGTTGTTTTTTCCTCTGAGCTCGTCAGAGTTAAAGTTCATTTAGCAGCGGTTGAGCAGATGGAGGCTGCAAACAAGGCTTACTTATGACCAATATCAACTGACAGCCTCCACATTTTAAAACAGACCCAGCATCCTCCGCTTGGGGGTCGAGATCCCAGCAGTTTGCCTCATCTTTTTACCACATCAGTCTTACTTTGCTCCTCACGTTTTAATTGCCGTTTAACAAACCAAATATGAAGCAATGAGCACAAGATCTTCAAGAAAAATCTCTTCATTTCAGCTCACAGGTTATTAAACTAAAATAGTCTGTAGCAATAGACACATTCCTGACCTTTGAACTTTTTCTAGTCACACTTTACATCATATTATTTATCTAATGATTTTGTAGTTAAACCTAAAATAGATTTACTGGTTGTAATACTTCATATGTGATTAATGACACCAGTCAATCATAATCACAAAGTGCATAATGAAGGGCATTTTTATGTTAAATGGGATCAGCCATGTGAGATGGCTAAAGGGGAAGAGGATCATTTGCAAAAACTGATCATGAGATGGGAGTTTTTACACATGCACAGGCCTTAAAGTGGCCAGACCGATGTCCTCATTCGTGTTCAGAAAGAGACGCAGACACAAACAGGTGATTTGAAGACAGTACAAGACACAGAGACACGTGCAGAGAATCTGTTCTGTGTGAGGCATCACATGTGGCAAACAGCCGGCTTCATGAACCCCCCTGTCGTCCTGCAGCTTGTGATCGGCGGTGCACTCGGGAGCACACTCATGCCAGACAAAGCAGGACGTGGAGTAAAAACACTTTAACTGGGACAAGCGCGGAGGAGAGCGTCACGTTCAGCTGGCGGAGCAAAGACCAAAAACTCAGGGATATGTCCAATAACACTGGAAGAGGTAAATACACAACGCAAGCTGGTTCCTCTCCTGCTTCTGCTGCCGTCCGTCTGGTCCGTTTATCAGGGACATGCATTTCACATTTCCTGGCACCAACAAACACCTCTGTTAAGACAGATGCTCTTAAACATCTGCAAGGCTTTTGTCGTGAGACCTGTCTCCAAACCATTTAGATCAAGTTTACCTCTTTCATTTTATGCAGCTTGAAGTCTGGAAACAAATACCCTTGGTGCATTTATTCCATTTCATATTTATGATCTAGTTGCACCACAGACACAAAGAAGAAGTGTAACTCCTCCAGTAGTCATTTATAACAGGATGACTTAAGACAACATGGTAAAACCTAGATGTAATCGTACAAAATATGTCTTTTGTTGACAACTAACTGCACTGAACTAACACTTGCATCACTACAATCTCATTTTTGGTTGGACAGCCCTTTTTAAAATGTATATTTAATTCATTTAGTGTCAGGGTGGAGTTAGGAGTTAGAAATTAGGTAAAGGGTTGCCATGTTGGGCTCCATGTTTTCATGCGTAATTATCCAGAATCTGGCCTAATAACTTAAATTTGAGCCTCTGTCTATCTATCTATCTATCTATCTATCTATCTATCTATCTATCTATCTATCTATCTATCTATCTATCTATCTATGTAGAAAAGTTTTTGCGTAATGAATTCTTCGTTGTTTTTTTGGCGTTTTTCTGTGCGCCATGCGCGTCCGTGCGCGCTCATCCCCCCCGGGGCTGCTCCGCTTTAATATCCTGCAGGTTGATGAAGCTTGACGGGGAGATTTTTTTCCACACTCCGCTGGCAGCGTTAATAGAGGCTGCCCTCCTTCACTTCCCTGCCCTCCCCCTCTCCCCTTCCCTCCCCCCTCCCTTCCCCTCTCTCTCTCTCTCTCTCTCTCTCCCTCGGCCTCGTCCGGCCGCTGTTTGATGTGGAAATGAAAGCCGGGGTAAAAAAAAAAAAAAAAGGCTGAGAGAAACCAGCGACTCAATGGGTTAAATTAAAAAGCAACGGCAGAGTCACCACCGTGCAGCCCGCGGAGGACACAGTGGAGGCTGCTCGTCCAGCTTTGACAGGTCCGAGGACGAGATGGTGCAGCCGAGCTTCCTTTTTTACAAAACCATGTACATTTAGATGATCAAAAAAATCAAATAAAAAAAGGCCGCCAGTTTTTAATTAATTACTCATAGTCAGTTATTCAGTGATCTTACAACATTAGTATCAGTGTATCTTACACATTAATATTTCAAACTTACATATCTAAACATAGCAGGAAATCATTTGTGTTTTTCGTTATTCTTAGGCTAAAATATACAAAATAGGATATATGCCAGAGGAAATTAAATAATAAATAGTTTTAATATTTTTAAATAAGAGGATAGGATGCACTGTGCAAAAAAAGGAAAAGAAAAGAAAAATACACACAAATATGTGGAATTGTTGCAGATAATATAAAGTATTTGTGGAGCAATGTATTTTTTAATCATTTAATTTTTTTTTGACACTTTAAAAATGTTATAAAGACAGAAGAATCAGTGTGGATTCTTCTTCACTAACAAACACTCATACACAATCTTTAAAATGTCAAACAATATTAGTCTCTTCCACTGAAGCCGGCTGAATGCCATGGCCTTAAACAAATGAGCGGCGTATAAATGAGAATAAGCCTGCAGGTGTTATTTATAATGAGGTGATTAGACTGTAGGAATAATCCAATTTTTACTCAAGCTCACAAATAAATAAAGGACCTAAATAGAAAAAAAAAAAACCTGTGACTTGACACCAAACTATTGCTGCCTTTACATGTTTTTACCCAGATACAACCGATCTGGATCCGTGTCTAGAAGTTTCACAACAATCTCACGGACGTCTTTGTTCATGCTCAGCTTTCATTGTTCTCTTTACGTTTTGAATGTAGAACTTTCCCACAACCTTGACCGTGACTCCGACACCACCGCTGTTCTTCCGCCCTGTTAAACAATTAGTTATATATGTTTTAGATCATGTTGTCAACACATTTGCTCCGTCTATATTAACGTGAGACAGAGGAAGTCTGAAACTAACTAAACTTTGTTCCCTTGCACCTTTAACTAGACTTTAATGCTTTGTTTGCATAAATGTCCACACATCTGGGAGCACCTGCATAATCTCTGGCTGTAAATCTGAAGAACATCAGCTGTGCATGGTGGTGTCCTCGTACCAGCGTGTGATGTGTCTTTGTGCCCGGATGACTTTTCTTTGTCATGTCTCAGGTTCCATGACATTTATGAGTGTTCATCCCCCCTCCTCCCCCAGGTCATGGGGGTCTTAACCAACTAGGTGGAATGTTTGTCAATGGTCGCCCACTTCCGGAGGTGATCCGGCAACGCATCGTGGACATGGCCCACCAGGGGGTTCGGCCCTGTGACATCTCCCGGCAGCTCAGAGTCAGCCACGGCTGCGTCAGCAAGATCCTGGGACGGTGAGGTCACCTTATAAGCACCTTGCTCAACTTCCTGTTACTGTTAACCAGGCTCTCTGTGTTCTTTGACCTCTGTCTGAAGTTTACTCACAGTATCCGGGGCACTGTGGTGACTGAAACCTTACCTTCATTTTTTTTCTTTCCTTCAGCTACTACGAGACGGGCAGCATCAAGCCGGGCGTGATCGGTGGCTCCAAGCCCAAGGTGGCCACCCCAAAAGTTGTGGATAAGATCGCAGAGTACAAGAGGCAGAATCCCACCATGTTTGCCTGGGAAATCAGAGATCGGCTGTTGGCAGAGGGAGTGTGTGACGGTGACACGGTGCCCAGTGTGAGCTCCATTAACAGGTGACAAGCTGCATTATGAATGAAATTATGTTAGCGGCACAAATATGCCACCTTGGCTCCAGTAGCTAAGCAGCATGCAGGGACCGGCCTTGTTGCATGTCAGGAGGGCAATGGATGAGTTAGATTGAGTGTGTTGTTTGGGATTAGAACATTTTATCATTCCTCTAAGACGTCTCAGTCAATAAAGCCCACATTTCCTGATCAAAGCCAGTGTTATTCAAAAGTAACAATACATTTTAAATGATTGTTTTTATTTCAGAATAATTCGGACAAAGGTTCAGCAGCCGTTTAATCTCCCTCTGGATGGAAAAGGCCTGAGTCCGGGACAAACATTAAGTAAGTCTCTACCCTTTCCGAACACATACATGATGAAGATTGTCTTCCATATCACCAGGCATTATCATAGGATTCTTAAAGATTAAGGTTAAAGAGTCTGCTCATTGCTCTCTACTAGGATTAAGCTCTTGAGGCAACAGGACTGCTGAGGTGAACACTAACATTTATTTCTGTTTCTTCTCTCTCAGTTCCCAGTTCGGCGGTCACCCCTCCGGAGTCTCCACAGTCCGACTCTTTGGGGTCCACCTACTCCATCAGCGGCTTGTTGGGTATCCCCCAACCCAGCGCCGAGGGCAAGAGGAGCCACGATGACAGTAAGAATTAGGTCAAATAAACCGAATGCCGCCACGTGGAGGCAAATTCATTAGCTGTGAGTTAGCGTGAAAGAAGGAAGAGTGATACTAGTCAGACCAAAACAGAGGAAAAAGAGGAGACTGTGGCTCAAAACCAAACATCACCACCTGCTTTATTTAATTACTTACTTGACCTTTATTGTTTCCATTAAAAGCTAATTATTTTTCTATTTATCTGGAGAACAGATCCAGAGTCATAACAAAACCCCTTACTGGTTTGTTAATGGGCAATTTACATTTAATTTATTCGTGAAAGTCCACGTACAATACTAAACAAAAATGTCCCAGTTTTATTTAAGAGACTTACTTACACATTTACAAAAAGTGGAAATGCGAAGCTGAAACATGAAACTGTTGTTTGGTGTTATGGGTTAATGATTTCAGGTGATCCTCGCTTTTCTTTCAACCACTACAATGAATACAATCAAGTTGTCAATGGAACTGTAATTATTTGGACTTACATAGTTATATATAATCATTTTTTCTTTGTAGAAACTTGTATGATTCCTTAAAGCATTATCAGTTGGTTACATATATAGAATATATGACAAGTGGGCCTACAACAGAGCCCTGAGGGACACCACATGTGACGATGATCACCTTTGACCTAAACGGTCACTAGTTACTTTCTGTTCATTTAGAGGGCAGGATCTTCTCATATGAAAGTGATTTGTTCTTACATTTGCCTTGGTGCCTCTCAGGTGATCAGGAGAGTTGTCGGCACAGTGTGGACTCTCAGGGCAGCGGAGGCGTCCCGAGGAAACAGATGAGGGTGGACCACTTCTCTGCAGCCACGCAACATCTAGACTGTGGGTTTGACCGTCACCATTTTCCATCAGACTCGTTCAACTCCGCCTCCAGCAGCAAGACAGAACAGGTAGCTGTGGAAAAAAAAAAAAAAACATAGCGAAATTCACCCCTTTTGTTTTGGCACACGTGCACTTTTGCTGAGCATCTGACAAAAGTAAGCAGCGTCAACACCAATAGCTAATCCCTGTTCGTCATCCCCAGACTTTGTACCCGCTTTCCCTCATCAATGGCAGCCTAGACGAGGCCAAGACGAGCCTCTCGACATCCAGCTCTGCTATTGGACGGAATCTGTCGGCGCACCAGAGCTACACCATGGTGACCGGTGAGACTCTTTGCCCTTTGAAGTCCTCCACATGCTGACTCTTACCATCAGCATGTTTTAGTTGAATCAATACACCGCTCACCACATATTCGCTTTTTATTTTGGACATTTTTCTTTGTTTTAAGTTTGTCATTTTCACCGTTTGTTTTCATTTCCCCACCCACCCGCTGGCCTCTCACCACCACCTCAGAACCCCTTCAGACCCTGCCGCTCTGTCTGAAACAGGAAATGTCCCCAGAAGTGACCAGTACAAGCCCGTCCCCAAACATGGCAGCGTCCAACCTGGCCTTTGTGGAGCTGCAGGCGCTGCAGAAACCCATTTCTGTCAGCAGCAGCTGCAGCGGCTCCAACCATTTCCCCAACTCGTTCAACTCATTCTCCCATCATGCACCAGTGTACGGGCAGTTCAGCAGCCAACCTATCATCTCAGGTAATGCAGTCATCCATCTCATTCATGTCCGCACTCATTAGCGCCAAAATAAAAACATTTGTGTTTGGAATCTTCTTTGTCAGTGTTTGAAATTTCCAGCAAAGACTACTGTAGAAGATCGGGAGAAACAGAAATGGGTCACACCAAAGATCCTGAAATCAATTTTCAACTGAATCTTTGTTTGTTTAAATGTTGAAATTACCTGCCTTCTTTTAAAGCCTCAGCAAACATATTAGAATTTGAAAGAGAGCTGGGCCCACAACAGAGCCTTGAGGGACACCACATGTCAGGTGATCTGAGGACCACCTACAGTGTCGCTTATGATCTAACGGGTGTTAAAGGTGTGTGTTTGTTGTGTGTTTTCAGGGCGTGACATGGTGAGCTCCACCCTGCCAGGCTACCCACCTCACATCCCCTCCCCAGCCCAGTCAGGATACACCTCCTCTGCCATCACGGGCATGGTTGCAGGTAAGGAACTCACCAGAAGCGAAGGATTAAAATAGAAACCGGAGGGCGAATGAATGAGTCAGACAGGTGGAAAGAAACAGAAGGGAGGGGCGATGAAAAGCAGGAAGAGGAGGAATAAAGAGAAGGAGAGGATTGGATGGAGGCTTGTAGATTAACAGGGAGACAGGCTGAGTTAATGAGTAGCCTTGCCAGGGTGGTGAACTGTGTGTGTGCGCGGGTGCACGGGGCCCGGGGGGTACAGGGACCAGGGTGGGGGTTCCGCCCTGCTGCCCACACCCCCTACCCAGACACCTCTGACCACACATCGCCATGGGAACCAGGGGGCCCAGGAGGGAGATGCAAGAGTGGGCGGAGGGGGTATAAAGTCTGGGTATGAACGAAGAGGAGGAGGTCTTTTCTGCTGTGTACGTGTGTGTGTGGTGTGTGTGTGCACTTGTGTGTCTGTGTCAAGATGCCTGCATGTGATCAGAGAGAGAGGGAGAGGGCGTGTGCGTGTGTGATGTGCCTTTTTTTATTTGAAGTCTGCCCTCCGAAGCGCGAAATGAGAGGGTCTGATTTATTATTTTTCTGGTGGGCTCGCTGTGAGGAAGCGTTGATACACAATTACTGAGCGGAGGGAGGGGGGCTGTGGGGTGGGGGGGTTTGTAGGAAAGGAGGAGGAGGTGGGGAGCTCATGGATTCATTCCAGCCAACATAATTACCAATTAGATATTGGAATGTTTAAAAAAGGGAAAAGAAAGAAAAGAGGAGTGCCAGAGAGGCTGAAGCAGGAAGTGCAGGACGAAGACGAAGAGGAGGAGGAGGAGGACATTTCAGAGGGCAGAGGCTGAGCGATGCAAGGGGCCGAGCGCAGGAGAAAGAGGGCGTAGAGGCTAGCAGTATGCACGCACCACTGGGCTGCGGGATTTTACCCTCAGCCATCCACCTGCACCGCAGATTAATGGTTTACAGGCTGCACTAACTGTTGGTGAATTATGAGCTAAGGCTGAGCACAGGCTGGCACGCAGACAAACAAGCCCCCTTGCACAGAGCTCTTAGCTATTTGCCATTAAATAACAAATGTCGTCTTTGTCGTGTTTTTATCGATAATTTTATGTGTCTTTTTGTTTTTTTTTGCAGCGGCAGGTGCAGACTACTCGGGTCAGACCTACAGCCATTCGCCCTACACCACCTACAGCGAAGCATGGAGGTTCACCAACTCCAGCATACTAGGTGAGTGGCAACTCTCACAGACACATTACTTCTGAATATTGATTTATTAGGTTTTAAATATGACCTTCACAGTAAATCACATTACTTTTGATTGTTTTTTTTTTTCTGTTCACAAAACTAAAAAATAATTTAGAAGGACTCACTTCTTCTGACCTTATGATTCACAAACATTTCCTCATGACCTGAATTTAAATGAACGGCTGCCAGGAAATGAGCACATACTGCTTTTGTAACGTGTCCTATAAGGTCATTTTGAGTCGCCTAGAAACCATTATGTCCCATTAAAAACTTCAGGTACTATACTAAGCAAGGTTTTGATATATTTAATTATATTTGTTTAACCTTTATTTTATCAGAAACGTCTCATTAAGTCTGCAGAGTTCTTTTAAATTTGCACACAATGGAGGTTTTATACAGTAAATTTAAATTGCATTCACAGAATCGAGAAACCTTTGTTAGTTTAGAGACAAACCGACCACTTGTTTCTTGTAGGCTCAGATAAAATTAATGTAAAGTGAAGAAATGTAAAGTTAGAGAATTTTCTTGTTCTTAAGAGTCATAACAGTCTGAGCTGGTCCCACGTTCTCTGTCAAGCTTTAGATAAGATGGATAAAGAAACTCTAATCCACAAAACCACCTTCCAGTTGTGACCGTCTCCTTCTCCCTCCCACCCGCAGGCTCGCCCTACTACTACAGCTCGGCCTCCCGCACAGGTCCGCCGTCCACGGCCTACGACCACCTCTAGTCCCCGCTCCAACTGGACAGCCCCACATCAGCTGATCGCGGACCAAGGCGTGAAAGTCAAACCTGAGACTCTGCTGATGAACCAGCAACACGATTTTATTTTTCTAACATCCTCTCACAGTCAGCGACGACTTCTTGCGTTATTTATTTGTCATTATTACCGATGCCATCTCCAAGGATTGACTGTGACTCATGCACGTTTACACATCCTCCTCCAGGGCTCGTTTGACTCACACACGGTGCATACTTTCAGTATAAATCTCTTTAACGCTGTTTTGGCCAAAGACTCTTTTTTTTGTTTTTTTTGTTTTTTTCTGACACATCTGCAACTTGACTCCACTGATCCAGTGAATAGGGATATGCAACTTCTTTATACTGAACTATGCCTGCTTTGTTTACAATGCGTTTTTTTTTTTAAAAAAAGAGAAAAAGAGAAAGAAAGAAAAAGTGTCCTATCACGTACAACTAATTAATTCCTATTCTTGATCTACTGTATGTCTGCTTGCAAATTATGATTTGTTTCCACTGTAAATTCAGAGATGAAGAACTTTCCTGTAGAGAACATTTAGACTAAAACGTTGCCACGTTTAAATCACAGCTACAACAAAGTATGCCCCTCAAAGACATCCAGTGTATCTGTCCAGCAGCATGTACATATTGTAAATGATGAATTACTTATAGGGGGAAGTGATGCAATTTTACTCAGAGGATGACTGTTGAGATGAGGGGGGGTTGACGTGCGGTTTGACTACTAAAACCAACAAGGCTTGAAAATAACTTTTTTTTTTTTGCTTCAGATATGTTTAGTTTGCTGTCATGCTGATGTCCTGATGTTTGGTAAAAACTGTGACTATTTTTTCTTATACTGTTATTAATATTATTGCAGATGTAAATAAGGAATTTCTAAAGAATTATTTTAATTAAAGCATGACAAATTTATTGCTGCTTTTTCCGTGTCTTTTTCTTTGCACTAATTTTCAAAAAGGTTTTGTATTATATGTATTAGGTTTTTTTTTTTTTTTAAAAAGGCAAACAAAAACATAAACTTAGAATTAATTCCTATATAAATTATTATTATTATTATTATTATTATTATTATTATGTGCTGTCTGCTGCATAACTTGAACATATTTTATATAATTTTTTTATTTATTTTTTTTGCAACTCAGCATTTTTTTGAAAGGACGAGATCAATGATCCTGAAAACACGCGCATCTGTTTAATTTCTTTTTTTATTTTCTGCATCATGTAGTTTTATTCGCAATTATTTCGTCCCTCTTCTCGGCCTCATTATAGCGGCGCGTTAACGAGGCCACGGTTCGACGGTGGCGCGGCCCACCTGGTGCCACCGCGGCGCGAGGACGCCGCGAGGAACGACGGAGAGGGTACGCTCTCGCGCGTTCGGAGCGTGGCGTGCGACACAGTCTTGCGGGCTCGCGCTATTTCAAAATGAAAATAAAAAAAAAAAAAAATCACAAAAGTTACAGTGAAAACAAATATTTTATTATATTTTATTTTATAAGCAACAATTTCCAAATTCCATATATTATAAATTAAAAAATAAATAATAATTTATATTAACATGGTTCCATCATGTGACTGATGATGTATTCAGTAACTTCAGGAGTTTCATGTTGTTCACGATCTTCCTCAGCAGGTGTAATTGTTAAAATGAATACCACGAATGAATAATAAATATGCAACGATATAGTTAAAATATAAAATATAGATAAAATATGCCAGTGATTTATTCTTTTTTTTCTTTTGAGCAAATATTTTCTGTATTTATTTAGTTTACAATAATGATTTTTTTTTAATTATTATTATTATTATTATTTTATTTTTTGCTGTTCCTGTATGAAGTGTCCATTTTGGTCCATTTACAATTTTGTCTCTTATTTGTCTTTTAATTATTAATTTTTTCTTCTTCTTCTTTTGTTATTATTTGAAGAAACCTGAAATCTGGTCTGGGGGTGGAGAAACAACTTGAACTTGATTTCTTGTCTGCTCTTAAGCCTCATTAGACCACCCTGACATCTGCAGCCATTTTCACTTCCTCTGTGCAGTTCATGGCCTAATTCATGTTTAAAGAAAGCCCTCAAAACTAATTATTTAACTCTTCAATCAGACAAATGAATGTTTTGGGGCTTTTTTTGTCTGTCAGTCACCTAAAGTCCTTCATATCAGTTCAGTCTGAGGGTCGTCTGTTTTAGGAAATCAGCCCTGACGTCTGTCTGTTTACAGTATGCGCTTTTCTTTCTCCCTGTCTCTCCAAGCCTTCAGTCTCCTCACATTTCAACATGTTCCCATCCCTACACCCCTTACTTTGAATCCCTCTCCTCCAGCCGCACTACTGTACACTCCACATACTGCTCTGTAAACTTTAAACAATAGCCGCACTTCATCCCATTGTCGTCCAAGTGGCCTGGACCGCTCCAGACAGCCCGTCAACTGACTGGACATTCATTCTTTCCAGGTCCCTGCTCAGGCATGCAGAACACACACATCCATATACATTCATACGTACGGAGGAGCTTTTAAGTCGATGTGCCTCGCAGGAACGCGGAAAACCTTTTAACTGAACCCATTTTCAGCTGACGCCCAGCCAGAGAAATAACGGCAGCGAACGTTAAACATTAACAGTCCCCGCTGCCAAAAGAGAGGAAAACAAAACATTTACACTGCTACACACCAGCCACAGCAGAAAGAAGTCCTCTCTGTCTCTCTCTGGGCCTATTAGTGAGGAGGTTTCGGGCCACAGTGCTTCTGGTAATGAGCCCGGCAGCACAATACAGGCATCGGGCCGGAACAGCTGAGGGCAGACAAAGCTGGCAGGACTGGGACTTTACATTTAACACAGAGCCATGCTAGCACTGAGACGGAGAGGCAGGGTAAGAACGGTTATACGTGTGTGTTTGTGTGATAAACCACTGTGTGTGAGTTTGTGTTGCGGAGAAGGCTTGTGTCCCATTACCATTACGGGGACAAACTGAAAGACAGAACGGGGGCCCCTGGAGAAATTGCTGCCAAAAAGGCAACAGAGGAGTGTGTGGCAATCAGTGGGATGACGGGTCGGGGTTGTCCCGCGCCAGTCATCTGGAAAGTTCTCCACTTATCTCTGAGCCCGACACACTGGCCAAGCAATTCAGCCTGGCAAATACGTATTATGTAGGCTGACAGAATATGTCTGTCCAAATGAGCTGCAGGACACGCTGTTGTTTTAAACTGTGAATGGCAGCGCTGCTGTCTCGGGCCCCGCCCTCGTTCAGGCATTTTGTGGCCCTTGAGGAGACCCAGATTGTTTGTAAACTCTTTAGGATCAGGCCCGGCTGGTGTCTTTTTACACTAATGCCAAGTTCATTTGTACATTTGTAAGACGGCTAAAGAAGTCCTAATCAGCACGGGAATCCTTCTCCTCCACTGACGTCATGCCAGAGATGAAATTTGGAGACTTCTGCACCTGAACAGCTTTGTAACATTACAAAATCTGACAAGTACGCTCACTTTACACAGGAATTGTTCAGGTGTGAGGAAGTGAAAAACCTATAAAACCACAAATACATCTAGTAAACGTTTGTCTGAATATTCTCAGAAACTGAGAGAAGAAGTAAATAACGTCTGGTGCGGCTCAGTGTTCTGCTGGGATGCGTGTGGATGTTAGACCAGACCAGACACCCCCACCCCATAGCAAAGACACTGCTTGATGACAGCACTCATCCCCAGCACTATGCAGCCTGACACAGGAAAACACACACACACAAAAAACGCTTTAGAAACAACTCAAAAAAACATGAAAAACAGCACAAGATGTTGACCTGACCTCCAAATTCACTAGATCCCAAACTGATCATGTGTCTGTGGGATGATCTACAGAGGCGCCTCCCTTTCAACGCAAAGGACCAGACGCTACAGGACACCCTCAGAATTGTCTGATGAGTCACAACTGTTTTGGAGGCACAAGGGAGACCTGCACAATATTAGGAAGGTTGTCATAATGTTATGCTTGATCTGCGTATACTGGCAACTCTTTTTTTTTTCAGGTTTAACGCCTCATTGTAATTTCTTAGCATGCTAACATTTCCTGATTTGACCACAAATAAAACACAGTCATTCTGCAGGTATTTAGCCACAAACTGACAGTTCATCCCATGGGGAGCGTGAATATCAGCACTAAATTTCAACTTTACGCATTTAAGTTGAAATATTTTAAGGGATACCAAAAAACATTGTGTATTTTTTTTAAATAAAAGACTCCAGGATTCATCGTCGCAGCACCATTTACCAAATTTAATGGCAATACTTGAACCAAAACATGGCTCCGGCCGACCGCCCGCCATCACCATCCAGATGCCGACACGAGACACTTGGCAATTAAGGCCTCCGAACACCCGAGCGGACTTCAAATAACAGCAACCATCCTCAAATTTCCACGAGGCGACCCAACCCCCGCCCCCTCCGCCTCCAACCGCGGCGCACCTGGAACAAATGTGCCAGTCAAACGGAGCGTGGTGGTCAAACAGAGGCTGTTTCTGTGGAGGAAGAGGCCGCGGCAGGAAACACAGGTGCCCTGTGTCGGAGAGCGGCCTATTAAACAACACACGGGGCCCGAAGGCAGGAAGCTGCTATTGACTTGGAGACATCAAGAAAAACGCACCTTTCAAAAGCACACATCCACCACTACACACACACACTGAGGCGGATAAAATCTTCAGGTATCAGGTACTGCCCCGAGGGAGAGAGTTGACCTGCGGAGGCCTTGGGGAGTCAAACACCTCATTCAACGTCACACAGACTCAGCGATTGTGCTGATTTACCCCAGAATTGCATGAAGCAGGTGAAAGATCCCTCAGTAAAGAAAGAACAGATGTAAACAGTGACAGATTTGGAGTAAAACGCTGCAGTTAAAATAGTTTTTCCCGCACGGTGAAATGAGATAAGATGGAGGAGATAAGCTCAGAAGCATTCTCTCTCTCTGTGTGCTCTCAATGTCACATTAACCCGTGCAGCTCAGCCTTCCGTGCGTGTTTGTCCTGCATCGGAAAAGCTGCCGAGTGTGCGCCCGAGGAGTGTTGTCACAGGCAGGAGTGTGTGTGTGTGTGTGTGTGTGTGTGGAAGAGGGCAGAAAGAGGTCATGCGTTGACATGCCCTTAAGCAAGGCACTTGCTTCGACTCTTTCAATGAGAGGCTCCTCCAGCGGGTAAAAAGGGGAGCGTTTGTAAAAAGGCATTCTTGTTTGGTCTGGGTCTGATTGGCAAATAAAATGAAAAGAAAAATGTCTAGCCACGAGAGAAGAGCCACACTAATGAGCGCGAGGGCCCCACTAGCAAAACTAGCATGGAGCGAGCTCAGCTCTTTGCGATAACAGGACGTCTGGGTAAGAGCAGGCGAGGACAAGAGCGGGGTTAATGTCTCGGCGCGAGAGGCGACAGGAGTCTGAGTGGGAAAACAAAACTTCGTGAAAGGGCCGCGAAGAGACTTGAAGGGCCCTGGACAGTGAACGCACCATCACAGCAGCAGAAGCAGCAGAAGTCAAGAGCAGAAGATGAAGGCTGAGAATCTGAGGAGGAGGGAGGAGGACACAGAGAGCGAGACAAACAAAAAAAAAGTTTATTTTTTTTAACAAATAGCACAAGTGGGAGACATCAAGCGTTAGAGATAAAAAGTAACAAGTAGAGCGTGCGAGGCGTCAGCAGCAGATGGAGAACGAGCATCAGGAGGAGCACTGAGGGCAGGAGAGAAGCCAGGGGATGAATGTGGCCGTTTACAGTAGCGTTTATGTCTGCTGGCGCTGTTTTCAGGTGTTTGTGGCTCGTATACAATGAGCCTTTCAGCGCCAGGGTGGATGTTGAGCAATGTTCAAAGCGGCAAAGTGTGTGAGGGGGAGGAGAGAAGCATTTAAAAAAAAAAAAAAAAAAAGGAAGGAAGGAGAAAAAGTGACCTTACGTGTCGGGGGGGGGGGGGGATCTTTTTTGGAGGCCGTGCTGGACAAGGCCCTAATGATCACTACTTGAGCTCTTGCCTTTTTAATTACCCAGCCAGGCCTGACTGAGTCGCACAAAGCTCGAGAATGGAGTGGCGCAGATGGAACAAAAACAGGGCAGTTCCTCTGGAAGGATGCCCTCTGAACCCAGCAGCTAACGCAGCCCCTGCTGCTCCAGCCGCTCATTGTCGTCGCTGGAGAGGAGGAGAGAGACGGCACTCCAAAACAAGGCCACCGCCGCCGCTGAAGTCATGCTCCGCAGGCCAAGTGAGGAGAGCTTTGGGTTCGAGAGCTCCTCCGTGATGCCGGCGCCAAACGAGCACCTCCAGAGCCGAATGTGGCGCAGACTGAAGCACGTTGGTTAAGATTACGGTTTGCTCTGAGAAGAAAGCGGCGCTAACGGCCGCCTGCCCCTGAAGCGTTTTCGTCACAGGCCCGAGAGCATGTAGGTTAGCGGAGGTGGCGTTGCCTTTCAGTGCGCTGGGCCCTCTGGAGGTGCTGTGACGGCCCCGGGCCCCTGTCACTCATGCGGCCAATCAGTCACCCTCATCTGCAGAATCTGACTTTATCTTAATGAGCTGTTGTTACTCCACTGAATGAATGGAGGCCGCTTCCATTCAGAGGACAACAAGATGAGCATTATCACGTTAAGGAAGCGCCACAGATGATCCGTCAAGAGTTTCTCCTCATGTTCACCAACAGGGAAATATCTAAATCCACACCAAGGAGCTCGCCTCGCGCCTCCATCCAGTTTCCCAGACAGGACGGTGTGTCCCTGTCTGTATTGTCTGTGCTCTTCATTGCGTCTCCTATTGTCTCATCACATTCCTGTGTGGAGGAACGTGCGCGCGTCTGTGTGTGTTTGTTAGGTGTGGGTTTAGAGGCCGAGGGTGGATGGGGCAGGAGCAGGGGGGCGGTGGGTTAATTCCAGACATCCTGCTCTTATTGTTGATCACCCCAGGTCGACTGCTGCTCGACATGTCAGGCTGAAAGACCACAAACTAGGACCCCGTGCCGCCGATCAGATTAATAGTTTCCTCGCTAAACTGAAGGAACGACTTTAAAGGTCAATGGAAATTTAGCTTGACTCCTATCGTTATCGGCTTGATCGGCCGTCGGTTGTGAGGTTAAAAAGTGAATTTATTTGCGTGAATTTTATAAGCTACATTACTTCCGGTCTCTCTCCACTAAAAAAGAGGCACAAAAGGCCCTAAAACAACTTATTTATTAAATTTGCCGCACTAATAAGCCAAGTATTTCTTGTGCACACGTCGGAGTGTGAATGTGCGATATCAAAGGTCAGAAAAGCCGGACATGTATTGCTGTGGGATGAGGCTGTTTGTGTCTCTTTAATTACGGCGATCAATAAGAGGTAAAGGTCGAAGCAACACTGAATGATACATTTATTTTGACTCCTTCATTTTGACAAAATATGTAACAGAGAAATTAATGTCAGGAATGTATAAAGACAATAAATCAATAAAAAAAAGTGCAATTCGGATTCTTAAAAAAAAGTTAAAAACTAAAGTCTGTCCTCTTATTTCTTTCTGAGATGCCCTGTACTACAGCACCCTCTTGTGGTACAAATGTTAAAAACGGGCTTTTGTCTACACCCAACTTTGTACTTAAACATTTATACTAAAAAAAAAAGACCAAAATACTAACAAAACTAAATAAATTAGGTCCAAACATTTTAGGTCATTCAGCGAATGAATCAGGGCTTCCACTCTGTCCAGAGAGAGGTTAAAGGTCATGGATTCCCTGAGGTTTATTTCTGTAAAAGTGCACAGAGAAACTCTAAAACGAAAGAAACTTGCAGAGGCAGTTTGTGACTTTCAACAAACTGAAAAGTCCCGTCAGCTCCCAGCAGGAAGTACATAAAGTAAATGTCCATTTTCAAGTGGCCACTACCCGGTCATCCTACCGTACCTCAGGCCTCTTTATTGAATCGAGGAATGATGGCTTTGCGGTAAGTCCGTCTCTCAGAGATATTGCGCCTGACTTTGATCACAGTCGGAGGGGCTACCTCCAGCTCCAGAGATGGGCTGGAGTGGGACTTTTTCAGGGCGCCCTCCTCCTCTTCCTCCTCCCCGCCACAGTCCACACACATAGCTTTGTCGAACAGGTTCAAGTCCGCGGTGCTCAGCTCGTTGCTGTTCGTCTTCGTCACGCCCGTCCAGGCCTCCAGCACCTGGATGTAGCTCTCATATCGACACAACTGGGGGAGTTTTGAACAAAAGATAAGAGTCACACACGGGTTCTTTCACAGCTGCATAAACACTTTGAGTCACGACGCTGTCGTTACCTCATGCTGCAGGTACTCTGCTCTGACACGATACTCCTCCAGATCCCTGGCTTTGGCTTTCTTGCCCTCTGGTGGGTTTTCCTGCAGGTAGGTCAGGTCTGCCTTGAAGGACTCCAGCATTTTTGTGTGAGACTGGAGCTGATGTTCCTGCAAACAAAAAGAAAGTAAGTATAAGTATAGTAACAACTTAGCTTCACATAGACACCACATTACATCTTGTGCAACGCTTATCCTTATGAAACAATGCATACCTGCATCGTCCTTGTAATAAACAAGAGGTAATGAACAAGTAAAGAAACACTTGACCTAATTCTACTTTAATAAAAATTAGACAATGTCATTTTAAGAAGAATCTACAAAATCTTTAAACTGCTCAAACTTAAATATTGCAGTTCCTCAAATGGCCACTTGAGGCGGACTTCAACAACAACTCAATCCCCATAGACCTCCATGTTAATGTGGTCAAATTAAAAGCAGAAATAAACACGTTCACAGGCTAGCACAAAAACAGTTTTGGCCTCTATAGATTTCCACATTCATGAGAGCTGTATGAGGGGTGAACTGTTTTTATCGCTCATTGGTTTTAAAATTTATCAAAGGTTAAAGTTACGGATGATTAAGAGTGCATCAGTGACTGTTTTTACCACCCGCCCACCTTAGATTGGGTGATAAAAACGTTCTGATCAAGGTATAAATAAAAGTAACTTTCAGTAGTAAATAAATGAGTGTGTACCAGATTGTGAGCAGTCTGCGAGACGGGAAGGATCGGCCTGCAGAACCTCCTCTGAGAACCGACGGCGGCGGGGAACGGAGGAGACGACTGAAGAGCCGAAACCAAGTTGATGCGGCTGATCCACGAGTTCATCTCCGCTTTGGACCTTGGAGAGAAAAAACCAACAGGTTCTCACTGACACCGAGACTCTTAAATCCACACACACACTCGCATCAACTTGCTCCATCAAGCTGCGACTCACGAGGCTTGAAAGAGGAAAACCCTCCAATCGGCCGTCTGCAAACGGAAGACGTGCGGCTTCTTGGTGTAATCGGCTGCCGGCTCGGCCAGAGAGTGGTGCACGCTCACCACCTCCTCGCTGGTCTGCTGATCCCGCCGATAATTATCCTGACACGCAGAATGAATGATGAGAAGTTATGATCACAGAAGATACTAAATTATATTCTGATAGTCAAACCAGGTGTTGCTGACCTTCTGTAGGTAAAGGACCATTCCTTTCAGCACGCCATAGAAAGTCTTCCAGCCTCTCTTACCCCACGGTGCTGCCACACAGATGCACAAAGATCAGTTAGTTACAGCACTGACAATAAACATCATTACTGTAAATTAACTCCATTATAATTTGATCAATCTAAAGCTGTTACTGCCTTAGGACATCTTGTCTTTTTGTATATATGTCTCATCTCATTCCTCCTTCTTTTTATATATAATACATTTTTTGTATTTTTATTTTTATACTGCGGTTCACTGAAGTAACTTTTTGTGTGCCCTGTGTGTGCATCTCTTACATCACGGACTGTGTCTTTAAATATAGTGATCAGGCATAACATTATGACCATTATGAATAAGGTGTAGGTCTCCCTTGTCCCTCCAAAACAGTTGGGACTCATCAGAGAATGGACATGGACCATCTGAGGGTGTCCTGTGGTGTCTGGTAACAGAATGTTGTCAGACATCCTATGGGTTGAGGGGAGGCTCCTCTGTGGATCATCCCATAGATACTTGATCACTTTGGGATCTACTTAATTTGGAGGCCAGGTCAACACCTTGTGCTCTTTTCATGTTTTATTTTTTTTAGTTGTCCCTAAAATGTTTTGTGTGTATCAGTTCTGCCTGATCTGTGTATTTCTTCCGTGTTTGTGTCACACTCACTGCGTTTGCCGTCGATGTCGGCGAGGAGCTTTCTCTGGAGAAAACCCTGTTTGACCACAGAGGCCTTCTTGTCATGAGGAACATCCTGGAAGGGGTTGGCTTTTGAACGCAGCGGCGCGTCTGCGCCCGTATCGTCCTCCCCCAACACGGTGTTCTTCAGCTCCTGGTCATCACTTCAACACAAAACAGAAGAACATGACGAGTGAGGTACAGTACACGTGAACTGAGGATCAATGAAGAGCTGATTTCACTTACACAGCCCACTCCAAAGCTTCACTCTTTATGGAGTTGTAAAGACTCTGCAACAAACGTAAAGAGAAAAAGGTTAGTTTTTGGATTTTCTTCTACATCATATTTAAGTCTGTGACAGTATTACTTTCAACAGGTCCTTGCTGAAGTTTTCTCCTTCATTCATCCCATCCAGGTTGGACACAAACTTCGAAGACGACATGGATTTTCCTACATGCTGTTAACAGACACAAAACGCCCGGTGAAAGGCGCACCGACTGTCAAAACAAAATTTACGACGCCATCAATCATTTCTCTTGCAGTCCTAAACGCCTCTTACCTGCCCATGCAAGTCAGTGTTGAGAAGCATCACAGCACATGTCAGAGCCAACACGGCCCCTAAGGATATGTATAAAAAAATATAAAAAAAAGGAAAACAGATAAAGACAAATGTTACATGTGAGACCTTGCTGCTGCATCTTAGAGGACGACACAACAATAAACACCTGAAGAGGAAAAGGTCTGCGGGTTGCACTGATGGAAGCGGCAGGAGAAATGCTGCAGCACGCGCTCCCTCTCCTGGGTCTCTCCAATCAGTATCACCACTTTCAGAAAAGACCTGAGGAACAGAAACAGAAAGGAAACACAGATATTACACAATGGTTGTTCTCGTAAAAGGTGTCAGTGCTCTTCCTCTGTAATTCTCACCTCAGGGCGTGATCCAGAGTTTGGCCGGTGAAGTCAAAGAATTTCAAGTATTCCTCTCCAACAGCGCGGCTAAAGTCATTACTGAACAGGAAGGAAAAAACATTTAGTGTCAGCGTAACAGATTATACATTCATCTAACCACCAAGTATTTTGACTTTAATATTGAGCCAATATTTTGTGATTGATGTTGTTATTTAATCAGCATCTTTGTATTTAGCATTTAAATAATACAGCAGAAGTGTAGTGCCAGTGATCGGGATTGATTGTTTAATCTGGAGGCACAAGGAAACGAAGAACAAAAAGGAAACGTCACTCAATGAAGGTGATGACTTAACAATTTAGAGGAACTAATTTATGCAACTTAAGTTGCCAAAAAAGTCCAGAAAACTGTAACATTTCACAAGAAATAACTATATTAACTATAAGTACATATTAAAGTAACCATAGGTGACAACCCAATGACAGCTTATTAGTTGCCTATTAGCATCAGTCAACATTTATGATGACATTTAAGTATGAATCATGGCCAATGTTTGTGTTGTGTGACCCAGACAACCCATTTAATACATCATACACGCCGATCAGCCACAACATTATAACCACCGGCAGGAGAAGTAAATAACAATGACCATCTTTTGTCCCACGATGCAACTCAACAGCCTATTTCTGCCTGCTGAGTTCATGTTAAGGCGTGAGCGTAAACTTCCCATAGCAGCAAGCTCACTAGTTCCATATGAAGGCGAGTGACACTGACTTTCTGTTACTTGCGACGTGTCTCTAGCCGAGATAACACCGCTCACAACACCAGGCCACTTTGAGCAGTCGTTTTCACAGGCTGAGCCGCCCTCCACTGTGGTGCGAGAAGTCGCGGGCAAAAGAGCTTCAACCAGTCTTTGAAAGTATTTCTATTGTCAGTCAGTCATTTTCTACACCCGTTTAGTCCTGTTAGGAGTCACGGGGGTCTGCTGGAGCCTATTCCAGCTGTCATCGGGCGAGAGGCAGGGGTACACCCTGGACAGGTCTCCAGTCTATCGCATTCACACTCACACGCACACCGTGGCCAATTTAGATTCACCAGTTAACCTAATGAGCATGTCTTTGGATGGTGGGAGGAAGCCGGAGAACCCGGAGAGAACCCACGCAGACACAGGGAGAACATGCAAACTCCACACACAAAGGCCCAGTTGGCCCATGGAGTCGAACCCGGGACCTTCTCGCTGTGAGGCATCAGTGCTAACCACCTCAGCACTGTGCCGCCCCTGACTGTTCAATTTCAGTAAAATAAAACTGATAAAGCCATAATTTATTCTGGTGGATACGTGAAGCTGTAGTGTCCATAACTCCACTAGCTCTCAGTTATGAAAAAGGAAGATTAAACTCTATTTATATACACATATGAGCTTACTCTTTGTCTACGTGCTTCACCACGTCCACACGCTGAATCCCGTCCAAATTAAAGAGCTTCTCAGCGAGGCGGTGAGCCTTCTCTCTGTCCACGCCGCCTCCGTTCATGTGAGGCACCTCCGTCTCCAGCGGTTTGGGCTGCGCTCCGTTTGCCACGACCGCCAGCACACCTCCGTCCACCTCGTCAGGTCGCTCTGACGTGTCAGCTCGGTCGTCCGCCTGGACTAACTCGGCCTCCTCTGTCTGCTGCGGGACCTCAGTCTCGGGAGGCAGCTGCTCTGTTACATCTGACTCATTTGTCTTCTCTGATTGCACAGGCTGCTCCGAGAGCGTTGGCTGAGGCGAGTCGGTCATTTTCAGCGACTGCTCATTCTGCTCCGACGGCTCCGTCTGTTCTTGCTGCTCTGCTGCTCCGGCTTCAGCACAAACCGCCTGCTCCGTCTGAGTAGACTCCTCTGACTGCTCTGCTGGTTGGTTTGACTGATCTGTCACCATCTCTGGCGGCTGTTCCAGATGTTGCGACTCTTCTAACTGCTCCTCCGGCTGATGTGACACTTCTGCAGGAATCTCCTCTGGCTCTTCTGTCGTCTCAAGTTGCTCTGACGTCTCAGGCGGCGGTGAAGCCTCTCTGGCCGGTGAAGCCTCTCTGGCCGGTGAAGCCGTTTCGTCACAGTCTTGTTGCTCTAAACAAATTGCCTCGTCTGGCTTTTCAATCACCTCTGGGATGTCTTGTCCATTTTCTATCCTCGCCTCCTGTGCCGGCGCTTCTTCGCTGCTGTCCACGGCCTCTAACTGATCAGGGTCCACGTTCTGATCCACATCTTCACACATCTCCAGCTGTTCAGTCTGGTCTGTGAGGTCTTCATGCAACGGTTCCGGCACAGCTTCGTCCTCTTCAGACTGGGAGGGCAGAGGTTCCTCCAAATCCTCCGGCTGTTGCAGATCAGTTAGCTTATCTGGGTTTATAGTTAGTCCGCCGTCATCAGTTAGCAGCAGCTCTGCAGGCACCTCCCTAGAAAGTATGGATAAAGCAGGGGGTTGAAGTTAAAACCCCATGTTCCCAGAGAGCAAAGTTACAAGCAGTCACATCTGACATGAAAAATAGACTTTGAATTAACATTTTAACAGCACTTTTACAGATTTGCGTCATGTTTTCAAGCTAATATTTAATGTTTCAGTGCTAGTTTATTACTTTCATTAACGCTGCTAATGTGACCATCAATATTGTGCGATATTACTTTGTACCCTTTTGTTGCTCACTAAATTTAGTCTTATTTTTTTCAGCTCTATCCGGTCTGCATCTGGCACAAGTCATTTTTCTTATCTCAGCGACTATTTTAAGGCAGCACAGACGTGGTTATTTAAGTCAAAGCTCTTCCTTGTATGCAGTCAGCTCATTTCATGTGAGAAGAAAACTCTTCAACGGAACAAGGAAATACCTGAAAGCATTTTGTGGAGGGAAGAAATATCTTCCAACTGCCTACTTGACTAACCTAAGCCTGCATTTGGAAATTGTTCCACTAGGCAGATAACTAATGTTAGCTTAGCAATGCTACTAGTGTATAGCTATATCCTTTAAATGGAATTATCTTGCCTTTCTTTACAGTTTGTTTTATAGCTAATAACATTGTAAATAATGTGGTGGTGCTACAAAACTGACTGATATTAGCAGCCGTCAGGAAAGTAAAGCTATATACAACGAAAAACAGAAAAGATGAAGCACTTTAAAGAAGCAGAACACTTAATTATTAGTATTTCGTTTTCATATGGTGCTGAAATCCACCTCAGGATACTTTCACAATTTATCGTCTCCAACCACAACATGCAGGAAATGGTACACCATGGGAATGACTAAGCCCCATGCTCAGTAACCTTTTTTTTTTCTCTCCTAGCTGTTTACTGAAACTTAAATAATACTTATTTAAAGAATGTGGGAACTGAACTGAGGGTTAGGGTTGGGGTTACAAATGGTTCCAATTCCCGTATGTTTTCTCTAGTTTGTATGTGAATGTCCTCAAAACACAACTGAGAGCACGAACTTGAAACCATGTTCATTACATAACTGCATCCTGACTAGGTTTTGATAGACAGCTGAATTAATAAAACATGTGCCTGTGACAACGTTATGTTCATGTTCAAAACAAAGCACACAGGCACCGAATACGTACTGATTCAGTGTCAGCATGGGTTTAATATTTTCCCAGTACTTCCACCATTAATTAGTTTCTCTCTGGGTTTACAGCTAATGCGCATTTCCTGTTCCTCTTCCCCAAGTCCATAATACTCACACGTCTATCAGACAGCTGTCACTTTTTGCCTCTTCGCCTTCTTCACTGCAGGACTCATTTGTCACGTTTTGCTCGTCTTCCACCTCGTCTCCTTGTTCGTCGTTCTCCTCTTCAGCCTCAACAGTGCCTTCTTCCTCCGAGTTTGCCTGTCCAGTCAGCAAAACGCCGGGCTCCTCCTGTTCCTCTTCTGGTTTTGACTCTACGTAGCTGTCCAGCTCATCCTCCGAGCCTTGGATCTCCTCAACAGTATCGATTACGCCCTCAGTTTCAAAAGGATCTGAAGGAACAAAGTGTCCCTCCTCCTCCTCTTTCTCCTCGTTCTCCTCCTCTTTTTCCTGGTCCTCCTCCTCCTTCTCCTCTTTCTCCTCGTCCTCCTCCTCTTTTTCCTGGTCCTCCTCCTCCTCCTCCTCCTCCTTCTCCTCGTCCTCCTCCTCTTTCTCCTCTTTCTCCTTGTTCTCCTCCTCCTCTTCGATCTGCTCGTTCTCCTCTTCCTCGTTCTCCTCCTCCTCCTCTGAGACTGTCCTCACTGGGATTTCTGGAAGGAAAATGATTTACGAATGGTTGAACACAGCATAAACTCAATATTATTGCTGCAACAAACCAAGAATCATGAATGCTGGCGAAACAATCCAATTACCACCTATTTAAAGGTGCAGCTCTGAGCAGTACGTACCATTATTACTGTCTAACAGCTCATGTGCTGAATCTTCCTTTTCCTCTGTCTCCGGTTCTTCAGCAGCATCACATGTCTAGAAATTGCAACACAGGCCAATGAACATGAGAGAAAAACTTGTGATTGCCAGTGGGCACCTGCTTAAATCCTCCAACCTTCGCCCAACCTACTGCAGAAACCCAAACAAGTATCTGAAAGGCATAACGACTAAGGTGGTGAAGCCTACGCTCAGTGACGGAAGGGTTAATGCCACAGGAAACTGTCTTATCTAAAGAACAATCTAAAGGGGACTATATTTATATCTATGAATAAGCACAGAAAATTAGAAAATTCCAAATACAACCAGCGAGATCATCATGTCCTCACATACCTCTAAGTCATTTCCCGTCTGCTCAAGTTCTGAACTCAGAAGCTGTGAATCAAATCCTTGTTCCTCTTCGGCCTCCTGTGTGAAATGCTCAGCGTGAGCGTCTTGGGGCAGGCGAGGAGACGGGGAAATGGTGTCTAGCGTCGTCACACTGCCGGAGTCCAGCTCATTGGCCCAGACGCTGTAAGTCTCAAATAGGGGCGTTTCTGCAGAGGGCTCGGGCATGTCCCATTGCACCGTCGCACACGACAACGGAGGAGAGGTGATGCTCATGGGCCGCAACGGCCATATCATTTGCTCACATTGCTCTGCCTCAGAAGTTGGACATTCAGCGTCTGGGACCAGACTGATCTGATCTATCCCATGTGCTTTGTTTATCTTCACCTCTGTCTTATCCCACACTGCACCCTCCTGTTCTCCATTGATGTACAGGTGGTCTATAGGGGTGTCCTGCTGAGGCCCCAGAAGAACTGAATCAGCATGATCTGGCAAAGAGAAGTTTTCCTCCTCCATTAGCGTCTCTCGGTCAGTTCAGTTGTCTGTACGTTTTGGTGAAGTGTTCGTATGGTTACAAAGCGGTCTCTGCAGCAGGATGAGGGGTTTTCATTTTGTCACGACATCCTGTCATACACGCATCTGCAACAAAAGATTAAAAGACAACAAAAAAAGAACCATTAACGTTAAAAAATTAAATCAACCACACCCCCATGTGATGCAACACGCGAGATCACTTCCTCAAGTTTTGGGTCAGAATTGTACAATAGCAAAAAAAGACAATTTCATCTTCGTCAGCTGTTTGATGCCACGTTACAAAAATACTTTTACGGAACCTCCGGGAAGAACGTCCAATGTGCTGACAGACAAAAAGGCCATTCATGAAATTCTGAGAACTAAAGGTTATGGACTTTCCACACCATCGTCTTACTTTGTACAAAAGTTCATTACATTTTAAAATTAACTCACCAGCCGCATGGCAAAAATAATCCAGTTTTTGTCTGTTTTCTAGCCCATCCTGTTCAATTCTCTAACTTCTTGGGTGCTGCAGATGTGCAGAGCAACACACAAGTGAAATGTCACAAAAGCACATTTGTACTTCCTGACCACAAAAATCAGCCAAGCAAGTGAGCAAGTGAGGCAGAAGGAAAGAGAGCGAGGTAGAGGTGTACACCGTGGATTAAAAACCGAGGCGGAGGGTGGGGTTGAAGCCTTGCCTCTGGTGAGCAGTTAAACTGTCTTTGTCTGGTGTTTATCACTATATCACCACTGTGACCCTGGCTGATGGATGAAACCATGCTGAACCAGAGTCTGGACTTGTGTGTTATCAACACAAACAAAAAAAAGGACATGTCTCCCGGCAATGGCCAAGGCCAGGCAACAAACCATCTGCAACAAAGAGTTTGTGGTTTTGCAGGACATAAATAAAGCTAAAATATCACCTTCATCTATCTCTTCCTCTCTCAAGTACACATCCTTCTCTAACTCTCTGTCTGTCTTTTCTATTCGGTTCGCGTCATGCAACCAACATCCGGGACAGACTTCGACCACATTTCCTGTGTGGGTGCTAACTTCTCAGTTCCTGTCAGGGTGCAGCAGCAACTGCTACAGTGACTGAGTTAACAAAGCCTCACAAAGGGGACCTTCTGCAAATAAAACGCTATATTTGAAATGAAAAACGCTGCGATTAATGTCCCTCTGCTGTTTTCCCAGTGAGAATTAGAACACATTATTTCATGATTATTTGGAGCGCTGGAAGATATCACTGTTCCAGTTTCACTCCCTCTGCAGTCCCTGATAAATACTGAGTGTTTCACCTAACAACACAATTAATCCTCTGAGTGCGATGTTATCATTGGCGACTGCGATGATGTCTCCAAAAGAGAGAACAAGAACAAAACTGGATATTTTCAGCAAGACGTCATTGTCCTTAGACACGACTGCAGTCGGCCTAAATAGAGAATACAAAGAGAAGTTGCTTACAGTGCATGGGAAGTTTACACAGACCGTGACAGGCTATGCAGGATGGTTGACACAGTATTAAAGGAGAAGTACAAAAATAAGAGAGGAAAAAGTAAGAATGAGGAACACGGTTATAATGGGTAAAGCGACAGTTGTGAAAGGACATAAATATGAGCATGGATCGTCATAGATATTCGTCTAGAAAAGCTACAAAGTGACAGACATAAATTTGAGAAAGGAACTGAAAAAAACAGTCCAATCGGGAGAAGTGTTTTTTTCTTTTTTTACTATGCAGCATGACTTACCCCCTCCAGGCTCTTTAAAGCAGCATCATATGATCCGCCAGCGTGTGAGGTTTTAAGTCAAGTCTGGTGGGAGGGAAAAAGCACAGCACTGTGTTACAGCGCCGCTGTCAAAGAGCTGTGCATTCACCGACACATTCGCTCAACATACACACGCGCAGAAGCAGACAAATCAGTTGTTTCAACCTGCAGCGAACAACAAATACCTGCTCTCGTTCAGCCAGGCAGTCTTTTTTTTGTCTCCTGTGCGACTTACATATGCATTCAAGTCCTAGTCTGGACTGGGTCCTCTTCCTTCGTCTTCATGCAGTCTGTCCATGTTGGATACTTATACGCGTCGGCTTACGTCTCCCCTCTGTCCTGTTTTCCCCCCAAGCAGAACATTAGAGGAGGGATAAAAGGGGAAAGCTGCTGACTGACGACAAAGAGGAAGAAAGGTATATTGTGATTGGCAAATGAGTCAGGAGCTCAAAGACACCTGAGAGGCCTCGAACACGCCCACTGGCCCCGGAGGCATGCAAGCACACACATACAGTACAGATGAGAGGAGTGGCTCAACTAGCTTCATTCCTACACATGACACCATGTGGTAAAACCAGAAGGCGACCAGATTGTCTGTGCTCAAGTCCTTAGTTGTGTTTGTTCTGACTTAAAGGCAGAAGAGCCTGTTTATTGCATACAACACATTTTTAAAGAGTTATTTATAAGTTCAAGGCAACATTCTTCTTCGTCATTAACTCTAATTATTATTTAATAGTATTTAACAAGTATCATCAGTAGTATTAGGAAGCAGTAAAAAGAGCATCATTGTTAGCAGACTAGCACACAAGCTAGTGTCAAAAGCCTGGCATAAACGCCCGTTGCTAATTAGTAATATTACGTAATACGCCGTATTGACGTTTTTATACCATTACCTTATAGACTTGGTATCATTAGCAGTAGCATTGTTAACACCGACTTAATTAGCGCTAAGATTAGAACTGGTATCAAAATATTAGCATTACCTAGCATTTATGTGGGCATCCTTGCAGTTGTGGTAAATTAGTTCCTAGTGGTTGTAGCAGCTGATTTAGTTGTATTGTTAGTAACTGCATTATTAGTAGCAACTTGGTGGTGGTATAGCGTTAGCTTGTAGTTTTCTTGTTGGTATTTAAACACAATTTATCGCGGTTATTTGTGTCAACTGTGTCACAATTTGCTAAAAAGGCCTCGGCGAAAACGGTTGCATTCCAAACCGCCAGGGGCGCTACGTACCCGGAAGTAAATCCACAACAGTATTTTTTTTTTTTCGCTGACGTCACTTTGATGCGACGACCGTCTCTGCTTTGTTTGTTCCGTACACGGCAGCAGAATCGCACACACCCACCTTTTTTAGCAGGGACTTTTAATCGTATACAGACAATCTGGTGAGTTGTCTACAGTGGAAACCGCTTGGTCTAATATGGCCAAGTCGAGTGATCTGAAAACCTTCCTGGAATCTTCTCTGAATGAGATTTTTAAAGCGACAGTGAGCGACATCTTGGACTCAGTGGACCGGACCCTGTCCGAGTACAAGGGTACCATACAGAGGATCGAGTCTGAAAACGAGGGCCTGAAGCGGCTGCTGTTAGCGCAGAAGAGCGCAGAGTCTGCTCAAAGTGGTATGATGGTTTAATGAGTCTGGGTCTACTGTGCGGATAATGAAGCATCAAGAAGTCACAGCATTAAACTGAATATCTTTAGTGATTAGGGATGCTAGTCAAGTATTAGGAGCAATTTGACTCATCAGTTTTGAGTTTTGTTTCCACAATTGCCTGACACGTCACAGACAAAACACACAATTGGGCAGTTGAGAACATAGCCAGCAGCTATAAAAAAAGAATTAAAATAATAGTAGGTTGCAGCCCTAGAGTGTGACAAATTAGGTTGGAAATAGGTTGAATAGGAAATAGACCATATTAGAGATAAACAGCTGGTTGCACTTAGTCTCTTCATCGATTAAACCTTCTTTAAAGAGGATGAACCGGTGACATGGCATCATCAATGGACCAGCAGTCAAAATAAACAGTTGAAACTGTGATGGAAATACGTTGTTCCTGTTGGTTTCCCCTAGCTGTTTTTATACAAGTTGCAGAGAACTGTGATCAGGAACCTATGTGATAAATGTGGCAGATCTAAATAAGACTGCAGTTAATAGATGTACTTAATTCTGCACTACACAATAAATCATAATACCGTGTTAACAAATATGTAACTGTAGCCCTAAAATTTACTTCATTATGTCTAATTTACAGATTAGGCTTTCAAAAATACCAGAGATGCCGTGCACTTCTTGAGACTAATAGGTTCGTCTTATGATTACTGCTGCCCCCATGTGGGACAAACAATCAGTGAATGCACCTTTAAATTATGAAGTCAGTCAAGTTTCTATTGCTACTGTTGGCTAATCAAACACTTTTATCTGCACTATTTGCACCGTTTTGTTAATTAATAATATCCTTAATTCTCCACAGATGCACATGAAGAAGATGCCCCTGAGCAGTTTTCACCAACAGAATGGAACAATCGTCCCGTCAGCTCCACGCAGCGTATGTCCAAGGTGTCCATATGCAGCAGTGACAAGAAGAGCTTCAGGAGGAAGCATAAAAGCAAGACAAAGGAGAGCCTGTCCTCTACCTCCCTTTTTATGCAGACTAATCAAGTAATAGAGCAACCATCAGGGGGTTTTGTGTCGACATCTGTAAAACCGGAGCCGGTCCTGGATGAAAGCAGTGCTATTGACCTCTCTCAGTCGTCAGCGCTTCTCAATCTGACAATGAAACCAATAAAAAGCGAGAGCATCTATAGCAGTCGTGATGAATACATGCCATCTTCAGGGCATGAACAAGACTCCGCAGGCAGCGATAGTGATGTTAAAGTCACCATTGTTTCTGACGACTACGTTCAGAATGGAGACGATGGAGAGTTTACAAAACCTGAGGAAGAAGAGCAGAATGGGGTGATGCGTTATGGTAACGTTGACAGTTTCTTTGAGCAAGAACTAAAGTATGCATTGACTTATTCCCCAGAACCAGTGATGGAGGCAGAAGAAGCCAGCAGACGGGTTGTGAAGCCAAATGTAGTGACGCCTAAGAAAAACGATTCGCCGTCTTTTCCTGCTGAGGAGGTTTTTGAAGTTCGTGACGACTTCCTTCTTTGTCCGTCCTGCCCCAAAACATTCAGTCGAGCCACCTCGCTCAACATCCACATGAAGACTCACAGTGGGGAGAAGGCTCACAACTGCAGCTACTGTGGTAAATCCTTTGGTCGGGCCGATCTCCTCAAATCCCACAAGCGTACCCACACGGGAGAAAGACCATACAGCTGCAACATCTGCAGCAAAACGTACGCCCATCCCAGCCAGCTCAGGATCCATAAGCGCGTCCACACTGGAGAGAAGCCGTATCCCTGCACACACTGTGGGAAGCGCTTCAATGAGCACAACCAGCTCAAAGTCCACTTGCGGACTCACACGGGGGAGAGGCCTTACAGCTGCCAGGAGTGTGGCAAAACATTCAGCAATGCAGGAAACCTGCGTATACACGAAAGGATCCACACCGGTGAGAAGCCATATTGTTGCGCTCAGTGCGGGAAAAGGTTCAACGGCTTGGGTGACCTCAAAACACATTATAGGATCCACACCGGAGAGAGGCCATACATGTGTGAGCTGTGTAAGAAGACCTTCAGCCAGGCCGGCCACCTCACCATACACATGCGGATGCACACGGGAGAAAGACCGTACAGCTGCAGCGAGTGCGGCAAGAAGTTTACAGTGGCCAGCAGCCTTAAACTGCACCAGAGGACTCACACGGGAGAGAAGGAGTACAGCTGCTCGTACTGCAGCAAGAGCTTCAGCAGATCCGGTCACCTGAAGAGGCACGAGCTGGTCCACACCAAAGAGAAGGTCTTCCTCTGCAGCCACTGCGGGAAGACGTACACGGACCAGTCCTCCCTCAAGAAGCACCTGAAGATGCATGCAGCAAAAGAGCAGAAGGCTCAGGGTGAAGGGAGCACGAGCGAGGCCGAAACAAACTCCGTCCAACCCTCGGCCTCGGAGACACTTTCAGACAGTGAGACAAATTAGACGACAGGAGGAGAGCGAAGCAAGAATGAGCGCTGCTTGCGATTGTGCTAAATCGTTTTAAAGCAAGGTCCTCTTTCATTTTTTTTTGCTGTTTGACAGCAAGCACGCCAGACAAGAATTCATTTCTTATATATCTCTCTGATTTTATGTTTTTAATCCTCTTTCACATATAAGCAACTAACACACGTCGAGTGCTCAAATTGCAAGGCTTAATCTTGCATAGATTTTTTTGATCGAGCTGAAAATTGTCACTTTAGCAAAGTGTCTATTATTTAATGTCAAATTAAATATGCTGACGCACAAAGCCTCAAGAACAAAATGACTCAAAGGACAAGACGATGGGAAGACTTGTCAGCGCAACTGAAAAGAAAGCTGGCGCAATTTGCTAATTAACAAGCCAATGACTGTTACTGAAGACAAGGAGTTTTGTTTTCAAAGCCGTTTGTGACATTTGTGGTACAGTTGAATACACTGTCGTCTAGTCTTTGCTGTGATCTGTTAGGTCCATACATTTATCAATACAGTAAGAAAAAAAAGCTGTATATTACCAAAATGCCAGTGATGTGTTTTAGAAATTACCAACGACTGAATGCGAGTTCTGCCGATGTACAGGAATTATTTAATCAAAGTGTTTTTGTTGCGGACACTGAATCCCAGGTTAAGCCTTATATTCTGTAGCCGGTCCCGACGGTGGACATCCCTTTTGAAAAACAGGGGTCAATTAAAAAATGTAATAGAAAGATTAAGATCTTCGAAAGACGTAAATGAATAAATGATTAATATATTGCTGTAAATAGCTTTAACTATACAGCTAGCGAACTCAAAACAAAAGTATGTTTGTGGAATAGTGAAAATAGTGTTGCTGCAAATATTCAGTATTATTGACCAGCTTTCACGCGTGAATTTAACGACTGTTTTTTTTTTTTTTTAAAGCCATGCTGATCTCAACGGCTGTGGGGTGTCTAGAGAGTTGTTAGTTTATTCACTGTAGTACCAGGAAACGATTATTACTGGCACAGAAGGGAGCAAAACCTCTTGTTGCGGCAGCGGCTCGAAATGTAGCAACGTACTGAGCCTTTGACACGAGGATGTTATCGTGACTTTTGTGTGATTTGTGAGTAAATTAGAGAGAATAAATTAACAAGCAGATGTCTTGATGTCGTATTCATTCTTTATATGTATATTAACAGGGGGAAAATGTGTATGAACACATGAACATTCACGTACATGCTGACATTAAGTGTTTTTTATTCAGTGCAATTCAGTAATAAGAGTATATACATAGTGGAATGAAAAGGTGCTTTGTTTTAAAAGTCCGTGAGACGTGTCTAGAGGTGGGATGGCATCTAACAGCCTGCTTGAAGTCTGCTAAACGACACTTTATGGGTTCTATATCCATACAGCTGAGCTATAGCTCGTCACCTGACAGATACCGTCCCTACTGAGAAGCACGGTGGTGGTAGCACCATGCAAGGGGGGGTGATTTTATTTTTAGCAGCAGATGCAGGGACTCTGGTCAAAGTTGAGGGACTGATGAGGTCCTTTGAGAACAGTTAAGAAAAACAGCCTCCAGAGTGCGGTAGCCCAAGGGAAATGATTTCAAGATCGTTTGTCAATTTTAGTCCTTCGGAAAATATTTAGCTCCAGTGGAGCGCAGAGTGACTGGGGCACCGCAACACAGCCTCTAAATAACACATTATCTGCCAAACTCGCCAGTATTTTGTTATCATACGCTAGTGCTATTCCCCATTGAGTCGGGAGTAACCTGTTATCATCATCCGGTGTCTGTAGATTGACCTATCTCTGACCTGGATGATATCAACTCTGAGCTCTTGTTTACCTGTAATTTTACTACTGCTATTCTTTTGCAACATGGCTGAATGTTTTTCTGATTCTGAGGTTCTGGACGACGACTTTCTTTATGATCGACGTCCTTACCGTTTTGAGCCAGAGTGTAGGGATGAGGAGCCCGTTGAAAGGAGGATGTGGAGGCAGAGAGAATAGATAGATATAGACAACAGGCGACTCCGGACTCAACGGGGAATTGCACTAGCATATCATAACAAAATATTGGTGAAATTCTATAATTATTATAATAATCATATGAAATGTGCGTATCAAAGTTTCTTCATCACTTAGTTTCATATAGTTCACAGCAACAGTACATTCATTTGATGGTTATTAATCCATTTGATAATGGCTCAAATAAAGGTTTCCTTGACCATATATGCGGCACATTCCTACGGCTTTTGCGTCGTGCCAGTCTGGCAGCAGTTCAGACTCCATGGCAGCTTTTCCTTGGACAGATAGAGCACAGGCTGGATGCTGCTGCTGAAGTCCATCAAGCCAAAGGCCAAGTAGTGAATATAGCAGGTAAACACGTCAGGATCAAAGTATTCTTGAAAGGGGAAGAGTGCCACTGGTGGGAAGTAGTTGAACACTATGATGGCCAGAATTATGAGGACCATCTTGAAGGCTCTCTTCTTCACGGGATGCATCTCGTCTCTGCCGGGCCCGGACTGACGAAGCGCCCACAGGATTGTTATGTTGCAGAACACCATGAAGACGAACGCTGCGAGGATCATCGCCGTGAAGACCTTCTCAAAGTTCTCAATATTGCCTACACATTTAGCAGAGGCATAGCCCAGTGTGATCAGCCAGACTATGATGACCAGGACTGTCCTGTGCTTACGGTCCTTGAGCTCCGTGAAGGTGATGGGGTGGACCACGGCCATGTAGCGGTCCAGACAGATGCAGGAAAGGAAGAGCGGCGAACAGTCTTTAATGCCGTAGAAGAAGCGAAGGACGTACCAGGTGCTGGTGGTGGTGGTGAGGAAGACGATGTTGGCCAGCTCCAGGGGAGGGATGAGGCAGAAGAACACGTCTAAAATCGCTAAGTGAAAGATGAAGATATCTGAGGTGGAGGAGTCGCCGTTGTTTTTGTGGATGAGCCACAGCACCATGAGGTTAGCCGGGATGCCCAGGAGCATGTTTGTGAACTGCAGGGCGAGATACCAGATGAGAGCAGCGGGCATGTTTATGCACTGCTCATACACTGTCTTCTCAGCACCAGTGGAGTTAACAGGTCTGTGAGAGACGAGGAGCAGAGAGGAGTTGATGTATAAGACATCCATGACGGCCAGCTAGATTGGAAACGTGTTCAGAAGAGGCCAGAGGAAGAAAGATCTGTGAGAGAACAAGTCAGACAAATACATATCAGGATCAGTTGAGACAAACGATAACAGATTGATTCATTCATCTTCTGCAATGCCTATGAATGGAGAACATGCAAACTCCACACAGAAAGACCCGGACGGCTCATGGATTCGGGACCTTCTCGCTGTCAGGCATCAGCGCTAACCACCTCGCCACTGTGCCGCCCCACAAAAGATAGCAATACAACTGTATTAAAATGAAACTATCAGAGCATAACCGTGTGTCCTAACATGGCCAACAGAGAACAGCTCATGGAGATATCGTGATGTGGAGAGCACACGCATGCACTTTTATTTTCATATACACTGTTGCCTGTGACGCTGGAGTAAAATATATTTACCTCTTCTCATGAAATGATAATGACAATGTGGTTTGTATAAATAGGGAAAAAAAGAGGGAGGTGTCTGAAAACCAAATATTTCCAACTCTATGGGCAACAGTGTATTTGTGTATATGTTTCCATGAAACTTGAAAGGTTAATACACATTTATAGGTTTCAATTTAAAATGAAAAGATTGACAAGTGTGCCCTTTTACCCTATAATTGGTGAAGAAACATCACACAGATCACTGTGAATCAGTCTGTTTTCATATCAAAAGACCAACCTGGAGGTCGTGACCTCAAACGGTGGCTTTCCAGATAAACCTAAGAGATGCCAAGATGATTGTTTTTGTTTGTTTTTCGACCAAAATGCTGCAACGGACGTGCGTCAAGTTGATGTGCCTTCATTTAAGTAGCTGGTTGGCCAACAATGTTGGGAAATTCAGTTCCTAATAATAGCACGGTTTCCAATGCACCGTATCGCAATATCTCCTATAACTTAGTGAATTCCAATGTATTAAGTCAGAAGGGTCATGTTAAGGCTATAATATTAATATTTACCTAAAACTGTACTTAGCCTTGAGTATCTAGGGCTCGAGACTCTATTTTTTCATAAATGTACTTCCCCCAAAAATCCTCCCCCACAAAATGTTTTCAGTGTCTATGCAAGACATGACAAAGTGTGAACGCACACTCTAAATATAACAAATGCAGAAAGTAATGACTAATACATATCATATATACACAACTGTGGATTTGAAATAGAATGATAGTTGGATATTTCAGAAGGTGCATCAGCTGCTTTATACAAAAGTTTTATCAATGGAACAAAAACTTTTCAGTCAATTCATTTGAGAACAGCGAACTAAATATATCCTACACACCTCACCTTCAATTTTCATTTTTTTTTTTTAATTCTATGAAACTTTGAATGGTAAACAGATGCCCTTACCTTCAACTGGCTCTTAATCCTCCAATGAACGAATCACCTTCCCCCTCCTTAACTGTTCAAATGTCACTGTCACACTGTCTCGGGAACACCTCAGCCTATTTCCTCCTCAGACACCCACTATGACACGCCATGTATGCTATTGGCATACTTGTTTCCACCATTTAAATAAGGAGTTGCCCTATATCTCTCTTATCTCTGTATCTAGGGTGACATGTAAATGTGCAACCTGACTACAAATAGAGTCTAGTGAGCCTCCTGCAGAACATTCACCAATAAAGTCTGCAGCATCAGAATATTTACACAAGACCAAAGACGTCACACAAGACACAGACATTTCAGATAAAACTGCAGCCAGTTTATGTAAAATGACACTCACCTGTTCACTGAGATACTGCAGCACCTTCCTATGGTCGGTGGGTGTCCCGGATCTCCAGTCTCAGTTGTGGTTGACTCCTGTGTTCGTCTGTTCCAGTGTGAGCAGATACTGAGCCCCCCCCCACCCAACCCCACACCTCAAAATGAATAGAAAACATCTTTTGGAACATGAGCTAACACTTCAGGGATGCTGCTGACTCTGATCATCCAATCACAGAGAGGAGGATGAGGGTGTGGAAGCTGAGGATGTCCCCCTGGATGCCATGATGTCTTGTTTGGCCCCCGCGCAAAACATCACGTTAAATAAATGAGTCACAATTTGTGCGAATGTGTGAAAGTTAATTGGAAATATGGAACAACGGCTGATCGGAAACAGATCAGCGTAGAGGACGTGTCGGGGCAAGCAGTTATCCATTCACGCCGATTGGCAATGATGCAACAAACCAATGGGGCCTGACGGAAAATCATCAGTAAACAACTGATGCAAGAGACTTCTGATTTAATTCACTGTAACGATGTGTAATATGTTACGTGAGGTTGACGTGTTTCAAGGTGCGATGTCTGTCGGCCGATTACCCGGCGCGACAGTTTAACTGATGCGCTGTCCACATGGAGTGTTGATTCAGAGGGTTAAAGACTGACCTCTCGTCTGACCTTTCACCTCTTTGCTCCTAATCCTCAAACATTTAATAGACTGCTGTCGTTTATAGTGTGTAAAATACAGTGAGCGTAACACCACTAAACACTGTTAACACTTCTAAGAACATATAGGGCCCGGTTAATTATTTAACCACTTCTTCTTTAGCGTCCTCTTGCCTGTGTTTTATATGTGACAGACAGTGTTTCCGGCTCTTTGAACAGCATTACATGCCATCTACTGAAACTCGACCCCTGGTTTGTTTACCCTACCGTGCATAAACTTGTTTGTGCTGGTGTCAGGTTTACTGGAGACGCGTTTCTCTTTTCTTACAGGGGAGAAGGTTTCCACAGGTTTGCTAAACTCTGCATCGGAGCAGAAACGCATCACGCTGCTCTAAACAAATAAAAAAAAACACAGCATGCATATCGTATTATAAGCACGTTTTGTCACAGTATCATCCTTTGCAACCCGCATGACAACACAAGGAAAGGAAAAACTGCTAGATGTGGTATTAAATCCGCTGTGTTAACACTGATAAGTTGTTCAACTGGTAAGTTTGCTGTTTTGTGTTCAAGCTGTTTTGTATTTCAAAGTGGTTCTTTGGACTAATGCAAATGCCAGCCCGCTAACACTCTCACGACAATGATGCTGACATGCAAGCACGTGCTTACAGAGTAAAGCCGAGGCCGTCTATGTAGACACCGGGTAATCCAAAAAGTTTACAAAAGGCAACTGGTCTTGTAGATTTTTAGAGAAGATGTTTCACCCCTCATCCAAGTAGCTCGGATGAAGTGGCCTTTTTTAAACTTTTTGGATTACCATTACCTGGATGACTGAGAACCTTCACAGACATAGACGTGGAGTAGGACCTTCAAACGTTTGTGGTTGCAAAATATGCCAGAAGGATAGCCATCTGAGGGCCCACTTCTACATTGAATGAGGGGAGGGGCCTCTGTGGATCATCCCACAGATGCTTGATCATTTGTTAAGTTGGAGGTCACGTTAGCTTCTTTTAGTTGTTCCTAACTTGTTTTTGTGTGTCTGTCTGTGTCAGGCTGCATCCTGGTGGGGATGGCTGCTCCCATCAAGGAGTGTCATTGCTATGGGGTGGGGGTGCCTGGTCTGGTCTAAGCAGGTGGTACACGACTATGTAACATCCACATGAATGCCAGGTCCAAAGGTTTCCCAGTAGAACATTGTGTTGTTGCAAGATGGTCAATGTTATTTACTTCTCCTGTCAGTGGTTTTAATGTTGTGGCTGATGTAATGGGACTCTAGTTGTAAAAACGCATACCGTGACGCTTAGATATTGCAACAGATTGACTTAAAAAATAAAAATTGATTTAAAAAAATTAATTTGTGGTATCCAGTTTCCAAAATATAAACCTCATTAAAACAAAGAAGGGTGAAGCGCAAACGTGCTGCAATAATTACATCAGATTATGCTCACCATCAAGGGACAGTTTCCTAATTTATGATGGTGAATGGTAACAGGGCTGAACATGACGTGTCATGTAAAGTTGAGGTTATACTTACACTAAATGTAAAGTAGCACGCCGCCGCCACTGTCATGTGGAAATAAAAATATGAGAAGAGTGACCACTGACAGGTTTATTTTAGAAAACTGTCTGAGAACGGAGAAATGTGAGTCAAAACTGACTGATTTCTCTTACATAGAATTTGTTTGTTTATATAGAAACAAACCGAGAAAAACAATTTCTATTATGCTGTTATTACAATATGATAAATATGAAGTTGCAAAAAAAAAAAAAAACAAAAAAAAACAGTCAAAACAGTTTGGTCATTTTTATTTCTGACATTTCATCCCAAGTTTGAGTGATTTCAATAGAAAGCAGAAGGAAAAGTGTTTCACACGCTGTGTAGTTTGAGCAGCAAGAAACATACGATCAAACAAAGTGGGAAACAGGCGGCATACAACTGTGCTATGTGCAGACATCCCAGCAGTACCGTACACGTCTATTATAAAACTACCATGCTTTATTTCTTTCTAGCGCCACCCACCGACTACTTATTTCTGTAAACTTGTGGATGGCTAAATGTTTTTACACTTTAGTCTAAAATCGTCCTCTCGAAGGAGAAGACGTACAAAAACAAAATCGCGTCCGTGCTAACGTTTAATCTCCGGGTTTCAAACTGAAATCTCTTTAGAGAATAAATATTTTGGAAAATACGACCCATGCCAGGAATCCGCTGTAAATACAAGCAGAGGACCTGTAGCGCTAGTCGGCCAAGGTCGTATCTTTTCTGTTTTTTTCTAGTTTCTGATGTAACATCAGAAGATCTCCCAACCTTAACACATTCATTATCTACCACGTTCGTCCTCCACAGCTTTCTCCTACGTGCAAACTTCCAAATTTCACCGTTTTTCATGCATCGGTGGCTTGTAGACTGTCCTCCCGTATTTTTTCAATCTTTTAAAAAAACAAAACATTTCAGTCTTAACATTTAACTTGCTACTATAACATTTAACTGCTCTTTCCATAATCCCTCCCTCTCTCTTTCTCTGTTAATTGAACACTATAAAAACCAAGAAGAAATATCAGGTAAACATGTTATTGATCATAGAATTACATTAAAAGGAAGAAAATACTGATTAAATCAAAGTACCAAACTAAAAAAAAAAAAAAAAAAAGGTTACTGATAGGTCACAGCAAGCCGGTGCAGCTGAGAATTTTCATTTGTTTTCATTTGTGAGTGTATGGCATTTTATTCCAACAGAAACAAAACCCCCCACCGTCCGATTTTTGCCTTTTGGAGCGTTATATAATCGGCAGACTCCCAGTGAAGGCTTGTGTTTTTCTGTTCCTTGTGCAGTGGAGCAGCAGAAGTACAAATAACAGTCTTTTGGGAGTGGGAGTGGAGATCTGGCAGATGCTGCAAAGAAACGGAGTGATGAGGTCATGGGACCCGACTAACTTCTTCCAGTCTTTTCTGCTTCGTGGGAGTGTTTTTTTTTTTTTTTTAGGAAAGGCAGCGAGTAAACTCTTGGGTCGTGTCACTCAGGTCAGGTCAGGAGTGTTCACATCTAGGTAGTGCATGGTTGGATTTGTGGTGCTCACTGTAATTGAGAGTGTTATGGCTGAAGGTGCGACACTGCCACAAACGGACAGTAAGGTAAACAAGAGTCAGCTTCAATCTTCCGCGGATACGTCGTCAGGACACCATGATGATTCCTGGCTGACGTTGGGTGTTGGTGATGGTGTCGGCTGTAGCGTTTTCAGATGAAGGTGGAGTCCATGGTGCTCGTGTCTTGTGCGCTGCGGGCCCGAGCCTCGAAAAGCTGCTTTATCAAGGCCGACTTCTCCTGCTCCAGCTGGGCGATCCGCTCGCTCTTCTCTGTCACCTCCTTTAAGAACAGAAGGAAAAGATGTGAGAAAACGAACGCGGCTTCGTATGGGTGACACAAACGGGAGGCTGTGCTGAACCTGAGTGAGAAGTCGGTTCTGGCCCTTCAGTCTCTGGATGGCTTGTGGAGGAGCTGGGGGAGGAGGCTGGGAGTTAGCTGTAGTCTGGACGCCGCTGGGAGGAAATGACTGCTGGGAAATAAAGAGGAACCATTGGTGAAGGAAAACATACACCGGATATTCACATCAGCTTCAAAACAAGTTACCTTGTTATGAAATATTATAATCTATAATTCTGATGATGGCCATCCAGCATCCTATTACCTGCTTTGGCTATCTTGGATTTTGACTGGGATTTTCCATAACTCTACATCGAGAAATATTTACTGTAAACTGTCTTTTCAGTATTTCCTGGAGTCAGTCAAAGCTAAACATAATTTCTCCATAAGTAGGAGTAAATAAGTTGCACATTCTTTGAAAGTTTAAAGTAATTAGCACTGATGAATCAAATGACTCTAAATAAACTTCACATTTTTAACCGGACAGGGCTAAAACGCTACTTCCATTAATCATCTCACAACTCTTACGATCACTCAATTATTGAAAGATCCGAAATCGATTCATAAAATTTCAGTTTTTAAAACACACACAACTTCCTGCATCGTCTCATTAGAAATCTCGCTGCAGCTTTGAGAGACTGGTCTCACATGATCACCCTCATGAGACCGTGCAACGAGATTAGTCCAAAACATCCAAAACATGACAGACGCTACTACTCTGAGAGCACCGCCAGGCCTGAAACCTGGTGAGTGGCCGGATTTTGGAATAAAAGAAGAGCTGGGAAGAGTAAAGTCATATGTACTATGTGTCAATTAGTAGTAAAATATAGTGGAAAGTTTTTCTGAAATTATGCAAAGCATAAATCCATAAGCACTGTTTATACGTATTTAGATCACATCTATTATCGTGCAACATATAAAAAAAACACCCACGGACACAGACACGTACCATTCCTGTACAGGAAATGAGGTCATTAAGGCAGCGGTTGACTTCTTGTAGTTTGGGAATGAGAACGTTCATGCGACTCTGACTGGCTTCTGTGAAGAAATCCTGAGAAGAGAAAACCAAAAACGACAGGTGGAATGAAACTGCAAGAAAGCTGTGAAAGAAAAAAAATCCAGCTACTTCATAAACTGAGGACAAGGTCAAAAAGAGGCGACTGTCTCAGAAGAAGCTGCACAGATAAAAACACCAGGATATAACTTAACGCATGCAGCTCTTTTACTTAATCAAGTGTATTTCCAAATAATCTGCGTCATCTGATTGGAGTTAGCAGGATATGTTACTAGGAAAAAGAACCTGCACGGGAAACCTGTACGGTCACTGGAAAAAAGGGTGCAGTCAGAATAATCCCCTACTTTGGATAGAATAATATTTCCATGACAGGATGAAACCCCGCTGCACTGACAAGCTGCTTTGACGCGACTAAATTTAACTTTTGGCAGCTGTACACGTGTGTTAGGAAAACGCACAGATCATCATTTGTCCGACTAATTTCTGCTTTTATTTGCGCCTGTGCTTTTCTCACTGTGTCTAAATCTCTCCTGTGAGAAATCATCAGCGATCTCCTCTTTTGATAGTAAGTGGAAGAAGGAGGTGGATGGTAGGTTTATATATTATAGTTTAATCTTATAGCGTCAGCAGGGAGCCCTTCTGTTTCCCTGACTGAGAGGAAAATGCTGATATTCCCCACAGCTTCATTCTTTTTATTACGCCTTTACATGTTAGAGTTAAGTTACTCTTTAGTTTGTTCAACTGGTGTCTTCCACTTGACAACAGTTGCCTAGCAGCAGCGTTCTCGCAACTCACAGCTGATCCCAGGTCAGTCATCCAGGCCATGGCAGGTCCAATCTAAAGCTGCTAACAGACTGTGATTATCTTTAAAAATAGTAGTTTTTAGGTGTGTTTTTTTTTTTTTGTTTACTTTTAGGCTTGTGTTTTAACTAACCGTGCATTGCGAACTCTGGCCGATCTGCCGCTGTCTCTCTGTGACATTGTGGATCTGGCCTTGGTACCAGTCTCGGGCCCGCTCCACCACTTCCAGACCGGCCAGCAGGGAGTCCTTCTCTTGCTCCAGCTCTTTCATTTGCTTCAGCTGCGTGAGGTCAAGTGAAAAGACGGGAATGTGGGGACAGGATAAGGGTGAAATGGTGAAGACAGGAAACAGAAACGCTTAGTTAGGGACATAAGACAGTCTTGCCTGAAGTCACTTTCTGTAGAGATTTCACACAGAGAATATTTCCCATGCCATCCCTGAGGGAGGTTTCAAATCACTGCCAAGACTAAATCTAATCACTGATCGTGGGCCGCCAGCAGTCTGCATGGCGGACAGGCTCCCATCTTTTCACAAGGGCATCTGCAGCACAGTCCTTTGTGCCTGACGAGACAATGGCGCCACACCAATTGTGCCGGACTCTCTCCCATCCTGAACAATGTTTAGAGGAGCAATCAGTCCGGCGTCATGGCAACCACGCAGCAACCTAAGAATGGGGTAAACAGTGGACCCACTTCAGCTATGGCCACCCCAGTGTGTGTGTGTTTTTGTGAAAGAGAAAGAGTGTGTGTGTGCGTGTGTGTGTGTGTGTGCAGCCCAGCAAGGCTGCATTAAGTTGTGCTGACCAGGCTGTCCATGCGGCACACTGCCACAATCCAGGCCTCACCGCTGGCATTCAGCCACCTGGTGTGTCATCTTTCTATCCACCCATAGCAGCTCGCTACATTCCACTGATCATCGCTAACACACCAGGAGACGTGCAGCAAACGTAGACTGGCAGAGCACAAAGAGTGTCGAGAGACCAAAATCAAGCCCCGTTTAACATTTTTGTACTCCGTCCAAAAAGGGCCTGAAGAGAGAGCGCACACAGAGGAAGAGGGGGGTTTCTGGGAGGAAGAAGGGGGTCGGGGGGCTCTGTGTGTAGAATGAGGCATGACCCGGTGTCAGGCTGCATGAATGTGTGATGGGCCACAGGCAGGAAAACACACTGGGAAAAAAAAAAGAAAGGGAGCGAAGAGGAGAGAATACACAGAGAGGAACCAGAGCAGCAAACGGCTGAAAGGTTATGAACATGTACATGTGTGTGCTTCTGTGCTCTCTTCTGGCTGAGCGAGCAGCCGTGAATACACGCGACAACGCACATACAATAACACGACGGCCGCTGCACGCGCCGTGTAGCTACAAACACAAAGAACAACACAACAACCTTTTAAACTTCGTCGACAAAGAACAGTATGAACCGACACTCTACAATGTAAAAGCACGACAGGCGCAATACAAGAGCTGTTTAGGGGCGCACTTATAAATGACTTACACTGACTCGTATTACTCTTATTTTGCTGATTAGCTGATTCTGTGTTAAGCAAATAAAATGCTGTCTTCACACAGCAGCTTTTTTTTGACAAGCAAATCCTAAAGATATTAAATTCAGAGAAACAACAAAGAGACAAAAGCAGCAAATGAACCCGTCTTCATAATGTATGTTTGGTGAATAATAACACTGACGTTGTTGCTGTCAACTAAGTTCTGCTAATTAACATTACATCAATGCCACAAGGTTACAAGGAACTATTCTTTCAGTGACACTTAGTTAGTTAGACACTAGCCCAAAGATATTCAAATTATACTTCTATAAATAAAACAGCAATGTTACCACCAAACATTTGGCAACTTTATTTGATAAATGACTTGAAACACTGTTGTTTATTAAGCTCTGTCAGTCAACTAATTTATTGACGATGACTCATTTCAGAATGAACCGTGAGCCTCTACTAATAAACATGTCCTAAAGTCCCTTTAACAAATTCACATAAATAGTTTCTACTGTCCTGTTCAGCACATACTGACTTTCAAACACACGAGAGTGATCACAACTTTGTACCTCCTGTATTACCTCAACTGTCATATGTCAAAACAACCTGATGCACATCTTCAAAACCCTTTAAAGTCCTCTACCATCTACAGTCATCTCTGCCTTTTCTTCTCCCTCCTTCTCTCACTCTCCTACTCACCCACAGGAAAAAGTGCAGGGCCTTGCTGCTGTAGAGGCTACTGCTGAGGGGGATGAAGACGGTAGTGTAGGCAGCCCACACGGCCGTCCAGGCTGGGCCGGGCCTGCCGAGCGAATCCTCTACTTCTACCAGGCCCCTGGGCCCGACCCGGCTCACTACCATCAGGGCAACGGTGGGCCAAGTCGGCCTGGGTGGGAGGGACAGGGGGAAGGGGGAGGAGGAGAGGGGGGCAGGGACGGAAGGGAGAAGGAGGGGAGTCGGTCAGTCAGCCTCTCCAGACACAGAGGCCAAAAGAAAAAAGAGACGGAGACGCGACACAAACACGGAAAGAAAAAGGGAGAGGAGGTGAGCTGGGAAGAGAGAGAAATGGTGAGGCAGGGGGAGAGTCGGAGAGTGAGAGGAGGCTTGAGCCCCTGACTAGAGGGTGGGAGGGGCACAGTGAGGGGGAGGCAGGGGGGGTGGGAGGGGAATCTGTGGGCCAATGGAAAGTAAAATAGAGGAAAGCTTCTATTTTCATGTTTTTACTATCTCATTTTCAAAATAAAAGTCCTGATCTTTTCTGCCCACATCTCTGTCCCTGTCAAAATCCTTCACCGCTGAGCTTCAGTGGTGCAAGATAAAAAAAGATGACACATCAAAGCTCAACTGAAATGCATTAAGACCACTATTCAGCTTTAAATGGAAATACTTGCCTCAACAAGCTTTCTGGCTCGATTATGCAATGTCACTAATCCTCTGCCGGCCGTTTCTTTTCTGCTAGTGCTAACACATCCTAAGGTATGGACACACCAAACCGACATGAAATAACTGCTGGCAATGACATCACCTGTGAACGTCACCCCACATCACCCGTAGCAGGGCCAAAACGCTGCACTTGAACACATCAGACAGACTTCAGTGATCCTTCTAACCAACCAGTTTCACCACTTGTTAAATACGCTGAATCAACTGAAAAGATGGTGGCGGGTCCGACTGCTGGGGTGAAAGGTCCCAGACACGCCGTCAAAATCAGGAATAGACACTCACCAAAGGCCTGACACCTAAAATAGACCGACCGTCAGCTTGCTCTTTAAGGCTGCGGGTTAACATTTCAAAGCTATCTGCAAGTATGAAAATGTGAGAAAAAGGTAAAAGATCTTTTGCTACTATTTCATTAAGCCAACAGTGGTTTATTTAAATTGAATGTTTCATCCAACCAGGAGTTTAAAAGCAAGATATTCAGTTTACCATGTCGGAAAACAAAGAAAAGCAAACCTTATATCCTATTAGAGGTCTGTGCTTAAAAAATGTCTCTGTGATAGACAGCATGAGTCTGATGCACTTATTTGTGCATGCACATTTCTAAACTGCAGTGTTGTTTTTGTGATTTTATACATGTTGCATACATTTTCTGACCTACCAGCTAACTTTACAAAATGCAGCCTCCCTTCTAATATTTTAAACTGTTATTTCATGTTTGTTATGTGGGTTTGTACAAGGTTTTGGGTACACAACATACTTGCGAAATGACAAACCCACTCATAGGCCACTGCTTGTTAACAAGTTTGTCTTGTTTGTCCGAGTACGGCTTCTTAATATCACACTTTAATCTTTACTTTACTGAGCTTTACAAGGCCATTTATCAAGTTGATGGAGATTGTTGCATGGCACCCATGACACTGTGAAAGTGTGTTTGTGCGTTTCAAACTAACCATTCCATAATCCACTCCATTGGAAATGGTATGCCGCCTCTGCTCTTCCCGACTCCGCCCGTGTCGCCTGGAACCACCAGTAAATCCTGTCGCTGATTCGCTCTGAGATCTTGGTAAACCTGATTTCACAACACCTAGACAAATGCAACACAGACATTTTCAGCCGCAGTGTGGAATGCACTCTGTCATTCAATCTGAACGCACAGTAACAGGAAAACGCCGTCACAGCTAGATCATCTTCTGTGAAAACGTTTTAAAAACAAACAAAATTCTCAGGTATGTGTAGTACAGCACAGGATACTATAACACATGTTACGCAGTGGCAAAGACAGTAAGAAATTGTGTAAGACTGCAATGAGTCATGAATGCAACACAGTAATTATTATCACACACACATCTGTCTACAATAGCAGTAGAATTAGTCAAACTGCATTTAGTGCAACATATATAATTTGAATACTGTAAATGAAGCATGTAAGTCTTGCTTTGTTTTCATGTGCTCAGTTGGTCTTTGAACACATCTGGAGCTGCCGGTTTACACCACAGGAGGGAGCTGTACTCAGCAGGGTGGTTTTCATTACATGGTTACGATACTAATGTAGAAAAACATATTGATTTTAAAATACACAGGAAAACAAAAATACATCTTTAAAGACTCACTCTAAAGTTAGATTATTTGACTGAGGATGAGTTCAGTGGAGCAGAAAGAACTACATGAAATATCTGAGCTCAAGGCTCTGCAACAAACTTCTGATAATATTTCTGACAAATGAACACACACGATCATCAACATTTAAAGTGAGATGAATGAACACTAAATAAAGCGTTGTATTCTGAAATTAAAACAGGACAGGCGGTAAATGCAAATTTCAGGTTTAGTTTGTTTTGATCAAAGGAAAACACGAGATAGCAGTGTTGTTATCTTTTAACTTTGATAATCTCGTTTAAATCTCTGCTATTTTCCAGCTTGTTTGTTTTGGAGTGCTTTTATCCTATCTCATCTGAAGGACGTGCAGATACGATAACGTGGAAGTCATCTCCAAGCTGTCCATGTGGAAAATGAGACGCGACGCCCTGGTTACCTCTTCTGTGGTATTTTATCACCGTCATCATCAGCTATTTAGATTTAAGTACACACCACAGCTTGTTCTAAAACAAAACACAGTGAAAGAGAGAGAGTCAGGAATTTGTGATGGAGTACAGGGTGTTGGGGAGGATTTCACTGCTGCAGTGATTTAGTGAGCCCCGGCCTGTCTGCTGTAATCTGGACTAATCCAGCGGGGTTTGGCTGCATGTGAGCGATTACAGCACGGATGCTGCTGGACTGCCTGTAACATGCCCAAAAATATGTGGACACCTAAACTTTACACACGAACGCGATCACTGAACGTTTCATTCGGATGCTTTGGTCATTGATACGCCCGTATTCCTGCATGGATGTGAAATTTACTTGGTACTGATGCAATTTATTCCCAAGATGTTGATAAATAGTTGTTGTGAAATTTGCAAACTGTTCATTTGAGAGGCCTATCTCAACAGTACGTATATATATGATATATATGACCATTTAGTGTATGTATATATCCATCTATCTACATGAAAACCAACAGTGTCTTTAGTGCAAGTGATACGAGCACTAAAAAGCCTTGAGGGCTCGACATAGACAGTGTGAGCGTCACTGTTATTGTAGCTCCAGACAAGCCTAACAGCAGAGAGATGACGCAAACTCGGAGCGACTCCAGTTGAGTGCACGTAAGAGAGATGAAGAAAGAATGTGAAAGAACTACGAGAACAAAAAGGACCGGTGAGTCTATGTGTCTGAACAAGATAATGAGTAGGCAAACTGGGAATTTCTCAGCACCGCCTCCTCCATCCTCCATCCAACGCATTAACTGAAACAAATGACGATGCATCCAACTGACCATCACCCGTTCCTTCAGTCATAGCAGGGAAGACTGCGCTCTCTCTCCTAAAAGCGACCCCTCAAGAAGGATAAATCTCTGTGGTTTATGACATGATCTCTGACCTGGCCTGGGGTTAACAACGGCAATTATTCAACTGGGCACTCAGGACTGAAGCGGAGGCCTTTAAACAGGCCCTGTTTAAGCTGATACTTGAAAGGTTTGACTGAGATTGCCTTCAACGTAGTCATTTTTAAATGACAAATGACTACATGCAAAAAGTCAGCACATATCATGTACTTGTGTCCACATCCTGGTTCAGTGCATCTAATTAAATAGGATACTGAATCCGGAGAAGACCGGAGTGGACACATCAGCTCTACTGAACATGCAATCAAATGGACGGCTCATAAAAGTTACGTTTCAAGTTTGTTCTTTAGTATATCTGAATTACAGATCCCTCAGGTTGGATGGGAGCAACTAAACAACAGTAGCGAATTGAATAAACCTCAGAAAAATGTTTTTCAAGCTATTTACGTAACAAAAAATATTAAAATTATGCATATCCACAACTTCTTGGGGCTGATGTGCTGATTTTCATTGCAAAGCCCAGCCTAATAATCCCTATAATGGGCATTTTATTAACATTTACAGGCTACGGGATTAATCAAAGTCCATTAACACCTTAAAAGCATCTCTATCTGAATTAGAAATCTATTAGAGTCAATACATTTAAGTGCATAACTGAATGACAGCAGCATCTTGAATAACCAGAGCAAATATGCAGTTTGTATTAGTAATATATTGCAATATCTGGACTCTAGGGGTTTATCTTTTGGGATGATGATAAGATAAGGACTCCTTCGTGAACTTTCCCACCAAATCTTTATCGTGGTCTTACTTACTTGCCCCTTGGAGCTGCGGTGACTCCAGTGCAAGGGACTCAATGGACCTGACCCTGCTCTGCTGAGGCTGTGTCGGTTTGGTAACATGGATCGGGTCGGGACGGTAACACCCGCCCTCCGGAGCGACGGGAATCCGCTCCGAACTCCGCCCGGACCTCTCGAAGCCCGCGTTGTACCTCGCTGGTCCACACGCGGGATACCCGGACCCTTCCTCCTGCCGGGCCCGGCTCTGCAAGGAGGACGCCCGGTGGTGCTGGGTGTTCGTCACGTTGCTCGGCCCCAGCGGACGCACCTTGTTCTCGACCCGGGCTCCGACGCTGCACGCGGACAGCGGGGCAGGTTTCTGCTTTGGGGCTTGCTGTGGGTGCACAGCAACCTGGGCCTTGAAGTGAGCGCTGTTCTCCGGGTTGAGCATCGAGTAACGCAGCCCCGCAACGAAGCGCTCAAAGGTGAGGCAGCCATGCGGTGGGGTGACCCTCCTGAGGCAGGGCAGCACCCCACCGGGCAGGTCTCGAGTGTCTGCCCCCTGCCAGCGGCTCTCGATCTCAGAGATGTGCACATAGCCCCGTCCGTTGTCATCCAAAATGTCAAACAGGGTCCTCAGGCTGTGCAGGAAGGCTTTGGGCAGGCCATCTGTTGAATACTCAGTCTCTATGGGCTGCATTTTGGTCGTTTTAAAGCCGTGCGCGGGCGCTTGAAAAACTTCTTTCCGTGGCCCGACTCCGCCGTAAATCACCGATGTCCCGTTCAGCTTGCAGCCCTGGTCAGTCGCTATTAAAGCCATAGTGGGGATATTGATGGACTCCACAAACTAATCATTCAAAAACACACCAACACAAGTCGGCTCACTTCCAATGAACAGTCGAGCACGTAAACAAACAAAAATGAGGTAGCCTATATTTTACTCACTAGATAACAAAAACACACATTTATCTATACTTTTTGCCTAAAATGCTCCTTTGTTATCCTCTATTATTATCGTGTACCCTCCTCGCCGACACTCTCCGCTCTGTGATCGATACTTTCCTTTTTCTGCCCCAGGACCGCCCTTCAAACGGCTGTGCTCGAGCGCCCCGGAACCAGCCATTGGCCGCGGTGTGCACGAGCTCGGCGCTGATTGGCTGCGAGCTGAGGTAGGCTCCAGTTTGAGTTGTGCTTTTGTTATTACTGAGACGTTATTCATATAAAGCCTGGATATTATTATGGAGCCCGAGTAAATCAGGAAGAGCTGGATAAAAAGTGTCACTTTACAGCCCAGAAAACAGCCAGCACGGGAGGACAGAGCCCCTTTTGTTTGACATAAAAACATTAAATAACCTAAAACTCTCAAGCTGCAACATAAATGTAATAAATTCTTTTTATTTTACACGAAACTTGTGTCGGTACAACACACAGCAATTCATTCATTCAGCAAACAACAGCCTCCAAACAGCTGAATCAACATCTGTCTTAATTATTTTAAACAAATACCATAATCTTCCTGAAGATAAGATGTAGTGTACCCAATGAACTTACCAGCAAGATAATATACTAAAACAAATTTGTTGTATTAAACCCAGTCTAGTAAGCAATGGTGCACTTAAAACCATATTATTGTGAAGATAATAACATATGTTTCACTGATATCATGGGAAACATCAACCAAACGTGGAATAGAAGTTGAGAAAGCATGCAATTCCAGCTAATTTTGCATTAAATCACACTTTATACATTATATAAAACTATATTAATTAAGATTTTCCCTTAGTCATGTTGAAAAGCTGGCAGTCTTTGCTACATCCCTGCACACAACCTGCATCCAGTTTTCACAGAATCACAACACAATCACTTCTGACACTTCAGGGACACTTTTTCCTGTTTTCCTTTCTTCCGCTGTGAGTCACACATAAAAACCACAGTTTAATCTCCGGCCTGCCCAGACTTGAATTTGCCTCCCATCGCCATCCGCACAGGATGTACCAGTGATTAACCTGGAAGATGCCGTCACTTTGCTACAAAGGGCTCGTTGTAATTTGCTCCTGATGCATATCCTTCTGTTATTATTACTTTCATACCAGATATTGATTCACGCATTTTTGCTGTTATGCTTGCAAAATATCCAGTAGACTTGACTTCATGAGAAAAAAGCCTTAAGGGCAGGACACATAATCAATTGAGCTATGAGCTACTCTTCCTGTGACAATCACACACCAGTTGTTGTTGTTACCATACTAATTTACGTGCATTGATTTTGGCTGCAGGCTAGAGAGAAGGGTCAGATAGATGAGAGGGTTTTGATTTTTCCACTGATGGACTGGGATAAAAAATTTCACTTGTTTGGGAAATAGTTTTGGACTAAATGTTCAACTGTTATAAAACCAAAAGAATGACAATATAGAGACACGCACACAGTGTCCAGTTGCAGCTCGGCTCAGTGTAATCACTCAGCTCATCAGGTTAGACAGCTGAGCACTGACTCCTGCTCTCCCTCGTCTCCATTCCCCATGTTGTCACGCACATGCACTGCTGTATCGACTGTATCTGCTGCTCAAAGCAGACACGCTCTCTGTGGGCTTTGTAAACGATGCCAGCGGTTGCAGAGCATGCCAAGGGGGCCCTGTCCATGCCACTGTTTGTTTTGGACATGTCCTGATCCTCCGCTCCGCTGGCCAGCCAGTTATCCCTCTCTCTCGTGTAACCTCATTATCTCCTGTTTGCTCTCTGTTACTCCAAGTCTTCTCCTTCAACAGCGTCAGTGTGCATGCGACAAAGGATTTGAGAGCTTATTCAGTTCATGACAGAGATAGAGAGAGAGGGAGAGAGAGGGGGGAGACGGAGTAAGAGACTTCAAAACCCCAGAATCTTGGAAGTGTTAAATCAGATTTGAATTACAGTGGGAGGACGAGAGCGAGAGGAATTAAGAGCGGGGGTGGATCCGGCTGGAACGGAGGCAAAAGGAATATTCAACCAAGGCCAAAATCTTTCCTTATTCTCTTTTCCTTTGCTGTGAGAATCTACCATCCTGACATTTTGTATTTATTTTCTCCTTCAAACATGATTTCCACCCTGTAAGTTTGTGTTTTCAGCTCAACGGTTTGTCCTCCATCGACCAAAGGCTTGGACTTTGGTCGTTTCATTCACTTGAGGTTAAAGTATGTTTGAAAGGTTCTATTGTTTCTACAGCCTGCACTGCATGGTGCAGAATTTATGCCACTCACACATTATTGTACAAACAAGTCCAGAGCTATGCAAGTAAACTTGTGCACAGTTTTTTGTATTTTCTGTTTGGACATTTTTAACACTATAAAATAAAATCTAATACTTAATCCTGCAGCCTATAAAATGTTAATATTTAAGAGGGTGGAAACCCCTAAATTGATAGTATCCGTCTTTAGTAACAAAAAAAAACAAAGCTAAACCGAATGCAACTGCGCTTATTTGAAGTTTCTTGAAGACTTGTTTGATCACTCATCAAGGTAGCTTCTTCAGTTCTAAATGACTGGTGGGAGTGTAGGTTTTTATTTGGAGCATCTTTGGGTGGTGACTGACTGAATCTCGACGTGACTAATGTGCGTTAACACCCAGATGAGTTAATATCTGATTATTATAATAATTGTGTTCATGTAATCTCTGGTATTCTTTGTGGATGTTCAGTTGAATCTGGGTAACGGCAGAATTTCAATCATTCATTATCGCCTTCTGAGGAACAGATGTAAAGGAAATGCTGGATGTATGTCATTGTGTTGCAGACCTATTTGACATATTCTGACATGTTTTTTTTTTTAAGAATATATAAATAACTTGTGGAAGTATACTCTGCAGAATCATATGCATGTAAAGTTTACGATCAGGAATTTAATCTTGTCTAATTCCTGGTATTTCATCACCTCATTCATGAGATTTGATCAAATCAATGGGTCTATGCAAAATCTCGGCAAACTCAAAAAAAAAAAAAAAAATGAAATAAATAGATTTCTCCACTAATCCGATATCCTCAGGCAGCTCCAGCACATTTCTGACACTCATTCTTACACTGATTCTGTGCATCTATGTCGGAGCACCTGATCCTCATTACTCATTCTTTTTAATAGTACGTTGCCCTATTTTCTCTCGTTGTCTTGTCTAAACATGTGGGTGTCTTTGTGTCTGTGGATGAGATGAGGACAGAACGGAGTGTGTTATTTCATCGTACTACGGTATATCGGTATATATTTTGGCATCAGTTTTGACAGTTCTGAGTGTTATTTTAATTTTTATTTAGCTGTTTACGTCTTAGAAAAATTGTTACGAGGGTATTAATGGGCACAGAGCTAAAACCCCCAGTGGATAACACTTGACAGACAGACAAAAATGGCGTGTCCTCGTCTGCATTCTCCTCAATTCATTTTATTTAGGTTGAGGTTCCAGGACACACACGTTTTAACATCAGTTTGTAATTTAAAAACTGTAACTGAAAACAGAATCTGTTTGTGTATTGGTTAGACCCATCAGATACTTCAGTCTGCAGCTTTTTATAACCCCTGAGGTGTTCAGTAACAGCTAGTGGCTGGCTTTAGCACTGCAGCGTTAATTCTGTTGCATGACCAACACATCCACATAATGATAATATCGGATCACAAGCTTAACATCTGATTATTCCTACTAAAACCCCCAAATAATTCCTGACCTCTGATTTAGGAAAACCCGTATTTTTATCCACACACTGAGCCTGTTATGAAATTTAAAAGCTCCGCAAACATTTATATGCAAATGCGGAGGAATCAAAGTAAAAAAAAACAAAAAAAACACTGCAGATAAATACAGAATGCACTCAATGTGTATTTTGTTAGAAACTATGTTCATTCCATCACATCACCATATTTTGTCTTATTGGATCCTTTTGATTCTTCTACTGGAAGAACTGAAAGAAAAAAAACAAGAAAGGTGGAACAAACATTCATCTGATCTATGTGTGCTAAACCACATGATATTCACAGTTTATCCTTATTTAGCGTGAGGTATGAGAGGAAAAGCGAGGAGGGAGACTCGTGGTTTAACGCCATACTCACCTGGTGGAGGTGGTGTGTATGGGACTTTGCCTTCTAGCATCATCCAAAGCTCTGAGCATTTCTGCGATTCCCAGCGAGTCACTGCATAACTACCCACAGATGACGCCACTGAGAGAGGACGGAAGGAAACAGTGAAGAGATGGCAGCGATGAATAAACCCCAAATACCCAACACCCACAAAAGCATAATAACAATAACTATTGTGACCTTTAATAGCAATTCAAAGCCAGTGTGTCACTTCTCACCTATTGAAATGAGTAGGTTCCACTGGAGTGGATAAGGGAGCTTTCTCTGTATAACCTTCTGAATAGCAAATAAACCTGCAGCACCTGAGGGGGAAACAAAGAAGACATCTCAGTTTGACATCCAGGAGGAGGGAGAAACAATCTTTGTCCTAATACTTCTGCTTTATTTTTCCTGAAATTGATTTCTAGATTGGGTGGCACAGTGGCGTCATGCCTCTCGCCCGATGACAGCAGGGATAAGTTCCAGCCCCCCTGCGACCCTTCACAGGACAAGCAGCTACAGAAAGTGCATGAACGAATGAATTAAACTTCTCATGACACATTTTCTTTATGTTTACCCAGACAAGACCCGGTTCAGACCCCATATAAACATGCTACATGGGTAACAAGCTGCCACTCCGGATCTGATATTGTCTGCAAATAAATATGAATATTGCAACAACGGCTTTCTCGAATGGATTGCTAATGTTGTATCAGAACCACAGAAAATGTTGCTTACAGGGTCTGAATTTGTGGAAAAAACAGTAAATCAAAAGGAAGGACATAGCCATTGCCATACCGTTTTTGTTTGTTACCAAAACCTTTCTGGATATGTAGACTCACAGATCAATGTCCGATATCGCAACAGAAGACAATGGGAAAAAAAATATCTAATAGTCTAATAATTATAAACTATTTTGATAGTACAATTATCAACACTATGTGTTAAGCCTGATCCTGTTTGTTTACAGCAGAAACACTAGAACATAGCTCCCTCAAGTGGTAAACTTTGGATTAAAATAGTTTGTAGTTTCTCATTAAGATAAAAAAAAAACTATTTTCTATTTATTCAATGAACAAATGGCCAAATGTCAAAAGAGAAAATTCAAGGTGGTATTTTAGCTTCAGAAATAAATGACAAAGAGACATCACCTAGTATAAATGTTCCCGTCCCCTTCATGAAGGCATGAGACTGACAGGCTGCGTAACTCTCTAACCCCTGAAAAAAAAGAAAACAAACAACAAAAACACCTTTAACTAAGCGTCTGAGCCCGTCAAACATCTTTACACAATCCTCCAGTGCACAACAGAAGTCTTTATGTGAATTATTAGCTGTTTATGTCAAAGTCAAAGCCTTGCAGAGATGAGGAGAGAAATTAGGTCAATTAAAATAAAAGCCCACCGGGTGTTTAGCCACCAGCGCGTCGTCCACTTTGGTGAGACCGAGGTTGACCATGTTGCCAGCTGTTATGAAGCTGGAAGTTATTGTCTTATGAGAAAAATAACATTAGCTCATGCTGACCCTGTTTCCATAGGTCTGCTGCTGCAGCTCTGCTGTTATGAAACTTCCGCGTTGAAGACCAACGAAGAAGAGAAGAAGGTGAACGGTTTACATAAACACTGGCGACGCCTAGTGGTAGAAAGCTGCAGTAACACGCCTGTAAAAGTACAGGGAAGAAGGGGTTTAGGCATTATGTGAGCATAAATAAATAAATAGATCTAGCTAATAGGTAATCTAGGTAAGGATTTATCTAATATGTATGTGTGTTGTGTTTTTTTTTTTTTAAAAAAATTAAGCCAAAAATACATTAAAAACATTAGCAACACACAAGAAAATACAGGCCAAAATATGAAAACATACAGTTTATAATCATTCCGATAATGATGATTTATGAGAATCAATAAATTATTGCATTCAAATTCTATACAAAATGAGAGGTGCAAAGAAATCCTGTGTCCAATATAAATGAATTATTTGTTTACAATGTGCTGATCCACGTTTCTGGAGTGTTTTGCATAGCAGGCGAGAGGCAGCGTACACCCTGGACAGGTCGGCAGCCTATGGCAGGGCTTACACAGAGAGACAGACAACCATTCACACTTACATGCACACCTATGGCCAGTTTAGAAGCAATTAACTAATGAGCATGTCTTTGGATGGATGGTGGGAGGAAGCCGGAGACATGCAAACTCCACACAGTAATGCCCAGTCAGCCCATAAATTCGAACCCAGAATAGGCATCAGTGCTAACCACCACGTCACTGTGCTGCCCTGCACTTAAACAATTAAAAAATAAATAGTAAATCATGTCAGAGATTTATTCTATGACAGTCCTAACCACATGTTTGGAAGCACTGGCCTCCACTAGTAAAGATAATGTTGATAAATTGAGAACGACCCATCAGAAATTAAACTTCTGTCTCATTCTGTCCACTGCTGTCCTCACTTAAACTTTAACTTTAAGTGATATCTGTGTTTTGGCTATTAAAATTATTGTAAATAAATGTAAACTATTTCCTGCAGCAGCAGTAAGTTTAGGGCCTTCTACGACAGCACACCATTCCGACCTCTGCGACCCCTCTGTTGAACTCTGACCCCACAGGGGCCTAAAAAGTGGCGAGGGGTTCTGTTCAAGACTAGAAATAGGCGGGAAGGAGAAAAAAAAACAGATGGAGAGAGTTCAACTACTGCTGAGACACAAGTAACAACACAGAGGATAGAGTTACTACAGCGGAGCAGCTGACATCTGTTACTTGTTACGCAGGAGAAAGCAGAAAGAATGAACAATGATTCAAGAACTGAAACCACACAGTTTAAGAATGACAGCGATGACACATTTACAGCCTGAAATCACATTTTCTACAGATCCATGTGGTGCAATGAAGGTGGAAAGTAACTAAATATGTTAATTCAAATTTAATTGAGGGCAGTGAAGCAGAACTCATAATTCACTCAAGCATTTCCTCTCAGTATTGTGTAGGTCTCCCTTGTGCCTCCAAAACAGTTGTGACTCATTAAAGAATGGACATGGGCCTTCTGAGGGTGTCCTATGGCGTCTGGCAACAGGATGTTGTTAGTGGGGGTCTTTGTGGATCATCCCACAGATACTTGATCACTTTGGGATCTAGTTAATTTGGAAGCCAGGTCAACACCTTGTGCTGTTGTTCATGTTTTTTTGAGTTATCCTTAAAGTGTTTTTGTGTGTGTGTGTGTGTGTCAGGCTGCATCCTGCTGATGGCTGCTGCCACCAAGGAGTGTCATTGCTATGGGGTGGGGGTAACTTGTCTGATCTATGTGGGTGGTACATGTCTAAGTAACATCCACAGGTCCAGGTCCAAAAGTTGCCCAGCAAAACAATGAATTGTCACAAGATGTTCAACGTTATTTACTTCTCCTGTCAGTGGTTTTAATCTTATGCCTGATTGGTGTGAATCTCCTCTAATGCATCAAGCAAACCAGTTCCCAGTATGTTGGGAACCAGTAAGCTTAATTGTACAGCTTTAAATAAAATAATTAAAGACACATCAGTAAAATACTGCTCAGACCCTGCTACGTGAGTATTAATTATTCAATATAATTATTTATGTCAGGATAAACACTTCTGTACTTTAACTTAAATATGTATTAAATGCAGAATACTTTTAATGTTCTTTATCATTTAATCCTGCACATTCTCATCAGGATAAGCAACACAGAACATAAATGTGAGTATTAATTAGATACAAGAATAAAATAATAATAATAAAAAAATAGATCCTTGTGCTATTTACCACGTTTGACTCACAGGTTGAAAAATACTGAGCATCTTGTAAGTGTGATATTACCTATCATAAAACTGATCACGAGGAAGTAATTTCGATAATGAATTTAAAGGAAAACAAACCCTAAATGGTGCTCTGATAGGAGATTAGGTGTCAAAGATATGAATGACCTGAATACACAGACCATATCCACTACCGGAAGACATGAGGCTGTCAGGGAGGTGGACTAAAGCACCTCTTATCAGCCACTAACTACACAGTAATAGTGACTTCACCGCCGTTTACACCTTAAGTCTGGAGAGTTTTCACTAACAGTGGGAAAAAAAACAGTTTAAGCTGAAAAACATCCTGTAATTGTAGGTGAGTACGTGGCTGTAAACAGACCTCAGTCATGAGAGTTTCAGACGTACGCCACCTGCAGATGTGCCTAATAAAAACCTAAACTCCCCTCCAGCCATGTAGAACGTAAGATGCCTCTTGGATGAGTGGAAAACAAGTCCAGTTGTCTTAGCTTTGTTGTTTTTTTATACGCCCTGCTCTGAGACTGAGAATCTTCACAGACAATGCGTGAATGAGGTGAATGTTTTCTTTAATGTCTGTGTATTCAGATCAGAGACGTGTTGTCAAGACAGACAATTAGGCCACTGTGGGAAAAAATAAGAAAGGAAGCCGCCCAGATGGATACCGTCAGGCATATTGACATGCACATGTTCACATATCAGGCATAACATTATGACCACCTTGTTAATATTGTGTAGGTCTTGTGACCTGTGGTGTCTGGCAACAGAAATGTTGTTAGTGGGGGCCTTTGGGTCCTATGGGTTGAGGGGAGGGGTCTCTGATAATCCCACTGATACTTGATCAGTTTGGGATCAAGTGAATTTGGAGGCCAGATCAACACCTTGTGCTGTTTCTCATGTTTTTTTGAGTTGTTCCTAAACCTTTTTTTGTGTGTGTTCCTGTGGCTGCTGCCAGCAAGGAGTGTCATTGCTATGGGGTGGGGGTGCCTTCTCTGGTCTAGGTGGGTGGTACATGTCTCAGTAACATTCACATGAATGCCAGGTCCAAAAGTTTCCCAGCAGAATATTGTGTTGTCACAAAATGGTCAGTGTTATTAACTTCTCTTGTCGGGGGTTTTAATGTTGTGGCTGATCAGTGTAGGCCTCGATTCACTGATCAGGTCATTGATCTCTGCGACGGTAGCCCGGCCTTCACCTCATTTAACTTTAGAAACCAACTGATTAGTAATTCAAACAAACTGAAACTTCATGCACGCGAATCTTGAACCGAGTATTATTTTTACTTAGAAATAATTCCTTAAACGCCAGTATGTCAATTAACTGTCTGATCTAGATGTCTCGATGACAATATCACCCTTTTATTGAACCTTTGTGCTGTGACGTCCAAGGTTGCAGGATATAAAAATAAATATATATATATAAGTTAATATTGTTTAAGTCAGGCTCCTTCATGGTGATTTAGACTGTAATATTATCTACTATAAGGCATGGGTTTGTCGCTTTTCTTTGGCTTTAAATTATGTTAAAATAGTTAAAAAATACATTAAACAAGGCTCCACTAGTAGATTTAACAGTTGCATTCACACGGAGTCAACTCCAACAAATGAGGTTCATTTTATTTATTATCATTTTACATTGGAAAAGCAACTGTCCGTTAACCCCAGCTGTACTTCCGTTCACATATTGTAGCTCTTTATTTCTAGGTGATTAATGCGTATACTCTTACAAAAACAAAGATTTCAGACACAATCTGTACACACGCCCCCCGCCCTTCAGCCCATATGTGACAAGTACGCAAACACGGGGAGCCAGACTTTTAGTGCACTGTTGAAAACCTGTTCACACGCTATAGAAGACAATCAACAAGTTGCATGTGGCGTACATGCTCATCAAACGTCTCCCCCACCTAAGACACAGGAGGACACATCGAGCGGGTGTGCGCTAGTGGGTGAAACGAGGAAGGCAGGCGATTGAGGAGAACGGTTTTACTTGGACGTGCCGTGTCTTAGGGAACAGAAGCAGGAAATGGTTCCGTTCACGAAAAAAACAAAATAAGATTTCACCAAAAGGTTGGGGGGGATTCAAGTTTTACGCTCCGAGACGTCTCTGACGTGTAAGATTTTAGTGACGGTGTGCAGTGTTTTCATGGAAAAAACTGGAAAGGCAGCAGCGAGAAGGACACACTCAACCACTCGGGATCAGGAGGAAAAAAAAGAATAAATCTATACGTAAATAACAGGGATGAAATGTTCAGTCCTCCTCCACCCTGCAAAGATAACGACATAAAGGTCCCACTAAACGACCGCTTTTTATGTTTGCCTTCAAATATCACCAGGACAAAAAAAAGAAAAGAGAAAAAAGAAAAACATGTTTCACAATCAAATGTTTTAAATAAATATAGCTCCATTGATAGAATCTCTTCAAAAAATAACCCAAAACTCCCCGACCAACGCACACATTTAAACGCTTGCAGATGTAAAAATACCATTCATAAAAGACAGGTGCGCCGAGAACCAGCAAACTGAAGACTGACTGGAGGGATTTGAACCGGCGGGGAGAAGTGCCCAAGCTACAGAAGATGAGAGTAGACTTTGGTACAGATAAATCTTACGGTTTGTCAGTGCTTTTGTGTCAGTGAGGAAATGGAAAGAGGCAGGATCAGCTTTTTAAATAGAGAGGAAAAATGCTTAAAAATGTTCTCAAGGGGTGGGGGGAAGTAAAACTTTGTGGAGAATGATATACACCGAAATAAGCCTGATGAGAAAACTAGAACATCTAAATTAAAAAAAAAAAAAAAAAAAGCCTTTATTTGGCAGCTACTTTATTATAGAACAGTGAAAATATTTTAAACCACCAATTTATGATTAAATAGGACATTTAAAATTGTGTAATATGGCCCCTTTAAGAAGAAATACATTAACCAGACCCAGAAGCCACATTGACCATTTCATTGTCCTTCAGTACACATTGGCAGCACATTCATCAACATACGTACGCACGCATACACACACACTCAATACTGGTAGTGTGATTCCATCAGTGAAATCTATCCGATGTGTGTTGGCTGCATGAGGAATACGACAGACAGGGAGGTGGAGGCGGCGACGGTGGCGGCGGCTAAGGTGTCGGTGACCGTGAACTCAGCAGCCGCGATGCGTGAGAGAGGTCAGAAAGGGAGCGATACAGTGAAAAGGTCCGTGTCCCGTTGTACCAGCTGAACGGCGGGCGCTGCTGCTGCAGCCCCCTGGGTCCCCCGTTTGCACAGACATTGCGACATTGCACCCGGCGGCTGGGTGGAGGAACAAAAGTGGATGACGACAACAGTCTGGATCCGACTGTGGTCCTGAAGAAGCTTGTCCAGTTCATCAACAAGCGCGACTTCTCCCCACCCCCGACCCTGACTCTCACATACAAAACCATAGCAGCAGGTAGAGCTCGAGGTTCTCTCTCCTCGAGAAAAATAAAGACAAAAAAAAAAAAAACTCTTTCCCCGTCATCCACATGAAAAGCAAGCTATGGAGAATTACAAGTTCTGGGAAGTGGCAGATGTCTTTTTGCTTTATTCTCCTTCCCTTCCTTCAACATCGTCCTCTGTCGTTAGTCTCTCGTCAGCAAATCCCCCACCCCTCCCCATATTTTTTCTTTTTTGCACTTCATCCCCGCTCCCCTCCCCACAAGTCTAATCCTGTCCCCCCGGTTTGCCCTCCTCCTCCCCCGGTCAAGGATGAGGACAGATCATCGTTCAGGCTCCGACTCCAGAGCCAGTACCCGTTTGCGCTCGCGGCACTGCTTCTTGTGGGCGGGCCAGTCCCTCTGCTGGCACTGGGAGCCACAGTAGCGCGCCACCTGGCAGCGGCCGCAGATGTTGAACTCCCGCAGCTGTGGAAAGACGAGGAAAAAAAGGGGGTCAGGTGCTTTTTCAGTTTTCTTTGTAGCAATTCTGCAAGACCGCTCAAAACGTGGATTGACGGTACGTACCCTCCTCTCAATGAGTGAACAAGGAGGATAATGACACTCGTAGTAGGTACAGGAGCACTCCTCTTCCTCCACCAGCTCCCCGTTAGCGTTATAGTAGCGTGTGCGGCTCAGCTCCAGATACTGCTCCTCCACAGGGTCGGCTGGTACCTGCTGGATGGCCAGCCAGTACAGAGACTGCTCTCTGGACCAGGGAGACAACACAAGGAGAAACATTTAGGATGTGTCGCAAGTGTAAAACACTTTATAAAGACATATTTTACATGACAAGGTGTTTTATGTGGGGTTTAACAGGGGAGTGTTGGCGTAGCGGTTAGAGAAGAATGTCCATGGTACCTCAGGTGCCTCAAGCAAGCACCTTAACCCCAATTTGTTCTGAGGGCTAGTGTCTGGCTGTATACACTACTGTGTGAAAGAATGGATGGGTCAAATGAAGGAAAATCATTTCCCTATACAGGATAAATGCAGTAAAAATTATTAAGAGATATGTGGCCACCTCACAAAACTAATTAAGTATAAGAGAGGGACATATTCAAACACGTTTTCATATGTTTTGCTTTCTTCTTGAAAACAAAAATCTTCATCCTCAGGCCCAGGACAAGCTGGATGAATCAGACCGGCTTTGTCTGCAGACAAACCTTTAGGCGAGCACGGCACTAAGCTACAGCTACAAAGTCATACCCCTGCAATGGTCCGGATGTGCCCTTACCTCTGCTTGCTGGAAATCTCCTCGGGCTTAGGGCTCCAGCCCACTGGCACCAGTCGCAGGTTGTCTAGCCGGTTGTCCACCGTCACAGAATTGATGTGGATGACTTGAAAACTGGGGGCGATGCCTCCTCTGTGCTTCTCCCTGGGTGGGTATAAGACAGATAAGTCAGCTTGTTAGGATTAACACGTTACGGTGCAGAGAACAGAACATTCTTGCTAGTTGGCCACGTTGTCGTTAGACATGAAAGAAGTACACATGTTCTAAGGGCTTCAAAGGAAGGCTTTTACATCGTCTGTAGCTTAGGCAAATGGTAATTATTCCGCAAACAATTACACGTGGAGCGAGGTTCAGTTAATATGCCGTTCAAAGCACATTATTTTATTGTTGCAGACCAGAAGTCTTCACTAGATACAACATGTTGTTCCTCAAAGACTAAAGAGGTGCAGCGTTACAGTGTTTATCTTGCCATTTTGAGCTGAAGCTCACCTGTAAACACAGGTGTCTTCACCAACCTCTAATAACAAAGACAACAGAGTCTTGCCGTCAGAGTCATCAGTTTTATTTCCACACTTAAGGCAATAAACAAACTTACCAGAGCAGCTCATGCAGCGGCCTTCCTGCCCAGCGGCCTTTGCCAATGTCGAAAGCGTACGCAAAGATCTTAGCCCCGTTGCCGTCAGCATCTACCTCCATACGTGCCTGGAAACAGAAAACGCAGCCTTCTTACGCTGGCTCATTGTACAGAATGTGAGAAAAGTGTAAATGATAAGGTGAATCCACATAGGTTACCTCAAAGGCATAGTTTTCCACAAGTGGTATGTCCTGCTCATCGATTAGCGTATATTTTGTCTGAAATGAGAAAATGGAGAGATGATTATTTTGATGTCAAACTGAATGCTCTTACATGCATCCAAAAACAGTTGTTACAGAGCGGTGAATATCTACCGAAATTATTACTCTGATTTTTTAAAAATAACAATTATAAATGAATGATTAATTATTTGACAAATTCAGTAGCATACACAATACTAGCACATGATCCCCATCTGTCGAAGAACCACATCCTGTTATTTAGTAGCAGTTATCAAGAAGTCAATGAGCATCAAGGTAAATTATTTACCCAGTGCCTCCAGCTTATATTTGTGCACAGTTTAAATGGTTTGTGTAGATATTAGCTAGAAGTTGTATGTTTGCAGAGTCAAATGATATGCATCTTAGAGCATGCATTCAAACCTGCAGTTGGGAATATGCCCTGCAACCCAAGCTGAGGGGGCAACAAGATAAACGACAAACACAATGTGTTTATCAAAGAAAGTAATACTGACAACACATTTCCAGTCAATCGACCTCAAAGATCAACTTCATACAGATTGCGTTGACTCGTTTTAACCATATAAAAGTCACCTGAGCCTGTAGGTAAGACCTACACATACACGTGACAAAGATACAAACATACAGCCCCACGCCACAGAGAGCAACGAGCAGGGCAGTGCACGGCACGAGCGGCGGTTGTCCACATACCTTGAAGTCAAAACATGCAACGTGACACTTTGTCTGCCCTGTCAGTTTGTTGTGAGTGGATCCTACACGAGTGACATCATGTGTAGCGCTCTGAGTGACTGCTGACCGGACCCCACGAGCTTTGTCACTCAGCAGGTGGGCAGCCGGTCCGACCCAGATCAAAACCAAACTGCCCCGCTCCGTTTAACCGTTTAACCCGGGAGCAGCCTGGACCGTTTAACACACAGTGGTGGTTTAACGTTACATGTGCGTGGCAGTCACGTTGCTCTAGTTAAAAACTACTTTTTGGTCACTTGTTTTTTTGTTTTTCGGAGCAGAGTGAAGTCCTCCCGGTGCTTTGTCACGTTGCACAAAAGAATCAGTTGATGGAGCGTGGCAATGGCTTCCTCATTAGCAGACACTTCACAGTGTAATCCAAATAACACGGCTAGCGTGGCAATGCTAACTACACGGCGGAACAATGTTACATTTGTGTGGCGTTGTAATTACACGCCGTTTCCAGACTGTATAGCATGGTGGCGTCAAAATGTCTCGTGTGTTTGCTTTTTCTGACAGTATTTTGCCGTTAAATGTTAGCTAGTGTCACCTGCTACAAGCTAGCTAGCGTTAGCTCATAGCGAGAGTGGTAGCGGCGGAGTTAGTCCGGCTCGACACGGCCGGCTTCTCTAATCCGCTCAAACGCGGCTAAAACAGCAAAGCTAAACAACAACGGCGTCGGCGTTGGCTTCTTAACAGTCAAAACGGTTGACTAACACCGACTAATCGCCGCCAACCGAGTTTTTTCCGGTGCTTTTTGTGATTCCCCGCAGGCCCTCCCCCGGCCGCACATGGCAGCCCTGGGATCCAGCTCACCTTCCCGGCCACACGGCCGAGCCGTACGATCCCGAGCTTGAAATCCGACATCAGGAGGACGGGTGGTGGTGACACAGAGAGGAGCAGGGTCCAACCTAATCGGTATTCAGGACTGAAACTCGCCGGGGCGGCCCGTCAGCCCCGCTGCGATGCCAGTTTGGGGTAACTGATTGAGGATTTACCCTGACTCCGGATCTCTCCGGCAGCAGCCCAGCCTCGGTGACACACACCGCCGCTGGCGCAGGAAAGCGGAGCGAACTGATGGGGGGGCGGGGCGGACGGATGGAACGAGCCACAAATCAGACCGTCCAATCAAACGGCACGTTACGCTTTTTAGTGCGATACGTTGGGCGACGCAGACCAATAGAAGTCGACGATTTGTAAAGGCCGTCCGTTTCAGTTGTCACGTCATCACACTCTCGTGACCGCGTCCAGCCATTTTCGCGCGAAATGTTTGACGGCTGGGTGGGATTATGTCAGCCGTGTTCGACGTCATTGTGTCGTTAAGTGCTGACGTCGGATTCACTGGGTACACAAAGAAAAATAAGATTTAAAAAAATGACGAAAAGATGAGTCTTTATCATTTAAACAGCTCAGAATTATACTGAATTCCAAATGTAACTACTTTATATATTATAAACTTAAAAACATTATTTGTTTAAGTCAGTTTCTTGCTTTGAGTGCATGGCATTTAGTGGAAAATACTTCTTTCTATTCTTGCAAGTTGTGTCACACAAAAGAAAAGCAAAATGTTGCATTATTTAGCTCCAACTTCTCTTATGGCATGGCAAAATAGAGTGGCTTTGGACATGTTGCTCGCTGAGAGAGGAGGTGTATATTGAATGCTCTGAATGGAGGCATCACCTTGGGGGGACTGACGACTCTGTCTGAAGAACTGACTGAGAATGCAGGGATGGATGAGCCATTTAAAAATCTCTTAGAGTCATGGTTCGGTAGGTGGAGTGGAAAAATATCTTCCCTCCTAGTCTCTGTTGCAGCTCTGATGGCAATCTGTGGATGATGTGGATTCAGACTATCGTGACCCGAACCATGTACCAGCAGACAGGGATGGATGATTACGATGATGCTGAAGAAATCCAAGCCTAAGGACCCTGTACCTTAACGACACTGTACCTCAATGCTTTATGATTTTCTAATATTTTACGTTTCTCCCTGGAATTCAGTGTTAACAGTTTAAACAGGAGGGGAAATTAAACTGTCGCACAAGATATTCTCTTGTCATCTTACATTAAATAATATTGGAAAGGTCCCACAGATAAGGCACAGATACACCCAGTCTACAGCTCCATTGTTATGACTATGGCTGTCTCTCTAACAAGGCTGTCTCTGTCTGGCGCATGACCTATTGTATAAACGTGAACGTAACCTTACTATTGGCAGTCGATATAGTGCATGCGTCGAATCCTTGCTGCAAGTAAAACTTTTGAACAAAAACTTTCGTAACCACTCTGTCCTTCAAGTCGAGCCCCAACAGCTTTTGCTCTGTTCAGGTTTAAGGGGCCAACACTGTGCACGGGCGGAGCCTGGGACTCCTGATTAAAGACCTCCAGCTGAAATGTTGTGTAAAGAGGCCACTGGGAGGAGGAGCTCAACTGGACTCTTGGGTAGGTAAATTTATGTAAAATACTGAGAAACGAGAGAAAGATAATCCTGTTGAAAAAAACAGATAACTAGTTCTAAGTGTAAGAGCAATATGTATGGGCAATAAAGGAGGAACACGAGAAGTCTAAAAAGAAAAGACAGGAAGTTGGTCACTCACAGGCTAGAAACTGGCAAGGTGAGACACAGATGAGGAAGGAAGGAGAAGACAGAAGTGTTTTGGAACAGAAACAGACTTGAATGTACGAGATATGTAACTCCATTAGCTGCTCAGGTTGATGTGATGTCTTGCTCATAGCTGGATGGTGGACTGATTGGTAATTGATGAAAAAAGTATGTAGGGGAAAAAAGATAGTAGAAGGTTTCTGTAAGTGTGTACCAGATGTTAATGGTTGCTGAGATGGAAACAAAAGAGAAAGGGATACTAACCTTACCTTAATGCGGAAGCTCCGATGGCAATCTGTGGACGATGCCGCGTCCCTTGCATCAGAGGACGCATACAACGCTGGATTCAGACCATCTAGACCCGAACCATGCACCAGCAGACAGGGATTGATGATTACGATGATGCTGAAGAAATCCAAGCCTAAGGACCCTGTGTATGTTTTATGATTTTCTAATATTCTTTTCCATGGACATTCTGCATAAGTTAAGCCTTCGTACTCACACAATCTCTCTAGTTCCATAGTTTCACCTAGAACCACCTCAAACGTATCCTGCCATGTCTTCCCTTAGATCTTGTGAGTGAGTGAGCAGCGTCTAGAGATCAGAGGCTGTATTACAGATCTTATATTGCTATTTTTTTGGTCAGGTTTGTGCAAAATTCCCTCATATATAAATAAAGAACAAGGGATATCATCATTTAGACCTCTTTAGTTGAGTATTCAGTTATTTTCTTCCTCAACAAATTTGGAGCACAGAGTCCCTTGCTCGTACGATGCAAACACCTGTTTGTCTTGGTGTGTACTTGCTGGGGTAACAATGGCTGCGCTGTTCCTCAGCTGTTTCTCTCACAAAGGTAGATGTGTGGAAGCCCACCTTGTCTGAGCCAGAAGGCTTGAAGCTCTTCTGTCAGTCACACCTATATCCAGTTACTCACAGCCGTGGGGTTGAGAGGAGTAGATGGAGTAGGGGATGTGTTGTTCTTTGTGCCAGTTTGAGCTCCCTGAGATCTGATCACCTGTATTTACCTGTAAATGTGACAAAAAGCCTTCTATTTGATCCAGAAGAAGAGATAAACAGAGAATATACACCCGTCATCAGAGAGCTTGATGACCTTAACAGGAAACCCTAAGAAATAGGGGTGGGACTTGATTCATGAAATCGAATTAATCGTAGGCTTTGTAATTAATTAATCTCAATTAATCGCATTTTAATCGCGTAACAATGTTTGCCCCCAAAAGCAACCATTTTTAATTTAAATGGGTTTTAGTTGACGACTGAATGAAATAATAAACACAGACATGAATATTGTAAACTCAGGCTCTTTAATGTCTGGAAAAATGCATTTAATTGTATTTCAATTAAAAACAGTAGAAAAAGAAAGAAAACATCTCTGGCCAAAACTGAACAGACCTAAAGTTAAAGTGCCATTTTAAGTACTTTAAGTACTTTTTCAGAACAGTATTGAATGTTTTACATAGTTAGTTTTTACATAAACCCCCGCTTTTATTGAGGCTTCTAGTTGTTGTAGTTTTTTTTTAAATAAAATTTGCCTTCCATCAGTGTTAACAACATGCTTTCCGATTCCTTTTGGTGGCGGTTAGCCAAACTCTGACATGTGTATCAGTGTAACTGGTGTACCAGGAAATTGTACTGACAAAAGTTCTGCGTTGTTTGGAATGCAAACTGCGAATAAATGTGGAATTATTTTAATTTTTTTTAATTTTTAGGTAACACTGGTGACATGGGATATTTCTGATTTGACATTATGACATTAGTACACTGTAAGGATATACTGTACTTTATCCATGGCGTGGTTAGGAATTAACACATAACATCTGGGATACCAAAGCGGGCCATCTGTTGATGATGATGCCCCGCCGTCATGAGGTTTCACCTGAGCTTATTCTGCAGGCTTTTCCAGACACTGGGTGTTGCTCCCTATTGCTAAATGGTGCTGAAACTGAGGTGTGGCTGCACCACCGATCCTACTCACACGATGAAACTATCACACCCTCCCAGGAAATTTGTAATTATGGTCTGCTCAAAACAGGATCTGCTGAAGCCAGGATGCCCACAATGAGTTTTAGGCTGGTATATTGGCAAACAAAAAACAATAGATAGATAGATAGATAGATAGATAGATAGATAGATAGATAGATATTTTATTAATCCCAAACTGGGAAATTTACTGTTGCAGCAGCAATTTACAGACATTCAGCATACCATACATACTTTATAACGATAGTAAGAATCTATTATAAGCACACTATTTACAAGAATAATAAAATGAAATATAATGGAATTAAATGACATTACACCAACCAACAACAACAACGAAACAACCATATGAAAAATGTGCCAGTAACAATAAGTCCATTGTCATCTGACACACACACATGAGGAGTTGCACAGACTGATGACTTGTGGCATTCCTTTCATATTAGAGCTGATCATTTCATATTACCATCTTTCAGTCATTCTGCTGCAGCCAGTAGCACATGGCTGCTGAATAAAGGCGTTACAGACACGTCATAGAACAAAACAGAAAGGAAGTTCTTGTTGATCTTGTTTTGCGCACGTCTAAACTGGAAAATCATTTGCGTTCAGAGTGTGATTTAAACCAGTTTGACTATTAAAAAAACCACAGGTACATTTGTAACTAAGGAGATATTTGGGAGATGTAGCCCAGATAAAATAATATGTGAACTGTCATAACCAAATAAGCCATATATACCGGTGTAAATCCTGTCTGTTAGGTTTTTATTGTGGGTATATCCTGATGTATTCATCTTCATGCTCAAGGAGCACTTACTGAACAAACACAATAAAGACCATTATCGAGGCAGTTAAAACCAGACATTATTTGATAAAGAGTCAACTCAAACTACTTATATATGTAGATGATAAATAGAATAGATATTGGGAAAAAAAATCTAGTAAACATGGAGAGAGAGAGGGAAATGAAACTGTAAATATCCATATCCACAAGGTGTATGAAGTATCTGGCCAATGAGTGTGCTTGTAGTAGATTACATCACGGTTTAAAACTTAAAAGTCGGTTATCAGCTGACGCCCACATCAATAAACTGCAGGTCAGTCTTTCCTTTCTGCTCTGACCTCTGATGTCCGCGTTACTTCCGTGTTCCGCTCACCTGTTACACCTGTGTTACTGCGCTGTGCCGCGTATAGGTGAGTCTCCAGCTCCGCCGGTGCACCTGCTGCGTCGTCGTGCCATGACAGAGGAGTTCACGACTTGCGATTTAACATGCTCGTCTCCCTCGGCTGATCCGAAGGGGAAAAGCAGGAATATGGACTGCGAGCAGCCTATTTTCTCCGCGTTGGGCTGCGGTGTGAAGCAGCAGGAGGAGGCGGGGGGCACCGAGCTGTCGAGCACCTGCGACGACGACGGCGGCGGCGGAGCCACTTCACCGACCGCGACCGCCTCCGACACCGAGTCCGGGATCTTTTCCGTGGAAAGCGAGCTCTGCGTGGAGCATGAGACTGAGCTGCAGTGGTTCTGTGGCACCGAGCAGAAACTCATCTGCTCCCACTGCGCCATCGTGGGCTCCTGCCAGGGACACATTGTGACCCCTGTGGCCACCAGAGTTACCGCAGTCAGGGTGAGTGTGCTGGGATTCAAACATTGTGTTCAACAGCTGTTTGCGTTTACATTATATTGTCTGAGCTGTGACATATAATTGGACGTTTTAAACTTTGGATATGTAAAAGGCACTTTTTACTCAGGGTTGAAATTAACTTTCACTTCAAGCTGTCTTTGTTTTCCTATAAATATTTACATATCAAATAAGTCATACTTCATTGTACTTCACGGGCGCTTTTGCACCAAATATAGATTTTTCCTGTATATTTTACACTGTATTAAAGATGGGTGGGTGATGACTGGCTTCACATGTCTGGCAGGTGAATATTTTCTGCTCCTAATAACACATTCTTGGGCGTGCCATGCGACTTTCCTCGCTGATTCCTCTGCAAAGTATATGAGAAAACAGGATTTTCTTGTTGCGTCTGATGATGTTCAGGTTTTGTGCTATTTGAGCTTGCTCAAGAACACCAGTGTGTGTGCGTGTGTGCAGCTTAAGTGATGTGTTTTGTTTCTCTTCTTCTCTCTAGAACAAGCTGGTGGATGCCTGTGAGAAAATACAGCTGCAGGCGCTCAGGATTGAAAGGTTTATCGAGCAGACGCTGACGGCCAAAGAGCAAGCTGTTCAGGTGGGAAAGGCTGTGCGATCACTCAGTCTCACCCCAGTGAGCGCACGAGCTGTACAAAACTCAGCGATGTGCATTGTTTAAGTGGAGCCTGTTTCACAAGTGTCTTGTGCCTTGGCTTTCGTTTTAATCACATGAGCTTTGTGTACGTGTAATAAGTCTCTTTGAATCAGGACAGCAAATGAAGATTAGTGCCAGTCAACCTGCAAAGTGATTAAAGAGTTCATTGTTTAGAGTATTAAATAGGCCTAAAAAAGACAAACCAAAAGATTTTCAGGTCACAAAGATGTAAAGAAGAGAACTAAATCCAGTGCAAACACTTCACTGATCATTGGAATAATATTCTCAACACATTTGTTCCATGTGAAACAAATATCTTCTAACTATAAAGAAAATAAACTTAGGAAATAATGCCAACAAAACACTATTAATGGACTTTACATGCAAATTCTTTCATTTACTGGCAGCACTTGTATAATAACAATGAATTGTGCAGGTATGAGTCCAAATTCTTTAGGCTGGTTGTAGATGTAATTGCCAAGTAATGATTTTAATAAGTGAAAGATTTCTATATTTCTTATAGTACAAGCTTTTATATGCAGAATTTATTTATACAGTTGGTGTCTTACATAATTCACCCAGGATTAAAACATTTCTAAAACATTTCACATCTGCAGTGAAGGAAATATCCTCACTAAATCACGAAAATACAACTATAAAGTGGGAGAAACTATCCGACAATTAAAATAAAGGTAAACAAACAACTGCATCCAGGTTTATTGGGTGTCTACATTGAGTTCCCTGTTCAAGCAGTAGAGACATTATACATAATATTATGTATTATTTAACTGTTATAAAACTAAGATGTGTTTCTCTAACAAGTGAACAAGTATAATAATTAACTGACTCAGATCAAGAGTCTGCTCAGTGAAAAACTTTGTGACTTTAAGTTTGTTTTTGGTGAGGCGTGGGAAATCAGATTCGCTGTTAACTCTGTTTTCACCGTGAAAATACACCTGCAAATAGGAAGTCATACAGTGTTTTATGTCCTGTAACAAAGGACGACAATGACAATGACAACGACAACGAAGAGCAGAGGAGCTGATGCACAGGCAGCGATTGTTCTGTGACTTCCCTGTTGAGCACGACGAGACCTTTTTACAGAAGAAATGTTATCACAGTAGGAAAATGTTTCCAGATTCAGTGTATCAATAAGTTAGGAGTGCGAGAATTCAAGTATCATTATTATTTTTATTAGTAGTAGTAGATTTATCCTTACGACAGAAACAAATTAACTATAATTTTGTTTATTTAATCAATAATTAATAAGAAGGGAATCAGCTATTTTGTATAACGTTACATGCCTATCCTTAAGTTTCAGTTTGCTGGTGTATGTGCAATGCTATTACTTTATCTGTATACACTGAATTTTAATGTTTGAGTTAATTTTCTCTTCAGTTAGACTCAGACTTTTAGTCTTTTAGACTTTTCCCACATCCAGGAATATTAATTAAATCCATTTCAGTCTTAAGAACTTGTAATCAATTAGTTCAGATGTGGGCTATTTGAATAAAATAGCTTATGAATTAATAATAAAACATAATAAATAATGAGTAAAATCTGCAATAATGAAAAGCTTTAATGATAAAAACAAATCAATATAACTTAAAAATGTACACAATAACATAATGAAAGAAAGAAAGATTTCTCCTCTTACAAAAAAACACTTTCTTCTTCTCTTCTGTTTCAGACAGCGGCGAGCAGGGCGAGGGAGCAGGTTCTGGCCCAGGTCAGCGCTGCCCGTGAAGCCCTGGAGGAGGAGGAGCAGCGCCTCTTGGAGCAGGTGCAGAGAGAGGAGGAGCGGGTGGAGCAGTGTCTCCTCACCCAGAGAGCCCACTGGAGCCAGGCTTTGGCGAGCCTGTCGCAAACGCGCTCCAGTTTGGTGCACACGCTGACGCACACTCCGGACGCACAGCTAGTGGTGAGAGACGGGGCACGGGAAGATTTCAGATATAGAGGAGCAGCATCCTGATTACCACAAATAATCCTAATCCACACATTTTAATCTTTTCTTTCAGATCAGTGTCCAGGACATAGCTGAAAGGTAATTAGCCACATATGACATGTGGTGATTTTTTGTCGGGACATGCCAGAGGTGGAGTTTGATGTTCTCTCTTTGTGTTTGTGTCAGGATGGAGGAAGCCGAGGGGGTCGGGGAACCCTGTGACACAGACCAGCTCAATCTGAACCCAGGCTGCGGTGACAGCAAGCTGCTCCGAGCTCTGTGGGCTACTGCAGTGCTGCTGGGCCCAAACGGTCAGCGGTCTATTTTTTCCATTCAGCTGGGCCTCTGTGAACATATCAGATATAAACATAATAGAAAATCCAGATTCTTATGTGTAGTCTGTATCAGAGCAAAAGAGAAGGTTTGAAAGAGAAAGACGAAACTCCCCATTCAACACTAGGGAAGTAGGGATGAGTCAGTTCTTGTTTTTATCGTGACAGATATGACAATTCAGCGTGCATGTGTCAGTACTCATACCAATCCCATTTTCATTTTCTTAAATAACTAAACCGTTAATAATGCTGTACGCATGCTTTCACAAGAGGTTATGCGAGTTTCAGTCGTTGGCGCTTTCACCGCTGCTGCCACCACTCGAAACGTTCGCACTTGCACAGAAGGCGCTCAGCTGTTTTCTTTCTAAAATGAATCACCACAGCGTTCACGACGACGGCGCCGCTGACAGGTCGAGGCGCTGTTCTAGTAACGCCGCTCATCCGCCGTATTTGTCGTTAACACCTTACGGGGCTAGGAGCCATATTTGGCGACTTCGGCAGATGTTAATCTGTGCGCCTGTTCCTCTCAGTGAGGTTTAGAAGCTTGTGGTTTTCACCCGGCCACCCGGAGATCAAGGAAACTCCCTCAGGTCAAATCAGGGTCACATGAGGTTGGCAAGGTCTGCCTCTGCATGAACGCTGAGCGTAACTGTTTTATTAGGTATCATGAAGGAGTGTCCTAATGTCTAATGTGACAGCGTGTATGCAGATAAGCGCCTTAATCAGCATTTATGTTCATGTTTACATTTGTTTACCACTTAAGGACAAGGAACCATATATGGTAAATTCGTTAATCTTGATTTTCTACATGAAGAATTAAACATTTTGAAAATAAAATAAGTAAAAAAAAATCTTCCTATACTCTACAATAACACTCTAGGATTAGTAAATGTATTTCAGAGGGTTCCCTATTAAGGGTTAAGGCACATTGGCTAAAGTTTTAGCATACGGTGACGGTTAAGTCAGTGAATTTTATCCAAATCAGATTCAGGTGACATTTGTACTGTAATTCAGCGTCTCTCACACGCACAGTGGGAATTTTGATTTTTGCAGTATTTGCATCCGGAACACGACCGTTCACGTTTATCTACACATGCGCATATCATTATTTACATGCTCAAAGCTTTTCTACACGCACACAAACGGGAATTCCTCATGCCAGTGTAGTTGTGCAGGTTTCAAAAAGGCTGCATTTACTGTACCACTGTGAATGTAGGAAATATTTGCAAATGTCTTTTTGAAAGCTTGGGCTGGCCTTGATTTGATTGTGTGGTTTTGGACAGTGTCACGCCACAAATAAGCATCAGATGGGCAAACCACTCTTCTAAACAGCCACCGAGTTTTGGAAGAGGCAGTCAAGTGCTCTGCTTAAGTAAAATAAGCAAAAGTATGATGTAAAACTGTGAGATTAATTTTAAATTTAGAAAATATATTAACATAAATATGAATATTACAAGAAAAGCCATTATTACAAGTAATAATATTTTAGCTGAAGGAGATAATCCCAGTTTGAGCATGCTCAAATAATAACATCTGCATATTTTGTTTGAAAAGTGTACAGTATTGTTCCATCACATGTACCTGAATGCTACATGACATAAGGTTTTCCACAACACAGTATATATCTCCATATAATGATAAAGTAAAAATTGTCTCGCAGACATCAAAGGACATTTTGACGAATTAAAAGGGAATTTGCCAGTTTTTACAACCTGGATCTCCAGTGTCAACGGGGAATAGCACTAGCGTATCATGACAAAATATTGGTGAAATGAACATGTTTCTGCTTATGGGTGCCTCAGTCACTCCCACTATATTGATATACACGGATCTAAATATCGCCCAAACGACTCCAAATGACACCAATGTTAGATGAGTGTTCGATCGTATTTTATGCCAGAAATAAGGTCCAGGTTGTAAAAAATGGTAGTTCCCCTTTAAAGGATCTGAAATAAAATTGAAATTTGGAAAGCTGTGAGAAATGTTCACTACTAATGTTCGCTGCAGGGAGAAAGTATAAGGATCATAATTCATCTATAATATTGTGATTCAGGTTTTCATATATTGTGGTGTAGTCTTTCTCGCATAGCTAGCCATAATGGAAAATACATCACTTCTCCGTTGATCTTCTCAAGATTTCTTCTGTTTTTTTCCACATTCAAAGTGTTCAGTGGAAGTGTTTTAAAGTCCAGGATTAGTGGCTTTATTAAGAACCTGAGGCTAGTTTTTGTGGTATAAGTCTACTCATCTTCAAATGATCTTAACTGGAGCAGCTCAAAGTGAAGAGTTCAGTGGCAGAACATTTTTGTGTGTGCTGTACATAAAGGCAAACTATTTTCTCTTTTTCTTGCAGCTTACGGATCACCCAATTTAAAGTTCGATGAACGCACAGTGAGCCCTCTCCTGTCCCTCTCCGATGACTTCTGCACTCTGACCTTCCAAAACAAAAAGCCCCGCCATCCTCTACCCTACGACCCAGCACGGTTCGACAGTTGGCCCAACGCCCTCGGTTCTCTGTCCATGTTCTCCGGCACCCACAGCTGGGTGGTGGACGTCGGCCAGAGCGCCGCCTTCAAGGTCGGGGTCTGCTACGCCTCCGTTGGCCGCAAAGGCTCTGGGAACGAGGCCCGCCTGGGCTACAACACTCAGTCCTGGGTGCTGTCTCACTACGACGGAGACTACTCCTTCTGCCACGCTGCCAAAAAGGTGCCCCTGCGGGTGGCTACGAGGCCCCAGAAGATCGGCCTCCTCCTGGACTGGCCGAGTCAGACGCTGCTGTTTTACGAGCCAGACTCCAGTGCTATACTTTACTCAGTCACACAACACTTCAGTGCCCCGCTGTTGCCGGCGTGTGCCGTTACTGACCGCAGTATCACCATACTGCACTGACAGAACGCGCCCACGCTGGCAAAGAAAATATGAAATAATGTGAAGAAACAAGAGGGAGAGACGACTTCCTCCGATGTTATATGATCAGACTGTGCAATAATGAGAACACCACACACAGCATCACTCTCTATTTATTCAGTTTGCTGTGGTAGCTGCTGATTTCACAGTTTTTAATCATTAAATAGTTTTTACATTTTTGATTATATTACACAGTAGCTATGACAGACTGATTGTTTTTTTTATAAAGGTTGTTTTTAATAATTATTTCATATCCCGCAAGATAGAAAATATGAGTTACCCTGGTTGATCCAGGACTGCCATACAAAAATAATTTTGTATTAATGTCATTCTGCACGTTATTTGTTGAGTAAACCAATTATTATACACTTGACTGTTTTATTTAGAGTTGTTTAGAGATGTTTTTTTGTGTGCATGTCATTATAAAATGAACAGTGCTTTACTGTTTAAGGAGGATTTCTCAAACAGAATGGGTTAAACTTTCTAACAAGGCTACTGTCTGCTGTTTCTCTTTTTGTAAACAGCATAGAGGGCAGATTTAGGGTGTTTCGATTTGACAAAATTAGTCATAAAAATATATATATATATATCAGGATATATCAGAAAGAAAAAACAAACAAACAAAAAAATGTAAACCAGATCTAAATCTCAATTAACTGAGCAAGAAAATGACCTCTTAATAAATTAGACATTTAATGAAGGTGAACTTTAAAGCTCCTCTGCTGCTTCCTGGAAGTTTTGGCCTATGGACACTAGAGGGCAGCAGAGTCCAGCCAGCCTTCAAAGCCTGTTCTTTATGTTGCTGATCTACTTCATACTGATTTACAAATATCTTTCATATTTACATGCCTGGCCAAAAAAAGAAGAAAAAAAGGTAAAACACACTAATATTTTGTTGGACCGCCTGTAGCTTTGATTACAGCACGCATTCGCCGTGGCATTGTTTTGCTAAGCTTCTGCAATGTCACTAGATTTATTTCCATCCAGTGCTGCATTCATGTCTCACCATGATCTTGTATTAAGGAGAGTCTGACCACTGCACAAAGCCTTCTCCAGCACATCCCAAAGACTCTCAATGTGGTTAACGTCTGGACTCTGCGGTGACCAATCCATGTGTGAAAATGATGTCTCATGCTCCCTGAACCACTCTTTCATAGTTTGAGCCCCATGAATCCTGGCATTGTCATTGTGGAATATGCCATCAGGGAAGAAAAACCCCATTGATGGAATAACCTGGTCATTCAGTATATTCAGGTAGTCAGCTGACCTCATTCTTTGGACACATAATGTTGCTGAACCTAGACCTGAGCAACTGCAGCAACACCAGATCATAGCACTGCCCCCACAGGCTTGTACAGTAGACACTAGGCATGATGGGTGCATCACTTCATCTGCCTCTATTCTTACCCTGATGCCCCCATCACTCTGGAACAGGGTAAATCTGGACTCATCAGACCACATGACCTTCTTCCATTGCTCCAGAGTCCAATCTTTATGCTCCCTAGCAAACTGAAGCCAGCGATTAGTGGTTTTCTTAAGGCTACACAACTGTTCAGTCTCAATCCCTTGAGTTCCCTTCACATTGTATATGTGGAAATGCGATGAATAGTCAGTCATCTTCTGTACCCGTTTAGTCCTGTTAGGGGTCATGGGGGTCTGCTGGAGCCTATCCCAGCTGTCATCGGGCAAGAGGCAGGGGTACATCCTGGACAGGTCGCCAGTCCATCGCAGGGCCAACACAGAGACAGACAACCATTCACACTCACATGCACACCTACAGCCAATTTAGAATCACCAATGAACCTAATGAGCATGTCTTTGGATGGTGGGAGGAAGCCGGAGTACCCAGAGAGAACCCACGCAGACACAGGGAGAACATGCAAACTCCTGCGATGAATAGGCAATGATCAAAATCAATCAGGACTTTTTTTTCCGACCACATTTCTACCTCAAAGACGATGGTTCTCCACTGTCCTTCCAGTTTTTAATAATGCATTGGACAGTTCATAACCCTCTTGCATGCTCTCCATCTGTCTATCCATTCACTTGGGGTCCCAGAGACCCCAAAAGTAGCACAAGGGTTAACCCAGTTTTAGTAGTTTCTGTAGTCTCCTTAGATGTTTTCTCTGCTTGATGCATACCAATGATTTGACCCTTCTCAAACTGACTCAGACATCTTTACCACAACCACAGGATGTGTCTTCAGACATGGTTGTTCAAGAAATGAGAAGCCACTCATTGCACCAGTTGGGCTTAAATAACTTGTTGCCAGCTGAAAGAAAATCATCCAAGCAGTAATTATCTAATAGGAGAACTCGCTCATTAGCTGACGTTTTTCTAATTTGTCAATTGTCAAGTGAAAATGTAGTGTTACTGTCATATATCATCAGAATCAGAAAATCTAAGTCTGATGATATATGAATGCTAGGATCTTTGATGCTTTGATAGCTTTTTTAAAAATTGAAATCTCACAGAAACGAGTCAACATTACGCATTCCAAGGACATTTATGTTGGAGATATTGATATTTAGAATAAGACTGTGCAGGAGTATACACTTTACGAATGCAATGACCAGTGTTATGTGTCCTACGGCCAAATTCTTTCAGCTTTTCATCATTTGTGACTTGCAGTGGGGGGGAAAGCCTCTAGTACTCTACATAAATACTAACAATAAGTAAAAGAAATAGTCTTCAAAATGTTAGCTTCGGTGGGAGGAGTGTTGTAAAGACTTAAGCTAAACACGGATGATGCACATCTCTTTTGCAGCTTGGACGAGGTGTGATTGTTGAAACTAATTGTGGACACAAATATAAAACAAATGAATGGACAGATATTTTATGTCTAGTGCACTATAAAATATGTTAGCTATATACTACAACTCAGAGCATGTGGTTGTTAATAGGTTTTGTATGCTGTTATGTTTCAGTGCGATGGACTGGCGACATGGACAGGGCGTACCCCGCCTCTTGTCCAGTTATAGCTGGGACAGGTCCATATTTTCCCCACCCTCTACAGGATAAGCAAAAATAGATGGAACTCAGACAGCATGGCACTATAATGGAATATGTGTGGGGGGGGAGGAACTACATAACATTTTAAAGGACTACACCTAAAAGACTTCCGCCTCTAAGGACCGGTGCCGTGAGCTATCAGATAAAGGTCAGCAAACCTTTAAACTGACCACATATGGAAATGCTTGTGAATTTCAATAACTTCCTCTCGTGTTTTTAAAATAAATGACAGCACATATTTAATTTTAGGCATGAGTTAAAATAGGGCAACCAACAGTGAGAAGTGACAATAAGAATTTATATCCAAAAAAGGTTTGGAGCCATCAAGTGCTGCTTCGGACTTCATTCATTATTATGCTCGTCTCCTTCCTAGTAAAACATTGCTTGATGAGTAACGGGATGTGAAACTTTGGGAAACGCAAGTTGCAGAACAAGGCAGAAAGAACGGATATCCCACCATGTTGCAGTCGGTGTGACGTCATGAAACTGTCCAGAAAACCTTCCTCCTCTAAAATCCAATCATATTTTTAGGCTGAGTGGCCAACAATAAAGTCCTGAGCTTTCAGTTCTCCGTGTGGAAGGAAGCAAATCATCACAGCGGTTAATGTTACGCATATATAATCACAAAGAAATAGTCTTTGAGTCTCAGACACTCCCAGATTGAGTCTTTTGGACCGAGCTGAGTCGTAAAATCATTGAGACATTTTTAGAAAAGGAAGTTGTGCTACCATTGACACCGTTTCTCATCAGGATGTGTGCTTTTAATCAGACAAGGGGATTATACACCTGTGTACAGAATTAACTATGCTTCCTGTTAACGTCAGTCTTACTGTAAAGCGGGGGGATATGACAGTCAAAAGTCATCACATGTGTCAGCGGAGCAGGTGCACATCAAAGTACATATATATGTTAACAGCTTTTTTTTTTACCAGTTGTAATAAAGTAAGGTAATAAAGGTTGCACTCATCATTGATAAGAGCATTTTAAAGGTGATTCCAGGCACTAGCTGATTACAGCCATTACATTGTTACATTATTCCTCAGGCCAGGCCAGGACAACCTTCTGCTGCTCACATGTTCATTGCAGCTACTTTAAGCAGTACATGTGGGTCAGTGTGGTCACAGATACGTCTGTGGGCATACAAAATAAACTGTGACGTGCTGTGGTTCTGACGCATCTATATACGAACCCTTCTCTGGACCACTTTTAACAGCTATTAAACGGTGCAGACACAGCAGTTTCAGTTGAGGGGATACTCTGACCTAGCTGCTAGCCATTACAAAACACAAGTCTTTTTAAAGCTGCTCAAATCCTGCCCATTGACCAGTACTTCCTGCTTCTAAGTGTTTACTTTGCCCTTAGTTGGATATTTTCCACCCACTGACAGTTGCCAAGATGATAATACAATGATCAGAATTCACTTTGCCAGAGATTATGACCATATATTATTCAGTTTTGGCAACAGATGGCAACCAATCAGTTGAAGGAGCTAGCTACACCAGGAAGAAGTTGACTCAAACATGATTAAACATGCAGGGATTTAAATTTCAGCTGTAATCTGAAACTTTGCCAAGAAGGAAAATGTCCCCATTTCCTCTTGTGAAAAATTCCACAGTATGACAAATCAGATATTTCTGGTTTGACAGCAATTCAGGCTTCAGTCTAGAAATGTTCACGAAACGTGGCTCTTTTTCTTGTTGAGCATGACGGGAGGAGGCTCGATGTTCAGCTCTCGTCGCAGGTCGTCCAGGCTCTGCTCCCACCGTCTCTCGTAGTAGATGCTGAGGACACAGCGGGCCCGCCTGCCATTCTTCAGAGCCCAGGGGCCCAAAGATGTGAACAGTGACTGTAAACGGCTGTGGGAATAATGGAATCAGGAACAATAATAAAGACGAAACCTGTCAGCATCTTTTACTTCAAATAAATGAGCCAGAACACAGTTCCCCAAAAAACTGCAGGAAGTTTAACGTCAAACTATGAGGAAGGTTTAACGATTTACTAGAAGAGAACGGTTGCTGGTAGTCTGGCATTTCGTCATACAGTTTGTGGAGTTTACTCTTGAGTCACCTTAAAGGGTTAAGTTTGACATTTGAAGTCATTCATTAATATCTAGGGTTTTTACATTGAATGACAATGGATTACCCAGTTACTTACCACGTTGTCCACAACAAAGATCAGAGACAGTTTCTGACAGTTGTTCCGACAAATTCAGACACGAGGAAAGCCAGACGATATCATTGGCAGTTAAAATGTTGACAATCTGGTATTCACACCCACGTTACAAAGAAAAAGGGCCAAGACTTTAAATCTCTCTCTAGATCTCTTGTTTTCGTTCTTTACACGCCTCCTTTGTGTCACGTTTTATGTGAGCAACCAAGGCTACAGCAGTTTACATATTTTTCTTAAGTCACTCAAAAGTCAGATTTCTTAACTTCCAGTCATATTGCTGCCCACCTTTACACTAAACTTGTTATATATAATACTAGAATGCTAAGTCAACAATAATGTGCACTGGGCTAAAGACACTGGTATTGTACCTTGCATTAAGCCGAAGTGGCCCCAACACAGCCCCAAGAGAGCACATGGGAAGCCCCGTCTGAGCCGCCTCGAACCACTTCACTGCCACTTCACCTGAAATTGGCAGGAAGACACATGTTGAAGAAACATGTAAATTAAAGATGGAAGGAGTCGTTTTCACTCAGTCAATGGTCACAAAATTTGTTTTTCTCTTTACTTTGCCATTTGCACCTCAACAGTTTTTGGCCATTTTCCTTTTGATGCAGTATCAATCCACTACTATGTCATGAGCAAAATAAGGCATCATGTAAGATCAAAAAAAATGATTCATACCTCCTATGAATATGACAATTTGACTTTGTAGGTGGCCAATTTCTACAGGACTGCACTGGTCTGAACAATATTCTACTCTATGTAAAGCCTGACATACCCAGCATGTTGGTGGGCATGCCCAGTAAGGTGTGCAGCAAATCATGGACCTCTCTGTATCTTTGCATAACGTAAGCCAACTCCTCGTTGTCTACAAACTTAACGTCTGCCCTCGAATCAGGAGTCACATTCTGTGGAAAGAAATTGCGAAATATTACACTTGTAACCGTAAGTGAAAAGGATGATGAAAATCAGTGGATACTCGCATTGTCCTCCAAGAAACGGAGGTACTCTCTTCCAAAAGAGTTGTCCGGCATCGAGGCCATCTTTGTCAGGTCGAGCGTAGACAGACGGATCCTCGGCCTCTCTCTGCAGCGGCAGTTAATAACAAAGCGAAATCCAAATTCATCCACAGAAGACAAAGGGGGGTTTCAAAAACAAAGTGCTCAGATCAGAAAGTTAGAAAATAGTTCAACAGCGACTTACGTCAAGATAACGTAGCCCTCAGGGTCATTTCTCATCCTGTCCCTGAGGTTTATGAGCGCTAAGTGTCCTGTGGCCTCCCCGAGCACCGCAACCATATCTGTAAAGTCCAGAGTTTCATGAATTCTCTAAAACAAGGCAACTGAACCAAGAAGCCAATTCTGCTCCGAAGAAGCAATGTGGATGTCTTTGCTTTATATATCACCCGAATGATATCAAAGGACCCGTTGATGCTTTTGTACAATAAATATACAATAAATAACTTGATTTCAAATTAAACAAAATGTCTAAAAGTTATCTTGGTTTGTGCTTTTAAACTGCAAATCTGACTGGATTACAGAATTAGGGCATGGAGTTGAAACAACCATGAGAAATTTTTTGAAACTGTACAATCTGTCTTCTTTGGAGATCGACCGATACCAAGCACTAGAAGTAGCCCTTTAAAAACACCTCGACATGTGACCAAATACCATTTGACAGGTGTCAATACATTCTTCCTCTTTGAGAGTTTCACGCCAACTGACAGATGGCCTTACTTTGAATTTACTCTCATTTCTCGAGCATGTAACAATGGTCTCAAGAGAAAAGCCAGACAATGAGTAACTTCTCTCGAATATTGAGAGCAAGATCATCATGGACAGCACCCAGTGACTAGTATCATTTGTGGACTGAGGACAACACATTCCAGTAACCCAAGGGGCTTCCAGGGACACAGATTATCTGACAACACAGCACGTGTCCGTTGCAGATTGTCGGACTGAGAGGTTTAAACAACATACTTCTTGTAGAGGTACAGGACAGATCAATGTAGAAGATGTCAAAAAGGTGTTATCAGTGATTTAGAAACTGTAGATGTGTCCTTGTCACTCATGGGAGGATGTTCTTGATAAAAAAAACATGTCAGAAAGATTAGTTTTGACAGAGACTACAGCCTTGTACTGATGGTGTGAGACTCTCACCATGTCTGTATGGGTTCTGTAGAGCAGCCACACCTGACCCAACGGCCAACAAGGCTTTCTGGATGGGGGTGGTGGGGATGTGTCCAGGATACAGCCCATCATAGCCGCTGTATGTAAACTGAGTGCTACTAGTGTGCAGGTGGTGGACACATGCTGCAAAGACAAAGGTGGGACACAGTTAGAAACTGAATCAAAACTAGATATTTATTCTCTTGCATTAAAAAAGCAGCTTCTTGCAAAAAACAAAAAAAAAAACAAAAAAACGAATTCTCTGCAGAATAAAACAGGGTATCTGAGATGTTATGCACAGGATGCATAGACTCCAATATAAGCTGCACGTACCATTACACACCACAGTAATTCACTGCCATCTCAATTCGTGTTAGTATTTTAAAATATTATTACTGTGTCTAAGCGACACCCATGTATTTTAGCCCACCTATCGTATCAAAGTTCATTCAGATTATCTAATTATCTATAGCATGTTCATCAAAAGGAGAAATGAACATGGTCCGATTAAGCTAGCAAAACTAGCACACAGTATTAAATAGTCCACATTTTTATTTTGAAAACCGGAAGTCGATACACGCCGTAGCCGCCTTCTATCAGAGACACTATATATGAGATGCCTCAGAAGGACTTTGCTTCTATCTGGATGTGTTTAATGTATAGTCTGCAGTACGGGTGCTCTTGAAATGTTGGCGTGGCATTGTACGCGTAGCGAAAAAGAGGTTTACTCAGATCTGACTTCACTGCGGTTAGAAACGATATGAATCTAGCTAACTGCTACACTGCTGCGGAGTGCATGGTCTGCTATATGTGTACCATATCTGGTCTATGCTGAAAACTAGGCTTTGACATTACTTTCTTTCGGCATTAAAACAACTAATTTACCCCAACATTTGATATTTAAAATGTCAGCCTTATCAACGCGCATCCATATAAACTCATACCTTTAGATATTACGCAGTGTCGGTGGTTTAACCGTTGGAAGGTTAAACGTAACTGCCACATTGCGAAAACGTTTGCGCACGCGTCAAACACACTCGCTTTTGACACAGGCGTATGCGCGTACCCCTCGCCTACGGAAGAAATGGTGTAGTCTGTGGATAAAGATAAACTCCGTCTCCCATAAGTCTCTTCAGCATAGAAAGCAAACGCAAGAAGCAACGCTGTAAACATTGAAAGAGCAAGGAAGGGCGAGCCGTTGCAGTGCAATTTCGTTTGTCCTCACACAGAGACTCGACCGAGACGATAAGGTCAGTTTGCCGAGTGGCTGTTTCTCCTTGCCAGGCGAGTAAGTTAGCATGTTAGCTAACTGAGTAGTTAATCCACCAAATTCACAATATAAACAGTGATTGTCAAACACTGCCCAACTTAGCGTTAGCTGCATAAAGTTGGGTAGCTAGTTATACGATAAAAGCTAAGTGTTGAATAGCTAGACCACGGTTTTATATCCAATAGCCCAAATAAAAACATACACAAAAGTACAACTGCTGAACTAATTTGGCAGTACAAAGGCATACTAGCCCTCAAAATAATGCAAAGGCAGTGTCTATAGTTGTGCTGACCTGAACACTGAAACCAAGTACGTACGTCATGGAGGAGTGTCAACAAGCTATCAACAGTGAAATACTAAGAGACGTATAAGTGCATCACCACAGGACCATCTGAACTCCGTACGTACTCGGTGAGTAGTCCAGTTCAGTTTCAGTTCGTGACTGGAGAGGGTCTGTCTGTCTGTCTGTAGTGAGGTAGAAACAGTGAGCAGTGAACATGGCAGAAACTAAGGGCGAGCATACAGGAGCAAGTCAGAGCAGAGGAAGCTGCTTCATGCTATTATGGGCTAAGGGTAATTGTTTTAGAGCAGCTGACACTAATTTTGTCTGGGACACAATTGATATGAAGACTGAAGGAAGAGTTTTGTTGTTTTTGATTGTGGAGACAGCTGTTGGTGTTTTTTCGTGTGTGCAGAGCATGGCAGTTTTTATTTTAAGTCACTTCTTGTTTCTGGCATTCAGTTACAGAGTATGTGATTTAGTATTTCATCAAGAGAAATGTGTTTCTTGCCGTCTGTGGTTTTCAGCCCATTTTTTGATTGGTACCCTCAAATAGTTTCTATGGATACTCTTTGCTAACTAAATAACAGCTTGCGTGCGTTCTCTTATCACTCTTTGTAACAGCTGTCAAAGCTGTTGTGTAAGTTTATGAGGTTGGACAGGTTTGTGCAGCTTGTGGTGTCACTATAATGAGAAATCATTGTCATTCTAGTGAACTACTTACCATATTTATTAGGAAATTCACTGTACCTTAAAAAAAGAAAATTTAAAGTTCAGTCTTAATATAACAGGACTGAAGTTAGTTAATTCAAAATTAAAATGTAGTATTGTTGCCAATCATCTCTAAAACCAATGGATTATGCTTGAAACTCTTCAAATACTTAAAAGTTTTAGTACTGCAGAAAGTGTTATGTTACTTGGCTGACTATGGTGTGTAGTGTCATTACTAAAGGCTGACAAATCTCATGACAGCCATGAGACATTAGTTGAGTGCATTTAGTCATTTGATCTTATGTTTCGAGAGTTATTTAGATTCCCACTGAAATGACTGTGTAGGCCACAGTGACCTTTGAATTTGCATCCCTTTCATTTATGTTTTTAGTTTTTCATTTGGGAACCACGTATAATTTCGTTTCCCTACATAGGGTTAACCGTAAAAGAGGATTTAGACATATTCTTTTAGGCCACGTCTGCAAAAAAAAAAGTCTAGGGAGAACACACAGGAACGGTGTGTTCTTTTTAGCTTTCCCTTGCAAAAGCAACATTTTTCTCTTTGTCTCATTTCAGTTAGTGTTTAATAACTTGAACTTGCTCGAATATTTAGTTTAAGGGTGTTCTTGTATGTTCACTTAAGACGTGCTTTTACTCAAACAGAAGCTAATAGATGAAGTCAACACTGCTCAGAGTTGTTTAGCCTTTGGACTCAGCAGAGTTTAAACCAAACCGCTTATTAGTATGTAACCTAAGGCCTGTTTTCACATGCAAAGCTGCAGTGTTTCCATAGCCGTTGCTGTTTTCTGAGCAGCTTAATTTACTGATGACAATAACATGGATGCACACAGAAAGTGGAGAAGCTAGTACAGCGAGTATTCTGCAGCCCACTTAGGTTTCATGACAGACAGTAAATTGTGGTTGTGTTGGAGTATGTCAGTATATGATGACATTTGTTGTTACAAAAAACACACCCCACTCATTTCCCACAAGGGATTTTTTTGATCATAAATGATGCATTACTAACAGAAATAACATACATGTAGTAGGGGATTTTGTTTTTAAAAAATGTTCTGTTCATTTGTGCTTGATGCAGGGGGTGGCGTTATTGATATGCTCTTTAATGAAACTTGGACAACTATAGAAATTACTGTTAGCAGTTTAGAGCCCTGTGCAACATTCAGGTTTTGTCAGTTCCAACTTTGGTTTTCCTTGTACTATCTCTTTATCTTAATAAAACAGAAAGTCCCTGTCACACTTTGTTCTGGTCACACTGGTGTGTGTGCTGTGAAAACAGATCTTGCAGTTATTTTATGTAACTTCCTTTTCTACCATAAATGTTAGTTATCTTGGGGGAAAACCTTTTCAGTCCTAGGACTACATTTAACCAGTGTGCAGACATGCACCTGCTGACAACATAATTAATACTTCCAATAGGTGGCACTAAATTAATACCCAGATATTTTACATAGTGACTTTAAATTGTTGCTTTAAAACGTACATTCATAATGCCCAGATATCATACAGATGCATTTTCAAGCAATGTAAAAAATATACAACATCATGAAGGAAGCACAAGCACAAGTATTAGCTGAGTTACTTATTAACTTTTGAACTTATGTCAAACCCACTGTGAGCAAATGAATGGATGGAACCATTAGCCTTTTCATGACTTGGCTACGGCCCATCAGCGGTTAGAAGAGTGACGTTTTTAAAATCCCCTCGTGAAATAAGCATACAGGTTGAACACGTGGTGGTGCTGAAAACAGTGGTTTTATATTTTGATACCTGGGCTCTAAAAATGGGTGGGCACAGTGTCCTCTTGTGGTATGCTTGTTGTATTTCTCGCTCAGTTGTCTATTTTTAGGCTTTTAATTTTCCGCCACGTTTCCATTTCAGACATGCTCATGACAAAAAACAGATAAGAGTAGGAAATGAATCGTCCCTTTCTGTAAAATAGCATGGGTATTTCGTCTATGACTTATCTGTGTCTCTGGTATGTCTACTATAGTTATATTCTTAGGAAACCAATCAGACAAGTCCGGTACAGAGATATCTCCCCACCGAAAGTATACCAAAACTATATCAGATAATGACTAAAACCAAAGTGTGCAGCACTTTTGTCGTTGCTCATAGGTTTCACTGTAGCCTCTGTAGATTTACATGCCTTTGAATTACATTTGCATTTGTGATATTTGGATAATTTTAACGTGCCTACATCATTTGGTTGGGAAATAGAAATGCTTTGTGCTTCAGCAGCCAGTCCTAACACGGAAGGCTGTAATGTGGAGTTGGAGGGAAGCTTAGCCACGATTGCTAGTAGCAAGATAAAGGTGCAAGGCAGGGGATGAATTGTAGGGACATATTTATTCAACACACTGAAGTTGAAGAAGTCAAAAAAAGAGACAGATCCAAGAGTGAGACTTGATGTAATAAGTGGTGGAAATGAAGGAGGCGCCATCCTGTGGCATATACTGGCAATGTATGTAATACTCCGGCTGTTACAAGGCATGGCCATACTCTTTTTTTTTTGTTTTCAGACTTAGCAAATATATCTTCATAACTGGTAATTGCACACATACCTGGAAAAAAGGAGACATGGATGAGAGGAGAAGGTCAACACTGGCAAGACTTTCGAGAGACCTCTGAGAGTCACAAGGCTGATGTGGAGGTTGTCTTGGTTAGTCAGACTCCGTCTGCCTTGGGTGTAACCATTTGGAATAAAGTCTGTCATTAGGAATGGGACTTCTCCTCTGTTTTCAAAATCCAGTTTACAGTGGGAAGTAACGAGAACAATGTCTGAGCTTGCAAACTACCCAATGGAATTACCAATCTTTGAAGAAAACCTGGATCTCGCAGTTAGCCGTGGCGCTTGGTTCTTTTGGTGGAAGTACAGTACGTCCATCTTGCATACGGGGCATTTCATTTTAAAGACGAAGCTCACCCCTCAACCACTCCCAATGCCCAAGTGTTCCACCCCAAAAAAGTCCCTCCCCAAGAACTGCTTTGTGTTGACTCCACTGATGGATCTTGTTTGTAGTGCTGCCAAAGTGGATCGGGAAATGCAAAAAATTAGTTTAGCCAGACAATTCTACAGCGCTGCAGAGGTAGGGTTGACTATTCATGATAAGTGCTTTTAATAGGTGGCGTGTAGGATTGGTTTTGTGTTTCGTAGAACCAAGATGTAATGTAGTAGCAGGAAGTTGTTAATGTGATTGCCATTGGAGTGTGTATCCATACATTTGTGGGCACAGCTTTTAAGGAGTACTTTTAAGGAAGCATATTTGTTTGTTGAGTTCAAATGTCATGAGTGGTTTACCTCAGGCAGTTTCACAGCAATGAATCATTCTAGCAGTGACACTGTGGAATTATTTGCTCAAGGGTTTAGACATGCTGTAAACTACCTGACATGCTGGGAGTTGGCTCATGGGAAATCACAAGCTTTCTTTCTATTGCATGTATGCTGTAAAGTGTTGCCTTTAACAGCTGGTTTTTATTTCCAGGATATTGCACCAGATTGATGGAGAAGAATGGCCCGCATCTCAATGGACTCTCCGAACTCTTTACCAGGGATTCCCCTCAGTGTGCTGTCAGTGCCCATGGAGAATAAATACAAATGTCAGCAGTGTCTCCAGGTCCTGAGGAAGCCTGTCCAGGCTCAGTGCGGACACCGCTTCTGTGTACACTGCTTCAAGCAGCTCACCAGGTACACTGGAGGTCCTCAGACCACCCACAAGCGTGTGAAATGCAAAACCCCTTCCCTCCCTAATGCTTCCACCTCTTACTGGACATGCTTCAGCACATCCTGTGTTCTTATCTCTGCTCGCCTCTGGGGCCTCAGGATCAGTTAATTAATGCAGACTCATCCCTCACATGACTGGACTCTAATTCTGATGTCAGTGAATCACAAGGATGTGGCCATGCTGACTCATTCTAAAGGTGTCCTTGTTTTCTTTCCCACTCCTTTTAAACTGACTCACCAGATGTTCATTATTGCATGAATATGGATATACATGTTTAATGATACTGTGACAGTATCATTAAACATGATGTGATGGAAATTCTTGATCTTTACGGAAAAATGAATTATTTTCAATAATACAAATAACCAAAATCATTAAACAGTAACTTCTACGTAAATACCATTGCGCAAGAGGCAGTTGTGAAATGTCAGTTTTCGCATGTGAATTGTCTTAGTGCTTGTGTCTTGTGGTATTCATAGCATTTCGTGCGACTCCCCCTAGAAAACCTGTAGTGCTTGTGCTTTTGAATTCATCATGCGACAACTGCACATTTGTTTTTGCGCACGTCATTCATTTGTCTTCAAACTTCCAAACTGTACTATTGATATTATGCTACTAGCTTCTTTCACTTCTGTTGCATCAATGGTTCATCTACTTGAGCTGTTATCCATACTGGTCAGCACGTGTTCCAGTTCAGCAGGAAAATTGTTGCTGACCGTGGGTGCCAAGCAGCTGGTTTTTTTTTTTCCACCGTAAAGTCACAAACCTGTTTTTTTTGTCAGTTCTGGCCCCAAACCATGTGAAGCCTGCAGACAAGAGGAAATTTATGAAGAGCCTATCTCCATTCTAAATAGTAATGAGGTAAGTTAAAAAATATACCATCCCTCATTCCCATTTAAACAAACAAAACATGACTACAGTCAGGCGGGGGTTTCCTACACCGCACAATGCAAACTCCTATTTTTGTTTTGTATTATAATTAGCAGCTTTATGTGATCACTGACTTCTTTGTTCATTCTCTCGCCCACCAGGCATTTCCAGACAATGCAGCAGGACGAGAAATAGCAAGTCTGCCTGCCAGATGTTTGAACCAGGGCTGCAACTGGACTGGATCTATAAAGGAGTATGAGGTGGGGTTTCATTTCTCTTGTGATGTGGGTATACCTGCTTTGTACCGTATAGTTTGTCCTGCACAAAGTCACATGTGGTAATGTAACCTGACACGAGCTGTTCAAACTGTTCTCTAAAGCACATGGCTCACATAATGGCTGAACAATGTGTTGCATTTACACGCGCTGCAAGAAGAGAGAGGAAGTGAAACTTAACATGCTGGAAAGTCCCCTCCTATCCAGCTCACTTATCAACAACAACCCAGTGGAAAGTACCGACATAAAATAGACAAGTAGAGATTGTAGGTCGTATGAGTTGACCATTAAACCTATTAAGATCCTAGGGAAGCTAGAGACTTAGCACTAATTTGTGGACTCAAAACAGGAACCGGTTTAGACAATAAACTATGTCTTTAGACAGATAGAAGGTTTGCCATTGGTTTGTTCCTACTGTAAATATCTTTTTGGGGACGGGAGTCAGTTTGTTTAGTAAATAGGCGACTTCCCGGTGTTAATTCTTTGTGGAGGATGTTCACAGAGCTTTTTCCTCTGTTGTGGTATTGTTTCTAGATCTCTAGACATGTCTACATGTGCGATGTGGAAATCAGTTTGAATGAGGCTGTTGCTCGAGACGATTTTGCTTGCTTTGCAAAGCAGGTTCTGCCTGGCTGACTTGCAAATGAAGAAGCACAATTACAGTGCTTAAGAAATGATTACTGTTTTGAGTGACAACACCCACATGATTGGGCGTGCTTTTGTGGGACTCTATCTTTGTCACTGTTGCTTTGCGAATCAAACCGCACACACCCAAAATGAGGTTGTGCAAAACTGCAAAACTAAGTAAAATGTTTTGTCTGAGTAGTTCGGTCAAGGCAGGGAGCTGAATAAAAAGCTCCTGACGATGGTTCATATTTAAGTTCGGTTGTTTGTAGACGTTAGACAACATCTGAAAAGCGAGCAGTCCGATCAAAAAACGGGCTAACCTACCTCGGTCCGATCTCGGTCGGCGGGTTCCACCATGTTGCTTGCAGTCATTCTGAAAGAAACCATCTTCCTGGTTATTAAGCTCCTCCCCACAACATCCGCCTACGTGTATCCCGTTTGTTTTGAATTTCGATTTTGTTTTGTAGGACCGCCAAACACTTAATAACGTCAGTAATTCACTGATGTAATTCTGTTTTTTTTTATTTTTTAGGTTTTTCTGCAGTATTATTTCAACATGTTACAGCGACTTCCTATTTTTGGTTTAGGATTCGGTTTTGTTTTAACCTCACTCTTTTTATTCTACTCTTTATATCTGTATGTTATATACGAACTACACATGGGTTATACAACAGAAAAAAATTACACAACCACTGAATCACGATAGCTTAACATCTTTCATAATCAGTCATGATTTTAACTCCCATCTGCTTTTTATCTGATGGAGATAAAGAAGAACTGGTTGTGCAGAAAAAAAACCCCACATTGCAGTCGCTGTTGAAACAGCTTGTCATCAGTTAAAGTTAGTTTAATAGGTTTTGTGAACAGCCTTTGTTTTTATTGAGCTGGGTGCAGCATCTTTATATAACGCCAAACAAAGCATTTACCGCTCTAAATGCAATTTGGCGCTAAATGTGGGTAAACACCCCTTGTCAGTCCACATTATGTTTAATAGATGGTGCAGTACCAGACACACCTCCTCTGCGTGAGAGCAGCAGACAGTTTGATAACTGAAATGCATTGTTGTCCTTTTGCTCAGGCTCAGCACGAAGGCCGCTGTGAATTTGAGCGTATACAATGCGAAGCCTGCCAAAACTTCATCCTGCAGTCGGAGAAAGAAAGACACAATGAGAGAGAATGTGAGGCGAGAAGTCTGAACTGCAAATACTGCAAAATGACATTCAACTATAAAGACATAAAGGTGAGAAAGACGGATCACGTGCAGTGAAGCACTGTCTGGTTGTGTCTGAGGAAATGTGCACAAAATAATGCTTTTTTTATGTTTTAGGCCCATGATGAGATCTGTTTAAAGTTCCCCTTACAATGCAAGGACTGTGGAAAGAAGAAGATCCCAAGAGAAAAGGTTACTGAAATTGCCCTATTGCTCTTAAAAGTGAAAGTAATACTGAGAAGTTGTCTGTCTGAGGACCTTTCAGAAAATGTTTCCTAAAGACCACTTGGTTTCTTTCTGATTCACTTCCACTTTTATTTTTAACTTGTTTGTGATTCTTCACTAACTCTTTCCATTGTTTTTTTTTTGTTTCTGCCTTCAGTTCAATGACCATATCAAGTCCTGCGCCAAGTCAAAGAGTGCGTGTCCATTCATCGAAGTGGGCTGTAAATCTGTGGTATGTACAATATAATAATCAAGTATATTACTTCAACTGTGATGCTGTCTATTGGAAAATTATATTCATTCTTTGAAATGACCTTTTATGGTTTTATATTGGAGTATGTTCTGTTTCCAAGTTCATGGGTCAAAAGTAAGGTCAAAAGTAAGTATTAGCACAGGGTTTACACATTCTGTATCAAACATAAACTTAAAAGCACTCAAAGTATATTTTTGCCTCTGCTAATGTGTACTTAAAACCCTTTCATAGCATTTTCATTTCAAGTGAGAGAGCCACCTTTATTTTCTTTCACTTTTCTTCTGAGTTGGAAGTGGGAGGAGCTCAGTTTGAAAGATGCACCCAAGCACCAATCAGAGTCCAGCATTTAAATTGAACTTTGAAGCCACTTGAAGCCTTGAAGCCACTTGAAGCCTTGTTAGCAGGATGTTGCCAAACTACACCCACACCATCCTGTTTGAGCAGATCAGAGCCGATTGCTCTACAAGCCTTGAAAGTTTAATGTCAAGCAGAGAATTGTTTTAACTCTGAAACCTGTATTTAAGATGATTCTTTCAAAAATTATTAGTTTAGTTTTTCACTCAAAGCCCATTACTCTGTAGCTGAGATGGACATTTTAGTCTCTGGTTTCTTAGGGTGTTGCTTGAAAGTTGAAATTTCTTCAACTTAGTACCCTCGTCTGCATATTATTATTATTATTTTTTATACCTCTCATAACAAGAACTCATTTAATTTCATTCATTTTCACGGTCTGCTACGTAAATACCATTACTATATCACTGCTGGTCTATTCCTGTGTGTACGCCCCTTTACTGTTAAGTAGTTATTCTCAGTATGTCCTAAAAGTCCTCTGACTATCTGGATCAAAGAAAACATAAACGATAAACAAGAATTTTAGGTGGTTTCCTGAGCTGTGGCTCTGTGTCTGTTGGCTACACCACTGATTAAACCGACTGCAGCTGCTTCACTTTGGTTTTGATCACAGATGTCGCTGATTAATCTTTGTTGTGTTCCTACTGCGTCCCCTCAGATAGAGAACGGGAAGCTGAGCGACCATGAGCACAGCAGCACTATGGACCACCTGCGTCTGCTCCTGTCCATGGTGCTGTCTTTGACTCGGACACGTACAGATGCTGCTACTGGCTCTGGGGAGTGGCAGGAGGACTCTGGCGTCGGCCTGTACAGGGCTCCTGAGGAGGACGCCAGGCCCAGAGCCGCAGCAGCGCCCTCTCAGTCTGTGGACTTGGATAAAAAGGTGAGTCTCAGCAGACGCACTGCTCTATTTTAATCATTGTTGTTCATCGATTTTAAGCGAGATCACCCACTTAATGTATTTGTTACCGTTTTCCAACAGGTCACCGCTTTGGAAAATATTGTGTGTGTGCTGAACCGGGAAGTGGAGCGAAGTTCGCTTACGCTGGAGGCTTTCTCACATCAGCATCGTCTAGACCAAGAAAAGATTGATAATCTGTCAAACAAAGTACGGCAGCTCGAGAGGACGCTGACTATGAGAGACTTGCAGCTGTCTGAGACCGAACAGCTGGTGCGAGAACTCCAGTTCTGCACTTACGATGGAATATTTGTCTGGAAAATCTCTGACTTCTCCCGCCGGAGACAGGATGCCGTAGCCGGCCGAGCGCCTGCAATGTTCTCACCAGGTAAGATGAAAGACGGCACACATCTTCAAAGGTGTCTCCTGTACTTGTGGTGTATCTTCAGGCCCAGATGAAAGGCTATTTTTGAACACGAGCTCAGCAATCATGTGGTTTGTTTAAACTTAACTCTTGGCCTGTAGACAGGGGGAATTCCATGTCATTATGCCCGTGTAGTTCATGTCATTCCAGTTCCTCCATGACACAGTTTTTAGACTCTGTTTACATCCTCTATTTTTCTGTTACTTCTCCCTCACAGCGTTTTATTCCAGCAAATATGGATACAAAATGTGCCTGAGGCTGTATCTGAACGGTGACGGGACAGGTCGAGGAACTCACCTTTCGCTGTTTTTCGTCGTCATGAAGGGCAAGTGCGATGCACTGCTCAAATGGCCATTCAGTCAGAAGGTAGAAAAATAATAAACGGATATTAATCCACAATCGGTTCCACAAAAAAAACTAAAAACAAAAAGCTGACGTTCTCCTCTTCCTCTCCTTCCTCAGGTGACGCTGATGCTCCTGGATCAGAACAACAGGGAGCACATTATTGACGCCTTCCGCCCCGACGTCACCTCCACCTCCTTCCAGCGGCCGATCAGTGAGATGAACATCGCCAGTGGATGCCCGCTCTTCTGTCCGCTGGCTAAACTGGCCGGCAAGAGCCCTTATCTGAGAGATGATACCATTTTCATCAAAGCCATTGTAGACCTCACAGGCTTATAGGGTGTACTGTGGAAGTACACACAATGCTGAACAGTCTGGATTTATATAATGTTAGCAGTATTAAATATATATATATATATATATATACAGTAAAACAAATAAATGTATACATACTGTCGCATATGTGACTATAATATTTGATAATGATAATCACAGTGGTGGATTTGTAATGATTACAAGTACCACCCTCTGAGAATCAGCTCATCAGTGTAAAAACTATGCAAGTTATATATATTATATAAATACATACATAAATAAATATATATATACGGTATATTAATAATTATAATCAGCATTATGATGCACATTTACATTCTGATATGCATCGGTACAGGGCACCTAGGAATCAATTATTTTATCTTGGTAGTACAACAAAGCAGATGATGTTCACATACAATAATGAATTACTATTATTCCACTTATCTATAAATCTGCTAGTTAACTTTAAACTTCACCCTTATTATCATTTACATGTAATCATAAAATACTGAGTGGTATCTGTTTATTGTATAACCTTTCTAGATATCTCTAAATATATAGAAAATGTTCCATAATCATTTATTGTCAATGTGGTCTTCTACACGTAAACATATTAACCTTGCAAATCTGATCAGATGACCATTCTTTATAACTTTTAACTTCACTTAATGACTTGTCACTGCACCCCCCTTAAAGAATACTGTAAACTATGTATAATGTACAGCAGCTCATACATGCTGCCTCTGCATGTTGTGATGTTTTATTAAAGTTTTTCCTGGTCATACAGGTGTCTGACACTTCGCCTCACTGGTGTGTGACATCCAGACGCGTATACCTATTGTAAAGCAGCTGTAGCATAGCAACACACGTCATTAAATAACAAATGCGGTTCACTCTTCTTAAATCTGTTTTTAATCTTCCCCAAACGATCATATATGAATGTGGCAACTTCCCCCCCTGGAGTGATTGACGTGGATCAGTTTCTAGTGATACTTCCAGGGGATTTTTGTCGGTGCGTTTAGCAACCAAGTAGGATTGCACAGTATCGTGAGAAACACAAAAGTACTAACCACACCACTGATAGTGGGTAGAAAAGTCGGTTATACTTGTTAATCTGATTACTTATCTTGTTGGGGAACCCCGATTCATTTCAAACTCTAAATGAATTTACATCCTAACATGGACTAGTTGAAAGATGTCCTTGGTTGCACTATGAGCACTATGTAGGAACTAGTACATGTGGACTGAAAGCTAAATATCATCATATCACATCAGAAGTTGTAATTCAATTTTGACTGTTGCGCCTCGGCCTGACTCACAGCCCTGCCTGTTTTTCACAGCTCTGGAGATCAAGCCGTGGTTGTAAACAGCCTCGTCTGTGTGGTCTTGCTAAGGTGCAGCCTTTGCCAGAGCGGGTTTTATTTGCAGGTGCATGATTGTTGCTCTTACGTGAACTCTTATCCTTCAGACCTTGCGAGCTGCATCAAATACGAGAGCATTTCTAGTTTCGAGTGAGCTGTACTGGCAAAAAAAATAAAAATAAATGAATAAATAAAAACAGATTAACATGAAATTTGCTTCTGATATTCACGTCCCATTCAGAGTGAGCTATTAGGACAGAATGAAATAAAGTTTGATGCTGCACACCAAGAAGGTTCTGGGGCCTTTCTGTGTTTCTGAGTTTGCATGTTCTCCCTGTGTCTGCGTGGGTTCTCTCTGGGTGCTCTGGCTTCCTCCTACCATCCAAAGACTCATTAGGGTCATTGGTGATTATAAATTGGCCATAAATGTGAATGTGAGTGTCCGTCTGTCTCTCTGTGTTAGCCCTGCGATAGACTGGTACCCTGCCTCACGGGACAAGCAGTTACAGAAGATGAATGAATGAATGAATGACTTCACATGTTCTCAGTAGTCAGCTACACTTGTGTCAGCGAATTAATGCTAGCATGCTAACACGCTAAACCAGGTTTCTGATCACAGTCAACTTCATTAGCAGCTCAACATGAGCCTTGTTGAAAGTGAATGCCCAAAACCACTGTGTTTCAATTCTGACTGAATTTTTAGGCTCAAATTATGAGTCAGCACAACAGGGTTACCCTCATGTGGGGGTGTATTTCAAGAAAAAGGAAACCTCACCTTTCTGAAGCTAGTCATTACAGAGCAGCTGCAGCAATGTGATATCGCCCAGCTATGCAGACTGAAACTGCTGCATTCTCTCCACAGCACTCATGGCCTCATGCTGACGGCGTAGATCATCATCGCCCCATCAGCAGTGTGTGTTATCTGAGAACACAATGGGGTCAGATTGATGTGGGACAGTGGAAAGAACCCTGTAGACAGTTGGCACGTAGTCAAACAAAAGATGATAAGATGATATTGTCTGGAAAAAATGATTAAGCAGAGCCAGGACAAAATATGGACAAAAATAATTCAATTCAATGATAAGATGATACGAAAAGAAATTAGAAATGTTTTGCTATTCTCTGGTTTCTGTTTTGTTTTCTGATGAATTGCAAACAGGATATCAAGAAAAAAAGACTAATAGCTGCAAACTCTTCTTCTGTTCCAGCCTATATTTGAGCGTAGGAGTAACTTTGTAATTTTCCCAAACCATTGCTTGTTTACTTGGAGCCTGAGGGAAACACTGAATAAGTGACAGCTCTCTGGAAAGTTCTTGAGTTATAGAAGTCATTTACAGCAATAGGGGAAGAAGTCAAAGGATCTGTTACGTTTTCCAGTATATCTGAACAAGCAAACACTTGATCCTCTTTGAAATGGGGAACATGAGACATCCTGTGTTCATGTCCTGAACCCTGAATAATTGAAATGAAAAGGAAAGACATGAGTCACATAAAAAGGTAAGACAAACACCTACATTAATCGCAGTTTTTCACCAACGTTCACGGATGTGGGCCAAGATCTACATATTTATGGCTGCTGGTGTCAAAGTGAGATTGGGTGGAAAGAAAAATCCCTTCATGTGCTCTGGACAGTTTTAAAAAACATTTTAGGAGAAGAACCTCACCTGTGAAACATGGCGGTCGAAATAATTTGGGGTTACTTTGAAGCTACGTCAAAGGGCGACCAGTCATTGATTCAAATCTGAATTCGCCCTCAGCAAAAAGTAGTTTATTCATGTGTACGAGTTAGACTAAACCTGAGGCAGTACTTTTTATTTACATTATTTACATTTACTTTTTATATACTTAAGAATAGTATAGTAAAGTATACTTGGCTTTTACTGAAAAGTATAAAGAAAAGTCTAAGACTCAACACATTAATACTAAGACTTACACTCATACTTAAAGACTAAAGCTTATACTTGTACTTTGATATACTTTTTACTTCTTTCTGCCACAAAGTACTAATACTTACAGTATATCTTCCCATAGCAAAAAGTAGAAGTTAATTTTATTAAGTTTGCTTGATTATAAGTATAGCAAGTATACTACAAACCATGTAGTTGAAGTGTACTAGAAAGTATACTAATTTACTTCTTCTGACTAAATTGGAACATTTTAAAGTTTATAAAAGTATAGTTTAAGTATACTTTACAAGGTCATTTTAAGTTTACAACAAATATACAACATGTACACTCATCTATATACCACTAGTGTACTACTTCTAGTCCACATTTTAGTTTACTAGAGTATACTTAAAGTATACTTCTATAAATGTAAAAATGTTCCAATTTAGTCCAAAGATCTAAATTCATCATCTAGTACACTGCAAGTACATGGTCTGTAGTATACTTGTTATACTTATATTCAAGCATACTTAATACAATTAACTTCAAGTACACTACAAACCAAAGAGTGCTTGAAGAAAACCTGAACCAAATGTGAATCAAAGCACACAAGCAAGTCCAAGGAAAGGCTCAAAGATGCCTTTTGACTAACACTGAAAAATGTGAGTTGTCTAAAATGGTCAGTTTATACCACTAATTGGTATTTTTGCTGAACAAATAAAAGAAAAATTTCCGTGGTTTTTGCCGAGGTGTACCATCTTTATCTGCGGAGGCTATGTCAAAGCCAATCAAACGTTTCCATGTCCATATATGTGCAGAAAAAGGCAGCAATTCATGTCATGCTCAAGTGTTGTGTCAGAGGGACATCAGGGATAATTATAGGCTTCTTGACAAGTCTTCTCGTCATGTCTAAATTTAAAAATGTAAAACCTGTGAAAATGTATTTCCAGACCTGAGAAGATCAAAGAAGACTTCTCGGTCTGAGACCACTAACATCGTCTAACTCTGCATTAATTACAAGAAGCTGTTGCCTCTTCCTGTTTATTGGTTGAAAGGCTTCCGTTTGTCGTGAGGCGTTGTTGCCGCGCATTTCACCTCCAGAGTGAACAGAATGACAAATATGACTATACAGCTCCACTAAAAAGGATGTGCACGCCCCAGAATTGTTAACATTCCTTCATAGAAATGAGTCCAACCCATGAGCAGATGCACACGCAAGTCCTGGCAGTAGAAGACAAGATCCCAGTCGAACAAATGAAACAGAAATATTATGCTGTGGTATTTGTTTATTGACACAATATTATATATCTGCATGGAGGACCGGTAATTTCAAAGCTAAGAGTCCATCTGCTCAGAAGTGTTTCCAATTAATGCAATTAGACTTGGGTGTCTGATTTAGGTACCCGCCACAACGATGGTGACCAACAAAGATCACTCCAAAAGGAAGACCCATAATAGTCAGAGAGGACACAAACGGTAACTTGGGGTAACGTCTTAGCAGCTAAAGGCCTCTCTCTCATTGGCTAATGTTAATGAATCCTCCATCAGGGGAACATTGAACGACCCATGGCAGTGGCAAGGACAAAGAGGCTGCTCTACAAGACACATGTTTCTACCAGTCTGCAGTTTTCTAAGCGTCATGTCAACAAGCCTCAAGTCTCTGCGTCATGTCTGGGGATGAAACAAGGCTGCATTCCAGCATCAGAACCTCATCCTTCCTGTGAGACATAGGGGTGGAAATGTCCTTGTTTGGGCGTGTTTCGCTGCGTCTGTTCTAGGGCGGCTTCTCGTCATGGATGGACCAATGAATTCTGAATCATACCAGTGTTGTCTGAAAGTAAATGTCAAGACATCTTAAAGCGAAACTACTGTTTTTACAACCTGGACCTTATTTCTGGCATAAAATACGGTTGTATACTCACCCATATAACTTTTGTGTAATTTGTAGTTGCTCAGGAGATAATTAGATCAGCATGTATCCATATAGTGGGAGTGACTGGGGCACCGAAACGCAGCCTTTAAACAACGCATTATCTGCCACGAAACTTGTTCAGACCCCGGATTATGATAACAGGTAAGTCCGGACTCAACGGGGAATAGCACTAGTGTAGGATAACGAAATATTGGTTGAAATGAACGAGTTTCGCAGCAGATAATGTGTTATTTAGAGGCTGCGTTCCGGTGCCCCATTCACTCCCACTATATGGAGATACATAGATGTAATTATCTACTACAAATTAGACAAAAGCTATATGGGTGAGTATACAACCGTATTTTATGGCAGAAATAAGGTCCAGGTTCTAAAAAACAGTAATTCCCCTTTAAGAGAAAACGGATCATGCGGGAAGATGACGACTCCAAGGGCACGAGTCGTGAAAGAATGATTAGAGAAGGACAAAATGAATGTTTTGGAACAAACAAGTCAAAGTCCTGAGCTTAATCAGTTGACACTGTGAGGAGAACAACCAACACTTGAAAGAACTGAGTCAATTCTGTAACTGGGTATTAAGCTAAGACGGCGCTCTAGATGAGTAAGTGACAAGTTACTTGTCACAAGGGTCGTCACCCCCTCCTCCCCCACAATACTGAAAACAAACTTTCACTTACATCTCACAGAGCTGTACAAATGATTCATTGTCTTGAAGAAAACAAACACAAAATCATAATATTTCTGTTTCATTTGTTTAATTGAGTTCTCTTTATCTACTGTCAGGACAGCAGAAATTTTGAATTTTAACAGCAGCACTGCGTATTAAAAAACTGAGTAGAAAAGGACACCAATCGGACACTCTTTCAGACTTCTGGGCCTTGACGGGCATGCTTTTTATTCAAAGGGAGTATGAAAATGAAAACAGCAGAGAAGAGGGAAAACATGATCGTAGCGATGGAGCTTAGAGGATGAAGTATCACTGTGAAAGATGTCAAAGGGTGCCACGGACAAAATGACTTATTACCACACACACACACTGCAAAACGTGGAAAATACTGTTCAGCTGGTGAAAGGTCTGCTGATGCAAGTTCATCCTAAAACCTGAAAACTGAACATCACACAATAATAATTAATGGGTTTTATAATCAGTCACCATCCTCCCCCTGCAGAAGGGAAACAGTACGGTACTGTCTGTATGTAAATGTTAGAAAAGTACCTGGACCTTATGCACGAAAACAGAAACAAAGTCACGGTTCACTTGTAATGCGTTAGTTTTTGTTTTGGTTTTTTCTTAAGAGACCTTTGAGCGTTATCAGTATGATAACCTTGAAAGGAAATACAGATATGATGTAAATGTACAGTGCACATTACAACACAGATGAGTCAGATTTTAAATAGAGGTCACAGGAGGATTAGATGACGTCCTGTAAAGGTCAACAGGACTATTCTTTTAAATGAGCAACCAGTATGAGAAAGAATATCCAATTTAACTTCATAGAAAGTACATTTAAGCTGAGCTCAGACTACAGGAGTTTTAAACATCAGACACCTCACAGATATTCTTCCCTCGAGTCTCAAGTGCGCACACACTACAAGATTTGTAGCGGGATTTTAGATTGTTGTGCCGGACCAGCAAGCACTCAATACGCCACCTGATGCGGTCTGATGGGGAAAAGCGGATGGAAAGTAAACAGTGGTGCATCAGCTTGGTGTATTCAAACAGTCTGGGGCGTACGTCTATCAATCTACACTCCGGTCCACTGGGTGGCGGTAGTGCGCCAGCAAGCTGATTTTGTCAACCACCAATCAAAGTTCAATCAAACTTTGTACCACAGTGAGAAAATCAAAAAGGCCAAACGAGTGTGGACAAGAAAACGTAATGTTTCTTCTGATGTTAATCTGGACGTCTTTGAAGGATCCGGGAAGAACCTCAGTATCGAGACAAGGTCTGAGTTGTCTTCCTATTGTCACGTGGGATCAGTTTGAGGACACATCAGCTCAAAACCCCTCTAGTCTGAGCCCTGCATTTGTGCCGCGTTACAACGAATATGGATTATAAAGCTTAACAATCAGTAATGTGACGTGTTCAATATGCACATTATAACAAGTATTATATGGAGATGGCAGGGTGGTGATGGGGTGAATTCACAATGATATATTTTAATTGGGGAAGTTACGTTGGGCAACTAAACTAACCTTCTATCATATCGTGTTTAATGAGAAAAGAGAGAATGAGCTGATGAAATAAAACCAAGTGCTCCTAATCAATAAACAGGGTTTAAATACATTTCTACATTATAAAGGTCCAATAACAGTTAGCTACACAGACAACTTTTTTTTTTTTCTTTGTTAATGCTCACAGTCATGCGTCACGCTAACTGTTTCTCCACACATCTCATCATAAATGGCTCAATAACTCTACATGTCATATAGTGATTGATCGGTTCTGGGGCAGAAAAACACTGGGATGACAAATGCAGCTCAGTCGTTTTCTATTTTTTTTTTTTCTTTTTCCCTTTTGGTTTTTAAACCACTTTATAGTTATTTTCAGGAAACGGGGTCAAGACATCAACTGGACGTATCCATTAACAAGAAGAGAAATAAACAACAACAAAAAAAAAAGGTTTGAAATAATAAACTTGCACTTCAGGTTCGCCCCGATGAGCAGGACGTGACGGCGGCGATCACAACGTGCCATCTCTGCAGTACATTTACACACATTTACACCTCATGTGCAGGCCCTGGGTCGGACCTGTTTGGACGCAACGTTTACAGATAAATAAAAAAAAAAAAAAAAAGACAACGCGCCTCTCTGGGGGATCAGTTTTGGACATCTGTCTTGTGCATTTAGGTGACAGCTAAACACTATATGTGTGATAACTTTGCATATCATTCCAGCCAACAGCAACACAGTGATTTCCGTTCTTTTGTTGGGGCAACAGCGCCCCCTTGTGACCCCCCCCTCCTGCCAGCTGAAGACACCTCCTAGCGAATGTTTCAGGTCACAACAACGAGAGTCAGGCAAAACCAGTGACTGTAACCACACTACATACACACAGAGTGTATATATATTCACACCATTAGTGAAAGGTCAAACTCTCCTCACCCCGTTGCCCTCCCATTTGTAGTGCTGTCCGACCTGACTCACGGTCTTCCATTGACGGTGCCGGCGGACGTGGAGTACTTGTTGCGGCTCAGCCAGGACGGAAGGAGGCTGCGGGGCTTCGGGGGACGGGCGGGCGTTTGCGCCAGGCGGACCATGCGCGGCGAGCGCCACACCTTAATGGTGGAGTCGTCGCTGGCAGAGAGCAGCAGCTCCTGGTCGGCGGTGCTGAACGCCACAGAGTTCACCACGTCGTCGTGTGCCAGGCGCGCCAGGCAGATGTTGTAGTGGCGGTCCCAGATGTAGCCATGCTTGTCCTCTGCCCCACTACAGGTTGGTTAGAGATTTGGTGACATAGGTTAGTGAAGTCATCACGAGGAAACTATTTTTATATAAATGAATACCCGTTAGACCATGGTTTGTTTGTTAAGGTTCCCAGAGCTTAAGCTGATGTCTTAAAATTGATAGTTTGCTGATTGACAGTCACAAATCTCAACATATTTCCTTTGCTATTAAATAACTCAAAGAAAGGCAGAAAATGTTTTTAAAGATGGAGCTAGAAAATCTCTAGAAAATGTAGTTTTAACTATATTTTATTAGTGAGTAATGTTCTAAGGCAGCACATGAATGATCTGGCCATTATAAATGTCACTCAGATCTTTACACTTCCACACATTTTTACCAGCGTCCAACATGTTGACTGCAAGAACAACACCCTGTGTAAAACTTAAACATGCAAACCGTCTCAAGAGCCAGTGTTTATTAAACAAGATCAGTTAGATCACCTCAGCAATAAACTGGACTGGACACACAATACAAAGTCGTCTGTGTGGTTAGCTGGAGCAGTGGGAACTCAGAGAGGGACAGGAAGACACTCAACAAGCTGGCTCTGTCCTGGACTGCTCTGGACTCCACCAAGGAGGATCTTAGCCAAGCTAAGATCAATCATGGACAACCCCTCTCACCCACTGCATCAGACTGGAGGAGACCTAAGCAGCTCCTTTGACTGCTGCAGCAACGCTGCAAGAAGGCCCTTCATTCCATCAAGCTGCACAACACCAGCCTGAGTCAACACTAACTGTCATTTTGCACAAATAAATCTTCCACTGCCATGCTGTATACACAGAATGTCTTTATATTTCTATTTTTCTCTGTATATTTTTCAGTGTTTTTGTTATTTTTTTGTGTTTTTTTGGTAATTCCCCCGTCGAAGTCGCTTTTGTTTTTGTATTTATTCTTCGCTGTTGTGACGAGGTAATTTCCCATCAGTTAAAAAACATGTCTTATGTCTGGCTTGTGTTCAGTCATTTGGACATTTTCATCTCTTAACTTGTGCAGCAGAAAGTCCCTTAAGATTCAAATCTCAGTAAATAAATAAACATCATCATCTATTTTAAACTGAAACTGATCGTGGTGGGAAAACGTCTGGAATGTATCCTGATGCTTCATGATGACGTCTGCCATTCTTAACATGCTAATCAATCTTCACTTGTATTTGTTTGTTTTGCTCCCACTGATGACTGAAACACTCAAAATCTATAAATGAAACTTGTAGGAAAGGAAGCAGACATGCTATTGCACCACGAGCAGCATCACGTGGAAAATTACAGATAAAGGTCGCATGTGAGATTTCAGAAAAGGTTTTCCACAAACCTGGCGACAAAGTCTCTGCTGACGTCGAGGAAGATGAAGAAGCACTCGTCGTTGGGCGTGAAGGCTCGGTGGGCGCGCAGGCTTCTCCTCTCCTCCCTCAAACTCTTCAGGTCGATGACGTGCAGGTCGATCTCCTCGGCGATGGGCGGCGGAGACGTGGGGTCAGAGATCACGCAGCCGGCCGGCCAAGCCCGGCTGTTTACGTACAGGTATCTGAGCGATGGCAACAGAGGAAGATTTCAACTTATGAAACAGAAACCGCATGCAAGTACATGACCCTGCAGAGGCACAAAGGCACAGAAATGCTTGTTTATTTAGCAGTGTCATGGTCTGATGCAATACTATACTGCCAAAGGTGTTATGTAAAGATTTTCGACTTTCGACTTTGGAGCCAGTTTAAAACAATTTGCTCTCATTAAAAAGTTGTAGACATGCAGGAGACCTCCCAAAAAAGTTCAACCACAAACCTGGAAACACTAAACACAGTCTAAAACTCTGTGGTTATGCTTTATCAGATGGAATCAAACAAAACACTGCCTACCTGTGGTCGGGAGACAGGCCCATACCAATGATGTGGCCGTGGATATCAATGACATGGTCCAGAGAGTCAAAAAACTCATCGGAGCTCCGCTCTTTCCCGAGCACGGGTCCCAAAGTGGTCATCTGATCTGGCTTGATTAGCTTAATGCCTGGAAAAGAAGAGCAGCCGCCGCATGACAGAAGTCTAGAAACAATTTTAAGCTTTGGTTTTCTTGCAGCAGTTTGTAAACAGCCTTACCGATCTGATGAGGAGAGTATGTAAGGCTGCCGGTAGTGAAGAGTAAATACGTTTTATCCTCTCCCTCTCCAGACTCAGAGTTCTCGATGAGGCTTGAGTCAGGGGCTTTCGTGTGGGCTCTGCCCATCACCTGAGCCACGTGGGTCTCAATCGCACGCTCCCTTGACCCCACATTTTTACGACTCTAAGAAAAAAAAAAATGGTTAAATGAAGAATAGGACTGCTTTAGAAATGAATCATAAATGCCATCTAGCTTACATGTTTAACATGCTCCAGGCCCGAAACGGTGGGAGGGATGCGGTGAGTGGGTGGGGCACGACTCCTCACTACCCTCTCACTATCCCCCTCCTCCTCCTCCCCTTCCTCGTCTTCTTCCTCACTGCTGGAAGTTCCCAGGTCAAAGAGGAAGGGCTGGTACTGCTGCTGCTGCCCTCTCTGCCTTTGGGCCTGAGACTGAGCCTGAGCCTCGTAGTCCAGCAGCAGGTCCGGGTTGTTGTGGCGGCGGCAGTGGGCCACCATCACCGTGCGAATGGTGCTGGCGTTGATGTTCTGGATCTTGAAAAGGCGCTTGACCACATTGACGTTTTCCGACTCAATGTCCTGTTGCAGGAGAAGAAGAAAAAAAAGATGCAGACGAGAGAAAACCAGAGAAATACAAAGACTCAATAATATTACTACTACTAATAATAACAGTATGTGTAGCTGCAGCGATGTCCCACCTGGAAGGCTTTGTTGAGCCAAAGCACAGAGCAGGACGTCATGTTGCCAATCCAGTGTAGGTTCCCAGAGATCAGGTGGGTTTCATTCAGCCAGCAGCCAAACACATCATACGGCTTATTCCTCACCCGCGACAGCAGCGTGTAATTTTCTGCAGGGACGCATCGAATGGGGTCAATAAAGAGACTTTGAAGTGTCAGCTGTGTTTGCAGTGAATAAATATAGTTTAATCCATAAAACTTTCCTCATTAAAAGAGTCATTTACCATAGATGATAATTCTAGAAAATAATCCACACATCTGTTTATTCATCATCTGTATCATCCCCCGTAATGAGACTCCATCGGGGGAGAAAATATTTAATGTGAAGCCTAAAAATAACTCATCTTCAAAGGACATCAACAGGAAGTGACACATTATTGTAGTTCCTACCCATACTGATGACTACAATTTCCCCAGACGACGAGTGGTGCGGGCCCAGGTAGACGCCAGACACGAGGAGGAGGCTGTCGTCGGCGTTGAACTGGGAGAACTGGGTGTAGCCCCATTTAAGCTCCCGCATGCTGGAGCTGTGTACCAACGAGATATTCCCATCTGGCCGCTCCGTGTCCCACAGCTGCACGTGAGGAGCGAGAAAACAAGTTGGAAAATAATGATAAGGAGGACGACACGGGCAGACAGGATCATGACCAAACGGTTAGCTATTATCAGTGGCAGTAAAAGTAAGAAATAATATTTAAAACTGTATAAAGGAGATAAAAAATACATTGCAATCTGCAATCATTTTAAGATGAATATTATTAATGAACTGAACATTTCTAAATCAACATTTCAAGTTTAATATCCTGAGAAGATGAGGTCTTGCCGGTATCAGAAAACATCAGTGATAAATAAACAACACAGTTCATCCCACAGGGTTTTCACACCTTTCACTGAAGCATGAGAAAGAGGGAGAGACACTGAAAGAAGTAAACTCCGATCAATCACTGTCCATTTTCTGTTTCCTCCTGCATCTTTTCCCTTTTTGTACATCAACTTTTCCATGGAGCATATATATGTGATTATTCCTTTGAGCTCCACAGGAGGGGGAATTCCTCAGAGGCAACGTTTGGTCACATGTTTTTTTTACATGATGCCAAGAAACACGTCACCCCAGTGTGGGATGAATAAAGGATTATCTTATCTTGTCTTAAACATGTCACGCCTATAAAATAATATAAATCCTCCCTCTTTAATTTACATTTAAATCCATATTGTAGCTGTTTAGCATATGATAAGGCATTTTTGTGCTTCAGATTTTAGTATTATACTGTTTTTTGTTGCTCTTTATATTTTGTACCACTTATGACTGAGCTGCCCAGTTCTCTCATCCAACAACATTTCATTGGATTGCTGTCATCCCTACAATAATCCTGCACATGACAAATAAACCTGAATCTGAATCTGATGTGCAGTTTTAATTTGAGGATACGTCCACGCAGATTTTAGGAATGGTTTAGTAACTACAACCATTTTTATAAACGGTCTCCTGTTTGAACTAATAAGGGTTGTAATACATTGTCATTTGCTGGCAAAGACCATCACAAAGCATGTGTATGTTATGGACATAATTTTGACTATGTTTATGATTATATTTGATTTCATTTTATTTTTTTACAGAAGAGTATAGATGACTTTGTCATAAGGGTGTTCGATAATTATCGGTCCAATAATTATCGGCCTGATATCTGGAAATTATGACATCAAGTCTGATATCATAACGAATGGCCCTGATAATATATAATCTATATTTCTGTCAGTACTGCGGTGTAAGTGGTTGTTTTAATCAGTCGCTCCAACTCCCACATGAGACCTGACCCCTCGGTCATGATTTTGGTAACAGCTGCCATTACTCAGGATGTTAATAAACCACAGAAACATAAAAGGTCGGAAAAACGACTCTCAAACCGGGAACGGGGAACGTCCGTCACCACTTGAATGCAGCATAATGTGCATACATTTGTAAACATGGTGGCGGTGGCGCGTGGGACTTTTTCAAAGTTTCCGAGAATGACATTTCTCTGACTGTTTGTAATAAATGTTTAAAGAAAGTGACACGAAGTGGAAAAATCAGCACCAGCATTAATACCACGAACATAAAAAGTAATTTAAGACACAGCTATCGATTCGATTGAAGGCGTATGAGGATCATTTTCAGGTATATTATTGGTCATCAGTATCGGTATTGGCCTTTGGAAGTGGAAAGTTATCGGTATCGTTTTTTTTTTTTTAAGTTATCGTGAAACCCTTCTTTGTCACATGATGCAAAAATAGAAACGTGAAGCTCAGTGTGAGAAAAACAATCTTGTGGTCCCGTTTGTCAACCACGGACAGGAAGTGAAATAGGTGGAGTACTATGGGACATTTGTGCGAAAGTTTGTTGCTGGTAGCGGATGAATTCATGGATAATGGCCAAAAATAATATTTTGTGAGATCATGTTCACATGTGATCATCAACACCTCACTCTTGAGTCCAGTGAAATGTTCATGCCAAACTGAGAGACAGAAACATCTCCCATTCTTACAAATAAAACTTGAACGTGAACATTTAACGGTTTAACCCTGAAATATGTGGTTAAAAGTGGGTTTATGAGTAAAGCAGAGAAGATAACAGCTCTAGTATCTTGTGATGAGTTAAACAGCGAACACCGTCACTTGCCACGGCGGCAGAATATAAGAAAGTAACCTCTATAATCTCTTAATCCTCACCTTAACAGTGCAGTCTTTGGAGCAGGAGGAGAAGCGGTGACCTCTGTGGGAGAAAGCCAAGTGCAGGACTTGGTCACTGTGTTCTCTCAGCGTCTGAACCTCCACACAGGGGATACAGTCAAAGAGACGCTTGAACTCCCTGTACCACGACACCGCAGCTGTGCACAAGAAAACCGACAAAGAGTGTTTCTGTAAGCAGCTCACTGACACAAACTTTGAATCCATCTATGAAATGACTGGAAATTTTTACCAGGGTGTCGGGGTACGGAGCGTGGGATGCGGTAGTAGCTGTAGAACAGCTCCCTCCACAGGAACTCATCTCTGGACACAGCCAGCCACTGTCTGCAGGTCAGACCGGCTCTCAGCACGGCATCATGGGGCAGATGCAGAAAGATCTCCAACACCAGGCTGTCCGGCAGAGCTAGACCACACTCCATCCTAACATCCTAAGCAACACATACAGACGATAATTTAAGTAAATGTTTGGAGTTATTGCCTCTTAATACTGAATAAACGAGAGGCCAAACAGATGCTTCACTGCTACAACTGTACCTCTCCCTCTCTCACCCCATTACTTCCTGCCCAATAACTATCTAATAAAAGCACAAACTTTCAAAACAAAACTAAAAAACTAAATAAATAAGTTAAATACTTAATTTAAATAATAATGTTTCAACCCAGGACCCCATGTTTATATGGTTCCATCAGACTAAAATTTCAAGAAAGCTTGTGCGTCGTTTACAACACACTTCCACAAAATTCTGTCTTAAACATTTTGTATCTTGGAAAGCTTTAGGTTTTGGGTTCAAACCTCAGGATTCATTAAGAGAAAACATGTTAAACGTAGAAGTTATTTGCTGCGTGACCTTACTTCCTAAGCCGACTTGGGTCACATGAGAAACGGTTTCAGTCACACAAGCTTCAACTTGGACACTACTTATTATGAGTCCATAAAGTCTGACATTACGTCTTTAAATTTTGTTTTGTCCAACGACAGATCACACAGTAAATGGCATAGAACATAAATCCTCACATTTCACTATTAACTAAGGGATTACTAATTCTGAAAAATAAAAATCCCCCAACAACATAATAATAATATAACAGTGCTGCACTAAGGGTTATTTTTGCTCTAAGTTTTTTATTATAGTGTAATCGTTTTCACTAACACACATGTTTTGTCTAGAGAGTGTACATATTTAAAACCTGTCATGTGTGTAATATTTCCTTCACCCTGTGAGCCCCTAAATAACTCGAGGCTCCACCTCCTCCTCTCCTGGGACTAACATGAGCCTGACAGCTGTTAAATGCACAGACAGCACGGAGCTGCTGTCAGAGCAGCACTTTAAATACATCATCATTTTGTCAGGCATCTCGGTGAATCCTCAGCTAATCCTCGACATAAAACCTTCATTACTTGTGGAGGTGTGAAAGAAAATGTGAAAGAGGAATGGAGCAGAGCCATGCTAGCGTGGCGTTTGCTATGGAGCTAAAAGGGTGTACGAGTTCTTATGAACTAAATTTCGTTTTAAAACAAACACCTTTTATCTTATCTAATTCGTGAATACATTTACTCTTCTTTGCTGAAGCATGTCGTCGTCTGAAGATGACCTAACATGGACGGTTTTGTCTGTGTCCGTGTAAATCATAACAACTTACTGTGTTTACACTGAAAGCAATACACTATAACCTCATAGCTAAAGACATACAAGCTATTAACTAGCTAAATATCTAACAACAATGGCATGGCTGTATGTTTTATTAATACAAATCAATTACGAGCTCATCGCTATGCTAAACTGTCTATCAAGCTAGCGTTAAGCTAGCTAACTAGTTAAAAACAGCTAGCAGCTAGCTGGTGTTTGTTATCAACTTTCAGACGCGTCTGGTGAGATTTAAGTTTTGACAGCTAGCTGCCACTTTTATGAATCACTGCTTTCGTGTCAGGAGTTAATCAGCAGGGCATCCTAACAAAGTCGCTGACTCAAACTGTGACTTACCTGCTTTATCACAGTATGTCGGAGAGAAAAAAAACCAAGCGGCTAGCCAGCGCTAAAGGCTAACTGCAGAAAAAAAAGACAACAATCCCCCAACAGCGGTGACGGCAAGGCTCGACCAACAGATGACAGAGCCAATGCAAACAGTATCAAGCCCAAACCAATCTATTCAGGATACATTTCGGGATTTTTCTTATGCATTCACATCATAACAAGGTTAGTACGTCTTTGTATACATACATACATGCATACAAGTGGAACATGGACTACGTGTGCATTTATTCATTGAAGAAGACGTATGCTTAGTACATATCTGAGTTGCAAAAGGATGTGAACCCTTGCTTCCTGGTGAACTGGTGTGCAACAATAACAGAAACTTCTGGTAAATTCTGGTCAGTCGTCTACAGCAGCTTGGAGAAATTTTAGCCCATTCCTCTGTACAGAAGCATGAAATTTGTGAGATGTTGATTAGTTTCCTTACATGGACTGTTTTCTTAAGGATAGGTGAGGATTTTCTTTTAGAATCCGTTGTTATAATTCAGAATTAGTTGCTCAAGTGGTGACAAACGGTCCTGGCCCATGTTTCACAGCATCATAGCCACATGATGCAGGAATACAATGTCCTTTTGTCTTCAGACATGAGCCTGCCATTAAAACTCACTCATCCGTCTACGTAAAATGTTCCCACAGAAGGACGCCTAAGTCTCATTACACTGACTGAAAGCACTTCTGAACAGATGGACTCTGAGTCGACATTAATTTGTAATAGAGGTTCATTTACTTTTTCAGCTGACAGATATGTAATATTGGCTCATTCTCCTGAATAATTAAATACCAAAGCATAATATTCTTTTTTCATTTGTTGGGTTGGAAGTGTGCAAAACCCTTTAAGCCACACTGTATGACCTGAAGAGAAATTTATTTACTGGTTAATGAACACACACATGGTAATGTATAATTGTATTGCTCATGAGGTGAGAGCCCAAATGTGTTCAGCCACATTCGGGCGACAAAAAGCACGTCTTCATAATGTAAATGATGAATTAGGTTTAATGTAAAGCTTCAGTGTTAGGGTACAAGTTAGGTAACTTATGAACGACGGGCAGTTTGGGTTAGTTTAAATCTCTAAGTCAATGTAATGTTTAAATGTGGACATAACTGCACACAGACAATAATATTGATGACTGCAAAAGTAATGTCGGAACGACAGACAAATTAAAACAGCATCGCTTATATTCATTTATTAAATTATATTCTTAACATTATAGTTCCCTTGATGTGTTACAGCCTCAGTTCAGCTCTCAGCATCATGTTTAAAGTGTGCATAAAAAAATAACACAATCGTTTTGAAAATATCATCTATGTACATTTTGTGAAAATATCGTTAACATATTTTTTTGTTTGTTATTACCTTAATTCATAGACTACGCTGACCTTAAATTATCTAAGTGGTCACTAATGCCATTCGTTTTGACACCCATGAAGTAAACACTCAACAGGTTAAGGAAAAACACATGACACTGGTTATAGTACACTCCTCATATAGGTGTGTGGTGGCTTTCATTTCCCTGATGCCCCAATGAGCATCTGTCATGTGATAACTGGAGCCTCTGCGGGTGGAAAACCGCTGTGTCATTGCCTTGTGGTGTCAGTGCACATATAACACAGACAGGTACGACTGAGCTGAACGTCAGGACTCGCTGGCACAGAAGAAGTTGAAGTGAAGCTATGCTGTGACTGCTAATCTCTGGTAAGCCTAAACTATTTATGAGACAAATCATTTTTAACTGATCATTTTGAAGGAAACACTTTGTAACTGTTTTACCTCGCAGGCAGCATCTGTTTATGTTTTTAAGATGCAAAACATGAAAGTGCTTTGTTTTCACGTGGAGTCAGGTTTCCCGCAACAACATTGTCTCAGCAGAAAAGGTTTGGCAGCAGAGTTGCTGATGCTACACACAAATAACAGAGATGTCCCTGTGTTCTTTTAGGAGTGCGCAACCTTGCCAACTGGGTAGCATCGTGCTGTTGCTCCTCAGGGAAGGGCAAGGAGTCGTCATCATCATGAGCTTCAAAGTGTAGAGGTGCTCCTCGCTGGGTTAAATGACACCATTTTGATCATTTTCTCAGAGTTCTTAAGAATGACTGGTTTTGTTTTTCTAATTGTGCAGGTCTTCCTGTGTGGACGGTCTGTAATGATGCAGCGCCACCCAGTAAAGATCCCTCATAACTGCTCCCAGTAGAAAACCCCCAACCCTTTGCCTCGCCTCTAAGCTGCTCTGTGCTTGTTTTAATGACGACCTGTCTGAAAACTCCTCGCTAGGAAGTTGGACAATGTCTGACAAGCGGACAAGTATAGCAGTGGCTCAACTGCATTCACTCATATGGTAACAAAATGTAAAGTGTCCAGCACTTCATATTGGATGGAATAAAGTCATTAAATGAGTGTCATAGAAGTGCGCCTGCCTCTGGGGACTGCTTCATGTTTCTTTTTTGTATTTGGCGCCATCATGTGGAACCAAAATGCAACTGCAGGAAATACTTGCCATAAAACATCAGATTAGACTTTTTAATAATCAAAAGAAAACACACATTACAGATTCTAGAGCGCCTGCAACATGCACATAGGATACACACCTTCAAAGTGCTGGTTGGCATCTGATTTGTACTTAATTAAGGCAGTTTAATTTATAAAGAACAGCAACCATTGTGGAAGAGATGGTCAACCAGTTTGTCATGGAAATGCCACATGTAGACTAAAACAACAGCAACAACATGAAATATGAAAAACAGTAACCAGGTCATAATGTGTAACTACCACTAGAAAGACATACATACGCCAGGGCAGTCAGGTGGTTCAAACCTCCAGGCTGTGACCACTTAACCAACGGGCTTTCAACAAGTCAGCCACAACATTAAAACCACTTACAGGAGAAGTAAATAACATCTTACAATGCAATGTTCTGCTGGGAAAACTTTGGACCTGGCATTCATTCATGTGGCTGTTACTTAGGCATGTAGCAGCCACCCCATAGCAATGACACTCCTTGATGGCAGCAGCCATCCCAAGCAGGATGCAGCCTGACACAGGAACACACACACAAAAACAGCACAAGGTGTTGACCTGGCCTCCAAATTCACTAGATCTCAAACTGATCAAATATCTCTGCAATGATCCACAGAGGCCCCCCCCTCAAAGGGCCCCAACTAACAACATCCTGTTGCCAGACACCAAAGGACACCCTCAGAAGACCCATGTCCATTCTCTGATGAGTCACAACTGTTTTGGAGACACAAGAGAGACCTAGACAATATACTGAAGGTGGTTATAATGTTATCCCCGATCAGTGTAGTCAGTGAAGTCAAACTAGTGTTTGTGAATTTTATGGCTCAAGATGAAACAAAAACAACTGGATTTGTAGAGTCTCTTGAAGCGGTTTGTGGAGATAGGATCAGAATAGTTTCCTCCAACTACAGGTAGGGCTCTGGTCATTAACAAACGCGAGTCATGTGCTTTTCTGATGGGCTACAGCCACAGATTTTCCTTATTAAACTGACAGTCTTTGACAAGAAGCAGCAACTTGGATGAGTAGTGAAACATGGCAAAGAAACCCTAAAGGTCCGGTTGCCTTTGTTCCAGCTCGTTGTTTTGGGTATACCATGAACGTTTGGTCAAGATATCCCACCTAAGACCTGCTCAGATTAAATTCACCAGCTACACTCTCCTCCTGCAGGTGCACGCTTTGGAACAAGAGGTGAGACCCTGGCAAATATGTGATTAACTGACGGATGAAATCACACCGTACGTAATATGATATCATTTATTTAGAATAGAAGAAAGCACAAATGTATTTACATTCACATGTACAGGAGCATACAATACAACTATACAATTACACAGTTCTCCAACGCACCCAGTCTGTACAAGGTTAAAGTGACGATTCCAGTTTTACAGTGTGGACGGATGCAGCGGACAAAACAATGTGGCCGTGTCCCTCAGTTTCTACTGACCATTGAGACAGACAGTGTGTAGAAGGCATCAGCCTGGCCTCACATTTGTTGTGACACTAGTTCAGCTCTTATAATTACACAGAGAAGCACTGATACAACTGATCTGGATAGAGTTGTTGTTTTTTTCTGTAGATTTCAGCTTATACACATTAAAACACCTTTATGCATCTATTTTTGACCACATGAGACAAGCAACAGAACAAAGGGGAGAAATGTAAATGTCTTTGTGAGATGCTTCACTGTCATTTGTTTCCTCAATGAGGCCTTGTTTCCTCGGCAGCTCCCTTTATTTCTCCACTACAGCTCTAATCTAAAGTGCAACGTCGTTCTGACTGTCCCTCCGTGTTATTTTTTTGCCATCATAGCACCATGGTGGGGATGTGGTGCACAAGGGGCATCTGGTGTGGCATGGCTGTCATCTGTGGGGGAGGAGGTGACACCTGGGAGGGCACGTCGGAATTAGACACCACCGGTTTGTGCCGTGCGCTCTTCTGGTGCGCCCTCAGGCCCGCCAGCTGCGAGTAGGCGCTCTGGCAGACGTGGCACTTGTAGGGCCGCTCTCCGGTGTGCAGGCGGACGTGGTTGCGGAGCGTGGACGACTGGCTGAAGCGGCGGTTGCAGAAGCGGCAGACGAAGGGCTTGTCCAGGGTGTGGATGCGCATGTGGGAGCGCAGGTTGCTGCGAGAGTTGAAGCCCCGGTGGCAGATGACGCAGCGCATGCGGCTGCTGGAGCTGGTGGTGGAGGACGAGGACGAGGAGGTGGAGGTGGGGGAGCACGAGGAAGAGCCGTCGCAGCCGTGGGAGTCCTCTGGAGAGGAAACAAGCAGGAGATGTGTTAAAAACCTTCTCAGTTTCAGTTCATCTCAGATGGGCGAGTTTGCATTTTCTTTGTGAACACAACTTTTGTCAAACAAACTTAACTCACCGTTTCTGCTTTTCTTCTGCTGTTCTTCATCTGTTCCAGGAACTCCAGGGATTCCCAGGAACGTGTTGTGGGTGTTTCCGTACCAGACAAGAAGCTCCTGATCTGGTGGGATGGTCTGAGTGAAGAAGAAAGAGGAAAGCAAAGAGTTATTCAAGGTGTGATTTCAGTCTGTTGCTCTGAGGTGGCTGCAACATGACAATTACTCAAGGCCTCAACACTCGCCACAAATGACACAACCAGCCATGTTGAGGTAACCGTTGTTGTTAGATGTTGTCTTTCTTTTGTCATTTCTTTTCAGATATATGCCAATCATACATGCTGTTTCATTCATTCATTAAAAAATGCAATGATCCCTGACTGTTATCTACAGCTTCATCTCACGGTTGAGAAGTAAGATAGAGGACCTACAAAGTAGGCCACTATGTGTTGACAAAAATATATCATTTTAAATAAAATAACTAAATAACAAAAACGTTTTTTATATATGGTTTTATTTAACACGAACAAATCTGTCAAATTTCTAAACTCAGATCAGACCACTGTGATCTTTGGCGCCCCCTTGAGGCAGGGACCCCATGCTGGGAATCAAAGGCTTGAGCTACTGAACAGAAACCGGCTTTAAGTCCGTTCTCACCTCCACAGCCTTGTAGAAGATGCTGCTGCCGATCTGCACCACCTCCAGGTTTTGCTCCTGTTCATTCCGGGCGCATTTAATGTAGGTCATCCAGCTACGCTGGTCCTCCTGACTGGCATCGATGAAATAACGCACCGTGCCGTCTTCATTGAACACCTGAGCGCACAAAACAAAAACGAACAAGTCAACATACAGAACGAAAATGACAATCTGACTCTGGGTTGTAAATAACACTTATGTCACAATCGTAACATCCAGGATCTTCAGGCCTCGATTTGTGTGTGAATGTGAATTCAGAAACTTTATCCTCTGCTCACCTCCCACATGAGGTTGTTGTTCTTGAAGAGGTCCACGTGTTCAGGGGACAAGAGTCTCCCCGTGAAGGGGCCCATCTCGGTTCCAGCTTTGATCCAGGTCTTGGAGAAAATGCCCAGGCCTTCTCCAGGGATCGAGCTCTGGGCGATGATCACCTCACTAGGAAGCACCAGACTGGACAACTTCTGCACCTCTGAAAAAAAATATATATATATAAAGATGGATTTAAAATTACAGATTAATCAGAAATAGTGGCGGGGTCTGGGACAGGTTGGCTGAAATGGAGACCGTGCGTCATCTTTAAACTGCTTTAATGCGTGTAAGTAAAACTGCTGCACTTCACATCAGATAAAAGAGAGCTTGTGGTCGGAGCTTCTCGTGAAACAAGATTGCTGGAAAAGTCCTGAAAGCGGCAAATGAACTGGATCTTATTTTAGTCACGAAATATTAAGCTACACCTTATCCTCCGTTTAATTCGATTATCTGGCTGAATTGAACGTTTTTGTTGTGCAAAGCCCCCCTCGGAAAGCATTTTCATCCACAGTAGAAAGGGAGAAAAAAGAAAAAAAAAATGCTTCTTTAATGTCAAAATCAAAGATTTTTTTTTTTTTTTTTTTTTATTGCAAGCTGCGAAAAATCCCAGCCGAATGGGGGTTAAATGGTCCTCTATTGCTCAGTGTCCAGCAATTTGTCATGCTTCAGATGTGATATTCATTAAAGTTTACTGGAAAAGAAACGGCTAATTCCAAATTCATTATCCTTTTAAGAACTTTGTAGCAATAAATTTGCGCTGAATGAGACGAAGACTTGTTTAAAAGACTCAGGAATTTCGGCAACAAAAAAATGGAAAGGCGATTAGATGGTTGACATGCAATGAATAGCATTAGATTTAGCCTTCACGGTGCATTATGCGAGGAACAGCAAATCTTTTAAGGGGAGAGAAAGAGAAAAGCTCCGGAGCCCCATAGCTGCCAAGGGAGGAAAAGAGACTGTCCGGAGATTGATGAATGCGGGATAAAAACCCGGGACATCTCAAAGAAAGGAAACCTTTCTCTCCTCGAGGTTTAAGTGGAAACTTTCCCAGGTCAAGCACAAAGTTAACCAAATGAATTTAATGCCCTGCGTCGTTCAATCAGCGGCAGTTACACGCCTAACAAGCCTCTAAACGCGAGGTCTCGGAGCTCTGAAAGGGTTAATACGTTAAATGGATCGAAATAAAAGCAGCGAAACTGAGGGAAAACTCTGGGAAATAAAATACTGGAGGATGGCAAAGTCAGTTCTTATAGTTTCTAGCCTTTGTCCAAGTTATATGTGTTGATATCATGTGCAATAAATGCCCAAATGTAGCTGACACACTGGGGGTAAAAGTGAATTTATGATTGTGAAGATTCATTTTGTAATCACTCAAAAGCAATATTTAATAGGGGGAAAAAATAATAATTTTATAAAAAGCAACTGAATAAGTTCTGTAACAATAATGCAGTTTAAATCATACTTTTAAGGATTAAGATGACACAAAACTCACTACATTTACTGCAACAAAACCTCCCAGCACCATGCTACGGTGTGATCAGTGTGAACTTTAAAGGATTAAATTTAATTCTTTTAGCGAGTCACAAAGTAAAAAGGTCAGCCTACCTCCAGCGAAGGACTGGGCCAAGACCTCGGCGGTGAAGGCGGTCTTGGGGCTGCTGTTGGTGCCGCTCTGCCGCTCCTCCGCCAGGTGTTCACCCAGCACGTTCCTCCACCTGCCGTAAAGGAAACTGTGCAGGATGTCCGAGGTGATAACGTCGGACAGCGAGCGGCTCGGACACTTAAATCCAGACTTGAGAGTCAAAGCGTCTGCGGGTAGCACGGAGCCCATGTTGCAAAAAATAAAATAAAAAATAATAATCAAAAAATAAAAGAGAGAGAAACCTCCAGGAATGATAGCAGTAGCGGAGCTGCAAGTGGAGCAAACGTTGACGCACAGAGATGCTGTTCAAGTCCGTCCTTCTGCTCCAAAGTGTGTGTGCGTAAAGCTGCCCTGTCTGGCTGTGAGGGTCTCTTTATATAAGTGGCTGGTGTGACCCCTGTCTAATTACTTATTAATGACACACCCCTCGCCGTGTGGACCTGCCTGCTGCACTGCAACAGAGAAGCGGAGACATTAAAACACACGGGGAGCAGAGAGAGAGAGAGAAAGAGGGAGGGAGGACTGGAGTGGACAAAACTTTATCTTAGAAATTAAAAGCTGCGCATTGAACATTTTGTGCAAAGCTGCAAATGCAAGCTTGGCTAAAACCACACACACACACACACACACAAAAAAAACATTTTCACACGATCTTATAATTTAAAAAGTGCACATTTTCTAAGTGAAATTGTTCGTAAAAGTCTGAAAGGGATGCAAAAAACTATTTTACGCAAATATTTTTCAGGGTGCGCACTGCGGCTCATGACTAAAAAAAAAGTTCCACAAAGATGGAAGAAAACACGTTTTCAAAATAGAAATAAAACGGACAAAAGAATAGAAATCATCTGTCCGCTTTTAAGGGAAGAAGTTTTTCTGCGCGCAGAAGTGGGTCATTGAGTCTGGGAGTTGCTCGCCCATTTTTTTCTCATGGCATTTGGTATTCATGCGGTGGTGATATTAATTTTTTGTTGAGGAGTTAGCGCGGGAATAACAAGAATGGAAACAAGCTCCCCTCTTTTTTTACAGCATTGTTCGCATGCAAAAAATGCAAAGCTGCTTTGACGTGGTTCACGTTTTTTTTTTTTTTTTTTCAAGCCCTTGTTGAGGTAAGCGGTTTTAATATTCATGGGTGTTCGGAGCCCCCTCGGTATTGTGGCGACGTTTAGATGAGTATATATGGCCCTTTTCTTCTCTATAGTCACAGTCCTCTGTGTTTTTTCCTCTCTTGCCTATTTTTCGGGCTTGATGGACTGGGGCTAAATGGGCAGTTTTCCTTCTTTTCCAGCAGAGAGGACATCTTTATTCCATCCCCGGCTCACAGGTTTCCTATTCAGCTCCCCTCCAAGTAATGTCAGGGCCCTGAAAAGTGCTGCAAATCAATCTTTCATGGTGTTTTGAGGGCAATTTGACATCCATGCACTCCTCTTTTCACTCCAACAACTACAAGGGGATTGTCCGAAAAAAAAAAAAAACGGGCAAGTTGTGCTCTCTCTTTCTTTTTCTCTCTGGACGAATATGGACTATGGCAATGTAATGGGAAAGAAGATATGGCAAGTAAATACAATAGCGGAGAGTTTTTTTTTTTTTTTTTTTGAGCAGCAGAGATAGTGAAAAGGCAAGGTGAGTGACAGGGCACGAAAAAAGATTACTGTGAAACAGCTGCTTTTTATGAGCAGGGCCCCTCCTACATTTGTCTCCTTTTCCCAGATGAAATTTCTCTGCGCTTTCAATGGGATTCTTTCTCATCTAGATTGATTTACATTTATAGCATTCATCGCACAAATCCGAGGTAAATGGCGGGGACAGGGGGGTGGGCCGCTTCTTTATTAAAGAGGAATTAAATGAATTGAATTGGGGTAACGCATGGATTTGATTTGCTTATTTATGCATTAACCTATGGCATTATTCGGAGCTGGTAAAGCCGCGGGCATGTCAGCAATAGCAAATCATCCTGCTTAGCTGTTCCATTGTAAACCAATTTAAGCCATTATTCTGTCCATTTAAAGCTTATCAATTTAATGTGGATGATTGACAATTATTGCACAAAGAATGCGGTAATTGTGCGATTTCAAAGAGCTGCTGGGGAACCTATCAAAGAGGAGCGTTTGTTTGTGGACAAATAGCAGAGTTTTACGCTTATCAGGGGGAGAGAGCAGTAGCCTGGAGAAAGAAGAGCGGAGAAAGCAGAGTTTGGACAGGCTCGTAGATTTATAATGGAACTGCAAGATGACTGAAAGTAAAATCTAAATTAAGAAACCATAGTAAGGATTTAAATAAATGTTGCATTAAAAAGTTTTCTTTCTTTTTTTTTTGTTTAGGTCGTTTTAAAATTATAATTTGTCAGAAAAAGTCTTCGTCTGTCAGGCCTGCTGCAGGGAGCACACACACTTTCGCAAAACTGCTGGGGAGAAAGGAGCGCACGGTCTCCGGGGATCCTCCGCAGTGTCATTAAAAACAGATTAAGGTAGCTGCCACTGTGTGCTGGATACTGAAGATCGGCTTATCTGTAGCAAAGGTGAGAGAGGTGCCGTCCCTCCTCTCCCTAAAGAGCCCCCCGCCCCGCTCCCCGTCCTCCTCCTCCTCCTCCCTCCCTCCCCCGCCCTTCTCTTCCACAGTCTGTTGTTGGACAGGACAGGCGGGGAGCCCGGACACCTGCTGGATGTGGAGGAGGTGGAGGTGCGTCTTTTTACGCAGCGAGGAAAACGCTTTTAAAAACGTTTAGCGCTTCCTTAGCGCTGCAGATGAGAGATTAATCTTCCTAAATGTCGCTAGAAATTGAAATGAAATTACAGCGATCAAACAAATGAATGCATCTCAGAAAGAGATTCACTGCAGAAAAGGAGAGTTATTCAAGAATGAAACCAGTCTTGGTGGAGGACATGTTCAAAGTCCTGTTCTGAAGTAAAACTATAAGGATGTGCACAGTGCTTTAAAAATTTGCTTCAATAAAATACATACTGTCAAATATATTTTAACAAAGTAAAGTATGAATCCTTTGCTGCTGATTTAAAGTGTATTGTAAGTATTTGCTTCTTAAAATCATATAATTTGTAAACTAAATCTCTAAACTCCAGCTGGAGTACAGTGTTACTATGAGAGTAAAACTGAATTATAACCTTTTAAAATAATCAAATTTTAATTTTTTTATTCAGAAATACAGCCAAACATGACGTCTATATCCTTTTTAAAAGTCTATAACCTCATTTCTTTAGCTGAGACACGTGAGAGTAATTTGAGACAGGCTATGTGAAAATGTGCTTTGTAATCTGCATCAAAGCCTCCAAACAAAATGAGCCTGCCTCTCAATATTTTGTCATAAATAGCAGCAGCTCCGCCTCAGACATGCTGTATCATACTTTCAGGACGATGGAGGGGGAAAAGCTGCAGCAGAAAATACCCCCAGAAACAGAAATTCTACATAATAACTGCTCAAACTGATAATAAACGCGCCTCTCCAACTAAAACATTAGACGGCCACAAAGGAGCAGCAGGTCCTAAGTGTCCATGGGGACGGCCACACGTCAAAAAAAGAAAAAAGGAAGAGGATCAAAATCAAGGGCTGGATTTGGAAACAGCTGCACAGCATCAAAGCGAGGACCGGTAACGGGGGCCATGAAGAGTCCACTGTGGCAGGAGCCACCCTGCTGAGGCCAAATATGTGCAGTGACAAAGCTGGAGGGGCTCTGGAGGGGGTGGAGGGGGAACATCTCTCTGGACAGGAGCCTGAGGGAGGACGTGCTGCTGCTACTGGTTGGATGGATGGAACAGCAAGGACGTTCAGAGAATTGATCTGGACACATCACATAGTTTAAACGGACTCTAAAGGTGCAGGACAGATGTTAAAAGCCGGTGATATTGAACACTAATAGAATTCAAAGTTCTTTTTAAGTTCAGTTGTGAAAAAATGGCAAAACACAACTAAGATAGATTTAAACCTTCCCTAAAAACATAAATCTGTGCCATACATTATATTTGGAGGATGTACTTGTTGATTATAGTGGCAACTGTGTGATAACTGGATGCAACCCCGTGATAAAATTGTGCAAATCAAACCATTTTATCCGGTATTTGCTACAAATTTGTTCATCACTGTAACATGAGCTCACCTTTGTGGCTGCATGGCTGCAGTGAAACGTCCAGGATTTGGGTGTGAAGGCCAAACGCTGTGATGGGAGGGTCTGCTGTCTCTGCATTAAAGGTAAACCTGCTATAGAGAAAAACTTTGGTGTTAAAAGTTTTGACTATATATATGAAATGCTGCATAGCTCAGGCTGAGCCAGACACAGCCATATTGGAGCTAAATGCTAACTTTGACTCAAAATATAAATTAGTGTTGACGTTAGCTAATGAGAGCATTACAGGGAACCTGAGATAGATGGGAATGTCTTTGGTTTTGCAGGTAATTTGTTCTTAATATAAATTAAAAGGTGCAAGTATGACAATTTATCAGCGTCTACATGTGTTCTTACACAATATAAATACAGTAAAGTGAGAAGTGTGAACTTTTATAACTCAACCACAAGAGAGGCTTGCGGAAAATTTATTTGAATTTGAGAACTGGCAATAAGACTAGAAAATATAGATATTTCTGCTTAGAAAACATACATTTGGCCTATTTATCCTCTGTTAGTACACACACACATACACACACACACACTGCGAGAATACAACAAAAGACATCCAAGTGTTCAAACAGAAAATCAGCTTAACAGTACACAATAAAGGTAGTCTGGATGTTTTTAATACATGGTTAACTGTACACATGAAGAAAAAAACAAACACCATAATTAGACAATTTTTTTTTTTTTGAAATTATATCCCTTTTCATTAAGAAATGACGTTAATACCAGAATCATTTTCCATAATGATGCATCATTCGTATCATTTATATTAGATCACACGAAGAAATAAAAAATTAATTAAAAAGTTATTAGCATTGGACTGAGTCCAACGCCCCGCTGAGTCCACGTGGAGGGCTCAGCGGGGCGTTGCTGAACTGGGAGGTACCAAATAAAGACAGTTTTTGATCATAATACTTAAAACATAAAAATACTACATTAATTATTACACAGGTACGAATTACAGAGGCTTAGCAGTCTTGAATAGTTCAGGTACAGAACATATGCACATACACACACAGAAAAAAATGAAATCTACCACTTCTTGTTTTTCTTCATAACAAGATGCAACATCAAATTTCAAATCACACATTCACAATCTTTGAACATTTTCAGTATGAAAACAGAACAGAAAAAAAGAGGGACAATTTTCCTGCGACAGTGATCACGGGAAAACAAAAAAAATAATTTCTTATATAAGTATTTATATATATATATATATATATGAAACATATATATTTTAAATTAACAGTCAAATATGAGCATATATACAGAGTTTTACAAGGTAGCAAAGGCAAAAAAGCTATTTGCAACATCCCCCTAAATCCTATAATATCAGATCACTGTAATAAATTATCCATGACATTTCCATTTGAAAAAAGAGAAAAAAAATCATCTTAAAACTACAAGTTAAAAGTCTGTCAAAATATTAGAGAACCCATCTTTGTTTCAAAAGTGAAATAAGATATTGCACCTTTTTTTGTATTTAAACCAGAGTACAATAAAAATGACAATGAAAAACAGCATACAATGCACAACAGGAATTAAATTAGAACTACTGCCGCTGGCTGACATTAATCCTCTTTTTCTTTTAAACCTTGTAACAAAAATACATTTCCTGTAACAAAACATCACAGTTTCATTTCACTGAATTATGTAAAAGGAAAACATTATTTTTTCTTTTTAAACATCTTACGACAAAACAAAAAAGAAAACAAAAACGTCATATTCAAGACTGCTAAGCGGGTGATCATGGTTTCATTGCGACATAACTAGAAAAAATAGATCATATTGCCTTTTGAAATGTTACAACTCTTGGGTTTTTGTTTTGGCGGTACAATCTGAGTCAAGACAGGAAAATGTAGAAAAGAAGCAACAACAAAAACACAACAACAGCTCTCTCTCAAGTCCAAAAAGGGATCCCAGATACTGTCTATCCAAAATAACAGTGTACATAAGCATTTAGTAACAAATAAATGTTCCTGATTTTTAGAAATATTACTTTATCATATAAGTCATTCTACAGCTAGTGTTTCTCACTAAGAAAAAAAGTCTTCAAGGCGTTGTAAATCTAGAAACCCCCTCCGTTTAAAAAAGGGTCGTTTTCATCCTCTCAGTGATTCAAGTCTTTATCCTGGGCGTCTCCTCTAATGATCCTGTAGGAATAAAAACACACAATATTAATCACAATCTGCCATTTATTAAGACTTAGGAGGAGAAAACTGATGATATTTTATAGTTTTTTTCCTTTTTTACTGTCAATCCTTTTTTGAAACAAACTAAACTGAATTTATCCGTCTAATAATCTTACAGTGAGCTTGTGACGTAGTTCAGGACGTAGACTGTCTCAAAGAAGATTAATAAGCATTAGAAAATAGAAAACTGATTAAAGGCTAGAAATATTTTATAGTATTAACTCAAAGTTTGTGACAGAAATGAAAGAAAAATATTTTAAAAACGTCTTAAGATCTCCTAAGGTGGTCACAGAAACTCTAATGAGTATATTATTTAATGAAATAACTTGCTAAAGGTAGTGAATAATGAATTTATCTGTTGATTAACTGAATAAACACTTTCACCACATCTATTCTAGACTAAACAATACAATAATTAGGAATCAATGTTTGAATAAGGGTAAGCTAAATAACACAGACACCTTGTTGTTTTTTAATGCAATATAATATAATATGGAAGAAACCTTAAGCATCTGCTTGAGGCTCAGACTGCGTCAGTTTTAGCTCAGTGGATCAAATCAAATATGGCTTTATTCACATCTGTGCATGCACAAAATTAATCTGCTTCCCTCTGCTGCCGTCTTCCCTTCTCTTCTGTCCCACGTCCTTCTTTCTGTCTGTCTCTCTACCTGGCCGGCCTCAAGCAGCTATACAAGCTGGGTTCCGCTTAAAGTTTCGCACTACTAAGTTTCCTTTGTCTTTTCGTGGGATTTGTTAAAACCAGACGGGCAGCCTCGGCCTTCAACATCTTGTGAAACGAGATGCGAGACACATGTTGTTGGGAGACGGATCTCACCTGAAGGCCCGGGGCTTGTGTCTGCTGAGCGCCCTGGTTGAAGAAGGCCATCGGCTGTCTGTAGAAGTCAACCCAGGCGGCGTTGTAGTCAGGATTAGAGGTCTGCTGAGATGTAGGACCAGCTGTCTGGCCTGAGAAGGGTGAGGGGGAAACAAAAAGAAATAAACAGAAATGAAGAAGAAACGGAGAAAGAATCTGTTTGTGTTGTACTTGTAATAAAATCCATCCACAACTACTTACCCCAAGCTTTGTTATATTCAGGAGCAGTGCTCTGAGCTTGGTTTTGCTGACCTGTAAACAAGCAGCAGACCTTAAATCCACAGTTTATATTATTAAAAGACTTTGTGTTCTTGTTTCAGCTCTGGTTCTTCTTAATAAAACATCTCTATTCTCTACTGACATATACAAAACAAGGTCTGATCTACACATTTTGTGATAAAGTCCACTGATGCAGGGATCTAAAATAATGCAAACTGAAGGATAAATATTCTTTTGTTCCTGAGTGACACTTGCCTAACTTTTTGTAATACTGCTCCCAGTCCATCTGGCCCGTCTGGGATCCATTGTGACCTGAAACCAGACACAAATAACAGCACAGAGTTGGCGAGTGCGGGTTTGGCTTTCCGCTTTTCCGCGATTCTGATCTCTAATGATTTCCATTGACAGCAAATGTAAAAACGTGTCCGTACAGGAAACACGTGGTTAGCCAAAGGGAATGCGTTTCGTTTTAATGCACAGCAGGAAACCTGACTGGCTGTGAATGAGCCATGTGCGCTTCTATCTAGCTGTGAAGGAAACAGACTTCACTTCTTTTTACTCACTGTGGTCCTGCTGGCCTTGAGGTTGCCATATTTGAAAGGTTGTACCCCATCCTCCAGTCATGAACGTCTGAGGTCCACTACAAGTAAGACAATTCAGTGTCAGTAAATTTACTCCAAAGACATTAGCCTTAGAAAAATATGAAATATGTGCGTAAGACAGAAACTGAACAGTACTGTTGAGGAGGAGTGGCTGGTCCCTGGTTGTAGGGATTCATACCGAAGTTGCTGTTGACCCCCATTCCTGGACCCTGGAGAAGAGAAAAGGGAAGAGGAGGCGAGTGAGAGACCACACTTGTGTTTAAAGGGAGCCAACAGGCAAGGTCAGAGGGCAGGGCCGAGCGCTGATGCACTCCATTAAGTCCATTTGATGGATTCTTCATGTTTAACCTCTGGTGACATCCTGCTGGCCACCAGGACCACAGCAGCCTACCTCACCCCAGCAGCTCCCTGCGTTGACATGTGCGCTCATGAATATCAGGCCAGACAATAGCGTTTTTTTTGGAAAGAGAGGGAGGGAGGGAGGGAGGGAGTGCGGCGAGGGCTGTAGCCAGACCACCTACCCCAATTCTCTCATCGATCAGCTGGCGAGCTTTTTCCAACTGCTGAGGGGTGCCTCGGATGGAGAAGATGCGTACGTTGGGGTCGGTGTTGGGCGGCGGGTTTCTCTGGAGCTCCACGTGGGCGCGAGACTGCTCTTTGATGTTCTTTATGGTTTCTCCACCTGAGGACGCAGAAAGTAATGACACGGTTGAAGACGAATCAGTTCTCTGTGTCTTAATTTAGATTATTTTAAAAAATACTAGTCTACTGAGCACTTCCAAAACTGTCTGCCGTCCTACATTACCCACAGTGCAACTAAAAGGGCAACAGCTGGATGAGGGAGTCGTCTGGTAGCAGGTACTAGCTCTAAGTGATACCCGTAAACAAAAACACATGCAAAATCTGTGCAATTCACGTTTATGGTGTCGATATAATTAAACTTGTCCGTTTGCTGGGTCGCCTCGCACTTCCTCACGCAAAATATGAGGCTTTACAGGTTTCGGCAAATACTTTTTGAAGCTTTCCTAAACTGAAAATCCGCACAATGACGACCACGTACTGCAGAAGAGAGCAGGTCGCTACGACTTTCTCACTAAAACTAAAATTCAGTCTTATTTGAGACTATCCCATCCGTCAGGCCCGACTTCTCTTCCGACTAAATTCACCTTATGAAGAATCTGGCATGTGTCTCACCACTTATCTACCATTCTCTCGTAACATCCATGCAAATCAGGAAACAAAAGAAGACATCTCCTGCACGCCACCCCCCCCCTCTCCTCGGCATCAGATGCCAGCTTCCCGACGTGTGGGGAGAGCAATTACACCAGCGGAGAGAAATGAAACATAGCTGCCAGGAGAAAAGGGGCCAAAATTGAAGCGTATCCTCCTTCTGGGATATCGTTTGTCTTTTTTTTTTTTACTCTTTTCATTCTTGACTCTGTGTTGTCCTCTGTGATGAGAGGAGGGAGCGAGGAGGGGCTGCTGAGGGTGCTTCCCGGGGGGACACCGGGGCTGTCCCAACATCAATTACACATTTGTTCACTTGTGGCTGACACTCCGATGACCCTGGCTGACCCCCGAATGAAAACGCTCATCAAAAACCGCTCCTCCTCCGGTAGCCTATTCCTTGCTGCCAACAGACTGCACATGGGCCATTAACCCATTGTCAACCAAATGAAACTTCTGCCTTAATGAAGCCATTATGAGCTCTTCTAGTCAGACAGCAGAGAGCAATGAAGACCCCGACTATTCATTTCATGGACTGGGCTGTAGTGAGGACAGATAATACGGGCCTTATTAATGAGACTGGTTTAGTGAGCTGGAGAAAAGGAGGGGAGACAAAAGTGCAACTGGTGACAGCATTCAGGGCAAAGCCAAGGGACTGGTTAGCTGCTGGTGGGGCAAATAAAAGGTCCTAAGGCATCAAGGATAAATAGCTTCACCAGTTTGTATCGTTTCTGATGCAACAGCAGATTTTTCTACACGTTAAAGAAACCAAATGAAAAAGTCTGCGTAATTGTTGATAAACTTTATTTTGATGAGCAAAAATCTCTCAGGTCCAATCTTCTTTTTAGTTTTACTGAAATTGTTTGGACAAAGTGATCCATCTTGAGAGAACAGCTCCAAGAAACCTCATCAATTTAATAAATCAAGACAATAATCAGTGCTTTGTGTCAATTTTGCTTTGTATACTTTTGTAATGCCTCTGTCCCGTTGTATAAAAAGTTCATGCAATCAAATAATAATCCCTTCTAATACTGTGATCACTTCAATAAAAATATATTTGAGGCAAATGAGCATGAAATAGAGACGCACCAAAAATTGCAATAATTTTAAAAATTTTCGGATCTTTATCACCCAAACAACACGTGTAAGCAACAACCTGCAGCAATTTTCATCCGAAAAGAGCCCGAAAGAGCATTTTCGGTTTTTAGCTGAAAAATTTCTGTGCATCCTGAACATGAAATCAGCCAAGTTTATTGTTTTTACATTAGCTAAACGCTTTGAGGAATAATTTGGGTCAGTGTTAATCTTTAAATAAAAAAGTCCCTGGAAAGACACTGTGTTAAATCTATCAAAGTACTTTAAGTGTAATTTACTTAAAAACACAGATTTGTTCGGATTAATTCAGCTTTAGAGTCGCATTTTTCCAGCACCAGCTTTGACTCTATTCTTCACTACGTCCATTGTATCTCTCACTTATCGGAGAAATACGAGTATGAGGATTAAACAGAAAACTATCGAGTCCTATGAATTCATTCATGAGCTTTCAACCAAGCAAAGTTCAAGACAAACTCCATCTGCTGATCCATCTGTGAGACTCACAGGGTTCAGTTAGCTCAGATCAAAACTCACGAGTATAGCTGTAAGAGGCTTGTTAGCCCCTTTGCATTAAATTCATGGCCGTAATAAAGTCTGAGCAGGTTGGTGGGTGGCTTGATTCATCAAACTGTGTGACGCTCTGTGTGTGTGTGTGTCGCTCTGTGTGTGTGTGTGTCGCTCTGTGTGTGTGTGTCGCTCTGTGTGTGTGTGTGTCGCTCTGTGTGTGTGTGTCGCGTGTGTGTGTGTGTGTGTGTGTGTGTGTGTGTGTGTGTGGGGTCAAAACAGAGGGGCAATGGGCTGCATATGGCATCGTAAAGATATTAATCACCGCACCCTTTAAGGGATGGCTGACAGCACCCAGACCCACCGCCATCTCCACCATATTGGCCCACTTCATATGCTAATGCGCAGAGAGGGGGACGCAACGCCCAGGTTTATTTGTTTCCCTCGCCCCACTACATGCACAAAAGCCACTTGACATTTCTATTGCCATGTTTTTATCTTAGGTAAAGAGGCCCCCTTCAACCCGCCCACCACTGCACGCACGCACACACACACACTAAGGCAACATGCATGCCAATATACAACACACACACACACACAGATCCTTCCAATGCAATGGTCAATGACTTTTAAATAGCTGGCAATAGAGTGGGCATGAATAGCCAATAAGCTAATTCCTCCTATTCATTCCCTCGCTGCACTCTATTGGGCTGAAAGACCCTCATTAGATGCCAGGCAGCCTTCCACATGATTGAGAGCTGTTATTATGCACCTTTAACAATTAATGTCACATTACACGCATTATCCCCGTCATTAAGCCCTTAGTGAAGCCAATGAATGCCACTTGTGCTGTATACATGAGCCTCGAAGGAAGAATAGGAGGGTGGTCACTCGCCCCCACCTCTTCTCATCAGCTTCACCCGGTGGGAGAACACCACACGGCGTTCGGTTATTAAAATAGAAGCTGGTGAGTCGGATACACTCCTATCAAGACTGTTCATTTTGATGAGCCGTGTATTATTTGTCTAAGACGAGAAGGTTTGCACAAATTGGCAGAAATCAATTAAAACCAGCAGCTTGTGCTTTAAATACAAACTAGCAGGTGTTAGCTTTACATACGGAGCAAGAGCTTGACATTATCTACAGCTTTTTACATCGACTAAATGACAAAATGTTACTTACCTTTCCCAATAACCAGGCCACACTTATCAGCAGGTACAGCGTATGTCACCTCCTGCAGTCCTCCAGGGCCTCCCATGCTGCTGTCACCCCGTCCGCGACGTCCCATTACACCACCATACCCATCTCGCTCCTACCGGGAAGAAAACCAGCACAAGAGTCAATAATACAAAAGACATGCGGGACGGAACTTTCCTTCACTTGTGAATTCAAAGCGCATACCTGAGCTGTCTGAACCAGTTCGTTGATGAGGTGGACCGCATGGTGGCAGTGTTCGGGCTGGCCCATCACCTGAGCAACGCGGTCAGGACTGACTCCATCATCTTGGGACACAAAAAGGTTTAACAGATTCAGACAAGAAGAATACTGGTGATTATTTCTAGAGTCAAACGTCTGCGAGTAACAAGAAAAATAGTTGTACTAAATATCGCTTTGCCATCTTATTTAGTGAAACGTAAACTGATACTGCCATCAAACTCAACTCGTGAGCTTGCGGTTATGACACAGGAAGTTGTAACAATGGACTTAAGTCCTGAAAGAACTAGTTTTCTTTTATAAAATGACAAAGAAATCTATATATGACTAAATTTAAATAGATTAATATTTATCATCCACCTCCACCACCTCTGAAAACCTCTGCAAACACGTCACAACTCGTGAACTCTGACCTTCGTTTGTGTCTACTAGAGGGAGGCTGTTCATGTGGACTCCTCATGAATACTACCCTGTTTTAAGGCAGCATCATCTCTTCTGAATTACTTTTGGTTTGAGGAAAACTACCTTTATTTATTCTTTTTTTTTTTTCATGAATGAGTAAAATGAACCATTTTTGGTCAGCTTCATGTTGTCAGTATGTGTTGTCCATATAAAATAATAGTGTAAATGACGCACTCTTATTCATATCCCCGTATACATGATAAATAACAGTATCCCATTTTCCGATCACTGCATCCCATCTGTGCATTCGTGTTTTACGTCTTTTTTTTTTTTACGTCGCTTTCCAACGGGACCTAACTTGTTCAGCGGAGCGAGGTGGAAAACCAGCGTCACGTAGCTTTTCCGGAACAGATTTTAACACATTTTGGTGTTTTCTGCATCTAAACACGTCGTTATGTTTAGTTCTTTCATTACTTGAAGGGAAAACTGAGTCTCTCCGTCGCTCCAAAAGTGAGAAGTTCTCGTTGCCGCCATGTTGTTTGCATTTGTAGTGTGTCGCTTGGCGTCACTCGCGCATGCGCAGACAGTGGGCAACCGTCAGAAATCGGGATAAGGTTTATACATGCTCCAGTATCCCGGCTTCTATCGGAGTACTCCAGGTAGCAAAGCCGGGTTTCTTGAAATCGGGAAATGGGCATATCCCGATTTCTGAATTCAGGATATGGTGTTTACATGGACAAACACAAAGCAGGGATACTTCAATATCCCGATCAAAACCGGGATATTGAAGACCATGTAAACATGGTCAGAGACAGAGGCCAACGTCATGACTTCCTTGCCTTGTTTGAACTGGATCCTGACACCAGCATCGCTCTGAATCTTCTTGATCATCTCTCCGTTCCTGCCAATGATGATGCCAACCGCAAACCTGGGCACAACCACCTGAAAAGAAAGAGCACAGGAAAAAGGTTAAAGTGTCTCCTCTGTGAGGAAAATCAATGAACGAGCATTTACTTGGATGTCCGGCACTTACATCCAAACTGCTTCCGCCCATTTTGGATCCAAACTCTGCCCTGCCGACCCTGAAGTCCCCTTGGTCTTTGTCTCGGATGAGCTTCACCACAAGTTCACGGGCTTGCTGTAAAGAAAATTGACAGACGTAGTGAAATCATCTAAAAATCACACGTCATTCTGCGGCATGTGAAGAAAACCGAAGGCGTAAAATGTGTAAAATTGAGTGTAAACAGGAAAGACAGCAGCACACACTGCACTCCTTCTCAGACCGACCTGCACTTTGTGGGGATCTCCAGAGATTCTCAGGGGCTTGTCTGCTCCAGTGGGCATGGGGTCATCCTGAATCATTATCATCTGCACTCCTGTTCTCTCCTGCAGGGGTACAATCATACAGAAGCAGAAACAGCCACCAAAGAGTTAGCTGGGGTCCTAAAGACTATTTACTCTGTAGGTTGGAAATTCTTCCACACCTCAAAGGACAGGTTTTATTTTCTATGAAATACTGGGGAATTTATATTAAGGAGAAGTAAAATGATATTTCAAGTAAACAAACACTTTGTTAAAGTAATTTTTAAAGTAATTAAGCAATGTTTGCACCACACTTTTTAGGTGATTTATACACAACATAGTGGATTAAAGGCTAGATTTTCATCCATGAAAGATCTCTACAGTAAGTTTCTTAGCTTTCTAGCTCACAATTGCTCTTCAGGTTTCTGCTTTTGCCAAATACAAGCTGCTGCCACCTGTTAGACTGAAGAGTTATTTGCTTCCCTCCCAGCCCCATGACATATGTGGCAGCTGGCCGTCGTTTTGCAGTGGGGCAAAGCGAGGTGAAGCCATCGTCAGCCTGCACTGACGGAAGTTCACTGATGCTGGTTTGTTGTGTTTGTACCTCAACAATCAGGTACCATGGGGTTAGGGCTAGGGGATGTGCACATTAAAGGACCTACTGCTGACGTACAGTTTATATGTGGAAGATATGTGAACTAATAAATTATGAAACAAGTCCATACTGCAGGACATCAGGAACAGGATCAACAGGTCTTGTTCTTGAAAGCTTTTCCAAACATAGCATGTTGTATCTAGGCTCAGTTCTGGTAACACAGCATTTGGGGTTCACTATGAGGCCTGTTTCAACCAATAAAGAGGGACAAAATGCCTCTACCGTCCTTCAAACAGAACTATTTGATGTCAACAAACTGAACTCTATGGCGCTCGAAAGACGTGTGCGACTTCTTCGCTATTACTTGTTGGTCTGTCACTGCATGAAGCACATCCAAATAATTTGACTGGATCAGGAGATCTGTGCTAGAGCATAATCATTTCCCAGCAGAATGAATCCAGATCAGATTCTGCTGCAAAAAGTCTTTAGGTGGGGAAAGTCGGGCTGGCTTTCCCTGCTAACCCTCCTGATAGAGGTGTAAAGGTTTGTTGGGGCAAACCAACAGAAATCTGATCACGCAGTACTTGAACAGCTTTATTTATATTCATTATCAAACTGTCATGTAACATTAACTGCTATAATATGTTCATCTCCTCTCCTCCTCATGTCTCTACTCGGCTGGCTTTAGACAGATGGGTCCCTCCCTATGAGCTGAGTCCTGCTCTAGGTTTCTCCCCTTGCCACTGTCGCCTTCATGCTTGCTCTGGGGGTTTCAAGTCAGGTTTTGTAAAGCATCGAGAGAATTTGTGTTGTTATTGACGCTCTATACTACATCTGTTGTCGCAGTCTCATCAGCTTGCTCAGTCTTCAGGGATTCCTGTAGTTTTCCACTCCTACCTGAATGAACAATTCTCCAACCTGCCTATGATTCCTCTTACATTTTCAAACTGTCATGTAACATCATCAGTTTGTATCATAAGATTTCACATGTACGCTTTAGTCAGATACGTTTATCTATGACAGACGTATGTTTATGCTGCTGTTCTCTTCTCTCTTTCTTCCGTCTTTATCTGGCTGGCCTTAGGCATATCAGCTGGGTTCTGCTCAAGTTTTCTTCCTGTTTAAAGGAAGTTTTTCCTTGCCACCATCGCCTTCAGGCTCTGGGGGGTTCAGGCCAAGTTTTAGTAAACCGTCTTGAGACGATTTGTATTGTTATTGACGCTATATAAATAAAATTGAATTGAATTAAGTATGTAACATAAGTAAACAACTGAAATTGAATCAACTACAGCTGCTGAAATACTACGTAGGTGATCCAGGTTACATTTGGCTGCTTTATTTAAGTCAATCCTCAAAAAAGGGGCACTACAGCACTGACAAAAACTAGTAGTTAAGGCCTTAGTTTCTACTGGTTAGGTTTTATGTTTTACCTACAATCACAACAGAAACACAAAAACTGAGCTGCTAAATAAAAATGTGTCTCAGAAGTCTATTTGAAGTTGTCTAGATTAGTTTACTAGTCCAGGCTGGAGCTGGTTCAGTTAACCTGCCATGAAGAAATAAATCCTGTCCAAATCATACCAATTTAACGTTTTTTAACTGTAATGTTACTTTATTCTCAGTGCCACACCTGCAGTTGTTTAATGGTCTCTCCTCCCTTGCCGATGACCAGGCCGACCTTGTTGGCGGGGATGAGGATCTGCTGGATGGAACTGTTGCCGTCCATGTCATTGTGGAAGCCTGGCCCATACCGACACTGCTCCACAATCTCACTAAGCAGCCTCTTTGCCTGCCTGGGGACGGGTGGGTGGAGAGAAAAGGACATCAGTCGCCAGCAATTAAACAAAAAGGAGTCCCATTTGTTGTTTTTTTTCTTTGTCGGACGTGAGAGATGTGTTCAGGTGACTAATCTATGAGGAGAAAAGAGTTCGTGCCCTGTGTGGCAACAATAGGGCACACTTTGCTAATGATGTGTGTGGTTTCAGTACATCTGTCAAAGTGCTGAGACTCACTCAATGTTCTCTGGACTCCCAGTCAGCGTGCATGGCCGGTCCAACATGCCTCCACTGTCTGTAACAACAAAACAACAAAAGATTTAAAGAAAAAGCACATCATCACACACGCTTGTCGGTTTTATTTCACAGAAAACCACAAATGGATCAAGAAACTTTACAACACAGGGATAACCAAGAAGCAGATCAGTTCAGAGTAGATCAAAATAACTAATGTAGTGCTTTTACAGTATTTTAAAAGGAAAGTGAACTACAAAGGCAACAAACGATATCAACCATATATTATTTTAGGAAAGGACTTTTGTATTTGACAGCATTTTCCAATAATTTCTGCTATTTGTCAAGCTCTGTATATACAAATTAACTGACTGGGGTGCAGGATGTTAACAGCCAGGATGCTATATGAAGTAAAACATCCATCTATATATTCAAGATGTTTATTATAAACGCAACATATGTTAAGGACTGCAAAGCCATGTTAAAGTGGCAATGTCTCGTTTTGAAACAGTAATATTTTAAACTCATTAAATCACAAAATTAGAGATCGCATTTGATTTATTCCTTTCAAATGCAGAAGCTTTTCTCTCAGATCATTTTCAGCTGCTGCCACACTTGCTACTCTCAGTTGTGACACTCAGTCAAAAGGCTGCACCTTCAAATTCTTTTGCAGCCAAACCCATTCTCGCTGTTGCCATTATATCAAAGCTCTAATAACTTACATTCAAGCATAGACATGCAGTTATTAAATAGAAATGTGCATATTCTGGACCAAATACATCTTTGATTGGGGCTTTTCTTCTTCAATCTCCAGCCAGTAGTTCAGTTTGATATAAGACATGAAGAGTATTGGCTTCATTAGTGACACGTTTGAAGAGCTTTGTAACATAAAAGATGCGTCCGAGATGTTATATTTATATGCATTTATTTCATCTAATGGCTTATGGTTCTCAGTTCATAGATGCTGTTTTGTGTTTAGCGTGAACTCACCAGAAGCGATCTGGATCTTACAACCAGATTCCAGCTGAATTCTTGAGATCTGCTCTCCTCCTTTTCCAATGACTATGAGGAAGGGAGGGGAGGGAGAAAACACCCACTTTAAGCCTTTTTCAATTTAGACCAACACCCCAAGCAGTGACCCAAAAACTGAGTAGAACGTCAATACTGATGATTGCGTGTCAAACATTAAATACTGATTACAATGAAGCCGAGGGCTACTTACTGAATCCCACCATCTTATCAGGCACTTTGTAGTCTTCTGTTGCGAGAGCCCTGTGAGAGATTAGCATGTGATCAATAGCTCATTCTCTTTTGTGCATTAAAAAAATAAAGAAGTCATCAGGGCGGCAACAGATGATCACACTGGGTATCGATCAATCCGTTAAATAATAATTTGGGCCGTTAAAAGTAAGAAAATAGTGACAACTTCAAATCACAACTCTAATAAAAACGAAAAGACGCCTACAAATGTAAAAGCTTATAATAAACTAAATATATATATCTTTTAATAGTAAATAAGACTTAATTTGTGGCATCTATAATTAAAAGAAAGTATTTTAATTAAAACATTAAGAACTTTGTGGTGACGAGAAAAAGCATAATTTCAACTGAAAAAAATAAAAACTGACCTCATACTATTTAACTTGAGCACAGTTTAAATATGCGTAATCTAGCCAAGGTGCATTAATATGAACAGAGGCAGAAAACTGAGTATGTTCTGCTCACCTTTGATGTACCATTGCACCGAGATGGTTCCCTACTGAGAAAAAAAATAAATAAAAGAGAGGAAAGCAATTAACATGTGAGAGATCATGGATAAAAATACATAATATTTTAAATATCTGCTGAAGTGATATCCAGCGAAGCAGCAAAATGAGGAAGAATGAGTCAGTGCTGGGAGCAGATGGATGTGTCCCTGCCAATCCCTCATGTTTGCGGCCGACCCACAGCGGGGGGCTTTCACCAGCATGGAAATCAGGCCCGCAAGTGTATGAGTGAGTGTTTCAATCAGAGTCGCTCAGAAAAGCCGCCGGGTCAGTGGCTGCTGGTTCTGAATTGAATTTTGACAGGTAGCACCGAGCAAGGGTCCTGCAGGGTCACTGGAGGATGTGCTGCCACGGACGTGGAACACCTGAGCTGATATCTCGCCGGTTCTATCAATTTTATGGTTGTTTGGACTGATTTCACTTCTTCTGGAAAAGACCCGGGGTTAACGCTTGAGAATGGAACAGCTATGAATACATATATATAAAAAAAAAAAGGGAAGGTGTACTGGATTCATACGAGGACAAGAATGGACGATAAAAGTGTCTTTGTGAACTGGGTTGATAATTAAACTGTAACGCTACAGTGATACCGCTTCTCTTGTTTCCCTTTTACTGTGGGACAACCTTGACTCAGAAAAGCTGAGGACAAATTGTCAAACAATCACACATTGTACCAAACAAACTTAAACTAGAATTGCATACAATTTTCCTATCCATGCATCCAGGGCTGAACTATCATACAAACAACTCTGACAAGATAAGAGGAAGACGGGATAAATGACTGGTGTTTCCACTTCATGGACATGGAAATGGATCAAATCTTTTTTTTTGTGCGCATGGCAAAGCAAACCAGGACGGATTTTTTTTTTTATTTCCACTACGCGGCGGTGTCAGATACTTAAAAAATACAAAACCATGGCTCTCACTTCACAGATTACAGTGTTTCCTCCTACATAGCTGAAATGTGCGACATCCACAGAGAATCATAAACCAGAAAAATGAACCCACTCAGAAAAAGACGCCCGAGTGGCACTAAAGGGAATAAAACAGAGCTGCTGTCACCGCTCAGAAAAGTTTCACAATTATGTTTTAATTTAAACAAATAAGTCCAATAAATGCCAGCACTTTACGCTGGCCTGGTTGCAGACCTAAGCCTCACTGCCTACACGTCTGCTTGTTTTATATGTCTGATGCATCCACTGGATGTTTCCCTGGAAACAAAACATCCAACGATCAGGATCACTGGAGGTAAAGTGGAGAATAAAGACGTGTCTATCCTGCAACAGAGCCCGAAAAATAGCAACAGAAAAACAACCACGACAGCTAAAGCAAACTGATTGAATTTTTTCCTAATGTAATTTTCTGTTCTTGGCATTTTCCCCTTTAACAGAGAGTCTGTAGTGAAGAGGAAGATGGGAAACAACCACGGCTAGAGGACGCGTCGTACTCCTACAACCACTGGCTCAGCTTCTTTGCCAATTTAAAATAACGCTCTGATTCGATAACAGCATCTTTAGTATGACATGAAGCAGGTATTTGTGTGCGCTTGTGTGTGCATGAGGCTGACCTCCATTGTCTAGTGAACGTTTCTGGCCTCCAAAGCCGTAGAGGGAGGGGTCTATGACTGGAGACGAACTGTTCATGTTGGGCATCTGGTCTCCTCCCATCTTGGCTGCCATCTGGAGACACAACAGAGTAGGACAGATGGAATGAAAGCAGAAAGTAGATAAGTGACGATATACGTTGAACACACGTTCCCCTTCCCAGACTTAATCTTGCACAAGCCTTCATGATAAGTGTGACACCTTCTCTTTTCCTGTTGCTTGCTTAAAAGCACCCAGTTCGCCGAGAAGTTTGGCCTCGACAAAGCCATCTGTTGTGCAGGGTGTTATCTTTTTTGACAGCAGCTGAACACTGCACTTTGTGCAACGTTACAGCAGCTTGAAGCGGTCTGCTACAGTTCTTGTTGAGACTACAGATGGCGGAGCATCCCTCGAAACATCCGTCACGCGCCCGGCTCTCGCCGAATGACTTTTTCCATGCTTTCACTGACAAATGATACAGATCACAGTACATGGCAATATCTCGACTGACCACATTTGTCAGAAGGGGAGTTGCCTGAAAGTTAAGACAGGTGTGACAGCAACCTAAAACAATGGCACAAGAACCACTTTCCAGTTCCTTAAAGTGTAGGCTGTCAATCCTGTTTGTAGAAGCTGTATGTGGGTATGTAAATGTAGAAAGGTACACAAAAGGAAAACCACAAGGGAAGACTAAATCACTAATTTATCACCACAATTTCAAAATTTTACAGCGATCAAAACACAAATCGTTGAATTTTGTACTGATTTTCTTTATCACTATTAATCTGAATTTAATATATAGTGTGAGCTCTTGGGATCAGTTCATCAACAAGATAATACTAGATGTTTCAACTTGTATTTCAACTTTACAGCTCTGGGAATCAGATCTAGATATCGCTTCAAATCTGCCACTAGCTGGTGTTGCAAGCCAACTACGGTTCCAACAGCAAAAATCTTTTAATATGAATGCAAGGGATCTTATGGAGGAAATAGCCGACTCCGAGACTGAACAAATGCAGCGGAGAGTGGCCGAGGCTGCAGCTGCGTTAGTCTTGCAACAGGATATAGCTAATGGGAACCATCCAGAAATTGTGACTGCTGGTATCTTTGCTCAAATCTCTGTCAAAATGTCAGCAGAACAAAAATATTAGGGATGCACGATATATCGGCATTAATATCGGTATCGGCCGATGTTCGTCATTTTTTAACCTATCGGCATCGGTCCGATGAGTAAAATTGGGCCGATATGCACAACCGATGTATCCGTCTAGTTGCTGTGTCGGGTGAAGGAGCGGGAGAAGGAGGGGAGGGGGAGGGGGATGTGTATTTGTTTGGGCACGTGAGGCGGCACAGGATTGTGGGATGTTAAACGGAAGAGGAGAAAAAATGTCAGCGGTGTGGGCGTTTTTCACTGTGTCAAACGAAGACACTCGAAAAGCAGTATGCAACACCTGCAAAGTCGAGGTAATGCGAGGAGGATGCCGCGTCAAGTCATTCAACACCACAAATTTAATATGCCATTTGAAAAACCGCCACCCAGAGCTACACAAACAACTGCAGGAAAAAAACGCTGCTAACATTAGCCAGCAGGCAAAAACGAAAGCAGCTGCAGCTGGGAGTCCAATACAGCAGGTACTCGACCAGACCAAGAAATTTGCCAAGGACAGCGCAAAAGCCAGGACAATAAGTCAGGACATGTTTGATATTTTTGATTTAGCCTGTCTAGTGCACAGAGCTGAAAACACGTTGCCATGAATACTGGCATGTTTGATAAGTGGTAAAAGTTGGTTACTTATGTTTTATGGTAGCCTGTAACCTTGTTATTTGGAAGTAAAATACATTCTGAAAATAAAGGAAGACATTCAAAAATTCAGTTTGCCTGATTTACAAAATGTACAACATTTTATCATCTCAGAAACGTAAAAAAAAACCACATATCGATATCGGTAAATATCGGTTATCGGCCATAGCAGAAAAACTCATATCGGATATCGGTATCGGCCAAAATTTTCATATCGGTGCATCCCTAAAAAATATCACAGCATAGGCCGTTTTTGTTGGAACATCAACCTGGAAATGCCCTTCCCCCTCCCATGTGCGCCTTATAATGCACAAAAGTTTTAGTCCTCACTCAAAGAAGAGAGGCTGAAGATCCAGATCCCAGAGTTTAATTGGAAAAAGACAACAAGGCCCACAGGAATACGAGGGCAGATGCCTGAGTAATGATCGTGTAGTGTTATTTTTGTCACATTTCTAGAGTCAAGAAGCCAAGTTTTGGTCACTGACAATCTTTGACTGTACTCCATGTACTACACAAAACCACAGTCATGCCACACCAACCAGTAATAACTTTAGCAAACGCTTGTTTTTTGATTATCAAAGTTAAAGTGTCCCTGCATTTCTGGCTTCCTCCAATATACGTTTTACACACTGGTTTCTTGGTGTTTTCTTGGCGTTAAAGAAAATTGTTCAGTAACCTCTATGTAACGGCAAGAACTGTGCATTTTCTTTGTATTCCAGTTCTTAAAACAAGTCTATAGCTTCTTTGCAATTATCCACTCGCCAATCAAAAAATTAAATGTTCACGTTCAGCAGTGATGGACATTTAAATCTTCAGTTACGCTGCATGAGCACACCAACAGCCTTTTCCATTCCCCATTAATCTGCCTCCTCTCCTTCCACACAAAAGTATAGCATTTCAGAAAATTACACTAAATTGACATCTGTGCCTGAGTGGAATTTTTTCACAATATGAAAATATAGTGATGGAAATTAGAGTCTCCCATCACCTTCAGGGATGATTATCTACTTCAGAGTGGAAGCGAGAGGGGGGCAATGGAAATAAGGAGGCATAAAAGGAAGCAGGTGTGGGGCTGCCGTTTCCATAACACTGCCGCGGCCGTGTACACGTCAAGCAACATGAAAAGCCTCACAAATTAAGCGAGCACTTGAAAATGTTGAAAAGTTCACATAAATTCAGTGTTTCTCCGACTTTTGATTGACTACAGCTACCCGGCAAGTACGTATCTTCCTGGATACCTGGCCGTTTTATCGGCTAGGTTCCTCACAAGATGTACGCAGGCCGTCACGGTTTGGAGTGTGTTTGACATGTCAAATTTAGTTCAGTTAATCTCGTTTTGTGACTTTCAGTCCATCAAGTCAAAGTGGCTTCTTTTGCTCTAGCTATTTTGTATGTTTTCCCTCAGTGGCTGTAAGAGCAAAACTGCCACGTTTGGGTAACTGTGTGTGTAGGTTTTATTTTTATTGAGACCTGAGCATGTGCTAAACAATCTCCACAGGGGAAAAATTAAGGTGTGTGTAGTTAATGTGTTTTAATATGGGGAAATCAGATTTTGCAAAAAATAATGAGTATTGCTATTCAACAACTGAACTTAAGATGCACGGTTTATGTAATATATCCACTGCTGTATTTTACTCTTTAGGTGTGATTTTTTTATTTATTTTTATTTTTATGTACACTTATGTTCTTGCTCTTATCCTGTTTTTATCAATTTAATTTTATCTTTATTCTCCACTGCTGTTGATCTGAAAGTTGAAAAAACTATTTCCTTTCCTTGGAAGCTTGAAAATAAATGTGTCTTGTGGCTGCAGAGGTGTAAGCAGATGCTGATGATTAAATATACTTTATCAGAGTTTACACAAAATTAGATAAAATATATCTACAGTTGCACATTTACTGAGAATGTGCGCTAATCTAAATGTTTTGAAATTAATCTGTGCACATCTTTTTCATATTTAAGAGTCAAACATGCAGAAGTATAATCTGGGTTATGATCTACAAAAGGGGACGTGTTTAACATTTTAGGGACCTTTTGTATAATGTCTTATGGGTGCTTAGAGACACTAAAATTTAAACGTCCTAATACAGTGGTCAACGAGAGTTTACAGTCCGAGTCTGACGGACGATGTGGCAAACTGTCAGGTACAAACTGTCCATCCAACAGCAGAACGGCCCCTGTGTCCACTAGGTAAACACGACGGTGGACTGGCCTCCAAGGTAGTTTCACTGGTTTAATGCAACCTTTGCTGAGCAAATATTTATACGGTATATGTAAAAGTAAATAACCACAGTCAGGATTGATATTTTACGCCTTAAAAAGTGTACAAATATATTCAATTTGCCAAAAAAAATAAAATAATTGCAAATGTGCAAGAACAACTAACCCACTCTACACTTTTAATTAAATTTCCCCTTAGCGCATTTTTTGCTATACTACATGAAATAGTAGTATAGCAAAATTCAAGTATAGTATAATAGTAATGTATTATTGGACATTGAGGGTCAACCATAATGTTGTGTTGAGGATCCAAATGGGTATATTTAGTGACACACAGACAAAGGGGAGACTTATTTCTAGGTGAATTACACTAAACAAGACTTTCAGGAAGTTCCCCTTTAAGAATGAAATGTCACTTCACACTTTCGTCATCTTTCTGTGGGGCAGGGAGAAGCAGGTAACCGCTGTAGCTGCATCTATGGGAACTACAACACATGAGAGTGCACTGAAGCATTACAGCTTCCACTTCCCACATCTCAGGCCAGTGCCACCGAGATGTCACATGATACACCGAAGGGAAGACTTCTCTTTTCTAAAGAGTGTGTACGGTGCCACTCGCGTGTTAAAATATGGAAATGCACATTTAATGTTGGCCATGAGCAAAATGTGTAGCCATAAACCACTAGGCTCATTTGTGAATACGTGATTAGCCGCCACACGTGTGACACTGATAAGTGAAGCGGTCTTTTTTTTTTTATAGTCTACTTTTTGTTGCAGTGAAATGTTCCTCCTCCTGTTCATTGGTTTATTTTAGTGAATACAGAAGAACAAGATATGAGCGCACACACAGAAAATATTGGGAGGACTGGATAAACTAGGGGGCCCTAAAGGCATTGTGACTGAAATACATTTGTCATGTTTGCTCTCCCTGGGTTTACTTTACACTTGACTATCTATAGCTGCACATTTGCAGAACATTTGCATTAAACTGTGTGCTTTCCCAAAATATTGCCGCATGTTTTTAATATACAAATTAAAGGGGTTAACGCAGCAGAAACACGTGCAGGGTTTAATCTGCACAGTAAGGGGGGGGGAAGCTAAAGCAGCTATATGACTAAAGTCCAATTTACATACTATTAACTGTTGTCAGTACACTTATCCTCTACAGCACACAGGGCGCTCCACTTGTGACCAACTTAATAAGCGCTCACATATGGTGACATGGGCTCTGGTGACCATCTCTACCATGTGACACTAAAGGATACCAGAGAGGAGCATTGAAATGCAGATTGTGTTTCATTTTAAATGTTATTTTTTTTTTCCAGGTATTTTCCAGGCAGCTGTGGAAAAATCCAAGTGTGCTCAACAGGAATGGAGGGGGGCTTATTTCAACAGATGACGTTACACTTACATGGCCTAACTCCAACGCTGCCTGCGAGGACACACAGTACCTCACACATGCTAGCTAGTTAGCTAGCACCAGCTCTAGCACCTACTACTTACTTTTAATAAAATGTGCAACATGTCTTTTACATACAAGTTTAGTTAAATGAGGGGGGTTTAAACGTTAATATAGCGTGTGGCTACCCACTTAGCGCTTGTGGTGTCTTTTTAATTTGGGGCAACAACCAGTTACACTCAAGCTAACTTAGGACTTTAAACTAGCACGCTAGCTTTCGGACAGCGTGTCAGCTGCTCGGGGCTTCACGTCTAAAATGAAATGTTAGCTCTAGTCACGATGTGGGTCAAGATGCAGGGCGAACAACTTGTGTTGGTAAGTTAGCAAGCTAAGCTAACAGCAACTTCTGTGAGTTGACAACAGGTTGCACTGAATCGACTTAACTTACTAAAGTAGCACAAACTTCGACATCATAAGAGGCCTTCGTGTTTTGCGTTAGATATGACTTGTCTGGTCGTCTGGACTGTTTTGACAGCGAGTTAACGCGTCTTCTGTCCACCGTAAACTCTAATCTGCCCGCTCGGCTAGTTCGTGTTAGCTTGCTAGCTTGCTGGGTGCATGAGTGGTGTTTATAGTGAGGGGGTCCGGGGCTGCCCCGACCAAAGTCCCCCGGCCTGCTCCGCATGCAAACACGCTGTTTGTGGTCCGAGAGCGTCTCGCGTCGTGTTCGCCGAAGAGCATTTTACCTGTCGGACCCGGCGTATCGTGTCTGCGAAGTCATCTTTCGTTCCGGGCTGAGCCACCGAGGCCTGTCCCTGAACCAGCTCCGCCATCATCATCATCCGCCTCGGCAGCTGAGAGCCACACTTAAAAAAAAAAAAAAAAAAAAAAAAAGTGCTGCACACGTGCCAAGCCAAAGCTCCGCGAGCCACATGATCTCGCGAGTTGATGGGAGAGACAACACACATGTCAAACATGACACATAAAGGTAAATAAAACACTTTTACTGCAACTGCAAATGGTATGAATGCTAAATATTACAAGAGTAATAATATGAGTGTGAGTAATAGTCCATAATATGCAGAATATAAAATTATATATGCTGTAGTAAATCCCCCATTTAATAATTTACAACGTACACGTGATCGATATAAAGATACTTTTAGTGCAGCTTGTTTGGTTACATTTGTAAAAATTTTAACCCTCCTCTTTTTTTTCCTGGTGTTTCTGTCTGGTTATTATGTGTCGCTGGACTATCATTCCCTGGTGGAAACACCTGGGGTCAAAAAACACACCGTGACCATGTGAGTTTTATGTGTGCCCAGCCCTCAAGAAATTGTCCTAATAAAACCCCAAACTCCCCACATGTCATGTAGAACTGAGGAAGGTATTTGCATGAGTGGAAAACATTTTCAGGAAGAGCCAACAAGTTACGCAAATCTTTACCCAACACTACCATAGAGAGCGGCGAGAGATGGTTCAACACAACGTGTAAACTGTTCATAAGTTTCAAGAATAGAAAGATCAGATAAGACATAAGACAAGAAAAGTACCATTCACACCTACGGCCTATTTAGAATCACCAATTAACCTGGACTCTTCTTGTTGTGAGGCATCAGTACTAACCACCACGCCACTGCCGCCCTGATTAGGATTATTTCAGTTAATTTCCAATCAAGTAATCAACTAATCATTCATGAACGTGCATATATAAAAATAAACGTATAATGTGGTATAATAAATTACAGTTCAACCACAAGCTGAATTCTGGATTTAAGATTTTTCTGCATATTGGAGTCTTATTACATGAATGGAACTACATCAGTTAAATTTGACCAGATTAGACGTCAGATTTAGATCTAATTATTCCCACTGATTTAAATGTTGTGCCTAAAATACACCAGTAAACATTCATTACACCATAAACTAAACTGACATTAGTTGTACTAATTCAATATCTTTGCCAGAACTTAGAAAAACAAAAAAACATTGGACCCAACAAAATGAAAACTGAGGCTTGTTTCTCTCTTGCTGCACATGTGGAAACATCTATTGTTGCACATCTGGAAAATGCCAGCAGCCAGACGAAAAAAAAAAAAAGTGAAATTGCTGCAAATTTCCAAACTGTTTATGCAAAACAGTTCCTGCTCCACAAATTGTATCCAAACCTCAATGAGCTAAACGTTAGGGCTAAAATCAATGTGTGGTCGAGTTGAGCGGAGATATTTAGGTCTTTGTTTGTGGGCGTCTGATATGAAAGCTCTAACCTGTATCTGAATGTAAGTTTTGGAAGTGCATGTAAGGAGAAACGCACAAACCTGAGGTGCATGCCAACTTAGTTAACCCTTGTGCTATCTTTGGGGTCTCTGGGACCCCAAGTGAATGGACAGCCATGATATGTGGCCGTTCTTAAACACTTAAATATCCGATTTCTTCTACAGTTACTTGAATGCAACATGCAGCTGCAGTCGGAATGATTGACCCCGAATTTGAAACACACAGATTGGCACGTCACGTCTCACAGACATCCGCATGTATATCAATTTCCCTTCCTCATCAGCCCCTGGGCATGTTATCACCTCCAAAGAAGAAGCAGAGGAATTAAATGGCAGCTGAGAGCTGTTCACAGACCAGCGCGTCTAAATGAAGACCTCCAATTTAGCATGAATGAAGTCTGATCTGGCCCAGTAAGATATTGCTACCATGTGCTCCCAATGTATTCAAACCTGGAGGTGGCTGGGAAATGATTTTAGTCGTATCAAAGACGGAGTCAGATGGTGGTCGTCATACGCAGCCAGATGATGCATGCATGAGAGTGGACACACACATGGTAAGTTGTTATTATGAATTCAGGGGCAGTTGAGGCAGGTGTGAGTCTCTGGAGTCCTGCCAATCAAGCAGTGGGAACCGAGTTGACCAAGTGTGTGTTTGTATGTGTGCAGCTGTGGTTACCATAGCAGGCTGATCAAGTGTCACACACACACACAGACACACACACACAGCTTCCTCCTCGTCATTGTGTGGCAGAGAATAGACGCTTGTTCCCAGGGTTCACTGTGTTAAAACTGTAGGGCCACTTGTCAGCGAAGTGCATGTGAGCACAAATTTAAGCAAAGCTTTTGGTCCCTCAAGAAAAAGAAACTTCAAGAAATCGTCAACAGGAGCAGAGTAATTGATCCATTTTCATTATCAGAGAAGTGCTCAGCTGGACAAATCGCCATTTTAAAAAAAGGAAACATCAATTATTTGCACTCTCATTACTTTCAACTACTGAGCTTTTACCTCCTTCTCTTTTCTCTTCCCTAATCTAAAAAAAAAAGCGCAACGTGAAACTGTAATTGCTTTATAAATGGCACGATTCTGCTATGAGCGTACATTTCTAAAGGCAAGGTACAAGAACCGTTTAGTGTTTCATCCAGAGACCTCTGAGGTATCCCAGCACGGCTTTCATCCATTGTTATGCAGCAGGAAGACTTGGCCACATCTGCATCATCTTTTGTGACAATTTCCAAAAACATTCTTGAATTTCAAATGTTTAATCTGTTGCTAGTTTTATTTTATTATGATTCTTAATGGTACCCTCAGTTTATTTTACTGTTTTATCATTTGTGAGTGAGGACAGACAACAAAAACACAACCAGAGGCGTCTTTTTCAATTTTGTACAGTTTCAAAACATGGGGCCTACATTACACATGAAGCAACTCAGCTGCTGAAATGGACTTCTTGAACTTGTGGTTACGACATGAGAAGTTGTGTACACAAATTACTTGGTGTTCAAGTGGGTTGTAAGCTGAAAGAGCACCCCAGTTAGGCAACTGTTGACATCTAGAGGCAACAGTGGCTAACAGTTAGCAAACTAATGGTTGGCTAACGTTATCTAGGAGTATTTTCCACAGACATATCACAGAATTATAAAGATTATGAAGTGCGACAGCATTTGAAGGCAGCACAATATTTGGTTGTGGGAAGAATTAAGCGCTCTGAAACTTTTAACACATGTACAACAGACAACTGTAAAACATGTAACTCGCTTTCGTAATGCTCAACAACCACTAGTTTAATGTCCACAATTCTTACCATGATTTTAGACCAAGTCATCATACTAAACATCGATTTTTATTATACGGATTTGCTTGTTGTTCCCAAATGTCCCCATGATATGACTGATTAAACAGATTTGTGTCCCCACACCGTGAGTTAAACCAGCGTCGATACACACACTGCACAAAAAGTATAACTATGTAATTTTCTTTTACCCGTATTATTGTAGCCGCACTTAAACTATGCTAGTTAAAGCTGTGTCTGTCTGCAAAATTAAATAAATAAGAAACACACAGAGCAGAAACCACAGGTGGCAATATCAGAATGAGAGAAAATTAAAAAGTGCACAGATGATAAAAAATAAAATAAGTGTGAGAGACGAGAGGACACATGGGTATCATGGTGGCTGAAAGAGTATAGCATAAAGGACAAACAAAAGAAAACCCCTGACAGGTAACATCCTGTCTTGAAAGAGAAGATTGACAGATGAAAAGGATAAACAGACCGGCTTTGCCCAATAATAGGAGAGACACACTTCTACCTCCTTGTTTTTTTTACCTCTTTGCGGCATTTTACTTTGCCGCCTCCTCCTCCTCCTCCAGCCACTTTGCTTTGATTCAGCTCTGTATCTGTATTTTAAATGACTCAATTACACGGGATCCCGCGGTGAAAATTACGGATGTTTTCCACTATTTCTCTCCACCGGGACACCATGACCCCTCCCTGGCTCCAATAACCCACCCCCTTCCTCCTCTTTTCGCCATCCCTCTCTCCTGGCCTCCCTCTCCACCTGTCCCATTTTCCTCCTCTCTCACAGTCGCCCCTTTTTCTTGATAAACATTCGCTCTGCTGTGCGTATCGGAGGCTGAGAGGAAATAATAGCTAAATGGTCTTGTTTGTGAGCTCCCTGCACGGCGAGCTGACAAAGAGTGTTTTGCAGGTAATTCTTCTGCTGTCACCACAAAACAAGCCGCCGAGAAGACTTTCTTAGGGATGACACGAGGCGCTGTTCAAATCCAAACACCAGGCATGACAGAAATAAAAGCATATCAGCAGGCAGAGCTGCAGAAATGGACAGACGTTTTTTTTTTTTTTTTATTCATCCAAAGCAAAGCAGAGTTGTGAATCTTTTCGGCACTTTAAACCCACAGCTTACGTGGCCCCGAGGCATTCTGAAAGTGGAACCCAGCCCCGTCTGTGTCGAATCTACTTTCGAGATAAAACCCTCACCTACCGCTGTGTTGCTCATACTCGCTGAGGTGCAAAGTGGCAAGTAATGCTCAACCAAAGCACACGGCTGGATCAGCGTTAAGGTGGCAGCGCATCCACAAGTCCCGGCAAGCAAAACAAGTCCTCCTCATTTCATGCATACAAAGGAGAACGCGTCTTCCAGAGCTGTCCGACCAAACACTTGCCATGCATAATTTAGCAGCTTGTGACTTATAGGATCCAAAATCTAAATCTGGGCCACTGCCAATGTTCAGCTTTCTACAGCAAGCTTTTCTTTATACAGCTTACTTCCTCAAAACCCTCAGCACTACTGTTTATCTCCCAAATAATCCCAAGACACTTAATAAGCATCTCAGGATCAAACTTTTCTCTCAACAGCAAAACTTTGTCAAATGCAACTAATTTGCTTAAAAACAATAATTATTTTGCTGGTGTACCAAATGTATTTCTTCAGTTTCAAAAATCCTAACACTTTACAGTATTAGATGAATAAATTAATTAATTTAGGTTTTAGTTTTAATTTCTCATTTTCATTCTCCAAACACAAATGCATCTATTGTTCCGTACAGCTAGCAGATAGCTTCGAGATCTTAATGTAATTTAGGAATGAAATAAGGCACTGTGAGATATTTTTGCTTTTGGTATCTGACAAGTTTAAATTTTATTTACTATTTGATTGTGTTAGGATTTATACATAAATGTAACAGATTTCCAAAATGGATGTAAAGTGCAAATAACCATCCACATTATCTCAAGACAGTTTACAGAACACAGATCCCTGTAATTATTAAGAAACAGGGTGAGAGAGAGTTTTATGGGGCTCCTGTTCAACCAAAACTCCCTATTAACATGAAGAAACCTTAAGAAGAGCCCAGCACATAATGGGAAACCCATCCCCTAGTGTCTGGAGGATAGAAAGACAGGGACAGAAGATAAGAGAAGAGAGGAGGAGAAGAAGGAAACACATTATTTCATACATGCATTTGGATTAAACTTACATGCAGCATGCAGCATACACGATACATCAAGGAGTACATGTTCATATCGACTGCTGCTGTGTTGAAAAGGAAAATGTATGAAAGAGAAAACTTTTGTCTCCAACTACAGCCTAATAACTTATTTGGCTCAGTAATGAAGGCCGGTTAAACACCCATCCCAAACGGCCCGCTGCATACCCTGCGGTGTAATTCAGGCACCATCGGAAAACACTGCATTACCATCCATCATAACACACGCCACAACAACCAAATAACCAGCGCCATTAAACATTTAGATCATCCAAGGGATTCTCTGAGATCGGGGCAGACAAAGCTACCAGCGAGACCACCTTGAACCTGATAGGCCCCTCATCCATTCACCGCCTCGCTTGGCAACAGATCGAAGAACATAAAGAGTGTGTGCCAGCAAACAATCCCCCCCACCCGGCCCCCTGGAGAAGAGGGGAAGGGGAGGGGAGAGGCATGAAGAGATAAATCTATTGATTAGAGACCAACGCACTGCATTGGTGCTGCCCCGGGGGACCTGAGAAGTGGAGGGTGGCGTAATGGATTTTTATTTTTTATAGACGACTTATATAGGGTGTGATTGAATGAAAGAATCTCAGAAGTCATATTTTAGTCCAGACAACAGGATGATTTCAACAAGTCATGGACTTTTGGTGGAGTTGAAAAAGTCACACAAATCAGGCTAAAGTATGTCAAAAAAGTATTTAAATCCATGCAGCTCTACTAAAAAAAAAAAAAAACATGTATTGAGAAAATTAAGAACATATACATACAGAACGATGAATGTTATTTTCAATCAAATCTACACCGAATGATCACAAAATTTAGATTACAACACCGCATTACAGAGGAGTTTACATTATGTGGCCAATAGCATATTTGTTAATAACTGTATGATACATAATTATTATTTTTTTGAAAATGACAACCACAGAACACAATGTTCACTAATTTACAATGTAAGAGTTAAATGAAAAGATCAATACCACTCTTACTTGTTAATGTTAAATAGGAAGCCAGATTATTGGGAGCCAGTTAGCCTAGCTTAGCTTAGCATACAAAGTGGAAACGGGGAGAAACTGGAAGACTAGCTACTAGCTGTCACAGAACTGCCTTTATAAAAAGCCTCAAAAACTCAGAAATACAAAAAATCTACAACAACTGAAGTGTAGAAACAGCAGGGTATGACGGGTTTTGTTAGCTTTGGATGGAGCAAAGTTTGGCTAACTGGCGCATGGTTGTAGCTAGTAGCAGACGCATGTGAGAGTGGAGTTTATCTAAAATGTCTAACTCTTCTATTAGGCTTTCCTGTTAAAAATGACATGACCAGCAGACAATATTTGCCAGCCTACATTACCCACAATGCCTTGACAGCCAGGCCCAGCATTCACTTGCAGGAAACTTTTAAGGACTCTGAAACCTTTATCACATGTGTATATGTAACTAGTCCTAATAAGACCAAACAAATGTGTGAAATGTTGAGTTCTACTTCAAATTCTCCTTTTCAAATGTTTCTATTAAAGGGTCTAATTACATATATAAATATATATATTTATTTATACTTATATCAAAATGCAGCTCAGCATTTCCATGAACTCTGCAACTTGAGCAGTCATACCAGGGAAACTTAATCCCGTATTGGAAAAACATAATCGATTCTTGTTAGCCCCAAAGAGCCTGCAGACTCCAGTCTAGTCAATGTTAGTGGGTAGTTTAGCTACATTTTGTTGTAACAGGAGACAGGGAAGTCCTAACACTCATTAACCCTTTTAGATGGGGAACATTGAGTAGCAGGCAAAATATTTCTATTCTTCCATCAATATTTCATCACCGGCTCAGGACAAACAAAGCCAAGGGGCTTTGACCGTAATGGTCCCATCTGTCTATGGATCTTTAGGACATCACTGTATGGGTGTCCTTTGACACCGGAAAATAGGCTTCGACATCCAGGTAACAACACACACACAACACAACGCAACACACCACGGATGTTAGCTAGCCTGGAAGGCAGAGTGTATCCTGCTTTATTTTCATGGTTCCTCACAGATGGTCTCTTGATGTCGCAGCAGGAGATCAAGTTTCAGTTTCACTAGGAAGAATGAATGAATGAAGCGCACATAGGAGCTGTTAGCTATGACAGGACATAAGTGGCATTTATATTATTTACCCAGAAAGAGAATTAGCAATGGAAACGTCCATCTCAGCTGATCAGTCCTCAGTTGCCTCTGTCTGCCACTTTTACAATTTAGTCAAACAACCATCAAGAAAAACAAACTTTTGATATTAAATCATGCATCTTTCTCCATCAAATGAATATAACAAGTATAAATAATATATTAATAGTAAGCAGGAAGAATTGTAAATCACTCATTGTTTCTTAGCAGTAAGAGAGTGACCTCATCATCTTTGCCAGGACCATTAGCTTTCCACTGAAACCACCAGGGACCTGTCCATTAACCCCTTACCTGCTAAGTAAAGTAGCATTAAGTGAAATGTTGAAAGGCAGTTGGCAGCTCATTGAGATACAACTGAGCCTGTGTATCACAGGCGGGATGAAATGTACTGTGACGGCGGAAAGAAATAGCTGACATTTCTGTGCAAATGTTTTGTGCGCCCGTGTACTCAGGAGGTAGGTGAAGTAAAAACTCCCAGGAAGGACCAGAGACAGGGGGACAGACATAATAAGAGCCTCACTGCGTCTCCCTGGGCTTGGGTTACACACAAACCATAGTGAAGGGGAGCCACTTTGGCCTCTAATTGGTGGTAATTAACCCTCTATGGTCATTGTTCCAGTCTTATTGTGTTTTCAGAGGTCAGCGAACACGGGAGGCTGACAGGTAGATGACGAGCTCAGATTGAATGACCGCAAAATATTCTGGCCGCACACTCACACGTGCTTTGTTTGAATATTTATTTTTTCTTTTTGTCCAACAAATGGATTATTAATATTGGTAGCTATTACCAAACAGAAGGCTAGCTTAGACACATCGACAAAGATGTTTCATATTCTGGCAATTCAAGAGTTTTTCTTAGAAACAGCTTATAACTGATCTAAATTGTTGTCATTTAAAGATGTAAATAAAAGAAACTATGCTTTCCTCTCATCCAAAAACTTATTTAGAGGCTGCCCCCTCACCGCCGGCAGCCCTGTGCACTTCAACTTAAAGGGTCGCGGACCCTGATCCCAAACAAAGCCTCTTTTGTCCACACGCTGTTGGAGAGTGACAAGGACTTGAAGGTTAGTCAACCTGGACTCCTGAGGAGACACGGCGGCACAGGAGCGTCCATTAGGGCTCGGCCCTGTGACGCCACTGACTTTCATGTTGCGCTATTGTTACACGGCTTTCCCCTGAGAGGTAGACACAGAGTGGGTAATGAGGGGTAATTGGTCCAGGGTCAAGGATGATTAATTCCCTTGGTCAGGTGTCAGCCAGTTGTCATACCTGGCTGGCTAGGTAGGAGGGAGGGAGGGAGGGGAAGGCGAGCGGAATATGAGACGCGCCATATGAGTGACTAATGCGCACACACCTACACAATCAGGGTTAGGCGATTAGAGAAGTTTGCATTTAAATAAAGGATGCAGCCCGTAAAAACAAACATCACAGCTGCGATATCAGCAAAAATTCCACAGGATCATATCTTTCCAGAACCAAAGATGAAAGGTCACCACAATCCTCCCCCTCCAACCGCTGAAGCCAGATTGAGATTGATAGCTGTCCCCGTCCCTCGTGCGTCTCCTTCAGCTTGACTGACTAATCTGAATACCTCTCCATCCATCCCTTCATTCTAACCGGGCAATTTTGGACACTGATTATCTTGCAACCTGTGTGTGCACGACAGTAAATGCAGGGGCTTGCTGGTAATTGACCAGGCAAAGACTGAGACGCCCGCCGTGTAATTGAGCGGGGGCTGAGGGGCTCTTGCGGGACTGAAAGGGTCCGAGGGCTCCTCATTGCCCATTAGACCTGGCGGGGGGTCTCCTGCGCCTGTGGACTCTATCACGAGGCCCGCACCGTACCCAGCACTCGGATGTAGGACTGAGACCTTTAAGTGATGGGGACTGGGGAGAGGCAGAGTAACGGTGAATTGGTGGTCTAGTACGGAGGATAGGACTGGCAAAATTTGATCAAGGCGGTGGAAACTTTCCACGATGGACACCTGAGTCTTTTCAAGCATTCGGGAAAAGCTTTTGTTTTTTGCCGTTTAATGAAAACAGGATTTTTATGTTAATTATGAAGCTGGTACTGAAAGTCTACTTGCGGACTTAGCAAAAGGATTATGAGCAAGTTGAAAATAAATGGCATCATGTGTCAATTGTTTGCCATTAGCAATCTCTTTTTGAGATTTGAGTTGCGGTTACAACAAAGGAAGACACGAATATAAAATACGTTGTGTTTATGCTGTAACATCAGCCGTAAGTCGTGAGGACACCTCCGCCAACTGTTGATGTCTTGAAGCCCGCCAAGCTAACTTAACGCAAGCTAACTTAACGTAGCAATAGCATAAACGTGAGGTTGTGAATGCCACCAAGAGAGGGCTGTGTTCATATGGACTCTGCCTGTAAACATGACACCACTGGAAGGCACCGTGAGCTGCTATAGTGGCTTTACGATAAGAAAAGGAGCAGTTTACACAGGTCTAGCAAGTTAACTATTCTATCCCCGCACATTTTGAAAATATTCAAACTAAACGACAAAATTACAATGCTGACTTTATCTTTTGGTTTATTTATCTTTTTCATATCTGTCCAGCTCTTCACATCACTTCAGGAAGAGTATAAGGCTGACTAATGAGGCCTTTTAATGATTATTAATGGTTAGCGTCTTAATATTTTCGTAATCTTCACATTTTCCATGTTAAAGATACTTTTACAGCCTTAACAGAATTGTGCTCTCCCGTTTCTTCGTGACTTTTTAAATAACATCCGCACCGAGGGTATCCATTTTTCAAAGGTGAAGGTAAAAATAAATCACACGGTGCTGCCGTCTTTGTCTTTCAAATGCTCCTGCCTCTTTCCTCTGTTCTCGGAGCGCGGGGACCCCTTGCCGTGCAGGGAAATATACATATGTGGCCAATTGGTTTTCCTTCCATCTGACTTGTGCCATTTGAGCTCAGAAATGGCCTCATCGCTTCCGCTCCAGCGGATATCGGTGAGCTAGCGTGTTCACTTTGGCCCGTGCAAAGCTTCAGCGAGGCTCAAGCTGTATCTGCATATTGTAAATATGACACAGAGTCCTCTGGCCAGGGAGTTAAACAGGCAGGCATTAATAAATAGGCTGTCTGCCAATATAGTCGCACTAGCTGTGTTTGATGGTCACCACAACAGGGTTTCCATGGAAGACGATGAAGCATTCATTTTTGAACAACTATTAAAAAAAAGCTGCGCAAAAAACCCACAATTCACTCCTTTTTATTTCTTTTACAAACAATAACTAATTTGTACCAGCTGCTTCTAAGAATGTAATTACTACTACACAGCACATGATATTAAACATTCATCTACAGTTTCAGGATTCTCTATAACTGATTGAATTTTCTTGTCATGATATTACATGTTGTTCTTTGCAGTGCCTATGAAATGCTGACCCTAAGAGTCTGCTGTGCTTTGTGGTGTTAAATACCCTGATGCAAATACAACTAACCAGACTAGACAGTGAGGCAAAGCTACAATGGAGGCACAAATGTTGGCAGAGCAAGGAGGTAAGAGAGGAAGGTGGTTCACTGCAACAGTTACTTCTTGGTGCTGGAGAGACCCTGCAAACGGTGGTGCTCCCTTAGCCTGTACAGAAAACATAACATGGGTGAGTTAGCGTAGGCGGGATTCACTTAACATTTTGTATGTTTATATTCTTAGCATTCAAGGGTTGCAAACCTGACTGCGTTAATCCTGATGAATCCAGAGGCGTCACATGGGTCGTAGTCGCCCTGCACGTCCATGCTGCAGCGAAAAGAAGTCAAAGAAAAAAAGATGCAGGTGAGCCAACAGGCACAGAGCTTCAAATATGAAGGAAAATGGAGCTCAAGAACAACTGAGACTTAAAGGAAAAAGTTACAGGACACTGTGGGAACAAGCTGATTGAATTGTTTGCCGACACTGCGGTAAACACAAGAAGAAAGCCTTTTCAACTATTGGAATAACTGGATCATTGATAATCTGCTCTTTTGAAATGACGCTCTCATCGATTTTCCTCTGAATGCTCTTCTTTAGCACCGATTGTCCTGAATGACGCAGAATCAATAGAGGAGAATGAAAACACGGTCGTGTACGCAAACACACAAAAGACGGACAAAGCCCATTTAAAATACAATCCCATCATATCAACTGTGAGCTAAGTGTCGAGATGATTTTGTAATCTGATGTTTGTCTTCCAGTTTATCCACTTCTTGTGGAAAAAGTAGTAAATCTATAACTTGCTGTCTTGTGTTGCTGGGGCTGCTTCTTGTACGGACATCTCTTCTTAGTGTGTCTCACAAAGAGCGCCCGTGTGCTGTGTAATTACAGCAGTTTCTACCTGCCGTGTTTAATACACTCCCTTACCGAGTCCTCTCCTCCCTGTGACACCCCCAACTCTCAATGTACAGCTTGCACTCATTCTTCAAAAGCACTTAGCAAAAGAGGAAATTGCCAACAAATGATAGGATAAACACTATAAAAAGAAAGGCCGACAACTAAATCATCAACTCTCAATACAAGGCTCCCTACCCGGCACCTGAACACCATTATGAGTGAGTGGCTACAAAGAATATGGCACTTTTATGCGTGTGTGTGTGTGCGCAAGCACGTGATTGTGTGTTCCTTCAAGAAACCCTGCAGTCTAATTGAGAGCGAAGCCAGTCGAGAGCGAGGAGGGTGACATTTCTGTCTCAGACGGGTGCGGTGACGGGCTGTATTACCACTGTGTTAATGACGCCGTTTACTGTTGCCCGTGGAGAGCCAACAGGATGTCAGCGGGGGGTTTCATGCCTAATCTGCTGTGTGTGTGTGTGCGCACCATTGTGGCAGGTTTTCAATAAATGTGTAAGACGGCTGCCTGCAGGTGTATCACTGTCAGGTACGCGTGTATGTCAATGGCACTGCTGAAGTTTAGATAATCCACAAAAGTGCTTTCAACAAAAAATAAAGAAAATATTTAATATTTTAACAATGCATTAGTCTGCTTATATCACGAGCCCATACCACCTACTGAAACGTATTATTAAGTAGCTGTGTTACATGTTGAAGTATGAGAAACTGATGTGCATTTGAGTTTTGTTTGTAGGAAAATCTTAGGAAACTGACCCTTTGTTGGTCCTCTGACAAGTCTGCCACAAGCCAGAAGGCTCCTGTCCTTTGTTAAGTCCTACGTTACTGTTGCTAGGTTAGATAAACAGCCATGCGGGGGTCCATTCCCGTAGAAAAAGGTGAAAAACTTGTAATAATAAAGTCTAGGCTTGAGTGGAGGTGAGACAGCTAACGTTAGCATTGTTGCTAATGTTGACAGACAAAGAACTTCTAGTCTTTTCACATACGTGTATGTCAATCCACTGCACATACACTTGTTGTTTGTACATGTTTTCAGCAGAACAGATCCATGCATTGTTTGTCAAACCTAGCAACAGTAACAGAGGAGGATGGGACTTGCGCTCTGGTTGGCCAAAAAAAAGAAACAGACTAAAGAAAGTCTAACTATTGCTTTCAAATATGAAAAAATAAAGGGATATTTAGTGTTAATGAATGGCGTTGTAGTTATAGTTGCATAAAAATAAATACCCAGTCACCTAAAATGTCACTTACAACACAGCTATATAACACCGTCTTGTCACTGTATCCGAGTCAACAAGTCATAGCTGAATGTATGTGCACAGAGATTAAACCTCTGATCAACAGATAATTAATCCATTGCTATCTGAAAAATATTTGAACCATTTTTGCTTTCAGATGCCACACTTTAGTTCATTAGAGCTTCTGAAATGTAAAGATTAGATGCTAATGTGTAATATATAATAGTAAAAAATAAGTTTTGTAGAGTGATCAAAATCACTCTACAAAAAAAATCACAGCATATGTTGACCGACGAGTCTATAACAGAAGAGAGTTTATATTTGCCAACTGTGGGATTAGAACAGAGTTGTGTGTCAGTGTGTGAATGAATTTGAGACATGTTTTTCCTGGGATGTTTCTAATGAGTCCCTTTATGAGGAACTACCAGGCCCATCTGTCAGTGGCCCCGAGGACTTTTTGATTCTGCAACTCAACACTCTGCCACACAGATGTGTCCTCAAAGCTAAGAAATGTCTCGACAAAACGAAGTGTTGAAATCAGAACATGATCCTTCATCAGTGAAAGTTTTCTTTTAGCCACTGGCTGGTTGAAATAGTTGAGAGATCTAATTTATTTAGAGGGTGACTCTAAATGTAACAGAAAACAGAACAAAAAACAATATTCTGGGTTTAAAACTGAGCTGAAGTGAATGTGGCCTGAGTACAGTATAATCTCTCTTTAGCTCTTTCTCTCTCACAGAATAAAACATACACTTGTCGTATTGATTTTTAACTGGATGTTTCGCTTGCCAACATAGTCCAAGGAACTGAATGGCTGACTGTGTGAGGCATGTTTTTTTGTCTCCCTCTTTCTGACCCGCTTAACTAGCATGACACCCTGGTACTTTCCTCTTAAAAGCCCAGTGAAATCACCTCTCTCCTCTGGCTGAAAACACCATTAACTCTCTGACTCTAGGGTACAACTGGAGTGTGTGTGACTGAAGTGGAGATGGAGAGCCATATGGAGGGGTTTTTACTTTGGTCAGTGCTGAGCCTGCCCAGAGGGCATCAGGGGTCAGGCTCCTGAACAAACCCACTGTTACCGCAGCTAAGAGGCCATGGGGGTGTGGTGGTGGGGTTGGGGTTGGGGGCTGCCCTGCAGGAACCGAGTTTGACACTTCTCTGATGTCTTTGTGAGGCAGGGTCGGTTTAGTGTGCTGATGCGGAGGTCATCGGAGAACTTGGGCAAGCTGGCCTAACGACAGGCCGACTGGTGAACATGTGGAATAGCTGCACTATGCCCAGAGCAGCCACACACAGCTGTCCAGTCAGAACAAGCACACGCTTTGATCCACTGACACACGGCTGCGTCTGTTATACAACCACACACATATACTTTTATCCTGTCCTCTGCTTACCTGACCAGCTCCTCATTGTACAGGGACTTGGGTGACTCTCGTCCCAAGATGTAGATCTGACCCTTGAAGACAGAGAGCTGTACTTTGCCTTCCACGTTCTCCTGGGACTTGGCTATGCAGTGACGCACAAAGTCACACTCAGGACTGTACCAGAAACCTGTAATGAAAAGTATGCCGGGAGAAGTTTGTTTAAAGGGAAGTTTTTAAGTTAAATACAGAGATGAGACAAAAACAGAACTCTAACTGTCTAACAACTGAGAAACCCTAACAAACCTACAGTCATGTGATATGACGCTTAACCTACAATCTAACTAAACTTAGGAAATGCTGCTGGCTTGTATGTCCCACTCAGCAGCAGAGGCTAATTCAAACCTTGTGAAATATAAGCTACCCTAATGCTTCCCAAATGTTGTTGGCTAGATTAACCTACAATCTAACTAAACTTAGGAAATGCTGCCGGCTTGTAGTCCCAAAGAGCAGCAGAGGACAGTTCAAACCTTGCGAAATATAAGTTAACCTAATGCTGCTGGCTCGTATGGTCCACTTAGCAGCTAACCAAACAAAGAAATATCGCTACCAACCAACATGAAGACATCAAGATACCTGGCCTAGTCACCAGCAGTATGCAACATGTCATTGGTGTTTTCAAGTGGGCACCTCCCTTCACCGATGTTTCATTAAGTTAGGCCCATGACACCTGAAGAAGGCTTAACAGTGAATTCCAGCGTCCTGGAGTCACCCCCCTCCAAACTGCCACTGCAAAACCCTGTTATTTTTCTCACCATTAATATTAGACAACAACTAATATTTCAATAATTAGCCTAGTCCTTTTATGAAACACGAACCAATCAAACAAAACTACCATGGTTCACCCCGTATAAATAAGTTCTAGTTTTGTGTACATATCACCTCATATTTATGTACGTAACTGCAAGAAGAAGAAGAAGAATAGTTTCTTTTTTAGTTAAAAAACGATATCAAATCTAATTTTGTGTAAGTATACTTACACAAGTATGGTTTTTCTACATACCTGACTGATAAGAACTACCAAGCATCTGGAATATCTTTCCTCTTACTTCTGTCTTGGCTCAGTTGTCTTAATTATCTGCATCATCAATCTCAGACTGATGCTGATATCACGCCTCAGTTCTGCTTTTCACTGATGATGGCAGCTTATGAAACCAGCTGAATGCTTGAGGTTGTTCTACAGTCGAATGGAAATGACGCCTTCCTGATGGTAATGCATGATATATAGAATTTAAACATCTAAAGTGCATTAAACCTTTCTTATCATAAATATTATTAACAGGACAGCTGCAAAAACAATACACAGGACTGAGCATGAAGAAAGATGCTCCTAGTTTCAAAGTCCTCCATTTGCCTGGGACCCACAGTTCTCTCTTTTATAAGACGCGTCTCTGTCTGTGCTTTGGTCTCATTTCTATTCCAGGTGAAGTTCATGCACCCCTTCCTACTCTGACCCGGACCATCAGTCTCTGAGACAGATGGGAGAGGGATGTGTCTATATGTACAAAGGTCAGGCACGCCTCACTCAGCAGGGGTCCTCTTCTCATCAGCAGCTGACCTCCACCTCATCGTCTGGCCATTTTCAAAGACGCAATCTTTGCCTGCTTTAATTCCCTTCTGAACTGACATAAAGTGTCGAAAATGACAGTTGCGCACAGGTCTGGTTGTCACTGGCAGTCTCTCTCTAAGGTGGTTGTTTGGTAAGATTACAGGAATATCGTTTTGATTTTCAATTACTTGGCCTAATATAAAAGAAATGTGACCATCTTTCCTGTAAAAGTGATAAATATGCACTATTCAAAATGAACAATGGCGTAAAACCAAAAAGGGATTTTAAATACGAGCATTTGAGATGTTACAAATGTTTGATGATTTATTTGATGAATGAGACCCATCGTCCCTGGTTTACCTTGCACTTCTTTTATCGGGTACTGGACTACTGCAAATTGCTGCAACTTCTCTGGCGAAGAACAGTTTGTGTAAATAAAGCAGCAAACAAAAAAACGTACCGGCGGATTGTTAACATAAGCCTCACAACCAGACGTCTGTTATCTACAGAGTTATTAATGATTTAAATCCACAATGGGTTTAATCTCTGCCCTGCTTCTGAAGCAGCACCTTTATGTGTGTGTGTGTGTGTGTTTCCTTCCCGTCTCTGGAGGGTATAACTGAAGCGGCCTAGTCGTCAGTCTGTAATGGCACTGATCCTATTATGTGGATGAAAGTGCAGGGGACTGGAGACCGAGCAGAAGGGAGGATTAAGACACCTGAGCCAAGAGAAGCTCACTCACGCATCCAAACATACACATGTTTGCTTCTCTCTTACATAAACTGTTAAGAGAAACGGTCTAATTGAGATTATGTATTTTAGGCGCTTACCATTGTAGACGAGCTCAGAGAACTTGATACCAAGTCCCTGTTTGATCCTCCGCACCTCTTTGTCCATGGTGAAGGTCTCGATGTCTAAATGGGCATTCAGCAGAATGGTGCCTCCTGGGGTTTCATATACGCCTGATAAACAAAATGAAATTAACAAAACAAATTAATATTTCCACAAACCACCACAGCTGTATTTTAAGCAGAACTTCAGAGACTGGAGAAGATACTAAAATCTTCAACATATTTTTCATGATTTCAACCATTGGCAACCATTTTGAAACTAAAATCAACACCCGGCAGAAATACATCTTCAGAGGCCATTCATAGGCATATAAACTACACGCCCTGTTCGTCTGAAGTAAGTACAAGCAAACAGCTCTATTAGCCATCAGCCATCTGACAGACAGGCCTTCACAGTGCTCACAAAACGTGGATGAGTCTGTCCTGGGTAAATGACAGGGTAGGAGGCCCCTGCCAGCCTGGAGTCTGGACCAGGGCTCTGCCTACCCTGCAATTTACCCCCTCTGGACAGGGAGGGAAGGGTGGGGGTGAGAAAAGATGAGGTAGATGACAGGAGAAATGAAGCTGTCACTTAAATGTCAGCTAAAACAAAAGGAGGGCAGGGGAAATGCTACGAGACACATCTGACAATAGAAAAAAGGGAGCTTTGTCAACCGCAGCCATTCTTGAAATTTGGAGAAGCGGTGAGTGCAGTTTCTCATCCGATACGTGGTTCCTCGCATCATCGGTCAGTTTGAGTGATAGTCACACTTTTTTTTTTGATTTGAACATCACTGTACAATCACTCTGCCAAATTTCACAATGCGCGAGATGTGCTTAAAACGCCAAAACTCTTCGCGGAGATTTGACAGATGAACGTTATTTAATCTCTTCCAATCTGGTGAGCAGCGGAGCTCAAATCTCTACAACCCCAAACACTCCAGCATCGGTCCTGATCTGAAAATGGAGTAGCATTTACTTTGCGCCGTTGGGCAAATACAGAGCTTAGTGACGCTGCTAATTGTCTAAAACCTCAAAAGGTTTCCACGGCAGCTAGAACGGCTTGTGGCATTTTGTTGATCCAGGGCCATAGAGGGCACGTAAGAACATTTCCGTTGGCTCTATCAGATAGATAAGTTAAAACTGCCCTCCAACACAACTTGCCTTAAGTGCTCCAGAAGAGAACTAGCTTAACGGAGAGGAGAAAACAATGAAACGCTATCTGGTTAAGCTCCAACAGTAGCAGTTTAGCTGGGCTTAAAGGGAGAGGTTTTAATCTTTTATTCAGTTTCTACAGGTATGCTAGCCATGCGACAGGCCTGCAGGGGCTCAGGACAGGAATTCATTCTTCTTGAGCTGATCCCCTTTGACCTTTTGGGTAAACTGTTAATTCAGCATAAACAGGCAACACATGTAAATAAAAGACGGAAAGAAAATCTGCTTCATAGTTAGCGATGGGATATTTCTTTAAATATCTGCAAAAATAAACAAGTAAATACATTAGGAAAGCTTTTCTTTTATTGCCACCATTTTAGAGTGTGACAGCAGTCTGACATGATGCAACCGTCAAAAGATGAGGCCATTTCCCACCACTTTTGATAGATGTGCCTCTACTAAGGCCATCACCGGTGCACAGGTCCGAGGTCTGACAGCGCCCTGACAGGTGGGACATGTTAGTCTGGCACACAAGCTGCTGAATTGTTTTGTAGCACACTGACAACATCCTTGACAAACCATTTAAATCCCCTCCGCCGCCTACCTGACCCCGCACAAATAAATATGACCCAACACAAATAAGTATGACATGTCCCCGTTCTGTCCCTCCCATCATCTATTGTGCTAACGCAACTGTCATTCCAGAGGAGACCAACGTGTCCACTCTATGGTAGTTATTCAACCACTCGGGCACCTTGTGCTCCACCTCTTCCTATTACTTCCGTGGAGGAAACAGCTTTGATCTTTTGTTCAGCCGAGGGGAGAGAAAAGTGGGCTTCCCATTTTCCAATTTCTACCTGCCAAGTTGTGCCATAGCCACAGTCTGCTGGCCAGTCAATTTGCCAATCATGGCACATAGTGTCGTGGGGGGGGAGGGAGGAGCGTGTGTGTCCGTGCGAGTGTGTCATGCAAGGCCACGACGCCTCACTGGCCTTGCTTTGGTGCAGTAACACACAGAGATCTAACAAAGGAGCTTTTCAAGTTGCCTGTTGTTGCCAAAGATAAAGAGACAAAAACATCCCCGCGTGGCTACGTGTGCAGATTTGCGATCGGCTGTGTGTTTGTGTGTACCCATCGGAGCATGTGCACCTTTATCTCGTGCACAGTGTGTGTGTGTTTTCCGTATGCATGCATAAGTAAATGGAAGCGACTTCCAGGTGAACCAGAGGAAAACATTTCTCTTGAGGAGAGTGTGTTTGCCTTCCAGCCCACTTTCATGGCAGCAAAACAGCGAGTGTGACACTTAAAGCACTCATGTAAAATAACTGCAAATTGCATGAAAGCCCTAGATACTGAAAGGAAGGCTTTTGAACGGAGGAAAAATTAATATATTGAGAGGTATTTCAGAGTAAGTGGAAATATAATCGGCACGCTGCATTTACAGTGCATATCATTGTTTGAGTAAGTGAAGAAGCCTGTCAGAATAATGTGGCACAAATAGAGAAAATGTCATAACACAGACATTCAAAACAAACATAATAATTAATTCCTCACCTCGGGACTTCATGCCAATGAAACGGTTCTCTACGATGTCAATCCGACCCACTCCGTGCTTTCCTCTAGGAGATAAAGATGGGTTCATTTGACGCACTCATACATTCACTTCAACACTAGCTCACATAATGAGGCTTTACGTTTAAGTGCACTATTTTCCTGGTAGCTCAATAACAAGCAGTGCAACCAAGACTCCGAGAGTTTACCTTAAGATTCACTTTTTGGTGCCCTATGCAGATGTACAGGTGGGAGTTCATTAAAATGAGACAGAGCAAAGTGACTTGGAGGTGGGAAACGTGTGTGACTAGTCGTCTGGCAAACACTTTGGTTTCTGGCACAGTGTCATCTGCTGCCACTTTGTATTAATTTATTGCCAAGGACAAACAAAATGCTCAGAGCAAATGTGCAGCAATGATGGAACAATTCTTAAGAAGCAAATAAAACATGATAACTACAGCCAGTAGACATATCAGCCTAAATATTCACATTTATTGCATTTGGAACAAAAGGCCTGTATTCAGTCAGGTTGTGAGACTTTAAATGCTTTTTAAACATAAAAAGTGTCTCTTTCATTAAATTCCTGCAACCATCTGAAGATGTCTTTAAGAAGTGTGAAGCCTATTCAATGTTCAGCTAATTCAACTGTATACAAAACAACAAAGCAAACCAATTTAATATCATTTGCATCAAACTTGTCGGTGTTTCAAGATAAAGCGATCCTTTGTGAGCTCAGATTCAGTAACAATTAAACTGAAATACGTCGGATAGCTAAACAAACATTTTTATTTGTGCGATGCATCCATGTGATCAGCACAGATTTTTGGCACACCTCAACCACAAGTCAAGTTTATTCATTAGTGCATTTTTTTTTTTTACATTAGTACATGACATTCTTACCCGATCTCATTGAGGTATGAGAAGATTTCCAAAGGAGTGTCTTTAGATTTGCCTTCCTTCAAATTGATCACCTTGACAGGAACTCCTAGAGGAACAAATGGCATAATAACCAGTCACACAACTGCCTTTTATGTATGGGAATTTAAAATATAAAAGAAACGGCTATGGATCGCTGCCGATTTTGTTCATTTGAAAGTTGGGACAATCATTTCCTGAATTAAGTCAAAATAAATCCATCACAGAATTCGTTGTATGAATTATTGTGAGACAAGAAACAGTGACTGGAGAAAAACATGTTGTCGTTGTATTAAATTACACATACTCCACGGTGTCCTGTTCAGACACTGTGGAGTATGTGATTTTTAGCAAGATCTGGAAAACAATCACTGCCTGAAAAGTTTGACCAAATTGTCAAAAACAAAACACCACGGAGTCGATAGAATCCGCAGACAACTCATTATCTCAGTCAGCGAAATCAATGGTAAAAGTGAAAAACAGCCACAAAAGGAGATGGTGAGAAGGGCTAATAAATTCAAAGGCTCTGCTCATTTGAAGGCTGTGAAATTGTGGGCAGGCCTTTACCTAATTCAATTACACACGCAGCTTTGTTACCATATTCTCTTTAGTGCCGATATTTTTTTGTGTGCGCGCCGCCGAGTGCGTTCGTGCGCATGGGCGGGAGACAAAAACACCTGCAGATCCATCACTCATATTACTCTTACCGCGTTTCCAACAAACACATTTTCCCTTTAAGTGACACCCACGTTCCCTCCGCACGCTTCCTCTCCAAAGCCACTTAAACCAAGTACGCATCAATCACTGTCGCAGACCTGCTTATTCATGGCCTTCAGTAAGCAGCACAGGCCAAGAGGTGAAAGACATGGCTGAAAGGGAGTGTGTGTGAGAAGGGAATGTAACAACTACACAAGGAGGAAATGAAAAGGAATCCGCTGCTCCGACTCTCCGCCAATCCCGCGATAAGTTTTGCACATACGTTGGCGTGCTTGCAGTTGTCTGTCAAACAGCTTTGAAGGGACGAGCAGCACTTGTGGTCGCCTTTCAGCCAGCGTTTACAAAGCCTTCGCAGGAGTGGCATGTGAGGGACTTGACTAATTTTTTTAGACAAGGGCTTTGTTGATGGCCCATTCTCATATCGCGGGAATCATGGTGGCTCCCATGGAAGGACAAGAAGTACCTCCCGGCGCAGGAGAGGGCAGTATTGATGGTGCATTCTTAACCCCCACCCCCCCAGCCCCCAGATATCCAATAATTAGATTAAAGGTTCAAATAAATTAAGTGAGTGTCTGAACGTGGGAGTGTAGGGGCTGGCCTTTTCGTGCCTGTGCTCTGTTTTTCTTCGCTCTGTCCATGTTCTATCATTCTCCGAGGGGTCTTTTTCTACTCATGATCCTTTTCTTCAGTTTTTTGCAGCCTAACAGTGCAGACAATGGGAGTGCAGACACAGTTGTAGGAAAAATTACTGCTTTACATTTTTCCTCTCTGTCTCTTTTTCCTCCTCTCTTCTTTGGCATGAAAGGAGGGAGGGATGATTTTTTTTTCTCTTAAAAAAAGGGGGCAAGAGGAATAGGGAACAGAGCGTTTGACGGGGGAAAAGGTTCCTGTCGTTTAATATTCTTTTTTAATCAGTGAGAAAACTTTGGTGAGAAAGGCAGGGATGAAAAGGTGGGAGGGGGAATGAAATGAAACATTCTTGTGCTGATCTTGTGCTCAGAGGGAGGAGTAGGTTTGGGCCTTTGTGTGGACAACTAAAACAGCTTTTGTCATAGGGTGCTCAATAAAAGCACAGAGAATATGTGTGAAAACGGAGCGCAGGCCTGCAAAGAACCCGCGACCCCGCAGCTTTACTGGTGCATCACCGTTTTACAAAAGCATATCTCATCCGCAACTGAAATGATCAACCTCCTTGTTTCACAGTTAAACATTTTCTTTGGGGAACTGGTAAAGTGAGATCTGAGCAGCGTTATGTTGCAGATGCATACTCAGTTGGAAATGTCATTTTTAAATGTGCACTTTTAAGAAATACTTTTTGGAAGCTGCAGTGATAGCGAATAACCTGTCAAACTTTTGAACTCTCCTCATAAAGCTGCCCATCGACCTCACGCAATCAGAGGAGCCACTGTCTCTCAGCCGACTGATGTTCTTGTACTTCCACTTGTGAGCAGGGCTGAAGGGACATCTGTGCCCTTTGCCTCAGGCCAACATGTGTCCTGCCATTTACTCTCTGCACAAACATGTGACACTTTCTACTATTCAGCCTGGCCCTTGTGGCAATATATCTAATGAGCATTTCTCTGGCCCCTCAGGGCTCGGTGTATTAGCTGGAGTTAATGCTTCCGGCCTGTGTGTGCGCGTGTGTGTGTGCCCCCGGGCCAAACATGGCAGCTTTGGACCAAGAAATGCTGTGAGGGCTTAGGGACAAGCCTGGGTGGTCAGAAATGGTCGTAAAGTACATCCAGGAAGCTCAGAAGTGCCAACTGTCAAGTGGGTCCTCATGATATACTACAACATGCATCAGAGTTTGGTTGGTACATATTTCACAGGCTACACCCAGAGATTTTTCAAGTTAGAGTGAATATTTAGTGGTTGTTTCTTTCAACACCCCTGTGACCTATACATATTTGGTTTTACGTCAATATTAAGGATTAGATCAACGACACATGTTGTGAGCGCACAAACCATTTTTGAACTCGATCTCCAGCACATCTGGGACATTGGGAGAATCTTCTGGGTTCTTGGTCATCAGGTACAGGTCGGCAGGAGCATGACTCTGAAAAACACACAAAATCACACTCACTCTCTCTTTACTTTATCCCCCTTGATAAATGACTCGGACCTTCTGAGACCTCATCAAAGAACGGCACCGGTGACTATTGTGCGAGGCGATAAAGGACAAGACGTTGCAGAAGAACAGAGGGAGTGATGCGTGAAAGAGAAGAAACCTGAAAACAACATCAGGAGTTTGGTGAAGACAAAAAGAAAAGAAAAAAAAATCAATGCTCCATTTTTCTCCTCTATTTGGTTTCATTTCCCCTTGCGGCCCTTCACCACAGGGGAAGGCTGGGAAGAGTTGGACACAGTAAGAAAGGACAAAAGAAAGAAATGACTGGCACCCTGAAGTATAGTGAACACTTAAGGAGTCAAAAAAGTCACCTGATGCTATGACAGAACTCATTTGAACATTAATATGCTACCTTTCTGTGAGAACAACTCCATGTCCAGTTCTTTGTCCACCGTCACCTCATCTAACATCTCGGATCTCTTGAATGACGTTTCTCTTCTGATTTATTTTCAAATGGAGAATTTTCCTAAATGGGCATCACACAAGAAAGCCTAATCCACTGAAGTTGTCCAGGGTGACAGACATTTGTGGGTTTTTTCCAGCTGGTGGGAGCGGGGAGCGATTTCAGTAAGTCATGGCAGGGACCTAAAGGAGCGTGGCGGTCGGACGCGTCCGCCCAGCGATGTGCCCCTCCAACAATTACACAGCATTAGGACAAGGCGATGGCCAATGTCTGAGCTGAGCTGAGGCAAATTGCAGGGGGACTATGCAAAATAACTACTGGGTGCATTTAAATGGAAAGCTTTACCAGACTCTAAATCATCATACAATAACTAATCGGCATCCGCTCGCCGCCTGTCAGTGAGGAGAAAACGAGCAGCGCAATCACTTTCCTTCCTTTTAACTAAACACCAAAATTGACCGGGAAGGCGCTCGTCTCCCTCTCCTTTATTTTCTGCCTCAGCGCCCTGAAAGATGCCAAATGAGAGCGAACAGGAGAGGGACAAAATGACTCCCCTAAAAAGCCTTTTGATGCTTACTCTTTGAGGGGGGAAACACGGAATGAAAATTTTTCTGATGTCTTTTTCATCCTTCAAATAAAACACTGCAGCACATAAAAGCTATTAGCTCAAAACAATAGTTTGTTACCGACATATCCGTTACCACCTTATAAATTAAGTAAATGAGCAGCTCCAAATTTAGGTTTTCTGATATTTCATCTAGTTTTGTAGAAGTCTATTTTAAATTTACAACTAGAGATAGATGCATCAATTTAGTATTCTCATTGCAGTCAAATCAAAATTATAAGCCATGTGTGGCTTAAATAAAGGCCACAGGAACAATCAAAAATATTTAAAAATTTCAGTAAGAAAAAGATTATAAAAGCTCAAAGTTAAAGACTATTGGATACAAAGTTTAAAAAAAACAAAACATAAGAGAATTGGGTTGTTTCCAGTGAGCGAGAGATCAATGCATTTCAATTCAAACCCCCTGCAGGTGGACCTGTCCCAAAGCCGTGGCCCTGAAAGAGAGGAAAAGGTAGAGATAGAGAAGGCGGGGGGCAGAGGGTATTGGTGGGAAATGGGGCGTGAAGCGCACCATCATGTAGCACAGAGCAGCTCCTTTGGCAGTCTTTGCCTCGGCGATATTGTTGTGCTAAACGTGGCCCATGCAGCAAAGGAGAAGGCTGACGCATGAACTTAAAGCAAGTAAATTTCTATCTTTCCACTTATTAGTTGCCTCATTGGTTTTCAATCAGAGCCGAAAGGGCCAAAGGAGGCAGAGGTGGCAGAACTGAGAGGGGGAGGAGGAAAGCTGGAGAGAGAGATGGAACACAAGATGAAGGTAGAAACATCTTTGACGCATTGGACTGGAAGTGATGCTTAAATCACCATGTTTCAAGACTGTCCTTCTCTTTAAAATGCAAAATAAAACAATAAGCATGTGATGTTCTGAGAAGATATTTATACTCTTAACACCCAGGATGTTTTGGTTAATGTTAGACACTGGGCTGAATTTAATGAGGACAACAGGCCGCTCTCTGACAAGGCAAAGATAAAATGACGCTGAGATGGGCACAGAGAGCGTTTGCTAAGTATTACAGGTCAAGCCAATCAGACCTGAGGGCAGCGAAGGCACATGACAAACACTGACCTCTTTGCTTCAAAGCACACATTCACATGTATACATACACCTACAAGCCCACTTCCTACCCCTACAGGCAGTCTTCTGACCATCCATCTTTCCAGCAAGCTGTGCGACCAGCAGACAACAAGGTTTCATTTCCTCTATGCGAGCGGAGGCTTGGCGTTTCGCTCCTTTACCCCTGGTCAACATGAGCAGCGGCCCACCAGCTCCCTGATCAAAGAGCAAAGTGGGCCCGAGGAAACTCATTGACAGAGGCTATGATTAAGTCAGAGGTGATGTTTTAATGACTCAGGACGAGTGTCAGGCAGCCTCAGGGTGGGCTCTGACCGCTGATGTGTGGAGCGACGAAGAGAGCAGAGGGAAGGGAACTGGAGGATGTGTGAGCAGCCAACGACGTTTATCAATCACATGAATTCCACAACATAAAATAATAAAAATCAACTCTACCATATCTAATCCTTAATAACATCACAAATCACAAATCAACATCTTGTAGATTTATTACTGCACGAAATAGTGAAAACGTTCCAAAAAGTGGAACTGCTAAAGAGAAAGACTCTACGGTCTGTAACATCTTATAATTAATAGCACAGAAAAATCGAGTTTAGAGAAGGAACACAACTGAATTAATTAAGTTGCCCTGACTGCATGTCTGCACATAGGTTAACGTTGGCAGATGGAGATGAGTAAATAAAAAGGTCTCCAGGCTATTGTGGTATGGGCAACATTGTTTAGGGTTATCAGGAAGGATACAGTGTTAATCACAGAGTAACCTGAACTCTGTGCACTCTTATCTATAGGAGAACATATGAGCGACCATTTGGACATTTCCTAATCTGACGGCGTTGAGCAGAGAGGGACCATTGTATCACAGGTGGGGGGAGCTGGGGCGTCTGAATAGGCGAGGTCCGGCCTCAGCCTTTAGGGCTGTAACTGGAGGAGAGAGAGAGGCTGATACACAGAGGAGATCCTTAGAACAAGATGACCTCTTTCAGATGACCTTCTAGGTAGATCTGAATCTGACATCTTGGTTAAAAAAATGACTGTTGTTACTTTATTGGTTATTTTTATTTTTATTTGCATTTGTGTTCATTTTAAGTTTTAAGCATCATTGTTATTGGGCTGAATATTTGTTTAACCTCACCTTAATTGACAAACACACTGCCATACAAAATGGCCAGTTGCCACAGCGAGTTGTGGTGGCACTGAAAAAAAATAATCACTAAACTTCTATTGCTCTTTTGAAGTTCAAAATATAATTTTGTGCTTGGGGTAATGTATTCAAATCCTTTTACCTCTTTAGACCTCTGCACCATAAATATTTCATTGTATTTAATGCCATTAATCGATTCAATATTGGAGTAAATGGTCCAACACAAAACCCGTGAATGAAATCAGTTACACAATACCATCATCATACATCGCTATGCTATTGAGCTGGTCCGTCCCATTCTTTTCAAAACATTTCTCCACAGGACGACCACTAAAGATTCAGTGGAGGGGTGGGAAAGGGGCAGAGAAAGAGAGTGAGAGATAGCCGTCTATGAGTTACAGTGGCTCTGCCCCTGCATCTCTACTTCAGCAGCGCGGGACCCCGCGCCTCGTATGACACCCCGTCCATTGGGGACTCATCTGTCTGGCGCACTGTCTTTGTACTTTACTGTTACTGGTGACATTTTGGTGTCACGGTGTCACAATGAAATGGCTCCCCTCCCACGTCGCAGCCTGCGGCGGCGCAACCAGTGGAACAATGAGGTCCCGAGGAGTTGGGGCTGGAACTCAGGAGGCCCCAGCTGGGCGCAACGCCCTAACCCTTCCCCCTCCCAGGCTCCCATGAAATCGGGAATTAGTCGAAGCGTTGCTGACGACAAGTCAGTGTCTGTGTGTCCCAGGCTCTTCCCAGGGCCCGGCGAGGACCCGGGGTGAGCGGAGACAGAGACACAGACAGAGCCACCAAGGGATGGGAGCTTTGAGGGTCACTGGGGGCAACCTGTATGTACAGCGTTGACCTCCGACCCCAGCAGAGATCAAACTCTGTCTCACCCTGGCACTGTGAGAGAGTGAGTTACGTTTGTGTCGGGTGGTGCAGGCATGGGTCAAGAGAAAGATGAGTATGCTTACGGCTGTGTCATTCGAGTGTGTGATGAATCTGACTGTATCAAATAACAGAATCTTTTTCTGTACTGTAGCATTGAGTACTGTGTACACAGAATGCACTCAAGCCGAGTCAAAGGGGATTATTTACTGTAGTCAGCAGTGAAATGTAAACTTGTTTCTGTTCTATTTACTTCAGCACCAGGTTACGCCAGATGTGCATTTGTACATTCAGTGTGCACAAAATATTATATACTATATTAAAAATATGACAGGAGGATGAAAGGTCAACGACAAAGGAATGATTACAAGTAGGACGCTCTGTTGCAACATTGGGAACTCACCTTTGGATTCTCAAGGATGCCGGACTCGTAGCTGTAAAAATAAGTAAATAAATAAATAAATAAATAAATAAATAAGAGATTTGCAGTCTATTCTGTTATTTGTGACTGTAAAATTACAATTCTGAAATAAAAAGTAAACAATTCTCATTACACCACACCCTACCCACCTTATGTGCATGAGATTGGCGTCCATGCTCCATGGGGCACGAGGAGTGACAGGCACTGGGATGTTGTGTTTCTGAAGTTTGACAATGAAAGCAGTCTAATGTCACAAACTGAAAAGGACCGTCAACTTAAGATCACAAATCGGGCTTTAAATCAGAATGTATCCTTCCATAAAAATGAACCAAAAAACTATTTCTAGATTCTGATGTGTAACTACTATACATCTTTTCTACAAGCTGCATAATTCCATAATCAGAAGGGCAAAAACAATCAACAAAGAAAGACATTTTGGTATGTTTAAAGAAAGAAGTCAATTCAGTGTTTTAACACTGAGTGATTTCACAAGCACTCCACAAGCTGAGGTGTTGATGAAAACATCATGACCCCCCTCTAGTGGGAAAAAGTGGTCAGAACTATCACTGGATAAGACATGAGGCTAACAACCAGGGAATGTGTGTAAGGTTTTGTGCGGAATTAAATATCACAATTATTTGAATTGTATTATATTAAATATCAGACAATTACCTTATGCAAACAGGTAGCTAATGGTTTCTGAATTATGTAACCAGTGCTTCTCAGCATTTGGACAATAACATACCAGTAATGACATTTTTGAACCAACATTTAATTTAATTATTTGAAAATTTGACATACCCGAGTATTTAGAATCAGAATCAGAATCAAAGTACTTTATTGCCAAGCACGTTTGTACATACAAGCAATTCCTGAATGTGTATTTGAGCATATATTTTGGGTGATGTTGTTACCTGCGCATATTCCATCAGGTCCTTTCTTCCCCGGAAGCGGTTGTAAAACTCAGGGATCCTCCATGGTGCAATGATCTGAGCAACACAAACAGAGAAAGCGATGTTATTTCACAGCACAGGCTCCTACCTGCGTATCATGAAACAGTCACCTTACCTTGACCTCAGGGTAGAGGGCGTAGCATGTCAGCTCAAACCGTATCTGGTCATTTCCCTGAAAAGTACAAACCATGTGTACGGTTTAATCTGGCTTAACTTGTTCTGTTAAGGGTTCAAAAATAAAACCTCATGAATAACGTACTTAAGTCCAAGATGACGTATTCAAGCTTTTGTGCAACAGACGGTCCAAAACCCAAAAATAATCAATGAGACATAACATTTTTTTATTGATTATGACCTCTCGAATGTGAATTTTGTGGTCAATTTACAACTTATCCCAAATTTGTGCTCCAACTATATAATGTGGTGTTTGTCTCCATCTACAGGTCAAATGTGGACACTGCACTTCAAATAACAAAGTCAAATGACAATGTAATTTGAAGTGGGAATAACAAAACAGTCTTTAAATGGTACAAAATAATAACATAACAATATAATAATAATAATTTGGATATTATAGAAATCATTTATATATCAATATCTATATATTATATGTCTTAAATGTAACAACAATGCATTTGATTAAATTCAACTGAATGGCAAATACATAAATAAATCAGTCATAATATTTCCTACTACATGCATCAAATGTCCAAGCGATAACCATGTTTTGAAACGGGGCAGTCTCATGTGATATATAGCATCAACTGTGACTGACACAGTTAATGACAAATAGATGAGTCACTATTTCCCTCAGGAGTTGATGGAGATCAAAATCATAGACAATAACCAAAGACACCACAGATGTGTCAGGAGCTCTCATGGTGTCCACAGAAAAGGACAGCTTCTCAAAAGGTAAACCAAAGCACGTCGTGTTCCCCCAGTGCTTGGCTGCAGAATAGGTCATATAGGCAGGTTTCTCTCATTTTAAGTAGGTAATATAATTCTAATGTACGTTCAAGAGTCTGAGATGTTTTGTCTCAGGTTGTGACGTAAAATGAGTTGTTGTGCTGTAAATCGTACTAACCGACCTCAGGGTCACTAACACTACTTAAATTAGTGTTAATGTTCTCCTGTTGATTAATAAATAAACATAAGCAGTTGTTACATATCAACATTTGCTAATGTCAGGGCCATCTTTACAAATTTACACTACTCCCATATACCCAGTGCATATTTAAACCAGCAACTTTTGTCCAACTAGGAAAACATTAAAATGTAGATTAAGAGTTATTCTCATTGATTAAGCTAAAGAATCAATTCTATACATAAACTGCACACAGACCCCACTGTGTTTTGTCTTATCTAGTGACAAAACAGTGAAGTCTGTGCAAACATATCATGCGTAGACCAACAAATCTTAAAACACATTCTATCCTTTACATGACAGAAAATGTGATGAAATTACAGCCGGAATTAAATATTATGTAGAATCCAAGTTAGCCTTTATAACTCATGCCCCCTCGTGCCTTCCAGACAGGCATCTGGCAGTGCAAAAACATATTCACACTATAATTTGACGAGCTGGGATTCATTTCATTTAGGTGGTGATTCATGCACGGTGAAGAAAAGTGCAGGCAACAGAAATGGTAACATCTGTTTCAGACTCGCAGGAAAGACGACTTAAAACAAGAAAATTACAGTTTCTGAACATAGGAGGACACAGATGGCTTCAGGGAGGTTTCTAACTTGCTCTTGTAACATGATTAATAAAGATTAATATACAACCCTGCATGTATGGCCTACTTTCTAATGTTTAGACTGGTGTCAAAGTTCACTAGTTTGTGTTCAGAGTGATAAGCCCTATAAGCTTAGGGGAGGGACGTCTGTGGATAAGGCTTGTTCCAGTGCATCAGTTTGGGATCTAGTGAATTTGGAGGCCAGTTCAACATCGTCTTTTTTTTTTAGTTGTTCTTAAGCCGTTTTTGTGTGTGTGCCTGTTTTAGGCTGCATCCTGCTGGGGATGGCTGCTGCCATCATTCAAGGAGTGTCATTGCTGTGGGGTGGGGCAGCCTGGTCTGGTCTAGGTGGGAGGTACATGTCTAAGTAACATCCACACAGATGCCAGGTCCAAAAGTCTCCAAGCAGAACATTGTATTGTCTCATGATGGTCAATGTTATTCAGTTCTCCTGTCATATTGTTGTGTCTTATCAGTGTAGTTCTGTTGTCTTGTTTGTGATTTACCTTTCCAGTGGCACCATGGGAGACAAACTGTGCATTCTCCCTGCGTGCAATCTCGACCTGACGACGGGCAATGCAGGGCCGAGCTACTGAAGTGCCCAACAAGTACCGGTCTTCATAGACAGCATTGGCCTGAACTGCAGGCCAGATGAAGTCCTCCACAAACTCGGAACGCAGGTCTTCAATGTAAACCTATACAAGAACACAGGCAGACAACGGGATGTTGACGCTAGAAACCTGTCTTTGGACAGAGCTTTACAGTCATATATAAGAAACATTTTGTCTGAGATTTGACAGACAGCAATCTGAAAACATTACATCCATGTTTCTCGGAAACCAAAGCCCAAAGACAAGTAAAAGTCAAAAATGATTTAGTATCATCCAACAGAATGCATTGTTGCTGCTTTGGTCTGATATTAAGATTTCATCTAAAGCAGCATCATATTTCATTGTCCCTCACCTTCTTTGCACCGAGGCTTTGCGCCTTTTCACGGGCAGCTTCAAAGTCTTCGTCTTGTCCAATATTGGCCTAGAATGACATTCAATCACACATCAAAGCGAAGCAATTTAACATTTTCAACAGAAAGACTATGAAAAGTCAAGTGTGCATTTGCGTTGGTTTAAAGGCATCTGTGAAATTAAATGCAGACACACACAGGCACATGCCTGTGCAAGCGCTCGTTCTGAAAAACCACCATCTTGTGATTCAGATCACGTCTGTTGGAGGGAAGTAATCAGCTCATCACAGGTGAAACCAAACATGAATACCACTTGAGGGCATGAAAAGATTGGCGGATTTCTGGAGCAGAGCAGGGAAACATTTTTCTTGAAATCTCATCTTCTACACAGAGCAGAACATCTATGTAGTATATGATATTTTGGTGCTTGATAACTTATAATAAGAATAATATTCAAATCTGTAATTTAAAATACTAATTGTAAAATATTAATATGAACATTAAAACTGTCCTTTCTGTTAAAAAACACCAAACAAAACCAATGCGCTGCAGCAACTGTGTATTGCACTTACACAGTAAAAGCCTTGTCATTTATTTCTGCCTACTTCTTGGCTCTGTGGTAAATTTGTAAAAGTGCACCATTAAAATCAGTCTTTTACTCCCTGGACAGCAAAAACCTAAAACCTTTGGAGGGTTGCACCTCGTGCGCCACACCAGTGCAGTCAGTCACCCATCCCCCCACACAGATCCACAAAACCATTGAATGAAGTTAGACAACGAGAAAATCTGCCTGCTGTGCAGTTCCAAGTTGCCCCAGTAAATCCAGATAGATTTGCGCTGCCATTATGAAGCCAAAACCTTTGGTTGGGAGATTTTTTAGGACAGCTTATGGAGAACAATAGATATACAACGAATTGTGTAGGCTCTCTGAAAACTGCACAACGTCTAATGCGTGACATGCAAAAGCAGCTGTTGAAAAAGACAAATTAAGCCACCTGTCATGCTCACACTTGTCTCATATCCTTACCAAGTATGTGATGACGTCATAGCCCTGCTCCTTGAGCCACACCATAATACAGGATGTGTCCAGTCCACCGCTGTAGGCCAAAACCACTGTACCTTTAGACATGATGATGATCGGTCTCAACAGATGGACAAGCTGTAAAGCAACAGCAGAGTGCTTGCTTATTAAAACTCTGCTTCACCCAAAAATGTTATGGGGCATACATGCACAATAAAGACATAAAACATAAGACATAAGAAGGCATTATGGGTACAAATGAAAGTATACTGACATCTTACAGTAACGTCTGCTGCTCTGCCAAGAGATTTCTATAAAATTAGCTATAAATCACTATAAATCTCGCCCATTAAAAAAAAACAGCTCTTGCACTGTTAAGCTCCAGTAATTAATTCAATTTCAGTTGCATATGTAACAAAAGGAACTGATGCTTTAGTACTAGCTTCAGCAACAGTACTCTGAATCCCCTCCAGCACATTGACTGTATCTGCTGCAGCACTGATGACAAGTTGTACCTGCTGCCGCTGCAAACTTTTAAAAGAAAATATTATGGGTTTGTGTGGGATGAAGAGCTACGATCATAACTACACGTTATTAAAGACAATAGTAACAGAATAAAAATAAAAATAACAGACGATATAACAAATCCCAGTTTTTCCAGTATCAAAGTGGTTTTGACCAAATATGGCAATATATTTTCCAGACCCAGAAACGGTGTTAAAAATTATCTTTCTCACTCCGTTTCCCTTGTTTATGTGTTACTAATTCAATTTCAGGAACTTTACACAACCTCACAAACTCAGGAACATCGTTCAACAGCAGCATACCGCTGTCCCAAACTTAAACCATGCCAGCAATTAACTGACATGCCCATTTCAGTAACTAAATATGCCAATTTAGCAGGATAAACTGGTTCCATTGCTTCAGCTGAAAGCACACGAGCATGATGACATCCCCACAGATGGTTTCTTCACCTTCTGGGTGAATCAGCCTCCTTGGCAGTTGTGAGAAGAAAGAAATAAACTCTCTCTAGCTCCAAAGATAATTGATAATGTATGTTTTTTAGTTTTGTGTTTTGGATACACCATTACCTGCATGACTGAGACTCTTCACAAACAATTTCTCTTTTATTATTATTTTCTAAGAAGCAGTGATTTAAAAATAGTCCTCAAAAGGCATATTCTGTACTGCATGTCCATAAATACACGGTGCACTTCACCGTTGGAGGCTCTGAGAGAGTAACCGTTAAAAACTTGACTGAGCCAGTGACATAGCAATATTTATTACTTCACCATGAACCATGGACTTCCAAAAGTTGTAGTAGTTAATTTAACTCGGTGGCATTGTATAAGTAAAAAAAAAAAAAAAAAAAAAAGCAGGTTGGTTTACATAAACGGCCAAAGGTTGCATTAATTCAGTTAGTCACGCGCGTTAAGCTACGAGTTGACAAGCTAGTAGTAAAATGTACACTAATTAACGGGACATGCACACCGTCACATGTTTTTTGACATTTAGGCAGTGTTCAGGTATCTGCAAATCGTGTTAAATGTTGTCTTCAAGTGAATACCATGTAAAGTATTGTGGCAAACCCTTGTATTATAGTTTAGCATAAGTTAGCTTTACCGTTTGAGAGAAAACACAGTACCACACATACCACTTCAAATCGCTGGCAGCCACAGGTTGGTTGCCCACGTACGAAAAATCAAAGCGGTCGCTGCGACTGCCTGGCTTTTAAAACCTCGTGCCGAAACGCAAAGGCACGAAGGTAGGTTGTACTCACGAAACAGGCGGCTTTCCGTTCAACCGACGGGATAAGTGATCGGTGACCGCTGCCGAGGATATGTCGGTAAGGAGCAGCAGCAGCAGAAGAAGAAGGAGCGTGTTTGGTTCACTGGTCTCATTCATCACATCATGTTGCGTCATACCATACAGTCTATGGTTGCGTCACCCACAACAGTCACATCGTGGATATCAGTGTCACTGAGCAGAAACCGGCTAAATTAGGACTCCATAATCTGGTTTTCTCTCGTTTTACTGAAGCAATACTAAACCGAGGAAGCGTTGAGAGTCTTTACTTAAGTAGCAGTGCCAATACAACAGTAGAAATGGTACATTCAAAGTTCTAGGATATAAGGAATCCTAAAATTTTAAAATAAAAGTATGCAAATCCTGTCTGTCTGAACCCTTTTAGCATGCATACTGCAAGAAAGCCATAACTATGCTAAAGATAGTGTGAGGTCTTAACACTTATCTGCCAGTTCAGAAGTAAAATCATTTGCTAATATATTGGGACAGTCCTGCACTTAATCTTTTCACTGGGGTTTGTTGAGGTCACTCCCAGACCTCCCCGAGTCCGTTGATAGCCCAGCAGGAACGAGCACAGAGTCAGAGTAGCAAACAGTGGATTACCTTTATTCAATGAAGATATTTTGGAGAGCTCAAAATCAACCAATGTTCATACAGCGGTGTCTTTGTCGAGGTGTGACTTAGAGATTACAGGCTTGTGTTCTTACACTAAGTCTAGGGCGTTTACGTGAAGCAGGTGGGAACACTCATGCAAGCTGCCTCAGCACTTTTCCACTGGTGTTCAGTGGTGGACAGTAATAAATTTACTTGAGTACTGTATTTAAGTGCAGTTTTCGAGTATCTGTACTTTACTTGAGTATTATTTTGGGGGGATACTTTTACTTTCACTCCACTACATTGAGGGACAAATATTGTACTTTTTACTCCACTACATTTCTGTTGATGCTCTCGTTGCTCTCTACATTTTACGTCATGCCATGCAATCCATACAATGCAGGAAGAAACTGGAGAAACTCCCACCGAGCACCTGTGGCCTCATCTCAAACCCACGTTTGAGATTTTTGCCACAAAAACGGATTCGTTTCAGTTTAAATGTTTGTTGGGCTTACAGTGAACAAATTATATCACGGCCCTCAAGAACTCGTCTTTCAACATGAAAAAGCACGTCACAGTATGTAAAGTAGCTACTGACGTTAGCTAGCTTAATTTTAAACGTAATTGTATAAAGAGAGTGAGGCTGTGGATTGTATAATGACAATAAAGATACTTTCCTTTCCTGTATTTTCTGAGATACTTTTTTTTTTATAACTTTTATTTACCAATTGTAAGACAAAGACATGTGCACTGCCAGTGCATGCCAGCATACAATTTCTTACAAAAATACAATACAGTGCATACAAAAATACAGTTCTTTTCTTTTTTCTTCTTTTTAAACACTAAGAACTTACGTGAACAACCCCCCTCCCCCAACCCTCTTACATAATTAAAGTGCAGTACAAATAAGTAGGTATAACCACACACATAATATGAAATAATATCCCACATTACATAAATAAAATGGCAAATGTACCCAAGAAACAAACAAACAAACAAAAACAGAACTAACAAAACAAAACATCAACAACAGAGGGTGCTATAGCTGATCATTATAAGTACAAAACAAATATTAATGGCTGCTTACTCCTCTATCATCCAGGCTATCCGTCTCTGACGGCACAGAGGGGCGGGTTCATACCTTGCTATCCACTGTATTCTTACGGAGAAACCTCCCGAGCTGGTAGACCATCTAGATAGCTAAGCAGTGGTTTCCAGTGAGTGTAAAACCTGTCAGATGAGCCCCTGAGTGAGAATTTGATCTTCTCCAGTTTCAGAAGACTTAAAATATCATGTAACCAGACTTTGATTGATGGTGGTTGAGGAGCCTTCCACATTAAAAGAATCCTCTTACGAGCAATAAGGGAGGCAAAGGTGATGACATTATTTTGAGTGGCTGTGGTACGGAGATCATCTGGGGGCTTGCCGAAGATAGCAATATGTGGGGTTGGATTTAGATTTATGCCTACCATATCTGACATTGTTCTAAAAAATAGTTGCCAGAAGTCAGACAATTTGGGGCATGCCCAAAACATATGGGTAAGGTTGCATGGAGTCTGCAAGCATCTACTACATTTCTCATCGAATTTGTCCGGATAAAGCTTTGAGAGTTTTTCTTTTCAATAATGAAGCCTGTGAAAAACCTTAAATTGTATTAATGAAAGTCTAGCACAGCTGGATGTCGAATTAACAGCCTCCACAGCCCCCTCCCAGAAGGTCTCAGAGAAATTCAGTTGGAGTTCTGACTCCCACTTCATCTTGATCCTATGTAAGGTAGATTCACTGGTCGGGGACAGTAGCTTATAAAAATAGGAGATATGGCCTTTTGACAAAGTTTTAGTATTAAGAACTAGGTCTATCCCGCTAGGTGTTGGTATCTGTGGGAATGATGTAGTGTGTGTTTTTGCAAAATCCCGCAGCTGGAAGAACCAAAAAAAGTCAGATTTATGCAGATTAAGGTGGAGGTTAATTGGCTGAAACTCGCAAATATACCATCAATGTACAAGTCTCCCAAACTGCCTAGTCCTTTGTTCTTTAAAGTGGAGAAACGCAGGTCGATCCTTGCTGGAATGAACAGGTAATTATTACAGATGGGAGTTGCTAGAGGGAGGGTGAGCCACCCAAAGTGGTGTCTTATTTGTGACCAAATTTTTAATGTCCCCACCACAACCGGATTAGAGCTTTGATGGGGAGAGAGGCAAGGTGCTGCATGTTAACGCCAGCAACGATGAGGAGCAAGAGGCTGATTCACTCTGACACCAGATGGATTGAGGGGAAGTTAACCAAGACATTATCTTATGTACATTGGCTGCCCAGTAGTAGCCGATTAAACTGGGTAAACCCAGACCTCCAGCCGATCTGTCCCTACAAAGCAGTGCGCGACTTGCCCTTGGCCGTTTACCAGCCCAAATGAATGATGAAATGATGGTGTTTATAGCTGTGAAAAAGGGCATGGGAAGAAAGACGGGCAGACACTGAAACACATACAAGTAGCGTGGTAACACATTCATTTTTATAACTTGTATCCTACCGGTTAGGGACAATGGCAAGAAATTCCATCTTTGTAAATCGGACTTAACCGCAGCTGTTAATGAAGTAAGGTTTCGCTCTTGCATCGTGCGCAAAGATCGTGTAATTGTAATGCCAAGATATTTAAATCCTGTGTTGGCTATTTTAAAAGGTATAGTCGATGGCAGTATGTCTGTGGCCATACGGTTGATTGGTGAAAATTCGCTTTTAGAGATGTTCAGCTTGTACCCAGATAGACGCCCAAAAGAATTTAATAATGTCAGGATGCGTGGGATGTCCTGAGATACTTTTTAAATACTTTTACTTAAGTATTTTTTTAAGCAAATACTTTAGTACTTTACTTAAGTAATACTGTATTTTGACTAGGCTACTTTTACTTGTATTGGAGTAATATTTGACAAGGAGTATCTGTACTTTTACTCAAGTAGTGAAGGTGTGTACTTTGTCCACCTCTGCTGGTGTTTATCGCCTCATGACCGAGGTCACGGCCTTGGTGGTGCAAGAGTGCGACCATCACTCCCACCCTTCTTCCTATTACTGTCAGTTCTGAATCTCCGTGCAGTTAGTACCTGAGATGAACAACAGCGTGTTACTGTTACAAAAAGCACGCATGCATAACATATGTTATTTCTAAATGTGCTGGCACCACTCCCTATATGGCATAATACACTGCATACCCTATCTTCCCTACCAAGACCTATGCCAGCTACAAAACATGTCCGAACATGGTTATCCCTCATGTTATGAGCGTTGTTGATGCTGTGGTTTGTACTACTGAATCGTATTTCACACGAGTTTCTGTTATTTTGACCGTCCCATTTTAGTCAGTCTGCTAAACAGCAGAAACACTTGTTTAATGCACAAACTGCCTCATCCAATATGACCATACAGATGAATAAAAAACAGTAAGTTTATGTTTCCACATGAACACTGAGAGTCATGAAGAGGGATGTTTTGGCAACGTCCCTCGCTGACATTTGGCTAACATTTGGCTAATGGCTAATTTTGGCTAATGTTTTGGCAAGTGAGTATATTTTATAATCTAGACTTTTTTAAATTAGGTTTGATTAACCAAGTTCATTCCAAAAGATTATACATGAATGGAAAACTTGAGCACTTAGATGTGAAAAAATAGTTGTAATGCTGAAAACCTTAATATTAAGTCACACTGAAGAGCCAGACCGGCTTACTGTATTCTCAGAGGTTGAGGCAGCTCCTAATGACTTTATGTTACATGATATGATTGAGGAAATTACTGAAGTAGATTCAATTATCATGGTAAGAACTCTATTATCAAGCAGGAAACAACTCGGACTCATAGCAGATGCCTCCAAGTGTTTTTCTAATAAACAAAGCCTTACTTCAAGGCTAAAATTCAGTCTAAGCTTTGTACATTTGCTCAGATGATGAAGATTTTCATGCAGATCTGAAGTGGTTCGTGTTTGTCAGATTTCCAGATCATATTTTTGTAAACACTTTTGTTTACATCACTAGATAATGAAATATTTTTTACTGGTCAGGTCAGTAAAAAGAGCCGTATATTAAAAGTTGACTTTTTGTTTATCAGGTCTCTGTCTAAATTGAAAAAACTAACAAACAAACTAGCTGAGGGCAGTGTGCTTGGTTGGCAGTAATGTAAAGGTGGTACATATCATATAAGTAAGATCCACATTAATACAAGGACCAGGTTTCTCGGAAGAGCAGTGCGTTGTAATGAGGTCATTAATCTTATTCGATTCACCATTTGGTGTTTTTTATGTTGTGGATCAGAATCCACTGCAGTAACCTCTTCGTCCATTAGAGGTCAGTATTTGCTCAAAGTCACAAACTGTTTTAAGTGAAGGCTGGCTGATGTAGCACTACTCTTAATCATTCTTGTAGAATTCATTCAGTATGGCAAAACAACTTTTTGTTGCGTTTGCCCCCTATTCACAGTATTAGGTCATAAGAGTATAACTAATTGGAAGAAAAAAAAATCTGGTTAAAAAAAAGAATATCTAGTTGTTAACTGACCCTAGTCATGCGAGTCACAAGTAGGCATGCCTTACAGATGCTCCTAATAAAAACCTAAATGTCCGACTAGCCATTCAGAACTGAAAGAGCTACTTGGATGTGCAGCATGTTTTTTGGCTATGCCATGACCTGGCTAACCGAGAATCTTCACAAGCAACGTTTTTCATTCATTAATATTTTCTGAGAAGCTGTGATATTCAGATGGTCCTAAAAACCATACTCTGTACTGTAATCTGTCAGTACCCGTTAAAAACTATGACTGAGCCAGTGACTTCATATTTTTGAATATTTATTTCTTCGCCATGAACTTCCTAAATCAAAAAAAACAAAAACAAAAAACAAAAACAAATGATCAAAAATACAATATAAACTTCTGAAAATCAATACACAGAATTTTTTCTTTTTTTTTTCTTCTTTTTTTAAGATTTTCTTACACAGCGCAAAAAAACACTGAGCAAAGACAAAGTCCAGGTGTCTGGTGACTCTGCTTAGTCCTCTTTGCTTTTCTAGATCGCAAAATATGATGCTTCACAAATGTTGAACTGCCCCTCCCTCCCCTTATTATCCCCGATCATATACAGTTCACTAGAGAGGCATTTTGCCAAAGACGTACAGTACAAAGTGCCCAATAACAAGTCTTGGAGCTAATAACTGTGTTGAAATTTTCAATCAAGCATGACTGCACTCCACCACTTAGTATATAATGTACACGTCCAGATTCGATTCCCCTGTGAACAAGAGTTGTCAGTCAGCTGAGACTGAAAGTGTGCAGACGTAAAAGAGACTACAGTGCCGGAGAGAAAAATTAAAGGAGGGGAGAAGTCGAGACGTTATTAAATCAGTGCCCAAGCTCTCAGCATTGAGTCTGAGACACCTCGAGATCCAATCGAGATCAGCCTCCACGTTGAGCCCTGCAGCTGCACTCCATGCAATTTGCCGGTTTTATTGAAAAAAAATATGAAAGTCAATCTGTGATAGCTTACAGCATAACACCCGTAAAATACAATGAATTACTTTCATTCTTCTTCTGCACACAGAACGAATAAATCTTCTCTTCCACCTATCATCTAATAATTGCTTTCCTTGCACTTTTGAAATACACATGGACATTTTCATTCTTGCTGTCCTGAAAAGACAGATGGACAAGAACCGTTTGAAGCAACCTGGCATTACTGTGAACAACTTAAAAAAAAAAAAAAAAAAAAAAAAAATAGACAATAGAAAGGACTTGTCCATTGATGGCTGATGTGGTGGTCTCTCTGGATTTGGCCAAATAAAAAAAAATGAGCTGGAAGAAAAACAATCTGTGTACTCTGATGGGGTGAACTGGAGATGAGGGAGGGTCTTTGTGTCCCGGTTGGTAGGGGAAGTTAGTGGTGCTGTGCAATATCCTCTCACTTTCACCCCCCTTTGCCTACCACTCCTTCTTTTTCTCATCCATGGACACTCCGCCGGGCCCGAGCGCCACCACCAGCAGCAGGCCTCCGATGACCGACGTGGTCTGGAAGAAGTCGTACTTGAGGAAGTCGTGCATGGGTTTGTAGGACGGGAACGGTCCAGAAAGCGTTGAAGTAGACATTGATAGCCAGAAGCCACACGACGAGGGTCAGTGCTGCTAGCTTGGTTTTGAAGCCGATGGCCACCAGGATGATGAGAGCAGTCCCCACCATGTTCTGTAGGATCTGTGGAAACAGATACAACTCAGAGTGAGGGATTGTGGTTTGTGCTTTAACTTGTCAAAAATGAGAAAAGAGGAAATAAGTCAATGGCCTAGTCCTGTAATTTAATGAAAATGGAATGTAATTTTTTATGAGCTACAGTAAAATATTTTACAGTAATTTATGATAGTTGCCTCAACACATCTGCCATAATTAAGATGTTTGCCAAGCACTTTCAGTTACACATACTGGGCTTCAGCCGGTTAAATGATTCATTCAGGCAGTTTCATTTAGATCAAGATTCGTTCATTTATTCATTTTCTGTAACCACTTGTCCTGTGCTGGAGCCTATCCCAGCTGTCAATGGGCAAGAGGCGGAGTACACCCTGGACAGGTCGTCAGTCTATCACAGGGCTAACACAGAGAGACAGACAATCACTGGTTTCAAGTCATCTGCCATAAGTAGGTTATTCAATTTAAGTAGAAAGGCAGTGGAGTAAATGCAAAGAATCAGGTTTATAATTTGTCCACACAGTCTTCAAATAATTCCCACATGGGATGATCCTTTTAAAATGTACATAGCTTTATGTGGACTAAGTTTAGCAACAAAAAGACACATTTGTAACTTAAACTTTCAATATTATCTTGCTTCTTTTTTCCTTCTTCCCCCTAAAGATCCATGTTTTCATGTTTGACTCATGGATTTCAGTTTCATTGCAGCTCATTGCTTTTCACTGGCTGCTTCTCAAGCTCCAGTTAAAGTTCATAAACTAGTTGTAGCAACAGTAAACACATGGTCACAGTCAATACAGAAGGCCGACTGTGAAGCCGCCTCACGTCCGGATCAAAGTGTTCCACTCATGCATTAGAGAAAATAACTGTTACAGGAAACCGGTTGAGTTACTATCAGCCGGTACATAGTCGTATTATTGTTAAAACTGAATTTGAATGTTCAGATGAGATGAAGATGTAAAACAAAATAAAACCTTCTGTGTGCCCTATGAACATCATATTTCTTTTTTAGACTGCACAACCAACCAGAGTGATCCTTTAGAAGAATGAATTCTGAAAACAGAGCAGCAAGGGTCTGACTACTGCCTACGGTGCACGACACACCAGAAAAACTAAGGCTGCTCACTGTCACCTTAACTCCTTTGTATTTATAAAACCGCCCTTAAATGCTTGTGAATCTTTGCCTTCTTCAGCTCCTGACACGGGCAGTTTGATCTCAATCTAGATTTTGTCTGCATCAGACCAAATGTGGTGTGACAGGTGGTTTATCTGTATGACCAAGTGGAAGAACTCACAGAGAAGAAGTTGGAGTCAAAGTGTAACAGGGTCATGAACATGAGCACGAGAAGCACTCGGCCGCCCAGCTGCATGTACTGCTTCGGTGAGCTCTCTCCCATGGAGGGGACTCCGGCGAACATGCTCTTTCCTTCCGAACGAGACTCGGCCAACAGCAGGAGCAGGCCACCTCCAAGGGCAAGGTTTCTAAGGGACGATGAAGTGGATGGTTAGTTTTACACAGTGCGGTCAGACAAGCGGAAAATCAATTTGTTTATTGCAGAGCTAATACACGGCCTTATATTCTCTCCTCACAATCATCAGCACATGAATTAAAAGTTAACGTATGACTGTATTTAACAGACTTCGACGGTGGCTGATGATTCATCCAGCCAGTCGGTGTTTAAATAAATCACAGGTCTCGTCCACGGTAATTACACTAAATGTAGGTGTTGTTTGCACACACAGACGCTTTCTGACATACTGCCACTATGAGCACATTACAGTTGCCATAAAGTGAATGACTTACAGATGACACCTACCTCATCAAAAATTTGAGGTCCCATAAAATGCTGTATGCAACAGTCTGGAGGGGAAAAAAGGAAAAGATATTAAAAATCAGACTCAACAGCTTATAGTTTGTGTACAGTAAAGTAATGAATACAGCACAATCATTCTCACCTGTAGCGCTATGATGCCAAATAATCCAAAGCAGGCATACTGTACAAAATTTCTACTCAGGATGAGGACACAGCCACCTGTAAGGACAAAGATATTAGAGTGTTACAGGTGTCGTGGCTCCAACACTCACATTTAATCAGAAGCTATTATTTGCCATGTTATCTTAATTTTTTCCATCTGCTGCCGTACTTCAACATGTCTTGTTTTATAGTTTCAGGCTAATGAAGAGGATTGAGACGATGAGTTTTGGATGCTGCTTCATCTGCCATAAAATACGACCATTTCATTTGGCAAGGTAAATATGTGGCCAAAGTCTGACCATAAGCTCCATTAGCTGTCTCAACAGAAAGAGCGTTTGGTCACTGATGTTTCATATCATCCTTATTCACATAGGGTTTGAATAAAACAAGAGTTTTTGTGCGTGATTGACATGATGGCACACAGAGAATATCTGAATCTAGTTCAGCTGATTCCTTCATTCTGCTATCTAGGCCAATCTCCTCCTTTCTGCAACTGCTGTCGTATCAAACTATTCTGTGGACATGTGGGCGAGCGCTTGGTTTCCTTCAACAGTTTCTATTATCTGTAAAATTTTGTATTTTTGTTTCACAGAAGTTGCCTATGTTTGATTGTTGCACACATCTTTTAAAGAACTAGACTTGTGCGAGTGAAAACTATGGCAGTCAAACAACGGTTCTACATTAAGTTATTCTTTTATAGTGTGCGTTGCATTATAGAAAGACATCTGCATCCATCAGTACCAAACTGCAGCCTCTAAAAGAGGATATAGTTGAATCAACACCTCTTAATCATTCATGAAGGAAGTTTTATGGCACATCTCTTGGGTTTGACAAAATTAGAAACGGGCAGTATGCACTTGCTGCTTTTGGCTTGCCTACGTAAAGGGAACTACTCAAAAAAATAACGACCTAAAACTGGCCATGCACTGCTTCCCGTTCACTCACCCAGCTGTCCGATGAGGTTAAGCAGCACAAAGCACGTAGCCAGGAAGTAGCCACAGCTCCAGGTAGCCTCGATGTAGTCTCTCTGTTCATTCCACTGGAACCACATGCGGATCCCGTCTTCGAGGAAGGTGCTGATGAGACACAGGCGTGCCAGGTGGGGCAGGTACTGTTTGGTCACCCGCAGGAACTAAGAAGCAGGGCGGATGAATGGCAAGAAAGAGGTTTGTGTGAGGTCTAAAGAATGAAGCCGTTACGGGGCGCGCTCACAACACAAGAACTAAGAAATGACAATGGCAAAGTGTGTCCCCAAGCCGTAAAGGGCCATAAAACACTCATCTGCTAACAGCTGCAGTGTCTAAACTGTGAAGAAAAGAAAGCTTCAGAGTTCCTACTAATTACTATTTGCAATGTCATTAACTAAGGTAGTTATTAGTCCATGCATTTAGTGGTCACACTAAGTAAACAACATTAGTCATTAAAGCAGCCGTTCCTTAAAAGAAACCTGGTTGCTACAAACATATGGACTCCCTCGTCAACTAGCACACCAGTTCCTGAAGCATTGGTAGTTATGTTTCCTACCTGTGGAGCAAGTTTTTCTTTTTTTTTCCTGCTTTAGCATGAAACTGGAAAGTAGTACGGTCAAAATAGGTACACTTTTTTTGACTAGTCCTATAGTCTATCATTACAACATGCCTGCTGAACATTTTACAGTCTCTAATTCTCTATTAAACAACTAATAATAAATTAGAAGTGAACTTGTTATGCTCCACACAAAACAAAAATATTCTATTCTTACCAGGTTAGGGGAATTTAAAAGTGTAGACTGTCACTGAACTCAGAAACACAGGCGGCAAACTACATTCGCTTGCCAAAACATTAGGTACACTAGTAAAATGAATGCATTCCAGTACAACATGTCTGCACTAAATTCCCTTTCATGACTGTTATAATGTTCAGCTTACACTGAAACACTGCAGGGAAGGTGGTAATTCAACTGTAAGAGCATTTTTGGAGGATGTAGTTTGTAGTGCCGTTTACCTAACAGTGTTTCTGTTATCTGATCTGTGAACCCCAGCCTCCGAAATGAAAACACAGTTGAGTCAAGAGCTCTTTTCAGATTTAGTGCAGGACTCTAACACAAGAACGCATTAGTTTTCACTAGTGTAGAGCAAGTGAATGCATGTGCACGGTATAAGTACGTATGCATCTCAAGACACTAACAGGATGTGGCTCTTTGTCAAAACCCCAAAGGGCGGTTTCTTAGAAAATAAACTGATAAATACTAAAACAAACTCAAGTATCCAGTGGCTCCTATCTCAAACTGATATTCAGATACTACAGTGACACATAGAAAAGCCATGACCGGCCCCCTGCTCCACCCCTTCAGCAGTCCACATCAGCACAGTCCGACCTGTGCAGCCTATCAGCGTCCACCAACTCCCACTATGACTGCTGTGAGGGACATGAATGGGCGAACTTGGAGCCAATCCGAACAAGCTCAAGGTTGCTGCAACAGCCTAGAAATAGACTATTCTGAAGTGTTATGTCTAAATGCTGGCTCAGAACTCATCAGGGAGCGATGTGGCCTTCGGGGCTTCGGAGAGCTCATCAAAGAGCAAACAAACCAACTGTTGCACATATTTCTGTGTTCTTTTCTCATGTAATAGATCCCTCGTGAGGGGATGCATAAATCAATCAGGTGTTATTAGATTAGGGAAGTCCTGCAGTTTCTGGTATGTGTGCGTGTATGAGTTCAGTTCGGGAAGTTCACAAACACCCTATTTTGCAGAGAGAAAACTTCTAGCAGACAAGCCTCAGCGTATACATGTGTGGAGGTTTCACAGTCTGCACACCGATATGGGTCACAGACTGACCTGAAATCTGAGCTTTACTCCACAGCTCACCTCTTATAGACCATGACACCAATACAAATAAAAGAGAAAGTCAAAAACAGGTATGCAATAGGAGCATGTGCAATAAAAAGAAGAAGAAGAAGAAGAGGGCAGGGCCGGTTTTTGGAGTGAGCTGGATGATGGTGAAGCTCTAACAAGGCCACATGTAGACACTCTGTAGGAAATTTCTCAATTTTATGCAACAATCAGCAATGCTAAACAATTAGCAAATGCACATTACGACTAATACGTGTTAGCCAATACCTTGCCAGCTAATCTGAGTGATTTCACAACTGCAGGCTGGCTCTGACTGCCTTGGCTGGATTTGGTACAGGCTTGAGAACAAGCTAGCTCGCTGGTATGATGAATTAACAAACAAGACGTGTCACCTAAGAATAAGTACAAATTAGCCACCGCCAGACTGCAGTTTCATTTGGTCGAAGTGAATGAATAATGCTATCGAACCCATTTGGAGACACATGACAAGACCTGACATCTCAAGCGTTACTATTTCAACTTAAAACACGACTCGGCCCACTGTCACGTCAAAAACCTACTCTCGACTTCTACGAACGATAATTAAAAGCGTCAAAACATTGGAAGAAAAGCGCAAGAGCGCTGCGCTACTTCATTCTCAGCAAACTAGTTAGCAGCTAGCATGCTAACAGCGGCTAGCGTTTGTCAACTGTCGTGCTAAAACAGAAATTGAAGTTACCTGGTCTGCCACGTCTTCGGCCGTGCTCATAATGTCCTCCTGCCCCATATTTGTGTAATATCACAGTTTGTTATATTTTCAGAGCAACACAGTTCGGTTGTGTTGGGTTCTCTGGCAGGCTGCGCTCCAACTGTTCCTCCCTCCCGTTAACGTTATTTACTTGAAGGTTTCCCCGTTCGCCTGGACGCAGAGAAAGGCCGCCTCCGCCCCACAATGCCCCGCGATTTGACGAGCGAGACCGGAGCCCCCCTACATGGTACTGCAACCGCTGCATGCCACGTATACTGATCCTTCCAGGGGCTTGACACGGCTAAACCAGCATTGTTTACTGGGTTATACACATGTCAACAAGCACAGATTTATACCCTCCACCACACCTGATATCATCTCTATCATAAACTGTTACACAGGTTCGTATTCCGCTTTTTTAAGGAAGGTATTTTAAAGATGGTTGCAGTTTTTTTGGGGGGACAGGTACACTGGGTACACTTGCCAGTTAAAATCAATAATGTTTGTCAAGTTAAACAGTTTTGGTCTGCTTGCAAATATACAAATACGAGTTCACTACTACTACAACTACTACTACTACTACTACTACTACTACTAATGATGAATAATAACAGTTTTGCAAATCTTAGCAATAAACTATGAATAAAATACACAAATGAATAACTTATAAAAATCCCCAAATATATAAGTATAAATATACTTATAATTAATGAAATTGTAAAAAATAAATATACATACATTATTTTTCATACCAAAAATAAATAAATAAAATTAATAATTTATAAAAAATTGCCAAAATAAATGTGGAAAAAATGAACATTAATAAATAAAATGTTCGAGAAAATAGTGAAAAAATTGCTAAACATATGCACACGCTAACTTTTTTTAAATGTGGTCCTGCAGCAGATTTGGAGCATATTGTAGTGTACCATACACCTCACACGTCCACTCAGATCACTCAAGTTCATTATTATTTGTCAAAGTCTTTGCCTTTAGCTAACTATTAATATTGGCTCTTATTTACATGGCTGAGATGGACAGCCACGGCATTTCCAAATGACAGTAAATTTGGGGCTGAATGACACTGATTATAGTGTGCAAGGCGATGCCAATAACATTTCATGGCTGACAATGAGAATCTGCAGCATCCTTTGTTGAATGATGTCACACCATAAAACTGATGGAGAAGCAACTGATTCATGGAGGCAGACAAGAAGAATGATAGCTCACCGACATAAGAGGCTGTCATGTCAAATTATTGGTGCCAACTGCAAATTGAGATACACTGTTAAACATGTTAAAATACCCACACATGATTTCGCCACAGTGCTTAATCATTTTTAAAGTTAAACTGCTGTTTAGTGAGTCCATGCTTAGTAAAAACGTGTATTAAGGCACCACATGAAAATATTTAGGGCTCCAAACCTTTTGGTCCACTGTATCAGAAAAAATCTGGAGCACTGTCTGTTAAAAATATTAAAATAATAACCAAATAATTATAGGAAAATAGATGTTTGTCAGACATAAATGATTTTCTTTGTGGAAAACGTAAAAGACTGTAACTTTACGGCATTCAACAGACTGTAAAAAATATCCAGAACTTGAAAAACGATCATCCTCATTTGGAATAAGTGTTGTTTAACAGTTAACGTTTGTGTTTGAACAGAGACAGACAAGGTTTGCAAATCCAAACAGAGTTGTATTTTATACTAGTGCACTTGATTGCAGTACAGAAAACACAACTTATCCAGTCCATACATTTTCCATGTCCTGTAATGCAGCCTTGTTGGGAAAAAAATCATCCTTTGCGAAGGGATGTCAGGCTGATGAAGCTCAGGCTGCCTTAGACACAGGAATAACACTCCAAACTGGATGTCAGCATTGCACCCTGACAAATAACCAGGTCAAAAATACTGTAGAGAAGGTGTCACAGTTTTACTTTCCATTTTGCACTTTTCCTTGTTTCTTGCGTCCCGACTTCCAGTTGTTCTTTCTGAATTTCTTCTGAAAGCCACCACCCTGGACCTGAAAGATGTAAAAAAAAAAAAAAAAAAAAAAGCATTAACATCTGTCATGGAAAAACTCGTAAATTCCACAAAAACAAACTCTAACTTGTGCAACTTAGTAACGCCGACTCAGTCAGAAACATGTGACTTCAAAGACGGACCTTTTTGCGTTTCTGCACCACCTGCTTTTCCACCTCCATTTCTTCATCCTCATCTGTTTGGAAGTCATCTTCCTCCTCCTTGTCACCCTCACCTTCCATATTTTCTTCTGCTGTTTTTTTTAAAGTGAACATGGAGGCTGTAGAAACAAACGAGTGTTAAAGCACAGTGAGTACGGTGCTAGTGTGTTTGACCATCTGCACAATGTTTACACTGAGACCAAACACCAACTCATCTACACAGCTAATTATTACTCATTCCTCTCATAAACTGTGGTTCGTAAGCACTAAATCCACTGGTTAGTATTGGACTTTTATGATACACAGCCTACTAAAACCGACTAACAAATCTACAGTGTGTCCATAATGACTACTAACAAGGGTAGAGGTCACTCATGCTGTCTTCTGAGTCACTGTGCTCCTCGCCACTGGATGCAGGCTCCCACATGTTACACGAATGTTTCGACGCCTTCCCAGGACCGACATCCTCTCCGATGTCCTTCGGCCTTTTCTGTGTCAGTCTGACTGGAACAAATTCAGTCCCCTGCCGCACACACTCTTCATCTAAAGCAGGGACACAGCAGACGTTTCAGCAGCCAGGCCGACTGAGTGAATTGTACAACAGCTCATATCTGCTATATGTCCCAGCCTGACAGTGTAGAATCAGTTTCATCTTTTGAGTAAACAATGAGCAGCAGCAGATATTTATGTATGAATCTGAGACACTGGTATTTCTTATATAATGCACTCTGCACACTTGCGAGCCCTGCAAAAGAATCGCCGTGTTCAGCAGAAAAATAACACCACGGAAATGCATACTTATCAGCTGATAAATCAGACAGATTTCTTTCCTGAACGAGACGTAACACAGTAAAAGTCACTGACACTGCCAGAGAGATCAACAGGCATGCACGTAGACAAGAGACGCACTGACATTTAGAAAGGGCCTTCTTGAACCGTTTCCCATTGACGTGTCTTAAGACGTGGTGCGGCTGTCGGTTGAGATGTCTGAGAGTCAGCTTACAGAAGAGCTGCTTGCTAGAAAACAGACAAGAAATATTAGGAAATATGTTAGAGAACGTAGTTTAGTATCTCAGATTTAGTTGTTTTTTTTAACGGGTGACTTTTCTCTTGCAAACTGACAATATACAGACAAACGTGTTCTTACGGCTGCTTTGTGCTGGGTACAATGTGTGGTTCATACTGGCTGTAGTTGAACTCTGCTGTAGCACTCAGTTTCTCATATTTCTTCCCGTGGGTGAACTTCTGCAGCTCCGCCAGGTTGCAAGGAAACTCATGGCCATTCAAAGTGCATTTGATCTGAAAATAAAAATATATATATATATTAGGATCAGACAGTTGGTGCACATTTGATGTTAAGTGAGTGGTTTAGCATTGCTGTACTTTTAGCTCCAGCCATCACAAGCTCATAGTATCAGACTCATGAGGTAAATTAGCAACGGCTAGCATCACACTGTAGCGATCACATGTATTTCGCGTCAAGCGTGGTAATTGGCTCGCTCACCTTTTTGGCATCTGTGAGCTGAAGAAAAGGGTGATTAAGAAGAAATGCTCTGAGGTCCGAAGGTAATTCGTCCATAGTATAAAAATACTTCAAAACAGGTTGTTTAGTGTGTTGATCAGACCTCCCCCTAAACAGGAAGCTGTCTACACGTGGGTCGACTGCGCAGGCTCTGTTGCATGATCTAGGCGCCATCCACTGATCAACGTAAGGGAGGTTCAGTTTAGAGTTAGAGATAAAGCTCAACCATTCATCCATCATCAAGACAACCATCACACTCCACCCTCTGATTAAATCAATACGAACAAACAAAGGTGGAGGATTTCAGTGGCACAAGCAGGAAGGTTGATTAAATAAACAAAAAAACGCGATTAATATGTACTACTGATTTCATACACACACACATTAGTGTATTTTAACATAAGTAGCATCTGTGTAAATATTACCGCTGCAGTGTAAAAATAAACGTTAAGTGGCTTAAGTCAGGTGCTAGCAGTGTCAGCTGACTGACATCGGACAGCTCAAAGAGTCAAAGAGCATGAAGAGTGACCACTTCGTTCGTAATTTGTGAAACCATAAAACTGGTCGACAAATAAGCTGCGGAGATGATTAAATGAAAAGACTAGTCCATACCCCAAAATGGACAGTAGCCACGGTGACCAAAAACAACTTTACAAATATCTTATGATGTTGTATTGAACTATTTTTTTTTTACCCAAAATAAACGGTTAATATGCACAGAGTGAGCCATCTTGCTTTGACGCAAAGCCCCGCCCACATTTCCCCCACAATGCATTGGTCCAGTAAATAAATAAATAGATGTCTGCCAATGACGATAGGTGTCAAGATAGCTAGTTAGCTCTTTCTAGGATTTCTTTCAGTGAGCTGTGGATTAATCCAGACCCTCTGACAATAACGTCAAACGAGACATTGGACAGAACACTTGTCATTAGTTTTATTGAATATAAACAGTTTATTCTAGAGGACATTTACTAATGCTAGTTAGCTAGCCGGCTAGCCTAACTACACAGGAACGCCAGCTGATCTTAGTGTGACAACATAAATATATGAAATAATGTCTGGACCAAATGGAGAGCCAAACATCTCTATTGACGATGGTATTATCAATGACGAAGACGAATTTGGCGATGAAGGTAATGAACATGTTTCCACTCATGGTAACCGATGCTAACTAATACTAAAGTAAAAGAGGAAGTCAGAGCTAAAACTAAATCCAGTGGAGTGCTTTAAGTCATTTCTGGTCAGTTTATCAAGTATAAACCTACAAACCACGACAAAGTTTTGTCATTCAAATTCTGAATGTAGCTTTTCTGTTTCTTTGCCCTAGGTAAATCCGTATAGAAACTCTCACTCAGAATCTATCTCCAGATTTTTCTGCTATTCATCTTAAATGTTCACATCCTTACTAATGTTGCAGAAAAAGGAAGTTTAGAAATGCACCGCCAAGCAACAGAGAGCTACTGGTATAGGCTGCTTTTAAAGTTGCACCGGTTGTTTATTTTCTGTGGTTGCTGCCAGACTTTATCATTGAGTGACTGAAGTCGGTGTTTTTATTTTTCTTCACAGCATTAATCATAAATAAAAGTGTCTGATATTGCAGTTGTGAAAACTTTTAATCGAGTGACTGAACAAACTAATTTCTGCTCTCTGCTTATCCCCAGAGTACGCCTCCATCAACTCCATGCTGGATCAGATCAACTCCTATCTCGATGACCTGGAGGAGCGCAACGACTCTCTCAACGGCAAACTGCACGACCTGATGGAGTCAAATCGGCAAGCCCGGATGGAGTTCAGAGCCCAGCTGCTTGGCTCTCAGACGCAGGAGGAGCAGTGTCCTGTAGGTGGGGACTCCCCCTCACCCAGCAAGGAAGAGACAGGCAAGGATAATGAGGGCTCACAAATGAGTGACGAGAGCGTGTAGGTCAGGAGTTCAACATAAATCAGTGATAGATATATTTATGAAAGTACTCCTCACTGCTGCCCGTCAGATGTGACTCTCAGTCTGCATACTCCATGCCTGCCTGGTTCTTCAGTGAATTTGCAACCCCATCAGCAGACATGTGTGCGGTAGTGATATCCTGCATCTCTTATATCACTGAACTCAGTCCACTTTTTCTCCTCGTGTGCGCCGTGATGTTTTGCTCCTGCGCGAGTTGTTGGACTTCAGTTACTAAGCATTCCATCACAGACGTGAAGTCAAATGTGTAAAAAGGTAATTAAAAAAAAAATGCTGCAACTGTTTAATGAAACAATGCTCAAACTACATGACCAAGCTCAGATTTTGAGCTTAAAAATCAAATGTTTGATGTAACTTAGTTTGACTTCTCTGGCACATGAGCAAGTTACAGTTGAACTCCTCTGTTTCTGCCTTTACCCTGGATCTATTTAATGTTGATTCTGTGTGTAGTCTGTAATTATGCTTATCATCCCAAAATTTAAAAGCAGCAACATTCCAGATGTCAACCAGTGTGTTGGTATGTTTCATCTGCAGCCCCTACACTGCTGTTTCGTTTAGGATAGGACGCAGCTTGAAAAGTGTCCAAAAAAACATAATGCAGGAATCGTCTGACATTTTATTATAAATTAAGATGACTTCCAAACAGAAAACAAACATCCAAAAATACATTTAAGTTCCAGCAGTTAGAAAACATCACCTGTTTGTTCATCTCAATTTGTCAGTAGCTGAATAAAAATACAATTAAGAAACATACAGCTTTGTTTGAAATTATCCTTTTTCTCTTTCTCTCTCTCTCCTGCACCATTCGGTGTCAGAGCTAAAGAGCACAGCTCTGATATGACGTCTTGGTTCCTTCAGATGCGATTCTAATCACACACCAGTTGCCACAAGAGTTGCTACATGTGTCAGTCAGTCAAGTCCTTTGTGGTTTAAAATATCCTTCTCTAAATATGGAGGATGAAATGTTTCCAGAACAGCACACTAGTCATGAAGAAGGAAGTGATACCTCCTAATTCACACCGGTTGGTGGCTTGCGAGAGCTGAAATGCCGCAGTCAAGAATATACATTGGTATAATCTGTAACTGGGATAACCTCCTGTATGGTGCTTCAAGATTAAGATTATTTGCTACATTAAAATACCACAGCCTTTCTCTCGAATGAGTTTAGACCGCTAACTCAAATGTGTTTCCATCCGTCCAGTGTATGTATGTATAGCAACAAAAAGGTCAATGGAATAATAATAATAAAAAAGACAAAGCAACAGTAAACTGGAGTCACCAACTACCGCTGCTGTGCTGCGAATGCTTTTAAGTCAGTGAAAATGTGTTTTTCCATAACGGAGACACGCTTGAAAAACACCCATGTAAATGTCTATGTCCATCTAGCTGTGCAGCCAACATCATTTTATTTTATCTCTATGGGTTCTGCTTTAGCAGCAGCAAATACCTGCCTTGATGGGCAAGTATTCAAAGTTCAAAATGAACAACGTGTACACATAGTGCAGGCTTTTGTGAACATGAAGAGTCCTTGGGGAGGAGGAGGCGATAGCTTGTAATTCAGTCTGCAAATGTCAAAAGGGTTTTGTTGAAAAGGTGCCTGCTATTACATTCAGCTCCAGCAGATCCAAATCCTCTCTGCTGCAGATAATAGGCCAACTATTATGTACCGTATAGGTCTGTTTCAGTGAGAAGGCTACAGCTGCTTACAATTTTTTTTGTTTGTTTCAACACATCCACTTCAACTTAAATTATTTAGAAAAAAGAAAACAAAATGCCCCGAACCGAGCCATGATCAGATTCACAATTCAGCATTTGTCAATACTCAAGCCATTTAACACTTCATTTTTTTTTTTTTTTCCAAACAAAAGTTGTCACCTGCTCAAACACTTAATTTGGTTACATTCTACATATCAGCCGGCTAAAAGCGAGCACTACGTGGTTAGCGGCGTGGAAAATGTCTCCACTTTACCATCAGTACAGTCTCCTACACGTGTTGGTTATACTAACGATCAATCACCTAGCTAGCTGGAGTTAGCAAAAGCCGTCAATGAGCCCTCATCAGCCTCCGGATCTGCGAGGACGACAGGGTGGAAAATTAACAAATTAATGAGTCAGGCCACAGAAACAGTAAGTTGAAAATCTACTGAAAGTTATCCTCTCTACCTAGAAACAATTAATTGGGAAAAGAGGTAAATACATAGATTTGTCCACATCCCTTTTTTTTCCTTTCATCCAAAGTAGGAGATAGAATAAAACTGCAATGAGGTTTTATTATTTGAAATCAAACAGCATGTCCTACTTCTTTACTACATGCTAATATCAACAACATAGCATGCCAATATTAAGCCAGATGAATTTTTGCTATTCTAGTTAAGCATGCTAACATAAGATAACTCTTACAAACGTACAGTTGGGAGCTTTAAGAGTTGTGTCTGGTCATATTAGACAAAGTCTGATTATCAGGATAACACTGAATAAAAAGTTTAAATGTGCTAGAAAAAAAGGCTCATTAAAATCAATAGGATTCTTCCTCTGGGGACCATGAACGTCAAAGACAAAGGGGGCATGGTTCATCCTCTGAGGACCAAAACATCCCAATCCGCACAGCTAACATGAGCAAAAAACAACATTTAGTATCCAAATTAGTTAGGGAACAGGAGATGATGCTACACCTGCGCTAATAAATATCAATCTACAACTCCAGAATAATATTACCAATTAAACTTCAATGGGAAAAAACTAAATGGAGGATGAAATAGAAATGTTTTGACCTGGGGAGTTTCAATATCAATCTACAGTCTGCATACAAACGTTTGTAGTGCAGATGTAGTATGGACACATTATAATGTGTCCATGTAAAATGGGTATGCAATACAAGGAGCATCTCTTTGTATGAAAATATATGATTATTAATTAAAAATTGCAACAGAAACACTTTTGACTAGATGATCCCATTCTGTCTAAAGTTAACCTGCATGTAATGGCTGTTAATTTTCCACCCTGGGAGAGCAATTCACATGAGAAGTCCTGTTTCACCAACCCAGAGTATTCCTTCTTGTTGGTGTGCATCTAAATCAAGACTTTCCAGCATAGAGAGAGGCTGGGCTGCTCATTTCTTGGTCTCTGTACCATGAAAGCACCTCTTCACATTCACCGTTCTGTCCCATGGTTGCGATTGTACCAGGTTTTGTTTCCACGTTTGTACCTTCAACTCAGCGTCTGTTTGTTGCCCTCCCTGACCTGCGTTTGGCTGTAGCTTTGGCCTTCCCTGCGCTGTTTTTTCTTCCTGGGACAGCAGGAGCTTCCTCCTCCTCCTCTTCATTAGCATCCTCAGCAGCTGCTGCTGGTTCTGAGTTTGCCTCCTGTCTGCTGCCAGCAGGCAGCTCAGCTGGACTCTCCTGAGCTGAGGACACCTGGGATGTGTTCTCTTCCTCCTCATGATGAAGGCTGAGGTCTTGGTCTACGTTGCCAGTGCTGGTTGCTGAGATGGTGGTGACGTCCTGCGAGGTTGGGAGGGGCTTTGCTTGTCCCTCTGCTTGCTGGTTTTCTGAGTTCAGTTGAGTGAGTGTAATGGTGGGCTGCATGGAGTTTGCGCTTGTTGTTAAATCTGTGTCACCAGAGAGCAAATTTTTATCTGAACAGTCTGAGGCAGTTTCTGTTTCAGGCCTGAGACTGTCTGCAGCTAGGAGAGACTTTCTGGAGGATTCAACAGCTTCATCTTTTTGAATCACCAACGTGCTGTACCTCTGAAAAACAAAAGATAAAAAAAAAATGCCATAAGTAACAAAAGAGATTCTCAAGGAAAATGCCATTTGATGCATATCATTTTGCTAGCAGAATAAAGCTGCCTTCAAGAATCTTACAAATGCTAAGACTGAAGCTGGAGTTATGCATCACATTAAACAACATCTCTTACTAACATTTTGTCCACTGGTTATACAACTGAACTCACCTTCATATTCTCAAAGTGCTTCAGTGATTTGCAGTGAGTATGCAGGGCAGAAGATTCAAAGTGGTAAAACTTGTTGCAGAGTCTGCAGATAAAACCTGCAACTGGAACTAAAAAACTAGACCCTGTAAAAAGAAAATCAAATAGATCACTGCAGCGTGATAATGACACTAAAACATACACGGCAAATTACAAAGGAACACAACTGACTAACCGTAGACTGTGTCGGGGTCATACTGCTCCTCAGCGGTGAAGTCGTTCAGGGTCACTTCTTTAACGGCGGACCAGCCATCCTGTAACAGCAGAAACGTTACTATAGAGATTATCTCACAGTGATGCTAAACCTGGCAGAACCACGACTTGTAAATTTAAATGCAAATACTGCTCCTAGAGAACAACAAATTCAATGCAAATCACCTGTTGGTCTCCTTCATTCCTCTGTCGCTCCTCTCCCTCCTCTGCATCACTTCCCTCCTTCTCTTCTAATGAAAAGCCATCTGTATCCATGGACGTCAGGTTGGCTAAAGCATCGTAGCCCTTTTCTTGAAGCTTGTAAACAACAACAAGCACATCGGTCACTTGCTGCTTTTGCTGCGTGAATCGATCAGAGTGAACTCATTATTTACATTTTCTACCTTCTGTCTGTGCTCCTGGGACTGCAGGTGCTCTAAAAACATCTGGGACGTCTTGAAGTGTTTCTTGCAGACTGCGCAGGAGGAAATGTCCATTCTGCTGGACAGCTGAGGAGAGACATTAGATTCTCAGAAGCTGTTTTGAATTTTCAAAATTAACATATCTATGTAAATATGTGTGTGTGGACATAAGATGATTACTTTGTGCTCTTCGGTGCGACGGTGGTCCACGATGCTACTGGTGTAGTGGGTGCTACAGGTGGCACACCAACGCTTCGCATCTGCTTTTTTCTCTCTGAAGAAATGCATCAATAAAAGAAATTAACAAACACAAGAACACAAGGATTCTTTCACAGCTCTATTTCTTCTTCAGATCCAGGTAGTGGTATGATACAGTAGTGTGTCTTCTCACTGCAAACGAACAGCTCCATTCAGCAACTGCAAACTGACCGTGATGGGGAAACACTCACAGTTTAAGAACAACCATCTAGGTGTGAAAGCTTCCTTAAACTGACCCATCTTTGCTTGCTCCCTGTAGAGACTCCTGCACTCGTGGCAGAAGGGTGACAAGGCAGGCGTTGCTCATGTGCTGAATTTCCATCATCCTTTGCTGGTGGGAAATGCTGTTCATGTGACTCCTGAAGTTCTACAAAACAGAACATTGAAGAAAGAAAGTTTTAACCTAAAGTGGACTCAACAATGACGATGATTTACACGCGTGCTCTACTTTGGCGCGTTCATTCAACCTACTTGCTGGTTGTGGCAGGTAATGCTGCAGAGGTAGCAGTAGAACTTGTTGGAGCCTTCTGCCACACCCTCCTCTTCATCGTCCTGGTTCTCGGGTGAACACAAAGGGGCATCTTTTCCCTGTGAAGACTCCTCTGCTGGTAAATTACCCTGCTGGTGGTCATCACGCACCACGCCAGAGGGGGATGCGGCTGACAAACAGCTGTGCATCTACGGAGAGGAATCGTAGATTAAATTCGTGCTGTGTGTTTAACAAAGGTGTGACTGGTAAACATAGAAATCCGGATTTCTCTCACCTCGTCAGTTCTGGTTTCCTCCATTGCTTCAATACCGTCTGGTCCCTCTGTGGAGCCTCCTTCTTCCTGAACGATGCAGTCTAGAGAAAGACCAGAGGACAGAAACATAAAGTCAAGAGTTCACCTTGACTGACCTCAACAACAGATGACACTGGTTTGTGTCTTTTACCGTCAGACTGGAGGTCCTGTGTGCTGTTGTTACACTCTAAGGAAACAACTTGTGTCTCAGCAGTGGCGGCTGTCTCATTAACGCTCTCTTCTTTGTATTTCTCCGCCTCAAACCTGACAGGAAGAAGGAAAAAGGGACTTCATCAGTTTCTGTTAAGCAAGGCCTGCTTTACTTCTAGGTCCTTCTATCCCGTTCTTATTCCCACAAATAAGAAGTTAAAAGTCACTTTTCTGCAACAACTACTAGTGATAAAAACAGTTTCCTCACCCCTCAGTCCTCTGCTTCTTAACTACAGGTTCTTCAAGTTGCTCGTCAGGAGTCTGTGTGGGCTCATCCGTTCCTTCCACGATATCATCTGTGGACAGAAAAATGCAAATCAAAAAGGTGTCAGTTATATTTACCACTAATCTTAGTACTTTAGAAAACATTTTTTTAAGTTACAAGGTTTTCAACTCATGCTGTATTTTCAAGCTTCCATCAATTACGCTCATGTTGGCTGATTTGCATCCTTACCTGTCTGCAGCTTATCATTAGCGTCACTGCCACTGCTGGTGGCTGCTGGTTGGTCGTCTGTGCTCCCAGCCGCCATCTGATCGCTGTCTCTCTTTCTGTCAAGCTGACGAGCTGCAACGTCCTGCACACGAAGACAACAACAGGACTTTAAATGAGCCGTATATAAAGAGACATAACTGTTTCTTTAAAGTTAGTACGAACAGTCAGAGACATTAACAACACGTATCATGACTGCATGTCATTTATTGTTAACACTGCATTATTATTCAGCTGTGCAGCTAAAATAACCCGACAACTTCTTTAGAGAGTTTAGGACTGACTTTAATTAAAAGTCAATAAATAAAATCCTGCTATCAAGTATGGCTGCACACAGTGACTGCTTCCATTAATGACTGATCTTAATAAGCCTTCTAAATGCAAGTAGTGCAAGAAGTCCATCTGAATTACTACAAATCCCAAATCCATATACTTAAACTGTGAGAAACCCTGACTTTCCTTGAGCAAGATACATTCAAATTGCCTTAATTTAAACTGGCGCAAATTTACAGAAACATTTGCAACTGCTCTGCCTGAGTTTGTCATCAATCTGTTATATATTTTCAAGCATGTATTCCCTGTTTAATACATTAGCAGGATCCAAAAAAACAAAACCCACACAAAATTACAGTAATTATAATGATGTTGTAATTACTGTGGTGGATGAGGAGGAAGAGGAGGCTGTCGTGGTGTTGTTGTAGTAGCGGGCATGCGGGTGGTAGGTTCGTGCAGCTGGGAAACCCATGATTGGCGACTTGATGGCCATTCCCATGGGAACGGGGCCGAGCAGGGACGACCTAGCACCTGCGGTGAAGAACTGTCGGAACTGCTGACCGCCCATGCCAAAGCCTCGCATGTTACCTGGACAAAGCACGTCAAGAGGCAGATGAGTTAAAAAAAAACAACAACAGCTCATCAAAAATGAATTATCCTTTTTCAGATGCTGCAGTCGTCATTCAAAACACTACCCTGCATCTGCTGCATCAGTATAGCGCCCTGCAGCATGGGATTGGGGGCGATGATGGTCGTCTGACTCGCCTGACACAAGTTGACCATCCTGGGTGGAGGGGCTGTCTGAGGAGCAACAGGAATGGCTCTGGGAAGCAAATAAACAAGACAAAATTATAGCAAAAGAAATCTGTGTCTCAGCAAAGATGGTTACCCTGTTAAAAACATAAACATTTATGTTACAAGCATTCGTAATATTTAAGTCCTTAATAAAACACTAGGTGGAAAATAAAAAAAGACAGTTTTACTTTATAAGGACGCCTGCACACATATGTAAACAAATGCAAACACGGGTTTGGTCGTAGCACTGAATGATGAGATGAGAATATGCAAAACAAAAGAAAAAAAACAAGTGCACTACGTGATGCTCCTTTTGCTCAATATAACAACAGGATAAAAAAGGCACATTGCATCCTGAGTATTAACTTACACTAAAATGGAGGAATACAAGCTGGCAAAATAAAGATCAAAGTTTGTCTGGATGGGATTCAAGAGCCAAGAGGCCAAAACAAGTGTGTTGTGATTATGACTTTGGGTCTATAAGTCTTTCAAGGGTATTTTATACAATAAGCAGTTTATCAGCACTGCATTTGAGCAGCTTACATAACAGAGCACCAACTGAATGTATGATAACGATCTAAAAGTGTTAAACAAATACAGCAGTGTTTGATAAATGTAGTTGACGCAGGTGCTGCTGTGACGGGGCTTCTCTGTCGGCCACCACCAGTCAGAACGCATCTCATCCGGAGGGCCCCGCAACATCCCCGGTCTCGAGTTAACAAGCTTACCGCGGCGTCTGGTGGTGGTGGGGGACATGGTGTCCTGGTGGCGGCTGCGGTGGAGGAGGAGGCGGAGGCTGCTGCTGGAAAAGTTGCTGTAGCTGCCGCAGGTGCTGGTGAAACTGTTGCTGTTGCTGCTGCTGCTGCTGATGGATGTGTGGATTGAACATCACGGACTGATATTGTCCCCGCTACGTTACAGTGTGAGTCGGAGCCGCAGGTGCAGGTGTCAGTGGTGCCAATGCCCGAATAATCTTAAAAAAGATCCGACCCCCTGAATCAGAGGAAGACAGGAAGCTAATGTCAGAATAACTCTTACTTGTAGAGACACATTGAATATGAGTGCGCAGCTCCTGAGACAACAGGTCGCTCTCGTATTTCATGATGACAACTAGCTAGCACTAGCTAAGCTAACAACAATTCACTTTTTGATTTGCTAAGTTTATCCTAATTTCCATTACTCGCTTGGCTTTACACATAGAGCATCGCGACAGGCGTTTGTAACTGATAAATAGTGGGGTTTTATTCCAAACAAAAATGAAGTTTTAGCTAGAGTCGATAAATGAGCTGTAGGTACACCTGCCGTGAAGCTAATGTTACATTAGCCACCGCTCAGTAACAGAACCCAACAAGTTAGCTTAGCCTAGCATTCAACTAGCTTGCTAACTCACACATAAACTTCTTCGGGAGCTTTCTGCTTTTTACCTTAAGCTTCCTGTAGTTGTTACGATGCAGTCCTCAGACACGTACGCGGTTATTGTTTATCCAAATAATGTCACAGCGCGGAGTTAAATACTAGCAGTGACAGCCGAGGTGCAACTTGCATAGAGCACTATCCAGCCTTTGGTGAAATTCGGCCGCTGTCGCCCCCTAAAGGTCGCATGGAGAATTGTTGACGTCCTCATAAAAGTAGATAATGTGAATTAATAAACACACAAAGTTAAAAAAAATCCTGATTTATCTTTAATAAAATTATTTTATGACATTTTAATTTTGTAATTAAATATACTCATTAAAAGTGTAACATTACACTAACTTCCAGCAAAAATAGCAATTGCACTTAGAAAATATTACATGTATTTCAGCTATATGTAGTTATTGCATAGCTTGTAAACATTACTAAAATTGGCTGTGGTTTGGTGGTTAGAGAAGCGTGTTTGGGATTGTGAGAACCCTAACCCAAACTGCTCCCTCCTGCTGCTCCAAATATGCTCACTTGGATGGGCTAAATGCAGATAGCAAATTCCTTGTATTACACCAAACTTACAGGTTAAGGGACAAGAAGATCCTCAAACAGCGCAGTCATCCTGGACACTCTCTCTTCTCTCTACTGCCATCAGGCTGGCATTTCCATTGCCTTAGGACAAAGACTGAGAGGCTGAAGAGGAGTTTCTATCCACATGCCATCCGCCTGCTCAACTCTGAGCCTTAACCGGACTTAAATACCACTGCACCACTGTACTTTAGTCACATGGCTGTTTTCAATACTGTAGATGTGTGTTTATATATGAGCTACCCCCCTCTAAGTTTACATTTCGATTTTACAGTCTATGTATAACTGTGCAACTGTGCATGTGACAAATAAAAACACTATCTAAAATCGATGTATCTACATAGCAAATAAAGCTGATTTGATTATATATGTTCACTGGCCTATTTTGCACACATAACTCAGACAATGTGTCTACAAAAGCTAGTCTGGATCATTTATTATAAATAACACTAAAACTTGGCAGCTTTCCCACCTACATCTTTAAATACAGACTTTGACAACACAGAGAAAGTGAAGCAATGTTACCACCTAGCGGTGGGTGAAGAGTACTGCAGGGATCTCCTGAGAAAATACAAGAGATCATCCTCATCCTCCTCCTCCTCCTCCTCTTCCTCCACCTCCTCCCCCCCTGCGGTGCTTGGAGTGAAGTGCGTTGGAGAGATCTGACACACCAAGGAGGCTCCGTCAATGAGGGAGCAAACCGAGGAGTGAGCCAGTGTGTGTCCGCAGATCAACGCCCTCTGAACGCGAGGGTGGCGAAGAGGGACGAAGGAGGGGAAAAACACGAAATAAATCCCTGATCTGACGAGGAGGAGAGCCCTTCAACACGCACAGCAAAGATGGGGAACCGGGGAATGGAGGATTTGATTCCTCTGGTGAATCGCATGCAGGATGCTTTCTCCGCCATCGGTCAAAACGCCGACCTGGACCTGCCGCAGATCGCCGTGGTGGGCGGCCAGAGCGCGGGGAAGAGCTCGGTGCTGGAGAACTTCGTCGGGAGGTAAGTAGCTTTTCCAGGCTGCGGTGGATGTCGGTGCGCCCCGGTGCATCACGCAAGCAGCCGCTTTCATTTTCCAACCCCCATCCCCCTTCCATGCAGGTTTAAATCCACCTCACGGGCTTAACTGTCACTTTATCGTCCCAAATACAGGACATTTGACCACTTTGATCGTTTTATATCTGCTTTTTTATTCTTTTTTCTTAAATGAACACAGCAACCAAGGCAAGCAGATTATTTCAGGCCTGCATAAATCCCCACTGAAGTTTATCTGTTAACTACTGCATGATGCATTCAGGAACCTTTGCTTTTTAACAAGACAGCACACCTCAACACATTAAAAGTGAGTTTACACATTTCCTGACATTCTGTCATTTGACATCTATGACATCAGGGTCAGCGTGGATGCTGACTTCCTGTGCAGCAGATACAGTTACCAGCTGCTTGTGTTGTTTCTGTACCAGGGCTACCATTTTGTTACCCACAGGCCATTCAGTCTTGACAAGGGCAGCGAAACGATGCTTGCTGTGTGCGACGAGAGGTCCTTGCACAGTTTCTGCCAGAGCTCACGACGATGACAGAAAATGAAGCAAATCTGATCTGTTATGCTGCAGTATGACCTTGCAGAGAGAGAGAGAGAGAGAATGAGAGTCCACCTGAGCTTTGAGCCCTTCCAGCTCAGCTCATCCATCTGTCTGCCAGTGCTTATAATGCTGTAAGTGAAGCTTACCGCATGCAGACGGCAACACGAGTGCCACTGTCTGTTTGTCAGCCGCACTTTCTTCTATTTCACTTGCAGTTGGAGATTTTTTTGTGTGTGTGTGTGGTTTCGGGGGATGTTTCGTCCCCCGTGCAGGGAGTGTGTGATTCAGCAGTATTTCCTGCTTAAGCAAGGTCAGATTGTATGGATACTGTGGCTCTAAGCCAACTCATCTTACACTATTTTAGCTTGTAATTCCTCAACAAAAATGTCATTAATATCACCTGACTAAGAATAATCTTTGCTGTGCAGTTAAGCCACTAATTTGAGATTTGAAACTGTTCCATCACTTTCTTATGGCTCTGTAGATTCACCACATGGTCGCTAATCCCCATCTTAACTGCTAGTAGGCAAGTCTGTTGTTTACATGGCTGTGTAATCTACCCATGATGCTTTGCACTGACAGAATATCAGCGAATGCTGTGATATCATAAATGTGGTTTAAATAAAACACAGTTGGTATTAATCTTAACAAAAGGACACATGTGAATCAGCTAATCAAACATGCCGCCCCGACTTTTAGCACAGAAGAGGAAATATATAAAAACAGAAGTAAGAAAATTATAAATTCGTGAGACATCCATGACGTCTTGTGACAGATCTATTGGGATGACAAAACAAAACCATGTTAGATGAAGGTCAGCCAGGCATTGTGGGCTTCATCTAGCTGCAAAAAACTGCATTAAATCTCTTTATCTGTTCACTATAAGCTGGTGCTGCTTGATTGTTCCTCTTAGAATTAGTTGTCAGAGATGCAGACATCAGCATTTACTTCATATTTTGGAAGCTCCTTCCACGGCCTCGCCAAATGCTTCGGAGGCTGCTTCTCTCGTCAGTGATTTAGTAGATGATGTGCAGCTTTCTCACCGCTTTCATGCGCAATAGTATGCCGCTTATTGTATTTCAGAGTAATTGGTACTACTAAAACGACCTCTTTGCACTTGTCATTGGACCACTGTAGCCATAGAAACAGCTTGCAGCTAATTATGCTGCTTTTCCTCTAGGGAGCAGTGGTTTTGATGGAGGAAAGATTTATACGTTATGCTGCGAGGAAACGTGTCCAGCAGATGAATCGTCTTGGCGTGTCAGTGAGACCTGCAGTCTTTTTCTTTTGCGAGCAGATTGAAAAAATAGCATCCTGCAGCGTTTCTGTGTGCGTGCGCTCTCCCTGTCCAGCTGCAGTGACGTAGCTCAGGTCCTCCCATCCTTCCTCCACCTCCCCCCAGTAACCAATTGTGCCTGTGTTATCTGCCTGAACCGACACACTTACAATAAGCTCTGTGTTTACATGTGACAGGGAATCGTTTTTCCCCCCATCTCTATTTCCTTCTGCCGGTCTCTAACACGGACATTTTTTTTTTTTGTGCTGCCATTAAGCTGCTTCTATTTCATTCTTTTAATAGAAATAAACAGCAACATGGTTTGTTTTATTCCTCTCTCTCCTACTGCACATCTTGTCCTTCTTCTGTTCAGTCAGTACCAACGTATAGGAAGCTTGTAGATGGCTGTTAGAATGCATCTATTTCAAGACATTAGCTGTTTGAAGCTTCTTTAGATTTATCCAGCCATTTGTTGGGTCAAAAAAGTGATAATCATAGGTTTCTACAGAGGTGATACGGGATTAGACCAACAACAACTGCAGGATTAAAAAAAAAAATCTTAAGTCATGACACTGAGACTCATGGACAAGGACACCTGAAGCTAGTCGAGATACGCCGTGCTACTGGCGTGAGAGTACATCCGAGGATACTAATCAAATTTGTCTGTTCCACTTGAACATCTGTCCTTCACCGTTTTATTTTTATTTTTTTTATTATTTTTTTTGTCTTTCTAGAGCAGAGAGATTTTATTTTGTTTGTACGTTCAGTTCAATGTTTTGTCATCTCCGTTTAACCTTTGTTTTCCAGCCCTTTGTGCCTCCTCGTTAAAATTCAAGTCAGGCAGGTGCTGCATTGTCATAAAATATAAAACTCAAAGGCAGCAAGGTTGAGTCACTGGAGTTGCACTGAACATAATCATATAAAAGATTACAGTAACCTTCTGTGTCATTAAAGCCTCCGTGAAACGGGCTGTTTGTTTACGCCGATATTGCTACTGCTGAAGGAAGAGAGCATTTGATTGGATGCACAATTAGAACACGCCTGTGAGTGCAGGATGAGTCATCAACACTTTAAAATAGTTTTTCAGGAAAAACAATTAAGAATACATAAAAACAAAAACACTTATAGGTGATGTTTTAGTTTAATCAGTACACCCAGTCTTCGTAAAACAGTGTGCAGCTACTTAATAAAATGTACTTGATCCTTTTATTTTAGGCAGTGATAAAGTAAGATGTAAGATCACCGGCATTTAGGGAACACAAAAACGTCAATTTTAGTGAGTGTCTTCTGATCATCTTTTCAATGAAATGATTATTATAATGTATTATAGTTTAGAGACAGAAAACATTTATAATACAAATAGAGAAAATATACAGGAAAAAGAGAAATTAGTAATCAGAGCGACTACGTATTCACTTTTACCTGAACACAAGCATCCCTCTCTTAGGGCTGCGTTTGCCAGTGAAGAAGACATTTTATGAATTGGCATTCAACCACAACGGCTGTCACCCAGTCAGTGTTTTAGACTCCCACGGGTCTAATTATCGCAGACAAAGCAGTCAGCTCCACTGTTTGTGTTGTTTTTTATGCCTTTTTAGAGTTGAACACATGCGGCACCAGCTGTGCAAAACCTTTTAGCGCACAGCATCGGTGAGGATGGGACCAAATTCGGTTTGATTAAATGGACAGAGCGACGTTTTATCTTAAAAGAAGACGAATCTGTGAACGACAGCGCACAGCTCGGTTAGCATGAAGGCCTAATCCTGACTGCAAGTTTTTGCTCAGAATAAAGTTTCAGCACCACGGACAGCTCTTTCAAAAAACAGCTAAATCAGCACGTCGTCCGTTTCTCCTAAAACACAACAAACACTGAATGCATCATTGCCACCGAGGCTTGCTTTTCATGTGTTATAGTCACATCATTATGAAATATGGAGGGCAGCTCAGTTTACTGTCACTGTGGTGGATTACGGGAATGGTGGAAGGAATTAGAGCTCCCCTGTATTTTATCCACAAAAAATATTTCAATAATAATTTAATATTAATAGCTGACTCTGAGTCAAACAAATGGAGAAATCAGAACAAACGGCATATACCTCACAATGTTATATTTGGGTGCACTTAAACTCAGGTTGTTGCTGCGCTGCACGGTGCCTAGCCGACTGAAGCATTTTTCTGTGACGGCTGCTGCTGGGAGAAGCACAAAGAAGGAACATAAAACTACAACACAAACGCTTCTCTCTCCCCGCCGCCATCACCGTCCCAACCCCCACCCAGAGAGATTAAGCGTATGATATATAGCCGTTGTCAGGAATTACATAACGCCGAATGGCTGGAAGTGTTGTGACGGTGTGCACTGTAGCTCCATCACTCCATCCTTTATTCTGTTCGAGTGAAAGCCTCGGGAGGAGAGAGGGAAATAGAAGCGGAGAGGAGTCTTGGCTTAATGGCTTAATTAGTAATTAGTGGTCTAATGTGGAAGTCTCACACCTCAAAAGATGAACTGTCCCATATGCTGCGTAGGCGTGTCTGGTGATAATTATTTCAGCTTTCAGGTGCCAAATGGTTTACTTGGATTCCTTCAGACTTGATTGGATTTCTGACTAAAATCTCATCAGATTAATCTAGTGGAAACATTTTATATTTTAGAATACAAATCCTCCTTCCGTCTTGGTGTAAGTGTCTTATTAAAAGGAAACTGGATATCTTTTAGGTGAATGCACACGTTTCAATCATTTTTAATGATCAAGATCTTCTATTTCGGTTTAAATCCATCTTCATCAGTTTTCTGGCAATTTAGGTTTCTGCATTTCTTTCAAGAGAAGAAGGAGAGGAAAGGAAACTTAACAAGAAACCCTTAAATAAATGACTCGCTAAACAAATGAATGACTCACTCAACCTCTATTTCAGTAACTGGCAATCCTGTCACACTAATTAATTCATGGATTATTCTATAAAATTTTAGTAAAAAGTAAACGTTTTCTTTTATCTAACCCACATAAGACCTTCTATTACACTACAGAAAAGCTTGAAGTATTAGATGTTTGAATCAAAGTGGAATTAAAACCCATCAACTAATAATTTCAGTTCTAAATGAGTCAAAAAATAACTCGTTGTTTCTAAGGCCACTTCTCAGGGAATCATTAGGAATTTATGGGACGTGTAAAACCAACTTTTATTGGCCTTGTTACAGTAATAAAATCAGTTTTAAAGAGTGAGCTTTAAACAGCGTGGACACGGTAAGAATGCGGTCAGAAGAGAGGACATCGTTTGTTCTGATACTGCTGCAGGGGATTACCACTAATCTCTGTTTGGGCCGCAGCTCGCCTCCATCACGTTCTCCCATTGGCTGCGGTCTAATCTCGATCGCCTCACCTTGCAGCAATCAGCCGTTTCATTGGCTCCATCTTCTACTGTGGTTTGCAAGCCTGGTGTTGCCAGATTCTTTGTAGGTGGTGGAGTTTGTCTGGCTTCCAGGCTGGCGCTTACAGGAATATGTGTGTGTATGTGTGCTGCCCATCACCTGAAAAGTCCTGGTTGCGCCGGTTGTGTGCCTCCAGCGCCGGTTAATGCTGCACGTATTAGAGCGGGATTATTTGAGGCTCAGTGTCTCAGAATCGGAAGTGAGGTGACACAGTTACTGAGAGTGGTGTGTCTTCTTATTATCGTTACTGTATCTTATAGTAGAGTATCAAACAGACGTAAACTTATGTAGTTAGAAGAAAAAAACCTAACAAACTGAGAGGAGAAGAATAACTCAAATAAACTCCCCTATCCTCAACACCACATGTGAGCAGATGTATGATATAATGAGACAGATATTGAAGTGCGCCCTCATTTTTTCTCGCTCTTCTCTCCGTCTTAGTATCCAATCTCAACCGGCTAACTGACACCATTTAATTTGACAGCAAGCTGGAGCGTCATCTGATTACCTAAATGGTGTGAAAGGTCAAATGTTTGCATGATTCTCCCATCTGCCGCTTTTCACAATGTATTTATTGTGCATGATTCACCAAAAAATTCCTGGAAATACAGTGCACTCAGTTTTTTTTAATGTGTAATTGCGTAATTGTGGTTGTTTACATGCATGAATAGGTCATCTCTGTGCACGTGTGCATTCATCCTGGTATTTGTGTGCATTGTTTGTACACCACTGGATGTGGAGAGTTTACAACAAAGGAAGCAGTGAGTCACGACTCCACAGCGGCCGGCGCTTACGAGATGCATAGATGTGTGTGTGTTTGTATGTGGGAGCTACAGCGAATAACAGGGATCGAACGAAGCAATGAGCAAATGCCTCCAAAAGTTTAATCTACTAAGCCCTTTCGTTGGTAACCTATTTCTGTGTCACTAAAAAAAGACATCAATCAAATTATTCTGCAGGTGTCCGGCTGTGAATCCACTCCAACAAAGCTTTGTGTGTTGGCGACCCGCTCCCGACCATTTGACCTGAAGTCATCATCATCAGTCACCATCTTCACTCCTTCTCCTACATCTACATCTAAAATATTGTGTTGTGTTCTGTTGCACATCTAAACAGATAATACAGGTGGGAATTACCGGAGAATTACCCCATGACAGGATATTAAATTAAATTATGCTATTATGTCTCCAAGGCAAGAACTTTTTTTCTCTGATGCCTCCATTTTTGCTTTACCAACGTCTGGCATCACCTCTGCTGAGCTCAACTAAAAGTAAAAAATGTAACAGCAGCATCCAGTGTAGTGAGTGATTTAATTTAGTGGTAACTCAATAAAAGAGTCACGCTTGCCGTCAGCTTATAGATACGATAATGCCATGCAAGATATTGCGGTATTCTGCTGTTCCAAACCCCCTCAAGGCTCAGACACAGCAAACCAACATCAAAGAACTACCAGTGATGAAGGCTGACAGTGTCGCCTGTGTCTGGACCCAAAAGTTGTAGTGCGTTTTCATCATTCATATCTGGGAAACCAAAGGAGCCAAGACTAAATGAGATGCTGAATCATGCTGTACATATTTTTTCTGCATTCCTGACGGCCATATTGTGGTATCAGCTTAGATGAAATGGAGAAAGGACAAGAGCCCAGGCAGGAAGTGACTAGATGAGACCGTGGAAGATGTTCGAGTTTATTTTCAGTGTAAACCCTTTTTCACAGGTCAACAACAATGAAAATTCAACAGTTCAACTATTAACAGTCCTCGTTAGTCCTTTCATTTGGGGAGGGGTGGACTACTTTCATGAGGTTGCTAATAAATGTCAACAGAAGGCGCTAGCTGGTCTTGATTGATGAGCCAACAAACTAGCAAAGCATTCTGGGATTTGCAGTATTAGACATCATGAGATATATAGACATTTGAAATGATCTCGCGGGCTATGTCTGTTTCTGAGTTCGACATTTATGATTTAGAGCGCCGGGTAAATCCGGCATTGATGGGCAAAGAAGCTAGCTAGCTCTGTCCAAGTATATCAAAGGGTTGCCTAGGCAACCAGAGACTGGAACGACAACTAGCGATCAAATGTCAGCTACAAAACAAAATGTCCTACAAAACAATAGCCCAATAAATTAATCACTTTAGATGTGGATGAGGCTTTACTTTTGTCACTTCCTGGTTTTATTTTTCTGCCCTGGTTCGCTAGGCTAACAAGAGTAACCTCTCTTTGAAGATCTACTGTCAGGGGTCCGACTGGTGCCAACGATGGGGGACATGGCTGCCAAAATAAGCGCCGCAGACACTCCCGTGACTGTCAGCTTGGTGTGTCACCATCCTCATAGATGGAGAGGGAAAGAAAATTGGATAAAACTGGCCTCTCTCTCAGTTTACAGTGCCAGTCAAATGTTTGGACACACCTTCTCATTCAATGTTGTTTCTTAACATTTGTCACTTTCCACACTGAGGATCCACACTGCAGACGTCAAAACTGTGAAGGCACAAGTGTGAAATTATGTATTAAACATGAAAGTGGTAAACAAACCAGAATATGTCTTAGATTAGGTTTAGCAGAATCATTTGAGAAATTGCAATACGTCTGAGGATATTTAAAGATGGCTGCCACGAGATAAACAATACGGGGAAATCGGCTATACTGCACAGACAGACATGATTGTTCTGTCAGCCAGTGAGGCATCGTTAGATGCGCTGTTGAAACTGAAAGCGCTTTTAAACATACACTGATTGTCGAATGCACTTATAGTTGAGTGCTTGCTGCAGGTATTTGATGCAGCCTAAAAAAAATCTCAGTAAGCACGCCAGCCTCTCTGCTCTCTGCTGTCCTTATTTGCTCCATTTAATATTTTAAATGTTAGCCATCTCCTCTGTGTTTTTATGCTTCTCTACAGTCATACGAGCCTTCCCCCGTGGGGGGATATGACGGAGGACGGTGGGGGAAGGTGGCACTGTCACTCTCTCGAATGGATGAGGAGAGACAGAGAGGGGGAGAGTCACACTACTGTCACAGCTCTCATGCTGTGGTTAAACACAGCGGGCTTATAGGAGGTCATGTCATTGATGTGGCGCCGTAGCAAAACACAGGAGATGTTTATGTGTGAAAAAAACTGTTCTGTCCGACGAGGATGCTTGCTGTGGGAGTTTGAGGGGGAGGATGAGGAGGAGTGGAGTGAGAGGAAGACCTGCAGTTAAGGCCATCTGTCTCATCTCTCTAAAAGATGTCCAAGTAGGAGGAGAGAGGGAAAGGTACACAGGTACATGCAGATGAACGCACATAAAGGCCAAGAGAGCATTGTCGTCTTTGTCAAATGACAACTATTGCTGCTGTATCCTGAGTAGCAGCTGTTGCTAATAAGCAAACTTCAGTGGGGGGGGTAGCTTTGGAGTAACGGTTGTAAAACTAAAACATAAAACTACTTCACTGCTCTTTGTGTCTGTACAAACGGAGCAAACTAATTCCTTGTGTGTGTTTGTGTGTGTGAGTCAATACAAGTAATTAAATATTGCTACAGATTGATTGGGCTGACTTCTATTGCCCATTTGTTCACTGTAAATTAATACTGACTAGCTTGATTTATGTTTTAGAAAATAAGTTGTGCTGTATGTTGGTTAAAACTCATGGCAGCTACATGATCAACGCCCAGTTTGATTAGCTTACCTTAATTAGTGAGTTTTACATGCGCTTGGTATGAAATAAGGTCAAAATATGTTGTAAACAACATGAATGTGTGGATCCATCCTACTCTGTATCAATGATTCAGGCTGTTTGTGATGGCGTAATGGTCTGGGGGATGTTTTCTTGCATTTTGAACACAGTGTGTTGATACACTGATGGATGAACACAATTGCTGGATTGACCTTTTTCTCGTCGGGTCACAGTTTTGAGCAAAAGCAGCTAAGATCTAACTCCTGACTCATGTAAGGAGCCGCCTCAGGCTTTACTTCAGGTTCAAACCGAGGCCTCGTCTGTTTCTGAGTCATGGCGTTCGGTTGAATTCTTTTTATTACATAAAAATAAAACTGTGTCTGTCTTTAAGAGTTTATCATGTAAATGCATGTCACCGAGCTGCAAAGAACACAAATATCCTCAAATTCACATGGCTGGGTAGAAAAGTGCAGCCTCTGTGTCTTCATCAGCCCCTCGTCATCGCTGGATGACAGCTGTCACTGGTCGAGGAGCGTACGGTGCCAGTGGCGAGCTGACGCTGATGTCTCGTAAGCAGCTAAATGCAGCCCAAAGAAAACTGTGTCTTGAGAAGAAACACGGTGGCGAGCTTTCACACACTCATAGCGGATGTAAAGAACTTTAATTTACATGAACACACAGATAAAGACGTTATGATCACATTTCCACGTCACTCACTCTGTTACAGTCAGTTATTCTGACTCCTGCTGATAGTGGTGTGTAAACCTGCAACAGTTAAGTCAATGAATCGATTAGTTTATCTATTTTGATAATCTGGTGATGGTATAAAATATCAAACATTTGATGCCTCCAAGTGAAAGACGTAAATCTTTTTGAGGTTTGACCGTTGAACGGACAAAATGCAAAACGATTAATTAGATAATGTTCGATTAATCGATTAACTGAATTAAAAAAAATTATCAATAATTTTCTGATATTTTATTAAATATGATAACTTAGTTTAAATAGAACATGAAACATGAAATGTCAAACATGCATACACATAATAATAATAATACATTTTATTTAGAGGCGCCTTTCTTGGCACTCAAGGACACCGTACATAGATTCATAAAAACAGCATAAGAATAAAATATATACATATGTAGAAAACAACAACAACAACAAAAGAGAGAGAGGGAGGAGAAAAAAAAAAAAGCAGAGCAATTGTCGTCAGGTGGAATAGGCAGTTTTAAACAGATTTGAAGTGGGGAAATGAATCAATATTTCTAAGTTGGGGTGGTAGTGAATTCCAGAGACGGGGAGCAGAGCGGCTGAATGCTCTGCTCCCCATAGTGGTAAGACGGGCAGTAGGGACAGACAGATGTAAGGAGGAAGAGGATCGTAGAGAGCGGGAGGGAGTAGGAACGTGGAGGAGAGCAGACAAATATGGGGGGGTGAGGTTGTGAATGGCCTTTAAGGTAAACAGGAGGACTTTGAACTGGATACGGAATTGAACTGGGAGCCAATGAAGCTCTTGAAGAACAGGAGTGATGTGGTGAATGGAGGGGGTTCGAGTTATGATACGGGCAGCTGAGTTCTGGACTAGTTGGAGTTTATGGAGGGATTTGTGTGGAAGGCCAAAGAGGAGAGAGTTACAGTAATCCAGACGGGAAGTGACAAGACTGTGAACAAGGATGGCGGCAGTGTGGGGGGTAAGGGAGGGGCGGAGGCGGTTGATGTTACGTAGGTGGAAGTAAGCAGACCGAGTAATGTTATTGATGTGGGATTGAAAGGATAGTGTACTGTCAAGGATGACACCCAGACTCTTAACCTGGGGGGAGGGTGGAACGGAGGAGTTGTCAATATTAAGAGAAAAGCTGTCGATTTTGGATAGAGTGGATTTGGTGCCAATGAGGAGGACCTCAGTTTTGTTACTGTTTAAATAACATTACTTTAGGAACACACACTATCAATAATTACATGCATTTACTTATATTTTGAATTTCAACATAGAGCTGCAGAGATTAGCAGACAGCAAACATATGATAGCTCCTCTTTTAAGAATGTAATTTTACTAATGTTATTTTGCAGTAATTGGCAAATAATCTCTGATTTCAGCTTCACCAGTGCGAAGATTAGCTGCTTCTCTTAGTTCTTCTATTATAATAAATTGAATCTTAATAGCTTTTTGACTTTTTTTTATATGAACAGAACATTTTTTATTTGTAGTCACAGCCTTGTTTTGACATGTCTCAGTGATCGGTCACTTGAGCTTTTCTCCTGCAGTGGACAGTGGCCTGGTGGGACCACAGCTGTTGTGCGAGGGTTTGTTGTTACTGAGCACACACATTTGCACGTGTTCTCTTCACTTTGCACAGATTTCTTGAGCGAATAAGACTGAAATCTTCACAACTCCTCCTGCTGCTGATTCATTGCTGCTGACTCGTGTTCTTTTGTCTTTTTGTGGTCACACATTGTTAATTACACACTGTTCCAGCCTTTTGTTTATTTTGAATAATATTAATTACTTTAGCCCCTCTTTATTGTAGCTGCCTTTACTTACGACCACTTTTGCTGTGTTGCAGGGATTTCCTTCCCCGTGGTTCTGGCATCGTGACCCGTCGTCCTTTGGTTCTGCAGCTGATGAACGCACCAACAGGTGAAACTGAAATCTTTACACATCATGGGATCATTTTAACTGAAAACTAAACCTGTATCTCTTATCTGGCTTCCAGTATTTAATATCTGTGGGTAATGGTGCAGTTTGATACTTGCTTTTCTCATATTAGTAAACTGAAATTATTTTACAGCTATACACTGATCAGCCACAACATTAAAACCACAGACAGGAGAAGTAAATAACATTGACCATCTTGTGACAATCCAATGTTCTGCTGGGAAACTTTTGGACCTGGCATTCGTGTGGATGTTACGTAGACATGCAGCACCCAGAGTAGGGAATGTGAAGGATGTAGTTTGTGATGCCATGCTGAATTAAGCACAAACAAATGTCTCTGTTAGTTAGCCTAGCCCTTAAAACAGGGTTGACAGAATAATGGTACAACACAGTTCATTAATACTTCAAACCACAGCCTCCAAAATCAGTGCTATATTAAAATACATTTGTTTTCACTAGTGTACCTAATAAATTGGCAAGTGAGTATATATATTTGAAACGATTATATTACAAGAAGATGTATATATATTTCCATTTGACATCTATCCAGTGTCACAAATAACTAACGCTCCAACTAATTGTTATTTATGAGATGCAACCACAGGAGCTCTCATGTCCGATTACTCCAGTAGATGAATGTCTGGTTGAGGTCACCTTGAGGTTGGCGAAGGCATATTTTAAAGCCCCCTGTGTCTTTGCTCAACCTTGTGATGGAAGGTTAAAAGGGAAGACGTCATTTACTACTTCTATTCTCTCCAGTGTGGCTGTCCTAACAGCCCCATTTCACTTAATAGTCACCTTTGATTCTCCTGGGAGGAGACAGCAGGTGGGACACTGACTCATCTATTAGCCCCCCCACCCCCCACCCCCCACCCCCCACCCCATCTCCAAATCACCCACCTCAGCGCCAGGTTTCCTCAGGAACCCATCCCTTGGCGTCTTCTTCCGCTCTGTTTGTCTCTATGGGCGACAACATCCTTGTGTTGCCGTAGTTACACTTTACTATGTTGATTCATCGTCTGCTAGGAAGCATCTTCTCACAACTTAGTCGTGCAGGGAATTAGAAATGAATCTGATTTAATGAACTTCTTTCTAATGGAGCCTTACAGTTAATGAAAGTTATTTTTCTTTCTTCTTGGTAAAAAAAAGTTAAATATAGGTTCAAATATGCAATTTCTCTATGTACTGCTAATTTCTCTCTTTTTACTCTTGTCTTCCAGAATATGCTGAGTTCCTTCACTGTAAGGGCAAAAAGTTTACAGATTTCGATGAGGTGCGGCAGGAGATCGAGGCGGAGACTGACCGAATCACTGGGGCCAACAAGGGTATCTCCCCCGTGCCCATCAACCTGCGAGTCTACTCTCCTCATGGTGAGGCTGCCGCCGCTCTGTCCCTAGAACACGGACTGGGTCTGAATGAATCGCATGTTTGTTTAGCATTTGTTCTTTTCCTCGCAGTGCTGAACCTGACGCTGGTGGACCTGCCGGGGATGACCAAGGTGCCGGTGGGCGACCAACCTGCAGACATCGAGACCCAGATTAAAGAAATGCTGTTTCAGTTCGTGACCAAAGACAACTGCCTGATGCTGGCCGTGTCCCCGGCCAACTCTGATCTGGCCAACTCTGACGCTTTAAAGATTGCCAAAGAGGTCGACCCTCAGGGTGAGTGCATGCCTGCAAGCACACAGGCAGAAATATTCTACTTTTATGCTCCACTAACTCTGTTTAATAGTCACTATTCATTTAACAGCTTTAAAATGTCATTAAAAATAAAATGACAACCGTTTTTTTTTTGTTCTTTCAGTGTTTGTTTCTGTTTTAAATTTTGTTTTTCTGTGATTTTAATTTAAAATGTGCCGCTATACAGATAAAGATACGTTTAACAGTCCTGTAACGTAGTCCTGTTCTGATAGATTTTGGATTTCAAGGGTCATTTTATGTTAAATTTATATGATTATTTGGTGCAAATGAACAAATATAATAATTATTTTGGCATGTTTGCCTGTGCGTGTAGGGATGAGGACCATTGGTGTGATCACCAAGCTGGACCTGATGGACGAGGGGACAGACGCTAAAGACATCCTGGAGAACAAGCTGCTTCCACTCAGGAGGGGTGAGTGCGCACACACACACACACAAACACACACCCAAACACACACACACACAGACACAGTACTTCTTCTCTCCAACTCCAGTACCGTCACAACGACGCACTGTTTCCCTCTTGTGGTAAAAAGGCACGCCCGGTCAAATAAAAAAAAAATAAAAAAACGTTTGCTGGGAAGGGAAGGTGGCGACGGTGGGGGTGTTATAATGTAAGAAATCAGCAGATTTCACAGACAAAAGAGGTGGAAAAGAGGAAGAGTTGGAAAGGAGAAGCCAGGGAAGGGGGCAACAAAGTGAACAAACACTTTTTTGGAGCGGAGCTTGCATGTATCTTGCGGGCTGCCCTTTACTGCTATGTGCTGATGTGGTGCTTTTCTTTTCCATTTGCACTTGGTTAAAACCCAGGCATGTGCCTTTGAATATTTTCCATGTCCTTTGTTTTTTCTCCGTTTTTTTTTCTTCCCCCCCACCTGCCCTCTTTTTCTCTCCGTCTAACGCGTTCACATTTATTTACAAGGCCGCTGGCTCGCAGTTGCCTCAGTTATAGAGCATGAAACGGTTTTTAACTGAGTGATGCATGAGGAAACTTAACTGGAGGTGAAATGGGATCTTTGTGACCTGAACTCTCTTTTCCTTTCTCCTCTCATTTCTCTGCGTGTCTTTTAAAAAAAAAAAAAAAAACATGGTAACACATCCAGAAATCCCCCCTCCAATCTCTTTCTTTGTAGTTCCTCTTTCCATGCTTCCTCTCCTATCCATTTTTCATTTCTCTTCACAGTCGCGGGTCTCTTAAAATGTGGTTTTACACAGCTTAACGTTATTAAACACATCTGGGCTTGGCTGTTCAAACTCAGTTCATATGTAGAGAATAAGAGCACAGGACAGTCCAGGATTGCTCCAACACAAGACTTTATTATATTCCAGGCAAATTACCAGAGCGTTCTCCAGACAGCTCGCAAGAATGAAGTGATAAAATGAGTTGGATGTGGTTTCCTGTAAACCTCTCTGACTGTTTCTGACTGGATTGTGTGGTCTGTCCAGGTTACATCGGCGTGGTGAACAGAAGCCAGAAGGACATAGATGGAAGGAAGGACATTAATGCCGCGATGGCAGCAGAGAGGAAGTTCTTCCTCTCCCACCCCGCGTATAGACACCTGGCCGACCGTATGGGCACCCCCTACCTCCAGAAAACCCTCAATCAGGTGCGTAAAGCGAGCAGTTCCTGTGCTTTCCAGCAGCTTTTATTTTTAATACACATTCCCAGTGGTCTAATGTGGACCTTTGACCTGCACAGCAACTGACCAACCACATCCGGGACACCCTGCCTGCTCTGCGGGCCAAGCTGCAGAGTCAGCTTCTCTCCATAGAAAAGGAGGTGGAGGAGTACAAGAACTTCAGACCGGACGACCCGTCCCGCAAAACCAAGGCTCTCCTCCAGTGAGTAGATTGATGGATGGGTGGGTGGGTGGACGGGTGTTTTGGACTGGAGTCGTTGTAACATCTGTGCCTCCTTGCAGGATGGTGCAGCAGTTCTCCGTGGACTTTGAGAAGTGTATAGAGGGCTCTGGGGATCAGATTGACACGGCCGAGCTGTCAGGTGGCGCCAGGATCAATCGCATCTTCCACGAGCGCTTCCCCTTTGAGCTGGTCAAGGTGTGTGTGTGTGCCATGTTTTGAGCGTGTGTATGTGTGTGAGTAGGTTTAGTTGTGTTATTTGTTATCCCCTGATTAAAACTTTATATCCAGATTTCATTAAATAATAGTGTGTAACAACAGGTAGAATCAAGCTGGAGCAAATTAAGGGCAATTTTGGGATATATAGTCTGAGCTATATCCCATCATTCAGGATGTTGTTATTAAACTGCCTGGGACTAAACTTATAAGACAACAAAGGGCCGTAGCTTTTACTTCTTACCCTCTTATACTGGTTGTAGAAAATGAATTATTGTAAACTCGTTTTACTTATTGCTTAAAAAGTGCATGTGCATACTACTGGACATTTGTAGTGTAATTTTATCTTAGTTCAGTTTGAACCTTTTATTATATAATGTCTTAACCTAACATACGTATAACATAACACTGTAAATACAGTAAGTCAGGGAAAGGCAGTAATATATAGGATGAATATGCTTATGCTATACTGTATATCAAACTCATTTTAGTTCGAGGGCCACATACAGTCCCAATTTGATCTGAAGCGGGCCAGACCAGTAAGATAATAACCTGCAAGTAACGACAGCTTCTGATTTCTTCTGTTTGTTTTAGTGCAAAAAAGAACAAGTAAAGTAGGAGAATGTTTACACTTGATAAACTAACATTTAAAAAAGGAAATTTGTTTAGTAAAATAAGTGCAGTTTGGCCACTTTGCTGTCTGTGTTGTGTTCTCGACACAAACAGTGGACAACTTAAGGCTAACAGTCATTTTCATTGAAAATCTGCAGTCTTCTATGTAATTTTTCTACTTTGCAAATTCACACTGTGGTGGGCTGCTTTTGGCCCGCGGGCCATATGTTTGACAGCTGTGCTGTATATGGACCACATGCCTAATTGTCCTTGAGAGAATGAATGTGTGTCTGCTTGTGTGAACGAATGGATAAATGTGACACTGTGACTGTAAAACGCTTTGAGTACCACTTTCTTTAGTTAATAGCAACAAAAATGTTAGAGTTTGCAAACGTAGAAACACAGAGGCTTAAGCGTATTCATTAAATTGCTGCACATAATTAATTATGCACACTTCGACTGTCATGTTCATTTTATGCTATGTGTTCATATTAGTTGATTGATTTGCGGTGACTGAAAAACTGAAGTTATTAAAAAGTATCTTGGTAAGAAAATTTCAACAGCGAAGAAAATATTGTCCTACAGAAAGATAAATGTCCTGCATGGAAGCAATGCATACCTCGCTATAAGACAAGTGCCTAAGTATCTCTCTCTTTATACTGTACATCATTGCATCTCTAACCTTCTGTCCTCCTCAAGGAGGAGTGTTTCACTTTAACAGCTCCCGTTATTGCCTCCTCACTCTGACCTCTCCCTCCTCACCTTCCTCACCGTCACCATATCCATCCACATTTCATCCCTCCCCCGCGTCCTCTCTGTCCACCTTTCACGTCATCCTCATCCCGAGCCGTCATCCACCTTCTCCGACCTCGGCCTCTCCAGACCTTTTAGCTCACTCCCCCTTTTTCTTTACCTCCTCCCTCCCGCCACCCGTTTTTTATTTTTTCTTACTCCTCTCTCTCCTCTGTCCTTTCTCCCGCTCCCTCTGCGGATATAAAACTTACCGTCAGTGACTGGGGGGGTTGCAGAAAAATGCTCTGACGGGGTTCCCGCCGAGAGGGGCCGAGCAGGTTGCTTCCTAACCGGAGTATTGAGTCAAAGCGCAGAAGACCGCGGCGTCTGCCAGATACATTAGAAGTCAATTCATCATCATGTTTTGTGTGTTTTGGAGGAAATATTAAACTATGTGGCATCGCAGTGAATAAAAGCGAGATACTTGGACAAATGTATTAAAAACAGATGGTACCTGTTCTCTTTGTCTGGTTTTCAGATGGAGTTTGATGAGAAGGAACTCCGCAAGGAGATCAGCTACGCCATCAAGAACATCCACGGCATCAGGCACGTCCGCCCTCCAGCTCACCCCTCCATGCTTCCTCCCCTCCTCCTCCTCTACTTAACCTCCCTCTTATGTCTTTGTCTCATTACTGCATCTCCCTGCCTATGTAATCCTAGACCACTAGACATGTGCTGAGTGCTCTGTTGCATACTGATACCTAAAATTCGCTCAAACAGAGGACACATTAATGTTCTGGCCTTTCCACATGCTTTTTATTTGTTTCTTTATCCAACCTGGTGTGTGGCCTGTTTGTCTGTCATCTGTGCGGCTGGTGAAATCCTGCATTTTCTTTTTTTTTTAATCTGTGATGTGTGCTAGCTCATTGTTCTGTCTTCCTGTCTGGAAAAAAACATATATATTTGGCGCTTTGGTTGGTCTAAATCAGACAGTGTACAGCAAGCTTTATGAGTATGGGCATTCATCTCTTCATGTCTAAAGCGTAACCGCTCTGTGCACAGAAAGGGTATTTAATTTATTTCCATGACGGACACATTTATTTTTGATTTCCATCATTAATAGTTTGAACCTGATTCCTCTAGACTAATCAATGTGTGCTAACAACATTCTGCTGCTAATTTATCGCACTATAAACCCCGGCGCTCCGTGATAAACACCATCGTGAGAATGCGTGCAAGCTATGTTTTATTTCCATAATCCAGCACAGACATTTGTTGCCTTCAAATGGAACTTGTGAGCTTGTGTTTCCGACATGGGAACACCAAATGCTCGGCGTCCAAGTGCTAACGTCAGCCGCGAGTCCTGTGAACGTCACTGCTGGGCAAATATTGGCCTTTAACAGTTTAGCAGGCTAACAGTTTAGCAAGCTAACCACTGGGATGCTTAATGTAGGAAGTGAAAAGGCAGAAAGAAAAGATGAGGCTGTTGGGAATATCAACATTTTTTTTCAGACTTCAAACGTCAGTGAACACGTTACGCCTCAGGAACTCAGGAAATACAGAAAGTTTCCAGTCACAAAGTTGCGAATACCAAAAGAGGGCATCATTCATATGGTCTTTACTCGTAAATATAACCCCATAATTCATCAATTACATCTTGTATCAACATATTCAGTCTCACTGGCTGTCTGTATTGGTTACCCAACATCCTGATGTGTTATCTGCAGAAACAAATGCTGTGCAAAACATTTAGCTCTCCTTGGAATGAATTGAATCCATTAAATTCTCAATATCGAGTGACATTGCATCAGAGCATATGCAGAGAACTTGAACATCTTTGAAATCCACTTTTATTACTTGCAATTTGTGTTAATACAACAGTGTTAAATATGTGTTTATGTTTGGGTGAAAATCTCCAAAATGGAGGGTCGGTCTTAACAATTAACACTCTTTTCTCTGCCCACCTTCCTCCTCCTTTCCTTCTCTCCACCACCAACACCCCTCTCTTCTTTTGGCCCTGTGGCTGGTTCTCTCTGTGTCGGGCAGAACTGGCCTCTTCACCCCGGACATGGCCTTTGAGACCATTGTGAAAAGGCAGATTGGGAAGATAAAAGAGCCTTGCACCAAATGTGTGGACATGGTCATTTCTGAGCTAGTCAATACGGTTAGGCAGTGTACCAAGAAGGTAAAAAAATACAAAGGAAACGGTGGATAGCAGTTTTGCTTTCAACCCTCATCCACAAAGTCCCTCTGCTGTTCACTCCTTTCTACTGTAACCACCTGGCTCTCTCCAGCCCTCGTTGTTGTTGGACAGCGAGGGGGACACCTGGAGGGGCAGGGTGGTCTGCGGTGTGCCTGCCCACCTGCCTGTCTGCCTGCCTACTGTACCGCTTGGGCCGGGTTGGGCTGGACAGGCTGGTTGTGGTTGATATTTGTGCAGTGTGGAAGCTGAGCTATCATTGAAATATGGTTGCCCATGAAAGATAATGTACAGTGATGAGTTTATAACGTTTAGAGAAGACAAGAGTATGTGCCCAAGTAGTCTGTAGTCTATTACCTCCCGTTTAATGCAATTATTCTTTGAGCGTGATACTTTTTCCACCTTTTCTTGGTGTATCCATAAAATCATCTATCATTAAGAATACCTGGCAGCCATATTGGATGACCTCAGTTTCCACATTCATTTCTGTGCGAGACTGCAACCGTGCACCTGCAACCGCCAGGAGACAATTACCGTTTCATTGCACTTTAGCGCTCCTCGAGGGCTGCACACTATTAACTTAAAGAGGCGTGTGAGAGCGGCCAAAGAGAAAGAGCAGTCGTCTTTATCCGATTGGATCCGCTGTGACCTAACAATTTCTACAGCGGCTGGACTGCAACAACATGAGATAATAAATGTTATGATTAGGCTCCCAAGGAGGGATGAGTGGAGGATGGGTCAACACTAGGAGAGATAAGGGTATCTTGGCTGAACGTCGGGGTGCACAGCTGTGGTCTCGCTGGTGCGTTGCTTGGAGTTTTTGGCTGGCGGAGTTGTGCAGGCTGGGAGCTCGCTCTCTCTGTTTCTCTCTCTTTTTTTGTCTCCTCTCTCTGTTTGCGCCTCATTCTTAGAGAGACTCCAGCTTCGTCCTGTTTTAGAATGGCTTTAGGGGAAACCAAATGTCTCACTTGCATTTTTTTCCTTCTGTGCTGTTTATCCCTCCAACCCCCCACACCTCTTCTTGTCTTCATCTTCAATCTGTTGTTTCTTCTCATTCTTCTCCATCTCCAACTTTTACCTGCTCTGCCTCGTCTGTTTCACTCCTGTTGTTTTTATTTGTCTCACTTTTTCACTTTCTCACTTTGCTCCACCTGTCTGTTCCTTTATCTCTTCCTACAACTCTTCATTTGGTGCTTTAATTTCCCCTCTTTCTCTGTCTTTTTTGCTTTTCTCTCTATCTCATGCCGCTTACCTATCCCTACAGGACGGGGCTATTCACCCCTGACCTGGCCTTTGAGGCCATAGTGAAAAAGCAGATCCAAAAGCTGAAGGAGCCCACACTGAAGTGTATAGATATGGTAGTGAGTGAACTCACCTCCACCATACACAAGTGTAGTCAAAAGGTAAAATGCCATAGAGAACCAAGCCACTTTCTCTATCTCTGTTAACCTCGTGTAGGGGTAGACTGATGGCTGGAGATTTTTTATTCACAGCTGATATCGTGAGATATAGTTTATGTTATTGATCTGCAGTAAATTAGCACTTAATTAAAACAATGTTTATGCTAAACCTCAAAACTAAAACTTTATGCTAACGCACAGCGCTTCTGAAAGTGCGAATGCTAAATTGTGAGCTAATGTTGAATACTGTACACTTGTACACTTAATCATCAAAACTAACATTTTATGCTTTTACTTTTACTTTCTATAAACCACATTTACAGTGTAAATTGTAAACTAATGCTGAGAAAACTGAACTGTTAAACCATTAAAGCTAAAATGTTGTGCTACGCTACATTCAAATGATTGCTAATGCTAAACCTTAGTTGATGTTTTGTAAATACTGAGATTTGTATCATCAAAGCTAAGCATTTATTTCATATTTTACTTTTAAAAACACTTTAAAAGCACTCATAACATAGTGCTAATGCTAAATTGCGAGAGCTATGTGTGAGTAGACTACAGTGAACTGTCTTACATCTGACTTTATGCTAACGTTTTCTCTTAAAAACAAATATTGCTAATGCTACACTGCAAGGTAACGTTGAGGAAATACAAAATTGTGTATTCTCCAAACCAAGAAAAGTCTCAACATTAGCTTAATTTGTCTGTCTTGTCTATCTCTGTCTTAAACTTTACTTTTAAAAAACATAAAAACGTACTAAATAGTAAGTGTTGAGTAAGACTTTTGAGCTAATGGTTGCTAAAGCTAGGTTTTTATGCTAACTTTCACTTTTAAAATCACATAAAATGATGCTGATGGTAAATTGTGATGTATGTTGAATAAAGACTCAAAAATAAAGGCCCATACATGTATTTAAGACATCTATATCTTAATAAATAGAAAAATTACACATGTGAGAGGGATGTTAATAAGGTTGGTAGGTTGATGTAGGTTTCATGCTTTCTTCAGCCAGCATTATCGGTCTATCCTTGCTCCAGGTGTAACCATTTTAACCTGCTTTTTTGGTTTGTCATTTGTCTTCCTGTCAGTTATTGGCCTCATATTGACAATCCAATCCAGCGAACTGCATGCTAGCTAATTTTATTTCCTATTTGACCTCATGGTGTCTTACAGATCATTTGATTTAATTTGGTTATATAATCATATTTTTCTGTCTTTGTCAGTAATATACTGGAGTGATTGATTGTGTAGTTCCACTCACTGACTAACTGGCATACTTCGAGCGTCTCTTTATTTCTCTTTTCGTTTCTCTTTCCATCCTGTCACCCTCTAAACCTTTGAATCGGCTGCTTCCTCGCAAAGTAGTGTGACCTCCTTTGGATTTCTCTTCTCTGTCATACTTTTATCTTGATTTCACTTTCAGAGACATACTGTATTTAAAGATACTGTATTATAATATACAGTGGTTGGGAAAATCCACAAAGGGGTCAGTTTGAAGTCTTCCTACACCTCCCCGTCTCCCATCCTTCCTTCCCTCCATCCCTCCCTGCCTCCCTGCCTCTTTGCATTGCATGTCAGTCTGAATCAGTGTGAGTGCTTCTGCCTGACGCCTTTGTTAGTACTTTATAGATTATTTTAATCCTCTACTAGACAGTTTTTTAGACTGTGAACACTGCAACAAATTTGAACAGCCCGTCTTCAAGTTGCAATGCGTGTTTCGAGTCTCATAAGTGACCTTCCTTTCAGCTTTGATAAGGACTTTATTAATTGGCGGCATCAACTAACGTATACTTCTATTGCGCAAAATCGCAAATTTATCGCAACTGGCTTTAAAATCTGTTGAGCAGTGTAACAACGTGTCTGTTTGGATAAGCAAGAAACTCACCAGGAAAAAATCTGAAAAAAAATAAAAATAAACAACCTCAGAGATTCATGAGTTGCTTCTCATTATTGTTAGCAGTAAGAGCCAAAGTATTTTTGTATGGACAACATGTGGTAAAAAGAAAAGCGTGACAAAGCTGCTTTGCACAGCAGTCACTTATCATCATGTGTTTCAAACACTTAGCCACTGATGAGACACGTTTTAAATGCCAGTATTTAAACCAACATTCATCTTAACATTATGACCCATTATTTTCAAGCGGCTATTCTTTATGGGTGTCATCTGTAATTGGACCAAACCCAGGAAGCAGTAAATCAGCTTCATCTGACAGACGTGAAAGATGCATTGTAACTTGGACAAAAAAAAAATAAAAAAAAATGGCACATATATTTTCCTTTCCTGCGCTTGTGATCTCGATTTTTCTTCTTTCCTCACACTTCTCCAAATGTGTTTGTGTCACATTGGAGGCCCACCAATGTCTGCGTTCGTGGGTTTGCAATGAGCTCATGGAAAAAAAGACCCACAGCGTGTTGGGAAAAGAAAGCTTTTCTGCCAGGAACATTGTTTATTCTGTTCTCGTGTGGTAATATCACAGACTCTGCACTAGTCTTTTTTTGAATTCGTTCCATATTGGCAACAGACTTTTTGCACTTAAAATCCGATCTATCACAAACGCACCCCACCTCTCGAGGGTGAGCAGGGACTAGAGCTGAGTCTGGGACAAACCTCAACACATACCATGTTTAATTGTGTTTCTGTAACGTATTTTGTTGTATTAGTGGAACTGTGTGCTGTGGTTCAGTGAGATGAGTACTTCTGTTGTTTGCTGAGGCTCGTATGTATAGTAGATGAGTGATAGCGTGTGAATGTGTATTTGTTTTTTGTTTTTATTACCTACCTACTGTTTTCTCTGCGCACAGTTGGCTCAGTATCCCATGCTGAGGGAGGAGATGGAGAGAATTGTCACCCAGCATATCAGAGACAGAGAAAACCGCACCAAGAACCAGGTAAAAAAATAAATAAAAGTACACTCACAGTACAAAGAGTTTTATTGTTGAATAAAAAGATTTTTTAATTCTTTTTAAATAGGTTTCCTTTCTTGCATGTAGTGTAGTTTGCAATGTAATGATACCAGGGGTTATATCTGCAGTTTCAAAAGGCCTGCATGGAAAGATTAGTTTTAGTCATCTGAAAAAAATCGAAATTTAGTTTTGATTAAAAACATCTGTAGTAAGTTAGAAAACCAAGTCTAACCAGTTGTAGAAAGCGACTGAATGTTATGTGGCCAAGTAATTAGAAAACTGGTCATAAATTAAATGCATATGGGTGGTCATCCCTAGAACGGAGGTGCTAAAAACTGAGGTAGTTAAACGTCCAATGTCTTCTTTACATAAAATATATCTCAAACATTGAGCTGAATGTGATCATGTATGGCTGAAATGTGCAGCTTCTGCCTCCAGCTGGTACTGTGAATGCTAGGATTACATCTAAAGCCAATTAGATATAAACACTGAGAGGAAATGAATTTTAATAAATAAATACTATCATTATAGCGGTCGTTCAAATCGTCTCATATTAACATGTTTGGAACGTGAGGTGGTGTCGATTAGAGGGATGCTGTAGCTCACGGCTCCAGGTCTGACTGACCAGCCGCTGTACATCTGTCCCATCGTGGATGCTAAGGACCTAGCTTGTTAGTATCAGAACCTCAACCTCACATTTCTTTTTTGAAAGTCAAGCAAACATCCACATAAGGGACCCTGAATGACCACAAAAAAAAAAAACATAGCAAAAACCACATCCAGTTGCGTGCATTCACATCATACGTCATCGCTTTGTGCCTCTTTTCACTCTGCTCCTATGTGGAAGGCATTTGTCTTTTACTAATCTGTTTCCAGGGGCCTGTTAATCTTTCCAGACTTTCCAATTACTGATGTTATTATTTCATGTTAGCATCTATTACTCCAGGCCTACTTACTGTTTATATTATTACTCTTTTCATAATAGATGAGTGCATTTCCCAGTGAATCTCTCTAAAAACCAATGAACATTCATCGATAGCCGCTCGTCCTCTCTCCGTTCAGGTGCTGCTGTTGATAGACATCGAGTTGAGCTACATGAACACCAACCACGAGGACTTCATTGGGTTTGCCAAGTGAGTAACAAACATCTGTAGTCACTTCAGTAGACCCATCAGGTCTGTTTTGAGCTTAAGGGCAAAATAAAGCATCTGCTGATGTGCTTTGTTGCGCAGTGCTCAGCAGAGGATCAACCAAATAAGCAAGAAGAAGGCAGCTGGGAACCAGGTACTGTCACCTCACACGTGCAGACATGTTTACTGCGGATTGTCGCCGTTGTTTTACAGGTTATATCAGCACACACTACTACTTTCTCCTACTTTGAGCTGCAAAAACAGGATGAGTCCAGATCTGTTGCCCAGCAACATGACATCTGAACCTCATGCGGTCTTTCCCCTGAGGCTTCACTCTGTTAGCACTCAGCTCTTTGTGTTTTTCCTCATGCGAAATGTTTCGCAGCCATACAGTGCGGGCAACAGTCCATAACCTTCACAATGAGCAGGGCTGCAACTTTTCCTTTCGGTGAAAGCCGTAGCGATGTCGGTGTAAACAGAAATACTAAATACCTCGGACGCATCTTAGCGCCTGTGTTTAAAGCTTTGATAACTCAAATAAGCTCAAATAAAAAGGTATTTTTTTGCAGCACCTGTCTGAATTTCGAACTGCAGCAGAATCGGTGGAATGATCCATCCACATAAGTGTCTGGGAAAATAAAAGAGACAAGTAGGACGTGCAGAAATCGTCAAACAAATATAACCAGACACAGTGAATGCATCACATATTTATTTTTTTACAAAAACAGCAATTTGCGATCTGCTTTTAGATGCATTTAAAGCTCTTATTGCAAATTCTTCTACTATTTGCACATTTAATTTTATTCTTTTTTCCTGTTATCTATCATTTTGTTGCTTGATGTTTCTACTGAGTGTCTTCTCTCTTTGCTCCATTTCCTTCCTTCCTTCCTTCCTTCCTTCCTTCCTTCCTTCCTTCCTTCCTTCCTTCCTTCCTTCCTTCCTTCCTTCCTTCTTTGTGGCGTTTCTGCTTCAGGATGAAATCATGGTGAGTAGTGCGAGTGTGTGTGTGACCCTGTGCATGTGTGCCGGTAGGCTTTCATACGTTTGAGCTCTCAGATATGTGTTTAAACTTGTACTTTTTGGGTTATAGCTGATACACGTGTGCGTGTGTGTGAGATGACTTTTATTGTAACTGCTACTAGACTGGCAGGTGGCTGTAGTGGGAGATGCTTGGCTGCTTCCCTTTCCTCTCTTCTTCAGCTGTGACCTCCCTGCAGGCACACGCTCACTCATGCACCGTCCAGCCTGCAGAGAACACAAAAGAGTTAAATCAGGATGTTATGTAACGTTGTGCTTGTGTCAACTGCACATGCATATTTCAGTCATGTAGAAGAGGCTCGGTTTGCTCGCGTTTGCTTTGGCCGTGGATGAGATGCCCCCCAGCAGCAGCTTGAACTACATAAAGAGAAAGTCGCTCATCTGAAATTGCATCTCAGAGAAAAAGGAGTTTTTCTTATCAAACTTAACATGATCCTCCTCTTTTGTTCCCTCCTTCTTCTTAACTGAAATGAACAGAAAAAAAAGATGCAGGCCTGCAGTATGGTAGACATATGGCACCTCCATAGTTGTCATAACAACCACCCAGATTAGGGTCAAAGGTTGGGGGCACGTAGTAAACAAACTGGTGAACTTTACTTCCTGTTTAAAGATGATGTTGGCCCTTTAAGACCCCACAGCTTCTGTTCTCCTCATGCGGCGCCTTCAAACTGGGATGTGTAGGACGCAATGAAGCGTATATTTACAGATTAAACATTAAATACATCCCGATGAAAGAGACGCCAAGCAGATAATGGCCCGTTGTGTTTTTATTGTCACAAAACCAGCAGATCTTTAAGTTTTCGTTTCTATTTCAAATCTCAAACTTTTGAAAGATGCTAAACACAGTATGAAGATTAAGGTGGTGTTGTTTTCTGGACTTTCTCTTAAAAAATGACAAAAATAAAACGTCCTTCATTTGAATTTTTCTCTTAGTCAAACGGTAAAAATCTTAAATCTGGTGAATCTGTAATTTTGTTTTGTTACAAATCACTTTAAAGTAAAAGTTTGATTCGGTCAAAACAGCACAGTCGTCTGGTTCAAGCATAAAGCACATACAGTTCAGTATAAAACAGTCCTGCATCTCATTGCATGATCTCGAAAAGAAAAGAAAAAAAAGGCTTGACATGAGCCGTTGTTTTTTTAGCCTCCCTAATTCCCTCATCTCCCACCTTGCTTGCTGTCCCCTTGCTGCCATCCCAGCAGCCAGCTGTAATGTGCTGGAAACTGAACAACCTTTACAACAAGAAAAAAAAAATTGGCATAGCTTTAATATTCTCTCCACATTCTCATTCAGCCGGAGAGAGGAGTTAACGATCGGTTCAAGGTAAATAACCCCGCACACCACGTACTGTATGTGTCTATAGTGTCTGGAGAGAATGGAAAACAAGAGAAAGAAAATAAAAGAGTGTGAGGAATGTGTTTAGTCGTGTAGGTGAGCGTTTTCTCTTCCCTGGCCTCGACTAGAAGGTGTTACATTACATTTCTTTCTGTGTAGGTACATGAGTTGAACAGACCAGTTGATAGATGTGTGGAAAATGAGTGTGGGGAGATCGAGGGTGAGCTTTTTGTCGTTTCTAATCGTTTGTCCTCGTCTGTTTCTCAGGTGATCAGAAAGGGCTGGCTGACCATTAACAACATCGGCATCATGAAGGGAGGAGCCAAGGAATACTGGTTTGTCCTCACCGCCGAGTCTCTGTCCTGGTACAAGGACGATGAGGTGAGTTCGCAGAGATGGGCGCTGAATTAGGATGCATGTTTGTGGATACGCACACTTGGACACTTTGTTTGAATTCGTAGCCAGATCTTAATGTCAGTAAGAGCAACGCAGCGTAAAAAAAACAAGACTGATGTACTAAATCCTCACCGCAGAGGCGCTGGTTCGATTCCAGCCTGTGCCCTTTGCTGCACGTCGCCCCCCTCTCTTATGCCATCACTTCCTGTCTCTCTCCGTCACTACCTGACAAATAAAGGAATGAAAAAACAAAAAAATAAACAAATGATTGATAAAATCTTAAAATATGAATAAAAGGCTTGTTGAAAGATTAAGCAAAAGGAAGACTACGACTGAAATGAATGCGTTCTTTTGTACACGATTTAAATTAAATTAAATTGCATTTAAATACATTAAATTATTTTAAAATATGACAGGGACATGAGCAAGATATATTTGTATTTTTCTTAACTTTATATACTCAGTATATTTACTGATGGAGGTGTTAATAAATGTATATTAAAAAAAATAAACTGGACAGTGCCTCCTGCTGGATAAACTATGTATTTTCTCAAAGTTAGGCTAAAGTTTGGTTTAATTTGGGAAATATTTCTTTATCTTGGCTGTAACATTGGTGCATTTGGGTGAAAAAAAAAACCCTAAAAAAATAACTATTTGATCTAAATCTGAGCGTCTAGCCTCCGAGTTTCCTTTCCACTGTTTGCTCCATTCCAGCTGGTCCCACTGGCAAATACGACTTTGGTCTCGTCGGGTGGTTGTCTTCTTGCGCGCGGAGACGATCTGACCCCGACATGCTTTGTTAACTGGAGTGACTGGTCAGCGCGGTGTCCCATGATGCTTTGCAGAACTATTAGGAGCTAGCCACAGTCTCGCTGTCTCCAGGCCTTAGCCACAGCCCTCTGCGCTCGCTCTGCGTTTGTGTGTGTGTGTGAAGGACTGAGAAGGCCCGTTTCTAAAAAGTCAAGACCCCCCAACATGTCAGACGCCAAAGCTGGCACACACATGTGCATACCAGAGCCCCCTGCCCTGTTCCCGATTTACACACATACACACACACATGTACACACTCACAAGCTGCTTCTAATAAACTTACTTGATTTCAAAGAAGGGGCACGGAGCAAGAGAAGGACTGGATTGTAGGGGAGGAGAGGGGAGGAGGCGGGAGTGTCTCTTGTTAGTTGGTTAGCAGCAGGAGTAACAAGGACCATGTGAAGCGAGAGAAAGTTGCGAGCATAGGTAGCGCAGGGGGGATTAAGGCAGTATATCCTCCCGTCATACCTTTCTCTCTCTCCTCCCGTTTTCCCACCACCGCCTTGGACATCCCCAAGAGTTCATCCCAAAAGCAGAAGAAACGCTTCGTCATCCTCGCCCCGGCTCATCCACCTCTCCATTCTTTCTGTCTCAGTCTTTCCTTGTCACCCTCTCCTTCCCTTATGCCCCCTCCCTCCGTCTTTCCTCCTTGTACTGTATATTTATTTGAGCAAGGAGCCGCGAGGGCGCATTGAGACCTAAAACCAACACTCTGCGGCGGTGTTACAGCTCAGCGCCGAGGCTGAAGGGCACGGCGGCACTGCGTAAAAAAAAAAAAAAAGGAAAGTAAAAAGCCATAAAAAAAAAAGAAACTTTCCATTATGTTTTCCATCCAAGCATTGTACATAGGATCCCCACCACCCACACACACTTTAGATGTTTAGGGTTTCGCCTCAGGGCTCCGCTGTGCACCTGGGCGGACGTTTGCCAAAATACACACAGTTGATGGATTTTTTTTTGTTTACATTTTGACAGAAATAAGCAAATTTTGTGCATCTTTTTCTGCAGCTCTGGCAGCTGCAGCCAGCAGACGTGTTTCCATACACATACTTTGCGAAAAAAAATAATAAGCGCACGGCCGCTTCATTGGCTGCCTCTTTTGTGGCTGCCTCTTGTCATAGGGGAAAACCCTTGCCTTAGTCTGGCAACACACAGACACACACACACACACGGACACACAACACCCCCAGACGCTAATAATAACTTTCAACCCAACTAGTGGTGCCATGATGTTTTGGTTAGTGTGCTCTTAGGAACCTTCTGGTCTGTATTACCACAGGACATGCCAGTTCTTTGAATCAGGCTGCTCTGTAGCTTCAACCTTCCCAAAGCAGAGCCAGGGAGAGGCAGAGAAACATGGATGGGTTGTAAAAATAGTTGAAAAGAAACAAAAATGTTCATAAAAAAACATTTTATAGACTCTCAGGACATTTGATATTCATGTTCTCGTAATGAGATTCCAGGCAAATGCCAGACATTACTTGTCCTTTAGTGGTTGTAGGATGTATTTTCTTTGGGTACCCTTTGTGTGTGTGTGTGTCCACCGGGCGCATATGTGTGTGTGTGTCTGCCTGGGTTTCCCTGCTTTTGCTGTAAAGCTGCCAGAAAACCAGACTCGCCTGGTGATCCCAGCTGTAAACATCCTGGGGGGGAAAGAGCAGACTGCTGCTTTCAACACACTCACCAGTAACATGTCTGTTATATGGCGTGTGTGTGTGTGTGTGTGTGGGAGGCCTTATGCTGCGTGTGTCGATACGTGAGGGTGTGTGCTTGTGTGTGCATGGGGCTGTGACTTATACACATACATATATATATATATATATATATATATATATATAAATCATATATATAAACTAGTGTGCATAGTGGCAGGGCTCTAAATGGAAACAGGTTGGTCCGTGGTTTTCGTTGCTGCAGATGATGCCCTGTGAAGGGGCACCGTGTGAATGTCTCTGCCTTCACTTTTAGGTTCAAAATGTGGCTTCGCTTTATCAAAGACAGGCGGGCAGGGAGGCAAACCGAGAAAAGAAAGGAAAGAAAACACAGCGGCACACGAGGCAGGGGGTCCGGGCTAAACTTGTACCGTTTCACACGACGTCACACACAAACAGTGAAGCCGCAAAAGCGTCTTTTTTTGGGAGCGCTATACAAAGACTCGTAAAAACACGGTGAGTAGACAATGACAGAGTGGCTGTTTTTTTTTTTTGCATGGTGGCTTCCTGCCTCTCCGCGCATTACATGGTCATTTGAGGTAAAGCGGCCGCAAGCTGATGCAGGAAAAGCGCAGGCATAATTGTACAGTTTCATCAAGAGAGCAGTGTGACGCTGGGGGGGGTTACTGTGTGCTTTAGTTATCGTTTTTTTGCCTAAGCGTTCTTTTTTTGTGCGTGGTTGAACTTTTTCTGGTTCCAGCTGGATCTTTTGTCGAAAAATAAACAATGTGCTGAAAATGAAACTTAGCCTATATGAAGATGATGCTTGTTTATTTCTGTGAAAGCTTGAAGCTTGAATGCAAAGCCATTTCTGAGTAAGACAAAAAAAAAAACAGAGACAGTCTCATATAAAAATCCAAAGCGTCTTTATTTCAGGTATAATTTTCACAACTTTAACCTTTGTTTTCATTACACAATAAACCTATAGCATAGCAAAATAAGCTATAACATACTGCTAAATTTTTTAAGACTTCTGTCACTCATAAATCCTTCCTGGGCGAGGTTAGGCCTCTGTGGTGGAGCCCTTGGGTGCTTTATTTAGGCTTGAGCCCAGCCTGGTCCAGATGGACAAGGGGTGGTGCTGCACGTTCCCACAGCCCGATGTGCTCGATGCCTCCTCAGCCCCGCTTCTCGTCCTTCCTTTAGCCCCTTTGTGTTGTCCCGTGTTTCCCCGGCCAGCCTAACCAATGTGCAGACTACTGTACAACCACTACTTCCTGAACAGGTAGTCTGAACACTGGGCAGGCGGGCTGGGTGACTGGAGGATGCTGGGAAGGAGTCGTGACGAGCTCACACGTTTCACGGTACAAATTCTCAACGGTTAATACTCACCGCGGATCCGATATCCGACCCTCCTGCCCTCACGGTCTGGCTGCTGCAAAGCGCTGATCAGGCCGATTGAGCGAGCCGGAGGAGACGCAGCATGTGAAGGGATGGATGAGGGGGGCTGCCAGGGTGGTAGAGGAGGAGGAGGAGGAGGAGGAGGAGAGGTTAGACGGAGGTGATGGCCACTGACTGGCAGATTCAATGACAATCCCTCCTGTTTCCCGCTGTGAGGAGAAACATTCCTCACCGAGCTCAATGGGGGAAACACAAGACGCAGAAACGCCGTTTAGACGTTCAAAATATCACAAAGAAAACACGCTGAAAAGTGGTTAATCTACGTCTGACGAGCTTAACGCGCCGTTGTTTTGTTTAATTTGACGTATTAATGGTGAAAACTTCAGTTATTTCCCCAATTTTCTCAACCTGAGAACTCCTTTTAAACACATGCACAGATGAGATGCAGAATATATAACTTCACACAGTCTCACCTCTGTTTGCCACCGCCAAACCTCAGGCCAAGAATCAACAAATAAAAGTCACGGGAGAACTTTAAAACGTCGACGCATCAACAGGCTAACTCTTGTGTTAAATGCTCGTAATCTCTCTTACTGCATCAGGGAATATTTGCGGTCATCGGAGATCATACTAACCCGACGCCTCCCACCAAAAACCCCAGAATCATTTCCGCTTCTGGACGCATGCAAAACAGAAAGACGTTTTCCCCCAAAAGAGGTAATACCTGCCACTTGCCGATCTCATTTCTCCCCTTTGCATCCTCTTCTCGTCCGATAATGGTTTTCCTCCCATCTTGACCACTTAGCCCCATTTCATCTCCGGGGCCGTTGTCGTTCAACTCAGCCGTGACGTTGAAGCAAAACCTGGCTGATGGTGTTTAACTGCTGCCTCACAGAGTTAAAAAGAGGAGAGGGAAAGAAAGAGAGACAGAAAAAGAAAAGGAAGGCGCTCCGGTAGCGACCAAGGTGGACCGACTGGAGGTTCGACGTGGCACACAACTGGCCACCAAGTTCCTCTTTCGAGAGACAGAAAGAGAAAAGGAGTGAGAGAGAGAGGAGATATGGAGAGAGAAAGAGGAGGAGCTCGCCGGCCCCCCATTTTTCCTTTCTCCTCTCTTCTTTCTCTCTCTCCCCTCCCTACGTCTGGCTTCCCCCCTCCACCCCTCGTCCTCCCCTTTTTCTTCTGGCTCCCTTCTCCGGCTTACGGGGAGAAAGTGTAAGGTCAAAGGTGAACAGGAAGTGAGATGCATTCATTTGGCGTGTGTGTTGTAAAGTTTGGAGAGCGGGTGAAGGATTGGCTGCAGAGGGAGGGAGCCTTTTAGTGGAAGCGTATGTGGGCAGATGGGAGGACGCCCGCTGTCACGTGGAGGCACATATGTGCGTTTCCTACGGCATCTGCATGTTCCCTCTCTTTGCGTGCGTCCCCTGCTTTTAGTACATGTGAGCATGTATGTGGTTTTTGGACGTTTGAGTGATGGATGTGTGTGTGTGTGTGTGTGTGTGTGTAGGAGTGGGACTGGATGAGAGCAGAGGCTCCATGGTCTTTGTAGCAAGGGCAGGAATGTCGGCGTTTTCTTGGCAAGCAGGAGGAAGCCTTGTAACAACTCCAGATGTGCAGCCCTGTGGTCTCCATCTCGCTCTTGCTCCCTCTGTTTTTACTTCTAAAGCTGATTTCCTCTCCCTGTCCGACTCGAATAAAGAGCCCTTTATGCAGCTCTGCAGCCTTCCCAACACACACACGCACGCACACACTTGTGGCGAAGGGGGGTTGGTGTGTGGGGTGGGGTGGGGGGAGGTGGGGTACTGGTTGGAAGGGTGACATACTACTGGTAAATCAGAACCAGAGCAAAAGGCATTGCGTGTGAATGAGGAGGAAAAGTCTGTGTGTTAAACATACTGTAAGTAGTCAGAGTTTGCCTCCTTCACCTTCTTCGGTTCACATTTAGGTTTCGCTCTGACTTCAGCGCTGTATATCCAGGTGTATCTACATATATGTGTGTGTGTGTGTGTGTGTGAGCAAGCGGCGGTGGCCAAGTCCGTGTGTTTGTTTTAGCTATGGTTTCTGAGCCCCGACCTGAGCTCCAAATCAAAGCAGGCGCAATCCCGGGAGAGACGAGTCAGCAGTCCTGGTAGAGACGGAGGGCTGAGGAGGGAAAGTGAGAGAAAAATGGAAACGAAAGAAGGAAGCGGCTTAAAAACGGGAAAGAGGTGCGGTGGGGTGGGGTGGGGGGGTAGGGGCGAGGGGGGTGATGTCCAGTGAGCAGGGGGCTTTGGGGAAAATTAGAAAATGGAGCCGAGAAAGAAGCCAGAAGAGGGAGAATGGCAGAAATCGGTCCTCATGGGAGATAAAATGGATTATTGTTGCTGTTGAGATTTGGGGTTTGGGGATTGGAAAGAGTGAATTTTAATGGGTGGGTGGGGAAAATGCTGCGGCCGCACCGACATTGTTTCCACTGTTTGCATGACCAGGCAGCTTCCTTTTCAAACTCATAGCCAGTCAAGCCAGAAATACTAAATAAGTATTTGCACACACATCGAGTGTAATCTGCCGTTCTGTCTCATGTAATGCGACGCGGTCAGCGCTGTCATGAAAAACCTCAAGTTTCTGTCTTCGTGCTTTCTTTCTCTTATCGCCGTACAGCTCCGCCAGTTCATGTGTCTCTCAAGTGTTTGCATCAGTGTGAGGGAGATAAGATTGTGAACGCCACACTGTAGATTTATTTGAGAGGCTGCGTTGCCAAACCAATAAAGAAGGGCCCAAAGTGTGTCGTCAGTCAGCTGTGTTTCTGTGAAATCTTGCAGCTAGTTTTCAAACAAGACATAATATATATCCTGTTGGATTACACGAACCACATAATGTGCTGTATTTATTATTATTATTCTGTCATGTGACACTGGATCAGCATTACTTCTAGCTGAGAAGAGACAGCATGTTTTTAAGGTTGTGACTTGGAAAATGGGTTAATGTTCAAGGCACGGTTCAACATTTTTGGGAAATTCATACGCTTTCTGGTGAAGAGTTAGTGGAGAACATCGGCTTTTATAACTATACACCAATCAGGCACAACATTAAAACCACAGACAGGAGAAGTAAATATCATTGAGCATCTTGTGACAATCCAACTTTTGGACCTGGAATTCTTGTGAATGTTACTTAGACATGTACCACCCACCTAGACCAGACCAGACGCCCCCACCCCATAGCAATGACACTCCTTGACGGCAGCAGCCATCCCCAGCAGGACGCAGCCTGAAGCAGAGTTTATACCTCTGCAGGACATAGACGGCGTAACCTACGCATGCAGCCTGCGTCGGTGCAAGCCATGTATACTTGTGCGCTCGCTTTGTAACAACGCCACCCCAATTGCTAGTCAACACTGTGTCTTTTTTGCCAGTTGGGTTAATTTTTTGTTTCCAGTTCCTGCTTCCCTTTCAACAATGGCGACTGAAATTTTCGTCAAAATTGCCCAAACACAAACGTTTGTATCTTCCAACCTCCTCAGTTGACCTCTCCTCGACGTGCATTGCCGTGGCCTGTAGTTACATTTGTGGGTAGGTGCACATCAGTTACAGTCCTAGGGTCTGCGTTGTCGCCGTAGCCTCTGTGTCAACTTAACGCCTATGACACAGACAGGAACAGCTAAAAAACATGAAGAACAGCACAAGGTGTTGACCTCGCCTCCAAATTCATTAGATCCCAAACTACTCAAGTATCTGTGGGATGATCCACAGAGGCCCCTCCCCTCAACCCATAGGATCCCAAGACCCCCACTAACAACATCCTGTTACCAGACACCCTTAGAAGGTCCATGTCCATTCTCTGATGAGTCACAACTGTTTTGGATGCACATGGAGACCTACACAATATTAGGAAGGTGGTCATAATGTTATGCTTGATCTGTGTGTTTGTCCATTAAATGTGAGGTTAAAAGCCCATTAGATTGGAAACAGACAGTCAGGCTCCAGATAGGCTCACTAAATAATGTGGTAAAATCTTTTAGTATAGTGTGTATAAGTTTTTTACAATGTATATTTTTTATAGCATAATATATGCTCACTCTGCTCCTTTATACCTATTTTACAGGCATCAAAGATAAACCAACTTGGCCACTTTTGTGGTGCCATCAGTCCTGAAAAAAAAAATGAAGGTTTAATGGATGGTTTGATGGAAAACATGGCAAGAATGGCACCAAAACCAGTAATACACAGATTATAGAGTCTCATTTTAAAAGAAAACATCAGAAAAAAGGGGGTTAGAGAACCCAGATGAGTGATGACCGCTGCAGGTTAGAAAAAAAAAACCAAGGAGGCACACTAGCTGGTTTGTGGATAATTCAAAGTTTATCCTGCCTGACTGATGAGACATAGAGGAAACTTTTCTTTCTGTAATTTATAAATTTCCACTAATTGTTTCCTCACATACCCAGAAACAAATCCTGTGAGTAAGCCCAAGCAGACAAAGGACAGATAAAAAGAAACCACAGGCTCGCATATGCGTGTCCTTATTAACCATGTTGTGGGGAAATCAATCTGTTTGCACCGTTGCCTCCCTTTTGGGAACAAAAAAACAAGTGGCCAGAACATAAATCAGTAATAAATACATTAATTTTAACATGAAGACAGCGTTTAAGGTTAGAGTAAGGTTAAGATTTGGGTTTGGCGAAGTAGCGGTTACAGTCAGGGTTTGGCTACGACTCCAGGAAATGAATGCAAGTCAGTGTGATGTCGTCTGAAGTGATGGAAACACGACTGGTAGTGTTGTAACTTTATTGTGTACACATGAAACTATGCAGACTCTCTGCTGAAGGAGGACTGACAGACATTTACAAATGACTGCATGTGTTTAATAAGAAATGATTCGTTGTCACAGCTCATACCTTTCTTTTTATTTTTCATACTTTGTGATTATATCATTGAAAGGGATTCTACCGGATCCTTAACCTTGACAAGAGCGAGACAAGAGGTCGTAAATATTATGGTTTACAAGACTGGATTTACTGTAAATGTGTAATAAATTAAAAAAAAAAATCCTCTTCTCTGCACTTGGAGCTATTCATTTTTGGCATCTTGTTCATGAGTTTAGAGATACACGTGTTTCATACACACTTTCATATTCTGACTTCAGTTTTTTGAAACGTGTGGCAGCAGTTCCTTTAGATCTCGCCGTATTTTCATCGGCGGAGCAAAGATACATTTAAGGACTCTAATATTCATGCGAGACCTTTTTTTTCCGCAAACCACGTGCGACTTCAAAGCCTCCGACGCGTGCTTACATTTTACACATGTGAACGTTTAACCTCAAGTTATTCTGACTTCACGAGTTTACCTCAGACGCGAACGCGCCAGCTTTTGGGCCGACCCTACTGTGCATTTCTGTTAAATCGGATAATATTTGTTTCACGTGTTTAAAACTAGGAAACTGAACTGATTTGAAGAATGCAATGTAAATGCGTAAATTCGCATCATGTCTTTCTGGAGCTTAAACATTCCTCAGGTTTCTTTTATAGGCGCTTTGCAGCTCACTAAAAGACACCGAGCACACCTTCTATCAGACGAGAGTGGCTAGACGTGTGTGGATTTTCACATGTGTTTATATGGTTAGTCGGCCGGCGCCCCCCTCCCCCCCTCCTCGTCCTCCCCCACCCCCCACTCCTCCTCCTTCCTTTTACTCTTTGGTGGTCACTGGTGATTGATCACACGTCCCGGCTAGGCCCCAAGGTTGTTACACTGACCTTCTGCAGAGGTAAATGCAGAGCAGATAATTAACTGCTTAGCAATTAGCTGCCAAACAGGAAGGTATCACCGGCCTGCCAGCCCGTGTTCAAATGGCGGACACTGCACAAAATAAATCTAATTTTTACTCTTTTCCAAGCCAGAACTCGCCGTCATAACAAGAAAAATGTGAGAACTCATGAGATCGTGGACACTTCAGATTAGTTTTCCTGAAACATTTGTCTGTCGCTGGCAGTCCAGCTGGAAAATCCTCCTTATCTGCGCTCTTATCAAGTAGCACTTTGCATTATATATGATCTATTAGAGAATGACACTGGCGCGGCGCCCGAGGTGATTTGTCACCAGCGCCGTAGCTCAACCTTGTAGCGCGATGAGTCACGAACAGCTGCGTGGGTTTTTTTTTTTTTTTTTTTTTTTTGTGTTTTTTACACGTTGTCCCAGAATAGCTCCGATCGAGCTGTTCCCAATTGTAATTATCACAACTAAATTGTCTTCTGTTCCTGATTTAAATGTTGGCAACATGTGGCCGTACTTTAAACGGAGTCCAAGCGGCATTGAGTTTCCTCAGATGCTGTCTCTGCTGTTTCTCAGAGACACGTTACTCACAGACCAAACATGAGCTTTCGGAGCACTTTGTGTTTTTTGTTGCGTGTAATATTTTCTACTAGCCACAAAGCATATCTCCTGTAAGCAGCCTGTAGCAAATGTGAACGTCAAAGACTCTATTAATGAATTTAATTGGATTAAACAAGTGCATCCAACACACTGAGTCTCGTCCAATGCAGCTCCCAGTTCATGTCCCAATGGTGCAAGAATTACAGAGACCCTCTCTGTGTTTAATTTATAAAAAAAAAAGACAGATCTCAATAGGGGAATGGCAAAAGAATGGAGGGGAAGAAAAATGGAGGGAGGTGAGGAGGAGGGTTGTGAAAATTGCCGTTGGCTGCCACCCAGGGCCCAGTCTTTGTGGTAATGAAGGGTTAGAAGCAGCGTTATTGCTCCCAGATGCCGTGCGGCTTCTCCGCAGCCCTTTGATGCATGGCCCAAGTCACCAGGACTTTTCTATCAGACTCCCATCAACATACACGCTGCCACACACACACAAACACACACACACGCGCCAAAAAATGCAACCTCTTAAAACAACGTGGATGCTGTAAACGAGCATCTTCTTGGTTTTGCCAACCAAACTACTCAGATTAGTTTCAGAGTGTTAATTGGATACGGTTTGTGTAAGGTCACAGTGTATGCGTGCTTTGCTGTTTAGCACTTCCATGTGTGTGTGAGTGTGTGTGTGTGTGTGTGTGTGTGAGAGAGAGAGAGGCCAAATTCCATCCTCATTTCGAAATTAGTCTTTAAGTTTTTGGACGGCGTGCAGAGTGGTGAGGTTCCTTGATGAATCCAGAGGTGAACTTCCTCTGGCTTCTCATAACGAGCCTGCTATTACTCACTAGCAAAACAAAACCATGAAAAGTACTCTGTTCACGCGCTGCGCCGCGAACACCGGCTACCAAAGTGCACTGCCCGGGCAGCCGCACGTGTGTGAGGGGCAGAAAACGAGAACCCGAGGGCCGTGACTGCGGCTATTTACTGAAAAACGAGTGGAAATCAATACGCTCACCGGTGTGGGTGTGTTCCAGATGAATAATGATGCAGTGAAAGGTTAAACCTCTTGCTCTGGTGGTATCAAATCAAGTTTCAACCAATTGTATCTCTGCTTTGATTGTAATGCAGTGGAGGTTTTTTCAGGTTATTGACCACTTCCTGCATCTTTCCATCAAAATTACCAGTGGAGACTCAAGCTGACTTGTATTTCTTGAAAGTCATCAGAGCCCAGAAGACTCTGCGGATCATCCATGGAAGATATATGGGAGACCACTAATAGTCTGCTCATCTGAAGCTACATGGCCTACATGGTGGTAATCAGAAGACTCCTGTGTCCAAGCTAGACCAGATGACATGTGAACACCTTGATGAAAACAGCTGCTTGGACTTCTCAAGGAGGGCATGTCTGATCAGATTAGCTGAAGGTTAGATAAATAGAGGATCTTTAACTACAAGAAGGATCAGAAGATCCAGCTCTCTGAACTCGAAGTATCCATCATCGCTGTTATTTCACTCCTTCTCCTTCTCCTTCTACCGCAGTCAAACACTCTCAGCTTTCCCAAGCAACACAACCTTCTCAAAACTCTGAAAAAAACGGTTGCTCCGTCCAAAAACCCTGATGTTTTGACATCAATCCAACTTCTGGCATGGAGTCAGCTTGTTGTAAGGTGTGCAGTGGTGTCAGTGAGGAGGTTCAGACTGGTGCTTTCATCCATAGTCCACGAAGGACACGGTGGAGGAAACGGGCCTCATTCCGACACTGAATTTCTCTGAGTTATGTCACGTTGTTGGAGCTGCAAAGACCCTTAAAGGCGACCCTAAAACGTTTAGAGACGTAGCGGTTTAGCCGTCGCATTTCCATACCTCGCTGCTCACATGCGTCTGCCCAATTTTGAAGCTTAATCACCTAGGCCGGGACCTCTGCAGACATAGATCAAATAAAGAGTGTGCCTACTGGTTTCTATTGTGCATAATAGATGCACATCTGCAGGTTTGTTTGTTTTTTTCTCGCGTGGCGAGAAAGTGAGCGCACTTAACGTGCAGAATCTGCACCGCTGCCTTCGCATGTTGACTTTATAGGAGCATATGGGGAAACGCTCATTCTCCCAACTTCTCCCCAAAACACGCAAGAAAAATCAACACGGGGAAAATAAGAATTTGTTGCCACAGTGCAAATACATGTACGAACCCAACTGGTATTTATTCATTCATTCATTTTCAAACCTCAGCCCTAATATTCCCAATCTCACGCCCATCACCCGTAACAACTACAACAATTATATTATACTGCCTTTCTGTCTCTGCATCTTACTTTCTCCACATCTTGTAGGCACTCACTGTAGCCCCCTCCCTCCTCCCTCCTTCCTCTTCCTCCTCTCTTTCCAACTCTCCTGACTGGATTTACTGGCCAGAGGAGAGGAAAATGTATGAATCAGTCCAAGGTTGCTCACTCCCAGGGAGAGGGAAAGCCAGAGAGCGAGGGGGAACAGGGGAACAAAGATGGAGGGAGGGAAGGAGGGAGAGAGAGAGAAAAAGAGAGAGGAAAAAGGAAGGGAAAGAAGGTGAAACACTGAACAAATGGAGGAGAGGAAGAGAGAGGGAGGACGGGGACTCAGCAAGGCTATAAATGATGATGTCAGCATTCAGCAGTCTGGGGCGACTGCTTGTTTAGTTCTTTTCTTTTTTTTTTTTGTCGAATAGCGGAGACCCTGGTGCAGAGGCGCTGCCAAATGTGTCTGTGTTTATATGTGTGCTTGTGTGTGTGTGTCTGTGTCTGTGTGTGTCTGTGTGAGAGAGAAAGGTTTTACATGCATTTAGGGGATATGACCATTTGGCTGCACAGGTCGTAAATCCTTTGATGAAGGAGTTTAGTCACACATACATTCCCCGTCTCTCTCTCTCTGTCTCTCTGACACACACACACACACACTGGGTAGGGCAGGGCAGGCCCGCGGTTAGCCATCCAGATGGTTTTAAGGTTAGTTAGAGACTACGCTCAAAGGTGCTGTTTGCAACCAAAGCGTGTGTGTGTGTGTGTGTGTGTGTGTTTAGAGAAACTCGTTCACCCCGAGCTATTTTTAGAGTCTCGTTTTTGTCATTTCTCTCTTTACCGTCCTAAAACGCTCACAAGCGAATGCACCGCCGAGACAATAAACTTCGAGGAGCGTAACCACAACAGCGTCTCTTGCTCTGAGATAAAGGAGCGGGGCGGGTGCTGACTTAACTTTGAGCTTCCCTGATTCATAAATAGTCTGTATGTCGTATGCTGTGTGCATATTTACAAGTACTAGAGATTTCTACACTGGAGCGCGGTCTCTCTCTCTCTGCCTCTCTCTGTCTGTATGTGTTTCTCATTTGTAACTCGCCCCCTTTTTTGACTCCGCACAACTGTAATCAAAACCACAGACTGTGTAGCTACGACTTTCCCGTCCAACTTTCTTTCTTCTGTTTTTTTTCTTCTATGTCTGTTGTAGAAATTCATGTGAGGCCGCTTGCTCCTGATTTCATCTTTCATCTTCTAGTCTCTTGTAGCTTAAATCCTTTTATTTTGTTCTTGCTTTTAAAACATACACACAAGATCTTCACTTATACATGTTTAGTTCCTAACATTTTCACCCATAAAGATCATTAGTCAGCATCTGCATGTGCTTGTCAAGCTGCTTCTGTCTAACATACAGCATCACTGCAGCTATGACCGTTTTTACTCCTTAATTAGGGCCCGAGCAACGAAGTGCAGGGGCCCAACTAAACTCCTCGCTCACACAGTTAACTCAATCTCTTTCTCTCTTTCGCCCCCTGCAGGAGAAGGAGAAGAAGTACATGCTGCAGGTTGACAACCTGAAGCTGCGCGATGTGGAGAAAGGCTTCATGTCCAGCAAGCATATTTTTGCCCTCTTCAACACTGAGCAGAGGTACCATATTATTACTGATCGTGCATGCATTTTCTCTATCTCCAATCTTTGTTCGGACAAATGCAACATTTATTCAGAGGCGAGGGAAATGCCCTGCACTAGATCTCAGCTTCACAACTGTCACAATGTTCGGTTTGTGTTGAAAACCGTGTAAGAAAGGTGGTAATTCAATGGCACGATCGTTTTGGAGGATGTAATTTGTGGCGCTGTTAAACTGCACTGAATTAGGCACAAATGTGTTTCTGTTATTTGGCCAAACCCACTGACTAATACGGGGTTGTCAGAATCATAGAAACATGTGTCAGCACAAGGCAGTGCAATTAACCACAGCCTCCGAAGTGAACGAACAGTTCAACCAAAGCTCTGACTTATTGCAAACAAATGCTGAACACCATAACCTTCATGCAACTGAGATTTACTGCAGGACTGTTACACCACAATGCATTTGCTTTCTTCACTTCTGTACCTAATGAAGGTGCGCGTGTGATTTCAAACTTGAAAGAAATCTCAATGCTCATACAAGGCACCAGTTTGCAAAAAATATGCAGCATGTGATTGTCAGTGTTGCATCATTATATTTCTGGATCATTTTTTAAGCAGGAACTTATTTACTGTGCTTAATAAAGTCTTTGTGATCTGCTTTATATACTTTTGGGTAAGATAATTATACATATTATATATTTAAAATAATATCTTAATAAAAGCAGCAACCAACGCAAAGGAAAGGACAGGTTCCTCAAAATGTTATTTGGTGTAAGTGTATGGTATTTGAGTATTCGGTTACTTTCCACCACCGTTGCATAGTGGAAGATGTATGGCTGCTCAGATGGTACATTCAGAGTCCCGTGACCTCTGTCCACAGAAACGTGTATAAGGACTACCGTCAGCTGGAGCTGGCTTGTGAGACCCAGGAAGATATCGATGCGTGGAAGGCCTCCTTCCTCAGAGCGGGAGTTTATCCTGAACGGGTCACGGTGAGACTGAGACGATTTAAAGGTTTAATATAAATGTATAACAACATAGTAATGGTTTGAAAATGACGCATATTTAGAGTAAATGAAACTTGTTCTTACAGCGTCCTAACCTTTAGACCATATTAACAATGACTGATGTTAATGAACTTATTGTTTATGTCCGTTAGCTGTTAAAGTTATTTGTAGTTCACGTTAATGTCGTCATGTCTCTCATGTGGTATCTGTCCTTTTCGATGTCTTTTATCTTTCATCGCTGTTTGACCGTGTAGGAGAAGGAAGGAAAGGTACGTTTCACTGGTCTACATCATTCAGTTGTATCATCTCTGTGTGTTTTGTAAAATGTTCCACCTTAAGACAGTTATTAAGTGGACCTGTCTGTCGGTCATCACATTAATCAACAATTCAGTCATAGTTACATTTGTAAAATCCTCACGTCAGTGCTATTTAGTTACATACGTTCAGCAGAGCAATGTGCAGAAAGGCTAGATGAAGTGGAAACAAGTCTGATGGTGTGATGATTAATAAGAAACACTCTCAGCCTGTCTCATTGCAGGCTTCTAGTTTAAAAGCAGCTGCAGAATGAATAGTTTTTGTCCTTCCAGTCGTCCCTTTTGCATTTTGCACAGCTGCACATACATAAAAAATAAAATTGGAGAAGACCTACTTTGAGCTTGTTGTCGCATGGTTAAAACAGGCCTTTAGTTAATACACTGACAAGACTTTAAGATGAAAAGACTGCTATGCAACTTTTCCGCTCTGGTGTCTTGAGCTGATCTTTCTTGACAGTAACTCTTTTTGCTGAATTCGTCTCCCCAGAGTGACGGCGGCGATGAAAATGGCTCCGACAACTTCATGCACAGCATGGACCCTCAGCTGGAGCGGCAGGTGGAGACCATCCGCAACCTGGTCGACTCCTACATGGCCATTGTCAACAAGACCGTGCGCGACTTGATGCCAAAGACCATCATGCATCTCATGATTAATAACGTGAGTCGTCTCCGTGGGATGTGGCAGTGTTGTTGTTAAAACGTGACGCCCTGAGACAAAATGAGTTTCAATGCAAATTTAAAAATGCTCCAGCATTCCCAACAACACCCCTTTTTTCCTCCCTCTGTGTCCAGACTAAGGAGTTCATCAACGCTGATCTGCTGGCCCAGCTGTACTCCTGCGGTGACCAAAACAGTCTGATGGAGGAGTCTCAGGAGCAGGCCCAGCACCGTGACGAGATGCTGCGGATGTACCACGCCCTGCGGGAGGCCCTCAGCATCATCGGCGACATCAGCACGTCCACTGTGACCACCGCCATGCCGCCGCCTGTGGACGACTCCTGGCTGCAGGTGCAGCGAGGCGGCTCGGGAGGAAGGTAATGAACTGAGAGTAACTCATTCTTTGCATTCATGCATTAGCAGGCTTGTTGCTTGGGGTCAGGCATTGCTGCAACCCTGCAGACTGTATTCAGATCGTAATTTGTGTCATTTCTGTCATTAATTAGCTCAGTTCAGAAGCCAATCAGGGCAGTTGTGTAGCTGATTTGGAGGCATTGTTTACTTTAGTGTTAAAAACATTGCACCAAATCCTTAATGTTGATCCTAGGTGGATGAACAAACCAGATGTGATAACATGCAGCAGAGACGCCTCTACAATTCTCCTATTTGCTTCCTCCTCCAGGTCTCCAGCCACCAGTCCAACTCCAAACCGCAGGGCTCCGCCAGGACCCCCTGCCCGCCCAGGCTCACGTGGACCTCCTCCTGGGCCTCCTCCCGCTGGGGGACCCCCTGTCCCGTCTCGCCCCGGGGCATCTCCTGACCCATACAGTGGGCCACCACCCACTGTGCCCTCCCGGCCTAACCGCGCACCCCCGAGTGTGCCCAGGTGAGTGAAACTGAAAGGTATTTCGGGCTCAACAAACTCCTTCCTCCCCCAACGCAGAGACATCCAAACCGTAGTTATGAATCATTTTAAGTTATCTAAGCTGAAGTGTGGACACTTACTCTCTGTTACCAAGGGGGATGTGAAGACACCTGGATGAGGGGATAAAGGAGGTAAATGAAAGTTGAGAGCTCTGGATGTGATAGAGGATAGATGAATAGATTGATAGCGACCCCTAAATAGGATTTTATTTTCTTCCTCGTCTTTTGGTTTGGGTAAAGATCTGACCACTTCCTTTCACCTAATCTCCTTCTGCCACCATTGAGCTTTCAACACGCTGTCAAGCTGTCATCAGCAACAGATAACACACCGTTCATCGCTTAAATCCACCGCACCACACTCCTCATCTGAATAACGGCTGAATGAGGTTTAAAGGGCGACTCTTAACGTGGGGGGTGTCCTCTCTGTTCTCAATTAACTGTATGTGGCTTTGTAAAGTTTGCCCTGTGCTTGCCTGTGTTTGTGAGCTAGCTAACATATCTTAACCTGGATTGACTGACTGTCAGAATAGCGGCTCGCCTGTTTTACTGTAGAGGACGCTAACGTCGCTGAGCTAAGCTCTCACTGAAAAATGTAACCTGAGAGTATCCAATAATCCCAGTATCCTCATTGATATCAATCCAAAACGCAGTCCTGCATTCAGGTGAGAGCTGAGCACATGTGACGCTGGTCATTTCCTTCACTGTAACTGTTTGCACTCCTTCTCTCTCTTCCTGCTCCTCTTCTTCATCCCTCTCTCTGTCCCACACATGACTATGGTTCCCTCCACAGAATCACTATCACTGACCAGTGAGGACTAACACTGCTGGTACGTTGGGTACTGTCCGCCATCTTCATCGTCATCATGACCATCTCTAGGAAGCCCTCTTTCCGCTGCATGACATTCCCTTTATTTCTCACTTTTCTGTTCTTTTCTCAGAGCGCTGCACGGTCAAACACACACCCTGTCCGGAAGGTGTGTGTGTTTGCGTCTAAGTCTGAGCTGATTTGGGTCATGACCTTTAGGGGCGTTGTGTTTTAACGGGGCCCTAGAGCAGGGAAGAGGAGATTTCTGTGTGCAGCAGGAACAAGTTAAAACAAATTCAACAAAACTTTAAGACCGTTGTTGGTTTTTGGTTGAATGTGGTGTATATATATATATTTATACATATATACTTATATATATATGTCATGACATCTCACCCATCGTTAACTATATGTGTCTGATGTTGTCCTTCAGAGTGACTGTACTGTATCAAAGACCTTCACTTTTTCTTGGGAAATCTCGATATTTTAACAATTTCAGGCCAAATGAAACAATCTGAATCTGTGGTTGAACTGCTTGCAATTTATGTGTAATCCTTGAAAAGATTATTTTGCAAAAAAAACAAACCAAAAAACTTAAATTTATTGCCAAGAATCAGACGAGAATATCAATACTATACTCACAACAATACAGTAAATATGTAGCTGCCATGTTAGCTAGCTTAGCTTGTTCAATTTCTTGCCAAGAGCAACCCGAGAAGACTGACACCACTCTTGTGTCTGTACCGAAAGTATGTCACAACCACGCCTCAGCCATAGCTAGCTTAGCTTAGCTTAGTACAAAGGCTACAGTTTCAGCTGGCTGGTTTCCATGTTAAAGTGGTAAAATCAAACAAATACAGAAACGTAAAACAACACACTGGACTATAAATGTTTTTTAAAAGTGAAATTTGCCTAGATGATTGAAACCGCTCTCAAGTCTGCGCGTTAAAGCTAAAAGCAGCAGCTGTGTTGCTTAGCTTAGCATAAAGACTACAAACTTGGCTGCTTCACTTTGTGGACGAGAGAGTTACAGCACAGAACAAAGCAGTGTGTTAATTAATGAGCGTTAGAGGCGGCTACTTTAGCTAGCTTGGCAACTTAGCCTAGCAAAAAGCTTTAGCTAGCTAAAGTTGCTCATGGTGGCGACATATTTACTGGACAGGCGTGAGTGGTATGTTACACACTTACCGTACATTTTAACTGTTACCTGCTTTAGATGTTATTCAGAATTCATTGTAAATCTCGGGGGCATCTCAAGCATCTGGGTTTTAGCTTTCCTGCAACAATCCCATGTAATGTGTAAAGCTGTATGTTACTGTACCTTAACTACAGCTAGTCAGCGACACTTCCTCACCTGATGCTTGGACATATTAACTGACACCTTTGTGACGTTTTTGGGTCTCCTCCATGTGTTATCCCACGATATTAATAGTCGTCTGTGTGAATTTAAAGTATTTCTGTGAGTGTGCATACATTTGCACACGGGTGACCTTAAACTTTAACCTTGAGTGACAAAAAAAGAAAAGTCGCACACCCTGAAACCACTAATCCAACCTCTTCTCTCCTCTTTGTGTCCTGTTTGTGTCTATGGCAGTCGGAGACCCCCACCTTCTCCAACCCACTAGACCTCTGAGCTCCTCCCACCCTCCTCCATCTGTTCCTCCTCCGGATGAGAGGACACAGACAACAGCGCCACCTTCCTGTCGTTCTCTGCCTCACCTGACCCGCGACCGGCTCCCTTCTCCTGCTTCTCCCTTACGACAAGCCATGTTTATCGCTCTCTCTCTCTTTCTCTCTACTCCCCTCGCCCTCCTCACCCCTCTGTTACCACACAGAGATGCTGAATACTTGAAACTCACTTGCATGACTCAAAACATGTTGCACCCTAAGATTTTACTACGTAGAGACTAAAGAAACAAACTCCTGCTCACATGATATACAGTATATCCTTAAACTGGGGGGGTGAACACATTTAGCATGACGCTGTGCCTGAGTATTTCTAATGGGTAGTCTGGGTCTCTGTTGTTTTATTTTCCTTTAAAGGAACACTTCACCCTGAATGAAACAGGGTTCATATCACAGATCTATATGTAAAAAAAAAAAAGGAACTTTGCAAAGTAAGAGATGCAAACCACAGATGCAAGCTGAAATGCACGGGACACTCTGTGTATCTTTTAATTTCTCACTGCTGTATTCAGGTTCTGATCTGTGACCGTGGTCCCCTTAAAAATCTCAGGCGAGGACACACTTTCGTCACTTTTGTGGATTTTAATAATACCGGTACTTTTAGATTAGAGATAGACCTTTGTGGTTTTGAGATTTCCCTTTTTTTATTTTTCCTCTTGCCAAATAAGTTGTATTTCTCTCTCTCTCTGTTTCTGCACCTCTCACCGAAGCAGCCGGCCAAGCAAGGGCGGGCCCTCTCGCCCCGAGAGCCCGCTGCCGCCTTTCGACTCTTAGAAGACACCCCACCCTCCGTTCTCCCCCCTTTGTTACCTCCTCTTCCTCTTCTTCTCCTGAACACATGCACCCATCACTCACTCACAGGAGGGAGGAGGGCCTGAATGAAACGAGGGAGGAATCGGGCCACGGACTCTCCACCTTCAGAGCTCCACTTTCCTCCCCTTCCTCTTTCTCCCTATGCAGGATGGCACAAGGAGCTTTTTAAGGCACTTCTGGATTATTGTTATTTTTTTGCCTGCTCTATCCTCCTCCACCTGTGTTTTGTCTTCATTTCGAATGAACAACCAAACCTTATTCTCCCTGAACCGCTGTTGTCTGTGCTTCCGCAGAACCTATGCAACAAAATGGTTTATCAGTCTTTTCTGACAAAAAAAAAAAAGGTGCCTCCCACGGCTCTTTTCCCCTCTGCCCAATTTATCTCTTCACACAAACCTTTGTTACTGCTTTATGTAACCTAGGCGGGATCTAAATGGAAAGTGCAATATACACATATATATACAGGATAACTGCACGGCACCAGTCACACAAGAGTATATTTCTAAACACGAGAGGAAGGGAATTGGCGGCCTGGGTTGCACCGCGAGACTGTTAGATAACTCCTCACGCATCGTTTCTGATACACTGTCGTGGAAAAGCATTCGAGCCAGGTTGATGATCTGCCGTTTTTCTTTTTCTGTTTTTCCCTCCCCCTCCCTCTTTTGTTCTTTTCTTCCTTCTCTCAGTGGTCACGGGGGTGAGTGAGAACATGAAAGCAGCCACAGTCTATGCATTAATCTAGCTCCTTCTGTCTCACCCTCACGTCGCTGTCTCGAGGGCCCGTGAACTCGACCCGTCGTTTCACCCCATACTTTCTACCGCTCGATTCATCTGTCACGTGTTGTGTTGTATTTTTGACCCCGAACAGTACAGTACAGTACAGTACAGTACGGCCATTTAAATCCTCTTGAAACACGTCACCGGCCCCTCGTGCGTCTTGACTGCAAAGCATATTATTATTTAATGGTAAATAGTTTATTATGGACATATCTTAATGTGTTATTATGTATATGTGTGGTGCATCTTATTGGACACTGTCTAGAGAATTTAGTCTGCGATGTAAGAAACTGCTGAATATTTAAATTATTATGAACATATAAGGAAATAATGCTGGAAAAAAACAAAAACATGAAGTACCGTGATGTATGTGGACGTCGGCAGGTGGTTTGATACGTTTTGCTTGTAGTGGAGAGGGTGATTTTGTTTTCCTGGTCCCTCCCTGTGTGAACGCCGGCGGCATCGAAGGGAGGGACAGCGTCAGTGTGTGTGTGTGCAGCAAACGAAGTCCTGCAAACTGATGTGGATGAGAGGGCGACTTTAACCTGCAGGACTGCTGTGCTCTGTCAACAGATTAAAAACTTCAGTGTAACGAGCGACGCTTCCTCCTTGTCTCCTTTTTCTTTTCATGGTTGTAAACATTAGCATCACAGTCAGAGGGATCTAATAGAGACGGTTCAATAAAGCTAATCCAGTCATCAGTTACAGTACTAATGATTTACTCCACTGACGATACACAATAATAAAAATAATAAAAGAAATTTAAACATAATGACAAAGCACAAAGTACATTGTTTACCCTGTATTCCTTCATACACTGATCAGGCAAAACATTATGACCTAATATGCCTAATATTGCGTAGGTCTCTTTTATGCCTCCAAAGCAGTTGTGACTCATCAGAGAATGGACATGGGCCCTCTGAGGGTTTCAATTCAGTGCTGTTAGTGGGGGCCTTAGGGTCCCATGAGCAGAGGGGAGGGGCCTCTGTGCATCATCCCACACATACTTGACCAATGTTAGATATTACAGGGTCATATGAGGGCAAAACCAGAAAGCAGTGCTCTTCTTCTATCATGTCATAAGTGGGGTTGTTTGCCGCTTTGCTGCAGCTTTACTCACAAGATAGGATGTGCCACACAATCTAATGTTTCACCTTGTAGAAACCAGTTAGAGCTGGTCTTGGCCACACATGGAAAACCAATGATATATGAAAGGCAGTGCTCCTCCTATTGTCTTTGGGCGGTGCCCAGATAGAACAATACTTCTGTGTATGCTTCGTCCGGGGCTTCTCTTTTTCTACCCATAAGGTGGTTAAGCGCTGACTCTGTACCCATTCTCTGCGTGCTAAATAAACTGTCAATTGGAGAGAAGTTGTCGAGTGGTGTATTCATAGTCGGACTAACCTTTCCAATATGTATAAAGATCCTGGGCTGAAGGAGAGAGAAAAGTTCCTCCTTCAACATCAGTTTAGGATTGAGTGAATTTGGAGGCCAAGTCAACACCTTGTGCTGTGTATCATGTTTCAATTGTTTTTGTGTGTGTTTTAGTCTGTATCCTGCTGAGTGTCATCGCTATGGGTTGGGGGTGCCTGGTCTGGTCTAGGTGGGTGCTACATGTCTAAGTAACATCCACATGAATGCCAGGACCAAAGGTTTCCCAGCAGAACACTGAACTGTCCCAAGATGGTCAAAGCTATTTACTTCTTCTGTCAGGGGTCATAATGTTGCGGCTGATCAGTGTATATAACGACACGCATCACTTCCTGTCTGTACAAACAAACCTTTAATTAGTAATTATATTAATTAAACTTTTAATTTGAAAGCATCTTTGTAGCTTTTCCTATCTCATGGAAAGCACAATCAGAAGCGATGAGACTCATAGGATGGTTTGAACATCTCCATGGCAACGGGGTGAACTTGGTGTTTTGTTGAAGGAAGTTTTTTGGGCTCTTCCTCTAATCTATTCAGTGAGATACTGGGTCATTTGATTAAATTAAATTAAATATTTTTATTTAGTTTAATATTAGTTTAATATTAAATTAAACCATGTGAGAAGTTTAAAAGTAAACTGGTCTTAATCAGTGTCATTAGTGCCTGCTCTGGTCTGTGTCTCTTATTTGTATAATTATTTGGGCACATTGGGATTTGACCACAGACACATGAAATAGAGAACAGAGCCATACTTACAAAATAAATGTACAGCAAATACAGGTATAGAGTATGCCGAGTTGAGGTCATATAGAGTCAATGGTTGTGTTTAAATGATATTAGCAACAACGTCCTACTGTCACATGGAAAAATGTCTCCTGTAGCTTTACTGTTTGGAGTAGCAGCAAATCCAGACACTTTGTTTAAGTTGCTCAATCAGTTTTATTCAGGAGAAGGGGAGAAAATATTACTCAAGGAAAAAAAAAAAAAATCAATCAATCAGAAAGCTTCTGTCAGAAGCAGCACTCAAACATATCTCTCAGTGATCCTTCATTTCCATCCTGCAGTCGCTTCTAATTTACATTAAAACTGATTAGTTCAGGTACTAACTTATTCCAAATAAATACAATATTTTCTTTTTTGTTTTCCTCTTTACTTAACTCAATCTTTGTATTAAATCACAGCCAGTCAGTAACCAACGACAACCCGACGGCTATCCACGCTGCCAGCCACCTTCCTCCCCCCCACTCACACCAGGCATAATGAATATACAATATGTTACACAGGTACAGTATATACACACCACCTCTTTTACAGTAAGGACAATAAATGCTTTCTCATTTGCCATTCGTTGCAATCACGCGCAGAACGTATTTAACAGTGAATTAGAAAGCGCGGGAAATTATTTCATCTTCATTTATTTATCTTACAAGCCCCCGAATAACAGTACTAACGTGTATTTATGTCTTGGTCTGACCTCGGAAAAGCGAAAAAAAATAAAATAAAAAATAAAAATAAAATCTGTGACAAAGAAAACCAGAATGCTAAGAAGCGAGGAATATTATTATTTTTAATGAAAGGTTTATCGTTAAGTGCTGTGGTTCAGGTGCTGTTTACTGTCCCTCTAAACAACACCAAGTACATATGGCAACCACGTACTTTAATATTTTAATAAGCCTCGAGTTAATATACTTAAAACACCAAACTTCGCCCAGCTGCTTCCTGCCCCGTTACTTTAAATATCAAGTTTAATAATTTATTAAATGTGTCCTCTACAGCAAAATAAGCACATCCTCTCAGACTCCAGAGACATCCAAATAAAACTTCCTGCAGTGTTTTGTTTTAATATATGACCTCGCAGGGAGACTCAAGTCCTCGCATATTAAAATCATGTAAAGACAAGCAGCTGGTGCCTAGATGTGATCGGAAATGGAGGAAAAAAGAAATATGTCGTAGCTCAAGTCTCTGTTATTAGCTGTAAAGGGAAGGAAATAAATCCATCCAATCGATATTTGTGAACACGAGCATCTCTCTTAAACTTGTCGTTTTCATTCATTCAAAAAAAATCTCCCTCGTTTTTAGTTTTTAATGCCCAAAGGAGACGAGTCATTTGCCAACGCGGGAGAAAAAAAAGTCGACTAGTTTTGTGAAGAGAGTTGTTCATTTTCCCAATATTGGATTGGTCCCTCACATTTTGGAAAATCTTGAAGTGAGTGTTACACAAACACGCGGCGACACACATTTTCGATTCAGTGGGATCCTCTGCGTTAAGCTTCATGGGATCAAACATCACCGTCCAATCGGCATGAGCGCTAAAATGAGAAGCTTTGTACAGTTTTAGTGCAATTATATCATCTGATAGAACTCTACCAAAATAAATTTACAATGAATGTAAGTTTGGCCGAGGAGGAAACGGTTTGGGTTCACCACAAACGCGCACACACACACACACACACACACACACAATCCAGTTGTTAATTCATCTTTGATATGTAAAACTACAAGTAAACGTAACAGGAAAGAACTTTTGAATAGTGTCAATTCGGTTAAAGACCCCATGAAAGGAAGTTATGGTGCAGGAGATGGACTGTGTTGAGTCCAGTCAGAGACAGACGGAGACCAAACCACCTGTATGTAACTTTAAAAACGTTACCTTAAGTCTGGAGAAGATGCCTGTAGTACCTTCATAACTTTTACTTAAACATTTATTTTTTACTTCGTGGGGTCGTGTTAAATTGCATCTATGCCCTTCGGTTAATTGGGTCAACCACCAGCTCGTAATGGCGGCGACATCTCTCAGTCGTTGACACAAAAACTTGCTCAACAAACTTATTTTCAGTGTTTGGAACAGCAACATCTGCCTCCATCTTCCCCGATCGTGCAGGCTCTTCACTTCAAAACACCACCTACAGCTTCAGAGCGCATATGTGCACTAAACTTCCTTTACTGACTTAACTTTCTCTTAATTCTCTGCATTTATTAGTTTTGCCACCCGGCCTCACATGTTCCCGCTGCACCTCACTCCTCTTCACATTACACACACGTACAGGTATTACATTCAAACATGTTGCTCTACTTTGTTTTTTTTTTTTTTTGGCATGAGTACAGTGAATTAAAACAGAGATTTGCACTTGAGTAAAGTTGCACGCAAACAAGCTGCTAGTTTCTCACAGCTCTTGAAGTACTGTATCAGCGAGGGGACAGAATATATGACCCCTTTATTGCACATATGTGAGAGATGGGAATTCAAAATCACAGCGAGGAGAATAATCGAATAGCAGTTAGGAATACTGATTACCTCCTCTCTGGGAAGAGCGTCGGAGACGAACAAGAACGTAAAGACAACAAACAGAAAATCCTTTTAACTATGCACACACTGGTGCCGACACACAGGTAAAAGACGGGGCATTTTAATGTAACTGGGTCAAAGACACTCTGTGACCAGTTTTGTAAGGTGTCAAATTTCCAAAGAAGTGTTTGTGAATGGGATCAATAAGCTACAAATATGGTAAACTGAGGGCTTTCATATTCCCCAGACTTCAAGACATGTCCAATAACTCCCACGCACACAAACATACAAAAGTCTATGTCATACACACACACACACACACACACACACACCTCACACCACCAGGATCTTGACCTCGTCCTGTTCATCAGGCCGGTAAAAGAAGGGGATGCAGGGGTTCTCCCCGAGGAAGGGAGGGGATCTCTGAGCTCCCTGTGGGTTCTGGATCTCCTGGAGCAGCTGCATGATTTGTTGGGCTGTGCCGTCCTCTTGGGGCGCCAGGGACTTGGAGTCAGTCTGAACAGATGATAGCGTCTGGGATGAGGACGCTTCCAGACCTGGGGAGGGCTCTGTCAGAGGGATGACCTCCATCGCTTCTGCAGCAGAGATAAAGTCATGAAGTTTAGTAAAAGTGACAGTTGAGACAAAACAGTGATATGAACTGCAATTATCTGGCAGCTGACTTCTAAACCAGAGGTCTTCAACAGGGGGTCCGCAGAGGTGCTGCAGGGGGGTCAGACTACAGGAGCACCTACCCAATTTTGTAATCAGTGAAAGAGAAACTTCAGAAATCCTCCATTCCACTCTCAAACATGATTACAAAACTACAAGACTTGAAAACAATAGTGCAACACACTGACTGCACCTCCACACAAAGAAGCAGGAGTAAACAATTACGATAATCCTGGTTTAAGAGCACAATTAACCTGTCCATGACCAGATAATCTGTGCAGAACAAGACGGATCTTGGCAGATTTCTGGGAGGGCTGAATTTACAGAGAAACTCCTGGAGTCTGAGTCCAACATTATTAAATAATCATAATGTAGAAAATCACAATTAATAGCTAAAGATGCTAAATCTGTCAGTGTATGTGTTACTGGTGTGTTTCTTTTTAAATGACACTGAGGTCGTGTGTAATTAACAGCTACTGAATTCTGTTTACAACCAATAATTTCCTGTCACACTTGCTTTATGCCACAAGACGCAAGTAAATTTCCCCATCAGATCACGCATCTAATCCTCTGACCATCTTCTAGACTCTGTGACACAGTACGTGTGATTGTTCTTACCTGCGTTAAGCTCGCCGTGTGCTTGATGCTCTGGGTGAGTGTGGTCCTTCCCAACAGGAAGCAGGTCGGGGTTCACCAAGCCCGCGCTGGCTACAGCTCCGTTGTAGCGGTTGTACCAGTCGTTCCTCTCGGCCACCAGCCTCATCACAAGGTCCTGCAGCTCTGCCAGCTTTGCCTGATGGACGGGAGACATAGACATGTGGGATACAGGCCGAAACAACATGAGGAGTGTAATTACTCTAATAGCTTCATTACTTTTCATTAAAGCCAAACAGTGACAGTGAAGATTAAGCACTCTCTGACCACTCATCAAAACAAAACCAGATGTGGGCTAGTCATGAAACAAGAATTTCAAACTTCTGCAAGTTCACTAGGGAGACGTGTTTGCTTCTGTATTGAGTAAATGTTGAGCAGAAGTTATTTCTGTGACCGTCCCTTTACAATAAAGTTGTCCATACCTTCATCTCCTCCTTATCCTGGGCCAGCATGCTGATGTACTGCTCTTTCTCTTGGTGCTTCTGCTTCATGATAGCCCGCTGATTCTGGTACAAAGCTATGTACTCCCCTGAGAAGATATACGGATAACAGAGATGATTATGGTAATGAATTATTTAGATATACGGAGCAAACACTATAGGACAATAACTAAAAGACATTAGTCTCACCTATAGTGTCGGTCTCTCCAGACAACTGGATGCAGCGGTGCTCCAGTTCCTCCACCCTCTCCTTCAGATCAGCTTTCTCTTGCATGAGGGACGTGAAACGCTGCTGAAGCTTCTCCATTGCAGCTTGTAGCGCCTGATGAACTTCCACCGGCACTCCTTTTTGTCAAGGAACAACACAGAGTATATTAACGTTTACAAAATACCCTCCATGACCTAAATAATCTGATATAATCTACAAAACGTAAAGTCAAACTTTTTTCCTTCTTCTAACCTGAATGCTCATGGCTGTGTTCACAGTGATTGTGCTGGCCGTGACTGTGATCATGCTCGTGGTCATGAACAGGTTTGTAGCTGTGGTGTTGCTGCTCCAGACTGAGTGCCACAGCGGCCTGGTGCCGTGCTGCCATATGGAGCCTGTGCTCCTCCTCAAGTTGCCTTCTGGCCTCGTCCCTCTCTGCTTCCACCTGGGCCAAAGCTCCTCGGATAAAGTCCTCCTGTTGGGGGACGGGAAGTGGCAATGAGGCGAGAAGAAGCTATGAAACATGTTGAACTAAACCAAAAGCAAAATTATCAGCATCTTTAAAACAATTGCAATGTTGTGTAATAAAAGGCAAAGTAAAGAAAAGCATCCGAATAATAAATATCTACATGAGGAGTTTTTGAGGAATAAAATTCAGCACCCTTCTTACCATCTCTGTCTGGCTCTCAAAGTCTTCAGGAATAACTATGGAGGAGGACTTTTTTGGGCTCTCCTGCAGGGACTGGCTTTCCACTCCATCTCCTAAATGACAAATTACTTTTTTTTGTGGCAATTTCTTAAGAGAATGACTGCAGCATTTATTATTGTTGTCTGTAGCTGGTGCCCTTATGTTGCTTGTCTTTAAAGGGTACAGATTTGACTGAGACTGGTGGTGCTGCAACAGCAGTACATAAACAATGGTGACAGTACATTACAGTAAGGGAGAAAACTTACCCTGGTCTCTGGATGTCGACACAAGAGCTGAGCTGTTGAGCAGCTCCTTCACCTCAGTCTTCAGCTGCTCATTGTCTTGGACTAGCTTCTCCAAATGCTCCTGTAGGAGGAGACGGAGAATGTCAAGAGTGTCAAGAAAGATAGAAAAGAGGAAGGAACAGGAAGTGAGGTTACACAGCATAAATAAATGACTGTACAGTCTATACACTGAACTGTCACATTATAAAAGGTTTTACTAGTGAAACCCACCTGTGCTTGTTTGAGCTGACTGTGACTGATCTCCAGCTGTGCACGGCCGTGGCTCTCATCGTGCTGCAGCCGGTCCATGAGCTGGCTCTGCTGGAGAAACTGTTGATGCAGCTGTTCCCTCTCTGAGACCAAGGCCTGGTAGCCAGCGGAGTACTGCTGCAGGTGGGCCACTACCTGGTCCCTCTGCTCCATCAGACCCTGAGTCTCCTGACATTTCAGCTCCAACTGGAGGCGAGGAAACATAAATTAACACCATATGGCTATAATCATCTACTGTTGTTAATGTGCACATGACAGAGACAAGTATATGCGCTGAAACAAAATGGTGCAGGAGAGTGGTGTGTATGGCCTTACCTGCTCCTTGACGTTGTGCAGCTCCTCTTGTAATTCCCCCATTCTGCGAGCCAGCTCCTTCTTCACATGTTGCTCTGACTGGATGGCAGTGGTCAGCTCCATGTTCTCATTAGTCTGGCAGAGTGAATGAGTAACAGGAATTTTGGCTTAAAGACAGCAGTCTCACACAAGCAGCACGTTTTTTTCAAGATTTAAAAAAACAAAAAAGCCACTTTCAAGAAGCAATGAAAATATATGAATAAGAAGCCAAGTGAATGTGCCAATAAAAAATAAAAAAACAGTTGAAGTGTAAGATTTTTCAGTCTCACCAGTTTGACAAACCCGTTCTGTAGCTCAGCCAGCTGGTCCTTCAGCGTGCGGTTTTGGGTGAGAGCGCGGCTAATAGTGGCCTTGTCCGACTGAACATCCTCTAACATGCGCCGGCGGTCCTCTTCCTCCTGGGTTTGACTCTCCACCTGCCGCTCCATCTCCCCCAGACGTGCCTCCTGCTCTGCACACATGCGGCTCAGCTGCTCGTTATCCCGCAGCTGGAAGAAGAATTACAGATGATTTAAGAAACTTCAAAGACAAAAAGGTGCCACGTTGGAAGCACTAATGATCCATCGATTCAGTAAGGACAAAGTCAATTTTTGCTTTAACGATTAAACCACCATAGATGAATCACATTAAACACAACAAAATGCATACCTGTGCCTGGTACTGTGCAGTAACAGCATCCTTCTCCCGTTGCAGATTGTTTAGAGCTTCCTGCAGAGCCACCTCACTCTCTGACGGCCCTGAGGGCTGAGGCTCTGCTCCATCCTGAGCTTCTCTCTCCTGGGATAATAACGCTACAGGAGAAGAATGACACTTATCAAATGTGCTACTGTTTAGATGCTACAGCATTTAACATTATGCTGAACTAAATATTACCACACAATGTTTTTAAACTGCTACTGGGATATTTGACAATAAATACAATATAGAGCTGATGTTCAACAAACTCATAGTAACAATACATCAGTGAAAACCTTGACTCCAACAAAAATGAGAACCTCTAGAGGAGGACAGAGTCTGCCACGTACCAGCAGCATTTTTTAGCTCTGCGATGCTGGCCTCCAGTTCTTGGACTCTGTTGATATTTCGGTCTCTCTCCTCTGCCACCAAGGACACCTTCACAGACACATGTCAACTAGTCATTCAAAAGTCAAATCATTCAAAGCCATAGTCTAACATAATCCATGCTGATGTTCCCATACCTGTGTTAGCAGCTGTTCTGTTTTGTCCTTCCATACACGTCCGTCCTCCTGGATCTGCTCCGCATAACAGTCCCTCTCTGTCTTCAGATGGGAGATGGACTCCATCAGCTGCAAAATCACAAATGTAGAGGGTGAAATGGTGTTAATTTAAGAAGACTTTACTGTCATACAGTAGTTTATACATCAGTTTCATAAAAGAATGGAATAGAAAATCTAGGAAGGATGGATGACATCTTATGGGTCATGAAATATTGATCATGAAAATGATAAAGCAATCGTTCAAATCAGAATAAACGACTGTATCTGCTAAGACAAGAGCTTTAGAATAAATATCAACGTAACAATGGGCAGTAAATCAAAACTCTTGATATCAAGACAGACATGCAACTTGTATAACACATCCAGATAACTTTAAGAGACACTCCTTGCGTACCTGGTGATTGTGCACCTCTAGCTGCTGCTTCTCTTCTAGCAGTAGCTGGACCTGCTGGTTGATACTAGAGGGATCTGACTGACTGGAGCACTGGAAAGAAAACAGATAACAAAGATGTTGCAGTAAAAATGGAGATTACTCATAACATCTGTCTACAGTATCAGCTACTGTCAAGCTGAGGCCAAACTTCTTAAAAACAGACAGTCAGGGACAACCAAAAGCCAGACAGTGTCACAGGGAGTAGGGCTGCAGCTATCGATTCTTTTTGTAATCGATTAATCTAGCACTTTATCGATCGATTAATCGAGTAATCGGATACTTTTTATGTTTTTAAACAACCATAACAAATAATGCATAACAAAAATTATGTGGCTGTAAAATGTTCAAGCATTTGCCTTTTATTTCTCAAAAAAACAGAGAACTCCAACTCCAACATTTGGCTCCAAAACTAAGCCCATTTATTGCAATTTACCCATTAAAAGTGCCAGTGACAATAATTAAATAACAATACAGTTAAGCGAACTTATTGTTAGATTTCTACAGCTGCAGCATTTACCATTAGGCTACTAACAAATAATACATAATTTCTGGGGTGAGCCCTATAGTAACCTAGCAACCTGTGTGCTTGTGAACGCGTGCTGTGCGTGAGGAAGAGTGAGAGAGATGAGGGTGCATTTTTCACAAGAGGCGAGCCACTTTTACGACAACATACTACGTCACCTTTGCAAATGTGCATTTCTACGTCTGGGTTTTGAGCTCGTTTCTGTCCCTTTTTAATTAAAAACCGGTCCATTTTGGGTTTTACGCCAGCTAGTGGAGCTTACGTCGCCTGCCCGAATACGTGCGCTGCGGTCAAGTTTTGTAAACAATGCCACATGGCCACTTTCATTCACGCTTTCCATGATTCTGCTGCGTGAAATGTATTACAACTTATGAATGTAATGATCCCAAACTTTAGACATTTCTTGCCATTTATGGGCATCTTTACTGTCCGCCATTGCGCCAAATAAATTCAAAATGTATCACGCGCTGGTGGTGTGCGTCGCATAGGTGCTTCCGTGCTTCCAAAACAACGGTCCGTGTGGAAAAGTCAGATCCCCCGCGTATAGTGCGCGTCATAGGAATTTAACGAGGCTTCGAGGCAGAGGTTTTGCCTCGAGGAATTTTTGTAATCGAGTTAATCGAGTAACTCGACGAATCGTTTCAGCCCTAACAGGGAGTTGGAAGAAAGTAAACACATCAAACTTATCAAATCAACTCAAAGATGGATCTGTACACTGGATTCAGGCGAGCAAGTTTCAGTTGTTAATTTTAGAAAAACTAATGTGTCGTCATAATGCTTCATATGCATTACCAAAAACAAATGTGCACTTCTTTAGGGTAAAGTAGCAAGAGATAGGTGATGCTTATAATGTCTGCTGTCAGCCTGTCAAAACATAATGTTCTGTGTGCGTGGTAAAAGAAATTACAGCATTATGTCATCCTAACTGTGGCTTTCAGAGCTCTAGCTTGAGAAACTGAGATAATTTAAGGCGTAAATGTGTTTGAGGTGATAAAATGTACTGTAACACACCTGTTGTAGCATGAGATCAGCTATCTCCAGCCTCTTGCGAAGATCTTCCACCTCCAACCTCATTGCTGCATTTTCCTGCGTGCTCAGTTTCAGCTGCTCCGACATCTCCGAGTTCTGCTGCTTCGACTCTTCACTCAAGTTGCTGTGAACACACAGAGATAGAATTTCTAACGAGACCTGCTTGTATCATCTGTCAAAGCAATTTTAGAAATAAGAGAAAATGTTTGTATGTTAGGGGAAAAGCGACTTACTTTAGTCTGAACACCTCCAGTCTCAAACTGTCTCTTTCCTTTTCAAATTCTTTGTTGTGCTACAGACAAAATGAAAATAGTAAAAACAAATTAAGAGAAAATCTTATATTCGTTATATTCTTCTTATATAGCTTAGATATTTTTTCTAACTACTAGTTTTTATGGTGTGAGTTTACTGCAGTGTCTTTTACCTTTTCAAACTGTTTCTGCTGCGCTGAGACAGAAGAGAGCGTTCTCTCCAGCTCTGACACTCTCTGCTTTGTTGCCTGCAGACGGTTGTTTAGCTCCTCTGCATCAGCTACACACAAACACATACAAAGAGAGTGATAAGCAATGTTAAGTAACTGCTGTAGCACTAAGAGCTTATCGTGTTTATTATGAAACACACCTGTTTTCTGCCGTGCAGCTTGCTGTGTGTACTGTAGTGCTGTTTGTAGCTCTGATTTCTCTGATACCAGTATGCCAATGGTCTGGATATGAACCTTGAGAGAGCACAAAGCAAAGAGCACAGATCTTGATGAGACTAGATAATGTCAACTGACTTCATACAAAGACCCTGATTAAATCTAAACATTATAAGTAAATTCAGCTCTTCACGCTGTCCATTACTCCTCAGTGCTTCAGCATTTCAGCATAACCAGTTCTTGCCAGCATGAGCAATTACTGGGGGAACGGTTGGAATTAGGAGGGTGTGTTAATGGATCACATTTCTATCCATTTTATAAAAAGACCACGCAACACACTCTGATATCATACACAGAGACATTATAGTGCAGTGCAAAGAGATATTTTACTAGTTTGCCATTGCTACAGAATCCCTTAGAAATGCCTGATCACACAAATTCAATTAAAGTTTGGGTCAGAGAAATTACCTGTAATTGCTCCCGCATGGCTCCCTGCTCCTTCGAAAACCTCTGTTCAAATTCTTTCCGCTCCTGGAGGAGGAAGAAGTGCATGAATGAAATGAAATTGAAATCCTGTCACACCAAAAAACCCAACAACAATGAAAGAGTTGAGACAGAGGTGAAAGGGAACATTGCCTACCTTTTGCAGCTGATCTGTGAGCTCCTGAGATTGCTGTACCTGCCAGACCCACAGGATATACATGTAAGTTTAGGAAAGGAAAACACTGTGTTCTTCATCAGAGCAGTTTCAGTTTAACCGCTATAAATATAACCACCATTCTGGCAAAGACCTCATCTGCATGCCAGACAAGACACTGATATTTGAAGTTTTGAGTTCATTGAGGTTTGTGTGCTAAACTGGCTTGAAAAGGCCTCACTACCAGAAATCTGCAGTCAACTCTTTATGCCGTGTTTATGCTTTGCAAAAATGTATTTCACTCAACCTTAACAAAAGATAAATAAAGAAACCATGCATGACATGACATGACATGCTGAGTGCATTGCAATACATGCACAGATGTAATTAACTATGGTCCACGGGCAGGAAAGGGGTTACTCTAATCTCACACAAACGTGCACACACAAATATGCATACACACAGCTTCTTACCAGCTGGTCTAGCTTGGTATTGAGCTGAGCGTTTGTTAGGTTGCTGGATTCCAGGGCGGCTGCCAGCTCCTGGTTCCGACTCTATCACGTGCACACATGCATCCAGGAAAGGAAAAAGGAAAGAAAATTAAAAATAAACAAGAGAGGGATAAAGTGCAGTGGCACAAGTCAAACAAAGAGGATAGGAGGAGGAGAAAAAAATAATAAAGTGTGAATTATTAACATGGAGGCAAACAGAAGCACCATTAAAAGTGGAGCACAAATGTACTTTCAATAATGACGAATGAAGCAAATAATTCAAATACACGATGGCTGTTAAACTGATTAATGGAACTTGAAGCAGTGGAGCCTCAATAGAAACCTATTTAAGTATCATTTGCAAAAGATGTGCACTGGATCCACATGACCACCTTCATCATATTAAGCCCCTGCCCAGTGGTGAAAGCTTCCAAGTGTCGTTTAATGAGTCAGGTAATTAAGATAATGTCACATGGTGTAAACTGATATTTTGGGGTTTCTGTTCCTCTCCTACAGCCCTCTCCAGAAAGATCATTCACCACAATTTTATAAAGGGACGAAGCATATTAGTATACCATCATTAATCCAACAAATTCCATTTGCTCCACTCCATCTATTTGAAATAGTTGTAATGCGTTGTGGTTCTTTCATTAGCATCTAATTTTCCACACTTGCACACGGTCTCATTTTGGGGAGTACATGTGATGTGCTGTGCAGTTAACGAAATTACACAAAGCTGGAAAGGTCACCCTCATACTTTGGTAAGATGACACTGGTAATTCTGACAGCATGAGCGTCGCATGAAGGCCTAGTTATATTGTTCCATAAACCAAATGACACTAAGATAGCTCTGAATAATGTAACTGAGTTCAAACTGTTAGATTTCTGTCTTACCTCCAGTTCCCGTTCACTGACAGCAGGTGCAGTGTCTCCATTCACATAGGCAGTAGATGACTAGAATGACACAATGACACCAGATATTTGATCATAAATGCCACAGGGAGCCCAGATACGGAAACATTCAGGAATTTGTAGGGAAAAGAAAATGAATGTGCTTGAATAAAGAGCCGCTACTAGGCTTACGGCTGACACAAGTTTGTTGCATAGCAGATAGACCGTTTGATTAGTCAGCAGCGGTAAGACTAACATTTCATCATAGAACCGTAATAATAAAAATAACTGTGTCTCAGATACTTGACAAAAAAACCCGACAGACTTTGTGGTTTGCTGCTGACGGTGCGAACTAACAGATAGTTCAGATAAAATATATCAAGTTTGTTTATTGCACAAGTTGATGTTGTCAGTCAGCCTGAAGCCACTGGGAATGACTGGCAGAAATGCTTCTAGCGCTTTCCTGCCAAGAACAGATGCAACACAATGTCCACATCGCTAGTGATGTGTTATTGTTAAAAGCCTAACACTGTAGGACAAAGAAATGTGTGTGTGAGATAGAGAGATGGGATGCATCACTGCAACACTGTACCTCAGAGACCAGTCCGTTCAGCTGCTGCGAGAGCTGTCGCAGACTCTCTGTGGAAGACAGCGGCCTGCAAGACAACACGGACAAACAAATAAAGGTAAATCAAATCTAAAATGTTCGACGTTCAAACATGTAGTTGTTAACTATACCCAGTAAATATGGATAAATGTTTTCTGGTAATAACTGCACAGTACCATACAAAAGTATCAAGGAGGTGACCCACCTATTTTCCTCCACTGAACTCTCATTGCCATTGGTATCAGGGTAGTCCTGCAGAAAAAGAAAAAAGATTGAAAGGAGAAGAGAGCGTGAGTGAGTCGGACAGATGTAGAGAAAAGGAAGACAGTGAGCATATTTAATACAAGGCGAATCTGTGTGACAGCAGTGCACATTAAACAACACAGAAAAGTTGTTTTCATCACATGCATCTATCAGTAAAAATACAGCAAATGACAATGACATACTACGAGTCATTACACTAAGGCTTATAATGCTGCCAGGGTGTGATTGTCAGACCTGCAGCAGTAAGGACACAGAGGACAGAATGTGAGAAACACACACCTGCAGGTCAGGGTTGTGACCGACAGACTCAAGATTAGTAGCAGTGTTAGCGCTAGCGGGGTTAGACACAGGAGAGCTGCGATCAGGCTCGCTGGCTGGCTCCTCCAGTAGCTGGGGGACTGAAGACCCCACAGCCTCCATGTCAGCGAAGGTCTGAGGTGACACATACACAAAAATGCACACACTTGTTTAATGTCTGAAAAAGAGCAGTTATAAGCAAGAGACAGAGCACAAAATGCTGCAAACTTTATGTGTGTGCATGCGTGAAAATAATTAGATGACTGGGGTTTATTGGATTAAGGTGATAGATCAGTTTACTGTGTTGTTTACATATCCACATGATGCAATTATTTTTGTGTTAAATGCTTTACAAAGCATCCTAATGCAGCCTTTGTTACTTGGGATGATAGCTGTTGCAGGAAATGTGTTTTGGTTCTGCACCAATGCACGTTTATTTTCGTGTCATGTTTTCCTACTGCTGCTACCCACGGTACGCTCTCTGAAACATTAGCAGCATGAAAGCAACGAAGGAACGACACTATTGTGTATACATGCAAGCTGTAATTTTAATAACTGACTGAGTTTGACCTTAATGTGAGCATGACATTAGCATAAAATCTGGAGTATGAAAAAATGACACGTTTGCAAGTGCAAGTAACTGAAGCACAGAAAAAAGACCAACAACAAACATAAAGTATTAATCATTTTGAAGCAAATATTAAATAAACACACAAAGACATTCATGTTTTCCAATATACTTGCTTGCATGACACATTCAGAAACAGACATCACAGCCGTGCCACACCTAAGACTTACGGTAGCCACTATGAAAAAGCCAACCATCTACACTGAATGACGTAAGATTAATATTGTAAAATGAACAGCACCACTGGGATGATTTCTGAGAAAACAAAAAGCTGCAAACTCCACATTTCCGAACCATTCATGCACACTCTCTTGATTTGTATATATAAAAACACAGCAGCATGGCAAGAATCTCCACTCAGATTCTTCCCATGCTTTCTGATGTTCATGTGAACAGAAGAGAAAAGTGGACTTGATGCAAGAAGGAGGAAATAATGCAAAAGCAGGCTACAATATTTAATACCAGAAGAAGCACAGCTATTTACAGCAAATGGATGAAAGAGAGAAAGAAAAGGCTGGACGGAAGAGAAAGGAGAGACAGAGGCTCACCTGACAGTTGACATAAGGAGGGAGGACTACTCCATTGCTTTGACTAAGAGCTTTGAGAATACTGTCAAACTACAGGAAGAAGAAACAAAGACAGAGAAAGAGTCATGAAAGGGGAGAGAGCAGTTTAGAGGGTGACAAAGAGATAAACAAACATGCAAAGACAGCGCGACATCAAGAAGGAGGTCAAGAAGTGGAATCTAATGGTATGACTGCAATAAATTCAACAGTTATGAAGTTTACAAACCATTTATTCAACCAGAGGGAAAAAGACAGAGCAGGAGAGAGAGAAAGGCAGCACATATGACCATCAAGAGAAAGGGAGTGTGCATATGGGCAGAGAGGTTAAAGTGACCCACTGTAATCCTCAGGCATATCAGTGAAGTATATGGGACTCTGCTGCAGACTGGGGTCTCTGAACAATTACAAACAGGGTCACAGCTGTCTCAGGAACTGGTCCAAGCATGGGTCAAATGGCAGGGAGCTGACCAATGTAATATGATGTCTGAGTGTGGCATTCATGTCCTCACTGAAACCTTCAGTTTGATTACTGAGCTTTAATAGACCACATCGTAGCAGACTATGCTTCATAATAATTTGGAACAGCACTGACAAGGAGGTAAAGCTAGTTAAAATTGTCAATGAATTAAAGCAAAAGGCTCAGTTACTGAGACACACTCTGTGCCAGTATTTTTCCATTGTTGCTGGTTTTGTTACCACATTAAGCATGATTTCAAAAACAACTGAATAATGATTCACTGCTGCAAGTGTGATTATGACTATTTAATAATCATTAATCAGACATCTCTATTATAAAGAGGGCCATTTTGCTAAAGGACATTTTTCAAAATAAACAATATCGTAAGAACAACGGTTGCAGCCAAGGCAACAAAACCTACTGTAAGTCAGGTTGACAGATCTGAACTATTTCCAATGTCCTGTCTCAGATAAACATTACTGTAACCTTGTCATCTGGCCAGCAAATAGGCGGGAACGCTGCTACTGTGTGTGCATGATAGCAAGGTGGAACGCATTTGCCAACATGATAGCAAATCAGCTGATTTCCCAACAAGTTGATTTATGCTCTGCAACCAAACAGACTTTTACAAATCAATGCAAAGGGTGAAAACAAACAACAAAAGGACTATGAGAACGTGGGTCTCTTTTAGCAAATATATTTGCAAAGACACAAAACAATGACTTGAAGTGAGTCTCTTTTGCATGGAGACACTTGATCTGAGTAATGACACATAACCAGGTCATAGAGAGACTATCAGACACAGTCAGAGACTGTCCATCCACGCGAAAAAAACAAAACAGAAAGCCTCTGTGTGACTTACATCATCTGGAGAGTTTCTGTCTGTGGAAGGTGCATCATATTGGCCGCCTCCCTTCACCTTCCTCTTCTTCTTGGCCCCTGCTCCACCACCTGCTCCTCCTCCTCTTTCTCCTCCTCCAGAAGCAGGGGAGCTCTTCTGCTGGAACTCCTTCAGCTGAGCAGCACATGACAGGAGGAAACAATCGACGTTGTCTGAGAAAATAGTTCTTGACTTTCAAAAAGAAACTACTGCCTATTTAATCAAATAAAAAGTGATTATTTATTCCTTACAGATCCAGCTGTGGACCTTTGAAATAGTTCCCTACTTCCAGACAACTATAGACACTGTTTAGCGTGTCTCTGTGTGTTACCATGCAAAATGAATCAGGAGGTGTTAATTTGGTCTGAGTTGAGGCAAGGCAGAACTGCACTCGTTCTCTGTCAATACACCAGCTCAAAAGATCCGGTTTCAAGTGCAAACTACAATAAATAGCCACTCCAAATAAGTTAGCTACTGCCTTTGACTAATCATTCCAAACTAAACAGGATGAAGATGACAACATGCGACAAACTATGACCACCTACTTATAGAAAACACATCTTATTGTTAATGCATACTTGTGATGCCTGAGTATGTTGACCGTGACAGCTGACGTGGGGCACAAGAGGAAATCATGGGAGCAACCATTTCTAAAATACTGGGGTTTATGGCAGCTGAATGTCAACTGTTAATAACCATGACTACACAACCACGGAGAGTGTATGGTAGCAAGAAATGCTGACGAGTCACTTCCTGAACCTAACACTGACAATTGATAAGGCCATCTATCTAACTAGCCTAAAACACGTCTGACTAAAACACACAACAGGGCAGGGAAGAGGGGTGTCAGCTGTCAAAACAGTTCTCGTCATTATATCCAGCTAACTATGCTACAATGCTAGCTTCCTGGCAATGTGTTTAATTAAAACGCTAATGTTTGTTGGACCTTTTCTTTGACAACTATAAACAAGGCAAAATAGCTGTGTAGATTCTTTATACTCGCTCCACGTAGCTATTCATTAGCTAGTGAGTGAGCTTGCTAACTTGCCTTAGTTAGCACGTTAGGCTTTCACAGAAACTACATTTAATATTAGCTACAAAGACAAGTGAAACCGTTGGGCAAAGAGAGTGAGTGAAGTTAATCGCTAACTAACTAAACAGTGTGGGATGCTATAAACGCCTCTCTGGACTAAAAATAGTCAGCATAATCTCGGAAAGTTAATGCTATCAGCACAGGCCTACGCGAAACACCGGTCTCTCCTTGGCAGTGGAGCCGGAACAGGAGCTTCGAGAGACAGGCTAGGCGACAGCGCAGAGGTCGGACGACGTGTAATGACAACACCCCGGCTCCGTAAGGACGTTGGAAACTATACGATAAAGGAAACACCTTAAACCCACCCTGAAAGACTGGAAAAAGGGTCATGAGTTTCTATTCTATATAACAGGGTCGGTTGTAAAATACTTTACCTTTTTCTTAGCTGCAGCGAGTTTTATTTGCCTACTCTGGTCGGCCATCCTGCTGCTCTGCTCAACGGACCGAACCACGTCATCAGTTTGGTGCCCGTGGGTGTCTCTGCCGCTAGAGGGCGCAGAGCTCAGGCCGGATCTTTAATCATAAAACATCCACGAATAAGACACAACCCGGATTCTTTACATGACATAAAAGGTTTCAGTCACTATAAATAAAGGATAGAGCAAAATGTGCGGACCTTTTTGTTCTTTACAATGCAAAATGACATTTAAAAAACATTGCCATAGTTATTTTCACTGCACTCTTTAACTTCTTGCAATACTTACTGCAAATGTGCAAATATTCTCAAAGTAAATACTGCTGTATGTATATATAGATACTTTTTTATTTTTAAAAAATTCTTACCTACATCCTATTCAAGTACACTGAGAGTGCAACTGTAGTTAAAGTCCTTTTATGTGTAGGCACTTCTTATTGTTTCTTTTTTGTGCATTTTAATATTTTTAAATGTGTATATTTCTGTACTAATATTAGTATATGTATTTAGTATTTATTTCAGACATAGGTTATATGGAACTTTATACAAAAATTTAAATGTACCTGAACTTTCTCACACCTGTGAAAATGACAATAAATTCTATCGTATTCTATTGTATTCTATTCTAAACTACCTGTGTTACTTAGAGCTATTGTGAGCTGGAAATTGTGTAAAAGGTCACTCCTATCTTGACAATGCATTGCAAGGCTAATACAAAACAGACATACATAGAATCATCTTGGTTTTTGTTTGTTTGTTTTAAACCAACTGTGCAAACTGTTACAATTACACGTCATAGCAGGGAAACAAGGACGTAGGCCTATCAGTGACCTTCAGAGGAACAATCTCAAAGAAATACGGAAAAGGCCCTGTGCTGTGACGTGACCCTGACAATCCTCACACCTTGCAAATAATGTAATTTTCCATGTGTGTGAAAGAATAAAGTGAAAGTTGTAATTTCTGGTAAGTGAAACTGGTTTGTATAGTTTGGGATAATCTTGTTTGTTGAAATTAAAAGATCGAGGATCAGCATTTAACAAAGTAATCACTTTATCTCAGTTGTACTCTAAAATTTGAGCATATTGACAATAGTTATTCTAGTTGGTGTAATGACAAGGCAAGTTAGAGTGGTCATTTAAACTGTATTGCAAGAAACTGTAAAAAATAAGGCTATAGCTGATTGTTGTGATGGTTTCTAAGGCTTGTTCTAGCTGGGAATCAGCAACTTCCTTAATCATCGGCCAGTAGAACAGCTCCTCCTAGAGTTGATTATATTGTCTAGCTCTTCTAAATCAAAGTCAAAGGCACATGTAAAGTGATCTGATTTAGAACAGGACACATATTTACAGAAAAGAAAATGTAACACTGCTAGTAGGTGATTAGTAGATAATATAAACATAAATAAGAAGGTCTATAAGAGAGAGGCTGTCAAGAAAAGGAAGATTAGACAAAAAGAAAATCTGATAAGGTCGTTATTTTGCTTTCAGTAAATTCTTATATTTTTCTTACTATCAGTAGATCATATAAAGAGACCAAATGCTAACATGAATTGTTAGTTAAATGTTATTTGCAGAAATTAATACTTACTAATTTGAAAGTGAAGGTTTATGCGTTTCATTTCGTCTTTGTCCACATTAGTTTCAAAATATTTTTGAGCAGAACAGAATCTCATACCCCCATTGTGTTTTGTTGTAGAAATGCAGATAAATGTAAAGTCATGTTAAATGACAGCCTCTTAAAAAATGATTTCATTAAACATTACAGCATTGAAATCTGTGACTGTGTCCAAACCATCCCTCTTTTATTAAAAACAAAATGATTTATTCACAGACAACTGTTAGAATTATAAATCAGATGAGAAAAACAACCCTTGTTACTTGTTACTGAAAACAAAACAAAAGGTTTCACTGACATTTTACTTCTTTCCATGTTTCATTGAGAATTTTCCAGATGAAAACACATTTGTATTTCAGGAATATTCTGGAAATGATTGCAAATAAATTACATTATTGTAGAAAATTCTTAAATGAGGCGATTTTGTTGTAAAATAATAATAAAAAAGTGAAATAATTTAACCTCACTGGTTTATCCTCACTGTTCAGATGAGTCTGGATCAGACAAGGCATATTTTCCTTAAGCTAACTCACCCAACCCTGACCTATTTGGGCTTTTTAAAATAAAATAATCCTTTAACTAATCAAACAGTGATTTTGTTTGATGTAAGGTTGTAAGCATCCGTCCTGCCTCAGCAGTGCCAACACTGTGCAGAAACGTCTATTTGAAAAGTATGTGACTGACGGAACAGTAAGATTATGCTAAAATTTGAAAACTTTTACAGATGTCTAAACACTGATGAAACATCAATGTAATCCTGTTAATCTGATGTAACATTTGTATTTAGAAGTCAAGACATGAAATGCAATCAGAGCCGACCAGCGTGCTGGAAGGGACCAATCACCGCATTCCAACTAGCAGCCGCTCAGCCAATCACGGGCCTCCGCGACGGAAACGAAGTGACAGCTAATATATATGGAAACAGGGCGGCTCATTCAACATCAGTTCACAGAGGCAAAAATTCAGACAAAAGGAGAGAGACAACTTCTAGGAGAGACTGATACCCGTTGAGATACCTGAAGGACGTTAATTCACTGATACAAGTTCTATTAAGGTAGGTTTAAGGTTTAAACATTGTGGTTAATATGGTAATGCAGCTATGCGATATATTGTAAATCTAAACAGTTTAATTATTAAGCCAATAAGTAGTTAAGATACCGTGGTGTGTTAAGCTAATCAAAGTTTGACTTTACTATTTTTTTAATTCGAACATAAGAGGGAGATGCCATCGCTTATGCCACTGTTTAGGGGAGATGTCACTATATGCCACTGTTATGCACACAATATAAGTAACAATAATAGTTTGTTTGCATGACATTGCTGTGTAGGAGCATAGCTTGACCTAGGATGTTGACACATTAGCACTTGCTCCACTTTGAATGCTTGTTGTGAACGATTTGGTTTTGTTAATAATCAACCATAAGAGCTTGAATTTCACATTATTGATCTATTAAGCTAACTGTGTTTCGCTTTACAATTGTGTGTATTGAGTGATGTATTTTGATTAGAGTAACAGTCAGGTTACAGGATTTACATTTGGATTTTAGTTGTGCCATATTTGGACTTGTATAGTGAATGAAAGTAATGCAGTAATCAAACTGTTTGATGTATGTAGCCTAATTGAGTTACATGGATTTCAATAACTGGAAAATCTATTATTTATATAATCTACTAGTTGAGATTTTTCATTTCATTTTTAGTTTTCATGTTGTTCACTGAAGGAGTGGTCACGATTTAACAGATTCCTTCTCCACAGGTGTTTTTCACTGATTTGAGTACGAATCAAAAAGCAACGATGAAGCTGCTGTGGGTTGTATTGCTGGTGACCGGCACCGTGTTTGCCGATGACACTCCCGAGAGCGAAAACGTGGGGACTGTGATTGGAATCGACCTGGGGACCACCTACTCATGGTAAGAAATGGAGACTTCAAGCTTGATGTCGAAGACGATTATCATTATTGTAGTTTGTAATGAAAAGCCACTGAATAATAATCTCTAAAATGTTTTCCTTGTAGTGTTGGAGTGTTCAAAAATGGGCGTGTGGAGATCATTGCCAATGACCAGGGTAACCGCATCACCCCCTCATATGTGGCCTTCACCAGCAAAGGTGAGCGTCTGATTGGTGATGCTGCCAAGAATCAGCTGACCTCTAACCCTGAGAACACGATCTTTGATGCCAAGAGGCTGATTGGTCGTAGTTGGAGTGACTCCACTGTGCAGCAGGACGTCAAGTATTTTCCCTTCAAGGTGAGTTTCTACTCCTGATGGTTTAAAATGAAAGTTAAGGTTGAAGGATGTTTTGAGTAATTTCTCAGTGACATGCACTGGTTTAATTGATGTCTGTTTCTCTTAAGGTAACTGAGAAGAAGAGCAAGCCCCATATCCAGGTTGATATCGGTGGTGGCCAGATGAAGACATTTACTCCTGAGGAGATCTCTGCCATGGTGCTGACTAAGATGAAGGAGACTGCTGAAGCTTACCTGGGCAAAAAGGTACAAAATAAATGAAACATATATAAGCAAATATTGCAGTATATAACAATTATAAATGCCCAGTGTGTAATAAAATCTAATTTCTTATCTTCACTAGGTCACACATGCTGTGGTCACTGTTCCTGCCTATTTCAATGATGCCCAGCGACGGGCCACTGAGGATGCTGGAACAATTGCTGGTCTTAAAGTCATGAGAATCATCAATGAGCCGTAAGTATCCCACAAAGAAATAAATTGTGCCATTTACAACATTTCCCCCGTACTCTGTGATAATATTCTATATTTATGTTCTTTAGAACGGCTGCTGCCATTGCTTATGGCCTGGACAAGAGGGATGGTGAGAGAAACATTCTTGTGTTCGATCTGGGCGGTGGCACCTTTGATGTCTCCCTCCTGACCATCGATAATGGTGTGTTTGAGGTCGTGGCCACCAATGGTGACACTCATCTGGGAGGTGAGGACTTTGACCAGCGCGTCATGGAGCATTTAATCAAGCTGTACAAGAAGAAGACTGGCAAAGATGTCAGCAAAGACAACCGTGCTGTGCAGAAACTGCGTCGTGAGGTTGAGAAGGCAAAGAGGGCGCTGTCTGCCCAGCACCAGACGCGAATTGAGATTGAGTCTTTCTTTGAGGGAGAAGACTTCTCTGAGACCCTGACCCGTGCCAAGTTTGAAGAGCTGAACATGGTAGGTTATCAGTTTAACTGTCACAACGCAACCCAGTTTTAAAAACGTAAAGTTTGACAAGGCTTTTAACCATAATGTCTCATCATTTCTAGGACCTGTTCCGTTCCACCATGAAGCCCGTACAGAAAGTGTTGGAAGATGCTGACCTGAAGAAGTCTGACATTGATGAGATTGTCCTGGTTGGTGGCTCCACCCGTATCCCCAAAATCCAGCAGCTGGTGAAGGAGTTCTTCAATGGCAAAGAGCCCTCTAGAGGCATCAACCCTGATGAGGCTGTGGCATATGGAGCTGCTGTGCAGGCTGGAGTGCTTTCTGGAGAGGAGGACACTGGTATGTGATCACATGTAGACTGTATTTGTTACACTGAGTTGAGCTCTTGAAATTTTTCTGGTTTACCAAATGAATTTCCCCTTGTATAGACCATGTGGTTCTTCTGGATGTGTGCCCCCTGACTCTTGGTATTGAGACCGTTGGAGGAGTGATGACCAAGCTGATCCCCAGGAATACTGTGGTGCCCACCAAGAAGTCCCAGATCTTTTCTACAGCTTCTGATAACCAGCCTACTGTCACCATCAAAGTCTATGAAGGTAAGGGATTGATGTGATTTAAAATGAATATTTGTTTGATGACTGTGCACATGTATAGAAATGTTTAACAAACCTGCTTGTTGTCTCCATTCAGGTGAGCGTCCTTTGACAAAAGACAACCATCTGCTGGGTACCTTCGACTTGACCGGCATCCCTCCTGCTCCTCGTGGTGTACCTCAGATTGAGGTCACATTCGAGATCGATGTCAACGGTATTTTGCGTGTCACTGCTGAGGACAAAGGCACTCGCAGCAAGAACAAGATCACAATCACAAACGACCAGAACCGCCTCACTCCCGAGGACATCAAACGCATGGTGAACGATGCTGAGCGCTTCGCTGATGAAGACAAGAAGCTGAAGGAGAGGATTGACGCCCGTAATGAGCTGGAGAGCTATGCCTACTCTCTGAAGAACCAGATTGGCGATAAGGAGAAGCTCGGTGGCAAGCTGTCAGATGATGATAAGGAAACCATTGAGAAGGCAGTTGAGGAGAAGATTGAGTGGATGGAGTCACACCAAGATGCTGACCTGGAAGACTTCCAGGCCAAGAAGAAGGAGCTGGAGGAGGTGCTTCAAGCAATTATCAGCAAGCTTTACGGCAGTACAGGCGGACCCCCACCAGAGGGCGCTGAGGGTGAACACAAAGACAAAGATGAGTTGTAGGCAGGTTTAAAGTAAGAATAATGAAGTGGCGATAACAAGCAACCATACTGAATCTTCTGAAAGACTTTAAAATAAGTTTCAGTGTGTGAGAGATGTTCTCTTCGCTGGAAGGCGGAGATATTCGTCAGCCTGGATATGAGGCTTATTGCTGCTGTTCTCATGCAGATCTGATGTGATTCTGTAAAGGGGAGGGACTTAGTGGGGTGGGTAATGGGAGGGCAGACAGGCAGGTATGTGTGGTTACATTAAGTAGGGTGTCTGTGGGTTCAAGGGCTCCTTATGTTCACAGGCAACAGTAAAAGTTATTTATTGAATCTGGACATTGTACCTCTGGAAAGACATTGAAATAAATGTTTGATACAAACTGTTGGTTGACTTCTGTAACATTCATTTATAAGTTCTGTCTAGTCAGAAAAGTCCTGCTTCCTGTTCCTCAAACTCAATACGTTTTATTTCAATATAAATCTTCATGTTAAAACAGTCACATTACAGTCTTCACTCCCTGAGTGTCCATTTCTCCAAATACAAAGGCCACATGTATTATCTCAGATGCTGTTGCGCTGCTGGCTTGTCCATCTTCTCCTTTCCCCTCACCACACACCTTCCATGGCAACAAACACATGGAGTGGTCGAGATGGGTCCAATTTCATCAGGACCCATCTACTTTTGTCTGCAACCAAAGAGAACCCTTAAAATATACTTGAACTCGATATATATGGAATCAAAATTGTTTGGGCCATAGATGCAGACTTTCAGGTTGACTTCGGAAAATGATACGTTTAAAATAAGACTTTGAGGTTTTGGAGAAAGTGCTTGAAGACATTTACTTTCTTAGAATGATGAAAGACAGGGAGTCTTTGTCAAGTAAGACAATCCACTTCTCAGCTGGTACACAGTTCTCTGAAAGTTTATTTTATGCTTGGTATGTTTAATCTGTACAAAAACTGAAGTACAGAAAATTGTGGTCTTACTGGGGTTTACGTACCGGATGATTTGTTGGCCTTACTGAAAACGTCTAACAAACGATTCCAGCAAGAGATGCTTACTGATTTAGTTGAGCTGAATGAACACATCAGTTAGTATTCAGTCTTTATGCTAAGCTAACTAACTGCTAGCTGTTAGCTCTCACGCTACCTTCAAGTGAAACTCGTGATATTGTGGTTAGGACACGGGAAGTCGTGTGCATGACTCGTGAACGCTGACGCTGATTTGGAGCACAGATCAGCAACTTGTGCTGTTGGTTTTAGATGTTCCTAATCCATCTTTGTGTGTGCCTGTGTCAGGCTGCATCCTGCTGGGGATGGCTGCTATCATCAAGGAATGTCATTGCTATGGGGTGGGGGTGTCTGGTCTTCCCCAGGTGGGGGTACATGTCTAAAGCAGAATACTGAATTGTCACAAGATGGTCATTCATTCATTCATCTTCTGTAACCGCTTATTCCTGTGAAGGGTGTGATGGCAGTGTCCCACTAATGGCGATGATATTTCAAAAGCTGTTGAATGAAACAATCCATGCTGATCATCAATCTATAATCCAAGAAGATCCAATCTTTCCAATGATGTAGAATCCTTCCATTGCGTCAAGGGCAGGTTTTTTCCTTGTTGTAGTTGTAGTGACCATTTGTCCAAAAATGACAAAACTTTAAATCAAACATAATCAAAGGACCACTGAGGCACCATGGGGATGTAGTTTAACACAGGCAAAAGAAGATGAATGTTTATACCAGATCTTGCGTTTGCAAATCTCGCTGATTACCGCATTCTCAGACAATGCGCTAGTGTAGTCCAGGGTATACGCAGGTATATATTTTTCACTAAGCAGTGTGTATATCCACTCCATTTTCATTGTTGATTTTCAGTAAGTGTATAAACAACCCAGTTCATAAGAATTTCATACTAGACTGTAACATTAGATGAAACTGTGATAAATGACCAGAGATTATATCAATGTCCATGAAGCTCATTTGTTATTGTAAAGGACTAAAAGTATAACGTGAGCGTTAGTTCACCTGACTGACTGAGCTACATGACCTAGTTTAAGTTTATAGTAACTAGACTGGTAGTTGATTTTAAAGTAAATTAAAGTACAAGAATGAAATAAAGTGGTTAAACTTTACGCTTAATCTGTGTCTCTCCTTTTATTGCCATGGCTTACGAACCAAGAAATGACAAAGTGCAAAACTGAGAGTATAGCCACTTCTCCATCGACGACTACACCACTGTCACGGGCCTCCGCGACGGGAAAGAAGTGACAGCTTATAAAGAGAGCGCAGTTAATTCAACATCAGTTCACAGAGGCAAGAATTCAGAGCAGACAAAAGGAGAGACACAACTTCTACGAGAGGCTGATAGGAGTTGAGAATTCACTGACACAACTTCTAGGTATGTTTAAAGTTTAAACATTCGGGTTAATATGGTAATGCAGCTATGGGGTATTTTGTAAAAACTAAACAGTTTAGTTATTAAGCTAATAAGCAGTTAAGATAACGTTTGGCTACTACTGTAGCTGTCCCTTAACGCTGAAGGGCGGAGAGTCACGTACTGGTGCTTAAATGCTTTCATTATTGCACACCGTGAAAACTGTAAGTAATTAATGCAAAAAGGAAGAAAATTAGTGAACCAAAACTACAAACAAATACACACATAAAATCGTTGAGAAAAATCCCATTAGATATCAATAAACCATGTTCTATATAATCCCCATGCTCCAGTTAGTTAATATAAATACATTCATACATTTACATACATTTCAACTTCAGAGGGGTGATTGTTAAAATTAAACAAAACATTTTACGCGTGTTACTAAAATGGTATGAGCCAGTCCAGATGTGTTTTTTGTTTACTAATTCAGTTTCTTTATATCCAATAAAGGTTCAAAAAAGTTTCAGTTTCTTTATGTTCATGTTATAAAGCCCAGCTTGTGCAAGAACAAGAAGTTACGCAGGTGAGTAATTTGACGGCACTTTCAATAAAACGATTATAAGTTGACATGCTTTAATATCATACTCATATAGCCTGCATATCGTTTAGCATTTTAAGCTCATTAAATTCAGATAATATTTGACCGGGATTTCAAACATGTGTCCGGTAAATTGAAAACCTGCCGGTCACGTTGTCCAGTGGCAATTTTTTCTAATGGAAACCCTAAAACTAAATCCAGCTTCACACAGATATGTGCTTGGTAAAGGAACCAATCGTTTTAGGACACACAGTGAGAGAGTGCTCAGACAGTGCTCTGGCTCCAGAGCAGAATTCCTGACACTCATGAATGTAATCGCTGATGCGGTGTCATATGACAGAAAGCTGTCAACTGTGCAGTCACGTGATCAAGATGGCCAACTCAGATATTTTTGTATGCTGCATTTTCTTTGACCTCAGTTTATATTCAAGAAAAGTGAAAGTGAAAGAATTAGTTAGTTGAAAAAAACCCCAAGGTTGAAAAGCTCATTTTCGGTACCACCCTCAGATGCCACTGTTTAAGGGAGATACCACTGCTTATGCTACTGTTTAATGAAGATGCCAGAGCCAGTGCTGCTGTTTGGGGGTATGGGGGGAGATGCCACTGTTTAGGGGAGATGCCACGGCAGATGTTGTAATGTAGCCAATTGAGTTACATGTATTTGAATGACTGGACAATCTGCTGTCAAATATTCATTGAGATTTTCATCTCCTCATTTTTATTTTTCACAGTCGTCAATGAAGAAGTTTAATCAAAGTGTAGAGAGGGCATATATTTTGCCCTTTATTTACACTGTACTTATTTCATATATGCTATTGTTAGGGGAAGATGTCACTGCTTCTGTTGTCAGGATTTTAGCATTATTTTGCTAATGCTGGTTGATGGTTTTCTTGATTAACCATCAACCAGGGACCATTAGGTTATGTCTACCTCGCAGACCAGCAGCCATTTGTTGTCATGTCTCTAAATAGTTGCTATCAAAAGTCTGAAACCACTTCACATTTGTGATAAATGATTTTCAATTGAGTTTTATGTACACAGATGATTCATTGTAACCCAATGGAAAATTGATGTATGTGCCACAACATTTAAACAAACTAAAAATATACATAACATGAAACATTAAAATGCAAATCAAAAGATTTGGAATAGCAGATATGTCATGAAGATTTTACTATTTTAGAAAACACACTGCACTTCCAAATGCAAAATTCATGACATGAAAATGCTGCCTCTAGCACTATTTTGACTAATTCGACAATTGTTAATGTTCATAAATTAAACTTCACCATCTCAGTGGCAGCCTTCCCAAACACCAACATCAGCTGTGGCATCTGTGGCAGTTCTAACCCACTTTTAGTAAAGGCTGTGATAATCATACAAGAAATAACACAGACAACAAAGTAAGCTGCAATAAAACAATAAAACAATAGAACAAGATTCATTTGTTTACCACTATTCCTGTCTGTGTCGGCATTGGGTCCATATTCTCCCCCACTCTGACACTGGATGTAACAATGAGGGAGGAGGAACCAGCAGAGGCTGTACTGCCTAGGGTTCAATGCTATGATTTGAGCCTGAGTCCACATCATGAAGGAGCAGCCATGCTTTAACAGACTTCCTCTCCACAGGTGTTTTTCACTGATTTGAGTACAAATCAAATGAAGCTGCTGTGGGTTGTATTGCTGGTGATTGGCACTGTGTTTGCTGATAACAACAACAAGAGGGAAAATGTGGGGACTGTGGTTGGAATCGACCTGGGGACCACCTACTCATGGTAAGAAATGGAAACTTCAAGCTTGATGTCAAAAATGATGTAATTATTGTTGTAAATTTTAAATTAAAGGCCACTGAATGATTTCTAAAATGTTTTCCCTGTAGTGTTGGAGTGTTCAAGAATGGACGTGTGGAGATCATTGCCAATGACCAGGGTAACCGCATCACCCCCTCATATGTGGCCTTCACCAGCGAAGGTCAGCGTCTGATTGGTGATGCTGCCAAGAAGCAGCTGACCTCTAACCCTGAGAACACGGTCTTTGATGCCAAGAGGCTGATTGGTCGTAGTTGGAGTGACTCCTCTGTGCACCAGGATGTCAAGCATTTTCCCTTCAAGGTGAGTTTCTACTCCCTGTGGTTTAAGGTGAAAGTTAAGGTTTAAGGGTGTTTTGAGTAATTTCTCAGTGACATGCACTGGTTTAATTGATGTCTGTTCCTCTTAAGGTAACTGAGAAGAAGAGCAAGCCCCATATCCAGGTTGACATCGGTGGTGGCCAGATGAAGACATTTGCTCCTGAGGAGATCTCTGCCATGGTGCTGACTAAGATGAAGGAGACTGCTGAAGCTTACCTGGGCAAAAAGGTACAAAATAAATGAAACCTATAGTACACAAGAAGGTAATACACCTTTAAAATATATAACAATTCTAAATGTCCAGTATGTAATAAAATCTAATTTCTTATTTTCCCTAGGTCACACATGCTGTGGTCACTGTTCCTGCCTACTTCAATGATGCCCAACGCCAGGCCACTAAGGATGCTGGAACCATTGCTGGTCTTAATGTTATGAGAATCATCAATGAGCCGTAAGTATCCCACAAAGAAATGAATTGTGGAATTTAAAATTTTTCCCCCCTTACTCTATAATAATGATCGATGTTTATGTTCTTTAGAACCGCTGCTGCCATTGCTTATGGCCTGGCCAAGAGGTATAGCAAGAAGAACATTCTCGTTTTCGATCTGGGCGGTGGCTTCTGCGATGTCTCTGTCCTGAGCATTCACAATGGTGTGTTTGAGGTCATGGCCACCAATGGTGACACTCATCTGGGAGGTGAGGACTTTGACCAGCGCGTCATGGAGCATTTCATCAAGCTGTACAAGAAGAAGACTGGCAAAGATGTCCGCAAAGACAACCGTGCTGTGCAGAAACTGCGTCGTGAGATTGAGAGGGCAAAGAGGGCGCTGTCTGCCCAGCACCAGACCCGAATTGAGATTGAGAATTTCTTCGAGGGAGAAGACTTCTCTGAGACCCTGACCCGTGCCAAGTTTGAAGAACTGAACATGGTAGGTTATCAGTTTAACTGTCACAACTCAACCCAGTTTTTAAACATAAAGTTTGTCAAGGAATTTAACCATATTGTCTTATCATTTCTAGGACCTGTTCCGTTCCACCATGAAGTCTGTACAGAAAGTGTTGGAAGATGCTGACATGAAGAAGTCTGACATTGATGAGATTGTCCTGGTTGGTGGCTCCACCCGTATCCCCAAAATCCAGCAGCTGGTGAAGGAGTTCTTCAATGGCAAAGAGCCCTCTAGAGGCATCAACCCTGATGAGGCTGTGGCATATGGAGCTGCTGTGCTGGCTTTAGTGTTTTCTGGAGAGGAGGACACTGGTACGTGATCACATGTAGACTGTATTTGCTACACCGAATTGAGCTCTTGATGTTTTACTTGTTTACTAAATGAATTTCCTCATTTGTAGGGGATAAGCTTCTTCTGGATGTGTGCCCCCTGACTCTTGGTATTGAGACTGTTGGAGGAGTGATGACCAAGCTATTCCCCAGGAACACTGTGGTGCCCACCAAGAAGTCCCAGGTTTTTTCTACAGCTTCTGATGACCAGCCTACTGTCACCATTAAAGTCTATGAAGGTAAGGGGTTGATGTGATTTAAAATGAATATTTGTTTGATGACTCTGTGTACATGTATAGAAATATTTAACAAGCCTGATTATCGACTCTGTCTAGGTGAGCGTCCCTTGACAAAATACAACCATCTGCTGGGTACCTTCAACTTGACCAACATCTATCTTGCTCCTCGTGGCGTACCACAGATTGAGGTCACATTTGAGCTTGATGTCAACGGTATTTTGTGTATCACCGCTGAGGGCAAAGGCACCAGTAAGAAAAAGAAGATCACAATCACAAACGACCAGAACCGCCTCACTCCCGAAGACATTGAACGCATGGTGAACGACGCTGAGCGCTTCGCTGATGAAGACAAGAAGCTAAAGGAGAGGATTGACGCCCGTAATGAGCTGGAGAGCTATGCCTACTCTCTGAAGAACCAGATTGGCGATAAGGAGAATCTCGGTGGCAAGCTGTCAGATGATGATAAGGAAACCATTGAGAAGGCAGTGGAGGAGAAGATTGAGTGGATGGAGTCACACCAAGATGCTGACCTGGAAGACTTCCAGGCCAAGAAGAAGGAGCTGGCGGAGGTGATTGGGCCAATTATCAGCAAGCTTTACGGCAGCGCAGGCGGACCCCCACCAGAGGGCGCTGAGGGTGAACACAAAGACAAAGATGAGTTGTAGGCAGGTTTAAAGTCTTCTGTCGCCCCTTGCCCCTCTGATAGTGGCATCTGTACATATTGAACTGATGGGACTCAAATAGTGAGATGAGCTTTAAGGAAGGGGTGGCAATAACAAGCAACCATACTGAATCTTCTGAAAGACTTTAAAATAAGTTTCAGTGTGTGAGAGGTGTTCTCTTCGCTGGAAGGCGGAGATATTCATCAGCCAGAATATGAGGCTTATTGCTGCTGTTCTCATGCAGATCTGTTGTGATTCTGTAAAGGGGAGGGACTTAGTGGGGTGGGTAATGGAAGAACAGATAGGCAGGTATGTGTGGGTACATTAAGTAGGGTGTCTGTGGGTTCAAGGGCTCCTTATGTTCACAGGCAACGCTATTTACTCCAAAAAAGGTTTCAAAAAAGGCAACTGGACTTGTAGTTTTTTGGAGAAGACGTTTCACCACTCATCCGAGTAGCTTCTTCACTTCTGAGGGACTGGTGGAAAACTTGCTTGCTAATACCCTGAAACTGGTGCAGCTGTTTCCACTAACGACTGGGTACTTACCTGTTGTATAGGGGGGACTGTTTTGGTCTGTTTCCAAGAAGTTTCAGTCTCATTCACATCTTGACACTGGAGCCTCAGACGGACAAGAGTCGTTAGAGAACCATTCATAGGGGAGAGGACAGAGACCAAAACAGTCACAGTAAAATTTATCAATTCACCGGTCTGATTTACCCCCGTGTAACACAAAAGTTTTGTGTCCCCACCAATCTCAAAATCAAACCTACTCCCTTGCGCAGGTATACGGTATACCTACTTATTTTTCACTTAGCAATGTGTAGCTATATCCACTTCTAAATTTTCATTGTTGATTTTCAGTAGGCTAAGTAAACAACCCAGTTCATAAAAAATTCATACTAGACTGTAACGCTAGATGAAACTGTGATGAATGCCCAGAGATTATATCAATGTCCATGAAGCTCATTTGTTATTGTAAAGGACTAAAAGTATAACGTGAGCGTTAGTTCACCTGACTGACTGAGCTACATGACCTAGTTTAAGTTTATAGTAACTAGACTGGTAGTTGATTTTAAAGTAAATTAAAGTACAAGAATGAAATAAAGTGGTTAAACTTTACGCTTAATCTGTGTCTCTCCTTTTATTGCCATGGCTTACGAACCAAGAAATGACAAAGTGCAAAACTGAGAGTATAGCCACTTCTCCATCGACGACTACACCACTGTCACGGGCCTCCGCGACGGGAAAGAAGTGACAGCTTATAAAGAGAGCGCAGTTAATTCAACATCAGTTCACAGAGGCAAGAATTCAGAGCAGACAAAGGAGACACAACTTCTACGAGAGACTGATCGGAGTTGAGAATTCACTGACACAACATTCTAGGTATGTTTAAAGTTTAAACATTCGGGTTAATATGGTAATGCAGCTATGGGGTATTTTGTAAAAACTAAACAGTTTAGATAATAAGATAATAAGCAGTTAAGATAACGTTTGACGCTGTAGCTGTAGGCTACTGGTGCTTATGCTTTCATTATTACACACCGTGAAAACTGTGTAATTAATGCAAAAAGGAAGAAAATTAGTGAACCAAAACTACAAAAAATACACAAATAAAATCGTTGAGAAAAATCCCATTAGATATCAATAAACCATTTTTTATATAATCCAGTTAGTTAATATAAATACATTCATTCGTTTACTTAAATTTCAACTTCAGAGGGGTGATTGTTAAAATTAAACAAAACATTTTACGCGTGTTACTAAAGTGGTATGAGCCAGTCCAGATGTGTTTTTTGTTTACTAATTCAGTTTCTTTATATCCAATAAAGGTTCAAAAAAGTTTCAGTTTCTTTATGTTCATGTTATAAAGCCCAGCTTGTGCAAGAACAAGAAGTTACGCACGTGAGACAGTTGACGGCACTTTCAATAAAACGATTGTAAGTTGACATGCTTTAATATCATACTCATATAGCCTGCATATCATTTAGCATTTTAAGCTCAATAAATTCAGATAATATTTGATCGGAATTTCAAAACATGTGTCCGGTAAATTGAAAACCTGTCGGTCACGTTGTCGGGTGGCAATTTTTTCTAATGGAAACCCTAAAACTAAATCCAGCCCCACACAGATATGTGCTTGCTAAAGGAACCAATCGTTTTAGGACACACAATGAGATCTCTGGATACTCATCTCTGGCTCCAGAGCAGAATTCCTGACACTCATGAATGTAATCGCTGATGCGGTGTCATATGACAGAAAGCTGTCAACTGTGCAGTCACGTGATCGAGATGGGCAACTCAGATATATTCAAGAAAAGTGAAAGTGAAAGAATTAGTTAGCCTAGTTGAAAAAAAACCAAGGTTGCAAAGCTCATTTTCGGTAGCACCCTCAGATGCCACTGTTTAGGGGAGATACCACTGCTTATGCTACTGTTTGATGAAGATGCCAGAGCCAGTGCTGCTGTTTGGGGGTATGGGGGGAGATGCCACTGTTTAGGGGAGATGCCACGGCAGATGTTGTAATGTAGCCAATTGAGTTACATGTATTTGAATGACTGGACAATCTGCTGTCAAATATTCATTGAGATTTTCATCTCCTCATTTTTATTTTTCACAGTCGTCAATAAAGATTTTTAATCGAGGTGTACAGAAAAATAAATGCACTTTATTTACACTTTAAGAGAGAACCCACACAGACACAGATAGAACATGTATAAACTTCACGCTGAAAGGCCCAGTGCATGGATTCAAACCTAGGATCTTCTTGCTGTGAGGCATCAGTGCTAACCACCTCGCCACTGTTCAAGTCAAATAGTTAAAATAGATTCACGCAAGAAGGGCTAAAAAAGAAAAAAAATCACCATGCTGGGAAGTATGATGGCAACCGGTTTGGCCGGTCCTGCCAATGAGGTGTCCCTTATTTATATTTTAAGGAAGCTGGCAATGTTAGTCTGTAGACACAGTGGCAGAGCGTAAAGTGAGTCATCTGTGGAGCTATTTCAGCTTTTGTATTCTTTATGAAGCTACAATTTGAATTACACTTCTTACAGGTGTATTTCTCGGATCAGATCGGAAAGGATATCGATGGTATCGAACATCACTGCATCAAGGTAATCCTGTTAATCTGATATAACATTTGTATTTTCCTGTCAAGAAGTGAAAAGCCAATGAATACACATGCAGTGATGTCTCCTAAATGCAATGTGTGCAAATCAGACTGATTACCGCAAAGTGCAATCATCCAAATCACTGAATGGTGTGTTTTGTTTAGAGTAACAGTCGTTTATAGAATGAAAGTAATGGAAATTAGAGGTAATCAAAATGTTGTGTTGTAGCCAATTGAGTTACATGTATTTGAATGACTGGAAAATCTGCTGTCATGACAAATATTCATTGAGATTTTCATCTCCTCATTTTTAGTTTTCACGGTCTTCAATGAAGATGTTTAATCAAAGTGTAGAGAAAAATATATGCACTTTATTTAAACTGTACTTATTTCCTTATATGCTATTGTTTGGGGAAGATGTCACTGCTTCTGCTGTCAGGATTTTAGCATTATTTTGCAAGGTTTTCTTGATTAACCATCAACCATGGACCATTAGGTTATTTCTACCTCACAGACCAGCAGCCATTTGTCGTCATGTCTCTAAATAGTTGCTATCAAAAGTCTGAAACCACTTCACATTTGTGATAAATGATTTTCAATGGCGTTTTATGTACACAGATGGTTCATTGTAACCCAATGGAAAATTGATGTATGTGCCACAACATTTATGCATTAAACAAACTAAAAATATACTGTACATAACATGAAACATTAAAATGCAAATCAAAACATTTGGAATAGCAGATATGTCAGTCAGTCATTTTCTATACCCGCTTAGTCCTGTTAGGGGTCACAGGGGTCTACTGGAGCCCATCCCAGCTCTCATCGGGCGAGAGGCAGGGGTACACCGTGGACAGGTCGCCAGTCCATCGCAGGGCCAACATTCACATTCAAATGCACACCTACGGGCAATTTAGAATCACCAATTAACCTAACGAGCATGTCTTTGGATGGTGGGAGGAAGCTGGAGTACCCGGAGAGAACCCACGCAGACACAGGGAGAACATGCAAACTCCACACAGAAAGGCCAGCCGGTCCATGGATTCGAACCGGTGACCTTCTTGCTGTGAGGCATCAATGCTAACCACCTCACCACTGTACACTGCACTTTCAAATGCAAAATTCATGACATCAAAATGCTGCCTCTAGCTCTATTTCGACTAATTCGACAGTTCTTAACATTCATAAATTAAACTTTGCCATCTCAATATCAGCCTTCCCAAACACCAATATCAGCTGTGGCATCTGAGGTAAAGGAAATCATACAAGAAAGTACACAGAGAACAAAGTACGTTGCAAACTAAAGTTTTAGTAAATTAAGTTTGATGTGATTCTGTTTTTGAAGATAATCAACTATGAATTTGTTTACAACTATTCCTGTCTGTGTCGGCAATGGGTCCATATTCTCCCCCACTCTGATTTGAGCCTGAGTCCAGGTCATGAAGGAGCGGCCACGATTTAACACATTTCTTCTCCGCAGGTGTTTTTCACTGATTTGAGTACAAATCAAAAAGCAAAGATGAAGATGAAGCTGACGCTGTGGGTTGTATTGCTGGTGACTGGCACTGTGTTTGCCGATGATGCTGACAAGAGTGAAAATGTGGAGACTGCGGTTGGAATCGACCTGGGGACCACCTACTCATGGTAAGAAATAGCAACTTCAAGCTTGAGGTTAAAGATGATGTAATTATTGTAGTTTGAAATGAAAGGCCCCTGAATAATCTCTAAAATGTTTTCCTTGTAGTGTTGGAGTGTTCAAGAATGGACGTGTGGAGATCATTGCCAATGACCAGGGTAACCGCATCACCCCCTCATATGTGGCCTTCACTAGCACAGGTGAGCGTCTGATCGGTGATGCTGCCAAGAATCAGCTGACCTCTAACCCTGAGAACACGGTCTTTGATGCCAAGAGGCTGATTGGTCGTACTTGGAGTGACTATTCTGTGGAGCAGAACATCAAGTATTTCCCCTTCAAGGTGAGTTTCTACTTCCGAAGGTTTGAAGTTAAGGTTTAAGGATGTTATTTATAATTTCTCAGTGACATGCACTGGGTTAATTGATGTCTGTTTCTCTTAAGGTAACTCAGAAGAAGAACAAGCCCCATATTCAGGTTGACATCGGTGGTGGCCAGATGAAGACATTTGCTCCTGAGGAGATCTCTGCCATGATGCTGACTAAGATGAAGGAGACTGCTGAAGCTTACCTGGGCAAAAAGGTACAAAGTAAATGAAACATATAGTACACAAGAAAGTAAACACCTTTAAAGTATATAATAATTCTAAATGTCCAGTGTGCAATAAAATCTAATTTCTTATTTTCCCTAGGTCACACATGCTGTGGTCACTGTTCCTGCCTGTTTCAATGATGCCCAACGCCAGGCCACTAAGGATGCTGGAACCATTGCTGGTCTTAATGTTATGAGAGTCATCAATGAGGCGTAAGTATCCAACAAAGAAATGAATTGTGCCATTTAACATATTTGTCTTACTCTATAATAATCTATATTTATGTTCTTCAGAACAGCTGCTGCCATTGCTTATGGCCTGGACAAAAGGGATGGCGAGAAGAACATTCTTGTGTTCGATCTGGGCGGTGGCATCTTTGATGTCTCCCTCCTGACCATTGACAATGGTGTGTTTGAGGTCGTGGCCACCAGTGGTGACACTTATCTGGGAGGTGAGGACTTTGACCAGCGCGTCATGGAGCATTTCATCAAGCTATACAAGAACAAGACTGGTAAAGATGTCAGCGAAGACAACCGTGCTGTGCAGAAACTGCGTCGCGAAGTTGAGAGGGCAAAGAGGGCGCTGTCTGCCCAGTACCAAACTCAAATTAAGATTGAGTCTTTCTTCAAGGGAGAAGATTTCTCTGAGACCCTGACCCGTGCCAAATTTGAACAGCTGAACATGGTAGGTTATCAGTTTAACTGTCACAACTAAACCCAGTTTTAAAAACATCAAGTTTGACAAGGCTTTTAGCCATATCTTGTGTGGGAGCATCACTACCTGGATGGGAAATTGTACCAGGCAGGACTTTCTGGCCCTCAAGAGGATGGTCCGTTCAGCGGAGCGGACCATCAGAACCCCACTCCCCAACCTGCAGGACATTTACACCAGACGTTGAATTTTACAGGCCTAGAAGATCCTGAAACAGCCCATTCACCCCGGACACCCAGGCCGGTGTTTCCGATGCCTGAGAACAAATACTGAGAGGCTGAAGAAGAGTTTCTATCCTCACGCCATCCTCCTGCTCAACTCTGAGCCCAACCGGACTTAGATATCACTGCACCTTATTCATGTAGCTGCTAAATACTGTACATGTACTGTATATACATATAGAACTACACCCCCTCCAAGTTTTATATATATTTTTATTTTTTATTTTATATTTTCTCTTTTATTTTACCTATAATTTCTAGGACCTGTTCCGTTCCACTATGAAGCCCGTACAGAAAGTGTTGGAAGATGCTAACCTGAAGAAGTCTGACATTGATGAGATTGTCCTGGTTGGTGGCTCCACCCGTATCCCCAAAATCCAGCAGCTGGTGAAGGAGTTCTTCAATGGCAAAGAGCCCTCTAGAGGCATCAACCCTGATGAGGCTGTGGCATATGGAGCTACTGTGCAGGCTGGAGTGCTTTCCAGAAAGAACACTGGTATGTGATCACATGTAGATTGTACGTCCTACACTGAATTGGGCACTTGACATTTTACTTGTTTACTAGATGAATTTCCTCATTTGTAGGGGATGTGGTTCTTGTGGATGTGTACCCCCTGACTGTTGGTATTGAGACTGTTGGAGGAGTGATGAAGAAGTTGATTGCCAAGAACAAAGACATACCCACCAAGGAATCCCAAACATTTTCTACAGCTTCTGATAACCAGCCTACTGTCACCATTAAAGTCTATGAAGGTAAGGGGTTGATGTGATTTAAAATGAAACATTTGATGACTCTGTGTACGTGTATAGAAACGTTTAATGAGCCTGATTATTGACTCTGTTTAGGTGAGCATAACTTGACAAAAGACAACCATCTGCTGGGTACCTTCAACTTGACCGGCATCTATCCTGCTCCTCGTGGCGTACCACAGATTGAGGTCACATTTGAGATTGATGTCAACGGTATTTTGCGTGTCACAGCTGAGGACAAAGGCACCGGCAACAAGAACAAGATCACAATCACAAACGACCAGAACCGCCTCACTCCCGAGGACATCGAACGCATGGTGAACGATGCTGAGCGCTTCGCTGATGAAGACAAGAAGCTGAAGGAGAGGATTGAGGCCCGTAATGAGCTGGAGTGGTATGCCTACTCTCTCAAGAACCAGATTGGCGATAAGGAGAAGCTCGGTGGCAAGCTGTCAGATGATGACATAGAAACCATTGAGAAGGCAGTGGAGGAGAAGATTGAGTGGATGCAGTCACACCAAGATGCTGACATGATATACTTCCAGGCCAAGAAGAAGAAGCTGAAGAAGGTCGTTCAACCAATTATCAACAAGCTTTACGGCAGCACAGGTGGACCCCCACCAGAGGATGCTGAGGGTGAAACCGTGGGGACTGTGGTTGGAATTGACCTGGGAACCACCTACTCATGGTAAGTATGGAGACTTCAAGCTTGATGTCAAAGACGATGTAATTACAAACTAATTATTAGTTTGTAATGAAAAGCCACTGAATAATAATCTCTAAAATGTTTTCCTTGTAGTGTTGGAGTGTTCAAGAATGGACGTGTGGAGATCATTGCCAATGACCACGGTAACCGCATCACCCCCTCATATGTGGCCTTCACCAGGAAAGGTGAGCGTCTGATTGGTGATGCTGCCAAGAATCAGCTGACCTCTAACCCTGAGAACACGATCTTTGATGCCAAGAGGCTGATTGGTCGTACTTGGAGTGACTCTTCTGTGCAGCAGGATGTCAAGTATTTTCCCTTCAAGGTGAATTTCTACTCCCCGTGGTTTAAAGTGAAAGTTAAGGTTTAAGGGTGTTTTGAGTAATTTCTCAGTGACATGCACTGGTTTAATTGATGTATATTCCTCTTAAGGTAACTGAAAAGACGAACAAGGCCCTTATCCAGGTTGATCTTCAGGGGATCTTTGCCAAGGTGCTGAATAAGATCAAGGAGACTGCTGAAGCTTTCCTGGGCATAAAGGTACAATATAGATGAAACCTATAGTACACAAGAAAGTAATACATCTTTAAAGTACATAACAATTCTCAATGTCCAGTATCAAGTGTTTTCCCTTCAAGGCGAGTTTCTACTCCCCATGGTTTAAAGTGAAAAATAAGGTTGAAGGATGTTTTGAGTAATTTCTCAGTGACATGCACTGGTTTAATTGATGTCTGTTTCTCTTAAGGTAACTGAGAAGAAGAGCAAGCCCCATATCGAGGTTGATATCGGTGGTGGCCAGATGAAGACATTTGCTCCTGAGGAGATCTCTGCCATGGTGCTGACTAAGATGAAGAAGACTGCTGAAGCTTACCTGGGCAAAAAGGTACAAAGTAAATGAAACCTATACTACAGAAGAAAGTAAACACCTTTAAAGTATATAACAATTCTAAATGTCCAGTGTTTAACAAAATGTATTATTATATTATTGTTTTGCCTAGGTCACACATGCTGTGGTCACTGTTCCTGCCTATTTCAATGATGCCCAGCGCAGGGCCACTAAGGACGCTGGAACCATTGCTGGTCTTAACATTATGAGAATCATCAATGAGCCGTAAGTATCCGACAAATAAATGAATTGTGTCATTTACTAATATATTTAATAATGTTCTATATTTATGTTCTTTAGAACGGCTGCTGCCATTGCTTATGGCCTGGACAAGAGGGTTCGTAAGAAGAACATTCTTGTGTTCGATCTGGGCGGTGGCAGCTTCGATGTCTCTGTCCTGAGAATTAACAATGGTGTGTTTGAGGTCGTGGCCACCAATGGTGACACTCATCTGGGAGGTGAGGACTTTGACCAGCGCGTCATGGAGCATTTCATCAAGCTGTACAAGAAGAAGACTGGCAAAGATGTCCAGAAAGACAACCGCGCTGTGCAGAAACTGCGTCGCGAAGTTGAGAGGGCAAAGAGGGCGCTGTCTGCCCAGTACCAAACTCAAATTAAGATTGAGTCTTTCTTCAATGGAGAAGATTTCTCTGAAACCCTGACCCGTGGTACATTTGAAGAGCTGAACATGGTAGATTATCAGTTGAGCTGTCACAACTAAACCCAGTTTTAAACATAAAGTTTGACAAGGCTTTTAGCCATATCTTGTGTGGGAGCATCACCACCTGGTGGGGAAACTGTAATAGGCAGGACTTCCTGGCCCTCAGGAGGGTGGTCCGTTCACCGGGTGGACTATCAGAACCCTTCTCCCCTTAAGGCTCTTAACTGTAGTGTCTTATCATTTCTAGGATCTGTTTGCTTCCACCATGAAGTCCATACAGAAAGTGTTGGAAGACGCTGACCTGAAGAAGTCTGACATTGATGAGATTGTCCTGGTTGGTGGCTCCACCCGTATCCCCAAAATCCAGCAGCTGGTGAAGGACTTCTTCGATGGCAAAGAGCCCTCTAGAGGCATCAACCCTGATGAGGCTGTGGCATATGGAGCTACTGTGTGGGCTGGGGTGCTTTCTGGAGAGGAGGACACTGGTACGTGATCACATGTAGACTGTATTTCCTACACTGAATTGAGACCTTGAAGTTTTTCTGGTTTACTAAATGAATTTCCTCTTTTGTAGCTTATGTGGTTCTTCTGGATGTGTGCCCCCTGACACTTGGTACTGAGATTGTTGGAGGAGTGATGAGAAAGCTGATCCCCAGGAATACTGTGGTGCCCACCAAGAAATCCCAGATCTTTTCTACAGCTTCTGATAACCAGCCTACTGTCACCATTAAAGTCTATGAAGGTAAGGGGTTGATGTGATTTAAAATGAATATTTGTTTGGTGACTGTGTGTATAGAAATGTGTGTATAGAAATGTTTAAAGCCTATTTATTGACTCTGTTTAGGTGAGCGTCCCTTGACAAAAGACAACCATCTGCTGGGTACCTTCGACTTGACCGGCATCCCTCCTGGTCCTCGTGGAGTACCACAGATCAAGGCCACATTTGAGCTTGATGTTAACGGTATTTTGCGTGTCACTGCTGAGGACACAGGCACTGTCAGGAAGAACAAGATCACAATCACAAACGACCAGAACTGCCTCACTACCGAGGACATCAAATGCATGGTGAACGATGCTGAGCGCTTCGCTGATGAAGACAAGAAGCTGAAGGAGAGGATTGACGCCCGTAATGAGCTAGAGAGCTATGCCTACTCTCTGAAGAACCAGATTGGTGATAAGGAGAAGCTCGGTGGCAAGCTGTCAGATGATGATAAGGAAACCATTGAGAAGGCAGTGGAGGAGAAGATTGAGTGGATGGAGTCACACCAAGATGCTGACCTGGAAGACTTCCAGGCTAAGAAGAAGGAGCTGGAGGAGGTGGTTCAACCAATTATCAGCAAGCTTTACGGCAGTGCAGGTGGACCCCCACCAGAGGATGCTGAGGGTGAACATGAAGACAAAGATGAGTTGTAGGCAGGTTTAAAGTCTTCTGTCGCCCCTTGCCCCTCTGATAGTGGCATCTGTACATATTAAAGTGGTAGCACTCAAATAGTGATGAGCTTTAAGGAAGGGGTGGCGATAACAAGCAACAATACTGAATCTTCTGAAAGACTTTAAAATAAGTTTCAGTGTGTGAGAGATGTTCTCTTCGCTGAAATACGGAGATATTTGTCAGCCAGGACATGAGGCTTATTGCTGCTGTTCTCATGCAGATCTGATCTGATTCTGTAAAGAGGGACTCAGTGGGGTGGATAATGGAAGGGCAGATAGGCAGGTATGTGTGGGTACATTAAGTAGGGTGTCTGTGGGTTCAAGAGCTCTTTATGTTCACAGGCAATGCTAAAAGTTATTTATTGAATCTGGACATTGTACTCCTGGAAATACATTGAAATAAATGTTTGATACAAACTGTTGGTCGACTTCTGTAACATTCATTTATGAGTTCTGTCTAGTCAGAAAAGAGTCCTGCTTCCTGTTCCTCAAGCGCATGGAGTGGTCTAGTTGATTAGGTGGCAAATCTCCTTCCAATTTCATCAGGACCCATCTACTTTTGTCTGCAACCAGAGAGACACCTTAAAAATACTTGAACTGGATATATATGGAACAAAAAATTGTTTGGGCCATAGATGTCGATTTTCGGGTTGACTTCAGAAAGCGATAAGTTTAAAATAACACTTCGACATTTTGGAGAAAGTGCTTGAAGACATTTACTCGCTTAGAATGTTGAAAGACAATCCACTTCTCAGCTGGTACACAGTTCTCTGAAAGTTTACTTTATACTTGAAATGTTTAATCTGTACAAAAACCGAAGTACAGAAAATTGTGGTATTACTGGGGTTTACGTACCGGATGATTTGTTGGCCTTACTGAAAACGTCTAAGAAATAATTCCAGCAAGAAATGCTTCCTGATTTTGTTGAGATGAACAAACAATACAGTTAGTATTCTGTCTTTATGCTAAGCTAACTAGCTGCTGGCTGTTAGCTCTCACGCTGCCTTCAAGTGAACCTCGTGAGCTCGTGGTTAGGGCATGGGAAGTCATGTACATGACTTGTGAACGCTGATGCTGATTTGGACCACAGATCAACACCTTGTGCTGTTGTTTTTAGTTGTTCCTAATCCATCTTTTTGTGTGTGCCTGTGTCAGGCTGCATCCTGCTGGGGATGGCTGCTATCATCAACAAATGTCATTGCTTTGAGGTGGGGGTGTCTGTTCTGGCCCAGGTGGGGGTACATATGTAAAGGTTGCCCAGCAGAACATTGAATTGTTACAGGATGGTCATTCATTCATTCATCTTTTGTAACCGCTTATTCCTGTGAAGGGTGTGATGGCAGTGTCCCGTTGACGCGGATGATATTTCAAAAGGTGTTCAATGAACCCTTAGCAAAAAGAAGTTTATTCAAGTGTACTACAAGTATACTTATTTTATACTAAAATTTAGGTATTATACTTGAAGTTTATTTTTTATATACTATATTTCATGTACTTAAGAATAGTAGGCTATAGTGAAGTATACTTAGCTTATACTGAAAAGTATAAGTCTAAGACTAAGTATATACTATATAACACTTACACGTATAGCTACTTTAAGTATATTTAAAGTATACTTTAAACGTTCCAATTTAGCCCGATGAAGTATTAAATTAGTATACTTTCTAGTACACTACAAGTAGTACACTCATCTACATACTACTAGTGTACTAGTTATAAAGTATACTTGTATATACTTAAAATGTTCCAATTTAACCGGAAGAATTAAATTAGTATACCTTCTAGTACACTATAAGTACATGGTCCTTATACTCAAGTATACGTAATAAAATGAACTTCGTGTATACTACTTTTTGCTAAGGGAAACAATCCATGTTGATCATCGGTCTATAATCCAAGAAGATCCAATCAGTCCAATGATGTAGAATCCTTCCTTTGTGACAAGGGGCAGGTTTTTTCCTTGTTGTAGTTGTAGTGACTCATAATTAGCAAATTACATTTACAACTAAGAGTTGTGATCATATCACTCAAAAATATGCATCTAATTCAATTCATGTTCGAGTCAAATAGTTAAAATAGTTTCACATACGCAAAAAAGGGCTTGTCCTGCCAATGAGGTGTCCCTTATTTATTTTTTGAGGACGTTGGCAATCCTATCTGTAGACACAGTGGGAGAGCGTAAACGGATTAATCTGTAGAGCTATTTCAGCTCTTGTATTCTTTATGAGGCTACAATTTGAATTACATACTTTTTAAACATGTGGTGACGTCTCCTAAATGCGATGCTTATAGAGAGAGCACGGTTCATTCAACATCAGTTCACAGAGGCAAGAATTCAGAGCAGAAAAAAGGAGAGACACAACTTCTATGAGATCTGATAGATTTGAGAATTCATTGACACAACTTCAAGGTATGTTTAAAGTTTAAACATTCGGGTTAATATGGTAATGCAGCTATGCGATGTTTTGTAAAACTAAACAGTTTAGTTATTAAGCTAATAAGCAGATAACGTTTGACTACTGTTGTTGCTGTCCCTTCGCTGAAGGGCGGAGAGTCACGTACTGGTGCTTAAATGCTTTCATTATTACACACCGTGAAAACTGTAAGTAATTAATGCAAAAGGAAGAAAATTGGTGAACCAAAACTACAAACAAATAAAATCGTTGAGCAAAATCCCATTAGATATCAATAAAACATTTTCTATTCAGCTATATTTCCAGGTAGTTAATATAAAATACATGCATTTACATAGGCTACATTTAAACTTTAAGAGGGGTGATTGTAAAAATTAAACAAAAAATTTTACGCGTGTTACTAAAACGATATGAGCCAGTCCAGATGTGTTTTTCGTTTACTAATTCAGTTTCTTTATATCCAATAAAGGTTCAAAAAAGTTTCAGTTTCTTTATGTTCATCTTATAAAGCCCATGGGGCTTGTGCAAGAACAAGAAGTTACGCAGGTGAGTAATTTGACGGCACTTTCAATAAAACGATTGTAAGCTGACATGCTTTAATATCATACTCATATGCTCGTTTAGCATTTTAAGCTCAATAAAATCACATAATATTTGACCGGAATTTCAAATGTTTGTCCGGTAAATTGAAAACCTGCCGGTCACGTTGTCCGGTGGCAATTTCTTCTAGCAGAAGCCCTAAAACTAAATCCAGCTTCACACAGATATGTGCTTGGTAAAGGAACCAACCGTTTTAGGACACACAGTGAGATCTCTGGATACTCATCTCTGGCTCCAGAGCAGAATTCCTCCACTGCCACTCATGAATGTAATCGCTGATGCGGTCTTGTCACATGACAGAAAGCTGTCGATTGTGCAGCCTCGCAGCCGTCAATCAAAATGCGCCAACTCAGATATTTTTATATACTGCATTTTCTTTGAACTGTTTATATTCATGAAAAGCGAAAGTGAAAGTTGCAGTTGTTTAACATTGTGTGTGGTATTTTTTAATTAATCATAATTTTAAAAAGAATAATAATTAGTTGAAAAAATATTTTTTATCAGTAATTTTGTTTATCAATTACTAGACATTTCAGACGACCCCATTTTAATTTCAGGCGACCCCACGTGGGGTCCCGACCCAAAGGTTGAAAAACACTGCTGTAATGGGTCTAAAGCTCATTTCCGGTGACACCCTCAGATACTGCTTATGCTACTGTTTGGCGAAGATGCCACAGAGGGGGAGATGCCGCTGTTTTGTACAGATACCATTGCTTACGCAGCTGTTTAAGGCAAATGCTACGACAGATGTTGTAATGTAGCCAATTGAGTTACATGTATTTGAATGACTGGAAAATCTGCTGTCTTGACAAATATTCATTGAAATTTTCATCTCCTCACTTTTAGTTTTCACAGTGTTTTATGAAGATGTTTAATCAAGGTGTACAGAAGAATAAATGCACTTTATTTACACTTTATTTATTTCATTATTTGCCACTGTTTGGGGAAGATGTCACTGCTTATGGCATCACCATTTTAGCATTATCTTGCAAGGTTTTCTTGATTAACCATCAACCAGGGACCATTAGGTTATTTCTACCTCGCAGACCAGCAGCCATTTGTTGTCATGTCTCTACATAGTTGCTATCAAAAGTCTGAAACCACTTCACATTTGTGATGAATGACTTTCAATGGAGTTTAATGTAAGATACTGTACAGGTGATTCATTGTAATCCAGTGGAAAATTGATGTATGTGCCACAACATTTATGCATTAAACAAACTATAAATATACATAACATGAAACATTAAAATGCAAATCAAAAGATTTGGAAAAGTAGATATGTCATGAAGATGTTGTGCAATAATCCTCTCTGGAAATATTAACAATATCAGAAAATACACTGCACTTTCAAATGCAAAAAATACGACATGAAAATGCTACCACTATCTCCAGTTTGACTTTGACAATTGTTAACATTCATAAATTAAACTTTGCCATCTCAGTAGCAGCCTTCTGAAACAACGACATCATCTGTGGCTGTTGTAACCCACTTTTAGTAAAGTGATAAGTGATAATCATACAAGAAATAACACAACAAAGTAAGTTGCAAACTAAAGTTTTAGTATATTAAGTTGCAAGTGATTCTTCTTTTTGAAGATAATTGAAAATTAATTTGTTTACCACTATTCGTCTGTGTAGGTTCTCAGTCATCCAGGTCATGGTAATCCAAAAAAGGTTTCAAAAAAGGCAACTGGACTTGTAGATTTTGGAGAAGACGTTTCACCACTCATCCGAGTAGCTTCTTCAGTTCTCGGGAAGAGTTCCTATTTAAACCTCAGACTTCCCACCAGTCCCTCAGAACTGAAGAAGCTACTCGGATGAGTGGTGAAACGTCTTCTCCAAAATCTACAAGTCCAGTTGCCTTTTTTGAAACCTTTTTTGGTTTACCACTATTCCTGTCTGTGTCGGCAATGGGTCCATATTCTCCCCCACTCTGACACTGGATGTAACAATGAGAGAAGAGGAACCAGCAGAGGCTGTATTGGTTCAATGCTATGATTTGAGCCTGAGTCCACATCATGAAGGAGCGGCCATGATTTAACACATTTGTTCCCCACAGGTGTTTTTCACTTTTTTGAGTACAAATCAAATGAAGCTGCTGTGGGTTGTATTGCTGGTGACCAGCACTGTGTTTACTGATAACAACAACAAGAGGGAAAATGTGGGGACTGTGGTTGGAATCGACTTGGGGACCACCTACTCATGGTGAGAAATGGAAACTTCAAGCTTGATGTCAAAGACGATGTAATTATTGTTGTAAATTTTAAATAAAAGGCCACTGAATGATTTCTAAAATATTTTCCCTGTAGTGTTGGAGTGTTCAAGAATGGGCGTGTGGAGATCATTGCCAATGACCAGGGTAACCGCATCACCCCCTCATATGTGGCCTTCACTAGCACAGGTGAGCGTCTGATTGGTGATGCTGCCAAGAATCAGCTGACCTCTAACCCTGAGAACACGGTCTTTGATGCCAAGAGGCTGATTGGTCGTAGTTGGAGTGACTCCTCTGTGCAGCAGGACGTCAAGTATTTTCCCTTCAAGGCGAGTTTCTACTTCTGATGGTTTAAAATGAAAGTTAAGGTTTAAGAGTGTTTTGAGTAATTTCTCATTGACATGCACTGGTTTAATTGATGTATATTCCTCTTAAGGTAACTGAGAAGAAGAGCAAGCCCCATATCCAGGTTGACATCGGTGGTGGCCAGATGAAGACATTTGCTCCTGAGGAGATCTCTGCCATGGTGCTGACTAAGATGAAGGAGACTGCTGAAGCTTACCTGGGCAAAAAGGTACAAAATAAATGAAACCTATAGTACACAAGAAGGTAATACACCTTTAAAGTATATAACAATTCTAAATGTCCAGTGTGTAATAAAATGTATTATTATATTATTGTTTTGCCTAGGTCACACATGCTGTGGTCACTGTTCCTGCCTACTTCAATGATGCCTAGCGCCAGGCCACTAAGGATGCTGGAACCATTGCTGGTCTTAATGTTATGAGAATCATCAATGAGCCGTAAGTATCTGACAAAGAAATGAATTGTGTCATTTACTAATATATTTAATAATGTTCTATATTTATGTTCTTTAGAACGGCTGCTGCCATTGCTTATGGCCTGGACAAGAGGGATGGCGTGAAGAACATTCTTGTGTTCGATCTGGGCGGTGGCATCTTTGATGTCTCTGTCCTGACCATTGACAATGGTGTGTTTAAAGTCGTGGCCACCAATAGTGACACTCATCTGGGAGGTGAGGACTTTGACCAGCGTGTCATGGAGCATTTCATCAAGCTGTACAAGAAGAAGACTGGTAAAGATGTCAGCAAAGACAACCGCGCTCTGCAGAAGCTGTGTCGTGAGGTTGAAAGGGCAAAGAGGGCGCTGTCTGCCCAGCACCAGACCCGAATTGAGATCGAGTCTTTCTACAAGGGAGAAGACTTCTCTGAGACCCTGACCCGTGCCAAGTTTGAAGAGCTGAACATGGTAGGTTATCAGTTTAACTGTCATAACTAAACCCAGTTTTAAAAACGTAAAGTTTGACAAGGCTTTTAACCATATTGTCTTATCATTTCTAGGACCTGTTCCGTTCCACCATGAAGCCCGTACAGAAAGTGTTGGAAGATGCTGACCTGAAGAAGTCTGACATTCATGAGATTTTCCTGGTTGGTGGCTCCACCCGTATCCCCAAAATCCAGCAGTTGGTGAAGGAGTTCTTCAATGGCAAAGAGCCCTCTAGAGGCATCAACCCTGATGAGGCTGTGGCATATGGAGCTGCTGTGCAGGCTGGAGTGCTTTCCAGAGAGAGCACTAGTATGTGATCACATGTTACTACACTGAATTGAGCTCTTGAAGTTTTTCTGGTTTACTAAATGAAGTTCTTCTTTTGTAGGGGATGTGGTTCTTCTGTATGTGTGCCCCCTGACTCTTGGTATTGAGACCGTTGGAGGAGTGATGACCAAGCTGATCCCCAGGAACACTGTGGTGCCCACCAAGAAGTCCCAGATCTTTTCTACAGCTTCTGATAACCAGCCTACTGTCACCATTAAAGTCTATGAAGGTAAGGGGTTGATTTAAAATGAATATTTGTTTGATGACTGTGTACGTGTATAGAAATGTTTAAAGCCTATTTATTGACTCTGTTTAGGTGAGCGTCCCTTGACAAAAGACAACCATCTGCTGGGTACCTTCGATTTGCATCCCTCCTGGTCCTCGTGGCGTACCACAGATCAAGGCCACATTTGAGCTTGATGTCAATGGTATTTTTCGTGTCACTGCTGAGGACAAAGGCACTGGCAGCAAGAACAAGATCACAATCACAAACAACCAGAACCGCCTCACTCCCGAGGACATCAAACGCATGGTGAACGATGCTGAGCGTTTCGCTGATGAAGACAAGAAGCTGAAGGAGAGGATTGACGCCCGTAATGAAGAACCAGATTGGCGAAAGGAGAAGCTCGGTGGCAAGCTGTCAGATGATGATAAGGAAACCATTGAGAAGGCAGTGGAGGAGAAGATTGACTGGATGGAGTCACACCCAGATGCTGACCTGGAAGACTTCCAGGCCAAGAAGAATGAGCTGGAGGAGGTGGTTCAACCGATTATCAGCAAGCTTTACGGCAGTGCAGGTGGACTCCCACCAGAGGATGCTGAGGGTGAACACAAAGACAAAAATGAATTGTAGGCAGGTTTAAAGTCTTCTGTCGCTCCTTGCCCCTCTGATAGGAGCATGTGTACATATTAAAGTGATGGGATTCAAATAGTGAATGGAATAAAAATTGTTTGGGCCATAGATGCAGACGTTCAGGTTGACTTCAGAAAATGATACGTTTAAAATAAGACTTTGACATTTTGGGGAAAGTGCTTGAAGACATTTACTTTCTCAGAATGATGAAAGACAGGGAGTCTTTGTCAAGTTGATGCTGATTTGGAGCACAGGTCTGCAACTTGTGCTGTTGTTTTTAGATGTTCCTAATCCATCTTTGTGTGTGCCTATGTCAGGCTGCATCCTGCTGGGGATGGCTGCTATCATCAACAAATGTCATTGCTATGGGGTGGGGGTGTCTGGTCTTCCCCAGGTGGGGGTATATGTCTAAAGCAGAATACTGAATTGTCACAAGATGGTCATTCATTCATCTTCTGTAATCGTTTATTCTTGTGAAGGGTCTGATGGCAGTGTCCCGCTGATGGCGATGGTATTTCAAAAGGTGTTGAATGAAACAATCCATGCTGATCATCAGTCTATAATCCAAGAAGATCCAATCTGTCCAATGACGTAGAATCCTTCCTTTGCGTCAAGGGCAGGTTTTTTCCTTGTTGTAGTTGTAGTGACCATTTATTCAGAAAAAAATAAAATAAACTTTAAATCAAACATAATCAAAGGACCACTGGTGCACCATGAGGATGTAGTTTAACGCAGGCAAAAGAAGATGAATGTTCATACCAGATCTTGCGTTTGCAAATCCGGCTGATTACCGCATTCTCAGACAATGCACTGGTGTAGTCCTGGGTATACGCAGGTATACGGTGTATACCTGCTTATTTTTCACTCAGCAGTGTGTATATCCACTTCTAAATTTTCATTGTTGTTGATCTAATTTCTATAGATGTAAACTGGTGCCATATGGGCCTGTTATTAAAGACTGCGTTAGAAGTAGTTCTTCTGCTTAATCTGGTTAAACTTTATGCTTAATCTGTGTCTTTAATCTTTTGTTGCCATGGTTTACGAACCAAGACATGAGTGCAAAACTGAGAGTATAGCCACTTCTCCATCGACGACTACACCACTGTCACCGGCCTCCGCGACGGGAAAGAAGTGACAGCTTATAAAGAGAGCACGGTTCATTCAACATCAGTTCACAGAGGCAAGAATTCAGAGGAGACAAAAGGAGAGACACAACTTCTACAAGAGGCTGATAGGAGTTGAGAATTCATTGACACAACTTCAAGGTATGTTTAAAGTTTAAACATTCGGGTTAATATGGTAATGCAGCTATGCGATGTTTTGAAAAAACTAAACAGTTTAGTTATTAAGCTAATAAGCAGTTAAGATAACGTTTGACTACTGTTGTTGCTGTCCCTTATCGCTGAAGAGCGGAGAGTCACGTACTGGTGCTTAAATGCTTTCATTATTACACACTGTGAAATGAATTAATGCAAAAAGGAAGAAAATTAGTGAACCAAAACTGCAAACAAATACACAAATAAAATCGTTGAGAAAAATCCCATTAGATATCAATAAACTATTTTCTATATAATCCTCATGCTCTCTTAATATAAAATACATTCACATAAATTTCAACTTTAGAGGGGTGATTGTTAAAATTAAACAAAACATTTTACGCGTGTTACTAAAACGGTATGCGCCAGTCCAGATGTGTTTTTTGTTTACTAATTCGGTTTCTTTATATCCAATAAAGGTTCAAAAAAGTTTCAGTTTCTTTATGTTCATGTTATAAAGCCCAGACGGAAACCCAAAAACTAAATCCAGCTTCACACAGATATGTGCTTGGTAAAGGAACCAATCGTTTTTAGGGCACACAGTGAGATCTCTGGATACTCATCTCTGGCCAGTGGTGGACAGTAACGAAGTAAATTTACTTGAGTACTGTACTTAAGAACAGTTTTTGAGTATCTGTACTGTACTTGAGTATTATTTTTGGGGGATACTTTTACTTTTACTCCAATACATTTGAAGGACAAATATTGTACTTTTTACTCCATACATTTCTGTTGATGCTCTCGTTACTCGCTACTTTTGAGCTTACGTCAGCTGATTATTATTTTATTTTATTTTATTATTTTTTCAAAATTCTGAGAAACTGTTTCTGCTGATTCGCTGATTTGCCACGTCATGCCATACAATTCATACAATGCAGGAAGAAACTGGAGAAACACCTGGAGAAAATCCATGTTTGAGATTTTTGCCACAAAAAGTGACTCGTTTCAGTTTAAATGTTTGTCGTGCTTACTGCGAAATTATATCACGGTCTACAAGAACTCGTCTTCCAACATGAAAAAGCACGTCGCGGTATGTAAACTTAGGCCCTATGCACACGAAAACGCATTTTTTCGTAAACGCAGATGTTTTTATTCGTTTTGGCCTATTGTCCAGACGAATCCCGTAAACGCACTTTTTTGAAACCGGGTCCCAGGGTGGATAAATTCGAAAAAACGCACTTCTCGCGGATCAGTCTGGACGGTTGCATCCGGAGATTTTGGGAAACGATGACGTCATCGCCACCATCGCCACACCCCTTGAGCAGTCTTCCATGTCTTATATCCCGCGAAACGTCTCATAACAACATCAACAACAATGGCGGACTACATGCTTGCGTTACTGCTGGAGAAGACATTGAGCCTATTATGGTTACTAGGGCAAAATCTAATTTTTGGTTTCTTTGAAAGCTGATTTGTAAACAGCGCTCAAGCTTCTTGCGCATGCGCCACCTCTTCCTCTCCGTTTTTGGTGAATTTCTGAAACTGAAACAGCGCTGCCTATAGACCTGGAGTATGAAGTAGTGTTTTCAGTCGTGTAAAGACGGATCAAGTGTGGACGCAGATTTTTTTTAAACCGTACCAGCGAAAACGGATAAGAAAAAGCTCGTTTTCGTACGGACAGGGCCTTAATGTTTGTTAAATTACTGATGAACATTTTAAACGTAGTGAGGATTGTAGAGTAGATTGTATAATGACAATAAAGCTACTTTCCTTTCCTGTATTTCCTGAGATACTTTTTAAATACTTTTACTTAAGTATTTTTTAAGCAAATACTAGTACTTTACTTAAGTACATTTTTGACTAGACTACTTTTATTTGTATTGGAGTAATATTTGACAAGAAGTATCTGTACTTTTACTCAAGTAGTGAAGGTGTGTACTCTGTCCACCTCTGTCTCTGGCTCCAGAGCAGAATTCCTCCACTGCCACTCATGAACGCAATCACTGATGCGGTTTTGTCATATGACAGAAAGCTGTCGATTGTGCAGTCACGTGATCGCAGCCGTCAATCAAAATGCGCCAATGCTGCATTTTATTTGAACTCTGTATTCATGAAAAGTGAAAGTGAAAGAATTAGTTAGTTGACAAAAATATTTCTATCAGTAATCTTATCAATTACTAGACATTTCAGACGACCGACATTTTAATTCCAGGCAACCCCACATGGTCCCGACCCCAAGGTTGAAAAGCTCATTTTCAGTGGCACCCTCAGATGTCACTGTTTAGGGGACAGATGTCACAGTAGATGTTGTAATGTAGCCTATTGAGTTACATGTATTTGAATGACTGGAAAATCTGCTGCCAAATATTCATTGATATTTTCATCTCCTCAATTTTAGTTTTCACAGTGTTCAATGAAGATGTTTAATCAAGGTGTACAGAAGAATAAATGCACTTTATTTACACTTTATTTATTTCCTTATATGCCACTGTTTGGGGAAGATGTCACTGCTTCTGCTGTCAGGATTTTAGCATTATTTTGCAAGGTTTTCTTGATTAACCATCAACCAGGGACCATTAGGTTATTTCTACCTCGCAGACCAGCAGCCATTTGTTGTCATGTATGTAAATAGTTGCCATCAAAAGTCTGAAACCACTTCACATTTGTGATAAACGATTTTCAATGGAGTTTTATGTAATGCTGTATTCAGATGATTCATTGTTATACTATGGAAAATTGATGTATGTGCCACAACATTTATGCATTAAACAAACTAAAAATATACATAACATGAAACATTAAAATGCAAATCAAAAGATTTGGAATAGCAGATATGTCATGGAAATTTTACTATATCAGAAAACACACTGCATTTTCAAATGCAAAATTCATGACATGAAAATGCTGCCTCAAGCTCTATTTTGACTAATTCGACAATTGTTAACATTCATAAATTAAACTTCGCCATCTCAGTGGCAGCCTTCCCAAACACCGATATCAGCTGTGGCATCTGTGGCAGTTGTAACCCACTTTTAGTAAAGGCTGTGATAATCATACAAGAAAGAACACAGACAACAAAGTAAGTTGCAAACTAAAGATATAGTAAATTCAGCTGCAAAAGATTCTCTTAGATAGATAATTGAAGATGAATTTGTTTACCACTATTCCTGTCTGTGTCTGCAATTGGCTCTGACACTGGATGAAAGAGTAGGAACCAGCAGAGGCTGTACTGCCTAGGTTTCAATGTCATGATTTGAGCCTGAGTCCACATCATGAAGGAGCGGCCACGATTTAAGAGATTTTTACTCCACAGGTGTTTTTCACTGATTTGAGTATGAATCAAAAAGCAAAGATGAAGCTGCTGTGGGTTGTATTGCTGGTGACTGGCACTGCGTTTGCCTATGACGCTGACGAGAGCGAAATTGTGGGGACTGTGATTGGAATCGACTTAGGGACCACTTACTCATGGTAAGAAATGGAAACTTCAAGCTTGACATCAAAGACGATGTAATTATTATAGTTTGACATGAAAGGCCACTGAATAATCTCTAAAATGTTTTCCCTGTAGTGTTGGAGTGTTCAAGAATGGACGTGTGGAGATCATTGCCAATGACCAGGGTAACCGCATCACCCCCTCATATGTGGCCTTCACCAGCAAAGGTGAGCGTCTGATCGGTGATGCTGCCAAGAATCAGCTGACCTCTAACCCTGAGAACACGGTCTTTGATGCCAAGAGGCTGATTGGTCGTAGTTGGAGTGACTCCACTGTGCAGCAGGACGTCAAGTATTTTCCCTTCAAGGTGAGTTTCTACTCCTGATGGTTTAAAGTGAAAGTTAAGGTTTAAGGATGTTTTGAGTAGTTTCTCAGTGACATGCACTGGTTTAATTGATGTCTGTTCCTCTTAAGGTAACTGAGAAGAAGAGCAAGCCCCATATCCAGGTTGACATCGGTGGTGGCCAGATGAAGACATTTGCTCCTGAGGAGATCTCTGCCATGGTGCTGACTAAGATGAAGGAGACTGCTGAAGCTTACCTGGGCAAAAAGGTTCAAAATAAATGAAACCTATAGTACACAAGAAAGTAATACACCTTTAAAGTATATAACAATTCTAAATGTCCAGTGTGTAATAAAATGTAATTTCTTATCTTCACTAGGTCACACATGCTGTGGTCACTGTTCCTGCCTGTTTCAATGATGCCCAGCGCCAGGCCACTAAGGATGCTGGAACCATTGCTGGTCTTAATGTTATGAGAATCATCAATGAGGCGTAAGTATCCGACAAAGAAATGAATTGTGTCATTTAAAATATTTCCCCCCGTACTCCATAATAATCTATATTTATGTTCTTTAGAACGGCTGCTGCCATTGCTTATGGCCTGGACAAGAGGGATGGCGAGAAGAACATTCTTGTGTTCGATCTGGGCGGTGGCATCTTTGATGTCTCCCTCCTGACCATTGACAATGGTGTGTTTGAGGTCGTGGCCACCAATGGTGACACTTATCTGGGAGGTGAGGACTTTGACCAGCGCGTCATGGAGCATTTCATCAAGCTGTACAAGAAGAAGACTGGTAAAGATGTCAGCAAAGACAACCGCGCTGTGCAGAAACTGCGTCGCGAAGTTGAAAGGGCAAAGAGGGTGCTGTCTGCCCAGCACCAGGCCCGAATTGAGATTGAGTCTTTCTTCGAGGGAGAAGACTTCTCTGAGACCCTGACCCGTGCCAAGTTTGAAGAGCTGAACATGGTAGGTTATCAGTTTAGCTGTCACAACTAAACCCAGTTTTAAAAACATAAAGTTTGACAAGGCTTTTAGCCATATATTGTTTGGGAGCATCACCACGTGGATGGGAAATTGTACCAGGCAGGACTTCCTGGCCCTCAAGAGGATGGTCCGTTCAGCGGAGCGGACCATCAGAACCCCCTCCCCAACCTGCAGGACATTTACACCAAACGTTGCAGGTTAAAAGGCTAAGAAGATCCTGAAACTCTCTTTTCCCTCTTCTGCCATGAGGCCGGCGTTTCTGATGCCTGAGGACAAAGACTGAGAGGCTGAAGAAGAGTTTCTATCCACACGCCAGCCGCCTGCTTAACTCTGAGCCTTAACCGGACTTAAATATCACTGCACTTTATTCATGTAGCTGCTACATACTGTAAATTTATGTACATGTACAACTACACCCCCTCTAAGTTTTCCAGAATATATTTTTATTTTTTATTTTATATTTTCACTTTTATTTTATCTATATTGTCTTATCATTTCTAGGACCTGTTCCGTTCCACCATGAAGCCCGTACAGAAAGTGTTGGAAGACGCTGACCTGAAGAAGTCTGACATTGATGAGATTGTCCTGGTTGGTGGCTCCACCCGTATCCCCAAAATCCAGCAGCTGGTGAAGGAGTTCTTCAATGGCAAAGAGCCCTCTAGAGGCATCAACCCTGATGAGGCTGTGGCATATGGAGCTGCTGTGCTGGCTGGAGTGCTTTCTGGAGAGGTGGACACGGGTATGTGATCACATATAGATTGTATTTGCTACACTGAATTGAGTTATTGAAGTTTTTGTGGTTTACTAAATGAATTTCCTCTTTTGTAGCTTATGTGGTTCTTCTGGATGTGTGCCCCCTGACTCTTGGTATTGAGACTGTTGGAGGAGTGATGACCAAGCTGATCCCCAGGAACACTGCGGTGCCCACCAAGAAATCCCGAACGTTTTCTACAGCTTCTGATAACCAGCCTACTGTCACCATTAACGTTTATGAAGGTAAGAGGTTGATGTGATTTAAAATTAAACATTTGTTTGATGACTCTGTGTACATGTATAGAAATGTTTAGTAAACCTGATTATCGACTCTGTCTAGGTGAGCGTCCCTTGACAAAAGACAACCATCTGCTGGGTACCTTCGACTTGACCGGCATCCCTCCTGCTCCTCGTGGCGTGCCACAGATTAAGGTCACATTTGAGATTGATGTCAACGGTATTGTGTGTGTCACTGCTGAGGACAAAGGCACTCGCAACAAGAAGAAGATCACAATCAGAAACGACCAGAACCGCCTCACTCCCGAGGACATCGAACACATGGTGAACGACGCTGAGCGCTTCGCTGATGAGGAGAAGAAGCTGAAGGAGAGGACTGAGGCTCGTAATGAGTTGGAGTGGTACGCCTACTCTCTGAAGAACCAGATTGGCGATAAGGAGAAGCTCGGTGGCAAGCTGTCAGATGATGATAAGGAAACCATTGAGAAGGCAGTTGAGGAGAAGATTGAGTGGATGGAGTCACACCAAGATGCTGACCTGGAAGACTTCCAGGCCAAGAAGAAGGAGCTGGAGGAGGTGGTTCAACCAATTATCAGCAAGCTTTACGGCAGTGCAGGTGGACCCCCACCAGAGGGCGCTGAGGGTGAACATGAAGACAAAGATGAGTTGTAGGCAGGTTTAAAGTCTTCTGTCGCCCCTTGCCCCTCTGATAGTCGCATCTGTACATATTGAACTGATGGGACTCAAATAGTGAGAGGAGCGGTAGGGAAGGGGTGGCGATAACAAGCAACCATACTGAATCTTCTGAAAGACTTTAAAATAAGTTTCAGTGTGTGAGAGGTGTTCTCTTCGCTGGAAGGCGGAGATATTCATCAGCCCGGATATGAGGCTTATTGCTGCTGTTCTCATGCAGATCTAATGTGATTCTGTAAAGGGGAGGGACTCAGTGGGGTGGGTAATGGGAGGGCAGACAGGCAGGTATGTGTGGGTACATTAAGTAGGGTGTCTGTGGGTTCAAGGGCTCCTTATGTTCACAGGCAACGCTAAAAGTTATTTATTGAATCTGGACATTGTACCTCTGGAAAGACATTGAAATAAATGTTTGATACAAACTGTTGGTCGACTTCTGTAACATTCAGTTATAAGTTCTGTCTAATCAGAAAAGACAACTAACACTCCCGCTTCCTGTTCCAAGCTCAATACATTTTATTTCAATGTAAATCTTCATGTTAAAACAGTCACATTACAGTCATTGTGTAAAACTCACTGAGTGTCCATTTCTCCAAATACAAAGGCCACATGTATTATCTCAGAAACTGTTGGGCTGCTGGCTTGTTTATCTTCTCATTTCCCCTCACCACACACCTTCCATGGCAACAAACACATGGAGTGGTCTAGTTGATTAGGTGGCAAATCTCTTTCCAATTTCATCAGGACCCATCTACTTTTGTCTGCAACCAAAGAGAACCCTTAAAATATACTTGAACTGGATATATATGGAATAAAAAATTGTTTGGGCCATAGATGCAGACTTTCAGGTTGTCTTCAGAAAATGATACCTTTAAAATAACACTTTGACATTTTGGAGAAAGTGCTTGAAGACATTTACTCGCTTAGAATGATGGAAGACAAACCACTTCTCAGCTGGTACTGTTCACTTTATGCTTGAAATGTTTAATCTGTACAAAAACTGAAGTACAGAAAATTGTGGTCTACTGGGGTTTACGTACCGGATGATTTGTTGGCCTTACTGAAAACGTCTAACAAATGATTCCAGCAAGAGATGCTTACTGATTTAGTTGAGATGAATGGACATATCAGTTAGTATTCTGTCTTTATGCTAAGCTAACTAGCTGCTAGCTGTTAGCTCTCACGCTGCCTTCAAGTGAAACTCGTGAGCTCGTGGTTGGACATGGGAAGTCATGTACATGACTCGTGAACGCTGACACTGATTTGGACCACAGATCAACACCTTGTGCTATTGTTTTAAGTTGTTCCTAATCCATCTTTGTGTGTGCCTGTGTCAGGCTGCATCCTGCTGGGGATGGCTGCTATCATCAAGGAATGTCATTGCTATGGGGTGGGGGTGTCTGTTCTGGCCCAGGTGGGGGTACATATCTAAAGGTTGCCCAGCAGAACATTGAATTGTTACAGGATGGTCATTCATTCATTCATCATTGTAACCGCTTATTCCTGTGAAGGGTGTGATGGCAGTGTCCCGCTGATGTCGATGATATTTCAAAAGGTGTTGAATGAAACAATCCATGTTGATCATCGTCTATAATCCAAGAAGATCCAATCTGTCCAGTGATGTAGAATCCTTCCTTTGTGACAAGGGGCAGGTTTTTTCCTTGTTGTAGTTGTATTGACTCATAATTAGCAAATTATATTTACAACTAAGAGTTGTGAGCATATCACTCAAAAATATGCATCTAATTCAATTCATGTTCGAGTCAAATAGTTAAAATAGTTTCACATACGCAAAAAAGGGCTTGTCCTGCCAATGAGGTGTCCCTTATTTATGTTTTAAGGACGTTGGCAATCCTATCTGTAGACACAGTGGGAGAGCGTAAACGGATTCATCTGTAGAGCTATTTCTCCTCTTGTATTCTTTATGAGGCTACAATTTGAATTACATTACTTTTTAAACATGTGGTGACGTCTCCTAAATGCGATGTGTACAACTCTGACTGATAACCGCATTCCAACGAGCAGCCGCTCAGACAATCACGGGCCTCCGCGACGGGAAAGAAGTGACAGCTAATAGAGAGAGCACGGTTCATTCAACATCAGTTCACAGAGGCAAGAATTCAGAGCAGACAAAAGGAGAGACACAACTTCTACGAGAGGCTGATACGAGTTGAGAATTCATTGACGCAACTTCTAGGTATGTTTAAAGTTTAAACATTCGGGTTAATATGGTAATGCAGCTATGCGATGTTTTGTAAAACTAAACAATTTAGTTATTAAGCTAATAAGCAGTTAAGATAACGTTTGACTACTGTTGCTGTCCCTTATCGCTGAAGTGCGGAGAGTCACGTACTGGTGCTTAAATGCTTTCATTATTACACACCGTGAAAACTGTAAGTAATTAACGCAAAAGGGAAGAAAATCAGGGAATCAAAACTACAAACAAATAAAATCGTTGAGCAAAATCCCATTAGATATCAATAAAACATTTTCTATTCAGCTATATTTCCAGGTAGGCCAATTAATATAAAATACATGAATTTACATACATTTAAACTTTAAGAGGGGTGATTGTAAAAATTAAACAAAACATTTTACGCGTGTTACTAAAACGGTATGAGCCAGTCCAGATCTGTTTTTCGTTTACTCATTCAGTTTCGTTATATCCAATAAAGGTTCAAAAAAGTTTCAGTTTCTTTATGTTCATGTTATAAAGCCCAGGCTTGTGCAAGAACAAGAAGGTACGCACGTGAGTCAGTTGCCACTCACGAATGTAATCTGAGGCGGTTTTGTCACATGACAGAAATATCTCGAATGTGCAGCCTCGCAGCCGTCAATCAAGATGCGCTAAGATATTTTTATATGCTGCATTTTCTTTGAACTATATTCATAAGTGAAATAATACAGTTGTTTAAGATTGTGTGTGGTGTTTTTAATCATAATTTAAAAAAGAATATTAATTAGTTGAAATAAATATTTTTTATCAGTAATTTTGTTTATCAATAGACATTTCAGACGACCCCATTTTAATTTGAAAAACACTGCTATAATGGGTCTAAAGCTCATTTCCGGTGACACCCGCTGTTTTGGACAGATACCATTGCTTACGCAACTGTTTAAGGCAAATGCCACGGCAGATGTTGTAATGTAGCCAATTGAGTTACATGTATTTGAATGAATGGAAAATCTGCTGTCATGACAAATATTCATTGAGATTTTTCATCTCCTCATTTTTAGTTTTCACAGTGTTTTATGAAGATGTTTAATCAAGGTTTACAGAAGAATAAATGCACTTTATTTACACTTTATTTATTTCCTTATATGCCACTGTTTGGGGAAGATGTCACTGCTTCTGCTGTCAGGATTTTAGCATTATTTTGCAAAGTTTTCTTGATTAACCATCAACCAGGGAGCATTAGGTTATTTTTACCTCGCGGACCAGCAGCCATTGTCTGTAAATAGTTGCTGTCAAAAGTCTGAAACCACTTCACATTTGTGATGAATGGCTTTCAATGGAGCTTAATGTAAGATACTGTATTCAGGTGACTCATTGTAACCCAGTGGAAAATTGATGAATGTGCCACAACATTTATGCATTAAACAAACTAAAAATATACAGAACATGAAACATTAAAATGCAAATCAAAAGATTTGGAAAAGTAGATATGTCATGAAGATTTTGTGCAATAATCCTCTCTGAAAATATTAACAATATCACAAAATACACTGCACTTTCTAATACAAAAAATACGTTGTGAAAATGCTACCACTATCTCCAGTTTGACTTTGACAATTGTTAACATTCATAAATTAAACTTCGCCATCTCAGTAGCAGCCTTCCGAAACAATGACATCAACTGTGGCATCTGTGGCTGTTGTAACCCACTTTAAGTAAAGCCTGTGATAATCATACAAGAAAGAACACAGACAACAAAGTAAATTGCAAACTAAAGTTTTAGTATATTAAGTTGCAAGTGATTCTTCTTTTTGAAGATAATTGAAGATGAATTTGTTTACAACTATTCCTGTCTGTGTCGGCAATGGGTCCATATTCTCCCCCACTCTGACACTGGATGTAACAATGAGAGAGGAGGAACCAGCAGAGGCTGTACTGCCTAGGTTTCAATGTCATGATTTGAGCCTGAGTCCACATCATGAAGAAGCGGCCATGCTTTAACAGATTTCTTCTCCGCAGGTGTTTTTCACTGATTTGATTATGAATCAAAAAGCAATGATGAAGCTGCTGTGGGTTGTATTGCTGTTGACCTACACTGCGTTTGCTGATGACGACGACAAGAGGGAAAATGTGGGGACTGTGATTGGAATCGACCTGGGGACCACCTACTCATGGTAAGAAATGGAAACTTCAAGCTTGACATTAAAGACAATGTCATTATTGTAGTTTGTAATGAAAAGCCACTGAATAATAATCTCTAAAATGTTTTCCTTGTAGTGTTGGAGTATTCAAGAATGGACGTGTGGAGATCATTGCCAATGACCAGGGTAACCGCATCACCCCCTCATATGTGGCCTTCACCAGCAAAGGTCAGCGTCTGATTGGTGATGCTGCCAAGAATCAGCTGACCTCTAACCCTGAGAACACAGTCTTTGATGCCAAGAGGCTGATTGGTCGTACTTGGAGTGACTCCACTGTGCAGCAGGACGTCAAGTATTTTCCCTTCAAGGCGAGTTTCTATTCCTGATGGTTTAAAGTGAAAGTTAAGGTTTAAGGATGTTTTGAGTAATTTCTCAGTGACATTCATTGGTTTAATTGATGTATATTCCTCTTAAGGTAACTGAGAAGAAGAGCAAGCCACATATCCAGGTTGACATTGGTGGTGGCCAGATGAAGACATTTGCTCCTGAGGAGATCTCTGCCATGGTGCTGACTAAGATGAAGGAGACTGCTGAAGCTTACCTGGGCAAAAAGGTACAAAATGAATGAAACCTATAGTACACAAGAAAGTAATACACCTTTAAAGTATATAACAATTCTAAATGTCCAGTGTGTAATAAAATCTAATTTCTTATTTTCCCTAGGTCACACATGCTGTGGTCACTGTTCCTGCCTACTTCAATGATGCCCAACGCCAGGCCACTAAGGACGCTGGAACCATTGCTGGTCTTAAAGTTATGAGAATCATCAATGAGCCGTAAGTATCTGACAAAGAAATGAATTGTGCCATTTAAAATATTTACTAATATATTAAATAATGTTCTATATTAATGTTCTTTAGAACGGCTGCTGCCATTGCTTATGGCCTGGGTAAGAGGGATGGCGTGAAGAACATTCTTGTGTTCGATCTGGGCGGTGGCATCTCGGATGTCTCTGTCCTGAACATCGACAGTGGTGTGTTTAAGGTTGTGGCGACCAATAGTGACACTCATCTGGGAGGTGAGGACTTTGACCAGCGTGTCATGGAGCATTTCATCAAGCTGTACAAGAAGAAGACTGGCAAAGATGTCAGCAAAGACAACCGTGCTGTGCAGAAGCTGTGTTGTGAGGTTGAGAAGGCAAAGAGGGCGCTGTCTGCCCAGCACCAGACCCAAATTGAGATTGAATCCTTCTACAAGGGAGAAGACTTCTCTGAGACCCTGACCCGTGCCAAGTTTGAAGAGCTGAATATGGTAGGTTATCAGTTTAACTGTCATAACTAAACCCAGTTTTAAAAACGTAAAGTTTGACAAGGCTTTTAACCATATTGTCTTATCATTTCTAGGACCTGTTCGCTTCCACCATGAAGCCCGTACAGAAAGTGTTGGAAGGTGCTGACCTGAAGAAGTCTGACATTGATGAGATTGTCCTGGTTGGTGGCTCCACCCGTATCCCCAAAATCCGGCAGCTGGTGAAGGAGTTCTTCAATGGCAAAGAGCCCTCTAGAGGCATCAACCCTGATGAGGCTGTGGCATATGGAGCTGCTGTGCTGGCTGGAGTGCTTTCTGGAGAGGAGGACACTGGTATGATGTGATCACATGTAGACTGTATTTCCTACACTGAACTGGGCTCTTGAAGTTTTTCTGGTTTACTAAATTAATTTCCTCTTTTGTAGATGATGTAGTTCTTCTGGATGTGTGCCCCCTGACTCTTGGTATTGAGACCGTTGGAGGAGTGATGAGCAAACTATTCCCCAGGAACACTGTGGTGCCCACCAAGAAGTCTTGGATGTTTTCTACAGCTTCTGATAACCAGCCTACTGTCACCATCAAAGTCTATGAAGGTAAGGGGTTGATATGATTTAAAATGAATATTTGTTTGATGACTGTGTGTACATGTATAGAAATGTTTAACAAGCCTCATTATTGACTCTGTCTAGGTGAGCGTCCCTTGACAAAAGACAACCATCTGCTGGGTACCTTCAACTTGACCGACATCCATCCTGCTCCTCGTGACGTACCACAGATTGAGGTCACATTTGAGCTTGATGTCAACGGTATTTTATGTGTCACTGCTGAGGACAAAGGCACCGGCAAGAAAAAGAAGATCACAATCACAGACGAGCAGAACCGCCTCACTCCCGAGGACATCGAACGCATGGTGAACGACGCTGAGCGTTTCGCTAATGAAGACAAGAAGCTGAAGGAAAGGATTGATGCCCGTAATGAGCTGGAGAGCTATGCCTACTCTCTGAAGAACCACATTGGCGATAAGGAGAAGCTCGGTGGCAAGCTGTCAGATGATGATAAGGAAACCATTGAGAAGGCAGTGGAGGAGAAGATTGAGTGGATGGAGTCACACCAAGATGCTGACCTGGAAGACTTCCAGGCCAAGAAGAAGGAGCTGGAGGAGGTGGTTCAACCAATTATCAGCAAGCTTTACGGCAGCGCAGGCGGACCCCCACCAGAGGGCGCTGAGGGTGAACATGAAGACAAAGATGAGTTGTAGGCAGGTTTAAAGTCTTCTGTCGCCCCTTGCCCCTCTGATAGTGGCATCTGTACATATTGAACTGATGGGACTCAAATAGTGAGAGGAGCTTTAAGGAAGGGCTGGCGATAACAAGCAACCATACTGAATCTTCTGAAAGTTTCAGTGTGTGAGAGGTGTTCTCTTCGCTGGAAGGCGGAGATATTCGTCAGCCTGGATATGAGGCTTATTGATGCTGTTCTCATGCAGATCTGATATGATTCTGTAAAGGGAAGAGTCTCAGTGGGGTGGGTAATGGAAGGGCAGATAGGCAGGTGTATGTGGGTACAGTAAGTGAGTGTCTGTGGGTTCAAGGGCTTATGTTCACAGGCAACGCTAAAAGTTATTTATTGAATCTGTTGTCTGAAACTGTTGGTCGACTTCTATAACATTCATTTATAAATTTAACTGTACTGTAACTGTTGGGGTTTAGCATCAGTTTAGTCAGCTAACTGCCAGGTAGGTGGTAGGTTATGGGTACCTCTGCAATCCCTGTAACTCCTGTTTACATTTTCACTCTATTCACTTTACTCATACTGTTTACATTCTCTATGGATGGTTTGGGACGTTTCAAACATTTATGGCATATATACTGTGTATTGTTCTATTTTGTTTTCCTTAAAAGTATCTTGTTCTTGCACATTGTGCTGCTCACAAAACAAACAAAATTTTACGAATCTGAATGAGCAATTGAGCAATCATGTCATTTAACAATGTTATCCTCGTCAAATGTATCGTTCCTATCAGATTTTCTTTTCAAACTGTGGAGGCGCTCTTCTGCAACACAGTGATTGTTTGGCAGGACAGAGTCCTCCTGTCGGAAAAGTAAGTCAATGCAGTTATGATCTTATATCATTTTGCTGTGCTGCTTACAACATTCGTGAACTTGACATCTTCTCTCGACATTTCACTTTGTTCTTCAGCTGATCTCTCATTAAAATAGTGGTTGTACACGTCTTGAGGATGCTCAACAGAGATTCGGTTGGCTGTTACAGCAGGGCAGCCTCTCTTATTCTTGCTGCTTGTACCACAAAGTGGACCATTAATGACTGAAAAGACTCTGGTTTTTACTGCATGGGGTCCTTCATCCATTACTTTGGGGGCATCAGTTCCAATAAGGAGGTCTACATCCGCATTAATATCATGGACCTTAACATCCTTCAGATAAGACCACTGAACAAGATCCTCTCGTTGAGGGACATTGAGTGCGAGACAGGCATGGATTTCTGTGTTGACACAAAAAAGAAAAAGATATTACAGATGTTGAATAAAGAAGATGGTGAATAAATCAATCCATGCTGATCATGGGGATGTGGTTTAACGCAGGTAAAAAAAGAAGAATGTCCATACCAGATCTTGCGCTTCATGGTGATTTCTTTCAAAAATAAAACAAACAAACAAAAGAACAAAGAAAATCATGGCTGCTGGTTCCTCCTTGCACTGGTAAAAAACCATAGGCCCACTCAGGTGCATGCTGGTCCTCAAGGTGCCTACCTCCTTAAATAACCTCAGGTAACCACAGTTACCCAAATACCAAAAAATAAACCAAGTTAACTATGCAAATCTAAATATCCTAAACAAATAACTAACAAAGAGTATCATAAAAAATCTAAACAAAACAAACACTAAAGTTAATCAAATAAATGTACTTACTTTTATTAGCAAATTACATTTACAACTAAGACTAACTTTACAAATAGCTGCTACAGTGGTCATATGAGATCATAAAAGCAAGGGCCATACAGTGAAATCTGTGTGTCAGCTAACTGACCAAATGCCACAGTTTGCCTACAAAGTGTCAGGCAAGTTAATTCTTACAATACAACACTTCATTCCAGTGTCTGAGTAAAGGACCAGCACCACATTAAGCAGCCATTCTGAGCCTTTTTCCTGGTAACCTGAGGGGGACTAAAGTGTCTGTCTGGACCTGTGTACACTAGTGTTCACCTTCCTGGACACATTAGACAACATATATAAAGGTAAGTCTATCTCCCTCTATGAGTGTTAGAGTACACTTTGGAGTGTGTTAACACATTTATACCATGCTCTGTTCTGATTTTCAAGCAATAGTTCAACATTTTCGATGTTGAGTTAAATTCACTGATTGTTACACGCTCATGTCTATACTAAATAAAGCTACAGCTAGCAGCTGGCCAGCTTAGCTTAGCATAGATAATTGAAACGGGTAGAAACAGTTAGGCTGGCTCTGACAAATCTACCAGCACCTCTAAATGTCACTGGTTAACATGTCTCATTTAGTTCATCCATATAAAAGGTAAAGTGTAAAAAATACATGTTTTGGTTTTAAGGGTGTTTATGTCTTGGGCTATTTATTGGCAGGACACAGTGACTTCCTGATGTCTCCATGGTTGCCTGGCAACCTCTTGATGATGACAGGACTCCAGAAAGTTACTGTGCTTAGCCAAGAAACAGTCCAGCATAAGCTCCGTAACCACCACCAATTTTACTCTACAGATTGTGTACAGATTAAACAACCAAGATATAATGTTTTGATCAGGGATCTTCAGAATCAGAATTGTCCTTCTTTGCTTCACTTGACAAATATCCTCCTCAACTATTAAAACTCTACAGTAAGTAAGTCAATTTCGGTGAGAAGTTTTGATGGCACATGAGGAACAGGTAAAAATGTTTTTAGTGCATTACATTGATGGTGAACGTAAACAGCAGACCCTAAGACCTCCCATGCATATCTTGTATTTGTTTGTTCAACAGGACAAGAACGACATCATCACTGCAGCTAGAACATCAGCGCTAGCTGGTTTACCACTGTACTTAAAGGAGGATTCATCAGAGGTCTTCAAAACTTTTCTGAAAACTTCATTAATAGGTTTAATAAAAAGTAAGCAGAGAGGAATAAATTCCTGTTAGAGCTGTGGACAAAGTTGTGTATTCAATGATTAGTGTTCAGAATTCAACTAAATAAACTGTTGAAGTTGTCTTAAAATGTGGATTTTTCACATTGTGTTTATAAGACTTGAAAAGTTTAGGGCAATCAGTTTCCTCAACTGAACTGAGTAGCCACAACAGAGTTTGAAGTTGTCACAGCTAGATTGTAATAATTTACTTAAGGACAAAAACTGAGTCAGTTCAACATACATTTGTATGATGAAGATGTATTCAAGTTAGTCTTACTTTATTCAAGTATTCAACTTAAGTTCAATTAACTAGTGGAATTGGTAGTGTTAACATATTTTATTTATTTTACCCAAGTTACCTTAACAATAAATAACGCTTAAATTGTTTGAGTTAATAAACTTGTTGAGGTTTCCTCAAACAGTTTGAGTTGAACTTACTTGTCAGGTTTTGCAGTGTATCAAATTAAATTTACAACTAAGACTAACCTGTGGACTGTCACGTCTGCCGAAATAGTTTGGACACAAGTCTCAAACACAAACTCGAGGCCAGTAGTAGTTGTGATTTAAACAATTTATTGTACACTCTAAAAAAGAATGTACTGAGTTTACTCAAAAAGGTATGTTTACTTTTTGCATAGATCTTTTTGAGTTGTCCTAACTTCAGTGTTAATTTAGTAATCAGTACTAGTCCAGCATCGTAAGGCGAACTTAAATAGCCACACAAATCTAAAGCTGTATTAAGTTGAATCTAATTGATTTTTTGTATATACTACTTGAATTTTCACGTTGATTGTACTTGATATACGTTTTAAGTACAAGATAAAATCAAGTACAATGACCATGATTTTTATATATATCCAAGAGCTAAATCAAGTAGTGCTTACTTAAAGAGGTTGTCATCTCATCATTCAAATTTAAGTTGTTCTAACTTTATTTAGTGAATGATTTCTACTCAGAAATGTCCATGCAAAAAGTAAACATACTTATTATAGTATATGCAACTCATTTTACTCAAGTTGGGGTAAAATAATAAACAAGAACCACAATTTACAATTCAAATACTTTATTTTGTGAACATCCTTTAAACTTTTGACATCATTCATCTGTAACAGACCTAACAGTACGTTGCGGCAGTGATGTCAAAACACTGTGACCCTCAGAGGTAAAAGAACAGTTCTACATTTTGGCAAACTCATCAACTATGCATGGTTGAGGATTCGATATAAGTGCAAATATTGCCGACAACATTATCAAAAACTTGCTACCCATAGTTGTCTGAATCAAGAGCTGTTTAACATCATATTCCATTTGTTGATCTCGATGCTGCCATTTTGGTCAGTAGTGTGTGTGTATGTAGTGTGCTACAGTGTGTGTAGTGTGTTAATGAGTGTGTTTAGTGTTAGTGTGGGTCTGTAGTGTTAGTGTGTATACTAGTGTGTTAAGGGAAACTTTCAACCTGTCTCCTATCGTCATGAATGTGCTTCATGTGACTAGAGGTGTAAATATTAGTTGTCATGTTAGCCGTCATCTAGATACAACTGGGGCGCAGCTAGTAGCTTCAGACCTGTTACAATGTAAGTAAACAGGCATATTTTTCCCCACCAAGACCGCCTCACATTGTAATGTAAGGTAAACTTCCCTGGCTCCAAACTATATTTCTGTTGCACAATAGACTGTAGCTCATCCACTGTCTTGTATTCCACAAGGCAGTACAAGCTTGTCAATCATATGGTCTTGAAGAATGACACGAAGTGCAGCAGGTTTATTCGGACGCGTTTGAACATCTGTAAAAGAAAAGACATTATGTAGATCTGACATAATATGTGAACATTGTAAACATCTCAGGCCTGAGGTTTTGTTTGGCATACATTTTACATTTTTCTGAGCCATGATATTAGCAGAACCTCATTAAGGATTACAACATACCAGGAACATCAAAATCAGTAACATCCATTTCCTCGTTGCATATTGCATTCAGCATTCTTTCAGCAGGGGAAATATTTCCTGAAAATGTAATGCATGAAGAGAAAAAAAAAACAGCAAATACGTTCTTATTATCTGCATCATATCTTTCTCTTGTAAAAATGTGTCAAATTTGCAGAACATTGGTTAACAACATACTGTATGCTATTGAGCACAATGAGAGTTCGTACCACGTTCTCCTCTGTCTCGAGATTGCTTGTTTCTTGTGACATCTGCCATCTTGTTTTTCTATATCTAGATAACACAACGACAGTTTGAGAAAAATATCCTGACAACAATGTGAATCTGAACCAGAAATACACTTGCATGAAATAAGGTAATAGTGTTTTAATCCACAAAACACTACTTGTAGTTTTTCCAAACAATTGAAGTGCTATGCTGACCAAAGGTAAAAGTGATTGAGTAGTTTATTTCTTTTTGAAATTGGATATTTTTGATTATTGAGCCAGTGGATTGAAGAATTACACTGGACTTATCTGAGCAGGAGAATAATCACTGAGTCTTATTGTAAAGTTAGCCATTACTTTAAAGGGAAACTTCGGTTTACTTCAACCCGTCTCCTATCGTCATAAATGTGCTTCATGTGACTAGTTACATGAAAATATTAGTCGTCATGTTAGCCATTGTGTAAATACAGCCGGGGCACAGCTAGTAACTTCAGACCCGTTACAATGAAAGTGAACGGGCATACTTTCACAGGCAAATTTCGTCCACTAAACATGTTTTTTTTCCCCCACCAAGGCCACCTCACATTGTTAGTATAAATGTCAGAGAACATATAGAAACCACATGGAAATGTGTTGTGTTAGGTTACCCGTTTTAAGACGTCTTTGTTTACTGTTCATGTTTGAGATAATTACCTCCACTCGTCTGTATGAAAGTTGGATGAAAGCTGTGCCGGGTAACAGGTAGGCTTACACAACACATTTACATGTGGTTTTATACTATACATTTACATTTATACTAACGATGTGAGGCGGTCTTGGTGGAAAAAAAGCTTGTTTAGTGGACTAACTTTGCCCGTAAAAGTATGCCTGTTCACTTACATTGTAACAGGTGTGAAGCTAGTAGCAGCGTCCCGACTGTATCTAGATAACAGCTAAATATTTTCACGTCACTAGTCACACAAAGCACATTTATGACAATCGAAGACAGGTTGAAATAAACCGAAGTTTCCCTTTAAATGTGCCCCAGATGTACTTTGCACAATTTGAGATAGTTATGTAGTTTTGAGACCCATTTTGAAATCTAAAAGCAGCAACAGAAGGAAACACATTTGGGTCATTCTATGGAAATATCAAGAACAGAAAATGGCAGAAGCAACAAACAGAATGTGATAAAAAATAAATAAATAATTTTATCATCGTGCCAAAGCCTTGACTACAAATCCAGCAAATGTGACACACAAGCTATCACCAAGCCATCTATGGCAAGTAGATGTATCGCTTCAGAGTGACCATACGCTTCCCTGCAATGGTGTATGCTGTTAAAGGGAATATATCAGACAACTGAGCTGGATCAAGAACTTTAATAGTACTTGTATTCTCCAGCTCATAGCTGCCAAGGTGCTCAATAAACCAAGCATGGAAACATTTCACAATAAATCCAGGTTTACCATCAACAACTACAACCTGAATTAGCTCTCCAAAATCTGGAAGGCCACCAGTTGAACCATTAGCCAAGATCATTCCAGTGGCATATTTAGTGCCACTGTAACACACTGTGTTAGCCAAGTGAATACATGACTTACCAGGGTACTTGGCTTCCACTGCTCCCTTGATGTCCTCTCTCAGCACAGTCAAATCTACCTCTGACAGTTTGGTCACCTGCAATGAAGGTTGGAGAACCTTAATGTCATGAAGATGATACGCAATCATCATCTGATGCTTCACTGAGAGAGACAGAAGAATGTTGCGGAAAGAGTGTACATGTCTGACAACACGTTTAAAGAAGCTATGTTTAGCCTCAAACCGCATCGTCCACAGTGACACAAGTGGTCCAAAAGCCTTTATCAACTGAGGATAATGTTCTATGAAATGGTGCTTTGGAATTAGTGTTTGACCAGGGAAAGATTCACAGAATCTGTGCCGATGCTCTGATATCTTACTGTCCAAGAAACAAATTGTCTCATCTGTATGGACAGGGGCTACAACAAGTTCAACTATGTCCTTGAGGTTGAGATACCGAGTCCCGATCCGATACTCTGTGTTTGTTTTTTAAGTGCCGAATTAAGTTTGTGGTATTAAACGACGCTTTGTCCTTACCACCCCTCGATATTCCAACTTTGCAAATTTGACAGTTTGCGACTGCATCGTTCTCCTCACATACTTTAAAATACTTCCGCACAGCAGACATGGTGCGCCACAACTCGCCACTCCGCTTCAAAACAAACTAGCATGCTGGTCTTCTGCACATGCGCATGCCGTAAACGGTGGTAGTAAATACTCATTTTATTTTATTTTTTTTTGAATCACCAATAGCCCATATATCAACAATCTAATACAAATAATGACTAAATAAATATATATAAAACCGATCTCTGATCGGGTCGTAACGTCCGAGTCCCGATCGAGTCTTCAGTTGCGTGATCGGCCCCGATTTCCGAGTCACGTGATCGGATCGGTACAACCCTAGTTGTGGTGCATCCTTCTTATCTGTCCACCTGTATGGAAACTCTGCAATAAATTTATTCAGTTCTATAAGAGTGAAATATTTGTTCTTAATGAAGGTATCTATACACAATGCTAATTCTTTTGGTACAATGCCTTCAAAAAGATCATGCAACAAATCCGGGGGGTAGCCTGAAATAACGTCAAAATGTTTTAGTTTTTCTGTTAGTGGACACAGCCGCTTTACTCCATAGCTATGGCACCCACTCACCTGTGCAGTTTGAACGTGAACTGTGTGGCCTTCTTTGGTCCTGGGAGGAAATGTTCCTGTTCGAACCTCACATTCTTGAAATTTGGCGCGTTCTCCAAGACACCATCGACATATGTATGAACTTGAAAAACTCTCAACAAATCCACCGATGGAATGAGCACCCAGGTTGTCTGCAATGACAGAAGAGACAGTACCTTTAACTCGTCTACCAAGAGAGGGAATGTAAAGTCCGTCCTCCTCAAGACTACCAAGATCTTTGAGAAGTGGCTCTAACACAGCATCATATCCATATTGTTTTATGTCCTCAGCTTTGCAAAGAATGGCTAAAAATATTGAGGTCAGTGAAGACCGGAGCAATGGTGGGACATTCGCAAGAACCCAATAGACAGCAGTGATTTTGTGCTTTTTTCTCGAAGTTCCAAGTGGATTGCACACTTCAAATTCATCCACATATAAATTGAGAGCTATTGCCGGATTATTTTCAGAGAATAATTTGTTCGCTTTAAAGTGAGTACCATCATAAAATGTTGTGTACTGAGTTTCTGTATTTTCTGTGTTCAGTGCTTTTTTATCACTGTTCATGAGGAAATCCTGCATTTCCTTCTTCTTAAAAATCTCAGATAATGACTTCAGAATAGGTACATACTGGAAGCTTTTATGCTCCTAGGAATTAAGCACATACTCAACTGGCTCCACCACAGAGAAATTTTCCTTATAATATGTATTTCTCTTGTAGGCGGTCGACAGAGGGCCATCACTCCTCAATGCTTGGCTGATGGGGTTGGATCCACAGAGTTCTGTTACCATGTCAGTGATCACAGAATCATCAAGTTCACATTTATGCTTCTCTAAGCATGACTGCAAAATTCCTTTCATGATCGGACCTGATGCTGAACTTGAAATAAAGTTTAGTTCTTCCACCATCTCATCAATACACTGCTTGGGCACATTAGATATGCTTTCCAATTTCAGAAAGAGGTGGGCAAGATTAGCTTCAATTATGTTAGGCAATTCTTTTCTTTCTTCATCATAACTCTCTCCACACTCAACATCTTCCTCATCAGCAGGATCATCCCCTGCATTAACAGGATTCACATACCTGTGTAAGAGCTCAGGCTTGAAGTCATCCAGTGAGTGAGGTGTGTGTTTCCGTGTCCTATGAGAGGCAAATGTACCATATATGTTGGTTTTGAAATGGCAATTTTCAAACACACATGTGACGGTTTCTTGTTTTTTTAAGTGACGGCCAATATGTTCAAAGTACTCCCTCTCTGTGGTGATGGTGCTTAGGGTACAACATGGACATTTAAAAGACAGGACATCATTAACTTGTGTTGTTTTATAAGATGTATGACTTCTTGTCATGTGTGATTTAAGGCTGGCCCATGTTTTGAAAGAGCAATAGTATTCCCAATGGAGACACGGCAAAAATTGCCCACCATGCATGTGCCGTAGCCTGTAGTGTTTTAAAAGCTCAGTCTTTCTGGGAGTTTCATATTTGCAAATTTTACAGCACCAATTCATTGCAAAAATGTATGCTATTACCCAGATTCGGTGAAAGACTAAGTTGGTGCCGCGTCAAATATGCCCCCACGACGTCCAGCAAGAAGCCTCCGACAGGACCTGACGTCTTTGGCAGCGTAGCAATCCGGGTACACAATAATAAGCAGTTCCAAACTCTTCAGACTGAAGACGTGAAAGTTCAAACTAAGCAAACAGCAGCGTTCTCTGCGAGCAGAGCGTGTGACCACTGTTGCCAACTCCTCAGTAAGGAAAGTAGCTATTGGCTGTCCCAAAAGTCGCTAAATGACGTCATCGTCTAATTTGCATAATTGGCCATTTGCATGAATTGTCATGGCCGCTGCAGGAGAGAGGACTAACATCGTGGGAGAGACAAAAGTGAGTAAAAAACACCCTAAATACGTTTAGAACTATAAATAAACAACATAACTTCAACATTAACGACATTAAATGATTTTAATGGTTTGTCTAGACCCACATTACACAAATCGTTTTGTCCTGTATTGTTAAATGTTACAATAGCAAATTTAATCACATGATTGTTATGTGGGGTGGAATTTCTAGCTCTACAACCAACCCTCCTCCTTTATCCGGGCTTGGGACCGGCAAAGTGACCAAAAAAGACACACTCTGGCAGAGTTACTTAGGTTTTTTTTTTTTTTGGTTTTTTTTTTGATGTTTTTTTTTTTTTCTTAAGTTTGGTTTAGTTTATAACTTTATACTCCATTTACCTGTAGGAGTCTACAACAAGTCACAGTAAAGCATGAACATATTATGCCATAAAATAACATTTTTAACTTTTTTTTTGTGTAGACGATTTTAACTTGACAACATTAACAATCTAAATGGACCAGAAAGAGACAACAGACAAAAAGTGTCAATGGCAACGTGAGAAAATGATGGTAACTGGTCTGGCCTTAATTCAGGTTCCTTGCTTTTGAAAAGGAAGGGTGAGGGTCTCCTCTCTGCGTCTGCTCTGCCTGCAGCTGGGACTGCTGCGCGTCCGCGAGGCAGGCTGCCTGTGAGACGTGACGTCACCGCGTGTGAGTGCTTTGGGACGGGGGAGACGCTCACGGCAGCGCTCGTTGAGGACAGTAACTGCAGAACGATACGTTCACGTCGGAGTCTCCAAAACTCTCCACTAACACCAGAAAAAGTCGCTACATTTGTCGCTAGTCGCTTTTTTAAAAAAAAAGTCGCTAAGGGCTCTGAAAAGTCGCTAAATATAGCGACAAAGTCGCTAAGTTGGCAACACGCTGCGTGTCTCAGCTTCCCAAATTGGCTGCACCTGGAGCCTCTCGTCTGGTTCATTAGAGACCACGCCCACGCATCTTTTGAGTTTCAGGATAAAAGTTTGCATAATGCCAACTTGATATTTGTGTCTTGTTGAGCTGTTGCACCGTTATCCATTCAAAATACTCATGAAAATGAGTATGGATCATTTTTTTATTTTCGACTTGGTTTAACTAGATGAATAAAGTTGGTTACTTAGTTAAACAAATAGATGCTGCAAACTTAAATGTTTGTATTGAAATTGCATATTTATTTAAGTTTAATTTACTGTCACCTTGCTTTATTAGAGTGTAAAAGCAAGAAGCAGGTTGGAATGAAGCAGGTTGTGAGGTCTTTCCCGGAGTGAGCAAGGAAGAAGGCTGGCGGACAGATGGAGCTGGTAAGGACCTGAAGGCGATGACAAAAGGACTGGTGAGGAGATGGGTCCGGGAGCACTAAGGTAAGCAGACGATCTGGTGACGAGTGGAGGAATGAACCAGGATTATATTGACAAGAGTATGGCTGATGGCCATTGGTGTGCTTGTATGTGGCTCAGCTCCGCCCAGCTCCAGACCAACCAGAGAGAGACAGAACAAATCGACCAAGAAAAACAGGTCCTTACAAGGACATATCACTAAAAATATGAATCTAATTCAGTTCATGCTGGAGTCATTCATTCATCGTCCACTTATTCCTGTTAAGGGTTGCGGGGGTTTGCTGGAGCCTATCCCAACTGTCATCCTGCGAAAGGTGGGGCACACCCTGCAGGTCGCCTATCTATTGCAGGGGTAATACAGAAAGACTTGGAATGAAATGTCTTTGGATGATGGGAGGAAGCTGGAGTACCCGTAGAGAACCCACACGGACACAGATAGAACATGTAAAACGCCACACAGAAAGACCCAGTTGGCCCATGGATTCAAACCCTGGACCTTCTTGCTGTGAGGCACCAGTGCTAACCACCTTGCCCATGTTCAAGTCAAATAGTTAAAATAGTTTCACATATGCAAGAAGGGCTAAAAAAAGCTCACTATCCTGGGAAGTATAAAGGCAACTGGTTTGGCCGGTCCTGCCAATAAGGTGTCCCTTATTTATTGGTTAAGGAAGCTGGAAACGTCAGTCTGTAGACACAGTGGCAGAGCGTAAACGGAGTCATATGTGGAGCTATTTCAGCTTTTGTAGTCTTTATGAAGCTACAATTTGAATTACACTACTTACAGGTGTATTTCCTTTTCAAATCGGCTCGGAAAGGAAATCGATGGTATCGAACATTACTGCATTAAGGTAATCCTGTTAATCTGATGTAACATTTGTATTTTCCTGTCAAGACGTGAAATGCAAATGAATACACATGCAGTGATGTCTCCTAAATGCGGTGTGTGCAAATCGGACAGAGTGCAAACATCCAGATCGCGGAGGGGTGCGTTTTGATTAGAGTAACAGTCAGATTACAGGACTTCCATTTGGATTTAAGTTGTGCCATATTTAAACTAGTTTAGAGAATGAAAGTAATGGAAATTAGAGGTAATCAAAATGTTGTAATGTAGCCAATTGAGTTACACATATTTGAATGACTGGAAAATCTGCTGTTATGACAAATATTCACTGAGATTTTTCATCTCCTCATTTTTAGTTTTCACGGTGTTCAATAAAAATGTTTAATCAAAAGAGAAGCATAAACGCACTTTATTTATACAATATTTATTACACTTTATTTACTTCCTTATATGCCGTTGTTTGGCGAAGATGTCGCTACTGTCAGGATTTTAGCATTAATTTGCAAGGTTTTCTTGATTTACCATCAACCAGGGAGCATTAGGTTATTTCTACCTCACAGACCAGCAGCCATTTTTTATCATGTCTGTAAATAGTTGCTATCAAAAGTCTGAAACCACTTTACATTTGTGATAAATGATTTTCAATGGAGTTGTATGTAAGATATTGCATTCTGATGATTCATTGTAAGCCAACAGATAGATAGATAGATGTCATGGGTAGGCCAGGAGGACACAAATGAGGAATCCACAGATCAGGCAGAATCAGCGTAGTTTATTCAGTCCAAGATCAAAACCAGAGTTCACACAAGATATGGCAGAGGTACAAAAACGTAAGGCAAGTCTCGGAGGTCGGAGGAACAAAGCTAGGTCCAAAATTCCAGAAATCAAACAAACAAATTCAGGCTTGTACTCACACACAAGGGACAACACGATCTGGCACGGGAAGAAAGGGGGGTGGAGCTTAAATTGACATCTCCATTGCATTAGTACAGTACTGTCAGACATACAGTACAATAAGCCCAAATACCAAAACACCCAGTAAATAATAACAATAATAGTAATAAAAACAAAAATAAATATTGTAACTGTACATAGATGGTTGTTGCATAAATAGAGAAGTACCAGCCAGGTACATTGTTATTGCACATTACTATTGAAGGATAATTTAAAAAGTCACTCAGCCCCTTTCCTTTTTGCACTCCTCCTCCCAAGTGAGTGGTGGTTGTACAGTTTGATGGACAGGGGACAAAGGAGTTCTTCAGTCTATTAGTCCTGCACCTTGGGAGGAGCGGCCTCTCATTGAAGGTGCTTCTCTGGCTACTGATGGTCGTGTGCAGAGGGTGGCGGGCATTGTCCAGGATACACATTAGTTTTTTAAGTGTCCTGCTCTCTGCTACAGTAGCCAGAGGGTCCAGCCTCCTGCCAACCACAGAGCCAGCCCGCCTGGTCAGCTTCTCCAACCTGGAGAGGTCGGCCTTTGAGGTACTCCCACCCCAGCACACGACAGCGTAGGACAGAACGCTAGCGACCACAGACTGGTAGAAAATTGATGCATATGACACAACACGGCAATGCATTAAACTAAAAACATACATAACATGAAACATTAAAATGCAAATCAAAAGATTTGGAAGAATGGATATGTCATGAAGATTTTACAATATCAGAAGACACACTGCACTTTCAAATGCAAAAAAATACATGAAGCAAACGCTACCTCTAGCTCTAATTCGACTTTGACAATTGTTAACATTCATAAATTAAACTTCGGCATCTCAGTAGCAGTCTTTCCAAACACCGTCATCACCTGTTGCAGCTGTAACCCTTTTTGGTAAAGGCTGTGATAATCATACAAGAAAGTACACCGACAACAAAGTAAGTTGCAAATTATAGTTTTAGTAAATTAAGTTGAAAGTGATTCTCTTTTTTGAAGAGAATTGAAGATGAATTTCTTATCACCGCTATTCCTGTCTGTGATGGCAATGGGTCCATATTCTCCCCCATTCTGACACTGGATGTAACAATGAGAGAGGAGGAACCAGCAGAGGCTGTACTGCCTAGGTTTCAATGTCATGATTTGAGCCTGAGTCCACATCATGAAGGAGCTGCCACGATTGAACTGATTTCTTCCCCACAGGTGTTTTCCAGTGATTTGAGAACAAATCAAAAAGCAAAGATGAACCTGAAGCTGTGGGTTGTATTGCTGTTGACCTGCACTGTGTTTGCTGATGACGACGACAAGAGGGAAAGCGTGGGGACTGTGATTGGAATCGACTTGGGGACCACATACTCATGGTGAGAAATGGAGACTTCAAGCTTGATGTCAAAGACAATGTAATTATTGAACTTTTAAATGAAAGGCCACTGAATAATCTCTAAATGTTTTCCTTGTAGTGTTGGAGTGTTCAAGAATGGACGTGTGGAGATCATTGCCAATGACCAGGGTAACCGCATCACCCCCTCATATGTGGCCTTCACCAGCAAAGGTGAGCGTCTGATCGGTGATGCTGCCAAGAATCAGCTGACCTCTAACCCTGAGAACACAGTCTTTGATGCCAAGAGGCTGATTGGCCGTTCTTGGAGTGACTCCACTGTGCAGCAGGACGTCAAGTATTTTCCCTTCAAGGTGAGTTTCTACTTCTGATGGTTTAAAATGAAAGTTAAGGTTGAATAATATTTTGAGTAATTTCTCAGTGACATGCACTGGATTAATTGATGTCTGTTCATCTGAAGGTAATTGAGAAGAAGAGCAAGCCCCATATCCAGGTTGACATTGGTGGTGGCCAGATGAAGACATTTGCTCCTGAGGAGATCTCTGCCATGGTGCTGACTAAGATGAAGGAGACTGCTGAAGCTTACCTGGGCAAAAGGGTAAAAAATAAATAAAACATATATAAGCAAATATTGCAGTATATAACTATTCTAAATGTCCAGTGTGTAATAAAATCTAATTTCTTATTTTCCTTAGGTCACACATGCTGTGGTCACTGTTCCTGCCCGTTTCAATGATGCCCAGCGCCAGGCCACTAAGGATGCTGGAACCATTGCTGGTCTTAATGTTATGAGAATCATCAATGGGCCGTAAGTATCTAACTAAAGAAATGAATTGTGCCATTTAAAATATTTCCCCCTGTACTCCATAATAGTGATCTATATGTATCTGTATGTTCTTTAGAGGCGCTGCTGCCATTGCTTATGGTCGGGGCAAGAGGGATGGTGAGAAGAACATTTTTGTGTTCAATCTGGGCGGTGGCTTCTGCGATGTCTCTGTTGTGACTATCGAAGATACTGTGTTTGAGGTCGTGGCCACCAATGGTGACACTCATCTGGGAGGTGAGGACTTTGACCAGCGTGTCATGGAGCATTTCATCAAGCTGTACAAGAAGAAGACTGGCAAAGATGTCAGCAAAGACAACCGTGCTGTGCAGAAACTGCGTCGTGAGGTTGAGAGGGCAAAGAGGGCACTGTCTGCCCAGCACCAGACCCAAATTGAGATTGAGTCCTTCTACGAGGGAGAAGACTTCTCTGAGACCCTGACCCGTGCCAAGTTTGAAGAGCTGAACATGGTAGGTTATCAGTTCAGCTGTCACAACGCAACCCAGTTTTTAAAACGTAAAGTTTGACAAGGCTTTTAACCATAATGTCTTATCATTTCTAGGACCTGTTCCGTTCCACCATGAAGCCCGTACAGAAAGTGTTGGAAGACGCTGACCTGAAGAAGTCTGACATTGATGAGATTGTCCTGGTTGGTGGCTCCACCCGTATCCCCAAAATCCAGCAGGTGGTGAAGGAGTTCTTCAATGGCAAAGAGCCCTCTAGAGGCATCAACCCTGATGAGGCTGTGGCATATGGAGCTGCTGTGCTGGCTGGAGTTCTTTCCGGAGAGGAGGACATTGGTATGTGATCACATGTAGACTGTATTTCCTACACTGAATTGAGCTCTTGAAGTTTTTCTGGTTTACTAAATGAATTTCCTCTTTTGTAGGTGATCTAGTTCTTCTGGATGTGTGCCCCCTGACTCTTGGTATTGAGACTGTTGGAGGAGTGATGACCAAGCTGATCCCTAGGAACAGTTATGTGCCCACCACGAAAACCCAGGTTTTTTCTACAGCTTCTGATAACCAGCCTACTGTCACCATTAAAGTCTATGAAGGTAAGGGGTTGATGTGCTTTAAAATGAATATTTGTTTGATGACTCTGTACGTGTACAGAAATTTTTAACAAGCCTGATTACTGACTCTGTCTAGGTGACCGTCCCTTGACAAAAGACAACCATCTGCTGGGTACCTTCGACTTGACCGGCATCCCTCCTGCTCCTCGTGGTGTACCACAGATTGAGGTCACATTTCAGCTTGATGTCAACGGTATTTTGCGTGTCACTGCTGAAGACAAAGGCACCAGCAACAAGAAGAAGATCACAATCACAAACGAGCAGAACCGCCTCACTCCCGAGGACATCGAACGCATGGTGAATGACGCTGAGCGCTTCGCTGATGAGGACAAGAAGTTGAAGGAGAGGATTGACGCCCGTAATGAGTTGGAGAGCTATGCCTACTCTCTGAAGAACCAGATTGGTGATAAGGAGAAGCTCGGTGGCAAGCTGTCAGATGATGATGAGGAAACCATTGAGAAGGCAGTGGAGGAGAAGATTGAGTGGATGGAGTCACACCAAGATGCTGACCTGGAAGACTTCCAGGCCAAGAAGAAGGAGCTGGAGGAGGTGGTTCAGCCAATTATCAGCAAGCTTTACGGCAGTGCAGGCGGACCCCCACCAGAGGGCAAAGATGAGTTGTAGGCAGGTTTAAAGTCTTCTGTTGCCCCTTGCCCCTCTGATAGTGGCATCTGTACATACTGAATTGAGGGGACTCAAATAGTGAGAGTAGCGGTAGGGAAGGGGTGGCAATAAAAAGCAACCACACTGAAACTTCTTCTGAATCTTCTGAAAGACTTTAAAATAAGTTTTAGTGTGTGAGAGGTGTTCTCTTCGCTGGAAGGTGGAGATAATCCGTCAGCCTGCATATTAGGCTTATTGCTGCTGTTCTCATGCAGAGGTGATGTGATTCTGTAAAGGAGAGGGACTTAGTCGGGTGGGTAATGGAAGGGCAGACAGGCAGGTATGTGTGGGTGGGTACATTAAGTAGACTGAAAATTAAAGGCTGTTGGATCTACATGAAAAATGTATGTACATCGGTTGCACATATTAAAGTTATGTTTCCTGAAAATTATTTATTCATGTTAAATATACTGAATTGCTTTTTGTTAAAGAAACATGACTTTAGTATGTTAATTCAGGGGGGCAGCCGTTCAGCAAACTGTTCGCCATGTGAATGGTTCTACACTCGATGGATCGCAACCGTCTGCCAGAGGGGGAGTCTGTTAAATAGTCTGTGTCCAGGATGAGAGGGATCGGCCACAATCTTAGCTGCAGGCTTCATAGTCCTGCTCGTAGAGTCTTCAGCCAATCACCTTCTTTGCAGAGCGAATGACACGCTGCAGTCTGCTTTTGTTCTTAGCAGAGGCTGCAGCATACCAGGTGGTGATGGACTCAATGATGGCAGTGTAGAAGTGAACCAGCATTGTCTTTGGCAGGTTGAATTTCTTCAGCTGCCGCAGGAAGTACATTCTCTGCTGTGCTTTTTTAATAGGGCAGTGATGTTCAGCTCCCATTTGAGGTACTGGGAAATGATGGTGCCCAAATGGAAGGAGTCCACAGTGTTGACTGTAGAGTCACACAGGATGATGGGGAAGAGTGGGGCTGTGTTCTTCCTGTAGTCCACGATCATCTCCACTGTCTTGGAGGTGTTCAGCTCCAGCTTGTGACAGCTGCACCAAGTCACCAAGCAGTCAATCTCCAAGCTCTCATCTCCACCTGAGATGAGGGTGGTGTGAGGACATGGTTGATTATAACGCAAGCCTTGTACATCGTTGTCTTGTGTCCATGTCTTTGGCTAGGGACAATTTCTGATCTCAAAACACAAAACTCTGAGTCTATGCCATGGTATTTGATGTTTGACGTATTAATCCAGTGATTTCTAGGCTCGTAATTTGGTGTACACGCTCGGTTTCTCCATTAAATAGAATCTGTCCACTGTATATTCAGCCACTCGCTAATGTCATAAACCCACTCGTTAACAGAACATGGATCTGGAAGTCGGACACCATTAGTAAAAGTCAACTTGTTAAGGTAATATTTACAATGTTTAGTTGATAATCCCCTTGCATAGCTTGACAAGCTGTTTATCTCCGCCATACTTCCGCTGCCAAAATGCGCGCACATACGTGTACTTGTACTTGTATACTTGTAGGCTTTGCATCCAGCAAGATTTAAGGGATTGAAGCACATTCAGAGGAGAACATAATAAAATCATGTCTTCTGTACGAAATGTATACATGTAAATTGAACAACCCCCCTTTTCACCCTTTTTCAGTGTAGGGTGTCTGTGTGTTCAAGGGCTCCTTATGTTCACAGGCAACGCTAAAAGTTATTGAATCTGGACATTGTACTGCTGTAAAGACATGAAATGTTTCATACGAACTGTTGGTCTACTTCTGTAACAATCATTTATAAGTTTTGTCTAGACAGAAAAGTGTTTGGTCACTGAAGAGTTCCTCCAGTTTTCATCACATCCTCAAATAACTAACACTCCTGCTTCCTGTTCCGCAAGCTCAATACATTTTATTTCAATATGAATCTTCATGTCAGAACAGCCATATTACAGTCATTATGTAAGACTCAGTGTCCATTCCTCCAACTACAAAGGCCAGATGTATTGTCTCAGAAACTGTTGGGCTGTTGGCTTGTCCATCTTTTCCTTTCCCCTCACCACACACCTTCCATGGCAACAAACACATGGGGACCCATCTACTTTTGTCTGCAACTAAAGAGAACCCTTAAAATATACTTGAACTGGATATATATGGAATAAAAATTATTTGGGCCATAGATGCAGACTTTCAGGTTGACTTCAGAAAACGATAAGTTTAAAACAACACTTTGAGGAAATTAAGACATTTACTTGCTTAGAATGATGAAAGACTGGGAGCCTTTGTTGAGTAAGACAATCCACTTCTCAGCTGCTATACAGCTCACTGAAAGTTCACTCTATGCTTGATATATTTAATCTGTATAAAAACTGAAGTACAGAAAATTGTGGTTTTACTGGGGGCCTAGGTGCTGTACAGTTTGTCCAACAAATGATTCCTGCCAGAAACATTTAATAATTTAGTTGAGATGAATCAACATATCAGTTAGTATTCAGTCTTTATGCTAAGCTAACTAGAGCTAACTAAAGAAATAACACAACATTTTGCACGAACACTCATGTTTTATTATAACAATACAAGTGAAACAGAAAAACAGAAATGCACAAATATTTCAATAGAACTTTTGAAAATCACACTTAAGAGAATTCAACTATTGCAATTACAACATGAACACACTTTTTAAGGTGCACAATCTCCACCTCCAGCATAGGTAGGTAGATAGCAGGTCTTGTCTAGTAAGGGAGGTGGGTGGCTCATCCTAACCAGATGCTCCAAAATCTTTAAGAAGTGTCCCTATAAACTGCAAAGTTAAATAAACATGCCCTTACATGCGAAATGTCTGTCATTAGACGCTATATTAATCTATCTTTCAGGCAGGAACAATTAGCTCCTTGGTTACTGCCTCGAATTCTGTGCTTGGCACACTTTTAGTTATGACTGTTTAAACTGTGTATGACATAAAATAGAGTTGTAGCAAATGGCAAATGTTCATCTTTGAAACTACCTACAGATATGAAACTTCCATTGGCTAATAAGGGCCCAAAGTGATGGAAATAAATAATAACTGAATTTCTATCTTACTGTGATATTAAATCTGGTGTTTGTTAAGATGAATTACTATAAGCATTGCAAGCATAATACAGTAATGTATGTGATGTAATGTAATCATACAGAGAGAACATGGCATACCTTTATCTTTTGCTTGTTTCTCCTCTTTTCTTTTTTTTCCCCCTAAATTGGGCACCTGATGGCTTTGACCTTTTTCTGTCCATCTCTACATTTATTTGGCTATCGACAGTCAACAGATTTCCATCCCACAACACTGTCACTCACAACCAGAAGTCAAGACTAAATCAAATCACTTTGGTGACCACATGATCATTTTGTATTTGGCCATTTCACACAATTCATAAAAACAAAACGTGCAGGAACTAGAGGCCTGTATTTATAATTTTAAAAAGTCAGTGTGAAACTGACTTTAGCCATTTTATACCATGGAGCCTCACCCTCAACTTTCCCTTTCTCACAGTCACACACAGCCTCTGTGCACGGCACCTTCTCAGCAAGCAGGGGCGTGTGCAGCTGCAGGGGGCGCTAATTTGCCAGTTCCCCGCACAAATATGACAAATATGTGAGTGCTGCCATCAAGGAGTGTCATTGCTATGGGGTTGCTATTTGGGTGCCTCGTCTGGTCTAGGTGGTTGGTACATATCTAAAGGTTTCCCAGCAGAACACCGAATTGTCACAAGATGATCAATGTTATTTAATTCTCCTGTCAGTGATTTTAATGTTATGGCTGATCTGTGTATTTAAAGAATAGATGTGAGACTGGTAGGGAACTTTAGCGAGACAAGAAGAAGCACATGCCGTTTTTGAAGTGTTTAAGAGGAGTATTCTCTCATCTGACATACTCACAGTGGAACATTTATAACATTCTGTCATAATAAGAAAAGCATATCTGTTACTAACTACCTTAACAATGTCTTCATTCAAGTGAAGTTTCACAGTAGGCCATGAGACCGCTGCTGCAAACAGAACTTTCAAATGTGGTTATAACATGGGAAGACGTAAACACAAAGTTCTCAGCTTTCAAGTGGTAAAATCTACTGTAAAATACCTGTAACTCCTATTTACATTTGCACTTTATTCACTTTACTCACACAGTCATATTTACATTCTCCATGGCCTTAAAGTGCCTCCCCGGGAACAAATAATGTTTTCCAAATCTGAATGTACAAACATGGTAAATATGACCCTACTTGAAGCCGTTTTGAAGTTTTTCAAACCACTTTATTCATCTTCTTTACTAGATTTCAGTGGCTAGTTGTAATTTTTACTCCATTACATTTATGTATGAGCTTTTCATATGAAATAGTGTTTTGAATATACAGTACATATTTTAAACGCAAAACAAATCATGAAAATGTCAGTGTCAATCGCATTGACCAACTATGGTGTCTGCTTCATAATCTGGGCTATTATTGGGCTATTTTTTAAAATAAAATAATCCTTTAATTTATCCTACAGTGATTTTGTTTGATGTAAGGTTGTAAGTATCCTGCCTCAGTAACCAGTATGTGACTGATGGAACAGTAACTTGATGTTAAAATTCAAAATCTTTTACTGACTGCATTTCAAGACAGATGTCTAAACATTGATGAAACATCAAGGTAATCCTGTTAATCTGATGCAACATTTGCATTTGAATTTAAATGTCAACACATTTAGTCACAATCAAATACATGGGTCAGGACATTTGTTTCTCAGTGCTGTGAGTCATCCTTACTAAAGCATGATACTTATACAGAATCAACACAATGTAGAGGGCGAATCTAGGGCCAACATAAGAATAGGAAACTAACACACGGAGGGGTGTTATAAAAATAAATGCAGTACAAACTTTGAAATGTATAAAATGTAAAAATGCTACCGTCCACTCAGCTCTCATTATCAGATTGGCGTGTCGTAGCACCAACTGCGTTCATCGGCTCCCTTGACAGACAGCCAATCAGCATCGGCGCGGTGGACACATGCGGTGACGTCGCCTCAACGCGATGTGTGCAAATCAGCGGCGGCCAGCATGCCGTAAGGAACCAATCACCGCGTTCCAACGAACAGCCGCTCAGCCAATCACGAGCCTCCACGACGGGAAAGAAGTGACGGCATATATATGGAGAGAGCACGGTTCATTCAACATCAGTTCACAGAGGCAAGGATTCAGAATAGACAAAAGGAGAGACACAACTTCTACAAGAGGCTAGTACCAGTTGAGATACCGGCAAGGCCGTTAATTCATTGACGCAACTTCTATTAAGGTATGTTTAAACATTGTGTTTAATATGGTAATGCAGCTATGCGATATTTTGTAAACCTAAACCGTTTAATTATCAAGCTAACAAGCCGTTAAACTAACGTTTGACGACTGTCGTGTATTTAGCTAATTAAAGTTTGACGTTACTATTTTATTTTAATTCTAACATAACATGCAAATTGTTCGTCATTTCTTGCTGTGCATTATGGCATGGTGTTTCCCACTCATGTCTGACAGGCATGCTAACTAACGTGGTTAGCAAGAGACCGGCGGTTGGATTAAAAATCACATTTAATGCTATTGTTAGGACGAGGCCGTTATTCCAGCGAGACTGGATTTGACATTTGACATTTTTGAGAGGATTTTAATGGCTAAGGCCCCACTTCCGCTTATAGTGAGTCTGAAGCTCAGTCAGTGACATCAAGCGTTAGCATTAGCTGAGAGCTACGTGAACTTGGGGAGACTGAGTCCACGTCATGAAGGAGCGGCCACGATTTAACAGATTCCTTCTCCGCAGGTCCTTTTCACTGATTTGAGTACGAATCAAAAGGCAACGATGAAGCTGCTGTGGGTTGTTTTGCTGGTGACCGGCACCGTGTTTGCCGATGACGACGACAAGAGAGAAAACGTGGGAACTGTGGTTGGAATCGACCTGGGGACCACCTACTCATGGTAAGAAATGGAGACTTCAAGCTTGATGTCAAAGACGATGTAATTATTGTAGTTTGTAATGAAAAGCCACTGAATAATAATCTCTAAATGTTTTCCCTGTAGTGTTGGAGTGTTCAAGAATGGACGTGTGGAGATCATTGCCAATGACCAGGGTAACCGCATCACCCCCTCATATGTGGCCTTCACCAGCGAAGGTGAGCGTCTGATCGGTGATGCTGCCAAGAATCAGCTGACCTCTAACCCTGAGAACACAGTCTTTGACGCCAAGAGGCTGATTGGCCGTACTTGGAGTGACTCCACTGTGCAGCAGGACGTCAAGTATTTTCCCTTCAAGGTGAGTTTCTACTCTCCATGGTTTAAATGAAAGTTTAGGTTGAAGGATGTTTTGAGCAGTTTCTCAGTGACATGCACTGGTTTAATTGATGTCTGTTCCTCTTAAGGTAACTGAGAAGAAGAGCAAGCCCCATATCCAGGTTGACATCGGTGGTGGCCAGATGAAGACATTTGCTCCTGAGGAGATCTCTGCCATGGTGCTGACTAAGATGAAGGAGACTGCTGAAGCTTACCTGGGCAAAAAGGTACAAAATGAATGAAACCTGTAGTACACAAGAAAGTAATACACCTTTAAAGTATATAACAATTCTAAATGTCTAGTCTGTAATAAAATCTAATTTCTTATTTTCCCTAGGTCACACATGCTGTGGTCACCGTTCCTGCCTACTTCAATGATGCCCAGCGCCAGGCCACTAAGGATGCTGGAACCATTGCTGGTCTTAATGTTATGAGAATCATCAATGAGCCGTAAGTATCTAACTAAAGAAATGAATTGTGCCATTTAAAATATTTCCCCTGTACTCCATAATAATCTATATTTATGTTCTTTAGAACCGCTGCTGCCATTGCTTATGGCCTGGACAAGAGGGATGGCGAGAAGAACATTCTTGTGTTCGATCTGGGCGGTGGCACCTTTGATGTCTCCCTCCTGACCATCGATAATGGTGTGTTTGAGGTCGTGGCCACCAATGGTGACACTCATCTGGGAGGTGAAGACTTTGACCAGCGCGTCATGGAGCATTTCATCAAGCTGTACAAGAAGAAGACTGGCAAAGATGTCCGCAAAGACAACCGCGCTGTGCAGAAGCTGCGTCGTGAGGTTGAGAAGGCAAAGAGGGCGCTGTCTGCCCAGCACCAGGCCCGAATTGAGATTGAGTCTTTCTTTGAGGGAGAAGACTTCTCTGAGACCCTGACCCGTGCCAAGTTTGAAGAGCTGAACATGGTAGGTTATCAGTTTAACTGTCACAACTAAACCAGTTTTAAAAATGTAAAGTTTGACAAGGCTTTTAACCATAATGTCTCATCATTTCTAGGACCTGTTCCGTTCCACCATGAAGCCCGTACAGAAAGTGTTGGAAGATGCTGACCTGAAGAAGTCTGACATTGATGAGATTGTCCTGGTTGGTGGCTCCACCCGTATCCCCAAAATCCAGCAGCTGGTGAAGGAGTTCTTCAATGGCAAAGAGCCCTCTAGAGGCATCAACCCTGATGAGGCTGTGGCATATGGAGCTGCTGTGCAGGCTGGAGTGCTTTCTGGAGAGGAGGATACTGGTATGTGATCACATGTAGACTGTATTTGTTACACTGAATTGAGCTCTTGAAATTTTTCTGGTTTACTAAATGAAGTTCTTCTTTTGTAGGGGATGTGGTTCTTCTGGATGTGTGCCCCCTGACTCTTGGTATTGAGACTGTTGGAGGAGTGATGACCAAGCTGATCCCCAGGAACACTGTGGTGCCCACCAAGAAGTCCCAGATCTTTTCTACAGCTTCTGATAACCAGCCTACTGTCACCATCAAAGTCTATGAAGGTAAGGGGTTGATGTAATTTAAAATGAATATTTGTTTGATGACTGTGTGCGTGTATAGAAATGTTTAACAAACCTGACTATTGTCTCCGTTTAGGTGAGCGTCCCTTGACAAAAGACAACCATCTGCTGGGTACCTTCGACTTGACCGGCATCCCTCCTGCTCCTCGTGGCGTACCTCAGATTGAGGTCACATTCGAGATCGATGTCAACGGTATTTTGCGTGTCACTGCTGAGGACAAAGGCACCGGCAACAAGAACAAGATCACAATCACAAACGACCAGAACCGCCTCACTCCCGAGGACATCGAACGCATGGTGAACGACGCTGAGCGTTTCGCTGATGAAGACAAGAAGCTGAAGGAGAGGATTGACGCCCGTAATGAGCTGGAGAGCTATGCCTACTCTCTAAAGAACCAGATTGGCGATAAGGAGAAGCTCGGTGGCAAGCTGTCAGATGATGATAAGGAAACCATTGAGAAGGCAGTGGAGGAGAAGATTGAGTGGATGGAGTCACACCAAGATGCTGACCTGGAAGACTTCCAGGCCAAGAAGAAGGAGCTGGAGGAGGTGGTTCAACCGATTATCAGCAAGCTTTACGGCAGCGCAGGCGGACCCCCACCAGAGGGCGCTGAGGGTGAACATGAAGACAAAGATGAGTTGTAGGCAGGTTTAAAGTCTTCTGTCGCCCCTTGCCCCTCTGATAGTGGCATCTGTACATATTGAACTGATGGGACTCAAATAGTGAGAGGAGCGGTAGGGAAGGGGTGGCGATAACAAGCAACCATACTGAATCTTCTGAAAGACTTTAAAATAAGTTTCAGTGTGTGAGAGGTGTTCTCTTCGCTGGAAGGCGGAGATATTCGTCAGCCCGGAAATGAGGCTTATTGCTGCTGTTCTCATGCAGATCTGATGTGATTCTGTAAAGGGGAGGGACTTAGTGGGGTGGGTAATGGGAGGGCAGACAGGCAGGTATGTGTGGGTACATTAAGTAGGGTGTCTGTGGGTTCAAGGGCTCCTTATGTTCACAGGCAACGGTAAAAGTTATTTATTGAATCTGGACATTGTACCTCTGGAAAGACATTGAAATAAATGTTTGATACAAACTGTTGCTCGACTTCTGTAACATTCATTTATAAGTTTAACCTAGACAGAAAAATGTTTGGTCACTGAATATTTCATCCAATTTTCACCACATCCTCAAACAACTAACACTCCTACTTCCTGTTCCTCAAGCTCAATACAATTTATTTCATTTCACAACAGTCACATTACAGTCATTATGTAAGACTCCCTGAGTGTCCATTCCTCCAAATACAAAGGCCAGATGTATTGTCTCAGGTGCTGTTGGGCTGCTGGCTTGTCCATCTTCTCCATCCCCCTCACCACACACTTTCCATGGCAACAAACACATGGAGTGGTCTAGTCGATTTGGTGGCAAATCTCCTTCGAATTTCATCAGGACCCATCTACTTTTGTCTGAAACCAGAGAGACGCCTTAAAATAAGTTGGAACTCATTGTTTCTTCCATGTCGAGTAGGCAGAAACTACATTTAATTTCATAGTTGAATTAAACAGCAAACCAACCAGTGTTAAATCTGTACATGGAGTTGGTGGCACCATCTGCAGTCATCCCTCCAAATATGTAGATGTTCTTGTCCAGTACTACTGCTGAGTGGGCTGCCACCCCTGGGGGGATATCTCCTTTAGCCTGCACCTTCTCCCACTTCATGCTCCCTTTTAACAGGAGACAGTTTTTTTTAGAAAATACAACATCCCAGCACCCAGATGGCTGCAAATCAATCCACAACAATGATTCAAGAGGCTTACTTGAGTCTAAAGAGTACATATCATTGTGGAATTTATCTCCCGCCATGCCTCCGTGAATGTAGATCTTTGAACCCACTGCTGCGATAACGTGGCCGTGTCTGGCTGGTGGCTGCCTGCCTTGTGTGTCCGGTTGGGACCAAGTAGAAGACACTGGAAGACAGTTACACATTACAGGTGGTTGATGTTCAGCTTTGATAGCTGTTGTCACACTGATAGTGCACTGTTTTATGGCAGCTATTAAATGTGTCACAGAATTGATTTATTATAAGATGATACATCGAGGGGCATCAGACAGAGGCTACGTTTACATGGACACTAGTATCAGAACAACTGATCTCATTGTTTTGCCTTCGCTAAGGTGAAATCAAAGCTAATTGCTTAAATACTTGTGTACTACAATAATGCTAAGCAGCAGGTTCACAAACCTGTATCGAAAATGTGAAGTTTGGGGTCTGAGACAGGTGCAGCTCCTGCTTCCCCTCCAGAAAAGACAAATAGTTTGTCCCCTAGACAGGCTGAGTTAGTGTGGTATGTCCTAGGGCAGGGGAGTTTCCCATTCACCGCTACATTCCTCCAACAAGGTTCACTGTCTGGGCACATATGCAGTAAGAACAGAATAGATTGTACTGTTTTTAATTAATCTTTTACCACAATTATATAATCTGAATGGTTATGCAAGGATACAAGCTTTGCAGATGGATGCCATGGATCTACATGCCCACTTTAAGTGAAGCTACATTTATCTATGATTACAGATTACTGGGTGATTTTACCTGTTAGTTGTACATTCTGGACACAGTTGCGATTGCCAGTCTGCTGTGCCCCACCAAACACCCACAGGGTCTGTGGGCAGCTCTCTGGCACAAAGCTGCAGTGCTCATACCGTGCCTCCAGTCCTCTCCAAGTTGAAACGTCCCATTCATGACTGTCTGTAAAACTCATATCCTGTTAGTTTCAAAGAGATACACTGCCAAGTACATCACAAATGAATGCGTGTCAATCAGACTCAATCCTGATAGGAACCTCAACACAACTGGAGAATAAGAATACATATAAAACTATTATTAGTTAAAGGGGAATTAACGTTTTTTTACAACCTGGACCTTATTTTTGGTATAAAATACGGTAGTTTACTCACCCATATAACTTTTGTGTCATTTGGAGTTGTTCAGGAGATATATAGATCCAGTGGAGCGCCGCAAATAACGCATTATCTGCCACAAAACTCACCAAATTTCACCAATATTTTGTTACGGTACACTAGCACTATTCCCCATTGAGTCCGGAGTTACGTATTGTCTATTGGCGGGTTGGCCAGCGGTTCCTCTCTCTGTCTCCGCATCCTGCTTTCAACGAGGTCCTCATCAGTATACTCTGGCTCGGTAAGGATGTCCATCATAAACAAAATCGTCGTCCATAACCTCAGAATCGGAAAGAAATATTCAGCCATGTTGCAAAAAACTAGTAGGCTAGTAGTAAATTACAGGTAAACAAGTCGACCATCGCTGGTGCGTGCAGTGCTCAGAGATGACTTCATCCAGGTCAGAGGTATAGGTCAATCTACAGACCCCAGATGATGACAACAGGTAACTCCGGACTCATCGGGGAATAGCATTAGCGTATCATAACAAGATATTGGTGAAATGAACGCGTTTCGCGGCAGATAATGTGTTATTTAGAGGCTGTGTTTCGGTGCCCCAGTCACTACCATTATATAGATATACGCGTCGCTCCACTGGATCTAAATAAAGTCCGAACAACTACAAATTACACCAATGCTATATGGGTGAGTAAATGATCGTATTTAATGCCAAAAAATAAGTTCCGGCTTTGAGCACTAAACCTCTTACCTAGATTTATAATATGGGAATCTGAAAAACTGCCACTGGGATTGGCTCCCCCAACAATAAGGATTCTTCCTTTTCCTCCATCCTCAGATGGAGTATAAACGCAGGTGTGACCTACACTAACACCTGGAGCATTTCCCCTGGGCATCAAAGAATACCTGTGGACAGCAAAAAAAAAAAAAAAAAAAAAAAAAAAAAATTCAAGAGAAAGGAAAGACAGTTATAGTCCTTACATCATAAGAGCAATTAATCAGCCATATACCATATTCCTTCTTTAGGCTTATCTACAGGGTCCAGCACTGGCAGAAACTCCATGGCTGAAATTAAACACAAATTAACCACTGTTATTCTTTCTTGCAAGGCCAAACTTGTACAGTTATCATAAGGACTATGGTTTTACTATAATGCATTTGAAATAGCTGCAGGAGCCTACAGAAGCGTTTATGTAGCAACAACCAAAGCAACACAAATAATAAAGTATATATATTATCATATTATCTAAAGGTTTAGCGTAAGGTTGGCTTGTAAATATTGATTTTAATTCATTTAGTGATCATGCCTTAGAGCACAGCGAGCTTGTGAGTAGCGTCCTTGCCACTAACCTGTACTTCCGGGTCGTAAAACGAGAAACTGTAACCCGGCGTCGGTATTCTTTGGTTCCGCTTTACACCGTCCATACACGACAGTGGTTATTATAGCTAACTAACTTTTAAATGTTAGCCTGCTGGTGTAAATACTTAACTAATAATCGTGAAGTTTTGTGTCAGAGTCTGTTTCCTCGTCGTAATGCGATCCCGTGTGTACGGAGAGCCACGAGGACCAAAACAGTTGCACGAGGAAAAGAAGTGGATTGTGTTCTTGTGGATCATGTTAGGTGGATGTTGGGATTTATTCCTACAGGTGTTATATTATTTCTTGATTTAAACATTTGTTTGTTTCATATAGCATTGTCACTGTTTGTTTCATTATAATAATACACAACGATCAGCCACTACATTAAAACCACTGACAGAAGAAGTAAATAACACTGACCATCTTGTGACAATTTAATGTTCTGCTGGGAAACTTCTGGACCTGGCATTAATGTGGGTGTTATTTAGACATGTACCGCTCACCTAGACCAGACCAGGCACCCGCACCCCATAGCAATGACACTCCTTAAATGCAGCAGCTACCCCCAGCAGGATGCAGCCTGGCACTGACACACACAAAAACGATTTAAGAATAACTCAAAAAAACATGAAGAACAGCACAAAGTGTTGACCTGACCCACAGCCTGAACAAGCCTCATCCACAGAGTCCCCTCTACACAGAGCCCTTGGTATTATGCGTGCTGAGTCACTGGAAACAGTAAAAAGAACTGATATCAGTTTCCTGATACGTATTTCTTGCCTCACAGCAAGAAGGTTCCGGGTTCAAATCCAGGCCGACTGGGGACTTTCTGTCCTTCTGGCTACTCTGGCTTCCTCCCACTGTCCAAAGACGTGCTCATTAGGTTAACTGGTGATTCTAAATTGGGCATGGGTGTGCATGTGAATGGCTGTCTGTCTCTCTGTGTTGGCCCTGCGATAGACTGGCGACCTGTCCAGGGTGTACCCCACCTCTCCCCTAGTGACAGCTGGGATAGGCTCCAGGACAAGTGCTTACAGAAGATAAAGATGAAGAATATTTATATTTTTTTTATGTCTGATTTCTTATTTTCTTCATTGGCCTCTTCTACATTTGGTGCATCAGTGAAACTATTGATGCTGTCACAGTCTTGGTATTAGAGGTAAAACACTGGTGTAAGTCATTCTGAATCAGAGCAGTATTATTAATTACATCAACTCTTGAACTGAGCAGATTCTATTCACCAAATGACATCCTTGTTAAACAGTGTGAACAGCTGCTCTGCCACAAAACATAAAGTTCCTCTACTTGCTGTAACTTTCTACAGAAAAGTGTCTTTACTGTCATGCAGTTCTCTGGAATAACGACACAAACAGCCCCTGTTCCTGGAATAAAAAGAAGTCAGAACACTCTGGTCTTTTGGTTTAGTTTAATTGAGCACCTATAGATCACAGCACGGACAAAGAACAGAGCCGTGCATGTGGCAAATGAGCAATACATTTGTTTTATACTCACCTTATCTAAAGGTCATGCTGCTCATTTTTTCCAGCCAATCTGCTTAACACCAAACAACAGTAAAGAAAAAGAACATGTTAAACTGTCAGGCATTTTGATTTCAGTAACCAAATTCATTGTATGGAGCTTGACAGTTTCAAGTTGTGTTTTCTGCGGTTTGAAATGAAACTAAGCTCAAGATGATAATCAGCTCAATCACTGGTTCTTCTGAAGTTCATCCATTCTGGGTCCCAACTGGTTTGAAGGAAGCAACGTGTCCTCTCCTCCATCCTGGTTTGGTCAGCTCTCATCAGAGAACTGCCGCTTTATCATCTTTTTCTGTGTGTTTCTCGTTGTGAATGTTTTACCTCACCCCTCACTGAGGCTCACAAAAGACTTGAAGGCATCTCACTTCATAAACTTTCCATCTTAGTCCAGAAGATGGCAAGGTAGGAGATATAGATGTTCCCTATAGAATACACAAAAATCTGTTCAGAATATTATTTTGTACTTGAAAATAAAGACGTGTTAAACCCCTCTGCACTGCCATTGTCCTTGCAGCAGCAGTGCAGTTGTCTTTGTGTGGTACACAGACTTGATTGGTGTCCATTCTGGTCGACGTCAGGTGACTGACCAAGATCTACCTCCAGGAGAGTGTTCTTCACTTCTGAATGTTGTTAAGGGGGTTGTCATTTACTTGTGCACTTTCGTCTGGCCACTAGAGGGAGGAGTTCTGATCGCTCTTAATGTTCCTGTATCTCTGTGATGGATTTTAGTGTTTCTGCACATTAAGAATTGCCCGTTTACAGAGGAGCGTAGCACCTCTCTGGATGTCTGCTCCACTTGATGAAGGTGTGTTGGAGAGGCCTCGCTCCATTTATCCTGCCCATTTACAAGAGAAAGAAAGAAAGTTTATCAAGCAAGATTCCTTCCTCCCCTTTTTTCTAAACATTTTGGACCCAGATTTGATAGAAGTTTAAAATAATGAGTTAATACGATCCTCGTTATGATCTGTAGGATTGACATGAGACAAAAGACATGTCAAGGCGCACGCTCTAGCTCCATTTCAAACAGCAGGGGGAGCAACATACCATTTTATAAGTAGCTGACAGACATCTTGCTGCAGCTATAAGGAACATCACACCTGCAGATATCAGAATTGCCATATTTGCAGCTTGTAAAGCTGCTTCCCTGATCTAAAGTACAGATTGTGACAGTGAAAAGGCCAGCCATCAGAGTATGCTCCCCTCTGTTGTGATAAATAGCGTCTTATCAGTGATAACGCAATGTGAAACAGTCACATTTTAGATTATAAAATCACATCGCATCCTGATGAGTTAACCACTTTACAACATCTCCAAGGGTCCCCTTGCGAACATGACGCCACGTGAATTAACTATCTGAATGTTTGTGTGTTGTAAGTGATCTTCCTCGCTGTTAACATGCTCGGGGTTGTATGAACCCTTCAGCAATAAAGTCTCTTATTGGCTTGTTACAGAGAGTTATTAGGTTTGCCCCGCGGCCCCTGCTGGTATTTAATTACCCTCGCAATCTCCCCTTTTCATCGTGATGGAGATGACGGCTGCCACTGCCAATAGGTGAAAGAGGAGGCTTCACCAGACCTTAATTGGTTCATTTGCCTCTGACTGCCAGGCGCAGATGGAGCTCTTTATTACTGTCACTGCCAGGTTCATTCTGCTCTGATGAGGAGCGTCTTAAGAGGGAGAGTTTGACATCCTATGAGGACATGATGACATGGCTAAAACAGAATCAGTACGAGACTGTTAGAGCTGGATACAAGCTTTGCAGCAGCACAAAATAAGCTAGCTCTTTCTTTGTCGATTCATAGCTGTGAGGTTTCAGTTCCTTTAATTAATTTTATCTATTGTAATTGGAGTGCGTTTGCATTTGTGCACGTCTTTCCTCCCACAAAGAGTTGCCGTATGCAGTGTAGTCTCTTTGTAAAAGGTCATAACAAAGAAAACACGAATCTGAACAATATGTGACGAGAACATTTGATGCAGAAGCCCATGAGTAAAAATCACAAATCGATGTGTTTACCCAAAAGCACCTTTGTCTACTACTTTGATCACATGAAAGCATTCTGGTTTGAATTTCCTCTGATACGGAAAGCAATAAAATGAGGGGAAAATAAATAAATAAGCCTGAAATACAATTAGTTAAGTGCATCACTGAATGCAAATCATAGCAATGCTCTTATTTTACAGCGAAACAGCGCTGCAATGTGCAAAATGCAACTTCTTGTCTCCAGAATGCATGTCACTGAGCCACTTCAGATTACAGAAACACAGTTCAAGTATAGACTAATGTACTTCCTCTCTATTCATGTGAATGCTGCTGCTTCTCTCGACAAGGTATGTCGGGTTTCTGGCTGATCCTCTCGCAGGCCGTGCGGCTGCACATGAAAATGAGGCTGTGGGATCATATTTACCAACGCTCCCTCAGCACACGCTAAAAGCGAACTCCTTTTGCTTTCAACTTAACAATGTCTGATTAACTTGAGAACTATTTCCCATCTTCGCCGTTCAATACAGGGACAGCAGTTGGCATGGTAACCTCATTTGCCATCTGCGGGCCTCATTCATACTGAAAAATGACACTCGGGGAGCTGTCAAGAAACAATTCAATATTCCTCGGCAACAGTGGGTCAGAGTGTGTCTGCTGTAAATCTCAGTTCTTGGTGTGCAGCGGCTGCCTCCCTTAGAGGATAACAAATGGCTCTGAAGGGTTGGATTTGTATTGAATATGGTTTAATTCCATCATCACACGTTTTTTGTCACTGTTGGGATCATTAATAAGTGTGTGGAGTGCTGAGCGGAGGATTGCGTGCCACGTAATTGGTGAATTAATACTCAGTTCACAGTCTGTTTGAGCCTTTGTTGAGGAAAAAAATGTCAGAATCTAAATGTTTTGGGCCACAGACGCAGGCTTTCAGGATGACTTCAGAAAACGATAAGTTTAAAATAACACTTTGACATTTTGGAGAAAGTGCTTGGAGACATTTACTTGCTTAGAATGATGAAAGACAGGAAGTCTGTGTCAGGTAAGAAAATCCACTTCTCAGGTGATACACAGCTCACTGAAAGTTCACTTTTCTTTAAGTACAGAAAATTGTGGTCTTACTGGGGTGGTTATGTTTCGGACGATTTGTTGGCCTTATTGAAAACGTCCAACCTGACTCCAGCCAGAGTCTGTATGCTAAGCTAACTAGTTGCTAACTATTAGCTCTCATGGTGCATTCAAGTGAAACTCGTGAGATTGTGGTTTGGACATGGGAAGTCGTGAACATGACTCGTGAACTCGTGAAATTTCCACTGCCGAGGTTGTGAACACCACAAAGAGGGTAGTGTACACGTGGAGTTTAATAAACGCAACACTGTTTGAGGCATTATACTTAAATCAGGCTTAACATTATGATCTAATATTGTATAGGTCTCTCTTGTGCCTCCAAAACAGTCGTGACTCATCAGAGATGGACATGGGCCTTCTGAGGGTGTCCTATGGTGTCTGGAAACAGGATGTTGTTAATGGGGGCCTTTGGGTCCTATTTGGTTGAGGGGAGGGACCTCTGTGGATCATCCCACAGATACTTGATCAGTTTGGGATCTAATGAATTTGGAGGCCAGGTCAACACTTTGTGCTGTTTTGCATGTTTCGTTTTTAGTTCTATTTCATCTTTGTGTGTGTTCCTGTGTCAGGCTGCATCCTGCTGGGGACGGCTGCCATCAAGGAGTGTCATTGCTATGGGGTAGGGATGCCTGGTCTGGTCTAGGTGGGTGGTACATGTCTAAAAGTTTCCCAGCAGAATACATGTGAGACTGGTAGGGATCTTTAGAGAGACAAGAAGTAGCACATGCAAGTGTTTAAGAAGAGTATTCTCTCATCAGACATACTCACAGTGGAATATTTATAACATTTTGTCACGGTCGGAAAATCATATCTCTTACTAACAACCTTAACAATCATTCTAGAGACACAATTCTCATCATTCAAGTGGTAAAATCTACTGTAAATCGCTGGGTTACCAGGTAACCACAGAGGCTAACAGTTTAGCATGCTAACTGGCAGGTAGCAGGTAGGTTATGGGTATCTCTGCAATCTCTGTAACTCCTGTTTACATTTGCACTTTATTCACTTTACTCATTGAGTCATATTTACATCCTCCATTAAAGATTTGGAAAGTTGCAAACATTTAAGGCATGTACACTGTGTATTCTTCTATCTTATTCTTGCACATCATGCTGCTCACATGTGCCTTAAAGTGCAACAAATAAAGATCTCCGAATCTGAATGTAAAAACAAAATGTTAAACACAACCCCACTTGAAGCCAGCATTCATCCTTCAATTCGGTCACTTATTTCCAACATCGTCACGTGTCAAAGTGTTTAAATACGCTCACAGACATAGACTATGTACTTATGCACACTCACACGCGCCCTTACAAACACACAGGTGCGTTAACCTCTCCTCTGTAATGTAGTCAAATCATGCAGCGATGCCATTACACTTACAGCATGTTCATTTTGGCAGCCAGGGGGAACTATTATTAGATTAAGGCTGGGTGAGTAGTCAAGCATAGACTGTGGTTACTATCTGAATGTGCCACATACCTCATGTCCTTAAGGGTAACAAGACAGAAGGCTATTATATTGATAAATGCTCTAGCTTAAAGTGCATCCAGGTCAGGTCGAAGCAAAGCAGGTTTAAAGCACAGAAACAGTCAAATTCTCTTTTAAAAACGTTTCATTTGAGATGCTTATTTACACTGCTGTAAATAATTAGCCTATGTTAATTGTGGTTCCAATCCATTTCAGAGTAGACAATGAAAATGAACCAGGAACTGCAAAATAAATGATGCTTGGCTAAACCGGGAGGCCTAATTTGCACAGAGCGACCATTTATCATAGTATCTGCACCTGTATATTTTTAAATCCTAAAGCAGTTCAGACTGTCTGCAGCTTAAATGGCAGACCTAATAACTGTGACACGCTCTTGTCTCGAGTTATTTCCAACCCGAGAGACGGGATTCATAGTAAAATTAGTATGCTGTTTGCTGCCGGGACACATTACTGTAGTTATTTGAATTGGAAATGTTTTCATGTTTGAATAGCATGTTTGGTTTGTGATGCCGTGGCCGTTCTGAGTTAAAGATGTTTTTTTTTTTTGTTTTTTTTGCTGCAGATGGCTGATATTTTTAGGAGCCACTGTAGGAAACACAGCGGCTCCCATGCATTTGTTTTCTTAGCTGTGTGGGGTTGATTCAAAGCTCATTGAGGAATTAATGAAGATGTAGTTTTTTTTTGTGTTACATTTGAAGGTGTGCTTTTCATCAAGTCTCCAAATCAGCACCTAAGAATGAAATAAAAGGTATTTTCTGATGAACAGTTTTGAGGTATTTGTACTTTATACATCTTCTTGACTAGATTTTAGTGGGACAAGCTGCAATTGTTACTCCATTGCATGTATGTAAGTGCTTTTCATGTAAAATAGTGTTTTGATTTTACAGATTTTAATGGAAATGTCAATTCTTTAAAGTTGTTTAAGTGACCAGCTACGGTGCCTGCTCCACAATACATCAAAAAATATACAATGTGTTTGTGATATGACACTGTAATGGGTTTATTGTGCACAAAAAGTTTATATTTGTATGGTAATACTTTACTTCATTTAACTCTCATCCATTTAGAGTTGATAAAGCACCACTGAATGAGCTGTGAAAAAAACAAACATCTGGTCTGTCTTTCCTGATCGATCAGGTGCGCATGGGTCAATGCTGGCCAAAAACTTCCCATTTGTTTTGGGCTCATTAAACCAGCAGACGCTCTTCCCCTTTAAATTCTTCCACTAAATAGGAACGTGCTTCCTTTGACGGGGCTGGCATCACGGCAGCGGCCGCCTTCCCTTTCACACGATTGGCCGAGCCGTGGGAATAGCAGCCTTGATTGATTGGCCCGGAGCCGGTTTCAACAGCGCAGAGGACTCATTTCCATTCCGACATCAGTCTCCGCGGCTCACACGGCTTCGGTGGGGTCGGCTGCTGGGATGAAACGCAAGCTGCTGCACGGAGAGCCCGATCGGTGAAATTACCTTCTGCGGGAGTGCTGAACGATGTCGAGGAAGTGCAGTTGACGGAGCCGGCTTTATCAATGGATATATCTCCCGAGGTTTCCAGTGCGCATCGCGAAATCAGTGGCGAGGTTGCTTTTGCAGAGGAAATACGCCTTCCGAGCAGGGGAGCGACCAATCAGCCGTGGCGAACCAAAGATAAACAAGCCTTATGATAAGACACAACTCTGTAAGACACTCATGTTTCTTATTTCCATCTTCATCTTTAAAGGGAACTGTGTTGGCTCATGGAAAATGTTTCTTTTTGTTTATTTATTTTTAGTTCAGAGAAAATATCTTGTGTTTGTCTTGATTTTCTAGACGCTGAATTGCTTTTTAAATTCTGGCTATGTGCACTAAATAACAATAGAATAAGAGAAAGATGCAGCTTAGTAAAGATCCTTCCGTGCGTAATTTAGGGATTGATTTTAGGTCGACGGCGCTGAAGTGGTGAAAGATGCCCAGCGCGCACTAATGGATAGGAGCGTCTCGCCCCTACTATCATTAAAGCCACACACATATCATATATCTATTGACTAATGCGTGCTCTTATGGATAAAGTCAAAAGTATGATTTAGCCCACTTCTGTTGGGCGTATTTAATCTCTTATTTAAATGCATGTGACGTTTAATTACTGAGATTGGGCCTGAATGTGCCGTTGGATTAAAGACAGGAAACATTTGCATAAGTAACATCTAGTTTCTTTCCCTGAGAACTGCTCTGAGCCGCTGTCCGTGTGCACCCTGCGCGCACTCAAAGGCGCTTTTATATGTCAGCATCTCAGTGGATACAGAGGAAGTGCTTTGAAGTATATTATCGGTCATTGAGGGGCTGCCTCAGAAGGTTTCCATTTCTATTGTCTAGAAGCCGGAGGTGGGATCATCGCACCTCACTGCACCGGTGGCAGCCGAGGTTGAAGGTTAGCCGCAGCAGAGGTTCCTATAGATTATTGGCCAGGTGTGAAATTCTACCCTGCGTGCTTTTCCTGCTTGTGCCAGAGCCTTTATTACCCAGAGAGATGGCTTGTCACAGCTTACCACCAGAGGCACAGAAGAAAAGCTTGCAATTTGGTGTTTTATTATTCTCCTCTTTTTTTCCCCCCATGGCTGTTTTCTGACCAAATATATGTCAGCTCCCCTGGGTTTGGTTTTATAGGCATTTGGCTCATTTTTATTGCTCGTGGGTTCCCTATAAACATATCACTGCATTGTGGGGTTTGATTTACCACAGTGTCACTGTTAAAAAATAATAACGTATCCTTTAAGTCCACGGATTTGCTCTAAATATGCAACTCTCACAAAGACGGTGGATGTTTGGTTAACACCTCATACTCGGTCTAATTACATACGTTGCCTGCTTGAAATGTGCGTTTGAACTCACTTGAGAGGCTTCGTTGAGCAGCCGCTGTGCAGGTATCCTCATGGGGGTTTCCCTCTGATCTCGCATCACACCCCGGCAGTAATTCCAACTCTGTGAAGAAAAAGGGATTTGTCATTTGGCTGCCTGCTTCCCTTTGCTTTCTGAGGAGCGAAGCTGAGCTCTGATTTATTGTGAAGTTTCCCCAGGCTCGCTCAATCTCCAGGCCTACCGAATTACTGACTGGAGGAAACTGCTCGCCACGAGAATGACCTTTTCTTGGAAGATTATTACCCCGGCCGGTGCAAGGGCTGAATAAGGTCACGTCTTTCTCCTGCCACGTCATGCGCTGCCTTTTGCTTCTCGGGCCTGCGGAAGTGTTGTGCATTAAGACTGAATGACAAGACCCAACCTCTTTGTCCATCTTATCGGGATAATGTCAACGGCTCGGTTGCCTAGCAGTTTCTCTTGTAATCACCTTTTTATCTGCCAGGGGATGTCATGTGTAATTAGGAGCGGCTTGCCATCTTTGGAAATCTGTCTAATTGGTATTTTCCTCCTAATAGGATGAAGGGGTAGTGAGATGGGGGTTAAGGGCGGAAGGTTAAGGACTGGGCCTCCGAGGTTACCGGGGAGGGGACGGGGCGGCTAAGGTCATTATTAATATTTTGTCTTTTGTCAAGCGACCACTCGGCAATTACTTTTCAAATTAAAGATTAAATTGCGAGTGCTGATCTTCATTTGCCCTGAAAAGAGGAGCAGGGAGAGGGTGAGATCATGCACGGGAGACGACATCCTCACAGAACATTTTAAAGCATCTATGAGAGCTCCTCATTAGGTTATCTCCCCACATAAGAGCGGGAGACGCAGCGTTTCCCTCTAATGAGTCGTATGTTTGCTTCAAGTTTTTAATGGCTTGAAGGAATCGGTGACCCAGTGTAACAGCATAATGAGTTTATGATTGTCTAACATTTTTTCATCTTCATGGAGCTGATAGACTGAGCATGACTCTGCCTATCAGCCGACAGATGTCAACATGAGGTTAAAATCATGCTTTTGCTTCAGAAAAAAAAAAAAAAAAATCTTTCCCCAAAACCTACAGCTCACTTTTTCATGATCCGTTATCTTTGAAGTTTTCTAAAGGCCGTGCCGCATACCCACAGCTCTTTGACAGCATGTCTTAGAGTTCGTACTGGGATAAGGATAAGATAAGGGCATGTTTACCCTCTAGTGCTGCCTTGGCACAGGCCAGACTTTACCCCATGCAGTGTGTTTCTTTTGCCTTGGCACCGTCTGTGTGCAAGGGCAGAGTGGGGTCATTATGAGGCTTTTTACTCCCCGAACCAAGGCTGTTCTCAGAGATAACACTTAATTGTGCAGCTTTGGACACATGGCTAAGTTTGTGCTCAACGTTATATGTTAAAAAGTTATGATCGTTAATTTTTTTTCTTGTGCATTTCCACACAAATCAAAGTAAATGATTAATTGTTTGTCATAACTGTAAACCTTGTAGACTAAATGCCTCATGCTGGCAGCTCTGTAGCTGCTGCTGCTGCTGCAGAAATTAATGGGCCAAGCTTTGATCCCATGGACTCGGGCTGTTATTCATTTCTAACCATTTGTTGCTGCGGTATTAAACGTTAAGTTCAGCTGACATGCTTGAGAGTGTTTCAAGGTGATGCCAGTTTCTGTTACTGTTCGGGGAAGGGTGTGTGTGGGTTGTACGAGTCGTGTTATTGCAAGGTTTGCAAAAATTCTCCGTATCTGCTTTGCTTTTAAGTTTACATGCCCCGCCTAGTTAAATACAGATATTTAACTTTGATGCCCAAGTAGCGTCAGCAGAAGCTGTAGAAAAAGGAAATTGGTAAGCATGTGCACACCAACGTAAGTAGAGGGCAACAAAATACTGATTAGAGTAATCATTCACAGGGAAATTATGACTTGTATATGACTTTTGACGGATGAAAAGGCTTCCTACAGGGCTAGAGCAGGAGATTAATACAGTTTCAGTGTAATACAACACCTTAAACATAACATAGATGCACACCACAGTGATAGCTGTGACGATAAAATCAAGCTTGATTTACATATTCGGTGTTTCGCCCACTTAAATATGTCGGCATCTGTGACATATTGCTATGGACCTGAGATTTTCAGACTGAAATGCATTTTTTTTTTTTAAACCAGGTCTTCGATTAAATTTAGCACGAGAGAAGCTGCGATTTGAATGTTTTCTCAGCCATTAATGCTGCACGAATTACATCCAACCGAATGCCCCGGACATCTGGCTGAATATTTTCCCCAGCGATAAATTGCATAAATTTTGTGCGTGCGTGAAAAATTTATAGGAAATGCTTTCTAACACTGTTGTAATGCCTTTTACATGAGCTAATCTTAATGGTAATGAGGCTCATTGTTATCAGCCGCAGGCCCGGAGTGTTCTTGCAGTGCGGCGCGGAGTGACTTGGGGATGTTTGGTTATCCTGTATGTGAACCTCTGTGCCCCCCCTCTCCTCGCCGCCTTCCCTGCACAGAAGAAGAGGAGAGAAATCTGGGTCTCTCTTATACGCTGCTCTGATACCAATTATGTAAACTATTATAGAATTTAACCAGGGCAGCTCTTATCGGCTAATCCAGAAGTAATAGATTCTATTAAAAATGTATGAGGGGATTGTGGCTGAGCTGTGAGTGTGTGGAGGGGTGCATGGAGGCAAATCCAGCAGCTGCAGCAGCGTTACTGTTGAGTTCTGTGTGTGTGCTACTTGTCTGCTCTCCATTACTCAGACAGGTCCCTACCTTGAAGACTGTATAACAGCCATACGTGGTGTACAGTTAATTATACAAGTGGGTTTTTATTCCTGATGTATAGCAGTTGAAGAGAGACGCGGCGTTTTCCTTTCTGTAACTGCTCTTTGTTAGTCATTTATTTATTCCTAAATGAACCTTCTTTCTTCGCCTCACTGTTCTTTCCTTTCCCCCTTTCTACTCGCCTGCAGCTTCTGTGCGGAAGGAACAGAAAACATTAGCATAGCACTCATGCTAATCCACTCAGGGAGTGAAAAGGGTGCTCGTCTTAAACCTTTTTCATTATCATCTAATTATTAACTGAGGATCCTGAGAACTGCTAACGGGAGCCGCGGATGGGTGGGAGGAGGGGTGTGTGAATGTGGCAGGGTGAGTGTGAGAGAGAGAGAGAGAGAAGTGTGTGTGTGTGTGTGTGTGTCTTTTATCAGTGCATTTCATGTTTGTGGAGAGGGAGGTTCTTTGTGCAATTTGCTTTTACCGTCTCTGTGACCCTTGATGCTGTGTGAAGTCATAAAAGACTGCAGAGGGTCAGACAGATGCTCTCGGCTGAGTCTCTGTATAATTTAGGGCTTTTTCCTGCTTTGATGGAAATTCTCTGTGCAGGCAAACAGGTAAAGCAAGGCATGAGCTATTTGGGATATTTTATTTTTAACATAGCGATGCATTGTTTGGGCAATAGTGCACAACCGGCTTTTTTTTTATCTCATGAAATGTGATCACATAGAGTGGATTGGTGCCAGTTAGAGGACGGTGTAGTATTAAAAGCGTTTAAACTAAAACATGTTTCCACATAATCACTTTGCTCGTGGCTCTGTTGACCTCAGCGTCTCACAAAACATCCCGATCCCAAGACGGATGTGCCATTAGGACGTGAAGCGTTTTGCATTCTGTCAATGACAAGGGAAAAGGCTTGAAAAATAACTTTGTCCGCCAAAATACCCTTATCAGAACACCACGGGGGACAGTTAGATGGACTGCAGAGCACAAGGTCTTTATCTCCCTGGCAGGCCCTCAGTGGACAACGTCACGCCGCTTATCAGCTTGCATGGATGTCGTCTGGGAGTGGTGAGAATTAAACGCTCTTGCAGCTTAAACTTTGTGTCCTTTTTTTTTTTTTTTCTGATTATGCACGCCGGAGAAGTCCTTGAATACCTGTCTCAGCGAGACCTTGGGGGTGCGAGTTTATAGAGTTTGTGAGAAGCTGGACATCTGGCTTGCAAACTCTCTAACAATGTCTCGCCCGGGCCCATTTGCCGCTGATTGGAAAGTTGATGAAAACTGGCTTTGAAGGAGATCGTTACGTTAATGACAAGGTCCTCGACCTTATTTGTTAAGGTTGAGTGGAACTATGCAAATAACAGCTTTTAAAGGCTGCAGTTTCTGTATTATTTCAGCCAATCACAATCATGAGATATCTTGATATAACGTACCATAGGAAAGTCCAAAACTGAAATTGCTTCAGCACAGATAACATCATGACGACTTTCACCCCCGACCCCCTCTTTTTTTTTTTTTCTTCAGGTAGCTGTGTTCAAGAGTGAGGAGGCAATTTTAAGCTTAAGTTTTCATAAAATCTCTTTTAAATTTTAAATTCGGATAGCAGCATGAAAGGAACCGTCATTACCTTGCGCTTCATGCATCATTTCTCGCTCCCTTTTCTGTTCTCGGAGAAACTTTCTTTCTTGAAGCCACTGCTGGCCCTCTCTTTGAATTATAATGTCCTCCTTGATGTATTTTCTTCCAGCTGCAAATTATGGGAGTAATGGAGGGTATTCCAATTCATGTCTCATTTTCTGCTTGTGAAGGGATTTCCCTGGAGATGCCTTCTCTCTCTCACTCTCTCTCTCTCGTGTTCCTTCTGCTTTTTCGCTATCTCCCTCTCCACAAATGTGTGGTAATGGGAGGGTTGTTGTGAAATTGCTATTATTTTCAAAATGGAATCTGGCCATACCGAGGCTTTTAGCTCGTCAGATGTGTGTGTTCAGACGAGACAGGTTGCGCTGAGCAGTTTGAAGTGAGCTTGTCGCCAGGGGACAGATGTTGAGTGGAGGAGGGGAGCAGGGAAGGGAAGAGGGAAGAGTGAGGGAATCTCTTTTTCTTTTTTTTTTGTCAGCACCTGAGTAAAATAAAAGCCACTCTGTGTCCTTTTCCTTTTGAGGCGAAGGTAATCATGTTTCTGTGGCCCATCCCTGAACATCTTGTTCAGTCTGGTTGACTCAATTTAGCTGCCCTCCAGACCTTGAGGGAGAAATGAAACAAGAAAAATCCAAAAGAAACTTGAAAGCAAAGAAGAAACAAAGCAGATTTGGTGTCTGTATGCTGTAGGTTTTAGAGTAGCTGCATTGGGGACACTGGCTATATAGTGTTTTCAGCTGTGATCGCTGGATTGATTATTAATATCATTTTGCATTGATAGCAGTTGTCTGTTCACAGGATACATGGTGCACGTAGAGCATTAAGTTGTTTTTTTTACAGTAGCCTGAGGTTTTTTTTTTAGTTTTGCAATGCTAGCGTTCAGATTTGCTGACTCTTTCAAATAATCAAAAGAGAATGTCATATGTGATTATCGCTGAAATATCCCCCCAATGCCTGGCTTACTCTTCAAAATGATTGCTTCAATCAGCACAGCTGTGGAGAGGCGCAGTCTTGTTCAGACACAGGCTCTCATTTCCTCTGACAATACTTAACCCCGCAAACAGCCGGCTTTAAGGAGAGAGCTGCTTTTGGCTTTCTCTGCTGATCGATACGGCCATAAATTTATACAACAAGAAACCGAAGATCTCAAGGCTGGTAAGAAATTGAAACGCACAGCCTGCGGCTACAGGAGGGCTTGTAAATGATCTGCGTGATCGCAACCGACACAGCGAGGCTGATAACGGGAAAGAGCCATCATAACAACTAAGCAGCCGAGGGAGAAGGAGTCGTCATTAAATGAGGTCCTGAATTTCAGTCTGTTAAAGGGACCCAAGTTGTTGCTGAGGCTTAGATATGTAAAATACTGAAAGGGGAGGTAACGGAGCCGTCTGTGGGATTTTATTGTTCCTAGCAAGCAGGCAGTCTTCTTCCAGCATCAGTGTTGCAATGGTTTGAATGTAGGCCTGTTGCTTATAGGCTTTCCAAGCTTAAAGTTGGCATTTACTTTATTTCTATAGATTTCTAAGCACAAAAACCTTAAAGGGGAACTGTCTGTTTTTTCAACAGAGACCTTATTTCTGGCTTAAAATATGATCTTTTACTCACCCATATAACTTTTGTATAATTTGTAGACCTTTGGGAGATAATTAGATCTATGCAGCTATAGCCATATAATGGGAGTGACTGGGGCACCGAAACGCAGCCTCTAAATAACGCAAATTCTTTCATTTCACCAATATGTTGTTAGCATACGCTAGTGCTATTCCCCGTTGAGTCCGGAGTTACCTGTTATCATCGTCCGGGGTCTGCAGATTGACCTACAGACCCCCAGCTTGTCTGCCTGTAATTTGCTGCTGCTAGTTTTTTGCAACGTGGCTGAATATTTTTCCGAGTCTGAGGTTGTGGGTGAACCATAGCAGTACCGTAGCAGACGTCATCCAGGTCAGAAGACATCATGATGATAACTGATAACTCCCGACTCAACGGGGAATAGCACTATCATATCATAACAACATATTGGTGAAATTAATGAGTTTTGCAGCAGATAATGTGTTATTTAGAGGCTGCATTTCGGTGCCCCAGTCACTCCCACTATATGGATATATGCTAAATATCTAAATATCTTGACCACAAATTACATAAAAGTTACATGGGTAAGTAAAAGATTGTATTTTATGCCAGAAATAAGGTCCAGGTTGTAAAAAAACAAATGACAAAAACAGTGGTTCTCCTTTAAATTGTATGAAATCAAAGTGAGAGACAGAATTGCGGGGGATTGGTCAACATTAGTGACGTTTTAATCCACACTGTTTTAATCCGACCTCACTTTTGCTACCGGTTGCCGCTGTTTGTCGGTTTGTTCACCAGACTGAAATAGCTCACCAACTATTCCGTAGACTCCTTTGAACTAGCAAACATTCACATACCACAGGGGTCTTTGTTAACCTCCAGTGCCGCTATGAGGAGCAGCTGTATTGTAGTCTCAACAACTATTTATTTATTTCCGTTAAACTTCAAAAAGGGGAACTTTGTTGACCAGAGAAGGATTTCTAATTAATTTGGTAATCTCCCTTTTCCTTTAATGCCCCCAAGGTCACAATTTTTAATTATCCCGTGCGGTTTCCCGATATCTGCTGGATGGATTTCACACGTCCTTCCAAACGATTTATTGGTCTTGGTGATGTCTTGATTTCCCTCCTGTGACTGCGCTAGACATTTGTGCTTAAGACTGAAAAGTCTCAACAACTGATAAATGGATTGCCAACAAATACAGTTACGGACGTTCGTGCCAAACTTTGGATGTAAAGACTAATGCGCTCATTGGCTAATGTGAGATGGTGAAGATCCAAGAAGCTAAAGGTCAGCGCGTCAGACGCGAGCAGGATAAAATTAGCATTTAGCTCAAGGTACAGACTCGGAGGGTTGCCAATGCGTCTGTGTCTGTCTTGTTTAATCAGCATTTTGTTTGGTGTTAAAAGCATTAACTGTAAAGTGAAAACCTGTTATCTCTCTTTACTTTAGCAGGTTTACCCAGGCTGTGCTCAGCCATAGTGAATTATCATGCTGGCCTGTATCCAGAGACGGCAGACCCTCTCGTCGCAGCGCTTGGCCTGCACACCCAAAAGCCTCGATGTTCCGCCGCCGCCATTACTGCTGCCAGTGCCACCGCTGCAGCCATGCACCCACAAAGGTGAGTTTATACGTTTATATTACAGCAGCAGTAGGGGACACAGTTTTTATATTTGCACAGGACAAAAATGGGTGCTGGCCACATTCATGTAAAAGTTCTTCTTGACTGTGCCCCCTTCAAAGCTCTCATAAAGATCATGCACATTTTTTTTTTTTTTAACAGTGTGCTGAGATTTCATCTGCTTTGGGCTTCTTGAATTCAAATAATGGGCCTCCTCTGATGATGATGCCAGTTAATCAGGCTAGTAATCAGTGTCCTCCTGCAGTGCAAATGTGTGCAGGTCAAAGTGGACTCTGAAATTACGGAGTTAATCAACTCTGCCATACAGGGTTACTAACGATCCTCACATTTTGTGCAGAAGGGGCTTCATGTCAGTGTTGTTTGACCTTCATCTTGACTGATTAGACCGCGTTCGTTGAAAGGTTGAGTGGGTATCTTCGGGACTGGGGATTTGTGATTAGATTTCTTTCAATTAGCTGATTAAACACGGTGTGTGGAGATTTAGGTCTTGGTCGGATGCTGCTTTATTTATGTAGGTTACGTTACATCCATGTTAAATGTGCGGTATTTTTTTTATAGATCAGAGTATCCCAGATTGACCAGCAACAATGTGCACGTTTCGATTTTTTTTTTCTCAGACGAGAAACCTAAATTTGACTATCAATGTTAGCTCAGTCTGTCTCACGTATGTCTGCAGACCAGAGTCAGGACTATCTTATCTGACTGATCATGTTACCAGTAAATGCCATGTTTGTTTGCAGGGGCCCCTCTCAAACACGATATCTCTAAATGCACGCCTACACAAATCCAGAGTCAGTTTTTGACGTATGGAAAGTATAGAAGGCGCGTCATTGTTTTCGGCTTTAATGGCCGCGTAATTATCAGACTCCGGCGACATAATACCTGCACCCAGCACCTGCACGTTCGCGCAGGTGTTCTCACTTATTCTGGATAATTAGACCTCCACTCGGGGCTGACGCTGAATGGAGCCACGCTGCGAGTGTGCAGGGGTCACCAAGCCACGTAGAACTGAAAGAACCCTAAAAGCTCCTGTTCTGATCTAACAGGTGCAACAAAACAAACGGGAAAGACGGGGACACAGTCGTGAGACAAGCTCTAATTAGACAAAATAAGTGAAATCATTTGCTGTGACAGGCTCTGTAGTTGATTATTATCTGCGCCTTATTTACTTGCAACCCAACAATGTGCATCCAACCGTACTCAGATCTGAAATATTGGAATTTCCATCCCTTTTATGCTCTATCTACTCATCTCTCGTTTCCTGGGGTGAAAAACCTCTTTGTATTTAATCTTATTAAATATTAATTGGGAATCAGTGGAGCACTTGTCTGCTAAATGTTGGAACAGAAGGGCCTAGTTTGCCTCAGGCACAACCAGCAATGCATTTCTCATTCCGTTTACCTGCAGGGCCTCCACCCCCCCTTTGAGTTTTATGTACTGCGACTGTGCGTAGTGTAGCACCCTCCTGCTCCGGTCTGACATTTCAAGCACAGCCACGGGGAATAGACTGCTGATGGGAGCTCAGTCTGTGTGGTCCGGGCTTCTTCATTAAATGAGTCGTTGCTGGATCGAGTTAAATGAGGACGGTCTTTAGCCGCTGCTGTGCTTTTGAAAGCCATTTCCATTTTTAGCTATCAATAAATTGAAGGCAGAGGACTCTCAGCCACACAAACCCGTGTGAAAGATTTCTGGGAAACGAGTGTTAGGAATTATGTGATGAGAGTGAATGTGCGCCTCTCTGCTATCTCGGCTTGAAAGCGGTGGCTGGAAGTGCTTTTTTTTCCCACGCTTCTGGCCTGCGCTCGGGCTTGCTTTGAGAGGGGGAAACTTTGCCCGAGCTGGGCCGAGCGGCACAGAAACAAATGAGGAATGACACTGGTGCAAAGAAGCGTTCGCAAGAGCCTCCTTCCAGCACACATAACTAAGTGTTCAACCCGGAGGTTACTCTGTTCTGCGCGCACCCTCCGTATACAGATTACTGACTCGGAAAGAAGGAGGCATGTGAAAACAGGGTGAATGAGTGTCTGTGTTTTTATTTTTGTGCGTTTGCAGAAGAAGAGTGTGAATAGAGAGGTTAGTGTGAGAAAGCATATGCCGAGGTGTGAGCATGCTCTGTTTGGTGAAATGCAGAGAATTAACTCTCAGATGTGAAGCTCAGGTTGGTTGGTTTGGGCGGATGGCTTTAATAATTACAATACAAGCCTCGGGCCACTATTGCACTGGAGAAAAAGCCCATCAGAGGCGTGAGAATTGCACACAGGTAAATCTATTAGCAAAAATTTAATATAGCATGCATGATAATGTTTCATTAGTGTACAACAACCCATTGTGACTGAACTGTTTTGTCTTTTATTAGGTTCAAACCATATCCACGTACGAAGGGTTAGTTCACTGTGTTGAGCTGTCATGTTTCCACAGTGGTGAAACCAAACACTGGCTCTAAAGAGGGCATTTTGCATTTTGTTTTGATACTTTAGGATTTTTCTACACACTTAAAACGGGGGAGGGGTATTTCTTCGGCTGCAGTCCACAACCTCGCCACCAGGTGTCACTAAATCCAACTCACTGGTCCTTTAATTTCAAGGAGACACAGTTTATGTCCATAATAGCGAACCATTTAAAGAAATTACGTGGGATTTCCCCAAGAAATGACGAAAGGAAACTCAAATGACTCTAGTTCTGGGTACTTTATAATAGTACAACTACCCATTCATATTGTGGTATTTTCCTTGTTTTTACTTTTTTTAAGACTTCCAGTGGTCAGAAACCAATCGCCGCAGCTTTAAAGCTACAAATTGCTAACAGTCTACTGTCCCTCTCAGTCTCTTTTTCTTGGTGTGGTCAAGGAGAAACCACACCACTGGTAATCCACCGTTCCTAATCCTCACTGTTTCTCCTTAAAATCATAATCCTTTCTCTCACTGCCGATTTTCATTTTTATCTGATGCATCAGAAACGTTTCTCTGATCTTTAATTACATTTTTACATTTTCCACCATAGGCTCTGTCATACTTCCTAGATCCCTATCACAAGGTTTACTTCCTCCTTCAGGTCTGGTTAACACATGGCTACCAGAGCCTCAGTGCAGGAATGTCGTCACAGGCAGCCGATTTAAAACAATCGTCTACCTGCTTCAGGTGAGCTTAATCAGCATCGCGTAAACTTGTTTGGCAAGTTCTTGGATGTAACTTTAAACGTCGTGCATTAAGTTTTTTGACATTCGGTTTTTAATGTGTCATATGAGGTTTGACAGCCACTCACCGACTCACCTAGCAGCTGCCGGTTTAGCCGTTTGCTCCGTCTAACCGGGAGAGGCTTGTCTCAAACAGATGAATGAAGGCAGGGCCAATTAATTACATGGTTTTAATGACTGGGCTCATTTGGCCAACTGGGTGCACGGAAGACGTTGGCATGGTAACGGCGGAATAGGTTTTAAATGCGAGTGTGTGCCGAGCTTAGACCCTGGTTATTAAGGTAGGCCAGAGTATTTTAAATATCAGGATTATTGGTGTGGTAAACAAGTATTTATGCCTGCTGAGAAGCACTGTTCTGTAATTAACTGCCAGTTTTCAGCGCGGCGTTCCTGCTGAGGATTTGACACTCGTAAACATGTTATCTCACAGAAATGTTCAAGATAAATCTTTAGCCTAACATCAAAGACCTGCGGGATGCCTTTTTTTTTTTTTTTTTTTTAAACTGCCTGGCACTTCTGTCAACATGTATGGATATTAACAAGGAATACGCCATGAGTTTTTTAGTTTTATCTCATGTGGGAATCCTATCTTGAAGCCGCTGTAATGGTTTCCTTATGTTTCCCCTCCGGTTATGAAATGGTTGGAAGCCGTGGTTTTGGAAACGCAACGAGCTTGTCCAACTCCTGTTTCAGCCCTGCCTCTGGGGCTTGTTTTGCCCATAAATTAGTGATTAACTCAAACTGCTCCAAAACAATGAGGTCTACTGCTCTAATCTGGAGGGGGGAGAAATGGCTTCGAGTGTGACCACGGGAAAAAGATTAGCCAGTTTAAAGTGGCAGAAAACACTGAGTGGGATTGTACGTGGGTGGAATAAAGGTTATGAAAGACCATGCAGTTATGTATATGCAACAGTGTGATTAAAATAAAAAAAGCAGTGTTTTATCCTTTGCAGATTAGTTGTTTTTTTATATTAGCATTTATCAAGCCTCCTTCTTTACGTCACAATATACTGGTGATGGAGAGTTTATTATCCCCCTGCACCACCACCACCTCCAACTCTTTCTTTCCAAGCACGACTCCAGCAGCGTAGAAGGAGGAAATCAGGATTAGGTGTTTCCTGTGAAAGTGTGCCAGTTTCACTCTGTGCCATAACTGTTGAGCCGCACATTTAACGTGCAGAGCGCCTCCGAACCGAGGAAACGCAGAGGCACCGGCTAGCGGGACCATTAAATCCGTCCAGGGGGTCTAGTTGAACCACACGTCACTGTCATTTCCTTAATTTTTAAGAAAATTATAAGCACGCTGTGTCTTGCTTCCATCGGTCCCGTTTAAAAGCGAGCGGGGGGAAATGCTAAAAGGTCAAAGCATGTTTAAAGAAAGGCACGACGGCTTCGGCCATAGCTGCTCGCAAAAAGTGGCTGATGTTATTCGTTGCTGTTTTTTTTCTCTTTCTGCCTCTGCTCTCTGTCAGAGCTGAAGGGAGAAGCAGCGTGCAGTCTGCAGGTTCAGGGTGATTAAGTGCTTAAGGTCAGACTGCTAATTATCTCTCCGCCATTCCTTACCTCAGAAAACACGTACAGTAGCTGCCATTTCCTCATTGTCATACGAACGGACTGTTGTGTGGGTACAGTGCCCCTCAGCAAAAAAAAAAAACATTGTGTCACAGAGAAATGTAGAGCTGATGGCAAAGTTATTGTTAATATTGCAGCCCAGCAGCTCATCACCAATGCTATGAGCTATGACCACATCATTTTTTTCTTCTTCTTCTTCAGTTTTTGGATATTTTCTTCTCTTCTACCTCATTAACAGTTTTGCGACAGCTGAGATTTATATTTTGACCTCTTTAGGGATCCGAACGTCCAGGCTAAGATAAGCTACAACGTGATTTCCTTTTTTTTTTTTTAGCACCACTTTCAGCCCCTTTATCTGGCTTAACTACGCACTATATACGCACAAAATTAAGACCGCATTAATCCAAACCTACCAGAGGAACAACATGAGTAATCTCATTTCCGCGAGGCGCCAGGGGCTGATTAAAGAAATCGTATATTTCTTATATGCAGCACTTTGGCAGCTCAGATAGTCTGCTAGGTGAAAATACTTTCTAATTTACTGGCTCATCCATTTCTGCGCCGCACTTCAAAAGATTTAAACGAACCAAACGGCTCCGGATATAATTATTGGTGCGCAATAATAAGTTGGGGGAGAATTTTTTTTCACTTATTGTTGGTTTTGCATGTTTTCAGGCTAAAATGAGCAGGTAATGGCACGTGTACACCTTGTATTTTGGCTTGGAGCTTTTTAATTTAAACTGCAGGTCTGGTTTTAGAGCGTGCACGTGGTACTGCTGAAGCCGTGCCTTATGCACACGGTCAGTTATCACTTTGACTCCTATGCATTGACCCTCACGTTGACAGTTTTCCTATCATAGTGCCAGGTTGTAATTAATGAGCAGCACATTTTAGGTAATACTTGACTTGAGTATGCTTGAGAATAATACTATAAAACAATGCCTCAAGATATTCTTTCTGGGGAAAAAAGCTACCAGTGGTTGGTAGGCATGCAGTGCTCAGTTTACAGCCTTTTAACACCACTGATCTGTCTGCAAGCCCTGGAGATTGAAGCAATTACATCTGATTGTGATTTAGAGCCATTTTAATGCATGCGTGTTGTTGGTGGCTTCCATCGCAATAGCCAAAAATGATCTCCCCCTTTTTTTTTTTTATGCATATGTCACACAGTAGTGGTCCTCAGATGATAAATGCGTGAATGCAGAGGCCCTATTTGCTAATGAGGTTTCCATAGTGCCACATTAAGGCAGCCGCAGTGGGAAGTGCAGCTGTGTTGTGTCTCCGTAGCTCTGACAGGGCTGTAATCTCTGGACTAACAATATCAGACACCCTGTGAAGACGTGTTAGCATTCAAAGTGTTTGAAGTGTTTGTGGAACAGCAAGCCGGTCGCAGCGTGCGGGGCTTAGCGCTGACATTTCTACTCGACGAGAAATGGCTGAAATGTCTGTCTCTGATTTTGCCTCGCTAAATTATCTGTCTTGCCGTAATTGAGCACCATTATTCGAGGCGGTAAAAGAGACAAATGTTGCGCTGCGGTATCAATCCCGGTTTGTCGTGATGCTAGGAGTTGTTATATTTTCAAATGAGATCATCTGAGCTCCTTTCAGGTGGATCCTCTTCTTTCTTTCTTTTTATTTTTTTATCTTTTGTTGCTTGTGAATAATAAATCTTTTAGCCAAAAGCCAGGAAAGTGTTGTTGCAGCTGGTTTTTCTTGTTACCTCTTTCTCCACAAGTAGTATTATGGGAAACCAGAGAAGAGAGAGCTCACATCTTGACATTGTATACAGTACAAACACCTCTCCAACATCCCAGATGTCATTGTTTTCTATAGCAGCACTTCACTGTGATACATAATAAGCAGTGTTTTGCTTTGTTGTATTTCTCTGCAGATTTCATTCATGCTCCTGGCACCATGGTGCCGCTCCTTCTGCTCCGCTGGGAGATTGCTGGATGGATTGAACACTCCACCTTGCCTTTTTTTTCTCCTCCATTTTAAACACCCAATTTATTTATTTCATGAGATGGATCTTGCAGATTGACTCATTTTCACAGTCGGGAGGCTCACTGTAGGCCCGAAATGAAATGAACTCCCAAATCAATTTCAAATGGGAACAACGAGTGAGCTCTCCCCCTGCATAGCTGGAATTGGTTTTGTTATTGAAAATGAAATGGAGTGTTTTGTTTTTATTTTTTATTTTTTTTTATTTTTGCCCTTTTATTGCAGATTACGGCCTTGTTCTTTTCGCCTGCTGTGATTTCCGCCGGCTTGCAGCGTGATCCGGGTTAATTTCACCGGCTTTTCTTTTTATGTCAGAAATTCCATAAAAGTGTCGCCCCTGAAAGGTGGCGGTAATTTCTGCCAGGTGACTTATTGTTTTTAAATGGGGACGCCTTTTCCACCTTTTCCCTTATTCGCCGGGAGTTAAGCAGCCATGAAATTGCCTGAATAATAGTGTTTAAATCCAATCTTAGTTTGTCCCGTCAGCTTTCCCCGCACACAATTCAATCAGCGGTGCTCTTGATGATTGCTCTTTCTCCGTCTGTATCCCGGGTTTGGGCTCCGGGGGTTTTTACAGTAGAAGCGGTTCAAGTTTATGAAAGCGTAAAGTGGAACAAAAGAATTCACGGGCAGGAGCTGGTGACGCTTGAGCGATTAAAATGTTAGTGAGAAACAAGTGAAAATAGGGTGTGGATCAGCTATCAGTAATTAAATGAGTATTTTTTTTAATTATGAGCTATGGCTAAGCTGTAAGTGTATATTTTTTTGATAAGATTGTAAATATGAATAGTTTTGTACTATTTTTAATGCCTTGACAGGACTAGAATCATCCTCCATTTGGCTCTAACACTAAATAATAATAAATTAGCACCTTCCTGCTCTAGTCTTTCATCAATTCATTTAATTATTAATTGTTATTTAAATTCTATTAAGCAGTGTAGGAGGCAATGCCTTCCTTAACATTAGGCTATAAGTATGATTGATGTCCATTATTAACATCTAAAACAGGTTTGACTGAAAGAGAGAAAAACAAAAGAAGATTCCAGTTTGCATACTGATCACTTCTCTGTCTCCTTCCTCCTCAGGCGAGCCGGCCTCCATCATTTCCCGGTACCCTTCTCCTGCAGAGCTGGATGCTTTCGCCCAGAAAACCGCCAACAGCCCGCTGTCCATCAAAATCTTTCCGTCCGACGTTCGGGTGCCGCAGCACAAGCAGCTCAACAAGACGGTCAACGGCTTAGACACTACAGGTCAGCGCTACAGCCCCTGCTCGCACCCGTACTCAGGAGGCTACCAGGGCTTGCTGGCTGTTGTCAAAGCCTCCGTGGTGGTCAAAGGTGTGGTGAAGACCTCTGAGGGCAGGAGGACTAAACATTCAAACAGCCAGACTTCTGTGGCCCCCTATAATAATCCTCTGAATAACGGCTACGCGGTCAGACATGGGCACAAGGCCTATCGCATAAGCTCATGTAAGCCCCCCGATGTACCCATTGAGAGACTTTGTTCCAGTGCAGGGATAGCCTCCGGAGATCAGAGCCTGGCCCCCCAGACTGAGCTGGCAGAGGTTCAAAGCCTGATGAGGCAGATGAGCAGAGTCCCCCACAGCCAGGCCCTGCAGCTGGGGGGAGAGGCCCGAGCCAGCCCCTCGCTGCAGGCCGTGGCCGCGGTGGCACATTCGGACTCAGACTTTGTCCTGGGAGTGCCGCCCCAGAGCAGTCTGGCCTTCGTGGGGGCGGTGCTGCCCACACAGGGCGCAGACATAGCCAAAGCCGGGTACTTGGAGAAAGGAGACTACACCGTGTGGCAGCGCAAAGCTCAAATGCAGCAGCAGCAGCAGCAGCACTATCAGCAGGGAGCAGTGAGGATGTACAGCGTGAGTAACGGCGCTCAGGGGCACAGAGCAGCAGAGGCAGGGGTTGGCCAGTCTCCTGAAACCTGCCTCCCTTTGGCGTGCTCCTCACAGCTGTCATATAGGCCCCATCCTGGCGGTGTGGGCGCCGGGCAGGAGCGAGCCAGCAGCTCCTCTCTGAACATGCAGGGGGAGCTGTCTGTCGGACAGTACTTCGCTCCCCTCTGGGACGGCGTCGTGGCGACCCCTAACACTGACTGTTACACTTCTCAGGTGCTGGCAACGGGTACATGTGCAGCCAGGCCGAGAGACTTGAGGCTCTCCCATCCCCACTTCCACCCAAACCGCCACCACCACCACCACCACCCACAGCGTCACCATCCCCAGCTCCACCCTCCCCTTCCTCCTCCTCCGCCTCCTCCTCATACCCAAGCCTACAGCACGGACCAAAACCTCTGTTGTGGGCTGCCTAGTTCTAGCCTGTGCCACGCTGCGGTACTTAGCAGCAGCTTGCAGTCTCTGGAGTGCCTCATCAGTGAGATCCACCCTCCCTGCATCAAAGAGCGCATGCTGGGCCGCGGGTACGAAACCATGGGGATGCCTCAGCTGCTGGAGCACCAACAGCAAACCCACATCCAGCTCCCCGTCTACAGATAAGACACGGCGCTGCCGCACAACGGGGACCCGGGAGCGACGAACCTTTTCTAGACTGACGGTTTAGACGAGAAAGAGAAGAGACGCGCCTTTTCAGTTCGTGCATGTGCTGCGTTCGTAGGCGGCTTTTGAGCCTGAAAAGGTAAACGATAATCACGACTTAAGATACAGGTTCACCCCACAGGCTTTTCATGTTTTATTTTTATATCACACATGGCCATCGGACATGACTGCTGTTGTTCGTTTAATGCTGAGCACCTAATCAAATTTCCAAACACAGGCAAGTCATCCCTCTGTAGGCCTTGATGACAAAAAAAAAAAACACTGAACCCAAAATAATCATTGGTTCCCTTCAGAAACTTGAATCTGGGAAGGATCTCTGGAAACTGTTTTTTTTTTTTCTTTTGTGAATATATTGTATATTTTTGCATAAGATTGCTTCTTTATTTGAGAGGGAACATTTCTTTGCTGTTAACTGGACTTTGTTGTGGTGTGTTTAAAAGACGAGCTTTTTTATTTCCATACAAATGTGAGCATACATTCTTTTTAGGGATGCACCAAAAACATGGCCCGAAAGTGCATTTTCGTTTTTTTTCGGTTGACTTGTGAGCAACAACTGCAGCAATTTTCGGCCCATTTTCGGTTTTCGGTGCGTCCCTAATTCTTTTACTTTCATTTTTTTTTTTTTTTTGTTACACAGTCATAGACGAAGTAATTTAACGCCTTATTTGATCTCGTTCCGTCACGCTCAGCTACCAGGACTGTTGCATATCCAAATCGACGCTGTGGCGTTCAGACGTGACGTTTCAGTTTGTTTTGTGTTTTCTTTTCCTTCTCTCTGAGAGGTCGTGACACTGCTTCGCATACGTATAACAGGAGTGCCATGTTAAAGCCACCCGACTCATTTACAGTGTCTTCTCCGTAGGGCTATATTATCATCTCTGACGGTTTGAAATGTTTGACTGAGTAGTTCTCCGTGTGTCCGCACTGGTTCTGTATTACTATTTATTTACGCTGACTTATACGGCAAACTGTCTCTATAATTATGAAGTGCAATTATTATATATACGAAACATGTGAGCGCTCTCCATGAATTATGTCGACGGAATAACTACGTTTTGCAATGTATGACCCTAATCCCCTCTCCCCCCCACAACGTCCCCTTTTTTTGCCTCTTCTTAATAAAGATTGTCAAGTAAATTAAATTTTCTAAACCCTGCAAATACCGTGTTATTATGTATTAATGGTTACTATGTGGCACACGTGCAGCCTTTATTGTATTCCTGAGTGATGAACTAGTTGTGGGAAGCTGAGACATTTTCCTGGTTTTATTGCGAAAGGATTTAAAGCTTAACCACCGGGCAAATTTATATTTTTATTTATTAAGATCCATCTTTTTACGCTGAAGGATTTTAGCTTTATAATATGATGCGAGTCAATCCTTGTCTCAAATACGTTGGACCGGTTCCTTTATAAATGATGCAAGCTGGGATTTTGTTATCACTGTGAATTACATTAGCCCAGATTGATGTCCCACGCTCGAGGCGGAAGCCATTGAACACTTCAAAATATATACGTGTAAATGGAAATGTGCAGGGCCTCTCCTTCAGATATTACGTCTTGATATGAAAAATACATGCTTTCTCGGAGATGAATTCGCAAGAATATTACTGTTTGCATTATGTAGAAATGGGCCGGCTCTTACCGAGCTATTGAATTGCTAATCTTAGATGATGTGCCTGCCTGCGCTTCTTATTTTGCGTCATTTGTCCTCGTAAATTGGATGCTAAAGCTGTAATTTAGACATAAAATGCCACTTTCAGTAGCCTATTATGAAACAAATAACCTAAATGGTGTGAATGATGGCGTTGGATGTTGATGGAATAAAACCGAGGGCCTCGTTGCAGGAAAACAGATATGACAGAAAGGTCAGCGGGTTTGTCATTGAGGCATTGTTCTAAATGATTTCCGGTCTTTAGTCGGTTGTGTCCTGGCTTTGCTTGGAGCCGTTCCATCCCATCAGGCTGGAGAGCTGATAAACCTACAGGATTACGGACATGCTCCTCTTTCTCTTGCTCAGAGACGATTAGCTCAGGCTGGGCTCCTCGGGGAGAGGAACCAGAGCCTCTCCAGCCTCTGGGACACACTTCTGATAAGTAAGGCTGGGCAGAGGAAGAGGACGGTTGATTTAAAGGATTAAGAGACGTGGACACACGCGATGCGGAGACGTTTCCCTCTGATTTACTTCTGTTTTGTCAGTAGTCAGCCTCAAAAATATAATAAGTACGCATAACATTAAGACCACCATCCTAGTAGGTCTCCCTTGTGTCTCCAACAGTTGTGACTCATCAGACAATGGACATGGGCCTTCTGAGTGTGTCCCGTGGTGTCTGGCAACAGAACCTTATTAGTGGGGCTCTTTGGATCCTATGGGCCTAGGTCCATTGAAGGGAGGTTCCTCTGATCATCCCACAGATACTTGATCAGTTTGGGATCTAGTAAATCTGGAGGCCAGGTCAACACCTTGTGCTGTTCTTCACGTTTCTTTGAGTTGTTCCTAAACCATCCTGCTGGGGAGTGTCATTGCTATGTGTTTGGGGTGCCTGGTCTGGTCTAGTTGGGTGCTACATGTCTAAGTAACATCCACATCAACGCCAAGTCCAGACGTTTCCCATCAGAACAAGATGCTCAGTGTTATTTAGTTATCATGTCAGTGGCTTTAATGTTGTGGCTGATCGATTCGAGAGCTTCTCACAAACCTGCTCTTCTTCCGGAATAATCGAAAACATGTATCAGAAGTCAGTCATTTAATATCCCAGTATTCAGAAAACAGAACCGCACATTGCATAGATTGTTATCACTGAACATCTTCTCAAAGATTTCATGCAGAAGAGGAATCACAAACTTGATTCAAGACAAACAGCTAGTGCATGTCGCCACCTAGTGTGAGATTTGTGAACTGAACGCGATTTCAGTAGAATCAAACGTTGTAAGACAAATTAGATTATCTATGAACAAACTGTCAATCAGTATCTTATTTAAAAAAATCTGGCATGTTTTCCTAAAAAGAATGTTATTCTGGGGATCGGCTCCAGCCCTCCCGCATCTCTTCACAGGAGATGAATGAATGAATGAATGAATGAATGAACAAGGCAAACACAATATAACAACACCTTCCAAACATGACAGTCGACACAATCTTAGCCCTCAAGAGGAAAAAACATTTCTTTGCAGGTGACATTAAACCTGCAAATATAGGTAATTATTAGCTTACTTTGAAAACATTTTGCATTTCTTCAGTAATACCAAGGCACTCGGTGGATTGAGGAAATTAAAAAACTACTGAGATGAGCTTTTAACAAGAAACTAAACAAAACAACAGCGGCTGGGGCTTTTGTTCCCACTTTAACGGCGGAGGTAAGTCCAGGCTTCTGGAGGCAGAGCAAATCTGAATGTGACACATTAACAGGATTCTGTTCCCGTAACAATAGTGTTTACATTCTTTTGGTGGAACAGGTGAAAGCCACCTGATAATGTCATAAATAAAGCAGCAACCCACACAAATAACATAATCCTGCCTCAGACTGCGAGCAGCGCCGCTGTTTTTTTTTATAATCCTGCACAGATTTGTATATTCGTAAGACCAAATGTATAGCAATAATATTTGCTATGGCATAATCCAAGTAATAAATATCACACGACAAAGAAAAAAAATAATTAAGAATCTTCGTAAAATGTGAAAACTAGGCTTGCGTGACTCCCCTGCACCGCCAGTCCAGTCCAGTCCAGTCGACATCAAACGGTGTAGTCCAGCTCTGCGTTTAGATTTGTGTACATGTCGTAGATGGCATCTACGGTGACGGTGTAGTTGACCAGGAACTGACGCACATTAGCCAGACAGTCCTCCTCTTTCACTTCCTCTCCCTTTGACAGAGCCTTGAGGAAGTTTGATCTGTAGGGTGCTGCGAGTAGCGCTGCCTGCAGTGGGCAAGGAAAGCAAAATTAAAACAAGGCACGCCATACAAACTCCTTATCTGATGTATGCCATTAACACAACACTACAAGGTAAACCCTCACGTGAGTTGCTGTACAGGTTTGGTCAGGTAGGGTTTACACACTCTGTGTCACGTGTCACAGTAACAGGACATATTTCTTACGTGGAAAATTTTCTGTACAATCCAGCCGTGGTATTTCTTCAGCGCTTGTTCATAGGCTTTGGTGATATTGACCCGAATCAGGTTTGGGTTGTTTTCATCTCTGTCTCCATCTGCTAAACTCTGAAGCAGGATCTGGATGAAACGGAGACCCCTACAGGAGAGACGAGGTATTTAAAACAAAATTTAAAAAGAAAAAAGAAAAAACAAGGCTTGTCTAGTTCATTTCACCAGCGTAAAGTTCACCATACAGTATGACAAACAGTGAGCTCAGGGGGCATTCACCTCTTGAGCCACATCAGAGCTAATGTTGCTCCAACTTTAGGCCACTCTGCTCCGTGGGCCTCCCTCTCTGCCTCCAGAATGTGCTGCAGGGTGACATACTTTGCTGGATCCTTCACATATACTGCTCGGATTTTCTAAAAATAAAAAAAAGAAATACGCGTTTGGGTTCAGTCTGCATGTAGGTAGCTGCAACCATGTAGCCCCAGATGATAACATTTCCCCCCAACAGTAGTATGAAAACACAGCAGAGGGCCACAAACACAGAGCCAGATGAGTATCTTACCGTAATGTTGCCATTAATGTCTGATTTGATGACTGAAAACACTTTGGATCCTAAGCAGTCTGAAAGAGAAACAGACATTTGAGAGCAAAGCAATAAAATATGAATGACTTCATCACACGTCCCAGGCTCATGGGGGGGCGGGATGAATGCGAATCAGCCTTTACAAACAGCTGTGTGGGGAAATGCTGGGGAATGCATACTCTCTGTAAAGTCACAATGAGGTCAGTGTTTGCCGTGTTCAGTGCGTAAACAAAGAGTTTCTCTATAGGCGCAGCTGGCAGCGATGCCCACCGTGACCCGACATCGCGACATCTAAGCCGCGTACGTGGGTGAAATATCCCACATGAAAGGTGGGCTCACGACATCGGACGAGCCCCGAGTCACCTGAATCAACATGTCATGAGGAACAAGTCAGTCAAGTATGAATGGTGACGGCGCAGACGGCGCGCCGACTCTGCCTCGTACAGTCAACCCCCTCGGGTTTTTTTTTCTCTTCGCGTTCAGGTGGAGGTATACTCACCAAAAAACGAAGGTAGATGAGAGACAGCTTCTAGGAAGGCCTTTGTGTCCACGGACTTGTCAGAGGGAAGTTCACTGAACTGATTCTCCAGTAAAAGAGACATGGTCCTCGCCTTGTGAGCGCCGTAGTAACACAACAGCAGCAGCAGCAGCGGCGGCAGCGATCAGCTCCAGGCTGAAGAGAACCCGGAACTGTGCTCTTAGCAGATGGGTGGGGATCAGGCGCAGACTGCCGCTATCACTTTCGTCCTCCTTCCAACAGGTGGGAAATAACGCACGGGCGTGCCGAAAATCTACTCCATGTCCACGACGCAGACACGCACACACAAATAAGACGACAAGCAAGACGTAGAGGTATGAAGGATCCTTTATTATACCTAAGGCAGGGATTGTTTTCAACCACAGAGGCAGTGGAAGGCTTTAAGTTACAGGGAATTAAATGTCAGGTTTGACACCAGGGTGGGAAGAAACTGAATACCTGCACTTTTTTTTTAATGTCTCTTGTTTTTTTGTTTTAAAAGAGCACACTGTTTAATTATCTATCATTTCACTTTTACTTTCTTCTGAGTTTGTCCACATTAGATAATATTCCCCTGAATGAAGAAAAGAAAAAAGATATCTGGTCTGAAGTGAACTAAAATTTGAAAATAAATAAATAAAAAATAAAAATGAATGAAAGGAGAGTAAACTGGAACTGTTTGCTGTATAATGGACATTTAAGAAGTCAATTTAAAGTAACACTGCCTGCAAAATAAGTGAAATTACCATGAACATATTGAAAAAAAGGTTTACAAATAAAATGGTTCCTGTGACATCTGAGCTTGCGGGTGGAGCTGCAGACATCTACCTGGATGACTGACAATCTTTACGGACATATTTCCACACGCGACTAGTGCGAGAGCGTGAAAGGTCATGGAGGAAACTTTACAGATTACAGGAACAGACCCTCATTATTTGGGTTTCAGGTGGAGACCACCCACCGGTTCACTTAATAAAAAACATAAACAACCTACAAGTCATTTAGAACGGAGCTAGGTACTTGGATGGAGAGCGTAATTCCTTAAGGAAAAGTCTCGTTGCCTTTGTTTTAACTTTTAGCAATAACATGATCTGGATGAGTTGGAAACTTCACAGGCAGAAATAATACATTTTAATAAGAACACATATCCTTCTCCTTATTCTCCTTATTGTTTGGCACTGGTCACTGAATGGTTAAGACATTGCTCAACAGAGAATAAGCATACTGATACTGAAATGTCAAACTTTCATTGGCTCTTTTACACTTTTCACAACGTTGAATACATTACAACATAGATATCTTAACTGTGCAGCGTATTCTAGTTTTCTTTCCACCCCTGGCGCAAACGTATCCGGCTCACAACGAGCGTCACATTAGGCCCATGTTCTACGACAGGTCCTCTAACTCGGAGGGTACAGGTACGTTTTATCGTCTGCTGTAAACCACGGCGGTACGCATTTGACCACAGGAAGCATCTAAAAACACCGGAGTAACGGCACCACACCAAATAAACAAGAGATCACAAGTCGCCTAAAACTAACTGCCAGCTGAGACGTCCCAAACCTCAGAACCAAATGTTAGTCTGTGAGGAGCATCATGTTAAAGAAAAGCTTATGAAAATAAACATTGATATCTTCTTAGAGGTATGACATACAGTTTATAAATAGAATAGCATTTGGATTATTCTGATAAAGAATTACATGGATACATACATCTTACATATTTGCATAAATGCTATTAAAATTGATTCAGAATGGATTTCACGCAGGCCATCGAGGCCTTTACCCACTCACACACGCGCTCGCACACACACCATTAGTATGGCTGTAACATTAGAACTCCAAAAACTACTGATACTTAAACACATCTTCAACCGGCGGAGGGACTGGACCGCTTAAATCACCACCTGCTGGAGGGAATTAAAGTCTGCACACTCTCTGTACTGCTGGCCCGCTCAATGCACTGAAGCTGATTCCATAATCACAGTTCTCTTACTAAACAAACATTAAGCAAGCGGCGTCACACCGACTCAAGATTATAATACTGCCGACATTTAAAATTGAAACGGCGTAAGGGGAAAACGAACCGATGTCACCGGAGCAGACAGAGGTTCGACTGCTCCGTTCCTTGGTGCCGGGAAGATTTTTGGTCCTCTCTGAAAGCTCGGACGTCAAGGAGCAAAACTAGCTCCCTCTGATGTGCACTAAAGACTATGGAGGAAAAATATAAAGTAAAAAAAAAAAGCTCTGCACTACTGCTTTTGTTCTAATTATTGTGTATATACACGCAACATTGCACTTCTGGAGACTGAGCGGGTTAAATTTGTGAGGTAAAGAACGGTAATGTGTTTTCTCCTACAGTTTTCAATGTTTGTGTACCACGGCACGAAGACAAAAAAATAAATAAGTTTCTGAAGTTTTTTTTGCAGTTTTTTTTTTCCCCAACTCAAGGAATGTATTAGAACCACAGGCTGTATGTATATATGTATATTTATATATAAATGTCACGCATTAGTTTGTGTTTTGAAGAGAGAAGTGACCAAATATGTACGACGGGGAGGTGCTGCAGAGGAGCTAATGTAGTATTTAATGAGACTTTTCTGAATGAGTCTATTAGAGCCAGCACCTAGCTGTATTAAGCCACTTCCTCACTGGCTACGTCAACATTTTGTACACAGTCTTTGACCTGACCTGCTTACACTGATTTACGTGGGAAAACAAAACACCGGTAAAGCAGAAGATTTAGCAACAGACTCGGTGAACTGTAACGCTGGGTGCATCGGAAATGTCTTTGGGTTTTTAGTTAGTTGTTGTTTTCTTTGGTTGTCACAGTAACAAGTTGCTTGGCAGCTTTGGCAATGTCATAGGCGCACTGGATGACCTGCTGCGTGACCAGCTGGATGTCCGACGGGCAAGGGTTGTGCACCGCCGCCTTCTGGCACTCTCCGTGGAGCCGGCTCGCGCTGGAAGTCAGCAGACACAGAGATCCTCGCACCGTCTCCGAGGACGGCCTCTGTGGGGTGAGGGGGGACGATGAAGGTTTGATAAATGTTTGAATTGACAGCATCTATAAATAGACAATTTGTTGCGTTCTGTGGACACCAGATGTGAGTAATATAAAGCAAAGTAATCACATTACTACTAAGAACAACTAACTAATGCAATGGGCAGAGCCTACCCATCTAGACACAAGTCATTTTAGATCCGTTTGGCTCTTTTCCACCGCACAACAATTCCCTTAATTACTTGGGGGATGGACACCGAGCTGCTGGTGGGAGTCATCTTACCTTGGGAAACAGGGCGGCCATCTCGGTCACTGCCACGCAGATCTTTTCAGAACAAGGCAGGAAGCTGTGGGAAGGGCACATAAAAGGCTGAATGGACGATCTACCACTCCCTTTGCCATTTGTAGAAAGATTAATGCAAAACAATTTACCTCCCTCATACTGAGGATCAAAAAGATCCAACTGATCCTTGTGTCAACAGTAAATACAATTAATCCCTGCAATATAATGGAGACTTAATCTCATTGTTGCCAAAATAAATTCTATTGTCTTGTTGAGCAGAACGCTACTTGAAACTGCTTAATCCAGCAAACCTTGACTGGTTGCCTATACACCGACCAGGCATAACATTATGACCATCTTCCTAGTATTGTGTAGGTCTCCCTTGTGCCTCCAAAACAGTTGTGACTCATCAGAGAACGGACATGGGCCTTGTCCATGGCCTACAACGTTGTTAGTGGGGGCCTTTGGGTCCTTTCGTTGAGGGGAGGGGCCTCTGTGGATCATCCCACAGACACTTGATCAGTTTGGGATCTTGTGCTGTTTTTCACGTTTGCAGAACATTGTATTGTCACAGGATGGTCAACGTTATTTACGTCTCCTGTCAGTGGCTTTAATGTTGTGGCTGATCGATGTATCTTTTAACAGTACATTTGTATCTGCCATGTTATACCCATCGTTCTGTCTCGTTTACGCAACTAAGCAGATACATAAAAAGTGATGCAACCTTTTAAAGCGACTCTGAACGGCCAAGCATACTGCAATGCATCAACAGCTTGAATTATACTCAAGCTGAAAGCAGTTTTATTTGGCCAAAGAGACCCCAGAGGCCAATCATTTATCCATGAATGCATGCATTAGGCCAGTAATATCTCTGAAAGAAGAATTACTCACAACTTCTAATTAATACTGGATCTTGGCTATGCTGTTCCTATAACTGTTGCCTTCGATCTCTTTCTACATAGAAGTTTGTAATAATTAAATACTCTATGGTAGAGCTGGAGCTGTATGGTAGACACGGTTTATGTCAATATATGTACACATGAAACTAATGTCTCACATCCTTATTAAAGCAACGGGGGAATCAAATGTTAAAAAAACAGGAAATTAATACACAAATGAATGCATGAAACCACAAACTCACTGGAAGGCCACGGGGGAAAATGCGATCATGTGGTGTTTGTTTCCTGTCAGCTGCATTAACAGACACAAGACCTACCCCCAGCAGACACACAGTTTGTGTGACACAGGAAAAGCAGCCAGGCTAACCGGCTCAAACTCGCCGAGTCCTGCGGTTTACGACCAGGGTGCTGCTGGTTTTCAAGATTACATGCTTTCACGTTGCGAGGTGTAAATCAGTCACTAGTTAGCTGGTGGGGATGAGAGCCTGCAGCATCCCTGAGCCTGAGGACAGCTATTGGAAACCAGTGATCTAAAAGCAGCTGAGCCACTTTCGCTCTTAAAAAGGCCACGAAGAATGACAGAAATACAGCCACGGTTGAAATATGTGACCTGACAGAGTGCACACTGAGGCTGACAGCTGGTCAGAAAACAAGAAGAGTGAGCTTTGACTAATTCAAATACTTGATATTTTTGAAGTATCATTCAATGCATTTTATACCTTGTTTTGTTTGTTATTAAAGAAACGTACCTCTCATGTTTGGTCTCCTGGGCAGCCCTCAGCAGTTCCTGTATGTTCTTAGTGATCTGCTCCGTCTTACAGATGACGTCCTCTGTGCATGGAAGGGTGGCATCTTCTTCCCCCTCCTCTGCTTCCACTGCATCAGAGGCTCTGAGAGGGCTGCTACAAATGCAATGCAATGCTTTTCTTACACTGGCGCAGGTGAAGAATTCAAGCAACAGAAGAGCGTCTTTCAACCGGGTAATGACCCAAAAAATACCAGCTGCCGACTGAAAGATTATTTTTTCCCCAGCAGAGGCTTGACCTAAAACCTATGGGCTGTCATGGAGAATGAATATCAGCTCACTGATGCATAAGTGAGGATGAACTGAAGATTGCCGGCTCAAATATGGAGGCAACTTTCATCGCAGATATTAGCCCAGATATCAGGCCTGGACATGGTCGAGCATTTATGCAATGCTAAGTCACTGTAACTGACATTTAATGCAGCCACTTTCGAGTGTCTAAATATCTGTGTAGCTTTAGCATTTTGACGTCTAATGCAATTAATATTTTTTAAAGGCCGGCTCAAGTATTTTAAAGTGGTGGCAAGTGTATATTAAATGAGTTCTGTGGCAGGAGGACAATAAAAAACCAGAATAAACACCCGTGAAAACTGATACTGATCTGGCTTCCTCTTTTCTATTCATGTATAGAAACAGTTTCCCTTGTATTTAATCTCAACCCTCTTTTCGGGGCATACACTTCTTTAATTGCTTCCTCTTCTATAAATACCATGTAGCTCACAACTTGATGTCAGTTAAATTTAGAAGATTTGTTTAATGTTTTACTTTGAAGAAGTCGTCAGCTGGTTTTATAAGAAAAGCTTCCTACCCAGTCTCGTCCAGTTCAGAGTGGTTTGGCGTGGTGTCATAGTCATTCTCCATCATGGTGCTCTGTCCTTCCAGACTACAGCCCTAAAGGGACATGAGTGGATTACCGTCAATCAAACAGGATATACTTTATATGATTAACGCAGACCTAATGTCACAGCAGCTGTGGCCACATTCAAATTAGAATCATGCGTTTCTGAAATCAAAGCTACGACTGCACTTCACTTCATCTCATTTTAAAGCTGATGCAGAGGAAAAGACAGGAAATGTACAGTACGGTCAGGTCATTGTGGTGTGACTGCAGAGGATGCGATTAGTAGATGCGAAGAAACCCTGCCGTCAACGGAGGGTTCTCTTATCAGTGGTGGTCACTAATAAGCACAATGTGAGGAGGCAGTTTATCTACTTTGACGCATACTGGACTCTGCTGTCTGATCGTTCAGACAGCTTTCTCTGGTGCAGCGTTTTCTCGTCTGCTGTTCACTTGAAAGACGCAGGGGTTGCTCAGATAACTGAACTGTAGTAGAGGCACTGCGGTGCATGCATGCAGGCAGGCGGTACTGATAAAAATTTTAAAAAAAAGCAGTTTAAAGACGCAGGTCAGGAGAGAGAAGACTGTGGGGTCAAGCAGGAGGACAGTTATCACTGTCCCCTGAGGCTGTCTCTGAGCCGAGGGGAGTTTCAGTACTTAACCCTTCGAGATCTCTCATCCCAGGACCAGGACGGGGAAGAAGGGAAGGTAGGGAGGGAGGAAGCGGCCGTTCCCAAAGGACCCCTACCAATCTAGAAAGGGGTCAAACCAAGTTGAGCATACTCTATTGAGATGCAATGAATGACTGAATGAATAAAAACCAACACCAGCCCCAAGCCAGGCATCACCATTTGGGACAATGAGGATCAGGAACACGGGTTCTTACATTGGTTGGGAAGGGTTGTAACACGACTCCATCGTCTTGCCGAGCGGTTTCTGCTCGGTGGGGGTACTGCCTCGGATTGGAGCCCGTCTCATACATGGACATGGCGCGACCTCCGCGGAGAGGGTGTCGACCGAAGGGCCCCTGGGGGTGTTGTTGTCCGCTGGGGGTTTGCCATCGCAGTGTTGTGTTTTCAGTCTGCAGGGAGTTCAGCTGCAGAGAACAAAACATCTTTCAGTTCCACTCTAGCTGGAGGCTGACCTACTCACAAAAGCTCAGCCATCAATAATAGAGCAGAACACATCTACGCCTCCAGGTAAATCAGCAGCTCCTCTAAGAGTTCATCTCCCGTTTTGTTTTTGGGATGCTCCTCAAGATTTTTCTCACAACAGAAAGTTTGTTTCCTTGACAAATGAAACGCTGACAGTGTATGTTTATGGAAACTCTTGAAGTACAACCTCTTGAGAAACTGCCACTAAAGTGGTCGCCCTTATTTACATAAACAGATCTTAGAAACTGAAAAAAATGAGCAGTGAGAAAATTGACTTGTTCAGCTTTCCACAAGATAATTATGAGGAGTAAGTCCACAACAGAGGCCGAAAGGGCATAGAGAGGACAGTCATACCCACATAACATTAAGATTATGTTGTTTTTTTGTGTGACACCATGAAAGACTGGGTCAGCAGTTTAGGTTTGGATTGGTGCAAGAATGGTGAGCAACGAAAGACAACTCTGGTCAAAGAGACAATGAGCCAGCAGGAGGAGACAGTACATCATGTCAACTCTCACACAACTGGCAAGAGAAAGGAGCTGAGCCGTGGTGAAATCTGACACGCCGAGGAAAACCAGAACTGCAGGGTGTCAAACCTTATAGGCTTAACCTTTGAAGTAGTTTACGCTATAAATTGTTTTTTCTTTTGTGTATCCTTAGGTTGACACACGTGAAAACATCATCAGGTGCACATGTGTTGTGAACACTGAGGGACTGTAAGTGAATAGAATAGCCTGACTAATGGATTTAAATTATGACAGGAAAGGACTGCAAGTTGCTTTAAGTCACGCTAACTTTAATGAAATTGGTTCAAAACTCTGTAACGGGGTCAGTGTATTTTTCTAAGTAAGTGCGATTAAGTTTCTAGAAAGAGGCGTTGCAACACTGCATTGGGGTGTGGGGTGAAAACTGGACAGAGGAGGATTTCCTTAAAACCTCAGCAGGGAAAAAGTAAAAAGCATGCATGTCTGAATACCACCAGGGCTAACTGGGAGTTTTCTGAACGACACGGGGAGCTGGGCCACAATCAAATTATACATAAAATAGCTGTGGGTTATCATGAACTGCCAATATCTGTCACATGCCTTCTGGAGGTATCAGGAGTCTTATTCAATGACATTTCTGTTATAATGAAGCCCTGACATCACAACTCCAGTGAGACTCTCTCCGGATTTACCCACACTCAAGCAGTCGGGTGGTTTATAATTGACGGCTGAGGATTCTTCAGATTTACAATGACGGATCATAATGTCCTCGGCGGAGACCATTTTTGGGCCGCTGCTCGGCTGTTTTGACATCGGCCTCGGGATCCTACATAAATCGTCTCCCTGCTTTACGTCATGGGGAACTATAACATTAATCTTGTTTTGCTGCTTCACTCTGGTGCATAGCAGAGGAAGTCTGGTGACTGTTAATGACTACCACAAGAATTTAAACCTATTCAGAAAAACAGCAGCCGTGCTCCCAGTTCTAAAAGAGGAGAGAACGTGACTCCTCTCAGGTCTTGGTGCAGCTAAAAATGTGCGCGTGAATTACTCATACTTTACATATAATGCTGCTGCCCCATGTATAATTTTATATAGGGCAGCAGCATTGTCTGACGTACATGTACCTCTACATCCCTGACATTTTAGCCGAGTGTATTATATATAGTCAAGAAGAGAGAGGCTCTGTGCACTGCTGAATACAGTCAATCTGACTAGAAAGAGAAAAATAAATACAATATGAATATACTTTTTTCTACTTTCCCATTTTATTGACTATTATTTATTTGTTTATTTATCTATGCAGGGTGCTGTGGTTTACCTTAATACACTCCCATTTATTGCTTAAACTTATTTAGTTCTGTCTTTATTTTTTGTAACAAATAAGGTGTTTGTTATTACAAAGTGTGGTGACATTTCTATTTGTAGGTTGGCCATTTATTTTATTTTATGAACCGCAATGTATTTGTGCAAGTTATAAATACGTCTGCTGGGCAAAATTAGTGGTGCCACTCAGGCCTGGTGCTTCTGCCGTGGTGAGTTTGTTGTCCCGTGTTTGTGACTGTAAGCCGTGCACGCGTCTGGGCGAGACAGAACTTTACCTTGTTGTTTTTTTAAATGTTGTCTTTGAATTTCTATCGAAGCGGAGCTGTCTTCATGGAGTTCGTTCTTGCCGGCAGAAACACACCAACAGCTAATCAGCTAACAGATGGGCGGACCCAGCGTGCGGAAACTACCTATGATATCCCCGGGCGTCACCAGTAACAGGCAAACACAAACAGTGTAGTTCGGTTGCAGTAGTTGTGGGTTTGTTTAAAAGGGTGTAGCGTGCATTGAGAGTAGAGTCGGCTGCTGTGGAGCTGGAACTGGCACCGGTAGTATAGTAATCCACGGTAGTACCATTGTGTAGAATTTCTAGTACAGAAGGAACCGTTATGATTTGGCACCGTGGGTATCAACTCTAGTAACTAACCTTGCTCTGCATCGCCCTCAGCTCTTCATTGAGGTGACAGTTGACTTTGAGCAGCTGCTGTATTTTGGCTTCCGATGCAGTGAGGGCAGTCTTCACCTCCATAAACTCCTGCACCGTGATGGGCCCATCAGACAGATCAGAGGACTCCGAGCTCTACAGCAAAACACACGTAAACAGGACAGGAGGCGTGTGAGAAGTGAAGCAATACATCTTCAAAAGCACCACCTGAATCCGGAGGACATTTACCTTGGTCCTTCCGTCATTGCAGCTGTCCCCACACGTGGCCTCCTGTACCGGATCTTCATCTGATGCCACGCTGTCGTAATCCGGCTGGTCATTGTCCTGGCTCTCGCTGTTATGGCGGCTGTCTATCCCCTGAAGGATCAGCTCCACATTCTCTGAAGGCGGGCCGCAAGATCAAAGGATTAGAGATCAAACATGAATGTGGGCTACAGGCAGCAGTCTTAATGCAAAAGGCTTAGGATCGCATTTACTTTGCCAAAAATCAAGACTTCCTCTTTACCACCCTTTACAATATGCCTTGAGCATGCAAAAGGTAAAAATAACAGACTGGGATGTGGTTGCCGTAGGTTGCAACATGCTGGAGTTTTTTTTTTTTTTTTTATTCACACATGGTGTACGCATGTATAAGTGTGGCCTATATAACTGTGCCCACATGTTTCACATTAGCTAAGCACAAATACTGACTTTCTGCATCTCATTTGCAGCAGCTAATTAGGGTTTTCTCTGCAGCCTCTGTTTATATGCTAATGAGCACATTTACTGCAACACCAGCATTACGTAACCCGAAGCAGAAGTACAGTAGTGCAGGAATTCAGTTAAAATTAAAAATGTCATATCATACCTTTCGGACTTTCACAGGAATTACCCCACTGTCGCCGTTTAGCATCTGTCAGAATATCAATGACCAGGGTGGCAAATTCGTGAGCACTAAATCTTGCCAATTTTTGGCGACCCTAACAACACAAACGCAGAAAAACACATGAAGAAGAAGGTACAGCAAGCATGACTAAACACAACATTCACAAAGCAAATGTTTGCCTAACACTTGCCTGGTTTCTGGTAGAAGAGTATTCAGGATTAACAGGAAGAAAAGGTACAACAGTCGTGTCTGTCACAAGTGTGCTGTGGTTCTGAGTGGCCAAACACACTAGAAGAAAAAAAAACACACAAAGTAAGTTGCATATAAATCCTAAAATAGAAATGAAATAGCAAAAGCTTTATATACAACATGTGCATTTTAAATCCACCTGCATCCGTTTCCCTCCTGTCAACTTCATCATAAACATCCATGGCGAGTTCTTCAAACTGATGGTTACTTAACTGGAACAAAGCAAAGCAGAATTTCTAGTTCACTTTTAGAACAACTACATTCACGGGGGGAAAGAAAAACCACACGTTAAAGTGTCTCACCGACTGAAGCTTCTTCTTTGCAGCTTTTGCAAACTCTGACAAATCCAGACTGCTTTGGACAAAATATTTAAATTGATTATTTTTTGCGCTGACAAAACGTCTAACAAGGACAGGAACGACAGCAAACGCAACAAACATACTTACTGGTTTCTTATCCATCCAATGCAGCATAAGAAAAACAAGATTGTGATTATACTGTCGATGCCTATCATGCTTTATAATGAAAGCCTTACAGCAGACGACACAACACGGTATTGTTTTCTGTGCATTACAAGATCTCAACCTTTGCAACTAAAGTGGAAAAATGACCACAGCTTGGAGCTATTACCTGTCTGCCATCTGTGGAATGATGAAATGTTGCCCATTTCTGTGATCTATAACACAACAGGAGTATAACACAGAGCGATTACCATATCAGACATAAAAACATCCACAGTCAAATGTAATGTCATGTAATACAGCAGCTTTTCTCGGGAGATTCTGCAGCACTTACCTGGCCGTCGACCACAGAGGTAAAACGTTAATCGGTCAGTGAGTTCGTACTGTATCTCCACGAGCCTCTCTGCCAGCTCCTGATGCCCAGCTTGTCTGCACATATTACAAATTGAAATGTCTCAAAAATATGTCACTGTACTACTGATAATAATGCAGGTACAGAGCCTTTCAATGACTCTATTCTCCACACAGCCAGTCATTTGGTTAAACATGTGACACAGTTTTGATCTGGTGTGTTTTGCACCGACGAGAACTGGCTCGTGCGTTTGCGCTCGTCTTGAAAACACAAAAGGAAACTACAATATTTTTAGTGCAATGATTCACAAGATTAGGAGGACACGCCAAATAGTATAAGTCGAAGTATTTCAATATGACAGTGACTCATGACTGTAACAATGTTCAGTTTCTGTTGAAACGGTGCAAGAAACGTGGTAACTAAACCGTATGAATATTGTGGAGGATGTAATTTATACACAAAAGTTTTTTCTGTTATTTATCCCACTGACTAATATGGGGTTGTCAAAACAACAATAACACAACATAGTCCAGTAGTTCTGCAAACCACAGCCTCCAACGACTCTCTCACTTAATTTAAACGGACGCTGAATGCCATAACGTTCAGGAAGGTAAGATTTAATGCATGACCATTATAATGGAATGCCTTCATTTCCACTAGTGCATCTAATGAACAGCCACTCGAGTGTATTATTGCACACGGCAATATATCAATAGTGTCCCACATGTAACGTGGTGAATTACAGTCAGCTGCTACACTATATCTTTTCTTCTTCATTCCAACTTCTTGTATAACAGCTGCGTCAGCCAGCATACTGAGCAACCGTTTTTTTTTTCCTTCCTCTTCTGCCTCTGCCATTCCCTTATTGAATTAGTCAGACTGACATAATGTCACTAGTGTCTGTGTCTAGTGTTCATTGTAGCGTAAAGCATGTTAAACATTTGAGCCACTGCAGCTGGCAACAAACCCCCCAGTTTCTAACTAAACTGTTTATACCACTTTTTCCTCTTGGTTTTCTTTTCTCACTTTAAAAGGGCAAAACCTCCCCGTTAACACCCCAGTGTATAAATAGCATCTTCATTTTTTCCTGTGTACATGTTTAGGCCTTAATAGGATGTGTATCACTTCCTGTTGTACATTGTCTGTGAAGGTGACGCTTGCAGCTGCATCGCACATTAGACACGGGGATGGCAACTGTAGTAAAATGCGTTGGCAGTTTGTTATGTTCACCGCGTCATGCACGGTATATAACATATACCACAAAGCTCAGCAGGAACCGCTGGGGACAAATTACTACGACTACGAATATAGTTTCTGAAATATTGTGGTAAAATGTGTTGGTAACGTCTCATAGTGTTGGTACACAAAAAAAAAATAGTCGAACAAATAAAAAGATGAAAGTACAGGTTCGTATTTTACCTCGCGCAATCAATGGGGGTCTTTCCACTTGAGTCAAGAGCTCCGGGATCAGCTCCGTAAACTGCCAACAGTTCTGCCTGTAACATTTGACCTGCTTTTGCCGCTATGTGTAATGGAGTGTTTCCTTTCTCCTATTGTCCAAAAAAACCCAATGATTAACCATTAGTATTGTGTCACCTTAAACCCAAGAGAGTTTAGTGTTTGGCTTAGTCCACTGAACTCACCGGATGGAAGAAGTTGGCCTGTGCTCCTAAAGATAAAAGTCGCAGGCATGTCTCGAGGTTCCCAGTCCGAACACTGGAATGGAGTTGCTGAAAGAAAATCGACAGGTAGTTTGAGTCTGAAGAATATAAACACAATGAGGACATCTGCCAAGAACTAGAATGTAATGTATTATCCTGCTGGTTTAACTATTACAATTAGGGGACGCAAGAGAGGCGTCCTTTTGAATATGTACAACAAAATATGTTTATGCAAATGAATGATGTACTTTTGTCTTATAAATCAAAATGAACTGAGATCTGAGATCCAAAAGACTATACTCTTTAAAAGCCATTGTCCTAGCATGAGCACAGGCTACTATCATCTATTATTTAAATGGGACATTCCATTTCTTGAAATTACCAGAAGAAAATTAAAAAATAGTGCCACTCCCACTAAGCCTTTTCACATGACACAAGCGTAGGTAGTTTTAATATCAAATGCAGGATGAAAACAAAACCAATACCACGAGAAATTTTCACCTTGCTGAGGTCTTTTGCGGTTACACTGTCGTCCTCCCGACAAGGCATCCGATGAACGTACGCCAACATCTGATATTTTGCCTTGATGAACTCTGTCTTGTTGGGACTGTAAACAACAAAGATGACCAACCATCACTGTCCGATTTAAGTGCTTCGCTATTTTTGAGGCAAATAACGCAGTTCTGCCAAGTTAGACACAATATTTTGTATCGAAACCGCACACATTATTTGATTTCATTTCTCCTTTGTGTAATCCGCTGCACATCCATCCTTCCTATCTGACATGACACAAACTTGCTGTCTGTACAGATGTAGTTAATATAGTTTACAACATTAGTGTGGAAGTAAACAACAAAGCATAACTTTGTTATTAACAACATAAACTATCCCTTGGTGTTAAATTGCCTCCTTGTAAATCAAAGAGACACACAAGCTAGAGCTGCTGCAGGGTCTGTGTTTCACCAATGCAACCCAGCAAACTGCGCGATAGTTCCTCAAGAATAAAAAAAGTACACTTGGAATGATCCTTCAAGAACTCAACGTAATTTGTTTCCTTCAATTGAAATATTTAGATCTTGAGTTCCTTAAAAGGTTGTTGGTTGTTTGGGAACGTTCCAGCAGCAGAGAGGTGTTATAAGATAGATCCAAGATGGCCGCGTCCGACTGTTGTCTGGTGATTGAATGCGTTTGCAGCGAGTGTCACGGTCGGACTCTGCAAGGCTGTGTTTACGTGTGACTGTTTATCTTTACTCCACCAGCCAGACACCAGACTGACATGGTGTTTATATCTGGCAACAAACGTGGGTGACTACATCACATCTGTCGGCCCTGCAGATTTTATTTTTGTTTACTTAGGTCCTCAGTAGGTCCTATGTACATACCGCTTGACAATAACAATGAGAGAATAAATGCTTTAAAATTCTGTTTGTTGCACAATCCTTCAGCTGGACAACAAAACTGTCGTCCCAAACAGCTAAACGTTCGCCGTGTTGCTCGTTTCCTCATCTGCACATCGGCCGATCAAGAAAGTTCTCTCTAAGTTACTTAAACCTGAATGCGCATGAGTCATGTCTATAGTACATAAGGCCAAATATGAGTGTTCACTGACCTTAACTATGAAAATCAATGCTCCAACAGAGCTTTATATCAAAGTGCAAGCAAGCGTCACGTAATAGGCACTGACATTATCAAAATGCCTAAAATCACTTACTGCACTCTGTCCTGGGGGTTGGCTTTACGCTTCCCACTCACTGAGGAAGAAGGATCCAGAAGACTATGCTCCCATATGGAATTAGCTCCATTTCCATACAGCGTCTGGACCATCTAAAAGAAGAAACAACATAAACAGCCGAAACAAGAAAACCCTTCATTGACCTTCATGGCTGCCCTAGATACTTGATGATTGTGTAACATCTGCATTACATACTGTATGTTACATATTTAAATTCTGATCAGATCAAGTGTTGTTTTGTTGGGGGGCTGTGTCCCTGTTTCCCTCCTACCTGCAGCTGAGAGGGTGGCCACGCAGAATGAGTCAGATGTCGGACTTGAGAGCTGTGTCGCCCGAGACCTCGATGGATGCTGCAGCACTCATCACAGATCAACACACCCCTGTTAACAGAGGCCCAGCGTGGCTCTACAAAACACACACGGTATTTGTTAACACATAATCAGTGTAATGCCGTATGAATAATAACGGTTAACACGTTAATCCCCTCTAACCAGGCGAGGATCTGCGCTAGCTGAGGTTAGGTCCTCGACATATCCAGAGACACAATCACAAATGCAAAGAGCCGTAGTGCAACAACATTTATCAGAACTAATACAGCGTAACCATCACGAGCTAGCTAATTAATCTAAATATGCTAAACTAACGTCTACTAACGTAACAACAATACATTATTAAAGACATTTCAAGCAAACTGATAAAAGTTAATGTGATTAACAGACACGACTTGTGTTTTACCAAACGTTTTTTAAAAAAAGCATTAAATCTACCGCTATCACAATTAGCAATAAATCTAACTGTCAATTAGTTAGCGTATGGTAGCGTTAACTAGGTTAGCTACCGGGACGTAACGATAAGTTGTAGTAAGAGCTAGCTGGTTAGCCAGGCAGCTAACGCTGAAGCTAGCTTGTTTGGCATCGTACCCGGAGAACTGCAATCAGCGCAGACCTCTCTGCTTCGCACTCGCTTTGACATCCCTCAATTAAAAAAAAATCCTCAGAGTCCGACAAGAACAAATGTGTGGAAGGTAAGCTAAGAGAAAGGACTACACAGAAATAAAGACAGGATATTCCGCCCCGGCAGATTGTATTCAACACTTGAGGCAGGCAAAAGCAACTGGGTCCGTCCGCCCTCCCCTCCTACTGTTGAACAAAGCGGTGTCCGGTTCCAACACTTATACACAGCCTCCTTTGCGTCTCCTTGCTTCCTTCCTTCCTTGCTCCCTTCCCTATCTCACTACACACCACCCAAATAATCCTAATGAGGGTCTGTGTAATAAGTCTATTATGAATAAAGTCTGTAGGCCTGAAGCCCACCACAAGCGGACCACAGTATAATCTGCATATTTCCTTATATAACCAGCTTCCTGAGGAAAATCTGGTGAGATATGAGTAATGGCATCTGCTACATTCTCACACAACAATCCTAGAAAATATGAGGCATTCATTTCCTTAACATATATCATATTTTTTCAAATTAGTTCCACATTGATTATTTAATTTCGTTAAAAATTAACTCACCACTTGTGCACTGCTGAAAACTCAGCATACCTTTCTTTTCATATGTAAAATTGTTTTCTGATAAAATAACTTGGCATTGACTTTGACGCATTTACATCCAAAATGCATTCGTCTCACATTCAGTAACAGTCTTGATTGCTCTGCCAGCGGCTTCCTGACAAGTAAGCTCATTGCACCACACAGTGCCACGTTAAGTTATTGTCCTAATGGTCACAAAAAGACATGAGTCAGTAAGATTCTTTATTTGGAATGGCGTTCAGAGATACGGTTAGAGGAAACTCCTTCCCATTAAATTTTCTTTATTCAGCACAGAACACATCAAGACAATGAAGTAACACAGGTGGTGTTATGTAGTGAGGAGAAAGGTGCCTTTCATATTGTTGCCCTCAGGGACAGCAAGGAAATATATAAGGTCTGCACCTGGAACTGTTTTGACAACATTTTGTGGGTGGAATTTCTTGTCTTCTTTATGTGTGAGGTTGTCACTTGTGTAGGGGTTTGATATGCAGCAAACAGCCCTGTTCAAGGACGTTGGTAGTCCGTACAGCATGCACTGCTCAGCTATGAGAAATAACAGTCTTTACATCATTACTTTAAGACTCAAAGATATTTTCAAGAAAGATTCTTTATGTAAAGTCTCAAAAACAATCAAAAGGTCGAGGACTCATTCATTCATTCATTCATTCATTCATTCATCTTCTGTAACTGCTTGTCCTGTGAAGGGTTGCAGGGGTTGCTGAACCCTATCCCAGCTGTCAACTAGCGAGAGGCAGGGTACACCCTGGACAGTAGACTCCACACAGAAAGGCCCGGTTGGTCAAAACACAGAGACCGTCAATATGGACAATAGACTATTGGAATCTGTACTTTGATCTGGTCTTTGTGAGATGGTGAGGAGTTCACCATCAGTATAATCAAATCAAGCAGCTGAAAGCGTATATTTTGCAATGACAACCATGAACCCTGTTAAACTTATAGAAGACTTACAGTATGTTGACAGCACTGCACAACAACCCCAAGGGCCCCCTCCCTTACACATCAAAAGAAAGACACTTGGAAATGTTGCTAGTTTGAACTGAGTGAATGGTACACGTGCATCTTTGAACAGCATCCTCCTTTGAGACTGTTTGAAAAACCACTGACGACTTCTGAAGCTGGCTGAGTGACTGGTTTCAGACATGGTTTGTTAACACCCTTTCTGCTGACTACATTTATAACTACACCACATGCGTAAAGTTGCGTAGCTATTAGTATGCAGTATTCTTCACTGTACAAAACAGTAAAGCTAAACCCTACTGGACTGCAACGCCATGAAATGTGTACCAAGTATCACCATAAAATAATTCACAAGATAGTTTAACAGACAAATATAATTAATGGTGAGAACAGTATTCTGGGATGTTTGTGTTTGATTTTATTATAATGAATGAATTATGAATTATGTCTGTGAAGGTTTTCAGTCGCCCAAGTTTTTGGTATATCCAAATACAAAGCTAGAACTCAAGAAAATTAACTTGTTAAGTGTTTCTGAAGACATTTCGCCACTCATTCAGTGACTTCTTCAGCTCTAAATGAACGGTGGGATGTTTAGGTTTTTCTCAGGAACATCTGTGGGTGGTGTCCAACTTGGGCGGTTAATGACCACCTGCATTTGGAGGAAATTGTGTTCATCCTGTTTCCCCCCCATGAATGGTACTGTAATGAGTGGGATTTAATGGATGACTTTTTGGATTGTATACTGTATTCCCACTTTGTATAGCGATAACAAGGCCTTGGTGATTTTTAGCCTCGCTTAATGACTGGAAAAAAAGTGAGAAATTTGTATTTTTGTTGAAATATTAATAGGTTTAAACAATGAATGCACCTTGTTTGTGCGTGCCTGCGTTAAAGGGAGTGGGTGATCCGTGTGTAGGTGTAGTCAACGTACAGGCTACTGTGACTTTAAAGGGGTGGTGGTTCACGTCGAGGTGGCAGATAGGTTTAATTCAGTCGTAAAGAACACATCGTACATCCCGGACCCTGCCTGCATTTGTGCCACCGCCGACTAAATTACTCTCAAGACATTCTCCGGAAAGCTGTGCGTGTCAGCCGCTGCACCCTGCCCGGAGCGATGGGAGGTACAGGCGCCGCAGATATTATTTTCCCTGTCGTGAGCGCATCATCATTACATTACATTTTCCGATACAGGGTCTGATCACTATGTTTTCTCCCGTGACAGAGGCCGAGACGCGCCAGAAATTGCTGCGCAATGTGAAGAAGGAGGTTCGTTGCCTTTCATTTTGTTTCTTGCACATCCCTGTTTCTGTTTACCGGCGATGTCAGATCAGTGTGTGTGTGTGTGTGTTGCCTGCATGTGTGTGTATGTGTGGATATGGTTGATCGGGCTTGACAACGCAAAGGGCCTGTTCACGATTTAAAAAAAATAAATAAAAATGTTATTTTACACAATGGGAGTGGATTCAATTAGGCTGCCAGTGCAACTGCTCAGGCTACAGGTTTGTTTTTGACTGCTGGTGGACTGGGTGATGGTGATGACGAGGATGGTGATGATAATGATGACGGTCACACTGATGCTGGGGATGATTTTATCCCATTTATCCCGGATTCATGTGATGCCCATTCAAACCCACCTTCCTCATATCATGGATTTTTTTTTTAATCTAATTAAATTATGTTTGAGTCATATATTCAACTCCTCATCCAAAACCTAAAGGTGTGACCTTGCCATCTGCTTCATTTGGCAGTTTAATAGATTTTACCAACCAAGCATGAGTGTTTTATTAACACACCAGAGCATTAGTCCAGATTTAGTGAGACAGCTTGAATAATACCCTCCTACCACAAATGATTTCACACGGAAAGAAAACAGGATGCTTTAGTCATTCCCGAGAAAGCGGGGTACTTCCAGACTTGTAGTGTCAGTGCTCCCCCTCACCTGTGACTCATTGCTTCTCAAAAAAAAAAAAAAAAAAAAAAAAATCCATGGCTCTGGTACCAGATCCTGCAGCAAGGAGTGGCTTAGCTGTGATGTATAGATTTTGGTTCCTATACTTGTCTGTTGCAAAGCAGTGTCTTCACGTTGTTTACTCGAAGAAGAGCGATGATGCTGAGCTCCTTCTGTCTGGCACTAATGATTTTGTTTGCAACGGCTGCACTGATTGTAATGAACCACGAATGACTACTGAAGAGGGCTGTTTGTGTCTCTCGTCACATTTGCATGGGCTTCAGTGTTGGAGCAAGGTCTTATCTTGTTCTGTGCACTATTCTTTCATGGTGTGGACGTACAGCGAGCAGCCGCAACATTATGACCACTGACAGGAGGTGTAAATAACACTGACCATCTTGTGACAGTGCAATGTTCATTTATTTTCTGTAACTGCTTATCCTCTGGAGGGTTACGGAGGTGATGGAGCCTATCCTAGCCTACCTATGTTCTGCTGGGAAACTTTCAGACCTGGTATTCATGTGGTATCCATTAATGTTACTTAGACATGTACCACCCACCTAGACAAGGTCAGGCACCACCACTTCATAGAAATGACACTCCTGGATGCAGGGCCTCCAAATTCACTAGATTCCAGACTGATCAAGATGCACTGGAACAAGTCTGATCCACGGAGGCCCCTCCCCTCATAGGAAGCCTCTCAGAAGGCCCATATCTATTCTCTGATGAGTCACAACCCTTTTTGGACGCACAAGGGAGACCTAAACAATATTAGGGAGGCGGTCATAATGTTATGCCTGATCGGTGTGCATCAGAGAGCACCTCATTTAACGTAGCAAATGTATTGCTTTTTAACACAGAGTACTTGAGTCATTTCATTATTCATCATCATGTTCATTTCAGTTCTGAAGGTTGTGACAGGTATGGCAGCAACCTTTCTAAAATAAAGCAGACGTATTATGTTTCCTGAGGTTTGTCACGTCACGTCAGACAAAATAACCCCCAGTGGCGTCATCTGGCGTCTCTGTTTTTGTGCAAAGATTATGAATTTATAAAAAAAAAAAAAGGTCTGCGTTATGAACACAGTATTAGGTTGTGGGTGTTTACCTGGAGGGGAAATCTTGCACACAAGTTGCATTCCTGAGAAAACTGTAGGGTACAGGGAAACCAAAGGTCAGGGTATGTATGCATGTGCAGCTTTGATCGTAACCGAATCTGTTCTTTGTAAACTCTGAGAATATATGGAAATGCAGCACTAAATAGTTGGAGTCAGACATGCAAGAGGAAACAGCTTATCTAATAGTACCTGGCCTATGCATATATCAGTTGTGACAACCCAGGGGAACAGTCAGCATCAAGGGCCAAATTCCTGAAGTATAACTAAAAAAAAACTCAGACGCGGCTGAGACTGGAGGTTTCTTCAGGGCTTCTGTCCTCTTTCTTTTCGATGCTCAAGGTAAAACAAACATTAGAGGTTGTGTGTGTTTAAAAGAATCCAAAGTTTGTGGTGTTTGTAGAAGCCGTGGGAGTGCAGGGCAGATGTGGTGGCCTAAACTGAAAGTGCCCACAGAATTTAGACACAGAAGCTCAAGAAATCCCCCAAATTGAAGAAGTGTTGTTTGTAAAGTTGGGGCCACTGAGTCTTGTGCATGAAGGATTTTGAACTCATACTCTCAGAAGTACTGGTGGGAGAACACATGTATACTCGTGCATTATTCCTTAAACTGTGTTTGGAAGAAATAAAATCGTACTGCTGCTTCACCCTCACCCCTCACAGTATATTCTGCCTCATCTCTTACCCTTCTTGTTTTGCCCTTGTCACCTTATGCAACCCTGTCGGACTGATTAACGCTTGTCTCGTCGGGCGCTTCTCTCTTTCAGGTGAAACAAATTATGGAGGAGGCAGTGACGAGGAAATTCGTGCACGCAGACAGCAGCCACATCATATCCTTCTGCGGTAAATGCTTTATCTGCGGCCCGTTTTTTTTATATTGCAGAGACGTCATTCTTGAGCAGGTTATTTGAAAACGCATGCTCACTGTATTGGTCACAACCACGTTAGCATATACAGTGGGGAACGATGGCTGACTTCACTCTGTGTCAGGGCCTGTCACCTCCTACGAGTTCACCCTCAACGGTCCTGTGCAGTCTGTTCGAGCAATGTAAACTCTAATGATTTATTTCCATTAGTCATGTCTATTTATACTTAATACGTTGGATGGGTAGATACCGGTGTATTAAAGCACGCTAACACTATTCAAAGGCGTTGATGCTAACCAGGAGTGATGCGTATACGTGATTCACATCCCTCATATCCTAGCAACAGTAGACAGTGTGGACTTCAGTCTATTTCTACTTGTGCCACCTGTGCTTTCCTCTCACCATATTTTTTATATATAAAACATAAATATATTAAGACTTTAAGCTTTCACAGAGAGGAAATTATATTTCAACCTCAAGGACGCAATAAGGTGTTAAATTGAGTTGAAATAAAAACTGTTGATGGGGCTAACTTTAACTAATGCTTTGTGTGTGTAGCCGTGGTCGAAGCCTGCATCCTCCACGGGCTGAAGCGGCGTATAGCGGGCCTGCTGTGCAGTAACAAGGTCGCTGCACTCTTTATGAAGGTGGGAAAAAGCTTTTCGCCTGCCGAGCAGCTCTGTCACAAGGTCCAGGAGCTGGAGCAGCTCATTGAAAACAGGTGAAGTGTTAACCCGTTCCTGTGAGAGGCTGGAGAAATCATACCTTTTTAGTCTCTTATATGTTCTGCCTGTGTTTCCTTTTGCACTATAGTATCTGCATCCTAATAAACTGTAAACCTATTTTTCTGTTCTGTTCTACAACCTACAAAAATGTCTCATCTGTCGAGTTTTTCTTCCCGTTCTCCAGCAAGCAGAACAATTCCTCGCTGAGTAACGATCGCAGTCGGCAGTCCAAGCTGGCTAATCTCCCTCCTCAAGCACTGAAGCACCTGTGGATAAGAACTGCTCTGATGGAGAAGCTCCTGGACAAGATCGTCTTGTACTTGGTGGAAAACTGCAGGTATCATCATTTGTTTGTGTTAGACTTAAAATTGAGCAGCTTTGTGTTCCTAGGTTGGTTTCAGAAACAACTGAAGGAGTTTCTGTTCTGGTTTCTGTGCATCTCAATAGTTTGTCAGACTTACTGGACTTTGTGCAAAATGTCTTTAGCTTTTTTTTCTTCCCTTTGTGCACAACATGTTTATGTTATGTGTTTGTCTTACAGAAATCTCTTTATACACACGTGATATTTCCTGCATATATACTCTCTGTGTTTGCTTCAGTGCGTTCTACGAGAAAGAAGCCATGCTGATGGATCCTGTGGACGGACCAATTCTTGCGTCTCTTTTGGGTACATTATCCTGCTGCGCTAACTTTCAGTTTGTAAAATTAAGAGTTTCATAACTGTATTTTAATCCATTTAATTTTATTTATTTTTTTAGTTGGCCCATGTGCATTGGAGTACACCAAAGTCAAGACAGCCGACCACTTCTGGACAGATCCGTCTGCTGATGAGCTTGTGCAGCGGCATCGCATCCACAGCGGCCACTGTCGGCAGGATTCTCCCTCCAGAAGGCCTGCTCTGGTTAGATGGATAGATGGACTCCTTTCTTGTAAAGCAACCAGCCTTGCTGTGCTGCATTCGCCACGCCTAACACTTCTGATGTCCTCTTAACCCCTACCAGATCCAGAAGAGACAGTCAAGTGGTAGCATGGATGATCGCCCTCTCATGTGGGTGAGAGACTACGTTGAATCCCTCCACCAAAACTCCAGAGCCACGCTTCTGTTTGGAAAGAACAATGTCCTGGTGCAGCCGGTATGTGTTTCACATTTATATAAACACATATATACAATAACACGATCCTAGTACTTACTTCAGTCTAGAGGTTGGTTTACTTTCCGCGGGGCTCGATACGTCTGTTAATTGATTTTTGTGTAACCGATCTGAACGCGATAATGACATGTTGTGATTTCTTAGCTTTTGCTTGTGTCTGCAGAGAGACGACATGGAGGCCATTCCCGGCTACCTCTCTCTGCATCAGACTGCAGATCTCATGACTCTGAAATGGACACCCAATCAGCTGATGAATGGCAATGTCGGGGAGCTGGACTCTGAAAAAAGGTTTGACTGGCTGAAGCCAATTCCTTAAAGGGGAACTACTGTTTTTCACAACCTGGACCTTATTTCTGGTATTAAAAAGGATTGTTAACTCACCCGTATAACTTTTGTGTAATTTGTAGCCAGTCGGGATATATTCAGACCTGCGTATATCCATATAGTGGGAGTGACTGGGGCACCGAAACGCAGCCTCTAAATAACACATTATCTGCCATGAAACTTGTTAATTTCACCAATATTTTGTTATCGTATGCTAGTGCTATTCCCCGTTGAGTCTGGAGTTACCTGTTATCATCATCTGGGGTCTAATACTGGTGAAATGAACAAGTTTCGTGGCAGATAGTGTGTTATTTAGAGGCTGCGCTGATCTAAATATCTCCCCAAACGACTACAAATTACACAAAAGTTATATGGGTGAGTATCGTATTTTATCGTATTTTATGCCAGACATAAGATCCAGGTTGTTGATCCAGGCTTTAAAAACAAAGTCTTGTTTTTTCACACTCAGTGATCCACATTTTCTCATCTGTCTTTCAGTGTTTACTGGGCTTACGCGATGACAATTCGTTTGGAGGAGATTGTGTATCTCCACTGTCATCAGCAAGGTAATCTTTCACATTTTTTCCCTCAAATTAGGAATTTAGGGAAGTTATTTATTTTGCTTTTATTGTGTTGATTTCTCCAGTGAACAGTGGTGGGACGGTGGTTTTGGTGAGCCAGGATGGGATCCAGAGACCCCCTTTACATTTCCCCAAAGGGGGCCACCTGCTTCAGTTCCTCACCTGCCTGGAGACCGGCCTGCTCCCTCACGGACAGCTGGACCCTCCGCTCTGGAACCAGAGAGGAAAAGTGAGCGAGGGGATAATCACATACTTGCTGCTCTCTTCATGTTTCATTTTCCTCATAAACAGTTTAGAGTTGGCATGAATGAGAACTTTCCATCCACAGGGAAAGGTTTTCCCCAAGCTGCGAAAGAGAAGTCCGCACGGCTCGTGTGATTCTGTGTCAGATAAGGAAGATGATGAAGCAACCGATTACGTGTTTCGCATCCTCTTTCCTGGCAATCAGATGGAGTTCAGTAAGTGTCTTTAATCTTCCCATTCCGCCTCGCCGAGATAATCCAATAAAGAATCATCAGAGATTACATCTACGATTACTTTGCTCTCTTAATACGTAAATTACAGTTTAGACTCGCTGTAAATTAATCAGTTTTTTTGAAGACATGTCTTCAGTGTACATCTTTATAATTAAGTTCTGTCTAATGTTAATGTCCTCCATATCTTTCTTGCCTGTTTAGTGTCTGTGTCCATTTAACATCACAGAGCCATAGACAATATGGAGCTTCTTTGTGGACATAAAGTGTTTTGTTTCTGCCACATCTCCATCTCCATCTCCATCTCCATCTCCATCATTTGGTTTGTTTCCCACGTGATTTTAAGTTCTTTTGATTTACACCTTGATTTATACCTTTGTTGGAATTCAATCATCCTAACGTGCTCACGGTGCTCAGTGGTAACAGTAATGATAAAGGCTGCTATGCTGTGCAGTGGCTCTGGAGCTGATGGATCAGAGTGTTAATATTTGGCAACCGACCCCCAGAAAGTCCTCCTGCTCCTCCTGCTCGCAGAACGGCTCTTCCGACAGCTCCCTGCCTAACGGCTGTAATCAGGAGAGGTACGTTTGTTTTTGTTTTTTTACTGGTGACAGGCTGAAATCTGTTTTCAGATTATTCCACTCGACTCATTTTTGCCATTTTCCGACTTTGCCAGGGCTCCGTTAAAGCTCCTCTGCGACACCATGAAATACCAGATAATCTCCCGTGCGTTCTACGGATGTGAGTATAAACAACTTTGCTTTATTTTTCAGCATAGCAATCCCATATTGAGTGTGTCTTATCTGTCTTCTCTAGGGCTCGCATACTGCCGTCATCTGTCCACAGTCCGCACCCACCTTTCTGCATTGGTCAACACCACTATAGTTGACCCTGATGCTCCCTGTGATGCCCGAGGAGGCCTCTCTGTAGAGGTCTGGGGCCGTTTCCTCAAGGACAGCTCTGTAAGATTCACACCAGGCTATCCAACTGCTTGGGTTGTAATCCACTGTAGTATGTGTTGTCTGTGTAACTTAAAGTGTGTTCATTCTTATCTTTATCAGGCCTATGAGGAAAAGGAAATACATAGGCTTGTGTATTTTGGCGGCGTGGCCCCTTCACTACGCAAAGAAGTCTGGCCCTTTCTGCTGGGGCACTATCAGTTCTCCATGACCGAAAAATGCCACCTAGAGGTAAGCCTCACGCGTGTGTCGACACTGGCGATTCCTCGGTTTGAGTTACAGTCTTCATTAACGCAAAGGTTTCTGTTTGAAGATTGACGAGCGGATGCGTGCCATGTACGAGCAGACCATGAAGGACTGGCAGGGATGTGAGGTCATTGTCCGTCAGAGGGAGAGGGAGAAGCACGCCGAGGCCCTCGCCAGGTGTTCATCTGGAGCCAGCGTGGAAAGGGGGCCGGTGCAGCGGGACTCCACCATCAGTACAGATGTGAGTTTGAAACGTCTGTGTTTAAAGTGCAGTTTTATGTAATCACAACAGACGAGACAGGAAAACCAACTATTTCTATTAATCTGGGGAAATAACTAAAATAACAGTTCTGCTTTTTGTGATTCTTTATGCCACTCTAGTCGTCTCTGAGTAGTAGCTCCGAACAGCACAATGCCAACTCACAGAGTGATTCCAGCAGCAGCAGCGCACAGGTAGTTTCTCACACATAACCGTATCACTGTTTAGTTTCATCTAGCTGATTAACATTGCATGCCAGAACGGTTTGGATTGATTTCCTTCCCTCCACTCCAAACACCAAAACTCCTTGGTTAAAAGGTAAAAAGGGAGTCATTTATAAACAGACACGAACAATACAAAAAGACAAATGTGAGTTTAATACTTGACAGTGGCTCTGCATAACTCCCTTACACCCCGGCGCTCCCGGTGCCGGGTTAAGGCTGCATCTGTTATTAAAATGCATCCCGCTGCCATTTTTAAAGACGGCTGCTCAGGCTGGCACAGTCAGTGGAGAGGCTGCCATGATTAAAATGGATGCTGCATTGTTGTGCTCTGTGCAATAAATTTAGGCCCATTAAAGCGGTGGTTGAGAATCTTTTGGCCTCCCTGTTTTTCCTGTTTGCATGTTTGAAACCCCAGCTTTGGTAAAGAAATAAATAGAAATTCAACAGAGCATAGAAGGTTAGGAATCAATCCTTATGTTATCATTAGTATTAGGGATGTCCGATTATATCGGCTTATTAAAAATGTAATATCGGGAATTATCTGTATCAATATTGGAAGATCGGATATTGGCAGAAAAGCCAATATCGAGCATCCCTAATTAGTATAATATTTACAGTATATGTGATTGCGACACCACTTTCTGACAATGCACCATTTATTTACGGGTTATAAATCCTTTACTAAAACACATGATTTGCTCTTATTAATGACTTAAAACTGATCTAAAATGCATTAGCTAATGGTTTATAAATGATTAATGATAATCATCATTATACACATAAACATTTGCAGACCTCTGGTGCAGTGTATTGGCACTGTTATATCCCTACTTTACCCATCATACACTGCATGTTCACCGCTTTCTCCCAGGTGTTTGAATCGGTCGAGGCAGATCCAGTTGAGACCGGGTCAAGGACTGAGGAAGGAGAAGCGCCGCACGTTAGTCCAGTGAAGACCGTTTCAAGTGAGACTACAGACAGTCCTCAAGATCCGTCCTGCAAACCTTCCTCCACAGATGTGTCAAATCAACAGCCAGGTTCAGACAACAGCCCTCCAGTAGCTGAGCCAGCTGTTGCGACTACAACCTCTGAGCAGGACGCGTCTGAAGTCCGAAGTGAGGAAGCTACAGCTGGATCACAGCCCGTAAAGAGCCAACTCACTGCATGTGAATCAGGAGTGGAGGATGTGAAAGACTCAGCAGCCAAAGACAACGATATGACACAGAAGGTGGAGACAGTTGCAGAGAGTGAGGTAGTTGCAGAGACTGGAATCAGTGAGTCAAAAGAGACGTCTGAAGTTGAGGAGAAAGCTGAAGCAGAAGAGAAAGATGCAACAACACAGTCTGGAGTTTTAAAATCAGTCGACACAAACATGAATTTGAAATCTGCTTCGGAGAACACTAACGTCCTGAAGCTAGAAACAGAGATTCATAACGAATATTTCCAAGCACCCCCCCTCGGGCAGACCTTGACCCTTCAGGGGCACAAGAGCAAAGATCTGGTGGCGGCACCATCTTGTTCATCAACAGCGGAGAATGATGCTAATCCACAAAGCCAAAAGATGCCTGAAACTGCATCTGAACATGTCACGTCACAAATGATCACAGCCACAACCTCAGAGCCAGAAAAAAAGGAAGCCGAAGCGACGGTTTGTGACTTTGCTGAGACCAAAAAAGCTGCAGAGATTACATTGGAAAAACCTGGGTCGAATTCTCCGGTCAGGCAAGTACTAAATGCTCTCCAGTCAGCGTCAAGAGGGAGCCTTTCGTTATCGTCCCGGCATTCTCCAGACACTGCGGATTCAGATGACTCTCCTTCTGCCCTGGAAATGGAAGACATTCCTGCCGGGATAACATGCGTGACCTCTGAGGATATCAAAGCCAGGCCTTTGGTGGGCCTCGCCGCACCCCCTATCTCTCTGGCGCAAAGAGAGAAAATGGCATCTGAGAATTTTGCCCTAGATCACCATCTGGACACCAGTCCTGAGGGCACTGACCTGGGCCTTTCGGAAGAGGAGCCGGAGATGGAGAACGTGCTCACCGAACCAGAGTCTGCAGGCGTGGGAGGAGACGCCAAATACGATGAGTCCTCAGAGGAGCAAACCTATTCTGTAAGCACTACACATGACTAGGACCATCTTTATTTTAATCAGAAACACGTATTAACTAAATGTGCTGCTCTTTCTGTAGCAAGAAACGCTGGATATGTACTTGATCAACTTGCATCGCATTGACAAAGACGTGAGACGTTGCGACAGAACGTATTGGTACTTTACTCCTGAGAACCTGGAGAGGCTGCGTAACATCATGTGCAGGTAAATATGTCTAAATACATCTAGAGTTTGCTTCACCCCGAAGACAAACCAAAACAAAATGATCTGAAACATGCTGCTGTCTTTTTAGCTACGTGTGGCAACATCTGGATATAGGTTACGTCCAGGGCATGTGTGATCTCCTGGCTCCCCTTCTGGTTATTCTAGATGACGGTCAGTAAAAACATTTGAATAAATATCAGCTGTGCAGGAGTGCCCATAGAAAAAAAATGCTCAATGTGCATCTTGTTTGTGGGGCTCCAAAGAGGTTATGGCGTTTAGCTGCTTCACTGAACTGATGAAGAGGATGAACCAGAACTTTCCTCATGGAGGTGCCATGGACTCTCACTTTGCCAATATGCGCTCTCTCATCCAGGTACACATGCATTTTTGCACCATAAACTCAGTGTGCTGTCATTTTGTTGTATGCAATGCTGGTCAAACATGCTTGAGGCACATTTTCGTGCACATCAGTGTGGCACACATTAATCTATAAGCCCCTCTTGTACGTTGGATTTTCTCACATTGTGGTTAAAGGGTAAGAAAAGAGTCATGCATTCCTAAATACAAAATAATACACGTGCAGACATGCACTTTAAGCTGAAGTGTAACGGTGACATTTTGCTTTTATACTCAACAGATCCTGGACTCGGAGCTGTTTGAACTGATGCAGCAGAACGGAGACTACACGCACTTCTATTTCTGCTACCGCTGGTTTCTTCTCGACTTCAAAAGAGGTGACGCGGAGACAGATCGTGATGTTTGCATGAGCTGCTTGAAATTGCTGAACGTGAAATCTGATTCGCTGGTTCTTTCCCCAAACAGAAATGGTGTACGATGACGTGTTCTCTGTGTGGGAAACCATCTGGGCAGCAAAGCACACCTCCTCTGAGCACTTTGTGCTCTTCATAGCTCTGGCGCTTGTGGAGATGTATAGAGACATCATCTTGGAAAATAACATGGACTTCACGGACATCATCAAGTTCTTCAACGGTAAGACGAGAAAACAGTCAATGCTACAGTCCATAAACTCTGCTGCTTAGGAAAAACTAGTTTTTGCTTAGGTTTTATATCTCAGCCAGAATGATTTTTAAATGTTCTTTTCAGAAATGGCTGAGCGACACAACGTCCCGCAGGTCTTGATGATGGCCCGAGACTTGGTCCACAAAGTGCAGACTCTCATAGAAAACAAGTGATGCCGGCTGCTGCACCCACAACCCCCCCGCCCCTCCCCGCTAAACCGCTTCAAAGATACCGACACATAACCGTCACATATTCAAGAGGCAATGTCATGTTGTTTATGATTGGCACCATCCGAACAGATAGCCGGTCATTAAAGCTGGTCAATGTTTCCAGATAGTTGTGTAACGACTCGTCTCCGGTTGCTCCTCTCTATATCCAGGAGATGCAATCATTGCCAGTAAATATATTTTGAAAGTGTTATTGTTCACCTAGTGAATGTACCCTTGTTGAAACTGCTTCAGGATGTTCTTTATTTTGCCTTAAATGTAGCTGTTTTTTCAGGGATACGGCAACCAAACTCTGCACTGCGTTGATATTCTTCTCGTTAAGTTCTACATCTTGTGAAACACTTGAATATATTTTTAGTATTATTATTATTAATAATATTGTTTAGCTGAAATTGTAGCTGCCATGGTTAAACATGTTGTGACTCACTTGGATATACACGTATGTGCTTGGGTCGGTCAACGCTCGGTTGTGCACGAGTAGTGTGTGGTCACCGGCTTGTGTCTCAGTAGCCATTTTGAGGACCACTCGTTGGCCTCTCTCACCACTGACAACCCTCTCCATGCCTCCGACGCACAACAGACGTGCAGAATACGCAGGCCTGACCTCAAGGTGCAGCCCAGCATGGCTGCACATGGTTTGCATATGAAGTATCGCCATTTCCTCTGGTACTGCATGCTCCTTCTATCTCCGAGCTCCTCCTATGCATCGACTATCATGCGAATCAACCTGCTTGAGTTCCCCGTCTGATATCTGCGTTGCGTTTTATTGCAGTGCAACCCCATCGGCAAGAATCGGCTTTGTTTAGACGGTTAATGCAGACATTCGGATCAGCCTTCTTCCCTCGACCCCCCACAATGCTACTTGTGCTGAAACACTTCAGCTGCTGATTCTCATAAACATCAACCCAACAGCTTCCATGCGACGCTGCGATTTTCATCTAGCGAAGTCAAAGGGGAATGCAGTGATAGCAGCGGGCTTCCTTCACACGCTGCACTTCCCTCTTTCGCTTTCATCTTAAGATCTGTTTAACACAAGGGGCGACTCAAATGCTTGTGACCTAAGATAGAAGGACATTAGCTCCTTTACTGTGGCTTTTCTGTGGTTGTATACCCAGGAAATCTAAGTTAGCACTGTCAGAGAAGATCAAATTTAAGGAAGTTGTCTGATACCTCTGTCCCGAGGAGGTCTACAAGAACATGGTAGCAACATTATAGGAACAATGATAGCATGATAAATTAGTGGGCTACTGAATTTAAGAAGACGGAGCTCAGTGGTCATCGCTGGACTTCTTCAAATATGGGGATCTGTGAAGTTTTTTAAGCGTTACGTTTTCTAAAATCCACTCCTTCTACCTTAGTCCATGAATCACCACCTTCAGATTTTCGCCTCGGTCTTAAACTACCAATCCTGCTGCCTTGTCTTTAACTTCATCTGTTTCTAAATGCCAAACCTATCACACAAACATTTCAGTAGTATTTCCGGACTTTTTTCACTATCACTATTACCTCAGCATCGCCACAACTGCTTCGCTCACCACTTACGCTCTAACCTTCTGTTTCTGCAGCTGAACCCAGTGTCAGATTCGCTTTTTTTGCCACTTCTCTTACCGCGTCTTTTTCGGGATTTAATTTCCTGTGAAATGAGTTTGTGCCCAGGACACAGCCTCCGGCGTGATGGGTTCCCCCTCAGTTAATATCTTGAAAGAGCAGCAGACTTGTGCTCAGTTTGATCCGGTGCCCTCTTGTTCCTTGGGGGGTGTTCACATAGCTGCAGTGAATGCGTAAACTCAACACTCAAGAGTTAATGTACTGCACTGCAGTGAAGGTCAGACTTGTCAACCACATCTGCTAGGAAAATGTGAAGCCGTCGTGGAGTTTTCACAGCCGGGTAGAAACCAGAGGATCAACGCTTTACAGTTAAATGAATAGTTTAATGGTCGCCGGTGGTTTGTAGCCGTGTAGAGAAGGTTTTGCGGTGCAGATTTTGAGATATTTTGTGCTGCTAATCCACAGTAGCTGAGGTGAAGGGTGTGTCTTTTGTTCAGCCTTGCTGCAACATTTAATTTCAGCGCGGCTTTCCCGCAACAAACGTCTTGGAGCCCTCTTCTGGGATTCAGTACTTCCAAAGAAATCCCAAGAATGTCTGATAGTCCGATCTGTTTGGGTTTAGCTGAATATCTCAAAATCTGAGCAGGTAAACACCACTCTACACAGCCAGATACCAACCGAGGTAAAGTCAGAAAACGTGTTTAAGTGGTGCCACTTACAAAATAGCCAAAACACATCCGCCTTTGGTTCACTGTGGCTTGAACTCCAGTGTTTTGCTACCACAGCTAATGTGTCTCCATATGATCTTCTAAAACATGAGTATTGCTGTTTGTGTATTGCTGTTTGTTGTCAGAAGATTTGCAGTATATGCTGTGTGTTAAAAAAAAGACTTACTGTACAAAAAAATATAAAAAACAACTAAGCTAGTACATATTTATTAAATGCAATACAATGTCTGTATATGGGCTTAGTCTGATTATAACGAAAAAGAAAGGTGAAAGTACGCCATCGGAAATAAATATATTTTTTATTTTTTTCTGTGTCTTCTAAAATGGTCACTAAGTATAATTAATTTATTGTGTATTAAAAATCTTATATTTTGCATCCCATGTGTCTTCTTGTGTGTATTTTGCAGGAAATGATCTAACTTTATGACCGTTATACTCACATATATAGATGTAAATATAAAGTACATCATACATTTGACAGATGAGTGTTAGCTCCGGTGCCCACTTTTTGTTTACTTTGTGTGCACCTGGCCTTATCAGAAGGCTACGAGGTTTCAGCAGGCTGTCCAATAAATAAGAGAGCATGTTCCTGCTGAGTGTCAGATTTTTCTCAAGGCGCATGTGGAAAATGTTAGAGTTGTTTTAAGACAAATTTCGAAAGTCATGTGCATCAGTATTTTGATTGAACCACGGACATTTCAATGATGCATGTGTGTCTCTTGCTCCCTGAACCGGGAACCTCCCAAAGGGATAAATAAAGTCGTCTATCTATCTATCTATCTATCTATCTATCCACTCTTTCACAATTTGAGCCCGATGAATCCTGGCACTGGAACATCAGGGAAGAAAAAATCCATTGATGTAATAACCTGGTCATTCAGTATATTCAGGTAGTCAGTTGACCTTATTCTTTGTTGTTGAACCTAGACCTGAGCAACTGCAGCAACCCCAGATCATAGCAGCCCCCACAGGCTGGTGTAGGCACCTGCCTCTCTTCTCACCCTGATGCCGTGGTTCCCCACTATCCTTCCAGTTTTTAATAATGTGTTGGGCAGCTCTTAACTCACTTTGAGTAGTTTCTACAATCTCCTTAGACGTTTTCTCTGCTTGATGCATGCCAATTATTTGACCCTTCTCAAACTAACTAACATCATTGCCACAGCCACAGGACGTGTGTTTCAACATGGTTGTTAAAGAAATGAGAGGCTACTCATTGCATCAGCTGTTGCCAGCTGAAAGATAAGAAACCATGTTCCAATTTCTAACTGTGTTTGGACAAAGTTGCCTCAAGCTGCTTTATACCCTTTGGTTAAAACCTTCAATGCACCTTTTTAATGTAGTTGTATCACGTGTTGGTTTTAAAACAGTTTCAGAATAGATCATGGGATCATTAATATTGCTAAATATGTGTTTGTGCTTGAATTGAACCAAGGTTCAGTTTATATTTCCCAGATGCATTCAGCGTTTTTTAGGCTAAGGAATGAAAACTGCCGCAGCAAAAGTTTGCCTTTTATTGGTAAAGAAAAAACAGCAACGTCAGAGATGCATACAAATTACACTCCACCTACAGGCCACCTCAGTCAGTAATTCACACGTTTAAAAAGAAAGACAGGTGAGGCTCATGGTCAGCATGTGTCACTACTCTAAAAGGCTCACTAATTTTACGATACTGATCAGCTTCACAGGTTCTTATATCGGAAATGACTTCATATTCAAAGCTACGGAAATGTGACACACAAAAAGGAAAATTTTGTTAATTTAAGAAGCAGTTTGATTTGATAAGTTGCGGAATTGTGTAATTACGTTTGGACGATAGATCATTTACTTGTGTTACATGACAACCCAGGATTTCTTTATAAAAGAAACATCCAATGTGTTATACAACGGTCGAATGCAGCTATCAATCTTAGAAAAACAAAATGACAAGAATCCTGTTTCCAGATGAGACATGGGTGCGTAAGAAACAGAGGAAAAATGATTTAAGGCTGTGGGGAGGAGCAGGTTGTTCAGAGGTTTTTGACAATGGAATGTATATCAAGAAATATCAACATAGTGTGAGGAGGCCTGGGGTTACAAAAAAAGAAGATAAAATTCAGAATTACAAAAATTTTCCTCAAATTCATCAATCATTGGCGAGCCTTTCTACCGGTAATGACGTGGTGGTGGGCTATGGTGCGGTGGAGCGTGCCTCCTTGGGGGTGGACTATGACGTGACATAGCATGGCGGGGCGGAGACTGGTAGCGTGAAGGTGGCGATCCTCTGTTATGGTAGGGAGGAGGAGAATAGCGACCCCTGGATCTGGATCGTGACCGGCTAAAGCTAGGAGTGCCTCTCTCCTCATAGACGCGGATGTAAGCGGTTTCACCCTGCAAAAGAAAAGTTCATGACATTTCCACCTTCCACCGACTAAAGGTGAAGAACAACTAAATAATTTACACCGTTGGGACTCACTTGATGTGAACGGAACTCGGTTCGGTCCAGTCGGCGCAACGCGTACTCCATGTCCTCTCTGCGGAGAAACTCCACCACGCCTTCACCATCGCGCTGCACGTCTGCAAAGCAAACGTCTCCTGCTTCGCGCATGTGATCCTTCAGATCCTGCCAGCTCCCACTTGGTGGTAAACCTGGAATGTGGAGAAAGAAAAAAAAAAAACAATGTGATTGGGGGGTAAACTTAGTTCCCTAATTGAATTGCTTCCCACTGAAATCGTTGCAGTGACAGGTTTTATTGTTTGTCCTAATTTTTTTATGAGGTCTGATATTAACACAAATTTAAAGTTGGGTTCTGTTTTTGCTCACTAATATATGTATTTAGGTTTATAGCAGGATCTCCAGAATAAAAGAGATGGTCTGCCTAAACTGCATCACAACAAGCCACTGAACTACTTTGTGTCCGGCCGGTTATTAGGGCACTACTGATTGAGCCATCACTTAAGATAAAACATTTAATTGAGAGTTGGGAAAGCTTAAATGGACAGTAACCTTTACTGTCACTAAGAAGTATTTATTTTGCTTCTGAAGTCTCTAGAGAGGTATAACTCTACCCACTTCTCCTGCCATTCCCAAGTAAGCCACAGACTTTGACTATCAAAGAGAGAATTGCTGATAAAAGTGACGGTTAATATGTGAATTTAAATGAAAGTGTTTTAGGCAAATGACTATAACTCTACTGTGCTGTAATATGAGCAGTTAAGACAGACAACTAAATGAAACCTTAGGATTTTGTGTTAAATATGCAGCCTGCTTATATGGGTCGTATAAACATTACATTACAATATAATACAATTAATGGTACACAAAATGACACCTACCAGTAACTATAGCCCGGCGTTTGGGATTATTCAGCCAACATGACCGGTTTCAGTATACTCTGTTTGTCACGACTTTAGGAGCAGACTTGACCTCATCCATTTGAGCCCTTTGGCCTCCAGTCCGCCATGAGAAAGAGAAATACACATCTGCCTATGCCTCACGACATCCTCTACTAGTTCCCTTGTCCTCCAGTCCGCCACGAGAAAGCGAGAAAGGAATCTTTCTACGACTCATGACGTCCTCTACTAGTTCCCTTGTCTTCCAGTCCGCCACGAGAAAGAAAGGAATCTTTCTACGACTCATGACGTTCTTTACTAGTTCCCTTGTCCTCCAGTCCGCCACGAGAGAGAGAGAGAGAAAGGTATCTGTCTATGCCTCATGACGTTGTCTACTAGTTCCCTTGTCCTCCAGTCCGCCATGAGAAAGAGAGAAAGGTATCTGTCTATGCCTCATGACGTCGTCTACTAGTTCCCTTGTTCCCTTGTCCTCCAGTCCGCCATGAGAAAGAGAGAAATGTATCTGTCTATGCCTCATGACGTCGTCTACTAGTTCCCTTGTTCCCTTGTCCTCCAGTCCGCCATGAGAAAGAGAGAAATGTATCTGTCTATGCCTCATGACGTCCTCTACTAGTTCCCTTGTGCTCCAGTCCGCCATGAGAAAGAGAGAAAGGTATCTGTCTATGCCTCATGACGTCGTCTACTAGTTCCCTTGTTCCCTTGTCCTCCAGTCCGCCATGAGAAAGAGAGAAATGTATCTGTCTATGCCTCATGACGTCCTCTACTAGTTCCCTTGTGCTCCAGTCCGCCATGAGAAAGAGAGAAATGTATCTGTCTATGCCTCATGACGTCCTCTACTAGTTCCCTTGTCTTCCAGTCCGCCACGAGAAAGAAGGGTATTTTTCTACGACTCATGATGTCCTCTACTAGTTCCCTTGTCCTCCAGTCCGCCATGAGAAAGAGAGAAATGTATCTGTCTATGCCTCATGACGTCCTCTACTAGTTCCCTTGTACTCCAGTCCGCCATGAGAGAGAAACACATCTGCCTACGACTAATGACGTCCATCTACTTGTCCATTTGTCCTTGAGTCCGCCATGAGAAAGTGAGAAACACATCTGCCTATGGCGCCTATGTCCACCTTCCTACCAGTCGCCTTGACTTCCAGGCTGCACCGGGAGAGTGATAAATTCTAACTGGCTACGACTCATTAACTCCACCTACCAGTCACTAGGACCCGGAATTCGGATCTTCGAGTTGGGGGTCCAAACCTTCCTCTAGGTCCTCCTCCACCGCCACCCATTGGACCAGATTTTGCACCAGAGGATCGAGGATATTCAACACGGAGCTTGGAGTCTCCATATCCATATCCATTCCTTCCATAAACAGCATCATCTGCATCCCTAAGAGAAGAGAGCAAAGAACTCCTTACCAAAGTACGCCTAGCGGACATAGGCCGGATAGGCTGTCTCCATTTATCCCTTGCTGGCAGTCACCGGAGATGATATCATACCACAAAATTTAAGGTGTCCAACAAGGGGAATGTGATTCGACTTGGGAAAAACCTTTCCAAAAAACTCACCGTGGGTCTTCAAATCTGATGAAGGCAAAAGGGATCGTGCCTCTATTGTTCTTTAATTCAATTTCACGGATTTTTCCATATTTGTAGAAGAGATCCTCAATGTCTCTCTCCTGAACGTCCATGGGAAGATTCCCCACGTAGATCCGGCCTTCAGACATGGCGGTGGAGTGGATGGCACTGCTGACACAGAATGGGGGCACCTGCAGACTTTAAGATCACGTCTTGCTTTCACAAATAGCTGTGGAATTGGTCCTTATCCTATTCCTAGATCCAATCCAAAACTCCAAAAAATAAATCTTTAAACGAGGGACGTGGCCATGACAGTAGTAAATGACGAGTTCAAGAAAAATGGCACAGGACCTCGGATCCAAGCCTGAAAACTTTAAAACACAGGGTAATGAATGTCCAACAATTGTTTCATATTATGCTACTGCAAATTAAACTATAAGAATCACGTAAAGAAACCCTGAGCAATACATCCATTCATCCATCCATTTCATTAACATGACACACACGCAAAAGAAGAGACTATGACACATGCATTATGCATATTTTACAACTGTTTTGGAGCAAGGAAGAGAACCCTGTCTGAGATAAGATTTCTGGTCCTTTTTTCTTTTTTTAAGTCCAGCTGTAACTCTGATAAGAAGAGATTGGCAACAAAAAACAAAAAAGGGGGCAAACTAGTCATGCTCTTTTCATATAATGAATGAACCTGGCATGCAGCCTCTAAAGCACGACCTAGAAACATGTATGCTTTAACCAAACTGCGTTTATAGTTTTAAAAGTGCCAAATTATATAATAAGCTGCAATGTTAAGAATAAAAATTAAATAAAAAATTGCGTTGTACAAAAACATAAAATATATACACACACAATTCTTTTTTTTTTTTTCAAAACTAGTCAAGACATTTCCGGGGCCTTGATGATCCCGTCTAGTCTCACACACACACACACACACTTGCTGAACAGACTAAACCTGTTTGCTAACACTCAGGAAAAGAAGAAGAAAAAAAAATCACAGTTCGTTAACTCATTGTAAAATATAATTTGCTCTAATATCGAAAAAGCTCCTGGTTGATAGATTTCAGCGTTAATCAAATAGCAACACTAATAGCAAAGGAAGGTGGCTGCAAATCATTCACCTTTATTCTGCACAACGTTGAGGCTACGGCTAAGTAGCTCGCGGCCGTGTGGCTAGTGTTAGCTAACGACCGTTGTTAAACGAAAGAAAGCGATTTCTAACGTACACCGTTAATATGCAAGCACGTAACACCGAAGGCTCGACCTGGACAGTACAAAGGCCGTGTGGTTTGAACGTAAACGACCGCTTGATACAAACATCAGCGGTAGTGACACCAGGTCAGTCTCTTTGTTGATAACGTAAGGTCGGCTCTTTCGTTTTCGGCTAAGACCCAGGAATGTCTTTCACACTTTAACATTGCACCAAGACAAATTAAATTTCGAAAAAAACAATACTTGAATTAGTATTAATTAACTGTGCAATTACCTTTCAAAATAAGTGAAGAGGTCTTCTTTTGTAGGCTTAATGCTACCTGTTAGCACACGGGGTTGCTTCCGTGGTAAGTTAGCAGCCTTATCGAGCGGCTAGTTTCTTCTTCTACTTTCAATTTCCGGTAGACACCAAACAGCAGTGACGGCGGTGTTCGTCTTCTTTGCGGTGTATTGGCGGTTAGTCAACAGTTATTTCGCACAATACCGCCACCAGTTGGCAAGACGTGTTAAGTCAAGTCACTTTATTTTCTATAGCAGTGGCTTCAAAGTGGGGGCCGCGGCCCTCTGGGGCGCCGCCAGGGGGCGCTAGGGGGGCTTCAAACAATTGGAGGGAAGATGAGAAAAAAAAATGTAATTATTTTTAAATCAGAAAATATAATTATTAATGACATATCATATCTAAATGTTATTTGCCATGCTCATCTTTCTGATTCCTTGCCAGTCAAAGCATCGTTCATGACCTCATAATCTGTGTAGACCAGACGATTTGCTCCTCAAGCTAGTGTGTAAGCAAGAGAAAAGAGGAAACATTTTTAAATGAGATTTGAAATTTTGCAACTGAAAAAGCCCAGTCACCTTTCAATTTAAGACAAAGGTTAGGGGCTGTGAGGAGTTGTTGTGAGGATGACCTTAGTGACCTGGGGGCAGAATATGGAATTAGCATGTTGGAGATGTAGTTGTGGAGCTAAACTATTTAGGCCTATATCGACTCGATACTTCACAGGGAGCCAGTGCAGTGCGGCCAGAACAGGAGTGTATGTTTCTTTGTGCCATTTAACAGTCTCACAGCTGCATTTTGCACTAGTTGCAGCCAAGAAAGGGTGGAATGGGTCACCCCTGTATACAAGGAGTTGCAGTAGTCAAGCTGGGAGGTTATAAGAGCATGGATAACCGTTTCCATGTCCTCCAGAGCTTAAAAAAAAACAAAAAAAAAACAAAACAATGGCTTTAGTTTGGTGATGATTCTGAGCTGATAAAAGCTTCCTTTCTCAACACAGTTAAACACCTATTAAGGTGGAATGATATCTGAGGGACAAAAAGTGGGCCTCATGTGAAACACAACCACAGACAGCTACAAAGGTGACACGGGGTGAAACTGCTGGAGGCGGCTAGCTGGAAGAAATGTAGAAGAATAAGAAGAATATCTGTCTTATATATTAGAATAAACACGCTCTTTTGCTTCTTTTTGACAGTTTTGAGTATTATAAAGCAATTTAAGGGAAAGCACAGGACTTTTCTATGCTAAAGGGTAAACTGTTAAGCAGTTTGTTTGTAATATCAGGTGATGGAATAAAATTAGTTTTACAACAACATTGAAATTGATCCATAAACTGAGAAATTAAACTATAACCAGTGACAATGACATACACTATCCTCCAAAAGTATTGGAACAGTGAGGGAGAGATTAACACAAAGATTAATCTTTACCAAAGAGATGGAAAGGCTAAAGTTTGGAGAATGAAAAGATCTGCTAATGATCCCAGCTCATCTTTGAAACACGGTAATGCCATGGCTTGGGCCTGCATGCTGTGACAGGCTCATTAATCTTCACAGATGATGTAGTAACACATGATACCAACAGCAGAATGAACTCAGGAGTCTACAGAAACATTTTATGCCAATTAAAAGTAAAATTCAGCCAAACTGATTGGGGCTGCATTGCAAGCTTGAAAAAAGCCTCACAGAAGAAGAATGCAAATGTTTGGTGATGTCAACAGGTTGCAAGCAAATGATTTGCAACTTAATGCCTAGTCTTATTCAATTTAATTTGTTTTAAGTCTATCCGTTCCAATACCTTTGCTCGCCTAAAAAATTGGTCTTCTGTTACAAATAATGATAAGTTATGTATCAGATCCAGGTGTAAATACCTGGAAATAAAAGCTGAAACCCTCATCTCTTGTCTCATATTCTCCTTTTGGTGTAAAACCCAACTATTTTCGGTCTGCAGCAAAAATAAAAGAATCTGCCTCGCTACAATACTTTTGGAGGGGAGTGTATAATTGAGTTCGCGCGTGACGTCTAACAACGTGAGAAGGCGGGAGACCACGCCCCCTGCGTGAGACGACATCCTCCTTACAGAGCACGTGTAATACGAAACATCAGTACCGGCCTGAAGAGGAGTTGCGCTCTCGGTCTGTGGTCTTCTAAGCTCAGAAAGGAAAGGACACCATGTCGTACACTAAGTTTGCAGCAGCCCTCGTCAGGGCGAACTCCGGCAATATCAGGAAAATAAGCGCTTCACCTGCGAGATGTCGGTCAACAGTCGCATCCACCAAGAGCCAAGAAGAGAAAGAGATGGATGGGTGCCCCGTGGTGGAAGCTGTGCCGGTTGAACTTATTAGTCAGACCAAAAGTGCTGCAAACGCACCGCTGAAGAAGATCCACATCGACTTCGACAACACCGAGGAAGCGTACAAAAGCAAAGGTAACGTGGAGCTGCTCCGAAGTCTGCTGGTATTCAAACTATGCACCATTGACTTCCTCGTTGAAAAGAACAAAGAGGTGAGTTGATCTTTTCTCAAACGTGTAATAACAAAAACATTGTTTATATATATTTAAAAAATGCATACCTACATACATTACACGTGATTTAATTTAAACGTATGAGGTTTTTAAATAGAATTAAAGTCAAAAACATGTAATTACCAACATAACAACTTCCTCCCCTCCTGTCTTTCAGCTGATGGACCTGAGTAAGAAGTTTCTTGGTCAGCGGATGTTTGAGAAGATGATGAAGATGACCTTCTATGGTCAGTTTGTGGCGGGGGAAGACCACAACGCCATCAAACCGTTAATCCAGAAGAACCAGGCCTTTGGTGTGGGGGCAGTTTTGGACTACAGCGTGGAAGAAGACTTGACTCAAGAGGAGGCAGAGAAGAAGGAAATGGAGTAAGTAATGATCACATGTGGGCGAGCCGACTGAAATTCATAAAGTGCAGCACGAGCTATGTTTATGAGTATCACCCTGTACGGTGCCACATATTGTGGTGCCACACATTGTCCACTTCAGTATCTGTTTCTGGTCTGGTCTGATCCCAAGAGGGACCATGAATAGGGCAGGTATAGAGAGAGCCTTTCATAATCCCCCTATCCATGCATGGTTGTAATCGGAGACAAAAAGTGGGAGCAGCAGTTACAGAAATAAATAAAAGATGCAGCAACATATATATCCCTACACATGTGTAATAACAGCATCTTTATAACAGGTCCATTAATTCTAATATGAACTGTTAAATTTAAATACATGTATTTACCTGCAAGATCAACGTTTACACCAAAGCACTTAGGGCATTTGAGTCATGAGGCTCTCCACATGTAGAGTACATACCGTACATATTATAGGGGCCCCAGCACCTTATGTCCTAGGCTCCTCTAATAGGTTATACCAACCATTGTACACATTTAGAATATAGCATCTATATTTGAAGTTGTATGTCTGTTGTTTTATCACTTCAGGTAAATACTCTGTGATATTTGACCCATGTCCATATCATATGTCTGAGAAATCTTTTAGCTCCTTTATTTACACTCAGAAGATAGTGTGCAAAATATACGACTGGGCTGTACTTTGAGGTCAGTTCATTGTTATCTTATCACTTCAGGTTAACTTCCGTTATGCCTCTAATCTCTCGTGTAATTTATAGTGTGACTCCCCCAGATAAACAACCTACAATCAAAACCTAATGTGTTTTATTCCCAGCAGCAAAACAGTGCTTGTTCACTATTGGTCAGCCGGGACAGACCCCTCTCCCGTGATTGGCTGAGCCTGTTATTCGGCTGGGGAGTGTGCCTCATAAACAGGCACCCAGCCTTTCAGAGTTATGTGCTCAGTCCTTTCATGAGCCCCAGCACACACAAGGAAGTGTTATGTAATTCCCCTTGAAGGAACTTACCACATTTGGGATTGTTTCACCAAGCACGAACGTACACATGCTGAAACTAAACACTATGTATGCTCTGATTGAGATAAGATTTGATCTATCCATAGAAGGAAATTACATAAAAGGTCACCCTCATGACTGCATGGCAAGGTTTCAGCTGGACGGGTTAAAACACAATCAAAGTCTGATGTGTTCGTTGTTGGCATTGTGTCTGGTTGATTAATTAAAACAGCTGAAAAGGTTTTAAAACTGTAGACGCCATAAAGTTTACTTACTGTTTACTTAAAAGTAAAATGTTTTAGTTAGACACTTTTTTGCTTTTCTAATATCAGTCCTCACTTCTTTTTCAGTTCATGTGTTTCTGAAGCAGAGAAAGAAAGTCCAGGTACGTACATAAATAAAACAAAAGACGATTGTATTTAATGTTAACAGCTCCTGCACGCTTCATTGACCACAGAACTGCAGTGCAGTTAGGAGGTGGGGCCGAAGCACTTTCATATTCATTTCCCTCAGTTAGGCTCCAGTGTCAGGGTTGGTATTCATAGTCATGTGGCAATGTGGTCTTGCCCGGCTAGTTCTGGTTATATCTGGATCCAGCGTGGTCTGAGATGTCCAGTTCAGCAGTTCAACACTGACGTAAAGCTTGGGCTCTGTTGAGGGGTTAGTGTGGGCTGTTTATTCTCCAATAAATTAATAATTGATAATCTATGAAAGAGTATGTGGACGATGACACTATAAATCCCATTATAGAGTCACTTTTAAGCATAAAGGAAGTTTTGTCTTGCATCCTGTCCCATTTCTTTTTTACAGTATGCTGTAAAGTCTGAGCATTGTGTCTTATCTCAGTAATGGAAATGTAATAAAACTACCACCGCTATATATAGCTCCTAATTAATAATTATCTATCGAGATATAGATTTCTTTCCAAATATGTTAAAAGCCAAAACAAATTTCTCGCCACTTCAGGTGCTGATCATCGTGAGAAGAAGTACAAGGCCCATCGTCAGTTTGGGGACAGGCGTGGCGGAGTTATCAGTGCTCGCACCTACTTCTATGCAGATGAAGCCAAATGTGACAACCAGATGGAGACATTCATAAACTGCATTAAAGCCTCTGGTAAGTACCTAATATATTAGTAAGACTTATTACAGCGACAAATGTTCTAACTGCTGTCTAAAGGCAATATGAATTACAGAATGCATTTAAATAAAAATACAATTATGCAACATCAACATAACGCACGGTAACACATAAAGTTTGTCATCAATTTCAGGTGGAGCCTCGTCTGATGGATTTTCCGCCATTAAAATGACTGCACTGGGACGTCCACAGTTCCTTGTAAGTTGAAATTCATGGCTTTAATATGAACAGGGTGTTATATTTGTTTGGTAATAGCATTTCTGCACGAGCAGGTGGCAAGGAAATGAACCACATTTCAGTGTGGTGCTCCTCCTGCTGCCATCTTGCAAGTGCTTGACTTTAACGAACTCCCAGCTAATTCAAAAGTTAGCAAAGCAGCAGAAACGCAGAAATGAGGTGGGCTGCTGACGATGATTTATGATTTATGTTCTAAATTTGAGTATTTTATCTTTATATGGATTGACTCGCTTTTGGTGTTAGCCATCGAGTGGCCATTTAAGGAACTGCAGTTTGTGGCATAATTGGCAGTTAGCTTTAAGGTTAGCACTATAAAGATAAAAGGTGCAGTTCTCTGTAAACCAGTTACTGACATCACAATAAGTATTATACATGTTATTTCCTTTCCGTGAACATTATGAATACAATATCCTAACTTGATCATTTATTTTTCTGTGTTTGAACAGCTCCAGTTTTCAGAAGTCCTGGTTAAATGGAGACAGTTCTTTAACACACTTGCAGCACTGCAGGGCAAATCTGAAATGATGGTACTGGAACAGAAGTTGGAGCTGGAACAACTCAAGGTGTGTCCGGCCTTCAAAAATGCCTAATGCAGGTTCATGCATGCTCGTGTTGTGCTGCTGTCTTAAAGCTGTTAGGTTGTATTCAGGCCTTTTTGACTTTCTGTTTTTTTTAATCGTTGAAATGTTTCCTTGTAGGAAAGTCTAACTCACCTGGGTGTTGGAGCCAAAGATGACATTGAGAACTGGTTTACAGGGGAGAAGCTGGGCCTGTCAGGGTAGGACATGCGCTCAAGAATCTTTACTTCTGATTAATCTGCGTCCAAGATATGACTTTAAAATACTCCATAATGTAATACTCTGCATTTCAACTTTTTTTTTTGCACCTTATTTTCAGAACTATTGATCTGCTCGACTGGAACAGTTTAATAAACGACACAACAAAAATCTCAAATCTGCTTATGGTGCCAAATGTTGAGGTGAGTCCTATTGATCGTTAGTGGTTTGACTTGGAACTTTACAATAAATTGACTGCTGCTATCTCAAAAGGTTAAAAGTTGTTTGTGCACGATCGTTAATGGCCGTCTGGCACCTTGTCGGTTCACTTTTTTCTGTGGACTGTGCAAAACTCAGAGAAAGTCTGAAAATAATCTTCAAGCGATACCCTTCTCCAGAGGTGACATACACACACAGTGAGGGGTCCATATATGTTTGGACTATGTGTTTTTTGTCAATTTAGATGTTTTACAAAACATATTCAAGTCTCAACCCCTGAAAATAAGGGACTGTGTGTACAAATTGTAATTCCTACACCTTTCCTTCTATTTGGATATAAATACCTTCAAATTAAAACTGAGAGTCTGCACTTAAAGCCTGTATTAAATAACTGGAACCTGATGACCAGTTAAAGCGGCTTATAATGTCCAGACATTGAGGTATGAATGTGTTATCTGTTCCTGAACACAACATACCTGATGCCTAAAATTAAGAGGGATTTGTAAATGTAAGTTTAATGATGTAATAATAATATCAAAAAAGAAACAGTCGGGCCACCAACGACATTAATTCTGCTGACTTTCTCATCTTGTTGTGGGTCTTGGATCTTTTCCGTCCACTTTTCCATCAAGACAATACGTTTGATCAATGAAAAACCCGACATTTTATCGGACTAAGAAAAACTAAACCACAGAAATGGAACGCAGGACAAAATGCTTGGGGCAAACAAGTAATCGTGTGTTTTGTTTGTGTAGACGGGCCACCTGGAACCTTTACTGAACAAATTCACGTCCGAGGAAGAGAGGCAGATGAAGAGGATGTTGCAGAGAGTGGACGTTCTGGCCAAGGTGAGCGAACCAAATAAAAAATATGTGTTTTTTTTATCGATTAAACATATTTGTTAGACGAAACACAGAAACCCTGTTCATTGCAATCAAGGTTCAAATGCCTTATTTGGTCTTGTGCATAAAATGTAGGAATGGGAAGATATATATAAAAATCAAAGATGCTTTTGCGAATTAAAATACATTTAAATGCTCTGTGCCACAGTATGCCGTGGAGCATGGGGTGAGGCTGATGGTGGACGCCGAACAGACGTACTTCCAGCCAGCCATTAGTCGACTGACGCTGGAAATGCAGAGAATATTCAACAGAGAGAAGCCGGTGATTTTCAACACTTATCAGTGTTATCTCAAGGTGAGACTGCGGCACGTTACAACTGAGCCTGACAATTTTTGACTGATGTGTCATATTTATCTCAAATGACAAACAGCAATGTTGCGTCACTGTGTAACAAATCTCTTACTCTATTTGCTTGAATGTTTGAGCTTTCATTGTCAATATTCAGCAATACTTTTGACCCAGTAGTCTGTTGTATATAGAACGAGTTTCTTTTAATTATGAGAAAAGTCATAATTATATTGCGACAGCCATAATAGAAAAGCATTGTGCTCACATAACAAATGGTTTGTGGCAGTGGGTAATTTATTTCTTTTCTTTTTTTTTAATGTTACTTAGGACGCCTATGACAACGTGACCATGGATGTTGAGCTGTCTCGCCGAGAGGGCTGGTACTTTGGCGCCAAACTCGTCCGTGGCGCTTACATGTACCAAGAGAGAGCCAGGGCGCAGGAGATCGGCTACGAGGATCCAATAAACCCAGACTACGAGGCCACTAACAGGATGTATCACAAGTAAGTCTTGATTCATTATTTTCGAGGCCTTTCGTGATTCAGCTCAGAAATGCACAAATCCCGACCATCTGAATTGGTGTTTGTCCAGGTGTTTGGAATACGTGCTGGAGGAGATTGAACACAGCAGGAAGGCGAACGTCATGGTCGCGACTCACAACGAGGACACAGTGAAATTCACTCTCGATAAGTACGTTCTGTTTTTTCTCAATCCTGCGTGAGAGAAACTAATGGCCTGTACTAAGTGCAGACTTTGTACATACAAAAGATGTAAAGCTCTCATTCATAAAGGATTAACCCTAATGGCTAACCAAGACGCCTGTGGTATCGCTCTAATTAAAACATATCCTTTGCACACTTTCCAAACCGTTATTTGCAGAGGATTTGCAGAGATTGCAACAGCAAAGGTGGAACACCTCGCTGCGGTATTGATTGCATAACAGCCCTCTAACACGCGTCACCCTGTTTTTCTTTCAGGATGAACGAGATGGGCCTTTCACCCGCTGAGAACAAAGTTTACTTTGGACAGCTGCTGGGCATGTGTGACCAGATCAGCTTCCCGCTTGGTATGTCCCACTCAGCTCGTTTACTAGGAGCAAACAGAAGGTTACGGAATCACAGGCTCTTACATCGAACGGTCATGTGGCGGCTGAAACGTAGCACCTACACATGTCAGCTTTTCTATAATCGGACGGCTGCTGACCCGAGACATGCTCTCTGCAATCTGTAGATAGGTTGAGAGCAAACACTCCCAAGTCCTCAACTGTCAAACAGCCAAACGTTATGTCAGACTGCCTTGATGGAGGGGATGTTATCAGTCTGAACACATCACCTCCTAAAATCCTGTGGTTGCTGTCAGACATAATGCTATGTAAATAATGTACAGTTTTCTTGGATATAATGTTGAAGACCACGGGCAACTGAGTTACCGCATTAAGTTCAAACCAGGGGAAAAGCTTTAAGCTTTTTATTATTATTATTTTATAAATGTGCCCTGCTGCTTAAACAGTTGAGGTGGGGGATGATGCTGTAGCTTTTATTACACAACGGAGATATAACAAACTCGTTTAACATTGTGATATCACCACTGACGTGATACTTGATATCACCCACGCCGTTTTATTTGCATATCAGCATAGGCTTAACCTTCAGACTTGACGAAAAATCAAATTTATCGTTTATTTGTTCATTTAACTGCGTTTTATTTGCCATTACTTGAAGTTAAAAATGATTAAAGAAAATTTTCATATTTAGAGAAGATTTCAAGACTGGAAGACAAGTTTCATAAAATGTGTAATAGAATTATTTTTAATTTTTATATATATTTATTATTTTTTTTTATTTAATTTTAATTTTTATGTAATTTGTTTTACATTTTTTTAATATAAGTAATGTAAGTAATCAACTGAAATTTCATGGTAATATGATATACTATTTACTGTTTAGTTTTTCCATACACAGGATATACCTTATATTATTATGTAATTTTTTGTGACTTAGGGAAAATAAATATTCCTATGATAAAAACACTATTAAGTTTAGATAAAAAAAAAATTGGCAGTTTAGTCAAGCAAAAACAGTGGCGCCTGGCCTTATCCAACCCTCACACTTTCTGCTCTGGAAATGTGTTTAATTAGATAATCCTTCTAAGCAAACTTCTAATAAAAAAAAGATAATTGTCTTGAGCAAGTAATGTAGTGAGTTGTTATATATGTACAGTACTTAGATTTAATTCGTTTTTAGTTTAAAACAGACATTTTAATATACAAACAAATATTGAGTGAACAGTTTGTTCCTCAGTTATATTAGCTTTACTGCTCATATTAAACATCATATCAACTGTATTACGTCTCATAACCATTCTGGCTGTTTCAAATGACAATGATTGCACGCACGGTGGAGCCAGCGAACGTCGTTTTTTTTAAAAAGTGGCATCTTGTGCTTTGTGTTGAAAACAGGTCAAGCAGGTTTTCCGGTCTACAAGTATGTCCCTTATGGCCCCGTCAATGAGGTGATTCCCTATCTGTCTCGGCGTGCTCAAGAGAACCGCGGCTTCATGAAGGGATCCCAGAGAGAGCGCAGCCTGCTGTGGAAGGAGCTGAAGCGCAGGCTGCTGGGCGGGCAGCTTTTCTATAAGCCCGTCTACTGAGTCACGAGACCCTAACTCCGATATGTCTGTAAGCATTCCACTGTCTGTAATGTATCACTACCAGCTAGCTCCAACCTGTAGTGGAAAATGAATGTTTTTTCTATGGGCTGCTAGCCTGCACAGGAAGAATTTATTAGCGACTGGCCTCAGTAGTGTGGATTGTGAGATGTTTTATTCTTCTTTTTTGAAGTTAAAGTAATGAAGAGTAGCTTAAAGGGATACTTTGAGTTAATAGAAATGGGGTGGTACATGGTATTTGTAGTCATGGTGGAAGATACAAAGAACCAGCGCAGAAGCCAAGCAATGAACGGCTGCCTACATGGTCAGCAGCAAAACCTAAAACAAGTCCCACCAGATTTAATCGCAGCGTATTTTAAAGACGGACCATGTTTCTAAATGAAAATCTATTCTGATAATCAGCGTGGAAGTATGATTGAATACCAAAGGTGGTCTATTTGTACATAGAAGCTGTCATTTGCTTTTTATTAATTAAAGGGCCTTATGGATGTTTTTAGTTAGATTAATTGTAAGCAATCAGCTACTGTACAACTATTTTTTTTTCCTGTGTATTTAACCCCCCTTAAAGGGTGATTGTAAAATGTTTTAATCAATGTATTTATTGCTGATATTGTGTTATATTAGTGCAATGGAGTAACTTTAAATGCATAAAAGTGTCATTGGTTTGTAAAAATATATATGTGTCTGGTTTCGAGTCACGAGCTGTTGGAAGGGCTGTGTCACGTTTCAGGCGATTATCATTTCAGTCTCTCACGATCCTCGTGCATTGATGTTCCCGAGACAAAAAAATAAACACATAAAATGCAAACCTTTACTGTGGATGCACGCAAGCCAGCAAACCACCTGTTCTTTAGAAGTGACTGTTTGCCGTGGCCATCTTACATTTTGTCTCTGCCTAAGCAAACACCACACAGAGAGCGGCTCGGCGCGATCCATTTCAGGAATCGGTCACGCTTCAGGCGGTTCCATTGTTTACATGTGGCAGATGGTCCTACCTAAAATCCTCTGTGAGGTCAAGAACATCTGGTTATCCAACACGCACAGCAGCAGGTGTTCAAAGCTGGATCTGTTATGACCTATGTCCCAGAATGTTCCCAAAACACGCTCAGATTTTTCGTGGAAACGTCACCTGATACATCCTAAGTAGCCTATGACTGTTGCATAATCTGCCTGTATCTGTACTGTAGAGAAGATTTCTACGAAGACTGGTTGAGACTGGTTTTATTGTCATCCTCTGAAAGGCCGCAGTTGGTCGTCATAGAAAGCTTGAAAAGAAATCCAGATCTGAAAAAGTCATACTTACCTGAACCTTTGTGGCTGATGTTGGGGTTCTTGTGTATTACACTGCAGTAATGTAGACATGTATAACATTACGAGTGACAATAGTGTGACGTTATTGACCTATGGCTCCTCTTTTGGTTTGAGATCAGTTATTAATGCAGTAATGCTTCAAGATTGTGCTTTAATTTGTTGTGTTTCAATAGAGAACATTTTGTACACTTGTAAAAATATGTAGGATTGTTGATTAATACAATAAAATCCAGTTAACGTAAGAAGACGGCCTTTTCTTTCGTCATTCAAAGTTATGCAAACTGCAGCCTCTGTCAGTGTCGCCATCCCGGCTGGACGGATGCGGCTCCGCTCTTATCTCTCGCTGCAGTGGATCATTTGATCTTGCTTTGACGTATCCAGATATCAGACTGAGGTGAAACGGATGATTCATCCACAGCCAAAGGTAAAGTCAACAGCCGAGGCAGCACCTGAGCCTGGATACCTGGAGACTGAAGAAAAACAGTCCGCCCACAGCGCTTAGCACCCAGTGCGCAGCTGGTTTGTGCAGTATTGGTATCACTGGGATGCATTGGTTGTACATTAGACCCACATTAGAGATCTGATTCATTCATTCATTCATCTTCTATACCCGTTTGATCCTGTTATGGATGATCTGATCTGATTAATTAAGCTCCCATATTTCACCGTCACAGCCACCATCTGATGTGTAGTCTATAGCAGGTGATCAGAGTGAGCTGTTTTAATCATTGTAAGGAAAATATGTTGGCAATCAACCAGCGTTCTTATAACTAGACCAACAAGTTAATCTGTAAATAACCTGTACATCTGCCCTCTCTGATCTCTGCTGCCTCTTAGCTGGTTAAACGTAAGCAAATGAAACCACTCTGCAGAGATTTGGGTGGTGAGCGCTACAGCAAATCAAACCTGGCAAAGGTGTGCAGTTAAAATAGTTTCACTTTAAAGGAAACGCAGCACTTGTATCGTTTATACAATGGTCGGAGATATGAATAAAGGTGTGGTGCTTTACTTAGTGGGGCAAAATTTGCTTTCAAACAAACCACCAGGAACCACATTACTTTTAAGAACACAATGATAGCACAGTTTGAATAAGGCTCCACTTACAGGGTAGCTTTTCACATTTACCCGTGGGATTTTTCATAGTGCAGTCTTTTAGATTTACTGTTATTAGAGGCGTGTCCTTCGACGGGGGACTTTTCTTTCTTTCTTTTTTTTTTTACAAACCAATTCAAACCCCCGTGGGAGGAGAGTTTACACATGACTCCTTTCCATCCTCCCAGCCACCAATAAGATGCCTCTTCTGGGAGTGTACGCAGCACGCGAAACAACAGAGAGTGATTTCTTTGAATCAGCCTGGCACTCCTAATGGTCTCATCTCAAGGTAGGCTGCTTGTTTTTATTTTTTCTGCAAATACTTCCACACCCTGACATTGTTTGCCATGGCGTTCATAGTCTGCTAGGGTTTTGCCAGTCAAAGGAAGACATCTTTCATTTGTGTAGGCCTTGATCAAATTAGATTCCTGCCATTATTGAATTCAATTTTCACAAGACATCAGCAACTTGGATATTCTCAACAAATGTAACAAGTGGATGATTATCGGTCTTTAAGATAAGAAATCCAAGCAGAGATCTGAACAGACGCACCTGCTCACATGATGCCACCAGCTTAAATTTACCAGGAATGGTTTTGATTTTTTTTGGAATTCGGACGTCTGTTTCATTCAAGCAGCTATCATGCTCTGCTGTCCTTTGTCCTGTTTGGTGGAAAGGAAATTTAAGAACCACAAACATGTTTGAAGTGTCAACATGGGGGCTGCGTGTTGTATTTGACAGTAAGAATGATGCAGCAGATTTTAATCTTTCCTCTTTTACGGTTTTCTTTGGTGATAATAAATGTGATCACTGAAGTTTAATGTAAATGGGCCGTGTTTGCAAATCCTACTGACAAAACAGCTTCGAGGGATTTGGTAACAGGGAAACTGGTTGCCTTGCAAAAACTGCTTTAGGGCATGAATGTTTATGAGTATCATGTAGCTGCTCTGTGGTTCAATGGGAAGACAACAGCCACAGAGGATTCACATCCAGCAGACTGGGTACGGAAACCCTTTATTATTTTTCTTAACACTGACTTGAATAATGATGGGAGACAGAACATGATGTTCAACTGTTAAATCAAATGAACTTAATTTACATACATACGCCGATCAGCCACAACATTAAAACCACAGACAGGAGAAGTAAATAACATTGATCATATCATGACAATTCAATGTTCTGTTGGGAGACTTTTGGACCTGTCAATCGTGTGGATGTTACTTATGTTAGGGAGGAATTTGTGGTGATGCCAATGAAGAAGAAGAAGTACCAGAGTCCTGTATGTCTTATGCCTGAAGGAGTTTATTTAGGCTCGATCGAGGAGAACAGAAGATTCGTCATCACTATATAAGTGCATGAGTCCACCTCAATTCTAAGGGACAAACAGTAAACTCAAAGTCTTATACTAAGAGGGTGGACTGAGGATTGTCAGACAGTGACGGAGGACATTATCATCTAACTCTGTGTCTGTTGACAGCCAGACAGCGAGATTGAAGACGCCATTAGAGGAACCATGGCCCTGGCATGTTCCTCAGAGAGAAAATAGGGCAGATACCTGACCCCAGCAGTAGGGAAGAGAAATTATTCTCTAACTACTTAGACGTGTACCACCGATCCCATAGCAATGGCGCTTCAGCCATCCCCAGCAGGATGCAGCCTGACATAGACACACACACAAAAACCTTTCAGGAACAACTTAAATAAAAAACATGAAAAACAGCACAGTGTTGAGCTGGCCTCCAGATTCACTAGATCCCAAACTGATCACGTATCTGCGGAAAAACCTCGATCCACAGAGGCCCCTCCCCTCAACCCATAGGACCCAAAGGCCCCCACTAACGACATCCTGTTTCCAGGACTTATGGGGATCCAAATAAATACATAACTAAATGAATGTGTATGCTCTTGAATTTTATTTTTAGGTTTCCTTTTGGACTAATGATGAAAGGAAGAAAGTGCATGTCCGTAATACGAGGGATGGTTCCTTGGGTTTTGGTACCCAACATCATCCTGGTGCTGTACTGCTTGGCAAACCCAAGACAAGTGGACATCAGGTAAATATTTGAAAACAAAAGCATTGTTTACTTTGGATACGTTGGCATAAAAATCATAGAATATGTTGTGTTTACAGGGGCCCCCAAGAAGACACGTGTCCTCTCAGCACTGCTAAATCATTTAGTTTACCCAAGCTTCATGAAAGCACAAAAGCCCAGTCAGAGGAGTGCTCGCCCAAAGTCAACATCATGTTCATGAAGACCCATAAAACTGCCAGCAGCACCATCCTCAACATCCTCTTCAGATTTGGAGAAAAGCACAGGCTCAGGTTTGCGTTCCCCAAACGTCGCAACGACTTTTTCTACCCGTCCCCTTTCCTGTGCTCCCAGGTGAAGGACTACAGGCCCGGAGAGTGTTTCAACATGGTTTGCAACCACATGCGCTTTAATCAACAAGAAGTAGCTAAGCTTCTGCCTCAAGACGCCATGTACATCACCATCCTGCGTGACCCTGTGGATCTCTTTGAGTCGGCCTTTCATTACTACCGCAGAGCGGTTCCCTTCACGTGGAGGATCAGCGGAGAGAACAAACTGGAAGAGTTTCTGAACAATCCTCGGGCCTTCTACAGCCCAGAGGCTTACAACTCATTCTACCTGAAGAATCTGCTCTTTTTTGACTTCGGATTGGACAACAACCTTGAGGCTGATGATCCCCGCGTGACGAAAGACATACATAACTTATCGAAACGTTTCCATCTGGTCCTCATCGCGGAATATTTTGAAGAGTCTCTTATTTTGTTGAGGGATTTACTCTGCTGGAGCACGGAGGACATCCTGTATTTTAAGCTCAACGCTCGCAGGAGCTCATCCGTGTCTCAGCTGAGCCCGGAGATGAGAGCCAAAGCTTTGCAGTGGAACGGAGCAGACTGGAGACTCTATCGCCACTTCAACGCTACCTTCTGGGCCAGAATAGAGGCTTACGGAAGAGAAAGAATGAAGCAGGAGGTTAACCAGCTGAGGAGGAGAAATGCTGAGATGAAGGCCACCTGTATTGAAGGTGGAGGTGCAGTCGAAGCCCAGAAGATTCAGGACAGACATTTCCTGCCCTGGCAGCCAGTTGGAGAGGCCTCCATAATGGGCTACAACATGAAGAAAGATATTGATCCCAAATTCAGGACGATTTGTGAGAAAATGCTCACACCTGAAATACAATACTTGTCAGATTTGGGTGTAAGCCTGTGGGTTACCAGACTGTGGGGATGGTTACAAGATAAAATCACCGAGTGTTTTTATAACTGAACTTGAGTTAAAACGTGTGCCACACTGAAATGATGCCATCGACCTTGCAGCATGTCTACATGGTGCCAACGTTTAACATTAACAAATATTTTTACTTATTTAAGCACAGTTTTCAATTTTTAATCTGAAGGAAAATACTTGTGACATACCACAAAAAAAAAAAAGATACAGAATGTTCATCGCTTTCACAATGGCAGAGAGATGGGCCCCAGATAGAGAAACACACGTGTACCACAACCATGTAGAAAATGTTAACTATGTTCATATGTCATTAACAGCACTGATGTTGTATCTAAAGACTGAGGCTGCCTCCATGGCTGAGTTACATGATAAGCAAAGCTGAGCAAAGCTTCCTAGATCTTCTACTGCAAGGATTTTATGTATGTTTTAGGCAGCGGGCTCCTATGGGAGGGTTGTGGAGTATTGCTGATGCACTGTGGAGCCTTTATTTATTTATGGGGTTTATGGTTGTCATTGCAAAAATACGCTTTCTAGGAACCCCTTCCTTTTTTCTTTTTTTTCTACACAGATCCCCAAACTATTGTTTATGTTCTCAGGTTACAAGGCTCATAACACAAATTTTGTGAGCCCGGTGCTATTTTTTTTTGATTTGCCCACTCTAATTAAACCGGAGTGTGAGTCGTCACCGACTGCTGGATTGCTCTTCGGGTCTCATTATGCAGTAGGACAAACAGTGTTGGTGTGCTCTCTAGAGGCCCAACACTCAATTGCAGTCGTTTGTCACAGCTGCGGCCTCTCCTGACCTCGGGTCAATAGTTTACATGAGATGGCGTCATTGAACCGTACTGATTTGACGTGCTATGTACATTTTAACAGTAATAACGCTTAAGCAATCTTTTATGACTTAATCTTTTATGACTCAACTTAGAATTAATTTTGACTGAGAAGTGTCAACCAAACCTCAGTGGTAGTCTTTTCATGCAGTGGCAAATATAAATCACCATCTGTGTGAGGATTATTTACTATATATGTCAAAGACTACACGACGTTCTGGGGGTAACTTGAGACACTATGTTCTGTAATGTTTATACGGTATAATATTTAACAACTGGTGTCACTGAAATCTACCTGGAAGACATTTTTTGTAAACATGAATATGAAGTGAATATTATGATAAAACATATTTGTCTGATACATATTTGTGTGTATGTGCATGAATGTTATAGTGTAGTAGATGTTGCAGTAAATGGCAGCTGACAGAGATCACCTGTGTGTGGGCCTCTCTACTGCTTGTCTATTTTTATTCTGTAATAAAGTAGAAGTGTTTAAAAAGCCAGTCTTGCAAAAAATAACTGTTTATGACTCTGGTGATTTCAGTATGAACCCTTTAACAGTAATACACGGTATTTCCAGCTCCCACCATGACTGTTAATGTCATTTAGGTCATGCGATGTGTAGACATATTATGAAATTCTCGAGGCTGACATACACCTTCATTCCGGGTCAGCATTTCTCAGCAACATACATCGATCAGGCATAACATTATGACCACTGACAGGAAAAGTAAGTAACACTGTATTCATGCAGATGTTACTTAGAAATGTACCACCACCAGCCAGACATGGACACACACAAAAACGCTGTAGGAACAACTAAAAACATGAAGAACAGCACAAGGTGTTGACCTGGCCTCCAAATTCACTAGATCCCAAACTTATCAAGCATCTGTGGGATGCACTGGAACAAACCTGATCCACATAGGTCCCTTTTTTTGATGAGCCACAGCTCCATTTTGGAGGCACAAGGGAGACCTACACAGTATTAGGCTCATAGTGTTATGCCTCGTCAGTGTATACTATGAAGCTGTTCAAAAGATTTAAGTTAAATGCCAAAACTTAGGCCACAAATATACATATATATATTAATTCCATCTTTTGAAGTGCAGTGGAAGGCCCTGTGCATTATATAGAAACACCTCCATGTCCATTTCAAGGTTCCTTATGAAGTCACATTACATAACAAGTCCAGAGTGTATTAAATTAGTAATAATGATCATTAAATACAAAAGCTCATGGTTTCTATGATTTTAATAACTGCAGTGACAGATGCAGTAAGATAAATCAGTACTCTTAGAGACCTCCGAGGCGTTTACACATGTTTAATTTAACAATTTACAATCTGTGAGGAGAACAAATGAATTACAAGTAAAAACAAGGAACGGGGATGAGGCGACAGGAACTATTGCTCCATCTTCATGGTGTTGTGGACTGGATCAGTCGGCTCCTACAGGTCCTCTGGTCGCCGCTGCTAGCCTGGTCATGACTTGGGGAACATTGTTCATGTTGACTGCTGCTTGATTCAGGTGTGGAGTCCAAGAAGAATGGGTAATGGAAGTGTGACAACAGTTGCACTTCAGCCTTGTATGACCCCGGGCCATGTCTTATTCCTCGCCTTGGTTCTCATAATTGCGTCTGACGTGTTTCCATAGTTTCTGTAATAAATGGTACGTTAGTATTAACACTGAACACTTACTTGTGAGATTTGTAAACACGCATTAGAGTTATTAAAAGGAAGTTGCTAGTCAGCTTAGCGGGCAAGCTAGCTTAGCTAATGCTAGCGCTGCTTCGCCCTTTGCTTACAAGGTCAGTGATATTAAAACACCAAAGAGCGCACTCACCCCGTTATTCATTTTCTCAAATAACGTGTCTCCGCCTTGGTCAAAAACTCGTTCAAAGATAACCGCTCCAACCATGACGGTTACAGCGAAATGCGATGTTTTCCTGAAGAGGAGATTGTACGCAGACCTAGCCAGCGACATGTCGGCGGTTTAGTGAACAGTGCGCATGAGCGGAAGTTATAGCAAGACACTTCCGTTTCCGCTTTTGAAACGTTAGTCGTTAGCATTGACTGTAGATAGGTTGTTGGTTAGCAATCAAGCAGAATTAATAAGCTATAAAAAGGACCGCTCCTGATCCATAGGAAGCGTTAACGGCAATATTTTATAGCGGGGTCTTTCAGAGCAAATGTCCCCGAGGAGGAAAGCAGTTTCGTCAATGGTACGCTTCAGATTAATGCACACAAGGACTGGAAATGGGACAAACCGGATATTAGCTAACTGTCCACATTTGTAGGATGGTTTAGACGTGGGTATCTTGTAATATTGTTACATGAGTTGACAGGGAATATTTCTACCGGCATCACCGTGTCTGTTTAAATGTAAAGTATATTTTAGCCTCAATGTCTACGGTACAAACGGATTAGCAGGAAGTCGCATCTTTTCAAAATAAAACTAGTCTTAGACGATGCAACTTCTAAACCAGTAGATGGCAGCAAAAATGAATGCAGCCGGAGAAGTGTATACATACTGCATACACACTCACTTGCCAGTACATTAGGTATTTTTTAAATTTAGAAACGCGTTTCTTTACAACGCAATAGAGAGCAATAGTACTGCAAACTGCATCCTCCAGAATTTTATAAAAACGTTGAATACCATTACCTTAAGCTAAGCTAAGATTTAGTGCAAGACTGTTATACTACTAGCATATCAAATGACCTGCCAAGTGAGTGCATATTAGGGTTATGCACAGTTGCCATCTTTGTTGCTAAATTAGTTAGCACCGGGCTAGCTTAGCTGTCATTTAATAAGTCCAGCTAAAATGGAAGATGTCTGGGCTTTTAAATTAAGCTTTGGGCAAAGGCAGATCTGGCCGTTGTGTCAAAACGAACACAGGTTTAGCAAAACACAGCTAAGAACAGGATAAAGCAACATCACTCGCCATCCTGTAGCTCAATGAGAATAAACCCATATAGTTGTCATTTATTTTCATGGGAACACCTTTCACGATACGTTGTCAGAAACACTATATATATATATATATATATATTATTATTTTTTCTGTTAACTTTCTTTCAGGTATTAAAACAGTGACATCTCGCTGGTCTGAACAAATAACCTGCACCATGGGGAGGAGGTACTACTGCGACTACTGTGACCGGTCCTTTCAGGACAACATGCATAACAGGAAAAAACACCTGAATGGTGTTCAGCATCACAGAGCTAAAAAAGCCTGGTTTGACCATTTTAGAGGTGAGACATTTGTTTTGAAGACATTCAAACTACTAGACAATCTTCTTGTACATATCAATTCAAGTTTATAAGACTCCTTGTAAACTGTGATTGGGGAATGAAGTCCTTGCACCTCTCATCATAGCTGCATGGCTGTGCTTAACTGCGTATCATTTAGGTAGGGATATTATTTAACCTCATAGACACATAATCATTTCTTTCTCACAGACTTTACAGCTATTCTGTGTGACGAGCAAGCTAAGAAACCCTGCAGGAAGTTTCTCCAGAGAGGTAACAGAAACGGTTGAATTAAAAATGTGTTAATGACTATTAATCAGAAACTCATAGTTGTAATTTTTCTTTTTTTTGTAGGAATTTGTGATTTTGGCCCTAACTGCAGGTTTTCTCACATGTCCGAAGAGGATTTAGACATGTTAAAAAGACAAGTGGAAGGTAAGAAACAACCAGATGATGGTGCTGTCTGTCTTGTGATAAACTTCAAGTCAATTTAGATTCTTAAAGCAAAGCACAGCACATGTTTCAATACACAGCCCATTCACAATTCATCATGGTATAAATAATAATTTTTTCACATTCATGTGAACATTTTGTGTTACTCTCTGAACTGCTCACCAGGTTGCTGATGCCCCAAACACACTTGTTAGATGAAGAATGTTGAAGATGTTTCAAACTGAAATAAAAATAGTGTGTAAAAAAAAATAGTGACGTTTGTAATTTTCTTCCTCAGATGAAAACCAGCGGAGAGAGGACGCTGTTGACAGAATAAAGCCAGGGCGAAGTATAGAAGAATGGCTCTCAAGAAGGGAGAAGAAGCGGTCAGCCCTCAGTAACAAAGGGTACGCACGTTCATTTTTGATTTAATACCGAGTCCTGCGCGGTTAGCGGTAATGAGTAATGGTTATACCCGTTGATTTGGTATTCAGCTGTTCAATTATTCATCTCTGCAGAGATCTAAAATCTAATGAAGACAGTGAAGAGGGTCAAGCAGAAAGTGACATTCCTCCACAACTCCTCTCCATTCCTGACCTTCCACCCTCGCTCCTACCTCCTCCTCCGGGTGGATGGAGAGTCAACGTGAACACTGAATGGGGCTGATCACTGTTCATTTAATACAGGTTTCAGGTTTTCATTGACACTAAACACGTGTTTCAATTCAGGAATAAAAAATCTCGTGTTGCATATCAATAGAGATATTAGTTTTATTTATTTAGAATCAGTATCAGAGATTAGCAGTAATAGACAGGTACCTGAAACTAAGTGTTGTTAACTGGTGCACAATGAGCCATAGTGAGCCTGGAGAGTAAGACTTCTCTAAGGAGTTTCATTTGATGTCACGTAATCCCAAAAGGATTGCGTGATTTCAGAGCAGATTTTCTTTTTTTTTCTTTTTTCTTATTTTAATTCTGTGTTGCAACGCCGGGGGATTCCCAGATTTCGTCACTGCATTTTATTTCCGACAAAGGAACTAGACACAATTTCAAACTCTAGCTGGTAAAGATACTATGGATTCTTTTTTTTTTTTATTATTATTAATGAGGTTATTCTTCTTTGGACAGGTTATGACAACTTCTAATGAATATACTCCAGGAAAAGCATGTTCTATACCTTAAATATTTAAAGCAGAATCCTCATGAAAGTGTTTCATCTGCTTGCTTCGTAAGGCTGGCCGTGTAGATAATGTCTCAGTCTTTATTGCGACTTGACCTGCGTACTTGACCAATTAAAGCTCCCCTATGTTAAGGAAATGAGCTTTTGTTTTAGTTTTTATCAGCTCTAGCCTAGGTTACAATGGAGCAGCCTTTATGAAAGGAGAGGAGACACCAGTATTCCTCAAATAACCAGAATAATACCCTAATCTGAATGAAAATTTATTAGGCAATTACCTCAGTCCAAAAGAAGAAGCCCATTCAGAATGGCTTTTCATTATTTTTTTGTTGTTGTTGTTTTGGCATTGTAAACCTTGCTACATAAGAAACAACGCTGACCTAGTGACCTCTCACATTGGCCAGCACCGCTTTGCACATATGTTCTGGATCACGTAAACACACATTTTACCAGATCAACTAGTGTCCGTGTAAAACATTTAGCTATGATCTCCAACCAGAAGGATTTAAGTTCATCTTCAGAAACATCGTAGTTTTACCACATCAATCAATACTGGACATGCATCAAGAATGTCCCCCACTGCACTGGGGTCAGATTCTGTGAGCACCATCTTTTCCTATGTCCTTATGAAATCTCCTTTGCATCGTCCCTTGAATTGACAATTGAATTGTACTTGATGATAGTATCAGCTATTTGTGCGACTGTGACACCGTGAAGTACAATATTCCTTTGTAAGGTTCCTCCCATCCTCTAATGGGCAAGCAGAAAGACAAACACCTGGCTCAGTTGTAATGCACTTGTTTTTGTTTTTTTATTGGACTACATGCATCTAGACACCGCTTACATTAGTGTATAATTGATGCAGTAACCTCTACGTGTGCGGCAACTGTTACAGAAAGAAAACAGTGCAGGATATTGTCAATCTAAACATTCAAATTACAGGTAATGTCACACGTTAGGGTGGCACAACAAATAATGCGTGGAGGATTTAGAAAGGAGAGAGAAAGATGAAATAGAAATGCTTACTGGTTTAACCGATGAGTCATTTCGGTTAAAAAAAAAAAACATCATTGTCAGTAGTGACACATTTTGTGTAATTGACTCTGAAGTTATTTCAGTAGCATAAGAGCGCAGTATTTAAACCTCCAAATGACAAAGGCACAGAACAGAAGACGTCTAAAATGAATAACAACAATTAAGACTATCAACAAAGTGCACATAAGTCTGCTCATTAAAACACCAAAACGTACAGAATAGGACACAGTATTTTCTTATACGTCTTAAGATTTGGCACATGTACTATAATTTACATTCACACAAAACCCTTACCTTACATGATATGTTTGCACGAAGAGGTAATGTGATGTCATATAGAAACAGTTTTTACACAAACAGCTACTAATACAAGATAAAATATCGTTTTTATTGCGAATGTGACTGTCGCCGTTTCGTACCTTCCCTCCTGCGGTATAGCTTTTTAAGATAGAAAGAGCAAGAAAAAATATATAGCATTTTGTAAAACTCGTCAGATTTGACAGATATTTGTTGAAGAAAAAACATTTTGAAAAATTAATCTCAACAAATCAGAAAAGTTAATGTAAGTGCATGGCCTTAATACACACAAGAACTTGTATCTGAATGTCCAGCACACCTGGAAATTATATGTATATATATCAGAAATCTGATTATTTTTTTCCCCCAAAATTTTCTGTTAGTTTTTTACAAAACATTATGCTTATACTCTTAATAAAATCACAGAGATTTAATGTTATACGAGTAAGAAAATATAACCATGTTATTCTTTAAACAATATGTTGTTTTGGTGGTCCATGTAAAAGCCAGAAAACAACTTTTTCCCCCCATGATATGTCAAATTATTGTTCACAGCATACTGCAAAGTATTTTGATATCGTCTGCACATCCACAAAAATAATAAAATAAAATAAAATTTGACATATACAGGAAAATACTTTTTCTTTTTTTGCACAGATCACTTTACAAATTGCATAATTATTTGAACACATACGGCAGAATTCCAAAATTTGTCTCACACACATTTATACATATATTTATTTCTAATTTAATGTACATGCAAGTGTGTCACTCATTGTTATAAATATTACTATTGATAGCTGTGTCTAACATCTAAACTATTTATTTATAGCTGACAGCTCAGATCACGTAGCTACTCAGATGTCTTTCACTGTGACTCACGCCTGTTATAAATGCACATATTTGAATTATGCAGCAACGTTGTGCATGTATCACAGGCATACTGTGACTATAAAGCACGTACATCAGTTGTCTGCTGGTCAAGAGATCAATATTTTCCACTGTGTCTGGGCTCTTCACGGAAATATCAATGAACATGATCTTGATTAATATTTTTCAGAGGGGCTTTTGTGATCTTTCTTCTGAGCCGTGCCTTTAATTGGGAGGTCGAGTAATTCTTAAATCTACAGTGCCTCACGTTTCTGCTGACAAAACATCTGTTTGATTTAGAAATCAATCCCGAGCTGCTGAGCCAAGAAGTCTCCCTCTGAGCTTCAAAAACAAAGTAATTAATTCTTAGAAAACCGTGACATCTTTAGACATGGACTGTGTGGTTTTGCTGCCCCGTGGGGCTGACTGGAGTACGTAGCATGTGGCTGAGGATCAGATTCTGTGTCTGCATGTCTCCAATCCTTCTCTTGTCATCAGTGCGTGCTTTCTGGAGTGTCCCTGTGCTTGTTTACCAGTTTATTCCAGTTGGACTTGTTACTGTAGTACATTTGGGCGGTGGACTCTTTATTCTGTTGCATTCATGTGCCTTCAGTTCAAGCTGAGCAGGGATTAGCTGGATGATGCTACAAAGCATACGTTTTTATTTTTTGCATCTAACATAAGTAGCTAACAAATCAGTGCACCTGACAGGTTTGTGTGGTTTTATGATCTGTGTGTGACTTCACAGTATGCTCTGTTATAAAGCTACAGCCATGCTAGCAGCTTGGTGAGACTGCACTTGAGCTGGAATCTGCCTGGCTTTGTGCTACATGCTAATGTTAGCACTGCAACACGTTGAAGATATTTACAGTGTTAACATGCTAATGTTTAGCATGGACGAGGTGATGAGTCATCATTTGATATTTGTTATAAGTTAAGCTACAAAATATTGAAAATATCAACCTCATGGTGGAAGACCAAAATCGGGGCATCCCTAAATTTATTTGAACTCATCTTCTGAGGACCATGAATGTCTCGACCAAAGTGAGTGGTGGACCAACTAACAGTTGGCTGAGCGACAGGACTGACTAGGCCGTACTTATTTTTTGTAAAAGTTGAATTACCGTTTTTTTACAACTTGGACCTTATTTCATTTACTCATCCATATAACTTCAGTGTCATTTGGACTAGTTTGGTCGATATATAGGTCCAGCGGAGCGCCGCGTATATCCGTATAGTGGGAGTGACTGGGGCACCGAAAAGCAGTCTCTAAATAATGTATTATCCTCCACGAAACTTGTTCATTTCACCAATATTTTGTTATGATATGCTAGTGCTATTCCCTTTTATCTATTTGCGGATGTGATGTTCTTTGGCCAGCTGTTGCTCTCTCTACCTCCGCATCCTCTTTCAACGAGCTCCTCATCCACGTTGCAAAAAAAAAAATAGCTGTCGTAATTACAAGTAAACAAGCCGACCGTCGTGGGTGCGTGCAGCACTCGGAGATGACATCATCCAGGCCAGATGTTAGTAGGTCAATCTACAGACCCCAGATGATGATAACAGGTAACTGTGGACTCAACGGGCAATAGCACTAGAGAATCGTAACAAAATATTGGTGAAATGAATGAGTTTCATGGCAGATAATGCGTTGTTTAGAGGCTGTCTTTCGGTGCCCCATTCACTCCCACTATATGGATATACGCGATGCTCCACTAGATCTAAATATCAGCAATAACGACTCCAAATGACACCAAAGTTATATGTGTGAGTAAACAATCGTATTGTATAAGGTCCAGGTTGTAAAAAACGGTAATTCCCCTTTAAAGTGTATACGAGTTGTGCTGCTCGACAGAAAATCTTGGCACACTACAGTGAACGGACAGGGGACACAGTGCTCAGTGATTTCTCCCTATATTTTTAGCTAACCCTCTTTTGTATTGCTTTATTGCTGTCATTGGCGTTGTCATCATTTGGTTCAGTCCCAGTTGGCAGCATTCGCATCAGCAACATTGACACAGCAGAGCTTCTGTCGTCTAAAACGTTGGAGTTAAAATCTGCTTTCCTGTCTGATTTCTTCAGCATTTGACTCTTGAGCTACTGTATCACTAGTTTTGAATTCTAATCAGCCCTTGAGATACCTTTCTGTTTCATTAGTGGTCATACAGAACCACTGCATGATGTAATCTCCTGCCGTGACAGCATCATTATGGGAGTCAGTGGGTGTCAGGTGAGTAAAGCCAGAGATGATAAAGTATTTTGGTTAACGTTTCCATTTTTAGCGTCCATCTGTTTCCAGTTGCCGACGTGCATTTACTTCATGCCCCTGCGGAGCATTTGATTTGCTGCGATGAGCATGACGCTGATGATGAATGCAATAGCGAAGGCACAAATCAGGCTTTTACGCACACATGTGTGTTTTTCCTGTTGTGTTGGGCTCGCTGTGGAGAGAGAGAGGTAGAAAGAAAAACGATCAGCACACACGTGTGTCCTAGCAATGTGTGAAATAAAATCTTTTAAGGAGACATACTATCAATGTCCACATGGGACTCTGGACTGTTCAGGTGGCTCTCCTCCGTCATGATGATGTTCTCAATGTCTTTCATAGTGAGGTGGTCGCGGAACGTGTCGTAGAGCAGTCTCTTGAGCTCGTCCACAGTCAGTTTCTGCATGTCGCACTGGGGGACACGGAAAACAACAGGGACGTTCTAATTAGCAGAGTTAAAAGCTTCTGCCTTAATTCCCCTCAGAGATACGTGCAATTTGCAGGTCAGCAATAAATAGTAGAGCATGTACCTCCAGGGAAATCAGGCATTAATACGTTTGATTATCCAACTAAAAGCGGGGAATGAAGATTTTGTGCGATGAGTTGTTGATGAGACACGACTGATGGTACCAGTGACGGCGAGTACCTTCCAAAACACCGAATCGAAGTCTGCTCCGTGGAACTTATCAGGCATCCCAGCTGCAGAGAGTTTAGGGCCAAGCAATGTGACGAATTCTTCAAAGCCAACCTGGCCATCGCCTGACGAAACGAGCAGAAATACAAACATGTCACCGTACAGTACAGCCCACGTGCTGGATTATGTGCAGCGGAGAGACTGAGACGTACCATCCATGTCAAGTCTTTGGATGATAACCTCCAGTTCCACCTCATTGGGCATATAGCCCAGGGAACGCATGGCCATCCCCAACTCCTGCTTTGAGATAAAGCCATTCCCATCTCTGTCAAATACTTTGAAAGCCTCGCGAATCTCTGTGGGGAGGAAGGAGGCGCAGAATAAGCATGTTTATACAGAGATACCACTTCACGCCATGTGAGAAGGCGAAACACTTAGAAATATGTGAGTTTTTAGTAAAAGGAAAATTTCCAACAGTCACTTCGGGTTACAGCTTAAAAAGTATAATCTCTCCTCCATAGATATTTATGTTTTGAGAAAAGGGAGCTGTAGCTGAATATTTGGTGTTTGAAGGGTGGAAACAGTTTAAAACTTTTTCTTCTTTCCGTGAGCCCCCGCTCCTTCACTGCGGTAAAAACTGTGGTTTATTTTGAGTAAATCCCTGACACAACTACACACAGTGTCCCGCTGCCGTAGATGCTCGCCACTGCACTAAATCTGCCGCTGAACATAGACTCCAAAGGCACTATTTGATGCTGTTTTGGGCTGCCATTATAGAGACTTTAAGTCTTAAGTATAAAACTAATTGCATTCATTTTCAGCATTAGACTTGGTGGGGAAGACGGAGCGGGTTTAGTTTTTTTTTCACAGGACTTGTTAAGAAAGAAAATAAATAAATCCCCAGCCTCAAAAAGATTATCTTGATAGGTTTAGATTTTACTCCACAAAGTCACCTCCATCATGTTATTGATCTGGTGAAACCTCAGTAAGAGTGCATGCACTGCATTTGAACAGATATGATGCTAATGATTCCACTTATAATCAGAATAAATACCTGAGCCAGAATAGAAACGCCACATGTAACCACCTCAATCAGTACAGACTGACCTGAATAGAAGGACTTCTCAATCAGATTGAAAGTGGTAGGGAGTGTAAACCTTTGATAATCCGTTCAATAGGAAAATATTAGCGCCACATGGTTCCTCTGAATGCTTGCATCACATGTAACAACGAGTTGTACAAAGAAATGTTTGAGGTCCAAACCTATTTTAGCAATGACACTGAAAATGAATGAATTCAATGTCAGTAAGCTTGAGAAGGAAAAACACGACGGAGGAGGTTGTATGCTGTAACCTCATTGGATCATTTTATTTATTGTCCATGTATACTGATCAGCCACAACATTATGACTACTGACAAAGTAAATAACACTGACTGTCTTGTGACGATACAATGTTCTGCTGGGAAACATTTGAACCTGGTATTGGTATAGATGACCAGACCTAGACCAGACCAGGCACCCCCACCCAATAGCAAAAACATGGCCATCCCCAGCAGGATGCAGCCTGACACAGGCACACACACAAAAACAGTTTACGAACAACAAAAAAAACCAAACCTGGCCTACAAATTCCCCCAAGCTGATCAAGTATCTGTGGGATGATCCACAGAGGTCCCCTCAACCCTCAACCCATAGGACCCAAAGGTCCCCCACTCCATTCTCTGATGAGTCACAAATGTTTTGGAGGCTCAAGGGAGACATACACAATATAATAATGTTATGTCTGATCGATGTAAATCAGTTTAGTTGGAATTTCTGACCAGAATGATTTCATTTGGGTTGAAGAAATATTGTCCATTTATGTAAACATAGGCGCTGATTGAAAGGCGTTTGGTTTGTCTGTGATTTCTTTGCTTTTCTGACTTTCTAGTAAAACCTCCTTCAGATCCAGTAATTGCTCGAGCATCCGTAGCCCAATTGCTTGTGACTGCAGGCAGCGAGCAGGTTCGTGTGCCGATAATTAAACACAAACTTTTGGTAAATAATCCTTAAACACTGCCATTTGGCTGCTGTCCTCGCCCTGCATCACGGTATTCTGTTTGAAGTGGTGAAAAAGAGCGGTTGCACATCAAAGGCGCAGAACCTCGGTGGTTGTTTTTGATGTAGATCCTCAAGACTAGTCAACGGTAGCTCAGACGTCATGTGATCACATAAAACAAGAAATAAGATTAAATGGTAGCATTTATACGCCTATGAATAAAACATATTGATCGATAAAGTGGACGCAGAAGAGGAAAACACTAGAATTCACGGACTGTGTGGTGAAACATCAATACAACCTAAAGCATAAACTCATCTGTATATTTTAGTTTCTGCTAATCTAAGAGCTCTGATGAACTGATGAAGGTCATATGCACTGAAAGTACGTGATTGTGCCAAGTGCTTCAGTGATTGAGAAAACGAATTTACACGCACGTATGTGTCTCGGCAAACGCAATTTGTATGCAAGCTCCCAAGTGTCCAAACACCGGCCATCCATCTTGTGTACATGAGTGACTGCAGCTCATAAACTAAGACTCAAGTAATGTCAGCCGACACTCCTGCGAGGAAATAAAAGAACCCGTTAGAAGAGGAAAGTCATCGACACGTAAATCGAGTTCCTCGCGGACAAGTGACACCGTCCACACAATGCGCTGACATATCAGACGCCACATATTTGTCTAAATTACAGACAGCAGCGCCGCTTGAGCTTTTGCTATCTTCCTTAGGCACCATCCTAAATTCAATGTCGCGACCTCTGGTGCCAGTGATAAATAATGAATTCACTGAGCCAGCTGAGCGGTGGCTGGACTACTGATTGTTTCACACCGAGTGGAGTGGATATTAAAAAAAATAAAAAAAATCCTCGGAGGCAATCACAAGAGACACGAGTATGTGTTTACTTCACTGAACAATTAGAATTAATTACAACAGATAACATGCAAATGTTTGCCTTTTTTTCTTTGAAATAGTTCACCGTCTCTCTGCTATCCTCTTTTATCCATCATAAATGTTTATCTTATTCTATATTGCTGAGGATTTAGACTTAACTCTGGCACATTTAAAGTTAATATTCACGGAGGCTGGTGAATGTTTTAATTTCCTGAGGGACGCCATTCTGATGCTCGTTTTTACTGGAATGCAAAAGGCAGACACATGAACACCACGATACAGCGCAGCACCACCACCTAGAATTTAAATATCTGATGCAGTCTCAAACAAAGGCAGAATACTAAATAGATTACATGATTATGAATTGATAACAATGGGCATTACACATCCTTGCAAACACTTCAGCATAAAAGAGATCCAGGTAAACATAAAGTTGCATCAGAAATATTAAAAACCTCCCCCAGGATTTTACGGATTTATCAAAGAGCAACATTCTGCTTTGGATGACTTCTTTATGAGTTGACTGATACAGAAACTCGGCTCAGTCCTGCGATAGGCTGGCGACCTGTCCAGGGTGTATCCCCGCCTCTCGCCCAATGACGGCTGGGATAGGCTCCAGCAGACCCTGTGACACTTCACAGGACAAGCAGTTACAGAAGATGAGTGAGTGAGACTCAACTCAGAAAAGAAATGTGTATTTTAACCCCTATATAACAGTTTTTATGGCCTGAAGTCGAGTTGAAGCCTAATTAAGCCACTGGGGACTATATAATAATCCTGTATTTGCTTCAGCTGTATATAACCCCCACACATGAACACATCTATTCAAGTTGCAATCATGGCAAAGACAAAGAAGCTTCCACAAAAGCTGAGAGAGGAGATTATTACATCACACCTGAAGGGCCTTGGGTATAAGAGGATTTCCAAAGAATTTTACATTCCAACAGACACCATTGGGGGCATTATAAAGAAATTTAAAACTTATGGAACAGATGCAAACCTGCCTGGCCATGGAAGAAAGCCTAAAATTTCTTCAGGGCCCCTGTGTGACTGCAAGACACCTTCCGGATGATGTGATGAAGCCTGGTACCAGCACTTCAGTGGCAACTTTAAGACGTGCACCGAATAAACAAGGACTTCATGGACAGACTCCAAGATGCACTCCTGAAACCGCAAAGAGCATCAAAGGTGGACGAGAATATGCCAGGAGGACTTTGGATAAGACTACAGTTTTAGGAGAATCTGTGGACTGATGAAACCAAAAGGCCAGGCTGATGACCAGATGCTCAACAAAATAATGGAGCCGAGGGTTGAATAATACTACACATGGGTTAAAAGAGTTACATTTTTCATTTCATTCTACTTCTGCTGTCAAAGTTTAATGATTTTCTTTGTCATTTGTTGTCATTATCTTTCATCCACATCACCAACGTGTCTCTTGAGGTGAGGGGGTTGAATATTTCAGATTGCAGCTGTAACTACAGAGAGAAAACTCATGGTACGTAATAATAGCAAACGCTTAAAACTGCATTCAGAGTGCTTTGTTTCCACGGTGAGTCCTTGATCAGAGAATCAGAGTAACCTTGCGCTGCTGTGAGGATTAAACTTCTGTTATCTAAAGCCAAAGCCAGGTCATGAAAATCCCTGCACTGTATGTAGTCACAGAAAAAAATAAAATGAATTCAGCGTTTCCTCCTGTAGCTGGAGAACAGTTTCAGAACGATGTTAACTATTCATATTGGAGTGAAATTGCTAATGAATGTCACATGTCTGTAAAACTGAATCAAGCCAAATGTAAAACACGTGGCCATTGGGGACTGGGAACATCTATTTGCCCTAAACCTCATCCTGTATTGCTTATGTGACTTGAGGCGAAAAAATGGGGAAAGCATATTTCATGAAATGCACAAAAAACAATACATTAAATTCCCCTTTGAGTTGACAGGAACAGAAGTGATGTGACCAGCTGAACAAATTGTTCCACTCAAAGGCAAAATGAAATATTGACTGACAATTTTATTGCAAAGTTGGACCAACAGTTGTCAACAGAAACCTGATGCTGGCTTTTACCTGGACAGAGTTGTTGATATTTTGATCCTCAGTGTGAGCTCTTAGGTTATTTGATGTGCGGTTTGATTAACACCTTTGTCCGTCATTCATCAAGCAACCCTGATCCCAAACTCATTGTTTAAAGACTAAACCTTTCGAAAACGTAACAGATGTACAGTATATAAAACGGATAAGCCTTAGCTGATGTTTCTCAAACATCAAAAAGGATTTTTCTTTTTTTCCCCCCAACACTGAGATCTGAGGTCTAGACTTAAAAGTCTCCTGACCTTCCAAGTGAACTAAAACAGAACATAAAGAACAACTGATCCTGCTGACCTTTCTATCCGACTGACCAACCGACCGACCGACCGACAGGCTGATTCATGCTGGGCGTTAGCTAAAAACATCCATGAAAATGGTCCGTGACGGAGGCTGGAGCCGCTGCTGCACGCTGGCAGAGTGTCAGCGCCGCTGGCAGAGGCAGAAAGCCACAGAAGCTTTCCTAACAAAATCACTGAGGAAATCCCTTTTTCATTCGTTTTTGTGGAGCTAAATGTAGAGCACCGGCGACCAACGCGACCTTCGGAGTAAGACGACACTCTTGTGAATTGTCTACACAGCCCAAGTGTGTCGCTTGCGTTTCAAGAAATCTTAACCAGACACTTCTGATTTCTGTACTAGGCACTAGTGTTGTTTTAAAATCAATACTTTTTGACTTTTTCAACTTTTGTTCCATTCATTTTAGAAGCACGGTGTGAAGTCACATTTGCCCTCTTTACAAGCTCTATAACCGCGAGGGCTCGCTGCGGTGTTCAGCCGCTTGTTTCCAAAATCAGGGTGACCAACAGGTCCATCAATATCCCATTTCTGCTGAGATCTCTAACTGGAGAAGAGATAGCAGGGGTCTACGCCTTAATGATTGTGTCACGGCTCTCTCAGCTCCTTGCTAGCTTACTACTTACGGGACACTGCATAAGATCTTCTCAATTTGCAGTGATATAAACGTCTGTGCGCACTAAATATTTGATACTTGACTGAGATTGTACAGGTAAAACTATGTGACTAGCATACATGTCTCCCTTTTCTTCTATCCTGTCTCTCTACCCGGATGGTCACAAGCAGATGGTTTAAGCTGGGTTCTGCTCAAGGTTTGGGAGTTTTAGTGTATGCTCTGGGAGTTTCAGGCAGTTCTGATTGTTATTGTCAATGGAAAAATCAAATCAAATCAAAATGAATTGAATTTGCCAATATATCTTGGGAGACCACTTTTGGCCTGTCCAACTTTGTGAGCCACTTCCTGGGTAAACAAGCTAATATGTTTTTATTCCTTCTAGCCACTGTGGCCCCAAATGAACCGGGACGGGACGACATTTTAAAAGGGAGCACTTCTGGATTATTCTCATACAGCGGAGAGGACGCTGCCTTGTGAACAAAAGACCAAACAATGTTATCCTTGAGTAAAAACATCCACCTTGTGCAAGCCTATCACCACCACCGAGAGGATCCCGCTGTGATTGTCCAATTCAAAAACACCCTCTTCACCTTCAGTAACGATCATGACATTGAACAATACGATAATAGAGTTTCTGCAGCGGGAGGTAGATGAAGAGTTCTCGCTGCTCCACGGGAGCAGAAGAGAAGGTGGGGGAGTCTTCAGGCGTCCAAAGCTGCTGCGTGAGCGTGACTTCACGCTTCTAACAACAGGTTTCATCTCACGGCCACCACCACGTTATTAAAGCAAACATCATGTTGTCGTATTTTAGGTGAATCTGTTTTTTCTTTTTAAGTGTCCAGCCACATTGAGAGACTGAATATAACTTTAGGGAGGAAAAAGGGAGACTCAGACCCTCCCACCAATTAGTGATCAAACAGGATCTTCTGCGTCCGTATGAGATGGATGAAAGGGATGTGAATAAATCAAATCTTAAGTTATGTGCATTTCTACAACAGCAACCTTCAGAGGTGACAAAGCACAAAGAAAGTCACTTGCCCTAATTGAGACGCTCCATTTAAAAGTAAACGTCTCCGAGCTCGTTCCGTAGATCGGGAACACAGGGCGGTTTGCTCATCAAAAGGCGGCTTACTGAACATTGGTTAGAGGATGGAAATATTCAGGCGGAGATGAGTCAGACCCTTTTCATTAAATAAGAGCCCCTCCCAGGTGGATACATCAATAACAACAGGAAGACACCCTTGACATCCTTTCTTTCTGATGATGAAAGGCGGGAAAACACGTGAATCGTATTAAAGTGGCTGAGCTCTACTAATGCACTCTCAGCAGAATGAAAATAGGTCCGCGCATGCACCCAACATTAGAGGTAAAAATAACTTTTAGTTCTGTAACAAATCCATAACGGTGAATTAAGGTGCTGCTTAAATGATGTATTGATTTCCTAATTTGTACAGACCATAATTTCCTCTGTAGGAGGACCGGCCTTTTGCAAAATAACTACAAACATGCCTTAATGTGGCAAAAGTGGATGAAGAGGCTGTTGAAGGACACACATATACTTGTTGTGTGTTTTCAGTCCCTGTGTGTGGTGACGGAAAACACTATCATTTGTTGTCTTACAATAAGATACTCGCATATCACAGATCATGCATAAGATTATGACCACCTTCCTAATATTGTATAGGTCTCACTTGTGCATCCAAAACACTTCTGATTCAACAGAGGATGGACATTAGCCTTCTGATTGTGTCTTGTGGTGTCTGGTAACAGGATGATGTTAGTGGGGGCCTTTGGGTCCAATGGGTTGAGGGGAGGGGCCTCTGTGGATCATCCCACAGATAGCTGATCAGTTTGGGATCTCGTGAATTTGGAGGCCAGGTCAACACCTTGTGCTGTTCTTCATGTTTTTGGGTTTTTTTTTTTTAGTTGTTCCTAAACCGTTTTTGCGTGTGATGCTGTGTCAGGCTGCATCTATGGGGTGGGGGTGCCTGGTCTGGTCTGGGTGGAAGGAACATCTAAGTAACGTCTAAGTAACATCCACACAGCAAAAAAGTTTCCCAGCAGAACATCGTATTGTCACAAGATGGTCAGTGTGGTCATAATGTTGTGGCTTCACAAGACCTGTAGCCTACCTCAAGAATCTCCTGCTATAACTTGGAATCCCTCGATGTGTGGTTTTATTAGACAAATCAGATGATGTATTACTCGTGTAAACAGCCCAGATTTGTGAGCTTCACGTGCCGTTTTATTACAGTCAGTGGTTTACGCATCTTTAGAAAGTTGCAGTTGCGTGACGGATTTCTCGCCGTAAAATACCGCAGAGTGGATTTAAGAGTAAACAGACAATATTTATGTTCCTCCTCCGTCCGTGCCGCGTCTCGTTAAGTCGCGTTTGCTGTTGAGAGTCTGTCCACATGTGTTCCAATTAGACGGATGCACGGCCTTCTGACATTATCAACGGGGACCTTTTAGCTGATCTTCATGCATAACTTGACCCGCGGCTCTACTGCCATCTGAGTGACAGTGGAGGAATATAGAGTTTATATTTATATAGTGATCATTTGCTTTGTGTCCAAGTGTTTCCCGCCCCGGCACGATGATGTAAATGAAATATGGCTGCTGTCGACTGGGCAGACAAGGGGAGGGTAAGGACACGGTCTTGTAATTAACATATTGTAATAGTGTTGTTGTTTGAAACTGTGATTATATCTTGATGGCAGCAGCAGTAATGGTGAAACATCTGCGCACAGAGGACATAAGTCTTGGTTGCAGGGCATGTAGGCAAATCCGCAATGAACAGAGAAGAAGACATGGCTGTTTTACAGTACAGACTAAAGTTATAGATCACTGACAGCTGCACACACACACACGCACACACTCAGTACGGCGCTTACAATATTGCTGCAAAATGCTCTCCAATTGTGCTCACAAAAGAAGGCAGCTTTGCATACAAAGTGGAAGACGGTCTGCACTCCACTACAATGCCCGATGTCTGGGGGATTTTCCCGTTGGCTGCGATCTATAAATATTGTTTACGTCCTCTGTCAGCGGTGCGCCGAGGAGCGGTACAAGCTCGCGGAGACCTCCAAGAGTGTAACTGCCGGGAACCCGCGGCTGTTCAGCCATAAAACGAGAGTCTTATCTGTGCCGCCACATGTGTAGTTAAAGTATCTGCTGTTTCACTGTAAGTTATGGGCTGTGTTTTGGTAGCGTAAGATCCCGGCTTTTATACGGCGTCATGAGAACTATTATTGATATTTGATCTGTATTATCAGTCTGATCCATTAAATCTACAGTACAGTTAATGTAAAGGCAGTTACCTCATCCATATCTAGCTTAGAAATGACTTTGTATGGATTTAAGTGTGTTATTTTTCAGTGAATTTAAGACATTTCATTGTCCATTAGTCAAAGCATCATGGGTGTATTGAGTTAGTTCTGTCTGTCATGCATAATGAACTAAACTTGGCTCTGGACCTGGGCTTTAATATAGAGCTTATTAAACAGGAAGCCACTTGGCACAGGTTTACGTCCACATACACATTCATCAAGAGGTGTTTATTGTGTTACGCGGCATAAACACACACATGACATGATTAATATAGCCATCTCCATTAACACAAACAGCCCGGGTGGCTCATGTAGCATACAGTATATGTAAGTTGTGATAAATGAATGGGCTCTCCATTACACGGCCTCACAGACAGGTAGTCATAAACAGCATAAATCCCAAGGTTAAGGTTTCAGAATATAGTGTAATTACAAGTTAAATTAATGAGGATTTAAAGGGGTCGAAAAAGTTCAAACAGAATAGCGTGTGCACTGATTTTTAAGAGGCAGGAGTAGAATTGCTTTTCACAGGGGTGAAGGTTTGAGTATGCACCAGGGTTTTTTGACAAAACGTGACACAAGGGCAAAGGGAAGGGCAGGAATCCTCGCCACTGACCCAGCCCACCTAGACAACCATCTGTTCGAAAAACATCCCCTGGAAACTCCAGATCCATTAAGAGCCGCGGCTACTTTATCAGCCTCCCTAAAGCTCACCCCGACGTGGACAATGTCCCCTCCGTTCAGTGCAGTGCAAGAAAGTGTCCTTAATCTCTACAAACACCAAACCAGTCTCCAGTTAGGTGAGGCTCAATACATTGCACGTACGATTGTGATCCTAATGAAATACAGCGGCAGGATTATGAAGATTTACACATAATCTCTGTTGAGTATATCACTGGAATAATTATCTGTGTTGGTTAATTCATTTGGTTTAATCATTAATTTAAGCGTTAAATGAGCCAATAAATAAGTCACATTAATTTGTTTAATGAGCAAAATCACAGGAAATTAAGTCATCTTTGGTGGTACCAGAGTCTACAGACAAAATCAAGTGTTAGTTTTATTCTTCACATATAAATGCGTTGTCAGGTAGTTTGATAAAGTTGAATAGTGCTTCTGAAACAGCCTCTAGTGGCCATTTGAGGAGCTGCAGCTCAAGGCACTGAACCAAATCAGCCAACGGCGTCAAGAAGGTTGGTATCTGAGTATTTACTCATCTTTAAAGGTGGGAGATAGAAATATGATATTTAAAGAAAATAAATGGTGGATTCTATTCTACCATTGTGGCTAATGTAAAGGGAAACTACAACCTGGATCTTATTTTTGGCAGAAAATACGATCGTTTACTCACCCATATAATGTTTGTGTCATTTCTAGTCAATCGGGAGATATTTAGATCTGTGTATATCCATATAGTGGGAGTGAATGGGGCACTGGAACGCAGCCTCTATAACGCATAATCTGCCGTGAAACTCGTTCATTTCACCAATATTTCGTTGTCGTACGCTAGTGCTATTCCCTATTGAGTCCGGAGTTACCTGTTATCATCATCAGGGTTCTGTAGATTGACTCACAGAGCCCGGACGATGTCTTCTAACCTGGATGATGTCATATCTAAGCGCTGTGTGTTTGGGTGCCCCAGTCACTCCCACTATATGGATATACGCAGATCTAAATATCTCCCGATTGACTAGAAATGACACAAACGTTATATGGGTGAGTAAAGGATCGTATATTATGCCAGAAATAGGGTCCAGGTTGTAAAAAACAGTAGTTCCTCTTAAAGCAATATTGTATTTCGCTAATGCGTGTACATAAGGGAAGCTTAATTTCCATGAACGGCCGAATTAGAGAAGCACTTTTATTTGCTGCTAGGATCTCAAAACCATTATACCCTTTTCTTTCCTTGAGCTACTGTAAAGTGATATTACGTACATTCTGACTGCCAGACACAGCTCTACTAAACTTTAGCAGTCAACACATTTCACCTCGGAGACCCTTGAAAACTCACTACTTTCTTATAACTTCCTTCCAGACAGTTCACTGCTATCATCTGTGACTCCACTCGATGTTGAAACTCTTTAATTTTTGTTTATCTGGGGCAGTTTGTACCGTGTAAAGTCCACTGTGTAACACATATGCATGATACGCAAGATCTGTTTTTTTTTTTTTTGCCTCTGTGAATACCAACCCACATCATGTCTCTGCCAAAATATCACCAAGAAAAAAAAACCCTGTTGATTTACTGATGCATATTTCAAAATTGTCATCAAATTTGTTTGTCTAGCGTTCGTGAGCTGATGAAGAACATATACTTATACTTATGCTCCACATTAAAAAGAGTTATTATCGTTAAGGCGTTATGAGTGAAAAATAATGATCCTGTACAAAATGTTAATATGATTTGCTGTGAAATTCATTTGGGGTGACTGACACCCCCTGAATCACAGATTATTCTACGCATGTCAAATTACTTTGGGACTATACGTATGTATGCACACTGCATAGAAAAAGGCTATTATCATGAATATGATTATGCAGAGTAATTACATGAGCAATCAGGGGAACTTGTGCCCTGCAGTAATTAAAGATTGTGTGGATGAAACAATACGTGTAGGCTGATTTTCAGTGTTCAGAGGAAAAAAAAGGAGTGATTTCCATTCAGAAGCGCCGGACTGCAGTACTGTTTACAGATCAACAGCATTCATTTGCTGCAGCTCCCACACTGTGGTTGCAGTATGAGGCGGTGCAGCAGCAGCGTAAAGAGTAAGTGGGAGGTTGCAGACTCAAACCTTCACACTGGCTGAGGGTAAATGTGAGAGGTTAATCTGAAACTCCCTTATCCTTCGACAACTACAAGGGAAGTGCTCTTTAACACACTTCACCTGCCAGTGGAGCTGCAAAAGACACAGTGCTGTTTACTCTGGCCACTGCTGAGGCACGAGCCCATGTAAATGTAGCAGTGCATTACATGCTCAGTGAATCTTCCCTGGGTAAATGCATTAATGGCTGAATGGTGTCTGACTGAATATTTAATGACTCTCGATTGCTAAACAACAATTTGAAAGGAGTCCTCCATTACCTGAAAAGCTGTATCACCATTGAAGGCACGGCGTGCATCATGCAACACTCCCACTCCCATTTTGCTGTTGTTGTAATTATTATTTTCAATAGCCAGACGTTTAATTAAATTTACATCCTCATTGCAGATAGTGAATTTTCAATGTCAAACGAGTGGCTCAAAGCAAGGGCAGGCAGCAACTCATGGGCCCGGGCAACCTGAAGACAGAAGAAGGGGAAATGGAATTCCCTTTGCACAAAAGACAATGTGGTATCACATCTGATCTGACTTATCTCTTCATTGTAGTCTGCCTGGCTTTGTTCCAAACCACTGCCAGCTGTGCTTTCTCATTGTGAGGACCGTTTGCCTAAAACAAAACCTCAGTTTTTTAACAGCTATGCACCACAGTTACAAAGGAAAGGAGTGAATTTAATGCTCCAGTGATTCTTTTTCGGGCGGCCTATATAAGTACAGCATCGATGGCAGTTTTTAGTTATTAACCACAAAATGAAAAGACATCAAAGACGAGAAGATGTAATTTAAACCTTAGAATCAATCCATCTTTTATCATTTTTCATCAGACTTTGATTGTGCTGAAATGTTGGAGCAATCAGCAATTTTACACTTGTAATTGATTTTTCCTTTTATTGCAGCTCTTTTCTCCATTTGAGGCTCCTCTGTTTTTTGGGGGAGAAGGTTTCAGGTTGGTCTTTTTGCAAAAGCAGAGATTACCTACACTAAGTGCCATTAATCCTCATAGGTGCCATAGATATGGCTGGGAAATATAACACAGTAATGTATAAGCATGCTGCACAATATGTGGTGTATTATACTGCAGAATATTAATTAGAGGCATTTTTTGTTGATGTAGCCACAATAAAAAAAAGCTGCAGATTAAGTTACGAATTCATTCAACCAGAACCAACATAACGCAAAGAAAGCTCAGTTGAAGAGATGAAACTGTGACCACAGAGCGTTCAGCCTGTGCCTCTTCTTCCAAAGGTTCAGCTGTATAGATATTGTGCCATAAGCTAGAACATCTGCACGGCTGAACCTTTCACCAGTTTCATTTCACATTTGTGGGAAATGAAAAGAAGCGCACACAGACAGGAGCTCTCCGGGGTCCTGAACTGATGTGGCCGTTGCATTCAGATGTGGGCAGCTGTTAACATCACAATCCAGCCAAGCAAGCAAGCAAAAGTCTCACCTTCCACTTCATCTTCAGGCAGGTTAACAGGGGTCCGGTATGAGAGGATATCTGGAATAGTGCAAAGTCCCTTGTACATGAACCTGGTGGTCACAGCACGCACTGGCATTTCTGCGAGGGAAAAGCAACAACTGTGTCGCGATCTTCATATAGCCTAGCTCTCCGGAGTTTTTGCAGACCCTTTGCTACTGTCCTTGATATTTTTAGACAAAATCCCAAACAAATGAAACAGGGACAGCCCCTTCGCAAACTTCAGACCTCGTCGTATTTTGGCTATTTTCGATAATGCTACAAATATGAGTACAATCACCTTGCACTGGGCGTGCGTCTTCACCCGAGAATGCAGATACTAAATCGCCTTTGGTTTCAGTGCATAGCCCGTAGCAGCCTACCGTAACCAGGATATGAAGCAAACAGGCAATGCCATTTGGCAAGAAATGACATGTAAAACTTTTACTTCACAGCCTGTTGAGCTAAGCTCGAGTATCTCCGGAACGCTTTACGCACGTCTCAAATGCTCATTCAGATATTCACGTTAAAATCTAGATCCATTCAATCGCAGAGGCATGTTACTTTGCCAATCTTCAGGATCCTTTGCGCACTGAAATGGAACCAAAAGAAGAAGAAGAAGAAAATGAAATCTATTGCAAAAATAATTTCGATATATTGAGTTGACTGATTCCTACAACGCGTCTCTCACGCAGCCCTTTCTCGATATGGTCTGGCTCACTTTTCTTTCCCGTGTCGGCATCTTCTTGAAAGAAAACAACAAGCAAAAAAATAAAAAAAATCGATGACAAATGATCAAGCAGCAGCGCGACGGGCTGATCCTATCCGGCAAACGAGGAAGGGAGCCAAATCTTTTCTTTCCTGGAGAGAAGCTTCAAGGGAATCCTGGGTGACCCCCTCTCATCTGACAGAGACGCGCTGGAGGAGGCAGTGATCCTCTCTCTCCAGCTGTCTGCTGCTCCAGCCTCATTCGGCTCTCACAAAGCAGCGCGCACAAACACACACACACACAGAGAGAGAGAGAGAGAGAGAGAGAGAGAGAGAGAGAGACATATTCATACTGTCCTCGCCTCTGTTCTGGTTCCAAACCAGAATATTTATTTTCTGCATTGCACCGGTGCACATGAGCGAGACTGTAGCAACAAGTGAGGAATTCACTTAAATTCAGTTTTTATTATTATTATTATTATGATTGCCTTAAACCAGGTAATCAAGCCCCCAGAGCAGCAACAAATCTTGTTACTTCAGTTTTATGAGTTGCCAAATCATAACATAATGGAGCATAATCCAGCAATTCCTCCTTGAACCAGGTGGTTCACAGTGGGGAGGAGAAAGTCCCTTTCAACAGGGAGAAACCTCAGACAGAACCAGACTCAGGGCTGGCGTCTGTCTGCCTCTGCCAAGAAAGAGAAAAGAGAGAGAGAGAGAGAGAGAGAGAGAGGGGCGATGAACACAGCAAAACACCAAACAATGACAACTGGGCGTGCTGGTGGAGCCAGTAATTGCAGATCAGAAACACGCAGCGAGGCAGCTGCAGATACCTGCAGGAAAGGGAACGCAGGACACAGAGTTAATGATATGCAATGGTGACATATAAGTGCATGGGGGATGGTCGAGTGTCACTTGAGACCCTTGATTGTAAATTTAAAGAAGAAGGACAGTTCAAGCCTCATGTTAAATGTACAGGGTTGCCTGCATCCTGAGGACAGATGGAGCTGCTTTCAAAAGAGACGTCTGAAGTCTCTTTGCCTCCCATTCTACTTTGGAAACTCTAAGAAACTCAAGTAAGAGGTTGAGTACAGAGATTCTGGATCAACAGGAGGATTTTCGTCGTTGGTTGCAGCCGGATAATGAGCCATAACAATCCATCCTGGAAGTAACACATGCAGGGACTCATTTTCAGCTTCACTTTGAGAGAGGATGCTCCTAATGACAATGACTTGACAATGTTGTGAGAAGACAGCCCCCCAGATTTTCATGTGCGAGCTGAATATATTCAGAAATAACTCCAAGGCACCTTAGAGTGGTGCTGGAGGCTGAGGTAATGCCATCCAGAGTGACTGAATCCAGACATGTCAAGTTTGAAGTCTCATAGATAAATATAGCAGGGTTCTAAGGCAAGTATGTGCATGTAAGGTGAAAGGAAACAATCCTAGCACGTAACCTTTTAGAATAAATCTGAAAGTCAGCAGTGCAACAGAAAAACTGGAACCGGACATTTAAATATGACTTAAACCAGCTGAGACATGCCATTGAGAGTAAATGAATCGGTCCATTATTGCCAACGACATGCTCCAGTCTCTGTAATAAAAGCAGCAATATTCATCCTTTCAGGCAGGACCCAGATTCACATATACCTGTGCTGTGCTATAAAACTGAGAATCATTGTGTTGAAGTGTAACAATGCGCTCCAGATTGTGTCTAGCTGCTGTGTTAGCAGCAGCCCAGACTGCTGGACCGATTCAAATAGTGTGCGTGTATCATTGGACGCTTATTAAAGAAAACAATGCATCCAGGCTAATGAGTTTACTTCCACAGATTTCAATTCAATTTGTTTAAAACTCTGAGTTGGAGCTTAGCAGAGTACAAAGTGGCCTCAGCTCCTGACAGCATATTTTCATAGTCGCACTTTTCAATACCGGTTGAACAAATTTGAACATATTTCCCAAGAGGTTTTCTTTCAGGAAGTCTTGCTAAGGTAAACAGACGATACACCCTGTATGGGTTTTGTATAACTGGCAACAGAACTGAAGAGGAATCTGAATCTGCTCGCGACAAAAATCCCTTCCTGGAAACATGCTGGCCATAAAGAAGACTGCGGGGGGAGATTTTTTTCATATTTTATTTTTATTCTTTGCTCAGAACAAAATCACAGACATGTTCAGCGCGATGCATCCAAATCAATAACACAGAACAGCCTCGGAGAACACAAACAAACCATCACCCGCTGAGAGTGCCTGCATCTTGCATGATGATGCCCCGTGTTACTATCTTTCCACCCTGGTTCACAGCAGATAAGTGTGGCGGTGTGTGCTGTTTGTGTGGGGAGAGCTGCATGTGGTTCCACTGGTTGGTTCTTCAAGGGTTTATAGGACTGACAGGTCTATTCCCTCCTGAATGTGAAGGGATTGTCTCTCTCCGCTGCACCTGAGCCTCCCCCGTCGGCTCTGTGCTCAGACAGGCAAACTTCTTCAAACCTGGATAACAGGCTTTGTTCGGATACACAATAAGGGGGATATGAGATGGCTCAGATTTGGAGACTTAAATCATTTTCAGATTGTGCTGACACGTCGAGCAGTGGCGAAGACATTCAGCGATGCTACGCCCTTGTCAGTGACATTTGCTATTCTTCGATGGGTAACAATCTCAGGGACAAAAAGTAAAATAATTAACGACAAATGCAAATGTCTGGAGAAGGCTGGAGAGTTGGTTCGCGCATGGACTCGCTCATATTTCGTGACTCACGTTTAGATTCTGGATTTCTGTCCTGTCGCAGCTCGAGCGCTAAAGTATGCCTCAGAGGGTGAAAAATGAGCTGTGGTGCTCATTCAGCTGGGGATCACAAAGAGGAAGATCAGCTCAGCCTGGGGGATTTCCACTGGTGGGAAGCTCCTCACCAGACATCCATCCTATCATCGTCAAATTAGGTGTCTGCGATGAGCTATGGGCGAGTCTAAAGAGGCGACAGGCCCGAAAGCAAGAGGCGAGAGAAAACCGGTGAGGCTGACAGCGCTAAAATCAAGATGAGAATTTTCAGTCCTGGTTTTTTGGGAAACTCCTACCACCACTGGAACATTAGTGTGTATTTATGCACAGCATATTTTAAACTATTTTCCACTTTAGTGTTAGGCCAATCATGTGCTGTAGCTCAGGTAAAATATTCTGAAGAAAAAAGAAAAAAGAAAATAGATTTATTTTATGACTAAAAGGGACCAAATCAGATCTAAGACCGTTTCCATGGTGACGGCCACTGACAGCAGCTGACCAAATGATGAAACAGTAAAAACACAACCAGAGGCGGATTTAGTATGAGCGACATGGGCATTTGTTACACTTGTGTGATCAGTTTTCTATCTTCCCCCACGCCACGTCCCGTCACTTTGTTATTTCACTTTGGGGGCTGAAGTGGCCGGGACTTTCTGATGAGCGCATGCGGCCCACTGCTTCCTGGACAGAAGATCTCAGTTACAGACGTAGTGGGAGACTGGGACGGGGGCGGGTTAATTTCAGGTCACTCGACCTGAGTGGGAGATATCTATCTAATAGTGGACTGCTACAGGAGACTACGATGCAAGAATGAAAACACCAAGAAACGCTGGTGCCAAAGTTCACAGAGGGCACTAAACGGGCTACAACAGATTCCACTCAGTGTTTTCTTTGCCTTTTCTGTCACCAAAGCAAACTAACTAGAACTTGACTGTTGAGTCTATCAGAAGCATTTGTGTCCTCTGTGAGTAGTTTGACACAGATTCTCAATCAGCTAAGGTGGTCTACGCAATTTAACACCGATTTAATTTAATCTGATCCAGAGTCAGAGTCTGTCTTTGCTGTTAAACATGGACGAGGATCCACGGTGACGTCTTTCTGTCTCTTAGTTTAATGAGCTTCATACGATCAATATGTACTTACTTCTTGCCTGTAAGGCATGTGACACATTTTTCAGACATGGCAACTTGATATTCAAACACTGCCATGATTATCTATCTAAAAAAAAAAAAAAAAAAAAAAATACACAAACCATTTTTAAAATAAACAAACAGCGTTGCCCTACATGGAAAATGCAATCTATGAAACTAACAGTGCAGAAAGAACACCCAAAAATCTCATCAGTGGCACATGAATCAAAACAGCTTACTGTCTAACATTCATTTGAGATTACTGATTAGTTTTGTAACTGACTAGAGAAGGTCTGGTTTCAGAGACTGAACCGTGAGGTTGTACCATGGACACCTTTTGTGTGATCGGACTGATAATCACTCCCCAACATGTACAAAGGGAAGGTCTCTGATGCCTGTTTGTTCAGTGGGGAATGAGTTCATATCAGTTTAATTTACTAGCCATCAATCAAATCAAATGTGGGGTGGGGGGGCTGTCCTTAAAGGGGCACTATTGTTTTTTACAAACTTATTTCTAACATAAAATGCGATCGTTTACTCACCCATCTGCCGCGAGACTCGTTCATTTCACCAACACTTTGTTATGTTTCGTCAATCTACAGACCCCGGATGATGATATGACGATAACAAGTAACTCCGGACTGAACAGGTAATAGCGCTAGCAAAATAATAACAAAATAATGGTAAAATGTACAAGTTTCACAGCATATAATGTTTTATTTAGAGGTTGCATTGCGGTGCCCCAGTCACTCCCACTATATGGATATACGTGGACTAAAATATCTTACGAACGACTCAGAATTATACCCGAGTTAGGTGAGTAAATGATCATATTTTATGTCAGAAATAAGGTCCAGGATGTATTTCCCCTTTAAAGAGGGGGAAGGGAACAAACCTCAGGAGGAGTATTCAGTATTTTTTATTCATTTACATTATAGAAGAACTACATATTGCATTATTTGGTTATGCACAGACCACAAGTCTAATGTCAGGTGAAATCCTTGCCCTGTTTTTACCACATTAGATCCATATCAGATATCAAATCCCTACTAATAATAAGGACAGGAATATTCAGAAGAGATAATGGTACACAGTGACTGAATGGATGCGTCTTTATTCTTATTTTCCTCCTATAAAACACTGTCTTAAAAATGTCAGCAGAGACAACAAATCTCTTACTTACTCTGTATGGAAGGTGCCGTTTTGTATTAAATCCCTCTTGAGGTCACCTTCTTATTTTTCTCCTAACAACAAAAGATGCTTCAGAACATGCTCATTAAGGTGTTTATTATTTTTTATTAGACGAGAACCGTGTTAAGAAATGACCTAACACGGGAATTTGGGCTTTTCCACCGTCCCTGAGCTGCAGGCGTAATTGGAAATTAGACCACGGCGTAGCACATGGACTGTGATGCGCAGCGATTCATGAATATTTGATGGTAAAAGGTGTTGTCACATTTCATATTCACCGTGAGCACCTGCTCTGGCTGGGTCAGCCTCCCTGACACTGATTTGTCCTTGGTCCGGTCAGTCTGTGCCACGCTCCCCGTTTATACGTGAACCAAGGGTGTAATGCGCTGGCACGTGAGGGGAGGGTTCTGATGTCATCCTGCCGTAAAGCTTGTTTAATTAAAATGTCAGGGAAACCTGCAGTTCTTGAATGTATTGCTGTTTATTTACTTTTTTTTCCTCCAGTGCTGCTGAAAGACATTAGGCCAGACTCCAAGATCGTGAGCTAAGAAAATAAACTTACTGCTTGTTTTTGGAGAACAGACAACTGAGACACAAGGGTATTGTCTGCAACCTGTTTTCAGAGTTGCTGTGTCGTTTTCGGTTCCGCCTGTGACAACAGATTATGATGGATTTTTTAAATTACCTGTTGCTGCGGCAGATGGCACACTTTGTCATTAACAGCAATTGTGAGAATTCTCTGGCATCCTGATGAAATATTCATCAAGCATCCTCATGACCAATAGCAATGCAATCCATTTTTCTTCAGGATCAGAGGAGATACCAACAGAAGAGTGCTTATTGAATTTTTACATCCTCACGCATTCAAGTGATGTATTAAAATATAATGAGGACATCAATTGCTGCGCCCTTCTGAGTATCTGTGTTTGCCCGGGGCTTGGTCTGGACTGACGCACATGTAGTAAGTGCAGAAATTTGACTGGTCAATCCAGGTCCAGCCCCTGCATCTTGAGTTATGATTGGCTGATGGCCGTGTTGGCGCCTTCAAATCAAACTAAGGACTAATAAAAGGAATGAAAATCAAACACACAACAGTCAACATTGTCTGGAGGCTTAAAGGGGAACTACTGTTTTTTAAAGCCTGGTCCTTATTTTTGGCAGAAAATACAATTGTTTACTCACCCATATAACTTTTGTGTAATTTGCAGTCAAAGAGGAGATATTTAGATCTGTGTATATCCATATAGTGGGAGTGAATGGGGCACCGAAACGCAGCCTCTAAATAATGCATTATCTGCCGTGAAACTCAGTATTTTGTTATTGTACACGAGTGCTATTCCCCGATGAGTCCGGAGTTACCTGTTATCATCATCATCCAGTGTCTGTAGGTCAGTCTGCAGAGACCATGGCAGATAATGCATTATTTAGAGGCTGCGTTTCGGTGCCCCATTCACTCCCACTATATGGATATACACAGACTGACTACAAATTCCACAAAAGTTATATGGGTGAGTAAACAAAAAAACACTAGTTCCCCTTTAAGTAGATCAGACTCTTTTAGAGGTTTTAGAAAAAAACAATTAAACTCATCGTTCATCTGTAAATGATCCTAAAGGTCTTTGTGTCTCACATCACCTACTTTCATGTTTACACTTGAATTATGGCAACATGCAAAGCACTGTTATCACTTCAGTCCAAAAGTTGAATGTGACAAACCCTCTTTTGTGTATACGCTAAGGAATGGGAGTGACCACTGGCCGATTTTCAAATTTGTTATAATGACAGCGTTCAGATCTTACACACATCCACACAGAGTTTAATCTTGCTAGACAGCGCTGCAAAGTATGGGAGCTAGCGCGATGTGGCTAGACCAGCCAGTGTGATGTTGCTGTCAAGATACATGCTCTTAAGAACGCAGCCTGCGTAGTGTGCACAGTGTAGTAAGTAAAGAATGATTTGAGACAGATAGCTATCATAAACAAACGACGCTCACAGTGTGTGTGCATGATGTGCAAAGTAATAAATAAGTCATAAATAATATATATATGTATTTATTCTCCGGTCTGCCATGTCCTTACTGTACATGCAAACATTATAGCAGCTGACTCACCTGTGATTGAACAACTGCTGTCAATAGCAGCTTTATTTATATTCATTATCAAACTGTCACATAACATCATCTGCTATATATATGTGTTTGTATCACAATCAGATTCTTTAGTCAGATGTATATATCTATGAAAGATGTGTGTTCATCTCGTTCCTCCTGCTCCTCTCTTCTCTCTCTTTTTCTGTCTCTACCCGGCTTTAGGCAGATGGATTTTCTCATGCCACCGTCACTTCATACTTGCTCTGGGGGTTTCAGGCCGGAGTGTGTAAAGCCACTGAAAACAATTTGTGTGTTGTTGATGACGCTATATCAATGAAATTGAATTGAACTGAAATAAGAATCCAGGCTAACTGGGGCCTCTCTGTGTGGAGTCTGCATGTTCTCCCTGTGTCTGCGTGGGTACTCCGGCTTCCACCTATCGTCCAAAGACATGCGCGTTAGGGTTAATTGGTGATTCTAAATTGGCCGTATAGTGTGTGAGTGTGAATGGTTGTCCATCTCTCTGTTAGCCCTGTGGTAGCCTGGCACTCACCACCTCTCGCCCAGTGACCGCTGGGATAGGCTCCAGCCCCCATGCGACCCTTCACAGGTCAAGCACTTACAGAAGAAGAAGATTTTTCATTAGTGTGGAACCACCTGAAAATCAGAATCCGTGCGTTTGTTAGCTTATAATGACTTCTTTCTTTCTACAGAGGGAGCAGGTCCTCTGAGGCCACCACGTTGCACCCATTGACTTTATATAAGAAGGTTGCACTGCCATATTTCTCCAGTAGCCCAAATCAAATGGTTTCCTGCTGCGGCCACTGTAGGTTTCCCTTCACACTTGTAAGGTATATGGCTGCTATCTGCAACCTCACCGCCAAGTTCTCTGCCCACTCAGGCCTAGCAGAAAGCGAACAAACTGTCTTGTATTTAGGGACATCTCGGCATTCATTGTCAGTGTCTGTCATCAGTTTGGCTGCAGAGTGAATTGATATTCTACGGAGATCATCAACAGATGGTTGCCACTTTGCGGCTGAGCACATTTGAATGTAAAAAGGAAACTACTTTAGTATTAATGAAAACTAAATTTACTTCTCAGCATCATCTGATTCTGTAGCTCGTGTACATTACACTTTAGGTGCAGCAAATCAGTACGATCAAATCAAATGCACAGCAGTAGCTCTGGGGTTGCAAGGAGTTAAGGATGTTACACCTCAAATATTAAAGCAGTCATCTACCATGGTATTTGAATGGCATAGCTCGCTTATATTACAGTTTTAATCCTGTGGTTGGATGTGGTAGAAAGAGAACTTTTCTTTACTCCTGCATCGCCTCAGGCAAGAAACTAGCATTGGTCCAACTCCTGACTCAGATAACTGTCTTTTAAGCTGCTGGGAAATGCCTGCATCTCCAGACAACAGTGTGATCGACACAGAAATGGTCTGAGTGCTGAGAAGAGCTACAGCGACGTGAACGCCTTCACGTTACACGTCATTTGATCCGGTGCTGTTTTTATGCAAACTAATGTACAGCACTTGATGAATAAATGAATAATATTTTATAATCATATTTTATTTATGTATTTATTGCTGATCTCTCTTTAAAAGACTTAAAGAGGTAAAATAATAGTGAAACAAACGCATACTTTTCTTAAAAACTGATGCAAAAGTGGAATTATTTAAAGCTGTTTTAAAATGAATGCTTGTTACTGCCGTGGCAAGTATTCCCCAGTGGATTGTACTGTCGCATCTATATGTATCTGTCTGTTCTCCCCAATCAACGTGTCACATCAGGTTAGCTTAGTGGGAAGCAGAAATAAATAGGCTCCTGTACGGGTTAAACTGACCCTCCGCTTGGACACCGAACGCCACCGCTGTCATCGTGTTCTCCGGAGGACAGAGTGTCGATGCTATCTCCCGCCTGCTATCCGTACACCGTCCATTTAATCCCACAATCTGTAAAACATGGGCACTGCCGTTCCAGCAGACGTAGAGAGGGCCTGACAGGTGGAAAACAACTCTGAGGGGACCTTCATGTTCGATAGCAGGGACCTGGTGTAAGACAGGTCTCTTGGGAAATGTCGAAAGAGAGCTCAGCTCAGCTCAGCGTATACATGAGAACTTTAAGAATAAATATTCCCTTCAAATTAATAAGATGAGTCCAAATAAAACTTTGTCTTTCCCTGTTTGATCCCTTGAGAGTTTCCCCTACAGGTTTCACCCCTCAGGTTTAAAGATGTTAACTCATTTCACAGAAGACAAAGGACAGATTTATCTGTTTTCTGCTGAACTTTAAGTCTTCCTTCTTCTTCCACGGTGCAACAGTCAGGCTGAACCATTACTTTACCGTGAAAACCCAATCTTGCTCTGTTCTCAGCCCTTGCATAATGCCGTTGTTCCACGGCGATAGATTACTCCATCAATAAACATTTTGCCAGAAGGACAAGTTATTGGACTTGAGTGGCTGCATTTGAAGTCCGTCTTTATAGCACCGCCCGCATCTAACAATGAAACATCGAGAGCAGTTACTAACCCTCACAGAGAATGAACACTGAGTGCACATTCATCAGGCCCACATAAAGTTCTGTGGCTTTCACTTAACATAAATAACCGTTTCACGTGAATTACCTGCTGGATTTATTGCGTCTAATCTCAGGATGAAATACCAGGATACACCCCGCTGTAAGTTTTCCTCAGACTGCCGTCATAAAGTGTGAATAATCCTTCCTTTCAGACGTCACGGATAAAAGGACTAATGGATGCGTCTTAAAAACAATCAGCAGAATGCGCCGTGCCTTGCGATAATCACATTAAATTGTTTACCCATTTGTTTGCATGTAGCCTCTCTGGTTCCGAGTGTCTGGGTGTGTGTTTAAAGTGTAACTGTTGGTGCGGACACGCAGCTAACTTTTGCTTTTTGTGCAGTGGTGGAAGCCTTGGAGCGGGCCATTAACCACGGATACTGACACTGTGCTCGGATGGCTCGCTGTTCACTATACACCAGGGGGTGCCCATCAATCAGGGTAAGAAGCACAGCAGAGTGACAGATGCTTGATGGCTGATGACACTAAATATGCTGTCATTTGGCCAGAGACTGGAGCCAGACTCAGTCAGCGGGCCTCGTTAGATGACAGAAGTAGCATTCACCGCTGCATTTCCTGATGGAATAATCGTATGGCAGGAAGATCTATTCTGTATTTCACTGTTTTTCCACAACAATCTCTCATCTGTCCCGTGAAGACTGATTGAATTCCCGGGAATTAGATCTTACAAGCATAAAAATATCAAGGAGAAGCTCTTTGGGACCCAGGGTTTCATTATTTTGAGATGTGGACCGTCGTCCGTTTTCCCGTGAGCAAGGTCAAGGATCTCTTTGAGGATTCATTGGTCTTTTTGTTCGCATGTTCTCTCCTCATACCCACATATCTTTCTGTCCAAAACCGTGACCTTGACTCCACACTGTTAGCCCTTGGGAATCTTGTCTTCCGCTAAAGTCAATTATGTTGCGGTAATGCATTATGTTGGGTAGCATTCTCCAGACAATCAGTCATTGTCTGCACGAGCTGGGCGCATGGGCTCATCCTCCTCATCTCCCATTCCATTACACTGCAGACCAGGTTGGAACCTGTGTAAGGACCATCCCTGTTTCTGACAAGGTCACCCCGCACAATGAGTGGGCAGTCCCATGTATATTTACAATTACACGACTCAGGATCAATTGTGGAAAATTTTAATCTCTGTAAGGGTTTGTTTTTTTTTACCTACAGAGGGGATTTTCTCAAGGTTTCTACTGTATGAATAAACTTTACGTTTTATCATATTGTTGAATGACTTTTCCCTGTTGCATAATACTAATGAAATTCCCGCATTTAGATTCCCGTCTCACACATTAATATCACATGTAGCCGGCAGAGCGAGGTTAGGACGGAGCAGAGAGGGAGCATTTACAAAGGAGCATTATGAGTCTAGTCACAACAGCGCTTTCAAAAGCCCGATCAATACCATTTCTGTGACCAATTTTACAGTTCTCTGGTTCGCTGGCCTCTGGAGTAATAAAGCTGTTTTCTTCACACATCCTTCAGTTTTTGCTGTTCAATCACTGCTGGCAATATTAAAGCAATATGTATCTCATTGGCATGTCAACATTTCCTGGTCTGGATTTGATGCATGTCGTGATAGGTGTAGAGACACGGCACGAAAAAATAAGTAAAAGTTAATCGAGTTGCATGTTCAGTTTTGACTCAAGGTTTCTCCTTTTGACTCGGGACCAGGTTGGGTTAGGCGTGGCTTCAGGCCGAACACTTCTTTTGTTTGATCCCTGTGATTCAGCACCACCTCTCAAAGCAATGGTCGCGGAACAGATGGTTCGTTTGTACAGGGTCGGTCCGGCCCTCCCCTTTGCCCTCGCGTCGTGCCGTTTTTATATGGAGTCAGCCGACTGACAATCACAGTCATGGGAGAGCAGCCAGGAAGTCTGAGTCTGTCCTTGTAGGAGCAGAGAAGGTGAATCAGACTGTCATCCAAGATGTGACGATACAAACTGTCATCTTGTGAAAACCTGATGAAACATAATGACTCTTAATAATTTATGCACAAGCAGCACCAGTAATATTTGTATGTATGTATTCTGGGTACACATCGATCAGGCATAACATTATGACCACCTTCCTATTATTGTGCAGGTCTCCCTTGTGTCTCCAAAACAGCCGTGACTCAACAGTTTTTCAGTGTTTTTCACTATTGTGTATATGCACTTTAAAAACGTGTGACTGATATAATAACATAAGCTGATGTAACATGTTTCCTTCCACATGCTTTCTAAGGTTTGAAAAGGCTTTAAAATGCTTGTTAGGCCTTAAGTATAATCAAAAACTGTTCGAGAGATATAAGCAAAGCTGTATTTGTTTACAGTGAAATCTCTGCAGGGTACATGTCAATCTGTTGCTTCTTCATTTTCACGGAACAAACGTCCCCTGGCTGGGTTTCTTAATGACACAGCAGATGTTCTCATCCAATTTGAAGCGTTGCTAGAACCCAGGTATCCGTGATCACTGCCTTTTCCCTCAGAGTGTTTCAATAAAGAGATTTTACCGAGACGCCTTTATAGAATAATGAGGTTCAGGGGTGGATCTGCAGGGGCGCAACGGGGCATCCCTAAGACTGTGATGATAAAAGAAAATCATTAATATATTAATATAAAAAACAATGCATATCTTTAGTTTATCTCTTCCAGATCCAATAGTTATGTTTTTAATTGGGGATAAATAAATGGACTCTAGATCTGTTTTAATCCATGAATGTGTTAATTCATGTATGGACGTAGGGTGGAGGCAGGTCATGCTGTATAAAGCTAAAAGGCTCAGGGTGCAAGTTTCTCACCCTACACACCCTTAACCGCTTTTTCCACTACACATGACAGGCGGAAAGCAATTTTTGCAAATTGTATCTGATAATGTAGCGCATGTCAGCACAATGCACTTTTGAGGAAAGAGAAAACAGAAAGGCGTAAAGCTGCAATTGAATCTTTTAGGGATGTAAGCACTTTAGGAAACTTCCCTCTTGATTCCCACCAACAGGATGAGCTGGTGATGTAATTTTTCTGACAGTTTTGCAACTCTGCTGTTCCCCTTTTTTATTTTTCCATAGGTTGGACAAAAAACAAATATTAGGTAATGTGTTTCACAAGACATGCAAGCTAACATACCGTTTAAATGCAGATGACAAACATTACTGAGGGTTTTTGCAGCATCGAGGTATAACTTTTCACCTGCGTCACAGTTCTGGGAAGATCCGTTCACTTAGGTATCAAATTGTTATGAGGTCTTTTGACATCTTTTGTGAAGCCTGAATCCTCTTTGTTCTTGTGAACTGTGTTATTCCCAGAGTAAACTTCCAGGCAAATAGAAAGCACCTCTACCAGCCGGCTCATCGCATGGAAGAAGAAGGAGAGCAGTATTGTTCGGGCGACTGCACCTCATTTTCAGAAACTAACTCTGGGTATGCTAAAACTGTCCCCTGCGTTCTCATTTCAGGAAGTCCAGCGTTTCCTCCTGGATATAGTCGAGCTCACTTTTTTCCCACAGGCTGTTGAGCTGGAGCTCTGCTGCTGGAAAGAGACTGAATTCATGGTTAAACAATCGCTGTTCGAGGAGCTGGAGGGAGTTGAGGGCACTCGTGAGTTGCAAAATCTATTTTAGAAAGAAAACCACAGCCAAATCAAAAAACCCACTTGGTGCGTCCAAGTTTCCTGTGCATACTAAATGATGACGCTTTGCAGGTTCATCAGGAAATGACAGACACGTGATGCCAATCAACTGAGTTTGTGCTTCCTCAAAAAATTACTTTTTGTTCTTGAGTTATCCCTCAAGGCGTTTCACCACCACCCAATTAGTTTTCATTTGTCACACCTGTAAGCAACGCTTCAGTTTTCTCTGTAGGGGAATAGCTCTTAGTGTGCTTGCCTACTGATTTAAATATACTTTAGTAGTTTTAATGACACAGTCAGAATGGATTTGACCTCAGCTACCAATTAATATTGAGGTGATAGTTCAAAATTAGTGTAACTAATAGCAACGATGATGGCCCACTTCTGTTCAAGAATTCAATAAGCTACAGCAGGTGATGACGCATGCACAAAGGCTTACAGTTGAGTGTATCCTTTTCTTGAGGACCCAAAAGCAGAACTCAACAGAAGGAGACAGGTGAATGAAAACGTGGCTGTAGTTGAGAGCAGGTCATGAAGCGTGGCGATTGAACAGGTCTGGATGTTCAGAAACCGCTAAGAGGACTTTTTTAAGACTGGTCGTAGCGTTGGTACCATGTCTGCTACTGAACAATCTGGCAAAGGATGACATGAAGAGCTGGGGTATGCACACTGTTTGAGCTTTATTGATAGAAGAGCCTTGGTGTGCACGTACATTAGTCAGTTTAGCCACGCTGAGACAGACACAAATGAACCTACACACAGAACAAACAGGTACTGAACAAGAAAAACTAATCAGAAGAAACTAAATGGGAGACTGACGTTTCATGGTTTGTAGGCGTGGGCCAGTATTATTCCAACATACACAGGTTTATTCATGTGGATTATTTAGACATGTACCACCCACCTAGACCAGACCAGGCACCCCCACCCCATAACAATGACACTCCTTGATGGCAGCAGCCATCCCCAGCAGAATGCAGCCTGACATAGACACACACACAAAAACAGTTTAGGAACAACTAAAAAAACATGAAGAACAGCACAAAGTGACCTGGCCTCTAAATTCACTAGATCTAAAACTGATCAAGTATCTGTGGGATGATCCACAGAGGCCCCTCCCCTCAACCCATAGGACCCAAAGGCCCCTCTAACGACAATCAGTTGTCAGACGCCACAGGACACCCTCAGAAGGTCCATGTCCATTCTCTGAGGCCTACACAATATTAGGATATTTGCATGATCTCTTAATTGTCAAGTCACCGGGTCAAAATGTCTACAACAGTTACCAACAGTCAAATACCGTGCGTGAATGTGGAAGAAGACCGTCAGCACTTTGCTTTTGTTTGTCTATTCTCATTCTGTGTGCTCGAACAAACCAAAGCAGTGGCCTAGCTGCATATTTAAAGAAAGACTTAATGGTTCACATTAGAAAAAAAAAATACAAAATGAAGTATGCATAATTCTAGATACGCACCAAAGCGTTAATTAATTGGGCTGTTGACAGTGACCTTGGTGCAGTGCACAAATTAAAAGAGTTGTTCAAAAAACCTTCCAATATATCCACAACAGAATTTTATTTATTTTTTTCATGATGATATTTAAAGAACAGTGGTATTTTAATAGCGTTGTTTGTTGTTGTCATGACATTTGTACACCTATTTACACATTTCTTGTACGGACATTTAGCACGTATGAAGGCGCTACACAACTTGTGTTAAAATGACAACTCCTGCCTTTGGGAATTTTGTACTGTTTTGTATTATTTTGAAAGAAATGCAGTCTGGAGCAGTGGAGCGAATCCTCAGCCTGAAAAGGTCTCCAAACATCCAAACTAATTTAAAACTGCTGCGTAAATCAGCCAGAGGAAGACCCGGTTTGCACTTAGCCGCAAGAGAGAAAAGCCATATTTCATAAAACACGTGTCTCGTGTCAATATAAAGTTGAAACACTTCACGACTCAGCACATTAAATCTCCTCGAACGCCTTTTCGAACAATTACCAAAGACAGCCGTGGGATACGTTCAATTAAATGGCTTTTAAATGTTCTTTGAACAACTGCCTTTAAATGATCATCTGTCTTCCAAGGAATGAGTCATAAAGCATTAAATTGTTTTTCTCATTGCGAGGATCCCTCTGGCTGTTAGCACCAGTGTTTGCTTTGCTATTTGGCCAGGCAAGGACATCCCTCATATTTAATTTAGTCTCTTATCATAGTCAGTTTAGTCGATTATCACATCCTCTTGATGCAGATCTCATCAAAGACAAAAGAGCAAACTCGGTCTTTGAAGGACTTCTTCCCGTCAGCGGTAAAAGTTGTTTTTTTTCCTTTACTGATGACATGATTTTAATGAACACTGAAAAACACGCAGATTTCCTCCATAATTCATCATCTATTTGTTTAAAGATTGTGGTCTTTGGACTGTGAGGACTAAACACAAAATGTTTGGAGGCTATCCTGTTTATTATTTCTTGAATCTGATGTCAACAGAGACACCTGCGTCTCTTTAGTCCTCAGGCCTGTATTTAATGGATTTCCTCAAAATCTATCTGAAGAGGAGAGAGTTAGCGGGCTAGAAAGAGAAATCTGTTATGATTTAGGTTGTGGAGCCAGAGATGCACTTTCTAATTAAGCGTAACCCCTGAAGTTTTCTTAAACTAGCTGTATAATTGCATACTTTGTGTTTCTTTTATTCTCTGAAGCTGCCTCCTTTTCTGTTTCAGCATCCCACGTCTTTGTCAAAGAGATTTAATCAGAAATTCAAATGGAACATTGTTTGGACTCTTCACGAAGACGTCTTTGTGTCACCATTTGATTAACCTCTACTGTCTATTTAAGCAATCTCCTTCAACTGTAACTGTTTTCAATCTCCCTCCACCATCTCCTTCACTCTCTTGCCCTTCAAGCGAGACCAATTCACGTTTTCTAAATGCGCTGCCGCGTCCGTCGGTCCGCCGGTCCGCCGGCGCTCACTGTCCTTCGACCTCTTCTGTGATTTTTTTCCTTTTGTTCAGCTGTTGCCCTTGACTTGACCGTGCCAACGCGAGAAACCGTTGAGAGCGAAGTCCTTCAAAATGCCAACCTGATTCTTCAAGGAATCGTCTGGCATTTTGGAAAAAATCCATGTTTGATTCCTTGGTCTGATAAAAGATTGATACTACTTTGTGTCTGAATGCTAAATGTGAAGCTACAGCCGGCAGATGGTCAGCTTAGCACAGAGGCCTTGACTAAGACGTTCCCCCTCAGAGGTGACATCAGCATGTTTAACAGTTGCAGCAGCAGATGCGAGAGCTCACTAAGGTAATTAAGGTGCTTTAAAACACTTAATAGTGACTTGGCACAATTTACATTTCATTTTATTTCTCTCTGTGACTGACATGTGATATTAGTTTTAATGTCCTTCACTGTTAAGGTCCCATAAATTCTCTCAGAAATCTTTAAAAAAAAGACTGAAGAGAAAATACACATTTCATGACATTTTATTCTAAGCTAATTCATTAAAGAGCCAATGTAAAGGCTTTAGCGGCTTCTAGTGGTGAGTTTGCAGAATACAACCAATTAAATACCGTTCCCCCATCCCAGTCTTTCCAGCCATATAGAAGAAACTATCATGGGCAGCGCTCTTTGTAGCCAGTGTTTGAATTGTCCGTAGAAACACTGAGGCCTGGCTCTGTGGAAAAGGACATGCTCCCTATTTAGTGTGAACATAAAACAGTTCCTGGCTACAAGTGATAGCACACAAAGAAAATCAACTGTCTGCTAACAGTCTGCTCTTTCCTTTTTGTCTTCTAGGTTAAGAGCGTTGACATGACTTGACAATATGTAAATAAAATTAAATTCAAGACCCAGCTGTGTCACCTTCTTTTCATTCCAGTTTTTGTGCGAGGCTAAGCTAACCAATGTAGCCTGTCTAGCAAAGAGGAAATGGGCTTTGTGTTTCAGTATGACAGCTCCATTCAGAGGGCAAAGAACTGAGGTGTCCTGATTATAGATTATAGATTATAGAGAGAATGGTGAACAGAGGAGCCGGGGTGGATAGACGGGTTGGCAAAACACTCACTCAATTTATTTTATTGTCGTTCTATGAACTTGATTGCGTGTTTATTATTGAAATGAAAATGGAGGACTGCTGTTTGTTTGCTGTTTCCACAGAAAATCAAGGTTTGTTGAAAACATCTTTCCGCCTTAAACTGATTATTGTGTAATCAACAACTATTTTTTAAAACCTTCTCTTAGTGCATAAACCTGACAAAAAACAAAGTCAGGGATGTCAGTTTTATCTGGAGGATAGCAATAAACAACAGCAAACAAAAATGTTTACAGGTAGATAATAACTTTTAAAAGGCGTGAAACTTTGGTGAAATGGCCAAATGTCACACAGACGTTTCAGATTTTTTTTTACTTTGATTAAAAAGTTAAGACTTTCCGTAAACACTTGGATGAAAACAGAAGTCATGAGACAGGCACAGACTGTCTTCAGACTAGACAAGAGGTTGCCTAAAATCAAATTGTACAAAGCCAGTGATCGAACTGTTTATGAGAGACAAGACGGTGGGGCAAACTAAATTTGCGACCTCTTGAACAGTTTTTTTGTAAATGCACTGCCACGGAAAGAAAGATGAATTCATGCGAGAGGTAATTTCATGAGTGAGAAATGCATTCACACCAGTTTCTGGGTGGCAGATATTAAACACAGTTTCCATGCAAATAGGATTTAGCGAACCTGAATATCATCAATTTTCTTTCAAAATTAAAGGAATACATCTCAGCCCTCAAAGCAGGGAGCTGATGCACTGTGAACTGTATTTTGTATATGTAGTCAAGAGATACTTTCCCTTTCCTTTCTTCCCTGCAGCCCTGACCAAAAAAGTGGCATGGTGACCTACATATGTGGCTCCGTCATGTAAGCTCTCGGTGGTGTATTTGGAGAATTAGGTCACGAAACACTTGTGCTTGCTCAGAAACATCGGAGAATGATCCAGCGGAGCAGAATGAGGAGTTGCATAATTTTGACTTTGATCCTGCGGTAACAGATGTAAAGACCAGCATCATATTAAGTTGCATTAAATATTTCATCTGTCATTAAAACCATAAGCAAGCTATAAAGCGTGATGGCACAAACCATTAGCAATACAAAAGTAAGCACATTGGAGAAGGACTGATACGAAGAGATGCTTATTTTCCCCAATCCTGACCTAATAAAGCATGTATGTCTTCTTTCAGTTAGTAACATAGAGCGCCAGCTGTGATGTGGCACAAAAGATTCCAGTATTAAAACATTTATTTGTCTAATAATGAAGATTATGAAGATTTGAAAGATAATGTTTCTTAATAGTAGAAAAAAAAACACATGAATTGAGGTGCACATATCAATGATCTGCAGGGTTATTTCCCATGTGTTCACCTAGTCAGGATCCTATTGGAGTGATTCCTGTATTCCACGTAGGCCTATCTAAGTCAGCCTTTAATAGGCACCCAATTTCATGGAAATTAAAAGGATTGCTTTCTTTTGAAATGGAAATTGGGTATGCAGATTTGGGATGAATCAAAATCTGCCTCCCTAGTCGACGAGGAGTGAAATAAGCCTTTCATGACCCGTTACGTCTGCGCCGGCTGCCGACTCCAGACTCATTAAAGGATCGGACACAACTTCAGGACGGTTTCATCGGAGAGGAAGCAGCATCATAGTCTATGCTAACCAAAACAAGCCACGCAACTGCTCAAATGCTAGTCACAGCTGTCAGTTACAGTAAAGATAAAAGGATAACTTCAATGTTGATATGAATTCAGCATTTTTCCTTAATAAGACAGAGACATTTCATGAAGTGCATTTTACAATTAATTATGATCTTGTTAAGCCTCCGCCTGACAGTTTCTGTCAAAGCCACCGCTCTCTGTCCACGAGGTGCTTCATAATGACAAATTAGCCTTACTGCACACATTTTGACTTGTCAAATAAGTAAAGCACAGGTGTATTAATTATAGTCCAATTCTAGTAAGTGTCCCATTGAGCCTGGATGGTGATCCAGAACTCACAAGGAGAACCTCCCCTACTTGGTTTACAGTCATAATTAATACACCTGCGCTCTCTTTACTGTGACTTATTTTACGCTTCATCTCTGCCTCAGAACGAATGCTCTCGATAATGAATTACTGAAGGTGTCTCAGTCAAAGGGGAACTTATTACGATCGTTTCCCGCTCTCTATTTTTATTCTGGCGCACAGCTAGAACACCTTTGCATGATTCACCGTTCAAAATTCCTAATTTGTCTCATAGCGCTGGGTTATTCTGCCCGTCAGTTTCGGCATCTTCAATGGAAATGGCAACTTTTCAAATCCATTTTTCGCATACTTGAGCTCAAATCCGAATATGAGAGGAGACAGCGTGAACATCTGCGGCTGCAAATGGCTGCAAATTTGGCTAGGGTGACTTGTTCACTGTTAAATAGGGGGCGGCACAGTGGCGTAGTGGTTAGCACTGATGCCTCACAGCGAGAAGGTTCTGGGTTCCAATCTATCGACTGGGGTCTTTCTGTGTGGAGTTTGCATGTTCTCCCTGTGTCTGCGTGTCTTCTCGCTGGGTGCTTTCTCCCACCATCCAAAGACATGCTCGCTAGGTTAACTGGTGATTCTAAATTGGTGTGAAAGTGGTTGTCTGTCCCTCTGGTGGGGTGTCCAGGGGGTACCTCACCTTTCAGCTGGGATAGGCTCCAGCCCCCCTGCAACCCTCTAGAGGACAAGCGGTTACAGGAACTGAATGAGTTTAAATAGACACCCATGGTACAATTGCGTTTACTCAGAAATTTCTAACCCATCTAATTTTCAAATAATGTCTTGTATTTTATTTATTTTTTTGGCTTCTGTGGGGAGAAACAAGCAGACATGTATGATGAAATTGCTTCAGTGCAAGCGCCTCCAGTATCCACCCATTGCATGGCAGCATCTGCAGTTTGAAAAGAGAGTAAAAAAAAAGCTTCAGTATGAGTCCATGAGAATGATCTGGGCGATTTGCAGCTGTAGTGAGATTGTCTAAAAAGTTGTGGGCAGTGTGTGTGACTGAATGGTGCCTGTTATGTTGGAAGACACCTGTAATACTATTTGAGTAGGCTATTCTTGAGAACACGTACACACGTTTAGAAGAAGACCGATTAGATGGTTTGACTTTGTGGCCGTGCTGTGACGGGAGCAGATGGTGGCAGAAATCCACAAGTTTGTTACGAAATAGAAACAACCAGAAACCTCTACACTTTTACGCCATTATTTTGAAATGTTAACATGTTGGGTGGGTGGGTGGGGAATAATTATGGAATAATTTAAAAAAGATAATAAAACATTTGTGGAAAAAAATACGTAATATTTGCGTTACATAAAAGCTTTTCATCTGTTTTCTTCCTAATTGTCCTTGAAATCGTGGTCAAGAACCCCCCCATCCCCAACACAAAAATGGTTTGGCCACTGATCAAACTTTGATGTTGGCGTTTGATCGGAAGTTCCGTACGCTCAAAATGTCCGGTCAGCACAAGTTCGGTGCTCAGAAAAAGAAATAAAAGAGCAGAAGAGAATAAGATAATAAAAGCCTTTAAGATTTTCTTAATAGATATTTTAAAAAAGGTGGCGACGGTAAAGCTGGGAAAGTGAACGTAGAGCGACGTAGCCAGCGTTTACCAGCCTTGTAACGTAACGTAGCTCTAACGTTAACGTCCATTCGCTTGTATAAAAGCTTGAGACAACACGTTAACTTAAACAGAAACAGCTGAGTTTAATACATTATAGAACATTATCTCGTCCTGGGCCCAGGCAGCTGGCCTGAGTTTGAATATCCAACATTGGAACATTATATATATGTTTATACATGAGCTGGAAAGGTAAGGGCAAGCATAACTGCACCAGATTATGAAATGTTGGGGGGAAAGAAATCTCCAGCTAGTTTCGCTTCATTTAACCATGGTTCTAACGGGCACACTTACTATCTAAATCATTGTTATATTGTTTGAGATAAGGTTCTGTGTGCAGCTAAAATCTTTCTTCTTCTTTTTTAATTAGTTTGTTAGTTTTTTACTGGATTTCTGCACAAATTCATCCTGCAACAGAAGCTGTGACAGCCATCTCTGCGTGACACTCGGTATTCCGCTCATGCCTGCCTACTTGCTTCCAGTGACAGTCGGCTCCCGGCAAAGTGATTTCCAAACTAGACAACATTTTGTCGGCATTATTCTATCAGCGGGGGGATTTTTAAAAGATCTGTCTCTTTCATCTCGACTGCAGAAGCGGAGCTCAGATTGTATCATCATCTCTTCTTTTGTGCGTATGAAATACAGAAACAAAAACTGTTTCATGAATTAAACATATTTGCAGGAAATCTGGATTCAAAAGTCTCCGGCATCCATTTACAATTATTATTTATTGTTTTAGACTGATCACCGGCATCACTGGCCTTGGCTCTGCAGACCTCTAGGACTCAAGGTCTGGATATAACCAAGAGATGCTCTGTAGGGATCAACGTGCCCAAGCAATAAATTAAACACCCTTCCTCTTCGTGTCAAAACAGGAGTTGGGGTGTCAAAAAAAAGTACTCCGCCGTACTCGGGGTATTCTGAAAATAGGTCAGGTAAAATCTCTCTCTTTACTAATGAAGTCCCTGAGCGCCAAGCCTCACACCTGCACAGTTTCAATTACCACAGTGAAGCAGGAAAGGAAATCCCGACAGTGCTGGTCCAGCCGGTAGACACTCATGTGAGGCAGATGCAATGTAACACTGCTGCTCTGCAGTATGACCAGCATCGATACGGATCAGAATTGAATGTGTTTTGAGTAGAACACATTTATATGAAGATTACCCCAGGAAGTTTCAATTTAATTTATTGCAAGACAATGCCTTTTCATTTATGCATTTATGCATTTATGTATTTATGCATGAATGATTTTCAGTGTTCATTTCCAAGCCAAGAGTTTATTTGCGACTGTAAGGAACGATTTGGATTGAAATTCCGCTCTTGTGGGTGTTGTGTGTTTTTGCCGCTCATTGTGAGCAGACATGCATTCCTCCGCTTCTGCACCGAGAGTCGGTGCTACGGGACATTTTCACTCCTATTCATTTAATCTTCTGCTCTTGGGAGCAAAGATCAAAGTCGTTTTGCAGAGGCACGCGCATGCTGACGTCTTTTGCGCACGCAAGGAGCAGTGGTGACGAGACGTTTGTGTGATCATTTTGTATTCAGAGACGTATTCACTCAGAAGCTACGCTCAGAAGCTTGTTGGGATATTGAATGATTGATTTGATTTATGTACAATACGGCGGCAAGATTTTCCTGCATGGTTAATGAGCTTCTCTCTGAGATGCAGCATCCGTTAAACAAATTCAATATTATTGAGTTCAGCGTTGATTCAGCTCCTCCTAGACCTTTCATCTGCTTATTGTCCCCGCTCTCCTGTGGGTCTCTTATCTCTGGAACATGCCTCTGGATGTGGACTGTTCCTGATAGGACACTGGCCATTTGCCTCCCACAGGGGGAGAGGGGATCAGAACTCGTGGTCAGCAGAGATTATCTTGTTGTCTTTGAGCTTTACAGACTTGGTCCAACTCTGCGGACTGACTCAGACACGGATCTGTCTGATCAAAAGAAAGGCACCCGTGTTTGAGTGGACAGGATACTGTGTTTTTGAGGAGGATGTACAGACATACTGAGCTGACACTGCCTCTTTCTTGGTTTAGTTTTTGCAGCTTGCCCTCCAGTGCTTTTGGAGCACAGTTCCCATGCTCTAATGTGCACATTAATACACACTCAGTGATTCCAGGCGGCGTTGTTACTGTAGGATCCAGAGAGGAGACATCAATCATAAATCAGGTGCAATCATTAACAATGCATTAAGTGCGATTTCTGGGGATTCTGGGCCTTGTTTGGTCCAGAGGGTGATAACAAACAAGTATTTTTATGTCAAGAGAAACTGTGTTCGTGGAAGAAATGGTGCTGGACTGGAAGCTCACTGGGTCGAGGCACACGCCATGACACCATGATACATGCTAGAGTCGGAACAGAGACATTCACATCCTTTTCATTTTTATGTGTCTCTCATCTATTAAAGGAATTGCAACCTGGACCTTATTTCTGGCATAAAATATGTACTCACCCGTAGAAATGTGGTGACATTTGGAGTCGTTTGGAAGATATTTAGATCCATGTATATCCATATAGTAGGAGTGAATGGGGCACCGAAACGCAGGGTCTAAATAACACATTATCTGCCGCATTCATTTCACCAATATGGCTGAATATTTTTCCATTTCTGAAGTTGTGGATGACAACTTTGTTTATGATGCTGGAGGCCGAGAGAGGAACAGCTGGCCAAAGAACAACAAACCGCCGTACGTCCATGAATAGATAACGGGTAACTCCAGACTCAAGGTGGAATAGCACCAGTGTATCATAACATAATATCAAAATATTGGTGAAATGAACAAGTTTCACAGCAGATAATGTGTTATTTAGAGGCTGCTTTTCGGTGCCCCATTCACTCCCACTATATGGATATACTCAGATCTTAATATCGTCCGAATGACTCCAAATTACACCAAAGGGTGAATAAACAATCGTATTTTATGCCTGAAATAAGTTCCAGGTTGTAAACAGCGGTAATTCCCAAAAGCAAACAAGTAAATAAATAAGCAACGTATAAATGTTGCAGGATATATATTGTTTTAAACATAACTAAAGATGTCTTTGTAATACACCATCCGGCTCTTACCAGGCTGTTCCCATGCTGTCCATTTTGTTTCTAATCAGGCCCGATCTCATTGCCCCGTCATTGAATTAAGTGGCAATTTCAGGCCACGAGAATGTTATGTGGGAGAGAAACCTCTCCTAATCCAAGCATGCAATTCTATGAATAACAATGGTGAAACTCCATTCTTTATAAGCCATTACATCTGTCTCTCTGTCTCTAATTTTTCTTCTTCGTTCTTCTTTTCCCCCCAACAGTTTGCTGTCATGCCTTATCTCCAAATTTATCGCTGGGATTATAAATGTAAATCCTTAACGTGCTCACCCAGTCACATATCTTGTCCAGGAACGTAAACAGTATGCAAACAATATGGTGGTTTTCATAATGCAGCCTGCAGGTGTTAGCATTCTCCTCATATCACCCTTCCAATTAACACGTGGCACTGTTCTATCAAAGAAGGGAGATTTATGTGCAGAGAGCAGCCGTCTGATTTAGATATATCAAGGCTATTAAAACACTACTCATGAATTGCCCGGTCTTTCAACGCAATTGCCATATTAATCTCTCTTGTGCACATAAGCCCAGGCATCACATGGAGAGATTAGGTTTCCAAGAGTGGCCGCGTTGTAATCTCATCGATGGTGTGTTGCAGTCGTGTGGATTGCATGTGTGAGGTGTGATTCATCTTGTATTGTCCGGAATCAGGACACACCGATTCAGTAGCACCACTCGAGGTCATTTGTTAATTTCTGAGAGTGATGTGAAACAAAGGCATGCCGTAGCAGGTTCAAGAGAGGCTCTGCTTCTAAAGAGTCGGAGTGATGCAGCTCATTTCCCCTCCAAAGCCAAGGGCTTTAGACTTATGAATGATAAGACCAGCGATGATAAAGTAATTTGAAATGAAACCATGAAACATTTTAAACCACCAAACGTGAGAGGATTACAAAGCAGGAATGGAGGAAGCCTGGTAGACTGTTGGATGTAGCAGCGCTGTGAGCAATAGCAGTCACCATTTCCTCCTCCTTCCTTCATCCAGCGCTGCCCTGCCCACTAATTTAATCAAAACCTGTCTGTCAAAATTTCTGTTTCCTTCCATAACAGTGTGGCTTCTCTCTAAACAAGCGTGGGGGGTTCACTGCCTCTCCTCTCAGTCCATCTGTCATGTGTACAGGTAGAGCTGATTTGCTGCTTGCCTCCATCTCTATGGATGTCATGCTGCGACTGGTCCACAATTTATCCAACGGTTATCCGGCTTTTCAAAAACGGCTATAAACACCAGTACCATTAACATCTTTAAACATTTCCAAGATTTAATCGTGACAATTAGTTAATTAGCACCTTTATTACACTAATAAACCAGGCTGAGACCGCATCCTTTCGTCTCTGTTCCTCTGGCCAGCCGGTGCCCCGCTGCAGACTCATTCACACATTCATTCATCCATCACATTCGTGAATAAATTTCATTACGTTTCTCATAAATCACACTTTACAAGAATCATTGTGTGAGTGAAATTTGTGGATCCTCTTAAAAAGGGATCGTGCAGCAGTCAAAGTTTTAGTGACCACTTCCTGCAGCATGACATCTCATCGGCTTTCTTTAGCTCGGATAAATGTGCGACACGGACGCTTAGAGAGACAAGAACGTTCTCGGCTGCACCAACGTCTGTGCAGCTATGACGTAGGAAAAAAATATGTCTGCATCCATAATCCCAAACCTCATCTGTTAGTCTTTATAAACCATCTGCACAACATTAAAGAATAATGACTAGTGTCAGTATTAGAAATTGATACAGTAATAAAAGATGGTCTGGTAGAAACTGCTCCAATATTCATAAAATTATGGAAGCACAAGACTTGTATCTCTGACTTTTTATTCACAACTAGCACATAATAGTTGGACAAGCCATTTGACTCAGGAAAATAAATATTTCATTTGTTAACGTGCACAACACAAAAACGCGAGTCTTCTTCAATGAGAGGGTGAAAAGGCAAAGCCGAGCGAAGTGTGGTATATGAAACCCTGCGGGGTCTAGACAGCGGTAGTGATGATGAGACGAAGTGAACGCCGGAGATCTGGATGAGATGAGGAGTGGATCCCGATGAGCTCGACCCGGGCCCTGGATATGAAGCCCAGAGTAGGGTCGCTGCAATTTCAGACTGAGATGACAGCTGACAGTAGCTGAGGAGAAGATATATAAAGTGACAGCAAAGACGGGATTGTCTGATTGAGATTGCTGCAAAATATACGGATACAGCAGTAGAAGCTTTATAGACTTAAACTGTTGAGCTTTTAAACTGTCATACAAATAAAACAAGACAAGACCATGTGGCATAATTAGATTAAACAGACATTCGTGTCTTTCTTGCACTTGAGAAACATGGGCATCGTTTCAAAGGACTGTTCCCTTTACACAAAATGTTGAACCGGAACTCGACCTCGGCGTTGGCATCGGCTGCTGATCATTTGCTTAATCAACCTGCAGAAATGAGGTTAACAAGAGAAAATGATTACGTGAATTTGTTCAGATAATGTGGAATCTGTAGCTTTTCTTTGCAGATAATACTGCAAAGAGGTTTCAGTGTTAGCCACAGTGTGCATTTAAAGGCACCACTCTTGCTGGTGTGCTACAGACCCCCCGGTGCGTGAGCTTTTTTGTGAGGAGCTATATCCTCGTAGCAGACTCCTTTTTGCCTTGAGGGAAATCCCATCCAGCGTAAAGCAAACTGCTTAGACCAACACAGCATTTCTAATTCTGATGACAAACAAGTTTTTTGTCTCCCTCTGTGCATTTGCAGGTCTGTATCTTTATCAGGAAGGATTCTCCACCTAAAGAAAATTTACCAATTATTCATGACTCGCATTTAATATTCCACAAAATAAAAAAAAAGCCCTTCTTCACTCAGCAGCCGCCGTTAATCCTGATTTGAACCTGATCTATAAAACAACCTGCTGCGCCTCGACCTGCACACTCTGTGACTTCCGCCTCTGCATATTTGAGCGGCCCGTCCTCGCAGCTTTCTTCTCGGAAAGACTGAAAACAGAAATAGAATGACGCAGTTTAGAGAGCACGTCTGTCACCCTGCAGGCAAACCTGGGCTGTCACCTGAGCTGTAAACACAGCACAACAACATGTCTGATCAATAACGCACCAGCCATGATTTCTCTTTATTTACTTCACCACGACGTGGCTGACAATCAACAGCATCAAACTTTTCAAGCTGTTGCCCACTGATAACACACACACACGCGAGGCTGTGGCGTGTACGCGAATATCATAAATCGTGCCTAAGCAAAGCTTGTCAACCTCTGACAAAATACCACAACCAAGCTTTATGCATGAACAGTTGCAATATAATGATAAATAACCTCACAGTTGAAAGCTCTTGGTTTGGAATTCCTACTTGCTGCAGGTGTTACTAAAAATGTTCTGGCTGTTTCAATCTCATCTCAAAATAATTTGTTCGTAATTGTTCAGAGACCTCTTTAGCACATCAGATGGCAACACCAAAAACTATTTTAGTTCCTTCAGAGAGCATTTCCCTCATCTTGCGATCATCTGTTTGTTTTTTCTTTGCATCGCGTACATGAATCTTGGTTAAAGATGATTGATTGCATTACACGTTGCATTGTTTCAGTCCATTAAATGTGGTAATCATTCTCAATGAACGTTTGGACAACACGATGAAATGGTGAACACAATATCTGGAGGGACCGCATAATGAATAGTGAATGTATTCAGAGCTACTTACTCATGTTGCAGGGACGTAAGTCTGTTTGCACCTTCACATTGTGAAAATGCGCCTCCATTTTGGAGACAACAAGCAACCCCTCATGGATAAATCATACATTTTTAAGATTAGAGTTAGGATTAGTGACAATTAGTGGTTAGCACAAAGCCAACAGGAAATAAAGGCATATCAATACCCTTTCAGGTGATGGAAACACATTTTAAACTTATAATAAATGTAATTCAGGTGTATTAGACAGTGCACTATTGCACAAGAATAGGACGCACAATGATGCATGTTGCAAGATATGGAAAGTATTTACAAAAACACAATATAATTCGTAGTGTAGCTTAATTAAATGCTTGAGCTATGAGCTCTTTAACCTGAAAGTGTCTAAAAGTGCAAATAAATAAAAATGCCGTTCTTCCTTTTGCACATGACATTTAGTTACCTCATGCAAATCTCATTAAAGCGCCCCTCAGCCTGAACCTGAACCTGAGCAGAGGTCTAATGAGCCAGGTGAAGACACCTGTGTGAATATGCAGAACTTTAATGGGGTGCAGGTTAAAGCATGGACTGGTTTCTAAACTGAAAATCCATTTATTTTAAATGCACTCTGCGGGATTGGAATTGTTATTTCTTTATGGTTTGGCGAAGATAAAAAAAAAAGGTTCATCCTGTAATGATTTCATAAATTTTAGTAAATAAGGCTTCCAGAGGTAAGCTCATTAAAAATGGAGGCGGTATGTATTACAGCTCACAGATTAGAGTGTAATTATTTTCGCATGTATGGGTTACCAATGAAATACTCGCTGAGAAGTAGAACAGGGAGCACGTGGTAACGGATGTGCCTCAAGGGGAGAAGCAGAAATAAATTACTGTGTGATCTATGATTACCTGGTACATGTTGAATAATCACAGATAATTACAGGGCACATACAGGCATAGCCTATGGCCCTCAATAAGTCGTGCATGTTATATAAAAGAGGTATTTGGAGGCTGTGATCTAAAGTATTACAGTACAAAGAAATGGTGGTAAACGCAAATAATTAATTATTGCTTGATTTCTGAAATAATTTCTTTAATTTTGACCAATAGACTGAGGAACTCCTTTGTCCCCCATGCTATAAAACTACCTATCTATCTATCTATCTATCTATCTATCTATCTATCTATCTATCTATCTATCTATCTATCTATCTATCTATCTATCTATCTATCTATCTTTTGGAGGATTTTGGAGAACTAACAATTAAAAAAAAGCTGCTCTTTGGATCAGGCTGCATGAACCTGACGCCCAAATCTGATTGGCCAGATGAAATGCCATATGAGAGCCGGGAATCACTGCAAATTTCTCCTTGAAGCTTCTTCTTGAAACTAATTTGGAAAGCCTTCAAAGCAGCTCAATGAGCTTTGTGTGTGTGTGTGTGTGTGTGCGGCTGTCGCATTTTAGATTTCAGAAGCCACATGTCCAGCGTTGCTGCCCGACACACTGTGACTGATTAAACCACTGCCGCCACCCTGTTATGGATCTACTGCTGGCGTCACTGACTGTGACTGAATAATAATGACCCTGATAAACAATTAAAATCTGTATTTGCGGCAGGAAGCACAATGGACGTCATCAATCACAGTGAAGGTTACGATAGCACCGTCGACACGTTTGAAAGTAAGGAAACTCATCCGATTGACCTTCTCTTTCTTCTTCTCGTACGATTAACCCCGTCTTTAAGTAAGTTAAAGTGATGTTTGTGTGTACACCTTGTTAAATGTGTCTATTTAAGATAGACATTAACAGAACTGCTCCGTCTTATGATGTGTAGCACAACGATGGCAGCACACCTGAGGTCTCATGGGAGGTGATCATCAGTGTAGCAACGCACACTTCCTGTCAAGCCTGATTGATGTTCACCCTGCAGAAGAATCACGTAAAACCACCGCTACATCCATCCCAGTCTGCAGTTCACAAACGAAAACACAGACAAAAGCTGATCTCAGGGCAAAATAAACATTCAGCAGCTCTTCAGCTCACACAGGTCTCACCGGATGCTCACAAACTGGGCCACAGTCAGTCTTAATCCACTGACCTTGACTGCAATGCAGCAGCTAAACATTACAGCTGATCACCCTGGCGCCACGGCACAGCACGACACGGGCCGGTATCTCAACACAACAGGTCCTTCCTGAGTGCTAAGCGGAGACGTGGGGGGAGAGACCGAGCCTCCGATAACGTAATATAGCTGCTCAAGAGCCCATCCTTCCTGCCGGACCGCTGAATGTCAAGCCTTTCACACGGCGCGGGGAAGTGAATAAAAGGGAAAAATGAGCAGACGGGGGTCACAAACAAAAACCCAGCGGGTCAGGGCGACCCCTGCGCCCGTGCAGGAGGGACGGGGAATTCTTCTCTGGTTCCAGATGAGAGTCAGCATCTTTCAGGTGAACCAATCCCCCCCCCCGCTACCGGGAAATTTCATGAAGGTGAGAATACAAAACAGCATCTGTTCTGCCCAGTCGTATGAAACAGACACAGATAAAGGGATAGCTCTCATATGAAAAAGCCAGAGTAAAGATTTACTGGCTTTAATAAAGCTTCTTAAATTCTGCAGGTAAGTCACATTCTTCATGCCTAAACCCAACTCTTCACCAATCCTCTACCTACAGTATAAAATAGATTTACCAGTGTCCCTTCAAAATACAACGCATCACTCTCTCTGGGACGCGTCCTGTCCCCTGTGCAACAAAAACCAGAGAAACATGTAGACGAGGAACAAACCAGCTACAACTCCCCTGATGACCAAAGCTCTTTTGAAGTTCTCCTCGATTGTCTTGAGGGAGTCTCACAAGCTTGGAGTTGTACAGGACGAAGAAAAACAATAGACAATGGGCCACATCTGTTTTAACAACGTATAAATTCCCGTGATAATTCCCGACGTTTCCATCACATTTTCTTTTACATAATGTATATGTTTTCGCTGCGGTTCGGATGCTGCCGTTTGCAAAAGTCTCCAGAGGTTCTCCTTAGTGACCCTGATTTGATATGCTTTGTGGGAACTAATCCCTCTTTTATTTTAACGCAGTGCATATGTACTCACAGGTACGGCCCGAGGAGCTGTGAGTGTTTATTAACACAGTGCTGACCTTGGCTCGTGATGATGCATGTTTATGCGGGCTCACGCGAGTGTCTAGTTCACTTTTATAAGGTCAAATCCAAGGAACGCTGCACAAAGACCAAGAGGATACAGTGTTTTTATTAAGGAAGGACATGTAGAATAGGAAACCACACTGATTACACAGATACTGCCTTAACCTTCACTAGGACTGAATGTTATTCAGCTGTTTATGATCTGCCCTTTAACATTTTTAGTGTGTTTTACCAATAAAGTTACCGGTGACTTACATCACCAACACAATTACATTTCCAATATATTTATGTGCAGCAATAGTAACACAGAAAAGACTTCAAATATGTTTTGCAAATCAGCTTAGGATTCTTCTGTAAGGAATCACAGCATGTGTCAGAGAAAACGTCTTTGATCAGCAACGACAGAGAAAGCCGTAACTTTATATCTCATGCACAACAATCTTTTGTAAAAGTTCTGACCTTGATGTGACAGCTGTACCAGAAGTTCTCAGTCCTTCTTTCTGGCAGCGGTGTAGGTGGCACCCGAGGTACGTTCTGGAAAATCCAGGAAGGAGTTGACGCGGTTGTTTGCACTAAATTAACAGTTTAAAGTCGTGTGAAGCCAAGTCTCAGCTCAGATCTCAGATCCTCACGGACAAAGCCAAATAAAGTTAATGAGCAAGTCTGCAAGTCTTTGTTCTCGCTGGTGTTTTTAGGTTTGCATGCTGGCAGCAGCAGCAGCACATGTGTACTCAAATATCAAATATGTACTCAGGTTGTTGGGCAATGTCGTCGTTATTCACTGCAAACATCTCTGGGAATTTGCGCCACAAGAGTACAACTGAATCAACTGAAAAAGGATTTGTTTGTACTAACTGTTTGGCCCTCTGATTTAAAATCATCCTACTTCATGGATTTAGACTTGTATTTATTTTTTTTGTCACATGTACATATATTGTGATTATGTGATCTAATTGACGACCTCAACAGTCAGTCTCCCTCTTCTGAATTATATTATTATTTGATGGATTCCTATGTAATTTCGTACAGGCATTAAATAACACGTTATCTGCCGCAAAACTTGTTCATTTCACCAATATTTTATTATTGTGTAGAGTTACCTGTTGTCATCATCCGGGGTCTGTATATTGACCTGCTAACTTCTGACCTGGTTGATGAAATCTCTGTGTTTACCTGTAATTTGCTACTGCTAGTGTTTTGCAGTGGCTGAATATTTTTCCTATTCTGAGATTGTGGACGACAACTTAGTTTATGATGGACGTCCTTACTGTTCTGAGCCAGAGTGTACGGATGAGGAGCTCGTTGAAAGGAGGAACAGCTGGCTAAAAGAACAACAAGTCAACAGCGAATAACTCTAGCTATCATAACAAAATACTGGTGAAATGAACAAGTTTCACAGCAGATAATGCGTTTTTTAAAGGCTGGGTTTCGGTGCCCCAGTCCACTGGATCTAAATATCTTCCAAAGGACTAAAAATGACACCCAAGTGACCGTATTTCATGCCAAAGGGTTGAAAAAAACAGTAGTTTCCCTTTAAATGTCTTGACAACTGTTGGATGGATTTACCAAAAAGTTAATTCAGACATAGTGACTTTAAATCTTGCCACAGTCAAGCACCATTTTGGTATTCAATGCAGAATTTGAGAAGCAGTTGCACTGATTTAATGGGAACATTTTTGCCTTGGAGTTCGTGGTGAAGAACAGTCATGCAAGTTTTTTATTGGGGAATCCGGTTTGTCAAGCTTCACTTTTCCAGACTTTTGAATCTGCTTTGGAGGTCAGCTAAAACCTGAAGAGAGATGATCTGATTTTTTTTTTATTTTTTAAATAACAACTTTATCTCTTTTAAAATGAGCAATCAAATCAGCCCACTAGGGGCAGAGCCCAGTCCAGATGGGTCGACTGTAATTCAAAATCACAGGTTCCCGTGCTCCATCCAATCATCACATATTCATCTCTCTCCCTCCTCTGCGACTGCTCGCATCTACTCAGTATTCTGTCCCTTAAGGTTTGAACAGCTGTCTTTGGCTTTGATTTTAAAATGTATGCATCCCACATACAGTATGCATACACTGACAGAAATATTGAAACGTAAGATGACTTTTTCTTTTTTTGTAATTTAGTGCACATATTTCGCATCACTAAGATCTTTGACATTTATAGGCAAGCGGAAAATGTATAGGTTGACTTTGTAATAATGAACCCATGATGTGTTTGTGAGGCTGAATAGGTTAAAGCATGAGTTTGTATGAAATTAATGTGTAGTCGATACGTTGGCATTTAAAGCCTAAAGATCATAAACACTTCTGTTATATACTTGGATTACGTATAAGGTCAACGCTGTGGACCTAAATCTGCAACTGCAACGCTCTTGATGAAACACTATGGATACTGTTATCCCCCATATGACCTGTGAATTCACAGGCTGGTAAATATCCATTGCCTACACTCTGAGTTTAATTATACCACTAAATAAGATATTAGCGTATAGGTTAAAAGCCCAGAGCGTAACTTTCACACGCTGTCTATGAGCTGCCTGCTTAACAACAAGGCCAGCGTGCCCTTCACCAATGCACCAATGAGTGGCCAATAAGGTGATCCATCTTAAGGGCAGACTGTGAGCACAAAGCCACAGGCGACCACAGCACTTACTCTTTTTGAAGGATTACCAAGAAAGAACAACTGCACTTTTTTACAGTTAGTGTCAGAATAAATCCAGATTTTTTCTTATGATTTCATGTAACTTAGGGTAAATATATAAATTTAAAAACTTTCCAGTTAGGTGAGATTTGGATTTCTCTGCATGTCAAAATACTGTGCATGACTCTGTACTAAGAGCAACGTATGTATGTCTCTGTATGTTATATTTATACTCAAAATCAAAAGAATGAATTGAACAGTGCCCTAACGACTGCTCAAATATGAGCAGCTAATACTTGCATACCCAGCTAAGCTAAGCCAACATGGAAGTACTGAAAACTCCACTTCAAGTTAGCTCCAAAAGCAGATCAGTCCCCAAAGACCTTGGTAAAATGTTCAACGTTACAGGTAAGTTGCACTAAAAAGTTTCGCTCTCCATAGCTAATTTCTAATTTTGGATAACTGTACATGGGTGAATTCTTCCATAACTCACCCTTTAAGATTATGTCAAGACTTACAGTCATGCATAATTTAGTTAAGTGGCAGGTAGGTGCTTTGGCAGGTAACTTTCTGCCTCAGCAGTAGTGATGGGAAGTTCTGCTCTTTTCTGAGAGCCGGCTCTTTCGCCACGGCTCCCAAAGAAGAGTTGGCTCTTTCGGTTCCCAACTAGATCTTTATTGAGTATCATTTATAGCCTGATATGTTAGGCCATCACAGCAAATACTTATTTTTTGTGTACTGAGAAGCCCTTCTGCATTCAATATTTTTATGAAAAGCCTAATAATATTCTCATTTTTGTGCAGTTATTTTGATACAAAAGCGTTGTTAATTTTGTTTAATATTTCCATAAAACTTTAATTGAGCAAATAAATAAACAAAACACTACAATCACATCCCACAGAACCAAATGGAGCCTATCCCAGCTGTCATCAAGGGAGAGGTGGGGTACACCCTGGACAGGTCGGCAGTCTATTGCAGGGATAACACAGAGAGACAGACAACCATTCACACTCACATCTACGGCCAATTTAGATTCACCAGTTAACCTAATGAGCATGTCTTTGGACGCTGGGAGGAAGCTGGATTACCCGGAGAGAACCCACGCAGAAAGTCCCAGTCGGCCCATGGATTCCATCCCGGGACCTTCTTGCTGTGAGGTATCAGTGCTAATCACCTCGCCACTGATCCTCTCATGTTACATACATTCAACAGCTAAACTGGCCTATAAAAAGAAATTACAATCTGATCTAATGTGGGGATTCATAAATACAAACCTGTAACAGGCACATTGTCTTACTGCAGATATTGCACATATTTGAATTGCAAATATACGAATACTTCTAATACTGCACATGGATATACTGTACAGATGAGCTCAGGCACATATACAGCTTATAAGATTTCTACTTATTACTGTCAGTGTTGTTTTCTTAATTCACATGTTTTGTTTCTCTTGCTCCATTGTTGTGTTGTTCTGTGCTCTACCTGTGATGTATAGGTTTATGGAAATTTCTTTCTTAATGTGACAGTGGCTCTGTGCTGCAGCGTCATTTTGGATAACCTACAGGGATCAGTAAAAGTACATCTTATCTTTGGGGAGGACCTCAGAGACGTTTTTATACATCTCCTGACGCTAATTTCACTGTGATTAGCCACGTTGCTGCGGCTGACAGAACTGACGTCTGTCGTTTGTTTTGACTGGCAAAATCTGCACTGGAGTGACTAATTTTCCATCAGTCGCTTGCGCGGAAGACATAACAACAGGGACTGGATATACATTTGGTAGAGGCACATATTTTACTTTAATAAGCACAATGAATACATTAATGAACGAATAAAATGTAGGACGCGTGACATTCGTCGACACCGTGACGGCGTCTCCACTCCTCGCGGATGATGCCCTCCTTTCGGCTCCATCGAACCGTGAATTTCAGCAGAGGGGCAGAAAGCTGAATGCGTCGCAGTGACGGTGGCTTTCTCATTCTAGACGAGCAAGGAGCAGCTGCCACAAGTGTAGGAGTTCAGATGAACTACTGTGGAGTAATAGTACAAAGGAATGTGAGACTGATGATCAGCACGGAGCGCCGGCTGACAGGCTTTGTATGAGAATGAGGAGGTGAGGTGTGAGCCGAGCTATAAGGGAAAGCTCTCAGTTTATCAATCTGTCTTCATTCAAAAGCTCACCTGTGGTCACGAGCTTTGAGCAGTGACAGAAAGACTGAGATTGCAGATACAAGCCGCGGTAATGAGTTTTCTCCAGTGGGTGGCTGGTCTTCCTCGGTGTTAAAGAGATCTCACTGATTGTGCAAAACCTCCACGCTGAATCACTGCATTATGAGGACACACACACGAAGAGACACACACACACACACACAGGTGGTTCAGGCAACTAATGAAAATGCCAAGTTCTGTTTGGAGGAGTCCTCAGGCATGACCAACTGGGAAGACACTACAGATCAGACACTTAAAGGGATTCCATCTCCCATCTGTCCGGGGAGAGACGAGGGTTCATCCATGTTAGCTGAAGGAAAAAGACCATTTGTGTTCGATGATTAAAGCTTGAATCATTGGTTAGAGCCTTTCTGACCACAACATAATGGCTTCTGTGTTTAAACTTTGCTGACAAACTTTTAAACATTTCCACAACCTCGATGCTGTTTGCTGTAACTTTCATCTTTAAACTGCTTGTGCTCTGAGATTGATTTCTTTCTATCTGGAGATCAGAGCATGCCCTGTCCAGGCCCCAGCAATCTCCACTCCTCTTATGAATTGACAAACCAAGGGCAAAAAAGCAGAAAAAAAAGAGGTGGGGAGGGGGGGGGGGGGGGGCATCTGTCTGTCCCTTTATGTCCCATCAATTCAAAAGCGAAATGAAAAACAGCTACAAAATGACTTTCTGAGTTCATTTCACTAAAAGATGCAATAAGACAACAATGCCTTACGAGCAGTCATGCAAAACAAACAAAAAAAATCCTCATTTGCCAAAGCAAATATGATGTTACATTCACTTCTTTTTAGCCACACAGACAGAATATATTTTCAGTGAGTATCGTCTTATGAGATACAGTAATTATTCCCTCACTCACTTCCCAGCGCCCCACCCGCACTTTCTGGATGTTTTTGATTTTAGAATTGGGTCACCTCTAAAGTTGGGGAAGTAATTAACAGTTTCCGAACTAAATCTCGCTTCACGTCCATTTATATTCACGTGTAGATGTCCATTTATAAATGTCTTGTGCACTCATTTGGATTAATTAACTGGAATTAATTAGAAATTAAGACTTCTTTAAAGTTTTAATGTGAGATTAAGAGCAATCGTTCGTTCGAAAATTCGAAAATATCAAACTATCTCATTATGTTTTGTAAAATGACTCAACATAAATTGGTTTTCTACGCTTTGCATGGGGAAACTGATCAAAAGCTATCACAGAAACTTTGTAAGTGACCAAATTAGAGGCATGCAAATCAAACAAATGGGCTTTTGATGCTCAAACAAAGGCTTGTCGTCTTGGATGTCTGTCATCAAGTGTTTGGAAAGCGGTCGAAGAAGACGGTTTCATTTTCATTATTAAACAGCTAATAATTGCTCTTCATAAACACCTTTCCAAGTAAGCAGAGCAAATGACAGATTCAATCACAGCCCTGCTATACCTGGTTTATTTTGAGTGTTTTGTTTGAGCACAGGCAGCCTGCCAGTTTCTTATGAACACAACCGTGTGTGTGTGCGTCACTGAGAAATGCGGGGAAGGCAGCGTGTTGCACATGTGTCTAGCGTATGTCTGTTTGGTGAAAGGAAGAGGCAGACAGGTGAAGAGAGAGATGGAGAAAGAGCGAGACATGTCGCAGCACCCTCAGGACGTCTCCTCTTTCCGAGCAGCTGTTGTCTGAGAGCTGGAGGCAGCACTGCGGCGCCCTGTCAACTCCTTCTCCCACAGAAGCCCCCGTGCATGCAAAACAGGCACAGGCTGCCCTCTCTCCTTGGCCGCGCTTTTCCGCCCCTTTTTGTCTCCCTGTATAACAGACACCTCCTTATTTTCACCCCACCTCCCCCTTCCCCCTTCGTCTTTATTCAAATCTATTTCAAGCCATCGAATGTGGCGCGCTCAGTAATAGTAACAACACACACAAACACGGCACACACCGCAAGTGACACGATATTACAGGAAAGAGCATCTCAAGGGCAGAGGCTGATAAAGAAAAGCAAACGCTTTGTTGCTTTTATTGTAGAACAGACTGGCTGTTGCGCTACTAGATGCGTCGGTTCCCCGTGCACAATGAAAACGAATGTTCTGATTTGGTCGACCACTAACGTCTTATTTTACTGAAAGGCCCCTGATGTGCGGAGAAATAAACCGTTCAAAAGCATGTTTTTAACTTCATTACTACGGCAGTGCCTCAGGTGGTGGAGTGGGCTGCGCATTTGTGTCCAGGAGAGTGTGTGAATGGGTGAATTATTAAAATGTCACTGCTAAGCTTAGAAAAGCACTACATGAGCAATTTTCCACACACTTAGAGACCGCAGCTAAATCTACAAATTATAAACCCATCTGGAATAGAGTTGTTTGTGGTGCGGACAATTAGCTACACTGAAGTCTTTTTACTAGACAAGGTAAGACTTTAGTGCCAACTAGTGTGCAGCAAAACACCTCAAGCTTGCAGAAGTTGTAGTAGAAGTCTGCACCATTAAGTATATTACTAAGTAAGGGGCATGCCCTACAAGGTATGGTTGAACAAGGGGCTCTGTATTGCAATTTACAAGAGCTCAAGACACAGTGACGCGGTGGTTAGCACTGATGCCTCACAGCAAAAAGGTTCTGGGTTTGACTCCACTGGCCGACTGAGGCCTTTCCTTGTGTCTGTATGGGTTCTCTCCTGGTACTCCAGTGTGAATGGTTGTCTGTCTCTCTCTCTCTGTTAGTCCCGTACCACTGGGTGTATCCCGGCTTTTGCTCAGTGACAGCTGGGATAGGCTCCAGCCCCCTGCACGAACCTCCAGAGGACAAGCGGTTACAGAAAATGAATTAACACAGGTATGATTCCTGAATACTGGCTTTGAAGCTCATCTTGGTAGTGATTGACTCCACCTGATGTCCAGCTAATTCAAATATGGTAAAGGAGATGGAGCGTGAGTGGAACTGAGCCAGACTCCTGGGCTAAGCAGCTAACCACCTGTGAAGACTCCCACGTGCCAATCAAAGCAGCCTTACACTTAATTATGCATAATTTTAAGCCTTGACTAATATAGAAATTCACATTATTTCACATAATTATCTAAAGAACCCACAATTGTTTATTATAAGCAGGTTTATTTGTGCTGAGGAGATGTATTATTATAACATTGAGGTCTATGAGGATCGACTCTTTTTTTAGAATCAGCCTCAAGTGGACACTTAAGGAACTGCAGCTTGTGTCACATTGGCTTTAATTTTCAGCCCCAGAGGTTTCCACTTGGACCAAACAGTGTTCCAGCACAGGTTTCAAACTGTGACTCTCTAAGTGTGAGGGTGCAGCCAGGTACTCTCAGTATTAACTTGGTGGTGGGGCTCCAAGGTGTAAAACAATCATCAGGTGTGATCACAAAAACAATATCTTATTTTGGTCTAATATAGTTACAACCAAGTGGATCTGAGTGTAGTCGTTTATAGTGACTTCAGTTGTGTTGTTATTCTCCATATGACGCCTGTTGTTCCACTATTATCCTCGACAGCTGTTGCTGACAACGGGAGGATGCACTTATTGACACAATACTTTAGATAAGCGCCCTGTGATTAACAAAGCACACGCCACGCAGCTGATGCTGAGACGACGTGGAGTCATAAACGGCATGCTTAACGTGACTGTGAGTCAACACAGTGTGAGATAGATGCGCTCATCGCCCGCACAAACAAACGCGCATACATGTTTACCCCTACACCGGCGAAAAACAAGATAAACTGGGATCAAAATTAGCTGATATTTTATTACAGGGCCCAAGTCTCTTCATTGTTGTTAAAAGGCTGCCATCGTGTGGTGTGAGTGTGTACTACATGGCTTTAATGCACATGTACAGTACAGTCATCTATATTTTCAATGTAACTTGAGCTTCTTTTGTTATTCCAGTGATTACATACACAGCTGGACTGTGTAACTCCAAACTGTGATATTTTATGGAAGCTTTTCAGACTCTAGTTGATGTTTTAAATGCATTTTCCGCCTGCACAAGACACATTTTCACACCACAGCATCACAAAGTAGTTTGCTTTTGTTCAGCAAACACTGTTTGATAGGCATTTGATTTCATTTCAGGTCCTCGTGAAAAAAAAAACATGTATGTTGTGTCGGTGTGGGTTAATTTGGTGTAAGCTTTGCTCAGACATGTTGAAATTCAGGCCAAACCACAAACAGTGATACCACATCTCGACTGGAGCATGACATGCTTAAACTCTTGCACCACAAATGTTTCGTCTTATGCTCCAACCAGTTACGAGAAATAACATCTGAATTTCTTTCTGGGTCTGATGATGTTCATTCATTCATCTTCCGTAACTGCTTGACCTGTGAAGGGTCACGAGGTGGGGCTCTGATGATGTTAGTAATGACGATGAAGTAAATACATCTGAACCCGTAAATGTTGGAAGAAATTCATATATTTCTGATAATAGGTGTGGTTTATCACGTCAAGCTTGGTTGGTTCTATTTCCTGAGAAGGCAGATGGAAATCTTTTACCAGTCTCTTTGTGGCCAACGCCCTTTTCTCCTCTGTAGTCTGCTGGGGAAACAACATTGCAGCCAGCCACACCAACAAACTGATTAAGCTGATCAGGAAGTCTGGCTCTGTCACTGGCTGCAGACAGGAGACTTCTGAATCAGTGGTGGAGAGGAGGACACTGAACAAACAGTTATCAGTCACGGTTAACCATGAGCACCCTCTCCAGCATATGATGGACAGACAACGGAGCGCCTTCTCTAAAAGGCTCAGACAACTTCGTTGTCTCGAGGAGCGCTACAGAAAATCTCTCCTGCCACAAGCCGTCAGTCTGTACAGCTCCTCATCTGTGTGTGACAGACGACACTGGACTTATTGTGTAATGGTGCATTTTGCACATGGTGTGCATAGTGTTCAATTGTGAATTTAACCTGGGCGGTGTGACTCGCTGAATGAATCCAGAATAGCTCCAAAACCAACAGGTAGTTATGAAGGATTATGGTCTTGTAAGAAATGATGTACGAAATCAATGTGGAACTGGCTACAAATAACACTACGCTGCATTTGACCTTTTATCTCATGAGGTTTAAAGTTTGTTCTTGACACCAGAAACAGCATTACACTAAAAACAAAGTATTGATTTAGAAGCTGTTTCTGGAGCTGTCAGTCATACAAAGATTGTGTATTCATACGGAGCCTTGAGTCTCTAAGGGGCCAAACAAAACAAAAATGAACATATGAACATTTGCTTTTTTTTGCAAACCTATCAAAAGCTGTCTGCTGACAACAAGGGGACATGAAATGTAGCTGAAAGCTCAGGGAGGGCTACCAGATCTTGCAAACTCATCAACCTATCACAATATGTGAGTTGCTGTGGCTACATAATTACATTAAATGAAAAATGGCTGACGTCTTGTGCATCACAGTCTCTAAATTTAGATTTCCTGTAGGTCAGTCTGGTGTATTTTGATTTAGATTCAAGAATTTAATATTCAGAGAGTACAGGTGGTTTGAAAGACATCCATGTAAAACTGGAATGTCCTTCTCGTAAAGTCTTACAATCTGTATACAAAACGTTTCCTACCTTGAGTCTGGAGAGCTTCAGGCCTTAAGGGAACCTGAAATTGTAGAAAGACAGGACACCAACAGGTTTGTCTGGATAACATCCCTCTAATTGTAGGTGAACACTTTGCCATCATCAGGCTGTAGTTAAAACCTAAACTGCAGAACAGTTACAAATTAAACTCATGTCCAGTTGCCTTTGTCCTAGCTTTGTCGCATCATGCCCTGCACCTTTAAAAACGCTTGTTGTGGACATGCAACAGGCTGATCCACCTGTGGAACGAACCCATAACCCCACACCTGTGCCATGACATTGGACGTGCACTTCCTGCGTCAAAGTCAACAAACAGGTCGGCTATTTGTTGGACGGCTGCAGCCTCTGAACGAACACGGCAAGTCTGAATGAAGAACTGAGTCCGCAGCTTGCCGTTAACTGTGCGTGTCGTCATCAGGACGGTAGTTGCGGAAGTGGCCTGCGCCGTTTGCAGAGGATGAGACCTGCTGGACCAGACCGGGTGGCAGAGGTGTGAGGAGTACAGGGAGCTGTGACACAAACGCTCAGGTGGATGTGGATTATGCATCAGCAGGTTTTTCGTCGCGTGAGATCCAACTCGATCCCGGTCTCGGTTCGTGTGTGACCCGTTCTCTGGTGCCGTTGAGGCTGAACTAGTCTCGGGAAGAGCGTTTTTGGGGGGAGCTATGGGTGCACTACAGTCCGTACCTGGTCACCAAGAATACGTCGATCTGGCGGAAAAGACGGGCTGTGAGTAATTGCTACTATTATTATAGTTTCTATAGTTGCTTCGCCTTCAATCTGAACCGCAGGAAGCAAACATGAGCTCGCTGTAACGGAAGTAACATTATAACGCCGTCTTATCTTAAAGGCTGAATCCGCCTATTTTTTTCATGTTAGGCAAGGAGGTGATGGTTATTTGCTGTAATAACACATGTCCAGCATCTATGTCTAAAAGGTAAACCAGTCTGTTTGGTGCAGTATGCTATGAATAATTTAGAGTGCAAGTTAATGGAAGTGAAACTTTACCCTGTTTACAAAGGGGGTTGTAGTTAATAATAGATCACCAGAGAAACATGTCAATCCCAATGATACAGTAGTTATTTTAAACTAAATCAATCCACGTAAGAAGGTGGGTGTGAAAGTCTGAGTGACCAAACATGAGTATCCGAAGGTGCTGCCTTGAAAGCACACAGCTCTGAATAGAGAACAGCTGTTGTCATATTCTCAGCAAGCAAATTATTGTGGTTAATCTTTGTTTGCATACAGGTGGCTATCTTAAATGTGGCTCCTCTTTGTTTTTTAGTTTCATTTGAGCAGATCAGAGTCCTGCATAAAAGATTCAAACAGCTGAGCCACAATCAAGAGACCCTGAGGTAAGACAGTCTTTATGTGTTTGTATTCTTTAAGCAAATGTTTTTCTTCTTCTTCTCTTGACAGCTTGCCAGGTTTCTTTGGAATTGGAAACCTGCTCAACAGGCTTCCTGTCAGAACGTACATGCATGTCTTATGTTTGTTAAATCCCTCTTAACGCCCACAGGAGAGATCACTTCAATGAAATCCAAGATCTAGCATGCAATCCAATCCGTGCCCAGATCATAGAGGCTTTCTTTGACAGAAGGTACCGTCATTACACCAGATTACTAGCTCTAATGTGACATGACGATTGTCACAAACAGCTCTTTGAACTGTAATTTGCCGTGTCTCCTCAGAAACTACCGCCAGAATGGCGAAGGGACGGTCGAGGAGATCGGCTTTGAGGAGTTCCTGGTCGTCATGTCTCATTTCAGGCCCCCGTCGCTGCACATGACAGGGGAGCAGCGTGAGAACGTCAGGAGGGAGAAATTGAGATGTGTGTCTTCACATAAATCATGTGATCGTGTTTCCTGATGTTATCTGTGGCTGTCAGACTGATTGCTTCGCCTTTCTCTGCAGTTTTGTTCAACATGCACGACACTGACAACGATGGGACAATAACCCTCGAGGAATACCGACATGTAAGTCTGTCTTCACTCAAAAAGACAAAAAGAAAAGGTCGTTTAAGACGCAGATTCTCCACATTTCTATATTCTGTGTAACTCCGCAGTCGTCTGTGAAGCCTCTTCACTAGTAGAGTCATTTTGTAACACACTTAATTTGCAGCTAATGAACGAAGAGAGGAGACATTTCATTCCCTCAGTTTATTTTTATTTATTTTTCAATCCTGCAGCCTTTGCATCAGTATAATTTATTTCTACTATTGCTCACATCTGTCCAGGTGGTGGAGGAGCTGTTGTCTCGTAGTGGGGCCCTTGAAAAGGAAACAGCCAAAAGCATTGCTGATGCAGCCATGCTGGAGGTGGCCAGTATTTCAATGGGTCACATGGTATGTACATTAAGCTATAGTGACTATCTAAAGCTAGCTTAACAGTAGCTTTGCATTAAAGTGGCAATCTCAAACATTTTAGTCGTGGTTGATTCAGCGACACCTGTTTGATACTGCAACTGATCATTTTTTATGCTGTTTATGGTGCAAGTCTGCAAACAGCAAGCTACAGCGAATGGATTTAGGGTTCCCTTGCTGAGGAATCGGAGGCGTGCAGCCAGCCAATCGCTTGCAGCTCTTCATCTATGAGATCACTGTGGCTGCTTCTTATTCTTCCATTACTCCCATTTGAAACATTTCAAACCGATGCACTTTCAGGAAAAATGCCAAAAATGACCACTGTTTTATTGTCAGTGGTTTTCATGTGAAGCTGCGTTCGTAGCGGTAACTTTGGCAGAATACAGAAACTTTGCAGAAATTTCAGCAGTGAGTCATAAACTGAATTTGCACGGCAACGAACACATTTATTTAAATGGAAATCTTTGAGAATGCCACTTTAGGTTTAATCATCTGCCCGGGACAAACTCAGTAACTCCACTTTTTGACACACAGGAACCTGACGAGTTCTACGAGGGAATCACGTTCGAGCATTTTGTCAAGGTTGGTGCACAGTTTGCTTGCTAAAGCTATGTTCTCACCACACTTCAAAACTCCATTCAAATGTAGAGTCATTAATATGGATCACGCCGCTTTGCACCGGGGTGAGTTTGAAATAACGTCAAACCGTGTTTTGCAGTTGCTGTGTGAATTTGACATTGAGTCGCGGATGAACATTCGCTTTCTGAATATGGACACGACAACACTGTGTAAATGAGGTTGGTACACTACAATATGAGGTGACTTCTGGAAAAGTCACAAAGTTACACTTTCACTATAGCATTAGCGGTCTGTTGTTTCTGCAGTGTGTTGCTATCACTGACTATATGCCTTACTTGTGTTGGAATAACTATGCAAATCCAAAGACAATGTGTTCGTAGTGTAATGTGTTAGAAGTATTTATTTTATTGTAAGCAATAATGTGAGATAATCAGAAGACATTATGCGCCTATGAATAACAGGATAGAGCAATAATAATCACATATCCAAGTCTATGCATGCAAATATGAATCTTTGAAGAACCTTTGAAGATGTTGTTGCCATAAATGAATAACTCAATAATCAGGGATGTAAAGGTTTGTCTCGAAATGTATCTAATAACATGAAGACGTCAACTTGAAATGCCTTTTACTCATGTCACAAATATGACTCTTGGTGCATGCTCTGCACTCTATATTTGCACAATAAAAGACCCCATGAGACCGACCTGGCTTCAGTTCATGATGTGGATTTCTGATAAAAAGGAAACGGGAGTGCTGTCGTGCAATATAAAGTGCTTAAAGGCAGAATTTAATTACTCCTAATTTCAAAAAGAGGTGACGATATAAGTCTCAATATACTATTTTTGTTTAGTCAGGTGCATTTTAACGGTTATGGTTTCATTTTAAAGGTGCACAAGCTATTCACCGTTTGGTGAACTTGAATGATGGAACTGATAGTTAGATTTCTTAGAAAAGTCAATGTACGCTGAGAAGGAACGATTCATGGAAATACAGATACAGACATTCTCTTTAGCAGTGAAAGTGCATGACGAGTTAGATAAACGGTGCTTACTGTGAGTTATTCAATGAACAGTCTCAGTGAATGAGAGTGATGCACCAGGTTTTATGTCACACCACCTATTAATCCAATTATTTAAACTAAGAAGAGACATTTACAGCTAGAAGTATTTAAGTAAGAAGTTAAAACTTAAAGATGATCATCACAGCATCAGCATCATAGCACCGACCTCACGTGAGGCGTTTTTAAAAGGGCTAAGTACATAAACGTGGAAAACATTAAAAAAAATCTAAATGAAATGTAAAGTGGGAAGTAAAAAGCATCCTAGAAGCAGCTGGGTTGTTTCAGTTCACTACTTTTCTCCTTCATGTGCCTCTAAATGGAGTCAACACTCAATAACAAAGGCTAAATATGTAAAAAATAATAATAATAATAATAATTAAAGATACTGGAAAAAGCTTTAATCTTAAAAATGTTTGCCATTATTTATTTGAAACTGTGCTGTTTTACTCGTGTTGTATTGTGTACTTAGTAGTCGGTGTTTACCTCCCCCTATCGGTGAAAACACTGCACTGCATGTGAAATGATGATGAACTTGCACCTGATTCTTTATGAAGCTTCAACAGCATTAACTCTAAAATAACACTGACGTTTCAACTTGCATTATGTGTGTTTCCATGTGCCCCTTAATTAATTTAAATTATCTGATTAATTACTACAGTCTGTAAAATGGTACCATTTAGATTTCCATGTTACATCCTAAGATATGATATTGTAGCAGTTATAGGGTTTATAATTGTTAAAGCATGTCATTATAGGCTATCAAGTTATGCATTGATCTATTTATTTATTTATTTTTTGCTCAGGGTTACGGGACGCGTTACTTCATTTGTGATGCAAATGTGATACAGGGCTGATCATGCAACAGCAGGTTAACAAATAGTTTCCATTTTGGCAACACAACCTTGCACAGTTTGCGTCAATCTCTTTGTACCGTCAGTCACGTGCCTAGAGGAATGATCTGAGTAATAACCTCAGTCCCCCGCGTCTGCGTTTGAGTGTGAAAGTTCATTCATGACATGATACCCTCCTCCTCAAAAAACAAACAATCCAATGGTTAAGCATATGTTGACACATTTTCTTTTGCACTGCAGACTGATGACAGGTGATATTTGTGGTCACACCAGCTGCAGCGGGGCCTGGGTTCTGTTGGGGTTTGCTTGTGCTGTGTGTGTTACCAACAAAACTGCACGCACAACATTTTTCCACCCCTCAAATATACAGAAAACAAACCAAAACCATATGAGTCAGGTGGATTTGAGATTCTGCATGACTTGACTCTATAGGATAGCTACCCTAACCCATCACCACAGAGGAGCTGTAAAGCATGGGTGCAGATCCTGGGGGGAATTTCTGAAAAAACATGAATTACCAGCAAAAAATAAATAAATCACTTTTGGGTGTCCGGATCGGACATCGGATCTGCGCCCCTGCTGTAAAGCATTAAGAAGGTAGTGAAAATGAATGATTAATGTAGACTGAAGGACAACTGTTGCCCTGAGGTACCCTCTGTGTTTGTGCTTTAAATAAGGCAGAGTTATAACAGGGAACTTGATTCATGACCCAGAGTGAATCCCCCATCTACTTCCAGTTTCCTAAAAGCTTGTGACTCGAGAAAAGTTTGCCAAAGAATTACTTAATTTCAACCTAAATATTTGCTGTCTATGAGATGACTGCTTTGCGTGCAGAGCTGCCTAATCATCTATTCAGAGAAGAGTATTTCTGACTTTTTTTATCCGCAAACCTCAACCCAACATATTACACACTTGCAGCTATATAAGGATGCAAGTATGCAAGCCACACACCGTTAACACATACAGTTATCTGACCCACACACACCCACACCTTGTGACCGGCCAGACGGCCCGCCAGTTTCACGAAATCTTTCCTATCTGATGCACCCTAATGCTGAACACATGCGTCATTCTGAGCTGATATCACACAGTCAGCGTCTCAGCAGCTTCCTGATTTTCCTTTAACCCTCTGGATGGACCAGTTCAGCGCTCAAAACAACACATGATGCCTCGCGAGCGCTTGCTGCCTTTCACCTTATCCGAATTAAAACACGATCGCGTGGAAACGTGCATTTTGCTTTGATTTATTTTTAATGCAAAAAGTCCAACATAACAAGGCGCGTGCAATGCATGAAAATCCAGGCACACTTTACTGCAGTCGTACAAAGAAAGTGACAAAGCAGCTGCAAAGTATTTGCTTTATAATTCTTTGTACAGTAAGTAAATTTATTTAAACACAGAATCTTAGGTGATAGACAAATTAAATAGGCATTGGATTCAAGCTTTTTACAGCATTCCTTTTTACGGAAACACATAAGAAAATAAATATTAAATAACATAAATAGGGTTTATAGGCTGATGTACCGGACAACTTCGTACTCACATACAATTTTAAAGTCCCAACAAGTGAGTAAAGTGCTGCTAGAAATTGACTCTCTACATCCAGTCTCAGGTCAACCTCAAACAGGTGTATTCTTTCGCGTCCTCCTTCTGCAGACTTTGCTTTTTAGAGTCTTCATTTCTTTCATAACATTTGCGAGGAACTCCTTGTAGGTCTTCAGGAGCACGCAGCCGTAGACCTTCTGCTGGAAGATGTTCTGAGATGGAGGTAGTGTTGTCGGCCCCCCCGCAGGCTCTGGTGCAGGCAGGTTTGGGAAGAGGGTCTGATACAAGTTTTTTACGCGGTTTGTCAGGTTCCTGCTGCGTGCAGTGACTCGGCTGATTTGAGCCAGCACTGGGCTTGTAGGTGGCTGCAAGTCTGTCTGCTGCTCGAGCACTCGCTTGAAATGTGGGAGGAAGGCTTGGAGATGGGAGTAGATGCTCACTATCCTCTCTGAGGTCTCCAGCCCGGATATGTTGGGATCAGGGATGCCATTAACTGACACTTTACAGTAGGACTGAAAGTTTTCGCCTTGGGAGACCATCTGCAAGAATATAAGGAACAGTTAGCATATTATGTTGTAAAAATACACCCTAAGACAAAGCAGTTTAAAGCCTGTACTCACATATATTTTGGACAGGTCGGCAGCTTCCCTGTGTGCGAGTCTGGAGAGCTTCAGATTCTGCTGCATAGCATTCCCACACTGCTGGTTTCTGCTTGCTGCCACAGTTCTTGTTGAATCAACAGCCATAAGCAGCAGGAGAGAGAGTAATGCTGAGGAGAAAGGAACTGGTCAGTTATCCTACATAACATTGGCGAGGGGAACTTCGTTTTAAAACCACAAGTGCGGAGCAAGAGGGACAAAAATACATTTTCCCACTAGCAAACATTCAAGTGTAAAAAAAAAAAAGAGCACCACAAGTCAAGCTGTATTACCAATTCAGTTGTTTTATAAAGTGACATTAAGCATCTTGAGATGCCGTCAAACATCGTCATCCACTTTAAATATTCTCCAAGCAGCTACTATTTCATGTCACTGATGCAGGAAACTGCAAACTTCAGTTAGTTTCACAACAGCTATAAGTCACCGAAAATAACCACAATAGCATTGCAATGACAAGATAATGTGGTTAAGGTTATTTTATTTGTGAATAAAAGTCAGATGCAGGGACACTTACTTGTTGTTGATTCCATAAACTGTTGAAAATTCATACTCTTTACATGACCATTCATTCTCTTCTCGGTATCACAGGCAAATTGTGCGGACTCGTCATAATCACACTCCTTTAAAACTTTTTTTAAACACAGAAACCACACATTTGTCACAGAAGGAAATGACGTGCACTTGTGAGGCAACCAAATTTCCCAGAATTTCTCTCGTTCAGAAGCGCCTTTTCTTTTTTTTTTCTTCTGTTTTCTTCTTTCTCCTGCGTTAAACAAGTGGACGATGTCCGTTCATGTCTGCCCTGTGTGCGGGCATGTAGGGGCATGCACGGATGAACATATACTTGAGTGGAATAACCATTTTTAAAGGCACTTCCTTTTTATTCTTGCACAGAAAAAATGTATACTGAGCCAGTGTATTTAAAACTCTCGGGGAAGGTTGATCTGCTGAATTTAGAAGACGGCGTCAGACATGCATCTAAATCAGTTAAGGAGTGAGGTCAGACAACACTTTGACACAGTTCACCAGCTTGATTTCTAGATCTCCCCAGAGAGCATGCGTGAGACGGTGAGAAGTTTGTGAAAGAAAGTCCACACTGCACAAAGCTGTATGCAGATGATGCATCTTTCTACTTTATAAAGCAGCACCTTAAGAAACATTAATCATTCTTTAAATTCAATAGAAGATACTCACGCTGTAACATACTAATTTGAACTTTTTAAACCACCACTCCTGCAGTCACTGCTGCCTAGATGCTGCAACACAAAATAATCCTTGTCTAGTCACCAAATTCCTCGATAACTGTAAGGGACATGTGTGAAATGTGGACAGTTCTCTTTTATTTTTTTTAAATAACTCAGTTTCTCTCAGAAACCGTTACTGTTACAGCCTCAGACCACATTTGTCGTAAATATTTTCACACGGCCACCCATGCATCAGGCTGCCAAGGTCACAGGAAATGTGTTTCTCAATCTGAGACTTTTATGTGTGCGTAAAGGAGCGAGCCTGCTTAGCCAAACTAGGCAATATATAAGTTTCATCACACCACAAGTTTAAGCGTCCTACAAGCAGTCAGAGGCGTCAGAGGATGAGTGCGTTGTGACATGTTGTGGTGTTGCATCCTCCGCTGATCTATTTAGATGCATGTGGGGTGGAAATGTAATTATTTATGACAATGGCATTTTTTTTTTTTTACATGTTGACTAATCAGATTGTCACTGACCCAGTAAATTTCTTGAATTGACGGCCACTTCTGCTTGTGATGTGTTCAGCAAGCTGTCTGCATCACAGGGTTCACTGGAGGTCAGAGTGCGGTGCAGGAAAGTGTTGCCCTGAGTGGAAGCAACAGGTTGTGTTTGCTGCGAAAGTGAAACGGCTCTTGGCGTGAACTCCACGTTTTCTGATGGCACTCACGTCTGGGTTTCAACACATTAGACAGTGCTGTCAAACCACTCTCTACTCGAGAAAAGACGGGGAACTCAGCCCACCACAACCGTGTCAGCACCTCTTCAGGTAAAGGCTTACCACTCTCCTGCCAACCTCGGGGGTTTCCAGTTGCCCCAGGGGATAAAAGAGGGGTTGTGGTGAGGCAACTGATGCAGATGGCGCCACAAACGTTGACGGTTCAAGGAAACTACAGTCGGATTCCTGCCAGCATATACAGTACAGAGGTGCCAAAAAAAGCCCATATTGCACCTAAATCTTGCAAGCTTGCCCCGAAATGTAAGGAAACTGGACGCTCTGCAGAGCAACTTCCCTCTCACCTCTTGTTCCTGCTTCAAGTTTCTGGTTTCAACACGTTATCTTTGACTTGCATGTGTTCGCAGCCTACGGTAAATTGTAATAAACAACATTTGTTACAATAAAGGTTGTGGCAGTGTCATCACGCTGAGAAAAAAAAAAAAGCAAAAATGAGAAGTCCCACACCACATTAGAGGGCATTATAAGGAAATTTCACCACACAGACACAAAAAGAAATGCACTGTCATAAGATGCAGGATGTTGATTGAGACTCCCTTTTTTTCAACAGAACTTCTTTTATTTTGTCTTTGAACTGCACAGGAAATGGTGAATAAAGTTCTTTAGGAAAGTCCCCTTTATTCTAACTAAATACATCTTTCTAGTAACGTAAAATTCACACAAATTGTAAAGTTCATACTTGTTCTGAAGCTCTCAGGCAAACTTATTCAAGCACCCCAACGTCACTTTTTTCTGCGGAGCCGTTTGTCCACAAAGGCTCCAGTTACGTGTGTGACCCAGACAAAAGGCCGTACTGCATATGAGAAACGTTTTCATCAAATTTCAGAAAGTTCATGAAAATGTAAAAGGCTGAAAAATCTAGTGGAGCCGTTCAGCTTTGGAACGCACTCCGGGTCGAAACGTAACAAATTCTGAAATTTAGGCGTCGACGTGTAAAACAAGACCATTTTTAAAGTTCTATTGCCTTCACAAACTGAACGTCACTGCGTTCCTCCGTTTAAAATAGACTGTGAGTTCAAGGGACATCTTCCACCTTTCAGCCCTGTGAGGAAATATGAACATTAATACAAGCTGTGTTTCCGAAATGAAAAGAAACCAAAAAAAAAAAAGGCAAAGAAACGACCTGTCAAAAACACAACAGGGCTGCATTCAAGACCACCATATTAAACAGCGTTTCAAAAAAACCGACCCATGATAAAATATTATTTATTTTTCCATACATATACTTCATTTTTAAGAGGGTTTTCACTGCATGGGGCACTCTAAATATGTCATATGAGTAGTGTTTTGACTCAGAGGTGGGCGGAGGGGTTTCAAAATGCTTCACGTTTTTACATTTTGTAAAAATCAATCGTCTCTCCAAGACAAAAAACTACAAGGCTAAAGGTGGTATTAGAAATTAAGCACCAAACAATTATCGTTCCATCCGGTAGAAATGGAATAATTGTGCAACCTGTTCAATGACCATAATGAACATGGCGAAAAATATGTAAATCTTATCATTAGACACTAATTACTCGAATGCAATCCAGACCCACGTATGCGTTGTTGTGTTTGCTTTCGTTGAACCGCTGATATTATAATAGAAGTCTGTGGTTCCATTCACCAGCATTTATACAATCTGAAAGTCTAGTGATTTGACTTAGCAATATATTGAGCTATTGTATGACCATTTCTCTATATTATAAAACAAACCAACAAAAAAAAAGAACACAAAGCAAAGTCTTTATCATTAAGATCTGTTATCAGTAATAGACCAGTGCCTCTGTATATTCTAGCTATATTCTCATGTACAAATATTCATATCAAAAATTATACAGCACAATTCTCACCATTTTCCTTTACAAGAACTTTTGATTAGTGAACATTAAATGATTCACAAGTTTAGATGAACCCAAAACAAAATGGTGCCGGCGTCAGTAGGTAAAATATAGATATAACAAACACGTAACTAAAATCTGCTTCAGGCACAACTTAAAGAAAGGCATTTGTGAAATTATCATATCAAATATGGCGCTTATGTCCAGTATCCATAGGCTGAATAACTGAAAAATGAAAATAAATTAAATTAAAAAAAACTAAACGCTATGATCACTTTTATTTACAAACAGCTAAAATCTCTGACAGATTCATGCTTCACTTCACAACCTGAATTTGTCCTTAAAGTGCATGCAATAATAAGCAGTTTTACCAAGTGGGATCTTGAGTTGTGACGTGATTAACGGGTTGATCAAGCTAATGCCAATTGATTCTACATATCAAATAAAAGACTGTTGCCTAGAAAAGTGAGGGACCACAGTATACTGTATGCATAAGCACAATATGAAAGGATGACCGAATGAACGAAAAATAAAGTGAACAAAGTCTGACTATCCAGTGACCCCATACAGTAATATTCACATTCAGAGATTAAAACAAAAAAAGAAAGAGAACGAACTCATAGTTGAAAAAAAGTAAAAATAAAAAAGACAAAGCAGCTTAACACTACGGGGGAGTCCGCAGCTCACATTCCACAATGTCCCTCCATGTAACACACACATTTAAGCATCATATGAACATGATGGGTTTCTACTTAAACATATCAAAGTGCCCATTTTACTAAAATTCCTGATTTATTCAATTCATACCAAAAAGGAGGAAATGGCATGGAGGAAAGAGTCTGTTATTCTGAACACATAGGTTTTCGAGTTACACTGACTAGGTTTGACTTTTATTGACATGTCGTCGTCGATTCTTTTGTTTTACTTTTGTTTTACTTTTCCAAAAGAAGCTCTCATTGCACGTGACATCTCGACTTGAAGATGCAATATCTAGGAGAGAAGAAAAGGAACGGAGAAAGTTATCCAGTTTCGTCACCGTGGCCGTGACAAACGAACAAGTGGATGTGAAAAGGGCACGGATATGTTGTCCTCTAAAGATAAATCCACTTTCATCTGTTGTCTTCTTTGGGGAAGTCCAGAGATCCCAGGCTTCCAAAGCCGAGGCTTCTACTTTCTGTGTCAAAAGCATTAATTTCTCTGTCCTGGCGTTCCAACAAGTGCTTGATCCTTTCAGTGCGCTCCTTCTGAAGTGCAGCCAGTTCCTCTTCAATCTGTTATCAAAAAAAATGTAACCTTTAGTGCGTTGTATGTGGTTAGCAACAGGTGTTGCTGTCAGCAACTTTCACAGTAAGATGTCACAAAAGCAATTTCCTAGACTTCCATTAAATATAAACATGATTTGTTCCAGTCAATAGCGTTAGCTCTGCTTAGCCCTAGCTAAAAATGAAACAACTGGATGACACAAATTCAGCTTACAATCTAATTATTCTGCAGCTATTTGAATTATTGATTAATGTTACTCGTGCAGTTCAAGTGTACTTTTTTTGGTCTTAAACTGTACCATAGTAAACTGAATGTCTGTCTCTTTTGTCTCTCTGTAGACAAAACAAAAGAAGCTCGCAGATGCATCCTTTCACTTTCATGCATATTATAGTCAAAACTATTCATTAATAATCAATAAAATATAGTACAAATAGCATTTTTACTTGCTCATGCTCCTCAGTGGTTGAACCCTTTTGTTAACATTTCATTTCAGTTTCATGTGGGCCTACAATATTTCACTATGTACCGCGATACTTCTGTCAATGCCTTTTTATCCATATATGCATAATGTGAAATCTGTCTCATTCCAGTTCATTGTAAAGGGAAGATTTCCACTTTAAACTCTTTTTTTACGTCTTAGGTTCAGCTAAGGTCAAAGCACAGAACGTGTCCACGGCCCATGCTAACAGCCCTGCCCTGTGAGCTTGTACTTAGGATGTACAGTAGTGCTTTAGGCTAAATGCTAACATCAAAATGCCAACACGTGCACATAATGACAGTATAAAGTCTACGCTGCTGTTAAGCAGGTTAAATATTTAACATGTTCGACATCCCGGGTTAGCACGTGCTAACGTGTGCTGAACAGTGCTACAGTGCAGAGTACAGGTGAGACTGATGAAAAGGTCATTAGTTTTGCAGGATTTTACTCATAAACCGAAGTAGTGTAAAGTAAATTCAAATTCATGTGTGCACAAACAATTCATGACAACATTCATGCAATATTTAAATTGAGATTTTTCTAAATGTAACAAAAACGTCATCCAAAAAGATGACTGTTTGCCACCACAATCCATCAAGTAGAAGTTGAGATTCTTCATTCTCAACCAAAGTTCAGACTGACCCTGTCATTCATAGAGCCATGCTGCAGCCAGTCATACAGCATATGACATTCAGTGTGCCACCCATAACAATTAGGATGTAAAGGCAGTGTCAGTTGATATGTTTGCCAGAAGCATTGTCACCACAGACTTCTACACTCAGTTTTCAGCCTGTTCGTAAGGCTCAGTGTCTTACAAAACACCATCCATTTTCCTCATTTCATGTTGGCTTAGGGAAGACTGTAAGGTTCCAGCGCCACCATCCCAACTTCCACCCCCATCTATGCAACCATCCTAACCAACCAGCAGCATCAGTGGGACTCCAGGTGTGTTAAAAACTGTAAACTCTATCAGCTTCTTAGAATGGATACCAGCTCAGAGACGTATGGATCTGTAACCAAAAAGCTGCCATAACAATGCTAACAACTGATTTAAGGTCATTTTTATAATGTGTGGCATCATGTTGCATTTACTTCAAGTATGTCTGGAGATGGAAGTTAGAATGGCTTTGATCTTCAACCTACCTTCTGTTCAAGGTGCGCTCTCCGTATGGAGACCTTCTGCTCAAGTTTCTGCTCCTCTCGCTCATGTTGGGTCTCCATCTGTGACTTGGTTTTTCTCTGGTAGGCGTCCAGGAGCTCCATCTCTTGTTTCAGCTGCTGCTTCAGAGCTTGGCACTCGGTTTCCTGCTCTGCTTCTAACCGCATCTAGGATACCCCAGGAAGACAGAAGTTGTTAAACTGCAGGCCAACGATCATTCCCCAAAAGTGGCTTTGGAAACCCAGATGGTTGGTGATGTTTAAAAGCTACTGCACACATAATGACACCATGAGTTAAATGTAAAGAACCAATGTGTTCTCCTGATGAAAGTACAAAAATGAAACTGACTAACAAGGTCCATTTTTTGTTGCTAATGACAAAACTCTTCACAACCCTCATACCGCTTGTGAAGCCATCATCTCATTGATGCTCTGTTCGTACTGCTCAGCCAGTATAGCCAGCTTGCGTGTCTGCTCCTCTTTCAAGCCCTTCAGGATGGTCTTATGGTCACCTTTTGGAGACACCTCCAGCTGATGGTTCCTAAGTGCTTTGTACTGCTTGTTCTGCACCTTGCAAGTGTCCTGGAATTGTTTCTTGATCTGCATCTCCAGGGTCTGAGGAGGGTTACACGAGACTCTTTCATGTTAATCAAAAGCAAAATCCAAATAGGATTCAGGACTGGTTTTGTTTCTGGTTCAAGTTTAACAACAGTGCTTAATAAAAACGTTTAGTTTCATGACTGTCTTTTCAACATCTCTCTTAATTCGCTTAATTTATTTTGGTTGTTAACATTCTCAGTCTACCTTAAAAAAACAGAGTAAATCATTGCATTTGCAGTAGATAAGGTGGGTTAAGTAATTAAATAATTAATAACTGAATGTCCTCACTCCTTTGCAATGCCGTTGAACATCTGAGTTTCTTTGACTGTATCTTCAAATAAATGGAGGAGAAAATATGTGAAATTGTTAAAGCACATACAGTATTTTGGAAGAAGCAATTCTCACGTCAACATGATTAAAGCTTTTGTACAGGTTTCTATATCGGAATTAAGAGTAAGACTACAAGCCACATCTCACGGATGTATTCATAATGAAATTTACGAACTTTCGTAAAACGTCTCAAAACGAAGCTTGCCAGATATCAGCTCGCTAAATGACTGCGCGCAGTAGAGAAGCAAGGAGGAAGACTTCGGCACCTTGAGGTTTCTGGGCTGCTGCCGCTGCTCCAGACTGTGTTTCCTATGCAGTTCTCTCTGCCGCCGGCCGTTGTACTCCTCCTGGTTTTCGAGCTCCGTCTGGTGCTGCAGCCGCATGAGTTCAACCCGCAGCTTTTGGAGCATCTGCAGCTGCCTGCGCTCCAGGTCCTGGGTGGACTCGTCCTGCCGGATCATCAGGGCATGTTCCATCTCCTTTTGGGTTCTCTTTTTGTTCAGCTCCTGGAAGGGAGGATTGAGGGATTAATACTTTTAATATGCAACTTCTGGTTGATGCATACAGTTGCTCTATGTAAGTATAATATTTGGTGGCTCCACAGGTAAGTATTCAGTGTTAGATCCTCTTCTTGTTCTCATCTTTTTGCTGATATAAATGAATAAATATCAAGCCTTCTTCTACCCTTCTATGCAGATGATACACAACTTTACGTGGAGGTGAGTTACATTTGCAGTATTCCCCTACTGTCTTGTTCAAACCCTTTTCAACTTGTATTAAACTTAGTAGCTGGCTTAATGTTTGCAGTGTGCACATTTTAGTTTCAGATTCCTTTTCTGTGTCATAACATTAAATTGTGCCTTGAATGCTTCAGGGTTTAAGGAAGTTTGGTCACATCAACAGCTTTAAGACCTTATTGCAGGTATCTTGTATTCAGTGTTGGTAAGTTGTGAAAGCAATTAAGGAACCTGATTTGGTCATCAACATGTTCTTGTGTAAGTATCTTCTGAGAACTGCCAGATTATTGCTAAAAGTGTGCCTGTCCTCATAGTCTTGTGTATATGTCACATTATGTAATAAGAGGAAATCACATTACCTCTCTCAGTTGCTCCTGTTCAAACTCATGCTTCCTGACGAGACTCCGGCGTTTGAGGGCCCTGCAGCTCCGGTCGTAGACAAGCCTCTGCTGGGCCAGAAGATGAGCTTCCTCCTCAGCCTGAGAGCGCTGCATTGTTTCTTTGTGCCTAGACAGACGCTCCTGCTTTTCCTCCTTGGGTGTACAAGGGTCTTCATTCATCTCCTGGAATAAACGTACACACAACACAGACAGGGTGAATGGAGTATGTAGGTGGGCATGTTCAGCAGATGTAACATGTGACTTCATAAACTTATTTGTCAATGATAATTACTTCCTTGATCTTGTCTTTGCAAAGTCTGTATTCCTTTTTCTGGTTCTCCAAGAAGGTAGTCAGCTCTTTCTTTTGCTGAGCAACAATCTGTTGCTGGATCCTCCTCTCTTCTGATGCAACTGACTTAATCTGTGAAGAGAAATTAAAATAATCCAATTATCCAATTTATTGATTGCCTACCTTAACACTGAGGCACAAGTTTGCCTTGAACTGAATTACATCACTCTCTAGTTTCCATCTCATTCATAAATAGAACCTGACGTAGAGGCTGTACCTCTTTGTCTGTTTGAGCAGCATGGCGTTTGGCCAGTCTTTCCAGCTCAATGTAAGTGTTGTTTGCATGTGTTTCTAATTCCTTCTGCAGCCGGAGCCTATGCTCATCCATCTCGGCCTTTAGCCTGTTCTCCAGGGCGATCAGCTGCTTCTGGTGCTGTCGCCGCATGCGCTTATACCCAGACATCTGCTCCCGCAGCTCAAAGTCCTGCTCATGCTCCTGGATCTACCTGATGCCCTAGACAGACGAACACAGGAAGCAGGAAGTAAAAGGAACTGGGCAGGCACAAAGAGAAAACACATCATACACACATTCTGCAGAATAAAAAGGTCATTATAAACCCCGATAACTGCACATCCTAAATACAGTGATGCTGTGGTTTAATTTTGTTCCTGATTATAATCAACTCTTGATGTTACAAAGCAAAATGATTTGCTCAATCTACCACCTTAGTGCCATTTCTGACATTTATATGAAGCCACTATAGACTTAAGACCAATCAAAACATCACTCTCGGTTCGAGAGAAGATGTGAAACTGCATCTTTTACAATCCCTGACAATCACTAAATCTCACTGGTAAACCACACCGGGCAGGGATTTACATGGAACACATATAAATGTAATGCACACACATAAAAGCAGAGGCAGAGAAGGAAGCTGAGGATGGAAAAATGACATCCATTAACAGGATCTGGTTGCCATGACTACAGATGTACAGCTGAGAACACAGACACCCCTTCCCTCCCTCCTCATCGCCGCGCAGGCAGCACGCACACACGCACACACTCGCCAACGCACACGCGCGCGGCGCGCGTACACACAGGCGTATTTTTTTTATGCAAACGGCGGAGAGAGGGAGCTGCGTACCAAAGATGCTGATTTGATGGTGGCAATGTGTTCACAGATCTTGCAGTCGAGAGACCGGCTCTTGTGAGAAGTAGGCCGCAGCTCTGGCCTGGTGTCCCTGTGCACAGCCTCATCCCTCACGCAAGCATGGTCCTGCAGGGGGGGAGGAAAAGGAGGAGATAGTGGGGCTGGGTGCTTCCCAGGCCCTCCGCACTCGCTGTTTCTGTTAGAGCCGCTATTACTGCCGAATCTCCCTGAATGCAGCACACATCCAGCGTTAAATGCATCCTTCCCCTGCTTGTTCCCCCGCTACTGTCTGCAAGTCCTTCCTAAGAGAGAAAAGGGCATTGCCAAACAATTGCAGGCACCACCGAGAAGGCAGCCAGTGGATGTAGTCGGTTTTTTTTTCCTGGCGTCCCCCTCTTCCCAAAGAGGAGCAACCAAATGGCTCCGATGGATAAGGGTGAATTATGCAATGCCTACCATTGATAATCAAAAAACGATACCACAGGGATGTATTTCACTGCCACTCTCCTTTTCCGTTTCAAAATGCAAGAGATATTTGGGAGGAAAAATAGTTTTCCCGTGTTCCTATGATCGCGTGTGGCACCATGTTTAAAAATATTTGAATCAGATAAGGCACATCCAAACATGGTTTTCCCTCGAATATGTCGCTTGGTGATCCGTTTGTATTCCACTCGAATTTCTGTCCTACATTTACAGCGCACTTGGTCATGGTAGGTGGTTCTGGTGCCTTCTATTCATCTCTTTCCTCTGTCCCTCTTCTACACTCCCCCTTCCTTTAAAGAGACACCACGATACTACAGGCACTTCTCAAAAAGGCTGAAGTAATGTCACATTGGATCAGATCTTTTAGATATAATTAATGGCCCAGTATGATAAGAATAATGTCATGTAGATCAGTATTAGATTCAAACAAAGTTGCATGAGTAATGTTTAATGTCTTGGATGTTCTTCTTTTTAAAATCAGTTGGATGGTGCGTATTTCTTCAGTCTTTCATTAGAGATAAATGGAACATTATTTGTCTAACCTGTATTATGTAGCTGCATGTAAATGCCCAGACAACATATGTAAACACCACACGCAACAATAGTGATAGCAGAATATGAACTGCCAGCTCATCTACACTCACCTATAGCAACAATCTACTTCTAAGATATTAAGAAATTCTGATTAGGCAGGATGACATTTGTGCTGCTGCAGGTCAAACGTTTGTGCTTCCCGTTTGTGTCTGCTGGTGTGGTGACAGCAAGCAATGGGGTTCAGGCTCGTTCACCTGCTTCGCTCGCCGTTTCATTTGTCCTAGATGAGCTTAAATCACACTTTAGCTCAGAGACATTGCCAAAGACATGAACATGTAAATGTGTGTGTGCACTTGTACGAATTGTACGTCCGGGTCTTGACAACTGAATTCATAATGTACCTGGTTTAATTCCTTATTTTCAATGCGAGGTTAATGAGATGAACATGTGTTGAGGCTGCAGCAGACAAGGCCTGGACCCAGAGCTTCTGCTCAATGTGTTAATACACTTCCTTATTGTCAGAAGTGACTTCAAGGGATTTTTGACTTATCTCTTTAAGCTGCAATCAGCTTAAAGCTGCAGAAAGAAACCAAGAAGATTTTGCCCCAAATAAATTTAAGGTGACTGATGAATCTTTTGAATGACGAACCAAGACAAGGGCGGTGGAGGAAAAGTTGTTAGTGTAAGAGACCCCCATTTAACTTCAATTAAGATACAACTAAGGATATTTTAAAGAAAGTCACTCAGGTTGCACACAGTTAACAATCAAGGTTGTCTCAGTTGATTTGTTCTAAGGCTTGTTGTTCTTCTTATTGTTTTCTTTTTATGTGATTCTTGTATATCTGGGCCTGATGCCATGCTCCTAAATGATTTTTTGCCTGATCAAATGGTCCCTTTATCACTTCCTGTGATGGTTAGGAACCTAAACATTTAAAATGCCTAAAACGTTTGTACAGTGTCGTATATGATTAGGTTCTCTGCCTATAGACATATCTGTTTATTCTGCTAAATGATCCTACCGCATTTCTGTTAGTGGAAAAGCACATGGACTCTCACTACTGTCACTCCTCTTGTCCTTTCAGCAATTTGTCCTGTAATATTCTGATCCAACACTAGATGTCACTGTCGACTCATTTGAGTGATGTCCCCTCGATCAGGTCAGCCTGTCCCTGACTTTTCTTGACCCTTTCAGTCGGCTGCTATTGAAAAGACGATGCTGTTACTGGTTAAGTGTTGCAATAATTTTAATTTCAGAGCCCTCCTGTAGTGGAATTGTTGCCCAATCAATACAGATTAAACTGATTCCTATTAATCCTGTGACCTGGAAGCATGAAGAGACATGAACGGACAACATTACATTACTTTATTATTAAGAAGCTGTTGGTTGATGATCATGTGATATAAAGGTAGTTTCACAATGCTGTTTATTCAAGATGTCAAGGTACACAGGTTCAAACTCACAAATCTGATCTATACTACAGTTTGACAGTGTTTCTCTGCACACAACAAGAGTTGTAGCCTGAATTTGATTATGACACATAAAATTACAGCTGATAGTAACACATAGTATCTCATGGCAGGAACCCACAAGCTCGTCTGTTAATTGTCTTTATTCAGCTGCAACAAACTATTTTTATTGGTGTCAGTGCTATAAAAGTCGCTGTGAACAGCTTGTACCGATTTCACTTTTCACCTTCGTGCTTCTCTCTGATCTGAACCGGTATGACCAGCTCGTTTCCCGGGCCGCCGACAGACGTCCCCGGGACCGGGGCCTCCACGAACAGAAGTCCGTCGGCAGACAGTGATGAACTGATGTGCTGCAAGTCGACTCCCTGTGGCAACCTTGAACAGATGAACAGAAAGTGTATTAGGAACAAAGGGGAATGTTTCAGTTTTCCCGATATGTTCATCACACTGAGGCTCATGAACCCAGAAAACAACATATTTCTGTAACTAAAGTCTATTAATTCCAAAAGGTTATCTGCGTTTTTGCAGATCTCTTGCCCCGTGAAAGTGTTTGATGATAAACTAAATAGAGATTTGACAATATATGATTCTTGTGTCTCAAAAATATTCATATTCTCACAGACAACCTACTTGTATTTACGCGTGAAGCACCTTGAAACCAGCCCATGCTCATCCTGCCTTTCTTGATGATTTCCTTCAAATGATAAACATGATAAGAAAAAACTGTAACTTTATCATGATTTGTGGTCAGTAAAGAAAAACAAAAAGATCAGTACAGTACCTGAAATTTGCAAGTAGCCCTCCTTCGTTGTGATTGTGATCTCCTCAGGTGAGAAGTGATTGACGTCCAGATTAATCTTCCAGCTGTCCGGGCCCGTTTGAATCTCTGATACTCCGCCTGTCAGTTGCTTCAGACCCTTTTGCTTCAGCGCCTCCGGGTGCTGACTGGTGAATGGAGGCAGAAGAGGACTTTGTGTAAACCCCGGCCAGGAGAAAGATGCCATTCTCTTCTTCGCCCAGTCTATCCAGTGCACATCACTAGGATCCAGGAAAGGAGGGAGGCCAAAGTCCTGTGCGTAGATACGGCTCGGCTGCGTCCAGTTTGGGAAAGGTTCCCAGTCCACATCTCGGCGGAAAATGGGACGGAGTAATATTTTATTTTGCTCCCCCATAGCTTAGAAAATAAGAACGAAGGAAAGGGTTGTTGAAACAGCACAGCGTGTAGCTCCACGCCGACAAGCAAGTCTAGACTGATGACCAGGACACCAAACAATAGAGCAATAGAGCAGCTGTTTTTGTTGTTCTGAAATGCTGACAGAAAGTGAGCCCGAGTAGAAAGCTGCTTTGGCATCTGTAACACTGCACTCACACACTTTATATACCCAGCTGATGCATTTTAGCACTTGTGAAGCAGCAAGTGTGATGTAAGGGATGAGAATGACTCGATATGTGATGAGCCGGGGCGTCACTCCTCTGTTGCCCCTGGACATGAGGAGGATAATGCTAATCATTTGTATTTATATCTCTTGAGTGTCTGTGGCAAGTTGTTGGTGAATGACTCTGGAAGCAGCAAGCAGACAGTTTATTCAGCGGCGGACTCTGCAGTCCTGTCACATACTGGTGCTCTTTGTCCACAGGAATCACAGCACTGTGTTATGCGAGGGAACAGCACGTACATTCAGAGTCGCACAGTAAACAACGGTCTTACTTCCAGTTACCAGAACCGAGACTGAAGACGGAGCCAAATTAAGTCCACTTCATGTGATAAACATGAAGTTAAAGATGTGTTTACGGGCAGGACAAAGCAATGGACAGAAAGAGTGACGCGCTTGAGAGGTGGTGAGGAATTTTTACATTGACAGCTACATCTTCTTGGGAGATTTGCTGGCCAAATAATGAACTAGGCTTTAGGGGAGTAAATCAGAAAGGGATGGCATTTATTGATGCCAACATCTGTGGCCTGTTCAGCTGCTTTCATCCAAGGAATTAGTCAAAGGTATTTTTGCAAGTTAATAACAAACATTGGATGCATGTATATGTTTAGATACCGACATGTTTGTCATATGACGAGAGGAAATTTTATGAACAGCTCAAAAATGAGTGGACGCTTGACTCAAGAGCTGTTTCATTGACAGATGGACATGATTCCTTCATTATTTCTCCATCACTTAAAGGGGAACTACTGTTTTTTGTTGGGTTTTTTTTACAACCTGGAGCTTATTTCTGGCATAAAATACAATAATTTACTCACCCATATAACTTTGGTGTCGTTTCGGTGCCCCATTCACTCCCACTATGTGGATATACGCAGATCTAAATATTGTCAGACCGACTCCAAGTTATAGAGTTATATGGGTGAGTCAATGACTGTATTTTATGCCAGAATCAAGGTCCAGGTTCCAGTAATTCCCCTTTAAGCACTTTAAAATGTCTGGGGTTGTTTCCAAGTGTTGCGTTGGAACCTGTTGCCATGAAAAAGCCATGGATACAAGTGAAACAGGCCGTTCATCAATTGCAAGAGACAAAGCAGATCCAATTACAAGAAGAAAAAAAGTATGGAAGGCCTGAAATGACGAATGATCTGAAATATACGTCATCTTTAAAAGAGGCAGAAATGAACCAGAGTCATTTTATTTAACAAACTGGAGTGTTTATATAGCAATTACAGTACCACTTTGCTGGAGTTTCATCAGTTAACTTATTACTCAATGAGGCATACGGTCACAGCACCGGAACAACTTATTGCAAAGTATTTGAACTAACAAACCTGAAACGTACAACACAGTTCAAATTAAAACATACAGCAATCAGTGCTACAGTTTTTTTTTGTTGTTGTTGTTGTTTTCCACAGTAGGCGTTATATGTTATTGTTTAACTGTGCTCAGACCTTTGTTCGACCTCATGCTATAATTTTGCATGGGTGCAACTTACAAGGTCTACAGTCAAAATATATACCGTTTGTAATTTCCGTCTGTAATAGACAGTATGTGTGTTTCTGAGAGTAATCTGATATTTATATATGATTGTTTGAGATTCTATTAATTTTTCTATACAATCATTTTCTAGTAGATGGAAATATGAATGTGTTATGTGCTGCCACGAGCAGGATAGAAGGTTAGGAGGATTCACTTGCTCTCTCCTTGCGCTGTTTTCTGAAATTGAAAAAGAGAAAAAAAAAATTGACATATCATCTAAAGGTACTAATTGTTCAGATGAATTAAATCAGGTATTAATTCTGTGTGGTACCTTTTCTGTTTTCTGGAGTGGAGCACAATTGATGTTATGATTACGATCAGTGCCACGGCTCCGATGACTGAACCAGCCACGATTCCTGCGATATTACCTGAAATTAAAAGTCCCAATAAACTCAAACCAGTGTCTCCATATGAAATGCTTTTGATTTAGATACTTATTATTTTATTTTAGGAGACCTCTAGACCTCTGCGACCTCACAGGGATTAATTCAGTTTTGCCAAAACAGGATCCTTCATTTAATTTCTTTCAAATCATATGCTTTATAGTTCTCTGCAAAATTTGTCCATGGCATCTTAATCGCACAAAATAATGACGCCTCTTTGCCAGACAATATTACCATTTGGCCTAGAATTAAATATATCTCACACTTTATTTGTCTTATAACTGACTTTTTCTGTAGCAGCACCAGCAGGTCATATGCATCACTTACAAACTAGAATATACATATATATTAGGTCAGAGGTTAGAACCAGTATGATGATAACAGGTAACTCCAGACTCAATGGGGAATAGCACTAACGTATCATAAAAAAAAAATATTGGTGAAACAAAGAAGTTTTACAGGCTGCGTTTCGGTACCCCAATCACTCCCACTATTTAGATATACGCAGATCTAAATATTGTTTTTAACGAAGTTCCTAGACTAAACAGTCTAGGAACTTCGTTAAAAATTAAAATTAAGTAAAAACAGTTGTAGGTAATCTTCGTTAAAAAAGTTTAAGTGAAAGTCATTTAATTTTTGTGCGTTCCAATACTTCAGAGCTGATTCGATGAATCAAATGATGCGCGCACGCACACACACGCACACACGCACATGCTGACACACACGCTGATTTGTTCATTTCTGAAGATCAACATGTCACTGTTTATTGATTACTTTTTGCAGTCACACTGGACACCACAGCAGTTTGTGTCGTCTCCAGTCCACTGGCCGTTGCCCTGGCACGTTCGTTCAGGTGACCCTTGGAGGGAGTAGCCCTCATTGCAGGTAAACCGCACCGTAGCTCCCTCTAGATACGTGGTCCCGTGCCTTGTCCCATTGCCCGGTGGTGGAAGCCACCCGCAGGATATCACTGCAAGGAACAACCATGACAAACACTGTGGCAACATGTTGTCGTGAATAACCACTGGAAAGTTTGTGGGATAAACCTTTTACCTGGTTTTAGATCAGATACAAGAGAAATGTGACTCTGGAAAGATATTTTGGTCGCATTTCCCATCGCTGGGCTGCGGCCTACCAGGGTATCATACCTGCGGTACAGAGGTGACAATGAGCAGATGCTCAAGACTGAATCAGCAGAAGACAATCAAAACTTTTAATCCTTAATATAGGTGAAGCTCTAAAAATGTATGCAACGTTTTCCATAATGTGTACCTACATACCTACATAACTGAGAGCCCTCTCCTGTGCAAATCTCAGCTGCCTGATTGTTCAGAGGATCATCTGCACTCTCAGGGGCAGAAAATACTGGAATAAAACTGGCATTATGTCTGGGAGCATGGTAATATGTGTCTAAAAGGTATACTGAATCATATGTGAACAGGGCTGACTGGTTGGATACAGCCCCTGCAAGACAAAAACACATGGAACAGAAATATGTTACTGGTTTCTCTTTTACACACAGTAAAACAGTGACTGTAATTCCTCATTATAGTCAATATAAACTAAAGGATTTCTTACAGCTTGCCCCGAAGCGGAACACCTCGTTCGGATCGCTGTGGTTCTGCACGACTTGGCCATCGCTGAATAAAAGGTCGTCTTTGGCGTTACCGTTCATCTTTCCCAACAGACCAAGAGTTAAGTCTTTAAAATCCTCTGGCAGGAGGACAGTGGTTGTCATGGTTTCCCCCCTTCTCCGCACTTCCACCCCAGCTCCAGAGGGGAACATCACGGTCACGTTTGTAGAGGTCGGAGAAAACACAAATAAACCTGGAAGAAATTTGGTTCAGAGGTACAAAGTCCCAAAATCACGTTCACCGTTCAATAAAGTGAAAAAACTGATAACGTTTCCCAACTCAGATCAAACAGCATCTCACCGTGCAAGTCCATCCAGCTCTGCTCAGCAAAGGAGAGGGCTTTTTGATTCTGCAGCACTTCTAGGCCATTGTGATCGCTGGCCAGACGCACCTCAATGGTGTCCGAAGAGGCTTCTTTCATGGCTACAGCTGACAATTTGGTTGCTTTTATCGCAGCTAATGGTGAGAGAATCAGATTAGTGAGGCAGGAAAAAGGGGCCATAGTAATAGTTTGTATGAAGTATGTGCGTCAGCTTTGGAAATGTTTTCTTTTCTTGGTGGCTTTCAGTATCTCACCATTCACTGGTTCAGTTCTCCCTTGGATTGTCAGCCGTTTCTGCTCCGAGGTCAACAAAGTGTATTCCCCTTTGCCATTGAAGGAGTAGTTGACACCGTCAAATGTTACGAAGTGGGGATCTCCGAACACCACGGCTGGAGCAAAAATTAAAAATCAAGACTTCTCTCCAGACAGCAAACATACGAAAAAATACAGGTTGCCATAACGATAAACTCACCCGAGTTGGGTGGCTGGTAACGCCTGCAGTCGCTTGAGGGCCGGTGTTTGAAGTAGTAGTGGCAGTGGTCAGACCACAGGCAGCAGTAGTAGAAGCTCAGGACGTCATAGACCCAGTGGGAGAGTCCGGGGATACGAGGGGGATTCTTGTAGGGAGGTGAGCCCCAGTCGTGTGCGCGGTCTGGAGTGCTGCCCCCGATTGAGTCTGCTGTCAGGACCTGAGCGCCGGTGCTGTCGTAGCAACACTGCTGTCCTGCTGCATACTTAGGACTGGTGATGAACAAGGTTAATGTGAGCTTACAGTTACAATGCCCAGCATCTGCGGAATGTTTACCGTGTGCATGTGTTTGGTGTGTTAGCATGCTAACATTCGCTAATTAGCCTTACCCATCAAGTTAAAAGGGAACTACTGCTTTTTACAGAATGGATAACCTTATAAAATATGATCATTTACTCACCCATATAACTTGTGTATTTGTAAGTCAGTCGGGAGATAATTAGATCAACGTATATCCATATAGTGGGAGTGACTGGGGGCACCGAAACGCAGCCTCTAAATAAGGTTGTGGACAAACCATAGCAGTAGGACATTACAGGTAAACAAACCGACCTTTGAGTGTGTGCGCCGCTCAGAGATGACATCATCCAGATCAGAAGACATGATAAGGGCTAACTCCAGACTCTACGGGGAATAGCACTAGCTTAAGATAACAAAATATTGGTGAAATGAACGAGTTTTGCGGGAGATAATGCGTCATTTAGCGGCTGCTTTCCGGTGCCCCAGTCACTCCCACTATATGGATATACGCCCGAACAACTTCAACTTACACAAAAGTTCTATGGGTGAGTATACATATTTTATGCCCGAAATGAGGTCCAGTGTTGTAAAAAACAGTAGTTCGTCAGTGTTGTCAGATTTATCATCTGGTAATATCAGTGCATTATCAATCAGTTGAGTAGTTTTTGAGTAGATTTGCTTGACAAGATAAGTGCAGCTGTGAGGACGCACTAACAATCGTAAGGACTCACCTGGCTTGTATAGCCCTCACACAGTGAACACTCCCAGGGTGGTAGGTGCACACACTGCCTTTCTCTATGTCACAGCCATAGTCGGTCTGAGGAGAAAGATGCAATGTCTGTAATCAGTTCACTGTGCCAGCACTTAAAATGCAGCCTTGATGTAACATACGTCTTTATTAAAGCCTAAACCATCATGAAAGTTTGATTTTTTAGCAGTTGTGTTATATTAAATGCAGTTTCGATTTGAAAATAGTTCATGCTGCTCACTACTTAGTCTAGAGGCCTAACTGTAACGTAATAAACGAAGACCCTCCAGTTTGCTTATCCACAACTTGACGGAGATCAGCTTATCAATGCATTTATTGTATGTGCCACTCACCAGGAACTTTAGCTTTACATAACCTTGAGTATAAATTATCAAACCGTGTTTATCAAATCTACTGAAACGTGCCGGCCATACTTCTTAGAAGTGCTGCCATTGCGTCTTTTTGACTTTGAACTGATAAGCATCGAGCATCATCAAAAGGCCAAACAGTATAAACTCATAAAGCGATTGCACGTCTTTATCTAGCACATAAAATAAGACTCCAATACTTGGATGGCCTCTCCGTCCAGTCAATTTGAGATATATTAAACTGTGATATAATCATACAAGATGTGTACAATTGCACCCAGGCCACGTGTACAGGCCACACATCGACATGCCTTACATCTAAATTCTTCTCATCCACTGAACAACTGAGTGAGAATATTTAGTTAATTTAGATATTATAGGAAATTTCGCACCACTAAATAAGTGAGCATATTTTCAGCAATGATGTAGCAAGTGAGTGCAGCCAAATCTAAATGTTCTACTCTTCGCACTTACATGAAACCTCCCCGTGTCTGCCCTCGACTGAGCCAGAGTGCAGGGGCAGTCGATGATCTCATTGAGGAAGTTGGGCAGCTTAGTTTCCAGCTGGTCCCATGCTAAACATTTATCCAGGGCCCAGGCGGCCGAGTTCTCCCTGAACTTCTCCTCCAGATGCCAAGCCAGAGCGTGATCCTCGGTCCACGCCGCTTGAACGTTCCTGAATGAAGCACGTAACAGATATACAGCTATCAAGACACTTAGGCTATGAATTTAGTGACATATAATGATCTTTTTGTTTGTACATACCACTTGCCGTCGGGATGTATGCTGGAGCTAACACGCACAGAGCCGAGCTCAAACTTCGAGAAGCCATTCTTTGCTGGTTCAGGCGTAAAGCTGAAGGTACCACTGTTGGGTTGAGCTTTTCCAAGTGAGTATAGATACTGCCACTGACCCCGCCAAGAATCTGTGTAGGACTCTCCTACAGAGGAACAATTGATATAATTCAGTGTTTTCTCTGATCAGTAAAGTCATATGACCCGTAGTGTATATATACTATTACCAACCTGTCTCGCTGTATCCCCAGAGCTCTATGTTAACTGTGTCTGCTCTGACCAAAGAGGTATTCCATTTCAATTCAAGAGTGCCTGCGACACCAGGCGTGCCGTAGTACTGCCACTTTGTTGAGTTGACCAGAATCGCCTTGAAGCGAGAGTTCAACTTGCCGGTGTGTACTGCAGCAGAACATGCAAATCAAATAAATGTGAGATAAATGCCACCTTTAAATGGAGAACCCTGTGTTTCAGCAATTTGAGAAAGAGTATAGAAGCGGCGTGTCTGCAGTACCTGAAAGCCAGTCTCCAGCCCGATTGAATGTGGTGCCGTTGTTTGAGGAGATTTCCACAGGAATCCATCCTGTTTCATATAACGTTGGGGAGATACAATGACCTCTGCCGTTGTCATCCACATAGCCCTCAGTGTCTGCACTACTGTTGAACCTGCCATTATAAAGAACAAGCCATACATTTCTAAGGTTTCATGGCAATCCATTCTTCATCTTTAAAATGGTAAATTGCAAAAAGAAAATGTCAACTACAAGCTACCAACTCCAGCTGAAAACTCTAAAACTTTAGTTTTACTTGAGTCATTATTCCTCATTTACAAACATTTAGTCAAACCATAGCAGGTTCAGGAACAGGGAGATGTAAAACAATGTCTTACCTGCATATAATCTGTGAACTCTTATCGAATGTTGCTTCAAGGATGACAAAATCCACCCCGCCAAAAATGGAACCGGAGTGTGGCATGAAATCCACACAGTACTGTTTGTAGTCAGCGCAGCAGTTTTTCAGAGACACGCATGTCGCGTGGCATGAACACGAGTCTAATTTCTCCCCACACTTTCGTTCACATGACTGTCCTGCTCAAAAAAAGGAAAGAAATATTAAGTCCTTTAAGTCTGGAGTTTTATGTATAGTATATAATAGTAATCATGCAGAAGTTAGATTGGCTTATTATTAGATTAAAAACATAACTTGTAATTTTATTGATTTTAAATTGGAGTCCCAAAAATATGTAAACAGACTTTTTATATTATATGTAATAAGTCAGATTTTTTTTGTTTATATATACGTTTTAGCATTTGTAATTTCTGCTTAATGACTGCCTAAATTTAGATTTAAATTAAAATATTCTAAATAACTAATATATAGAAACACAGTTATTATAATATATTAACCCTAAATATAAATCACATTCCTTATAATTCACCTGTATACTTACCTAATGTCCTGCAGATACACAGAGCCAGGAGGACCAGCGCCGTCACTGTGAGCCTTCCCATCATGTCAGTGTCAAACTGTCAGCTGAGACTGCTGCACAGAGTGAATACTCAGCATTTCCCTAAACCTTGGACCTTAGATTATATTCATTTGCAAACATGCGTTTAATCATCAACCACAGGATGATATTTTCAGCTGCATCTTCACGTGACAACCTTTAACCACCTCCCCCTTCAATCAGCTCAAAACACTTTGTTATCAGCTTGTTCTGATTACTGGCAGAAACACGATTAGGCTCTTTATTATTCATTATCATATCTAGATAAAGGTACAACTTATCAAGACATACTTAGGACAATCAGGAGTGTTTTTGTGAGTGATATAAAATAATAAACTTTATTTAACTACCAGAGTAGTCCAGCAGGGGGCGCTGCTTCCTGCACAAAGAAACAGTAGAGACCCATAGAAGCATCCTGCTGATGTGTTTTGTGATGTCTTTGCACTCCCAAAAAGACCTGCACCCAAATCCATTATGGTTCAGCATGTTTTAATATAAAGGTACAACATGGTTGAGGTATTATAAATGTTACAGTCGTGGCTTCACACACATACAGTATGTTTGTTTCCTTTGCCGTTATCTTCTACAGATTATTTCAGTATGACAACAAGTGCTTCTGTTTTCATTAAGTAATGTGTCCATGAATCGGTTTGTTCTCATACAGGTGACTGAAACCATCAGAGCCTGAGATATCCTGGCATGGCTCTGCTATGTTTTGCGCTCTCTACAACTAAGGTATATTGGCAGTAGCTGTGTGATAATATCGTGTACTTCATTGTGTAACATTGCCCTAGAGATGCAAAAATAAAAAATGAGCTGACATGAAATGCATGTTGTAAAGAGCAGCCACTGAGCAGGATTACAAGATGGTGATGATTCAAGATGTTCAGCTCTGAGACTGAAAGGAGACAGTGGCATCTTCATCTCGACTTGGTCTTCGTTGATTCCTATAAAACACAAAAACGTTTGTCGGGTCTCTGTTCCCTTCAACAATAAAATAGTATTGTCTGAACTCCAGACTCACCACCATCAAGTGTCCGTTCCTTGCCCTGTACACCATGGACTCCTGACCGCTTTTGAAGTCAACGAACCCTTCTCTTCCAGGCTGAATGTCGAATCTCACACTGCACATCACAAAAAGAATTCCTGATTCCACTCGGATCATTTAAGACTTTTAACCGCATGCATTTCTTATTCACATATTGCCGCACACAATCCAGACTCCATACCTTCCCTGGACCACTTTGATGCAGTTCTGCTTGTTTGCAATAACACTCAGCTTGGTCAAGGCTTCAAACAGGTAGTCACACTGCAGGACCAGATCCCCCTGAATAAACAAATGTTTTCAGGCCTTTGTATCATGTAGTGTTATATTATTACACACTGAGAAATCAAGTGAACGCTGGTTTAAATGAGCATTAGCAATATCTTTCTTGTCTTTACAGATTCAAGCAGACTGCCCAGAGAATAAAGTTCTCAAACTCTCAACTTTGAAACTTCTCAGACAAAGCTACAAAGATTTAAATGTGGTCCACAGACTAAGAACAAATCCATATTTGACACCGACCGTTACAGATGTCTACAAACACTCGTCTCTTAACAGATCTACCTTTTGCTTGATGTCTTCACATGTAACATGAAGGATCAGGAAGTTGTCACTCAGGTTGCTGACCGACACACCTACAAAAAAATAAATAAATAAATAAATAAACACGGGTACACAAAGTCAACTTGGCGTTTGTTGTTTCAAGTGGGTGCGTGTAAAGCTCTCCCTGCAGACTCTGTCTAATCGTCTCGCTCGTTACCTTTCAGAGAGCTGTAATCTATCCGCTGCTTGATCTTGGCTTCCTCGATCAGGTAGGCGGCTTTCTGGGTGAAGACGAGCTGTCGGAGGCGAGGCCTGAACCCGTTCCTGTCGTACTTCACCACTGGCACACTGTACTGTAGAGGACAGGCACAACGATCAGAGAATATGAAAATAACAATAAGAATAATAAAATAAAGAGCGATGCAAAGTAAAATCCAATGTTAATTCACCTTGATGAGCTCGTGTTGAATCAGCTGAAGCACTTTGATGTTTATGTCATTTGTAACTGAAACAGAAAATATTGAGAATCGATGAGATTGTTAACTCTCTGTAGGACTGGCAGAAAAACAAGGACATGCAGCTATCTTGTTGTAGCATGTTTTCTGTTATGCATATAAAATCACAAGAAATACTCCAATTACGAATGACTAAATATCTGTAATTACATTTCATATAGAAAAAATAGAGCTGTGGTCTTACTAATCCTGGTGTCCACAAATGGTCTGCACACACTCAAGGGGTAGTTTTCTTTTTTCCCTTTGAACATGGAGCTCGTCTGTGCCTTCAAGAGAAGCTGGAAACACAAAGATGATGTTAAAACATAAAGAATTCATTTATATTTCCTTAAGGAAAACTGTGGGACTCGAGTGTTGTCCCATTACAGATAAATATTAAGAACATAACAATAAATGAGCGATAGAACAACAATGAAAACACAAGCAAGATTATAAAAACAAGACTGTTTGTGAGATCTGTACATCTAGATGCAGAGCCTTCCAGTGATGCTGCCAGAACACTGAAAGCATAATCAGTTTTTGTTTTTAGGCGAACGTAAGGGACATCCAGTACACTCTTGTCAGAAGAACTGTGTGATAAGCTGGTTACATTAGGATGAGCAAATCAGAGATGTACGCAGGAGCATTGAGTCCTAAACATGGAGGGAAGATGATAAGATATGAGTCCTGTCAGACCTGGTCAGCAGTGTTTAAGTTGTATGAACTGATGAGACTCTCACACTGAACTGTAAAATATTGTTTGACAGCCATGCTAGTCATTCAAATATGTAAAGCAGTTTCTGAATCTCATCAGCACAACAGAGGTAGGAAAGACCTTTGGTGAATCTGGTAAAAAAAATTATTTATATATATAGCTTAAATAAAGCGAATACATAGAAAATTGTATAGGCCCCAGAACAGATCCATGGGGCACACCACGAGAAAGAGTAGTGGTTTAAGACCAACTGAAAAAAAGTGTTCACTGAAACACCCAACCACAGCCTAAATATGGATCTATTTATGGTAAAGATCATGGATTAATAGAACAAAGTACATTTGTGAACAGAGATGCGGGTTTATAGAGGGCATTAGGAAGAAGGAAAGAAGAAGGGAATGATTTTACCCCTGACATCCCTGATCTTACTCACAAAGAAAGAGAAATTTGCCACAGTCATTATATGAAAATACAGTTATCATTGGTGTCCAACAGAATTTCATGATGATTACTCTTACTGGCACAAATGAGGTTAACACATGTCTATAAAAACTGTGTGCTTGTTATATATACAATAAATTAGAGAGATGGATATAAATCAGATTGTTGGACTAATGCAGGAAAGGGATAGCTTATTGTAAGTGTTGAATGTCGCTGCCAATAGATGACAGATTGTACCTGTGCTTTCCTTTGGGGAGTGATTCCTCGGACGTACGTCCGGACCATGTGGCGAATGTAGATCTTCTTCAGGAGCCTGGAAAACTACAAAAAGTATAGTGCAGCAGTTTTCCATGTGATACCTTTTCCACCTTTAACAACTACAGCAGTGTGTAAAAACAAATCAAACACTCACGTCCTGCATTATAGGAGGAGGAGTGAGCCATGAGTCTTTCTCCAGGACTGTCTTGGGAAGTTTTTCCCTCAGCCGTGTGAGATAGTTCTGCCTCACGTAGGCCAGGTACTCGGTGTTGTCAACGCATGCCGGCTGATTTCTGGTCATGAAGCCTTTGATGAACCTAGAACAGATTAATAATCAGGTAATCAGTTTGATTGCTTTCTTAAAGTCACTGCTTCCATCCCATTACACTCTGAACCAATCCCTCTTTCTGTTAACTTACTTCTTGATGACCTTGACAGCCCATTGCCTCTTCTCGCGTTCCTTCCTGGCCATCAGTCCTCTCCAGCAGGTCTCAATCTTCGTGGCTGTTTTGAAGAGACAGAGTAATATAAATGGATTTATTTGGTTTACTAATACTTGGTTAATTAAATGACAGCATGACATGAGATTTACTTTTTGCCATTTCATCACGCACCTGCCTCTTTCTGTTTCTGGTAGTCTCCTTTCACTCTGTAGCCTTTGTACTTGGCCTGAATTGCTGTTGCTGCAACAAAGGCGATTTAAGCAATTTAATTATAAGAAGAGGTTTTTGGTGATTTACTGTATTGTCACTGATTTCACAGCGGTTTCTCACCTAGCTTATGCTTGCAGACCTGAAACGCATCTTCTGTTGCAAACAGAGTTCTCGGGTGGCGAATGAAAATTTTTGTCCTTGAGATGAAGAGACACACAGTGGGAATGAATGTCAAGCTTTTCTGGGTGAGTCAGCACCTGTCTATTAACATTAGCCTACCTGCCCATCTTATACTCATCACGTTTATAGCCCAGGTGTTTGATCAGGCACAGCACGCCCTCTGCTGCGGTACCTTTCCAGTTGGGCCAGGTGTCTGGACACAGAGGCTTATACCTGGGCATAGAAGAAGAAGAAGAAGCAGGTTAGGTAGAAACAGAAAAAAGAGAAAGTGCGCACTTGAGGTCCTCAGCGAGAAGAGTAACTTAATATGTATCTAGGTGAAAACTGGAGCACTGAAAGTGTGCTAAGCTACCTCTGGAGAAAGATCTCATATTTGCGGCGGTAAGCGAACCCAGCACGCCTGACCCTCAGGTGCTCCATCAGCCCCAGGTATTTCACCTGATGCCGCACCAACACATCGTCAAAGTGTCCTGCAGGAGACACGACAACACTAAGCAGTATCGTTTAACCTCTTGTGCTGGCTGACGGTAAGTTAGCCGTGTAAAGTGTGAGCTTGGCTTTTTTGGGACGCAAGGCCTCACCTGGCTGCTTGGCTTCATTGGGTTTAATGCAGCGGACGTACCACGGCTCCTTGGACATCAGGATCTCAGTCAAGCCCGCCAGGCTACTCTTAAACTGGGTCACCACCTGAGGAGTCACAGGAAAAAAAATGGCAGCTATAGGAGGACTGTAGAATGAAGTCATTGAGCTTTAGCGTTGGAAATGTTTCTTACAGTTTCAGGTCTCTTCCTGCTATCCGGTTCAGTAGAAGGAAAACAAAGTTTGATGATGGCGTTCTTGGACTGCCTCATGACCTAAAGGAGAAAAATAACAATTTTACAGATTCAAACTATATACAGAGATATAATTCCCATTCTGTTTTATTTGAGCACCACCTGCTAAAATAAATGCATCAATAAATAAAAATTACCTCTTTCCCATTTCGATACAAAAGGTCGTTGTTTTTGTCCAAGAATCCTGAAAGAAAGAGCAAAGAGAAGCGTATGTATGCTTCTTCATACAAATAAATGATCAAATTCATACAAAAAAAAAGCATTATCTTGCACATTTCCACACCTTAAGTAACAGCCTTACTTGGTTTGGGATGACCAGGAGTATGAAACCATGTTTACTGTATATAATTTATGCATGGGGGGAGATCCATATTGTTATATGGTATATCTTATCTCTTACCAACAACACAGTATGTCACCTCTCCAGCATAATGCAAGAGGCGGAAGTCTCCTCTTTCCAGTGTTTTCCTCGTCTTTTGGTCTGCAAGTTTGTGTCTAAAGGAAGGGTAACATGGACATTTGGATTATTACGATGTTTACTATTGTAGGATGTGATGATCTGATCGCTGGATTTTGTTCCCACGTGTTTTCCGGAAAGCCAAGCCAAGTGTCAAGACTCACGTGACAAAGTGAGGGTGACCGCCAATCTTTTCCTCCATCTTTTCCAGGAAGGTGAGATCTGTGGCCTCTCCGGGGCGTAAACACTCCTCATCCTATACGAGACGATCACCAAGAATTCAGGAAGCTTTTTTTCTACTGGACAGTCACTCATTAGCATACTTACCAATAAAGAGATGATTCCCCTGAATTTCTCCTCCACCAGATCACAGATTATCTTGTTGTTGAAATATGGCACTGGTTCCCACTGAGTATGAAAGAGAATGAGAACGGCAGTGGTGGATTATGTTGGTGGGTTCTGCAGTTTTATGTTATATCTGCTCAAATGTCAAGCGGTTAGATTTAAAGTTACTTCGATTCCTTCCATCTCGTACTCCTCCTGCTCCGATTTGAGCGTCAGCTGGATGAAGAGCTGCTGCAGCTTCTCGTTGCAGTAGTTGATGCAGAACTGTTCGAAGCTGAAACAAATCGCAGGAGCTGTCAAAGTCTTTACCTCACGTGTTGGTTGGTGAAGAAGCAGCAAATCCGTGCACAAGCTCACCTGTTCACGTTGAAAACCTCAAAACCATAGATGTCCAGCAGACCAATCACGGTCTTCCTGGAGGAATCCTATATAAAATACACAGTGATAGTATGATTTGAGGTTCTTAGTGCAGATTAGACCATATGGCATGGTCATGTATAGACAGACATCTCTCTAAACCATTAAAATCAAATTATGTCACAGGAAAAGCCAATACTTCCTATGCTACCCCAACAATATCAGCCTAATTTGCTCTCGATTTCACACGGGAGGGTTCTCACCTTGTTAGCTAATGACTCATTGATCTTGTTGACCAGCCAGTTGAATGTGCGGCCATAGATGGCTTTGGCAAGTGCATCCCTAGCATATACTGCATGGTCCACAGAGAAGGGACTGAACACCTTTAACGTAGCACGAAAAAAAAAAAAAAAGTGGATTATTAGTTGCATATTAATATTATCAACAAGTTTAAACATGTTTTTAAATTTTAATTTACAAAGTCACCTCCTCTGTTTTGGCTTCAATCTTCCTGTGGGTCAATCCCTGTTGTAGCACCTGATTGGGAATCCCCAGCAACTGCACAAGGCAAAGGCAAAGTCAGACTTTGTGACGACAGATCTCTATTTGGCATCCAGGCAGAAAGCTGCACGGAAACAGACAAAATGTTCGTGTGGAATTTACCTTTGACACCCACTGCATCTCCTGGTTGTTGATGAGAGCGGCGTATCCTCGAGCATCTGCTTCGAACTTGACGTTCCCCAAGTGGAGCACGCTGGCAATAATTCCAAAGAGGTGCTGCATTAAAGCGAAACGATTGATGAATCACCAGCAACATATATCTTTAGAGAAGATTTGATAAATCTCAGCGCTTATTGTGCCCACCTCAATATCACTCTCACTGAACTCTATGACAGAGAGGGCTTTCTGCACCGTCTTCCAGTCACTTTTATCATTGATAGAGCTAACTTTGGCACAATCCCCCTGAAGGAGACAAAGAGTTAAACGTCTGAGCACACCGTTTTTTCATGCATCGGATAAATGATTACTGTCCAGCTGACCTGCACCAGGTAACGGTACTGTTTGCAGTTCCTCTCCAGGCCGAGCCAGCGGAGCAGTTCTTCCTCTCCTCCTTCCACCAGCTGGTAGAAGATGTGGAAGTTTCTCTCCCCGTGGTTCTGGTGGACCACTCGGGACTTCTCCAGCAGGTAGCTGAGGATGTGACCACCAACTGCGCCACCCTGAAGGGGAGAGGTGTTCTCCAGTCAGTGCTTAGTGTAAAACTTGAGGTCATTGTTTTTCTGTGCTGCACTGATTTGTAGTAAAATGTTAAATCTTTCAGTCTACCTGGTGGTCAAACTGGATGTCCATGTATTTCCCAAAACGGCTTGAGTTGTCATTTTTAAGGGTTTTGGCATTTCCGAAAGCCTGAATGAAGAAAAAAGAGATGATTTAGAATCGTGTTTTTCTCTGACAATGGTCACACGTATCCATGCCCCTGACCTCAAGCACAGGATTGGAGAGAAGCAGTCTGTCCCGGACATTGTTCAGGAGTCTGGTACTTGGACAGCTCACAGCGTAGAACTGAAGGATTTTCTTGGAAGCCTCTGTCTTTCCGGCCCCGCTCTCCCCTGAGATCAGGATGAAGTGGTTGTTGAACTCAGACTGCATGGTGCGGAAGACGTTGTCTGCCAGCGCATAGCTGAAAATAGAGTGACAGGTTAAACTAAGACCAGCAAGATCACGTCAGGTGCTTTAACGCTATGACGTTTCATTGAATTTAAAGTTAAATATATCTGCAAGAAGAATGAGAATTCGTCACGAAAGGCACCTCAGTCTGCTAGTGTGACTTTACTTGCTACTATGCTTGTATTTGATAATTAGCACATAAACCAACAGTGTGAATTTGAATCTATTTCATCATAAACCAAGATGATAACATATTTTTAAAGGTATTATAAACCATCCTGTGGGGACCATGAATATCTGAACCAAATTCATGACAATCTGTCCAGTACTTGTCAAGGTGGTTCTACTTCATGACAACCCAGACAGTCTAGTCTAAGTGTCGCCAAAGACAGCAGGGTTCAACCTCAAGGGGGCATGAATCTCAGCAACAAAATAATTCTCTCACATATGAGGTGGCAGCTCAAAGAAGTTAACTCCCATGTATGTGTCCATTTGCTTCTTGCTGTAGATGTCCAACTCTTTATATGGGTTGACGGACACCAGGAGAGTCCCGATGTAAGTCTGCAGAGAAAGACAAGGAAAGGAACTCATCACGGTCGGCGGCTCCTCTACGTCTGATGCCATTTTTCTTAAACATTACATAACGTTAAACAAAAGCTCCCAGCAGCGTGGTGTCCATGCATCATTCCACTGATAGGTAATTTTGCTCCTTATCAAAAGCAATAAGTTTAGTGAGTCACTTGTCATGACCCAACGGACAGCACTGACCTTTGTAGTGCTCACTCTGCAAATGAAAAGCACCGGCGCTGCTGTTTCAGCAGCACAAGACGCCACATTCAGCAGAAGGGAATGCGGCATTAGGACATTAACAGGTGGAAGGTCGAGGGCATGACGTTTAATTAGAGTAAGAGAAAACGGCAGGTTATAAAAAATGACACCGCACAGGAAAGACTCACATAGATGAGATTCTCATGGAAGCGTTTCCTCAGGTTGTCCAGGAAGGCGCTCTCGCTCGTGTAGGCGTCCAGGAGAACGAAATCCTGGATGCCCACGCGATCCCGGGCTGTCAGGGAGGCCTCCATGTTCCTGAGGATCTGGTTACACCTCTCCTCCAGGCTCTGTGTGCGAGCAAGAACAACCAGACGTCGTGTAATCTATAGATAACGTGTTTTTGTTGAGGTTGTCAGCGCTCGAGTGCACATGCACGCAAATGCCCGCAGTCCTGGGCAACATATATCTTTCCCAGTGGGCGACTCATTTCCTGCCTGTTGGTCCCAATATCAGCGACTTCCAGACAGTGGCCTTGGCTACATCCTCTATGGTCAGGACAAATCTAAATTCAGCAGACGCTATCTAATCTGCTTCTGTGTTCTCTGAAGAGCCATCTATCTTGTTCTTAGCAAGGACACCAAAGCGAACACCAAACATTCCTACATTCTTCCCCATTATTTTTAGATTATTATTGATTTTAGCAATAATTGGCACAAATATAAGCTCCGCCAGTTAAAGCTCAGAGGTGGTAACATTCATAATATTAAACATAAACACAAGGCATGTTCAGCTGCTTAATGCGCGACTGACTTTGTGCCAGGTAAAATAATCAGCAACGCAATGCACTTTAATTATGGCGCTATGAAAGACTCATCCATTATCACCGTACGCTTCAGCAGTTTGGCTCCCGTCGCTGCCAAGTTGACCTGTCACCAAGTCAGAGTAACTGACACTGACAGCTCATTGTCCGGCGAAACAAGCCGTCGGTCTAGTGACCCAATAATTCAAATCATCTAAACACGTAATCATTAAAAATATCAAACAATTTGCAGGAACAACCGTAAAACATCACCTACCCTGAGGTTCCTGACGTGGGTGTGTTTGTGTGTGTGTCCCAGGACCCTTTCTGAAATGAACTGAACTGAACATCTGGTTTTATTGAAGGGAAGACAGGAAACACTGATAGATTACAGTCTCTGCTTCCTTCAGTAGGAAACCATCAATAATGTAGCGAGCGTTCAACAAAGGAAATCTCTAAATACTGTATGTATTTGTGGGTGTTTTCTTTTTCTTTGCTTGTCTTCTCTTCTCCTGTTAGTTAGAGTTATTTCATTTCTAGTAAAACAAAAGTCAGCCACAGAGAGTCTGATGACTGGAGCTTGGGAAATTCTTCAGCAAAAAAAAACAGGGACTTTTTGATCCTGCTGACCAAATTATGATGAATAAAAAGAAAAACACAACTTCAACAACCACCAATCACGTCCTCTTTAACCGGTTACTGTAATTAGACCTCATCACTGAAAGGCATCCATCTGGCACTGCAGCTTTTCAGCTTTTTACTCCAAAAACAATAAAGAGTTACTTGCTTCTGCAAACTGGAGATCGTAGCGTAAGGTTTGCCTGTAGAAGTAATGAACCCGAGGCTGATGTTGGTCCTAATTTCACCATAGACGTCGTCTCTCTCACATCAGAGTTTAAGAAATCTCCTGAACTCTAAGGTCTGTCTCACACACTCTGGTTTGCTGTTAGCCATGTGTGGTTCTTTGGGTATCTTGTGCGCAGGAATGTGACCTCTGCTGAATGCATGTCATATAAAAAAATGAACCTGGTGCATACGAGGATGGACACTTTTTGAAAACCAAAGAGCCACAAGCCGGCTTTCTTGGCATCCATACACTTTTCAACCAATGAAGTAGGCAAGTAGGCTGTTTAAAATCATGAGGAAATATAAGAAAACAAATTAAAAAAATGCAAAATGAGGAGCTACAGTGAACATCACAGTCTACCAGGAAAGTCTATCTGACCCGCAGACCATCATGCGAGAGGGCGCTCCATTGTCCCTGTCTATCCAGTATGGTGCAGGATCCTGTTACGCAGCCACAAAGTGGCGGTTAGGCTCCCTGAAAGAGATAGCGCTCCTCGTGGGCCATTGACTGACACCACACATCACCCAGGGCAACACACATTTAAGGGGCTCCAGGTGTCTAGAGAAACCTGACCTTCAACGGGCCTCCGTCGCACCAGCCACCTCCTCTGTTGGTACTGTTTCACAAACGCACACAGTAGCATCCCTGAATGTTATAATGTTGGGCAAATCTACCCTACATGCTGCCTTTGTTTGTCTTTTCATTGCCAGTATCTATATCTCTGCTACAACGGTTGTTGGCACTTTCTTTCTTCATGCAGCAGACAAACAGAGCAGCAACATTAGAATTTATTTGGGTGGATACACCCCCACTGGATGTGCAGTATTCTGGTTTGCACTGAGGGGAACATCTGTCTCTTAAGCTGCTAAATGCTCCACTTTTGTTCACCAGCTAGTTGCTAACATTGCCTGTCCTTTGATTGGTGCTGAGAAGGCAGTCTACGAAGGATTTACTAAAGCTTTTTCACACACACACACACACACACACACACACACACACAAAAAAATGATTGTTGTCTGCTGCAGCGTCTGATTGAGAGCTGTGAAAGCGAATCAAGACGGTAAAGAATGAGAAGAAAGAAGTGAAATGTGACGTTTTGTGCTAAGCTTCTGTGGATTTATCACTTTCACGTTACACATTATCATGTGACGTACTGAAAATGTAATGTGCAGTTTTAAAGACCTTGTTTTATGTGCAGTGGCTTCTATCTATCAGGAGAGACTCAATGAATATAACTAACTAATGAAAGCACAGAGACCAAATGTCAATGGTATTATGTAATTTCTCTGCAAATATAAAATCCACATCCAAATACTTTGAAAGAATACTTTGAAAATCTGCAAATAGAGGCTTTAACTCAACCGCACACCAAGTTTAGAGACACACAAAGTTTTGTTTGTCTAATTTACCTCCTTTACTTCCAAAGCCATGTGTGTCATGGTTGATTCTGCCTTATGTGGCGATGCTGATGAATCCAAATTATTGTGACCTTCAGTCCGCAGGCGTATAACCCGAGCAGATGCGACCCAGGGCAGCAGTTTTAGTAGCCGAGGACTTCTCCCATAGCGGAGCCTCTTCAAGTCAGCACAGGTATTTCACTGATAGTCGATTCTTTCCTTTGACGCTCATTGGCCCCTGATTCAAAAACCGGCCAGGAGAGAAAGCCCGGTATCACGGCCCGGGACAGAAAGGATTAAGAGGAGGAGGAGGAGGAGAGTGGCGCTGCTGCTTCCTGCTCGACTGGCGTTCCTGCATTGTAGGTAATGAGGCAGTAATGAGCTACCTGGCTATGGAAGGACTGGGCTGCTTAAACATTCATGAAGCCCAGGCAGCAAACATTCATTTGGCGCTTCACCTGAGTGTTGAACAGCTACTGTGTGTGTTTAAGGAAGTGCATGCATCCGTGTGTGTGAGTGTGTGTGTGCAGGTATGTAATACAAGGATGTAGTAACTTAAGCCACCCAGAGACCCATCTGCACCTTCCTCCCCACAAAATTACAGCCCAGGTATTCGATTACTGATCTTTGATTAGGCAGATGCATTTCAGACTAATTACTAGCTGCTCATTAGAGCAAGAACTACCTGGGATTAAACTATTATACGTTATGTGACTGTCAAAATAAAAAAAAATGCCTTTTTTAATTACACATCTTCTTATTTTTTGAAACTGTTTCTGAATAGTATTTATTTCATTGTGCAAATTGAGAGTTGACAGGAAGTTAGGGGAAGGAGACGATGATGGAGCTGACACCCGACAGACCAAACCGCAAACCTTCTCATGTACGTCGCAGTTAAATTAAAAAACAGATTGCATCTTTTTCTCGTGTTTCAAACTGTGACAGGCCAGAGGGCAAAGTAACGCTGCCCTCTCACTCTCGTCTGGTTAAAATTTAACACTGCTTCCTGAAAGCAAAGCGGCAAAGGCGTCTTACGTTACCGCCTCGGGATCTGCCAAAACGCGGGGCGACGTGAGAGAGTATTGGTGGAATAATGGGCATTAACATAATGTAATCCATTATGCAAATGTGGTGGGATTTCTAGGATTCACTCCATCTTGAAAGACGACCTCATCTCTAAGAACAGGAACCAAAACCATTAGTAAGGGGGGGCCACTTTGTATTGATAACTTAATTTGTCTGTTGGATTCAATTTAAAACCCTATTATTCTTTTAAAAGGTTTGACAAGAAGATGGGAAAGAACCGGGGACATTTCTAGTTTGATGTGGACAACGTATAACCATTCTGTGCATGATGGCAAATACAAGTACTACTCAAATACCAATGACAACACACACAAAAACTGGTTCCCAGAGTCCTGTCTTCACTGTTGCATTCACTCCATATGTGGCACTGATTCACGGTGATCGTTGACTCAGGGGCATCATTACTCTAATCTCGCCTCTAAAGAGGGAAGGACAGGTTAAATCACTAAGCGTCCTCGATCCACTGTTTGTCCAAATAAATATTCACACTACCAATTAGTCCTGAACAACTAAACTTTAAACTAATCCCTTATTCATGTGAGCAAACAGACTGTTGTCACCGCTGCGGGACTCTCAAGGCCAGAGCGAGCTGCAGGGCTATTAGTTTCAGAAGCGGTCCGTTCAGCATCACAAACTCGGCTGTTTTGGTGACTGCGAGTTACATTTAAACACGCTAAGTAAAAAAAAAATGGAAGGTTTAAAATCATTTAAAAATGTAATCTAAAGCGTACCTTTGAGTCCATGTTGTGGTTCTTTGTGCACATCATAGAAGCTCTGCTGAGGTTCTTCTCTGCGTGGTCCCGGCCAAGCAGCTCATGTGAGGACACAGGGATGCACTGCGCTGTGTATTCTACCCATACTGTATTTATGACTGTCCCACAATGCAGAGCCTCAGCATGTACTCACAGTGTCCTACTTTTCCACAGATTTTCAGGTCGGCCTTATTTGCTTGCAAGGGTGCAGAGGACTGAATGACTCCCAGCAGCCACAGAAACTTTAATTTCAGGTGATATGTTTAGACTTTCTACCTGAGTAAGTTTGATTTTTACTTTATACTTTGTAATGTTTGAGGCAGATAATTGGATCCACAGGATACCACATTGTTTTGTGTTTTTTTAAAAAATACAATATCAGCAGCGGTAGGGTGTTACTAATCTAATCTACTATATTAAAAGGGTTAAACCGTGTTTTTTAATACCCTACTTTTCATCTGAAGGTATTCGATAGACCAGAATTAGAAGAGCAGCAGGCCTGAATTGAGTCAGAGCTTCATAAAGGCACCATAAACACACCATAGGAAGTGCTTATGCTATTTAGTAACACTAGAAATGTCAAACTCCTTTCTGTCATTGAGGGTCTGGAAATAAAATAGCCCTAGGTCTGCACCCGTCAGCACAAACGTGGCTCTCTGAGCGAATGTGAACTAAAAGACGCATGGCTAGGAAGTACCTCTGACAACAGCAACCTTTTCGGGTGGGGAGAGGGAGCTGGCTTTAGAGCGGCCGACTGCAGAAACACCAGCAGACTAAGAGCACAACCTGCTGTCGGCCAAAGGTTATGTCAAACATGCAGCTACAGAAGCATCTGCAGTAGCTGAAGCTTATGTCAGATCGTTCCTCACTTACATTTTACCAGCTTTTGTTCCTTGAATATGTGCAGTCATTCAAGGAATAAGAGAAGGCTAAGGGATCTGAAATTAAGTGAGCTGCTGACCAATTAATTGAGCCAAGTCTGCTGTTGTTCTTATTACAAGTCCCACGGGATTAGAGCATAAGCCCTCATTAAGAGGATGGAGAGGGATTTGTATGGTTGGCTTTATCTCTGCTGTTTACATTTTTGTTTGGATTTTAATTATTGGCAATAATCAGAGTGAAACATTTAAAGTCTCACTTCCTTGTTGAGATTTCATTTTGTTGTCTTAACTGTCTTTGAATTATGTATTTTTACTTTAACATCTGAACAATAAAGATTTTTAATTACTCTGGAGTTTCTGGACACAAGTTGAATGACCTAGTCTGTTCTTTTCCATTATTTCTGCTTCACATTTATCAGGAATGCATCATGAGCTACATGACCAGGCTGTTCTAGGGCAGGTGAACCTGAGCCTGACTGGAAACGCCTTTCATGACTGGAAGAAAGTTCACAAATATATGTGAAGTAATAATAGGTCAGGAGACATCACCCGGGGTCTGTAGGTCAATCTATAGACCCTGGATAATGATAAAAGCTAACTCCGGACTCAACACCGAATAGCACTAGCGTACGAAAACAAGATATTGATGAAATGAACGAGTTTTACGGCAGATAATGTGTTATTTAGAGGCTGCATTTCAGTGCCCCAGTCACTCCCACTATGCTCTGATCTAATTATCTCCAGAAGGAATACAAATTACACAGAAGTTATATGGGTGAGTAAATGACCGTATTTTAAACCGGAAATAAGGTCCAGGTTGTAAAAAACCGTAGTTCCTCTTTAAGGGTTATAAAGCCGCATATTTGAAGTTGGGAAAAAAAGGGAAATGCTGCATTTTCTACTTTGGATTATGACACGGAGACTCTAGATGTGAAGTAATAATATTTTGGAAATATATATATATATAAAAAAAAAACTCGACTGCATAATAAAATGGGAAGCACTTAAAAAAGAAAACCTACGCACCCAAACATTTCTCACAATTACGCATGCAACACTTTAAAAAAAAATAAAGAAATAAATAAATTATCTCGTATTTCATTAAACACTCTCCTGTTTCTGTTCCTAATATTTTGCTTTCAATGGCCTACGGCTCCCTACTCGTACCCAGCCATGAGACGATAATGTTTACACTTCCAGCCAAATAACCTCCGGGGAGTCATACAGGTCCTTGAAGTAGCACACCCCTCCCCTTCTCTTGCGCCGTGCAGGTATCGTTCTCTGATTGGTGGTTTCACTGAAACCTGGAGAGACTGTCTCAACAGGTCCGCAAAACAACTCACCGGTGCGCTGGGTGAGGTTGTGACTCACAGCTCTACGAGACGCTACGAGAAATGGAAAACTGGATCAAATCGACGCGGATCACCTACAAGCGCTGGACAGAGCCCGAGCAGTGGTAAAACAAACACAAAGATTTAATGTTTGAAGTTTCCTCAGATGTGTCTGATCCCGAAAGGAAGCGGGCTCCAGGAAAACAAATAACGCTTTTTCCACACCTGAGTGTTTCCACGACCTAGATACCTAGACTCAAGTCCTCATTTTTAGAGATAACGTCTCCCCGTGTATGTGTGTGTGTGTGCTGTCATTTAGGGGTGAGGCAGATTTTGTGGGTCACATTGATGAGGACCAGGGCACAGACAACGAGATCTGCACGATAGCCTCGCCAAGAGACAACCAGTCTGCACCCAGCTCTGATAAAACCAAGGAAGGTCTGTACAACACCATCAGCTGTAGTCTGTCCGTATTATTATTGCCTATTAGTCTGATATGTGCGTAAGTATTAAAAGTACACATAGCAGGAAATGAGGAAACAGCAGGCAGGTAGTGATTGCTGCCGGGTTGATCAGCTGGTCTGGCAGGGTAGGGCAAATTGGCAAAGTCTTGCATTGTCAATGGAAAGTGAAACTGCTGTCACCAAAACACATGTAATGTTCTGTGTTTTGTTGTTACACTAATAGCTCATTGTTGTGGAATCACTGAAACGCAGGTTGCAGTTAGCTGCTGTATGGTAAGGTTTAAATGAAAACGGGATTGGAAGCATAAACTAAAATAAAATGGAGATCTAACATACTAAATCTGTTTGTCAGTAATGATCATAAATGCCATTCATTCGTTCATTCATCGTCTGTAACCGCTTGTTCCTGTGAAGTGTTGAAGGGGGGGCTGGAGCCTATCCCAGCTGTCATCGGGCTAGAGGCGGGGTACAGCCTGGACAGGTCACCAGTCTATCACGGGGCCTGTTCAGTCCAATTTTGTGCAAATTAGAGGCCTGTTTGCAAACAGCTTCAACCCCAATCAGTGTGCTGTCAGCTCATTGCTGCACTGTTTTCAGAAACCTTCACGGTCGACGATGCACTGGAGGCGATTGGCTTTGGAAAGTTCCAGTGGAAGATCTCGCTCATCACCGGGCTGGCATGGGTGAGAACCGAACAAAATGCAAAGGAATAACTTCCCTCTGTCGACCAGGTGCCACAGATCTCTCACGTTCTGCTTCTGCTTCAGATAGCAGATGCCATGGAGATGATGATCCTCAGCATCCTGGGCCCTCAGCTGCACTGTGAGTGGGGGCTGCCCGGCTACAAAGTGGCGCTCATAACATCGGTAAAGTCCTCTTTTGGTGTCGTTCTGTTCCGCAGCGTCTTGTTTTTTTGACGCGTCCTAACGGCTGAACATTTTTGGTCTGTCAGGTGGTGTTCATTGGGATGGGGCTCAGTTCGACCGTGTGGGGGAATGTGTCCGACAAGTATGGCAGAAAAGTAGTGAGTTTCATTTCTGGTTTTACTTGCATACGGTACATGACTTCTGCACATTTTCTTACTCACGTCCCATGTTTGTGCCAGGGTCTGACTATCTGTATGTGCTGGACTTTCTACTACGGCCTGCTGAGTGCGTTCGCTCCAGTGTATGGCCATCGGTGCTGTGTTTGAGGTCCTCTTGGCCTTATGGATAATGCCCACCCTGGGCTGGAGGTGGCTGCTCGGCCTGTCCACTATACCAACGGGCATCTTTGTGTGCTTCTGCTTTGTAAGTGTGTTGATGATTAATAGACTAAAATATATATATATAAACATACATATACATATATAAAAAGGAAGCAAAAATAATTCAGTTTTCTTCGTGACACAGTGGCTGCCTGAAAGCCCTCGTTTCGATGTGCTGACGGGAAGAAAAGATCGGGCATTGGCAACTCTGAGCCGCATCGCTAAAGAGAACGGCGTGGATATGCCTCAAGGGAAGCTGGTCACTTTAAAACAGGTACGCACGAAGACGAATAATTGGTTCTGAACGTAAAGAATAAGGCCTCGTCCACACGTACGAAAAAGGTCTTTTCCCCCTCCGTATTCCCTGGCATCGTTTCAGGAATAACTGCGTCCACACAGATCCGTCTCAGCACGACTCAAAACACTGTTTCATATTCCAGGCCTATAGGTGGCACTGTTCCGTTTCAGGAATTCACCAAAAACGTAGAGGAAGAGGTGGAGCATGCGCATAAAGCTTGAGCGCTGTTTACGGCTTTAGAAGAAACCAAACTCCAGGAGAAATTATATTTTGCCGTAGTAACCATAATAGGCTCAATATCTTCTCCAGCAGGAACGCGAGCATGTAGTTTTCGACCTGGTTTCAGAAAAGTGCGTTTTAGGGCTACGCGTTTACGGGATTCGTGTGGACGATCGGCCAAAACGATGCATCTGCGTTTACGCCAAAAAGCGTTTCTGTGTGGACAGCCCCTAAAATGATTATTCTTTATATGTTGTGTTTTTGTTTTCACAGAATGAACGTGGACGGATTAAAGATCTCTTTGCTCATCAGTACTGGAAGACCACTCTTCTCCTGTGGTTTATATGGTAAGCCCGAGCAGCTCATTTTCTACTTTGTCCTCTCCGTCGTCCTTCTTTAATCAGGTGTTTTGATCGAAGGTAACTATTTAAACAAGAATCACCAGCTGGCCTTGAAAGCTCTACCGTGGGCTCACTGCGGGTCAGTCGGTTTGTGGTCATTTGACTAAGAGCAAATTTGTTAGGGAGTGTGCACCACTTAAATGATAAGAGTCTTTATATTGCTGTCTTATCTAGTGGGGAGTTAAAATATAGTTTTATGGCTTTTTGTTTACGTTCTGCCAGTTCCATAAGTGATCTGATCTGATCACATGGCACATGATGGCCGAATGCGAACAACAACAACAACCATAGCATAGTTGCATGTATGCACAACTTAGTTTGACACATTTTTGTTGTTTTAGGTTTGCGAACGCCTTCTCCTATTACGGCATTGTCCTGCTGACAACTGAGCTCTTCCAAGCCGGAGATTCATGCGAGGGTACGTGGTCGCCTCCTTCGGTTTCGTCACCATGTTTCTAAAATTCAAATTCCAAGAAAATGCTCTTCTCCTCCCTTGCAGTGACCAAAGGGGCCAAGATCGAGCCGGACTGCATTCTCGAATGTAAATATTTAACAACAGCTGACTACAAAGACCTTTTATGGACGACCTTGGCTGAATTCCCAGGTGAAACGCTCCCTTTTAGCATTTTGTCAAAGGTGTGGTGTGTGCCTAAAACTGGAAGGCTTCGAGACGGTGTTTCCAGCACAACACACACACACACACACACACACACAGAGGGTGGCCATTATTTTCTAATCCCTTCCTACTGAATTGTAATTTGATACTAATTACAGAGAAAATGGCATCAACATTGTGATTTTAAAAGCACCTTGTGATCCAGTAAATGCAGTAAGGGCCACATATGCATGTGCATTAATTATAACCAAATATTTTTGGTTATATTAGCTGTTTATGAATATGAGCCTAAAGTGCAGACGGTCAGCTTTAAATCGAGCAACATTTTGATCCCACAAAAACAGGTGACTGTGTATTGAAATGGCTGCAATTCCTTCTCCTGTCCTCTAATTTTTGTCTGAGAAAACTTGAGCATTAAAACATATGTCCTGCCGACCATCGTTGGTGCAGGCGGCGTTCAGAGACAACATCATCCAGGTCAGAAGACATCATCCGGGTGTCTGTAGGTCAATCTATAGACCCTGGATAATGATAAAAGCTAACTCAAAAGCTAACTAGCTAGCTCAATGCGGAATAGCACAAGCGTACAATAACAAGATATTGATGAAATGAACGATTTCACGGCAGATAATGCGTTATTTAGAGGCTGCATTTCAGTGACTCCCACTATGTGCATATACTCTGATCTAATTATCTCACGAAGGAATGCAAATTACACAAAAGTTATATGGGTGAGTAAATGACCGTATTTTAAGCCAGAAATAAGGTCTAGGTTGTAAAAAAAAAAACAGTAGTTCCCCTTTAAGGGGTTTTAAAGCCGCGTATTTGAAGTTAATCAGAGATGGGGGAGAGGACATTTACAAAGGAAATGCTGCATTTTCTACTTTGGAATATGACATGGAGACTCTAGATGGCAATAGTTTAGCAGTTAATCGCCTTCAGTGTGTCTGTTTTTAAATTATACTTGAAATTGGTGTTCAAAACTTGCATGAAGTTCAGCTTTTCACACTGACAACAGTGCCAATTAGGGATATCTAATGGCGCATTTCCACTAGCACGGTTCGGCTCGGTACGGCACGGCTCGGCGCGCTATTGCGTGTTTCCACTAGCACGCAGTACCTGGAACCGGGTACATTTTTGGTATCACCTCAGCCCTGGTTCCAAGCGAGCCGAAGCGTTACTAAAACGTGACGTCAGCCGACTGCCTTCCACTGATTGGCCGATGAGTGTCGTCACTGGAAGCGTCATAACCGCGCGACGACCGCCTAGAATGTAAATAAAAACAAGACGCGAGACAAGACACCACTTTTTACTGCTTTTTGACTTGGAACGAGATGGCTTCTCAGAAAAAATCCGCTCCTTGGTCGGTGGAGGAGGTCCAGACGTTCCTGACTCTGGTTGCCGAAGAACGGATTCAGAGGGAGGTCTTCCGGATTTGTACGTTGCTCGGCGCCGTGTAAATGACGTCACAGCGGTTTCGCGCAGCCGTGTTATGACGACCCCGCCCACGTCGAGGAGGCACCAGTTGTAATGGAAACACAACCAAACCGAGCCGAGCCGTGCCGTGCCGTACCGTACCGAGCCGAGCCGTGCTAGTGGAAATGCGCCATAAGGGTATCTGAGGATACAATTCAGACTTCTGACTAAATATCTATATTTCTATAACATATAGACCCTCTTTGAGGTCTAAAAAGTCTAAAAAGTTAAAGTAAATCTCTAACAATTTACTAAAAAAAAGTCTCCAACCAGCCTGAGGAGAGTGAGATAGAAGAGTGTTCTCATTCTCATGTATACTCCTGTATGTTATATATTTGCAGCTATTTACTGTCTGTCCTTCCCGTTTGTTTCAGGTCTCTTAGTCATCGTTCTGCTGGTCGACTACATCGGCAGGAAGAAAAGCCTGGCGCTGTGTTTCTTCATGTTTTCATTGTTCCTTCTTCCATTATATGCTTGTATTGGGAGGTGAGTTTCTTCCTCTTATATCGAAGCAGCACCAGTGCATTTAATCACATGGGCTGATCTCTAACTGCCTGTCTATCTGTCTTTGTTGCCCATGTAGGACAGCTCTTACGGTCTTTATCTTCATCGCCAGAGCCTTTATCTCCGGAGGATTCCAAGTAGTTTTTGTTTACACGCCAGAGGTGGATATTGCTTTTTGGTTAAACATATTTTTTAGGTCAGATGAATTGGGAAACATGTAATCTCTTTTTATTTTTTTTATATTTAGGTGTTTCCTACAGAAAACAGAGCCTTAGCTGTGGGGACTTCCAGTGCGATGGCCAGGGTCGGGGCCCTGATTACGCCTTTCGTGGCACAGGTATGCAGAAGTCTTCCTATTTTCAGAGAATTTGAAGAGTCGCGCGTGTTGACAAAATCCTTCAAATTCTTTTAAAACCTACAACAAGCTGCAGCGTTTGCTGTGCAACACCAATACATGGTTAAATTAACAATACACAAAATAGGAGTGGGGGCTAGATGATCTCAGAAGTTTGTGTTTTTGGAGGGACATTTGAGACAATGGTGGTGACGGCGGCGTTCAACAACACACAAGATGATTGATCCTTTGTTGACTTTCTGACTGGTCTGCTAATCTAGCTAGAGGGCTTCTACTCGTGGTTACCATTGCTAATGTATTTCTGGTTAGACGAACAAAAAGAGGAGGAAAATCTTGTAAACATACACTGAAATTTGAGAGCGAGAACAGGGGAGAACAGGAAATTCGTGAAAAGGTGGTACTAGTAACAGCGATTCAAATGTAATCCTGGACTGGTTTTGTTCCTTTTCCCAAACCACAGTGAAACATAAGAAACTGGATTTAGCCATGTGGACGACCACACAGCTACTCGCCTGCTAAGCACAACAGGCAATATTACACTACAGTCGAACAGTTTTCTAAAACAACATGCTGTAACAGAACTATACGAGCAGTTCTGTCCCCTGACAGTCCCATTGGGCGTCACTTTCACATACGGCAAATAACGCTTCTCTTTTTTTGCTCATGGATCGGTAGCGTTTAGCATTTATAGATGCACATCAATCAGGCATAACATTATAACCACCTTCCTAGTGCTGTGTAGGTCTCCCTTGTGCCTCAAAACCGGTTCATCAGAGAAAGGACATGGGCCTTCTGAGGGTGTCCTGTGGTGTCTGGCAACAGAAAGTTATTAGTGGGGGATGGGTTGAAGGGAGGGGCCTCTGTGGATCATCCCACAGATACTTGATCAGTTTGAGCATGTATTGAATTTGGAAGTCAGGTCAACAGCTGTTTATCATGTTTTTTTTTTTTTAGTTGTTCCTGTTTTTGTGTGTGTGCCATGAATTGCATCCTGCTGGGGATGTGTCATTGCTATGGGGTGGGGGTCTCTGGTCTGGTTTAGGTCAGTGGTGCATGTCTAAGTAACATGAATGCCAGGTCCATTTGATCGTCACAAGAGGGCCAACGTTATTCACTTCTCCTGTCAGTGGTTTCAATGTGGCTGATCAGCGTATCTGAGAATGTCGAGTGATGTGTCTAACGTCACACAGCATGTTGAAGCCGCTGTTGCCATTATTCATACCCCTGGCTTCAGAAATGCTGCCTAACAGAATCTAGAGGTAACATGGAGGTGACACAGCTAGCGTTTCTATGTATGATCAGACGACCATGTTTATCCCGAGTCGCCAGCATGGCATTATTTGTCAGGATATCCGTCTTTGAACCAAAGTGTTGGACAAACTCATTGTACGAGCACCAGCATCTTCACATCCTAATGTTAGCTGGCACAAGTTGGATATGTCACATTTTCTTTATCTAAATGTAAATGTACTTTATTTATATAGCACCTTACATCGACCGATAGGTGAACCAAGGTGCTTTACAACAGATTAAATAACGATTTAAAACAACACACCGGAAAACAAGTACAGTAGTAAAACAAAGCTAAAAAAGAAAAAACAATAAATCTATAAAAATAGAATAAAAATAAATATAAAAGTGTCACCACACTACTGGGTACTAAAAGCCATTTTAAAAAGATGCGTTTTAAGTCTTGATTTAAAAAGCTAACAGCAATAGAAAGTTAAATCATGTCTGAATCAGAGTCTCGACCAACCAATGACTATAATGCCTTCTTTTTCCACACAAACCTGATTTTTCTTGAATTGGCATTCTTCTTCTTCTGTGAATTTCTTGCCAGGAAAAACAATCTTAGAGTCAAATTGTTGGAAACTACTGGCAGAAATATGCGTCACATCGCTTGCATGTTTATGCACAAAATTCCACTTTGTTAGTCCTCATCATAATTAAATAATACTAAGTTTTGCAGATTTAAATTCCAGACTCCTCAGTTGTTTTTTTATGTTGTGGTTCTAGGTAATGCTCAGGTCGTCGGTGTATTTGACTCTGGGTATGTACTGTGGCTGCTGTCTACTGGCTGGCATTGCGTCACTGATCCTGCCCATTGAGACATCGGGCAGGGGTATGCAGGAGTCCAGTCTTGACCAGGAGGCTGGAGGCCAGACAACCGACACAAACAGCCAACCTTATGATAGAAGACAATCCACAGCCCAGTGATAAATGGACTGGGAAGAATGAAAAGGAAAAAAAAGAAAGAAACGGAAAATGGTGTTTTTGTCACCACCTGGAGAGGCCACATTTGTCTGCTTAACGACCGACTCATCTGAGCGATGGTGGGTGAAGAACGGCTGGGGACAGTCTCATTACAGGCCGGTTGTGATAATTGAGGGTAGGCCTAATGACGACAGAAGCGTTCTTGTTCTAGGACTGGTTTGTTTACCCTCCCATGCATGCAGGCCATGAGGGCCAACAGAGGGACATTTTTGGCAAATGACGATGCACAGTGCAGACACGGTTAAACCTTGACCTTAAGAAATTTTTATTATGTATTTATTTATATATAAATATATAAGGCCTTTTGGTTCCTGAAAATGTTTTTTGCCAATGAAAGTCAATATTGTAATTTTATCCTACATGTTACAGCTTCTCAAAATGTGAGTGTTTTATTTTATTTATACGATATGTGAAATCAAACAGAATAGCTTTTGCTTCTGTTGGTTTAATAAAAACATGATTTAAATACCTTTTATTTCCACTGTTGTTTGTGCTGCGACTCTACAGAGGACAAGCGGTTACAGAAAATGAATAAATAAATGTCTGCCATTTTACAGATAAATTGTGTTTACTAAGAAAAATAAGCAGAAAATAAATCCAGTCCAAATAACATCTTAAGCTTGCAAAAGAGTATTTTAAGATGAATATTTGCCTTGTAGCTGGACAGAAGAAGGTAGTTTATGCCATTACTTTATATTCTAGCAAATTGCGATGTCCTTTTTATTAATATTCAAGCTTGATATATCAAAACATGATCGATTAATTGAAGAGGGAATCGACGTTTCATAACAAGAGCAGAATATAATTGTATATGGGAGTTCCTAGTCTGGCCTGTCACCTTGACAACATTGGCCCAATGACAGCGCACACGCGAACTAGGCCAGCCAATCAGAGGCGTCCGCCAAAGCTGCATGTCATTTCTGCCCGGGCTCGCAACCTGCACTGTGTTTTGTTTGTCTGTCTGCGCACCGGGGATGAAACCGCGGGGTCCGCTGCCTCGGTGCAAGCGACGGAACTCTGTCATCACTTTCCGCTCATGAGGACTCCGGTAACCGCAGAAGACGCACGGAGCAGGACCGAAAGGGAGCACCGCCACCACCACCACCACCGCCGCCGCTGCTGCTGCCGCGGAGCCAGGTGCTGCTGGATGAGAGTCTGACTAGGCATTTTCTCCCCGGTGACAGAGACTATCTCAGCCGCGCATCTTCCAGGATAGGCGCTCCTCCTCCCCTCCCTTCACCTCCTCCTCCTCCTCCTCCTCCTCCTCCTCTCCTCCTCTTCGCGGCTGCAGCCCACCGACCATGGCCCTGGTGACACTGCAGCGCTCTCCCACCCCCAGTGCAGCATCCTCGGCGAGCACGACCAACAGCAGTGCGGGGGAGGTGAGTGGGGGAAAAGCCGGGGCTGGGTCTTTGTGCGCGGTGCGGTGCGGTGCGAGGAAACGCCAAGAATGCGCTCTCTCGGAGCCTCCACCGATGCACTATGTATTTAATGTACAGCAGGATAGGCTGACCTTACTTCCGTCATTGCTGCGTGCGCTATGAACTTGCTGTGCCGTGGCATTGTTGGAGCAGAGAGTTGTTTGTGGCAGCGGATTTGTAAACAAAATCCTGCAGAGGGGGGAGGGGGGGAGGGGGGGAGGGAGGTGGGCTGTAGGGGTTTAGCTGTGAAGACAAAGTGCTCATTTTGCTGCTGCACAAACATGCTGCTGCACTCAGGTTGGTTGCTCTCTCTCCCTCACTGTTGTTGGGTTTTTGTTTTGCGGTGTCGTTAACTCTAAAGGGTAAGTGCAGCTGTTGTCATGTGCAGTGAGAACCACAGAGCAGCTCAGTGAAGTGTCTATGAACTTAATCTCAGAAAAGAAACAACAACTGAGATATACATTTGCGTCTGGTAAAGATTGTGGTTTGCTGCAACTTTTAAGAAACGCAACATCTCTCTGTTGCCACAATCTAAACCTCAAGTCTATGCAGCACCACAGAAGAAGTAAAAGGTAGTTATTAATCATACAATTAGTTCAGCTCCAGAAAAACGATTAGAAGTTAAATCCCACATGTAAAAGCCGAGATCTTATCAGCAGACTTGTGTCCAATATAGATCCTAGTCAAATCATAACGTCTTAGTGCTCCAGTTTCTTGCGGATTATGTGCTCCCAAGCAGGCTGGCCAAACAAAAATAAACTGTGGCATTCCTCCTTTCAGGATAAGTGGGTGGTTTGGATCCCTGTCAGCGTTACCGCTCACTATTCTGCAAGAGGCAGTCTGTAGAAAGAAAGAGTGTGATGTTTGGATGTGGGTTTTTTTTTTTTTTTTAAATGCTGAATTTGTTCCATTTGAAGGTAGGACTCAGCCTCCTTCAGCTCTGTGGGACAATCACAGCAGATGAGATCACGACACTGGCTAGAAAGGAGCAGCAGATGGCGCTGGCGGGCTTCATCCCAAACTACTAAACATCACCAAGAACTTTCTGGTTTTATCAGACTGCAGCAAAATGTACTGGTGATGAAGATTAAAGTACAGTAGGGAGGAAATGATCTCATAACACAAGTAGCAGTGACTTTGTGAGCACACTGTGTACACTGTAAGCTTTACTACTATTACACTACATGTAATCTCCTCCTTTCCTTTGTTGTCATTTTCTCTGGCCGACCTTTAACAGATGCCCCCCATCCCAAATGAGCTGCTCAAGGTTTCTTCCCGTTAAAGGGGAGTTTTTCCTTGCCACCGTCGCTTTGGTCCTTAATTGCGCCAAACGTTTAAGGTTCAGGTTTCTGCAAAGCGTCCCGCCATCAGCCAAACGCCTACTGCTGTCATTTTACTGCTGCAAGCTTTAAATTCTCCTCTTTGTTTTCTGTCTTGTAGGATTTCGGAAGTGACGATGACAGGAAAAATAATCAGAGGTAAGAAGCCTGCAGGGTTAGGAGAACACGCAGTGCACACTCAGTTGCCAGTTCATTGGGTGCACGCTGGACTAAATCTGAGCTTCATGACTGTTTTGAAGTTCAGTTTGTGTTGAAACAACGTAAGAAAAGTGGCGATTCAACTGTGCGATCATTTTGGAGGACGTAGTTTGCGTTGTTTTGCCTTATTTAGCCATTGACTAATATGGAGCTGTCAAAACAACAGAAACCTAGTTCAATGCAGTACGGTTCAGTAGTACAGCAAACCACAGCCTCTAATATGAAACAGTTGAATCTGCAGCTCTCTCTCTGTTAAATTAAACAAACTTCTAGACAGTTGCTGGGGTATTTTATGCTCAATGCAAACCTGACACTCGAATTGACTTCAGCTTACTAAATATTCTTAATATTCATTTCAGATTGATTTATTACTGTCAATACATTCACCATCTTGAGTTGTGTGCTGAGGCTTAGACTGTTAAGGACCCACTTTGTCTGGCCTATTAAAAGCTGTTTTGGCAAGCTGATTGTCTTCTCCTCAGGACTAGGACAGTGTCAGTTTGCCAGCTTATTTTTTCTAATGGCTTGTTGTTTCTCACTGTTGTACTGGATATACAAAAAAAAAAACTGTAAGAAATGTTGATTTAACGTGACAAGGTTTAAAAAATGTCTTTTGTGCTCGGTTATATAATGAAGAGTACATAGACTGTTGCTCTTTGTTGTCACAAAGCTTTTCTTTAAACAGCTTGACGTCACAAAAATCACAATTTGTGTCAGCAAAGCTCTGGCACAGACTGTGTCTTTGTGTGTGTGTGTATCTGTGGCAGCTGAAACAGCCATGTCACGCTTTGTGTTTCTCCGATGCCCATATTCATCAGTGTAGACTCTGGCTTTAAGATTCTGCATGACAAACTTGCAACTGATGCCAAGTAACATTTCCACCTCCCGCGCGCCCTGGCATGAATGATGGTATTGTGGCGGAGCGTCGCACAGGGGAGAGCCGATCGCCGTGGAGAGGAGACGGGGCCAGCCAAACGCGAGCGGACCCAGACAGCGCAGGCTTCAAGGCTCGAGATGGAAAGAAAAGTTGTGGGAGGGAGAGAGGAAGGGACGGAGCGAGATGGAGCTGAGCTGAAATGAGCCAGAGGAGTCAGAGGAATGCGCAGGTGTAGGAGACAGGCGGACGCATGTTGGAGAAAGTGGATTTCTGGATGAGTTTTTCTAAGAAGCGTGTAGATGATAGAACCAAGAGGATGCGTCTGGTTGTGAAGTCTTCCCATAAGGCCATGTTCACTGTGCTGCCTCACTTTGTGGAGAAAGCTGCTCTGACTCGGACGGAGATCTGTCGCATGTAAGTTCTCTCAGAGCGGACACTTATTAGAGAAACCGAGCATGTAGTGCCAGGATGGGACGTCTGGAATCTGTTAATTGAACGGCGTTAAAACACACATTTGAAGGCAGATTTAGAATCATGCGTGCAGCCAAATGCATCTTAAAGTCTTTAATTCTGGCAGCAGAAGTTGAGCCGTCGAGCCTTTTCTCTGCTGTAGTGTAGATTTGTTTAAGGGAAGTTGGGGTTTTTTTTCCGAGCTCCGTGTTATTTCAGCACATTAAGCCTCGTAGTTAATTTCCCCCTGTCATGTCCAACGATAGCACACAGCCATGGAGCTGAAACAAAAGGCCCTGTGATGCTCCCACGCAGTCATACCAGGCTTTGTGTGTTTTTGCTTGAGAGAGGAATGAGACTGTGGTTAAACAAAGCCGCGCTCTGTTCTGTGTGAGAAAAGACGCAATGAAGCTCTCCTTCGGTGCAGCAGAGTCATGACCCGGGAGTGCTTCATTCAACACAGGGGGAACTTTTGAAGCACATGGGATTGTTTGGTCAGCAATCACGTGGAGTGTGGTCATCGTGTTGTGTGTAAAGACAAGCGGGCTGGATCAGGACTCTTCTGTCCTGCTCAGTGAACCAGTGAGGACTACATAAGTACACAAACTGCACCTGGCCCACTGTATGTAACAAAAGCAGCTATTTCATATGCTTTTGTTATGTAACATTGTTCCTCCTTAGTGTGATTCCAACTCAAATGAGAAAAAAAGGTTTAAAGCGTAATATTGAACTGAATGGTTGTATGCGTGCATGGTCTCCATGATATTACACTTTAGTTATTTTTATTCTTATTAGTGCCGAGTGCCGATGACACTTGCTTGCTAGCTATGGGAGTTTCACATGTTGTGTAAAAGCGAGTTAGCGAGCTAGCGGTGGCTAACACGGATATTAGCCGCGAGCTAATTGCTAAATGCTAATTGCTAACATTAGCAGCTAATGGCAACAGCCCACTCGGCACTTCAAAATTTCCGCGGGAATTTTCTTTAAGTTGGAATCACACTAGCGAGGAACAAAGTTATATATAAAATGTTTTTCTTTTGGTACATACAGTGAGCGGCCCAGTGCCCCTTTTTTCATTTTAAATGATTTAAAGAACTGTGAACTGTGGTTGTCATTATCCTCTGGAAACAAACGGTCAAACCATATTTAAGAAGAGGTTGACAAATTCTTTAATGTTCCTACTTTCAATTTTAAACCGACTCGATTCTGTTCTGCTGGGAAACATTTGGACCTGACATTATAGCGTGGATGTTACTTAGACATGTACCACCCACCTAAACCAGACCACAGCAATGACACTCCTTGATGGCAGCAGCCATCCCCAGCAGGATTCAGCCTGACACAGGCACACACACACAAACGCTTTAGGAACAACTCAAAAAAACAAAACAAGACCTGACCTCCAAATTCACTAGATCCCAAACTGATCAAGTATCTGTGGGATGAGATACAGAGACCCGTCCCCCCAACCTACAGGACCCAAAGACCCCCACTAACAACATCCTGGCCCATGTCCACTCTCTGATGAGTCACAGCTGTTTTGGATGCAGAAGGGAGACCTATACAATATTAGGATGGTGGTCATAATGTTATGCTTGATCAGTGTATGTTTTAAAATAAGAACAGGATGCTCGAATACATGGACAAATCGTTGTGGCTTTAGTTGCTTCTGAAGAGTTGGCACATGGAACACCTGGATAGCTAGCGTGTAGTTTAATTTTGGTGCATTGCTTGTGCTTGTACTTGTACACGTTCAAGCCCTTCATGAGAAATACTATAGTGATGCCCATTTCTTCTTGCCCTTTCAGTCTGGAGCTAAGATGTGTTGTGTTGTAGATCAGTACGGAGCGAGAGCACATGGTAGGATTTCCTCCTAGCTGATGTTTGTGAGCTGGTTAATGAAGAGAGTCTGAAAACAATGAGCTAGCTTGTCACGGCCAGAGCAAATGAAATGTGAGCACTCGGTTTTGTAACTATGCCTTTACCTGTGAAAGCCTGTTGTAGCAGCGGCACATGTCCCATCACTCCTCTGTCTCCCTTCAGTCCACCTTGTTATGAAATTGCAGGGCGGGTCCTCGGTCTCCTTTGAAACATAAAGCAGTGCACTGATTGTTGTCTCTGGATTTTAGGATTAACATACACTTGTCCAAACCTCACTGAATATATTTTGCACTTGCACTTTCTGCAGCCTCAGCGAGAGCTTCTTCATGGTCAAAGGAGCCGCCCTCTTCCTCCAACAGGGTGGCAATGCACAAGAACCAAAGACGCCAACCCACCACAAACACGCAGGTAGGAACAAATGGAACCACATAAGAAGCTTTCTTCTTTTCTTTTCTTTTTTTTGCCCTTATCCTTTCTACACACAAGCTTCAGACAAAAGGAGCATTGTTCCTTCTTCTCTCAGTGGGCTTGTCTGTTTTTATTCTAAGCCGTGTTGGGAGCTATTACCTTTTTTTTCTTTTTTGGCGTGACCTGAAGTGACCTGCAGTTGAACAGCAGGGATGCAAAAGTGATCAGCACGGGTCTCAGGCCGTTTGCCAACAGCTCTTCCAACAAATATAGAGGTCTGGAAATGCATTTGAAGGAGACATTTAAACATCCTGCAGCCATAATAATGCTTAGAATGACTCATCTTTGCGCTCTATACTTTATTTTCTTTGCTGATTTAATGCCGTTTTATGTCATTTACGGTCTCCAACATTATTGTTCCCCGTCGAGACTGGTGTCATTTGAGGACACGGGCAGAAAAACCCCATAGTTCAGCACAGCTAGCAGGTTACAGGGTTAAGATTTGTCTTCATTGAGAGAAATATGTAACATATTTCCTCCCACTGGGAAAAGAAATCAACAATGAATGCACAATAGAAGCAGCTGAATGCCCAGTTTGTAGATGACCTTTAGTTTTTTTCTTTGTTAGAAAGTCCAGAAATTGTGTTGATTGTGAGTGAATGAAGTGTATCTCATATTTTTTTGTACTGGTAGTCTGATATTTGTTTAATTCAGTATTTACTCCTCAGTACTTTGGTTGTCATGCAGTGCTCATTAAAGCATAGGTCATGGTGTAAAGTGATCCCCTTTCTGTGCCAGGATAGGTGACCTCCAGACTGTGGTGATGACGTTAGAACAGTTTGGCTGCTAAACACCGTTTAATTGGTCTAGTTAATCTTTGTGTCACACCATTGGCAGCTTTTCCATTCGGGTAATCATGTTTTGGTATTGTGGTGCAGCGTTGCATAGGGATTTTTTTTTTCCACCACAGCGTCAGGCTAGCTGTTAGTGACGTCGCTATGAATATAGTCCAGTCAGTAGCAGCCTGTTTTAGTCCAGTCATTGAACTAGTGTAGGGTTAGGGTTAGAGTCATTTTGGATTTCCTGCATCTTAAAAGAAATGTGATGTAGAAAATCAGATGATTGTGAGTTATTTTTCATTAATACCTTATGTCCTGAAGTGCTGAACTGATCAATGGTAGCCATCTAGTGGTTGCTGATGGTATTGCCACCCAAGTTGAACAGCAAAAACTAATCGTTCAATGCAACATGACAGTGTGTTGTTAACTTGCTCCTAATTTATCTGTTGAATGAGTCATTTTAGTTGTCCTCATTGAGAGGTTTGGACGGAGCTGCCACTGAACTACATTAACCTAAGCCTCTTCACGGTGCACTCGTCCAGTCATCTAATCTGTCTCAACCCTTCACTTCCAGGTGATTTACCTCAACACCTGCAGGTCATGTTCAAGATCCTCCGGTCTGAAGATCGCATTAAGCTGGTCAGTATACCTCTGGGGTGATCTAATGTGTCTGTTTGTGCATTTTATAAGCATAGTTTGTCTTCTTAAATCTGAGTTTGTAGCATAGCATATGCTTACCTTAGAGTCCAGTTGCCATTCAGTATGCAGATTACGTGATACAGATGTGGAAACTTAAAATTTAAATCAGATTCAGTGAAATAGGACACATCTTTTGTCTGGTATTTAAACTTCTGAAATTCAAATGTCATATGTATAGTAAGACATTCATCTTATTTAAATGTTATCTGTTGTGTTATGCTGTATTGTAGCGTGTCCTTCCCCTCCCTAAACGAACAGCATCTGAGAGAAACCATGCCGGGCACAACAAAGCAAAGTATTTTTATATCTTGAAGCCTGTCTGGATGACACTTGTCATTGCTTAGTCTGCGTCACTTCCAATAGCAAGAATAACAACACAATGTAGCCCCATTTTTTAGCTTCCCGTACAGTGACGTACACAATAATTTAACATCGATTCAGACAAACTCTCCTTTTGTTGCGCAGGCGGTGCGGTTAGAAAGCGGATGGTCGGATCGAGTACGCTACATGGTCGTTATCTACACCAATGGCCATCAAGATACAGAGGAAAACGTCGTCCTGGGAATGGACTTCACAGACAAGGACAGGTGATTATTCGCTCTCTCTCTCTCTCTCTCTGCAGATTTACATTTTTACTACATGTTAAGCAGACTGTTTTTTTAAAATTATATTTTTATGATCTGCAGTAAAAGCTGCTCTATTGGGATGGTGCTGCCACTGTGGAGTGATACCAACATACATTTAGATGGAGATGGGTAAGTTTCTGTGCGTTGTTTCGTAATTAATCTTGAAATCAGGCGGTGGAATATACACACGACTGCTACTGGGAACTTCAAAATGCAAATACATCATATAAATCAGTTTTAAATGTGAGGCCATGTGCTTGTTTTGCTTGTCCTCAGCATTTTAATATATGCTGCCCTCCAGTGGCAGAGGAGTGGATTACACACATTTTTTTTCCCTCTGTGTGTGAGAGCGGTTCTTGCTGACCTGTTCACATTGTCACAGCCTCTGTATGCTGGAGGAATGTTCCACTGGTGTGTGCCCTGAATAGTGAACGAGCCCCGTCCAGTCTGTGCCCTCCCCCCCTGCCCCCCCATCGCTCTTCACCCTCCATCCAGCCGCATACTGATCATCCCTCTCCTCTTCCTCCTCAGAGGCTTCAGTGTGACCACGGCAGGGCGGTCACATGTCTTCAAGCCTGTGTCTGTGCAGGCCATGTGGTGAGTAAGTTCTTCGTGTTCACCTGGGAGTGTTGTCCTGTGACCAGAGCCGTGTGCGCTTTGAAAGCACGGGGTGAACACATTGTTGACACTAGATGGAAGATGTTTTGGGCTTTTGATTTATGTATGAGTTATGTATTTACGTACAAAATGAATAAAAAAACCCTTGTTCTTTTTATTATTCAATAGATTTCTATTAATTTAACTGAACTAGGCTGATTTCACAGCACACACACATACACACACACACATTGCCTCTAAATGGATCCTCAAACCTTTCAGAAATGTCCAGCTTCACCAGTAATCTGAAATAAAGTCTATTTTAGATCAAAAAAATCTTGATTTCCTTGCTAAAATATCAAACTCTTGACTATTTCATTTTAATTAAGTTCCTCACTACAACAAACTTCCTGATCTAAATTGAGCATTAACACGCCATCTGCTGGCCAGTTGTCAGAAGTACCACTAAATAAATTTGTTAGTTAAATTGTGTTTTTAGTTGTAGTGATTTTTGGTGGTCAACGTTCGCTCTCTGTTCTTGCAGGTCTGCCCTGCAGGTCCTCCACAAGGCATGCGAGGTGTCCCGCCGCTTCAACTACTTCCCAGGGGGCATTGCTCTCACGTGGATGGCGTTCTATGAGAGCTGCATCACCTCCGAGCAAAGCTGCATCAACGAGTGGAATGCCATGACCGACCTGGAGACCACCAGGCCTGACTCTCCCACCATGTTCGTAGACCGGTGAGGCCCCGCAGATGGCTTCGTGTGACAACAAAAACAGTTTTAGTCATGGTTGATGATTTCTGAGGCACTAACAATACTAAGATCAGGATGTGGAAGACGATTTAAAACCGTTTCCATGTCTGATTAAGACCGTATTGTCTCATTTAGCTCTAACATGTCCATGTCTTATCAATAAAGTACATTTGGGTTTTGGACAGCCACTATTGTTCTCCTGATTCTCCCCTTTGTCCTTGGCAGTGGTAACACGTTTCACTGTTACGCTACTTTTCATTCAAACACTGACGTACTGACTTGTTATGTGCAGGCCAACTGAGCGAGAGAGGACAGAGTGTCTCATTAAAGCCAAACTGCGCAACATCATGATGTTTCAAGACCTGGAGAACATCACGTCGAAGGAGGTATGCGCCACATTAACGCCGCCGCTATGTGGGTAATTTTAGATCTTTTGATATTAGATAGTAAATGATACGTTAAGATGAGAATCAGCTGTTTCATGTACGGCTGGGGGTTTTTTTCATGGCAGACCCTCTGATAGAAGAAATTGTGTAAAGTCCTGAGTTTCACGCATTTTGCATGTTGAAAACAAAACTAGCATGTCTTATTTTGGAAAGTGAATTTGTAACTTTATCTTGTCCTCAGATCCGTAACGAGCTGGAGCAGCACATGAGCTGCAATCTCAAAGAATACAAAGAGTTCATAGACAACGAGATGCTTTTGATCCTGGGACAAATGGACAAGCCCACACTTATATTTGACCACGTTTATTTGGTTAGTTGTTTTTTTTCGTCCTCTTTTTACTTAAAGGGGAACTACTGTTTTTTTACCACCTGGACCTTATTTCTGACATAAAATACGGTCGTTTACTCACCCATATAAGTTATCTAATTTGTAGTCCATCAGGAGATATTTAGATATCCATCCATGTGTATATCCATATAGTGGAAGTGACTGGGGCACCGAATGTGTGGATATCATCCGGGGTCTGCAGAGCAATCTACACTCCCTGGACAATGATAGCAGGTAACTCCGGACTCAATGGGTAATAGCACTAGTGTATCATAACAAAATATTGGTGAAATAAACGAGTTTTCTGGCAGATAATACATTATTTATATTCTACGTTTCGGTGCCCCAATCGCTCCCACTATATGGATATACGTAGATCTAAATATCTCCTGAACGACTACGACAAAACAAAGTTATATGGGTGAGTAAAAGATCGTATTTTATGCCAGAAATAAGGTCCAGGTTGTTAAAAACAGTAGTTCCGCTTTAAGACCTCCTTTAAATGTTTTAATATTGCCAGTAAATTTAGCTGTGATTCTTACCAATTAAGGTTAGGCTTTTATTCTTCTATAGGGCTCCGAGTGGAACGCTTCCAACCTGGAGGAACTGCGCGACTGCGGGTGAGCTGAGGGCATTAAATGGAAAAAAATCGTCTTGTAAAATCCAGTGTTTTGATTTTTAAATATCACATGAAAATTTATACAAGCTCGAGTCTTGGACCGTGGCCATTACTTCAGGTTAGGACACGTATCTCCACGCTGTTTTGAGAGCACCCAGTAAATTTAATAAAGTAATATTTCAATCTTACAGTTTCCGGGTTTGGCAAGCAAAGAATAAAACGCAGTTAAAAACACAAGCATATGTCTGCATGGCTCTCTGTCAGTTTAGTCAGTGCAGCAGCCTTGGAGCTAACGTGTTGTTGTTGTTTTGGTTGCAGGGTTGGTTATATTCTGAATGTTACCAGAGAAATCGACAACTTCTTCCCGGGGATGTTCTCTTATCACAACATCCGCGTGTACGACGAAGACGCCACCGACCTGCTGGCCCACTGGAACGACACCTACAACTTTATTGTCAAAGCAAAGTGAGACCCTACGCATAAAAGCAAGCTAGTGATGATTTTTGTCTGCACTGGATAAAATATAAATGACAAACTGTAATGTCAAACTCTGAGTCATGAAAGAAACGTTAACGGCAGAGCTGTGCTCCAGCAGCACTTTGTTATTAATAGATGGAGATTTAGTTTTTAGGCATCACAGTCTGACTGACTCTCGTCATTCTCCCCGAATGCTGGGGCTGCGATCGCGCTGTTTTTTTCTCCCACCTCAATGTAACACATGTGAGTTGTGCCAGTAACGGAGATGTGAAATGGTGCGATCAGTTTGGTTGCTATGCAACAGTCTGACTGTATTAACTTGAGGTAAAAAGGATGTTTGTAGAAATAAAAATGGAAAATACCAACTCAAGACATGTGGAGGGGTCATAGATGCATTCTGAAAACCACCAATAAAACACTTTCATGTGCTAATTTTAATGAACTGTTGTCAGCTAGAGTCATCAAATGTTTGTTTTTTCCTGTCCAATAGGAAGAATAATTCCAAGTGCCTGGTGCACTGTAAGATGGGGGTGAGCCGGTCTGCCTCTACAGTTATTGCCTATGCAATGAAGGAGTATGGCTGGTCTCTGGAGAAAGCCTACAACTTTGTGAAGCAGAAACGGAGCATAGCTCAGCCAAACGCTGGCTTCATGAGACAGCTGGCAGAATACGAGGGAATCCTGGACGCCAGGTAAGCACGTCCGAGCGTCTGAGTCAGGCTTGGAGCTAGCAGTGGTAGCACACATGCTGTTGACAAGATGCCCGTTATGTTATTTCTTACCTTCTTTACCTTCACAGCAAACAGCGTCACAACAAGCTATGGAGGCCTGGCGCAGACGAGGAAGGATCAGATGATCTTCAAGCCTCTGGTCACTGTGCTGGTGGAGAGGAAACACCTGTGCTCAGAGAGGAAGAAGCTTGGGGAGGCTGCGGGGCATCTCCATGCAGGGGCATGGGTTTGGAGATGGAACCCCTAGACTCTCTTAACTATAATTACTACTTCAGACGTTTGTCAGACTCTGCACTGGACAGTGAGCCCTCCACTCCAGTGCGGGGTCCGCCTCTGCTCGGTATGGAAAGAGTTTTCATTGAGATTGAAGACGTTGAGAGAGACGCCCTGTTGGAGGACGAAGGTTTCCCCATGGCCCACTTAGCCCTGCCCGGGGAGGGCACGGCAGCGCAGACATGTGGGCGCCTCGATCCCCTGGAAGACATGAGACTGAGGCTCGAGTTCAGTACGTTGGAGGAAGAGGATGAAGAAGAAGCCAAGAAAGAGGAAGCTGAGATGGCGGCCTTGGCTCAAACGCCTGGAAATTCCGACGGGAAGAAAGCGGGAGAGGAGGCTGAGAGGAGTGAGGAGAGCCGGTTAGGCTTAGCCAACCTGAACACCAACAACAGCAACCGCCTAGCCGCCAAGCGCAGCTGTCCTGCAGCTTTTGACGTAAGTTAAGAATGTACATCTTTTGGTTAAGTGTCTTTGCCACAGTCTAAACAGTGGTGATGTTTTTAATGATGATTTTAAACCGTTTTCATGTCTGACCATATGTTTTGTCCCAATCTTTGCTCATTCAGGACAGCGCCGGTGCAGGAAACCCTTTAAAAGTGAAGCCCTCCTATCAGTCCTGTAAAGACTGCATGCGTCTACCACAAGGACGGCGTTGTGACCGTCCAGCAGGAGGCCGTTCCCACCGCCTTAACCCTTCCCGACACTGCACTGTCCCCTCCATATGCATAGATCCACCCGGGACACATTTTGCTTCCACCCCAATCCTGCAGTCTCTACCAACCCCTTCAGCTCTCCCGCCGAATCTGGTCCAGCCCTGTTCTTATGTCTACCGCTGTTCTACCTGCACCCCCGCCGTCCCATCTGTCTCTTTGACCAACCACCAGAAAATGGTGTCCCCCATGAACTGTGAGGAGATGCCTCCTGACCGCGGGCCAGCAGACGCGGAGGACATGGACGAACCACAAGTGGGAGAGCAAATACTAAGAGAGAGCACTGATGCCTTCAATGTGACTGAAGCTCAAGGTTTTAAATTACACCCTGGTGGTACTGTGGAGCTCCCGCAACAGGCTCTGGCCCAGCTGCAAATGCCGGGACTGGGGATAGAGTTTAGCCTGGAACTGATGCGCCAGAGGGCGGAGCAGCTTGAGAAGCTGCCGAGCATGGCCATGGAGGGCCAGTTCCCAGTGGGGTCCCTTCCTTAATGCGGCGGCCCGAGCAGTGATGAGACGGAGGAAGTGGCTTACCACTGCCTCAACCACTGTGACGGCTGTGAGATATTAGATGACCACTGCTTTGGTGATGTAACAGAAACGAAGGTCTGCGCTGACCTCTGCTGTAATGTCTTGGCGTCATGGCTCCATTTGAACAAGCTGCAGCAGCGCTCTGAGTGCCCCGTTACAGACCGCTGGCATTAGGATGCAGATGACGCTGGATGTTTTCACCATGCGCTAAAGGCCTGGATGCTTTTGGCCAAGCTGAGACGGAAAACTTTCTCAAGTCCTTCACCTCTCCTTCGGACGTGATTGACAGCCATCTTGGCTCTTTGCACCTCCCTGCCCCGTCCTGCGTACAGGATATCCCCAGTGGAGATGAGCGTTAATCCTGCCATTTTAGCTTCAGCAGACAGGTTTTGGCAAGACGTCGGTGGTTTGTAAGATCTAGCTGTTGTTTCTTTATGATTCCTGAGCGTGCTAACCTTAGCACATTAATGTTGATGAAAAGAAAAATACCCGAAGTAACACGCTTCTGTCAGTGTACTGTGTGTTTTCAGTCCTGCTCATCAACAGTATTCATGGAGGAGCTCAATGAATATTTATAGCTGAGCCTGTTCGACCGCATCTACTCTCTCCTCACTTTCCCCACCGATACGTTTTCCCCTGCTGCAGCTGCTTTTGCATCACGAGAGGGCATTTCATGTGAAAGCATAATGATTTCTGAACCATACGCAAGCCTTTTTATGCCTCTTTGTAAAGCGTCGTACCTCGGACCACAAGTATCTCAGACTGTTTTGGTCAAAGACTGTTTTGTTCTCTCTGCTCAGTGGCTGGTTCACCCTGACCTCCTCCTCCAATAAAGTTAATATAATCATGTACTTAAAGCGCTCAGTTTAGCCCACGCATGACTTCGCAGTGTTACAAAAACATATCTTCAACGTGTTTAGACGGAAAAATATTAAGCCTGTCTTTTGATTTTCAGTTTGTGTTTACAAAAAGACAACGACCGATTACAATGTAAATCACAAGAAAAATGTGCGTTAGTTCGTTAGAAGGACATTCATTCAGCTTGTTTTAAGCCTGAAAGTATGATCACAGGACGACATAACAACATTTAGACATTTAGAAAACACGCATGAGCTTAAATTTAACCTTCAGATGTAACCAAAGCCATGTCATGTTGCCATATCGCGCTTTTTGTACCCAGTCGCCCTCTGGGCAGCTATTTATCTCAGAGGCTCCCATTATAAGCACCTGTTTTACCTTTTCTGTCTCTTATTGAATAAAACTACCTTTCCCTAAACCTAAAAATATTTGCAAAAGCACGCAAATCACACACACACACAGATTTAACACTTGAGCACAAGTCTAGCATCTATTCACACAGTGCACAGACAGATTTTAGATTCAAATAGTATCTGCATTACGTTTAATTCGCTTAAGCAGAAGTAGAGGCACCAAAATGAAAAAAAAAAACACAGAATGCTTTAAGTAAGTAGTTACATCCTTTACTTACCATGTCCTGTGGAGTCCATTCACATGAATTGTTTCGTTTCTTTTATCTAGAATCGTCAGATATTACAATCTTCACATCTTACGTACGTTTATTTTCGTTTGAACTACTTCAGACAAATTGTGCCACATCCAAAGTTGCTGTTTTCCCGTTTGTTTGATGTTGCGTTCTTACTGTTTTTGGCACGCTGGGTGTGCTGGAATCGTACCGAATGATGCCTGTTTGGATGCAAGAAAAGCACATGCAAGATACATTACTGTGTTCAAAGACGGGAGTGCTTCAGGAGAAATGAAAACTGTGCAAAGAATGAATGCGATTTACTGTTGTTGTGGGGTTTTTTGTTGTTGCTGTTTTGCAGACTTTGCTTTCTTTGATTAGATGAGCAGAAACAAACAACAATTCATCCCCTGTTCCTTCTCCCTTAACTGAATTCAAGGGAGCTGCAGGTTTGCTCCAGTAATTAGATTCAGATACTTTGGTTCTTTCCTTCACGTGGCCACTTCAGCGTTATGTAATACAAGGCACTTAAAGAAAGACGTTGGCAGCCACTGATACCACACACATATGTAATAGAACCATTTCACCTGGAAATGATTTGTAGTTGAGAAATGTTACGAAGTGGGAAGCTTAAGGATTCTTGCCAAACTTAAGATTAGCATACTGATGACAAGCTTGTGTGTGTTAAGATATATAGCCATTAGCTAGTTAGCTTAGCATACGCTAAGAGAAGATAATCCGCAGACCAGCACATCTCAAGTTCACGAACCATGTTGAATCTTATTTGTTACCTCTAGACAGAGCTAGCCTGACTTTCCTTCATTTCCCAGTCGCTAAGCTAAGCTAAGATAAGCTAACCAGCTGCTTTAGTTAATAGACAAAGCCAGTCTCATCATCTAAATCTTGCCAAGAAAGCAAGTAAAACACACTTCGCAAAGTATCAGAATACTTCTTTATTATAAATATGATTTCTAATTTAAGCCAGTTTCTCATTTAAGCTTGTATGTTTGACGCTTGCTTCACGTTATGAATTTGTTTTTCGTATTTAAGTGCCTTAACCTCGGCCTTAGCTCTGTCGTGAAGTGTCACAGGCTTCGCAAGGTTTCTGTCAGCGTGTCGACGGTCTGCCTTTTTTGTACATTATTTACTTCCCCTCACCCCCAATAATAACCATCCTCCTTGCAATGTATAACATAAGCACATAATATGATGTATGCAAACACACATAAGCTCATCCACGGCCGCCTCTTCTCCCTCAGTGCACACATACTTTGATGGACTTCCATTTATTAATACCCTATAATAACACTGTATTTGTTTGATATTGTGGAAACTTGTGGTACATTGTACTGGTTCAATAGCGGGCTGAAGAACCTTAATTGCTGGAATGAGAACTATCATTTACATTAAAATACTAGATAGGATGGATTTAAGTCTTTGAAATTAGCAGCCTGTATATATATTTTTCTCTCTACAATTTGCTACTTGAGTACATTAGCTTGCAGACGTGATCCATAATTTAAAAAGCACTGATACTGCTACTGTGTATTGAGAAGTAATTAAGTTCTCGTGTTTGTACCACCGCCACCACCCAAAAAAAACGATTAAAAAAAATAACGCTTTGATCATTTCTAATTTAGGCAAATGCTTTCAGGCTCTACGAAAAACGGCAATGTTTGATTTTTTTTATCGCATTAGTCCCAGGCAGCAGGCATCATAATGACAATCCTATTTACGAGCCAGGCCTCAAGGACATTAAGACATATTGTAAGTTAAAAGGGGTCCAGGTATTTATTGAGTGTCTTTATAGGTCAGCCCCTAAGCGCCTGAGCTTGAGACGAGTTGAAAATGTAGAAAATGTACAACCTCCCTGGGAGAAAAGATTTTTTTACATTCATTGTTTTTGTTTGTTTTTTGTTAACTTTTGTGTACTGTACTGTACATTGCCAATGTTCATGTGTATGCACTTTTTTTTCTTTTTTCTTTTTTTACATTTTGTTAAAATGGTGTCCAGTCTAATGTTTATCATGGAAATAAACAATTTCCTGTGCATAATACGTTTGATCAGTTAAGTTGTTGTTTGCATTCAGTGCGGAGAGTTTGGTGTCTTTAAACATTTTGGACAAAAAGAGTTTGAAATGAAATATCTTGCATAAGGAACATGCATTTGTTGACATTTGTGTCGGGTACATAAGTAAAAAATAAAAATAAAATTTACTTTATTGCAAAGCATGCGCATTAGTGACAAGAAACAAATCAGCCTGATTCTGGCTCTCACTTGCAGTTCTAGTCAAACGGACACAGCAGGAAGCCCTCTTATTGAATTAGTCAAATGAGGTCCGTCTGACATCATGGGGCAGGTGACAGCACAAGAAGAGATCTCCCAGAAAGACTGAAGTCCTGCAGGACGACGGGCAGGCAGTGCATCCGTCTGGAACATCAGCCTCTGTAAGTATCTACCTGATCTAATCTGTTACCCACCGGACGTTTAGATGCTCATATCTTAGTGTAAAGGCCTATTAGAGAAATTTAAAAATAAAACTGCAGACAGTATGAATACGTGTTTTAAGTAAGGATTATTATAGCAAATGCTACAGTAACAGGTGAAAAAGTTAAAGGTCAGTTAAATTTTCTATATACATCTGTGGTTAAAGTATAATAAAGACGGCAGTTGATAGTTTATTGTCAGCTTGCCTGAATTCATTATGCCACGTTAAAGTAGCAGCAGCACATTTATCTTTTTATGACCGTACTGTCCTGCCTTACAGAAGGCTAGGGAAATCATGCTGCAAATTGTGCATCCGAATATCATCCTGTTAAATTTGAATTTGCGCTGCGCTACTCAGAGAGTTAACTCCACAAAGGGCAAACTTAGTTGGAAAAAACAAAGCCTATCCTGAGACCGGGCTAATAGTTTGGACACTTGAAGTCACAAGTCTCTTATAAACTGTGTGCTTACTATTGGAAGCATGAGAGAAATGGGACATGGAAAAAGGGACGGAGAGAGAGAGAGAGAGAATGAGGGAGGGAGTTTAGCAAGCCAATGTCACAGATGCCTCCCACTGTTGCCATTATAACACATCCGTCTCAAAATAACACTTTAGATGCAGTGAGGCTGCAAGTCGACATTAGACTGTCAACCTCATATCAGAAGACCAGAGCTGTCGTTGATCAGTGGTTAAAAGATGAAAGCGCCATCGCGTGAACAGAAATTTGGTCTTCACATTTAAGAATTATGTGATAAGATTCATACCACTTCCTGTTATAAGTTATACCCATTAGCCTGTGAGTTTAGCTTAGCTTAAAGAAGATAAACAGGAAAACAGCTGCTGTGGCTCTGCCTGAAGACAATCTAGAGTAGGGGTGTCAAACATACGGCCCATGGGCAAAAACGGACCAGAGGGTCCAGTCTGGCCCGCAGAGTATGAAAATTACATAGAAGACAATAACTGCAATTTTTCAGAGACCTAGAAGTAAACAATGGCAACAATGCACCGAGATTATACTTATTTTTCATAATTGTTCATAACATTTTTTGTAAAAGGATAGATCATTATTTTCATAATGTAGTTGTTCTTCTTTACACTAAAACAATGAGCAGTTATTTATAGGTTATTATGCTGTTATGTTATGAGTATGACACCCCTGATCTAGAGAATAGTACCTCTTATATTATATTGCTTTTATTACCTTTGGACAGACTTTACCTATTTCTTCTGTTTGCTAAGCTAAGCTACGCTAAGCTAAACTAAGCTAAGCTACCAGTGGTTGTGTATTAACAGACATGACTGTGCTTTTGTCATGTAGTGCATTTCCCCAAAATGACAGCATTTATTCCTTTAACATTAATATCATTCTGGTTTAAGCTTGTTTCTCTCGGTATGTTTGGCTGTTTGCTCAATGTTTTGAATTAGTTTTCATATTTAAATGCTATGTATTAACTGCTTTCCCATTAAATGTAACAAACTACTACTATTACACGTCAGGTATAAAAAACATTTTACTACCTGTTCATTTTACCATTCTCAGCTGGTTGGTCCAAACACTAACCTATACACAACTTTTAGCCGATTCTATAATATTTAAATATTCAAATTATAATCTAAATGATTTTCTTTTGTTATGGAATTAGTAAGGCTACTCCACAATCTCTCCATCAAGGCAACTAAAGGTTGGGAGAACAAAAAACACAGATAATAGATAAACAGGAGCCAAGCTTTAAGGAGAGCTGTTTCATTTTTGTGCATAATATCTGTGAAGACAAGCTAAAAGAAATTAATAGTCACTTAATGCTTCTCAGGCTTGAAACAACTCTTACTCAATGTTCAACCAACAAAATTAAATTATTATTATTTATTAGGTGGGAAAGTGTTCATATGGCTGCTCAACACTTTTTTTCTATGAACTAGCAGGATAAAGCCTAAATCGGCTACTAGTGCAGTCAAAGTGGACCTGATTTAACAATACGTTTGTGCTTCTCCACTACGTTTACAGTAGTTGTTTGTAAGCTAAGAATACCCCTTCCACATGCCACTAAAGCCAGTTGAGCTGTTTTTCCTTTGAGATAATCTCTGTCACACCATCAATCATGCCCGTGGTTAAACTCTGTTCTCATCAAACAATTCACTTCAGAAGTGAAAGCGTTTGTGACTTGAATCACGTATACCGGGTGGCCTTTCTGCAGTCACCGTCACCACAACATTCAGATAGACTTGAGGGAGGCACTCACGCAGCACAAACACGCCTTGTCTCCAGCAGTAATTGACTGTGCGTGATGTCTACATAAGAGACATGTTTGTCCGGAATGAATCATTAAATTTACAAATCATACAAAAGTGATACAAATTCAGAACTTAAATTCATTTAGTTTCAAAGGACATAAAAACAATCTTCAGGGATTTATGGTTCTTCACGTATTTGTCGGCAGATACCAGATCATATTTGCTCTGACTCTTTTGTCTGACCTTGGCACCTGGCAGCTGACCTCTTATCTAACTTGTCTTGTTTCCTTTTTGGCCTCCTGACTCACTGGCAGCAGTCGGACCTACTTTAATTATAGCCACCACAGCATTCCTTTCAGACAGAATAGGACGAGATAGAAAGAGAGGCCTTGGGAGGGCAAGGGTGGACAGTAGAGAAAAGTCCAAGATATACTGACAGCGATGCTTGTTGTGTTATTTAATTTACAGGACAAGGAGGCAGGACATCCTCATTATGTCATTGACTCGCTTATAAATATCCTGTTGTGTCTTGACATGTGTGTTTCCCTCTCCCTTATGCTAAGACAGAACAACAGCCATGGGCCAGAAGCTGGAGAAGCTGTCTGAAAAAGATGAAGAGTCGGATAATTCAGACTGGTCAGAGCAAACAGGAGACACACAGCATTCAGAGGTTGTAGAGCAGGACGACAGCAAAGATCAAGATGATGGCACTTTTGGGACCCCACCAAGTACTGGAAGGATTAGAGGGATTACTGTCACCAGCCCAGCCACTGGGCACACAGGGGAGCTCACTGTCACCCCTGCACGTACAGACCCCCAAACCAGGCAGCCAATCAGGTCTTTGGGCAGGCAGGAGAACGCCAGCAGAGAGTGGGTGGGTGGAGACAGGGAGCGTGTCACTCATAGAGTAGAGGAGTCAAAAACTAAGGAGTCAAGACTAACTTCAAACAAAAAGCAAGGCTCTGAGAGCAAGGCTGAGGCCTGGGCAAGGACTGCAGCTATGGAGGAGCAGAAAACTCAGAAGAAATTAGAAACTGACCACTGCAACTTAGGTCCTGAGACTCAAACCGAGAGTCTAACAGCCTCATACAATCCAACTAATGAGGAAGGTTTTGTAGTGCTGGAAAAGGACGAGACTTGGATGCCATCTGATAGAGGAAACAACACTGTTTTCGGCCACAGGATAAAAACAGAGAAGCCTGGATCATCTATTACGGGAGGAGATGAAAAAGACAATCCTGATACCTGCAATAATGACAGTCTACAAGCTTCCAGGAATAGCCCTGAAGAAAGGGGTAATGAACAGAAAACCAGAAGAAAGTCAAGCTCAGATACAACTGCCGATGCACATGCTAGTAGTTCAGCCGCAGCCGGGTTCATGAGGAAAATGGGTCAACATTTGTCTGAAGTGACAGGCGGCAGGTGTCAGCTAAAAGGAGCCAGTCATGTTGGAGCTGCCCACAGTCAGACAACTGGTGGAGGAAAAGCAGAGACGGTGCAAAGTTTGAATGACCACCACACGGGGAAAGTTTCCGCTCACGTCAAGGAGGAGGACCAGTCAACACGAGTCAAATCAAAAAATCTGGATGAGGAAATTCACAATTCGGGGTTTTCTGCAGATCAACAAGCGCATCAGTCCCAGCAGAACACTTTTGCTAGTGCTGTCTCTAAGAGAGCTAAAACTGGAGTCCTGGGCACTCTTCTTTCATTTGCCAAGAAAGATGACAACCAAGCGTCTGAAAAAGCTACAGACTCTAACCCTCCGAAGGCTATGACCCCTCACTCTGTCCTACCACAACTGCAAGACAATCCCTCATTTTCACTGGAACAATGCGGTGCGATCCCTTGTCCTCTACCATCGGAGAATGATAGCTGTGATGGAAAGATCCAGGTTGCGAGCTTAAAGAGAGAAAGTGAGCTTGTCTGCTTCTCTGCAGTCATCACCCCTCCTCCTCAGACTCATTTGTTGGCTAACACAAATATGGCCGATTCACCAATGGGGCCAGACACCACGTCCACCTCATGCGATTCTAAAGACGAGTCTATGACAAAAGAAAAGCCTAAAGCCAAAGGTCCGCCTCCACCTGTGCCCAAAAAACCTAAAAACCCATTTATAAAGCTCAAAACTGCGCAATTAATGTCTACTGATGTGAAACGAAGAGGCAAAGATTATCTGCGTTCTGAAGAGAGGGTAAGGAGGAGACACACATTTGATTTTAACCAAGACCTCCCGTGCAACAATCCAGTTAATCAGGATATGTGCGCGCTGTGGGATGAAAAGGGCACTTACACCATACCAACTAACATCCGTCGACTGTCAGTTGACCTCAGCCCTTGGGACCATCTTTCACTTAGCCACATGGATGACCGGTACGGAGATATGGTCGACTTTGACTACTGTGCGCGTATAGCAAAGCTGTCTCCAGATGAAGAGACACAAGACTTGGACATGTTACAGAACAGACGGTCCAGATATAAATGGTCTCTTAATCGTTTTGCCTCCACTGAGACTCTTCCCATACCCGAGGTCACATCAGACAATGACATTCAAAGACCAACCCCTGCTTCTTCAGGGAGAAGAGAGGCATACCCTGAGTTCTTATCTGAAAGAGTTAGCACACGGGTCAGCAACAACAATAACGAAAACTATGGAAGCCTAAAAGACATAAGTGAACAGGGTAACCAGAGAGATGCAGGAAATGGCAGTGAAATCATTTCCTATAAGCCTGTGTCAGAAATTATTAAAGAGACTAACCAAATGCAAAGACATCATAGTCGGGCCAAACTTGAAGCGGCCAAAGCTTCTGTTCGGATAGCTGAACAGAGTCCAAGTGTGAAAGTGTCTCAAATGAAGAACGCCTTTGATGTCCCAAAGAAATCCAAAGAAAGAACAACAGAAGTGCAACCACCTCCAAAGAAAGGTATGCTACTTTGACTGTTTTTCATTAAAGCATTACATGTTGAAATGAGAGTGTGCTTTCTAAACTACATATTACTCATTGGTTCTTTTAACTTTTAGAGATTCAGATTTTAAAAATAAGCGCTTTAAGCGTGGTTTATACCTCTGTGGGACATACATGGTGTAACCTACGCACATAGCCTACATCAGTGCAAGCCATTTATACTCTTTAAAACCGCTACCCAAATGCTGTGTCTTTTTTGCCAGTCGGATTAATGTTTTACTTCCTAGTTTTTATTTCCTGCTTCATTTTCTACTTCCTGCTTCTATCTCAACAAAGGTGACTGAGACTAACACCTGCGCCGCTGTGACACATTATTTTCTGGGGAGGTGCACGTCAGGCTACAGCATTAGTGTCTGGGCAGTGTCTACGTAGGGTGTGGAGGCCGTAGCTATGGCCGTGCATTACTTAGAGCTAAATTAATTTATTCCTAGCCTGTGAAACCTATTAGAACTAATATGTTCTACTCTAAAGTTAATAATCACATTAAGGTCAAGGTTCTTGAAATACTGACTAAAACTACAAGTGAATGGTAATTATTGAACTTAAAAACATGTATTTTGATGAAATCTATATTTAGATATTAGCAGTGGATCACTGATGAGTAAGTTCACTTGTCACTTGTCCCAGAGCATTTACTGCAGATCCTTTCAACTCTAAGGAATATTTTTACCCCTTTAAGCTTGTTGTTTTGGTTTTATGGACACTTAGGAACAGCATTGGTTTCATTTGTTTGCTCTCAGAGTTTAGATAAGGCAACCATTCGCTACTTGCCCAGCACTAACAAGCAGGCGGACATAGTTAGCAACAAATTGGTGTGTAAAGTGGAGCATTTGCCTAAAGGATATGTAGAACCAGATACTTCCTGAGATTGTTAAGAAAGAACAAAACAGACTTAAACACAGAGTAAATGCTGAGCTTATGTTCACCAAATGTAGAGAAACAAAACGGTAAACTGATGGATGGGTAATTCGGTAACTGCTAACACAGTATCCTCTTTTTTCTGATACTTAGTAGCATCTGATGCATTAATACTAAATAAAACTTAAGTCTATAACTTTGACAGGATCTCAGTTTAGTCACAAAACATGCACTATTTTAAATCTTAAACTGGAGACTCTGAGTCAACCTTGAATGTCAATGTGAGTTTTAATGCATTAGGAGGTCAGATAGATTAGGTAAAATAAGTTTTGGAGATAATACTTATTCAGAACTGTTGCAGTTTTATATCATCAAGGAACAAACTACACAATCTGAAGAAAATATGAAAAATAAATGGCAAAAAGAGTCTCCCTTAATGGGCCTACAAAAAAAAAATCCAATAACAACCGAGGTCCACTTACTTGTCTCCAGAGGTTTCAGCTGTTTCACACTGCTGATATGTGAGTCCATAACTGTTGTGACCCTTTCATCTAGGATGTCTCCTTTGCACTGGGTTATAAATTAATAATGGAAGCTCATTTTGGACTTTATTAAAGACAGAGTGATGTGATTTAAAGACGTGTAAGTAATACTTGGATTTCTGTAGCTTATACAAAGAAAAAAAATATTAAGACCCATATTAAACATCTTAGATTTTCTATTTACTCACCTTAAAAATCATCTGTCAATAAGTAAAAATGTGATAAACAAAACAAAAGTTTTTTGATCACAGACTTGTAATCAAACACTTCAGTGTCCACAGAATTCAAAATTACTGAAATGAAAACAGAGGATTTGTTAAGAGTGTGTGTATGGGTGAGTCTATAGGGAGGGGGGGTCTTTATTGTGTTTAGGCAGGACAGGCCTGGATGGGATGAGATGGGACAGGGGGGGAGGGGAGGGATCCTGATACAAAAGATGCTGCTTGCTATAAAATGCACATCTTTGCACAACTAAACAAAATAATCTGATTCGCGTTGTCTGCTTAAAGACGTGAAGTGGATAACACGAGACATCCAGCTTTTCCAGCAGCCCCATCCCCATTCAGAGAAGGAAATCTGACTTTTCCGTTTTGCGCATGTGCCGTGGCCAGTCGTCAACGTATCCTACTGAATTTAATAACGAAATGAGAAAAGGAGATTGCTAGTCTCTCGCAGGTGAGGAGCGGATAGGAGATGCTCTGCTGGTCTACACGGGCATCCTGAAATACCACTAGATATAAAACACTGTCTCCGGCCACAAATCTGCAGCGAAGCGGGGGGATAAGAGCATTGCAGTTGGGATTTTTTTTTTTACGTGTGTGTGAAGACAAGGGATACAAGAGCAACGTCCTGCAGGAGAAGGGCGCGCCTAAACTACCAGATTCATGTGTTGTGATTGATTACCCCCGTGCGTAAGAAAATCTTGCATAGATTTAGGAGGTAAGAAAGATTTTTTTTTAAAGTGTTGTTTTTCTTTTTGCATGTGTGTGATTCGTCGGCCGGGGCTGTGCAGCATCCATGTAGCTCGCTGGATGGCTTTGAGAATGGGAGCAGCCAAAATCCTTGGGTGGAAATATCTGCACTTGCGTCAGCTGGCAGCGGTCCACCGCAGCTAATAGTTAGCAGCTAGCTTAGCTGATGCTAACCCAACAGCAGCTTGGGTGCAAAAAAAAAAAAAACACTAGTGGGCTAAAATTGCAAATTATTAAGTGTTAGGCCTGCACGCACCAACGCTGTACCGTTAGTAAATGTGTATGCGTTTTTACATTTAAAAGAAAAACACACCCCTCCGGTTCCCTCCTCCTTGCTCGCCGTGAAACGTTTCTGTGTCCGCCGCTGTGTGAGACGGGACCAGCCCCCGGCACAGCTGCCGAGCTGCCCTGGCAGTGCGGTGAAGCATTTTTATACGACTACCGCCTTCACGTGTACTTTAAGCTTTAGTTTTTACGTATCTTACCATGTTTATTTACACGTTAGCCTTAAATAAACGTGGGGTTTGTGGCGGGTTCAGGCTACTCACATCTGGGCAGCGCTCACCAAAACAGAAATCTCCACCCCCTTGTTTCGGTTAGGCAGCGTAGCTAGCTGCTAGCTAAGTTATCTTTAGCATTTAAAGGCTTCCCTCAGCGTTTACCGCTTGGTTAAAAATGGCTAGATTAGACTAGATAGTGTAAACTCACAGCAGAACCTAGAGTTGTGTTAATATATGAATATGTAGCCAACTACGTGCTTGAACTGGGAGGATGCAGAGGTTCGTGCTAACATCAGCTAACATTAGCCAGCGACCATTGTTTAACGTTAGCACAGTGCAGCTCCTCCAGCCTCCATTGAACACGACCTGTCGGTGCACATTAAATATTCAACATGCCGGTATTATTATGAGCTAAAGTGGTAGTTGTTGCATATTTAGTGGCGTTGCACACACCCCTAACGTCCCGTTTGTCCAGACAGATAAAATGGGAGACAGATGAAGTCAGACTCCTGCAGGGCTGGTGACCACACTTTATATTTATATCTGAGAGATCAGACATTAAATTCTCCTCTCTAAATCTCGGACCACAGCTGATGTGCATTGATTTATAGCTGCTGTTATGATACAGAGCCCTAAATGCACTGCCACCAGCCAGGCCAGCATCATGATGTGCAGGATGCGGCAGAAGGCAGCATGGTGTTGTAATCTATGGCACCAACTAAAGCCTACAAGGGCCTGGAGGTAGCTGCTGCTGCTGAATACTAGAGCACTGATATCAGCCGAGGGTACACGCTGTCCCGATGAGCCGAAAACTGTATTCCTGTGCTGTCCAGGCATTGTGCAGCCCTGCAGCAATATGATCTGTGTGTACAGTGCTGTGGATTGTCTTGGGAAAGTCCATGGCAAGAATCTGATTCATTAGAAGTCCAGTCATCCACCTCGAAAATGTGGGTGAACCTGGTCAGAGATGCAGCATGGCGTTGTAGTGAGTTAACTGAGGTTGTATGGTCGGTGCACAGTGTTTCCTATCTACCTTTTTTTTTCACTGGTATATCTAGATGCTCATTTAACTCCATAATATACACATTAAATATATACGAATCATAAGGATGTGTCGCTTTACACTAGATTAAACTAAACTAGTGTCAATGAGTCATGACCTGTTTGTCCACACACTCACAGTCGTGACACAGAGTCTGACCAGACCAAATAATCGAGTCCTGTGTAGTAATCTGGCAACTTCAACCTTATCTGGACAAATTTCAATTATTGTTATGTTTTACATGTTCCTAAACGCCAATTATTAATAATATATTAAATTAAATGAATATAACAGTCAAAACTACCTAAACCACCATTTAAAAACTTGACATTCGCTTCCTAAATATGGTTTGCCACCAGTGAAGCAACTATTCCACTGAACGATGACTTTAAATTATAGAGCCGTTTTAATGCTCAGTTCTTTGTCAGACTATAAAATATGCTCCTGTGTCGCCGAGCAAAGTTTCAGAAAATCCTAGCTTCTATATTAGGTCCCAAAGGCTGTGAGTCAGCTTTTCCGTTGTCAAAATCTGTGGCTGAATGTGGCGAGGCAGGCGGTTTGGTGCGATGACAGACCTGTGGATCGCTGGAGAAAACCCCTGCAGCTTGTATAATGACTGCACGTCGCCTCAGACTGGCAGCTTAATTGTCGCCCCCAGACGCTATATTTTCCCCATAAGCGCACAATGAAGCGTGTCACCAGAATAGTATAAATCTATTGAAGGCGATGGTCCCATTTTATAAGCCAACCTGCTGTGTGAACTGAGCTCTACTCCTAAAAAGATGACCTTTCCTGAAGCAGAAATGTGCGTTAAAAATGAAACAGGAAAAACATCCCTGAAGACGTACTGAGTCAAAATATCATCATTCAGTGTGGAGCAACGGCTGAGATGAAATCCACGAGCTTGAGCGACAACAGACCATCTGTGGCGTGTTTGCAGGAACTGATGCAGCAGTTTAAAAATGAAACATGCGAAATAACGCATCTGAATGTTTGCACTTCAATCTTGATCAATACGCCCTAAAACATGGTGGTTTCCGTAGACAGGCCTTTGAATTTCATTTAAAATATCTACTCAAAAGTAGTAAACTGCCTGAAGTGTGATGTTCGAATACATATTTCTAAAATGTTAGAGTGCACACTGTGCCGCAAGTTTGATTTCTTGAGTTAAATTGTCCGTTAGTTGAGGGCTAATTTATCTGAAATCTGCCTGAGTCTAACAACCTTTACAGAACCATGGCTTTTTCTCCTGGTCTCTCACAAGTCTGGAAAATTACTCAGAGATAAGGAGATAAACACAGCTGGAGGAAAATGTGTCTCATGTACAGTTTACCTCCAGCTTTCGCCCGTAGATAGAGCCGACTTGTTTCCTCTGCCTGCTCAGTCACAGTTAATAAGCATAATCTCAGATGAGACAGAGCGCGCTGGCACCGAACCAAATTCATCTCAAAGTTTTCTCTGCATGCTTCAGACGGATGCTCGTTTTCCGTACATCTGCGCGCGAAAATGTCACTTTCAGCGCCGCTTTCTACTTTCTTTTTTAGAGTTTTTAATGAGGACATTTGTAGGCAGGACACACAACCGCTCCGTCTCACTGTGCTTTTTGCTCGTTTTGTGCAGATATGCTGCGGCGAGTCGTGCGACAGAGCAAGTTCCGTCATGTGTTCGGTCAGGCCGTGAGGAACGACCAGTGCTACGATGACATCCGAGTGTCCAGGGTCACATGGGACAGCTCCTTCTGCGCCGTCAACCCCAAGTTCGTTGCCATCATCATAGACGCCAGCGGGGGTGGAGCCTTTCTCGTCCTTCCTTTACAAAAGGTGAGGTGTTCTTCCTGCTTCCAATACTTTTTTTTTTCCTATTAATAGACGAAAAATATAAAAGGCTGGAGCTGTGCACACTTGCTTTGATAGAAAGCCTGACTTGTGTGATATTGAAGTTAATCACATTTAAACTTTAAATACATTTCACATCCAAGTGGCAATTAATACCCAGACCCAGATATCCAACTCTTACATTTAACAGTTTACTACTCACAGCAGCTGTAAGACCTAACAGGAGTAAAAAAGAGCCACGTCGAGTGCTTCTTGGATGTTCATTGCTTTGATCCGGCCAGAAATATCCCAACCAAGCAACGATGGATTGCCTTGAAACCATGAGGAGGCTTTCACGGTCTCCAGAGGAAGTGTCTTGATGACTTCAGCGCAGATTGATTTATGGCTTTTAAATGGCTTGATTACTAATGCATGGGCTGCCCTGAAATCTGATGCTCTCATTGGTGTATCGCTAATATGAACTGTAAACGCTTTGGACCAAGTACCTGCACAAAAAAACTTCCTTATCATCTTTAGCTATGAAACATATGAGAACTGACCAAGTTACTAAACTGACTTGACATCAACACATCAGCATTAGCCACTGTGCTTTTATTAGCATGCTAATGTTAGCATATAGACCAAAGCAGGCCTGACTGTGACTCTTTGGCTCCCGTAAACTGTGCTCGGCACATATTTTGATACTCTGATTCAGAGCATATCCAAATCTGCTGTGCGGCTTTTGGAACATGCGATGAATCAATGCTCTTCGCTGCTGCTGCGATGCTCTCTTGCTGTTCCCCGAGGCCCATATTTCTAGTAAAAAAAAAAGCTAAAAAAAAACATGGATAATCAATGTTGACATCTGCCTGGCAGTGGAGGCATGCGGTGTGTTTATCATGTTACCGTCGCTTCAGTGAACACACACACACACACACAGAAGATGGATGCTTTGATATTATTTTGGGCAATCTGCTTTGATTCGTTTGTATTTACCGCACAATATCCCACATCTGGAGAAGCTTTTATGACTTTGGGTTAGTTCATTTTAGATCCGGTCATCACTGGAAAATAAAAATAATAATAATCTCTGTCCACACGTGAAAATAATTTTGGGTTGTAACAGGGCAAAGCTTAAAACACATTCCCTGTGTGTCAGAAAATCAAAGTTGGAATCCGATTAGTGCTCTTTAGTCTCTTTTGTCTCTTTAGTCTCGGTCGAAAACCACAAATTAATTCAGTTTTTGAACATGACAAACCCTGTTTTTGCAGCTTTCGTAACATTAAATATGACAAGATGTCTAACAGGATGTCTAAATGTATTTATTTAAAAGTTCAGAATTCATTTTTTTTTACCCAGACATGTGTGGAGTGGAATGAAGAGTGAAAATGTGTCGTGCACAAGACTGGGCATAACTAATATGTAACACAACCATGAACCCTGTTTGTCTGTTATTTTCATATCTCTCTTAGCAGATATCAGCTGCTCGGACTTTTATTGCCGTGCCAGACCTCACACCTTTTATCTTCTCTGCAATATAAGCTTATCGTTTGTCTCGCAGACCGGCCGCATAGACAAGGTCTACCCGACAGTATGCGGTCACACGGGCCCCGTGTTGGACATCGACTGGTGTCCTCACAACGACCTCGTCATTGCTAGCGGCTCGGAGGACTGCACAGTCATGGTAAGGACACGGTTGAACTCCGGCCGATCACATGAGCTTTGAATGTTTTACCGGTTTATTAGGTTTATGCTGTTGAACAGAGTAGCACTTCAATCTGCAGCCTCTGATTTGGCGTCTTGGGCATCACGCTCTAATGTGTAGGTCCTTTTTTTCTTAATCTGCTGTAGGTGTGGCAGATTCCTGAGAATGGAATGGAGAGTCCCCTTTCAGAGCCTGTGGTCGTGTTAGAGGGCCACTCCAAAAGGGTCGGCATCGTGTCTTGGCATCCCACCGCTCGCAACGTTCTCCTCAGTGCAGGTAACCGTTGAGTGAAGCTTTCTGTGATGTCATTTCCCATGAAAAAGGAGAATTTGGGCATTAAACTTGGAAAGATCTGCCAGACCAATCAAATTGTTGGTGATGGACAGTTAAGAAGTCACCCTAGTATCCAAATCTTTTCTCTCTGGTCCATACCAGACTGATATTCTGTTAAGAATTGAGTCTGGCTACACCACCCTGGCGTGCAGCTGTTTTTCCAAATCCGACCAATTATCTCAGCGTCTGCTTTCGCATTGCTTTGTGTGATGTATAGTTGCCGAAAATAACCTCAGACAGAGGAGACGCGTGCGCTGACCCCCGTGCGTGCCCATTTTAGGGTGTGACAACCAGATCATCATCTGGAATGTGGGGACGGGAGAGGCCATGATCAACCTGGAGGACATGCACCCTGACGTTATCTTTAGTGTCAGCTGGAGCCGCAACGGCAGCCTGCTGTGCACCGCCTGCAAGGACAAGAAGGTCCGCGTCATCGACCCCCGTAAAAAGAAGATAGTGGCGGTAGGTGAAAGCCAGGGGCAGGGGGGGGCAGGTTTAAGGGTTCACATGAGTTATTATCTCTCCCATAAACACAACACAGATGAAGCCCACAGTCACGGCTGCCCAATCTGACAAGTGTGTTTCTGTTTTTAGGAGAAGGACAAAGCTCACGAGGGAGCTCGACCAATGAGAGCGATCTTTTTAGCAGATGGAAACATTTTCACCACCGGATTCAGCCGCATGAGCGAGCGCCAGCTAGCCCTGTGGAAAGCTGTACGTTACTGTGGTCAATCTAACCGACACGTCACATTTAGGACTGTGTTATCTGTGGCTAATGTGATTTTCTTTTTAGATTCCTGTGCATGATTTATGTAAAAACACTGTCGGTAATCTCCTTGAGTTTTTTCTGAGCTTATTGAATGTGACATGAGACGTTTCTCCTTTATTCTTTAACTCCAAAGGGGCACATTTTTAATTTTCTCTGTATTGTGAAGCAGTACCACCTCAGCTCCAGTTGGGGGCGTTAAATTCAAACATTAACTTTGCCATGTGTCATTAGCGGCAGTGAATGATGTGTTATCACAGAGTAAAGCTATTCTTCCTCATTATTAAGTTGCATATTATACAAATTAAGATTCACACTTGGATTATGTGTTTCCAGGACAACATGGATGAGCCGATATGCGTTCAAGAAATGGACAGTAGTAATGGAGTTCTGCTGCCCTTCTATGACCCCGACACCAACATAGTCTACCTGTGTGGAAAGGTAAGCAGCCTCCAGCCTCTTAATTAAAAAAAATGAAATACTACTGTTTTCTTTTCATTTTCTTAAGGTTTCCAAAGCTCACGTTTTATCTTTGACTTTGTCCTCAGGGTGACAGCAGCATCCGGTACTTTGAGATCACGGACGAGGCGCCGTTCGTTCACTACCTCAACACCTTTTCCACCAAGGAGCCCCAGAGGGGAATGGGATACATGCCCAAAAGAGGTCTGGACGTCAACAAATGCGAAATCGCCAGGTACTGAAGTAGGCCGGGTTTGCTACGTGCTAATAGGTGATCCTGTGGGTTCTGTGGCTAACCCAGATTTAAATCTGCGCTCATGTTGGAAATGAGCAAAATACAAATGTCATAGATGATTGCTGTTCATAACATTCACAATTTAGAAGGTGAAAATGGACAATTTGGGGCATTTAAGCTTAAAAAACTAATTCATTTCCATTTTTTTTTTGTTTAAAAAAGCTTCAGATTAAAATAAACTGTACAAAAAGTACAAAGTTTACTCTAAAAACTGTTTTTATCTGCTTTTCACCTACAGTAAATCCTTCTATTTAAATTTGGGGCTGAATTTCTATTTTATTCATCTCTGATACTCCTCTAACTGTTGTCTCTGACATTTTTATCTTTTAGGTTTTACAAATTACATGAGAGAAAATGCGAACCAATCATCATGACGGTCCCACGTAAGGTAGGTCCATTCATCCATTCATCATACGAAGGAACTGCTGCTACCTTCTCCTTTTCCTGCGTTACACACCTCAGTATTTTTCCGCCGTCTTCCTGTCCTCGTGACATTTCCTGCGTCCTCTGCCCCTGCCCAGTCGGATCTGTTCCAGGACGACCTGTACCCAGACACAGCCGGCCCCGATCCTGCCCTGGAGGCGGAGGAGTGGTTCGCCGGCAAGAACGGAGGCCCCATCCTGATCTCGCTCAAAGACGGCTACGTCTCCACGAAGAACCGAGACCTGAAGGTGGTCAAGACGAACCTCCTGGAGAGCAAGCCGGCCACAAAGGCGGAAACCATCACCACCACCGTGCAGAAGCACGTGTCTCCACAGCCATCAGTGGTGAGCGTCTGTTGTCACTTCTTTAACGTGTTGTGAGTTGGTCTTAAAAATAACTCATGATTTCCTCTGAGAAAAAGGTTTCGCCTTTCAAGCTTTACGCGCCGGGCTTCAGCTCCCTCCATTCGCAGTAATTATTATGGTTGGAGCAATTTGTGAAAGTTATGGATCAGCACATAGTTTGGTATTTGGCTCATGAGTCACTTAAAAGCAAAGGAAAATGTTAATGGCTACAGGCCTGCTCAAGCACATACCCTGAAAAATCTGTTATTTCTCACAATAACATTTTTAGCCATCTGTGGATTTTGCCGAGTAAAAATAACTCGTCTAAACTTTCTTTTTGTTCTTTTCCAGAAAATGGAAGACAAACTGGAAGAGGTGCTCCGAGAGTTCAAGTCGCTCAGGGACCGCGTCATCCTTCAGGACCGCCGAATCGCCAGACTGGAGGAGCAGGTTGCCAAGGTCGCCATGTAGGGACGCGGCCCCCCTCCCCCACTCCCCTCCCTCCTCACCGGGGAGCGTTCGCTGGACCGGACGGGGTCCAGCCACGGCCAAACTCTCAAGATTCGGTTTCGTTGAGCTTGGCGTCATCCCCGTGATGAGACCAAGCCTACATTCCTAGATGAACTTTTATTTTCCTCCTCATCAAGTCTCCCAGTTTCACACCTCGCCCCGACACACACACACACACACACACAGAGAAAAAGGAAGAACTCTCGCATCTCATGTACACATTTGAAGAAAAGACATCTTTGTTGAAGGAAAAGTCTTAACTTTTTGTTCTGTTTTGTTTGTGGTAAAAACATTCTCATGAGAAGTTACTACTCAAACAACTGTATGTAGCATCAGTATTTCCATTGTTCTTTTTTTTTGTGTTGCCAAATATGAATTGTGTGCGGTTTCATGCACTGCTTTTACATTTACGTTTTTTCTCCTGTTGTACATTCCAGCCACAACCTGGTAGAGAGATAATAGTAGCTGGATTTTCTTTTGTTTGTTTTTTTAACAATAGCCGTTGAACTCCTCCCACCTGTTTGCTCATCGATATCCATCAGATTTATGAATGTGGAAGAATTCCTTCTAAAACATTTTGTTCCTGACCTTCTGGGCTTTAAAAGAAAAAATAAACATTTGGGGGTTTTAAAGGGGGAGGGGGGGAGGGAGGGGGCATCTCTCTGGTGTAGATGTTGTGCAAAATGTAAGTGGTGCCTCTTGTCACTGTTAAGGGTCAAGGTAACGTTGGCCTCTCCAGTGCGTGTTGGTGTTGGGACGGGACCACTCACCCAGCTCGTGTTTCACCGAACCCCTGACAAACAAACAGTTCTGTGCACATAATAAAGATTTTACACATTAAACCTTCGGTTTTTCTTCCTTATTCTCGGCTTTCGACGAGGAGACGTGAAGCTTTCACTATTTCACTTCTGCCGTCCGACGCGGATTTGAAAATGAAGAAGCGGCCGATTGAAAGGAGATTCTCTCTGCTGGAGACGTACAAAAATTATTTTTAAAAAAGAGGAAGAACAGACCTCAAATGAATCCTAGACAGAATCAGTGGAGGAGGTTGACTGACGAGGGTTGTGCACGGGAGATAATTTTTGCAAGGCATAACATTATGACCACCTTCCTAATATTGTGTAGGTCTCCCTTGTGCCTCCAAAACAGTTGTGACTCATCAGGCAATGGATATGGACCTTCTGAGGGTGTCCTGTGGTGTCTGCTAACAGGATGTTGTTAGAGGGGCCTCTGTGGATCATCCCACAGATACTTGATCAGTTTGGGATCTAGTGAATTTGGAGGCCAGGTCAACACCTTGTGCTGTTCTTCATGATTTTTTAAGTTGTTCCTAAAACGTTTTTGTGTGTGTTCCTGTGTCAGGCTGCATCCTGCTGGGGGTGGCTGCTGCCGTCACGGAGTGTCATTGCTATGGGGTGGGGGTGCTACATGTCTAGGTAACATCCACATGAATGCCAGGTCCAAACGTTTCCCAGCAGAACACTTAATTATCACAAGATTTTTATTTACTTCATCTGTCAGTGGTCATAATGTTATGCCTGATCTGTACATCCCCACATCAAGATGCTGCAAGCCGATTAGACTCTAATCTAAAATGCTGAGTGCTCTAATAAAACCAAAGGCTGCATCCACTAACAAACAACTGTGGTGTGTGCAGGTTAATGCAGTTGCGTACTCTAGGGGTTTTCTTTTAGATCAGTCATACTATACAGTATATGAGTAACATCAGAGGCCGCTCAGCACACGGTAGTTTTTTTCCTCTTTGTTGCATGACAACGTTTAACATGATAAACAAACAGTTTATCTGTCACTTTAAAAAAAAAAAACTCAAATCCTTTTATAACCACATCTCAGTGTGACTCACAGTACAGGAAGTGACAGTTATGATTTCCACACAAGACCAACATTTTCTTTTTCAACACTATGTGACTGCTGTTGCCCGTCTATCCTTCTAACACATGCACTATATAATACACCTGGAGTTAAACCTGATCTTCTGTATCTGTTTTAAACCTTTAATGACATGATGTGTCGCTTTAAACGTGGACAGAAATGTGAACAAGGGTTTGACATGACAGTTTACAGAACTGAGAACTTCCTGCTGCTTTAAATAAAATAGTAACCACCACAGCAATACCTGAACTCAGCTTTCCAACAGTGACACATCTTTTGCTTGTGAATCGATAAAAACTTCTTAAATGCAGGATTTGTTGGTGCAAGGCTTCATCTACAAACACAACAACACCACTCAGGAGTTGCTTTCTGTGGCTGACGTAAGTCGAATGTGTGCGTTGCACAAGGAGGCGTCTTCCTGAATTATCTGAAAGTGTTGCAGTGAACATACAGCAGTTTCCTGTTTCTTCTTCTTCTGTCAAGCAGTGCTGCAGTCAGTCTGTCGTGCCAGTGATGTGAGGATGTTCTCGCAGACATGAGCTGAAAGGAGCTGAAGCCTTATCAGATGCTTTCCTCACATCCGGCCCGCTGTTTCACCAGCAGCAAGGTAAGACAAGAGCCGCCGATGGCACATGTCGGGGACGATGTTGTCCTGTGTGATAGTTTCTGGGTCTGCTGTCAGTGCTGGTTAACCTTAAAATGTTCTGTCGGCTTTTATTTTGTAGCTTTTCACCAAAAGAGATTTATCTATTTATTCTTCCTGTCAAAAAAAGTGATTTGATGTCAACTTTGTTAGATCTTTTCAACCTTTTGAACCCTGACTCTTCTGTAGAGACTTAATCACTGTTACTTTGTAGATTCAGTAGCAGTGTGATTTCAGTTTTTCCTGTGTAAAGCAGCGGGTGTGGTAAAGGACACATGATTGTTTCATCACAAGATGACACTTGCAAGGCGACGCATGACACTTTTTTTCTCCCCTGCATGTGTGTGTCTTTCCACCGTATCCACGCTGCAGCTATTTAACGTCAACCTTTTTTTGGGGTCTTTTCAGATCTTGTGTGCGACAATGACGCTCCTCGGCGTGAAGATGAAGTTTCCGGCGTTGCTGTGGGGAATGTGTGTTTTGTTTGCTGTGGAGTCGGTGGCGGCTTTAACGCCTGAAACCACCAGCAGTGTCGTCACCACTGGGCCCGAAAAGATGAGCGACCAGCATACCACGGCGCCAGTTCTCAAATCTGCAGATGCTAGTGTTGCTGCGACAAGTGGAAGTGTCAGTACAGTGCGGCGCGACCAACCAGCGGACGAGGCAGTCAACACAACCCAGAGCTCAGACAACAGCATGGTTGGTTCAACTGTCATCAACACTGCACCCGCAGCGACTAGCAGCTCGCATGTACACGCGCTTCATACCTCCACAGCAGTGACCACAGCTGCAGGTGAACCTAACGACCGTGCAACAGGCTCACAAGCTGCTACAGAGCCTCAGAAATCTGCCGCCGCTTTTGCTGAGACTAATTCAACAGCGTCTAGTCCGCAGCCCACATCCACCAGTAAACCTGACGTTGCAACAGAGTTACCCTCCGCTAACTCCTCTGAGAAGTCTACCCAGACTCCTGTCCACGCTCTGAACCTCACCAGTCCCTCAGCTTCCACTATCACCATCGTGACTACGAGCGCTCCCTCTGGGACAACATCTGGGTTTGTCTCCACTTCCAAAGCCAGCACAGAGCTCACCACTACGCCTCAGTCCGTTCCTGCTACGAGTGCCCACATGACCACGTCACGGTTTTCTAACGCAACAGCCTCAGTCTCAGCTGATCCTCACAACTCCACCACTGCTAACTCCTCCACTGAGGTGGGAATCCGGGTCTCTCATGAGCCAACAACGCCACCGTCAACGACAGCCGTGCCCAGCAAAGGCTCGGATGAGATATTCAAAACCAGCACAGAGCTTAGTTCTACACCTCCGTCCGCTCCTGCTACGAGTGCCCACATGACCACGTCACAGTTTTCCAACGCAACAGCCTCGGCCTCGGCTGATCCTCACAACTCCACCACTGCTAACTCCTCCACTCCTGTGGGAATCCTGATCCCTCGTAAGCCCAAGAGGTTGCCAGTCCCAACAATGACAACGACAGCCGTTCCCAGCAAAGGCTCCAATAGTACCTCCACCCCCGACCAACCCTGCTCCACCCGCGGCTTGGTGAAGAACTGCCTCATCGCCATCGCCGTCATGGCCGCCGTGGCCACCATCTTCATGGTTTCCACCATTGTCCTCTGCACCAAGCTGTCAGCGAGGAAGTACAAGGTCAGGAGACCCAAGCAGGAGACAGAGATGATGTGCATCTCTTCTCTGCTGCCCGATACGAATCACAGCTACACGAGGCAACGCAACCCGGTCCGCAACGGGATCCTGGTGTTCCCCGCGGGTGGAGACAGCGACGAGGACGTAGGGGACAACCTCACGCTCAGCAGCTTCCTTCCAGAAAATGACCGTTGCGTTTAGAGGGATTTACACTCTCTGACATGTCACATCAGCCCGCGTCTGATAGGCAGTGATGTGGAAACAGTTAATGTCTGAATAATCTCATGCTTCCCCTTTGATGGTGGCGGTTTCTGCTTCACTGCACTGCCTATTTCTAAGGAGGAAGAGACGTGGAAACCGCAAACACACACCAAACTGAAGACAGTCCTTTTTTTGTTTTTCACTGAATATATCTGGCGTTTGTTGAGGTCAGTCAATGCGGTGTGTGTTTTGGACTAGATTCTGTGCATAATTTTACACTGGAGAATTGAAAACAGGACGAGGAGACTGATCAAAGTGTGCTTTTCTGTGTTTTTTTTTAAACATCCGGAGCTGGGTCCTGATGGTATTTCACTTTGCTGGGTCCTGAAGACAGGATCACTGTTCTGCAGACGCTGTTCAGTTTACAAGAATTACTCTGGTTGCCCCAAGGCTTGATAGCATGAATGTAGGGCTTTGACTAATGTGGCTAAACGCAATTGTGTGCGATAATTTATTAAATAAATGTCTTATTTAACCTTTCAGTTTTATTTGACGGGGTCTGTTATTGCCTGATCGTCTTGGAAAGAAATGAGTAACTGGGAACATATTTGATTTCCATTAAAACCCAATAAATGATTATTATTCTTATGAAATTGCTGAGGTCTGCGGCTGACTGGCGACCTGTCCAGGGTGTACCCCGCCTCCCACCTGATGACAGCTGGGATAGCCTCCAGCCGACCCGTGACCCTTCACTGGACAAGCAGTTACAGATGATGAGTGAATGACACTGCTGTCAGTTACAAACGGTACCAATCCTAGGAGGTTATTTCAAATCAACAGGCCTTACAGACTCTGAAAACAAAGGACTTTCTTGCTCGCTCACTCAGATGGATATCTGACCATGAATGTACCACCGCGTTTCGTTTAATTTGCTGAAAAAGTCATGAACAGTGGCAGTGGAAGACATTTTCCGTGTTTTTGTAACATGTCCTTCTGTGTCTTTAAATGGCAAACGGTCATAATAAAACTACGAGCTCTGTGAACTCACTCAGTTCCCTTATTTATGAAAGGCTTCACAAAAGGCCTCTCTTCTGCCCTGGACTGGGTTTCATATTCACTTCCCTTCCTGTGAAATGAAAACAGTTCCCTGAATGCTTATTAGGATCCACGAGGCCACGTTCCTCCTCCTCCTTCTTCTTCTTCTTCTTCTTCTTCTTCCTTTTCGTGTTTTGCCACGAGCAGCTGAAACAGACACTGGCGACGATCAGCAGAGCTGAGACAAATGTAAACCTGGTGGGATGCAGCACCTCGCCCCACGCTCCTGATGACCATATAAAGCTAGACTTGTCTTGAGCGATCACAAACACAGCAGACTTGCCAGAAAACGCATTCACTAGCACGCAGTCACGCTCCCTAAAGTGGTCACACACACACACACACACACACCGTGTGAGCTTAATTGCTTTGCCTCTGGATAAAAAACACATTGTTTGTAATGGTCTCCGGTGCGTGTGGCTGTTTTGTCCACACAGGAAACATTAACCTCTTCCTCATTAGCAGGTCACTCATACACTCTGCTCTCTGACTCCATTTCTTTTTTTTTACACCCCAAGAGGTTTGCTGTTTGTCATCCGTGCTGGAGGCTGAGGGCTTTAAGAGAAGGCCGGGCTGTCAGTCAGAAGCTCCTCCTGATCAAAACATTGTGCTGAAGGTTTGCGTCGTGCCCTTTTTTATACTTTTTTTTAGTTTTATTGCACATCCAGTTAGCCACACAGGAGAGCGGAGAAGAGGTCCCTGCCCCCACAGCACATTATAAACTCCTACCTAACAAGAACAATCTGCGCAGGCCGGAGAGCCCAGACACTCTCAGGGAATCTGAAGGGGGAGGAGAACGGTGGAAAAGGCAGAAGGAGGGATTTGTCCTCATGGTTAACATCTCTTTCTTTTTTCTTTTTTTTTGCGCCATCCAGACAAACCTCTACTCTGAAATCTGAAACTACAGTAGTTGGTGTGTGGTTCCCCGAGCATTTGCAGCTCTTTGCGGCGCCCTTTGTAAGTTCACTTTTTCCTGACTGGTTTCACTCCTCCTCCGACAGAGGGGATTTCAGCAGGGACCTGCGTTCTGTCTCAGTGCATGGTGAGTGAAATGTGTTTTCTTGTAAATTTGCATGTTCCACTGAATGCTGCACGCTGGAGACGCTGGAGCATCTTGACACTACGTTAGCTCACATGATAATTTGAAGTGGGTGACTCATGATGAGTTCAGAGCGGCGTAGAGACTCAGGAAGTAACAGCGTGATTATTAAAGCTTAATAGAGTCCACATTTAGCGTCAGTTTTAGAAACAAAAAGACCTTTATCTTGCTCTCTAACTAAACTGTCACATCTGTTTGTGTGTGTGCATATGACCACCTTATGCGTGCGTGTTTTATTTGTCTGATTGCTCAGACATGTGTAGGGAGTGTGTATTTGGTCTGTGGTGAGACGGTGATTAATTTGAAGGAAAAAAAAAATTCCAACCCCCCCAGTTTTTTTTTTTTTTTGTCCAGATGAGAACAGATTTCTCCATGTGGCCCAGCTTGCACACAGATGGAAGAGAATAGGGATAAAAGTGCGAGAGAGGCTGCCAGTTGACACACAGACTGAGCCGAGAGCTGACTGTGATCCAAGGAGAAATAAATATAGCAAAGATCAACAGCGTTTAAAGGGCTCGTCCACCCAGTCTTGACATGTAGCTCGTTCTGGTTTCATTAGCCTTATTTACCCGCCCCAAACTCACAAAACCTGTATTTGGCTACCATGTGCATGCTCTGTGTGCAATAAAGTCATCCTTTCCTATATAACACATGCATATTTCATTGCACGAACAAATATGTTAGGATGCAGAACTTTGTTTTTTTTTGTGTGCATGCTTTTAAATTTGGAGATTGGATAGAGTTTACACAGATGTTTTCATTCAACAGGCCCAGCATGTATTACAAATTGCATTTGCGTTACAGAGCTAAGCAGATCAGAGGTAGTTTAGTGCAGCAGTTCTGAAGGGTTCCCCTGAATCCTCTGTGCAACAGGAAAGCAAAAAAGCTGCTTAAATGAGTGTCCGACTTGCGGCTTATACTGGGCTTGGTACATTATAATACAAAGCAACATGAATAACAAACAGTAAACCTTAATTTTGTTCAGCAGTTTGCGATTTAGGTTGAAATTCATTCAGAAGACTGTGTCCTGACATTCAGTGTTTTTCGCAGATCGCGAGGAAAAACAATGCTCCCCACGGCCCTTCACCGCATCGCTCTGTGTGTGGTGTTTTGCATCAGCAGCGGCCTCGCCACACCTCTGTATCCGGACAGCTCCATGGAGGGGAGTACAGATGAAGAGGAGATCTTCAGCTTCAATTTCTCTCAGCCCACCATCGGCCTCTCCTCCGAGGTTCAGGCCACGACCCTCGCCCCGGTCCTCACAACCCGCAAGGAGAATTGGCTGGTGAGCTTCCTGGAGGAGAACATGCTCCTCATCCTGGTCGCCACCACCCTCATCCTTCTCGTCCTCCTCATCATCTGCGGGGCAATCGTCATGAGCCGCAGGCGCAAAGTCAACGCCTACTACCCTTCCTCCTTCCCCTCGAAAATGTACGTGGACGACAGGGACAAAACAGGAGGAGCTAAACCCTTCAATGAAGTGCAGGAAAAGGCCGCTCTTGTGGAGGAGGCCGAGCCTGTGGACTCTCACAGGCAGCTCCAGGCTGACATCATGAGGGCCGCCAAGAGCCTGCGCGCGGCAAATAAATCTGTCGATGCTGCGGAGAGGGGCGACCCCAGCCAGAAAGTAGCAGACCAGATTCCAGAGGAAAGCTCTAAACCAGATGGTAGCGTCTTGGACCAGCAGCCACTGCTCCCCCTCGGGGAAAAGGAGCAGTGTGAGCTTCCTGACAGCGGAGCAGACGCAGAGCCGAGTCCTCCAGAGCGGCCTCATCCAGAGGAAGAGGATTCGGGAGAGCCTTTGGCCGGCAGGAGTCTGCGGCCCTCGTCACTGCACATTCACAATGACTCCGCTACGCTTCAGCTGATCGCAGGAGAGAAAACCGCCTTCTAACAACCCTGAACACTGAGGCCTGAATGTGTTTCTGTTGAACCCGAGGGTGGATATTAGTCCATTAAACCCTGAGAGATTTTTAATGGTTTATTAAAGCAAATACAGAAAGAGTTGCTAAATTCCTCTAGAGGGCGATTTTGCAATATCTCATGATTTCATTTGGTAACAGGGAGACACACGCAGCAGCAACTTCACTCTGACCGGATATTCTACTTATCTTCTATTTCATAAACATGTTACGAGGTACAAAAGTATTTATTTTTTGTCTGGAGGGATCGCTGTGTTGCTCAAGCGTCCTCGTCCAACTCCTAAACATACCCTCATATGGCCACTACTGTAAACTGTGCGTGGTCTCCAATACGTCTGTGCAAAATCAGCGAGCACTGACTCATGGATCAGTCCTTCTAAACATTTAATGTTAGTCAAACGCAGAAAACACTACCATGGATTGACATTTAACCCTACACGTTTACTATCAGCATTACTACAGCTGCATTTAAGTGCAACGGTCTCGCTTTTCCGTCAGTGAGTGACGGGTCAGATTATCTAAACGGTTAATAAACTGGACTCACAACAAGACATGACTGGTTGATACTTTTATTGCAGACTATCAAAGACACATCTGTAAATATCATAAATTACACTTAAAACTTATGGATCCTTTCTTTGTTTCAAGCCACTTTGTTTAATTGCATATCAAAAGGTCAGTGCTCAGGGTGCAGATGGGATACTTCCATACCTCCATCACACCTTCCAAAATAAGAACAATCTCCAAAATAAGGCTCACCATTGTACCAACAACCCAAGCAGTGCGTCAGACATTGTGCGTTTACGTGACAGGCTAAAAGATACAGTATACAGGGTACAGGGCCACAGACTAGTAAAGAAAGCCCGGTGTAACACTGCTACGGAAAGTTTGACGATGGTATGCGTCATCATTGTTGCAGGAAAGTGAGGTGCTGACACTGGAGTACTGCTTCTTCTCTTCTATTTAACAGGAAGGAAACGGTGTCCAGCTCAGAGTGAGAACGCTCCGTTTAATTGTTGGCCCTGACTGCCTCCTGCTGGTCGTCATGTTGCTTGAGGCGATAGTCAGCCAGGGCAGCCTTGATGGCATCCTCCGCAAGCACTGAGGCAGGAACGAGGAGAGGTTAAGCCTACGTGCATGTGTGGAGCATTCAGGAGAAAAGGGACAATGGATACTTACTGGAGCAGTGAAGTTTAACAGGGGGAAGACTGAGCTCCTTGGCTATGTCTGTGTTCTTGATCTGCAAAGCTTCATCCACCTGAAAAAAATAAATCACACAGCTTCAAGACGTGAGCAAAAATAAGAGAAATGAAGCCCAAAAAAAAAAATGGAGAAAAAAGTGTCACTCACAGATTTGCCTTTCACCCACTCAGTGGCCAGAGAGCTGGAGGCGATGGCAGAGCCGCAGCCGAAAGTTTTGAACCTGGCGTCCACAATCTTTCCATCGTCATCCACCTCAATCTGTCAAAAACATTAAACAAATCTATGATCCAATATCTGGAAATTACACTCTCAGCCACTGAATTATAGTAACAGCAGCTGGTATTATTCATGCTAACAGCACTGGAAAAGCTCTCTAGCCACACTAACGGACATGATTTAAGACCAATTCTACGTCAGTGCTGCGCATGTGGCTCTTCCGAGTGCTGCTCGAACAGCTTGTAGTTTATACAAAAGGCTGCAGTTCATCCATATTTAATGACAAACATACCTGAAGCTTCATCACATCCCCGCAGGCTGGAGCGCCAACCAGGCCGGTCCCAACTTTCTTGGAGTTTTTGTCCAGTGATCCCACATTTCTTGGGTTCTCGTAATGATCCACCACCTTCAGACAAATACACCGTTGTCAGGAATGACTGGCACTAAAACAATTAAGAGGATGCCAGGTGACAGCAGCATCCTGGGATACAATTTGCATCCTGTTACCAAAAAATACCGTATATAAGTCTTGTCTTGTAGCCACACAGCTACATATTTCCTCTCTTACGTAAGAGACACTGAAATAAACAGATTAGGACTGGATTTCATTGTCCACTAAACCAGCTCCTTCTTCCTGCCCCCTCCTCTCCTTTCTGCTGAGTCACTCTGACCTAGACAACATTTAGCAGCTCAGGATCAAAATAAAGGACCATACTTTATGCAAGAATTGTAGAATCTGATCGGTTAGTGTACATTTTGCTGTACATCTTCAAACAATGACAAATATACACTCACTTGCCAAAATATTAGGTACACCAACACGGTAAAAATGAATGCAGCCTAATATTAAAAAATTAAATGCACTAAACCCCAATTCATCACTGCTATAATGTTCAGTTTATGTGCAAACACATTAAGGTGGTAATTAAAGAGTATGTATGCTGTTAAACTGGATTGAATTAAACACATAAATATTTTTTTTTTGTTATTTACCCTAGCCCACTCACCAAAATACAGTCAAATTATAGAAACACGTGAATATTTACATAGTACGACAAGCCACAACCTCATGAATGAAGACACAACTGAATTAAAGTGTTATTTTTTTTTAACAAATGCTGAATGACATCATCTTCATGAAGCTAAGATTTAGTGTAGGATGGTTAAATTAAAATACATTTGCTGTCACTAAACTGTTACTGACCTACAGTTACAGTACTTTCTAGGGAAAAGTACATCCTATCCAGGTAACAGTACAAAAGACTGTAAACAATCCATTGCATCCAGTTGCCACAACCCCATTTCCAAATGTTGCATCATAGATGTTAAGGGCATTTGAATGGGGCTTTTGTTAAATAAACACTAGATTCATGAGGAGAATACAAAGCCTTTCCACAGGTGTCCCTGAACATCTACCTGTTTCTAGCACACTGTGCTCCATCACCATTAAAGCTTATTAATCGGATGTAAGTATTAAAACTGTGGCAGTGCCCAGATGGAGGGTGGATTAGAGCTATTCTGGTCTTAAACTTGGTAACTAGCTAGCATGAAACAAATATTGTTGTCTGCACACCCACCTTGAGATAACCCAAAGAAAGCAGCCTGATATAACTGATGTAACTTTGTCCTGCACATATAAGCGACCTTCCTATGGTTATCCCCTAGCTACGCAGTAACCGACACCATCTTTGAATAAAAGAAATAAACAGTTTTCTACCTTTAATACTCATATTAAGCTATACCGTTCACCTAATTACTTCAAGATAACTGAAATATATGTAAACATTAGCTAAACAGCAGCTACAGCACCGTGACCCCGGCTCCATTTAATGTAACGCATACGCACTCGCGGTGTTTTACCTTCTTGTGATAGCAGCACTGAGTGATAAACTCCGGAGCAGAAAGCCTCCCGGTGAGGAACGTCAGAGGACTGAGACACTTCTTCACGATAACACCCGCCATGTTGAGAGAATGGCGTAGTTTGGAAAAGGAGAAGAGCTCGATAACCCAAGCAAACAGAGGATCACGCGTCACGGTCAGTGGGCGGGGATAAAGTAATCAGATCTGCGCATGCTCAGCTTATGTAAACCAACGGAGGCTCAACGTCTTTTCATAATATCGCATGGTCATAGTTTAAAGACCATTTTTTGCTGGAGTAACATTAAATCAAGTACTGTTTTGAGAAAGGACTACTTACAAAAATGAAACTTACAGTCTAAGTCTTTTATCTATTATATATTATACATGAATCACAAACAAATATTGTTTAAGGGACATAGCTACATATCATTTAATAGACACAACATCTTTATATACTAATATATACTAATATACTTAAGTTTAACTAATATAAATAAGTTGTTATTCCATTTGATCATTGTGTGTGGTCTTAATTATAATAATAATACATTTTATTTATAGGCACCTTTCAAAACACCCAAGGTCACCGTACAGGTAAAACAGGGTTTAAAATACATATCAGACATCAAAAGCACAAATTAGCACAGTGATACGACAATCAGTACTTGAGCTAATATTTAGGGGGGAGGGTCCATCTTCTAAATTGTGAGGATTTCACCAGTCAGAAAATAAATAAATAAATAAATAAAATTGCCACCTTAGATGTAACGCATCAATTTAAAACAAATAAAATAAATTGTAGCGCAATCAGTAGTAGTAATCCACATTTCTGAGAGTCTCATTCAACAATGCAATTTGAATTGCATTAATAAAGGGATTAATAAAGTATCTATCTATCTATCTATCTATCTATCTATCTATCTATCTATCTATCTATCTATCTATTCTAAAACAAAGGCAGCTGGACTTGCTAAGTTTTCTTGCAGTTGTTTTACTACCCATCCAAGTGTCTTCTTCAGTGTGTAGTTGTCATTGATTATATTTAAATAAAAAAAAAACATATATATTTTTAAGAGATAAAGATACCAATGGTGGAAGAGGTACTGAGATTCTTTTCTTTAAAATCATTTATTCAATATTGCACTTGAAAGTGCCATTGTCACTTAATCAGCGATAAACAAACTAATGTATGGCTCATTCATGGACATGTAAACAGCACATGTGTGGTGTAGTTTACTGACTATGTTAAACAATGGTCAAAGGTTAAAGGTCAAACAGGTTTCTATTGTTATTTCACTCAATATATACCAGGTGCAGTACATAGTGAGATGAGTGGATCTTCTTCCAGGGCCATGGAGCTACATGAAGACATAGGACTAAGTATAATACAAGGGATTGAGCTCTAAGTGCGCATGTGCAAGCTTATGCAGAGACAGTACAAAACAGTGCAAACAGTGCAAGATGGAACGCATTGTTTTTTTACAAATTCATTTTGTTTTGTCGGTATATTATGAATCTGCATGGTAGCCAGTGATAACAGCTGTGAGACATTTCCACTCATGTTTACGTGTTTAAAGCAAACACGTTAACGTGCATGATTTTTTTGTCTGTTTGCCTTGTGATTCATTCACTGATACTCAGCACTTTCGTTCTCTTGCAAAACAGCGTCATGTGAGTTTTCAAGAACGTGCTTTAAATGGTCTATAACAATGCTATTTATGTAAAAGCGAAACAAAATATTAATTTGCTTAATACATGTGCAGAATCCAACTAGAACAACTGTTTGTTGTCATTGTACTGATTTTCTTCATCATCCACCAGAATCCGTAATTTTAATGTTGTGAGTGTGTTTGTGCAGTCTGAGAATGGGGGTCTTAAAAGGGAACTACTGTCTTTTCACAACTTCAAGTCTTATTTGTCATAAAATACGATCATTTACGCTCCCATATAGCTTTGGTGTTATTTGGAGTCGTTCGTCAGATATTTAGACAAGCGTATATGCATATAGTGGGACTGACTGTGGCACCGAAACGCAGCTTCTAAATAACGCATTATCTGCCACAAAAATCGTTCATTTCAACAGGTTGTAAAAAACAGTAGTTCCCCTTTAACGTGACAAGTAAATTCTGTTTTCTGTGCGTGGTTGTTTCAGATACAATGTGTTATATTTGTGACATTAATGGATGTAGATTCAGATACTAATTATAAATCACTATTAAACTTAGGTCTTTGGAGACACTATAATGTGACTTAAGAGCTTTAATAGGCATGCCCTTGGTTCAGGAATGTGAAAATTTAGTTTGTGTCTTTATGTGTTTCCGTTGTGGGAATCCCCATTTGGGCATTGCAACCAGATTTCTTGACAATTTTGACCTCTGTGGCAACATTACTTATTTGCGTCACAGTAGCACTGGCCAAGAAACAGAAGTGAGAAGTTCCATCCAGCTGCTAGGGACTCAGGAGAGAAGTACTTTATAGTAAGAGCTGTCACATCGCTACATAACGTAAGTACCTAATTTATTCTATATGAAAAACAAAAATTTGCTTTTCTGATAAAATTGTGAATTGTTATAGTTATCTGTGTTTGTAAAAAAAAGATTTTGGTTCTTCATATTTCAGGAAAAGTAGCCAGTATGAGTGTGGATTACATAGAGTATGACGATTACACTCCTGAAAATGGATCAGAGAACAACTGCACAAATGAACTACAGGATTTCGGAAGATCTCAGACTTCGACTCGGCTCATTTTGGCGGCAGTAAATATCCTCATATGTGTTATTGGGCTTGGAGGAAATTCCTTGGTGATTTGGATCTGTGGCTGTAAAATGAAGAAAACGGTCATCACCACTTGGTACATCAGTCTGGCCGTTTCAAACCTTTTGTTTTGTGCCATTTTGCCTCTTGAGGTATTCTACATGATAACCTTACACTGGCCTTTCGGGCAGGTCTTGTGCAAGCTCACCTCTTCCGCCCTGTTTCTCAACATGTACAGCAGTGTGTTCCTCTTGGTTCTAATCAGCGCTGATCGATGTGTAATGATTTCATTTCCTGTATGGTCGCAGAATCACAGGACTGTGCAGAAAGCATCTGGAGCTGTTTTTCTCATGTGGGTCCTTTCTGCAATCCTAACATTGCCCTCATTGATCTTTCGGCAAACAACAGTCGGTGGCTCTGTCACTCAATGCTTCACTGAATACAGTGACCATTCCAGACACAAGGCAGTGGTATTGACTCGATTCATCTGTGGGTTCCTGATTCCTTTCCTAATGATCCTATCCTGCTGCACGGTACTTGGGATGAAGCTGAGAAATTTGACCATCAAGTCAACAAAGCCTTACAAAATCATGGTGGCACTCATGTTGTCATTTTTTTGCTGCTGGGTCCCCTACCATAGCTTTGTTCTGCTGGAGTTAGACTTTAAGAGCCACAAATTAGAGGTGCTTGAAACTGGGCTGCAAGTGGGGGGCACCCTGGCTGCAGCAAACAGCCTTATCTCGCCAATTCTCTATGTGTTCATTGGCAATGACTTCAAACGGACCCTAAAGCGCTCTCTGACATCAAGGTTTGAGGAAGCAATGGCAGAAGAAGTTCGTACAGGTGGTCTTAGTCACTCAAAATTCAAGTCAATGGACATGAACGTAAATCTGGGTAAAAATGTCAACACGTGATTAACTTTTGTTATCATGATGATAAAACTTTTGAAAACAAAAATCTTTACACTCAGGTTTTGTATATAATAACATAGTTGTGTCCTGGTTCTGGATGTATTTGAATATATTGTTTGTAATATATGTATTTTGTTGAGCAAAATGTAAATAAAACATAACTGAATTGAAGAATTCATGTGACCTTCAAAAATGTATATTCTAATAAATAATTTGTATTAATTAATTAAATACAAATAAGCACTAAATTGTTGAAAAAAATCTTCTTAAATTGTAAATATTTAATTTGTAACTTCCTTCCGTAAAATTCTTCAAATTGCAAAACTGGCTCTGCTTTCAAGCAGTAGCTATTTATACCTCTGTGTTTATTCAATTCACATTTTAATAAATGTATTGAGCCATGTCATATTAATGTTCGTGTATACCATGGGGAGAAAATACTAAATGTGAAATGTGATGAAGCTTTTGATTGGCGGAGCAACTTTGTCCAAAGAACCTGGAAGGCGTCACTCAGGGCTTAGAAACCCCTCCTACATGTAGCCACGCCCCCTGTCTCCCTAGGAACTACTACCGGTTTGTAGAGCAGCGGATGTGTGAGGCAACGAGCAGTAAGGATATTTTCTCAACTCCTCACAAGTTGTTATTTTTCTTTACCAACGAATAATATTTGGAACGACGCGTTAGATTAACACAGATTAACGCCCTTGTGTTTATTGCTTTTTATTCGGCGTATCTGTCAGGCAGTTAAACTGACACTTATGTCAGACTTCTTCGCCTGCTAACGTTAGCCTAAGGATCCCCTTTCTAGATGGAGGCTAGCTAGCAGCTGTTTACTTTGTTTTGATTTATTTCCTTTCACTCTCTTCTTTGTTAGCTACACATCCCGTCTACTGGATCTTCCTATGCGTGTACTTTGAGGCACCGTTTGCCAGCGGAGTCGCCTCGATCCTACCGTCGTTGTTCAGCAGATCTGTTATCATAAACAAATGGCCACCGCTGCTCCACCTCCTCCAGCTCCATCTGGCTCTGGCTCTGCTGCGGCCACCGAAAGCCCAAGTCCCGGATCCAGCAGCTCGACTGCGGCCGACAGCGGCAACCAGGACAGCACTTTTGAGTGCAACATATGTCTGGACACCGCCAAGGACGCAGTGATCAGCTTGTGTGGACACCTCTTCTGGTGAGAACAGAGTTACTGGCTGTGTTTACATTTTTGAAATTGCGATCCAAATCAATCGGTGCATTAAGGTCATAAGAGACTGAGAAGGATTCCAGACAAACAGCTTTTGTGAGATTGATCTGACTCACAGTTACCTCCCATATTATTGAGCATTATTGAGCAATATTGAACAAGAGGACACATCAGCCTATTGGCGTAAATCCTAGAGGTCAGCATAAACTGTGAAAGAAGTCAGACTTTGAAACCACTAATGTCATCAGTTCTCATTGTTGGTTGTCCTCTACAGTAATTGTGGGAAATAATAGTTCAATTTAAAGACTAACCATGTATATTTGTAAAGCACAACCTGTTTTACACATAGATTAAGACTGAGGTATTAGAAAACATACATGAAACATGACATAATAGATGATTTGTATGTCTCTGTCAGTACTTTTTGGAACTGTTAGTATCACCTGCTTCTTATGCATCTTAAGTATTTTCCGCGAATGCTGACCTAGAGTTTGTTGTGTAATGCTCTACATGTTATTTTGATCAGTTCCACTTCCCCTGTAGTCAGATCCACCCCTTTCCGAAACATAGCTTAGGGTACACATCAGATTTCAGCAGCATTTAAACCCGAAATTGTTTATTTCCTTTTTCCATACACACAAGATGCCCTTTCTGTCATGTTTGTCACCTAGCATATGTAAAGTGAAACTAATCTGTATGTTCTCGCTTGTCCATCTGTCGTCCTCCTTTGCATCTTCACTTGATTAGTTGGCCTTGTTTGCATCAGGTGAGCTGAACCTACCTTTATTTCTTCTCTGCATTCAAATGCCAAATGCAGTTTTATAAACGAAAGAACTTGACATTTCTTTGTCTTTATGCAGTGGTTGGAGACCCGACCCAACAGACAAGTGTGTCCAGTGTGTAAAGCGGGCATCTGCCGAGACAAGGTGATCCCCTTATATGGGCGGGGAAGCACAGATCAGCAGGACCCTAGGTGGGTACTTTAGTGTTGCAGGACAGGTCAGACTAACTCTACGCCTCGTGTCTGGTGTATTCACAAGGATTCCTTTTTATAAAATGCTTTGCTTTTGTGTTTTAGAGAAAGAACTCCACCCCGACCACAAGGACAAAGACCTGAGCCAGAAAACCGTGGTGTAAGTACTTTTAGGCTTTCTTCATCTCAAACAGTGCCACGTCAGCTGTTCAGTAATATCATGATGAAACCATTACGTCCGATGATGAAGGTGCTGTAGTGTAAACCTCTGCTCTATTCATTAACTATTCATTAAAAGGACATTTCCCACCGGGGTCTATTACATGTTAAGAGCTGAGATGCGTCGTGTCCCTTGAGAATGACAACAAAGTGCACCGACCGTTGCGTCACATCTCACTTACTGTGTGTTGAACGGTTATGGTGAAGATGTTGCTGCAACTTAAGAAGATCCAGACTTTGTCATTTTAATAACTAAACACATATTTTACAGGGTTTTCAGGGATTTGGCTTTGGCGATGGAGGTTTCCAAATGTCATTTGGAATCGGTGCCTTTCCGTTCGGTATTTTTGCCACAGCCTTTAACATCAATGATGGAAGACCTCCTCCAGGTACTTATGTTTTTCCCCTCTTCTTCTCAACGACCAGTATGTGTCTTTTAGCAACAATATACCAAGTAACCTCTGTTAAACAATTTCCCAAACAGCGGCTCCTGGGACACCACAGCACACGGATGAGCAGTTCCTGTCTCGACTCTTCCTGTTTGTCGCTCTGGTGATTATGTTTTGGCTGCTGATTGCATGAATGTGTGGAAAGTCACCATCTTGTGTTAACCCCAAATGATCCGACAGAGATAAGACATCCGGGCGCGTCGCCGTAGTTTGTTCCGATGTTTAGCGGCGGTAATGATCCAAACTTTTTGGGGCTCGTGCTGATTTTTTCTCTCCTTGACATCAGGTCATATGAGATTTGAATTAAGCAGGTTTTCCAAAATAAAGTTATCTCAACCGTTTCAAGCTCCTAAGGCAAACCTCGAAACCTTGGTGGCCTTATGTTTATAGCCATCACTGACACAATCTTCATGCTGCTTGATAACGGTTTTCAATTTCAAAAATCTACACCCATGGCTATTTCTGTTAATTAATTTATCATGCTGTCTTGTTTAAAAGGCCCATCTATACACACCTGCTGTTAAGGAGCCTACTGGCATCTTTACATGTCGAATTGAATCAAAGGAAGTGCGTCTTCTATGTACCTCCTCTCTTCGTTCACTACAGCTGTGTCCAACATTCACTGCTTCCTTACGTAACATAGTCACTGAATAGTTAGAAGAAAACGAAGCTCGTACCACGGCTTCAAATAACCAACTCGTCAGCGTTTGCTGTGAATACTAAATTCTCGCCACGTGTTAAAGTTAGCTGTATGTTGTGAGAGTGTTGTCGCTAGGCAACCACTGGAGCTGTCTAGACGGCTCAGCAGCCTAACAACCAGCTTATCTGATGTAGAAAATATAAAGGCATAATTAAAGTATAACATCCTCAAACATATTGTAGAATTACAAACTTTATACAGCTAAGTTACAGTATGTTAGCTTATCATCTGTGTATGCCAGTTCTGAAAACACCAACTAACACATGGCAGCTTAAAGAAGTGTTTTTACGTACGAGGCTGTGAATACCGCTACAGGACTGTTCATATGGACTCTTCTCATGAACACCGCATTCATTTGAAAGCAGAATTTATTCCGAGTCGTCACTTTCGGCTGTTAAAAGAGAAAATAATATCTGAAATGAGTTGTACAATGTTTTTACACACGAAGGAGTGATATTGGACGCAGCCATGATGAAAGGATTTTTTTTGGTGTTCATTCAGCATCAAAAATGATCAAAATCACACACGGTCATCATATCAGTGCCGTCTATTTATTTTAGATGTGATTAAAAAAAGAAACGTGTTAATGCATGTAAGCAGCAGAAAAGTAATTTATAAAACAGTGTTCTCTCTGACCTGTAAAAGCTTTTATTTTGCTCAGTTTACCGTATGTCAATGTAATTAAATGTAAAATACTGTAGATTAACACAGAGATAAAAATGAAGGTTGGCTGAACATGAAACAACTTTTATAAATGTGAATTTACTCTATTGACAGTAAAGATATGCAAATGAAGATGTTAATACTTGTCTGATTTTCTGTTAAGGTGTAAATCTATGAGGAGCTTACTCCTGCGGAAGTCTTTGTTGTCTAATAAATACACAAATTGAGACACACCAAATTGAGACATGTGAAAAATAGTCTCTACCACTTTGTGCTGTCACGAGGGAAAAATAGATATTTTAGTTGCGGAGGAGGTTCGCAGGAAAGAAAGTGTCTACATCAGTCCGTTGTTTCTTGCTCCACCTTTTTTTCTTGAGACTCTTGCTGGGTTATGTTGAACTCCGCTTCGTACATAATCTGCTGGATCTTTATTTTTGTCTCGCACCTTTTCTGCGGAGCGAGTCGCTTCAGAGCGGGAACAAAGCTCAGCAGGAACAGTTCATCCTCATCCCGTGGCCTGCTGGGAAATGAGTGGGTGCCATTGTCTTTGACCAGCCATTTGGTAGGCGAAGGTGTACTTTGAGAAGACGGCGGCGACAGCGACTCTTGAATCAGTCGCCGCTTCCGTCCGGTGTTGGTGCTGGGGGTGACGCTCGGGCCTGAAGGCCCCTTGGCCAAAACAGCCATCTGGGCCACCTGTGTGTCTTGAGATGCCACCTGGGGCTTGAGGTCAGGTGGATTCCCGGGGACTTTCGTAGTATTCTGCGGCGTCTTGACTGCCTCAGACAAAGTGGTTTCTCCCTCTGCACCGGCAGACTCATTGTCGGGGTTGTCGTGGTCATCGTCGTTGTTGCTGCAGAAGTCTGCCACCCCGCTTCTTGATCCAGTGAAGGGTGCGATAAAGTTCATGAGCTGTCTGTATTTCCATCTGCTTTGTACAATTTCTCCTTGCTTCTTGGTTTTGATCTCCATTCGGACTTCCTTCAGGTACCTGTCTCTCATGTTCTTCCATTTTCTTTTACACTCCTCGGCTTGAAAAGTAAAATATCAGAGTGTAAGGAGCAGGAAATCACAGGAAAACCTCTGCTGCCTACATTTATAATGCACCCAGTTTAATGGCGTGGACAACAAAGATGAAGCAGTCTGCAACTTGGACATCACTCAACCTACAAAAAGTGTGTAGTTTAAGTGACTAGTCTGCTGCACGGACACCCGGGTGGCTACAGCATGACTAGCCTAATGCTCAGTCATGCTGCAATTGTAATCCGTGACAAACCTCCAGTCAAACCGTGCATGAGATCACCTGATTTTACTGCTGCTGGCCTAGAGACAGCGGTAATGATGGTGATCCATTGTTTTGAAACAGCAGGTAGTCACAGCTCTACTACATCCCAAATGATGATGAATAAACACATGGGGATGCATTTTAACAAAAACTTGTATGCAGAGCTGCCTGCTTGGTGTGTAGCATGTAATATAAATACAACAGGGTTGACAAAATACTACTTTGTTCAAGTAAAACTTAAAATAATTGGATTAAAAGTCTTGAAAAAGTTCCAAAAGGGAAGGTCAAAGTGATAATTTTATGTAGTCTGGAGGTCATGAGCGTTTTATTTATTTATCTATTTAAACCGTCCGTGCACTTGGCTGTATTTAAGCCTGGGGGGCCTCCGTCCCCGGGCTCTGACATTTCCAGCACACCGTGGCGCTGCCGCTACCGCCGCTTCCTTGACACTTCGAGAAGCTTTCACTTTATATGGAGCTCCTGCTTTAACGAGCGACACGGAAAGCACGCGTGAACACGGCGAGCCCGTGACGCTCGGCAGGTTTCCTCCTCCGTTCGTTGTCCTCCCGTGTGTCACGGACACGCGGCTGGCGGCGCAGAGGAACTCGACCGTGCCGTTAGGTGCAGCGCGGCCTACGGCGTGCGAGCTGCGCCTGCTACCGCTAGCACGGTACGCGCGGCTCGCATCCACGCCACCGGGCAGCAGCCGTGCACATACAAAAAAAATAAAAAGCCGCAAACTGCGCGCAGCGGATGTGCGAAATGTCTCTAGAAACACACTGCAATTCATTTCTATGTGTTTGGTCTTCCACGCCAACGTCGGCAGTGCAAATAATAACTGACAGTAAAGTTGTGATAAACAAAAAAAACAACCAAATACTTACACGAGAGACCCAGCCCGATGCTGATATTTCTCCAAGCATTTGCCCGACTTTCTGTGCAGCGGTAAGTCGGCAAAGTGACATTGTACAGCTCTGGGTAATCAAATACAGCCAATATTAACTTATCGTCCATTTTGCCCCTATGTTATGTCTCGCTGTGCTGCGCGGACGCGGAAGCGGCAGTCTTCTCCCGCCTTTTCCGCTCAGCTGCTGCCCCTGACGCCAGTTATCGCGAGTGGCAGGGCTGCCTGCCGCGCCGTGTCGCTCCGCCGTACGGCACTGGGCGTTGTAGTCTTTTGACACAAGGGGGCGTACTAGTCTCCACTAGTCTGCATCCTGATCTATAGCGGGGTGGGTAAACTCGCCTTTTATGCCTAGAATAAAGTCTGTTTTGATCTTAAACGATTTAAAAAATGTATTAGTTTCTGATTTTGCAACAAATTAACAATGAATCCATTATAATATCCACTGAATAATGCAAATAAGTAAACAGACACTTTCAAAAAAACTAACAGTACGGTACAATACGATCTCTTATTTGTTGATATTACATGCTTGGTTGGAAGGCCCAAAACAAGAAACACGGGGAGTATTTACAGTTTCTGACCTTGTTTCTGTTTTTTATTTCTAAATATTCATTAGACCAGCACCTTTGCAGCTTATTGCATGACCAAAAACAAGTTTGACTAATTTCTGTCTTGCATTTAAGGTGCATTGGTGAAAACATGGGGTTTGATGTATTCCTTAAACCATTTGATTCAATTCCATGACACTCATCAAAGGTTAATGTTTTCTGTTCAATCATTTATTGTTAAAACTTCACTTATAGGCTTCTTAAGACAGGCAATGGTCGGTGTAGAACATAATGTATATTAAGATGGTGACAGGGATTTGTACTTGACTGCAACAAAAGCCTGTAGAAAAATAGCATGCATTGCATTGAGAAAATACGTATGTATATATTGAATTATGGAAAGATCATGTAATGTCATCCTATAAATTCAGTACAGTATCTTTCCTCCACTACATATCTGCATATAATGTATATGCATAATTAAATTTTGGCATACAAACATATTTAAATAAGAACAGTCAGCCTTTTAACTCAGAGAGTGTGCGGGCTGATGTTGATGCCAGACGAACTACAGATAAACACCAGGTCCCAGAGCTCATTTTGAAATCCCAGAGGACATTTATGAGAAAAACACAATAAGAGAGAAACACTGTAGATGCTCCAGCCTCCTCGCGGTGGTTCTTACATGTCGTCCCTTACTGTTGAGGACTATTGGAGCTTTTTACAGTTACTGCGTTTCTTTTCACAAGACGGGAAGGGTGATCCTCTGCATTTCCTGGCTGCACAGCTGCAATCTGTGCTACCCCAGGAGGTTGCTGGGTCCCAGTCGAGCCTCTAGCAGAAACACTGAGCGTTTTTCACACATGAACAGTCTGATGCAATGCGCAGTCTTCTGCTCGTTCATCAACAGTCGGCGTGTGGGTGTATTTATACTCCTAAATTGTGATGATTTGATTAGTGTCCTTTATTTATCACGCTCTCATGTTTCCTCTCACTTATTTTTTAATGAATAGCTGTGGGAAATGTCTGACCTCAGTCCATTATCTAAAAGTCATGTTAGTCTGTGATAATTACACAGTTCCTATTTTGCATGATAACTGTTTAACACTGCAGCAACACATCATGACAATGCATAATAATAATGGCTCAAAGTTTGCCTTTTCCCTTTTACGACTCCTCAAGCTTATGTTTTGAAGGTTGGAAGCAGGGCTGCTAAAATCACGTGGGTTTGAATTATACAAATTTTGGAGCATCCTTTCAGGGGAATAGAAGAGACAAACATCAAAGTCAAAAAAAAAAAATAATGCACAAAAACTTCTGCCAAGGGGTGCTGGTGGTTTCCCTCACTTTAATTCTTGTACCAAATATTGCTTACAACAACAAAATGAACCTTTATCATTCTAATCCCCAGTAATGAATTCTGAACTGTTTGAACCAGTGGCGGTGTGGTACAATTCCTGCTATTGAGAGCCACAATAAGCAATAGATAGCAATCTCACACGCTCTGCAAACTATACATCAACAATCTGGACGCTATTAAACCCAAGTGAAAAGGATGAGATGGTGTTTATTGTTATCTGTTTTCAAAAGCCCTTATAAAGGGAGCTTAACACAGATTGTGGAAATCCATTAATTCTCTCTCTCTAAAAAAAAAAGGTGTATTGCCTTGTATGAAATCACAGGATTTGTTGGGGGGGATGAATTTAACCTGTAATAGCTTTACCTCAGCTGTGCACATTGTCAGAGAAGTCAGCCTGAAAAGACTGCACGGCACAGATAAGGCACGCGATGCACGATTGTGAATACAAACCACCTTTTTTTTTTCTGAATTTACTCTCGCCATGTGTGTTTATCTGTATCGAGCCAAACGTGCAAATCTATCAGTGTCACCGCACGTCACTGACGCGGCAATAATGAGTCATCCATTCATCCTGTAACTTGCTAATTGCTTATTAGTATGCACTGTTGTTGTCGGTGACAACTTGTGTAATTACTGGACAAATCTAATTAAGACTCGACTGTTGATAAAGCCAAACAGGAAAGTGACATTTATGAAATGAATTTAAGAGCTAATCCTTGGCTTCAGCATACACAAGTGTCTGGCCACACCGAAAAAAAAAGACGTTCATCTTTAAATCCAGGTTTCTAATACCGAGCAATCCCCTTTTCTCTAAAACCTCAACAATAAGGATCTTAGGAGCTCTCCACTTCTCATTTTATGCAGTGAAATCTGATTTCTTTTGGAGAAAGGACTGAAGCAAGATTAACTGAATCTGCCGTCCTCCCTAACCTCTTCACAAAACTGCCCAGATTAGCTAGGAATTAAGTTTCAACCGTTTTATGTGTCTGGTCCATAGGGGGGATTATAGTTTTACTATTTTTTTGGCCTCCCAATTTCACTATAAGGGCCTGACACGCTGTTGTAGCGAGGGGAGAAGGAGACGAGCGACTGAAGCAATATCCTGTGATCATCACTGCTTTGTGCTTTACTGGAATTTCCCTGCAAATGAATGGACTGATCAGGATGGAGAGGCAAAAGTTTCCTTTCACCATTGAAAACATACTAAGCAAATATCCAAACAGTAATGGAGATAAGCGGACATGCGGAACGAGAGGTCTCGGACTAAAAGACAAGACGGTGAGCCCTGCTGGAGGCCAGACAGAGACTGTTCATCACGCCTGCCTGTGCTGCTGCTACTGCTCCCACTGTGCAGATATATTTCAGACTGATTTCATTCATGAAGGTAGGACCAAACCCTGAGCCCCTTATAGACGTTTTAAAGTGGTTTTACTCTTTGGCAGTGCTTTTTCTGCTCCCTAACCTCAAATCTGATCTCTTCCCTGCAGCCTGTCAGTACGGATGGACCCCGGCGATGGTCTCAGACCAGTGCAGGCTGCTGGGAGACGCTCACACGGAGGAGCAGACGCCCGGTCAGGTGCAGAGGCGAACCAGACGCCACCGCACCATTTTCACTGAGGAGCAGCTGGACGCGCTGGAGGAGCTGTTCCTGCAGAACCAGTATCCAGACGTAAACACGAGGGAAAAACTAGCACAACGCACTCACTTAAGAGAAGAAAGAGTAGAGGTAAGGCTGCTTTGTCAAATTCAGCTAATATTAAGCTGAATTTGGGACCCCAAGTGAATGGACAGACACATAGAGAGCATGCAGGAGGGTAGCACGAGGGATAAAATGTCAAAATGCAGACTACAGCTGTAGCAGATGAAACCTTATGTGTGCAAGTTTCAGTACTATAGCCGTGGATTATACTTGAGCTCTGATAGATGTGTTATGTTTCTATAAAATTTCTGTGTTGGTTAATTATGTGTTTATTCTCTTCTGTTTATGTAAAGGGACAATACGAGATGTGAGCGAAATAATATAATAAAATTGCCTCTTTTCTGCAACACAGGTTTGGTTTAAAAACCGAAGAGCAAAGTGGAGACGTCAGAAGAGACTGTCATTTGTTGTGGGCAACGCAGAAAATTAAAAGCAATTTAAAAAAGAGAGTTGTTTAAATACAAAGAGTTTTGCTTGCTACTGTCATTAAATATAATGGTCCACAAAAAAAAATATATTAACCTAGAATGAGAAATAGGTTTTTATGTCTGACAAATCATGCGACGTAGATAGCCCTTTTGTGAGTCTGACTGGTTTGTGTGTGCAAGTACTGGCACTGTATGACACTGAAGGTTAAATCATCTTTTTTATTTTTTTTTGTGGTTTGCACAAGTTTTGGATAAAAAGTGTCCTTGACGTCAAATAAAGTTTTTTGAAATGGGAAATCTTTCTTTTCTTTTTTTCCCAAGCTATAAGCCACACAATTTAAAATTTAACCTACACTGAACACACCACAATTTAAATATTTCATTACATTCAGCAACTGTTTTCATCACATGATTAACGTATGTCATCAGTATTGTCTTAAAAATCAAAGTCAGTTTCGTTTTGGCTGTAATTTCAGTTGCTTTATAGTCCAAAGAGAGGACACACATCATATTTACTCTGATCACAGTACACATTGTTTAACATTTACATTCATGTCATAATAAAGGCTGTTTTGGCAAAATACGCTTTCAACACTTTATGCTGGAAGTTTCTTGACAAGCCGCGAACTTCCGGTGACGCAGCCACTCAGACCTTACGTACGGACGTTGGTACTACGCTGGTGTTTTGAGAAGGCTAAACCTTAGCTAACGTGTAATAGTAGGCTGCGTTCAGTTTGCTATAAGAGTTTAATCATCTACAGCACGGATTTCGTTATTTAAGGGTGTTAGTCACGTAGAAAAGTCGCCATCTGTTTCCGTTCAGTCGGTGTTTGTCGTAGACAGACACCCCTTTTTAGCTGTTTGGCTAGGAGGCTAACAGGACCCACAATGGAGGGCAGCGCTAGCGTGAGGAGAGCGTTGTCTGGGACCCTGGTACCTTTATCGGTCACAACAGTGGCTCTCCGACAGCAACCCGAGGAGAACGAGAAGACAAACTTAAAGAGAAAGGTCCTCGATGAAGAGCAGTACATTGAGGTAAATGACGATTTGTCTGTAGTAATAACAGAGACGCCCCGGGACGAGAGACGTATGTTAGCATGATAAGAGCAACATTGCTAGCTGATATCTATTTAATGGACGTCACAGTACTACACAGTACTGTTATTTGTTTGTTTTGTAACTATTCAAGTGACCAATAGATTGTATATTGAAAATGATATGGAAATGGGGTCGTTTTGGTTTTGTAAAGAAAGCCAGATATGCTGTCAGTAGCAGTATTTCCATCATAATATGACATGAGACGAGATGTATCAGTAAATTAAGTTTTAAGCATTGATGAGGTTACTTTTAACTAACTAACACAGTTTGGACCTATAATAGCAGGAAACTGATCAACCGATCTTGCTTTATTGATTATTTTTATATTGGGCAATAACAAGCCAACAACGCTGTTATTGACAAACAGTCTCCTCAAATACAAGCGTCTCTCTACTGCTAAATCCTATTGCTGATAACCTGACACAACTTAATACTCGCTGATATTATTAGCTCTTAATTATACATTTTGTCTGTTTCTTGACAGAGCTTAGAGAAGATCATCCAGAGGGACTTTTTCCCAGATGTGACGAAGTTGCAAGCCCAGAAGGACTATCTTGACGCAGAGGAGAGTGGAGACCTCGAGAGAATGAGAGAGATTTCCATCCGATATGGATCGTCTTTGACAAAGTCTACGCCACAGTCTTCTGCACCCTGTTAGTTCAATGAGTATAGAAAATGAAGACATAATGAAGTTTTTGTACATGAAACTACTATATTATGATTAATTCAACAAATTAATCATAACATAGTAGTTTTTATACTAGCTGTTCAAATTGCAAATGCTTTATTTGCAAATACTTCCATTTAACGCGATATTCCCATGAATTTCTCTTACACATTTTTCTCCTTCGTCTTTCTTGTGTGCTAGATGTAACTCCTGCTAGCTTTGAGACACCAGTGGGTCGCACAGGATCTCCTTCCTCCACTCCCTGCAATAAAGGCTTGGATAGAGGTAAGTGTCTTTACTTAAAAAACTAATTAATTATTATTCTCAGACTTATTAAGAATTATTTCAGCTTAAACCCCTTTGTTGCAATTTACTTAAATAGTTTTACATACTGTATATTATTCTCGTCCTCACTTGGCCTAAATATTGACGTGTATTGCTGTAAATTCAATTAACTTGTAAATGATTTGACTGTAATTTATCCATGTTTCTGCCTATGTTGTATCTACAGATAGGAAGGATGAAGACAAGGAAGAGAAGCAGCTGCCCTGTCTGGACCGTTTTCTTGCAAAAAATACCAGTGAGGATAATGCATCCTTTGAGCAGATAATGGATCTGGCAGAAGACAAGGAGAAGCTGAGGCATGCCTGGTTGTATGAGGCTGAGGCTGAATACAAAGAGGTTTGTATGTGCTGATTGTTTTAGCTAATTTCAGAATAAATAAATTTAATCTTTTGGATTACTGGATGCCAATCCTAAAAATTTAAATCAAAATATGATTCTGTAAGTAAACTGTTGCATGTAATGTGTGAACCACAATGTGCTTTTTGTGTGTGACTGAGATTTTCTGTATAACATTCAATAACCCTTCTTAACTTTTTCCAGCGCCATGAAAAGAACCTTGCTTTGCCTTCAGTTGAGAAGGCAGCACTTGAATGTGTCAAAGCTGGACTAGAGACATGGGAGTACAAAGCAAAGAATGCCTTGATGTATTATCCAGAAGGTAAGAAGAAGATCAAACTCGGATAGTTGCGTCTTTTTTTTCCTGCTTAACTCCTCATTAAACATTGACACATGATCATATTGAGCTTTGAGAGGGAAATAGATTCTTACATGTTTTATGCATTTTTAAAAATTCTTATTTTCAGGTGTTAAAGATGACGATGCCCTCTTTAAGAAGCCAAGGGAGGTAGTTCATAAGAACACCCGCTTTACCGGAGACCCGTTCAGCAAGGCTCTCAACAAAAGCCAGATTCAACAGGCTGCAGCTCTCAATGCACAGGTACAGTTTAAGAATGTGCTGCTGTATGTAAAATTATAAGTGAAGCACAATCCTGCCTATATGTGCCTGCATTTCTGAATAAATTGCATTCTCTGCATTTCAGTCTGTTCTTTAGTTGAAATAAACGTTTATTTCCTGAATGACTCATCTAACATGTCATGTATTCTGTGCAGTTTAAACAGGGTAAAGTTGGCCCAGATGGGAAAGAGCTCATCCCACATGAATCCCCAACAGTGAATGGATATGGTTTTGAAAGGTCTCCTTCACCTGCACCTGGTAAGTGGGTTTTATCATTGTCATCCATGTAGCAGTACACCTGGGCGTAAATTGTTTCCTCTAGCGCTGATATCATTTTACAATTTCCTATTACTTGGAGTAGGTATTTAAAAGTTTTTGCTCTTTCAGGTGTGTCTGAGTCTCCTCTGATGACCTGGGGAGAGATCGAGAGCACCCCATTTCGCTTGGATGGATCCGACACGCCATACGTTGAGAGGAATCACGGCCCATCATTTAAGGTAATAAAAACTCACTGGTGGAGAAATGTTGATCATTCACTTCTAATTATTTGAGTTGTAAAATGTTGACATGATTTGTTGCTTTTAAAAGATCCCAGAACCAGGAAGACGAGAGAGACTGGGTTTGAAGATGGCCAATGAAGCTGCTGCCAAAAACCGTGCAAAGAAGCAGGAGGCGTTGCGAAAGGTCACAGAGAACCTTGCGAGGTAATGATACTTGATTTCTGTCAGTTCATGTACATCAGAAGAGAAATTAAGCTTAAATCTGAAACCGTGTATTTTACACCACCAGTTTTCCACAGTATTTCTTGAGTATCATGAACTAATGGAGCACTTCAATCTTTGTGTTGCAGCCTAACGCCTAAAGGTCTGAGCCCAGCCCTCACGCCTGCTCTGCAAAGGCTCGTGAATCGAACATCTAGCAAATACACAGACAAAGCACTACGAGCAAGTTACACCCCATCACCCTCACACGGAGTTGCAGGCTGCAAGTCTCCCTTTGGTGGCCCAGCCACTCCTTCGGGAACGCCAACGCCAAACAAAGCCAAGACGCCAAGCTCTCAGGACCTTACATCACTCACAGACAATCTGCTGCAACTTCCCAAGAGGCGGAAAGCTTCAGACTTTTTCTAAGCAAGAGAACTCTCTCTGCTGGATTTTACAAAAAAAGAAAAAAAATAATGTGGAGAGCTTTGTTTATTATTTTCCAGACGTAGTTTTCTCAAATTAGAGAGAATGTCTTTTTTGCTGAATGGACTGGATAAAGAAATGTACAGTGAACTGAAGACTTTCTAGAGATTATTTTTTAATGCAGATGGGTTTGTCCAGACCCTGTAAGCATTTGGTTTCAAAATGTGTCATGGAGACAATACAAAATAAAAATATTATCTAACACAAAGACATTTTGTGATCCAAACAACAAAACAAAAAACCATTGTGGCAGTCTGGGACATTTCTTCTGTTCAAATCACTAAAACAAATGTCTTACTGTCCAAATTATATTTATTTAATTGTTGTTTTATTCCAAACGCAAGGTTTAGTAAATTTTTGTACAGTTTTTGTGCTGCTTTAGAAAACTTTTATTTAAATGAATGATGCTTCGTCAATTAGTAAAAGTTATCTTTTTCACTATTATCACATTATTGTACTGTCTCTTAAAGTCCCACATATAAATTAGGTTTCTGCTCATACAGGTTACCATGACAGTTCAGTGTGTTTCTGTGATAGAAATCTCTCACTGTTATTTTGATGTTAAGAAGTTACAAAAACACTAGCTATCAGTGTTTTTAAGTTCAGTGTAAATGATCAATGTTTCTTTTTGCTTTGTAACTTCTTTTTAAGGTGATATTTTTACAAGCGGAGCTGGTCTCAGCTGTACGACCTTTTTCCTTTTTTTTTTTAATAAAAATCGTAATGCAAAATGATTTGTATTACCACATGTCCGCGACAAACTCTTTACTGGTGTTAGTAATGAAACAAAGAATAATTAAATTATGCATGCTTCGAATACATTATCCTGGTCGTACTATTCAGTTTTAATAGCCAGAAATACTTTGAGAGACTGTTCGTCTGTTTTCAAGAGGACTGGAGGTTAGAGGGGTCAGATTCATTTATTTGTTTGTTTTTTTCGCCTGCTAAAGGAAGTTGTGCAACACATGCTGCAGTTTTACAGTTTCACCCTCTCAGGGGAGTCATGGCTCATAGGCCAGTGTTTGATATATCATGACCTGATGACTGAGTTTCACAAGACATGTCAATATTTTCAGTGCAGAGGTCTCTTCCAGGAGTAAATCAAACTTGTCAGATAGTTTTGACTCGGCCCTTTGCCTCCATTTCTGTTCAGTTGTTGCCAAATGTGTTATTATTAACTGTAACCATGGAGATGGAGCAGCTTATAACAACTAGGAGTATGGTGGAGTTAATTGCATAAAAACAAGAGTCTTGAATGTGATTATGGTTTTATGGATTTATTGTCTCTGGTAATCAGGAAATGCAATACATGAAGCATCACACAAAAGGTTCTGATGCTCCTGACAAATAAATTCTTGATTCAGAGGAAGGATTAGAGTCTGAAAGCGATTGATGGTGAGGACAAACAGAAATGGTACTATTTGTGTAATAACTCTTACTGCCAGAAGGGGGAGTTAGTATTTCTGGACTGTGTCTTTAAGTCTTGAAACTTAAGCTGGAGCTAATATGAAGATTAAGAAAACAGTTTTTGTCACTTTTTGTGTATTTTGCACAGAATACAGACTGTGGATCACCTCTTACATTCTAGTGCGAACGCCTGTCATTTGTTATTCTTCTCAGTGCACAAGGGCACGAGTTTTATTTTAAGCCCAACTTGAAAACTTGTGATTTCTATTTCTCAGAAACTTTAATGCCCGATTAAGAGGATGTTGCTGTAAATGCGAAAAGTTCTTCCCCCGCAAAACGTGAACCTAAAGTGAATTAGTGAACCGGCTCAAATGTGATGTCATCCGCATTTTATGGAGATTACATAAACTTGCTTCCGTTTTGTTTGGGGTGGGGACGTTAAGCTGTGGCAAAGATGACAGGCAGCTGTTAAGATATTAGGTAATAAATTCTATTATGGTAATAAGCCATAAAACCTCCTCAAGGGCAAGGGCTAACCTGTTGATGGTTGCAGTGTTGGAGTTTGATCCAGGGACAGTCTCATAAGGTCAAATAGGCCAGACTGAAGAGAGGGAGAGGAGGGTCATAAAAGTACATATTATGTATTGAAGGTAGGCATGTAGTATTTGGTGCAAAGTTGTTTTTTTTTAGACTTTTATTCATTCACAAGGGAAATTGCTTGTTCACAGTAGCTCAGTTGCGCACTAAAAAATAGGAAAAGATAGTTAAAAAATTTTTTTTACATATATTTTATTTTTTATTATTTTATATAAAGCTAGAATATGGCTTCTTTTGTTAAATTTAAGTAAATTATGTTTTTTAAATTAATTTTCAAGGCCATAATTTAAAATCGGCCCAACTTCCTGTTTGTCCAGAGCGCGTGACGTTGTATTGATAAACTCAGCCTACGTATCGACCCTCTTCACCGCCAGTAATCATGTTTTAAATGCTGGATTCATACCATAACGATTCCAACGGACACACACACACAAACACACACATCTGATGCTGTGTGCCACCCCGGGTATAAGCTGCTAAACTCCGCCCCGTCGGCTCCTCCAGCTGATATCCTGTGCGTTGCATGTTTGGGATTGTTGTGATGGGAGGCCGCAGCCATCTTGGATGAGCGCCGCTCCACACCGAGCAGCAGCGCAGGCAGGAGAGGACGGACGACGTTAACGGTAGAGCCAGTTAGCTAACGTTAGCTGCGCGGACAGATTAACCACAGCCCGAGGTGCGACTATGCTTCATTTAGGCGTGTTACTGTCGTTATCTAATACTTTAAGTGCATGAAAATGGGCCCAAACTGTTATAAACGCTTAATGATATAATTTCAGTAGAGGGCGGCGGCGGTAGCGGTGCAGATCCTCGGTATATTTTTAAATTTTCTGGATAGAGGAGTTACTATGAATGGAGGATAAATGTTGCCGAAGGCTGACAGCAGCAGTTTCGTCCTCTTCTCTCTTCTCTTCGTCCTCACGTTAACGGACCCACCACGGACAGGTAAATATAACCAAAGTTGAGTATATATATATATATGTGTGTGTGTGTGTTTTTTCTTTGGTGAACATTCCCGTGGGCTCGACTAGAAAGTGGGGGGGAAGAGATTACAGCTGTGGGCTGGAGGGCGGTTGGTTCCGGCGGAGAGGCCTTCTGGACGAACCGGGGACTCAGGTGGTTTTTTAAACCCTTTACGTGTTGTTGGTGTCAGCGTGGAGGACCGCGTTGTTTTTGGCAATTAAATGGTTATTTTTTTTTAAACTAACCAACTAAAATAGCCAATTGCCATACAATAAAACTATTAAACTATTTATATAGTCCATACCACCATGGTACTTTCATTAAATCAGAAACAGGTAGCACTATATGTTGTTTCAAAATAAACCGTTGCCTTTTAACTATTAGCTAGCTTCAACACATTGATGCTATATAAGGGAAATGCTATTAATATAGTTCCCATTATTCAAGCTGTGTGTTTTAAGTCGTTTGAATTGGAAAATGTGTGTGAATTTAGTTTTGTTTACCCATCCCTACATCCACTGTTTTCCATCTGCTTCTACCGTGAAGCTGTAATTTGACATGCATGTCAGAGATTCATGCTCCTGCATCACCAAACCTGGCATATCGTTGAGTTTAATGGTTAATTATTAATAACAGTCATTTGATTGTCATAACAACCTCTTGAGATGCTTTTGTCGTGTGTTTTTGTACCTCTAAACTTGATAAATCAAGACGAAAAATGCATATTGTGTGGCTGGTGATCATATGGCCCAGCTGACTACATACGCTGAAGACACAAACACATTGAAACCATGTTAAAACCCCTAATAAGGAAATGCACAGTCTGCAGCTTTCTGAGTAGACGTGTTTGTCGCAAAATGTCTCATGAACCCAACAGAGGAATTATGTTGCCTGTTTGTATGCACATGTTTACGTATCCTTTCTGAGTGCATTTAGGCGCCAAGAGGACAAATGCATCTTGTGGTTTCCTCCAGGCCTTGTCTTGTGATCCTGACAATCGTGTGGATTAGAGTTAACTGTTATCAGTTTGGCTCATGGATAAACACATAATTGTTTGGCGCAGTGCAAAGGAGTGACCTCCTGCCCAGAAAACAAATTACACAAGCACGTACAAAAACGCTGTGTGATTCGTATTTGTGTCGAGGTTTGGTTTTCTTTGGGCTTTAGAGGCTTCATTTACAGTCAGAGTGTACAGTTTGCAGAGAACAAATTTCGAGATTTGCTCAAATGTTCAAGAGTCAGCACAACACAGTTTGGTTATATAAGTAAAGTGAGTAATCTGTTGTGCATATTTCAGGTTTGTAAGCATCCTGTTAAAGAGGGTATTCCGTGGGCTTCACTTTTGCTTGTTTATAAATGGCCCCTCGTTGTTTGGGTGAACATAGTTTGTCCCTGGCTGTGTGCTTTTGCAGACTTGATAAGCATGACTTGGCTCCAAAATAAGCTGGCTGGAATATATTATATATTTTTTTAATATATATAAAGAAAGACACACAGGTTGGACTGAGCGATCTTTTAGTATCTTACGTAATCGGAGTGGGATATGCATCACAGAGCATTTTCTTAAAGACCTAGACTAAATGTTTCGACATGTTTAAAGAACTTACCCGTAGCACGAATGATAAGCCCCTCTCAAATGTTAAACTTATAATCAGTTACTCTTGATGGCTGGTGCGCAGCTATCCAGTTTGGAAATGGCTTCCAAAGATTTGTGAAGAGCCTTTTGTCTTGTGCAGTTCCTTCTGGACTTTTGCCAGCGAGCTAGACAAACAAAAAAAACACACACACAACATATTCAACGGTAGTTTGACTTTATAAACCCTCCATATGAGGGAGGATTTCGGCACATAGTGGTCAAAACATATGATCAGAATCACATTTATTGGCCAGTTTGCAACTTAGCATGTTTCTCGTGCATGTACATCATTCTGAACATTATACAGCTTGATGCAAGTTTTGTTGATGCAAAAGCAGAAATGGTTGGGATCAAATACACATGATTATGAGGCTCAGCGGTTAGCATAGGTGCATGTCCTGACTTGTGATTGATCTGGTTTACTCCCATGATACACAGACAGGATTGTAAACCTGAAACTGTGGGCGACCAAGACAAACGCATGGTTAAAATGTTTCAGTGTGATTTCGTGGTTGGGCAGAAAATGCAGACAATAGCAAATATATTCAAAAGAGGCGTAATGCGCAGAGCCTGGATGAATTTGTATAGTATGAACATTAAGACTCTAAATCTTCTTAGCGCAGACATTAACCTGAACAACCAGTCGGCTAAAGTTTGTTCATTGTTCATGGGGTTAAGTGACCTTTCTTTCACAGCAGGTTTATCTGCTGTTTTTTTTTTTTTTTTTGCACACAAAACCAGTTGGCAGCATTTTGACTTTTGGCAGGCAGCATCAACCAACAGTCAGCCAACCATCTTACTCATGAGAGTACAGCTGTGGTTGATGGTTAACTCGTATTGACCTAAATAAAGAGGATTTGAAATGCCAATACAAATTACTACAAAGTAAATAATAACACTACAAAGTAAATAATAATAATATTAAAGGAAGTGTTCTTATTGTTTGTGTAAGTGTGTTCTGGCAGCTACCAGTGCAGGTAACGAAGATATATATAGCCCACTTTTGTTAATGAATCCCTGAAATTTTATTTACCCAAACATGGAGCTATGTTATGGTTCCACTTTGCCTCCTCTGTGGGGTAAATAATACATTTTACAGATGAATTATTTCCTGCTGCAGGATGGTCCCAAATAGCTCTGACCTACTACTACTAGACCTAGACTTTTCCACTGTCACACCTAAAATGTTCTGTAACTTCTTGCTGATGCTGCCGTCCTGTATGGTTGAAAGTGCATTAAGCGGATTTGAAAATATCTATGTCGATGAACGCCATTTTCCAATAGCATTACACTCGGCAGTGTTGTATTTAAGAGCAATCTGTACCATCTTCAAGTAGTTTGTGTCACATCAGAACTGAAACTTGCAAAACAGGAAAAATAGAAATATGTGATTAACTTCTTTGCAGTCAGTTAAAATAGCATGGCTCGACTTTTTCTTTCTCGCTTCTAAACTGCTTGACTGTAGTTGCTTCTTGAGGGAGGGTGACCTGCGGGGCCTTCATCATTGCTTAGAGCGTAGTGGGAAAAAAATATTAGTTTTAAATGTGAAGTGACACAAAGGAAATGTCCCACTAAGTGCTTTTAACAGCAAACCTGCGCGCTCGTATGAATCATCAGCGGCTGGAGATGATGCAGAGTGTGCACAAGGCCGGTATACTTCAGTGGGAGTCGGGGCAGTCTCATAGTTTTTGTTGTATTTTCCCGTTGGTTATATAAGAGCTGCAGAGGCTTGCTTTCCAACGGTATTCACTCATTTGTAGAGGTCTACACATCACAAAATGATAATAAATCTGAAGCTTGTGTGAGAAAAAAGCCTCGGTAAAGTATTTTCCATCTTGTTTGTCCTTCACTAAATCCAAGCCTCATTCTTGTTCCGTTTGGCTTTTATTATCATAATTGCCGTCCCGATGTATGCCTATATATACACAGCAGTAATGTGCATGCTTTACCCTACTCTGGATTTGTTGTGATTAATTACAGGCTATCAGTGGCCCCCTCCAAAGCAATGCACCTTAACAAATACATACAGGAAGGCTTCTATCCCAATAAAATCCTTACTGAACATGGAGGGAAAGATGAGCTTTCAGACAGCGTCCCAATCACCTAGAAATTCAGATAATGGCCTGAAACTGATACATATAGAAGCTGTTCTAATTCGATTTGTGTTACCTGGTGATTTAAAGCTGTAGGCTTCTGGCACCAAAGTTTTTTGCAGATGTATAGAAGGCATTACCACCGGTGTGTGCAGTCTTTATTCAACTGGAGCTCAAATGCATCCAAGACAGAAACCAGGCATGTGTTCTATAGTTCTGAGCAAGTGAATATTGCTGTAGCTGAAAGAGGATTCAGATAGAGATGTTTTTTGTGCCTCTAGTCTTCCCAACAAGTCTGCAAAAATACAAATTATGTAAATTTAAAATATCCTTGGCTGTCAGAGGACTTGTTCTTGGCATCTGGCAAGCATGTACGGGCAGGGGAAACAATCGCATCCCTTTCTCTCGACATGCTCGTCAAAAAAGTCTTGATGCCTATTGGATATTGACACACGAGTTAAATCTAATAGAGATCGTTGCATGCAACTATCTTGCCAAAACAAGATTGATTTGCAAGCCTTTTTTTTTAACCTCATTACATGTATTCTCTATAAATACACCCATTAATTATTAGTGATCCGTCTCTGTATTTGGGATACTTGGTCTCTAATGCTATCCATCACCGTGACACACACATCCAGGCTTGATGATGATAATACATTCAGTCCCAGGAGACAGAGACCGGTCTGTAATGCATCTCAATCCACTTAGCATTAACTAAGACGAGGTGACGTTTGCCGTGTTACAGGGCTCTTAAAACACCTTTTTGGCAGAGCGCTCTAGTCAACCCAGACTCCGTTTGAGTGTTTCCTCTCATCGTGTGCTAATGGCACAGCTTCAACCGTAGCGTAGATTTTGTGTTTAAACCCACTCTAATGGGGTTACGGTTTTCAGGAACAACTACATAAGGACGTTGTGACAGAGGAGAAGCTTGCAGCAAAGCTAGATGGCCGTTCTTGTTTCGCATGGCTTAATCTTGACAATACAGTAAAAAGGATGTCCTGCAAAATAATGTTGGTGCAGCCTGATGAAGCCAGGTTTGTAGCAGAAATGAAAAGGGCACATTGAGATTTTTGATAATATGGTTTATGATGGTTTTTCTCGAACAATCGTCCCGTTGTATTAAAGTCCAATGAAAAGCCGTCACGGAGTTAAAACATCAGGGAAATGTTTTAACTCAATTCGTTTGGAGAGAGAAGTGAAACCAGCCTTATGACATATATTTTCCAGTTCAAAAGAAAGAGACAAGCCCACTTTTGTATATTTATTAATCTGTGCAGCAATTAGAATTATTGCACTAATATAACTAGCTCTTATTACGGTCTAGGTCGTGGCCTTGTGTGGATTTGAAGGTCTGGTGTGTGTGGGTTATGGGGTCACCTGAGATGGTTGTTGTGCACAGATGAAACAACAGTCACAGCCCAGGAATAGCTCACAGCTCCTTTTATTTCCAAGTAAAAATAGTGTTGCCGTGTTTGTCAGGCGAGTGGGTGTTCCAGCTCCATTGTAGGTACACTGTACCACCTGTAGCCTAACACACAGATGGTCTTGTGTAGCCACTGGTGGGCTAGCAAATGGGGAATGACTGATATACGGCAAGCAATGTAAGTGATAGATTTCCTCATTGGCGACGCAGTGAACAGCAGAATCAGGATAAACCTTTTTATCAGCTGTCATGCTTGCTTTGTTAAGTCAAGGCTGAAGTTCGATTGTAATCTTTCTCAAAGACAAAGAAACTGACATACAGATAGTCACTCTGTTGTCTCTATTTGTTTCAGGTCCGCGGCTAGCTCTGGCAAGATTATTGTCAGGTAAGCAAGTCTTCTAGTGTAGTTACTTTTTTTTTGTTAGAATATGCAAACAGTTCCCTTTATAAATAGCATAACACATGTGGTTGTGTTATTATCTTAGTCCCATATTATTCTTCCTAGCAGCCTCGTCTCCCCTGAACACCATCATTGTTGAGCTTGCTGATTGACCTGTTGTTTCATCACATGAGTAACTCTTGACGCCATATGTGTTTAGCCTAAGAGCGTGGAGACCGGCGGCACATACCGCGTTACTGAAGGGCATAAATGGACAAAAAGCCCCAAGACACCATGTATGGGTCTCCTGTAGGTCTACAGCTCTGTTTTTACAGTTGCCTTCTTATTTCAACTCTTACTTTACGACGTGCTGACAAACATACTATTGTTTTATCCCCAGTGGGCTGATCTTGTGGTAATATGATAAATTAGCAGTAGATTTTGTCAACGTCCAGCTTCAAACAGAAGGCAGTAGCTCGAAGACACGATTAATCTTTGACATGATTAGATTTGCGTCAGAAAAAAATGTCCGTCCTTGGTAGATTTACGTCTCTGAACAAACATTAAACATATTCAGAACAAACATCCTTGTCTTATTTAACTGTGAGTTCCCCAGTTTGCACTTGATTGTTGTCACTGAACAATAACGATCTGTTTGCTTATTCCATACCACCGAAAATCACCATCTCAGATCTCTAATTTATTAACCGCCATGAAGGCTCATGTCATGTTGGACTTACAGCGGTTTTGGTCACGTGCAGGTTTGACCGCGTGAAAACTTGTTGTATTTCAGAGCAGCGCTGCAGCCCTGGGCAGTTTGCCTGCCGCAGTGGAAAGATGCAGTGTATCCCACTGACCTGGCAGTGTGACGGCTGGACAGCATGCGAGGACAAGAGCGACGAGATGGACTGTCCCCGTGAGTATAGCTCACTTAAGCCCTTTTTACACCCACTCTGTTACCTAACACCCATAACATGATTGATTTCTGGAAAGAAATAGCAACACCCAGGACCTTTTCACACTCGGGACGAATCACAGTTGAGCAGCTCTAAAATACAGGTGCGAATGCACCCAGTGGGATCTGATCAAGCCTTGTGAGAGATGTTCAGCGACGCACCTTGACTACATATGAACAGTAGTAGAATGTAGCATTAAAGCAATCGCATCCCTGACTGCGCAGCAGGGTGACCTAGACACATTTTTAGAGTGTGTTTGAAACGATTAACTCTCCAAACACTGGTCAGTTCAGCCGATCTGCTCAGGAATGGTTTTAAGTACAAACAAAAATCCCACAAAGTCCAACAAAGTGGATCAAACTGCAGGATTGACGGCGTCAGATGGCAGGGGGAGGCACGGTTAAATTGGCTGCACATGTGTCCTTGTCTCTGTTTTTGTTTACTGTTGCTTGATCTCTTCCTCGCTGCGTAGACGTTGCGGTGCTAATCCTTTGACCGAAATCCTATTGTTTTCCCCCTTAAATCCAGAAAGACCTTACTCCCAGATCTCTGACCGCATAACGGGAATTATTGAAAGGATTGAGTACAACATGTGACCGCCATACAGCAATAGTTGTGCATGCTTTGAGTAAATACTGTAGGCCGTACTGACTGAGGTCACCTAGTAGCCGCTATTCATTCATAACATTCAATAGAATAACTTAGTTTATTTATCTATATTCATATACAGTCATGTATGCACCGTACATTCAGTATGAAGATGAACAAGCTTGCAGCTGAAGATAATGTTGTGCTTGTTTATAATGCGCAGAGACGCCGTGGTTTCACACACAGAACCTAGAAAACCACAGACGGCGCTTACACATGTATCAGCACAGCATCAGGCTAAATCAGGAGCAGCGTGTGAAAATGAGTGTTCTCGTTCAGGATTATCTCTTTGTTGGATGACGTGGAGAGTTGGAGCAATCCTCCACACTAATTCCTAAAACCACAAGATACTTTTCTACACCGCAGAGGAAACTTACAAAGGTGGCATAACTAGGCTGAAGAAATCAAGTAAAAATATAAAATGGCAATTTTAAATTTAATGAGGTTAAAGTGTGTTTTGTTTTTTTATGATAGCAACACAAAAAAAAAACGTTTAGCTTAGCTGAGTTGTTCTTCCTTCCTCAATAATTCAAACCCTTCAACTCCGGAAACTCCTGCTTCAGCAAAAATGTTTTTTTCATAAGATGTTATACTTGCCTTTTGTCTCTCCTGTCAGCAGTTACAAGTTAATTGAGTCAACAGAGGAACATTATGTTTATTTCTGTACTTGTATAATCATCTTTAAAGAATAATCTTTCTCCATCTGGCTGATAATAAACATCAGCCTCCTGCTGTCCCTGTTTAAACTGGACTAAATAAATGTCTGAATGTCGGTATAAACCAAAAAACAGTTTCCCCTTTTTATATGCAGCCATTGTTCCTGTTGATCTTAGTCATTTTCAGTACTAATAGGAACAAAAGAGGACTCACAGTTTTTCTGTCGACTGAGTGTCAGACCTTTCATGGAGCCATTAAAATATTGAGTTTCCTTACATTCCTTACACGTCTTCTTCCTTCAGACATTTTCTGCCCGTAAGGTGACACAGTAGCTTCTGTGTTTGAGTGGAATATTTTCTAGAGATCCCTCTTGACGTAATTTAAGGCTCAGGAGAAGTGTCTAGTTTCTGTTGTTTGTTAAATAAAATCCTCGCCAGATTTACGAGAGGATACGATCTGCTCAATCAGTGGCAGCCTTGAATTTATAGTTAGTATCGTGCACTTAGAAGCTTTAAATAATGTGCACCCCATAAACAAACATGTTGGCAGAAAGATCTTTTCCTAAGAGATAATGCTGTTTTTTACACTTGTTGACTTTAATGTCTATATGTTTTTGTTTTTTTTGCAGTTATAAAGGAGGAAAGGTTTCGTTTTGGAAACGGATATGACCAGGTAGAAGACGTCATCGGTGTGGCTCAGCCTGTGCGCTTTAACAGTAAGCATCTTCTCTGTGCTCTTCATGAGTTTATTTTAGTTGATCACAACCTTTAGTGGCATTTAATGTTATTCGTCCAGACGTAGGTGCATCTTGATGGGTTGAACATAGGAATGCGGCACAAACAAATAAAAGAACACGTGTAAAAACATGATCGCGATCGACAGTGAAGTTCAGATTGTGAATGTGAATTCAAACAGAAAAAGAGCATCGAAGCTACGCTATAGTTTTTGAATGTGTCTGACGATTGTGTGTCCAGCTTTGTGACAAGTTCCCCCTCCGTCCACAGAGAAATGTCCCACCGGGTGGCACCACTACGAGAAGACAGCCAGCTGCTACAAAGTCTACTTGAGGAAGGAGAACTACTGGCAGGCCGGGGACATGTGTCAGAAAGTCAACGGATCGCTGGCTACGTTCGTGACCAACGAGGAGCTGCAGTTCATCCTGAAGATCGAGGTGGATTTCGATGACCAAGTCTGTGAGCGCAGAGACCAGTGCAAGTGAGTCCTAACGTCACTGTCTGCCTTTTTATTTGGCCTTTGGCTAAACATCCAGGCTTGAAATCAGCCCTGTCATGTTTCAGTTACTCAAAAGAGAAGTCAGCTCAGTCCAAAAACCTTTTAAGTGGCAAGTTCACTTTCTTACTCATTAAACTTATGCTTCTCCTTGTAAAGTGTTTTGGTTTATATTAAATAAATAACAGAGTTGAATTGTGAGCAAGTTGTTTCAGAGCTGGAGGAGTGATGGTGCTCTGTTACTGGTTGTAGGCCATCTAGTGGCCGTCATTAGCTAATGCATGAAGAGTGAAACGGTTTATTTGACATTGTAAAGGTTGTAACAGTTTATTCTTTAAATATTTTTTCAGGTTTTGGGTGGGCTACCACTATGTGATCCCCAATCAGAACCACTCCTTGGAGGGCCACTGGGAAGTTGCACATAAAGGTATTACAGCTTTGAGAAAAGACTAGATGCTTTTCTGTAATTTGAGTGTGCTGATGCTTGAAATATTGCGTTTCTCAACAGGGTCCATGCAGGTGTTCTTGCCACCTGAAGGTCTGGCGGACATCGGGGAGGCTTCTCCCACCCAGGACAAAGTCTTCTGTGCCCAGCTGCAGCGTTTTCAGATTAAAAGCATGAATGAACGAGGCCTGCACAGCTGGCACGCCGAGAACTGCAACAAGGAGTTCCCATTCCTGTGCAAGAGGGGTATGAGCTCAGTTTGTCATCATAAATGCCAAAGCAGCTTTTTGTTTTTTGCCGGGAGTTTGTTTTAAACAACATTTTGATGTTTCATTTCACACAGGGCAAACGTGCGTGGATATAAAAGACAATGTTGTGAACGAGGGCTACTACTTCACCCCGAAAGGAGACGACCCGTGTCTGAGCTGCACTTGTCACGACGGCGAGCCTGAGATGTGCGTGGCCGCGCTGTGTGAGCGGCCTCAGGGCTGCCAGCACTTCCGCAAGGATCCCAAAGAGTGCTGCAAGTTCACCTGCCTGGATCCAGGTACTCTCACGTCCATGGTGGTCAACACAGAGAGAGCTTCTAATATTAATTCTTGGAGGTTTATTCACTTTCTGGACAACAAAATAAATTTGTAATGAGTTTACCTACAAACTGCCTTTACTCCTCTCCCTCCTCAGATGGAAACAGTCTCTTTGACTCTATGGCGAGCGGGATGAGACTGATCGTCAGCTGCATCTCCTCCTTCCTGATCCTCTCCCTGCTGCTGTTCATGGTGCACAGACTCCGCCAGAGGAGACGTGAACGCATCGAAACCCTGATCGGAGGAAACTGTGAGTCTGCACACCACATTATATGAGTTTTAGTAGCAGCTAAACATTTATTCATGTCAGATGAAGTGATACACAAAGAACAGTCTTTTCTTATTTGAGAAACTATTCTGTAGAAAAGGTTTTTCCCTGTTGAAACGGAAAAGCAAATGACACTTGTGCTCGCCTTTACCTGTGCTCATCAGTCTCTGTTTTCATTTCCACAGTGCACCACTTCAACCTCGGAAGACGAGTCCCGGGCTTTGACTACGGCCCGGATGTCTTTGGCACCGGTCTCACTCCTCTGCATCTGTCTGATGATGGAGAGGGAGGCGCGTTTCATTTCCAGGAGCCTCCGCCTCCGTACGCAGCCTACAAATACCCCGACATCCAGCACCCCGACGACCCCCCTCCCCCGTACGAGGCCTCCATCAACCCAGACAGCCTCCTCTACGTCGACCTAGGTAGGCGCACGTCTTTGTTCCTGTTGTGTCAGCATCTCATCATGCACAGAGTGCTAAACTCTCGTTTGCTTTTACCTCTCACACCCACAGGACACGGCGGCGTTTCCATGGTGCCGAGCCAGATGACTGCGATGGGAGACGGGCTCCAAACCAATATCCCCAACGCCTCTGGTCCCATGCCAAACTTGGGGCCGTCTTCTCAGGAGAGGGAGGACTCCATAGATAGCAGCACCCTCCTGGTGGGGCCTGACACGCCAACAGATGGCCACGCCCCCACTCCCATGCCCCCAGACTGCGTCTCCTCCCTCAGCACCGTGGTATAGGAGTGGGCGGACGGCAGGGAGCTGCACCTGGATATTACCCGGGAGAGGACGCAGCAGACTGTTACTTAGCTTAAACACTGACTGCAGAAAGGACATTTAAAGTTTGTACAGACATATAAGAAGGTGAAGCAGCCCGTGTCTCTTTCTGAAGACACTCCTGCAGCTGTCCTTCTTAGTGTTGTTTTTTTTTTTTTTTTTTAAACACTCCATGGGAGCAGAGAAGACTGTTGCTGTACAGAGAGGAAAAAAACACTACATTCAGGCTGCAGTTTTACTTTTAGCGCTGACTCGGCAAAGCTTTTGAAACGTCTCCAAATTGGCCTGATCGGTTGAGAAGCCCTGGTGTAAATACCCCCCCCCCCCCCCCCCTCAGGTCTGCGCCCCTCAACAACAAATGACGACGGACGGACAGAGAGATCTGCTTTTTGCTCCTTGTGCGTTTTTATTATTTTGTTTGATTTTATTTGCGTCACACTTTCAAACTATCCATATCGAAGCGTCAGTCTCCAAGCTACAATGACTCCAAGCTCACCCACCCGGTCCGCCGCAGCATGACCCCGAGCTCGACTTCTACCAGCTCTTAAAAACCCCCTCACTTTTATTAGTCCGACACACGAGGCTGTCTTCCAGGTTTATAGCACAGATTTGCAGCAGAAAATGTTTTTGTAGTCGAAGAGGTTAACCTCGCGAGAAGGTACGATTAGTATCCCCGCTGTAGGGTTTTTATCAGGTAATGCCGACGCGAGGCGTTACGCATCGAAGAATGTTGTGATACTGATAACGTTTGGTATTGTTGTTCTTTTTGATAATAATTTATGACTGCAGGTTGTAATCTTGATTGTTTCGTTTTGGGATTTCCCTGTCGATCAAACAAAGCGATTTAGACGTGTCAAATGTATACGTGAAGATTAGGAGCAGTCATTTCATTTGAAAGAAAAAAAAATTAATTTAAAAAGTAGCTGTTCCAATCATTAAGCATCATGCATTGTTGTTGCTTTATCATTGGATCGTTGCAAAAAAAGTGGCGTATTTTCTACCGGTTTCAAAACTCTGATGTTTTACAGTTGTTCCTTCAGTTTAGTTATTTATTTATTTTTAAGATGAGTTACTTCTGGATGCTGCCCCTCCAGTCCCTGACGTATTTGTGTGTGTGAATCTTCATGTAATGCATCTGTTCTCTCGGTTCTTCAGGCTGTTGTGATGGAGATGATGACTCCGCTTAGTGTTGATAAGTGTGATAAAAGACAAGTGCAAACCTTAGACCCCCCTCCCCACCATTATGGCGACAATCGTTTGATTCACTCAAGGATGGATTTTGCAAAGAGGCCGAAGAAGAAGAAGAAGAAGAAGAAGAAGAGCGGCTCCTCGGATCAGGATCAACTCCCCTCCCCCCCCACCACCACCACAACCACCAGCATCCACACCTGCTTGTGATCTGAAAAACAGCTGTAAATGTGTGTCTGACTGTACTGTATATCTGTGTATCTCATGTTTGAATGTACTGTATGCAAACATTTCTGTGCTCATCTTTAAGCTTGTTTTCCACCTTTTTGTTTTATATATATATATTATTTTTGGTTTTTGCATCGACAATCCACAGTGGATTATTCAACCAACATGATCTCATGAAATGTGGAAACAAGTAAAGTGTGCATGTGTGTGTTTAGGAGATTTTACTTTTTTTAAATTTTTTTCTCATTGTTTGATTTTATTTTATTTTTCAACCTGCTTCCTGGATCTGCGGTGCATGTTTTTATCTTTTGGCATGCTGAGAGTTTTTTTGTTTTTTTTTCTTTTCTTAGCTCAACGGTGTGTCCTGTATAGTAGACTCAAAGACATATAGTTTAACATCTATATGCAATGAAAACCAGCCCAAACATTTACACAGTAGTTTTCTGTGCTAGGCTATGATGTTTATTTTTTTTGTTGTTGTTTTTGTTTTCTGGGTTTGAAATGTTTTATGTATAATACAGACTAATGCTACATTTCATTGTCTTTTATTTCATAGCCTTTGAATTTAAAAAAGGAAAAAAAAAAGCTTAATTTGCAGGGGAGCTTGTGTTTTTCTGAGGTAGATGTACATCTAATCAAATGCCAAATAAATCGCACCATGAAGGACGACTCACGCGTCAGTGGCTGCTGAACTTTGTGGTCAATCACGACATTCACTCACCGCGGAGGAAATTCCTCCGTCTGCGGTGGCCAAATGTCAAAGAGGATTAATGTGGGAAATCCCCACCTCCCCCTCCAGAGAAAATCCAATACACGGCAATCAGAAGATTCAGATAATTTAAAGAAAGTGGATATAATGAACCTCACAGTGACTCATAAGGCAGCGGGCGGAGCGGATAGATAGTGATACCCCGGCTGGAGAGCGTTGTTGGCCAAAGAAAAGGGGCTTTGTTTTCGCACGAGCCAAGTAGTGACAGAGTGGCACAATCTATTCCTGGACGGGGATGGGTAACACTTAAGCTGTTAAGGCAGATTGAATTTATGAAGAAACGTCGCACGGTTTTTACACAAATATTAAATGAAAGTTAATTTAAGTCACAGTTAGGATATCAAACTGAGTCACTTCCTAATGGACTAATCAGCAAATCTGATATTAGGCTCCGGTAGTGCATTAATTAAAATACTAAACTATTATTTTCACCATGTATTATTAAATGAAAAGAAAAACCTTTAAAACAAAATGTTTAAAATGCAAAATGTTCCACCATCGTGGTGACAGCCTCCTCATACTAAGTCATATATATTCTGTTCACCTCTAATCCAGCCTGCTAACACATCCTCTGGCTTTCCCATGAGATGAATGGCTCTTGTTACTAGTCACTGAGCATCTATGCTGGCAGCAGCAGTGGCGGGAGGAGGGAGGGAGGGATGGAGGGGGGGCCGCGAAGCCGTCCTCCGCATCAATGAGCCTGTTGATCAGAAAAAGACCACTAGACTGGTAATGACACAGTTGACTGATCAGTGCAGGAGAAAATAAAAAACTCAGCTTTCACCTGCTCCTCTATTTAAGTGGCACGCTCACTCCTTCATTTTTAATTTAGTCTACCTCAGATACTCACACCTGTCCGGACCGTCGGGCCGCGGGATCCTACCATGATTTGGACCGCAGCTCTCCTGATGATTGTTGTTTCGTGCGGCGGGTCAGGTGAGGCTCATGCTTGAAAAAAAATAAATGTTTTCTGTCTAATGAGGCAGATAAAGAAGAGGGAAGAAATGTACGCCTGTCAGCTTTGCTTTGTTTTTATATTCCAGAAGAAGACTACTGTTATGATGAGCCACACTGTGGTAAGTGACCAAAGCTCTACTTTTATTTATTTAACTATAAGGCAAATGATCGTGTGTGATCATTTTTTCTTTTGCTGGAGCAATGAGACGTAAATGATTAATGGTTGGTGGCATCTTAAAATGAAGCGGCGTCTCTTGAATGGATGATGATGAATGGCTCTTTGAGCTGAGAGCATCAAAGCAGTGTTTTTTCTCCCCCTAACTCTCTCAAACTGTCATTCGATTACCTGCGCGAGGCCTTTGATGCGTGCAACCATCAAGTATTTTACGGGGGGAAACTCAGAAACAAAACAAGATCTATTTAGTGGCCCCTTTGGAGCTGTTTTGGGAGAGTTTGTGTCGACGGTAGCACAATTTAATGAAAAAATGGTCAATGTGAAATGACTGAAAGGTCACTAAATGGATCTGTGGAGACTTTCCTTCTTGTAAACCGGTGTTTCCGAGGTCAAGAGTGGTATTTCAGTGTCAAGGTTTAAGCCGCCACAGATGCAAAGGTTTTAAAACAGTCCATCAGCTGAGGAAAGTCAGGTGATGTGATCAAAAGCTCCAGAGCAGCCAGTAAATATTCCTTGAGCTCAATCTCCTCAGTCAGCTTTTCAAATATTTGTCTTTCTACTAGTCTTAAGATTGATCTTGTAGCTCCATGCGGATTGTTAGAGCTGATGCTTGTTTGACTTTGTGTCCGTCCTCAGATCCCTACGCGTGGGGAGACACCTTCCCCTCTTGTCACCCCTTACTTGAACACCACCACTCTCCCATTAATCTGGACCATCGCATGACCAGAAACGACTCCCTGGGGCCTTTACGTCTGGAGGGCTTCGACGAGATCCAGACAGGCCACTGGACGCTTAAAAACGACGGACACTCTGGTGAAGACACAGCAGATACTCTACCTACACGCATGTGCGATGTTCTCGTTGTAACACGTCCGTGGTCGCTCTCAGTCATCCTGCAGGTCGGGAGTGGCATGGCGGTGAGCGGCGGAGGCCTTCCAGATGTGTACCACACCATCCAGCTCCACTTCCACTGGGGGGGACCGGCCGCCAACGGCTCTGAGCACACAGTGGACAGACGCAGATACCCAATGGAGGTACAGTATGGTCAGTAGGCAGCTCTTCACTGTCACAAATCCAACCGTCTCAGCTGACCGGTGCGGTGCAGCCTTCCCTTGATGTCTCTGTGCGTTTTCTCCTTTCCAGATGCACATAGTCAACATGAAGTCCATCCACCCAAATATGTCGGCAGCCTTGGACGATCCAACGGGACTCGCCGTTCTTGGATTCTTCATCGATGTTGGTTAATTTATTTATTTGAGCATTTACCGCTTTCTGTTCGTAAGAAGGTGACGTTGCTTTGTCTTTTCTTTGCAGGTTGTTTATGCAGACAATGTGCACTTTGGACACATATCTCAAAAACTGTCCTCTGTTGCTTACAAAGGTTAGGACACGCAAAGAAAAATCCTTGTGCTTCACGTTATTTGTATGTTCTCATCACGGCTGTGTTTTTTTTTTCATTCCTCCAGGCCAAACAGCTAAAATCAAGCCATTTCCTCTGATGAGTCTTCTGCCAAAGCACAACATGAGTCAGTATTACCGTTATTACGGCAGCCTCACCACCCCTCCATGTTCTCAAGCGGTTCTCTGGACTTTATATGAAGTGCCCATCTACATCTCATGGTCCCAAGTACGTCTTTTTATTGCTTTTTAAATTCTGCTTTCTGTGGACTTTTTTACACTCTGATATTTTCTCCTCAGCTTGCTCAGTTTACCTCACAGATCTTCTCCACGGAGGAGGATGCACAGCAGGTGACGCCCCTGCAGAACAACTTCAGACACATCCACCCCACCTTCAGTCGCGTCGTCTCAGCCTCCAAAGACGCCCGATTCCTCAAAGGGACAGCCGGGCGGCCCCTCGGGTCGGCAGTGTCGCTGTTTCTGCTCCAGATCCTTTTGCTAGGAAGCTTTATCTCCTTACTGTAGTGATTAGTCTGAATCATGACACGTCCTACAGTTCAGTTTACCCCTCAAAACAGCATTTAGATGAGGTTTTGTGGTCGTAGAGGTTTATTATTTGAAAATAGTGGGTTAGGATAGTTGATATAAAAACAACAAACTGTGAAAAAGAAGAGTACTGTAAGTTTGCCCTTTAATGTCTCATGTATACTTAACTCCATTAGCGCATTGCTAACAGTTTATTGTGAAGTTAGCCGTGGTAGCGTTGAAACACTTTGTACTTTGCCAGCCATATCTGCATTTATAACCGAGGCCTTTTGCACTCGTGTTTTCTTGAAAACTACAGTTCTCACATTCACTGTGTGGTGGATAGTTTGAATAAAAGTTTTAGTGAAAAGAAATGTCAATACAGAGAAAAAAAAGGCCAGGAAGACACAGCCATGCTAGCAGCGTTGAGCAGTAAGGGTGCTGTGTAGCATGCTAGCATGTTAGCTAGCAAGAATGTAGTGCTGATTGTTGTTAGCTTTACAAAGTATTTGGTCACCGTACAAGGTATTAAACAAAATGCTGCCTTCAAATGAAACTGGTTACAACACAGAAAGTTGAATATGTGTCTAATAAACTTTGGGAGTATCGTAAATGTGCATTTTTTTTAATTTTTTTTTTAGATCAAGAAGGAGCTGTTCATTAGAAGTTTACTCGTGAACATGCATTTGAAGGCAGCAAGACTTTTCTACTTGATAAAAGATAGAAGTATCAGTCTGGCGATGGTGTTAGAAGAAAGGTAATAAAGACTCGTCACCTGGGAACCGTGACTCTTGATAGAAATCGTCAAACATCCTCATATAGCCTTAGGACTGATGCTAGGCTCTGGTGGGGACCAGGAAAAGACGTACATCTGCTGAAATCTGTCACAGGGCATCTATAAGAGGACCCCTAGGGGAAGTTGTGGCGTTTTGTTGAAATACTGTAGGGCCTTTGTAGATTTAAGAGTTGTCATTGCTAAATATGCCAGAAGTTAGCTATTTTCTCGTGCCAGAAGCCAGAACTACCTTGCTCAGTCTGGATCCGTACTGTGGTAAAACTGACAAAGAGATAATTTCCTTGAAGCTATTGCGCTAGTTTGGCGAACTGGCTTTTTACTGGATTTTAATGTCCAGGTCAAAAATAAAACAAAACAGAAATGTGTAGAAACTCCACTTGGAATGGATGTTTTCATGCTGCCATGTTATCAATACCTCCCTGCTGCTTGTCCTGCTCTGACACTGTCCACTGTGAAAAAGTACCACACAAAAACCACATAGGCCATTCAGAAATAAAGTGTAGATTCTCAATGCATCTAACATGCAAAACTGTTTCACTGCTAGCATCAGTGTGAACTAGCAGCATGTAAAGGAGGGCTTTAAGTACGCAAATAGACACCGACCAGAAAGCACCTGCAAGGAAAAAAAGTGCCAGCTGTGGGGTCGAGACTTCCATCAGTGTTAGACTTTTCTTTCTTTTTTCTTTTTTAATATAATCACATTTCTGGTATTCTAACGATAATAAAAAACATTATTCTGTGTCACATTATTTGCTGTTTTCACTTTTCTCTCTCTCTGAATTGTGTCCTGACAATTATGCAAAAAAAAAAAAAAAAAGCCTCATTAAGATGGAAATCTGTGGCCGAGGTTAAGTCAGCGTTAAATGTTCAAATGACACAACGCAGCCGCCTCACACAGGTGCTGAACAGGTCATTAAGTTCCTGTATTATGTAATGAACGTGGGATGTAAATCCCTAAAACACCTTTGCAAAACACAAGCAAATGCAAGCGATTACCTATGTCATCCAGGCAGCATAAGCTCAGTTTAACAGCTGATGTTTCATGACTCCACAAAAGCCTCATTAAATAAGCATGTGGTCTGTAAGCTGCAAAGATGACCAAGAACAACAAGGGAGAGCAGTTGGAGGGACAGCGTCTGACCAATTGGGTGCCTCCGTGCGGAGGACTGTTGGTGTGTTCGACATCGCTCAGCAGATGGAGACGAGTGTGAACTGGGCTCCCATGCTGTCAGAGCTCGCTCTCCCGGCCCAGCCTCTCTGCCTGTGGTCACACCATCCTCCTCCTGTCACGGCCTCGGAGCAACACACACACACACACACAGACCACACTGTGCCTTTTCTCTCTCGGCGGACGCTGTGAATGTGAATCCAGGGTCAGGCACGTGTTCACAACAGCTAAACATAGCATCATCTGAATCCGCTGATTGATAACACACGGCGCCGCTTGAAATGTCCTGAAAGTAGACGCAGACAACCCGGTGAAACAAACTGAAACAGAAATATTCCACCTGTGTTTGTTTGTGCAGAAAAACAAACCAATATTACATATCTGTGAGCTGCAAACGTAGGATCTCTAAGTTAATTTCCACGTGTCATGTGATATTGGCTAATTTTCAGAGATAAACAGTTAGATGACAGTAAGTGGAGTCTGTTATCAGATCACAGTCAGTGGTGGCTAGAGGGACTTGAAGGGACGTGCGGGCTAATGGATGGTGGCAAGACAGAGCCTCTGAAACGCTTTGATGCTCGAGGCTGGATGCAGCTCGCCATAGAGAGGAGGAGAGCGTGATGGCTTTTAGCTTCCCTCTCGTCTTCTGTCACTGCCTCTATACGCTGCCCTATCCCACCCCCACCCCAGAGCTGGCTGCACATTCAGGATTTGGTGTCCAGTATGTAAATTAAAAAATTAAATTTGGAAAAAGCTCCAAAATGCACCTTTGTGCTCACTCTCATCGCCACCTGGATGATTTGATTTTCAGTGCAGACCGCAGTCAGATCTCTTAGCTACTGAGCGGCTCCATTAGCGCATAACCACCCCCAGGATGTAACTAACCTCTCTAACCTTTTTGGCCGCCGCGTTCATTCTTGCATCTCAGCTTGCCATTTGTTTACGGATGAGTGGAGGCCTCTCACGGGTCACAGACATGACTCAGGACTGGTCCAGAAAGAAATCATCCAAAGAAATTTGTAGTTGGAAGGAAAACCATTTGTAGTAGGTAGCTGGAAGTTTATAAGATACGGTAGTAGAAGTATTTAGATCCTTGGCTTTAGTAAAAGTATTAGTGCTATACTTTAAAAGCACTGTGTTACAAATAAAGGCTCTTGTTACTTAAAGGGGAACTACCATTGTTTACAACCTGGACCTTATTTTTGGCATAAAACAGTATCGTTTACTCACCCGTATAACTTTGGTGTCATCTGGAGTCATTGGAAGATATTTAGATCCAGTGGAGTGCCGTGTATATCTATATAGTAGGAGTGACTGGGGCACCGATATGCAGCCTCTAAATAACACATTATCTGCCGCAAAACTCGTTCATTTCACCAATATTTTGTTATGATACGCTAATGCTATTCCCCATTGAGTCCTGAGTTACCTTTTCACGGACGTGCAGCGGTTTGTTGTTCTTTGGCCAGCTGTTCCTCTCTCTGTCTCCTCATCCGTAAACTCCGACTCAGACTGGTAAGGATGTCCATCATAAACAAAGACATCATCCACAGCCTCAGCCAAAACTAGCGGTAGCAAATTGCAGGTAAACAAGACGAGCACTGCGGGTGGGCGCAGCTCTTAGAGACGACATCATCCAGGTCAGAAGTTAGTAGGTCAATGTACCTACTATGATGATAACAGGTAACTCCAGACTCAACGGGGAACAGTGCTAGTGTATCATCACAAAATATTGGGGAAATTAACGAGTTTTGTGGCAGATAATGCGTTATTTAGAGGCTGTGTTTCGGTGCCCCAGTCACTACCATTATATGGATATATGGTGCTCTGCTGGATCTAAATATCGTCCCAAGGACACCAAAGTTATATGGGTAAGTAAATGATTGTATTTTATGCTAGAAATGAGGTCCAGGTTGTAAACAATGGTAATTCCCCTTTAAGTGAAAGCAGATAAATATTATCGTTGATGTAAAAGGAGGGTTTAGGAGCTAAGGCGAGTCAAAGGGAAAATGAATTACTGTAACTAATGATGATTGTTTGATTTGGCAAAATAGTTTCCAGTTTTCTCTCAATTAACAATTTGATTGACCAAAATGAAGTTTAACTCATGAGAACACATCATTTTAGGGTCTTTGAATGTTTTATGTCTCAAAAAGAAGAAAGGTAAATAATTAATCCAAATACAATGGTGCAGCACTGATTAGGTGGAGTGTGATTAATCTGCTTTAGAGATGTTTTAATTCAACTCTGGTCATTTATTGTGGTCTTCTTTTTCAAAATAAAGTGAATTAAATAACAGAAACCAGTCCCTTCTATATGAAGCATCACTAATTCTTTCAATCAAACAACTATCAAGTTTAATTTACACCTAAACACCGTTACCACAGTGAAGGAGCACTGATTAGTTTTAATTAACAGATGTTTTTATCAAACACTTCCTGTCCGGCTTTGGTTATAATCTGTAGTGAGTGTTGGCGTGACACATGCTGGCTGTGTGTTAGCGGCTCACATGACCTCTCACTCAAACACAGAGTCATTGTTTGATCAGCCGCTGCCCGCTGCTTCCATTCATCCATTTTATACGGTTTAGTAATCAGGTTGCAGGTCAGTTTGAAGGAAAGCCTCCTGACATAAACGCACAAATGCAACCATGGGAAAGAACATGGACAGAGTTGAACAATATATAAAGTGCCGGTCTTCCTCTGCAGGGTGGAGTTTAAGAAACGGAAATCCAGGACTACTGAAGGCAGCTCTGGGCCCTTTGTCCCCGTGAAGCGTGAGACCTGCACACATGTCATCACCTCTTACCGTTTACGGGAAAACAACAGCCGTTTACAGATGTATGCAAAATTGCTTTATTTTAATCTTTTCATTTTTCATACATTTGTCGTGTAATAAATAGACACGAGAAACAGGCTGAAGCTTCAGTCCTCTTCCTATGCCGATTCTGCGCGTTTTCTTTTTTTGTCTGTTTTTTTTTCTCCACACCGCAAAACAACTTTTCATAGAATTTACAACAGAAAATAAAAAAGAAAAAAAAACAGAACAAAAAAACAAACAACAAAGCTTGACACAAGCTGAATTTCCTGCTACCAGCTCATTGTTCACCTATGATGGTCTGAGCTGTGTCCGCGTAGCATATCCCAAGGAACAAAAATATATATATATATTTTTATATATATATATATTTATATTGTATTCACAGTTACAGTATTTACACCTTTTTTTATAGGATTACAAAGCAAATGGGCAGAAATGAAGACGTTTCTACAAGAAACAATCTTTCAAAAAAGAAGGGGAGGTGGAGACTTTTTCCTGTACACAGTGGACATTTTTCTTTAAATAAACAACCTTTCAAACCATCAGATTCCTTTTACAGATCCCTGAAAATGTTTTAAATACTCAGTCTTTTGTTTTTTTTTAAAAAAAGAGAGAAAGATGCATCTTAAAAGTGTTACCCTTGTGAAGATTTTTAAAAAAAAAGAAAAGAAAAAAGAAAAAGCTTCAGATCTTCTGTACAAGTAATCATATACAATATGAACATCACTGGTGGAAACAGAAAATCTCAGCGACTGGATGAAAAGCAATGACTGACTTGGTCTTAGAGGGGGGGGCAGGGAGGGGGGAGCGTGATTGGCTGAGAGAGGGCGTCGAGCAGAAGTGCAAGCCTTGTTGTGCATTAATATTGTTATTTTGTTTTTTTTTTCAGCTTAATGTGTTTAAAAAGGACAACCCTCGCCTCTTCTGTCTCGCGGGAAACACTGAACACTGGTAGCGTAGCAGGAGTCGCAGCCTTGGTGGTTGGAGGGGGGGGAAATCTATGAGCACGCGGACACGAGACGGTCGCCGACAAATGAACTGAAAGCCAAACTATCCGTGTCGAGCACCCGGAGCGGGCAGCGATTCTTCACACATGCATGTCAAAAGCGCGTCTCTGGGAACGTTTCTTGGGAGCCACGTCGGGGGCTGAACGAAGACGGCGTTCATATGGCACTTAAACTGGGGAAATAATTATCCGCTGCAACTTAAAACTTAAAAAGATTCATTTCAGCTGCTGCCCAGTGGACTTAGACATGATTATTAGCTGGCCTTCTGCGCTGTGGCCTACAGGGGGCAGTGCACTCGTATTATCACAACGTTTGACGATGGACAATGATAAATACTCTTGATTGGAGGCCTGACACGCATTCTCTCTCTCTCTCACACACACACACACACACTCACACACAAATATAGTGTCTTTGAAGAAACAAGCAAGAGGAAAAATGGAAAACACTGGAATATCGTTAATACAGATTTTGCACATGATCTTTTGCATAAACTAATAGGAAGCAGCATGATCCGTCGTTGGCTGGTGAAAGCAGGTGAGATATCCGATTATTCCAGATTTTGTGGCAGCTTTTTAACCATTTGTGTTGCTTGATTTGTTTTTGTTTTTTAGTTTGATTCCAAAGAAAACAGGTAGAGAGGAGGTAGTAGGGAGAAAGCAGAGTGTCCGCCGTCCTCCCGCCCCGCTGCTGGGTGGAAACAGCACCGTCAGGCCGCCGTCTCGGGGGCTTGTGCGTTTCAACAGTGTTTAGTAAGCAGCCGAACGTGCGAGTCTGTGTCGGGGTTGTACCACGTGTGGTGTAGGTAGGTAAAGCTTATGAGACAAATGAAAAGAGGAAAAAAAAAGTGTAAAACTTGTACAAACCGGGACCGGATGTGGAAGGAACCGCGCTGAAATACTGTCTGACGCTGAGAGGAGGGGAGGAAATGCCAAGGCGGCAAGTCACGTGTTTACAAAAAGCGTTTTTGTTTTTTTAGTTTTTTTAGTTTTTCGTTTTAAGAGCACCATGAGTCGTAAACAATCGAGAGTCAAATGTGTCAAGAGCGCCGCTACGGGCAGCCCAACGCTATCCAGATGACTTGCCGGTCTCTTCTCCTCGCTCCCAGATAAAGCCTTCCTACTTCGGCTCCTCCTCCTCGTCCGGGTTTTTTTTTTATTTAGCATCGAGTCTGTGTGAGAGAGGTTTGGGGACGGTGCTTTCACGCCCTGCGGGAGACGCCTCTGACCTCAACGTTAATTCAGAGTCCCCCTGCAGTTCTCGGCCCCACACAAACAGGGGATCTTCTCGTCCTCGATGGGGAACTTGTAGTCGTAGGTGATCTCCTCGTTGACGTTGATCGGCTGCCTGGAGTAGATCACGATCTTCTTCTGAGACTCCACTGTGATGACTTTCGCATAACAGTTAGGCTGCGAGGAGAAGACGAGAAAAGGGGACAAAATGAGAACTTCGTTTCCTTTCAAGCCTCGACATCAACGATCGCTGTTAGAATGAGACAGTGTCTTACGTTGCAGCTGTGGTTGATGAAACGGGCAAAGTTGCCGCACTTCGTGGCGTCTATGATGGTGTCGTGATCAACGCGGAACATGTAGCTGCTACCGATGCCCTCCTCTTCGTAGCGCTTCTCCCGCATGTCCGCAATCACCTGCCAGGAGAAAATGACAACGGTTAGCCGTCTCCGCTAAGGGAGCAGAGTGGCAGCATTCTCTGTTCATTATCCGAAAGAAGGAGATTCGAAAGGTGATCCCTGGTCATCCTCCACACAGATCTGCACTCTCACCTGTCTGATGTTCTGTCCCACGTACTCGATCACCATTTCATCAGCAGCAATGGGCTCCTGGGCGAACAGACCCCAGTCGTGGATGTGCGATTTGCAGAATCTGATCTTCTTCTTACGGAACTGAGAAAAGAGAAACGTGTCAGACACTGTCGCGGCAAACTCTGCAGCTGATTGGAGGCCTGAGGGTGAAACATCTCCCTCTGCATTTGTGTTCCCGTCTTTTCTCGTCAAACGGGTCACTTTTGTTTCGCTCACCTTCAGCTGGTTGAACTTCAGCAGGTCACTGTCGCAAGCGAAAGACGACAGCAAGCGCCGCTGCTCTGAGCGCCGCTCCGATCCCGCTCTGGTGGAGGCGTGGACCTGCGCAGGGATGCTCATACCCTGCAGAGATGAAAATGGAGTTAATATACATTACACGGCTACTTTTTTTTTTTCTTTTGTAAATTTGTCACACAGACTAAACAGATAGATGGGTCTCTTTCCCACCTGTGTGTCGATGGGGGGCTCCTCCGACTGTAGCCGCGTGCTCTGAAGGTATTTGATCTTGTCCTTCTTGTCGATCTTGTAGTATCCCTCGCTTCGCGCGCACCCGGTCATGTGATCTCTCATGCCATCGTCTCTCCTCTTCTTCTTCACCCCGGGGATGTTGGTAGGTGCAGGGAGGTCAAGGAAAAAACACTTCTGAAGCTCGAGAGATATCGGCCAACAAGTTCCTGATTTTCACCAGCAGAGGGGGCTGCTGTTCATCACACGAGACACAGCTCTATTAAACCATAACACACACTTATTGAAGGAGTCTGTAAACTCAGTCTGAAAACTGAAAACAAGCATTAAACCACGTGTGAATGAGCAGTAAAGGATATGAGGATGGTTGACCCAGAGGGTGTCATTGAGCCAGTCGTTGCCGTTGTCCTGCTGGAGCATCTTGTCGTAGGTGATCTGCAGAAGCCGCATGTCCTCCTCGTCTATGCCTTCGTTCCAGATGTCGTACAGGATGGTCATCTCCTCGAACTCGGAGCGCGGGCTGAAGTAAGACCGCGGCGGCGTGGTGACGGGGGACAGGCTGTCCAGCAGCATCTTCTCCCAGCCCCGCCGCGCCCTCCGCGCGGGCTTCACGGCCACGGGCGCCTCGTCGTCGTACGACAGGTAGCCGTCCTCGGCTTTCAGAACCGTCTGAGGCTCTGCTTTTCCTTCCCGGAAGTCCAGGCTCGGGTGTTTGGGAGACTTTGCAGACGTCGTGTGAATGGGGAGATCTCCGAGTTGCGCCTCTGACGAGAGCTCCGAGGACTCGTCAGCCAAGGCAGCTGGGGTCTTTTTGCCTTTGGGTCGCCCGGGTTTCCTCTTTGACGGAGTGGCATCTGATGGCACAGGGACTTCTAGAGAGACAAGGGTAGGTAGATCTTGAGGGATTGTGGCAGCTGATAGAGTCTGGTTAGGAAGGGCGCTGATGGGCGGCTCCTTAAAAACTGGCCTGTCATCCAGGCTCTCAGAGGATATTTTCCTATTAAGTGTCAAGGCTGTGGGGTCAGGGAAGACGGGGGTGAATGTTAAGTCTCTTCCTGGAGTACGGGGTACTCCAGCACTAAGGACGGGGGACTGTGCAGGGTAGGAAAAGGGGCTACCGGGGATGTGAGGGGAGCTAAGCAACAGACTACTGCCAGTCAGCGGGGCGTCGCTGCCAGGCGTGATGGGCACTGTGTCGGTGCTCTGGGATTTCCCCAGACTCCGGGCACGCTCCATCAAGTCCCTGCCTGGAGTGCGAGGGATATCCTCATCTGTGGGGAGCCTGGCCCGCTGAGGGAAGTCGGGCAGGGGGCCGGGGGGCGGCTGGAGGAGGGAACGACCTTCTACAGCAGGGTGAGGAGGGAGCGGGAGGTGCATTAAGGACGCGGAGACTGGCTTGGGGGTGTTTGGGTCTAAGAGGGAAGGGGCTAATCGACCGGGGGCTACTTCCTGAGGCTCTGCTTTACCTTTGGCTTTAGTCTCCTGGTCACTGTCAAGAAGTGTGCCTGTGGGTGTGGGTGGCCGAAGGTTTGCTACATGCTCGTGCTGCTCAGACTTCACCGCGGGAATGCTGCCGTTGACGCCGATGCCTCGCTCTTTGACTGAAAGACAAGAAAAGAGGATGGTCGCTGACGCACTTTTAATTGAAATGAACCATCTCTGACTACAGAGCTGGGAGAGGACACCCACCTGGGATGCCTTCAGGTGATGGAGGCTTCCGGTCCTCCGCTACCTCCTCCTCAGGACTGGGAGGTCTGCGTTTGTGTTTGCTGATCAGCTCTTCCACGCTGCTCTGCTCCTCCTTGATCTCGGGCACGGGCCTCGCGGGGGGACTCGGCGGCTTGGCCTCCGTCTCTCCCTCCTCCTCGTCAGAAGACGAAGACGTGGAGGACGACGACGACGTGGAGGTCTCAGTGTCTTTGCCATCGTCCGCGCGCTCCACCGCTGCCTTCCCGTCCTCCTCCTCTTCCTCCTCCTCCTCCTCCTCCGAGCTCACCTCGTATTCGGAGGAGTCTGAGCTTCCCGCCGAGGAGTCTGAGCTGGCCTTGGAGGAAGCCGAACTCTCGTCTTCTGCGGGAAACGAGACAAAAGACGTGATGAATGACAGTGAAACGCCGGAGAAGAGCCAACCAGCTGCGTCTGAAAGATATTTAAAGTACCGTCATCGGATGAATCCGAGGAGGCGCTGTCACTGGACGAGCCTCCGTCTTCATCGTCGCCGTCCTCATCGCCGCTCTCCTAAGAGATGATCAGACAGCTCATAAGAACGTACACCAAGAACACAACACACCACCACGTCCATCACTTTTAGACGACTTACCTTGACCGATGACAGTCTCTCCGTAGCCGTCTCATCCGGCTCCTCCTCCCTGTCGGACAACGACTCCTCCTTCTCCGACGTGTCCACCTCCTCCTCCCCCTCGCTGTCTAGCTTGAGCGGCCTCGAGTGCCGCCGCTTTGCCGCCATGCCTTCGCCGTCCAGCTTGGGATCGTCCGAGGGAAGCTCAGCCGGGTCACGATCCCGATCTGACGGACACGAATATAAATGAGCTTCTGAGACGACTGAGACGTGGACACGCCGTCTCGTGCGCGTTTCGCAGCAGATTGTTACCTTCGTCCTCCAGCTCGTCGTCCACTGGAGTAGAGGGTCGGGCTCTTTTGCTGTCGCCTGCTGCTGCAGCCTCGGGCGGGCCCTTCCTCTTCACCTGAGTACAGGATGTAACTTTTTAGCACCAAACCCGGACACTCCTTCTCCGTGTTTAGTAACGGACGGGTTTCATTTCTTACCTTGAAGGACGGGAGGCGGATGGCTCCCCGCAAACCGATTCCCAGGCCCATTCCTTCGTAGCCGAGTCCCTCAACCTTGTTCCAGTTCTCCAGCAGACTTGAACCCATGGTCTCTTTGGGTTTGGGCCTCTCCTCTTCTTTGGCCTCAGCGCCTTTTACTGGAGTCAAAGATGCCTAGAAATAATAATAAGCGGAAGGTCTTAATGCTCGGTTATGACGTTAGAGTGGACAACACAATAAAAGTCAGCCAGGATTCAGTCTACAGAGTTCATTAATAAACACGCGGCTGCTTGAGATATAAGTGCAATTCACGAGCAATAAATCAATAACGTTTCATTTATTTGTCAGTCTATAAAATCCCGGAAAATGCTTAAAAACTCCCTCTAGAGGCTCCGAGGTGGCGTCTCTGGATTGCTGAAGGCCAAAAGAATTAAATTTTAAATTTAATAAAGTCAGAAAAAAAGCAACAAATCACGCCTGAGACACTGGATCCAGTAAATATCGGCTATTTCTCTTCGACGGGAGAGTTAAATAATTGATTATCAAAACCGTTGTTTTTTTCTCTTTGCAGAAGTATTTGCATTCACGGCGGCGACGGGATGACAGGCGTCAGATCGGACTAATCCATCAGGGTGGCACTCGTCAGAGCGATGTATCTGCCGTCAACGCGGGCGTCTCGCCTGTGTAAGCACGCCGGACCACAGGGAGGCAAATCGGCCACAGCCCCGCGACCAGTCATTCTGACTTTCTGTTTTTCTTTTTAATGAATCCCGTGTTGTACAACTTTGCATGGTGTCCGCGACAAGTGTTAAGAGGGAAAGCGCGCCGTGGGACTGTTCAGTGACGACTGATGAACACGTTTTTCTTTTCTCTTCCCTTCTTCAGACATCGCGCTAGCTTGCTTCGTCACCAAACTGATTAAGCAGCTGACACCTCTGATTGCCAGTGTGAAAGCATAGCCCATGCACATGTTTGGCTTTTTCTGTAAGTTTGCTGCACATATTCACATCGCGCTGAGGGACATATTATCATGAGCACTGGTTTGTACGATAGCCCAGGCTAAACGACACTAATGAGGTGCGTAGATAAGAGTGAATGCAGACATGAAGCACTGACCTTTGCCGACCGTTCCTTCTTGTCCCACCAGTCATCGAAGGCCCTGAAAGCCACCACCTCCACCATCTTGCGGTTGAGGTCCCTCTTCATGATGGCCTTCAGCTCTTTGACGATGACCAGCAGCACGCCGTCGATGGTGGCCTTGTGAGGGTCCTCCTTTTTAGTCTCGTATCCAGGAGGAGGAACAGTAGGGTTGAACTTTGGTATAGTGGGAAGCTGCCATTGTTGTCCGGGCAATCCTGCGCCGCCGGCGGGCGTAGCGCCCATAGATAGAGGTGGGTAGGGTCCGCCAAAAGCGCCGCTGTCCATAAAATGCGGAAAAGGATAGGGCCCCCTCGTCTGAGCAATGCGGCTCAGCATCTGCTGCTGCATCTGGAAGGACATGGGGACCGTGCTCCACTGTTCCCAGCGCAGGCAGTTCATGAGGTCCATCTGCATTATCATGCCGGGGACGTAGGGACCCATGTGAGGCATCATATGAGGAGGGACACCGGGGTGGCCGGCCAGGTGAGCGGGATGCCCCTGGACGGGCGTGTGGGTGGGCAGGTGGTGATGTGTCATGGCAAAGCCTGCTTGGTGTGAGAGCGGGTGGTAGCTGGAAGGGTGCATGGGCATGGTCTGCATCGGGGACACGGCGGAGTTTACGACAATGCCCTTCCCGCACTCCCCGCCAGAGATCGGCGTCCCGGGCATCTCATCGTCAGAGATTTCCATGTCCTCTCCTGACGACTGATGACCCTGTGTGGAAAAGAGGACTGCCAGTCAGGGCTATACGAGAAAGTCATTTGTACAATCATCTACCCTTTTTATCTCCACGACAACAGAGCAAATGCCATTGACTTATAAAAGCACGGGGATGAGGTCAGAGGCTCAGAAAATGCTGGTGGACCTTGAGTTAAGATTGCTTTGTCAAATGTGACCCTTTAATATGAATCAACATGAATTGAACACGGGGCAGGGTTCATTGAAAATGTTCAGAATTAGTTCTGACAGAGTTTGGCAATGAGAGCAAAGGAGTGCTTTTAGTGACGCACAAGAGCCCGCGTGTCCACAAAAACACGATGAATTTAACAAAAGCATTAATGCGGAGGATGGAAACCTTGTCAGTTCTTTGCAATAAGAGCAACAAAATATCCCAGACCTGATCTGAGTTCAAAGTTTAGGTCAGTCAAACACAAGTGACCCATGTTTTTGGTCAGCATGTTTCCAAATAGCTGTTTGCTCAGCAGTCAAACAGTGCATCCCTCCAAGCACTTCAGCAGAAAGCATGAACGCAAGACGTTAAACGCATCAGCGCCGAATTCCCCTCCCCGTTTTCTTAATGTGATGAAAGAGCCGCTGTCACGGCAGCTCCAGAAACGATACTAAGCGCGCCGAGCTCACAGCATGGGAGTGGCGTTGTTACCCAAATGACCTGTTTTGCACTGTTTGCTTTGTGATAACTTGAAATGTGAGAGGAGAAATGCTGCGGCCAATCCTGACTGTCAGCAAAACCAGGAAGTGTGCTGCTGAATGGGGCAAGCAGCCAAAGCCGTGCTCTCCTCCGCGCCTGTGTGCAAGCGCGTGTTAGAAAGAGGAAACAAGAGCGTTCGATTCCCCAACAGCAGAGTGGCACTTATTTCTCCTTTCAAAGAGCAGAACAAAGTCTAGCAACACAGCTTAACAGGCCAGATGGCGTTGCTGCTACTTCAAACGGGGACGCCAGCGTCGTATGAATGTGAAGGTATTTTTAAGGCTGCAGGTCATGCATTTAACAATTCTCCTTCAGGACTAAATCATTCATTCATTTACCTACACTGACAAGGAATTTACAACTTTTGCGTCCATGCGCAGCCACTACTACTTGAGGGAGTGGCTAGTTTGTTGTTGCTGGTTCTTCATTTTATTTTATTAATTTGCAGTAAACAAAAAAAAGAAGACAACTGCTATTAACTGAAAGAGCAAAACATGTTTGGCACGGCAGCACGGTTTACTGTGAAACCGGAATTTCCTTTACAAGGCAGAACAAAAAGAATGAAACAAAAGGGAAGGTTTACTACAACCACCTCAAACTGATACTAGACCTTGCTTCCTGTGTCCTCTGTGCAACCGTCATTCACAGCTGTGCATCAACATCAGTGCGACGCCACTATCAATTAATCAGGACTATTGACGAGAGCTAACTGTCGCAGCATCTGACACCTGGCTGCCGTTTCTCGTGAAATGTGGCAAAGCTCGACACGTATAAGCGTAAACAAGTCCGAAAGAAAGTCCTACCGTGTCCGTCTTGTCGGTGGGAGTCTGGGCGTGGAACGGTCCGTCTTTGAGGTCGCTGTTGCTCACCTTCTCGTGGGCAGGGGAGCCGATCCTCTTAAGCAAGGAGGCTGTCCCGGGAACTGGCTCTTCGTCCTCCGAGTCGGGCAGTGGCGTTGGGCTGATGTCCTCCAAGCCCGTGCTGGAGGGACGGGAGTTTTGCTGGCCGCCCTGAGAGCCGCCTGTGTAAGGGGGGATTGGGGATAACTGAGAGGAAGAGGAGGAGATCGGACTTCCCTCCATTCGAACCTCCGTGTCCGAGTCCCGCTCGTCTAGGAACGGTAGCAGTTTTGTCCGTTTTTCCTTGAGCAGCATCTCGATGCGGGAGTCCAGGCTATTGCGCTCTGGATCCGGTGCTGGGGAGCCGGGTGAGGGGCAGTGCTCTGGCGTTTGGGGAGGAGGGGTGGTAGGATGGGGCGAGGGCTCCGGTGGCTGCTCTGGGATCGGAGGAGTCTCTGGTCTCTCCTTGACGGGCAAATAGTCCGTGGAAGCCGCAAGAGGCGGCTGGGGCGGCCGGAGGTACTCACCCTCCCTTTGGGGTGGGTGATGGAAAGCTGGCTCTGATGGGGGGAACGCTGGGGGCAAAGGGGCTTGGTAGGGCGAGAAGGCAGACTTGAAGTTGGGCGTAGCAGGGGGTGGCGCGGTGTAGGTGAAGGAAGTGGAGGAAGGCGGGGGTTCGGGCGGCGTGAGCTGGTGCTGCTGTTTGAAAGGCGCCTGCTCCGGCGTACTTCGGTACATGTTGCTGCGATACTGAGGCCTCTCCGGTCGCCGGTTGTACGCATCCTGGAACTTACTCTCGTGTCGGCGAGACTTGTAACCTCCCGAGCTCTCGGGGCGGCCGGCCTGGTACGCAGGTGTGGACTGCCGGCTGGAGTAATTGGAGTCTTGAGAGAAGGGCGTACCTGTTTGGCGCGGGGTGTGAGGGGTTCCCTGGGACTGCGGCGTGTCCTGCCTTAAGCTGGAGTAGCCCGTCTCTAGGGTCAGGGGGGTGGTGGAGCTGCTGGATGGCAACGTTGCTCCCACGGCGGACACGCTGCTCTCCGACAACCTACGGATGGGCTCGCAGGCCTTCGAGGAAACAAACAGGACGGTGTCACACAAATAAAAACCAGAAAATATCTCTACGGTTTAGAAGCAGCTCTGATATTAATGATTATTTCACCCAGATGACTAAAGCTTCACATTCGCACAGAGATCTACAACTGGTGTATCAACGCTGAGGGGGATCTCATTCTACAAAGGGCCAAAGTGCACGTTTCAATGGCTTCGTGAAGCCGGATAACATTTCTACTACTCTATGACCAGCTGCACTGATAAAATGAATTACAGATTAGGCTCACCAAATTCAACAAACACAAATGTAACAGTAAACAAATCCTCCCTCACAAATAATTTGAACAGACTTCTGCTACAGAGTTAGGATATTAAATAAACTATTTAGCACTCATCGGACCAGTTTAGGGAATTAACACGTTTTATATAGTGTTAGAGGAGTTTTTTTTACCAGTAGGGCTTCTGTCAGGGAAACTTCTCTGGCCTCCTCTCCACCGACAGGCAGCGTCCGTGGGGTGTAGCTGCCATTCATCAGGAGCTGGAAGTACCGAAGGCGATTCTCACCTGCGGACAACGCGCACGGGTGGCGATGTCAATTCACAGGGCAGACTCAATAACAGCGGGATTTATTAAAAGTAAACCGAGATGATCTTAGTAGCTGAACCATGAAATGGACGTTTCTAAAGTGGCGACACGCACTCGTGCAAAGAATAGGAGGATAATACAGACTAACAGCATGCACCGTTTTCACTAAATTATGTCATGCAATAAATATTCTTAATTTAGGGTAATCTAAAACATTTGAATTACACAAATGCTATAACGACAAAACTGTATTTTGCACATCATACAAAAACACTAACTACACTTTAAAATACACTAACATATATTAAAAATCAATGCATTTCTACAAAAATATTAAACAGAATAGCACTTCTGTAGCCAGTGAAAACAGTGTCAGCCGCAATTAAATCAATCAGTCATTGTTTCTCTAATTAAATGATGCACAAACATTGCCTGTCACATCCTTTGCATCATCTTGAGTTGCATCAAAGTTGCTGTTTGGCATCAGTCCGAAAACAACCTGTAGAAACTTTGAGCCCTAACTGCGCTACTGCCTGAAAAAGGAGGGCTGATATTTCAGTGATTTTTTTTACAAACAGAGGATGTGCAGAGGAGAGTACTCTGACAGATCGGTTAGTGTTTGTTTGCAAGTCTGAAATTATGCACAGTGGGAGTACACAGCACCCTCTGCTCTGGGCTTGTGGGAATGAAGCTTACATTCAATGAAATTCAATTATCCCACGTTACCAAGCAACGAGCGTAAATTTGCACACGTGACTGCTATCGCCCTAACATCTCTAAAACCGCATTTCATTCAAATAATTTTTATTTTTTTTAATTCTCCTGCAAACAGGGAAGGAGTCCGATTGTGCGTAAGAGCAGCTGACGCGTCTTCACCTTGAATGAGTGAATCACTGTTTACCTTTCGGGTCCAGCTCCACGTGGATGATGTTTCCCATAACAGACGTGTTGTGGAGCGACTGCACGGCCACCTTGGCTGCTTTCACGGACTCAAAAACAACTTTGGCTATTCCCAGGTGCTTTTTGTTCTTCGGATTGTACAGGATCTCCACCTGCTCGATTTCTCCATATTTCTTGCACATGTCGGTAAGAAATCCTTCCCTGATGTTGTCGTTCAGTCGGGCGAATGTCACCTCCTTTGGAGGCACGGGGCCGATATAACACTCATCGATCTGGGAGGAGAAGGACAGGAGTTAATGTTAAGGGCTTTCGGGTTAATGTTGCACCATGTGGGGTCATTTGTGACAGCTGAGATAAGAAGGCTTGAGGTAGAGAAAGTTGCAGTGAGCATGCTAATGCCCTCAGCGCTGTTATTAAGACAATTAAAAGTCCAGAAGTCTAAGCATGCATTAGGGAAGAGTTATTTTGGTCTCCGATAATCATCCTACATCCCAAAGATGAGTGAGAGGGGGTGTGTCTGCAACTTTTGACAGCACCCCTTCTCCCGCAAGGAAAAAGCTGGTATTCCCAAGTCATCAGTCGGAGCTGGTACCTTAAACTTAGGAACCGGCAGATCCGCCTCTTCGTACTTAGTCCAAAGACGAACGATCCGGGGGTCTCGGACGGTATCCACCGGTCGTCTCCCAGAGTTCTGTGGGAGAAGAGGGGGGGGAGACAGTGTTGTTATCCATCCTACTCACAAGTTCACTGCTAACTTGTTGCAAAGTAGTCCTGCACAGACCGGAGGGGTTGTTTAATCAAAATAAAACCCCTCCGACGCGGTGTGCAAGATGCACAAACATGCCCGTGGTCGGCCACGGCAACACAGGCACACCGTAACCTATCATGGAGGTCGGCTACTCGGTTACTATTGTAGCCGTTTCGCCGCGACAACCGCGGCACTTACGGGCATGCTGAAAGTCTGCCCATCGTAGCGGTACAGTTTGTGGGATCCCTTCTTCAGCGCCGGGTCGACGATCAACTTGTAACTTCTCCAGTGGTGACTCCGCTTCTCCGCCGAGCCGCAGACGGGATGACTGTCCATGCCGTTCGCCAAACCTGAAACGACAGGCAGCGACAGGGAGAGGAGAGCTAGCGTTATCGGGAGGCAACGCTAAACACGGTACACACAACAGCCCCCGACACTTTTCAACAGCCAAACGGCACGCATGCATGACTTTGGCGGTGAGGGGTAACCCCGGTCGGAGCGAAAAAATGGGATCTGTCGTATATCCCACTTACGGAAAACAGGCATTAGGAGGGCTGGAGAAAGAAGAAAAAAAGAACAAGCTTACTTGAACTCTGCTTTCTGCCATGGTCTTCGTTCAATCTGTTCCTCTCGCCTGGCTTGGACATGGTTCGTCCGATCGAGTGTTTTTTTTAATTGATGAAAAGACGAAATCGCTTTCCTTTCGCCGCTTACATTACATGATTTAGCTTGAAGAATACTGCCTCCTTTTCGGCGAGAGCCAACACATATTGTGTGCCTCTAGTCTGTAGCTGCTGTCTCTCCCACAATACACCGCTAGGCTTGCCCACCTCCGATGCTAATCGCACTTTCGCTACACGTTTGTTTCTTTTTCAATCATTCATTTAATGATACATTTGGCCTGTAGAAAATTGCCCCGTTTTAAACAAAGCAAATGTTAACATTTGTATCCACACTTGCAAATTTCAACGGCGCGACGACAGCTAAATAGCTTTAAACGTGTGATTATGTTTTAGTGTTGAATCTGCCGGATGTATTTACCCAACTGGCAAACACAAGCTACACACACTGGGGGCAATATCTTCTCAACTGCAACTAAAGGCTAATAAAACTGAGTTGCTCGCAAGCTTTAATGGACGGACCCGTGTTCGTTGGCATACTCATAGCCGTCGGGACATATTTTAAGACAAACAAATGGATTCTTCGTTGCTACACAGCCAGTTGTTTACAGCTAGTATGTAAACGCGAAGTGGAGAGATCGTTTTTTTAAATACGAAACTCGCTTTAGTTAGCATTTGAACTTAGCATACGGGCTAACGTATAACTGTTGGAATGCGGCGGTTTGTTTCGTCTCCGTCAGTTAATCCGGACAAACTAGAGCCGAACCGTTGTGTAGTTTATTAGACAAATATGACGCTTTTTAAAAAAACAAAAAAATAGTTAATGGTAGATGTGTTTCTTTTTGTTTCTTTTTTTAAAAAATTGTTTTTGTGAACCGCATGTTGTCGAACAAACTGGGTTTTGTTTGACATTGCCTTGCTGTTGTGCAGTACTCGGGCAATTGGCTGGTTAACAGCGGCAGCTCGGCGGGCCAATCAGAGCGCAGCAGCAGAGGAGCCGTCTGCTATTAGAGGCACGGCTCAGGAGTCCTTCAACAGAGAGCAGAGAGAGGGGGCCGAGCGCTCTCGGCAGCCATTTTCCTTAAACAGGACTCAATGGCCTATATGGGTTTCCTTTGTTCCAAAAGGGATCTTACACTTGATTTCCTCATCTCTCA